>JARUPY010000397.1:0-4800000 GCA_029817715.1 Melastoma dodecandrum | reverse complement strand
TCATCTGAGTAACTCTAATGCAATGTGGTGGTTGTACGCAGGAAGGGATCTAGACTTGGGCACGATACACTTGTGGATGGAATGCTAAAGGATGGTTTGTGGGATGTCTACAATGATGTTGGCATGGGAGTGTGTGCCGAGATCTGCGCGGAGCAACACTCTATTACTAGGGAGGAGCAGGTATTCTTGCAAACTGCCAATAAGAGGACTATAATCGCGATGTTCTTATATGTTAACATTTTGGCCTCTTCATAGCCTTTGTTGTCTCAAAAATATTGAGTGAGAAATTTAATTGAGCATCCAGACTGCCCGCATAACTAACTTCTTTAATCACCTTTTTAGTGTCAGCCTCAAATTTCTTAAAGTTTTTATATTATTTCTAAGAGACAAAATTTGGATATTAAACTGGCTCTCATGAACTTATATTGTAAGGAGTTTATATACTTGGTTTCATGACGGACCATCTAACAGTACTCTACCTGGGCAGGATAACTATGCTATTCAGAGCTTTGAGCGAGGAATTGCAGCTCAAGATAACAGTGCTTTCTCATGGGAGATCGTTCCTGTGTGGCTCTTTACAGAAATTTCATACCTATCGGCCTACTGATATACTTAAGTAATTTATCTAATATTCGCCTGCATTATCTAGGTTGAGGTTTCTGGAGGAAGAGGTAAACCATCGATCACGATTGACAAGGATGAGGGCCTCGGAAAGGTGAATATGTGTAACATCCTGTTCTTGATCAGTTTCTTTATCTTTAAGAGGTGCACATGCCCTGCGATTACCTTGATATGTCAAAATGGAAACAGCTTAATGAACATTTATATAGTTCATGCCGATGATGTAGTCATTCTTATTTGTGGTATTTTTGTCCTCATTTTTGGCTGCCTAACTTTGTGTCATTTGACTTCTGACCGTATGACTGAGAACAATAATTACCAATTTTGATGTTTTATCCGTGTGTTACAGTTTGATGCTGCAAAGTTAAGGAAGCTCCGACCGAGTTTCAAGGAGACGGGCGGAACTGTTACAGCCGGGAATGCCTCTAGTATAAGGTATGCCCTGTCTCGGCCGTGATTTGTTGTCTGCAGCAATATTTATATCAGATCCAGCCTGATTAGACAGTTCTTAATTTCGTAGTGATGGTGCCGCTGCTCTCGTCCTTGTAAGCGGACAGAAGGCACTAGAGCTTGGACTCCAAGTCATCGCTAAGATCAGTGGATATGCCGATGCTGCTCATGTAAAATAAAAATAAAAACAATCAATTTCTTGAAGGAAAATTAGCATCATTGATCAAATTTGCTGGGTTTTACGTCAGTATTTCTGAGTCGAATTAACACTCTGCAGGCCCCTGAGCTGTTCACAACAGCTCCGGCCCTTGCAATCCCCAAAGCCATATCAAATGCTGGGTTGGAGGCCTCACAAATCGACTACTACGAGATAAATGAAGCTTTTGCCGTGAGTTTACCCTCGAACCCCCTGAACTCTCCTTCTATATAGTTACAGTATCTTATATTAGTTTTCTCTTTTGTCGTGCTTTGTAGGTTGTATCTCTCGCAAATCAGAAACTTTTAGGACTCAATTCTGTAAGTTCTTCACCCTAATTCAAGCCATACTTATTAAGACTCAGACACTTCCAAGCTCTCAAATTGATTTGATACTGATGATGTTTGGCCTTCACTTCTGACAGGACAAAGTTAACGTTCATGGTGGTGCTGTATCACTGGGCCATCCCTTAGGTTGTAGCGGTGCCCGTATTATTGTCACTCTCTTGGGGGTATGCTTCTCGCATTCAATCTCGATCTGTCTCTCTGTCCAAGAAACAGTAGTATACTCCTCGTCGCGTTCCTCTTGTTTCACGAGGAATGAGTCATATTTCCTCCTCCATCCATCCATCAGAGGATTGATGGTAAAGTAATTGTCTACCTCCTGCAGGTGTTGAAGCAGAAAAAGGGAAAGTACGGAGTCGGAGGCATCTGCAACGGTGGAGGTGGTGCGTCTGCCTTAGTAGTTGAGCTTCTTTAAGGATGACGATATCCCCCCCCCCAAAACCCCGGCCAATCTGCCAACTATATGAGGATCTACAACGATGCAAAGTCTGGGAAGGTAGCGTGGTTGTAGTTGATGTTGTGAGGCTGGAAACCTTGCTTTTCTTTCTACCTTCTCGTTTACTCCAATAAGAGGAGATTTGTACGTAGTGGCTAGCTTGTTTTCGAAAAAAGAAGAATGAAATCCATGGCGCTGTTCAATTTCAGCACTTGGGAGTCTCCCGAACAAATCTTTTCCGTCTGCGATAAGTGCATGATATCAACAGAAACCAAATTCTAATAATTTGAAAGTTTTGTCAAGTAAGGAGTGAATTGTGGATTGATCATGCTAATTATTTGTTCTTAGTCCACAAATTCCATGCATCCTCTGTTGGCGTGCAAGATGATAATACATCAGATGAAAGGCACAACGTTATCAACACATCTTTATTAATATTTTGACACAATCATCCCGCTTTAGTAGCTGGTTCGCATCCAGCACTTCTTCCAAGCCAATTTCGTGGCTGACCAGCTGATCGAGCTGGATTTCCGGAAAGCATGAATCGACGGATCAGAGTATTGCAATATGCTATTGACAATGTTGCATGAAGTAGCCATGATTCCGGGATGGAGAAGGGATGGCGGGCTTAACCTTGAGTTTGCATTTAGCGAATAACTCCAGGAGGTCCGACCGAGGTTTGATTCCTCCAAAGATTGTCCCTTTTAGCATCCGACCTGTTACCAGCAAATGGAAATTGATCTCGAGGCTTTTACCAGACCCCGCACCAAATTCAACCACCGTGCCTAACCCCTGGTCGTTATGGAATGTTTAATACAGTCAGCCTGTGAATAGATTTCCCGTGGTTGTGGAGATTGTATATGTACCATTCTGGTAGATTTGAGCGCCTGGTTGATGAGTGCAGGCCCTCCCACACATTCGAAACAGTAATCCACACCCACTCCCCCTGTCAAGCGCTAGATCAAATCTGTGATAGGCTGGTATGATTGATTCAGGTTGATGAAATGAGTCATTCCGAACGCTTCGCCCTTGCGCCTCTTGGAATCATTCATGTCAACACCGATTATGGTGGCTGCTTCGAGCATGCTCGACCCTTGTATAACCTGGATAACGGGAAATTAGGACATTGCGCAACCGGGAATCAGAACATAGAAGGACACTGATCAGGAAGGACCAACCCCGAGACCGACGCCGCCCAAGCCAATCACGGCCACTGAGGATCCTGACTTGACCCCGGCTGCCCTCCATGCCGCCCCATAACCAGTTGTGAAGCCACATGACAAGAAGCTAGCGTGTTGGGTTTCTAAGTCAGGATCCACCCTCACAAGGTAGCAGGCAGTGACGCCTGTGTACTCTGACCATGTGGAACAGGAGAAGAGGTGATACAAGGGCTGACCACGGAATGATATCCTGGAAGTACCGTCCAGCATTAGGCCCGTTAACGGGAGCGGGTGGACGAGGCATAGATTCGTGTTGCCCAACTTGCAGTTGTCACATTTTCCTGCATTTGCCAATGTAGGTCTGGATAACGACATCCCCGACCTTGAACTCTGTTACCTCCGATCCCATGCTCTCAATGATCCTGCGTGCATTCCCTGACAAATGTTAGGAGGAACTGTGGTTCCATTGTCCAGCTAATGCAGTTGAACTGCTAGCTTTCAGGAGATATTGAAGAGGGGGAAGCTCGAGCTAACCCGACGCCTTCGTGCCCGAGAACTCGAGGGAAAGGCAGCTGCACAAACACAGGTTGATAACACTGAAAAACATTCCGATTCAACTGAAACAAAAAAGGACTGCCAGCAGGCAGACGGAACACGAAACGGGAAGAGGGACGAACCACAGGGTAGCCTTTGGGGTGAAAGACGTCGGTGTGGCAAACGCTGACGTAGACAAGCTTGATGCGTACTTCAGAGGGACTGGGCGGATCGATTGTGATGTCCTCCACCGTCCAAGCTGGTCCGGCCCCCAGCACACCACCGGTGTGAATGCCAAAGAAAGGCCACAATCGTTCAGAAAGAGGACCCTTTTTCTGGTTGGAAAGGCTGCAAGTGAAAACCCAAAATCTCACCATTTGGGTCTTGAACCCAACTCAATATTATAGCTTAGCAAGACTACTTTTTATTTTAAAGAGGAACTTCGGATTGTGGTCCGATATTATTATAGCTCATGTCGGTGGCTTTGATGACGGGTTTTTTTAGATCTTGTCTCATTATTTATTACGACATGGCCTTGCTTGTATAGAGTCGTTTTAGAGGTTAAATGTTCTGATCATTTAAAATTTTAAAAATTTTATAAAAAAATTATTTTTAGATAATTAATTATTTTAAATTTTTTTATGAAAACGAGCTCTATACATGATAACTTGTATATATTTAGATGATATTTTATTTGAGTTTTTATGGCATCTTGGTTTGATATTAATGTGTGTTAGGTGTAGGCATTGGCGGATCCGGATCCACTCCATTTCATGAAATGGAGAGTGTCCATTTTATGCACGAGAACTTCCTATTTTTAATCTAACGGTGTATATTTTTCTTATTTTAATTATAGTATGGACAAAAATTAACATTACTCAGTATAGTCATTTTTAAATACTTTTTGCATTTATAAAACACTATATTTAATTAATAACAAGAAAACATAAACACTAAATTATAAACCCAAGACATTAACCCTAAACTCTAAAAGTTAAACCTTAATTACTAACTATAAATTAAATATTTGATCCTTAAAAGTTGAACTTTAAATTGAAATGTTAAACCCTAAACCCTAAAAGTTAAACTTTAATTCAAACTGTTAAATCTTAAACTCTAAAAGTTAAACCTTAAATCCTAAAGCATGAACCTTAAAAGTAAATATTAAATCTTAAACACCATAAAAACCTTATTTATTAACTTTTTAAGATGGCAAAGTAATTTTATAATATTAAAATTAAAAACGACCGTTGGATTAAAAAAGGACTAATCATATCCTTAAATTGTAGACTCTCCAATTCTCATGAAATGGAGAGGATCCTAATCCGATGAGGGCCTAGGACACTTGCTATCGATTTTCTCGCATATGGTAAAAACGAATTTAGGCTTTCGATTTGGGATAATGGCGTAGACAAATGTCTCCTGTTTTTCTTTTGTGTTTTTTTTTTTTAAATTATCCTAAATCGACTATCTAATGGAAAATGTTATTATGAACATGCACAAAAGTATGTATCCTAAAAGAGTTAGTTCTTGAATTAAGAACGAAAGTATGTGCTTATTCATCCTAAGTAATAATGTATTTCCAAATTATGAATGAATATTTTTATATAAATAAGCCATAAGGTTAAAATCTCAAGGAACAATTTCCAAATTGAGACTCTCATTTCCCACACATATTCTTGACAATCTTTCGTCGTTGAAGGATTACTTCCCTAGGAAAGTGTTTAGATGGAAATAAATCATAAAGAATTATGAGTAGTCGTTTCAATCACACTGGGGATCTCAATAATATAGTCAAGCTTGAAGACATGGAGCAACACAAATTGTGAGAATATTTTGCGAATTGGTCCTTTTTGAGTCTATTAGGTGAGGGTTAAGTTAGATTCAGATCGGTATATTTGTAGTCTAGTGTGTTTGTACTAAGTGGGTTAGTTGGACAGGTAAGCATACGAGGTAAAATGGTAAGAAAGTCGGTTCTTATGCGAGCCGAGTGGTAACTGTCGGAGTGAATTATGTCGAATTTAGTCAAGCAGTTGTGCAATGCTGTGTTATTCACGCTTCGAGAAGTTATAATTTGTTATACTTCTTTAATCTCTAACTTAATAGATACAATCCAACTAAGATAGAGTGCTAGAAAAAGTGGAGACATACATTATTTGTTTAACTACTATAAATTGTGTCTTGCCACGTTAACTTATTATTATTATTATTATTATTATTATTATTATTATTATTATGGTCTAAAACTAAGCACCCGCCTGAAAAAGAAACAAAAAATTTTCATCATCAAACCCTTGCTTTCGGTCAAGAAGCTTCTCTTCCCCAATTCCTGACTCCCCCCCCAATCATCTCATCTTTCCCCGTGGCTTATCCCATTATACCCATGTCGGGAAATCCAAGCTCGTCTCCGCAGAACAGCCTCCCGATCGTGGTTGAGAGAAACCCCTCCGAGTCCCGCCTCGCCGAATTGAACATCAAGTGTTGGCCCAAGTATGTACCCTCCCTTTTCCCCGCAACCCGAACTCGCAGAGTTCGAGCGCGTGCTTATTATATATTCCAGTCTGTTAGTGAACTTTTTAGCTGTCCTTGATTTTGGGGCGGCTACGGGGGGAGAAGCAGATGGGGTTGTCCTCCAGGGAAGTACCAGCTGAAGTTCGACGCAGAGGAGACGTGCTACCTCGTGAAAGGGAAGGTGAAGGTTTACCCTAAGGGGTCGTCGTCGTCAGGGGCGGTCGAGTTCGGGGCAGGGGATCTAGTGACCATCCCAAAGGGGCTAAGCTGCACATGGGACGTGTCCGTCGCCGTCGACAAGTATTACATATTCGAGTCAAATTCGGCCTCATCTTCTTCTCCGTCGTGAACATAGCCACCCCCCAAACCTAACGCAACTTCGTCTTTTCTTAAAGTCATGAATGGGCCTGGTCAAACTAATTTTTCTTTTTCTTTCTGGGCGCTCCTTTGCATAATGCGAAGGTAAGATCGAATGGGGTTATGTTATTATCATGATAATTATCATTCTAAGTGACTGTTCGTCCGTCCGATTATTCGATGATATCGCTCCAGGCAAATTGCATCTGCATCTGTTCTTGTGCTTGTTATTTTTGTTCTTTTCTCGATTGTTCGTAGGATAATTTAACTAAGAAATAACAATCTACGTGTCCTAAAAGATAAACTCGAACACGAGGGACACGCCTTCGGTGGTCAAAAGGGGAGGTGTAGAATGGTCCATTTCTTATTCTTTGTCCTTTTAAGATGATATAAGAAAAAAAAGATGCCTTTTGACCGGTCAACCAAACTGGGTCGTTTTAGGGATATTATTTTCGTTACTTGTTGCTTTCTTCTAAGAAAACTGCATCCACCTCACTCATAATTTAAAGCAAAGGAAAGAAAAGATGATATCCACCTCACTCATTAATTACTAGCCAAAAACTTTACCTTTAATAATTAACTAAAAACTTTAGGGTTTGTGTTTGGCTTGGTAGTAGAGAGTGATGTGATGTTCCCCCCAACAAACAGCCTCGCGATATCTTCCCTAACACAACAAAAGGTCTATCACTTCTATATGTTTAAGATATTTATATATTTCTCTGTAAATAAAACAAAGGCAGGGCAACACCATTTGGCATTGTTTGTGTTCAATATGAAGTGCTCTTGCACCATGCCCCCCCCCCCCCCCTCCCTGTGATGGGATAACACGTTTGATTCTATCCGCTGGTAAATCATGGGTTGATTAGGAAAAGGAAAGAAACAAATTATCCTTTCACCATCTTTTCTCGGGGGTACGATCGAATAAGAAAGATTGGTTCTATTTTCCAAGTTCCACATAATATAACCCATGTGGCTTTTCCTTGAACAAGGACTTCTAAAATACGAACAACATGCGATTTATAACCGCGTCAATGTTTGAAGCAAGGTAAAGTCGCGGTTAGGAATAATAACTTTATATATGAGATATTAGCATTCTTGCAAAGTTGCGGTTACGAGCAACATTTTTCTTTAGGAAAAAATTCACAACTTAAGAAGAATGATGTTATAATGTCGGATCAGTGTCTGCGATCCGGAATGACTAGTATGGGGTACTTGAAATTTCTCAAGTCTTTACAATTTAAGACCACGAGCTTGGGCTAAAAGCCTAAAACCGCTGTTCGGAAGACCGACAGCCAATTGGCCCACTTGGTTGGAAACCGCGATATCTTCAGAAAGCCATGATCCCAAACGGTGATGACTTGCATAGTGTCACTTCCACCAAAAGCAATGCTTGCTTGAGAAATATCCATAAAAAATTCAATTTGATGCCTATTACATGTATCTTACCATATAATTCTTCAAACAACAATGATAAATGAACATAAATGCTAATGTCAAACAACATAAATCTCAAACATAAAATGAAATGAATTTTGTTGATACCAAAATAGTCTCAATAACAAACTCGGTGGTACTAATCCAACCATCCAATCCTTTTTATTTTATTTTTTTGTTCATCGTCAAAGCGGTTTCTAATCTTGTTGTTGGTTTTTTCGGAACAGGTCTAAATATGGAACAGACAACGGGGCATACTAGTTATTATATTCTTTTTTCAGCTATTAAGTAAGGCCATTTCGACGAAAGATCCACGTCCAAATTCCATAGCATTTTGGCTGGGGAGCCAATTGAAGTATTGTCCTGTCACAAAATGACCGCCAACAGTGTGAGCCGGAACCCTCTGAGGCCTCGGATATTAGCTTCGGCAAGCAATGATCATATGATTCGTATATGGGCTCAATGGTCATAGAGCCACAGAGGACGAGCGGCCGAGTACCATGAACAACAGTTTTTCCGGGCGACTATTTAGTACATAGCCTTTTGGTACATATGCTAACACAGCGTGTTCATAGCTTTTGTGCATGTCCCTTAAGTTTCATATACCGAAAAACAATTATTATGGTGGGTGATGTACTCATTGGCAGCAGTTTCTGCTGAAATTGAAAATATATAGTATGTCACGCTTTCACTTACAAGTTCAAACTTTTAGGATAGTTGGCGTTGACTATGTTATGCTTTCACCTACAAGGCACTAATTGGCTGTTTCGTTTCCAAGATATCAGCTAAAGCACGACAAGCTCACTGTTAACCAAAACCTCCCTCCAAAGAATGGATGGCGCCCTCCCTCATCCATGATGGCTCTATAAAATGGTTGTTTTTGCGTAACCTAAGTAAGCTATTACGAAGTCACCACCGACTTACTTTTAGAACTGTTTAAGTTGGAAAAACAATTGGTTTGGGGATTCCTAATTACTAGCTCTTACATCTAAACATGCGAAGATGTGACGTTTGCTCCAAAAGTTTGCTTTTTGTTAATGGGCGTTGCACCCCATCTGGACATGACTCCGGACTCATGTCACTGTTCTACGGGCTTTGGACCCGAACTTATGTTTATTAATTCACACCAACATGCTAGTATTAAACTTAAGTTGCCTAACAACATGCGTACAAGCACAAGCAATTATTGAGATAAAAGGGGACGGGAAAAGATGGTGACTGCGAGCCTATGCACTTAGGCTCGCAGCCCGTTATAGGTGGATATGTAATTTGGCTAGGGGAGGTGGCCTCCCCTTTGTACCTGAAATGTTGATCGGAGCCGCTTTACTTCAGACCGACGATTTTTAGGCCGCGGTAGATCCAACCAAACACGATTTGTTACACGCACCTTCGGGCCTTCTATCTTCGAAATTCGTCCTGTCGAATTCCCGTGAAGCTCGGTTGATTTTCATGCAAATCAATGAGATGGTGGTGGAAGCTAGAAAATTCTAATTGAATATTTGAAACAATTATAATTTACTATGTAAGTCGGGATGAGACTTACGGGGCGTTTGTGATCTGTTGATGTCGATCCTCTAACGCGGTTTGTTACACGCGCTCTTGGATATTGGGGCGTTGTGGAGTCCATTGGTGTTGACCCTCCATAATGTAGAAGATGTTCCTTGTTTGACAATTTCTCCATTTGTCTCATATGCAAAACAAAAAGAATGGAAAATGGAAGGCATTAGTGTCGATTAAATTTGAAATTCAATCGAGTCGAATTAGTAAGGCATGACTTACCGTTTGAGGTGGGAAGTCAAGTTTGACCTTAATTCCTGAAGAACATCCTAGATTGCTGAATAAGATTAGCCCATGTCCAATCACTAGTTTCATATGTAATGAATCCTGTAAAGGTGAAAGAACGATCGAGATGTTCGAAATATATAATTGAAGCGAAATATATAATTTCCCATGCATTCAAAATAATAGAAATCCAACCGTACATTAAGTGGCTGGATCAATAATAAGCATGTTTGTCAAGGTTCATGAAAATCTAACGGTGAGGTTATGACTTCTGCAAATGCAAAGCCTAACACACATGCAGGCACGAACATGGCATATGCAGCTCCGGAAAACTGAGTATAACTTCACCTATAATCGTCCGATCTAAGTGCAATTGGAACCTATGGATTCGTATCTTTATATAGAATTCACATGTCAAATCTTAAGCAAATCCAACGGTGGAGATGCGTGTCTGTCCGTAGAAACAGGACAGCCCATATTCGCTATTTCGTCCCCGTCATTAGCTATTTGGTCAATGCATAAAATGATTTGACAGAAAGGTCGTTACGTGAAGATGTCGCACACCAAATTCTAGGCGAATCAAACGGTGGAATAACGACATATGCAAGCACAAGATCGGACACGTGGACACAATTTCCCATTTTTTGTGAAATAGGTGCTCAATCTAAAATGAAAACACATAACCTAAGCGTAGGATAAACTGTGTACAATATGTAAAAATGACTGCATTTTAATAAAGGATATGCCTGTTGAATATGGTGACGATCTAACGGTAAGATCGCTCAGCATCACATAGAGGATACGACTGCAATGAATCGACAGTCCGACTTCGCATGTGCTCTGTTTCCCATATCGTGTGTGAACTTATCAGAAACTTTAACAATCAAAATAAATAATATTGCGACCATCTTTAAGTCTAGTTCGATTCTGGAAAGGTTGAAGACGATCCAACGGTCGGATCTCTCGAGATCCTTCCAGAAGCGGCACTGTAGTACGATGATCAGTAGCGGATTGCACACACGTCCTCTGCTTCCAAGGTCCTATCTCCATCCCTATTCATCAGAAAAATACAAAAAAAAATTTTTCAAGACCATCACTCGTTGAAAATCATTCGGTATGAGGGGTTGTGGTCAGCCGATGTACGTAACCTCTTCCAAAAAGGCCCCCTTCGGGATTGTGGTGGTGAGCAACGACATCAATGGGAGACACCAAGGTTCTCCGCCGCTCTTGAGCCACCCACAGACACAAGACAAGGGCTCAACCTACCATGCAAGCTCAAGGACCTTGGGAGGAGGTAGACATGTATTTTGAAAGTGTTTTGAACTTCAAACAACAGTTATGTACGACAACAATTCAAGTCCCAATCCACAAACAACATTTATGGCCTCCATGCAGGCATGTGTCTACGAGAACAAACGGTTCTCAGCCTACGTGACTCCAAACGAGTTCAAACCTCCTTTGAACAACCAAGTAAGGAAGAGATACAACTCGGCTTTTTGTCCATCCGACGCCGGATGAAAAAGTTATGGCTTGCCTATTAACTCCCCTACAATCAGTCCGAGAATGCTTTTACTCCGTCGGTGGCCCAGTTTGCATTCCCACGTGATATGTGAGGATCAAACTAGCAGAGGAGGTGGTCGAGAAGTGTGAGAGGGGCTGAACGAGAATAGATAAGAGGCCGGAAGCTCATTGAGGAGTTGTTGTTAGTGTGTCCACTAATATGCCTAGACACTTTATTGTATTTGTGGGTAATTAATTAATAAAGGCGAGTATTTGTCATTAATTATTTTACGTTTCTGCACGTAAAATTATTAATGATAAAGTCCCGCAGATTAATGACTATATTAATATGAAATAGTTCGTGATTGGAAATATGTTTAGATGGGACATTGATATCTAGATCATCGTTAAGTATAACTAAGGTCAAGATAGACCGATTGATAGTATATCCCATTTATACTTAAGGGTACCCTGAGATTAAGGATACTGGACGCGACCCGTTTAAGAGGATACCACATCTTAAACATCATTGATCAATCCTTTTTATGAACGACTGTAACTAATCTTTTGATTTGAGACTTTCGTTTGTTATATATGTGGAGTTTGTGCACTTTGATGTCGTTAAAAACGGTCTTTAATCCGATTGTGATTAATGCGATTGTTGGGTGTGTGACAAAACGTAGAGAGAATAGTATTGAGTCAATACATGATTCATCGCTCTTTTGGATTAAAGAGTTGACATCTAGGCCACTTGATAGAGATATTAGTGACTCTAAAATTCATGGCCATGGGAGGAATGTTTTACATTCAAGTGAGTCTATTATATGTTGGGAATCAAGTAAGACAATTAATTTAGTGATGATGTATTTTGCACCAGATTAATTGCGATGTCGATTAGATGAAGAGATTGAATTACACAGTAATCGGTTCATAGTGATTTATGATTTAGGATCATTATCATAACACGTTTTGTGATTAAAAACTATTGTTAGACGATTACCTTAGTTTGTGTATGGATTTACATTACCTTCGTGTATAGAACCTAGAGGGTCGCATCCATAGCACGTCGGCATGAACATTGTGTTATCGATTATTTTAGTGTCTACTGAATTTATTATGAAATATTGGAAAATTAATCATTATCCAATTAATTAGATTAATTGGTAGCAAATAAATAGACCAAGAGAATATGGCTATTTAATAAAATAATGTTATAATTAAAATTATGTTAATGCATATATATGCCGTTGACTTTTTTTTATAACTGTCAAAATATTTTACATTGATTTGATATTTTATTCCTATCCAAGAACATAAAATCAATTTAAAATATTATTTAAAGTTTAATTATGTTATATTTGGAAACCGAAAGATTTTTAAAAAGGAAACGCTATCAATGGCAATAAATTGGGTTTTGTTGTGAAACAATGAAGCAATAAGGAAGAAGATTGAGAAAATACACACGAGAAAGAACGTAAAAGGGGAAAGAGTTTCTTTATTGATTTCGATCAAAGGTACAAAATGATACATCTTACACGATCCTCTATTTATAGTATAAGCAAATGAAACGTCTCGGTAAATGAAAGGTCTCGATGGATGAAACATCTCTGTAGATGAAGAATTTCGACAGGCGAAGAGTCTCGGCAGTTACTACTCGGAGTCATAATGACATTCACAAAGATTGTAATACTCCCCCTTGAATGATCATTATGATATTGCCTCGTTAAAAATCTTACCAGGAAAACCCTGTGGGAAAAAACCGTGGTCAAGGAAAGAAAAGTACAATATTTTTCTCCCCCTCTTCAGAGCCTCATTGTATCTCAAAATTTGCGCATACCAATCTTATATCTAAGCTTTCAATGGTCGTCGCAGGCAAAGCTTTTGTAAATAGATCTGCCAGATTATCTGAAGAACGAATTTGTTGAATGTCAATATCACCACTCTTCTGGATATTGTGTGTGAAAAAGAATTTTTGTGATATGTGTTTCGTTCTATCGCCTTTGATATATCCCCCTTTAAGTTGAGTAAGGCATGCAACATTATCCTTACATAATGTCGCCGGGACATTCTTATTTACAAGTAAACCACATGATTATCTAATGTGATGTATAACAGATCTCAATCATACACATTCTTTGCTTGTTTTTTGAATCACTATAATCTCAGAATGATTAGTAGATGTAGCAGTAATAGTCTGCTTCATAGATCTCCAAGATACAACATTATCACCAAATGTGAAACACATAACCTAATTGAGATTTACTATTATGAGGATCGCATAAATATCTCGCATATGTATATCCTATCAATTTTGCTTCAGGCGAATAAGGATAATATAAACTCATATCCATTGTAACTCGAAGATATCTAAATATGTGTTTTATCCCATTCCAATGTTTCTTTGTAAGAGATGAGTTATATCATGCTAATAAATTTATAGCAAATGATATGATATGTCATGTCTAGTATGAATATCAAGATGCTCCAATAACACTAAGATATGGTACTTCAAGACCAATTAGTTCTTCATCATTCATTTGAGGTCGAAATGGGTCTTTATTTACATCAAGTGATCTCACGACCATTGGACTACTCAAGCGATCCGCTTTATTTATATAAATTTTTTTAAAACCTTTGATGTATAAGCATATTGATGGACCAAAATTCCATATTCTAAATGCTAAATCTGCAAGCCAAGACATAACTTTGTTTTCCTGAGATCTTTCATCTCAAATTCTTTCTTGAGATAATCAACGTTTTAGTCAGTTCATCGGTGGTTCCAATTATTACAAATTGTGATCCAGACCTCTTAATAAACACACATGAACATATTGGGTTCGATATCCATTTTTTAACAAATATTCACTGAGACGTTTATACCACATATGACCAGATTGTTTCAATTTATATAAAGATCTACATAATTTGACCAAGTAAAGGTCTCAACGATCTGAATTACATCCTTCTGGCATTTTGAATCATTTAGGGAGTTTCATGTATATGTCGTTCTCAAGAGAGCCATATAAGTGTGATGTAACGACATCCATCAATCACATCTCTAATTTCTTATGAATTGATAAACTTATCAGATATCTAAATGTTGTTGCATCCACCACGGGAGAATATGTCTCATCATAATCAATACCAAGTATCTGCGAGAATATCTGAGAAACAAGTCGTTCCTTATATCTGGCAATCTTATATCTGACAATCTCATCTTCAGGTACGGATGATAGGTCCAAAAACTTTATATTTTGCCAGTAATTTTAACTCTACTTCAATCGCATCTTTCCATTTCGGCCAATCATTTCGTTGTCAGCATTCTTCAGCAGAATTTGATTCAAGATTCTCGTCTTCAGTTACAATATCGCATTCTAGAGCATATGCAAAATTTTCATCGACGTCGATTTTATTTCGATTCCATCTCTTTCCAGTTAAAACATAATTAATAGAGATATCTTCATTTTCAGGTATTTATGACTCTTCTGTAATCATATTCTCAATGACTGGACACTCTTCTGGATTAATTGTTTCATCAATTTGAGCCTTTACTTCATTTCTTTTCCGAGGATTTTTATCTTTGGAACCGACCGGTCTACCACGTTTTACTTGCATTTTAGGCTCATTAGCAATACTAGGTTGTCCTTCAGGGACATCAATTCTTGTTAGAGCATTTGCAGCTCGAATACAAGACTTTGTCACTTTCTCAGGGTCAGAAAAAGCATCTTGCAATTGATTTGCTAAATTTTACAAGTGAATAATTTTTTGAACTTCGAGTTCAAATTGCTTTATACGAGGATCATAGTGAACCAATGATAACTCACGCCATATTATTTCTTTTTCCACCTACTTATGTTCCCCTTTTAATGTTGAAAATATCATTTCATCAAATCGACAATAGGCAAAATGAGTCGTAAATATATCTCCCGTCAACGGTTCTAATTATTTAATTATAGACGGTGATTCATATCCGACATATGTCCCAAATCTCCTTTGGGTCCCATCTTTGTGCTTGTGGTGGAGCAATGGGCACGTATACCGCACACCCGAAAATTCTTAGATGAGATATATTTGGTTCCTGACCATAAATCATTTCCAAAGGGGATAACTCATTATAATTTGTAGGTCTTATGCAAATTAACGCTGCCGCGTGCAAAATAGCATGTCCCCAAGCATGTATCGAGAGTTTTGTTCTTATAAGCAACGGTCTTACAATTAATTGAAGACATTTGACTCTGTAAGGTCATTTTGTGTGAAAATGTGCTACCGGATGTTCAACACTCATTAAAAGTTCGGGAAGTAGATTCTCCGGCATTATTAAGACGAATACATTTTATTGGATATAATCTGAAAAATGAGCTCGTAATTTGATATTTTGAGTAAGCAATCATGCAAATGCTTGATTACAAGTTGAAAATAAATACCCATGTGACCATTGATGCGTCAACTAATACCATAAAGTATCTTAATGGTCCACATGGTGGATGAATAGGCCCACATATATCACCTTATGTTCTTTCGAGAAATTTCAAGGTTCAACCCTAAATTTTTATGGTGGTTATTATTAACTTCCCTTGGGAACAAGCGGTACATGAAAATTCATTGGGGAGAAAAATATTCTGGTTATTCAATGAATGCCCACATAAATGATTAATTATTTTTCGCTTTATTATAGCTCAAGGATGCCTCAATCGATCATGTCATGTAATAAAATTATTTTGATCAAAAAACTTCTGGTTTGTAACAGCATGTACTTTACCAACACTTATATTTGTGAAATATAGTCTAGAAAAAACTGCGGTTAACATTTCTAAGATACATTTTTTACCCGAGACGAGACTTATAATACACAATTATTTTTCATTTTCATTCGAAGTCTCAATGCGATATCCATTTCTGTGGATATCTTTAAGACTCGACAAATTTCTCTCAGACTTAGAGGAATACAACGCATTATCGATACACATATTTGTTCCTCTGACTAATAAGATATTTGCTCTTCCGGAGCCCTCAATGATTTTCGTATTTCCAGATATCGTATTCACACTTGTTTCATTCATTACCAAGACTATGTGTTAATGTACTATCTAGAAAACAAATACATTTTTCATTGGTGGAGGATTTGCTTCAGGGAAGCTCCATTTTACTGACTAATTACGCAGTGTCTTACCCTTTCGGGGATTGAGAAAATCGAGGATTCTCTTCTGAGAATCGAGTGTCCGCTTTTGGGAAATGATGATTCGTTTCTAGGAATTGATGATCGATGATCCGCTTCTGGGGAGGTGAATCCGCTTCTGGGAATCGCGGATCCGCTTCGGGGGATCGAGATTTGGTACGAATAAAATTTTCGATAAATGTAATAAAAACTTAAAATAGCATGTGAGATTACCGTTTACAAACTCCACAGAATCGTTGATTTAACGCCCTCTCATTCTGTGAATAATCTTACATACGATCGTCGTTTTCTTTTCTTTCCTCACTTTCCGGTAGAGCTTCGTGCTGATAACGGGTTGTAAAAAAAGAAATAATAAGGAAGAAAATTGAGAGAATACACAAGCCAAAGAACGCAGAAAGGGGAAATAGTTTCTTTATTGATTTCGATCAAAGGTACAAACGATACATCTTACAAGATCCTCTATTTATAGTATAAGCAAATGAAACGTCTCGGTAAATGAAGGGTCTCGATGGATGGGGTGAAGAGAGTCTCTGCAGTTACTACTCGGAGTCATAATGACATTCACAAATATTCGTAATAGATTTTACTTTTGTTGTCATTTAGTCAGAGAATAATAGTCAGATTGGATGGGGTGGAGAGAGACGTTCTCTTGAAGAAAAGAATATCAGAGAACCAAAAGGGATGAGAGAATTTTTTAGTTTTGCTTTCGAAAGAAAAAAATTCTTTGTCGATCCAAGATGTTAGCACCTAAAGGATCGTCAAGATATTCATGATCGTGTGCGCGTAGATACCTTTGGAGGAGTCACACGTGGGGCTCTCAATCGATTGTTCCTGATTACGGTTTTGTTTCGCCGGAAATTACAAGGTACGATTTCTGAGTAAGGTTATGCTGCTATTTATCTAAAATTTCATATGCATTGTTATTTTGGGCTTAAAAATTTATTTTTATTATTTTTACTGCGCCCTAAAACTAAAAGTTGCCTCGATGGCCTCGGGGAGGAATGTGTATCCTCGGTTGACTCGAATGAGGGGGATGCCGTGCTTGGACAGCCTATAAAGATTGTAGGGGGTGCTGTTAATATATTATATATATTATATTTTTTCTACTTATTCTATTATAGTCAAGCAGACAACTATAAAGATTTTCAGAAGTGAGAGCATGAGCCCATTCGCGACGCATTTTGAGTGATCACACTAAGAAAGAAGCTTTGAAAGTGCGAAAAAAATGGATCGATTGGTGCGCTAAATGTAAGTGTACAGGCTTGAGGGAATTTCGGTGTTTGCGAGACTCAGAGACCTTTTTTCTCTTGTTTGTTCACTCGAGCATTGTACAAGGACGTGCTGTGGGTTGAAAGAATACCGATGTTTAAAACGATAAGCCCTAGACTAATAATACGATAACTCTACTTGTTGAATTAATTGAGCTCTCTCCCTTCCTTCCTAAAATAAGAGCACCTGGCTCTGCCCATTCACAAGGACTCGATTCTATGTCCAAACATCACATGCCAGCAGATGTGGTCACCATCATTGGTACTCAGATATTGTGTCTGGAGAGGTGTATAAATAGGACTACTGGTTGCTCGATCAGGACCCTAGCTTTATTGCGAGCCAAAAAACTTGACCCAGCAATCATAGAGAGCGTTAGGATAAGAGTTAAGGAATCAGTAGCAGCTTGAGATCAAGGATTCCTTGAGCTTCGGGATTCAACAAGAGTGAAGGCCACTGTCGGGATCATTCACTTTGATTTTACTAATTGTTCATACGAAATCGAATTATTGTGGTATGAAACGAAAAGAATTAAGTGCAATTTGGGGTATCTACATGCTTACAAGCAGAACTCAGGGACACTTCATCCATCATGAAATGCACCTGCCGCAAACACTGGCTTTTGTTGAACGATCTCACCATGGTAACAAAGCTCTTTCATTATTTGCAAGTTTATGATCGTTCCTGTACATCTGCATAAAGAAAGAAGAATCGATATCACTGAAAGATATACTTGAGTTGATAAAGGGAAATTTAATTTTCAGCAACTATATCAAATTTAACCAAGATCTGACTAACATAGTAAGATCCTCCTGCTCCTCGCAGAAATGGTGAGGCATCCGCCGTTGGATCTGTTTCTGTTTTTTTTTTCCATTTGTGTCGGATGGTATGCTCAGTTGGGTGGATTTTCTGTTGTTGCTGTGATGCTCTTGCCTTAGTACTCGGTGGGATGATCCGGGAGTTTAGCTAGTTAGATGGGGGATTCAAGTCGAAAATGTGTCCGTTCTTGGATTTACGGCTGTTGGGTGGTTAATAAATGTGAATGTGGATAGTTCCGACGATCACGTCCATTGAGCGGACTTAAGAAAGACTTGGATTTAACTAGAATGCAAATTATCAGTGTTCTCTGGGAGATTGATTTTGGTTGGAGGCTGTCTGATCGGCATGTGTTGAAAAAGTGCAACAAGAATGGAGATGAAATTATTTGCCGGTTTCATGATTGAAAGAATCTGGAAATTTAAACGGTCTTTGATTTCGAAAGCGCTTTGACTTGGAATTTGCGTTTGACTGGGATAGAAGTCACTCTGGTCCACCTCTACCTGACGGCATGTTTCTAATGGCTGATCCTGTGCACAGAGCAATGGCGTTTTGTTTCCTTTTATTTTTTGTTTGGAGTTGTAAGCTGCATTTGTGAAAGCAGAGTATTTTGCTTTTTATAGTTGTTGTTGATGTTATGAATCGTGAGAATTTCTATAATAAAATGAATGGGGTTTGGACCAGTCCTTCTTTTGATCTGCCAGTTCAATGGATTTGGTTCAATTATGAGGCTGCTGGACCATATCAAAGGCATAACATTTCTTTGAGAATTACTTGGTTCTGCATAATAATCTCACCACGGTAACAAAGCTCTTTCATTACGATCGTTCCTGTACTTATGCATAAAGAAAGAAGAATCGATATCACTTAAAGGTATACTTGAGTTGATAAAGGGAAATTTAATTTCTATCAACTTTATCAAATTTAACCAAGATCAGACTAACCTAGTGAGATTAATTAGATGGTTACCTGTAAGTGGCTTGAGATTTGCCCAAGTGTCAGCCATGAAACATTCATCGATTCTTGAATTTTCTTTGGAGTAGCCTCTGCAGAAGGGCAACAATCAAATCAGTAAAGAGAGATCAATTCTGAGGTAACTCAGAAAAGCCGACGGAGTAGTTGCATAGGCCAGAATAGTTGTATCTAACTTACTTGAAAGACCAATTTCGTTCACGGCTTGTATGAATTTGTCCTCCAGATCCTTTGACCAAACAATGCGTGCCTTTTTCACCGGATTTGTGGGATTCACGTCGGGCGTCTCATCCATTTGCTTCCTTTTCTTAGGTGGTGGCACTGCGCATTCTTCGAATCCAGCGAAATAACTCTCGAGTTCCTTTGCTTCACGAGCCCACATTAGATACAAATGCTGCCAAATGTGGCGCAGCTCCTCCATTCTCAGTGGCTTCGGCATGTAACTACTTGCCCCGAGCTGAACTCCTCTCAAAACGGAGATCATTG
This sequence comes from Melastoma dodecandrum, assembly GCA_029817715.1. NCBI lineage: Eukaryota > Viridiplantae > Streptophyta > Magnoliopsida > Myrtales > Melastomataceae > Melastoma > Melastoma dodecandrum. The sequence continues at coordinate 4,779,959 of JARUPY010000397.1, read as the reverse complement.
TACCATCATAGGACATCACTGTGACAATAAGAAAACATACTACAGTTGAATTACTTGTACCAAATTAAAGTGCGAATGTAAAAAATCATAAAAGTAGTGAAGAAAACCAACATATCACGGGAAGACTGAAATTGTAGCGAACACGGTCCAGCAACTGAAAGCCGTCCATATCAGGCAAGTGGACTTCAGTAATAAGAATATCAAAGGCCTAAGTAACTCCAGTGCACCTTTTGCCGAATTACACGCAATTACTGCAAATGATAATGATGAAATAGGATGTCAAAGATTGTCAAAAGAGAAAACATCTTGCCTGCAACAGGGGAAAAGAAAACCAATCCATGGCAGGTTTAAAAAGAAAGAAAACCAATCAAACCAATCCCCCTACAACATAGATAAGAAAGAAAAGAAAAGGAACGCCAAGAAAGCAGGTTTTGGAACAATCCAAGAAAGAAAACCAATCCCGACTACAAGCGGAGAAGGAACGCGAGAGAGGGAGGGAGGGAGGGAGGGGGAACCTCTGTCAGAGTGTTACGATGCAAATGGATGGCAAGTGCAGCAGTTAAGGTAGCTGTGGCTGGGAAGGAAGATGTGAAGTCTGGAGCTACTAAGGGGGGACGACTGTTATATCAATTGTGTATTGGTGGGTTGGGTTTGGGCTTGTATGGAACGGGTTGGGTAGTCGGGTCGGGTGACCCGAGTTGTTGTAATTCTGTTAAAAGACAGTTGGATCGGGAGGGGGGGAAGTTAGTTAGCATTCTGTCATTGGCATTAGAAGTAGTGCGCCTGAGGCGGTGAAACTGTGGAATCAACCTCGCTTGGGCTGTCGGAGGAATTATGACGAGGTCTATCTGTAGTTGGTGGTGGTGTTGAAGTAATCGATTGGGTTAGTGTTGAATTGCTGTTACTGCTGTTGTTGTTCTGTTGCGTTACTGCAGTTTAGTGTGCGATTTCGTGTATTCAACGAGTTTACACGGATCAAGGGTATCAGAGCAGATCACGATATTTTTTTGACGATATTTTGGTGTACAGCAGGTCACGAGCAGATCATATGCGGCAGCTGAGGTTGACTCTTTCCTTGCTGCGGGAGAATACACTATTTGCCAAGCGATCAAAGTGTGTTTTTGGGAGTTTGAGAGTGGAGTACCTTGGACATTTCATTGACAAGGAAGGAGTTTCCACTGACCCATAGAAGATCAAAGCTGTGGTGAATTGGCCTGTTCCAAATTCGGTTAAACAACTCAGGGGTTTCTTGGGGTTGAGTGGATACTACAGGCGCTTTATCAAAGGTTACGGAGTTATTAGTAAGCCACTTACCGAATTGTTGAAGAAAGATGGCTTTAAGTGGACTGTAGAAGCTGAGTCTGCTTTTAATCAACTCAAGCAGCTGTTGGTGACAGCCCCTGTGTTGGCTTTACCTAATTTCGAGGAGACTTTTATTTTGGAGACAGATGCTTCTGATGTGGGAATCGGGGCTGTCCTGTTACAGAATGACCATCCTATCGCATTCTTGAGTAAACATTTGTCCAAGAGGCATCAGGCTATGTCCGTTTATGAGAAGGAGTTATATTCCATAGTTCATGCGGTGGGAAAGTGGCACCAATACTTGGTTGGCCGTCATTTCATTATTAGGACGGATCATAAAAGTTTGAAGTTCTTGTTAGATCAAAGATTACATACCGAGAGCCAATTCCGGTGGCTTTCTAAACTCATGGGATATGACTATGAAATTTGTTATAAAAAGGGTCGAGAGAATGTGGCTGCAGACTCTCTCTCTCGAGTACAAGGTGTTGAGCTACTGTCCTTGACCATGAACGTTTCGGAGCAAACTCTTTTGGATGATATTAAAGGTTCTTGGACCTCTGATGCACAGTTAGCTGCATTATTGCCACTGTTGCAGAATGGTAGCTTGATACATAGACATTACAAATGGCATCAAGGCCTATTGCAAAGGAATTCTCGTATTGTGGTGGGTAATGACCTTATCCTTCGATCTAAAATCATTAAGATTTTTCATTGTAGTGCGATTGGGGGACATTTGGGTATACTAGCTACAGAGAAGAGAATTCGGAGTTTGTTCTTTTGGAAGGGATTGGCCAAAGATGTTAAGCACTTTGTGAGGGCTTGTGATGTTTGTTCTCGCTGCAAACCAGAAAATGTAGCCTACCCGGGTTCTCTACAACCTCTGCCTATTCCTACTGGGGCTTGGAAGGACATCTCTATGGACTTTATCGAAGGCTTACCAAGGTCGCATGGAAGGGAAGTGATTTATGTTGTGGTGGATCGACTTACAAAGTATGCACACTTTTTGGCACTGACCCATCCTTTCTTGCTCAAACTGTAGCCCAAGTATTTCTGGATAATGTGTTCAAATTGCATGGGTTACCCACTACGATTGTCAGTGATAGAGACTCTATCTTCTTGAGTAACTTTTGGCAACAATTGTTCACATTGCAAGGAGTTGAGTTGCATTTGTCTTCTGCCTATCATCCTCAAACGGACGGGCAAACGGAGGTTGTTAATAGGTGTTTGGAGACTTATCTGCGCTGTATGACGGGGGATTGTCCTCATGAGTGGTTTAGGTGGCTATCTCTTGCGGAGTGGTGGTACAATAGCACTTTTCACTCCACCATTCGCACGTCTCCTTTTGAAGCATTATATGGTTATTCTCCCCCTGTTCACCTTCCATATTTCTCTTCTGAGTTGACAGTAGCAGCTGTGGATGATGTTTTGAAGGATAGAGAATCTATGTTGCACTTGTTACGTTTCCATTTGGCGAGGGCTCAACATAGGATGAAGCAATTGGCTGATGCGAATAGAACTGACAGAGAATTTGCGATAGGTGATTTGGTTTATGTTAAGTTGCAGCCTTACCGCCAGTCTAGTGTGGTGGCCAGGATGAATCAGAAGTTGTCCCCACTATACTATGGCCCTTATAAGATACTTGATAGAGTTGGGAAGGTTGCTTACAGGTTGGAATTGCCAAGTGGGACTGTTGTTCATCCGACCTTCCATGTTTCGAAGTTGCGCGCTGTTGTTTCTGATGTTACAAGAGTGTCTGCTGAACTACCTGTCTTATGTGCTGCTAAGTCTCGAGTTCCAGTGGCCATATTGGCTAGGAAGATGGTGAAGCGTGGGTCTGTGGCTGCTACTAAAGTTCTGATCCAGTGGCAAGATGAAGGAGTGGAGGATGCAACTTGGGAGTTCTTGTTCGATCTGCAGAAAAAATTTCCTACCTGTACACTTGAGGACAAGTGTTCTTGAAGGGGGAAAACTTGTTACGACACAAATGGATGGCAAGTGCAGCAGTTAAGGTAGCTGTGGTTGGGAAGGAAGATGTAAAGTCTGGAGCTACTAAGGGGGGACGACTGTTATATCAATTGTGTATTGGTGGGTTGGGTTTGGGCTTGTATGGAACGGGTTGGGTAGTCGGGTCGGGTGACCCGAGTTGTTGTAATTCTGTTAAAAGACAGTTGGATCGGGAGGGGGGGAAGTTAGTTAGCATTCTGTCATTGGCATTAGAAGTAGTGCGCCTGAGGCGGTGAAACTGTGGAATCAACCTCGCTTGGGCTGTCGGAGGAATTCTGACGAGGTCTATCTGTAGTTGGTGGTGGTGTTGAAGTAATCGATTGGGTTAGTGTTGAATTGCTGTTACTGCTGTTGTTGTTCTGTTGCGTTACTGCAGTTTAGTGTGCGATTTCGTGTATTCAACGAGTTTACACGGATCACAGAGCAGGCAACAAGCATCATCTCGAGAGTCTTGAGGTAGTAAAGATCGGGGTCGACTAGGAGAACATGCATCCCGAAGGGGAAGACTTGGGCTTCAAGAGATGTGTTGGTGGTGGTGGTGGTCATTCGACGTCAATGGAATCCATGTATTTTGAGAAGGAAGGAGAAGAAGGGGAGGAGATTGTGGGAAGGTAAAAAAACACAAGGGGGATGTTTTGGCGGCAATTCTATGCCCACCCGCCAATTACCCCCAATAAGTTACCGTCGTCCGTCCACTGGAAATTACGTCGCAAATTTATTAAAAAAATATATTCTCCTTATTTATATCGTTTTTCAAATAACGGCTTAGTGTAAAATTTCACATGATGACTCCGTGTACTCTTCTCTATCAATGATTAAATTTTTATATCCGAATTTAAAACACTTTTCTTAAATTTTCTAATTATTAAAATTGACGAGACAAGTTCTACCTTTCAATTTAAAAAAAAACTAATTCTAATTACAAAGAAAACCTTCTACTGACTTCAGACGACTTCGATGTTTGATCAAGAATTCTTCCTGACATGCTTAAGGCAGCAGATGATAAGATATCAATACTAGAGTTTCTATCCATTCATGGAGCCTCATGCACTGCATGATAAAGGATTTTATAAAAATAAGAATATTAAAAAGTAGGCAACAATCTATTAAAATTAAGAAAAAAAATGTAATCTCCGGATTAAGAGGGAAAGACAACAATAAAAATATCTTAAAAATTCTATAGGAATACATTTAAAAAAAAACAACAAAATCCGAATTTTGTAACACTAAAAAACAAATGAGATTAAGAAAGTCGTGTGTGCTCACAAAAAGATATCTTCTATAATTTGTGTTTTAAAGCAAAATATTATCGGAAAATAACAATAAACGATCATTGTCTAAAGGATTAAAAAAAACAACTCATATATTTTAAACAAGACGTATTATTATTATTATTATTAGAGAGATTCTAATAAAATATTGATACATGTACTTTAGAATCGTTCTGCCATCACCTGCCCCTAATTTTATCGGATAATTTAATTTTGTTTTTTATTATAATAATTATTAAAAAATTTCTTCATTAATTCATCCATACCAAATCATTAAGCGCTCGAAGAGGAATTATTGTGCAGATGGGTTGGTCCCTCGTTATAACCGAGTAATACACACGAAGCTTTATTCTAAAATAATTTTCAATAACTTTTAAAATTCACTAAATAACATCTATAACTTAGAGTATTAGAATCGATTTAAAAATATACGATGTTTTTCACACTAAATACCTAATACACGAATATTATTCTATGAATTTTAAAAATTATTATGTTATTTCTCAAAGTATTTTCACGAATAACATTATTTAAAAGTTAATTCGGCTGTAAAAATATAGCGCAAAAGTGACGTCGGCAAGACGTGGTGCAATGACGTTGCACGTTCGTGGAATTTCCTGAAAATAGACGATGATGTTTCCTTTGATTTGTGCGGGTTGGTTTTTTATTTATTTTAAATTCTTTAAAAGGTAAAACTAATGATTGGGTAGGAAAAAACCTTCCTTCTGTCATTTCATTGGGTTTCATAAATCATAAAGAAATATTTACCCCCAAAAAAAGAAAAGAAAAAAGGTCGATGAATGTGAAAAGTCTTTAGGTCCCTCTTATTATTATTATTATTATTATTATTAGAATGATATTGTAAGAGAACTTCCTTCACATTCCTCTTTCTAAACAAGAGCCTCGAAACGACAAAACAAAGAAGAATCAACGGATATGTCCTCCCAAGTCTCCTCCTCCTCCTCCTCCTCCTCCTCCTCATCATCAGCCGATGTCGTGGTGGTAAGAGCCCCAGTTTCCCCCCGTTTTTCCCCCCCCCCCCCCCCCCCGGCTCTACGTCAATTGATGGAATCCACAGGTTGGCTTCGGAGGGGTCTGTCTCGACTTGCTTGCGGTTCTCTCCTCCTTCCCCAAGCCCGACGACAAGACCTCCTGCCGCACCATGACGGTAAATGCTCTCCCTCTTCTTGTTCCTCCTCCCTGTGTCCTCTTCCATTTCCTTTGCTTTCTGGGAGAAGCAAACGATGGAGGGAGGCGGAACTGATTGAGAGTTCCAAAGTCAACGCTTCCATTTCTCGGGCCTTTGTGGGAGTTAAAAATTCTTAGTCAATGTAGTAAATAAGTTATTAACACATCTCAACAAAAGTCTGGTAAACTTCAACTCTTTTTCGTTTTCCGATGAAGATTCAAGGAGGAGGCGGCGCAGCGAATACCGCGACGTGTTTGTCTCGTTTAGGCCTACAAGTGAGGCTCATGTCGAAGGTAGCCATCTATTCCACATGGCATTCGCTTTGAACCTTTTAGGCCTTTTTACTTGTGATTCACACTGCCTGAGATGCGAACCTGTTAGTTGGGCAATGACTCCCATGGTCGTACCATAGTGGAGGAACTGCAGGCAGACAATATCGACACTTCTTTTATCGTGGTACTCTCCTGGACTGATGCCCTTTTAATGGTTCAATTCAGTCTTCATTGGTGTTAAGATGGGTACTGATGCTTTCATTTTCTTAAACCAAGGTTGCCGAGGGAGGACGAAGCCCTTTCTCCTATATCATTGTCGAAAAGAAAACGTAAATGCATTCCTCGCCTTGTCCGATGGAATATATCTGGTTAATTTAGCTCAGTAATGGCGATTTTCAGGAACACTAGAACTTGCATCCTGACACGAGGGGATCCCCCCATGGTTCCCAAAGATGTGATCCCGTCACGATTGGAATCAGCTCTCAGTGGAGCATGTCTAACTTACTTTGATGGGAGATATCCACATGCTGGTCAAATCGTAGCCAAAGAGGTGTACGCACAGATCTGATCTCGTCCACCATTGACATCTGCCCTGCTTTGAACCAGATTAACGATGCATCGGAGTCTAAACAATCCAGTCTGTCTTGAATTGCAGTCGGCAAGGAAAGGGATTCCGATTCTTGTTGATGCGGAGAAGAGGCGTGATGGATTGGACGAAATCTTGGATCTGTCGGACTATGCTGTATGCAAAATGAAATTCCTTGAGGTATTCGAGTCTGGTTTTTTCTGCTTTTTAATAGTATTATCTGTTATAGTAGACTCATGATGATTATTTCCACGTACGTGTATGACAGGCATGGACGGGGGAGCCATCCATGCCTAGTGCGATGATATCCCTGCTCCTGCGTTTGCCGAAGCTGAGATTCGTGATTGTTACCTTGGGTGAAAACGGGTGCATAATGCTGGAGCGATGCTTGAAGGGTTCATCTTTACATAACCGCAAAATCTCATCATTGTTGGTTTTCCCTGTCATGACACAATCTCAAATTTGGTGGCATTCCTGCAGAATCCCCTGCATCAGAGGAAGATGTGGACGGAGTACTGGAATCGCTAAAGCAACGAAGAGACGAGTCCATAGTGAGTCCATTTTGCATCTCATCGGTACGAGAAGCACTTCTGATTTTAGATACCGTGGAAAAGGATGGCCAAAAAATTGTCCAGCCTGAACACTTTGATCGAAAACAAGTAGAACTTTGGTTTATTGTCTAATCAGCCGGTGATGCGGATGAAAGCTGAAGGCATTGGGACAATGGTTGGAAGACTGCTCCTGGGAACAGCCGAGAAGATACCCCCAACGGAACTTGTGGACACAACAGGCGCTGGTGATGCATTCATAGGAGGCATCATTTATGGTAAGCTTGGCCAACACTGCTTATGTTCTCCTGCCTCCTTTTGTGATGAGGATCCATGGGTTGCGCATGATTTTCCAAGGGCCGAGCACATGCTCAGATATAACAGTTGAAAAGCAACTGGTCATCTTCGTTCACCACTGCATTTTTTTTTTTGGCTTCTTGTAGCTCTGTGCACTGACATGCCGTCGGAGAGAATGCTGCCATTCGCGTCTAAAGTGGTACGTGAAGCCTTCCGAAACACACTTTCTAAGAGTCTTCTCCTCTCTTGTTTTAAATAGTATAGTCTGTGGTTCGATGGCAGGCCGCTGAAGTGTGCCGATCGTTGGGTACTCGAGCTGGTCTTCCGCGATTGATGGATCCGTGTCTCTCTTCTCTCCTGATATAGTTATCGGCTAAGCTAAAAGAAATAAAGCCATTTGCTTTCGTTAGTAATGTGGTGACGGCTTGGACAGTCAGGCCCCGTTGGCGGTTGGGTTGGCCGCAGTTTTCGTAAAAAAAAAATTGTTGTACTACTAAATATTTGGAGCACAAAACATCCTATTTTTAACAACTAAAAAAATATTTCCCCGTTTCGAGTAGCGATTTAAGTGATTTGGGAATTTTTTGGACTAGGACCGAAGTGTTAAAATGCGACTTTCCTTAAATACACAATTGTAAGAGTTTTGTACGAAAATATCTTCTATTTGAACTTTGGGCCGATTTTTCTTTTAGCCTAAAGTTTGAAAAGTTATTTTTTGACATTAAATCAATATTATAAATATTTTGTTAGAGTCAATTTGGGCAACGGAGATTAAAAATCTGAGACGTGGCTGCATAAATAGTGTTAATTATTAAGACAAAAGAGAAAAAAGCCGTTTCACCGTTTTTTTTTAGCAAAACTCGTACTTGTTAACAAACACAAAATCCGTACAATTAAACAGAAAACATGTAAACCCTAATAGCGCCCCATTAGAAGGAAATGGGATTTTGGCCTCCTCCTCCCGTGATGTGCGGAGAAAATGATTGAAGCGCGTCTTGTTCACATCCATACTCATATTCTTATCCAAAACACCCTGTTTTAAGTAAGGAGCTAAAATAATTAGCACCGAAGTGTTGAAATATATAGTCGAGGCAGGGAATTCGACATGTTTCTACGACTCCCGTGTGATTTGTCTGAGCTGAGATATATATAGGCAAAAGATGACGTATGATTTAGATGAAGGAATACACGTTTGAAATTCGAAATCAAAAGAAACAGGAGATGAACAATTCCCCCTGTTGCCCCCAAGCCCACCACCATTATATATGCATAGGAAGAACGCCTTCCTTCTAGGAGGACATCATCGTCATCATTAGCATCTTTATAATTTCTGAGTAAATCGAAAAAAGCGGGCCAAAGTTAAGGATAGAATTAATAATTAGGCCAATTATTTATGCGGATGATCCGAGACACACACAACTTGTGGACACAACAGGCGCTGGTGATGCATTCATAGGAGGCATCATTTATGGTAACCTTGGCCAACACTGCTTATGTTCTCCTGCCTCCTTTTGTGATGAGGATCCATGGGTTGCGCATGATTTTCCAAAGGCTGAGCACATGCTCAGATATAACAGTTGAAAAGCAACTGGTCATCTTCGTTCACCACTGCATTTTTTTTTTTTGGCTTCTTGTAGCTCTGTGCACTGACATGCCGTCGGAGAGAATGCTGCCATTCGCGTCTAAAGTGGTACGTGAAGCCTTCGAAACACACTTTCTAGGAGTCTTCTCCTCTCTTGTTTTAAATAGTATAGTCTGTGGTTCGATGGCAGGCCGCTGAAGTGTGCCGATCGTTGGGTACTCGAGCTGGTCTTCCGCGATTGGTGGATCCGTGTCTCTCTTCTCTCCTGCTATAGTTATCGGCTAAGCTAAAATAAATAAAGCCATTTGCTTTTGTTAGTAATGTGGTGACGGCTTGGACAGTCAGGCCCCGTTGGCGGTTGGGTTGGCCGCAGTTTTCATAAAAAAAAAAATTGTTGCACTACTAAATATTTGGAGCACAAAACATCCTATTTTTAACAACTAAAAAAATATTACCCCATTTCGAGTAGCGATTTAAGTGATTTGGGAATTTTTTGGACTAGGACCAAAGTGTTAAAATGCGACTTTCCTTAAATACACAATTGTAAGAGTTTTGTACGGAAATATCTTCTATTTGAACTTTGGGCCGACTTTTTTTTAGTCTAAAGTTTCAAAAGTTATTTTTTGACATTAAATCAATATTATAAATATTTTGTTAGAGTCGATTTGGGCAACGGAGATTAAAAATTTGAGACGTGGCTGCATAAATAGTGTTAATTATTAAGACAAAAGAGAAAAAAGCCGTTTCACCATTTTTTTTTTAGCAAAACTCGTACTTGTTAACAAACACAAAATCCGTACAATTAAACAGAATACATGTAAACCCTAATAGCGCCCCATTAGAAGGAAATGGGATTTTGGCCTCCTCCTCCCGTGATGTGCGGAGAAAATGATTGAAGCGCGTCTTGTTCACATCCATACTCATATTCTTATCCAAAACACCGTGTTTTAAGTAAGGAGCTAAAATAATTTGCACCGAAGTGTTGAAATATATAGTCGAGGCAGGGAATTCGACATGTTTCTACGACTCCCGTGTGATTGTCTGAGCTGAGATCTAGGCAAAAGATGACGTATGATTTAGATGAAGGAATACACGTTTGAAATTCGAAATCAAAAGAAACAGGAGATGAACAATTCCCCCTGTTGCCCCCAAGCCCACCACCATTATATATGCATAGGAAGAACGCCTTTCTTCTAGTAGGACATCATCGTCATTGGCATCATTATAATTTCTGGGTAGATTGAAAAAACAGGCCAAAGTTGATGATATAATTGATAATTAGGCCAGTTATTTATGCGAATGATCCGAGACACACAAACCAAATTGAAAAAACACGTTGATTTTTCCTAATGATTCCATCTATCCCTCCCTACTTTTACATTTTTGCAAGGCGCCTCGCCCCCTATTAAATTCCCACCCTCAAACTTTTTCTTTATAAAACGTCAACAACTAGCAATGGACCCATCAACTCCCCGCCCCCCTTTTCCTTTCCATCAAAATTCAAACGGTTTGTATCATTCATTAGTCTTGAAAAGATTTACGTTTTAAAAAATTACTTTAATATTACGTATTAATTTGATTATATAAGGAATTACGAAATTGGCCTAATATAAAAAAAAATCCAAAACATTCTTAAGCCTTGTAGTAAGGTCCTTATTTGAAATAACGATTCACGTGTGTATAGTCAAAATTGTTTTAAATAGATACGTTTACGGTTATATTCAAATAATTTTTGCCCGTCTCATATATATATTTTTCCTGTAAGTCGATTTCTTAGGGTTAGACTTATGAATCCTCATAAAATAATATTGACATTCCCACACACCAATCAACCAACACCAACCGTCGAATGAAAATTGTTAATGAAAGAGCAACGTCCACTAGTGGGCATAAGAGTATGTTTCGTCCATAAACGAGAGAGAGGAATATGCTTTTTTTCGTATTCGGGCACGTCCTTTTATTCCTTGACGAATTGTTGTGGGGCTGGAGAGAGTGCATAGCATTTATCTATCTACCCGTCCATTTCAGCGGATGCCCAATTCTTCGAAACCGCATAGTCTCTCCTGTCTATATAAGTATAGTAATTTCTACACCACCCTAACCCTAATCCATATCCATGCATTAACACTTTTTCGCCTGAAAAGAAGTTCGAAACGAATTAAGCAGGCTTCTCTTCATTTTAGGCATTTAATTAACTTCAAAAAAATGTTTGCTATTTTAAACTTCATTGCTTGAAGATGGACATACTAAAACTCAATGCACACACCATACAGGGTGTCATAATTTCACCTCAAAAGTGTAATAATAACCAAATGCCTTTGTGGGTAACTCGTGCAGTCAAACACCCCCCCTTCAATTTTTTTTAATTATTAAAATCCATGGTCACATTATCCGTTTAAAAAGGCAATAACAATAAATGGGCGATTTATTTATTTATTTTTTGGTGGAAAAGAGATGGAAAATAAAAGGACAACAAAAAAAAAAGATGAGTAAAATTAAGAGCCTCCGATTCCTCTCGGAAGGGCAGTCGTTTGTTTGTTACACACCAAACCCCTCCAAAAATAAAAATAATAAAAACGAAAACATTCACGATATCCAAATATTATGCATAAGTTTCTCTCTGTGTCGTAAGATGGAGTATCCTCCCGCATGCCACGTAAATGTGATATTAGTGAATGGTGGTGGAGTTGTCGGATTCCGACCAGACTCAGAATCAATCGCCCCTCCCTCCCGACCGCCGACGCCGCAATCCAAACCTCTCGAGAGAGTCATGGCATGGCAGGACTTTCCCCAATACCCCCCCGACCGCGTCAAAACATAGATGTCCGTGTCATCCCTTAAGAAAAATAAAAATATAAAATAAAAATATCTGGTCCTTTTCCGTAGATTCCACCAGCTTCCCCTTCCAATCCCCGTCGACCTGTTCGTTTCCTTTCCTTTTCCACCCCCGCTCGAGGGGCCGTTTCGTAAAATCCCACTCTCCTGCTCTTCTTCCCTTAATTTAATCCGGCGAATCAGTCACTCAAAGTTCCGTGCTTTATTACAGGCTCATTGCTTAGACCGGGCCCCTTCCCTTCTCTCCCACGGAAAAGGAAGAGGGTTTGCCCCGACGAAATCGCTGTTTTCCATACGACCATATTGAAGCTCCCCCACCCCCCCCAACGAAAGCAGCAGCAGCAGCAGAAAACAGGGGAGGGCGGCGGGATAGTCTACAGAAGAGAAATCGGGGGATTTGAGGAGTTAATTGAAGTGGAGGGGTTGTTCTGGGTTGGTTGGGGTTGAAGTTGGGCGGGTTTGGTTGTGTTGGTGGAGTGAATTTTTTTTGGTGGGGGGGGGGGGTGTGTAGTGCCTAGGGGTTCCTTATTTGGATGCTATCGGTTTTGATTTGGGAGCTGAGGGTAGCAGATCGGGTCGAGCTGATTCGAGGAGTGCTTGACTAGATCTTCCTGCTCCCCACAGAAATGGTGAGGCGTCCCCCGTTCGATCTGTTTCTGTTTTTTTCCCATTTGGGTCGGATGGTATGCTCGGTTGGGTGGATTTTCTATTGTTGCTATGATGCTTTTGCTTTAGTACTCTGCGGGATGATCCGGGCGTTTAGCTAGTTTGATGGGGGATTCGAGTCGAAAATGTTTCCGTTCATGGATTTACGGCTCTCGGGTGGTTAATAAATGTGAATGTGGATAGTTCCGGCGATCACGTCCATTGAGCGGACTTAAGGAAGACTTGGATTTGACTAGAATGCGAATTATCAGTGTTCTCTGGGAGATTGATTTTGGTTGGGGGCGGTCTGTTCGGCATGTGTTGAAAAAGTGCATCAAGAATGGAGATGAAATTATTTGCACGTTCCATGATTGAAGAATCTGGAATTTAAACGGTCTTTGATTTTGAAAGCGCTTTGACTTGGAATTTGCATTTGATTGAGATAGAAGTCACTCTGGTGTCCACCTCTACCTGACGGCATGTTTCTAATGGCTGGTCCTGTGCACAGAGCAGTGGCGTTTTGTTTCCTTTTATTTTTTGTTTGGAGTTGTAAGTTACATTTGTGAAAGCAGAGTATTTTGCTTTTTATAGTTGTTGTTGATGTTATGAATCGAATGGGGACTGGGACCAGTGAGTCAGTTCCTTCTTTTGATCTGCCAGTTCAATGGATTTGGTTCAATTATGAGGCTACTGGACCATATCAAAGGCATAACATTTCTTTGAGGGTTACTTGGTTCTGCAGAATAATTCTATATCACACAGTGTTCTTATTCTTTTCAGGCTGCGGTTGGATCTTTCGTCTGGTTGGAAGATCCTGATGCAGCATGGATAGATGGCGAAGTATTAGAAGTGAAAGGCAATGATCTTAAAGTCCTCTGTATGTTAGGCAAGACGGTGAGTATCACAAAAAAGGCTTTGTTGCTGTTATTTCGGCATTATTACTTTTGTTTGTTTATTCTTAGTATCTGTGTGCTCAGACTCGGACTGCTTTAGTGCAATATTCATCGACGAAATTGTATCATTGGCGTCCCGAAGGATATTACTGGTCCCCTGACTTATTGTGGTGTTGAGTGCAGGTCGTTGTCAAGGCTTCAGATGTATATGCTAAAGATACTGAAGCTCCTCCATGCGGTGTGGATGACATGACGAAATTAGCTTATCTGCATGAACCAGGAGTTCTTCAGAATTTACGGTCTAGATATGACATGAATGAGATATATGTGAGCAAAATCTGGCTTCTAACTTTCAATCGTTTCAACCTTTCTCTTTTCTTAGCAGATTTTCGCGTATGTATTTCGTTTGTCTTTTGAACTTTTTGTTTTTGGCTTGACAATATCTGAACCTAATAGTTAATTGCTTCAGACTTACACAGGAAGCATATTGATTGCCGTTAATCCCTTTCGAAAATTGCCTCATTTGTATGACAGCCATATGATGGCTCAGTATAAAGGAGCAGCTTTTGGTGAGCTGAGTCCTCATCCTTTCGCCGTTGCCGATGCTTCGTACAGGTACTCCTTCTACTTATAAAGGATCACTACTGAATTGAAAAGGACCCTACTTTTTACAAATATCCTTCACTACCAATGAGGTTTGGTTTTCCAATTAGCATAATATAACCCCTAAGAATTTGCTATAAAATTGTTCCCTCTCTTGGAATCTTCCTTTGGTGTCTTGAAAATGACTAAGCTGGTTAATCCAGACTCATGATAAATGAAGGCAAGAGCCAGTCGATTCTGGTGAGTGGCGAAAGTGGGGCTGGTAAAACAGAAACCACAAAGCTGCTCATGCGATATCTTGCTTACATGGGCGGAAGAGCTGCATCAGAAGGAAGATCCGTTGAACAGAAAGTTTTGGAGGTAAGTAATCACAGTGGAGTGACTTGGAATGTTGTCCCTGTCTTGAACATGTATTTCTTGATGATCGACCATTTATGTTATGCAGTCTAATCCTGTGCTCGAAGCTTTTGGTAATGCCAAGACTGTCAGGAATAACAACTCAAGGTGGGCATGTACTTTTTTTATCTGCAAATAGTCTTTGTTTTAGCAGGGGAGAGCTTACGGCTGAGGACACTCATTTTCTTTAACTGTACATAATTGTTGTCGTTTATCCAGGAAGTTTTTCTCTGGTATTATATTGATCTTTTGATCTTTTATTCCAGTCGATTTGGTAAGTTCGTGGAGATCCAGTTTGACGAAATGGGGAGAATATCCGGAGCTGCTATTCGAACGTATTTACTTGAAAGGTCGCGTGTTTGTCAGGTGTCTGATCCGGAGAGAAACTATCACTGTTTCTACATGCTTTGTGCAGCACCGAAAGAGGTGAGAGCTAACATCTGACCCCTGATCTAGTCTTTTGCTCCTACTTGTTTTCTTAACATAGGTAGACAGATAAATGCTTAACTCCTAGTAGTTTCGGATTTATAATTGGCCTAGCCAATATCCTTTTGCATAGACGAAGACAATCGCTGCTGTATGTTAAGAAGCTCATTCAGGAACTCTTCAAAATGTGAAATCAATGTAGTGCTTCTAATGTAAACATGTAATATGAATTCTTCAGAAGCCTTCCTATCAAGTTCATACGCTTCTCAGATTATTTTTTCTTTCACATTGAATCTTTTTGTGTGACTGATGGAATTGTTCTCTTTGTTTCCCCTTTTATTTTCTATCCTGTATTCTTATTCGTTTATGTGAAGGGCTAGGTAATGTGAGAATTCCCTTTATTTGATCTTTGCACTCAAACGTCAGTTCAAGCTGTTAGGTTAGTCATAGGTGGCCTCAATTCTGTTAGTGTAGCATTAAATCTAAATAACAGGGGGTTTAGATAATTAGGGCTGTTTCCAAATGTTAACGTTGCCCCCAAAACTCAAGTAATTCAGTAGCCTTTGATGCAAAGGTTACATTTCATTGTTCACGTGTGATAAACCTTTTGGAGTTTTTGTTTGTGGCATAAGATTTGTCTCCCCATTCATTTGGTTCTTTTTTGACGTTGTTACTCTGAACTATCTCCATTCTGGAAGATTCCAAAATTTTTCTTTGTATGACAGGATGTTGAGAGGTTTAAAGTAGGTCCACCAAGGACATTTCATTATCTGAACCAATCAAATTGTTTTGAATTGGATGGAGTTGATGAATCAAAGGAGTACATTGCAACTAGGAATGCGATGGAAATTGTTGGAATGAGCTCTTCAGAGCAGGTATCCATACAGCGAGTTACCATGGTATTTATTTTCAATTGTTACGCGCATAATTTACGAGTCCTGGGATGCCTCAGGATGCGATTTTTCGAGTGGTGGCTGCAGTTCTTCACTTAGGAAACATTGAGTTTGTCAAGGGGAAGGAGATAGATTCATCCATGCCTAAGGATGAGAAGTCCAGATTTCATTTAAGAACCGCTGCCGAGTTATTAATGTAAGTAACTTTCATCAAAGTTTCAAGGTTCTCTTGAAAGACTTATCATTCTTTAAAATTCAATCTTTCTTTGGGAGGAGATGTATTTTCCTTACACCGTGTGTTTCATAGGTGTGATGAGCAAGCTCTTGAAGATTCTCTTTGCAAGCGTGTGATGGTAACCCGTGATGAAACCATAACCAAATGGTTGGATCCAGAGTCGGCAGTTGTTAGTAGAGATGCTTTGGCCAAAATAGTGTACTCGAGGTTGTTTGATTGGTAAGTTCTCAAATATGTCATCATTGTCCTCAGTTGAATAGGTAGAGTTAATTCTTTTTTTTTTTTTTTGTATGGCAAGCGAAATGATATAGATATTTTGGTGGATATACTAGTACTAGTGAAGTATTCCCATGGAGCTTTATCCTTGTAGGTCCTCCTGTGAGTGAAATTAATTGTCACCACCAACTTCTGTGTACTCTTTTGTGCAGGATTGTAGAAAAAATAAATAATTCAATTGGACAGGATCCCGACTCGAAGTCTTTGATTGGTGTGCTTGATATCTATGGATTCGAGAGTTTCAAGACAAACAGGTGCTCAACTGGTAAAAAATTGGTTGTTAGGCATAGAAAATAACTTCCTAAAAGGAGCTATGAAGACTGATTTCTCTATTAATCTTGAGGTTAGGATTGATTAGATTTCTGTTAACTAAGCATGATTTGTTGTTAGACAATTACTGACTCAAAAGAAAGTTATTCCCCAGTATGAAACTTAGTGTTCATGGGACCATTTGTCCTTTAGGATGATGTACCTTCTGATTGTTCGTACTGCTGCAGCTTCGAGCAATTTTGTATCAACTTGACCAATGAAAAACTTCAGCAACACTTCAATCAGGTATCTCTGTCTCTACCTATTTCTGAGATGTGTGTTTTACATATAAAACCACAAATTCCACGCGCCTAAGTGCATTCTACACTACATGACACGAACATGCATAAATGTTCGTGCTCTCGATGACTGTCTGAATCTCCACATCATGTCCTTATGCAAGTACATAGGCAAATTAATTGTCGTGCTCTCGATGACTGTCTGAATCTCCACATCATGTCCATATGCAAGTACATAGGCAACTACTTTGTGATACCTCAACTTTTGTGGATACTGGTACTGATTTTTTTATTAATGCCTAAATTCTTCTTCAGCATGTTTTCAAAATGGAGCAAGAAGAATACACCAAAGAAGAAATCAATTGGAGCTACATTGAGTTTGTTGACAATCAAGATATCTTGGATCTTATTGAAAAGGTCAGAGCTCTGCATAATAGTGACTGCTTTCTCTTGAAAGTTAGTTCATTTTGGATTCTTACCAGTTACTGTTTCTCTTGAAAGTTTGTTCAATTGGACTCTTACTTATCTTTTCAACATTTTGGAGACTACTGTGGTGTTCATATCCCAAGTACTAGGGTTTCTAATATGTTAAGTTGGCGATTCTACTTGTCATTTTTCTTATTTCATTTGACATGGATTTTGTTTCTAAAACTACAGAAACCTGGTGGTATCATCGCTCTTCTCGATGAAGCCTGGTATGCAAATAGTTGCGAAATAGAAGTCTCCAGTTATTCTTGTCTTGTCTGTCATGGACAAAGATAACAAAACTTTGAATCTTTATTGGACCTTCTAAAAATGAAAATTCTGTGTCATTGTTTTTTCAGCATGTTTCCTAGATCAACTCATGAGACATTTGCTCAGAAGCTCTACCAGACATTTAAAACTCACAAACGATTCAGTAAGCCCAAGTTGGCACGAAGCGACTTCACAATTTGCCATTATGCTGGAGATGTGAGCATGATTATTTTACAGCGGCAGTTTCATCTCTTATATCCTTTTTTTGTTAGAAAGGGGAATTTATAGATGCATCTCTTATATCCTTTTTTTACTTACGAGACTCAGTGCTCTGCCTTGCAATAAGAAAGAAATGAGCAATCAATATATTATTTCTTTTCCATTTCAGGTCACCTATCAAACAGAACTATTCTTGGACAAGAATAAGGATTATGTTATTGCAGAAAATCAAGCACTATTGTGTGCTTCTAAATGTTCTTTTGTCTGTGGTTTGTTTCCACCTTTGGCTGAGGACTCCTCAAAGCAGTCTAAGTTCTCTTCAATTGGATCTCGTTTCAAGGTAGATTATCTCTAATTCATTACATCGATTATCTGCCATATCTCTCGGGTTCCTTTGCCTTATGTGGAATCAACTCATTTGCTTACGCAGCAACAATTGCAAGAATTGCTTCAAACGTTGAGTGGTACGGAACCACATTATATTCGATGTGTGAAGCCAAACAATCTTCTTAAGCCAGCCATTTTTGAAAGCAAGAACGTCTTACAACAACTACGATGTGGGGTATGGGTTTTAGAAACCAAAGGCTCACTTTGTATAGAACTGCTTCAGTTTTTGGATTTTGTTTTTTTTTTTTACCTCACATCTTATTGTTTCACATTAAGGGTGTCATGGAAGCCATTAGGATCAGTTGTGCTGGTTATCCTACCAGAAGGCCCTTTTTTGAATTCATAGACCGTTTTGGCATCCTTGCTCCCGAAGTTCTTGATCGGAGGTAATTTTATCATTCTATTCCTTTTTCTTGTAGCATTGCATGCCAAAATAAATGACTGACCTCAGCCCATGTAGTTCGGAGGATGTGTCTGTTTGCAAAAGGCTTCTGGAGAAGGCGGGACTGGAAGGCTATCAGGTACAGGAATCCATGAATCTATTTGCAATTTCGAATTCGGGAACCTTTTTAAATTTCTTTTTGTAGTAAAGGTTTCATAGCTTTGACCCTCTCTTTTTGAGAAACATTACATATCTCTTATTCCGTTAATGTCGTCCTACCTGAATATGGTTCTCTCTCGGCTGTTGCTGTTCCAGCTCATATGCTCTATTTGGTTGTTGATTTTAATAATTTGTAAAGCCTTCAGTGTTTCTTTCAGAGTGATCTTTTCTGGTTGAAAACATTAATCTGGCAATCAGTGTAAAGCTTGTTTCAGTGTTCTTACTTTGGCATGCACTTTGTTGAGTGAAGTTGCTTCTATGAAGATTCGAGCTGTCTTTTGTCTTCCTTGCTTGCAACAAAAAATCCTAAGGGTAGAGATTTTCTAGATAATTTTCCTTGCGGAAAATTCAAAATGTTGCAGAAAGGATGTTTTAATCTGTTCCTATTTCCTTCAGTTTCTCCAGAAGGATGCAAGTATAGGAAATACAATCTCTTCCGGATTTCCTATGCATTCATTGTCTCCTAGATGCTTAAAACTGCCTACTAGAATTGCTGTTGCTCTTTCATTATTTATTGTGTTTCTTGCTTTGGCGGAAGATGCTTTTCAGGTAGTTCTCCTTTTTCACCGAAAGCTGCAAACCGATCTACAACTAAATTTTGTTACCCATCATTGTAGATCGGTAAAACGAAGGTGTTCCTCAGAGCTGGTCAAATGGCAGAACTAGATGTCCGTAGGACTGAGGTCTTAGGTAGATCAGCCAGCATAATCCAGCGGAAAACACGATCTTATTTGGCGCGGCGAAGTTTTGTCTTACTCAAGCAGTCTGCACTTGCACTTCAAGCTGCTTGTAGAGGTAAACAAGGCCTATTGATTTCTCGATTTATATTTTATCTTATTTATTTCAAATGCTAATTCTCGTTGCCTTCCAGGACAACTTGCTCGTGATTCTTATGAGATCATGTGCCGTGAAGCTGCCTGCCTGAGAATTCAGAAAGATGTGCGCATGTATCGTGCTAGGAAGTCTTACAAGGATTTGTGTGCCGCTGCCTTATCCATACAGACGGGCATGCGTGGGATGGCTGCTCGAAGTGAACTGCGCTTAAGAAAGCAAATCAAGGCCTCCATTGTGATCCAGGTAAATTTTTACCATGTGATTACAGAACTTCCCGTGTTGCCTTTTATATAAATTTCTAAATTGGTTATACATAATTGTACAGTATGTTTATATTTTATTCTCATAACACCCAGATATTTGCAGATAATCCATTAATGTTGTAATCACTCGCTTTTCCATTCATTGAATGAGCCGTCATTTGTCTATATCAGAGTCACTGTCGCATGTTCTTGGCACGGAATCAATACTGTAAGCTTCAAAAAGCAGCAATTACAACACAATGTGCATGGAGAGGGAGAGTTGCTCGCAAAGAACTGCGGAAGCTTAAGATGGTAATGCTATCTTGTACACTTGTTTTGATTTCCTGGTATGAAATTTCACTAAAAACATATGCGCTTTAACAATGTTATTATCGTTTTACTGTTTCTATGTGGTGACCGAGAAATGATACGGTTTGGAGTGAAACTATGTTACGAGAACCATAATTTTTAATGATACAGTTTGGAGTCAAGGTTAAATTCATTAAGGTAATGAATGCATGCTGAAAAGAACAACTCTTATTGACAGATGCTTTTTCAATTTTATTTTCCTGGGAAAGGAAAATAGCTGAATTAAACATGCCGTATTGACTAATTTCCCTGTCAGTTATTGTCTTTTTAATTGTTTCCCCCGTTGGTGTTGTTTTGTTGCGATGAAGAAGTTGAAAATATTCTTCTGTTCAATTTGACAGGCTGCTAGGGAAACTGGAGCTCTGCAAGCTGCCAAAAATA
This sequence comes from Melastoma dodecandrum, assembly GCA_029817715.1. Taxonomy (NCBI): domain Eukaryota; kingdom Viridiplantae; phylum Streptophyta; class Magnoliopsida; order Myrtales; family Melastomataceae; genus Melastoma; species Melastoma dodecandrum. Next base: position 4,759,390 of record JARUPY010000397.1, on the reverse strand, counting down.
AGCTAGAAAAGCAAGTAGAAGAGCTTACTTGGAGATTACAATTGGAGAAACGCATGCGGGTAAATTTCAAGTTACAAACTGTTCAATATTGTGATTGTGTAGTGTCAAAGATGTCTGTGGAAATTGTTTTGTTATATTGGTGCACTGTTTGTTCCAATTCTTTTGATGCCTAACTGCCTTATATTAGTAATTTCTTCTTCACAACATGAAATGATGAAAATGTTCTGGTGGAGTTAAGACTAGATCATGCCCATCGTTCTAGTTGCTTATTTCTTAGATGTTATCCATTATTTGAAGAATTGTGTTGGATTGCTGTTAAATGAACTGGAGACCTGGAAACTGGAAAATGATTTAGTTTCTTATTAATTTTGATCTTTGTCCATGGAGTATTAGACTTTGGTTTAATGGCGAGCGTTGGCGCTACAGCAAAAATTGTTTTGGATTGAGAAATGGTGGGGTTAGATACAAAATATGCCAACCACACGAATGGTGTCATGGCGACGATGATGATGAGTTTTGTTCCTACCCTACTTTCACTTGTTGGCTGCTTTTTACATAGCAGTAACAGTTACTTGTTATTCCTTGTCCCTATAACCATATACAAATATTAGGCTAAGATGGTGTGTGAAATTGACTTGCCCTCCGTGCAATCTTGATCTTTCTACTTCACAACACAGAAAAGTCGGTAATTGGGAAGAAATGGAATGCTGCTAATAGTTTCTTTCAAATTTTCTTTTACAAGGCATAACAATACTTTTGCTCAGTTTTTTGACGTTGAGAATTTTCAGGTGGACTTAGAAGAAGCAAAGAATCAAGAAAATGCTAAGTTACGGTCTGCTTTGAGTGACATGCAACGTCAGTTTAGAGAAACCAACGAAATTCTTATTAAGGAACGGGAAGCAGCAAAGAAGGCTGCTGTTGTTGCACCTATTATACAGGAGGTTCCAGTTGTTGACCATGGTTTGATGAAGAAGCTTATGGATGAAAATGAAAAGCTAAAGGTATGATGCTAAAGGCCGTGGAGTATCATATTGGTTCAACTCCCATTTGGCGTATGTGCTTCTTCATATACTTCTCAATTATCCCAGGATATGCTGAATTCAATGGAGCAGAAAATTGATGATACGGAGAAGAAGTATGAGGAGACAAGAAAGATAAGTGAAGAAAGGTTAAAACAAGCCACAGAAGCTGAGTCAAAGATTATTCAGTTAAAGACGAACATGCAAAGGTGCTATGCTGTTCATCGATACTCTTTGGCTTCATAATTTTATTTAAGACATCCATCTCTTACACCGTACAAGGAATGTTTTCTTGATTACAGGCTTGTGGAGAAAATCTCCAACATGGAATCAGACAATCAAATACTTCGTCATCAAACGTTCACAAATCCGCCATGGAACAAGTTGTCAGAAGGATTAGCTATTACTGCATCAAAGGTATAATGAAGTCACCACATCATTCTCAAGGTGCATTTGCACATAATTAGAGCATATAAATGCTTCTATGTGTCTAAGATTTATCTTCAATTTGATTTTGCAGATCGTGGAAAATGGTCATGTCATCAGTGGAGGGGAGAGTGATAGAAATGTAATGGAATTTTCTTTTAAAAATTAGCTCAACATTGTTTTCATGAGGTTTGTGTCCAGCATCTATTCTGTTTGATTAAATAGCACCACTTTTTCAGGAACCTGAGGCTGTAACACCAGTTAAGAAGGCTGACATGGATTCAGATGGCAAGCCCAGGAAATCAAACATTGAACAACAGCAGGCATGTCTTTTTGCATTTTGTTGAATTTTGTTTTTGTCCAGTGTGGCTGTTCATGTTATGCAATTGATTTTGAGGTTCTTACTGTACTTTTTGCATATGTAGGAGAATATTAGTGCTCTTATCGATTGCATGAAGAAGAACATCGGCTTCAGTCAAGGAAAGCCCGTTGCTGCTTTTACAATCTACAAGTGTCTCCTGCATTGGAAGTCCTTTGAGGCTGATAGGACTAGTGTGTTTGACCGACTCATTCAAATGATTGGTTCTGCGATTGAGGTAATATTATCAGAAGGCATCACTCTACTATTTGTACAACCAAGCTTTAGTCTGTGACTGATAGAAATAATCTAAGGTAATTTTTCGGTATACATTACCAGTTAGTTATATATGCCAATCCTCCGTTGCCAGGAGCAATGTTTGCCGTTTGTCCTTGTTCATGCTAAGCAGATTGTATGATGCAATTTCCTGTTATCGTAATTTAATTTTCCAAACTTACTCGTCTGTATACCTTTTGGTTCATGTCAGCCAGTTGGATGGCTGTGCTTCGTGTAGTCCTTTCTTTATATAAGTATCTGTTTCATCTTTGAACAGAGTGAGGATGGCAATGATCACATGGCTTATTGGTTATCAAACACATCAACTCTTCTATTCTTGCTTCAACAAAGCTTGAAGCCAGCAGGTTCATCAAGCAAGAAGCCTCCACAACCAACATCCTTGTTTGGGAGGATGACTATGGTACAATTGACTTAATATGCAATTTGTGTTTGTCGTGTTCGACAGCTGTATGCGCTCTTTGAGTTCCTCCTATTGTAAAGTATAATGTCTTTTATCTCAGGGATTCCGGTCATCACCCTCCTCATCAAATCTCGCCGCCGCCACCGCTGCGGCAATCCGCAAAGTTGAGGCGAAGTATCCTGCTCTCCTATTTAAGCAGCAGCTAACTGCCTATGTGGAGAAAATTTATGGAATAATTAGAGACAATTTGAAGAAAGAACTGGGGTCTTTGTTGTCCCTTTGCATCCAGGTATATCAACTGTTATACTACATATGTAGGCCGAATGGATCTAAAGGCAGGTTCTCCCATTATTTTCAATAGCATAGCTTCTGTGTGAAGGTACTATTAACTAATCATACTCGAGTGAAATAAAAGAATAAATTTGTTGTGTTCTGAAGATAATATTTCGTGCGATATTATCTTGAAGTTTTCAGTCTTTTTGTTGTAAATAAGGATCGGGGTATATGGGAGGCGTACCGCCTGTCAGTAATATTATTGTGCAGCAGTGGTAAAGTGGAAAAATGATGGGGTACAATGGCCTCACTGTGTGATGGGAAACCTTAATGGTCCCCGGATTGTTCTTGTATTGATGGGTGGGTAATTCACTCAGTGAATCAGGTCATCCTTCATTGCTGCCCATTATTTGATGAATTTCCAGTGATATAAACAGATAAATAACCTTATCTCAATAAAATTAGTGTGTTGTGTTGTTTCTATTTGCTGCTGACTCCTATCGTTAACATGGTTTGAGATACTCTACCTTGTAATTCTTGTAATTCTCCTCCAGCAAAAGAAGAGGTCCGATGATTTTCCACTCTGATTTTTTTTTTTACGAGGATTGGCAATTTGAAATGTAAATTTCTCAACAAATTATCGTTTCACTGTATGAGATCAAGTGTTTTCATCGTGTTAGGCACCAAGGACATCTAAGGGAAGTGTCTTACGATCTGGACGTTCTTTCGGAAAAGATTCGCCTTCCAATCACTGGCAGCACATCATTGATACCCTGAATACACTTCTTTGTACCTTGAAGGAGAATTTTGTATGTGATTTTGTTGCTTTTTCCCGCTTTTATTTCAATGTCTATGGCAGTACTTTTATTTTTACTCATTTTCTCTCTGTTGCTAACTAAGTATTGCTTAATAGGTTCCTCCTATTCTAGTACGAAAGATCTTTACTCAGACATTCTCATTTATCAATGTTCAACTATTCAACAGGTATTTCGTTTTTTTAATCCCTATACTCTTATATATAATATAATCACTCCTGAGCTGCTGTAATTGGATTATTGGGGAAAATTTCAGTCTTCTTCTTCGCCGTGAATGTTGTACCTTCAGCAATGGGGAATATGTAAAAGCCGGGTTAGCCGAATTGGAGTTATGGTGTTGCCAAGCAAAAGAAGAGGTATTTTTTTTTTGTAGAATAGAGATGCATAGATATCCTAGGCGTCAAGTGTTTAGATTACACCAATGAGCGGCCCGAAACCTCTTGAGGGTTTGGGGCCGGAAGGTCTTGGTGTATTATATCTAACACATAGTCTGGTGGGATAAAAGACGGTAGACTCCTCGTCTTGTAGTGCAGCCTGTTTCGCATGCTTGTCCGCTACCCGATTCTTTCTTTGCAAAATGTGACTGATTATCATCAGCTTGAACTCATTTAAGAGCGATCTGCAATTAGTCACAATGGGGGGGGGGATTAGTAGGGGGCATGCGAGCTCACCATGTATGTAGTGCTTTAGTGGTTCCGCGTCTGTTTGGATGGCTATGGTTGTTATGCCTATCTGTTTTGCTGGCTTGATGTCTTCCATTAGTGTGAGTGCTTTGGCAATTAAGCTGTTGGTGTTCGGAATTCAAAGAAGAGGTATTTAGTTTGACCAATCTTTTCATATCTACCATAATGAAATATTTTGTAAGGGAAGTTGTGCGCATATTTTTTTTTGCCTGACAAGTAGTTGAGCTAGGATTTTTTTCCCCACTTGGTTGAAGTGTTCATGTTGGGATTTTTTCCATGGTGGAAACTGTTCGGTGCTGCCACTTGAGGAATTCGAGGGGTAGGTGAAAGAACCTGTTCTATGATTGGATAGAGCGGTAGCATCAAGTAAAGCTTAAGATGGAGCCTTGATCTCTTAACTCGAATTCCTTAAAGACGACATGAGTGTGCCGTGCTTTCACAGTGCCGTTTCTGTTTCTCCTTGTTGAATCTTTGAGTGTTTAGTACGCATTGTTTACGGCATTATAACTGATTTATAAAAAAATTACAGTACGCAGGCTCGTCTTGGGAGGAATTGAAACACATTAGACAGGCTGTTGGATTCTTGGTAAGTTGCTGAAAATTTATATGAAGTCCTTGTCTTGGTCTGATTTTTTGAATCTTACATCTGTATCTGCCTTTTAGTTCTCTGAGATTCTTTACTCTTTAATTCATTCTCATAAGATCTTGAAATTTTCCATGTTTCCAATAATTGCTTTTTTATGAGAACCTTGAATTTCAATTGGGATTCAATAGATGTCATCTGGATTCCCTGAGAATTCCTTCAGTAGTGACTACACGTACTATGAAAGTCTTATGTGATGGGGCTTGGTTGGCTAATTCTTTGACGATCGATTTCTCGCTTAATGACTTTCAAAATTTTCATGTTCCTATTTTATGTACCAAGTATGGGGCTTGGACATTTTCTTATTTTGCTTTCTCCGGAACTGTGATTATCAGGTAATTCATCAGAAGTACAGGATTTCCTACGACGAGATCACTAATGACTTATGCCCAGTGAGTCTCCTGTTCTTTGTCCCCCTTATTTCATTCACGTCGAAGGACCAATAATAGGGAGCTTGTCGGGGCCTTTTGAAAACTGTTGAATGCTCTGGCTTTGGAAAGAAGTAAATTAATTACAAAACAGAAGAATAGAACAAAAAAATGTTTTGCGTCTGAACTGGGATGACAAGCTAATTTAATCAGTTTGAATAAGTAAATGGGGTATCTCAACTCTAGACAGCTGGGTTGTCCGACTGTATACTGCCTAATCAATTTCCGGAGTCGAATCTGTATGTACAACGGTAGGGGCTGCCATTCAGTTGCAACATCTGACATTTGCTTCATTCTTACCAGATACTGAGTGTCCAGCAGCTGTACAGAATATGTACCCTCTACTGGGACGACAGCTACAATACAAAGAGCGTTTCCCCCGAAGTAATCCCTTCATCCACCTCTTGATGGTTGTCCATGCTTGTTTCTAGGTTCGTTTTGAAACTTATGATCTTCTCCTGTTTGTGTCATTCAGGTGATCTCAAGCATGAGGATCCTAATGACCGAGGACTCCAACAGCACAGCCAGCAGTTCGTTCTTGTTGGACGACAATTCAAGGTGCGTCCACTTCCGACCACCACATCATTACATGCACCCGGCCTTTTTATCTTTACGACAATGTGACCGTTCTCTGTTTTCGCCTAATTCACTCTCGTGGCGCAGTATCCCGTTCTCGGTGGACGAGCTGTCAAATTCACTGCAAGAAAAGGATTTCGAGGATGTTAAACCCGCGGAGGAGCTCCTCGAGAACCCGGCCTTCCATTTCCTCCACGATTCTTAGGAGAAAAGCTCCCCGGCCACGTGATGCGCACAGCCTCTTGGAGTCGCAGCGCCTCAACGATCTGTACATTCCTTTTTTCAATTCATTCCTCTACCCATGTATATCATTTTTAAGGGTGTAATTTTTTTAAAGCCCCAATCATGCCTGCATCCCCGCCTCATCAATAGCATATCAGAATAGATACAAGTTCGTTCATTTTTTGGATTGCCGTACTCTGCATTGTTAGTGTTAGGTCCTCATAGTTCGTTAGTCTTATGAGGCGGGGATTCATTGCAATTTTTTTTATCATTACTACTAGTTTTTTTTCTTATCCAGCATCCCTTTTTGATTTTGTATATTCCTGGATATGTTTACTTTACTACCCAAAAGGAAAGGATTATACAATGTAAACTCTATGGTTTTGCACGGAATTATTGTTGATTCGTAAAAATATTTATGAAATAGTTTGTAAAACCCTGATGTACGGTTCCAAACTTGCGTTTGACAAACATGACTTTTGAATTATAAAGAACACGCAGTTCGGAAACGTGAGTTAGGATTTCTTGGACAAAAAGACTTGTTTTCAAATGCGTGTTTATGAAAAATATATAAACTCGCGGGTTGGAACCCCGATTTTGAAGGTAATGTGTTGCTACCCTTAAACTTCCGATTGGGAATAGCGACTCTAAGCATAACAAAGGTTCGTTCGCCAATCGCGGGTTTAGTTAGACACCAAATAACCCGGCATCGGATGGGGTTTTTCTAAGTTCTTCTAACTCGGGGCTGGCAACTGCGAGTCTTAGAAAATCACGTTCGCCAATCGCCAGTTTGCTCCGACATCAAAACCAAGCCTCGGAAGGGGATTTCTCCAAGTCCATAAAACTCGCGGCATGGAAAAGCGAGTTTTGCTGTAACTCGCCACCCTGAACCTCGACTTAAAAAACTTTGATGACAATTCCACAACTCATAATTAAACTTTCCTGTTTTTACACATTCGACACGATATAATGAAATTATCATCCAATATACATTACACATTCGAAGTTAGTTAGTGAAAGTTCAACACCATAAAAAGAAATTATCATCCAATAATGAGAAGCATCCGAAGAAATGACAATTCCGGTCCACAAAACCAAATAGAATTGGGTAAAAGAGCTGACTAATTAATGTAGTAATGCAACCTCTCCCTTCACGACTCCTGATTCTTCTAGAGTAACGGAGGGGGCGAACTGGAGGTGGCGATTATGGAAGTGCAACCTCTTCCTGGCGCGACGAAGACCCTGAAAAGAGTTGTGTTATCTGAGAGACCGGTTGCTCATCCTCCGGAAAATGGAAGTCTCGAGGGCCCTTGAGAGGTACTGGTGGAGTAGACGTAGATGGTTGTTCCATGTATGGGGTGATGAAATCGTATCTCGAGTCTATTGGCGCAAGTTGTGTGACCTGGAATATCATCATCCCCTCTTCCTGAGACTCCATAACACCTCCTTGGTTTGATAATCTTGATCCTCGACATCCATTTCAGCTTCTTCATCCATTGCAGCTTCTTCGTTCTCTACTTTAGGTTGCTGCTCAATGTCCGGTTGGTCCTCCAATCCTCCACAACGACCATATAGACGTACTGGCGAGTACCGAGTCAACAAAGCCGTAGCTTCGTTGGCGAGACTCATGACCTCTTCAGGTTGGGTTGCTCTAACTTTAATCTTCCTTAGCTGAGAAAATGAAAGTGATTATGTATTGTTCAATAAGTAAAGAAAAGCACACTTACTAATATACTTACCAAGGTACCAAGCATCGCACCAATGTGTGAAATGTACATCCGAGTGCGCCTTGAATACCATTCAACATACAACACATTGGTTTCCTAGAGATAAGGCACAATTCGAGACATACGATCATTCCACGTATCCACATACTGTCTATGAATTTCAACCCAGTTGTTCATTGATTTGCCGCGCAAATCAATCTTATGTAAGAGCTTCTGGGTGTCGCATGGCCTCGGAACTAGTTGAATATCTCTGAATTGATGTATCACTCTATTGGGGAAGTGCCGCTCAACAATGTGGAAACACACCAGGGACACTCTACTACACCATGAATCCCTTCCATCTAGACAATATTTAGGGAGCATAGCAAGTATCTGATCCGTATATGGATGTCAAATAACCTAAATAATATAAATGCAGTATTACCACTTTAATTATCTAGGTAATTGAAATAAATTGTGTTGTTGTGTATCTGATCGGGACTCTGTCTATCAAGTGCTGCCCTATAAGATGACATGACATGTGTCGATATAGTACGGATATCCATCGCCCCTCGCCATCTGTAACTCAAAGGCACACCCGTAACATAAACTGTCTGATGCCGAAGAGGGGCAATGTGAGGAAATCGATCTCACCCCAAACCTGTAGCAAGTTTAGTGCAACAGAAATCTGAGAAGCTCTAGGATCTACGACCCCACATAGACTATGGTATAACCATGTTAAGCAGGCCATTCCCCAACTATATGTTTCAGCATGTTCAAAATCAGTTATGAAAGGGAATCACATCAAATGCACTAGATTGTCGGACTTATCTAGAAATAGCATTCTCCCGATAAGGGAAGAATGAAAGCACGAGTATGCTGTTGAACATGTTCCTCTGTCGCCCATTCAGGTAAGATGTAATTTTCAGCTAGCCATGTCATCTTCTCTCTACTGTTCTTCATAGCACTCTTTGGAGGCACATTACCCAATAACTCCATACACATAGCCCCTGAAGCATTTGAAGAGTAACCAATAATAGCATCTCCCTCCACCAGTAGTCCTAGCTGTACATGAATATCTTGCAATGTATGGACATATCGATGGACCATGTGAAAAGTGTGAGTTTCTGGCCTTTATCGCTCGACCAATGCCGTTATCAAAGCCCAATCAAGTTGAATATATGGGACCTTTGCCACACCATAGAAACCCGCCTGACGCAAATATACGTCCATGCGTTCGTCACGATGTATCTTTCGGATTTCTCAGTTCGACTTGAGTACATGATTCTACAATTCAAAAATTAACATAGATTGGTTACTTCGGCATTCTATGATACATTACCGTTATCAATTTTGAAACTTACCGACGTATATCCATCTTCCCATACAGTACTTGAACGATGGTCTACTTGGCCGCTCAAGATATCCATCAATCTCGGACCTGGATCCATATCCTAAAAAAATGAAAAAGAATAAGTACATCAAATACAATAATTAGCAAAACAATGTATGTGTACATAAAACACACTTACTAACATTTATTAGGACAACTATGTCGATTATGATCTTCCTCCTTGTAAATATCACAATTTGTTTTCCACCGAGAGGACCTAAGTTGCGGAGGGGATGGCGAGAGGACCTAAGCTGCGGAGGGGATGGCGAGAGCGATTTAGGTTTTCAAAACACAAATGAGACCAAATGAGGAAACAAAGGAGAAGATTGGCTTTAAATCCAGACTAACTTGCGGTTGGCGAATGTGATTTCTTCCAAGACTCGCCATTGCTAAGTGCAAGTTAGAGGCACTTGGAAAAAAATGTTAAATGTCATTAATTTGTAATCTCATTTAGTGTCGTTTAGTATGTGTTAATGGGGTAGTGTTAATGCCTTGGTAGTGGGGTATAGTTAATGACCTAATAACCAGGGTAGAGTAAATGCTTTCTCTATATCTATCTAGGACACTATAAAAGGAGAAATAATTTCCAAATGTTGTAAGAGAGAAAAAGGAGTATAAGAGAAACACTCTGGTCGTAAGAAAGGTGAAAGGCTCCACAGTTAGCCACGGTATTCTCCCAAAATTTCCTTGTTCCTTATTTCCAGAAACACTTCGTTGTGTCGCAGCAGTTCCGCAAACCCCTTCCTGTGATACAGCAAAGCACCACTTTCCAAACAACCCCAACAAACCCTCTTCTTGTGATACAACAAACCCCATCCGAGGCCGGGTTGTTTTGTGTCTGACCAAACTCGCGGTTGGCGAACGCGACTTATGCTTAGAGTCGTTGTTCCCAACTGCGAGTTTAAGTTACTACCACAATTCCTTCGAAATAAGGACTCCGAGCAGCAAGTTTATGTATTTTACATAAACTCTCGTTTTAGAACAACGTCTTTTGTCCAGAAATCCTAACTCGCGTTCCTGAACCCGTGTTCTTTGTAATTATAGAGTCGCGGTTGTCAAACGAGAGTTTGGGGCTGTACATCGTTTAAATTTATTTTTGAAAAGAGTTAATCTATCAGCAGAAATGTTTTTGTTACGAAATGATTCTGGAAAATGGTGCCCTCCTGTGTATACCATTTGTCTGAATAAATGATTCTGTGTATACCATTTGTCTGGAAATGATTCTGGAAAATGGTGCCCTCCTGTGTATATCATTTGTCTGAATAAATCGCTTGTAATGATCCCTGTAGTTACATTGTTTTTTTTTTTAAATAATTTGCATATCCAAAGTTCGGAGAAACCTTGAATTGGTAGGATGATCATTCAGTTTGATTGGTAGTTTCGACTGACGATGTCGAGTGCATTAGAAAAGTAATTATTAAAATTCCTATATAAATTAAAAATGGACAGAGAGTGAGTCCATTCCGTTTCCCGATCCATATCAGAGGAGGAATGTTCCTATAATAAATACGGCAAACTTGTATCGAATATTTATTACATACAAAGAAGAAGAATATGAAAAAAAGAGACAAGTCCTGAAAAAGAAGAGGAAGAAGAGGTAGAGAGAGTCCGATGATGATAACACTAAACTTTTAAACACACGTTGACCCCCCTACACAAAAGCTCAAGAGAAACATTCGAATACGATTTATATAGACGAGTTTTCGTTTGCCGGCTGACAACTGACGACTGCATTTTAATTTTTACCTAAATTTATCCAGTAAAAGAAGATCTTTACGAACGTCGCAGGAATCGAATGTACGAAGAAAGAAGAAGAATAAACATATGTTTTGTCCTCTGTCCAAGAAAATGCTTGCAAACGAAGGACGGAGAACTTGGGGAGGCTACTACCTGCCTGCCTTTTTCCTACATAAAACTTTTGCCATTCGCGGCCTCCTTAACTAACCTTGTCCGAGATTGGTGGCCCCAAGCCCTGGTGTATAGTCGCATGCTGGGTAAAAAACTGGGCGGTCTTCCCCTAATTCGACGAATATCCTGTCGACCACATCACGCTGTCCCTCCCCGGTTTGGACCAATTCCTGAAAGGGAGGAGGAGAAACCCCAGTCACGTAGTCGAGAATAATACAAGCACAACGATAATAAAACCCTCACAAGAATCTCCCAGAAACAAACAGACACCTTCAACAACCGCTCCTGGGGAATTTTGTTAAAAACCCTAACCCGGTGCTGGGTTGGAACCTAAGGCCACGAATTTGTTTCGCTTCCTCCAGAGCATCAGTATACTGCTTCACCTTCTCCGCCGTATCCCGTTCCACGCAATATTCTGCTACCCTAAGCTCGGACGGCGCAATATTGCTGAAGACGGGAAGGAGCGGCTTCCCCATCTCTGTAAGTCTGACTAGCTAGTCAAGACAATACTGTGACTCGCCGAACCTAGGGGAGAAAATGATGATTCCGAGCTTGCTCTGACAGAGTGCCTCATAGATTCTATCGGGAATCTTCTCCCCGGGTGTCAGGCTGATGCGGTTGGCCGAGGAAGAGAGCTGGAAGAAGGAACCGGCCACTGTTTCATTTACACTCGATGGATCGGGTCAAGTGTTGCCGGGTTGGGTCGCGGGTCATAACTATCAAGTGGGCCGCATGGGAACTCCAAACCCAAAGAAGAAGAAGAATCGGGCAGAAGAAGAAGAAGCGAGGGACAAAGGGGGAATTACACTCCCTCGCAACGGCCGCGCACCCCAGCTGTCTGCGGGGAAATTGGTTAAAGGGGCAGACAGCCCCGAGGAGAGAGGAGTTGAAGATTTCTGGAAATTGAGAAGGGAACAATGAAGATGAAGGGGAAGGGAAGGAGCGACGGATGTGGATAGGGTTGGAATTTTTTTCCCTTCTTGTCGGTTTGGTCTTGTAATCATCTCTGGCTGTGGAAGAGTTGTTACTGGTGGATGTTGTTTGTGACGTTGTTAAGGGAGTAAATTGGCTCAGCTCTGTTTACGTCAATAGTGGTAGTATTTCCGGCCATCAGTTGGTATCAGAGCTATCGGAGCTCGGCCTTGCTGTGTTATGCCCGTGGCGGATAATACGCGATTGAAGTCGAGGATGGAAATGGAGGCTCTTAAGGATATGTTGCAGGAAGTTGTCAGAAAAATGGAGGAGATGAGCAGTGATATTTCGAGTCTGAAGGAAGTCGTAAAAGTGGGAGGACATGGGGGTTATACAGAGTCACCATTGCCAGAATCATCGGCCAACTTACGTCAAAGGGGGGAAAACCAACAGCCATGGTCGACCGACCGGACGAGCAGGCAAGCGAAGATAGAATTTCCGATGTTTGATGGAAGTGACGTCCAGGAGTGGTTATTCAGGTGTGGGCGATTCTTTGAGTTAGACACGACACCACCGGAGTTGAGGGTTAGCATCGCATCGGTGCACTTGTCGGGTCAAGCTATAGACTGGCATTATGCCTTTGTTCGCGGAAGGGAGTTTGGTGGACCGATTAGTTGGGAAGAGTATGCGGCGGCCATGTTAATGCGATTTGGTCCACACGAAATGGTTCGACCTATTGCTGCATTGAGGGACTTGAGAGAGGGACACAGCCTTTCGGAGTATGTAAGCGAGTTTGTTTCGTTGGTGACGAAGGTAGAGTTAAGCATGGAGGACCAGGTCTCCATGTTCGTGGGTGGACTCAAGAAGGAGACACGGCGGTTAGTGATGGCGTTTGAGCCCAAGTCGCTGCAAAAGGCAATTTCGCTGGCCAAGGCCTTGTCTCATGAAGAGGATGGAGTAGCGGGAAGGGCTAAGGATAGCCTGTCGCGTGTGAACCGTTGGGAACAGCAACCAAATTCTAAGGGGCTGAGTATTCCTCCGTTCAACAGGGGACCCATGAGATGGCAGGGAGGCAGTCGACCATGGGAAGGAAACTCAAGGCCTCCGACACTTCCTTCACCGAGACCTCAGTCGTATCAGCCACCCCATAGGCGTTTGTCATCGGCTGAATTAGAAGACAAGAGACAAAAAAATCTCTGTTATTGGTGCGATGAGAAGTTTGTTCATAGTCATAGGTGTAACAATAGGAGGTCGTTCGTGATCACCTTGGATGCAGAGGAGGCTGAAACAGGGGAGATGGATGAGAAACATATAGGAGATTCGGCAGAAGAGGCGGAAACCCCCGTGGTGTCCTTGTATGCACTACACGGTATTGCGCTCAATTCACGTAATAGGTCAATGAAGGTGATTGGGTATTATAAGAGGATGAAATTGATCATTTTGTTGGACTCCGGGAGCACGCATAATTTTTTGGACTCGAAGGTAGCAAGACAGGTGGTGAACAATGTTCAGGAGATTCCAAGCAGAGGGATATTAGTAGCCAATGGGGCGAGAGTGGAGTGCGGAGCTTGGGTGCCTGCATTTAAGTGGGAGATGCAGGGGGAGTCTGACGAGGCGAACATGTTGATCATGCCGATCAAGGGATGCGATATGATCCTCGGGATGGAATGGCTATCGTCATTGGGCGCTGTCTTGTGGGATTTTACTCAGATGACTATGAAGTATTCGTGGCATGAGCGACAGATTACATTGTCAGCAGGAGAGAAGGAATTCAATCGGGTGCGATTCGGCTTGTATTCGGTCGCAAGAGAAGAGATGGGGTTGTTGATCGTTCCCTCACATCAGGTGAAAGCAAATTTGGTCGAAGAAGGGGGAGTCCCGGCAGAAGTGCAGCAACTCTTGGACAAATATCCTGGAGTCTTCGAAGAACCAACAGGCCTACCTCCTCGAAGGTCGCACGACCATGGGATTCCACTGGTAAACGGAGTTAATGGGCTATCCATCCGTCCCTACAGGTATTCGAGCAATCAGAAAGACATTATTGAGAAGCTGGTCCGGGAAATGTTACAGACGGGAATAATCAGACCTAGCACAAGTCCATTCTCTTCACCGGTCGTCCTGGTAAAAAAGAAAGACAACACGTGGCGCTTGTGTATTGACTATCGAGAGTTGAACGCGAACACGGTGAAGGATAAGTTCCCGATACCGATCATCGAGGAGTTGTTGGATGAGCTTCATGGTGTTAGTTGGTTCTCGAAGCTCGACTTGCGATCCGGGTATCATCAAATCCGTGTCAAGGAAGACGATATCCATAAAACCGCCTTCCGGACGCACGAAGGGCACTATGAATTCTTGGTTATGTCGTTCGGTTTAACGAACGCCCCATCCACCTTTCAGAGCTTTATGAACGAGGTACTCAAGCCGTTTCTTCGGAAGTTTGTGTTAGTCTTTTTCGACGATATCTTGGTTTACAGCGTATCCTTAGAGCAACATGTGGAACACTTGGAGAGGGTGTTGCAGACGCTGATACATCACACACTCTTCGCAAAGTTCAGCAAGTGCGGCTTTGCTAGACGGAGGCTCGAGTACCTAGGCCACTTCGTCGATGGAGAAGGGCTATCTACCGACCCGAAGAAGATACAGGCAGTGGTGGTTTGGCCTCGACCAGCGAACATTTCTCAGCTCAGAGGGTTCCTCGGCCTCACGGGATACTACCGGCGATTTGTTCGCAATTACGGCTTGATTAGCAGACCCTTAACGCTGCTGTTGAAGAAGGATAATTTTCAATGGTCAGAAGCAGCTCAATTAGCATTTGAAAATCTGAAGACAGCCATGACTAGCGCCCCTACTCTCGCTCTACCTGACTTTTCTAAGACCTTCATTGTGGTAACGGACGCTAGTTCGTCGAGGATTGGAGCTGTCCTTATGCAAGAAGGTCATCCCATAGCATACATCAGCAAGGCGCTGGCTCCGAGGCATGCCGGGCTGTCTGTCTACAAGAAGGAGCTATTGGCAGTCGTTTACGCCGTGGGAAAGTGGCGCCATTATCTAGTGGGTCGGCATTTCATCTTGAAAACGGATCATCAGAGCCTAAAGTATCTCTTAGAGCAGCGGGTTCACAACGAGATGCAAGTCAAGTGGTTAGCGAAACTAGCCGGGTTCGATTATGAGATTGCTTACAAAAAGGGAAGGGAAAATCTCGTCACGGATGCTCTGTCACGCATCTCTGGAGCGGAGGTAATGGCTGTTATTTTATCCTTGGATCAGGGGACATTGCTTGATAACATTAGGGGAAGTTGGGAAGCTGACCCTCTGCTGAGGGAATTACAGCAGCGATTACAGAAAGAGGTTGTACCCCCTTATGAGTTTCGCCAACAGCTGCTCACCAGAAAAGGCAAGTTGGTAGTGGGCAATGATTCTGCCTTGCGGGAGCTGATTATTCACACTTTCCATGCTTCGGCGGCTGGGGGTAACTCGGGAGTACAGGCGACTTACAAAAGGATCTCCAGCTTTTGTTATTGGCAAGGATTGGAGAGGGATGTCCAAACGTACATCCAGCAGTGCGACATTTGTTAGCGAAGTAAATATGACCCGGTCGCATCTCCCGGATTACTTCAACCCCTGCCAATTCCAGCAGCCGTGTGGTCGGAGGTGACGATGGACTTCATTGTTGGGTTACCGAAGTCTTTCGGCAAGGAGGTCATACTGGTTGTGATCGACAGACTGACCAAGTTCGGTCACTTCACAGCACTCAAGCAACCGGTAACCGCCTCGTCAGCTGCAGAAGCCTTCTTGAACAACGCCTGCAAGTTACACGGCTTACCTACTTCGATTGTAAGCAACAGGGATCCCGTCTTCCTCAGTGAATTCTGGAGAAACTTGTTTTCCTTGCAGGGGGTGGAGCTCAAACATTCTTCCGCGTATCATCCCCAAACGGACGGTCAGTCAGAAGTCGTCAATCGTTGCCTGGAGACATACCTTCGCTGTATGTGCGGAGATTGCCCGTCTATGTGGGCGAAATGGCTCCCGTTGGCAGAGTGGTGGTATAATACCACGTACCACTCTTCCATTAAGATGTCCCCATTCCAGGCCTTGTTTGGATATGAACCTCCGGTTCATTTGCCATACATCAATGGGACCACGATTAATCAGGCTGTGAACAGGGAGCTCAGTGATAGGGAGGCTATGGCTCGTTTGCTTCGCTTTCACATGAGTCGAGCACAACATCGTATGAAGCAACTAGCGGACAAGAGGAGGACAGAACGCGGCTTTACTGTGGGTGACTTTGTTTATGTTAAGTTGCAGCCTCACCGTCAGAGTTCGGTGGAGGGCAAGCACGGCAGCAAGCTTTCGCCCCTCTATTTCGGTCCTTATAAGATTGTGGATAAGATCGGACAGGTTGCTTACAAGTTGGCTCTTCCCCAACACTCTCTTATTCATCCGGTCTTTCGTGTTTCGAGGCTTAAGAGGTCTAGTGGAGGGACTCCAGCAAGGCAGCATCTTCCTGCCTTTGCGACAGCACCTCCGTCACTTCCAGAATACATCCTCCAGCGACGGTTCGTGAAGAGGGGCAACAGAGCTGCAACTCAGGTGCTGGTAAAGTGGGTTGATTAGCCTGAAGATATGGCGACTTGGGAGTATTTATACGATTTACAGGAGCAGTTTCCGGGAGTTACCCTTGAGGACAAGGGTGCCGCTGAGGGGAGGGTATTGATGCGGTTGGCCGAGGAAGAGAGCTGGAAGAAGGAACCGGCCACTGTTTCATTTACACTCGATGGATCGGGTCAAGTGTTGCCGGGTTGGGTTGCGGGTCATAACTATCAAGTGGGCCACATGGGAACTCCAAACCCAAAGAAGAAGAAGAATCGGGCAGAAGAAGAAGAAGCGAGGGACAAAGGGGGAATTACACTCCCTCGCAACGGCCGCGCACCCCAGCTGTCTGCGGGGAAATTGGTTAAAGGGGCAGACAACCCCGAGGAGAGAGGAGTTGAAGATTTCTGGAAATTGAGAAGGGAACAATGAAGATGAAGCGGAAGGGAAGGAGCGACGGATGTGGATAGGGTTGGAATTTTTTTCCCTTCTTGTCGGTTTGGTCTTGTAATCATATCTGGCTGTGGAAGAGTTGATACTGGTGGATGTTGTTTGTGACGTTGTTAAGGGAGTAAATTGGCTCAGCTCTGTTTACGTCAATAGTGGTAGTATTTCCGGCCATCACAGGCTCTCAACATCCAAGAAGGGAAAGTACCCGCTCCCTCGGAGGTAGTGTAGATCCCCAAATTTTGTATCATCTAAACGGCAACGGGCTGACTAATTCTAATACCGTTAAAAGATCGTTAAACATGATTAACGAACGGATTACAATTAGGCGATCGATTCTGAATTTACGAATTAGTTACATGAACTAATTCTCGGTCGAGTTTTAATTAATTTCTAAATTTTAAAAGAACAAAATTCCTTTTTTTACCGCATAACACACTTCACTCACTTCCTTGATTTAGTTTAAAAAGAAAAGAACGAGACCTGTTTAGGAAACAAACCGATAATTTTAGGCTCCTTTATTCAGCTCGGGCCCATTTGAAAGTCACTTTAAAGGTTTGGGGACCAATTTGCAAATTTCAGATTTTTATTCAAGGACTCAATAGGAGATTTCAAAAAAAATAAAAATAAAAATAGGCATTCCATTTCTCAAATCCCACGGCTGCAGACTGGACAGGGCATCCGTACCCACACACGAATGATAATAGTTGACGCCCTAATGTCGTTCGCGGCCTTGTTCTGGTAGTTTTGCGTCGCTCAACATGTGTGGGCATCCTTACTCACACACGGGCCAACACAGCTTGAATCATCGGCAGAGGATGGTGGAGCTTCCTTCTCCGTCTTGTACACTGCAATGTTAACAGAGAGCCGAAAGAGATGGCCGAACTACTTATTCCAAACGACGGATAAACGATTTCTCTCAAGCATAAAATCTCCGACAAATTCCCCCAGGCAATCTCCCGCATCAGTCTAAGACTCCCTCCCTAGGGACCGCGGTTCAAGAACCCCTGCCTCCTCCACAGCCTATCGACTCACAATTCAAGAACACCAAAACGTCTGCGACCGTAAAAGCAAACATCTAATCCAAGAAAGGCAGGACAACCATCACGAGTGGGATTGCAGTGTTCGCTTCTCCGCAAATGCCCATCGCAGCAAGCAAACGTCCGCTAACCTGCTGCACCGCCCCGACGCCCATTCCCCATCGACGAGCTTTGCGATCCCAGCATAGCAACACGCCATCCCACCTGCGACGCCAACCACAAAAAGCACAACATCGATAATTTCCCGCCACCCAATCAAATGGTCTTGTCACTTCGAGACACAATTTCACAATTGCTCTGTGTGATCCCACCCGCGCATATTAAAAAAAGAAAAAGGCGTTAGGCAGAAGGGGGATCACTCTCAAAATTTCTTTGGGGAGGGGGGCTCCCATAAACTTACATAAAAAAAAAAATCCTTCCTGGAGGGCTCTCTTCTTCTTCTCTTCTCCGTCGTCTTCACCCCGAGGAACGGTCTTCCACCTGTTTAGAGCCAAGATAAGCCAAAAACCGACATGACGGGAACCTCGTGATGACCAACCCAGCCGGAGTATACCACGACAATGGCGGGGAGGATGCTGCACTTCGGGCTGCAACCAGCTTCAGCTTTACCGGATGCCTCCCCAGGAACACACAGGACTTCTAGCTGTGGCGGACTCCTGCTTCCTCAGACGCAACAACATCAACTTCGGCCCTTGGCGATGACTCCAGCTCCATCAGCTCCTACCGGTGTCAAAGAGAGCCTCTCCTGAGCAACAATAAAGACGAGTCCCCCCTGCTAGATACCTTGGGGGGATGGTGACTGGCCAGTATCCCTGCAGTTCAACAAGCAGCGACCCGCAGCGGCAAACTCTCTGGCGACGCCCTGGTAGCCTCGGGAACCCTCCCTCTCGGCTCAACCATCTTGGAGTTGGCAATCAGTCCAGATGACCTGCAACGACAGCAGTGCACCCAGGCTCCTCCTATTCCAACGACATCCCCCTGCTCTTCTTGGCCGTCCCAAGGCAGTGAACCAACGCCGCACCCAAAGTAATGGAACAGCAGCTCACCCGTAGCAGCTCTCCACACGACGGAGATCTCAGCCAGCGTTCCCGCAAGCCGCCCTAAAACCAGCTGCAAACCAGCACCCCTGTAGTAGCACTCCCACAATCCGCACCAGCACCCTGCAGCAACAACCCGTTTCCTGGCGGTTTCAAGCCCAACGACCAGACTTACCTCCCCGACGTTCCTGAAGTTGGCAACAACGAGTACATCTGCTCCGTCGTCTCCGGAATATACAATAGCATTCCACACAATAGAGATTCCCAGCCGGCGTCTCCGCAACCCGAGCACCAAGCTCAGCCCCAAGGCGGCTTCCCATCTCAGCTCCCCTGTTCTCCCGAAGCCAACCGTAACAACCATCCTCTCATTGACGCCCTGATTTCAACGACGACCATGACATCCAGCGTACGTTACTTCCCCTCTGCCTTCACCGACCTCAGCCCTCCAGCAGCGGCCAGACGCCCCGTCAATAGCTTCCCGGCGTCTCTCACGGTGGTGCACCCAGCCGCCCCGGCCCAGCCACTGGTAGAGAGTCCTCCTTCTTCAGCTTCCTCCCCGAATCAACTCCCCAAAGCAGCGAACCGGCCACTTCTCAGCCAGCCCCTCCTCAGCGTCCTCTTTCCCGATCCGGCGACACCAACTCCGGCCGTGACCCAACTCCTCCCGCATCAACTCCAGGATGTCATCCCCGCTCGCCTTCAGACCAGATCCTCTTCCGGCGTCCCCAAGCCTCCTCCCAGCGAACCTGTCCTCGGCAATAGTGAACCAGCATTCCTCACAACCATCTTCGCGGCAAATCTCCGAGGTGGCTCCCTTCTCTGGCGCCCTCTTTCCATTTTCAAGATCGACACCGGCAAACCGTAGCTCCTCCAACGGTGGCAACTCACGCCCAGAACCCCTGCCGATAACCACAGCCCCGCCATCCCGATTCTGGGCTCAAAGGAGGCCGGCCTCCGCTCAAAGCTCCCGACTGCCTCAACTCCAGATCCGCCTAAGGCGTCTCCTCCCGCGGCCAGGGCAGCTCCCTGACGTCCCCGGTGATCTCCGGTGCTCCCTTACCAAGCCTGTCCTCGGCGGTCACCTGTTCCTTCCCACTGATAACGGAGACCCATCTCCTCCGGCGCCCTCCAAAACCTCAGTAAACCACCAGCTCCTCGAACTAACCTCGCACCCAAGGCAGTGAACCGGTGGCTCTCCTGTCACCGTCTCAAGCACCCGTAGCGGGCCTTTCCAACCCATCGTCGTGAGGTCCCTTCCCGGAGGCGACTCCTCATCCCAAAACCTCGCTGTGTTGAGAGCTAGCAACAGGGGATTCAACCGCCCAAATGACTCCGAAGCTTATAGAGGAAGACCGTCTCCAACCCGGCGTCTTTGGGAACCAGTTCAGCCGATTTCACTCCCTTAACGAGACAGAAGACTCTCTGAAGACCCACGAAGCTTTGGGGAGCTGATTCAATCGATCAGGATGTATACCCACAAAAAAGGTAATTTCTTTTAACTTTATTCTTTTAACGTTATCCTTCCCGCATGATTTTACTTGATATAATAATAATTATTTATATTCTTACGAAGTCTTAATGGTAGTAAATAATTTTTAGGCTGACCATTATTGTTAAATGTTTGAGACTTTCATAAAGTTCAAGATATCTCGGTTCGTTAATTTTATTGCTCGCATTAAATAGTTAGTTTTTTATTATACATGACTAACCTCCATCTCTCTTTGTTTTACATGAAAAACACAATCGAAACTTGGACATCTCGAAAAATCGCGACTCTACCCAATCGATTCATAAGGTAAGACATGTCTTATTAATTTAATTAAGTTGAATTTGAATTTGCTCGATATTATTGGCTCGACATTGCCATCTTCCTCTACTTTGCATATTAACACCGATGAATTACTATCAAGGAATGTCATCCTTCGATGACGCGGACGATCGACATCAACGGGCTCACAATGCCCAGTAAGTATCACTCTTATTTCATTAAGTCCTAATTATTTACTTCGATTTAAATTAGGACTTTCTTACCACTTCTTTATTTTTCTTTGCATGTACATCGAGCATCTAATCTCGGAAGATCAACATCAAAATTTCGAAGGTTAACTCGAAGGCGCGTGTATCAAACCGCGTGGATCCACCCCGGCCTAAAAACCGTGGGCTCGAAGGCTTAAAGCGACCCTAAACTCAATCAAAGGTACAAAGGGGAGGTGCGGGCCACCCCGAATTTTTATTCAAATCCATTTGTAACGGATTGCGGGCCGAAGTGTATAGGCCCGCAATCACCGCCCTTCCCCGCCCTTTTGATCTACATAAATGTTTATCATTGCGCGTATGCTTAGGCTTTAGGTTTTACGTCGCATGATTGGTTTTAATCAAACAAACCTAAATTCGGGTCCAACGCCCGTTAAAACGTCGATAAAAGTCCGGCCTACTCCCGAATCGAGCCCAACACCCGTCAATCAAAAGTTAAACCTTTTTGGACAAATCACCATCCTTTTGCATGTTTTAGAATACAAAGGTTAATAAATAGGAATCCCGGAACCCAACTATGATTTTTCCGACTTAAAATCACATTTTTAAACTAAGTCGGTGGCGACTCCGAACAGTTTACCAAAGCTAAACTACACCATCTTTTCGGAGCCATTTAGGATGAGGTGACGGCAAACCGAGCCGCTCCTTGAGCCTTCCCAAAAATTCGTGAGCGAGGTCTTAACGCAGCCTTTCGCTCGCCACCTTCAGGGAACTGGAGATGGTTGGCGAAACGTCCCGCAGACCCGTTCGCGAATCAAGGGAAGGCCCAAACCCGGGTCCTCTTTCCGCAGCGTTCGGCGTTCGAGCCGGAACGTCGACCGGACTGGGCCTCGGGGGAGCGGGCCCGGATCCTTGGGTTGCCCGAACCGCCATCGCGCGTGCTAGACCGGAGGGCGCACGTACAGGTAGTCGTAAATCAGGGCCGCCTCTTTTTCCTTGGTATCAGGTCATCGATGAACGAGAAATACGTTGAATGGTTTCCGCGGGAATTTGATCCAATAAGGTTTCGGAACAGACGGATGGTCAGGTTGTGAGCGGAGATGCAACGAGGGTTCCGCGACGGCGACTATGATTGGGCGGTGATTGGGGAAGAGGAAGAGGGAGTACATGCTTGTTTCGTTGGGTGGCGTCGGAGATGTGTATGCATGGGAGGGTTAAGCTTTAAGTTCAGGTTCTCCATTAAGTGATCTTCTCTTTGGTTATGCTTGGTTCAAAGCAGTAGCTGTGATGTCATGATACATATTTTAAATTTCTTGTTGTATGCACGTTTTGGGGTTTACGATTGCAATTCAAAAACACAAACACAACCTCAATGACATAAGGGGAAATTTAAAAATCAATAACCGTCAACTAGTTCCTGTTAACTCTAAGAAATTAGAGTTATATGTCTCATTTGTGAGCGTAATTAGTGTTAAACATCCCATATTTGTAGGCACATATACTTAGTTTACATGTTATTTTCGCTTAGTTGTGTTACATGTGTACTTTTGAATTTTGTGGTTTGCATTGCAGGTGAAGTGATCGATACTATGCGAAAGATGCATAAGAGTGGCTGGGTCAGGTTTTTCTCTTGTTTAGGTCGGAAGATGCATAAGAGTGGCTAAGAATATTAAATTAGTAAACATGTTTTGAACAATTTAATGATAAAGAGAGGATTGAGTGATATGGTGAAATATCGGAGGAAGTCGTGATCCTACTCATTTGATTAATCTCGTATTTTTATGCTGTTTAGTTTCTTATCAATTTATTTTTTCCGAATTCTCGTGTTACTTGATTTGACTACATCGTAGTTGTTTACCGTTGATCGGTAAGATTTTTTTGAAATACTTATCCGTGAGAACGACTTTTACTCATTACTTTATTACTTGTGAAGCGTGATTGTACCATCGAACAACCACACGCGTAAACAACAAAACATCGGGTCGAGTAGCTAAGTGACAAATACTTTTTACTAAAAATTAATTTCATGAAACAGTTAAACAAAACCCCATAGCTTGTGCTCATTCGGGAGGGGGAAGAGGAAGAGGAAGAGTTTTATCACACTCCCCCTCACCCTTTTCCATTATTTGTATTCCATACATCAAACTAGATGGATATCGTATGTTTAATTAGGCAGAGCCACATAAGTACGTAATCAAATCAATTTGGGATTTGTAATATTTATGTTTTGTGGGAAGTGGACGGTAAGAAATGTCAAAGGAAGGGGGTGTTGGTTGGTTTGTCTTGGCTGTAGTTAATCCTTTGCCCAAGCAGAGAAGCTTGGGAGACAAGTTTGAAATTGAAGCCTGGCAAAAGTCTCTAAAGAACCAAATTAAAAGGGAAAATAAGGTTATGGGGAGGGGAGGGCATCATCACGTATAATCCAAAAGATCATTTCCTTTTCTTCTTTAATTTCGTAGAAATGTTGTTCTATAGTCCAATCATATTGAAGTCCATGTGTCTTTGGGTCCTCCTCTTCTTCTCCTTGTTTTTTTCAATTTTAGTTTGATTGTCAACAGAAGGGTTGTTTCGAGTATTCAATAATGAATAATTCATTCATTGATTTGAATATGAACAACAACGAATGACTTATCACTACCTTAAAACAAAACTCAATTGTATTCATTGATAGTGACATATCTGAAAACAAAAAAAAATGTAGTTGTAAAAAAAAAAAAGACGTTATACTATTGGCATTTATCCTATATGTGCAAATCAAAATGGGGCAGATTTTGACTCGGAGTAGAGCATAAACCTAAAAAAATTGAAAAGACCTGATTCGTATCCGAAAGAGGTTGACAATAAGTATTGAACCCCCCATAATTTTGTTGCTTTAGTTCCCATTTGAAGACTTCTATTTTTATTATATCTCACTTTTGTTCTAAAAAATAAAATGTTCTCTGTTGACCTTGAGATTACTGATTTGATAGGATTATCAAATAAAGAAACGAACATAATAAAGAAACTTTGAATTGATAGTATTATCGTTCTGTGTTCGTCCATAATAAAGAAACTTTGAATTGATAGGATTATCGTTCCGTGGTCGTCCATAATAAAGAAACGAATGGAGGTAAAGTTTGACATAGAGTGAGATCCCTCCTCCATTTGTTGGTCATGATACGATGTCGTCCATAATAATAATTAATTAAAAAAAACATATGTAGGCCCTCCATTTCTCGATCCAGATCACGAGGAAAGAAGAAGAAGAAACATATGTTTTCTGCCGTGCCGTCCCAGAAACAGAAGCAGCAGCAGCAGCAGAAAGAAGAATAAGAAGAAGCATATGTTTTCTGCCGTCCCAGAAAATGCACGCAAAAGAAGGACGCAGATCGTGGGTGAGGCTACTGCCCGCCTTTCCTACCGCAAAACTTGCACCGTACGCCTCATTAACCTTGTCCGAAATCGGTGGCCCAAGCCCTGGTGTATACTCGCATGCTGGGTAAAAACCAGAGCTGCCCTCGTGGCGAGGAGGACATTCTTCCCCTAATTCGACAAACATCCCGTCGACCGCCATCACCGTGTCCCTCCCCAGTTTGGACCAATTCCTGAAAGGGAGGAGGAGAAACCCCAGTCACTTATTCCAAATTTGCCAAAACTGGTCAATACACACGCATCTATTATAAAAACCCTCATAGGAATCTCCCTGCACGGGATTAGTTAATAACCTAATAAGAAAACACCTTCGACTACCACTCCTGGGGATTTTGTTAAAAACCCTTACCCGGTGCTGGGTTGGAACCTAAGGCCGCGGACTTGTTTCGCTTCATCCAGAGCATCTGTATACTCTTTCACCTTCTCCGCAGTATCCCGTCCCATGCGATATTCTGCTACCCTCAGTTCGGACGGCTCAATGTCGCTGAAGATGGGAAGGAGCGGCTTCCCCATCTCTATAAGTCTGACGAGCTCGTCAAGACAATGCTGTGACTCGCCAAACCTAGGGGAGAAGATGATGATTCCGAGCTTGCTCTCCCAGAGTGCCTCATCGATCCCATCGGGAATCTTCTCCCCGGGCATCAGGCTCTCACCATCCAAGAAGGGAAAGTACCCGCTCCCTCGGAGGTAGTCGTAAATCAGGGCCGCCTCCCTTTCCTTGGTATCAGGTCCTCGATGAACGAGAAATATGTTGAATGGTTTCCGCAGGAATTTGATCCAACAAGGTTTCGGAACAGACGGATGGTCAGGTTGTGAGCGGAGATGCAATGAGGGTTCCGCGACGGCGACTATGATTGGGCGGTGATTGGGGAAGTGGAGGAGGCCGAGGGGGTACATGTTGCTGGTTTGGGCTTTGTTGGGTGATGTTGGGGTTGGGCATGGCACATTTATGGAAGGGTTTTAGTTCAGTGGAGGGAGGATACAGATCTTCGTGGGTGACGTGCGGTTCGAACGAAGTTTCGTGGAAAAATGATTCCATTGGTTCTGATTGGTTTGGTGATTGGGGGGATGACTTAGTTTGTCTTTCGATGATGGCGATTTGGATACCCTAGAATTAAATGGATTCTACACTAAAATGAAAGGATTCGCTTTGAATGTTAAGGGTAGGTAATGTGGGACCAGGGGATCATGGATGTATCATGTTAAGAAGGGTTAACGATGAAAAGTCACAACGCCCCGCATCCTGTCACGATGGTAATCTTGTCGTCCAAAACGACATAAACATGATGGTATTCGTCATCGCCCAACGTGTACTTTAACACGCGACACCAAACCAAAAATATATATATATATAAAAAAAAAGCAAGTGCTTTTGATTATTGACAGCCAAAAAATAATTTGGGTGGAAAATGTCAAAGGAACGGGACCCTTGTTATCTTGTTTGCCCAACTCATCAACGGAACACACATCGTTTTTTTATTTTATTGGGAGACAAGCTGATACTCAAGTTAGACAAAGTCTTTAAAGAACCAAATTAAAAAGAAAAATCTCCTACTTATCAACAACAGCAATAACTCATTGTTTCTTTATTGGGTCACAAGAAACTAATCAACTTTAATATAAAACTAACTTAAAGTTAATTTATTATTCTCGGAGAATAATTATTAAGTTTTTTCTTCCTTAATGTTAAAATTAAATTTTAATTGAGATAAAGAGAAGAGAATTCCATCACTCATCCTATTAAAAGTTAGACCCTCGTACTGTAATAATTTTTTTAAATAAAAAACATTGTTCAGACGAAGCAAAATTTTCCTTTTAAATAATTTCTTATTTTGATTTGAATTCACAAAAAAAATTCTACTTCGATTATTATTATATTATTAGTTGACTCCTTATAAACCCAAAACGAAAACGAAGAGAAGTCTGCCCAAGTATTTAGCCGATATGAGAATCTCTGAAACTCTTGGATTGCCCCCACCCCACCCAAATACTCTCCCTTTAGAAGGGTGCCTTCGAGTATTCAATAATACATATTCATTGATTCCCGCATGAACTACAACCGAATATCTTATCACTACCTCCACAATATGTATTTATTACATCAAACACTTTTTTTTCTTCTACAAAATAATCGAAATGTGTCCTGGGAAAAAATAAAAGTAATTAAAGAAAAGAAAAACTTAGCCGCTCCCGTTTCATTTTTTTGGGTAACTTCATTTTTAGTTTGATTTTTGTCGGAAAAAAACAAAAACAAAAATCAAAGCACAGAGATGATGAATTGAAAATTAATTCTTTATCCGCATGGACTTCACCACCCAGAAGTCGTCTTCGAGTCTGACGATTCACCAATAAAATATGACAACCGCTGTGATAAACAAACAAACAAAAAAAGAGTCAAAAGAAGTTGTATAGGTGATTGGGGGTTCATCTGGAATCTTTAGAAAAGAAAGAAAGGACCTGTTTACGTGTGAAATCTATTATTATTCCTGGCTCCCCAGAGAAGGGGCATGCTGCTACCGAGAGGCCTAAATTCTATGCAACTTCTCCATCCGGCAGGAGTCTGTTTGAGACTTAAGAAAAGGGTCTTCTTCCAAAGGGATGGAGTCGGCTAGTCGAGTGGCCCAAGTGGCCAATTGGCCAGGAACCAACCGCCCCTCCTCGCTAAAGGGCAACAAAAGGTTTGCTACCTAGTCGACGACCATTTGTCTAGTTTATTGTATGAACGAAATAAGCATCATAATCAAAATTTTAAGAAAACATCGCTATCTAGTCATACGAGATGAATAACTTCTTTTTTTTTCTTTTTGTAAAATCCTAATCACCATACATAATATACCACCTCTTCTATAAATGGGGTTTATCGTCCATTACCTGTTGGATTTCATCAAATAATCAAGCTTAAGAAATAACAGAAGTAACTTCGAACAGCCACTAGAACCAGTTATGTCAACCAGGAGAAGCAGCCGAACTAAAGCTTAACCACGAAGACAATACCAAATAGAAAACACGCAACCAGAGTAATCGCGATCGACAAACAATTGACATAAGCTACGGAAACGACCACCTTGAAAGAAGAAATGAAGGGCATCCAACGGGGAATGGATTCGCGATCCGAGTACAACCCATACGCGACTGGAGTGGGCACGCCCACTTCCATCTTGACCCTGAGTCAAATCCAACGCCTCAAACAGTAATAAGGGCAGCTGACCGCCAATCCCAGGTGGAGATGGACGGAGTCGGGTAGTTAGTTTTCTGGCCCCACTAAAATCCTCACCGGGCATCAATTAATTGGAAATCATACACAAATCGGCCCTTCGTCTGTTTTCTTCTTCCTTCCGCACACTCTAATCATTTCTAATGTCCCTAACTTCCCGCAACATGTAAACATCAAGTTTTCCCGATAATGACAAATGTTAAGTATTAGAATGTGTTATTTAAGTGTATAAATGAGTAGGTCTTCAAAGCTGATCTCTGTGATCTGAACCATACGAAAAGAGTTACGTGAAGGTGTTTAACAGAGGAAACAATGGTTTTCTGTGGACAAAATCATTATCTTGTCTAGCCTCTGTGTCACATGGACATGATCCGATTAAAATCTTCCTAATATTGTAAGAATAAATATGAGATAGAATTGTTTTCTTATAAAAGAAACTTAAAATCCTGAAGCTATTGATGGAAAGTTCTAATTCGACCACTCACAATTAGTTCGATTTCGTCGGACAAAGATTTTGCCAAAAAAAGAATGACATGAGTAGGTCAAAAGAAGGGGGGGAAAGCTGCTACCGAGGCCCAAATGCTATCCCACCACCACCTTCCCTGTTTGGGTTTGGTCTTACTTAATCATGGGAATTAGCTCTAAATGGCCTCCAGTAACGACCTACCTGAACCTACCATTTCATTAAGAATCATTTAATTATTTAAGAATCACTTAAATGATCTGAACACGGAAGTTCTCCTGCATAAAAGTTTTTCTTATGATATGAACCCGGAAATTATTTATACTTGAATAACTCATCTGAATCGGGTTTTTAACCTAACCCTATTCCAAAGGTATATACCACATATACCCATACCCATTCCTATTAGTTACAAACTTGTTTTGAAATATATAGAAATTATTTAGCCTTCTTAATTAGAATTAATCTAGAAATTTTTCATTGTTCACATCGTTTCCAACTTCAATAAAATTAGCAATTAATTTCAAAGTGTTCGTAACGCTTGGACTTCATTTGTAACTAGACTTATTGTCTATCTAAAACATGTTTATAAAAATTTGGTCATTTTTTTTTATTTTTCGAGTTTTATAAATGAAATTTCGGGCAAAAGTGACGGAACTCAACTCCAACTAAACCCTATAAAACCATAAATCTGTAAAACAAGGGGTGCTGGGATTTTGCTTTCTTCAATATTTTATTATTCTTCATTTTCGAAATATAAAAATAAATTCCACATCAAATAGTAGTGCTGCAATTAGAAAGGAAATTTCTTAGGACGGTATATGCTGTCCCCGGCATTTCAGCCTTTCCCGTTTTAAGTCATATGCAACTATCTATAACCTGTGTCTTACTTATAGTGAAGTCCGCTTCTTAGGACGGCTGTTGCCGCCGCTGATGGTTAAATCCAACCAGATCAATCCTCCCCCATCACATAAGCACGGGGATCATTCTCCTGGCGGCAGTGGTTGTACTCACTTCTGGCGAGCCAAGCAGCACAAGAAGCCGGCCTATGGAAGCGAATATACTCTCACCTGGCAGATTCTTTGGCTTTTTCGATTGTCCCCAAATCTTGTCCGGAGTTCGGACATCGATTTTTTTCTGCCGGACATGGAAACCCAATGTCGGGCTTCGATAACAACCAGAGGGATTTCTCGAGATATTCCGGCGGACGGCCGTCGCGCGAAATGAGCTAACGCGTTAGGATTAAAACTTAACCGTCATGTAATAATCCTACTGAACGAGGCGAGTAAAAGATAATAGGCATAAAAAAAAATGACCACCCTCGCCGAAATAATCGTTTTTATAATACGACTTACGATTATTTGTCGTCGTACCTCATGCCAACATATTTTTGCAATGCTAAAATACCAAATTTTGGACTTTCAAATCAACGACAACGTTACAATGTGTGACTACATGTGACTCTAAAAGCGAAAGTAGTTTTTTTGGGTCGGTCTTAAGTTAATTATGATAATATTATTGTAAAGCGTTGTTAATGCCAACTAATGATAGTGATTATCATCCCAGGCAGTCCACTAACTTCTTTTTAGGATTTATTTATTTTATCATCGGGTCCTGTCCGGACGGCTCCACCCAATCTCCAGTCGCTTGTCCGCACTCTTGCCATGTCGACCAGTTATAAGGACGCGATCACAAGCCAGCTTCTTTCTAGGAATTTTCGGCGGAGGACGAAACGTCTCTAAGATCCATTGAGCTGAGTAATGGCGAACGTTTCGTTCACGCTCCAGCCGCCTTCCCATGTAACTAATACTTACCGCAACGATATTTCGGCGGAGGAGGTTGATGGAGCGGAACTTCAGCGTTCATCATTTGTAGGCGCAACAGGATTCCCTGGTCGCATCCCACCAGGCGTTTCGATCTTGTCTGTGCTGGAATCAGAGGAGGTGGGGAAAC
Organism: Melastoma dodecandrum; assembly: GCA_029817715.1. Classification (NCBI taxonomy): domain Eukaryota; kingdom Viridiplantae; phylum Streptophyta; class Magnoliopsida; order Myrtales; family Melastomataceae; genus Melastoma; species Melastoma dodecandrum. Next base: position 4,729,202 of record JARUPY010000397.1, on the reverse strand, counting down.
AAGCGGGACAGGGAACCTCTTCGACGGTGTCCTTGGAACTTATAAGCAATTACTGGAATGGCATTAAGAGGCCTAAGGCGGAAAAACTACAGGAGAAGAACGAGAGCACAGGTCGAAGGCTATCGACTGAAGAAATCATGAGGATGGCGGGGATGAGATTTATCCAATCGCAGGATCAGAGAAACGACTACATCTCGGCTATATCCCAACGTTTTGGCTCAGACATGTCAGGATTGTCCGAGGAAGAAATGAAAGAGGTGGATCTCGCTCAACTCCTCCTGGCTGCTGCCGAGAAAGTGGGTGAGAACGAGCTCGATCGCGCTAGCAGGCTGCTCTCGTACTGTGAAATGTTGTCATCGAAAGAAAGGAGCACTGCCGAAAAGGTTGTGCTCCTCTTCGTCGATGCTCTTCGCGAGCGGATCAGTATAGCGAGAGGGGAGCATGACGCAAAACGGCTGGTGCTGAGGAACAACCAGTATTTGAGGACAAGCGCGTTGCAGCTCACTTACTATCGGATACTGCCCTTCATTCAGATCGCTCAGTTTTCCGAGATACAAGTGTTGGTCGAGAACACGGCCACCGCAAGCCGGATCCACATCGTGGACCTTGCAGTACGTAGCGGGGTGCATGTCATCATTCTAATGCAGGCCCTCCTGGACCGAAAGGAAAGGCCGATCGAGCTTCTCAAGGTCTCGGCAGTTGCGACCACAGAGATGGATACGGCAGAAGAGTCAGGTAAGAGACTGGTTAATGTTGCTAAATCGATGGGGCTCAACTTCTCGTTCAGGGTGATCCCTGTACAACATATCGACGATGTGCGAGAGGAAATGTTCGACATAGAGGACGGAGAGGCCGTCGCGGTTTACTCGCCGTTGGTGTTCAAGGCGTTGATCTCACGTCAGAAAAGCCTGGAGAACTTGATGACTGTCATCAGGAGTCTAAACCCGTCCGTGATGGTTGTGACAGAAATCCAAGCGAACCACAACTCGCCTTCCTTCATGGCACGGTTCATCGAGGGATTGTTCTTCTACAGCGCGTTCATGGATTGCCTGGACACATGCTTGGCCAACAACGGAGAGAAAAACATGGTGTCAGAGAAGTGCTTGTTCAGCGGGGTAATAAACATGTTATCGATGGAGGGCGAAGAGCGGACAATACGCAACGTTAAGATCGACGTGTGGAGGGCGTTCTTCACGAGGCAGGGAATGGTGGAGGTAGGCTTGAGCGAGTCCTCGCTGCTTCATGGGAGACTGGTGGCTCAGCAGTTCCCGTACGCGAGCTTCTGCACGCTCGAGCACGATGGGAAATGCCTCATAATAGGATGGAGGGGCACGCCCTTCCTCTCTGTTTCTGCCTGGAAGTTCCAGTGACGGGAAAGAGAAGAACGACAATCACAATGGGCTTATAAATTAATATCATTTGTGTTCTTCAAATGTATCCTACCGCTCTTATCTCCAATCATGACTTCTTATATTAATGTGTTTAGTGCACGTATCCACCCTACACCATTTGTGTTGCTACTGTTAGAATTTGTGATCCAAAGTTAGATATTTGGTTTGAAGAATATTTATACAGAATTGGGCGGTATATCTTTTGGAGATGTATTTATTGACATTTTTAATATATTTATTTATGGTTCTTGAAAATAATATTATTTAGATTTTCGGTATTTTCTCAAAGTGTATTTACATTATAAATAGGTGCCATCATAAGTATCGAAGAACGGCAAACCACAATCGAGAGATTTTACAACAGTTGACGATAAACGTTTTGAGTTTATTTTTTGCCTAAAAAGTTAGAGAAATAGTTTAACCTAAGTTTGTACTCCATGTTATAGTGAATCTTCTCCGTTTGGATTCACCAAATCATGTAAATTTCGTATCTCCGTAGACTTTCCATCAGGACCAAATCCAATTTGACAATCTTTCATGAATTTCCACTTGAGTTAAGAATTGATATCTGTTGGATAGTTCAGGAACACTAAGAGGGGGGTGTTCAAAACTTCTGCACAGCACCCCTGTGCTCGGGAGGACCTCTTTCCACTCCGGCGGCGTTCCCAACTCCTGCTCTACCCTGCAGGCACGAGACTTCGGGCGCGCAGCCGCAAGTGCGTGTCTAACTGCTCAAACTCCGTAGGCTCGAGACTTCCCTGCGAAAAGACACGACAAGAACGGCTTCTTGCAGATGGGTCAGCAACCGGTTACTGCAATCAGCACAGGTATTCACTTAGCTTCCCTCAGACGATTCGCCGGCTGCTCGTTGAAGGCACCGAGGACACCTAGTCCCTCTCACGACGATCAAGGAATCTGAACTCAGCCCCTTGACACCCCCGCACGTAGTTTGCGAGCAATAAGAACCAGGAGACACTTAGCACCTTCCGCTCTCCGTCGACCACTTAGACCACTCAGCCACTCAGCCCACTTAGAAAACATTCGAAAACGTCCAGAGATTATGTGAGGGTCGTCTGGTATAAAAAGGAACGAAACAAATAATCGGTTTTCCAAAAACGAATAATTTGTTTCCAAAAATATTTTGTTTCCAAAAATAAACTTAGAAAGCTAATCGCACGATATTTAGTTGCCTAAATATATATAATGAGACCATTAAGCCAAATTAAATTGGACGCTCAGACGAATAGTCCAAAGCAAAATATAAACATTGAAAAATATGTTTCCATATTTTCAATGTTTATGCGTAATGTCATAGTAACAGCTTACTGTAACGCAGCAATCTGCAACTGTTACTCGCTGTGGTTCAGCAACACATTTCTCAAACTTATCACTAAGAATAAGTGAAGTGTTACAGCGACTAGCTTCTCAAGCTCACAACACATTTCTCAAACTCATCACTAAGAATAAGCGAAGTGTTACAACGACTAACTTCTCAAGCTCATCATCAAAACCAAGGCTAACATTCTCCCCCTTTTTGATGATGACAAAACACGAAGCTTGAAGTTAGATCATAGGGAATAGATCATAGAGCTTGAAACACAAACTCAACTCCCCCTTAACTTATTCTTCTCCCCCTTTTTGTCATATCAAAAAGAAAGGATTAAAGCAAGTGGCAGTTATATTGCAACAAAAACATGCTGACACTCATCCTATGACCAGGAGAGCTAGACGGCATATCATCCTTCATATCAGCGAAAGATCACTTCATCCTGGTGCGAGAAGCAATACCCAGAGAAGAGCGAACAGGAGGATTCTGGATAACATAGCCAACTACCTACACAGTGTCATCCGCAGCAGGGGTCTTCTCAGCAGAAGAGTCCTGTTCATCCACGGATTGGGTAGCATCAAGATCCTCACTTTCCTTACTCTCATCTTTAGTGAGTTCTAGATGCGGAGTGAGGGAGGTGTCCGCTTTGTCAATAGACTCGGACATGCCTGTTATTGACTTGGTTACCTCCTCTGGTGCATCGGTTTCTTCCTCAACAGCGAGGGTTTTCTCCGCAGCAACTTCAGATTCGACAAGAACCGTGGCATCAACAGTCGTAGCCACATTTTCCTTAACAGGAACAACAGCAGGTGTCTCCTTGGTCTCAGTGACCACCGGAGCTGGGACATACAGTCCCGATGACTCCCCCTTAGTGAGAGAAGGATTCTCCACAACAGGGAGTTGCTGGCCGGAAGCAGTCACAGACTGTGACCGTTTCTTGGAAGTTCCCTTGCGCTCAACAAGGTAAGAAGATCTCTTCCTATTTTAGGAAATTTTTATATTCCAAAAATTTCTCAAAATTGTTAGATGAGAATATCATCATCTTAGATATTAGGATTACATATCCCTAATTCACTTCGTAAATACTCAAACCTTTCCTTGTCAAGTGGTTTGGTAAGAATATCAGCAAGCTGTTGCTCAGTATTTATGTACTGAATATCCACATTGCCATTTTGCACATTGTCACGAAGAAAATGATGTCTCAACTCAATATACTTAGATCTTGAGTGATGGACAGGATTTCATGATAAATTAATTGCACTTGTGTTGTCACACATTATTGGAATACTATCAAAATGAAGATCGTAATCTTCAAGTTGTTGTCGCATCCAAAGTAATTGGGCACAGCAACTAGCTGCTGCGACTTATTCAGCCTCTGCTGTAGATAAAGCAACCGATGTCTGCTTTTTAGAGAACCAGGAAATCAACATATTTCCTAGTAATTGACAAATACCAGATGTGCTCTTTCTATCAATGCGATATCCAGCGTAATCAGCATCAGAATATCCTACAGGATCCAGCAACGATCCTCTGGGATACCACAGACCTAAGCTGACAGTTCCTGCGAGATATCGAAAGATCCTCTTAACTACAGCAAGATGTGACTCTTTTGGAGCAGATTGATATCTAGCGCATAAGCATACGCTAAACATGATATCAGGTCTCGAAGCAGTAAGATAGAGTAATGATCCTATCATGCTCCTATATAATTTGGAATCAACTTCCTTTCCATCCTCATCTTTCTCAATTTTGGTATTACTACCAATCGGAGTTGACAGAGGTTTAGCATTCTCAAGATTAAATTTCTTGAGCAACTATTTGCTGTATTTTTCTTGATGGATAAAGATTCCATCTTTGATTTGTTTGATTTGAAGTCCAAGAAAGAAAGATAGTTCTCCCATGAGACTCATTTCAAATTCTCCTTTCATTAGATCAGAGAATTCGATACATAATTTTTCATTAGTTGAACCAAATATAATGTCGTCAACATATATTTGAGCAACTAGAAGATCAGCATCCTGTTTCTTAAGAAACAAGGTTGTGTCTATTTTTCCACGCTTATATCCTTTCTCAATGAGAAAAGAACTAAGCTTTTCGTACCATGCTCTTGGTGCTTGCTTAAGCCCATACAAGGCTTTAGAGAGCTTATAAACATGATTACGATACTTTGGATCGGTGAATCCAGGAGGTTGTTCAACATACACTTCCTCTTTTAGATCACCATTAAGGAATGCGCTTTTCACATCCATTTGAAAAAGCTTGAAGTCATTATAGCAAGCATACGCTAAGAGTAGACGTATTGCCTCAAGACGTGCTATAGGAGCAAACGTCTCATCATAATCAATACCCTCTTCTTGAGAGTAACCTTTTGCTACAAGTCTAGCTTTGTTTCTTACAACATTTCCCGACTCATCAAGTTTATTTCGATAAACCCATTTTGTTCCAATAATGGAACGATCATTGGGTCTAAGTACTAAACTCCAAACTTTGTTTCTCTCAAATTGGTTCAATTCCTCTTGCATTGCAAGAATCCAATTGGGGTCATCAAGCGCATCATCAATGCCTTGAGGTTCATCTTGAGAGATAAAAGTAGAGTGTTCACAGTACAGACTTGCTGTATGTCGGGTTCGCACTCCTGAATGCAAATGATCCATTACTTGGTTAATAGGATGTCTTTTCTTATATAAAGAAGGAACACGATCCTCTATTTGTATATCCTGGAAGTCACCAGAAGCATTTTCAGTGAGTGCCGCAGGCACTTGCTGTACTTCTGCTACAGTGTTTCCATTCGGATTATTTTTAGCAATCGTTTGCTGTGATGTTTCATTTGATACTGTTGTTGAGGATTGTGCTGCTGCTTCCACAACAACTTCCTCCTGTGTCAGAGAATCATCAACCTTAACATTAATAGACTCATCAACAGTTAGAGTTCTTTTATTAAAAACTCTATATGCTTTGCTCGTAAGGGAGTATCCTAAGAATATGCCCTCATCAGATCGAGCATCAAACTTTCCGACACCATCTTTGATGGGTCTCAAGATATAGCACTTACTTCCAAATGGATGAAAGTATGAGATATTAGGCTTTCTGCCTTTATATAACTCATAAGGAGTCTTACCTAATGAGTGTCTCAAATGAATACGATTTGAGATGTAGCATGCTGTGCTTACAGCTTCAGCCCAAAGATTTTTAGCAACCTTACTTTCCAGCAACATGGTTCTCGCCATGTCTTGTAAGGTTCGATTCTTTCGCTCTACAACTTCATTTTGCTGTGGAGTGTATGGAGCAGAGAAATTATGATTAATACCATATTCTTTACAAAATGAAGCAAAGTCATGGTTTTCAAATTCTGTACCATGATCCGTTCTTATACTTCATAGAGAAACACCTTTCTCATTTTGAAGTTGTTTGACTAACGTTTCAAAGGTTGCAAACGCATCACTCTTGTGAGCTAAGAATTTAACCCAAGTGAATCTGGAGAAGTCATCTACCACAACTAATCCATAACGTTTACCTCCAAGACTTTGAGTTCTTGTTGGACCAAATAAGTCCATATGAGGTAATTCAAGCGGAGTCTTGCTTGAAATCATATTCTTGCTTTTAAAAGATACCTTTGTTTGTTTGCCAATAGCACAAGCATTAAATATCTTGACATTGTCAAACTTGATTTTAGGTAATCCCTTAATAGCATCTTTTCTGGCTAGTTTGGACAGCAAGTCATAGTTTGCATGTCCCAACCTTCGGTGCCATAGAGTTGCTTCGTCCTTAATGGACATGAGACAATTTTCTCCAGCGGAGATGTTCTTAAAAGACAGGATATAGATGTTTTTCTTGCGTTCACCAATGAAACACATAACATCATCCCGTGAAACAGTACATGTTTTCTCATTGAAGGCAACATGATAGCCCTTATCACACAATTGACTAATACTAATCAAATTGTGCTGGAGTCCTTTGACATAAAGAACTCCTTCAATGGTGAGGGAGTCAGAACAGCGAATGGTTCATGTTCCTTTAACCATCCCTTTTCCATTACCACCAAAAGTGATAGCACCACCATCCTGGAAAACCAGTGTGGAGAATAAGGAGACATCTCCTGACATGTGCCTCGAACAGCCACTATCTAAGTACCATACATGGTCCTTAGCGATGGACTTGAAGCATCCCTAAAATAGAGAAAGAACTTAAGTGAGTCGTTCCTTCCATTTGACAATAGAACAATCAAATTTAGAAGTAATGCCACGCATATCATTTCGCCGCACATGATAATTTTTAATGAAATGATCTGGCTTTCTACAGTAGTAGCAAAGCCTAGGTAACCTTTGAATAATATAATAAGACTCGCCATTCCTAACATGAGGAGGAACATATTTCCCATGAGGTGAATGTTTCTCATTTTAAGAATCATGCATCTTATGCATACATAAATCCGTTTTGCTGTTTGCAGCATCAAGTTGCTGCTGCAGTTCCTCAATCTTTGATTTGGATTCATAAACCTTCTTTATCGCTTTCTTAGCCTTTGCTGATAACTCTTCCTTAAGAGAAGCGTTCTCAGCACTCAAGAATTTATTCTCCTTCTTAAGGGCTTTATTGTTTGCGGATAAAGACTCAATTTTATCATAGATTTCAGAGAAAAGATTCTCAATATCTTCAGCAGATAGATCAGAAGGTGAGAAAGCGTTTACCTTCTCAGTTTCAGCATCAGTTTGCGCCATATAGCAGATGTTTGCTGTTTCGTCATCCTGATCTGATTCCTCATTACTATCACTCCAAGATGCCATCATGGCATTTTTCTTGTATTTTGAAGATTTGCCCTTCTCATTCAAAAGTGGGCAATCTGGTCGCATATGACCAGGTTTGTTGCACTCATAGCATACACCACCTTTACTTTGGTGTGGTTTAATATTCTTCTTTTTAATATCTCGCTTTCCCTTAAAGCGATTTTTGCGAAGATACCTTTTGAATTTCCTTGCCATCAAGGAGACTTCATCCTCAGAATCAGATGAAGATTCATCCTCAGATTCATTGGACATTTCGACATTGCCTTTAAATGCAACAACATTGGATTTCTTTTCTTCAGTGAACTTGTTCTTATTCTCATAAGCGACAAGAGAACCAAGTAGCTGTTGAAGACTTAAGCTCGTTAAATCCTTTGCTTCTTCGATTGCCGTTTTCTTGGCTTCCCAAGTTTTAGGCAAAGAGCGAAGTATCTTTCTGACCAACTCAGAATTAGAAATTGTTTTGCCAAGAGATTCCATGGCATTAGTGATTTCGGTGAGTCTATCAAACATTTGATTAATTGACTCATCCTTTTTTCATTTTGAATGCTTCGTATTGAGTTACTAATGCATTCACTTTGGATTCCTTGACTTGTTCTGTTCCATCATAGATCAAAGCAAGTCTATCCCACATTTCTTTCGCCGTCTTACAAGTAGAGACGCGATTGAATTCGTTTCCAACAAGAGCGCACACTAAATAGTGCCTTGCTTTAGTATTGAGAGAAATAGTTCTCTTTCTTTCATTTTCATGCCGAATGTCGTTCGGATTAGGTGGAAGAACTATTAGATCTCCTTCTATAATAATATGCCAGCAATCGGCTTCTTTTGCTCCAATAAACAACTCCATTCCCATTTTCCAATATGAGAAGTGTTGTCCTGCAAAGAGCGGTGGACGTTCGGTCGAATGACCATCAGTCAAGAGCATTGACATTCTGTTCAGTACTCAGCAGCACCTTACTGTGCTTAATGTAAGACTTTCAGCAACAAGCTGTTTTGGTTCAGCAACAGAGTTCTGTACTAGCAATCACACAGAAAGCTTTCCAGCAAACCTGCTCTGATACTAATTGCTAGATCGTTCAGGAACACTAAGAGGGGGGTGAATTAGTGTTTATAACTTTTTCGTCCTTTCACAGTGTCAGCAGAAGCGTACTGTATCACAGCAGAACGTTTCTCAGAATGAGAACTGCTTTGCTGTAACTGTTATGACTTGATCGTTGGATTCTCGTACGAATGTTTATGCAATCGTAAGGGACACAGTAGTTTATAGTGGTTCGGCCTTAATCGACCTACGTCCACTTTCCACCGTAGAGGTGATTCCACTATGTGAAAATAATGGGTGCAAAGAGCCCTTGCCCTAGGCGTATGTTTTTCTCACAAAGTGAGATTTAGAATCCTGTACAATAGATGATCACTCCTGGCAACGGTCAGCTCCTCACACAATGGACGTCTTCTCGTGTCCAGCAGAATGATGCTCACGCTCAGCAGTTGATTGCTCAAAGGATTCGCACACAGCTCGTTGTCGCTTGATATAAACCTGACTATCAAAGCAGAGAGACAACGTTGTGTTAGTATGTAAATCCTCACGGATAATTCCTTACAGTGAAGAATGGCTTCTCAGAGAGCAGCCCGTTTCTGCTTCACAACGAAGGAATGCTTTGGCACTTGTTTGCTCAGAAGAGGATTTCCACAAAGATTTCGTCCCTTCTCAGGATGATCCTGTCTATAAGCGCAAGAGAGACAACCACAAAGTTGATCAAATAGATCACCACAAAGATCAGGAAGAGAAGAACCACAAAGATCACAAAGAGTACCACAAAGACCACTTAGAAGGCATCCGTCCTACACTCAGTTCGGACGTGCACGGTTACCACAGCCGTGACTCACTGCTCTGCACACCCAGTGCCTAGGGTGGAATTTTCCGATCCGTTGGCTTCCACGCAACCTGCTTTACTAACCCTCTGTATCAGGCGTTCAAGACTTCTGCACAGCACCCCTATGCTCGGGAGGACCTCTTTCCACTCCGGCGGCGTTCCCAACTCCTGCTCTACCCTGCAGGCACGAGACTTCGGGCACGCAACCGCAAGTGTGTGTCTAACTGCTCAAACTCCGTAGGCTCGAGACTTCCTTGCGAAAAGACACGACAAGAACGGCTTCTTGCAGATGGGTCAGCAACCGGTTACTGCAATCAGCATAGGTATTCACTTAGCTTCACTCAGACGATTCGCCGGCTGCTCGTTGAATGCACCGAGGACACCTAGTCCCTCTCACGACGATCAAGGAATCTGAACTCAGCCCCTTGACACCCCCGCACGTAGTTTGCGAGCAATAAGAACCAGGAGACACTTAGCACCTTCCGCTCTCCGTCGACCACTTAGACCACTCAGCCACTCAGCCCACTTAGAAAACGTTTGAAAGCGTCCAGAGATTATGTGAGGGTCATCTGGTATAAAAAGGAACGAAACAAATAATCGGTTTTCCAAAAACGAATAATTTGTTTCCTAAAATCAGAATACAGGAAGATGTAATCGTGGATCAGCAACAGGATGCTCAATGGTCACAATGACAAAGTGGGAAGGAAATCATTAATGATATTCCCCATACGTATAATATGATCTAAACTTCATCAGATTACGTAGTGATTATTGAAATCATTAGTCACGTAAATATGGAATAACTAAATTCCTTAATATTGATTGAGATAGAATAGGAAATAGAATTTCCTTGTCAAAATCTTTCTCAAACGTTATTGTCTGGTAATAACACGTGGTTATTAGAATCAGGTAACATATTTAATCATTAAATATGATTATATTGCAATAAGCAAATTTGGAATAATAATTATTCCTTCATCAGCGCAGTAACGCAGAACCGCTTCGCCGTAATACAGCAAGATATTTATAAAGCGTAGGAACATACTTCTCAGATTGTTCAGCAATGCATTTCTTACGCATATGTCAGAATAATATCCGAATGCCTTGTCTAATTATGGAAAGACCTCGTAGAAGGTGTCCAGGTACATTAGGACGATTCCAAAACTTTAATTGGGAGGGCAACATTTTGCTATTGTGTTGCCTAATGAAAGGATTTGAAAAATCCATTGTATTTCAAGAAATTTATTTCGAAATAATCCGAAATATATTTCAAAAGGAAATAATATTTCCAAGTTTCCAAAAGGCGTAGCGAAGCAGTATCAACTTGCTGCAGTGTAGTCACATACAACTCAGGCTCAGCAACACTCTGCTTAACGGTTCGCTGTGCCACAGAAGGAAAGTCCCCAACGGTAACTTCCTTCACCAGATATTTGATTTGATACTTTCTCTTACTACAGCGTAACATTGCCGAAGGATGTCAGAGAAATATTTTGTTTCCAAAAATAAACTTAGAAAGCTAATCGCACGATATTTAGTTGCCTAAATATATATAATGAGACCATTAAGCCAAATTAAATTGGACGCTCAGACGAATAGTCCAATGTAAAATATAAACATTGAAAAATATGTTTCCATATTTTCAATGTTTATGCGTAATGTCACAGTAACAGCTTACTGTAACGCAGCAATCTGCAACTGTTACTCGCTGTGGTTCAGCAACACATTTCTCAAACTTATCACTAAGAATAAGTGAAGTGTTACAGCGACTAGCTTCTCAAGCTCACAACACATTTCTCAAACTCATCACTAAGAATAAGCGAAGTGTTACAGCGACTAGCTTCTCAAGCTCACAACACATTTCTCAAACTCATCACTAAGAATAAGCGAAGTGTTACAGCGACTAGCTTCTCAAGCTCATCATCAAAACCATGGCTAACAATATCACATCGTGATTGTTGAGAATTGAGATCCATGTTGGGCAATAGGTTCGAGATCAAGAAGGTTGATGACAGCATGAATTTCAACTGCTTATACCTAGGTTAAACAACAGTTTTTACGAAGCCATTTAGGATGGGTAAGGGCGACGCGAGCCGCTCCCTGAGCTTTCCTAAAAATTTCCAAATGAGGCCACACGTAGTATTTCGCCTGTCACCTTTAGGAAACTGAGGACGGTCGGCGAAATGTCCCGCAGGCCCATTCGAGAACCAAAGGAAGGCCCAACCCAATTCCCTTCTACAGTGCCCGACGTTCAAGTCGCGACGCCGACCGGATTGGGCCTTGGGGGAGCGGGCTCGAATCGTCGTGTCGTCCGCACCGCAGCGCGCGTGCTAGGCCGGAGGGCGCGCGTACAACGCCGACTTGTCAAGTGAGGAAGAAGGTGCTGGAGAACAAGAAAAGAAGGCAAAAGAAAACGTGATGAAGAATGCGATGGCGTTGCGGATCTTGCAATAATCTGTAAGCAAGACGATTTATCCGAGGCTTTATGGTCTCAAGAAGGCGAAAGAAGCATGGCGCGTGCTAAAGAAAGAATTTCAAGGCTCGGAGAAAGTGATTTCCATCAAGCTTCAAGGTTTGTGGAAGGATTTTGACAACTTGGCCATGAATGAGTCCGAACTGGTGAAAGATTTCTTCTCGAACGTTGTTGCTTGTGACTGAGGAAACGAAGAATCTGGGAGAAATTTCTGTGTATGAGCTAATGGGTTCGCTTGAAGCATGTACGCGCGCCCTCCGGCCTAGCACGCGCTCTACGGCTCCAGCGACACGAGGATCCGGGCCCGCTCCCCAAGGCCCAATCCGGTCGGCGTCGCGACTCGAGCGTCGGACGCTGCGGAAGGGCATCGGGTTGAATCCTCTCTTGGTTCCCGAACGGATCTGCGGGGCGTTTCGCCGACCGTCTCCAGTCCTTGAAGGCGATGGGCGAAAGGCTGCGTGAGACCTCGCTTGAGAAATGCGGGGAGGATTCAAGGAGCGGCTCGTGTTGCCGTCACCCATCTAAAATGGATCCGTTTGTAAAATGTGTTGTTGTTTAACCTAGGTAATCTATTACGGAGTCGCCACCGACTTTTTATTTTAAAACTGTTAAGTCGGAAAAACAGCTGGTTCGGGGATTTCTACTTACTAGTCTTTACACTCTAAATATGAGAAGAGGTGGCGTTTGCTCCAAAAGAGTTTGGCTTTTGATTAACGGGCGTTGGACCCGATCCGGGTATGACTCTGGACTCATATCACTGTTTTACCGGCGTTGGACCCGATTCGAGCCTTTTGGGCTCAAACTCATGTGTATTTAGCAAACAGCATGCGACGATAAACCTACGGGCCCAAAGCATGCGAACAACCACAACCAATTATCGAGATCAAAGAGAGCGGGAAAGGGCGGTGATCGTGAGCCTATGCACTTGGGCTCACGATCCGTTACATGTGGAAATAAAGAAGAGACGGGAAGCCCGCACTTCCCTTATGTACATGAGATGACGGTTGGTGCCGCTTCTCTCTGAACCAACGTTTTCTTAGGCCGCGGTAGATCCAACCCGCGCGGTTTGTTATACGCGCCTTCAAGCTTTCTATCTTTGAAATATCGCTTTGTCGAAATTCCATGAAGCTCGGTTGATTTTTCATGCAAAATTAAAACACCACATAGAAGACGATAGTCAGAAAATTCCAAAATACATGGGATAATTTTGGAATTAACTGTTGAGTAAAAATGATTACTCACCGGGCGTTGTGTGGCCCGTTGATGTTGATCCTTCACTATGTTGAAAGACCATATTTTCTCGTTGTTTTAACATGCAAAACAAAGGAGAAGAGATATACAAAGCCTGAATGAGTAACGATTAAATCGACATGTATTTAATCGTACTGAAAAGTAAGACATGACTTACTATTCAAAGCGACTGAATTAAATGGGAGATTTTGTAATCCGTCGATGTCAGTCTCCCAAGATCATACACATGTGTATTGACTTCGAGAATGCTTGAGAATATACACCAGAATTCAACCGTGTTTTCATGAAAGACAAGAAAACAAGCATTAATGACGTAACTTAAGAGAAATAGAACATTAATGGAAATTAAATAAAAATATAAGCGCACGATGGTCTCGCTCCCTTGGAATCATGTTTATTTATTTATTTATTTATTTTATTATTTTTTTATTATTATTATTAAAATAATAAAAAATGGAAAAAAGGGAGGCAGAAGACTTACCTTTCGTGGGGAAGAGTCGTCTGCCCTCAAATGGGGCACCCATGTGGAGGTGTCCTCCGACTAGACCCGAGGGGGGGGGGGCAGGACGGACACCAGGCGGCCGGAGCTGGGGCACCGCCTAAACGGCTGGGGGTTCGCGGATCTATCTCGAGGCCGGGCGAGGAAGCGTGGGAAGGCGTGTGAAGAGGTGGGAGACTCCGCCATATGGAAGGGAAGAGCCAGCGTCTCTTGCGGGGGGGAGCCGCGCCACGTGGGGTCTCCGTGGTCCCAGATCCGGTCAGGGGGAAGGTCGGCGTCACAGATTTGGGTTTGGGGAAGAGCAAATGCTGGAGCTCGGAGCCGGGGAGGAGAGGGCTTCGTCCCTTCACGAGCTGGGCATGGGCGAGCGCTGGCTGCGGTCAAGAGGCCCTCTTCACCACTACATGGGTTGGCTGGATCCGGGGACAGCGGGGAAGTGACACCGGGGAAAGGGTCGTCCTGCACCTGGGCTGATCGGTGGGGTGGCTCCGGCGGGTCTGGTCGCCGGGTGGGTTCGTTGACGGTTGCGGTTGCTAGTTCACGGTTGCAGCGAGGATAGAAGGCTGCCATCTTCGTAGTGTATGCCTGCGCACGAGAAGGAGCAGATCAAAACAAAACGAGAGCTCCTCGCGGTGCTAACGCACGAGGAGCTCAAACACGAATCTCTGCCATAGGCAGAGAAGTGGGGACTCTTTGGGTGATCCAGAAGGGGGCGAGAAGGGCGGTTGCGGTCGAGGGTCATCGTCGCTGTATCCAAACGTAGCTGAAGCCTGCTGCAGCCGAGGGCACGCTGCTTCACTCGCCGTCAGTCATCTCTCCCAGGCTGATCGCTCAAAGGGGGTTTCCTTCGACAATGATCCTGGCTTACCTTAGACGGAAATCGGCTGAAGGTAGGAGGGGGAAGAGCCGAGCAGGCGCACAAGAGGTAAGCCTCCTTGAAAACTCTTCGGCAGGAGAGGGAGGAAGGTTGCGTATCCTTCTTTCTCCCTTCTGCGCTTCCTTTATAGATGGCTTCCCCCTTTCTCCTCTTTCTTTTGGCTCCCTTGTCTTTACCGACTGCGGCACTTGCGCCCGGAGAGGTGAGACCATCATTGCCTGTACTGTTACAGGTTTAAGGGGGAAGAAGGTGGCTATTACTGGTGGTCAGGAAGAGTTCCCGGGGTGTCGTCCAAAGGAGGAGAAAAATAAAAGGGGGAAAGACAGAGGCGTCTCGTTAAGGTATGGTGGGTATATGGTTGCTTTGCCCATTTTTAGTTAGATTGCAGGGTCTCCTTATTTGTGTTGTAGCAGGCTGGCAATTCGTCGCCGAGCGAAGCTGCTTCGTGCATCACGGACTTGTCCTGCATCAGATTTTACCCTTCGTCTGCTGCAGAGTCTCTGCTACCTTTGGGCAATTCAGACGTCTTTCCTCTTTCATTATTTTTTGTTTTATCTTACTTTTGTAAGATCATGGATTGAATGTGTAAACTTATCACATTTCTTCAAATTAGTCCGACTTGGATGAATTATGAATTAATCCTTACATTTTGGGGTAAGCTTCATACAGGCCCGAACTAAACAATGACTGATTCTAACATGATTTGGGGGATCTACAGTTTGCTCCTCCTTGCGAGAGAGTCTGAGAAGATTTTCTCGCAAGGATGTCATAGATTCCCCAAATTGTGAGCTAGGTGGTCAGATCGGTACCTTGGGATACGATCAAGAGAATGTCAGTAACAATGCATTCCCGTGATGTACGGAGGTAATCAAACATGTATGATTACGACATTTATGCATGTCATGTTTTATTTCAATGAAATTTGTTAGGGTTGCTTCTGAGCGAAATCGGAGAAGGGCCTTTGGTTCCTCTCATTGCTCACTCTGGCTTCTGAATAACGTCTCGGTTGGGTTTCAGAATTCCTTAGACTTGGATGCTCATGTACCGGTTGAAGGAGTCTTCATTTGGGTCGAAATCTAGTTTCGGCACATGGCCTTGTCGGTGAGGCTTCGAATTCATTGCTTGGAAGAATGAGTCTAAGGACCTCATCAGAAGTTGTTGGAGCATAGAGGTTTCACCGTTCAAGCGAATTCTCCATTTGCAAACTGCTCTCAGTTGAGTTGCTTCGTTAGGGATTGATGTTGATCTTTGATGAACTTTGGTGATCCATCCCGGGGAACATTCTTTCTTGATTTTGTCGGATAAATAACACTTTTGCTCTTGCGACCTCTCATGTAGGCCCTAGTGCTATAGTTTTGCTCTTTCACTTTTCGCGCTCCGCTTTTAAAGACTTTGGCTTTTGCACTGATTTTGCTTTTTCTCTATTTATATGTAGGGATTTGCCCTATTTTCTTTCTTCTCCTTCGCTTTGTTGGAGAGGCTTTGAACTCCTTAGAGAATTATATTTCTAGCTAGTTCATGAGAATTTGCCCCATCTTCTTTTCGATTGATCTTTTTGGAGATGTTTTTGACTCCTGAATCATCCCATGGTACAACTCAACTGACAAGCTTGCTCGTTGATGGTACCTCTTCGCTCAAACCTTGAGGAAGTGTCGCATCTACGGTCCTTTGCTTCTGGTTTCTGACTACAGGATCTCCGTTAACCTCGATGTGAGGCGATCCTTAGCTCAGTGGGAGTAGTGTGTACCGAAACTTCGACTTTGGCTAGAAAGGGTTAGCGATGGTCAATGTATGTGTTTGGGATAGAGAATAAATGCTCGATCTCATCCCAGTCTATGCATCTTTTGTCAAAGGATTCTTTATTCGTCAGGAGGCTTGTGTGTGAACTCTCTCGTGTTTACGCTCATCCTTTTTTCGGGTAAGTGTTTGGGAAAAGGGTTTGCCTTCTTCAATTCTTGCACAGAAGCGTTCTCTTTATGTGAAAATTTTGACGATGCGCATGACCACGCAAATGTTTAAGAAATGCATACCTTTGGGTAAACAAACCTCTGCGAAGTTCGAGCATGTTTAAGTTATGTGGGAAGGTGCATGTACTCTTGTCCCCCCATAGCTTCTTCGAGGTTAGGCTCGAAAACGGCTTCCATCCGACCACCCTCGCCGTTGCCTAGGAGTTTGTTCCATACTGTGTGGATGATCATGTACCTACACAGTTGACAACGGACGTAGACGAAGTTAGCTCATGTATTTCGACTCTCGCTTGGGGAAATAAAGTCAAGTGTCTGCTGGGAGAGGAGGTGGGAATGTCCATCTCGACTGCCACTGGGGAGGAATATGATCGGATATTATGAGTTCATGTAACCGACTTCAACTTGGGGAATTAGAGGCATGGCTCCGACTGGGGAAATGAAGGTATGATTTCATCTGGAGGATGATGAGAAATTTTGTTAGAGGGCAGTGTAGATGATACTCCCTTTTGGTATGCTAATCCTTGGTGACAACAAAGGCAATTCCGAAGGATTGGTTCGAAATTTTCCAGCCGACCGCCCACGCCTTTGCTCGTAATGCAGGGTGTTCATGTACCTACACTCGCCAAAGGGCGGGAAAACAAGTGTGTCAATGTAACTTATTCCGCATATGAAGTATTAAAATACTCCCTTTCGTGAAGTCTTCCTTGGTGATAACAAAGGCAAATATCGAATCTTTGGCTCGAGGTTTCCACCCGACCGCCCACGCCTTTGTTCGTAATTAGGGTGTTCATGTACTTACACTCGCCAAAGGGCGGGATTCTAAGTTAGCTCATGTAACTTATTCCGCAGATGAAGGGGTTAAAGTTGGATTTAATATTCCCTTTTCATGTTTGATCACCATTGCATCTTTGTCGGTTTTGATCAAAGGATTGACGAAATGTTACTCTTGCCATGCGCTGTTATATCAGGTTGTTCATGTACCTGACAAACAGACAGCGAGAAAGCCAGTGAGCTCATGCGACTTGTTTCTTTTAGAGTAGGAACAAAATTTGCTCGTGTAATTTTGTTCGTAAGAATGGTGAAGTAGAGTTTTGGCACTTCCCTTTAATATGTCTTCATCATTGCGTCTTCATCCGTGGGGGTTGAAGGATTGATGAAGTCGCCCCGAGGCCTTGGGCTTGAGGTTCCGCTGCCCTTGCTTTTCTAGGTGTAATACCGTCGGAGAGCATCCGCATTGATCGGTTGGGGTAAGTCACCTCCATCCATCTTTGTTTGACAGCAAATTTCCCTCTAGGGTCTCTGATATTTGGCAAGATCCGTTTGAGGACCAGGTCACCTGGCTTGTATCTGATCGGCTTAACTTTCTTGTTAAATGCCCTGGACATGCGCTGTTGATAGCATTGCATGTGGTGGGCAGCGGTGAGTCGTTTCTTGTCTATGAAGTCAAGGTGGGCGAGCCGATGGTTAGCCTTCTCATCTTTTGTCATGTTGCTTTGGGACGAGATCCTAAGAGTTGGCAATTTGACTTCTGCTGGGATGACAGCTTGTGTTCCGTAGACGAGTTCAAAGGGGGTTGCCCCAGTCGAAGTACGCGCCGTCGTCCGGTAGGCGAGTTACGCGAAAGGAAGCTTCTCGTGCCAGTCGCGATACGTAATTGCTGTTTTCTGAAGGATCTTCTTCAGGTTCTTGTTTGCAGCCTCCACTGCACCGTTCATTTGTGGACGGTACGGTGAAGAGTTGAGATGCTTTATCCGGAATTCCTTGCAGAGGGAATCCATGAGCTTGGAGTTGAAGTTGGCACCATTGTCGGTGACTAGTAGTTCTGGGACTCCGTACCTGGCGATGATGTTAGCTCTCATGAATCGTACGATGTTGTTCGCCGTAACTTCCTTGAAGGATTGATCTTCCACCCATTTAGTGAAATAATCAATGGCGCCCAAAAGGAATCGGTGCCCATTGGATGCCTTGGGGTTGATTGGTCTAATTACATCCATGCCCCACATCGAAAATGGCCATGGTTCGAAGAGTGAGTAAAGTCTAGTTGGGGGCACATGCACCTTATTGCTGTAGATCTGACATTTATGATAAGTCTTGACATATTTGATACAATTGGCCTCGATTGTGAGCCAATAGTAGCCTTGGCGCATTATCTTCTGGGCAAGCGCGTATCCATTCATGTGTGGTCCGCAAACGACTTCATGGACTTAAAAAACAAGCGCTTGAGCTTCTTGTTCCGTGACACACCGCATGAGTGTCGTCGTGAATGACTTCTTGTATAGGGTGTCGCCGTCGAGGAAATAATTCCTTGCGATTCTCCTGATGAATTTACGTTCTTTCCCTGTGCTTCCTTGGGGGAAAGTGCCTGATTCTAGATAGGCTTTATTGTCAGCAAACCATGGCGGTGAGTCCTCAGTTTGGCATGGTTCGGTATGCATACAACTAGGATCATCGACAATGTTGATGCGGAGAGGTTCAATGTCCATTTCGCCAGCCAAAGGAATCATTGATGCGAGGACCGCGAGCGCGTCCGCAAAACGATTATCTGCTCGTGGGAGATAGTTGAACTCAATGTCGGTAAACTGGCGGACTAATGTCTGCAAGTAGTCCTGATATGGGATGAGCTTTGGATCCCGTGTGCGCCATGCTCCATTTGTCTGAGAGATGATGAGTGTCGAATCTCCATAAACGTCCAGAAATTGGGCTTTCATGTCGAGTGCACGTAACAAGCCGAGGATGCATGCTTCATACTCAGCGATGTTGTTGGTGCAAGGGAATGTGACCTTGGCCGCCGTTGGGTGGTATTGTTTGTCGAGTGATATTACCACGGCTCCGATGCCTGACCCCGAGGAGTTGACAGCTCCGTCGAAATACATTGTCCACCTTGGTTATGGTTCTACGAGTAAGATGTTCTCATCAGTCAACTTAACCTCTAGAGGTGAATCATCTGCTCCTGGATACTCTGCAATGTGATCAGCAATTGTTCTGCCTTTGACGGATTTCGTAGAATGAAATCGGACGTCGAATTCGGCTAACTGCAACTGCCATTTAGAGACTCTTCCCATCAGTGTTGGTTTGTCGAAGAGATACTTTAGCGGGTCATTCTCGGACACCAACAGGATCTCGTAGTGGAGGGTATACTGTCGGAGTCGGTGTAGGACCCAAATGAGTGCACAACAGGTACGTTCCGAAGCGGTGTACCGAGACTCACAATCGGTGAACTTCTTGCTCAAGTAGTAAACTGCGTGTTCTTTGGTGTCTGGTAATTGTTGGGCGAGCATGGCTCCGAACGACTCTTCTCTGACTGTGAGAGAGAGAGTGAGAGGATGCCCCGGCTTTGGCGGAACGAGCACGGGTGGTCGTGTTAGATACATCTTAATTTGTTCGAACGCGGTTTCGCAATCATCGTTCCATTCGAACTTGACGTCTTTTCTCAAATTCTTGAATAGAGGTCTACATGTATCGGCGAAGTTAGAGACGAATCTCCCAATGTAGTTGAGGCGACCCATGAAGCCCCGGATTTCCTTGATTGACTTTGGAGCCGGGAGATCGCGGATTGCCTTAATTTTATCTAGGTCAATTTCGATGCCCCTGCTACTGACCACAAAGCCGATGAGCTTACCTGATGTTGCCCCAAACACACATTTGGCCGGATTAAGGCGCAGCTTGTATTTGCGGAGTCGCTCGAACAACTTGCGGAGGACAACCACGTGGTCTTGCTTTGCCGTGGATTTAGCAATCATGTCGTCGACGTATACCTCAATCTCGCGATGCATCATGTCGTGGAATAGGACCACCATAGCTCGTTGATATGTCGCCCCGGCGTTCTTGAGTCCGAAAGGCATCACCTGGTAGCAGAATGTGCCCCAGGGGGTTGTGAAGGTTGTCTTCTCTTTATCTTCTTCGGCCATGCGGATTTGATTGTAGCCGGAGAATCCGTCCATGAAGGAGAACCTATTGAATCCTGCAGTGTTGTCTACTAATAGGTCGATGTGCGGTAGTGGGAAGTCGTCTTTGGGATTTGCCTTGTTGAGGTCGCGGTAGTCGACGCAGACTCGGACCTTCCCATTTTTCTTGATAACCGGGACGATATTTGCAACCCACTCTGGATAATGAGCTACTTCGATGAATTTGACCTTGAGGAGTTTATCGACTTCTTCTTTGATGGCGAGCGCTAGCTCTGGCTTGTGCCGACATTGTTTCTGTTTTGTCAGTGTAATTTGTGGGTCAGTGGGGATTTTGTGCTCCACTATTCCCGGATCCAAACCTGGCATGTCCGCATACGTCCAGGCGAAGACGTCCGAGAATTCTTTGAGTAGATCGACAATGTCTCTGGCTTCGTCTGCCGATAAGTCGGTACCGATGAATAACTCCTTGGGTTCATCCTCAGTCCCTATGTTGATTGATACCGGTTCTTGTAACGTGACGCTCTTCGGTTCCTCATATCGCAAGATACCTTGTTCCAAGCCGTAGTATCCATCTAGGGACTTCGGGTCATGTATTACCTCCTCTTCCGAAGCAGATACTCGATTGCGTTCTGTAACTTCTTCCCGTCGAGTTGTGTTCTCGGGATCTAGGCGAGGCGTTGAATGATGGCCTACGTCTGTGAGTTGTTCAGCGGGATTTGAGGGTATTCCCGAAGCGCCGTTCCTATTTAGAAGGAAAATAAATCAGTCGCATGGCTTTACAAAGGGGTATGATTTTAAAGAGGCGATAAAATATGCGTCATAGACAAAAAAGGAGTGCCGTGGGATCATTCCTCAGCGGGTCCCTCTTCGTTTCCTCCAATTCGCCCTTTATCATCAACGGTCTGATCCCTCGGGCACTCCGGCACAAAAAGGGTCGTGTTATATACGGACATCCTTGCTAGTCCGCGACCAAAATATAGCAAGGCGACATATCCTAGACACGATTTAGCTACATGCAAAAAAAGGTAAAGTTGGAAAAGGTTCACCCATTGAGCGGCATGTCCGACTCGGCCGGGTCCGACGCTTCATCATGTTGACGCTTTCTTCATGTTCAGTTGTCCTGTTCTTCTTGGTCCTTGGCCCTTCTCCATAAGAATTTGGTGTCAAGTTGGAAGCCGAAGATTCTGCTTGCTCGTTGGTCCTTGACCCTTCTTCATCAGAATTTGGTGTCGAGTTGGAAGCTGAAGATTCTGCTTGCTTGTTTGGTGGTGGTATTTCGGTCCCCGGGGGCGTCCCTGACGATGCTGAGACTGTTGGGGCTTGAGGAGGAGGCGCTCCCGCTTGTCGAATGTACCTCGGCATTTGGTCCAAGAGGATGGCAATGTTGGGTGGTATGAAGTAGACCCGCATACGAGGCCGACGCCTCTGGCCATGCCCCACATTGGCTTGGATAACGTTGACATGTACGCCAGCCAACCGTTCGTCTTCTGGCAGATGCACTTCTCCCTCTGGCTTTCCAGCCCGGATCGTCATGTCTTCGAGTTTCCCAGATAGGATCTCGCCTTCCATGGTCGTCGCAGAAGAACGGACGAAGCGGATAAGTGACTTGTCGTTGGCGTGCTTGTCCTGCTTACGCCGTAGTTCACCTTCGTATCCGAGCGCCGTGGTCCCCATCGGAGAGGGGATTCTAATCGGGTGGGTAATGCCTTGTCCCCTGGCCCCGAGTCCTTGGCCAGGTTGGTATCCATGTCTGATGAATTCTTTTGCGGCGCTGATGTTGCCTCGCGTCATCAAAGGGTCGGATTTGTATTCACGCCTGACCATGTGGACCATTTCTAGCGTTTGGGCCGTCGATGGTTCTCCGGTTGGCTCTCCGAGATACGGCATGTCGATCTCGTGGCAGAGTTCCATCGTATGTTCCCCCTTTACCGTGACGAGTTTGCCGTCTAAGGGAAACCTGACCATCTGGTGGAGTGTTGATGGAACCGCTCCTGCCTGGTGAATCCACGGGCGTCCTAGCGGCATGTTGAAGGAGCCCGCCGTCTCGAGTATCTGAAACACGGAGGAGAAAAGGGTTGGCCCTACCTTAATCTCCAAAGTGACCTCGCCGTGAGCCTGGCGCTTGGCACCATCGAAAGCCCGGATGGATAAGCCCGACTGCGAAAGTTTCTCTGTATTAATTCCGAGCTTTTGCGCGACCACAAGCGTCATTATGTTGACTCCTGACCCACCATCTATGAGTACTTTAGAGATAGTGGTGTCTCTGCATTTGAGTGTTATAAATAGCGCATCGTTGTGATCACATCCTTGTTCTGGGAGATTATCCTCCGAAAAGGTAATCGCGTCGTTGGCCAGGATCTGGTTCATGTACGCGTCCAATGCATTTACTTCAACTTGCTCGGGCACATGCACCTCGGCAAGGAATTTCTCCAGCATCTCCCTATGCTTGTCCGAGGAATGAATGAGGTCGAAGAGCGAGATCTGAGCTGGCTGCTTCCTCAGTTGTTCGACAATGTTGTAATCGCTCTCCTTGAGAGCGTAGATCACCTTGCGGATCTGTTCGTACGATGGCGCCTTGGGCTTTGACGGTTCCCCCTGCAGCTGGGCGTTAGGAGCAGCCACCACCCTACCTGAACAGGTGATGAGTTCAACTTCTGGGGTTGGTGAGGCACAGCTGGGTCTGATCACGACGGGAATCCTTGGTTCCTTCGCAAGCGAGCCTTCTGCCTGGGAGGGCGCCCCGGGCTGTGTCTCCCCGAGCGGAATGTATACATACGGCGCCTTGGGCCTCCGAGGATTTATTATCATGAAGCCGTCCGGTAGTGCTGTAGTTGCTGACACCGAACGAATCCTTCTGTTAGGCTGACTTCGGCCCTGGCTTCGACCTCGACCTCGGCCTCTTCCTCGGCCGGCGTGCACCACGTTGACGTGTTCTGTAGGTGCTGGCTCACATTCGTACATGTGGATTTCTTCTTCCTGGTTGGTCAGCGGTGTGAAAGAGTTAGCACCGACATAGTTTACGTGCTCAGGCAAAGGATTGCTCTTGACGTTGGGAGTGGTGGCCGATGCAGCGAAGGTGATAACGCCGTCGTCAAGCAAATTCTGAATTTTAAAACGGAGGGCGATACAATCCTTGGTGTCATGCCCCAGCGCCCCAGAATGGTACTGACAAACCGCCTTGGGGTTGTAACCAATAGAGGAGGGATTGGTTGCCTTGGCCCCCACGGGCTTGATGAAGCCCATGTCTCTCAATCGGACGAACATGACGTCCAACGGGTCAGGAGTGGGGGTAAGGTCTTCCAACCTGCGCTTAGGGCGCTCTTGTTGAGCCGGTCTCGGTTGAGAGTACATCATCACGGGTGCGGGAGCTCTAGGGCGAGCGGTGGCGGACGCTGGTGGCCTGACAGCTGCCGCCACGTACGACCTTGGCGCATATGTGGTAGGGGGTGGTGTAGCCCTCATTGATTGCCTACTGTGTTCGGTGGTTGCAATGAGCTCCTTGGGCTTTGGCTTCACCGTCGGCTTTAGCGGTGCGGTTGGGATGAGGCCGTCTCTGCTGGCGTCATCGAGCTGGCTCGCGGCAATGACTGCCTGAGCGAATGTGAGCGGTGCCCGCCCACCAATCATGAACGGTCCATATTCGCGCGGCAGCAGCTGCAGGAATTCAGTGATGAGATCTCGCTCCTGCATAGGGGGCTTGATTTGCGCAGCCATCTCCCGAAAACGGTGCGAGAAGGTCTTGATTGACTCTCCCCGGAACCTCTGCAGCTAGCGGATGTCAGACAACGTTGGTGCCATTTCGACATTAAAGCTGTAGTATTTCAAGAAATCAAGCGCCAACTCTTTGAACGTGGCGAACTGCCTCAGGTCCTTAGAATAGTACCACTGGAGCGTGGACTCCACCAGGCTCTCCTGGAACATTGTGATGCGGAGTTTTTTGTCTGCCGGGTAGACCGACATCTTGTGGCAGTAGTGTTTGAGGTGTAGCTCGGGGCATCCGGTGCCTTTGAACTTCTCGAACTCCGGGGGCTTGAATTTAGGTGGGACTTGGAAGTGGAGAGTTTGGAAGTCGTTGTACTCCCATGTTCGCGCTTGGTATCCTTGGAGTGCATTGATGCGTTCTTCCAGCCTTGCGATGTGTTTAGCCTCGGCTTCTCGCATGGATGATATCTTCGCTTCGAGCCTTGTCTCGAAAGCGCTCATTTCCCCCTTTTCTCCCAATAACTCATCTATTATGTTTGCGCTGCGGGTCCTTGGACTGGGCGGAGTCAGCCCTGCATGTGGGGCTGAGGGACCAGCGGTGGATTGTAGCACCTCGTAGTTGGCAATCGGAGCGTTGGCAGGGAAGTAAGAGAATGGCATTCCTTCTAGGAGAGTTGATCCGACCGTGGTTGGTATGTGGGGGGTTGACCTCGAGGCTGGTAGTCGTGGGTAATAAGGTGGAATCTGAGGTACCGAGGTCATGGGAGCGGGTGGCATGCGCATGTATGGGTTGTAAAGGGAGGCGATACCAGTGGAGGCGGCGGCTAGCCCAGGCATAACTGGGTGGTACAGCGGGGAGACGGTTGCAGGAGCGCTAAAGCTTGGCTGAGGGAAAGGATAATGTGAGGGCACCACGGTTGTTGGCGCCGCAGATCCTGGCATGACAGGGGGTAGGTGAGGATTCTGTGTAGCAACGGGGTTCGGAGTTGTCGAGAGCTGCCGCTGAAGTAATTCTGCCATCATTGTCTTCAGGGCTAATAATTCTGCGGTGAGGGACTCGACTTTGCCCCCCAGGGAAGTAGTATCGGCGCCTTGGGCTGGTGTGGATAGGTTGGGGAGAAATGGGGAGACAGTCGTTGGGACGGTCGATGTTTGCATTGTCGGCGCAGTGAAGGCCACCACGGGTGGTATGTGTTGAAGGTAATTTATGATCAATATTAATGGGTATTGAATTTAGTAACGGAAAAGTCATTTAAGTGGGTCATTTAAGCAGGCTATTAAATCTGTCATTAAATATGTCGGTTTCTATTGTCTTTTGGTTTTCCTACTCCTCCCTATATATAAAGGGACGTGTAGACATTTCTTGTATGATGATGAGAAAAAAAGAGAAAGTTTAAACAAAGAGAAATTGTAGCCAAAACACTCCTCGTAGGTGCAGCAGCTCTCCAGAAGGTTTCCTCTATCCTACAGAAGGTCGTCGGCAGTACAGAACCTACGTTCTGCTAGCACCTTCTCCCTTCCTATCCAATCCTACACACATAACCCCCCAACAAATTATCGTAGGTGCAGCAGCTCTACAGAAGGTTTCCTCTATCCTACAGAAGGTCGTCGGCAGTACAGAACCTACGCTCTGCTAGCACCTTCTCCCTTCCTATCCAATCCTACACACATAACCCCCCAACAAATTTGGTATCAGAGCGCAGAAGGTCATGTCTACATCCGCTGGCAACATGTTCTTCACTTTTTCTCCCAACCAAATTCCCATCTTCGACGGTGAGCACTTTGACTATTGAAGTTCTCAAATGGAGACCATTTTCCTTTCGCAAGATCTATGGAAACTTGTGGAGGAAGGCTACGAAGAAGTTCCAGAAAGAATCTCTCTCCCAGAAGGTGACAACACTTCCGCAGAAGGTGTCATCAACCCCACAGAAGATGAGCAGAAGGCGTACAAGGAGAACGTCATGAAGAATGCCATGGCTCTGCGGATTCTGCAACAATCCGTGAGCAAAACCATCTACCCAAGGATATTCGGCCTGAAGAAGGTGAATGAAGCGTGGGAAGTCCTAAAGAAGGAGTTCAAAGGGTCACAGAAGGTGATCTCTATAAAGCTGCAGAATCTTTGGAGAGACTTCGACAATCTATCCATGAAAGACGCAGAAAACGTCAAAGACTACTTCTCAAGGATCGTGGAGATCCTCAATCAATTGAAGAGTTGCGGAGAAGTCGTCCCAGATAGAAAAGTCGTAGAGAAAATCCTCAGAAGCTTGCCACAGAAGTTTGAGCATGTGGTAACCGTGATTGAAGAGATGAAGGATCTCGCAGAAGTTTCCATCTATGAATTGATGGGTTCCCTAGAAGCCCATGAGAAACGGGTCAGCAAGTTCACAACCCCCGTGGAGCAAGCATTTCAAGCGAAATTGAATGTTTCTGAGCAGAAGCAAGAACGTTCTGGAAACAACAGAAGGTCCTATGGCAGAGGACGTGGAGGCAGGTCTCGTGGCAGAGGCAGAGGCTATGCAGAAGGACGACCAGAAGGTCAGCACAGAAGCGGTCATGGAGAAGCAGAAGCAGGATGCCGCATCTGTAGAAAAGATAATCATGAAACAAAAAATTGTCGTTTTAGATGCAGGAGATGCAAGTTCCCAACTCATTCAGATCGTGATTGCTGGTACAAAGATAAAGAGCAGAAGAATGAACAGAAGAATGAGGACAGAAGCTCGGCAAATTTCTCTAAGGAAGATGAACCTTCTAAAGTTTTCTATTCTTCCTCTAACACCGTGCAAGATATGAATGAGATATGGTTCCTCGATAGTGGGTGTAGTAACCATGTCACAGGGATCAAGAAGAACTTTGTGGAGCTTGATGAGAAATACAACTCTCTCTTGGAACTTGGAGATAGCAAGAAGTTAAAGATAGAAGGTAAATGTGTTGTTTCAGTTTTCAGTGCAGAAGGTCAACAAAAGAGGATGCACGATGTCTTCTACACTCCAGAAATCGCACAGAACCTACTAAGTGTGGGACAGATGATGAAAAATGGCTACAAGTTGGTTTTTGCAGAAGGTCAATGTGAGATAACAGACAGAAACGGACAGAAGGTTGCGGTCGTGAAGATGACGTCCAACAATTTGTTCCCATTAAAGATGACTCCTTGCAGCAATGTGGTTCTCAAAACTGAGGTTGTAGATGATTCTCATCTTTGGCATCTCAGGTATGGACATTTGAATAGGAAAGGTCTAGCTTTACTAAAGCAGAAGAATATGGTGGTAGGACTACCTTCTATACAAGCTGCAGAAGGTGACGTCTGTGAAGGATGTGTTTTCGGAAAGCATCATCGTCTTCCATTCACAACCACATCATGGAGAGCTCAAGCCCCTCTCGAGCTGGTTCATGCGGATATTTGTGGACCGACTCAGACTCCGTCTCTCGGTAACAGAAGATACTTTCTGTTGTTCGTAGATGACTATACTAGAATGATTTGGATTTATTTTCTTGAGAGGAAATCAGATGCTTTCACCACCTTTATGAAGTTCAAAGCACTTGCAGAGAATCAAAGTGGATATAAGATTAAGACCTTGAGGACAGATCGCGGAGGAGAGTTTCTGTCAAGACCATTCTTGGACTATTGCCAACAGAAGGGGATACAGAGGCATTAATTGTGCAGTATTCTCCTCAGCAAAATGGAGTCGCAGAAAGAAAGAACAGAACCATAGTGGAGATGGCCAGAAGCATGCTAAAGGGCAAAGGTCTACCCAACAAGTTCTAGGCAGAAGCTGTCAACACATCTGCCTACCTTTTGAACAGATCCCCTACAAAAGCAGTTAGGGACAAGACACCATATGAAGCGTGGCACAGAAGGAAGCCCGTGGTAAATCATTTGAAAGTATTTGGGTGTATTGGATATGCACTTACACCTTCTCAAGGAAGAGAAAAGTTTGACGAGAAAGGTGAGAAGTTGATTTTTGTCGGATATAGTGATGAATCGAAGGGATATCGTCTTTATAATCCGAATACTGACAAGTTAATTCTGTCAAGAGATGTTATCTTTGATGAACATACAGATTGGAAGTGGCAGGAAGAGTCTTCTATGACTCAGATTTTCCAGTATACAGAAACAGTAACAGAAGCATCTATACAGAATCCTATCAGGACAACAGAAGCAGTAGCAGAAGTTACAATACAGAATCCCATCGGAACAATAGAAGCTAGTTCCTCTAAAACCATTCCAAAAGCGAAGGGTCCCATTGGAGATACACCACCAAGGAAGTATCGATCATTCACTGAAATTTATGAGCAAGCTAACTTTGCTCTTGCTGCATTTGAGCCACAGAACTTTGAGGAGGCAGCAAAAGAAGAAAAATGGAGAAATGCCATGAAGGAGGAGATGACTTTTATAGAGAAGAATGACACGTGGTCATTGGTCGATCTACCAGAAGGAAAAGAAGCTGTCTGGCTCAGAAGGTTACTTCTAGAATTACAACAGAAGGTGGACGAGCCAACAACAATCTTCTGTGATAACCAATCTGCAATTGCTATGACCAAGAATCCAGTTTTCCATGCAAGATCGAAGCACATAGAACTTCGTCATCATTTCATCAGAGAGATGGTTTCGCAGAAGGAGATTCTTCTAGAGTTCATCAGCACCCATGATCAACCCGCAGACGTTCTTACAAAGGCGGTGTCTTCTGAGAAGTTCAAGACATTCAAAGACTTCTTGAAGATCATAAATTAAGAGGGGGTGTTGAAGGTAATTTATGATCAATATTAATGGGTATTGAATTTAGTAACGGAAAAGTCATTTAAGTGGGTCATTTAAGCAGGCTATTAAATCTGTCATTAAATATGTCGGTTTCTATTGTCTTTTGGTTTTCCTACTCCTCCCTATATATAAAGGGACGTGTAGACATTTCTTGTATGATGATGAGAAAAAAAGAGAAAGTTTAAACAAAGAGAAATTGTAGCCAAAACACTCCTCGTAGGTGCAGCAGCTCTACAGAAGGTTTCCTCTATCCTACAGAAGGTCGTCGGCAGTACAGAACCTACGTTCTGCTAGCACCTTCTCCCTTCCTATCCAATCCTACACACATAACCCCCCAACAGTATGTACGTCGGAGACATGCCTCCGCCTGAAGACTGCCCAACAGCGAAAGTTGGGGCTTGGGAGAAGAGTGGGGGAAATGTCGACGCATCCAGGGAGAAGGTTGGAGTGGACGTCACGTCTGTGATTTCCGTGCTGGTTGAAGGAACGTTCCCTTCGTCTTCCACGGTTGTAGAAGCTGCAACGCGTCCTGGGGAGGTGTTTGCCATGACAGTCTTGATGGATCGAAATCTTGGACGCTTGGTGGGCGCAATCGTCCAGTACCTTTGGTATAAAAAAAACGTGGTTAGTGTCGGATGATGGAATGTTTTGGGGCGTGATATGTAGTGATGCGTGAATGCGCCTAATGCGAAGACGGGATTGTGATTAACGAGACCCGATCTGAAAAGGGAACAAGGGAATACATCATTACTAAAATAAATTAGTCAGACATGACATGAAACATAAAAGATAATAGTGCGGGAGTGGGCTTGCAAGCCCTAAGAGAAATGGTAGTGGGACGGGCCCCTAATCGTCCCAATGGCGGTTGCGCTCGAAACGGAAGCGCCTGATGCGGGCATCCTCAAAGCTCCAATCCATTAGGGTAGGCTCGATGTTCATCCTGATGAGGGTGGTCCAGGTCCTGACGATGTCTTGAAGCACCTGTCTTGTCACCCGTGAGGCAGATAATCCAAGGTCCAGGCTGATCGGGTCGAGGAGTGGGTAAGGGGGTGGCACCATCGACACACCTCCGAACTGGTGGAGCACGCGAATCGGCACGTAGTAGGAGGTCCCGTTGATCCCAATGATGGGGATGTGGTATCCCTCCGTGGAGTTGACGATGGCCGTGACACCATTGAAACAGCGCGCTTTCGGGTAGAAGTCTTCCGGTGTCATGTTTTGGAAGAAACGGGTGGTTCCTCCAAAGGTGCGAATCGCTAGGTACCCGCGCTCCGCAATGCGACTCAAAAGTCCGGGGTGATGTTCCGGGCAGAGAAAGTATCCAATCACCCCGAGGTGGGTGACGAACCATGCTTGCAAGAGAGCCAGGCTGAAAGTGGCTCGGTGATGTCTGGTCCCCTCTCTGGCCTTCAAGATAATGGAGGAGAGGCTGTGGTTAGTTTCCCCGACTATGTTCGGGATGAAAGGCCCTCCTGCAATGATCGCCTCTGCGAGCCTGACTGCGCGCCCGTGGAGGGAACTGGCAGTGTGGGGGTAGAGGACGGCGCCTGTGAACATGAAGATGAAAGCCTTAGCTGACGCTTGCCCGTCCCCGAAGTGCGGAAGGTAGGGAGACGCCTGCTGGATGAGTAATTCCTCAGTGTCGATGTGTCCCTGAGGTGTGATGAGTGCGGTGACAGCCGTAGGGGTTGTCCTTAAGAAACGTGCGATGCCCCTCAAGTTGTTGTCGTGGTGCTGGAGAGACAGGATGTTGGGACGGTGGGGGAGCTCCGCTAGATGCGTGTATTCCTCGATAGTGGGGGCGAGCTCCAATGCCCCGAAGTGGAACGTATAGGTCTCGAGAGACCACCGGGCGACCAGTTTCTGGAGGAGAGCCCAGTCCAACTTGACATCAATCAAGTCTACAAGCGCTCCAAGCTTCGATCGGACGAAGTCGCGTTCGGATGGTGCGAGGCCATTGTGCCAATCCTTGAGCTAATGCGTCTCCGGGATGCCCTTGCGGAGGAAAACAGGATCCATGTGGCGACCTGAAAACTTAGACATCATCCACATATAACGACAATCCCATCTTCGCTCCTAACATGGTATGAAGCCGCATGCGGACGCACACATGCATTAACGAAGTTGAATGGCATTATCGTAGACTGTCAAACATGAATATTCATGCAAATGAGTGCAGATGATGCGATAAAAGTGGAGCGAAAAGGAAAAGTGCTGCAAAATCAGCAAGGTTAGTTTTCATAGTTTATCGCAAACAAACGTACCTGTACCTATCCCTACACATGTAGGAGACACTTAGTAATAAACAAATGCGCGTGCGGCGTCTGGTACCTGTAGTGAGCATGCGATTTCTAGACTTTCGGATTAAGGCTTATAAACCTCCCTCGGACAAAGGGAGGAGGATCCCACCTCATAACATTTAAATGGCAATAAGCCACAATGCATGAGGCATACGGCGATCCCCTAAGATCCTAGTCCCGGGTGTAGGGACATACCTAGACATGTCTAACAAATGCAGACATGAGCACAGACAAAGGGCATGTGGACATGCCCAAGTACATGCGCAAACAAGAACTCCCTTCCGCATGTGGACGAGTGTAAAGATATTTCGATAAAAATCCACATGCAGAGGTCCCCAGCGGAGTCGCCATCCGGGATGTACGCGCGCCCTCTGGCCTAGCACGCGCGCTCCGGCTCCAGCGACACAAGGATCCGAGCCCGCTCCCTAAGGCCCAATCCGGTCGGCGTCGCGACTCGAGCGTCGAACGCTGCGGAAGGGCATTGGGTTGAATCCTCCCTTGGTTCCCGAACGGATCTGCGGGGCGTTTCGCCGACCGTCTCCAGTCCTTGAAGGCGATGGGCGAAAGGCTGCGTGAGACCTCGCTTGAGAAATGCGGGGAGGATTCAAGGAGCGGCTCGTGTTGCCGTCACCCATCCAAAATGGCTCCGTTTGTAAAATGTGTTGTTGTTTAACCTAGGTAAACTATTACGGAGTCGCCACCGACTTTTTATTTTAAAACTGTTAAGTCGGAAAAACAGCTGGTTCGGGGATTTCTACTTACTAGTCTTTACACTCTAAACATGAGAAGAGGTGGCGTTTGCTCCAAAAGAGTTTGGCTTTTGATTAATGGGCGTTGGACCCGATCCGGGCATGACTCCGGACTCATATCACTGTTTTACGGGCGTTGGACCCGATTCGAGCCTTTTGGGCTCAAACTCATGTGTTGTATTTAGCAAACAGCATGCGACGATAAACCTACAGGCCCAAAGCATGCGAACAACCACAACCAATTATCGAGATCAAAGAGAGCGGGAAAGGCCGGTGATCGTGAGCCTATGCACTTGGGCTCACGACCCGTTACATGTGGAAATAAAGAAGAGACGGGAAGCCCGCACTTCCCTTATGTACTTGAGATGACGGTTGATGCCGCTTCTCTCTGAACCAACGTTTTTTTAGGCCGCGGTAGATCCAACCCGCGCGGTTTGTTACACGCGCCTTCAAGCTTTCTATCTTCGAAATATCGCTTTGTCGAAATTCCATGAAGCTCGGTTGATTTTTCATGCAAAATTAAAACACCACATAGAAGACGATAGTCAGAAAATTCCAAAATACATGGGATAATTTTGGAATTAACTAGTGAGTAAGAATGATTACTCACCGGGCGTTGTGTGGCCCGTTGATGTTGATCCTTCACTATGTTGAAAGACGATATTTCCTCGTTGTTTTAACATGCAAAACAAAGGAGAAGAGATATACAAAGCCTGAATGAGTAACGATTAAATCGACATGTATTTAATCGTACTGAAAAGTAAGACATGACTTACTGTTCAAAGCGACTGAATTAAATGGGAGATTTTGTAATCTGTCGATGTCGGTCTCCCAAGATCATACACATGTGTATTGACTTCGAGAATGCTCGAGAATATCCACCAGAATTCAACCGTGTTTTCATGAAAGACAAGAAAACAGGCATTAGTGATGTAACTTAGGAGAAATAGAACATTAATGGAAATTAAATAAAAATATAAGCGCACGATGGTCTCGCTCCCTTGGAATCATGTTTATTTATTTATTATTTATTTATTTATTTTATTATTTTATTATTATTATTATTTTATTATTATTATTATTAAAATAATAACAAATGGAAAAAAGGGAGGCAGAAGACTTACCTTTCGTGGGGAAGAGTCGTCTGCCCCTCAAATGGGGCACCCATGTGGAGGTGTCCTCCGACTAGACCGGGGGGGCAGGACGGACACCAGGCGGCCGAAGCTGGGGCACCCCCTAAACGGCTGGGGGTTCGCGGATCTATCTCGAGGCCGGGCGAGGAAGCGGGGGAAGGCGCGTGAAGAGGTGGGAGACTCCACCATATGGAAGGGAAGAGCCAGCGTCGCCTGCGGGGGGAGCTGCGCCACGTGGGGTCTCCGTGGTCCCAGATCCGGTCAGGGGGAAGGTCGGCGTCACAGATTTGGGTTTGGGGAAGAGCAAACGCTGGAGCTCGGAGCCGGGGAGGAGAGGGCTTCGTCCGTTCGCGAGCTGGGCATGGACGAGCGCTGGCTGCGGTCAAGAGGCCCTCTTCACCACTACATGGGTTGGCTGGATCCGGGGACAGCGGGGAAGTGACCCCGGGGAAACGGTCGTCCTGCACCTGGGCTGATCGGTGGGGTGGCTCCGGCGGGTCTGGTCACCGGGTGGGTTCGTTGACGGCTGCGGTTGCTAGTTCGCGGTTGCAGCGTGGATAGAAGGCTGCCATCTTCGCAGTGTATGCCTGCGCACGAGAAGGAGCGGATCAAAACAAAACGAGAGCTCCTCGCGGTGCTAACGCACGAGGAGCTCAAACACGAATCTCTGCCATAGGCAGAGAAGTGGGGACTCTTTGGGTGATCCAGAAGGGGGCGAGGATGGCGGTTGCGGTCGAGGGTCGTCGTCGCTATATCCAAATGTAGCTGAAGCCTGCTGCAGCCGAGGGCACGTTGCTTCACTCGCCGTCAGTCACCTCTCCCAGGCAATTCAGACGTCTTTCCTCTTTCATTATTTTTTGTTTTATCTTACTTTTGTAAGATCATGGATTGAATGTGTAAACTTATCACATTTCTTCAAATTAGTCCGACTTGGATGAATTGTGAATTAATCCTTACATTTTGGGGTAAGCTTCATACAGGCCCGAACTAAACAACGACTGATTCTAACACGATTTGGGGGATCTAAAAAGCACACGAAAGAAGAGTAAGTAAGTACTCTACTCCCGTTGAACAAGCTTTTCAAATAAAGTTAAATGTTTCAGAAAAGCAGTCGGAGCAGAAGGAACGTACTGTGAACAACAGCAGAGAGTATTATGGTCGTGGACGTGGAGGCCGTTCTCGAGGAAGAGGCAGAGGACGTACAGCAAGCCAGTTCCGCAGTAGAGAAGACCATTCCTGGGTTAGATCTGGAAATTCAAAAGGTAGTTGCTATATTTGTAGAAAAGCCGGACATGAGTCAAAGGATTGCTATTTCTGGTGCAAGAGATGTCGATTTCCAAATCTTTCATAACGAGATTCTTATTTTAAAGACAAGCAGCAGCAGCAGCCACAGCAACATGATTCTCAAAATTCAGTAAATTTTTCAAAAGAAGAAAAATCGAAACAACTATTCTAGGTGTGGTTTTTGATAGTGGCTGTAGCAATCCTGTGACAGGAAATAAAGAAAAAACTCTGTGTAGATCGACAACAGCTACAACTCGCTTTAGAGCTTGGAGACAACAAAAAGATAATGATTGAAGGAAAGTGAATCGTTGCTATGAGAAAAGCAAACAGTGAAGAAAAGCGGATTAATGATGTGTTTTATTCTCCAGGCATTGCTCAGAATCTTTTGAGGGTAGGACAAATGATGAAGAGATGTTCTAAGGTTACCTTTGCTGATGGTCAGTGTGAGATTCTTGACAAAAATGAGAAGAGAATCGCTATAGTGAAGATGATAGCGAATAACTTGATTACTCTGAAGATAAATTCATCCTTGAATGTTGCATTCAAGAGTGATGTTATTGATGAAGCTCAGTTATGGCTGGAAATTTGAATCACAAGGGCTTGACGTTGTTGAGAGAGAGGAATATGGTCATAGGACTTCCAAAAATCCAGCCAATAGTAACATGCGTCTGTGAAGGATGTTTGTATGGGAAGCAACATCGTCTTCCTTTTCCCAATACCTCTTGAAGAGCTAAAGCCCCTCCTGAGTTGGTGCATGCTGACATTTGTGGTCCAACCCAAACTCCAACAATCGGTAACAGGAGATACTTTCTCTTATTTGTCAATGATTACACTCGTATGATATGAGTATACTTTCTTGAAAAGAAATCGGAGGCTTTCACTTCTTTCTTGAGTATCAAAGCCAATGCAGAGAAGCAAAGTGGATATCAAATAAAGACTTTGAGGATAGATCGTGGAGGAGAATTCATTTACAAGCCTTTTCTAGATTATTGCAAGCAGCAAGGCATACAACGACATCTTACTGTGAAGTGCTCACCTTAGCAGAATGGCGTTGCTGAGAGGAAGAACTGGACTATTGTTGAGATGGTTCGAAGTATGCTCAACGGCAAGGATCTCCAAATTCATTATGGGCCGAAGCTGTGAATACAACAGCTTACATCCTCAATCGATCACCGACGAAAGCTGTTCAGAATAAGACGCGTTACGAAGCATGGCATAAGAGGAATCCCGTGGTTAAACACTTGAAGGTATTTGGATGTGTTGCCTATGCTCTTTTGATGAAGAAGAGGGAGAAGTTTGACGAGAAGAGTGAGAAGCTAATCTTTATTGGTTACAGTGAAGAATCTAAATGTTATCGTTTGTTTGACTCAAAGACTAACAATCTTGTAATTTTAAGAGATGTTATTTTCGATGAGAATGCAGCGTGAAAGTGGGAAAACGAGTTTTCTCATACTCGGCCAACGTTTTCTTATCCAGAAGCACCGACAATAGTGCTTTCCTCAAATCTCACTGATACAGCAGCAGCTAGTTCCTCAAGAGTAAATTCAGAAAATGAAGATTATGCTGATGATATGCAATCAAGGAGGTATCGCTCATTAACTGAAGTTCACAAAGAGCCGCAGAATTTCAAAGATACCACTAAAGAAGAAAAATGGAGAAATTTAATGAAAGAAGAGATGTTTACTATTGAGAAGAATGAAACTTGGTTCCTAGTAGACCTTCCCAAAGGAAAAGAAGCAATTGGCCTAAAATGGGTATTCAAAACAAATATCAATGAGGATGGAAGTGTATAGAAGCACAGAGCTCGTCTTGGTCCAAATGGTTACTCTCCGAAATTGATTTCACTAAGAAGTTCACTCATGCAGCAAGAGTTAATGAAGCAAAATTGATGCGTAAGGATTGCCCAATCACTAAACATCGCTCAAGTATGTGAAGTACTAGAATGACAGGAAGTGTTGATGATCGAAGAAGTACGTCAGGTTATCTTTTCTGTCTTGGAACAATAACCATCTCCTGGAGTTCGAAGAAGTAAGCTACTGTAGTGTTATCATCAGCTGAAGCAGAACACATTGCAGTAAATGTAGCAATTCGTGAATTAGTATGGTTAAGAAGGTTATTGCTGGAGTTACAGCAGAAGGTTGCTCATCCAACAACAGTATTCTGTGATAATCAGTCAGCCATTGCTATGGCGAAGAACCCCGTGTTTCATGCAAGGTCAAAGCATATTGAATTACGCCACCACTTTATCAGAGATATGATGATGACGAAGGAGATAATTATGGAGTTTATTCATACCCAGGATCAGCCCGCAGATATTTTAATAAAGGCCGTTGTCATAACCCAATTTTTTTCTACAAATATCACAAAAAAAAAACTAAAAAATTAAAAATCTTCATAAAAACACTAAAAAAATTGCAAATCTTTCGAAAATCAATGAAAATCATAGAAAATCATCAAAGATCAACAAAAATCCACAAAATTGAGAAAAATCATAAAAAAGGATTTGATAAAAATAATAAATAGCTATACCGGAAGGACAAAAAAAAGGGACAGATACGAAGAGAAGAGGCTAAAAAAAACGCTTGGGAAAAAGGACAGAGAAACATAACACGGAGAAGAACGGAAGGCTTGAAAGGCGAGAATTCGTCGTCACCAAAGGTAGTGTTCTCTTTTATATTTTCTCGCTAGAAATTGCATCAATTGATATTTCAGCCGGCCGAGCTCCCGTCATCCATCGACACGACCCCAACTCGTCCTCCCTGGAATGCAAGACGCTCGACATCTCCGTTCGCGAATTATGTCACCCGACAACCCGGTAAATTCTTTCCTTTACTTCGGTTTGATTCGGCGAATTTCTCTACTTTGATTCTTTTTATTTTTTACAATCAGCAATGGCGGCGTCCGCCAAGTGGTCACGGAGCTCATTGCATGCATCCCTTACCTTGCCACAACATGTGTGCTCAAATTTGAGGCGCCCAATCCTCGTTGGTGGCATATATGGATGGAACACGAAGAGGGATGAGACAATTTGGATCCCTTGGGTTATGACACAACTCAGATCTTGCTCCCTCGGGTGTTCCAGAAATGCTTCTCAATTGTCTCATCTAGCCCGGCAAGCTTTAGGAGGCGATCGCAGAATAGGTGCTTCTCCCTGAGGCAAAAACTGGGGAGACAGAGATGAGACATCTTGCGAGACCAGCGCTGTCTTTTCTGCAAAGGTTGGATACGACGGATTGCCTTGAGGGCTTTGAATTTCTTGTTCTTAACCAGCACGCCACCTTGTCTGAGAACATGAGGAATGCCAGTGCATATACTTCCAAGAATATGGGCACCCCGAGCAAGAGGAACGTCACGCCGAGGTCAACTGGGGAATAGGAATTACTTCTCCTTCGTTATCGACTCCAGGAACCGCTCTCGCTACAGGGATAGCCTCGCATTCTTCCTCGCTCTGATCGGGTCTAAGATTCCCGACGACACCACCAAAGGCTCCACCCTCGGCCTGCGTCGGTGACACGGTCATGGTCATGGTCACCATCAAGAAGGGAAAGCTCTTCCTCAACTGTCCCTGCCTCCCCCGTCTCTGCCTGTACCCGTCCAGCAGCGTCCGCAGCGGCCACTGTCAACTCCTCCTCAATGCCAACACCTCGTCCGCTGCCGACGCGTCCTCCTCCTCCTCCGTGCCGTTGTCCCTCTATTCTGACCTCATCGTCAACTCTGATCCTGACATATGGTCGGCCCTGGAGAAGTGTCAGCTCAAAGACACTCGTGAAGTAGCAGCAATACAGCAGCACCAGCAGCAATACAGCACCAACCACGCTCTCACTCAAATGGTTGCTCTCAGGGGCAGATTTTCCCTATTCCTTCTGGACGAAGCACTGAACCATCAGCAACTTGTCGAAGGGGGACGGCCTGGCCATCACCCGGATTTTCTCGATCCTCTTGAGTCTTGCTTGGGGAGATAAGTTGCGGAATTCAGACCCTTCTATAACAGCACAGTCATTGGTTTCGTCGCCCGGTCTGAGTATCCCACACTCTGTCGCGATTGCTTTTGCTGTGAAGACGTTGTCACCCTTGCTGTCGTATAAGCTCGAGCACATAACGAGAATCATCTCGGCTGTGCCTTTCCAGTGCACGTGATGGTTGCTGTCCGCTTTCTTGCTCAACGAGATTCCGCTTCTTTTCTTTGATGAATTGAAGGCCTCGACCTGGACGATCTTGTGAAGGGATGATTTTGAGCGCAGCAGTATGGCCAAAACGACTGCCACCATGAGCGGTTTCCAGGCGAAAAGAGAAAGAATATCAAGCATTTTAGGATGGCTCCGCCAAACAGTTTCTCGAATATTTGACCGGTGCCGGATAAACGTTGTTTATAGTAGCCGTCATCCGTTCTTATGATGCAATTGTTGTTGGAGGCAGCCAATTGTCGATTTCACTCTTTTCGAGGTCGACGTGACTGTCTTTTCTCGATTTGTCGGACTATCTAAGATGGTGGAGGCGAACTACATCATCCCTCTGTTCCAAGCATTCCAGACGTCCTCGGTCAATCTGTGTCCGAGTTCAGAATTTGGCCGGAGATGACAACAGAAGGCAGGGGATTGATCCTTTGGCATATGATTCCTCCGTCAACCTTGGGAACGTCGAAAGACCTGATCATGGAGAAGAAAACTGGACGCCAACTTTCTTATGTACTCGTGGCATCCTCAAAGCTTTTTTGTGAATGACCTTCAGGAGCCTGAGAAAGAATACCTGTCAGTGATGAACAAGGACGCAGCTCCAACCACACGCCAGAGGTTGTCGGCAGAAGAGATAATGAGAGTGGCTGGGATGAGATTCATCCAATCGAAGGGTCCCGGGGATAATGACAACTCATCGCCGATGAACAGCTTTGGCTCGGAACTGTCGGCGGAGGACACGAAGGATGTGGAGCTCTACTGTCTGCAGTAGAGAAAGTCTGCAGTATAGAAAGTCTGCGCGCCTTGCGGACAACCAAGGCACGCACCCCATTCAACGTATTCAGGATAACGAAGTATTCGAGGGATTATTTGGATTCTCGAAGATCAAGACCCTCTGAAGATGGCTTCGCACTCACCAACGTTACGACATCAGCGACTCGCCAGGTTCACCGTAAACCTATTCTAAAAACGGCACCGTGAGGTATAAACGCTAACGGGAGTGCTCTATGAAAAGCGAACAATGGTACAACACCCGGTTCTCCCTTGAACTTACGTTTTGGCTTAGAAACTGTTAAGGGCATTAATAAATCTATGATTGTCTGCATTTTTGCCCAAAATCAGCTTTTAAGAAATATTTTCTAAAAATGATTCACGTAGAGATTTTATGCATTATTGAGCTCGAGATCATTTTTTATATCAAACAACTTCATTTTCTAAAATCGAGCTCAAATAAATCGGACATCGGAAACACACGATTAAGGCATCCCTTTTCTTTGTGATGCATGCGATTTAGTAATCCCTAATTCTCAAACTTTAACGAATCTCTATAGTTTTTCTAACCTGAACTTAAAATAAGTTAGTGGCGACTCCGACACGTTTTCAAAATTCGAAGCCTTATCGTCAAGGGAGGATATTCATTTTAAATGGAACCAGAAACGAGATCCACCCGCGACAGATTTGGCGACTCCGCTGGGGACACTTGGGTAGTTTTCTAGAGGATTAGGGTCGAAAAATCGATTTCAAAATTGGGGGGGGCAGCCTAGCCTTGTGTGGAATGTGTTTGCTCTTTACTTTTTCGATTGTCTCTGTTATGCATATTGTGAGTCGTCCTAAAACCCAGGGACACCTAAGTTTAGGGGTATACCTGCCATATGGGAGAGGTTGTCTACCTCTTTACCTGCGGCATATACCAACTCACCTTTTGTCCGAAGGTGAGTCAAAAGCCAGTCTAGATAGGCATGTGTTTGAAGGCCATACAAACTTTTATGACTCTAACAATTTATTTTTGTGCATGCATTGTTTGATGTCACATGATCGATATTTTTCAACGTTTGATTTTTCCTGTTACATGAGCCTTCACCCCGGGCACCATAGGATTAGTTCGGGTATACCATATGCCGACGGGTATTGGCCGTTTGCCTCTACCTTTAGGTGGGTACCCACCTGTTTACCACCGGACGAATATCCGAGTTTTTTCATTTAAAATGAATCCAAACTCGGATTTCTCCGTTTACGGTTAATGAACGGGTCCAAGCCACATCCAAGACGGTAGATAGAAAATCTCATACTTATCTACATTTTGTTGTCCATATGGTCTGAATTGATGCTTCTTGTTATACGTTAACCACCATTTTTCTCTTACTTTCAATTTCGCTAACATGCCATTTTTTCAATGAGCGAACATAAGGGAAGTGATTTCTACACCGAGTTTTCTTTTTTATGCTCGCATATTGTCACTTATGCTTGCATCATTCTATATACATTCAAAGTTTTCGGGTCATGATGTTTTAGAAAAATGCTTACTTATATGCATAAAATTGATGCATGTCAAAAAAAAACATTCTTTACAGACCTTTACGATGATACACATAGATTTTCAACAGACTTTGAATTCATTTTTTTTTTGTCATTTTACCATCACCTGGCTTCGACAATTTTTCTTAAAAGAAAAAAACTTCGCCTTATTTATTTATTTATTTATTTATTTAAGTTAAAGGGCATATAAGTGTTCATTGAGCGTTGACACATATCTTGCATCCACAAGCATAACTTTCTTTATCCAGTCTAATACATGATTTTTGTTTTTGTTTGAGGTGCCCCGTATCTATCAAAGTTGGACTACTCATCAGCCACGAAAGCTTTGGATGTCATCTCTCCCCAAAGAGTTCAACTGTGCAACAACATCATTCCAGCTCGACTTTATCACACGCATGTTATTTCCAATTTATTGGTTTAGGTGTATTTCTTTCAATCTTGCTTATTGTTTAAATCAATCAAGCATGTCATCTACCATCTGGATTTTGGTTTTTCCTATGCAGGCAGACGAACGTCCCCTCTTCCAACAAGGCATATGATGAACATTCAATTAAACCGAATGTTAAAGTCCAAGAAGCAAAACTCATTCAACCAGTTTCATACTATCACCATCCACAACACAATGCTAGGTTTACAATCACCATCAACATCTGAAGAATAAATTGGGAAAGATCGTCACCAAGCAACTAAAATTACATCGTGGAGTTTATTCAACACCAATGTCAAAGAAATACAACAAAGCATATTCTTCCAACCATCGAACTCAGAAAAGGAGAGCATGTCCCTGTCAATCCAAACTGGGTCTACATTAATATCAAAGCATATACAGAGGCAAGCTTCATCCCATACGAATCGACATCCCTTCAAGAGTGCAAGTTCAAAGGAAATATCATTCTAATCCTTGACATTCAAGATACAACATTGATTACATTTGTTTTCTCTTCTCACAGGTATTAAAATCGGGGTAATTCAATGATAGTTCGCCAATGGATCACCGTTACTCACACTTGCGGCAATGCCTACAAGGTGTTCCATTTCTCTTTTCAATCACTTTAAAAACAAAGAATAATGCATATTTTAATTTTTTTTACACAGGTTCAGTTTCACTACAACATTGATTGGGAGCTCAGACTATGACGAAGTCGTCACTAGGGAGTGTCATTCCAATTTTCATTCCAATAACCTCACTGTTAAACATTTATATTATTCTCTAATGTTTCTTTGCAGAATCTTCGGATTCTTAAATCAGAACAAGCGCATCATCAAGCTTTGGAACTACAAAAAGTTCAAGCTCATCAACTTACTAAGCTGGGGCAGCGCATCCATGTCAAGTCAACCAAGAAAAGCTCACATACGTGCTACTTGCTTACTGAGTGACAACTCGCACTTCAACTGAGACAACTCTTTTCGAACCGGTCAATGGAGCATAAACAGTTTTCTCAATCGAGCGACAAGCCGCTGCACATCAGATGCTATCAAGAGCTTTCAACAAAAGTCAGAATGTCAAGGATTCTCGAAAAAATCCCATCCACAACTACGACAACCCATATGTTGTCAAGTAAATATCCGCAAGAGTGCTCTCACCCTAACCAAGATGGACGGAGTTGTTCCATCCTAGTCAGTCAATTTGTTTCAGGATCGACGAACTAGAAAAATCAACCTAGAAGACTCAACCATTGGGGCTCGCAACCCATGTTGAATAAACGGTGGAAGCAAGTATTGTTCTAATTTAAATTACAATAAATTAGAAACTAATCAATGTTATCTTTCTTTGCAGATACTTTAACTGGGAAGAACCAATCGCCTCGGAGGCTTTTACTGGGGCAACGAGCACGCGTCGTCAGGGAACCGGTAAAGAAAAGTATCATTCCAAGTTTAAAATTTTTCTCACATTGAACTTGATTATATATCTTCTTTTTCCCTATAGGGCATCAAGTCGAGGCGAACATCATAGGTAAAATTATCATTTCATAAAACATGTGTCGTGTTCATTTGCTATGCATTTTCACTAAACGATTTTATTCAAAAATTTGAAACACATTCCCTAGCGAAACACTTGTGTGCTAGAGATAGAAAGGCAAGCCTATCCCCAAACACATACCCTTTTCGAGAGTTGAGTGCAAACACTTGTGAGAAATTTAGACATGATAGCATCGGAGTGGGAAGGAAATCCCTTTGACGGAAAATGCTCTAGCTAGGATGACATCGAGCATTCTTTCTTATCCCCAAACCATTGCTAGCCATTCCTAGCCAAAGAGAAGACTTTTCAAAAACATAATGATCCTTTCAAGTCAAGGAATCGCTTCACATTGAGGTAAAAGGAGTTCTGTAGTCTAGATTTCCGAATAGGACTCAGATGGAGATGCGTTACTTCCTCAAGTTTCAGTGTGAAGTACATCCATATGGATCTCGCAAGTCGACACAATACTCTACCATCTTTCAACCATTCGAACGCATCTATGAACAATTTCAGATAACCGAGTCTATTGAATATTCAAAAAAAAAATTGAAATGAGACAGGGGCAAGCAAGCCAAGAAAAAAGAAAAGAGAGCCCCTCAATATCATTCAAAGAAAAAGAAAATTTAGACACAAGGGCCAAAAGACGGTCGCAAAAGCAAAGTGTCAGAAAGAAAAAAGGAATAAAAGTTTTAGAACCCTGATCCCGATTTGCCAATCTAGGCAAACCGCTTTAAATTCAAAAGCCTCATTTCCTGTGGGAAAAGATAGAGAAAATTATTCTTCTACGACATTTCCCCACAAATTCACACTCTCATATGCCATCATGCCCATACCCTTGAATATTGTGTCGATGAGCAAGTCCACATTGGGAGAACCACGCTTAAAGGTGACGTCCTTGCATTTTG
This sequence comes from Melastoma dodecandrum, assembly GCA_029817715.1. NCBI lineage: Eukaryota > Viridiplantae > Streptophyta > Magnoliopsida > Myrtales > Melastomataceae > Melastoma > Melastoma dodecandrum. Next base: position 4,685,589 of record JARUPY010000397.1, on the reverse strand, counting down.
AGTCTTATTTGATGAGATTCTTTGACTTGCTTTCTTTCTTAAAGATCAAGCCTTCTATAAATATGGTCTTACACCAAGCCTACATTACAACCAGAATCAAAGTCTCTTTCGACTAGCCCTTGAGTATTCATTTCAAAGGAATCGAACTTCCCACTCTGATAGCATAGAAACATATTTGAGTGAGCCTCGAGAGATGTAAGAAAGACCTTTCTTTATTTTCTATAGCACAAGTGTTTCTATTCTTGGAAAAAGAGGAAAATGAAATTTTTGTGCATGCATATAGAGCATCTTGCCTTCATATCATCAACAGTCAGAAATTCGGCAAGTCACATGGGAGATGCAAACAATCTCAAGCATACTTCATGATTCCAAGGCTATGCTAAGGTATGACCTTCTTTACTGCTGTTAAGCACTTTGGTGGTGTGACAGTACTTACAAGTCAAGTTATCCACTTGTTAATCCAACTCGGTAAGCATTTACTAACAAATGCGACACCATTCGGTAAAGCGAACAAACGCATTACCATCTGGCAAAGCGCAAACGCGATGCCACTCGACTGAGCGTTTACTAACAAACGCAACGTCACTTCATTTTGGTTAAGCATTTACTAACAAATGCGACACCATTCGGTAAAGCGCGAACAAACGCATTACCATCTGGCAAAGCGCGAACAAACGCGATGCCACTCGACTGAGCGTTTACTAACAAATGCAACGTCACTTCAATTTGGTTAAGCATTTACTAACAAATGCGACACCCTTCGGTAAAGCGCGAACAAACGCATTACCATCTGGCAAAGCGCGAACAAACGCGATGCCACTCGACTGAGCGTTTACTAACAAATGCAACGTCACTTCAATTTGGTTAAGCATTTACTAACAAATGCGACACCATTCGGTAGAGCGCGAACAAACGCAATACCATCTGGCAAAGCACGAACAAACGCGATGCCACTCAACTGAGCGTTTACTAAACAAACGCAACGTCATTTCAACTTGGTTAAGCATTTACTAACAAATGCGACACCATTCGGTAAAGTGCGAACAAACGCATTACCATCTGGCAAAGCGCGAACAAAAGCGATGCCACTCGACTGAGCGTTTACTAACAAACGCAACGTCACTTCAATTTGGTTAAGCATTTACTAACAAATGCGACACCATTCGGTAGAGCGCGAACAAACGCAATACCATCTGGCAAAGCGCGAACAAACGCGATGCCACTCGACTGAGCATTTACTAACAAACGCAACGTCATTTCAATTTGGTTAAGCATTTACTAACAAATGCGACACCATTCGGTAGAGCGCGAACAAACGCAATACCATCTGGCTAAGCGTTTATTAACAAACGCGACGCCATTCGACTGAGTGTTTACCAACAAACGCGACACCACATTCTTTTCGGTTAAGCGTTCGTACAAACGCGACACCACATTCTTTTCGGTTAAGCGTTCGTACAAACGCGACACCACATTCTTTTTTGTTAAGCATTTACTGACAAATGCGACACCATTCGGTTAAGCGTTAAATCAAACGTGACACCACATTCTTTTCGGTTAAGCGTTCGTGCAAACGCAACACCACATTCTTTTCGGTTACGCGTTCATACAAACGCGACACCATTTTCAATTTTTTTTTGTTAAGCGTTCATACAAACGCTACACCTCTTTTCAACAGCTTTTGGTTATGCATTTTCTAGCAAGTGCGACGCCATTTCTGGTCAAGCGTTTATTAACAAACGCGATGCCCTAGCGATCCTTTCCAAAAAAATTGGGCTATTAATAATTCTTTGCTCGAACATTTTACCAAACATTCTCACAAAGAGGGGCAACTGTCATAACCCAATTTTTTCTACAAATATCACAAAAAAAAATTAAAAATTAAAAATCTTCATAAAAACACTAAAAAAATTACAAATCTTCCAAAAATCAATAAAAATCATAAAAAATCATCAAAGATCAACAAAAATCCACAAAATCGAGAAAAATCATAAAAAATGATTTGATAAAAATAATAAATAGCTATACCGGAAGGACAAAAAAAGGGACAGATACGAAGAGAAGAGGCTTAAAAAAACACTTGGGAAAAAGGACAGAGAAACAAGAACACGGAGAAGAAAGGAAGGCATGAAAGGAAATCGAGAATTCGTCGTCACCAAAAGTAGTGTTCTCTTTTATATTTTCTCGCTGGAAATTGCATCAGTTGATATTTCAGCCGGCCGAGCTCCCGTCATCCATCGACACGACCCCAACTCGTCCTCCCTGGAATGCAAGACGCTCGACGTCTCCGTTCGCGACTTATGTCACCCGACAACCCGGTAAATTCTTTCCTTTACTTCGGTTTGATTCGGCGAATTTCTCTACTTTGATTCTTTTTATTTTTTACAATCAGCAACGGCGGCGTCCGCTAAGTGGTCACGGAGCTCATTGCATGCATCCCTTACCTTGCCACAACATGTGTGCTCAAATTTGAGGCGCCCAATCCTCGTTGGCGGCATATATTGATGGAATACGAAGAGGGATGAGACAATTTGGATCCCTTGGGTTATGACACAACTCAGATCTTACTCCCTCGGGTGTTCCAGAAATGCTTCTCAATTGTCTCATCTAGCCCGGCAAGCTTTAGGAGGCGATCGCAGAATAGGTGTTTCTCCCTGAGGCAAAAACTGGGGAGACAGAGATGAGACATCTTGCGAGACCAGCGCTGTCTTTTCTGCAAAGGTTGGATACGACGGATTGCCTTGAGGGCTTTGAATTTCTTGCTCTTAACTAGCACGCCACCTTGTTCGAGAACATGAGGAATGCCAGTGCATATACTTCCAAGAAGATGGCCACCCCGAGAAAGAGGAAGGTCACGCCGAGGTCAACTGGGGAATAGGAAATTACTTCTCCTTCGTTATCGACTCCAGGAACCGCTCTCGCTACGGGGATAGCCTCGCATTCTTCCTCGCTCTGGTCGGGTCTAAGATTCCCGACAACACCACCAAAGGCTCCACCCTCGGCCTGCGTCGGTGACATGGTCATGGTCACCATCAAGAAGGGAAAGCTCTTCCTCAACTGTCCCTGCCTCCCCCGTCTCTGCCTGTACCCGTCCAGCAGCGTCCGTAGCGGCGACTGTCAACTCCTCCTCAATGCCACCACCTCGTCCGTTGCCGACGCGTCCTCCTCCTCCTCCGTGCCGTTGTCCCTCTATTCTGACCTCATCGTCAACTCTGATCCTGACATATGGTCGGCCCTGGAGAAGTGTCAGCTTAAAGACACTCGTGAAGCAGCAGCAATACAGCAGCAGCAGCAGCAATACAGCACCAACCACGCTCTCACTCAGATGGTTGCTCTCAGGGGCAGATTTTCCCTATTCCTTCTGGACGAAGCACTGAACCATCAGCAACTTGTCGAAGGGGAACGGTCTGGCCATCACCCGGATTTTCTCGATCCTCTCGAGTCTTGCTTGGGGAGATTAGTTGCGGAATTCAGACCCTTCTATAACAGCACGGTCATTGGTTTCGTCGCCCGGTCTGAGTATCCCACACTCTGTCGCGATTGCTTTTGCTGTGAAGACGTTGTCACCCTTGCTGTCGTAGAAGCTCGAGCACATAACGAGAATCATCTCGGCTGTGCCTTTCCAGTGCACGTGATGGTTGTTGTCCGCTTTCTTGATCAACGAGATTCCGCTTCTTTTCTTTGATGAATTGAAGGCCTCGACCTGGACGATCTTGTGAAGGGATGATTTTGAGCGCAGCAGTATGGCCAAAACGACTGCCACCATGAGCGGTTTCCAGGCGAAAAGAGAAAGAATATCAAGCATTTTAGGATGGCTCCGCCAAACAGTTTCTCGAATATTTGACCGGTGCCGGATAAACGTTGTTTATAGTAGCCGTCATCCGTTCTTATGATGCAATTGTTGTTGGAGGCAGCCAATTGTCGATTTCACTCTTTTCGAGGTCGACGTGACTGTCTTTGCTCGATTTGTCGGACTATCTAAGATGGTGGAGGCGAACTACATCATCCCTCTGTTCCAAGCATGCCAGACGTCCTCGGTCAATCTGTGTCCGAGTTCAGAATTTGGCCGGAGATGACAACAGAAGGCAGGGGATTGATCCTTTGGCATATGATTCCTCCGTCAACCTTGGGAACGTCGAAAGACCTGATCATGGAGAAGAAAACTGGACGCCAACTTTCTTATGTACTCGTGGCGTCCTCGAAGCTTTTTTGTGAATGGCCTTCAGAAGCCTGAGAAAGAATACCTGTCAGTGATGAACAAGGACGCAGCTCCAACCACACGCCAGAGGTTGTCGGTAGAAGAGATAATGAGAGTGGCTGGGATGAGATTCATCCAATCGAAGGGTCCCGAGGATAATGACAACTCATCTCCGATGAACAGCTTTGGCTCGGAACTGTTGGCGGAGGACATGAAGGATGTGGAGCTCTACTGTCTGCAGCAGAGAAAGTCTGCGAGCAGCAGTTCGATCATGCTAAGAGACTGCTCGTTCTCTGCGAGCTGTCATCGAAAGGGTAGACCCTTGCCCAAAGGATTTTGCTTTCCTTTGCTGAAGCCCTTGGAGAGCGGATCGATAAAATGACAGGAGAATACGACCCGGAAATGTAGGAACCGAGGACCGGACACTGCTTGTCGAGAACACGGCCACTGCGAATAGGATTCACGTAATAAATCTCGCAATTAGAAGCGGGATACAGATGATTGTTTTAACGAAAGCCATTCATGATGGGAAGTCCTGTGTGCTCGAATATCTCAAGGTCACGGCCATTGCGATAGAGGACAGAGAGATGGTTGAAGAGTCATGCCGAAATCAAAGCCGTCGACGAGCTTCAGTCACCTCCACTCTTCCTCTGCATCAATCGGACCTAGTCTTGAGAAGTATCTCGGGGGCGAGCCTTGCGGACAACCAAGGCACGCACCCCATTCAACGTATTCAGGATAACAAAGTATTCGAGGGATTATTTGGATTCTCGAAGATCAAGACCCTCTGAAGATGGCTTAGCACTCACCAACGTTACGACATCAGCGGCTCGCCAGGTTCACCGTAAACCTATTCTAAAAACGGCACCGTGAGGTATAAACACTAACGGGAGCGCTCTCTGAAAAGCAAACAATGGTACAACACCCGGTTCTCCCTTGAACTTACTTTTTGGCTTAGAAACTGTTAAGGACATTAATAAATCTATGATTGTCTGTATTTTTGCCCAAAATCAACTTTTAATAAATATTTTCTAAAAATAATTCACGTAGACATTTTAAGCATTATTGAGCTCGAGATCATTTTTTATATCAAACAACTTCATTTTCTAAAACCGAGCTCAAATAAATCGGACATCAGAAACACCCTCCCTTTTCTTTGTGATGCATGCGTTTTAGTAATCCCTAATTCCCGAACCTTAACGAATCTCTATAGTTTTTCTAACTTGAACTTAAAATAAGTTAGTGGCGACTCCGACACGTTTTCAAAATTTGAAGCCTTATCGTCAAGGGAGGATATTCATTTTAAATGGAACCGGAAACGAGATCCACCCGCGACAGCCGTGAATATCGAGAAGCTCGAGTTGTTCAAGAAGTTTCTGAAGATTAGAAATTAATAGGGGGTGTTAAATGTAAATAATTTGTAATCTCATTTAGTGTCGTTAAGTGTGTGTTAGTGGGGTGGTGTTAATGCCTTGATAGTGGGGTGGAGTTAATAACCTAATAACTAGGGTAGAGTAAATGCTTTCTCTAGATTTATCCTAGGACACTATAGAAGGAGAAGCAATCTCCAAATGTTGTAAGAGAGAAAAAGGAGTGTAAGAGAAATACTCTGATCGTCGGAAAGGTAAAAGGCTCCGCAGTTAGCCAAAATATTTTTCTCAAAATTTCCTTATTCCTTATTTCCAGAAATATTTCGCTGTGTCGCAGTAGTTCCGCAAACCCCTTCCTGTAATACAGCAAAGCACCGCTTTCCAAACAACCCAACAAACCCTCTTCCTGTGATACAGCAAACCCCGTCCGAGGCCGGGTTGTTTTGTGTCTGACCAAACTTGCGGTTGGTGAATGCGACTTATGTTTAGAGTCGTTGTTCCCAACTGCGAGTTTAAGTTACTACCACAATTCCTTCGAAATAAGGACTCCGAGCCGCCAGTTTATGTATTTTACATAAACTCACGTTTTGGAACGTCTTTTGTCCAGAAATCCTAACTTGCCTTCCTGAACCCGGGTTCTTTGTAATTATGGAGTCGCGTTTGTCGAACGAGAGTTTGGGGCTGTACATCGTTTAAATTTACTTTTGAAAAGAGTTAATCTATCCGCAGAAATGATTATGTTACGAAATAATTCTGCAAATTGCTGCCCTCCTGTGTATACCATTTGTCTGAATAAATGATTCTGTGTATACCATTTGTCTGGAAATGATTCTGGAAAATGGTGCCCTCCTGTGTATATCATTTGTCTGAATAAATCGCTTGTAATGATCCCTGTAGTAACATTGTTTTTTTTTTTAAAATAATTTGCATATCCAAAGTTCGGAGAAACCTTGAATTGGTAGGATGATCATTCAGTTTGATTGGTAGTTTCGACTGACGATGTCGAGTGCATTAGAAAACTAATTATTAAAATTCCTATATAAATTAACACTGGACAGAGAGTGAGTCCACTCCATTTCCCGATCCATATCAGAGGAGGAATGTTCCTATAATAACTACGGCAAACTTGTATCGAATATTTGTTACATACAAAGAAGAAGAATATGAAAAAAAGAACTGAAAAAGAAGAGGAAGAAGAGATAGAGAGAGTCCGTTGATGATAACACTAAACTTTTAAACACACGTTGACCCCCCTACACAAAAGGTCAAGAGAAACATTCGAATACGATTTATATAGATGAGTTTCCGTTTGCCAGCTGACAACTGACGACTGCATTTTAATTTTTTTACCTAAATTTATCCACTAAAAGAAAATCTTTACCAACGTCGCAGGAATCGAATGTACGGAGAAAGAAGAAGAATAAACATATGTTTTGTCCTCTGTCCAAGAAAATGCTTGCAAACCAAGGACGGAGAACTTGAGGAGGCTACTACCAGCCTGCCTTTTTCCTACAGAAAACTTATGCCATTCGCAGCCTCCTTAACTCACCTTGCCCGAGATTGGTCTCCCCAAGCCCTGGTGTATAGTCACATGCTGGGTAAAAACCTGGGCTGCCCTCGATGCGAGGAGGACAGTCTTCCCCTAATTCGACGAATATCTTGTCGACCACCATCACAGTGTCCCTCCCCAGTTTGGACCAATTCCTGAAAGGAAGGAGGAGAAACCCCAGTCACGTATTCGAGAATAATACTCGCACAACAATAATAAAACCCTCACAAGAATCTCCCCAAAACAAGCAGACACCTTCAACAACCGCTCCTGGGGATTTTTGTTAAAAACCCTTACCCGGTGCCGGGTTGGAACCTAAGGCCGCGGACTTGTTTCGCTTCATCCAGAGCATCTGTATACTCTTTCACCTTCTCCGCAGTATCCCGTCCCATGTGATATTCTGCTACCCTCAGCTCGGACGGCTCAATGTCACTGAAGATGGGAAGGAGCGGCTTCCCCATCTCTATAAGTGTGACAAGCTCGTCAAGACAATGCTTTGACTCGCCAAACCTAGGGGAGAAGATGATGATTCCGAGCTTGCTCTCACAGAGTGCCTCATCAATCCCATCGGGAATATTCTCCCCAGGCATCAGGCTCTCAACATCCAAGAAGGGAGAGTATCCTCTCCATCGGAGGTAGTCGTGGATCAGGGCCGCCTACTTGACCTTGGTATCAGTCCCTCGGTGAACAATAACCATGTCGAATGGTTTCCTCGGGATTTTGATCCGGCAAGATTTAAGAACCGACAGATGGCCGGGTCGTTGGTTGAGATGTAACGAGGGTTTGGCTACCGCGAATGTGATCGGGTGTTGCTTGGGGAAGTGGAGGAGGCCGATGCGGTACATGTTGCTGGTTTGGGCTTTGTTGGGGTTGGGGTTGGCACATTTATGGACGGAGGATTGAGTCTTCGTGTCGTGATGTATTAGGTGACGTGGGGCTAAGTTCGTGGAAATTCCATTGGTTCTGATTGGTTTGGTGTTTCGGGGGATGACTTGTTTGTCATTCGATGGCAGATTTTAAAACAATGGGGAAGCGGCTAATGGTACGTGCACGTAACCGTTACTTCGTTTACTAAAATCGATTTTTTTTTAATAAACTTCACTAAAAATCAACATTTTCTAGTAAAATCTTTAGTAAAAAATTGTATCGGGTTTAGTAATGTTTACTAATTTATCACTGTTCACAGTTAGTAAAGTTTACTAATTCGCGTTTAGTAAAGTTGCTCGGCAATTTCTAGATTATTTTAGTAATCGTTTATGAAAAATATCGGTGATTTCCACATGTTTTTTAGTAACCGTTACTAAAATTTCACTGTTCAAGTTTACGGAAAGTTACTAAACTACGTTTAGTAAAGCGGGGGACAAATTTACTAAAAAGTTTAGTAATTGTTTACTAAACTTGAACAGTGAAATTTTAGTAAACGGTTACTAAAAAAAATGTGGAAATCACTGATATTTTTCATAAAAGGTTACTAAAATAATCTGGAAATTGTCTGACAACTTTACTAAACGTGAATTAGTAAACTTTACTTACTGTGAACAGTGATAAATTAGCAAATATTACTAAACCCGATACAACTTTTACTAAATATTTTACCAAAAAAGGTCAATTTTTAGTAAAGTTTACTACAGAAAAGTCGATTTTAGTAAACAACGTAACGGTTACATGTACGTATCGTTAGCCGCTTCCCAAATTTGTTCACTTTATTTAATTAAAAAAACAAATGATAAATGGATTGGACGACAAAGGGTAGATGTCATTAGAAGAAATTCGCTTTGGACGACGAAGGGTAGGTAAACTGGGACCAGGGATGATCTCCCCCTAGGAGAAGATCATCATCTTAAGGGGAAAGGAAAAGAAGAAGACATAACTTTTACTTGTTCAAACATCACAATCTCCCGCATCCTGTTCCATCCAGTTTAATCTTCTCGTCCAAACGACAAAACTGTTATTTTCATCGCCTGACGTGTATTTTATAACGCGACCCCAAAACAAGTGCTTTTGAATTTTTTGCAGCAAAAAAATTGGGTGGAAAATGTCGAAGGAACGGGAACCCATCAACGGAACACACGCGTTTTCTTCTACTCAAGTTATACAGTCTTTTAAAGAACCAAATTAAAAAGAAAAATCTCCCTACTTATCAACAACAGCAGTAACTCATTGTTTCTTTATTGGGTCACAAGAAACTAATCAACTTTAATATAAAACTAACTTAAAGTTAATTTATTATTCTCGGAGAATAATTATTAAGTTTTTTCTTCCTTAGTTGATGTTAAAATTAAATTTTAATTGAGATAAAGAGAAGAGAATTACATTACTCATCCTACTAAAAGTTAGACCCTCGTGCTGTAATAATTTTTTTTTAAATAAAAATCATTGTTCAGACGAAACAAAATTTTCCTTTTAAGTAATTTCTTGTTTTGATTTGAATTCACAAAAAAAAAAATTCTACTTCGATTATTATTATCTTTGTATTATTAATTGAGTCCTTATAAACCCAAAACGAAAACGAAGAGAAGTGTGACCGAGTATTTAGCCGATACGAGAATATCTGAAACTCTTGGATTGCCCCAACCCCACCCACATACTCTCCCTTTAGAAGGGTGTCTTCGAGTATTCAATAATACATATTCATTGGTTCCCGCATGAACTACAACCGAATATCTTATCACTACCTCCACAATATGTATTTATTACATCAAACACTTTTTTTCTTCTGCAAAATAATCGAAATGTGTCCTGGGAAAAAAAAAGAAATTAAAGAAAAGCAAAACTTAGCTGCTCCCGTTTCTTTTTTTGGGTAACTTTACTTAATCCGCATGGACTTCACCACCCAGAAGTCGTCTCCGAGTCTGACGATTCACCAATAAGATATGACGAGTCTGACGATTCACCAAACAAACAAAAAAAGAGTCAAATGTTTACGTGTGAAATCTATTATTATTCCTGGCTCCCCAAAGAAGGGGCATGCTGCTACCGAGGCCCAAATGCTATCCCACCACCACCTTCTCTGTTTGGGTTTGGCCTTACTTAATCATGGGAATTAGCTCTATAGGGCCTCCAGTAACGACCTGCCTAAACCTACCATTTCATTAAGAATCACTTAAATGATCTGAACACGAAAGTTCTCGTACATAAAAGTTTTTCTTATGATCTGAACCCGAAAATTATTTATACTTGAATAACCCATCGGAATCTGATTTTTAACATAACCCTATTTCTAAGGTATATACCATATATATACCCATACCCATTCCTATTAGTTACAAACTTGTTTTGAAATATTTTTGTTTTTTTTTTTTGTTACAAAGTAGCCTTATAGTGAAGTCCGCTTCTTAGGGCGGCTGTTGCCCCCGCTGATGGCGAAATCCAACCAGATCAATCCTCCCCCATCACATAAGCACGGGGATCATTCTCCTGGCGGCAGTGGTTGTACTCACTTCTGGCGAGCCAAGCAGCACAAGAAGCCGGCCTACGGAAGCGAATATACTCTCACCAGCAGATTCTTTGGCTTTTTCGATCGTCCCCAAATCTTGTCCGGAGTTCGGAAATCGATTTTTTTCTGCCGGACATGGAAACCCCAATGTCGGGCTTCGGTAACAACCAGAGGGATTTCTCGAGATTAAAACTTAAATGTCGGACATGGAAACCCCAATGTCGCGTTAGGATTAAAAGTTAACCGTCATGATCGAGGCGAGTAAAAGATAATAGTCATAGAATAAAATGACCATCCTCGCCGAAATAATCGTTTTTGTAATACGTCTTACGATTAGTTGTCGTCGTACCTCTTGCCAACATATTTTTGCAATGCTAAAATACCAAATTTTGGACTTTCAAATCAACGACAACGTTACAATGTGTGACTACATGCGACTCTAAAAGCGAAAATTTTTTTTTTGGGTCGGTCTTAAATTAATTATGATAATATTATTGTAAAGCGTTGTTAATACCAACTAATGATAGTGATTATCATCCCAGGCAGTCCACACACTTCATTTTAGGATTTATTTATTTTGTCATCGGGTCCTGTCCGGACGGCTCCACCCAATCCCCAGTCGCTTGTCCGCACTCTTGCCATGTCGACCAGTTATAAAGACGCGATCACAAGCCAGCTTCTTTCTAGGAAGTTTCGGCGGAGGACGAAACGTCTCTAAGATCCATTGAGCTGAGTAATGGCGAACGTTTCGTTCACGTTCCAGCCGCCTTCCCATGTAACTAATACCTACCGCAGCGATATTTCGGTGGAGGAGGTTGATGGAGCGGAACGTCAGCGTTCATCAGTTCTAGGCGCAACAGGATTCCCTGGTCGCATCCCACCAGGCGTTTCGATTTTGTCTGCGCTGGAATCAGTGGAGGTGGGGAAACAAGCGGGGCAGGGAACCTCTTCGACGGCGTCCTTGGAACTTATAAGCAATTACTGGAATGGCATTAAGAGGCGTAAGGAGGAAAAACTACTGGAGAAGAACGAGAGCACAGGTCGAAGGCTATCGACAGAAGAAATCATGAGGATGGCGGGGATGAGATTTATCCAATCGCAGGATCAGAGAAACGACTACATCTCGGCTATATCCCAACGTTTTGGCTCCGACTTGTCAGGATTGTCCGAGGAAGAAATGAAAGAGGTGGATCTCGCTCAACTCCTCCTGGCTGCTGCAGAGAAAGTTGGGGAGAACGAGCTCGATCGCGCTAGCAGGCTGCTCTCGTACTGTGAGATGTTGTCATCGAAAAGAAGGAGCACTGCCGAAAAGGTTGTGCTCCTCTTCGTCGATGCTCTTCGCGAGCGGATCAATATAGCGAGAGGGGAGCATGACTCAAAACGGTTACCAACAGAGGGGAGCATGTTCTCGTACGACAACAGTTACCAACAGAGCATTCAGATGGCTCCCTTTGAAGCTCTGTATGGTCGCCCGTGTAGAACTCCTCTATGTTGGAACGAGAGTGGAGAGCAGTCTGAGTTAGGACCTGAGATGGTCCGTGAGACCACTGAGATGATTAGGCTTATACAGGATCGTCTTCACGCCGCTCAGAGTAGACAAAAGAGTTATGCAGACAGGCGGCGCAGGCCTCTTGAGTTTGAAGTAGGTGATTACGTCTTTCTGAAGGTATCTCCTACCAAGATGAACCTCCGATTTGGGCTTAAAGGAAAATTAAGCCCGAGATATATTGGACCTTACGAGATCTTGGAGAGGATCGGGAGTGTGGCCTACAGGTTAGCCTTACCCCCCAGATTGGCGGATATCCATAACGTCTTCCATGTAGCTATGCTTAGGAAGTACGTCCCAGATCCTCGACATGTGCTGCATGATGAGCAGATTGAGGTGGCTCCAAACTTACAGGTCACTACGGAGCCCGTGGAGATAGTTGATAGGATGGAGAAACAGCTCCGTCATCGAGTGGTTCCTATGGTGCGGGTACGTTGGTCGCATGGGAATATTGAGGAGTTCACTTGGGAAATAGAATCCAAGATGAAAGAGATGTATCCGTACTTATTTGAGTGAGAATGATATGTACAATGAAATTTCGGGGACGAAATTTAAATTAAGGGGGGTAGATTGTAACGACCCGGAATTTCGGAAATAGAAATATATTATTTGGACTAGAATGTTGACTAGAACTAGAACGTTTGACCGAGTCAAAATCTGACGTGGCACGGAAGTTTAATACTTTCGCGGTCAATGTACGTTAATATCGAATATTAACGAGATTACTAATTTGATTTCGTGTGATTACATCACGAAGGAAAAGGGACGCCTGGACCTAAACAAAATCGAGTTAGGGTGTCGGTGATATTCGTTTAACGTCGCGGATTTTGATCGGGGAAACTAATAAATTATAATCAATACGTAACCTACAATTAGTGGGTTCACGAATTATAATACATCGCGGGAACCAAGTGAACATATGGTTATTCGGCGATGGGATAAGAGAGGGATTAGGGGAATCGATAAAAGACATTCCTGATCTCACCAATTGTCGGCAGGTATCACGGTATGTAATATTATAAAAGCATGGGCACGTAAAATAATGCTGGAAAGGTATGGGCTTGTATAATATTTATTAGTTAAGCAAGAGCAGCCCATAACGTCTTGGAGACCTGATCCTCGTCGGGTAGCCCGGTATGGCTACAGTACGTTTAGGGATGACAATCCTTATCCCCCAATCTACCACACGTTTCCCGGGAGGTGGAAGAAGTTAAAAAGAAAATAGAAAAATCGGACGAGACACGGAGGGAGGTGCGACATTGCGGGGGATCGCTGGGTAGGAGACCATTGTTTCGGAGGCGAGGAACGCGAGCGGGGAGGAGTTCCTCGGAACGGGTTGAGCCTTGGAACGAGGTACGCCCCCCTCCTCCCCTATTGTTCTTGTTGTTGTGCTGGATGCTCGATTTTGGCTTGCGTGGGCTACAAATCCGTACGTCTGGGGGAGGGGATGAGGTCCGAGCGTGGAGACAGGGGGAGGAGATGCCTGCCTCTGTTCTTGACGCTGTCCATAGCGGAGTCGAAAGCGGCTTCGGAGTCACCACCGTAGAGCGTGGGTTTCCCGGTTGGTTGAGTGCTGAGGGAGTCCGATAAGTTACGGTACGCTTATGATAAATCGATGAGGGAGGGCGGAATAGTATGTCGACTTGTGCGAGGCACGGTCGAAGGAGTGCAGATGTGGGACACGAAGTCCCACGACCCCTGTCTCGCGATTTGGTCGAACAGGGAGTCCGCATCCAGTGAGGTTGTACGAGAGAATTTTATGGGTATTAAAATGAGTTAATCTGTGGATAGGTGCTTGTGAGAAGCGTGATCGATTTCGGTGTGTAAGCTGAACAAGCTTCTGCTTGACAAGTGTGCCTGCGCACGAATTTAATCCGACAGCTCCTGTCTTGCGACTAGTTCGGACATGAGGCTGTGGCGTGGATGAAATACCTCGCAGGATGCCGCATAATAAATTGAAAAGAATTGTATGAATATGCGTGGGAGAAGTGAGGTAGAATCTATTAAATAAGTTGGTATCCCCGCATGAATGATGGAATTTCTATTGTTGAGAGGTTTATTCCATGCGGCTGAAAGAATCCGTCCCAGCTGAATGTGATCGAAAGATATGATTGTTGTCGACGGGAATTAATAATGTTTGGGTTGCACTATTTACACTCTTGGCGATGGCGGTGATCAGGGGCTAATACCTTGGTATAAAATGTACAATGAAACTCTAGAATGGACTAATTACGTCGGCTTCGGTTGGCGGTAGTTGGGTTTCAGATTTCATACGAGAGTTATGGGTTTTACGACTAAATAACGTGTCGCCGTCATTTAGCCTGGACTGATCACGCCTCAAGTTAATATAATCGTTGTGAGATTCAATCTTCTGCTAAAGTGCAACTTTGAGAATGGAATTGTCGTGTATAGAGAATGGGACGGAAATGTTGGTGATATGAGCCCGACAGTGGTCGGAGGAGAAAACGGGGAGGTGGCGCCACTCGCGGTCGCACCTGCTGCCGTTGACCCGGGCGCTCCCGGAGGAGGGGGTGGGGATGCACTGCAGTGGTCCTGGCACCGAACGAAGTGTTGATATGAGATGATGGCGTTTGATTCATGGGAGTCGCATATATTTATTTACCGTTACTTACGATCGTGATGAATTACTTATCTCTTATCGTCGTGATTTGATATTATGTACTTATTGGAGACTCAGGCCTCTTTCTGTTTAAGTCGTATGATGCATAAACGGTTTTTCAGAAAATGCACGTTAGATGTGATTAGAAGTCTCATGTTTCGCGTGTGCATAGTCGGGGCGTACTCAGTGATTTATCGCTGACCCCAGTTTTGGGGAAATTATTTCAGTCTTGCAGGAGACAGATAATAGGACACGTGGCGAATAATTACAGCGTAAAACAGTACGGGCGCCACGGTGGAGGTATAGTTTCGTCGCTTCCGCTGTTTGACCGTCAAATGACGGGGAGCTACTCTGATGAAAATGTAAAAATTTTGTAGGTCGTTTCAGTTGGTATCAGAGCGCAGTTAGTTGGAGTAATAAGGTGGATTAGTATGCGCTTTAGGTTTAAGTGAAAAAGAATAGTAAACTCGCCCGTGAATGATAAGACTTGACAGTGTCTGGCAAAGTAAATAAAAGATAGACACAGGCGCACTCACCTTTGTCAGGGAATCTTTCTGAGTGCGAATAGACTTGACAGGGTACAGTAGGCGTGCCCGTGAGTTGAAAAGACCACACGGATGGCTAGATGACAAACGAAAACTTACTATAAATACGACTGAGGAGCAGTCAGTGAAAAATCACATCCTAGCCAGAAAAATCACAAGTAATACCCCTAGTGAATCCAGTTAGTATGGAAAATCGCGGCGAAGGTCGACACCCAGGACGCATGCATGAGCTATCCAAAGCCCCAGTGGTGATCTAGAGGGTGAAACTCCAGAGATTCCAGAAGCCGGAGACGCTCCGAACTGGGCCACAGACAATGAGTTCCAGCCGCCGTTTGTCACTGTACCGGAGTGCTTGCATCTTCTGACAGGATTCTTGACCGGCGTATACCATGGTTCACACCTACCAGAGCTTACCTTCTCACAGTTGAGGCGTCTGATAGCAGACCTTGCAGCGATTGAGGATGAGGACGTTCTCGTCTACCGACTTGCGAAATGCCGACAATTTCGGGATCTTGTGAATAGTATCCCCGGACTGGACCGACGTGTAGAGGACTTCCATCTAGGACTCTTTGAGGCTGCCCGTAGGGAGCTTGAGGCTGCAGTAGCTGACTACGCACGTGGTCCCCAGGATTGAACTTAGACTTGTGTGTGAGCTGAGTGTATTTGTCGTGTGTAAGTGAGAATCTTGTCAGAGTGTGTGAAGGGTCATTTCTGGTACTGTAACCATGTGACCGACAATTTGCAGGCGAGTAGTAACCCTGCATGTATGAGTGTCAGTTTTTAATAAATCGTGAATTATTGGACCTTGGATCTTGGTAGTATAAAAGGCTGTGGATTCAGCAGTTGAACCACGCAAATCTCGAATACTAAATCTCTCATTCGAACTTCTCGTATTTCCCAACTTTCTACCCAATCTTCTCTGTGAAATTCAAGATGGCCGACGACGTTGCAAGCAACGCTGCTGGGAGTTCTAGTGCACCAGGAGCGGCACCAACTAACCGCCGCCGGCTGAAGATCATTAGGGAGGTTGGGAAGATGAACCCACCTACGTTTGAGGGTAACGAAGGGCCTGAAAAGGCCCAGTCTTTCCTCCAGAATTGGGACAAGATTTTCAAGTATTTGGAGTATACTGATGCTGAGAAACTAGCGGTGGTCGAGTATTATTTGCAAGAGGGTGCTGATTTGTGGTGGGCCTCTTCCATGGTGGCCGTTCGTGCACACTACCAGGGCACGGTATGGGAACAATTCCGCCAAGCCTTCCTGGATAAGTATTTCCCGGCCACCATGAGACTTGATACGATCAGAGAGTTCGAGTTGCTCGAGCAAGGGGACATGACGGTTGACGAACATGAGCGCAAGTTCACTGAGCTCGCTAGGTACGCTCCAGGCCAGGTAGCTACGCCGGAACAGAGGGCTCATAGGTATCTGATGGGCCTACATCCAAGGATCCGTTCCAAACTGGTGCCGCTTTCGTCACAGACCTTTGAGGAGCTCCACCATCGAGCTCAGGCCATAGAGAGAGCGCTGAAGGATAAAGACGCGCTGAAAGCACGTAAAGGGAAAGAGGAAACCGGTTCGTCGAGCAAGTATGGGGGATTCTTCCGTGGTGTTAGCCGCTTCTTCGGCCGAGGAAAACGACCCAGTAGCAGTGGTGTCTCAAAGCCCAGCGGATATAGTCGAGGCGCGAGGCCCTCCCACTCACCTACCTGCCCGCGTTGTGGACGAGCTCATGGGGGTTTGGCCTGCCCTGCAGCCAGGATCCAATGTTTCCGGTGTGGCCAGCCTGGCCATATTCAGTTTCACTGTCCTCAGGGGTCCGGCAGTGGGATGGGCAGCGTTGGTTCTTCATATGGGAGAGGACGATTTTCATCGGGCAGGAGCATGTCAAGGGGTTCTATCAATCAGCCGTCAAGTTCCGGCCAAGTGAATACCATTGGCCGAGGACGTGGAGGACCCTCCAGTAATGCCATGACAGGTATGATCCTCGTTAATGGATTGGATGCCAAGGCCTTATTCAATACTGGTGCTACTAATTCGTTCATATCCCAGAAGTTCGTGGATAGACACGGCTTCCTTATTGATTTGGGAGGTAGCCCATTGAAAGTATGGTTACCCAACGGAGAATATATGGATATGAGCTCTGTTTGCAGGGACTGTCAGATAACGGTTAATTGGCTGCAATCGTCGATTGATCTAATTGTGTTTGAGATAAAGGGATTTGACGTCATACTGGGTATGGACTGGCTCACCAAGTGCCACGCAATGGTGGATTGCGTCCGGCGGGAGATCCTATTCGGAATACCAGGACAGCCAGCCCATCAGTATGTCGTTGTGTGTGATTCTGGTTTGAGTGTGCCTTTGATTGCAGCAGTTGAAGCGCAGAGGATCCTGCGTGATGGTGGAGAAGCCTTTCTGGCTGTGGTGCTTAACCTGGAGGAAGAGCTTCCTAACCTGAGGGACATTCAGTTCGTGCAGGAGTTTGAAGATGTCTTTCCGGAAGAGCTTCCTGGGTTACCACCATCCAGAGAGGTGGATTTTGTAATCGATGTTGTACCGGGTACTGAACCTATTTCGAAAGCACCGTATCGAATGAGCTTTTCTGAATTAAAGGAACTGAAGGTGCAGCTTCAGGATCTGCTTGATAAAGGATTCATACGCCCGAGTGTGTCTCCTTGGGGCGCACCAGTTCTGTTTGTTAAAAAGAAGGACGGTACGATGCGCATGTGCATAGATTACCGGTTGTTGAACAAAGTCACTATAAAGAACATGTATCCCCTGCCCCGGATCGATGACCTCTTTGATCAGCTTCAAGGCTCAGTCGTGTATTCCAAAATTGACCTGCGGTCCGGATATCACCAGATTCGAGTTCGTGATTCGGATATCATGAAAACAGCTTTCCGAACACGTTATGGGCACTACGAGTTTTTAGTTATGTCATTCGGCCTGACCAATGCATCTGCTGCCTTTATGGAGCTGATGAACCGCATTTTCAGACCGTATTTAGACCAGTTCGTTGTAGTGTTCATTGACGATATTCTGGTGTATTCTAAGAGTATGGAAGAGCATACGGAGCATCTGAGGCTTGTGCTAGAGGTATTGAAAGCGAACCAGCTTTATGCTAAATTGAGCAAGTGTGAATTTTGGATGAGCAGTGTTAGCTTTTTGGGCCATGTAGTATCCGCAGAGGGTATCACAGTGGACCCAGCCAAGGTGGAAGCAGTTCTTAATTGGCCCAGGCCTACTACTGTTACTGAGATGCGGAGTTTCCTAGGCCTCGCTGGGTATTACAGGCGATTCATTGAGGGATTCTCCCGGATTGCAAGACCTTTAACTCAGCTGTTGAAAAAGGAAACCGCATTCGAGTGGACCCAGGACTGCGAGAGGAGCTTTCTCGAGTTAAAGAACAGATTGACTTCCGCACCTGTGTTGGTATTGCCCAGTGGCAGCGGAGGATTCGCAGTCTACTGTGATGCTTCTTATTTCGGATTGGGGGCGGTGCTGATGCAGCACGGCAGGGTAGTGGCTTATGCTTCCAGACAGTTAAAGATTCACGAGCAGAACTACCCTACCCACGACTTGGAGCTTGCTGCAGTAGTCTTCGCACTGAAAATCTGGCGCCATTATCTATATGGCGAGACTTTCGAGATATTCACCGACCATAAGAGCTTAAAGTATATGTTCTCTCAGGATGAGCTGAACATGAGACAAAGGCGGTGGATGGAACTGATCAAAGATTATGACTGCATGATCTCTTACCATCCAGGCAGAGCAAACGTGGTTGCCGATGCATTGAGCCGGAAGACTGCCTCCTTAGCCAGCATTGAGGTAGAAGAATGGCGACTACGCGAGCAGGTAAATGAGATCGGTGTTAGAGTTGGATTCAGTGGCAGTGGTCCTCTACTTGCTACCATGATCATTGGGTCTCAGTTGATGGATTTGATTCGCGCGGCCCAACTCCAAGATCCATACCTGACGGAAGAGCGATCCAGATTGCAGGATCATGCAGATACTGAGTTTAGTGTGTCTGATGATGAATTGTTGAGGTACCAGGGACGCATCTGCATACCTGCTCAGGAGGATCTACAGAATCTGATCATGGATGAGGGTCATTTGAGTGCGTATAGTATCCACCCCGGGGTCACCAAAATGTACCAGAATCTACGGAAACAGTACTGGTGGTTAGGTATGAAAAGAGATGTGGCTCAGTACGTGAGCCGCTGCTTGACCTGTCAGCGGGTCAAGATTGAGCATCGCAGACCGGGTGGAGAACTTCAGCCATTGCCAATTCCCGAATGGAAATGGGATGAGATCGCCATGGATTTTGTGACTAACCTGCCCAGGACAGTGCAGGGTTTTGATTCTGTTTGGGTGATAGTGGATAGATTGACTAAATCTGCTCACTTCATCCCTATTAGTGTGACGTACTCGGTTGCCAAATTGGCCAAGCTGTATGTGAAGGAAGTCATTCGCCTTCACGGTGTTCCCAGCGTTATAGTTTCTGACAGGGATGCGAGGTTTACTTCTCGGTTCTGGAGCAATATACAGCGGTCATTGGGCACGAGATTGAATATGAGCACTGCCTTCCACCCTCAGACAGATGGTCAGACCGAACGCATCATCCAGATACTTGAGGATATGTTGAGAGCTTGTGCTTTAGATCTGGAAGGCTCGTGGGTAGATCAGCTACCATTGGTGGAGTTCTCGTACGACAACAGTTACCAACAGAGCATTCAGATGGCTCCCTTTGAAGCTCTGTATGGTCGCCCGTGTAGAACTCCTCTATGTTGGAACGAGAGTGGAGAGCAGTCTGAGTTAGGACCTGAGATGGTCCGTGAGACCACTGAGATGATTAGGCTTATACAGGATCGTCTTCACGCCGCTCAGAGTAGACAAAAGAGTTATGCAGACAGGCGGCGCAGGCCTCTTGAGTTTGAAGTAGGTGATTACGTCTTTCTGAAGGTATCTCCTACCAAGATGAACCTCCGATTTGGGCTTAAAGGAAAATTAAGCCCGAGATATATTGGACCTTACGAGATCTTGGAGAGGATCGGGAGTGTGGCCTACAGATTAGCCTTACCCCCCAGATTGGCAGATATTCATAACGTCTTCCATGTATCTATGCTTAGGAAGTACGTCCCAGATCCTCGACATGTGCTGCATGATGAGCAGATTGAGGTGGCTCCGAACTTACAGATTACTACGGAGCCCGTGGAGATAGTTGATAGGATGGAGAAACAGCTCCGTCATCGAGTGGTTCCTATGGTGCGGGTACGTTGGTCGCATGGGAATATTGAGGAGTTCACTTGGGAAATAGAATCCAAGATGAAAGAGATGTATCCGTACTTATTTGAGTGAGAATGGTATGTACAATGAAATTTCGGGGACGAAATTTAAATTAAGGGGGGTAGATTGTAACGACCCGGAATTTCGGAAATAGAAATATATTATTTGGACTAGAATGTTGACTAGAACTAGAACGTTTGACCGAGTAAAAATCTGACGTGGCACGGAAGTTTAATACTTTCGCGGTCAATGTACGTTAATATCGAATATTAACGAGATTACTAATTCGATTTCGTGTGATTACATTACGCGGGGAAGGGGACGCCTGGACCTAAACGAAATCGAGTTAGGGTGTCGGTGATATTCGTTTAACGTCGCAGATTTTGATCGGGGAAACTAATAAATTATAATCAATACGTAACCTACAATTAGCGGGTTCACGAATTATAATACATCGCGGGAACCAAGTGAACATATGGTTATTCGGCGATGGGATAAGAGAGGGATTAGGGGAATCGATAAAAGACATTCCTGATCTCACCAATTGTCGGCAGGTATCACGGTATGTAATATTATAAAAGCATGGGCACGTAAAATAATGCTGGAAAGGTATGGGCTTGTATAATATTTATTAGTTAAGCAAGAGCAGCCCATAACGTCTTGGAGACCCGATCCTCGTCGGGTAGTCCGGTATGGCTACAGTACGTTTAGGGATGACAATCCTTATCCCCCAATCTACCACACGTTTCCCTGAAGGTGGAAGAAGTTAAAAAGAAAATAGAAAAATCGGAGGAGACACGGAGGGAGGTGCGACATTGCGTGGGATCGCTGGGTAGGAGACCATTGTTTCGGAGGCGAGGAACGCGAGCGGGGAGGAGTTCCTCGGAACGGGTTGAGCCTTGGGACGAGGTACGCCCCCCTCCTCCCCTATTGTTCTTGTTTGTTGTGCTGGATGTTTGATTTTGGCTTGCGTGGGTTACAAATCCGTACGTCTGGGGGAGGGGATGAGGTCCGAGCGTGGAAACAGGGGGAGGAGATGCCTGCCTCTGTTTTGACGCTGTCCATAGCGGAGTCGAAAGCGGCTTCGGAGTCACCACCGTAGAGCGTGGGTTTCCCGGTTGGTTGAGTGCTGAGGGAGTCCAATCAGTTACGGTACGCTTATGATAAATCGATGAGGGAGGACGGAATAGTGTGTCGACTTGTGCGAGGCACGGTCGAAGGAGTGCAGATGTGGGACACGAAGTCCCACGACCCCTGTCTCGCGATTTGGTCGAACAGGGAGTCCGCATCCAGTGAGGTTGAACAAGAGAATTTTATGGGCATTAAAAAGGATTAATATGTGGATAGGTGCTTGTGAGAAGCGTGATCGATTTCGATGTGTAAGCTGAACAAGCTTCTGCTTGACAAGTGTGCCTGCGCACGAATGTAACTCGACGGCTCCTGTCTTGCGACTAGTTCGGACATGAGGCTGTGGCGTGGATGAAATACCTCTCAGGATGCCGCATAATAAATTGAAAAGAATTGTATGAATATGCGTGGGAGAAGTGAGGTAGAATCTATTAAATAAGTTGGTATCCCCGCATGAATGATGGAATTTCTATTGTTGAGAGGTTTATTCCATGCGGCTGAAAGAATCCGTCCCAACTGAATATGATTGAAAGATATGTTTGTTGTCGATGGGAATTAATAACGTTTGGGTTGCACTATTTACTCTCTTGGCGATGGCGGTGATCAGGGGCTAATACCTTGGTATAAAATGTACAGCGAAACTCTGGAATGGACCAATTACGTCGGCTTCGGTTGGCGGTAGTTGGGTTTCAGATTTCATACGAGAGTTATGGGTTTTACGACTAAATAACGTGTCGCCGTCAATTAGCCTGGACTGATCACGCCTCAAGTTAATATAATCGTTGTGAGATTCAATCTTCTGCTAGAGTGCAACTTTGAGAATGGAATTGTCGTGTATAGAGAATGGGACGGAAATGTTGGTGATATGAGCCCGACAGTGGTCGGAGGAGAAAACGGGGAGGTGGCGCCACTCGCGGTCGCACCTGCTGCCGTTGACCCGGGCGCTCCCGGAGGAGGGGGTGGGGACGCACTGCAGTGGTCCTGGCACCGAACGAAGTGTTGACATGAGTTGATGGCGTTGATTCATGGGAGTCGGATATATTTATTTACCGTTACTTACGATCGTGATGAATTGCTTATTTCTTATCGTCGTGATTTGATATTATCTACTTATTGGAGACTCAGGCCTCTTTCTGTTTAAGCCGTATGATGCATAAAGGGTTTTTTTTTTTTTTCAGAAAATGAACGTTAGATGTGATTAGCAGTCTCATGTTTCGCGTGTGCATAGTCGGGGCGTACTCAGCGATTTATCGCTGACCCCAGTTTTGGGAAAATTATTTCAGTCTTGCAGGAGACAGATAGTAGGACACGTGGCGAATAATTACCGCGTAAAATAGTACAGGCGCCACGGTGGAGGTATAGTTTCGTCGCTTCCGCTGTTTGACCGTCAAATGATGGGGAACTACTCTGATGAAAATGTAAAAAATTTTGTAGGTCGTTTCAATCCACATCGTGGACCTTGCAGTACGTAGCGGGGTGCATGTCATCATTCTAATGCAGGCCCTCCTGGACCGAAAGGAAAAGCCGATCGAGCTTCTCAAGGTCTCGGCAGTTGCGACCACAGAGATGGATACGGCGGAAGAGTCAGGTAAGAGACTGGTTAATGTTGCTAAATCGATGGGGCTCAACTTCTCATTCAGGGTGATCCCTGTACAACATATCGACGTTGTGCGGGAGGAAATGTTCGACATAGAGGACGGAGAGGCTGTCGCGGTTTACTCGCCGTTGGTGTTCGAGGCATTGATCTCACGTCAGAAAACCCTGGAGAACTTGATGACTGTCATCAGGAGTCTAAACCCGTCCGTGATGGTTATGACAGAAATCCAAGCAAACCACAACTCGCGTTCCTTCGTGGCACGGTTCATCGAGGGATTGTTCTTCTACAGCGCGTTCATGGATTGCCTGGACACATGCTTGGCCAACAACGGAGAGAACAACATGGTGTCAGAGAAGTGCTTGTTCAGCATGGTAACAAACATGTTATCGATGGAGGGCGAAGAGCGGACAATACGCAACGTTAAGATCGACGTGTGGAGGGCGTTCTTCACAAGGCAGGGAATGGTGGAGGTAGGCTTGAGCGAGTCCTCGCTGTTTCATGGGAGACTGGTGGCTCAGCTGTTCCCGAACGGGAGCTTCTGCACGCTCGAGCACGACGGGAAATGCCTCATAATAGGATGGAGGGGCACGCCCTTCCTCTCTGTTTCTGCCTGGAAGTTCCAGTGACGGGAAAGAGAAGAACGACAATCACAATGGGCTTATAAATTAATATCATTTGTGTTCTTCGAATGTATCCTACCACTCTTATCTCCAATCATGACTTCATATATTAACGTGTTTAGTGCACGTATCCACCCTACACCATTTGTGTTGCTACTGTTAGAATTTGTGATCCAAAGTTAGATATTTGGGTTGAAGAATATTTATTGACATTTTTAATATATTTATTTATGGTTCTTGAAATTAATATTATTTAGATTTTCGATATTTTTTCAAAGTGTATTTACAGTGTATGTAGGTGTCATCGTACATAACGAAGGATGGCAAACCACAATCGAGATATTATACACTGCGCACGATAAACGTTTTGAGTTTATATTTTACCTAAAAAGTTGGAGAAATGGTTTAACCTAAGTTTGTACTCCATGTTATAGTGAATCTTCTCCATTTGAATTCACCAAATCTGTTAATTTCGTTTCTTCTTATTTTTCGTAGACTTCCGATCAAGGATCAAATTCGATTTGACACTCTTTCATGAATTTCCACTCGAGTTAAGAATTGACATCGTATCGTGGTTGTTGAGAATCGAGATCCATGTTGGGCAATAGGTTCGAGACCGAGAAGGTTGATGACAGCATGAATTTCAACTGCTTATACATAGTTAATCGTAAAAAGGTTGTTGCAGATAAGTGAAAAAGTATTTCGAAGTTGACTTCTGACTAATGGAAAAAGATGAATGCGAGAACTATTGACAATTCAATCGTATTTATCTAACGAAGAACATGTTTAAGGAGATAACGTTAGTCAAACTATGAAAAGCAATAAATATCATCTCAGACAAATATTCATCATGCTCAGAAAGATACGTACAACTGATAATCAGTTCAGAGGCCTCAAATTCTTATCTCGGTACAGAATTGCTCAAACACAACTTGAGTAACAGGGGCAACCCGAATGAGGAGATAACCTTTGGCGAGAATTTGATGGAGTTACGAGAAGTCTCATCAGGAGGCATGCTATGGTCTCGAGTTCTTCTCAGGCCCTTCGCTCGAGATAAGAAGACAAGTCGAGCTCGTCGAAATTATCGATGCCATTCCGAGCTAAAGACCAATCCAGCGTTCATTTTTGCCGATTCCAAAGTGGGATGGGATAGACGAGCTCACCCTCTCAGCCCAACAAAGTTTTGAACGAATTGAACAAAAAAATTACAACAATACCGTCTTCGGGGACGTCTTTGAGAAGGAAAACATCTCCATCCTCCTCTGATTTAGGTGGCATTATGTTGACATGATGTTGACACGACAGGTTATTTTGGGCCCATTTCTGACAAAGCCCACAACATACACGAAGCCCATAACAGAGTTAGACGCACCAGGCCTACATCTGTAATCTACACAGACTATATGGCTGAGTAGTAACCCTGTAATCAGAGGAACTTTACAAGCCTGCGCCTGCACATGACACACGTCATGGAGAAATGTTTAATAGCCCCGAGATAAATGGAGCTTACAACCCGACGTGTGGAGGGCGTACTTCACAAGGCAGGGAATGGTGGAGGTAGGCTTGAGCGAGTCCTCGCTGTTTCATGGGAGACTGGTGGCTCAGCAGTTCCCGAACGGGAGCTTCTGCACGCTCGAGCACGACGGGAAATGCCTCATAATAGGATGGAGGGGCACGCCCTTCTTCTCTGTTTCTGCCTGGAAGTTCCAGTGATGGGAAAGAGAAGAACGACAATCACAATGGGCTTATAAATTAATATCATTTGTGTTCTTCAAATGTATCCTACCGCTCTTATCTCCAATCATGACTTCATATATTAGCGTGTTTAGTGCACGTATCCACCCTACACCATTTGTGTTGCTACTGTTAGAATTTGTGATCCAAAGTTAGATATTTGGTTTGAAGAATATTTATACAGAATTGGGCGGTATATCTTTTGGAGATGTATTTATTGACATTTTTAATATATTTATTTATGGTTCTTGAAAATAATATTATTTAGATTTTCGGTATTTTCTCAAAGTGTATTTACATTATAAATAGGTGCCATCATAAGTAACGAAGAACGGCAAACCACAATCGAGAGATTTTACAACAGTTGATGATAAACGTTTTGAGTTTATTTTTTGCCTAAAAAGTTAGAGAAATAGTTTAACCTAAGTTTGTACTCCATGTTATAGTGAATCTTCTCTGTTTGGATTCATCAAATCATGTAAATTTCGTATCTCCGTAGACTTTCCATCAGGACCAAATCCAATTTGACAATCTTTCATGAATTTCCACTTGAGTTAAGAATTGATATCATATCGTGATTGTTGAGAATTGAGATCCATGTTGGGCAATAGGTTCGAGATCAAGAAGGTTGATGACAGCATAAATTTCAACTGCTTATACCTAGGTTAAACAACAGTTTTTATGAAGCCATTTAGGATGGGTAACGGCGACGCGAGCCGCTCCCTGAGCTTTCCTAAAAATTCCCAAATGAGGCCACACGTAGTATTTCGCCCGTCGCTTTTAGGAAACTGAGGACGGTCGGCGAAATGTCTCGCAGGCCCATTCGAGAACCAAAGGAAGGCCCAACCCAATTCCCTTCTACAGCGTCCGACGTTCAAGTCGCGACATCGATCGGATTGGGCCTTGGGGGAGCGGGCTCGAATCCTCGTGTCATCCGCACCGCAGCGCGCGTGCTAGGCCGGAGGGCGCGCGTACAACGCCGACTTGTCAAGTGAGGAAGAAGGTGTTGGAGAACAAGAAAAGAAGGCAAAAGAAAACGTGATGAAGAATGCGATGGCGTTGCGGATCTTGCAACAATCTGTAAGCAAGACGATTTATCCGAGGCATTATGGTCTCAAGAAGGCGAAAGAAGCATGGCGCGTGCTAAAGAAAGAATTTCAAGGCTCGGAGAAAATGATTTCCATCAAGCTTCAAGGTTTGTGGAAGGATTTTGACAACTTGGCCATGCATGAGTCCGAACTGGTGAAGGATTTATTCTCGAGAGTGGTTGAAATCATGAATCAAATCAAGTGTTGTGGTGATGAAGTTCCCGACAAGAAGGTTGTGGAGAAAGTGTTGAGAAGCCTGCCCCAGAAGTTTGAGCACGTTGTTGCTTGTGACTGAGGAAACGAAGAATCTGGGAGAAATTTCTGTGTATGAGCTAATGGGTTCGCTTGAAGCACACGAAAGAAGAGTAAATAAGTACTCTACTCCCGTTGAACAAGCTTTTCAAATAAAGTTAAATGTTTCAGAAAAGCAGTCGGAGCAGAATGAACGTACTGTGAATAACAGCAGAGAGTATTATGGTCGTGGACGTGGAGGCCGTTCTCGAGGAAGAGGCAGAGGACGTACAGCAAGCCAGTTCCGCAGTAGAGAAGACAATTCCAGGGGTAGATCTGGAAATTCAAAAGGTAGTTGCTATATTTGTAGAAAAGCCGGACATGAGTCCAAGGATTTCTATTTCTGGTGCAAGAGATGTCGATTTTCAAATCTTTCAGAATGAGATTCTTATTTTAAAGACAAGCAGCAGCAGCAGCCACAGCAACATGATTCTCAAAATTCAGTAAATTTTTCAGAAGAAGAAAAATCGAAACAACTATTCTAGGTGTGGTTTTTTATAGTGGCTGTAGCAATCATGTGACAGGAAATTAAGGAAAAAACTCTGTGTAGATCGACAACAGCTACAACTCGCTGTTAGAGCTTGAAGACAAAAAAAAGATAATGATTGAAGGAAAGGGAATCGTTGCTATGAGAAAAGCAAACAGTGAAGAAAAGCGGATTAATGATGTGTTTTATTCTCCAGGCATTGCTCAGAATCTTTTGAGGGTAGGACAAATGATGAAGAGATGTTCTAAGGTTACCTTTGCTGATGGTCAGTGTGAGATCGTTGACAAGAATGAGAAGAGAATCGTTGTAGTGAAGATGATAGCGAATAACTTGTTTCCTCTGAAGATGAATTCGTCCTTGAAAGTTGCATTCAAGAGTGATGTTATTGATGAAGCTCAGTTATGGCTGGACATTTGAATCACAAGGGCTTGACGTTGTTGAGAGAGAGGAATATGGTCATAGGACTTCCAAAAATCCAGCCTATAGTAACATGCGTCTGTGAAGGATGTGTGTATGGGAAGCAACATCGTCTTCCTTTTCCCAATACCTCTTGAAGAGCTAAAGCCCCTCCTAAGTTGGTGCATGCTGACATTTGTGGTCCAACCCAAACTCCAACAATCGGTAACAGGAGATACTTTCTCTTATTTGTCAATGATTACACTCGTATGATATGAGTATACTTTCTTGAAAAGAAATCGGAGGTTTTCACTTCTTTCTTGAGTATCAAAGCCAATGCAGAGAAGCAAAGTGGATATTAAATAAAGACTTTGAGGATAGATCGTGAAGGAGAATTCATTTACAAGCCTTTTCTAGATTATTGCAAGCAGCAAGGCATACAACGACATCTTACTGTGAAGTGCTCACCTTAGCAGAATGGCATTGCTGAGAGGAAGAACTGGACTATTGTTGAGATGGTTCGAAGTATGCTCAACGGAAAGGATCTCCAAATTCATTATGGGCCGAAGCTGTGAATACAACAACTTACATCCTCAATCGATCACCGACGAAAGCTGTTCAGAATAAGACGCCTTACGAAGCATGGCATAAGAGGAAACCCGTGGTTAAACACTTGAAGGTATTTGGATGTGTTGCCTATGCTCTTTTGATGAAGAAGAGGGAGAAGTTTGACGAGAAGAGTGAGAAGCTAATCTTTATTGGTTACAATGAAGAATCTAAATGTTATCGTTTGTTTGACCCAAAGACTAACAATCTTGTAATTTCAAGAGATGTTATTTTCGATGAGAATGCAGCGTGAAAGTGGGAAAAGGAGTTTTCTCAGACTCGGCCAACGTTTTCTTATCCAGAAGCATCGACAATAGTGCTTTCCTCAAATCTCACTGATACAGCAGCAGCTAGTTCCTCAAGAGTAAATTCAGAGAATGAAGATTATGCTGATGATATGCAATCAAGAAGGTATCGCTCATTAACTGAAGTTCACAAAGAGCCGCAGAATTTCGAAGATACCACAAAAGAAGAAAAATGGAGAAATTTAATGAAAGAAGAGATGTTTATTATTGAGAAGAATGAAACTTGGTCCCTAGTAGACCTTCCCAAAGGAAAAGAAGCAATTGGCCTAAAATGGGTATTCAAAACAAATATCAATGAGGATGGAAGTGTATAGAAGTACAGAGCTCGTCTTGGTCCAAATGGTTACTCTCCGAAATTGATTTCACTAAGAAGTTCACTCATGCAGCAAGAGTTAATGAAGCAAAATTGATGCGTAAGGATTGCCCAATCACTAAACATCGCTCAAGTATGCGAAGTACTAGAATGACAGGAAGTGTTGATGATCAAAGAAGTACGTCAGGTTATCTTTTCTGTCTTGGAACAATAACCATCTTCTGGAGTTCGAAGAAGTAAGCTACTGTAGCGTTATCATCAGCTGAAGCATAAAACATTGCAGTAAATGTAGCAATTCGTGAATTAGTATGGTTAAGAAGGTTATTGCTGGAGTTACAGCAGAAGGTTGTTCATCCAACAACAGTACTCTGTGATAATCAGTCAGCCATTGCTATGACGAAGAACCTCGTGTTTCATGCAAGGTCAAAGCATATTGAATTACGCCACCACTTTATCAGAGATATGATGATGATGAAGGAGATAATTATGGAGTTTATTCATACCGAGGATCAGCCAGCTGATATTTTAATAAAGGCTGTTGTCATAACCCAATTGTTTCTACAAATATCACAAATAAAAACTAAAAAATTAAAAATCTTCATAAAAACACTAAAAAAATTGCAAATCTTCCGAAAATCAATAAAAATCATAGAAAATCATCAAAGATCAACAAAAATCCACAAAATCGAGAAAAATCATAAAAAAGGATTTGATAAAAATAATAAATAGCTATACCGGAAGGACAAAAAAAAGGGACAGATACGAAGAGAAGAGGCTAAAAAAAAACGCTTGGGAAAAAGGACAGAGAAACAAGAACACGGAGAAGAAACGAAGGCTTGAAAGGAAATTGAGAATTCATCGTCACCAAAGGTAGTGTTCTCTTTTATATTTTCTCGCTAGGAATTGCATCAGTTGAAATTTCAGCCGGCCGAGCTCCCGTCATCCATCGACACGACCCCAACTTGTCCTCCTTGGAATGCAAGATGCTCGACGTCTCCGTTCGCGACTTATGTCACCCGACAACCCGGTAAATTCTTTCCTTTACTTCGGTTTGATTCGGCGAATTTCTCTACTTTGATTCGTTTTATTTTTTACAATCAGCAACGGCGGCGTCCGCCAAGTGGTCACGGAGCTCATTGCATGCATCCCTTACCATGCCACGACATGTGTGCTCAAATTTGAGGCGCCCAATCCTCGTTGGCGGCATATATGGATGGAACATGAAGAGGGATGAGACAATTTGAATCCCTTGGGTTAAGACACAACTCAGATCTTGCTCCCTCGGGTGTTCCAGAAATGCTTCTCAATTGTCTCATCTAGCCCGGCAAGCTTTAGGAGGCGATCGCAGAATAAGTGCTTCTCCCTGAGGCAAAAACTGGGGAGACAGAGACGAGACATCTTGCGAGACCAGCGCTGTCTTTTCTGCAAAGGTTGGATACGACGGATTGCCTTGAGGGCTTTGAATTTCTTGCTCTTAACCAGCACGCCACCTTGTCCGAGAACATGAGGAATGCCAGTGCATATACTCCAAGAAGATGGCCACCCCGAGCAAGAGGAAGGTCACGCAGAGGTCAACTGGGGAATAGGAATTACTTCTCCTTTGTTATCGACTCCATCAACCGCTCCCACTACGGGGATAGCCTCGCATTCTTCCTCGCCTGGTCGGGTCTAAGATTCCCGACGACACCACCAAAGGCTCCACCCTCGGCATGCGTCAGTGACATGGTCATGGTCACCATCAAGAAGGGAAAGCTCTTCCTCAACTGTCCCTGCCTCCCCCGTCTCTGCCCGTACCCGTCCAGCAGCGTCCGCAGTGGCCACTGTCAACTCCTCCTCAATGCCACCACCTCGTTCGCTGCCGACGCGTCCTCTTCCTCCTCCGTGCCGCTGTCCCTCTATTCTGACCTCATCGTCAACTCTGATCCTGACATATGGTCGGCCTTGGAGAAGTGTCAGCTCAAAGACACTCGTGAAGCAGCAGCAATACAGCACCAACCACGCTCTCACTCAGATGGTTGCTCTCAGGTGCAGATTTTCCCTATTCCTTCTGGACGAAGCACTGAACCATCAGCAACTTGTCGAAGGGGGACGATCTGGCCATCACCCGGATTTTCTCGATCCTCTCGAGTCTTTCTTGGGGAGATAAGTTGCGGAATTCAGACCCTTCTATAACAGCACAGTCATTGGTTTCGTCGCCCGGTATGAGTATCCCACACTCCGTTGCGATTGCTTTTGCTGTGAAGACGTTGTCACCCTTGCTGTCGTAGAAGCTTGAGCACATAACGAGAATCATCTCGGCTGCGTCTTTCCAGTGCACGTGATGGTTGTTGTCCGCTTTCTTGATCAACGAGATTCCGCTTCTTTTCTTTGATGAATTGAAGGCCTCGACCTGGACGATGCTGTGAAGGGATGATTTTGAGCGCAGCAGTATGGCCAAAACGACTGCCACCATGAGCGGTTTCCAGGCGAAAAGAGAGAGAATATCAAGCATTTTAGGATGGCTCCGCCAAACATTTTCTCGAATATTTGACCGGTGCCGGATAAACGTTGTTTATAGTAGCCGTCATCCGTTCTTTTGATGCAATTGTTGTTGGAGGCAGCCAATTGTCGATTTCACTCCTTTCGAGATCGACGTGACTGTCTTTGCTCGATTTGTAGGACTATCTAAGATGGTGGAGGCGAACTACATCATCCCTCTATTCCAAGCATGCCAGACGTCCTCGGTCAATCTATGTCCGAGTTCAGAATTTGGCCGGAGATGACAACAGAAGGTAGGGGATTGATCCTTTGGCATATGATTCCGCCGTCAACCTTGGGAACGTCGAAAGACCTGATCATGGAGATGAAAACTTGACGCCAACTTTCTGATGTACTCGTGGCGTCCTCGAAGCTTTTTTGTGAATGGCCTTCAGAAGCCTGAGAAAGAATACCTGTCAGTGATGAACAAGGACGCAACTCCAACCACACGCCAGAGGTTGTCAGCAGAAGAGATAATGAGAGTGGTTGGGATGAGATTCATCCAATCGAAGGGTTCCGAGGATAATGACAACTCATCGCCGATGAACAGCTTTGGCTCGGAACTGTCGGCGGAGGACACGAAGGATGTGATGCTCTACTGTCTGCAGTTGAGAAAGTCTTCGAGCAGCAATTCGATCATGCTAAGAGACTGCTCTTTCTCTGCGAGCTGTCATCGAAAGGGAAGACCCTTACCCAGAGGATTTTGCTTTCCTTTGCTGAAGCCCTTGGAGAGCGGATCGAGAAAATGACAGGAGAATACGACCCGAAAATGTAGGAACCGAGGACCGGACACTGCTTGTCGAGAACACGGCCACTGCGAATAGGATTCACGTAATAAATCTCGCAATTAGAAGCGGGATACATATGATTGTTTTAACGAAAGCCATTCATGATGGGAAGTCCTGTGCGCTCGAATATCTCAAGGTCACGGCCGTTGCGATAGAGGACAGAGAGACGGTTGAAGAGTCATGCCGAAATCAAAGCCGACGACGAGCTTCAGTCACCTCCACTCTTCCTCTGCATCAATCGGACCTAGTCTTGAGAAGTATCTCGGGGGTGCGCTTTGCGGACAACCAAGGCACGCACCCCATTCAACGTATTCAGGATAACGAAGTATTCGAGGGATTATTTGGATTCTCGAAGATCAAGACCCTCTGAAGATGGCTTCGCACTCACCAACGTTACGACATCAGCGGCTCACCAGGTTCACCGTAAACCTATTCTAAAAACAGCACCGTGAGGTATAAACGCTAACGGGAGCGCTCTATGAAAAGCGAACAATGGTACAACACCCGGTTCTCCCTTGAACTTACTTTTTGGCTTAGAAACTGTTAAGGGCATTAATAAATCTATGATTGTCTGCATTTTTGCCCAAAATAACTTTTAAGAAATATTTTCTAAAAATGATTCACGTAGACATTTTAAGCATTATTGAGCTCGAGATCATTTTTTTTTATCAAACAACTTCATTTTCTAAAACCGAGCTCAAATAAATCGGACATCGGAAACACACGATTAAAGCCTCCCTTTTCTTTGTGATGCATGCGATTTAGTAATCCCTAATTTCCGAACCTTAACGAATCTCTATAGTTTTTCTAACTTAAGCTTAAAATAAGTTAGAGGCGACTCCGACACGTTTTCAAAATTCGAAGCCTTATTGTCAAGGGAGGATATTCATTTTAAATGGAACCGGAAACGAGATCCACCCGCGACAGATTTGGCGACTCCGCTGGGGACACTTGGGTAATTTTCTAGAGGATTAGGGTCGAAAAATCGATTTCAAAATTGGGGGGGCAGCCTAGCCTTGTGTGGAATGTGTTTGCTCTTTACTTTTTCGATTGTCTCTGTTATGCATATTGTGGGTCGTCCTAAAACCCAGGGACACCTAAGTTTAGGGGTATACCTGCCATATGGGAATGGTTGTCTACCTCTTTACCTGCGGCATATACCAACTCACCTTTTGTCCGAAGGTGAGTCAAAAGCCAGTCTAGATAGGCATGTGTTTGAAGGCCATACAAACTTTTATGACTCTAACAATTTATTTTTGTGCATGCATTGTTCGATGTCACATGATCGATATTTTTCAACGTTTGATTTTTCCTGTTACATGAGCCTTCACCCCGGGCACCATAGGATTAGTTCGGGTATACCATATGCCGACGGGTATTGGCTGTTTGCCTCTACTTTTAGGTGGGTACTCACCTGTTTACCACCGGACGAATATCCGAGTTTTTTCATTTAAAATGAACCCAAACTCGAATTTCTCTGTTTACGGTTAATGAACGGGTCCAAGCCACATCCAAGACGGTAGATAGAAAATCTCATACTTATCTACATTTTGTTGTCCATATGGTCTGAATTGAAGCTTCTTGTTATACGTTAACCACCATTTTTCTCTTACTTTCAATTTCGCTAACATGCCATTTTTTCAATGAGCGAACATAAGGAAAGTGATTTCTACACCGAGTTTTCTTTTTTATGCTTGCATCATTCTACATACATTCAAAGTTTTCGGATCATGATGCTTTAGAAAAATGCCTACTCATATGCATAAAATTGATGCATGTCTAAAAAAAAACATTCTTTACAGACCTTTACGATGATACACATAGATTTTCAACAGATTTTGAATTCATTTTTTTTTTTGTCATTTTACCATCACCTGGCTTCGACAATTTTTCTTAAAAGAAAAAAACTTCGCCTTATTTATTTTTTATTTTTTTATTTTTTTTATTTTTTTAAGTTAAAGGGCATATAAGTGTTCATTGAGCGTTGACACATATCTTGCATCCACAAGCATAACTTTCTTCATCCAGTCTAATACATGATTTTTGTTTTTGTTTGAGGTGCCCCGTATCTATCAAAGTTGGACTACTCATCAGCCACGAAAGCTTTGGATGTCATCTCTCCCCAAAGAGTTCAACTGTGCAACAACATCATTCCAGCTCGACTTTATCACGCGCATGTTATTTCTAATTTATTGGTTTAGGTGTATTCCTTCCAATCTTGCTTATTGTTTAAATCAATCAAGCATGTCATCTACCATCTGGATTTTGGTTTTTCCTATGCAGGCAGACGAACGTCCCCTCTTCCAACGAGGCATACGATGAACATTCAATTAAACCGAATGTTAAAGTCCAAGAAGCAAAACTCATTCAACCAGTTTCATACTATCACCATCCACAACACCAATGCTAGGTTTACAATCACCATCAACATCTGAAGAATAAACTGGGAAAGTTCGTCACCAAGCAACTAAAATTACATCGTGGAGTTTATTCAACACCAATGTCAAAGAAATACAACAAAGCATATTCTTCCAACCATCGAACTCAGAAAAGGAGAGCATGTCCCTGTCAATCCAAACTGGGTCTACATTAATATCAAAGCATATACAGGGGCAAGCTTCATCCCATACGAATCGACATCCCTTCAAGAGTGCAAGTTCAAAGGAAGTATCATTCTAATCCTTGACATTCAAGATACAACATTGATTACATTTGTTTTCTCTTCTCACAGGTATTAGAATCGGGGCAATTCAATGATAGTTCGCCAATGGATCACCGTTACTCACACTTGCGGCAATGCCTACAAGGACTTCCATTTCTCTTTTCAATCACTTTAAAAACAAAGAATAATGCATATTTTAATTTTTTTTACACAGGTTCAGTTTCACTACAACATTGATTGGGAGCTCAGACTATGACGAAGTCGTCACTAGGGAGTGTCATTCCAATTTTCATTCCAATAACCTCACTGTTAAACATTTATATTATTCTCTAATGTTTCTTTGCAGAGTCTCCGGATTCTTAAATCAGAACAAGCGCATCATCAAGCTTTGGAACTACAAAAAGTTCAAGCTCATCAACTTACTAAGCTGGGGCAGCGCAGCCATGTCAAGTCAACCAAGAAAAGCTCACATACGTGCTACTTGCTTACTGAGTGACAACTCACACTTCAACTGAGACAACTCTTTTCGAACCTGTCAATGGAGCATAAACAGTTTTCTCAATCGAGCGACAAGCCGCTGCACATCAGATGCGTAACAAGAGCTTTCAACAAAAGTCAGAATGTCAAGGATTCTCGAAAAAATCCCATCCACAACTACGACAACCCATATGTTGTCAAGCAAATATCCGCAAGAGCGCTCTCACCCTAACAAAGATGGACGGAGTTGTTCCATCCTAGTCAGTCGATTTGTTTTAGGATCAACGAACTAGAAAAATCAACCTAGAAGACTCAACCATTGGGGCTCGCAACCCATATTGAATAAACGGTGGAAGCAAGTATCGTTCTAATTTAAATTACAATAAATTAGAAACTAATCAATGTTATCTTTCTTTGCAGATACTTTAACTGGGAAGAACCAATCGCCTCGGAGGCTTTTACTGGGGCAACGAGCACGCGTCGTCAGGGAACCGGTAAAGAAAAGTATCGTTCCAAGTTTAAAATTTTTCTCACATTGAACTTGATTATATATCTTCTTTTTCCCTATAAGGCATCAAGTCGAGGCGAACATCATAGGTAAAATTATCATTTCATAAAACATGTGTCATGTTCATTTGCTATGCATTTTCACTAAACGATTTTATTCAAAAATTTGAAACACATTCCCAAGCGAAACACTTGTGTGCTAGAGATAGAAAGGCAAGCCTATCCCCGAACATATACCCTTTTCGAGAGTTGAGTGCAAGCACTTGTGAGAAATTCAGACATGATAGCATCGGAGTGGGAAGGAAATCCCTTTGATAGAAAATGCTCTAGCTAGGATGACATCGAGCATTCTTTCTTATCCCCAAACCATTGCTAGCCATTCCTAGCCAAAGAGGAGATTTTTCAAAAACATAATGATCCTTTCAAGTCAAGGAATCACTTCACATCGAGGTAAAAGGAGTTCTGTAGTCTAGATTTCCGAATAGGACTCAGATGGAGATGCGTTACTTCCTCAAGTTTCAGTGTGAAGTACATCCCTATGGATCTCGCAAGTCGACACAATACTCTACCATCTTTCAACCATTCGAACGCATCTATGAACAATTTCAGAGAACCGAGTCTGTTGAATATTCAAAAAAACAAAATTGAAATGAGACAGGGGCAAGCAAGCCAAGAAAAAAGAAAAGAGAGCCCTTCAATATCATTCAAAGAAAAAGCAAATTTAGACACAAGGACCAAAAGACGGTCGCAAAAGCAAAGTGTCAGAAAGAAAAAAGGAATAAAAGTTTTAGAACCCTGATCCCGATTTGCCAAGCTGGGCAAACCGCTTTAAATTCAAAAGCCTCATTTCCTATGATAAAAGATAGAGAAAATTATTCTTCTACGACATTTCCCCACAAATTCACACTCTCATATGCCATCATTGTATCAATTCCCCTCCAGCCAGTCTTAAGCCAACAGTATCTCTTATCACATCACAAGCCATCAGGGAAGGGAAATCCTAGACTCAGACGAGGAACTAAAACTCGCTGGTGAAATAGTACTCCAGGGAAGAAAAAATATTACGGGACCCACTAATGGACTATGAGGGGGCAGGCGAACGGGTAGGACTCAGATGGAGATGCGTTACTTCCTCAAGTTTCAGTGTGAAGTACATCCCTATGGATCTCGCAAGTCGACACAATACTCTACCATCTTTCAACCCTTCGAACGTATCTATGAACAATTTTAGAAAACCGAGTCTGTTGAATATTCAAAAAAACAAAATTGAAATGAGACAGGGGCAAGCAAGCCAAGAAAAAAGAAAAGAGAGCCCTTCAATATCATTCAAAGAAAAAGCAAATTTAGACACAAGGGCCAAAAGACGGTCGCAAAAGCAAAGTGTCAGAAAGAAAAAAGGAATAAAAGTTTTAGAACCCTGATCCCGATTTGCCAAGCTGGGCAAACCGCTTTAAATTCAAAAGCCTCATTTCCTATGAGAAAAGATAGAGAAAATTGTTCTTCTACGACATTTCCCCACAAATTCACACTCTCATATGCCATCATGCCCATACCCTTGAATATTGTGTCGATGAGCAAGTCCACATTAGGAGAACCACGCTTAAAGGTGATGTCCTTGCATTTTGAGTCTTATTTGATGAGATTCTTTGACTTGCTTTCTTTCTTAAAGATCAAGCCTTCTATAAATATGGTCTTACACCAAGCCTACATTACAACCAGAATCAAAGTCTCTTTCGACTAGCCCTTGAGCATTCATTTCAAAGGAACCGAACTTCCCACTCTGATAGCATAGAAACATATTTGAGTGAGCCTCAAGAGATGTAAGAAAGACCTTTCTTTATTCTCTATAGCACAAGTGTTTCTATTCTTGAAAAAAGAGGAAAATGAAATTTTTGTGCATGCATATAGAGCATCTTGCCTTCATATCATCAACAGTCAGAAATTCGGCAAGTCACATGGGAGATGCAAACAATCTCAAGCATACTTCATGATTCTAAGGCTATGCTAAGGTATGACCTTCTTCACTGTTAAGCACTTTGGTGGTGTGACAGTACTTACAAGTCAAGTTATCCACTTGTTAATCCAACTAGGAAAGCATTTACTAACAAATGCGACACCATTCGGTAAAGCGCGAACAAACGCATTACCATATGGCAAAGCGCGAACAAACGCGATGCCACTCGAATAAGCGTTTACTAACAAACGCAACGTCACTTCAATTTGGTTAAGCATTTACTAACAAATGCGACACCATTCGGTAAAGCGCGAACAAACGCATTACCATCTGGCAAAGCGCGAACAAACGCGATGCCACTCGACTGAGCGTTTACTAACAAACGCAACGTCCTTTCAACTTGGTTAAGCATTTACTAACAAATGCGACACCATTCGGTAAAGCGCGAACAAACGCATTACCATCTGGCAAAGCGCGAACAAACGCGATGCCACTCGACTGAGCGTTTACTAACAAACGCAACGTGTTGGAAAAGGTTTTGATGATGAGCCAGACCTCTGTGCCACAGAAGGTCGAACATTCTTGGCTTTGATGATGAGCCTGACCCTCTGTACTACAGAAGGTCGAACATTCTATTCTACAGAAGCTTCTTATGTTAAGGGCTTTATGTAAGAATTATTCTTGTAATTAAATGATTAGTTATTTAATTACGAAATATATATTATCTGATTAAGATATTCGTCTAATCATATTACCATGATTTGATTTTCAAATAATCATAGTGGAGATAATATTTCTTGTAGAAGGAAATGTATCTTCTATATATGGAAAGGTTCTATTATTTGGTCTACAGGCTTCTGTGAGCTTGCTTGATCAATATACGAACATTATTTGATTGCAAATCACCACCACCTGTCCAGATACACTCTCACGTGTGTTTTTATCAGGATGGAATTGACTTCAAGTCATTTGGAAACAAATCAACGATTGTTTCCACCTGTAGAAGGTTATCGAGCAGAACCTTCTGCGATACCTTCTGTGGTGCACTATTCATGGAAAATATATCATGATCTTATTCTGATTTATTTTCTGAATGTATGCACGTGTATATCATTTTATCTATTTTGTAAACTAACTTTTAATTTCTTGTTTTGCAGATTTCGTTTTTATCTTTTCCCATTTAAGTTTTCTTCTTAGCCTTTATGTATAAATAGCCACGCCCTCTCTCCCATGTAAAAATATAAAATTAGACAATTCTCTTCTCCCATTCTGTCCAGAGAGAGCGTGTGCTTGAGCTTGCTTTAGTTCTTTCATTCGTTCGAGTTAGTCACACGAGGAGTACTACCGGCGGAAGTTGCATCGTTGGTGAAGCCTTTTGGGAGAGTGACTCGGGGGCTCGAGGGACTCGGCTGGAAGCTGCAGGATACGTTGTTGGAAGCGTGTGTACGTGGGCAACGTGCAGCGGGCCGGAGAGAAGGGCTGAACCTCGGGAGCACAGAAGGTGAGGGACTGACCAGCTTCTGTTGTGTAGAACTCTGTGTGCAGGAACCTAGGACGGAGGTTGCCGTCTGCTTGCGTGGGGTTTGCCACGTGCTTGCGCAGGGTCTGCTGCGTGCTTGCGTAGGGTATGCTACGTGCTTGTGTGGGGTACGCCACATAGTCGCTATCTCGAGGAGATCGTGCAGGTCGTGTGGAGCCGCCGGAGGGAAAATCCATCCTTGAACAGGGGTTGCTGTTCGCTTGCGTAGGGTCCGCTACGTGCTCGCGTGGGGTACGCCACGAAGTCGTTTTCCTTAAGAGGATTACGCATTTGCTACCTAGTTAGTCACGTTAACGCGTGCAACCTTCTGTTGTACAGAATCTTCGGATCTGTATAACCTCCTGTAGAGCAGAACCTTCAGGTCTGAATCTACTTTAGTGCAGAACCTTACGGTCTGTACAACCCTCTGTAGTACAGAACCCTACGGGTCTGTGCATACATTTTCCTGGTCACTTTTACTACAGAACCTCACGGTCTGTTCAGTAGAAGGTCGACTACCCTTGGTACAGAATCTTTCAGATCTGTGCTTTTCATCTAAGTCATTTTCCTATACAGAACCTTTTGTTGTGGATTGACATATTCGACACAGAACCCTCTGTGTTGTGCCTACCTTCTTCGACACAGAACCCTCTGTGTTGTGCCTACCTTCTTCGACACAGAACCCTCTGTGTTGTGCCTACCTTCTTCGACACAGAACCCTCTGTGTTGTGCCTACCTTCTTCGACACAGAACCCTCTGTGTTGTGCCTACCTTCTTCGACACAGAACCCTCTGTGTTGTGCCTAAGTCTCTTCGACACAGAACCCTCTGGTCTGTGTTGTGCCTTACTCTCTACGATACAGAACCTCCTGGTCTGTATTGAGCCTAAGTTACTATAGTACAGAACCTTCGGGTTTGTGCTACATAACGAGCCTCTACGGCACAGAACCTTCTGGTCTGTGTTCTGCCACTCAAGCTTCTATTGTACAAAACCCCACGGGTTTGCTTTTGGTTGCTATCACTTGTGTAATTTGTACTGAGATACATTTGAGTGGAAACCATCCAAATATCTGGGTGAAGAGTGGACGTAAGCAATTTGCTGAACCACTATAAAAATCCTTGTGTCCATTAAACAAATTTGCGTACACAATCAAACGTTCTGTCTTACAGAAATTTACAGGCTCTGTTTAACAGAAGCTTTTCATTCCGCTGCGGGGTAAAACGAAAAAGGGTTAAAATCCAATTTTGGAGATTAACACTAATTCACCCCCCCTCTTAGTGTAACAATTGGTATCAGAGCGGGTTCAACAGAGGCTTAACAGCTTGTTGTAGATCCTTGAAAAGCTCTTTCCAGCTACACACTCATCTCCACAGAAGCTCTTAGCTCTGTGACTGGTTCTATTCTGTAGAAGCCTACGCTCTATCAGAATCAACCCGCTACTGCACAGAAGCTTTAAGCTCTGTGAAAATCTACTTGGTTCTATTCTGTAGAAGCCTACGCTCTATCAGAATCAACCCGCTACTGCACAGAAGCTTTAAGCTCTGTGAAAATCAACTTGGTTCTATTCTGTAGAAGCTTACGCTCTATCAGAATTTAACCTCTGTTCCACAGAAGCACCTTGTTCTGTGAGAAACTATTTGTGTCATCTCTGTAGAAGCTTTAGCTCTATCAGAAGCTACCTTCTATTCAACAGAAGCTTGCGCTTTGTTTGAAAACAACGTCTGGAATAAGTGTTCTACTCAACAGAGACTGAACTAAACTTTTCCATCCTCCAGAAGCTTCAAGCTCTGTGAGTATTAAATTGTAACATTCTGTAGAACTCTGCATTCTATCAGAATCTATTCAACAGAAGCATACGCTCTGTGAATATCACATTTGGCATTTTGTTTCTGTTCTGCAGAAGCTTGCTGCTCTGCGAGAATTCAACAACTGCCACCTGAAAGAAATTCTCAGTTCTGTCATATTGACACTCGTGCTCTATTTAACAGAGGCCTGATTGTTGACTTGACGACTGACTTCTACCCAACAGAAGCTTGCTTCTTTGTTGAGGTTCTATTCGTCAACGTTCTGTTCTATAGAAGCGTAATACTCTATACGAATCGAACATATGGCTGAAAACTATAATGTGCCTAAACCACATGTTGGGAATCCTCCCATTTTCGATGGTAAGAATTTTTCCTACTGGAAAATTCGTATGAGCGCATTTGTTGATGCAATTGACGAAGACTTATGGTCTTATATAGAAGATGGTCCTCCTTCTATACCAGAGAACCAACAATTTGATCGAGAAGGTCATCCTACACGGGAATACCTTAAGATCAGACGACTCACTAAAACGGCAAAGTATTTGATGTTCAATGCTATGTCAGAAGGTGAATTCGTCAAAGTTTCAACTTGCACTTCGGGCAAGGAAATCTGGGATAAACTTGTCACCATGTATATTGGGACAGACCAGATAAAAGAAACTAAGGTGAATTTTTTAATTCACCAATACGAAAACTTCACTATGAAGGCTGATGAATCTGTAGAACAAATGTTCCAGAGACTCAACCTTCTAGTTGATGCCCTAACTCATTTGGGCAAAACCTATCAAAATTCTGAACTAGTTCGAAAGGTTTTGCGTACTCTACCCAAATCTTGGGAAGCCAAGAAAACGGCTATAGAGGAAGCTAAAGACCTCTCTATTCTTCGACTAGATCAGTTGATGAGCTCCTTAATCTCGTATGAGATGGAAAGATCCTCTCAACCAGATATAAAGAGAGCACCCGTTGCTTTCAGAGCATCAGAAGAACCTACAGAAGGTTCGGATGATGAAGCAGAAGCTGATTCGGATGATGAACTCGCAATGATAGCTAAAAGACTTTTGCGGTTCGCCTCCAAAAAGCGCTTCAATAAGAGAAGCCAAAAACACATGGATCCAAAGTTGGTCACATGCTTTGAATGCAAAAAGAAAGGACACTACAAAACAGAATGTCCTTTACTTAAAGAAAAGGAGAAACCTTCTCCTAAATACAAGTTCAAGAAAGCAATAGCTTCTTGGGCAGAACTTGATGATTCTGATGATGAGGAAGCACAAGTGTGCCTCACAACTCACACAGAAACTCAAAATGAACTTCATACCTGCTTTCAAACAGAAACTGTTGAAAGCGAATGGTATCTGGATAGTGGATGCTCCAGGCACATGACCGGAGACCCATCCAAATTTTCCCAACTGACTCTACAATGTGGAGGGTCGGTTAAATTCGGTGACAATAGCAAAGGCTCTGTCATCGGCAAAGGTACCATTGGAAGTTCTGACTCCATGGTCATCGATGAGGTTCTGTTGGTTACAGAACTCAAACATAATTTGCTGAGCATTAGCCAGCTTTGTGACAAAGGTTATAAAATAACTTTTGATCAAGACAAGTGTTCCGGAATCCTGAATAATGAAGTTCGCTTCATTGGGACCCGTAAGAGGAATATCTATACCTTGACTCAGAATAGCTTCTGTACAACAGAAAGTTGCCTTCTGACAGTCAAAGATGAAAGCCTACTATGGCATAGAAGGTTGGGACACTCCAACTTCAAATTGTTATCCAAGCTTGTGAAAAAGGATTTGGTTAAGGGATTACCCAATATCCGTTTTGAGCATGACAGCTTCTGTGAAGCATGTTCTCTTGGAAAACAAACTAAGTCTTCATTCAAATCTAAGAATGAAGTCTCTACTTCTCAACCTCTTGAACTTCTACATATGGATCTATTCGGACCTACTAGAGTTCAGAGTGTCGGCGGTAGAAGGTACTGTCTAGTTGTGGTCGATGACTACTCTAGATACACGTGGGTTAAATTTCTAACTCACAAAAGCGATGCTTTTGAAACTTTCATTAAGCTAGCTAAGAAATTACAGAATGAAACTGGATCTTCTGTAAAAGCTATAAGAACGGATCATGGGACTGAGTTTGAAAACCATGACTTCGCTACTTTCTGTGACGAACAAGGTATCGATCACAATTTTTCTGCTCCTTATACTCCTCAACAGAATGGAGTAGCAGAACGGAAAAATAGAACTCTAATAGACATGGCTAGAACCATGATGTGTGAGAGCTCTGCTCCACAGAACCTATGGGCAGAAGCTGTTAATACAGCCTGCTACATATCAAACAGGGTTCTACTTAGACCCATACTTGAGAAAACTCCCTATCAACTATATAGGGGGAGAAAACCGAACATCTCCTATTTCTACTCCTTTGGAAGTCCTTGTTTTATCTTGAGACCTTCTAAGGACAATTTAGGAAAGTTCGAAGCTAAGACAGATGAGGGCATCTTTCTCGGATACTCTATGTCTAGCAAAGCTTATAGAGTTCTAAACAAAAGAACTTCTACTATAGAGGAGTCTATTAATGTAAAAATTAATGACCTTCCTACTATTATTACAAGAGATGTTGTATCTCAAGAACCTACAGAAGATGCTGTAGAACCTCTACCCTCTACGAAAGAGAAGGGTGAACCTTCTGTTCATGAATCTGAAAATGATCTTGAACAAACAAATAATAATTATGAAGAACATTCTCATAATGATCAACAAAGTGATATTAGAGCACCTGCTCTTTATCAAAGACGTCATCCTATAGACCAAGTTATAGGAGATCTTAACAGAGGCATACAGACTAGAAGTTCTGTAAATGCATTCTATGAACACTCGGCTTTTCTATCACAGAAAGAGCCAGAGAATATTGATGAAGCTCTCAACGATCCAGATTGGATACTTGCTATGCAAGAGGAGCTTGAACAATTTGAACGGAGCAAAGTGTGGTCACTTGTTCCTAAACCTGGTAACCGTTCCATCATTGGGACTAAATGGGTTTTCAGGAACAAACTAAATGAGTCAGGCATTGTTGTGAGAAACAAGGCTCGGCTCGTTGCAAAAGGGTACTCTCAACAAGAGGGTATCGACTTTGATGAGACGTTTGCTCCTGTAGCTCGTCTAGAGGCAATACGAATGTTATTAGCCTATGCTTGTTTTAACAACTTTAAGTTGTA
Organism: Melastoma dodecandrum; assembly: GCA_029817715.1. Classification (NCBI taxonomy): domain Eukaryota; kingdom Viridiplantae; phylum Streptophyta; class Magnoliopsida; order Myrtales; family Melastomataceae; genus Melastoma; species Melastoma dodecandrum. The sequence continues at coordinate 4,641,034 of JARUPY010000397.1, read as the reverse complement.
TCAAATGGACGTAAAAAGTGCATTCCTCAATGGAGAAATCAAGGAAGAGGTCTACGTAAGTCAACCTCCTGGTTTCGAGGATCTGCAACACAGAGACTACGTCTATAAACTCTCCAAAGCTCTATATGGCCTTAAACAGGCTCCTAGAGCATGGTATGAGAAACTTAGCTCCTTCCTTGTCGAAAAGGGCTACAATAGAGGAAGAGTAGATACTACTCTCTTTCTCAAACACAGAAGCAATCATCTCATTGTTGTCCAGATCTATGTTGATGACATTATCTTTGGATCAACTGATGAAACGCTCTGTGCAGAATTCTCCAAACTCATGACAAGCGAGTTTGAGATGAGTATGATGGGAGAACTCACGTTCTTCCTTGGTTTACAAATTCAGCAATCTGCAGAAGATACTTTCTTACATCAAGAAAAGTACACTAAGCAGCTTCTGAAGAAATTCGGCCTAGAAGGCACGAAACCTTTGTCTACTCCAATGGGCACAAATACTCAATTGGACAAAGACGAAAACGGTAAAGAAGTGGATAGTAAGCTCTACAGAAGCATGATAGGTTCTCTTCTGTACCTTACAGCTTCTAGACCAGACATACTATTTAGTGTATGTCTCTGTGCTAGATTTCAATCAGCACCTAAAGAATCTCACATGACTGCGGTCAAGAGGATCTTTAGATATCTACAGGGTTCTGTAAACCTTGGCATCTGGTATTCTAAGAAATCAAACTTTGATCTCACTGGATACTCCGATGCAGACTTCGCAGGAAGTAAGGTGGACAGAAAAAGTACAAGTGGTACTTGTCAGCTCATGGGAAACATGTTGATTTCATGGTTTTCCAAGAAGCAGACTTCTGTTGCCCTCTCCACTGCAGAAGCTGAGTATATAGCAGCCGCAAGCTGCTGTGCACAACTCCTGTGGATGAAACAACAACTTGAGGACTATGGTCACTCATTTACAAAGATACCGATCAAATGTGATAATACTAGTGCTATTAGCCTAGCTAAGAATCCAGTATATCACTCGAGATCGAAGCATATCGAACTCAGACATCACTTTCTGAGAGATAATGTACAACAGGGTTCTGTTAATGTAGAATACATTAACACCGAACACCAATTGGCTGATATCTTTACTAAACCTCTGGATAAAGAAAAATTTTTCTTTTTCAGAAGGGAGTTAGGAATATGCCATCCTATATAATGTCTTTCATAAGACAACGAAAAGTTAAGTAAGTACTTCAGAAACTTACTACAGAAGGTACATAAGTATACACTCTATTACAGAAGGTGCAAACCTCTGTTTCTACACTACAGAGGGTACACATTCGTACACCTCACTATAGAAGGAAAAATATTAAACTTTCTATATAATAGAATGTTGAATTTAATCCTCTATCAAACAGAAGGTACATACTTGTACACTTCATACAGAAGGAATAATCCTCTGTTTCTGTACTATAGAAGGTACAACGTCGTACACTTCACTATAGAAGGTCGTATATTTAGCTTTCTACACAATAGAAGGTTAAATTTCACCATCTATCATATAGAAGGTACACCTTTGTACACTTCAAACAACCGAAGGTATAATCCTTCGTTTCATCTTTATAGAAGGTAGAATTATCCACCCTCTATTAAACAGAAGGTACAATTGTTTGTACACTTCATTACAGAGAGTTGATTACACTTTCTACCTTATAGAAGGTCTTACGAAATGCTTACCTAAACTTTAATTTAGGTAACTTTCAAACTAAATCTGGAGATATAATATATCATCCAATAAAAGATTTTGATGAATAAAATATTTATTCTGATCGAAATTTTCTTTGTTAGGAATATTAAAGTCCTAATAAACTATACTTGGATATAAATATCCATTATATTTAGCTCTTCGGTGTGGAAGAAGCTGTAACAGAAGGTGACGATGTCTTTCTTGCCTTGAAAAGTCATTCGCCTCACACAATCGAATCAAGGAAATAAAATTTCCTTTCCCCCGTGTTTCTGATGCATGTCAGTTTGACATGACATCTCAAATAGATCACTTGAGCGGGAAAAATATTCTATTCCCATAAACCGCCTTTAAAACCCACAACTGTCATCCTTCTTCACACCACCCTCAGATCATCGTATCCCCTTTCTCCTTCTCTCTCATTTTGCCCTAAAACTCCCAGACCTTCGCTCTTCATCACCCATGGCACCCAAGGCAAAATCCTTGAGGAAAAAGGCTAAGGCCGGAAGAAAGAAGGCTCGCGCCTCTGGATCGGAGAAGCCTGCATCATCTGCGAGCAGGACTCCATCCCCTTCCTCACCAGAGAAACCCATCTCTCCTGCGAAGGAACAAACCATTCCTGCTGTTGTCGAGACCCACGATGACATGCAACCACTCTCCAAGGACAAGGGACTTGAAAAAGCCCAAATCCAAGTGGAAGAGAAAGCACATGAGGGATCCCTGGTCGCTGCGACAAAGGAACTCCCTAACTCTGAACCCTCTGCCAAGGGTTCTACTGCGGCTGATGACATTGATGCATCAAAGGTCGCCACTCCTGAGGAGAATGCGGAGTCTGATAAGGAAGTGGAAGTGCCCCTTGTTGATGACGCACCAGAGGAACCAGATGAGGAAGCTCCTGCTCCTGTCATCTCTGTCTCCCCTGACCTCAAGCAGAAAGGCGTTGCCTCTGCTGCACAGAAGGCTACCCAGAAGCCGGCAGCACCCTCTGGAAAGAAGCTCCTCCATGAGGCCATCAAGTCAGGAGGTGTATCCTCTCGGACTAGGCTGAAACGGAAAGAGCCTGAGACGGTCAGCACCTCACTTGTCAAAGTGGCTGCCAAGAAAACCAAGTCCCCGGAGAAATCTGTTCCCGAGGACACCTTCGCTGAGGGGCTGGATACCTTCATATTTCCGATAAACCCTCTGGTCTCTAAATCGGAGATAGAAACTGTGCTTGCCGATACCAAACTGCCAAAATGTGATGCCGCTGGTAGACAGTTCGCTGCCTTTAAGCGCATTGATTTTCATTGGTTTAAGGCAAATGATCTTGACATTGCTCCTATGCTTGAGAAAGTTGGTCTGAAATCCTTCTGTGAGACATATGCGGAGGTGGCCGTTTCTCGCCTGAGAGAGTTCTATGCGAACATTACGTTCCATGAACAAGGACCTCATGTCAAGTTCATCAAAACAGTGATTGAAGGGTTTCCGCTTGTCTTCTCTGCACATGATGTTAACCAATTGTTTGGCTGTGAGGAATATGACCCACTGTCAGATCTTGGAAAGGAGGAATCCTACAGCATCATCATGGGAGAAAGAGTCCAGTCGGACAAATACCTGGAGTCCACAAAGCTGGAACTCAAGACTCGTGTATTGCATCGAGTTGTGCTATTCTGCCTCTTACCAAGGACCGGGAGCATCGACACCATCACCTCAATTGATGCGTCACTGATGGCTCACATCATGAAGGGAATCCCTTTCAACCTTGGCTTGCTGGTGTTCTCGCACATGAAACGTTGCTGCAATACCACAGGAAAGGCTCTGCCTTATGGCCAGGTAATTGCCGGCCTTCTTAAGCTTGCCCGTGTTTCTACTGATGCATCTACTTTCCAAGAGAAATGGAAGCTTGGTACCTTTGGGCACCAGATCATAGCTAGCATGCATTATGTAAGGAAGGGCTCCTCCTGGACTCTCAAATTGAAGTCACAGGACACCACTGAGGATGATGAGGATAAGCCCTTGTCTGCCAGAAAGTCCAAAAAGGCTGCTACTGCACCTTCTGCTTCTGCCTCTGCAGCTAAGGCTCCTTCAGCACAGAGACAGCCCAAATCCTCTGCTGAGATGACCATCCTCCTGGAACAAACTGCTCTCCTCAAGGACCTCCAGCAGAAGGCTGTGGCCAATGAGGAAGATATGCGCATCCTACGCGAAATGGTAGTGAACCTGACTCGCGAGCTGGAACGCCAAGCAAAGGTTATCCGTGATAATCTTGATGCAGTCCCTTCTGAGGAGGAAGAGGAAAAATGAACTCTCTTGATGTTCTCTCTTTTATGCATTTCTAGCTAGACCAAAAACTGATTTCTGTGGTCTTCTAGATTGTAATAAGTGCCAATTTGTTGGACACAACTCCTTTGCATGAATGGTATTTGAAGTTTCTGTCATACCTTCTGCACCACATTCTGCATGATGGTTTTTGAACCCTCTGTTCTACCCTCTGCAAGAATTAAAACTACCCTCTGCACGTTGGTCATGAACATTATGTCATACCTTCTGCAAGAAGCTTACTCTTCTTTTTCAACCTACATTCATCTTCTTTTTGATGTGACAAAAAGGGGGAGAAAATTGTGTTGAGGGGGAGTACCTAGCTCTGTATTGGTTATAGAAAAATCCTTGATTTTCTATAACTCTATGGGTCGTAGAAGGCTATACCATTTACGGTGTAGAAGCCTATGAGACTGATACAGCTCATAATCGCAACCTTCTGCAGGGAATGCGATTCGTGATCTTTTTAAAGTCACTATTGCTGGGAGTGCAGAAATGAAATACCATCATTTTTGTCGGGCTAAATACAGAAGCTCCACGCTCTGTATTAATCACAGAAGCCTTTGTGCTCTGTACAACCTTCTTCATAACAGAAGCTTCTATGCTCTGTTATACAGAACCTTATGGTACTGTAAAAACGCGAGACTCATACTCTCATCTATTTAGGGAGAGTTAGGGGGAGTTCTTGCAAACATATTTCCCTCAACGATGAATGTTTTGTCATCATCAAAAAGGGGGAGATTGTTGGAAAAGGTTTTGATGATGAGCCAGACCTCTGTGCCACAGAAGGTCGAACATTCTTGGCTTTGATGATGAGCCTGACCCTCTGTACTATAGAAGGTCGAACATTCTATTCTACAGAAGCTTCTTATGTTAAGGGCTTTATGTAAGAATTATTCTTGTAATTAAATGATTAGTTATTTAATTACGAAATATATATTATCTGATTAAGATATTCGTCTAATCATATTACCATGATTTGATTTTCAAATAATCATAGTGGAGATAATATTTCTTGTAGAAGGAAATGTATCTTCTATATATGGAAAGGTTCTATTATTTGGTCTACAGGCTTCTGTGAGCTTGCTTGATCAATATACGAACATTATTTGATTGCAAATCACCACCACCTGTCCAGATACACTCTCACGTGTGTTTTTATCAGGATGGAATTGACTTCAAGTCATTTGGAAACAAATCAACGATTGTTTCCACCTGTAGAAGGTTATCGAGCAGAACCTTCTGCGATACCTTCTGTGGTGCACTATTCATGGAAAATATATCATGATCTTATTCTGATTTATTTTCTGAATGTATGCACGTGTATATCATTTTATCTATTTTGTAAACTAACTTTTAATTTCTTGTTTTGCAGATTTCGTTTTTATCTTTTCCCATTTAAGTTTTCTTCTTAGCCTTTATGTATAAATAGCCACGCCCTCTCTCCCATGTAAAAATATAAAATTAGACAATTCTCTTCTCCCATTCTGTCCAGAGAGAGCGTGTGCTTGAGCTTGCTTTAGTTCTTTCATTCGTTCGAGTTAGTCACACGAGGAGTACTACCGGCGGAAGTTGCATCGTTGGTGAAGCCTTTTGGGAGAGTGACTCGGGGGCTCGAGGGACTCGGCTGGAAGCTGCAGGATACGTTGTTGGAAGCGTGTGTACGTGGGCAACGTGCAGCGGGCCGGAGAGAAGGGCTGAACCTCGGGAGCACAGAAGGTGAGGGACTGACCAGCTTCTGTTGTGTAGAACTCTGTGTGCAGGAACCTAGGACGGAGGTTGCCGTCTGCTTGCGTGGGGTTTGCCACGTGCTTGCGTCTGCTGTGTGCTTGCGTAGGGTATGCTACGTGCTTGTGTGGGGTACGCCACATAGTCGCTATCTCGAGGAGATCGTGCAGGTCGTGTGGAGCCGCCGGAGGGAAAATCCATCCTTGAACAGGGGTTGCTGTTCGCTTGCGTAGGGTCCGCTACGTGCTCGCGTGGGGTACGCCACGAAGTCGTTTTCCTTAAGAGGATTACGCATTTGCTACCTAGTTAGTCACGTTAACGCGTGCAACCTTCTGTTGTACAGAATCTTCGGATCTGTATAACCTCCTGTAGAGCAGAACCTTCAGGTCTGAATCTACTTTAGTGCAGAACCTTACGGTCTGTACAACCCTCTGTAGTACAGAACCCTACGGGTCTGTGCATACATTTTCCTGGTCACTTTTACTACAGAACCTCACGGTCTGTTCAGTAGAAGGTCGACTACCCTTGGTACAGAATCTTTCAGATCTGTGCTTTTCATCTAAGTCATTTTCCTATACAGAACCTTTTGTTGTGGATTGACATATTCGACACAGAACCCTCTGTGTTGTGCCTACCTTCTTCGACACAGAACCCTCTGTGTTGTGCCTACCTTCTTCGACACAGAACCCTCTGTGTTGTGCCTACCTTCTTCGACACAGAACCCTCTGTGTTGTGCCTACCTTCTTCGACACAGAACCCTCTGTGTTGTGCCTAAGTCTCTTCGACACAGAACCCTCTGGTCTGTGTTGTGCCTTACTCTCTACGATACAGAACCTCCTGGTCTGTATTGAGCCTAAGTTACTATAGTACAGAACCTTCGGGTTTGTGCTACATAATGAGCCTCTACGGCACAGAACCTTCTGGTCTGTGTTCTGCCACTCAAGCTTCTATTGTACAGAACCCCACGGGTTTGCTTTTGGTTGCTATCACTTGTGTAATTTGTACTGAGATACATTTGAGTGGAAACCATCCAAATATCTGGGTGAAGAGTGGACGTAAGCAATTTGCTGAACCACTATAAAAATCCTTGTGTCCATTAAACAAATTTGCGTACACAATCAAACGTTCTGTCTTACAGAAATTTACAGGCTATGTTTAACAGAAGCTTTTCATTCCGCTGCGGGGTAAAACGAAAAAGGGTTAAAATCCAATTTTGGAGATTAACACTAATGCACCCCCCCTCTTAGTGTAACACAACGTCCTTTCAACTTGGTTAAGCATTTACTAACAAATGCGACACCATTCGGTAAAGCGCGAACAAACGCATTACCATCTGGCAAAGCGCGAACAAACGCGATGCCACTCGACTGAGCGTTTACTAACATAGGCAACGTCACTTCAATTTAGTTAAGCATTTGCTAACAAATGCGACACCATTCGGTAGAGCGCGGACAAACGCAATACCATCTGGCAAAGCGCGAACAAACGCGATGCCACTCGACTGAGCGTTTACTAACAAACGCAACATCATTTCAATTTGGTTAAGCATTTAGTAACAAATGCGACACCATTCGGTAGAGCGCGAACAAACGCAATACTATCTGGCAAAGCGCGAACAAACGCGATGCCGCTCGACTGAGCGTTTACTAACAAACGCAACGTCATTTCAACTTGGTTAAGCATTTACTAACAAATGCTACACCATTCGGTAAAGCGCGAATAAACGCAATACCATCTGGTTAAGCGTTTATTAACAAACGCGACGCCATTCGACGGAGCCTTTACCAACAAACGCGACACCACATTCTTTTCGGTTAAGCGTTCGTACAAACGCGACACCACATTCTTTTTGGTTAAGCATTTACTGACAAATGCGACACCATTCGATTAAGCATTCGTGCAAACGCGACACCACATTCTTTTCGGTTACAAACGCGACACCACATTCTTTTTGGTTAAGCATTTACTGACAAATGCGACACCATTCGATTAAGCGTTCGTACAAACGCGACACCACATTCTTTTCGGTTAAGCGTTCGTGCAAACGCAACACCACATTCTTTTCGGTTACGCGTTCATACAAACGCGACACCATTTTCAATTTTTTTTGGTTAAGCGTTCGTACAAACGCTACACCTCTTTTCAACAGCTTTTGGTTATGTATTTTCTAGCAAGTGCGACGCCATTTCTGGTCAAGCGTTTATTAACAAATGCGATGCCCTAGCGATCCTTTCCAAAAAAATTGGGCTATTAATAATTCCTTGCTCGAACATTTTACCAAACATTCTCACAAAGAGGGGCAACTGTCATAACCCAATTTTTTCTACAAATATCACAAAAAAAAATTAAAAATTAAAAATCTTCATAAAAACACTAAAAAAATTGCAAATCTTCCGAAAATCAATAAAAATCATTGAAAATCATCAAAGATCAACAAAAATCCACAAAATCGAGAAAAATCATAAAAAAAGATTTGATAAAAATAATAAATAACTATACCGGAAGGACAAAAAAAAGGGACAGATACGAAGAGAAGAGGCTAAAAAAAACGCTTGGGAAAAAGGACAGAGAAACAAGAACACGGAGAAGAAAGGAAGGCTTGAAAGGAAATCGAGAATTCGTCGTCACCAAAGGTAGTGTTCTCTTTTATATTTTCTCGCTAGAAATTGCATCAGTTGATATTCCAGCCGGCCGAGCTCCCGTCATCCATCGACATGACCCCAACTCGTCCTCCCTGGAATGCAAGACGCTCGACGTCTCCGTTCGCGACCTATGTCACCCAACAACCCAGTAAATTCTTTCCTTTACTTCGGTTTGATTCGGCGAATTTCTCTACTTTGATTCTTTTTATTTTTTACAATCAGCAATGGCGGCGTCCGCCAAGTGGTCATGGAGCTCATTGCATGCATCCCTTACCTTGCCACAACATGTGTGCTCAAATTTGAGGCGCCCAATCCTCGTTGGCGGCATATATGGATGGAACACGAAGAGGGATGAGACAATTTGGATCCCTTGGGTTAAGACACAACTCAGATCTTGCTCCCTCGGGTGTTCCATAAATGCTTCTCAATTGTCTCATCTAGCCCGGCAAGCTTTAGGAGGTGATCGCAGAATAGGTGCTTCTCCCTGAGGCAAAAACTGGGGAGACAAAGATGAGACATCTTGCGAGACCAGCGCTGTCTTTTCTGCACAAGTTGGATACGACGGATTGCCTTGAGGGCTTTGAATTTCTTGCTCTTAACCAGCACGCCACCTTGTCCGAGAGCATGAGGAATGCCAGTGCATATACTTCCAAGAAGATGGCCACCCCGAGCAAGAGGAAGGTCATGCCGAGGTCAACTCGAGAATAGGAATTACTTCTCCTTCGGTATCGACTCCAGGAACCGCTCTCGCTACGGGGATAGCCTCGCATTCTTCCTCGCTCTGGTCGGGTCCAAGATTCCCGACGACACCACCAAAGGCTCCACCCTCGGCCTGTGTCGGTGACATGGTCATGGTCACCATCAAGAAGGGAAACCTCTTCCTAAACTGTCCCTGCTTCCCCCGTCTCTGCCCGTACCCGTCCAGTAGCGTCCGCAGCGGCCACTGTCAACTCCTCCTCAATGCCACCACCTCGTTCGCTGCCGACGCGTCCTCTTCCTCCTCCGTGCCGCTGTCCCTCTATTCTGACCTCATCGTCAACTCTGATCCTGACATATGGTCGGCCCTGGAGAAGTGTCAGCTGAAAGACACTCGTGAAGCAGCAGCAATGTAGCACCAACCACGCTCTCACTCAGATGGTTGCTCTCAAGGGCAGATTTTCCCTATTCCTTCTGGACGAAGCACTGAACCATCAGCAACTTGTCGAAGGGGGACAGTCTGGCCATCACCCGGATTTTCTCGATCCTCTTGAGTCTTGCTTGGGGAGATAAGTTGCGGAATTCAGACCCTTCTATAACAGCACAGTCATTGGTTTCGTCGCCCGATCTGAGTAACCCACACTCCGTCGCGATTGCTTTTGCTGTGAAGACGTTGTCACCCTTGCTGTCGTAGAAGCTCGAGCACATAACGAGAATCATCTCGGCTGCGCCTTTCCAGTGCAAGTGATGGTTGTTGTCCGCTTTCTTGATCAACGAGATTCCGCTTCTTTTCTTTGATGAATTGAAGGCCTCGATCGGGACGATCTTGTGAAGGGATGATTTTGAGCGCAACAGTATGGCCAAAACGACTGCCACCATGAGCGGTTTCCATGCGAAAAGAGAAAGAATATCAAGCATTTTAGGATGGCTCCGCCAAACATTTTCTCGAATATTTGACCGGTGCCGGATAAACGTTGTTTATAGTAGCCGTCATCCGTTCTTTTGATGCAATTGTTGTTGGAGGCAGCCAATTGTCGATTTCACTCCTTTCGAGGTCGACGTGACTATCTTTGCTCGATTTGTAGGACTATCTAAGATGGTGGAGGCGAACTACATCATTCCTCTGTTCCAAGCATGCCAGACGTCCTCGGTCAATCTATGTCCGAGTTCAGAATTTGGCCAGAGATGACAACAGAAGGTAGGGGATTGATCCTTTGGCATATGATTCCTCCGTCAACCTTGGGAACGTCGAAAGACCTGATCATGGAGATGAAAACTTGACGCCAACTTTCTGATGTACTCGTGGCGTCCTCGAAGCTTTTTTGTGAATGGCCTTCAGAAGCCTAAGAAAGAATACCTGTCAGTGATGAACAAGGACGCAGCTCCAACCACACGCCAGAGGTTGTCAGCAGAAGAGATAATGAGAGTGGTTGGGATGAGATTCATCCAATCGAAGGGTCCCGAGGATAATGACAACTCATCGCCGATGAACAGCTTTGGCTCGGAACTGTCGGCGGAGGACACGAAGGATGTGGTGCTCTACTGTCTGCAGTTGAGAAAGTCTGCGAGCAGCAATTCGATCATGCTAAGAGACTGCTCTTTCTCTACGAGCTGTCATCGAAAGGGAAGACCCTTGCCCAGAGGATTTTGCTTTCCTTTGCTGAAGCCCTTGGAGAGCGGATCGATAAAATGACAGGAGAATACGACCCGAAAATGTAGGAACCGAGGACCGGACACTGCTTGTCGAGAACACGGCCACTGCGAATAGGATTCACGTAATAAATCTCGCAATTAGAAGCGGGATATAGATGATTGTTTTAACGAAAGCCATTCATGATGGGAAGTTCTGTGCCCTTGAATATCTCAACGTCACGGCCGTTGCGATAGAGGACAGAGAGACGGTTGAAGAGTCATGCCGAAATCAAAGCCGTCGACGAGCTTCAGTCACCTCCACTCTTCCTCTGCATCAATCGGACCTAGTCTTGAGAAGTATCTCGGGGGCGCGCCTTGCGAACAACCAAGGCACGCACCCCATTCAACGTATTCAGGATAACGAAGTATTCGAGGGATTATTTGGATTCTCGAAGATCAAGACCCTCTGAAGATGGCTTCGCACTCACCAACGTTACGACATCAACGGCTCGCCAGGTTCACCGTAAACCTATTCTAAAAACGGCACCGTGAGGTATAAACTCTAACGGGAGCGCTCTATGAAAAGCGAACAATGGTACAACACCCGGTTCTCCCTTAAACTTACTTTTTGGCTTAGAAACTGTTAAGGGCATTAATAAATCTATGATTGTCTGCATTTTTGCCCAAAATAAACTTTTAAGAAATATTTTCTAAAAATGATTCACGTAGACATTTTAAGCATTATTGAGCTCGAGATCATTTTTTATATCAAACAACTTCATTTTCTAAAACCGAGCTCAAATAAATCGGACATCGGAAACACACGATTAAAGCCTCCCTTTTCTTTGTGATGCATGCGATTTAGTAATCCCTATTTTCCGAACCTTAACGAATCTCTATAGTTTTTCTAGCTTGAACTTAAAATAAGTTAGTGGCGACTCCGACACGTTTTCAAAATTCGAAGCCTTATCGTCAAGGGAGGATATTCATTTTAAATGGAACCGGAAACGAGATCCACCCGCGACAGCCGTGAATATCGAGAAGCTCGAGTTGTTCAAGAAGTTTCTGAAGATTAGAAATTAATAGGGGGTGTTAAATGTAATTAATTTGTAATCTCATTTAGTGTCGTTATGTGTGTGTTAGTGGGGTGGTGTTAATGCCTTGATAGTGGGGTGGTGTTAATGCCTTGATAGTGGGGTGTAGTTAATAACCTAATAACTAGGGTAGAGTAAATGCTTGCCCTAATTTTATCCTAGGACACTATAAAAGGAGAAGCAATCTCCAAATGTTGTAAGAGAGAAAAATGAGTGTAAGAGAAATACTCTGATCGTAGGAAAGGTAAAAGGCTCCGCAGTTAACCAAAGTATTTTTCTCAAAATTTCCTTATTCCTTATTTCCATAAATATTTCGTTGTGTCGCAGTAGTTCCGCAAACCCCTTCCTGTAATACAGCAAAGCATCGCTTTCCAAACAACCCAACAAACCCTCTTCCTGTGATACAGCAAACCCCGTCCAAGGCCGGGTTGTTTTGTGTCTGACCAAACACGCGGTTGGCGAATGTGACTTATGCTTAGAGTCGTTGTTCCCGACCGCGAGTTTAAGTTACTACCACAATTCCTTCGAAATCGGGACTCCGAGCCGCCAGTTTATGTATTTTACATAAACTCGTGTTTTGGAACGTCTTTTGTCCAGAAATCCTAACTTGCCTTCCTGAACCCGTGTTCTTTGTAATTATGGAGTCGCGTTTGTCGAACGAGAGTTTGGGGCTGTACATCGTTTAAATTTACTTTTGAAAAGAGTTAATCTATCCGCAGAAATGATTTTGTTACGAAATGATTCTGCAAATTGCTGCCCTTCTGTGTATACCATTTGTCTGAATAAATCGCTTGATAATGATCCCTGTAGTTACATTGTTTTTTTCTTAAATAACATACATATTTGCATATCCAAAGTTCGGAGAAACCTTGAATTGGTAGGATGATCATTCAGTTTGATTGGTAGTTTCGACTGACGCTGTCGAGTGCATTAGAAAACTAATTATTAAAATTCCTATATAAATTAAAAATGGACAGAGGGTGAGTCCACTCCATTTCCCGATCCATATCAGAGGAGGAATGTTCCTGTAATAACTACGGCAAACTTGTATCGAATATTTGTTACATACAAAGAAGAAGAATATGAAAAAAAGAACTGAAAAAGAAGAGGAAGAAGAGATAGAGAGAGTCCGTTGATGATAACACTAAACTTTTAAACACACGTTGACCCCCCTACACAAAAGGTCAAGAGAAACATTCAAATACGATTTATATAGATGAGTTTCCGTTTGCCAGCTGACAACTGAGGACTGCATTTTAATTTTTTTACCTAAATTTATCCACTAAAAGAAAATCTTTACCAACGTCGCAGGAATCGAATGTTACGGAGAAAGAAGAAGAATAAACATATGTTTTGTCCTCTGTCCAAGAAAATGCTTGCAAACCAAGGACGGAGAACTTGAGGAGGCTACTACCAGCCTGCCTTTTTCCTACAGAAAACTTATGCCATTCGCAGCCTCCTTAACTCACCTTGCCCGAGATTGGTCTCCCCAAGCCCTGGTGTATAGTCGCATGCTGGGTAAAAACCTGGGCTGCCCTCGATGCGAGGAGGACAGTCTTCCCCTAATTCGACGAATATCTTGTCGACCACCATCACAGTGTCCCTCCCCAGTTTGGACCAATTCCTGAAAGGAAGGAGGAGAAACCCCAGTCACGTATTCGAGAATAATACTCGCACAACAATAATAAAACCCTCACAAGAATCTCCCCAAAACAAGCAGACACCTTCAACAACCGCTCCTGGGGATTTTTGTTAAAAACCCTTACCCGGTGCCGGGTTGGAACCTAAGGCCGCGGACTTGTTTCGCTTCATCCAGAGCATCTGTATACTCTTTCACCTTCTCCGCAGTATCCCGTCCCATGCGATATTCTGCTACCCTCAGCTCGGACGGCTCAATGTCACTGAAGATGGGAAGGAGCGGCTTCCCCATCTCTATAAGTGTGACAAGCTCGTCAAGACAATGCTTTGACTCGCCAAACCTAGGGGAGAAGATGATGATTCCGAGCTTGCTCTCACAGAGTGCCTCATCGATCCCATCGGGAATATTCTCCCCAGGCATCAGGCTCTCAACATCCAAGAAGGGAGAGTATCCTCTCCATCGAAGGTAGTCGTGGATCAGGGCCGCCTCCTTGACCTTGGTATCAGTCCCTCGGTGAACAATAACCATGTCGAATGGTTTCCTCGGGATTTTGATCCGGCAAGATTTAAGAACCGACAGATGGCCGGGTCGTTGGTGGAGATGTAACGAGGGTTTGGCTACCGCGAATGTGATCGGGTGTTGCTTGGGGAAGTGGAGGAGGCCGATGCGGTACATGTTGCTGGTTTGGGCTTTGTTGGGGTTGGGGTTGGCACATTTATGGACGGAGGATTGAGTCTTCGTGTCGTGATGTATTAGGTGACGTGGGGTTAAGTTCGTGGAAATTCCATTGGTTCTGATTGGTTTGGTGTTTCGGGGGATGACTTGTTTGTCATTCGATGGCAGATTTTAAAACCCCGGGGAAGCGGCTAACGGTACGTGCACGTAACCGTTACTTTGTTTACTAAAATCGACTTTTTTTTAATAAACTTCACTAAAAATCAACATTTTCTAGTAAAATCTTTAGTAAAAAGTTGTATCGGGTTTAGTAACGTTTACTAATTTATCACTGTTCACAGTTAGTAAAGTTTACTAATTCGCGTTTAGTAAAGTTGCCCGGCAATTTCTAGATTACTTTAGTAATCGTTTATGAAAAATATCGGTGATTTCCACATGTTTTTTAGTAACCGTTACTAAAATTTCACTGTTCAAGTTTACGGAAAGTTACAAAACTACGTTTAGTAAAGCGGGGGACAAATTTACTAAAAAGTTTAGTAATTGTTTACTAAACTTGAACAGTGAAATTTTAGTAAACGGTTACTAAAAAAAATGTGGAAATCACCGATATTTTTCATAAACGGTTACTAAAATAATCTGGAAATTGTCTGGCGACTTTACTAAACGTGAATTAGTAAACATTACTTACTGTGAACAGTGATAAATTAGCAAATATTACTAAACCCGATACAACTTTTTACTAAATATTTTACCAAAAAAGGTCAATTTTTAGTAAAGTTTACTACAGAAAAGTCGATTTTAGTAAACAACGTAACGGTTACATGTACGTATCGTTAGCCGCTTCCCAGATTTGTTCACTTTATTTAATTAAAAAAACAAATGATAAATGGATTGGACGACAAAGGGTAGATGTCATTAGAAGAAATTCGCCTTGGACGACGAAGGGTAGGTAAACGTCTAAGGGGAAAGGAAAAGAGGAAGACATAACTTTTAGTTGTTCAAACAACACAATCTCCTCCAAACGACAAAACTGTTATTTTCATCGCCTGACGTGTATTTTATCACGCGACCCCAAAACAAGTGCTTTTGAATTTTTTGCAGCAAAAAAATTGGGTGGAAAATGTCGAAGGAACGGGAACCCATCAACGGAACACGCGTTTTCTTCTACTCAAGTTATACAGTCTTTTAAAGAACCAAATTAAAAAGAAAAATCTCCCTACTTATCAACAACAGCAGTAACTCATTGTTTCTTTATTGGCTCACAAGAAACTAATCAACTTTAATATAAAACTAACTTAAAGTTAATTTATTATTCTCGGAGAATAATTATTAAGTTTTTTTCTCCTTAGTTGATGTTAAAATTAAATTTTAATTGAGATAAAGAGAAGAGAATTTGTTGACAAGATTTTGATGATGAGTCAAACAGCAGGTTTGACCTGCTATGACTTTACAGAAGTTGAAACCTCCTGTAACGAAGATATGCTTCGTAAGAGAGGAAAATATCATGAAAATATTTTCTTCACCCTCCAAGGATCATTTCAGATCAAGAGACGTGATTAGAGAATATTTCCATAAATAGATATTTCAATAATAAATTATTTATTAATTAATTATTGATTATCTTAATTAAATTATTAATTCAAAAAGAGAATATTCTTAGGAATATTATTTGGATTAATATTTCGTCCAGATACAATGTTTTACTTGTCTGGAACGAATCAATTATTCTTGGGAATAAATCGTTGATTATTTCCTTATATAGAAGGTCAAGTTGCTGTTACTAGCCGAACCTTCTGTAATGCATTTTCTGGGGATTTAATTGTCAAAATAAGACAAAATTAAATCTGGAGGTTCCAACCAGATATTTGCACGACCCCATCATCATATTTCTCAAGTTGGAAATAAAATATTCTTTCTTTCCAACTATAGAAGGTTGCTGACCGATTTAGGCTCTAACCTTCTGTAAGATGAGATCTCGTGATTGGATGATTCGATTGATCTGAAATCAATCAAATATTGTCCCTAAATGATTTTTACACGTTGGGGATGAATCTGGTCACTTTACGTTTTTGGCAAAATAAGTTTCCTTATTTACAGGAGGACAGAACCTCTATATAAAAGAAAAACCTAAAAAAACATTAAAAAGATAGATCAGAGGTAAGTCTTGGCAGTTGGCAACATTAGCGGGTGGTTAACGTGTGTGCGAGTGTGCAGGATGGGTTTCTCCAGGCGAGAGTTCTCGCAGGAGGTAACTACAGCGGGTTGATCGTGGGTGAAGCCGCTCCGGTGACTTCGTTGCGTACGGATCTGAAGGACTCGACCGGAACTTTGTGGGTGACGTCGGACTGCGTGCATCAGGGCCTAGGGAAGGGTTCGTTGGTGGCGAGTAGGCGTACAGAGTTGGTCGGAGAGAAGGAGTCCGTAGCAGGGGTTCAGTGCAGGTGTGCTTTGGTGAAGCCACTCCGTGGGCGTCGTTGGCTGCAAAACCGAAGGACTTGGCCAGGAGTGCTGTCAGTGAAGCCGGGTGGGCGTACAGCAGGTCGAAGAGAAGGTTGTTGCAGCAGGCGTAAGTGGTGAGGGACTGAAACCTACTGTAGTCGTATTATCTTTATTTGTTTTGCAGATTAAACCAAAAAGACAAAAAGAGAAGCATATCAGAGGCATCCAAACACTTGGAGAAAGCGTCATCAGATCTGTTCGCTGATCCACAGAAGGAATAGCCCGCTACAAAGTCACAGAAGGCTGAAGCTTCCAGCCAACGTTCTGTGCTTGCTCAAGTCTGGTTGATTTCCTTGTGATTCGACCTAGACACATCCTAAACACAGCAAGAGTGTTTCTTGCATTGGTAAAGCTTGTCTTACCGTCCCGTGGTCAAAGAAATTGTTTTCTTACACCACAGAAGGTTTTACCTTCTACACTGTAATCTCTATACGAGTTATTAGTGAAAAGTGACCGAAAGTGGACGTAGGTGATTTCACCGAACCACTATAAAATCCTTTGTGTTCTGCGACTCATTTCGAAGTCAAATTCACACGTTCCATAATTACAGAAGCTTGAAGGCTCTGTAAATTACAGTAAGTTACTTCCGCTGTGCGGGTTGTGAAAAAGCGTTCAAGAATTCCTTAATTGGACTTAACACTAATTCACCCCCCCTCTTAGTATAATCTTTGGGCCAACAATTGGTATCAGAGCGAGGTTCAACGGAAGCTTAACCGCTCGTTGAGATCTTACAGCAGCTCGAACCTTCTGTACGCTCTCTGAGTACTACTACCTTGCTGAATTCAATAGAAGCTTAGTTCTCTATTTGAATTCAACATTTAGAACAAAAGCAGTTTCAACAGAAGCCTTCTAGCTTGTTGATTTCTTATAAGAGGTTGTACCTTCTATTGCTCTCTGTCTCTGCCTTACAGAAGCTTGTGCTCTGTAATTGTCTCAAGTTTATTTTTAATTCTACAGAAGTACTATACTCTGATAGAATTCAAAAATTTGTGATTCAACAAAAAGTTTAACAGCCTGCTGAGATTCTATAGCAGCCTGTACCTTCCATGCGATAGATTTCTTCTATACAGAAGCTTACGCTCTGTTACTATCACTATCTGTCTCTCTTCTACAGTAGCTCATTGCTCTGCTAGAAACCATCCAGTTATCTTTAGACGGGATTCAACAAAAGCTTGAGTGCTTAGTTACATCCTATAGAAGGTTATACCTGCTATACGCATATAACCGATTGATGCGCTGTTTTCTTCTGCTGAAAACTTAAGGTTTCTGCAGAATTAAACTAGTTAGCATTTTTACTCCATTTTACGGAGATTTGATTGCCAGCAATATCTGTTTCAATTTAACAGAAGTTTGTGTGCATTAAGAATCAGTGCAGTACCGTAAAGGTTCTACTATTCTGCACAGAAGTCAAACCTTCTGAAAAATTGTAAAATGGGTGATAATTGCTATATACCGAAACCACACATTGGGAATCCTCCCATTTTTGATGGTAAAAATTTTTCCTATTGGAAAATTCGAATGAGTGCCTTTGTAGATGCAATCGATGATGACTTGTGGTCGTTCATTGAAGACGGTCCACCTATTCTACCGATTGAACTACAAACTGGTCCGGATGGACATCCTACACGGGAGTACCTTAGGATCAAACGACTCACTAAAACGGCTAAGTACTTAATGTTCAGTGCTATGTCGGAAAGTGAATTCGTAAAAGTCTCTACTTGCACTTCGGGTAAAGAAATCTGGGATAAACTTGTCACCATGTATGTTGGGACAAACCAGATTAGAGAAACCAAGATGAATTTCTTAATTCATCAATATGAGAACTTTACCATGAAGAGTGAAGAATCTGTAGAACAAATGTTCCAGAGACTTAACCTTCTAGTAGATGCCTTAACACACTTAGGCAAACACTATACTAATTCTGAATTAGTAAGAAAGGTTCTAAGAACTCTGCCCAAATCTTGGGAAGCCAAGAAAACGGCTATTGAGGAAGCTAAGGATCTATCTACTCTTCGATTAGATCAACTAATGAGCTCCTTAATGTCATATGAAATGGAGAGAACCTCTCAATCTGATGTAAAAAGAGCTTCAGTAGCCTTCAAAGCATCAGAAGAATCAATTGAAGACTCTGACAATGAGGCAGAAGTCGATTCGGATGATGAACTCGCTATGATTGCTAAACGCCTTCTGCGGTTCGCTTCCAAAAGACGTTTCAACAAGAGAAATCAGAAACGTGAAAAGCAGAATGATCCTAAGATGATCAAATGCTATGAGTGCAATAAGAAGGGACATTTCAAATCTGATTGTCCTTTACTTAAGGAGAAGGAGAAACCTTCTGTACAAACAAAACCCAAGAAAGCTATGATTGCCTGGGCAGATATTGAAGATTCTGATGATGAGGAAGAACAAGCACTAATGTGCATAACTACTCACACAGAAACTCAAAATTCTATAGGAAATCAATTCTGTTTTCGAACAGAAGCTACAGAAAGTGAATGGTATCTGGACAGTGGCTGTTCAAGGCACATGACCGGAGATCCATCCAAATTTTCTAAGTTGACTTTACAGAACGGAGGTTCTGTTAAATTCGGTGACAATAGCAAAGGCTCTGTCATCGGAACAGGAACTATTGGAAGTCCTGACTCTATGGTTATAGAAGAGGTTCTGTTGGTTACAGAACTTAAACATAACCTGCTGAGCATTAGCCAGCTTTGTGATAAAGGCTATACTATAACCTTTGATCAAGATAAATGTTCTGGTATCCTAAACAATGAAGTCCGCTTCATTGGAAATCGGAAAAGGAACATCTACACTTTAACACAGGAGAGCTTCTATGCTACAGAAAGCTGTCTTCTGTCTGTCAAAGACGAAACTCATCTTTGGCATAGAAGGTTAGGACATTCCAACCTTCAGTTGCTATCCAAGCTTGCTAAAAAGGAATTGGTAAAAGGCTTGCCTAATATCAAATTCGAGCAAGACAACTTCTGTGAAGCTTGTTCGCTTGGTAAGCAAACTAAATCCTCATTCAAGTCTAAGAATGAGATATCTACTACTCAGCCCTTGGAACTTCTACATATGGATCTATTTGGTCCGACTAGAGTTCAAAGTATTGGTGGTATAAGATACTGCCTAGTAGTAGTAGATGACTACTCTAGGTACACCTGGGTCAAGTTCTTGACTCATAAAAGCGATGCATTTGAATCTTTCATAAAGCTCGCTAAGCAATTACAGAATGAGAATAGATCTTCTGTAAAAGCTATTCGAACGGATCATGGTACAGAGTTTGAAAACCATGATTTTGCTATCTTCTGTGATGAACATGGCATTGATCACAACTTCTCTGCTCCTTACACTCCTCAACAGAATGGAGTCGCAGAAAGGAAAAATCGAACTCTTATAGACATGGCTAGAACCATGATTTGTGAGAGCAATGTTCCACAGAACCTTTGGGCTGAAGCAGTAAATACTGCCTGCTATATCTCTAATAAAGTACTACTGAGACCTAAATTAGAGAAAACTCCCTATCAACTATACAGGGAGAGAATACCAAATATTTCCTATTTTCATGCCTTTAGAAGTCCATGTTTTATACTGAGACCTTCTAAGGACAACCTCGGGAAATTTGATGCTAAATCAGATGAAGGTATCTTTTTAGGATACTCACTGACTAGCAAAGCTTATCGAGTCCTTAACAAAAGGACTTCTACAATAGAAGAGTCAATTAATGTAAAAATTAATGACTCACCAACAGAAGATACTACAAAACCTGTAATATCTTTTGAACCTTTAGAAATTTCTTTAGAACCTACAGAAGGTTCTTCAGAACATCCACCCTCTACGAAAGAGATGGGTGAACCCACTATTCATAATTTCTCAAAAGAGTACTCTAGACAATATTATTCTAATGAAAATCTTGTCGAGAAAGAGTCTTTCATTAACGTAGATTCTTACAGAAACTACGCATAGAAGGTTATACCTTCTGTACAATGTTGATTCGACTTTACTGTTTCGAATTTAACAAAATATATTTTGAAACAGAAAATTAAACCTTCTGTTCAAAAGAATATTTTTTAAAAAAATCAGGGAAAATCTTATCTGATTCATCTCCTATTATATCAAGAATCGATGATCTTGATAAAAAATTGGGAATACATAATCTTATTGGAAGATTTTGTTCCAATTAATCATTTTTGGGAATAAAATATTATTTTCCCAAATTAGAACATTTCGTTCTTCTATATCTTCTCACGGTGTCACTCGTGGTTCTCCACCACCATTGATACCTCACAGAGAAACCCTAGAAGAAAATCGTCCTTCCAACTCAATCTCTTAGCCAAATCGCTCTACCCAACTCCGATTATGGCACCTAAGAGGAAGTCCGAAGTTCGCCGCTCGTTCTCCCTCTCCGCCACACCTCCTTCGGCTGAGTCTCAACCAGCCAAGCCCGTGATTCCTACTGCTGATGAGGAAATCACACCCTTGGATCCAGAGATCGTCGCGTACTCCCTCGCTGAAAACAAGGAAGTCGCTGACGCCGCTACCGAAGGGCAGCAGGACAAAGTCTCTGTTCTGAAAGAGAACCCTGTTTCTGAGGAGTCTCTGGAGGAACCTACTGGTGAGGATGACGAAGCATCTCATCCCCCCGATGATCTCGTCTTGGAGGACGAAAACCCTCAGGAGGATGCTGATCTGGAACAGGAAGCTGAAACCCCTGTCAGAAACAGCGTCGTCTCTGATGATGATGAGGACAAAGTGCAGGAGGTCACTCCTCCAGCAGTTGCTGCTCCTCAACCTACTGTGTCACCCAAATCGAAGGTGAAAGGCAAGGCTATTGCGGTGGAGCCTATCCCTGTCAAAGCCAAACGATCGGCCTCGATTATCGTCTCTGGAAGTGTATCCTCCAGGACACGACACAAACACAAAAGCCCCGAGTCTGTGAGTAAGTCCTTAGAGCAGGAGGTCTTAAAAAAGACCAAGCCTACAGGTACAATCGCAGCTCAGGTAAAACCTACTGTTTCTCAGGCTGAAATAGAGCAGATCATGAACGCAGAAGCTGTTCCCTCCTGTGATGTCTCAAACAGGCAGATTGCTGCATGCAAACGGCTAGATTTTAGCTGGTTTAGTGAGAATGATCTTGATATTCTGCCTCTATATGAGAAGCTGGATTTAAAGGTGTTCTGTGAAACTTACGTCGAAGTCGCTGTTACAAGGATTCGAGAATTTTATACAAATCTCACCTTTTTCAGGATTAACGACATTGTTAAGTATGTCAGGACCATGATTGATGGCGTCTTCCTGGTGTTTTCAATTCATGATGTCAACACCCTGTATGGCTGTAAAGAGCACCCTGTTCTTCCTGTGGCAAACAAGAATCAGTCATACAGCGCCATACTTGGATCTAAAGTGAAGGTGCCGCAGTACCTTGAATCTGCTGCATTGGAGCTTCCTAAACGGATCCTCCATCGATCTGTCATCTTCTGTCTCCTACCAAGGACAGGAAGTCTGGATGCTGTCACAACCAGAGATGCTCAGATTATGGAACATTTGTTGCTGGGAAAGCCATTCAACCTGGGGGCGATGATTTTTGCTCACATGCAAGCTTGTCTTAAAGCAAAGGACAAAGCTCTCCCCTATGGTCAGGTTGTAGCTGCTCTTCTCCGTCTTCGCAACATTGATCCAAATCCTCCCACCGCACTGGAAAAATGGCGAGTTGGAAATTTTGGTCGACAAATTATTGCAAGTATGCAATATGTGAGGACTCAAGGAGGCTGGATTCAGAAATCCAAAGGGAAAGAGAAACAGCAGAATGAAGTACCTGCTACTTCTGACAAGAGTGGACCTACTGCTCCAAAAGCTGCTGTTCCATCTTCTTCAACCCTGGAACAACCTCGAGAAGGCTCATCCTCCTCTTTGCCTAATCTCATCAGAGATCTGCAGCGACAAATTGCTGCACAGACTGAGGAACTTAAAGTCCTCAAGAATACGCTCGCTGAGTTAGTCATTACTGTCGAACGTCAGGAAAAGCTCCTCCGTGACAATCTCCAGTAATGTGTTCTGTTTATTTTTCAGCACCTTAGACCTACTGTAATGGTCTTAAATAAGTGACTGATGATGTGTACCCCTTTTTGGGATGAACTATTTTAATATTCTGCAGTTTGGTTTCATTCTCTACGTTTATTGTGAGAATACCTTCTACAGGACCTTAGATCTCCGCTTTCTACCTTCTATACTTTTTGATATGACAAAAAGGGGGAGAGATTTTGGAGAACTTTGAAAATTAGTAAGTAACAATCAAGGGGGAGATAACACAGAGATATAGCGTATGCTAATCTCAAACCCACAAAAATTCTTGTGATATTTAGCGGGATAGAAGGACAAACCTACTATGAGGTTTATTAATCTTCTATCAGGGTATGCAAAATTTGAGTATAACTCATTTTTGCTGGGAGTGCAGAAGCTCATGCTACTGTCGGGCTAAATATACAGGAGCCTTGTCCCTGTAATCTGTACAAGCTGAATGCTTACACAGAAGCTTTTGCACTCTGCAAAAGTAAAAGCTTCTATAAAGTGTCAAACCCTTACTATCTCTATCTTAGGGGGAGTTTGATACGTCATCTTGTATGAACATATCTCCTATGGATGAAAGTTTTGTCATCATCAAAAAGGGGGAGATTCTTGACAAGATTTTGATGATGAGTCAAACAGCAGGTTTGACCTGCTATGACTTTACAGAAGTTGAAACCTCCTGTAACGAAGATATGCTTCGTAAGAGAGGAAAATATCATGAAAATATTTTCTTCACCCTCCAAGGATCATTTCAGATCAAGAGACGTGATTAGAGAATATTTCCATAAATAGATATTTCAATAATAAATTATTTATTAATTAATTATTGATTATCTTAATTAAATTATTAATTCAAAAAGAGAATATTCTTAGGAATATTATTTGGATTAATATTTCGTCCAGATACAATGTTTTACTTGTCTGGAACGAATCAATTATTCTTGGGAATAAATCGTTGATTATTTCCTTATATAGAAGGTCAAGTTGCTGTTACTAGCCGAACCTTCTGTAATGCATTTTCTGGGGATTTAATTGTCAAAATAAGACAAAATTAAATCTGGAGGTTCCAACCAGATATTTGCACGACCCCATCATCATATTTCTCAAGTTGGAAATAAAATATTCTTTCTTTCCAACTATAGAAGGTTGCTGACCGATTTAGGCTCTAACCTTCTGTAAGATGAGATCTCGTGATTGGATGATTCGATTGATCTGAAATCAATCAAATATTGTCCCTAAATGATTTT
This sequence comes from Melastoma dodecandrum, assembly GCA_029817715.1. NCBI lineage: Eukaryota > Viridiplantae > Streptophyta > Magnoliopsida > Myrtales > Melastomataceae > Melastoma > Melastoma dodecandrum. The sequence goes on along the minus strand of JARUPY010000397.1, from coordinate 4,617,083 downwards.
TACACGTTGGGGATGAATCTGGTCACTTTACGTTTTTGGCAAAATAAGTTTCCTTATTTACAGGAGGACAGAACCTCTATATAAAAGAAAAACCTAAAAAAACATTAAAAAGATAGATCAGAGGTAAGTCTTGGCATTTGGCAACGTTAGCGGGTGGTTAACGTGTGTGCGAGTGTGCAGGATGGGTTCTCCAGGCGAGAGTTCTCGCAGGAGGTAACTACAGCGGGTTGATCGTGGGTGAAGCCGCTCCGGTGACTTCGTTGCGTACGGATCTGAAGGACTCGACCGGAACTTTGTGGGTGACGTCGGACTGCGTGCATCAGGGCCTAGGGAAGGGTTCGTTGGTGGCGAGTAGGCGTACAGAGTTGGTCGGAGAGAAGGAGTCCGTAGCAGGGGTTCAGTGCAGGTGTGCTTTGGTGAAGCCACTCCGTGGGCGTCGTTGGCTGCAAAACCGAAGGACTTGGCCAGGAGTGCTGTCAGTGAAGCCGGGTGGGCGTACAGCAGGTCGAAGAGAAGGTTGTTGCAGCAGGCGTAAGTGGTGAGGGACTGAAACCTACTGTAGTCGTATTATCTTTATTTGTTTTGCAGATTAAACCAAAAAGACAAAAAGAGAAGCATATCAGAGGCATCCAAACACTTGGAGAAAGCGTCATCAGATCTGTTCGCTGATCCACAGAAGGAATAGCCCGCTACAAAGTCACAGAAGGCTGAAGCTTCCAGCCAACGTTCTGTGCTTGCTCAAGTCTGGTTGATTTCCTTGTAATTCGACCTAGACACATCCTAAACACAGCAAGAGTGTTTCTTGCATTGGTAAAGCTTGTCTTACCGTCCCGTGGTCAAAGAAATTGTTTTCTTACACCACAGAAGGTTTTACCTTCTACACTGTAATCTCTATACGAGTTATTAGTGAAAAGTGACCGAAAGTGGACGTAGGTGATTTCACCGAACCACTATAAAATCCTTTGTGTTCTGCGACTCATTTCGAAGTCAAATTCACACGTTCCATAATTACAGAAGCTTGAAGGCTCTGTAAATTACAGTAAGTTACTTCCGCTGTGCGGGTTGTGAAAAAGCGTTCAAGAATTCCTTAATTGGACTTAACACTAATTCACCCCCCCTCTTAGTATAATCTTTGGGCCAACAGAATTACATTACTCATCCTACTAAAAGTTAGACCCTCGTGCTGTAATAATTTTTTTTAAATAAAAATCATTGTTCAGTTCAGACGAAACAAAATTTTCCTTTTAAATAATTTCTTGTTTTGATTTGAATTCACAAAAAAAAAAATTCTACTTCGATTATTATTATCTTTGTATTATTAATTGAGTCCTTATAAACCCAAAACGAAAACGAAGAGAAGTGTGACCGAGTATTTAGCCGATACGAGAATATCTGAAACTCTTGGATTGCCCCAACCCCACCCACATACTCTCCCTTTAGAAGGGTGTCTTCGAGTATTCAATAATACATATTCATTGGTTCCCGCATGAACTACAACCGAATATCTTATCACTACCTCCACAATATGTATTTATTACATCAAACACTTTTTTTCTTCTGCAAAATAATCGAAATGTGTCCTGGGAAAAAAAAAGAAATTAAAGAAAAGCAAAACTTAGCTGCTCCCGTTTCTTTTTTTGGGTAACTTCATTTTTAGTTTGATTTTTTTCGGAAAAAAACAAAAACAAAAATCAAAGCACAGAGATGATGAATTGAAAATTAATTCTTAATCCGCATGGACTTCACCACCCAGAAGTTTTCTCCGAGTCTGACGATTCACCAATAAGATATGACAACCGCTGTGATAAACAAACAAAACAAAAAAAGAGTCAAAAGAAGTTGTATAGGTGATTGTGGATTCATCTGGAATCTTTAGAAAAGAAGAAAAGGACATGTTTACGTGTGAAATCTATTATTATTCCTGGCTCCCCAAAGAAGTGGGGAATGCTGCTACCGAGGCCCAAATGCTATCCCACCACCACCTTCTCTGTTTGGGTTTGGCCTTACTTAATCATGGGAATTAGCTCTATAGGGCCTCCAGTAACGACCTGCCTAAACCTACCATTTCATTAAGAATCACTTAAATGATCTGAACACGAAAGTTCTCGTACATAAAAGTTTTTCTTATGATCTGAACCCGAAAATTATTTATACTTGAATAACCCATCGGAATCTGATTTTTAACATAACCCTATTTCTAAGGTATATACCATATATATACCCATACCCATTCCTATTAGTTACAAACTTGTTTTGAAATATTTTTGTTTTTTTTTTTTTGTTACAAAGTAGCCTTATAGTGAAGTCCGCTTCTTAGGGCGGCTGTTGCCCCCGCTGATGGCGAAATCCAACCAGATCAATCCTCCCCCATCACATAAGCACGGGGATCATTCTCCTGGCGGCAGTGGTTGTACTCACTTCTGGCGAGCCAAGCAGCACAAGAAGCCGGCCTACGGAAGCGAATATACTCTCACCAGCAGATTCTTTGGCTTTTTCGATCGTCCCCAAATCTTGTCCGGAGTTCGGAAATCGATTTTTTTCTGCCGGACATGGAAACCCCAATGTCGGGCTTCGGTAACAACCAGAGGGATTTCTCGAGATTAAAACTTAAATGTCGGACATGGAAACCCCAATGTCGCGTTAGGATTAAAAGTTAACCGTCATGATCGAGGCGAGTAAAAGATAATAGTCATAGAATAAAATGACCATCCTCGCCGAAATAATCGTTTTTGTAATACGTCTTACGATTAGTTGTCGTCGTACCTCTTGCCAACATATTTTTGCAATGCTAAAATACCAAATTTTGGACTTTCAAATCAACGACAACGTTACAATGTGTGACTACATGCGACTCTAAAAGCGAAAATTTTTTTTTTGGGTCGGTCTTAAATTAATTATGATAATATTATTGTAAAGCGTTGTTAATACCAACTAATGATAGTGATTATCATCCCAGGCAGTCCACACACTTCATTTTAGGATTTATTTATTTTGTCATCGGGTCCTGTCCGGACGGCTCCACCCAATCCCCAGTCGCTTGTCCGCACTCTTGCCATGTCGACCAGTTATAAAGACGCGATCACAAGCCAGCTTCTTTCTAGGAAGTTTCGGCGGAGGACGAAACGTCTCTAAGATCCATTGAGCTGAGTAATGGCGAACGTTTCGTTCACGTTCCAGCCGCCTTCCCATGTAACTAATACCTACCGCTGCGATATTTCGGTGGAGGAGGTTGATGGAGCGGAACGTCAGCGTTCATCAGTTGTAGGTGCAACAGAATTCCCTGGTCGCATCCCACCAGGCGTTTCGATTTTGTCTGCGCTGGAATCAGAGGAGGTGGGGAAACAAGCGGGGCAGGGAACCTCTTCGACGGCGTCCTTGGAACTTATAAGCAATTACTGGAATGGCATTAAGAGGCGTAAGGAGGAAAAACTACTGGAGAAGAACGAGAGCACAGGTCGAAGGCTATCGACAGAAGAAATCATGAGGATGGCGGGGATGAGATTTATCCAATCGCAGGATCAGAGAAACGACTACATCTCGGCTATATCCCAACGTTTTGGCTCCGTCTTGTCAGGATTGTCCGAGGAAGAAATGAAAGAGGTGGATCTCGCTCAACTCCTCCTGGCTGCTGCCGAGAAAGTTGGGGAGAATGAGCTCGATCGCGCTAGCAGGCTGCTCTCGTACTGTGAGATGTTGTCATCGAAAGGAAGGAGCACTGCCGAAAAGGTTGTGCTCCTCTTCGTCGATGCTCTTCGCGAGCGGATCAATATAGCGAGAGGGGAGCATGACTCAAAACGGCTGGTGCTGAGGAACAACCAGTATTTGAGGACAAGTGCGTCGCAGATCACTTACTGTCGGATACTGCCCTTCATTCAGATCGCTCAGTTTTCCGCGATACAAGTGTTGGTCGAGAACACGGCCACCGCAAGCCGGATCCACATCGTGGACCTTGCAGTACGTAGCGGGGTGCATGTCATCATTCTAATGCAGGCCCTCCTGGACCGAAAGGAAAAGCCGATCGAGCTTCTCAAGGTCTCGGCAGTTGCGACCACAGAGATGGATACGGCGGAAGAGTCAGGTAAGAGACTGGTTAATGTTGCTAAATCGATGGGGCTCAACTTCTCATTCAGGGTGATCCCTGTACAACATATCGACGATGTGCGGGAGGAAATGTTCGACATAGAGGACGGAGAGGCCGTCGCTGTTTACTCGCCGTTGGTGTTCGAGGCATTGATCTCACGTCAGAAAACCCTGGAGAACTTGATGACTGTCATCAGGAGTCTAAACCCGTCCATGATGGTTATGACAGAAATCCAAGCAAACCACAACTCGTGTTCCTTCGTGGCACGGTTCATCGAGGGATTGTTCTTCTACAGCGCGTTCATGGATTGCCTGGACACATGCTTGGCCAACAACGGAGAGAAAAACATGGTGTCAGAGAAGTGCTTGTTCAGCGTGGTAACAAACATGTTATCGATGGAGGGCGAAGAGCGGACAATACGAAACGTTAAGATCGACGTGTGGAGGGCGTTCTTCACAAGGCAGGGAATGGTGGAGGTAGGCTTGAGCGAGTCCTCGCTGTTTCATGGGAGACTGGTGGCTCAGCAGTTCCCGAACGGGAGCTTCTGCACGCTCGAGCACGACGGGAAATGCCTCATAATAGGATGGAGGGGCACGCCCTTCCTCTCTGTTTCTGCCTGGAAGTTCCAGTGACGGGAAAGAGAAGAACGACAATCACAATGGGCTTATAAATTAATATCATTTGTGTTCTTCGAATGTATCCTACCACTCTTATCTCCAATCATGACTTCATATATTAACGTGTTTAGTGCACGTATCCACCCTACACCATTTGTGTTGGTATTGTTAGAATTTGTGATCCAAAGTTAGATATTTGGTTTGAAGAATATTTATTGACATTTTTAATATATTTATTTATGGTTCTTGAAATTAATATTATTTAGATTTTCGATATTTTTTCAAAGTGTATTTACATTATATGTAGGTGTCATCGTACATAACGAAGGACGGCAAACCACAATCGAGATATTATACACAGCGCACGATAAACGTTTTGAGTTTATATTTTACCTAAAAAGTTGGAGAAATGGTTTAACCTAAGTTTGTACTCCATGTTATAGTGAATCTTCTCCGTTTGAATTCACCAAATCTGTTAATTTCGTTTCTTCTTATTTTTCGTAGACTTCCGATCAAGAATCAAATTCGATTTGACACTCTTTCGTGAATTTCCACTCGAGTTAAGAATTGACATCGTATCGTGGTTGTTGAGAATCGAGATCCATGTTGGGCAATAGGTTCGAGACCGAGAAGGTTGATGACAGCATGAATTTCAACTGCTTATACATAGTTAATCGTAAAAAGGTTGTTGCAGATAAGTGAAAAAGTATTTCGAAGTTGACTTCTGACTAATGGAAAAAGATGAATGTGAGACCTATTGACAATTCAATCGTATTTATCTAACGAAGAGCATGTTTAAGGAGATAACGTTAGTCAAACTATGAAAAGCAATAAATATCATTTCAGACAAATATTCATCATGCTCAGAAAGATACGTACAACTGATAATCAGTTCAGAGGCCTCAAATTCTTATCTCGGTACAGAAGTGCTCAAACACAACTTGAGTGACAGGGGCAACCCGAATGAAAAGATAACCTTTGGCGAGAATTCGATGGAGTTACGAGAAGTCTCATCAGGAGGCATGCTCTGTTCTCGAGTTCTTCTCAGGCCCTTCACTCGAGATAAGAAGACAAGTCGAGCTCGTCGAAATTATCGATGCCATTCCGAGCTAAAGACCAATCCAGCGTTCATTTTTGCCGATTCCAAAGTGGGATGGGATAGACGAGCTCACCCTCTCGGCCCAAAGTTTTGAATGAATTGAAAAAAAGAATTACAACAATACCGTCTTTGGGGACGTCTTTGAGAAGGCTTCCTCCTCTGATTTAGGTGGCATTATGTTGACATGATGTTGACACAACAGGTTATCTTGGGCCCATTTCTGACAAAGCCCACAAAAGACACAAAGCCCATAACAGAGTTAGACGCACCAGGCCTGCATCTGTAGTCTACACAGACTATATGGCTGAGTAGTAACCCTGTAATCAGATGAACTTTACAAGCCTGCGCCTGCACAGGACACACGTCATGGAGAAAGGTTTAATAGTCCCGAGATAAATGGAGCTTACAACCCACGTCTGTACTAATGCACGTCTTAAAGACAGTTGATTAGCCCCGAAGTCAAAGGAGTTTATGACCCACGTTCACACGAGTGGAAGTCACTTTGTTGGCTCTGAGATTCTTAGGAGTGGTTGAGTATGAAAGATCTTCAGGAGGTCATAACAGACCGGGTATAAAAGGGAGAAGATCTCCCTCAGAGAAAATCACGATCAAATCAGCCAACAAAAGCTTATCTTACTCGTCACCCCTTAGTTGTTAGTTGTTAGGATTCACCGACCTGGGCGAAATCCATAAGATTTCATTGGTCTTCACTTCCACCATCAGAATGAGCAACCGTAGCTCTAGTAGCAAATCCCCGCCTTCACTTCCACCGTCAGAGTGAGCAACTGTAGCTCTGGTAACAAATCTCTGCCTTTCACTCCAATGCCAAGACAAGCCACCGTAGTCCCGGTACACTTCTCCACCTTCGACACCGCCACCAGGTTAAGCTACCGTAGCCTTGGTATCCACGTCCACCTCTACATTCGACCACATTATGTCCACCAAGCCCAGCAGCCAAGTTCCGCCAGCCAAGGAGTGCGAGTCTACAGCGCTCTGCCATCAAGTCTATGACTACGCTGACCAGATTCTTGAGTCCGGAGTACCCAGCGTTAAGTCCACAACATCCTTCACCGTTAAGTCTACGACCCCGCTCCGAGTCTACGGAGCCCAGTAGCCAGTATACGATCTTACCACCCTCTTTGTTTTTATTTTTATGGCCGTAAGCATTATTTACTTATTGTAAAACTGTTTGCATTCAATCAATTTCATTCAATTACTTACTGATGATCACATTTACAATCCATGTAAGTCTTATTATTAAATATTTCCAACGTTATCCGTTTTCTACGCGAACACGTTCGAGAATCCCTCTCATGCTTTAGGCGGGACCGGATTATATGCTTCATATGGGCGTTCGGAATAAATCCTAGATCGGTGGGACGGGATAGTGTAGTACATCTTAGGCATGCATAACCCCCACCTCTCTACGTATCTTTTTCCTATCTATCCTCAAACCCCGGAAAGCCAGAAGATTCTTGATGGGATTAGGATAACATTTTCTTTTTTTTTTTCTTTAAAAGAAGAAGAAAGGGGTAATAAATTCTAATAGTATTAATTACTTTTTAGACCAGCCGCCCTGCCCACACACTCAAAATAAATTCAATATCCCTGGAATAGTCTTTACACGTGTCGGTCGAGGGACACAGGTACAAATATTCGGACAAAGAAACCCGCCCCCACAAAATATCCTCTTCCGAAACTCCGCCCTTTCCCTGTCCGTGTCGGAAGAAACTGTTGGGTTTTGAAAAAATGGTAAGAAACACGATCCTGAATTTATATATTACATATAAATCAAATATAAAACGTGTCCAATAATTCATAGCTCAAGTTTATTCGAAAAAGTTTATGAACGTTAAATATGGCGTGACACCTCAAGGTCACTCTCGGGTGCTAACTCTCTGTGCTCTTACAAAACTCTCTAGGAAGCCTTTTCTTTCTCATAATAAAGTGATGACTCTCGCGTTTGCCTCTCTAAAAACTTATTCACCATTCCACATTATGTAGAATTTATAAAGTAAATTACTTAATTCGTGGGTTCCGACTTACTATTTAAAAATTAAAATTCTTACCGACAAACACCACGTAGCAAAGCTATGCTACCATATGCCTACTTGATTTCTTTACATGGTAAGGCACCGCCGTAATTATTTTACAATTAAAAATTACCAACTCTATGGGGTACGGTCAAGTAATAATAATTATACTATATTATTATAAACTTTGCCCTTCTACCTACTTAAATCCAACATTATGATTTTATGCTTTAGATATTTCAGAATAAATTTGTAGTCCAATAAATTTTAATTCTGAAAATTTATATCTTTTAATTCTAATATTAATTAAAATTAAAAATCAATGTCCATGTCGATGTGCTTTCGCGTGTGACCATGTAGGTTCTATATACGAAGACAGTGTACATCCATACGCAGACAGAGGTAACCGTCTAGCAACAATTTTTATCCACTCAACGAAATAGAATACTGGTCGTGAACCAAAAGTACATTGAACCGAACTGTGGAATTCAATCTCTTCACCTCACCGACATCCGATTAATTTAGTGCACTATGCGTCATCACTACATTAGTCATTTTACTTGATTTATGATATATAATAGATATTAACTTGAATGTTAAACATTCATCCACGGCCGTGTGTTTAAAATCACTAATATCTCAATCAAGTGGCCGATATGTCAACTCTCTATTCCAAGAGAGTGATAAATCATATATTGACTCAACCCTATCATCCTACGCTTTTTTAAACAACCAATAACCATATTACTCACAATCCGATTAAAGACTGCTTTTAACGGCATCAAGGCGCATAACTTTACGCATAAAATAAATGAATGTCTCAAGTCAAGAGATTAGTTACACTCGTTCAACAAGATATGTGACCAATGACGCTTAACATATGGTATTCTCTATAAACGGATCGTGTTCAGTTTACCATAAACTTGGGCACCCACAAGTATAACTTGGACACCCATCCCTCGATCTATCTCGACCTTAGTCATACTCGATGTTGATCTAAATGTTTATGTCCATCTAAACATTTATCCGATCAAGCCAATTTTAGATTGATAAATATTCAATCTATGGAACTTTACCATAAATTAATTACGAGCAGAAAAGTAATTAATAATAGTAAATACTTGTCTTTATTAACAACTATTCACACACATTACTAAGTGTCTTGGCACATATGTGTACACACTAACAATCTCCCACTTGCACTATTGCCAAGCACTATAGACTTTCAGTCCTAGGCCCCTCATAGGGGATTCATGTTTCTGCTGACGTAAAGCCTTAGTGAATGGATCTGCGATATACTCAAAGCATATAGTATGCACACAACTGAGCTGTACCTACAGACCATATTCCGTAAGTAGGCACTACTAGCTAGTCACAAATCCATGTACCCATCGGTATACTTAACTTGGGTTAATATTTTCTTAAACCCCTCGTCCATCAAATCAATTGATATTAGCTGAACTAACAAATCAATTAATCTAATTTAAGTCGACCTATCAATAAATTATGAAAAACTATAATTGTACTAGTGCACCCACAATTGAGCTATACTGATTCATGAAGTATGTCGACTATTTAATTTCAAGCACATTTTATACCCGAATAATTTATTTTCTAAGCCCTACATTAAATTGGGCTAATCATTTTTAGTTACGGGCCATAATTTTATCTCTCGACCTTTTACTAATAACTTAATCTTGGCCGAATTAATTTGTGGAGCCGACCCACTATTAATCGTATTAGTTGTGGAATGGCCAATCTAATTTACTGAAAGTCTAAAATACTTTTTGGTCCTTTTATTTCTCTTGGCCTTTTAAACAACTTTTAAAACTTGGCCAATCTAAATTTTAATTACAAATAACTCCTGCTAACACATTGGTTGGTTCGCATCTCTCTTATAAAACTAAAGTTATATCTATAACTTTAGCTTTCAAGTCTTTAAGCCGCACGTTTAATCATGGTTTAGTAAAAATTTATTTTAGAATTTTGCAAACCTATTCCTCGATCCGCATATTTTATCAACTTAATAATTAAGTAGTATTTTTATTGTGGGTATGGCTATTAGGTTTGAATAAAATAGTGGGAGTTTTATAAAAGTCATTTATATAACTATTCACAAATAATGATTAAAATTTTATTTACTGTAGATGTCGACTAACTTTTTGCTGCGAAGTATTTTGAAGAAAGCAAATATCCTCCAAGGACCAAACTACCTGGACCGGTATCAAAAGCTCATGATTGTACTGAAATAAGAAAGAAAGTTTCAAGTACTAGATTCTGAGCCACCGGCAGTGCCCGATGCAACACTTCTGAAGCAAATCGAATCATCTATGGCCATTATGTGGAAGATGCCATTGATGTGCAATGTCTCGTGTTATTTGGAATGTCTCCAGAATTGTAGAAGCAGTATGAGAATATGAGCTCTAGGGAGATTGATATCCTTTGTGCGAGCTCTTCCAAGAAAGTGCCTGAACAGAGAGATTTGAAATCTCTCGGGCATTTTTCGAGATGAAGATACAGGAAGAGAACCCTGTCGAGCCTCATGTATTGAAGATGATAGGGAATATTGAGAAGCTCGCAAGCTTGGGCTCCAAGATGGACACTCATTTGGATGTTGATGTCATTTTATGTTCCCTGCCTCCATCGTTTGCTCCATTCGTGATGAACTTCAACATGAACAACATGGAAAAGAGTCTTGACAATCTGTTGACTATGCTCAAGACTGCAAAGAAAGACATGAAATATAAAACTGTTTCAAATGCAATGTTTGTGAGAAATACCAACAAGAGAATGAGCACGTGGAAGTTCAAACCCAAGGTCAAGAAGCCGAAAGTATATACACACCGACGCTAAAAGCCCGAACTGAAAAAGGACCAGTAGATTCCCTAATCTGATGTGAGGAAGCTGAATGCTTTCACTGTGAAAAGGAAGGACACTGGTAGAAGAATTGTTACATCTTTCAAAAGGAAAATACCAGTGGGGCGGGTGCTTCAGGCATTTTTATGATTGAATGCAATTTTTTTGTTTCATCCTCATGGATCCTAGATTAAGGATGTAGTTCTCATATTTGTGTGGACCTACAGAGACTAATTGAATCCAGACGGTTGTCCAAGGGCGAGTTGGACCTACGAGTGGCTGACGGAGCAAGGGTAGCTGTAATAGCTGTAGGGACTTATGAAATAAGTTTGCTCAATGGACTTATTTTTTAATTAGAAAATTGTTATTATGTTCCAAGTTTTTCTAAGAACATCATCTCGGTGTCTAGTTTGGACACCAAAGGTTTTTTTTTAATTTAAGGACAAGATGTGTTCCTTTTATCTTGATGTTGTTTTCCACAAAAATGGATGTTTAAACAATGGTTTGTATGTTTTAAACTTATATGACCTTGTACATTGCATCAAGAATAAGAAACATAAATTGTTTGACTCAAACCCAACTTACCTTTGGCATTGTAGACTTAGTCATATAAACAAGAAGCGCATTGCTAAGTTGCTTAGTATGGGTATTTGGATTTATTTGAATTAGAATCCATGGATAAAATGTAAGATGACTAAGAAGCCTTTTTCCAAGATTGGTGAAAGAGCAATTGAACTGCTAGAACTCATACACAGTGATGTGTGTGGACCACTGTCAGTTCAGGCCAAAGGAGCTTTTATCTACTTCGTGACATTTCCGATGATTTTAGCAGATGGATTATCTATTTAGTGCGACAAAAGTAAAAAACTCTTGAAAAGTTTAAGGAGTTTAAGAATGAAGTAGAAATCCAATTTGACAGGAAGATTAAGATCATTCGAAGTGACCGAGTGGGTGAATATCTTAGTCAAGAATTCATTGATTACCTCAATGAGTGAGGTAAAATTTAAAAACTCACACCTCCGCGAACGCCAGAGTAGAATAGTTTTTCTGAAAGAAGAAACCACACACTCATGGACATGGTTAGATCAATGTGAGTCATGGAAGTTTTCCATTATTGTTTTGGGGTTATGTCGTAGAAATAGCAACATACATGCTTAACCGAGTCCCAACCAAAGCTGTAGAGAAGACATCATATGAGTTATGGCTTGGGAAGAAACCTAACTTGTCTTATCTCAAGTTATTGGGTTGTGATGCTTATATGAAAAACGATAGTTCGGATAAGCTTGTCGTAAGATTCATTAAGTATATGTTTGTAGGTTATCCCAACGAAATAAAGAGATACTATTTTTTATCTTCCAAGTGAGTACATAGTTATTGTTGCTCGATATGCTACCTTCTTAGAAAGGGAATTTATTTCTAAAATGGGTAGTGGGAGTAAAATAAGTTTAGAAGAAATTTCAGACACTATAGACCAGGTTGGAAGATAAACAGATGGATGAGGAGATTGTACCGCAACTGCAAGTGACCACAACCAGAATTTGTTCAAGAAACACAAGGTCTGCGTGAATCTACAAGAGTACATCAAGAACCCGAGAGATATGGGTAGATCGTAACTCAACATGAGGATGCACTACTCGTTGAGAATGACGAACCCTTGACTTATGAGGAAGCTATTGATTTAATAGATTCCGAGAAATGGCTAGAAGCCATGAATTTCGGGATGAACTCATGTATATCAATCAAGTTTGAGAGTTGGTAGATGCACTAATTGGGGTAAAAATTATTGGATGCAAGTGGGTCTTCAAGAAGAAGATTGACGTGGAAGGGAATGTTAGTACCTACAAAGCAAGGCTAATGACAAAAGGTTTCACTCAACGTCAAGGAATCGACTATGATGAAACATTTTATCGTTGCAATGTTGAAGTCTATGCGAATTTTACTTGTTATTGCAGCTTACAAGGATTACAATATCTTGCAGATGGACGTTAAAACTACTTTCCTAAATGGAAAGTTAGAGAAGAAAGTGTGCATGGTACAACCTCCTGGTTTTATAACGTCTAAGATTACAGATAAGGTATGTAAGCTGAAGAGATCCATTTATGAATTAAAGCACGCTTCTCGGAGCTGGAACGTAAGATTTAATGAAGCAGTCAAGGATTTGGCTGCTTCGAGAATCCAGATGAGCCTTGCATTTACAAGAAGATTAGTGGAGCAATATTGTCTTTCTAGTGCTATATGTTGACGATACTTCTTATTGGCAATGACAAGTGTAGCACAGAATCTACCAAATATTAGCTGAATAAGTGTTCTGCAATGAAAGATCTTGGGGAAGCGACTAATATTTTAAGTATTAGAATATACCGAGATAGACAAAGGAGACTGCTAGGATTAAGTCAAAGAACATATATTGACAAGGTACTGAAGAGAATCAGCATGCAAGATTCCAAGTGAGGATTCTTGCCTATGTAACATGGTATACAACTCTCCAAGGCGATGTGTCCATAGACATTAAAGGAGAGAAAGAGGATGGGTAAGATACCATACACTTCGGCTATTGGATCCATCATGTATGCCATAATATGTACAAGACCTGATGTATTATATGTTGACAAGTAGATAGGGTGATCCCGGCGAGGGTCATTGGACATTAGCCGAGACTATCCTCAAGTATTTAAGAAGAACAAAAGATACGTTCCTGATTTATGGAGGAGATGAGGAATTAGTTGTAAGAAGATATACTAACGTTAGTTCACAACATATCGTGATTATGTGAAATCGCAGCTAGGTAACATATTTTCTCTAAGTGGAGCGACTGTTTGTTGGAAAAATTCAAAGCAAGAAATAATTGTAAATTGTACAGCAAAGTCCGAGTACATAACAGCTTCAGAAGCGGCAAAAAAAGCTGTTTGGATCAAGAATTTTATGATAGAACTTGAAGTGGTTCCTAGTAGTCATGGTACAGTTCTGTTATACTGTGACAACAATGTTGTCATACGGCAAACAAATGAACCAAGGTCTCACCGGCGATCCAAGCATGTATTACGAAAATATCACATCCTTAGAGAAATCGTTCAGAGGGGTGATGTGTTGATGAGTAAAGTAGACACTAGTGAAAATATTGCAGATCCACTCTCAAAGGCCTCACCTCAGCAGAAACATGAGTACATGTGATGGGCTTAGGACTGAGAGTCCATAGTGCTTGGTAATAGTGCAAGTGTGAGATTATTAGTGTGTGCATATATGTACCAAGACACTTTGCAATGTATGTGAATAGTTGTTAATAAAAATAAATTTATTGTTTATTAATTACTTTCATTCTCGTAATTAATTTACGATAAAGTTTCATAGATTGATTAATTGTCAATCTAAAATTGTCCTTGATTGAATAAATGTTTAAATGAGACATGAACATCTAGATCAACGCCGAGTATGACTTCGGTCGAGTTAGACCAAGGGATGAATGTCCAAGTTATACTTGGGGGTGACCGATTTAAGAGGTACACTGGACACTACTCGTTTATAGAGAATATCACATGTTAAGCGTCATTGGTCACTTCTCTTGATGAAAGTGTTACTGATCTCTTTACTCGAGGCCTTTATTTATTCTATACGTGGAGTTATGCACTTTGATGTCGTTAAAAGCGTCTTTCATCGGATTGTGAGTAATACGGTTATTGGGTACAGAGCGAAGCGTAGAGAGGATAATGCTGAGTCAATAGAGAATACATCGCTCTATTGGATTAGAGAATTGACATCATGCCCACTTGATTGAGATATTAGTGATGTTAAGCACACATCCGTGGAGGAATGTTTATCATTCAAGTTAAGATATATTATATCTAAAAAATCAAGTAAAACGCTTAATTCAATGGGACGCATAATGCACTAAATTAATCGTGATGTCGATAAGATGAATAGATTGAATTACACAGTAATCGGTTCATAGTGATTTTTGGTTCATGATCAATATTCTATTACGTCGGGCGGCTGAAAAATATTGTTAGACGGTTACCTCAGTCTGTGTATGTATGTACAATGCCTTCGTATATAAAACCTAAAGGGTCTCACGCAAAAGCACGTAGATACGGATATTAATTATTTAATTTTAATAGATATTAAAATTAAAAGATATAAATTTCAAAATTAAAATTTGTTGAACTATAAATATATTCTGAAATATTAAAGGCAATAAATCCTAATCTCGGATTTAAGTTGGTCAAATAGGTATATGTTGTAGATATAATAATTAATTATGGTGAAATTTTGTGTAGGTATATGTTATATGTTGTAAATTATTTTTTAAGGCCAATTTATCCTTCTTAAAGTCAATCTAGACTTCATATGAACTATCTCGACTATATAAAATCAGGCAATTGGACTCGTAAAAAAATAAATTACGCCTAGGGAAGTAGGAGAGACGGAAAAAAGGGAAAAAAGGAGCGGGGAAGCAGTTCGGGTCGTGTTCCCATGCGGAATGAGTTCCGCGAAACGAGTTAGGGTTTCTCCTTCGGTGAGGAATAACCCTCGATTTTTCGCTGCTCCCTCTTGTTTCCCGAATTGGAGTCGGATGAATCATTCGTTCTCTCTTGGGTTTTCCATCTCTATCGAGTCGGGTGTCTTCCGCTGATCTGACACTCTGTTGTGTCCGAGAGGAGGGATCTTTATGTGATTTTGTTGTTTCCTTGAATCTCCTCGTTTCTGGGTCTGGCTTGATTTCTCCGAAGCTCAGTTGGGTCGTGTTCCTAGTGAACAATTTGATTTCTTTTTGTACGTGACGGGTGTGCTTGGGGGCGTTGGCGGTCACTTACCGTTTTGCAGTCCGTTTGGGGTTGGGTTAAAAGATAGTGATTTTTAATGTGGCAGGAGACATACCTCGAATCATCATTGTTAATAAGCGCTTCTCACTTCATTGTTGAGGAATTTGGCATGGCGACCTGCAAGCAATGATCATCATGCATCTGAAATAAAATCTAATTCTTTCTCTGTATTCATTTTGTGCTGTAGCGATGCATGCCTAGTTAACTGGGATGCTACGGATTTTAGCTTTTCTCTATTGCAAGACTAGTTGTCTACTTCCATCTCGAAAGTATTGTAGGAATCAGTGTGTCGTGGTAACTAATGTTTATATATCTGTTCAAACACCACGAGACCCAGGGGGATCGGGTGCTTATCTAGAGAGGGGACCCCCTCCTGGTTCTGGCCTGTAAAGAGGAAGAGGGAGCGGAGTTATGACAATGTCGAAAGAAGACCAAGGAGTCCTAATGATTCTCGGAGCCCGCACATGTGAGACAGGAGCCCTTCACCGAGAGGAAGGAGGGACAGTCCTGAGCCGATGACAAAAGTCCAAGGGGCAGAACTGATCCGTCCCCTGATGAACGCAAATGGGACAATGGATTGGACTATGATAATTGTCCCTGGGGAAGGGAAAGGAGCAGGAGCGGGAGCCAAAAAGGGGACCCATGAATAACACTGAAGCTGCTGTCGATGGCGATTACAGAAGCCCTGTGGAGGAAAACGACCATGAACGCAAACCAGGGGGAGAAAACGGCCATGAACGCAGCCCAGGAGAGAAAACGGTGATGATCAGGACGAAGAAGGCAACAATGACGACGATGGCGGCGGCGTCAACGATGACGATGACAATGTCAGTGGCGGCAATGATGACGACAACGGCGGCTCTCCATGAGCCTGTGGTTTTTGTGTTATGGTATTTACTCATTAGTGAATGATCGATGCCCGGTTGTTTGTATCGGACTTTTTCCCGGATTACCAGACTATTTGATTCGCCTCGTTTATCATAAACATTGTGGCTCGCTGGCGAAGAACTGAAAAATTGCTTCCATGTTTCTTCCTTCTTGGCACCCACCTCTGATTACTATGTTGTGGTCTCTTAGCATGCATATGGATAACCAATCTTTGCTTGAGCATATGTGCTCTCTCAAGCACCAGGTGTAAATTCTAATTGTAATGCATGTCCGCGGATCAACAACCCGTGCACCCACAGCGCATGGGAACACGACCTGAACTGCTCCTCGTTTCCCTCTTTTGCATGTCCCTCCGAAAGTTTCCCCATTTGTAATGCGTCAAGGAAGTCGGTCGACAAGTCCGCAATTATAAGATCGACTTTTACATGGGAACAACGAAATCAGTCTAGAAAAGCTACTTTTTCGTTATCAAAGTCGACATTTTTAAGGCTGATTCACTGCTTCAAGAAATTTTTAAACTTGATACCGCGTTATTTTACGGATTAACGTTATTTACGAATAAACCAAGCGTGTTATCTAACGTATATTATTCTATCTATACCTCGTAGGCCTGGATCGGTTTCGGACAATTTTTCCGAACCCTTCAAGTGCTGAAAAGCAGAGCCAAAGCTTAACCTCTAAGCTAAAAAGAAAGCCTTCAAATGAGAAAACATGGTCCCTAAATCCGACTCCAAACTCAAGGTTACTCCCCTCCCTTCTACGTTCTTCTCCTCTTGTCTGTTCCCTGTTTTCTTTTTTTTTTTTTTTTTGGGGGGGGGGGGGGGGTGTGATCGATCGGTTCTTGTTTCAGAAGCCTTTCTTTCTAGGCATCATCGGATTGTGCCCCTGTCCGATTCTCGGTTCTTGTTCGTTCGCGGGGTGGGAATTCTACGAATTTTCCTTTCCTGTCAGTGAATTCTTCCTTGATTGCTTCGAAACTGGTGTTTTTAGTACGGTTTTGGTGGTTGTGGTTTCAGTGTTGAAGGCTTGGTGCTGAGAAAGCGTCGGCCTAATTCACGGCTTTTGCGTAGAATTCGGCGAATTCTTCCTCGGGGACACTCTGTTGTTTTGTGGATTCTCCCTTGATGGCTTCGAAATCGGGCTTTCTTTTTCTTAGTGTAATTTTTCCGCTTCTCCCTGCTTTTGTTTGTTTGCCTGAGGTTAACGAGTGATAGGCATTAGGAGATTGCATTTCGGGTTTAACACATTGTGTTCGTCTCGAATCTTCTCGTTAAATCACTTGATCATGGAAAGTACATGAAATTGAATAACAATTACAAATAATTGGTATATTGCCTTGTGCTGTGCCGGCTTCAAGTTTGATATCTGTATTCATTACGCTGTTTGGGATGTGTTTAAAATTAGCACCCCCGATATTAGTCTCATAAGCTTTTCTTTTAATGGATGACGGGGTGAAGAGAATAAAATGCTCTGTGTGAAACAAATGTATCCAACTTCATTTCCATGTTGCTGCTCATGTATAGGTTCTGTCAATGGTCTCATGATTTTTTTACTGCTTCGAAACGGGTGTGTAGTCCGCAAAGACTTCCTTCTTTCTCTGCTTTCCTTTTCCTTGGAATTATTACTGGTTCTGAGATTAATGAAATCAGGTAAAGCTGAAACTTCCATAAAATGTTCCCTTAGGTTGTGTGCTTTGTGATCTTGTTATGGAATGAGACGCATTTGGCTTGCAATTCATGTTGATTGCTAGTGGCTTGGTTTGGTATTTTCTGCTTTGGCGATGTTAGAAGTGGCACGGAGAACAAGCAGATGATGGTGGAGGACAGTTGGCCTACAAGATAAACCAGCTAAGGAGGCAGATTCATGCTGAGAGAATGGCTTCAATAAAAGTAAATATCTTCTGTTGCATTACACTCATGCTCGATTGCTCCCTCTATCATTTAACTGTTCGGTTAAGCTTTAATTAGCTCAAGATAGTGATGTTGATTCGGTATGCTTTACAAGCCAATTCAATCTGTTGGGCACTCATTCGCATTACTGGCAACCCTTTCTGACCCAGGTTCTTTTCCATATGCTGTTCTACAGGAGAAGATTGAGAAAAATCGAAATAAAGTTGAAAATGATGTCAGCCAGATTTTTTCAACCACCTCCAAAGACACTGTTGTTGTGAATTTGCTTTCCTCGAGGATTGAGAAGCCTCTCAGCATGCTGAGTGGGTTTCTTTCTGGTTCAGGAGAAAAAGATAGCTTTGTCACTCACGAGGTTGCTTCTTACATTACTGCTAAACTTCCATGCACAGAGAGGTTGCCGCCTTATACTACATGGATATTTTTGGACAAGTATGAAAGAAGGCATTGTTGTTTACCTCAACTATTGAATTTAACCAGCCTTTTTACTGCTTCTCCATTAAGTCCCAGGTGAATGCAGAATCCTGAGTTGTTTTCACTTGCTTAGGAACCAAAGAATGGCCGAGGACCAGTCTGTTGTTGGGAGGAGGCGGATTTACTACGATCAGCATGGCAGCGAGGCGCTCATTTGTTCTGATAGTGAGGAAGATGTCACTGAAGCTGATGAAGAGAAGCACGACTATTCCGAGGGTGAAGACCGTATAATATGGTGAGCATCCAGTAATGATTGGTTCTTCAAACAGCCTATTCTCTTTATTGGAGACAAATTCCGATAACTTTGTGTAAGTTCCCAAATTAGTGGAGTAATCGATGTCTTACCGAGGCTATTAGAGTAAATAGTTCGTATGGTTGATAACTAGGTGATGGCACATAATAGACATGATTTTAAGTTCTATGGTGTGTACCTCATCCTACAACTATTTTGTTCAGGATGGCATTTGAGGAGCATGGTTGCTGTGAGGATGTACAGAGAATCTTAAGTCAGCAGATTGGAGTTACTGCGGAAGAGGTTCAGGTAACCTTATAAAAGTTTAATTATTGAAGGGATTTTGTCTGACTTCTTATTATGCTGGCTTTAATCTTTCCTTCCCTTTTTTTTTTTTGTGATCATTTTTTCTTCTGGGAGGTATGCAGGACAGGTACAAGTTCCTAAAACTGAAATATGCTGCAAAGATCAGCAGTTGTAATGAAAAGAATGAGGATGCGTGGATCAATGGATTATCCCCAAACAAGACCCTTACTGCCGCTTTAGATTCTTTGGACAATTTATTCTGTCGTCGTTGCTTGGTAAGTTATTTTGATTCCATTATCTTAGTTTTGTGTAGTGTCGTTTGACTTGATTTTGGACCTATTTGTTTCCTTGATGAAACACGACTATGATGTTTCTGCAGCTGTTTGACTGTCGTCTTCATGGATGCTCCCAAAGCCTAGTGTTCCCTGTAAGTCGAAGTTTTTATATCTCCCTATGGTTTGTTGACGGATGCATCTTCTTCTGCTTAATTGCTCTTGTTTTTCCTTCCCTGAAACAGAGTGAGAAGCAAGTATCCGTGATTGAGCAAGGGGACAAGAAACCTTGTGGTGATCACTGCCACTTGCAGGTAAACAGTTCTCCTGCCTCTGATACCAAGTTGGATTAAGCATTCAAATCCTAGTGCCATGGAGCTGTCTTCATCTGATAAATTGATCTCTAGAGATAGTTTAGTTGTAACTGTCATAACAACTCTACCTGTAGCATCACTCCTATATCATCTGCTGTCTATGCCTAATAAACAATTTAATAAGCACATGTTGCTCAAAGTCCTTCGAATCTAGTGGGTGTAAGGGTAGGTTGGGGTTTATGTATGCATCATTTCCCTCATAATTTAAGATATTGTTTCCGTGCCTCGAACCTGGAGCAATGTTAGAGGTAACTACTGCTTTGTCCCCAGGAAACTAAAGCTAGGACTGATGTTTCTGTTAGATGTTCCCATAGGGCTGGCATAGCCTTCTATTGCAAGGTTGTTTTATGGCTAAGAGCTGGACACCCATGCCCGATCTCATAAGCCAGACCAACATGGACTTTGTGACAAACCAGGGATGGCTTATTTGATACAACCTTTTGACCAACATCAGACAGCCCATTTATGCTCTTGTGACCAGACATTACGCTTGGATCGCCAGAAATGAATCTCGATGCTTTCTGTTTCTTATTGACTATCATTAATAGGGCTCTGGCGATGAGAGCTGACCCATTACCGATGGGTGACTGTTTGATATAATTTCCAACAATTAGTAATGGTGGTGTTGCCCTTTTCTTTTATGGAATTTGGAGTGATCGGTTTCAGTAGTAAACAATTTGATTCTACTAGACTTTTGTCTCTTGATCTGGTTTCAATTTTGAGGGCCTGCTCACCTTAGTTTTTCTGCAGTTAAGACCATTGGGCAATATACCCATGATCGAATCTGGCAGGGAGAAAGTGGAACCTGTAATGTCCTCAATTGATGAAGCTAAAAAAGATAGTTCGGGAATCATGGAGGATCAGCCTCTGCCTTTGAAGGTGCTAACTGCCCTCACGGAATGTAATGATGAGGGATCTGAAAGAAGTACGCCTCAGAGGATTGAATGCAGTGATGATTTAGGTGGAAAGCGCAAAGAAATGGAACAAGAAGTACCGACACACAATCTGGAACCTTCTTCTAATTTTGAAGGCCCACCCACCAAGGTTCAGAAGCAACTTGCATCGGCTACTCTTGGGGAATCCACTTTCGATCATATCACTGAAGTCACATCTGCTAGTTTAATTGAATCTCGTGATCATGGTTCCGAAGAATTTTCATCATGTAAAGATGCTTCTGGGACGAGGGACGAAAAAGTTGGCCCAGATGTGGAGGTTTTGGTTGATTCTGGTCAGTTGATGACATCAACTAGTGCAACAGATGAGGAAATTGTGCGATGTAACATTGAGGAGCCCATGCTTACAATGGTGGAGGCACATCGGGCTGTAGGTCAAGTTCAAAGACCAGCCGGTGACCTCGATTGGAAACCCCTTGAGAGAGAACTTTACTTAAAGGGGATAGAGATATTCGGAAGGAACAGGTGAGAATGTTTGAAGACCCAAGTCACTATTTTTCTAGCATTTCCTGCATTGTTGTGTTCCTTGCTAATTGTTTTATGTAAGTTACAGGTACTGGAATTCATAGGACTAAGTGCCTCTTAGCATTGTAACAAATTGCAGAATCCGCCATTAGATGAATCTTTCAACTTGTTAACCGGTAGTGATCGTTCTTATGGAATGAGATAATGGACCTTGGGACAAAAGCACATACTTGTATTAGACCAACATAGCCATTTTTTTTCCTTTGGAGAATTGCACTAGCAAGCGAGAGGAGAAAACCATTTCTTCAGATTTGGGGAAATGCTAATTCAGAACACCAGCTGACTGTTGTTGGGTCAAATCTACGTCCATGTGACGACTGATTCATCTCCATTTGAGATTCACAGACAATTTCTTCTCTATTTGATTGGCAATGTTTTTCCTGAGAATTGATTCTCTGAATCGACATTGATTTGTACAGGCTTCGTATTAGGCTGGTTAGTTATCTTGTATAATTCATCGTCTGAATCATTATTCAAAATGAGATTACTTGAGCTTCTCTTTGATAATTATTCTTGTTTATTTTCAGCTGCCTCATTGCAAGAAACATGCTCTCTGGAATGAAATCTTGCATGGAAGTGTCCAGATTTATGCTTGATGGGGGAGTTTCATCAGCCCATGGATCGATTACTGCTCCCGAATCAGATGATTGTGAAAAGTCGTACTTGGATAGAACCAATGTATGTTTATTTTTCTCCGATTGTGTTAATGACTACGAAGGACGTGGAAGCATGGGAGTAGATCATCATTAAATTGGATGATATCACAAGGTCGCCAATTATACCCTGTTTTACAGGATCAACAATCAGTCCCCAGAACTCGGTTACTCCGTAGGAAGGGTAGGGCGAGGAAGCTAAAGTACTCTTGGAAATCTGCCGGTTACCCATCCATGTGGAAAAGAATTGCAGATGGTAAAAATATGTCATGTAAGCAGTACACTCCTTGTGGTTGCCCGTCGATGTGTGGGAAGGATTGCCCATGTCTTCAGAGCGAAACCTGTTGCGAGAAGTACTGTGGGTGAGGGGTCCTGTTGCTGTTGCTTCTCACGGGAGATTTTGAAATTCCTTCATGTATCTGCCCATCAACGAGGGAGAATAAGATTTCTCCTCTATCTAATTTCATTTCTGTTCATGCATGAGTTTTGCAGGTGCTCGAAAAGTTGCAAAAACCGATTCAGAGGATGCCACTGTGCAAAGAGTCGGTGTAGAAGCCGACAGTGTCCTTGCTTTGCTGCTGGACGTGAATGTGATCCTGATGTCTGCCGCAATTGCTGGGTCAGGTAAAAAATAACTCTTGATAATGGCAATGCTTCAAGGTGGGGAGCGGCCTTTTCTTATCTTGAACACGCCCTTGCTTTCTGTCACAGTTGTGGGGATGGTTCGTTAGGAGAGCATCCTAGACGAGGGGAAGGTCAATGTGGGAACATGAGGCTACTGTTAAGACAACAACAACGAGTAAGATGGGCGTTATTTGTTAAAACGTAATCAGACTTTGGTATGAAGTTTGGTTCTCTTTTTAATTTTTCAGATTCTCTTGGCGAAATCGGATGTTGCTGGATGGGGAGCCTTCTTGAAGGTTGGAAAGTACTGATTTACTTTGACTTTCTCGATTTTAATGAAGGATGGAATTTACTTTGACTATCTCGATTTTAATGATCTCATTGCAAAAGTGACGAAATCATGAATGGATGCCGGCTCGAATTGCCTGAGATTGTTCTATAATGTTTCCTGTTTTGCCGACCTTCTCATTTCAGAATTCTGTCAACAAGAATGACTATCTTGGAGAGTACACTGGGGAGTTGATCTCTCATCGGGAAGCAGATAAGCGTGGGAAGATCTACGACCGCGCAAATTCATCATTTCTGTTTGATTTGAATGATCAGGCAAGTTTCTTTGAGTGGGTTTACTGCATCCCTTTGTCTTAGTACTGTTCTAGGTTGAGCTATACACATTCCTAGGTTGATTCACGTTGGAAAGACTCCTGTGGGTGTCGCTTTCTGATCGTTTCGACCTTCATCTGCTCTGCACAGTATGTCCTCGATGCATACAGAAAAGGAGACAAGCTGAAATTCGCGAACCACTCCTCGAACCCAAACTGTTATGCGAAGGTGCTGCGTCCCGTTTACATTACTGGTGTATTATGATGAATTCATGCATACATGAAGTTGGTACCCTAAAAAGATCTCGGGTTCGTCAGGTGATGCTGGTGGCTGGGGATCACCGCGTGGGGATCTTCGCCAAGGACCGTATAGAGGCGAGCGAGGAGCTGTTTTACGACTACCGCTACGGACCTGATCAGGCACCCGCGTGGGCCCGGATGCCGGATGGTTCGAGAAGGGAGGATTCGTCGTTTAATCAAGGTAGGGCAAAGAAGCATCAGTCTCATTGAAGGGAATCTAAGAATGATGGTGGCTGCTCATCCCATGTCTAAGTTCATAGTTAAACTACAAACAAAATCATAAGTTAGGTAAATAAATAAATAAAATATATTAATAATTTGTCCGCGGTACCTTTTAGAGTTTTGTACGAAAATACGGTTAGTTTAAAAAAAATTTACGAAATACAGTTTAAGTTTCGTAAAATATTATTCACCGTCGAAGGGGTGCGTTCCCTCCAAACCTGCTCCTCTGGAGAAATTATCCGAGTGTTGGGATCCTTTCGAGGGATACACAAGGGGCGGGTACACTTGAGAAAAATCGCCCAAGTGTTGGGGTTTCTGGCGTCTAACGGGGAATCCGCCCCCTTTAGTAATGAGCAAGGGGCAGGTTTTCGACTTAAGTCGGGAGCTACCCCTCTCGACCCATTTCGTTGAAACCCTACCTCGGACCCCCGGCCCTCGACGCCCAACTTTCCTAATCCTTCGTAGCTCTCCTCAGACAACCCAAACGCCCGATTTCCCTCCTCCCAACTTTCCTAATCCTTCACACACTCCCTCACGTCCCAGTCCCCTCCGACGCCCGAACCTCCACCCGCTCGCCGTCGTCGTCACGATCCTTTGTGGTCACGATAATTATTATCTGTTTTGGTGATTTTATCGCTAATTTTTCTAAATATAAGATTTTGGTTAAAATAATTCAAATTAGGGGTAATTTAGGTCATTAATCAATACTACTCATTCGAGTGTCAGAAGGCCGTAGATGCTTCACGATGTCATTCTTTTAATTGCAAAGACAATTGATCGGAATATCCTTTTTCGAGAGTCAATCCCGTATACGTAATGAAACGAATATTAAGGAGAAATCTCGGAAGACTAGTTGTGGGTTATGTGGAAAGGAATGTCATAACCGACATAGCTGTCCTAGTAGGAATCTTTGTACGTGTTTTTTCAATGTTTAAAATGAGTTTTTTTCAAATGTGTTCTAATAGGAATCTTTACTGTTATGCTTAACTTGAGTTTTTATTTAACCATTTTTATATTATCTTACAGAAAATTGCGTCCAGGGCCAAGGAAGATAGATCTTCTTAATGCTCAAGGAGAGCATCGGTTGACGGCTATATGAGAAGCCAGATATAGCGTGGTATATCAACTTCTTCGATTTGAAATTAGTTCATTATCTTTCATTTATTCATACCTTGTTTACTAATTCGTGTTTTATTTACAGAACAACGTTCTAACTTACCGTCGAGTTGAAAAATCACTCAAGGGAGTTGCCATCGATCCGAGGATGGATGTTTACCTCCGTCAGGCAGGGACTCGTCTAGTAGTAGCTGGACTCCGCCTGCCTTTTTCCTTCACCTCGTAAACTCAGCTTCTACGGAGTCGCGAGCTTCGCTTCATTTCCTTGGATTGGGCGCTTATTACAGCCTTGACAGACCGCCGGAGGCCAGAGACGCATACCTTCCATATAGTGCACGGTGAGATGACTGTCACCCTACAGGATGTAGCGATTCAGCTGGGTTTGCCCGTACATGGTGATGCGTTGATAGCACACACCTCCGTATCTAATGAGGCTGTGTATCTGGAGTTGTTAGGCCGGGTACCTAGGGGTGACAATATTAGGTCCGGTCGTATTAGACTTAGTTGCCTGGCCGCCAATTTCTCAGAAATTCCGATAGATGCCTCTGAGAAGGTAGAGCAGATGCATACTCGGGCATATATTTTGCAGCTGCTTGGCGGGATGATATTCACAATAAAGTCAGACAATTTAGTACACCTATTCTAGTTGCCGTTATTAGCAGACTTTGAGAGGGCTGGACAGTACAGCTGGGGTAGTGTCTGCCTTGCTTGGCTATATAGGAGTTTGTGTAAGGCGGCTCACCACAAGACATCACAGATAGATGACCCTCTCATCTTATTATAGATTTGGGCATGGGATAGAGTCCTAGACATGGCGCTTCGAACCCCATTTGTAGATAGCATGCCCTTGAGGTAGCGCTGTGCCGTTGCGAAGGATGTCCGCACGGTGACTACCCATGTCCTTTATTCCTACCGAGAGGCCTTTGATAGGCAAAGCAAAGATCAGGTAAACTTTACGATTCAATATAACAATTTCATTTCATTATATCGTATCTTACTCAAACACTCACATTGAAATATGCATGTTATTTGGCATCCTTACCCGAAAGAGTTGATATACATGCTTCCGGAGTATTGTCGATCGGTAGAGGCCTTTTGGCGTGCCCGAGTCCCTCTCATCTGCTTCTACATCGTGGAGTGGCACTACCCGGACAGAGTGATCTGGCAGTTTGGCCATCAGCAGCTCGTGTCGGATCAATGCGATAGCAAAAAGGCACTACATCGGATGGATTTGCGCGGCAAGACTATGAACAACTGGAGCGAGATCCATCGAGAGTTTGTGGAGCTGTGGCAGGATCAAGTGAACAGGGTCGTGAATCTACTTTGGGAGTCTCGCAGTAAATACTCCAAAGGGTACGCGAGCCACAGTAGGCAATACATATCGCACACTGGCTCCATGTTATGCACAATGGTAAGTCGATACATTTTTCCATTCACTTCTGTCGTTTTTTTATGATATAGATGAGGAATTTCCAAACGATTAAGCTTCGATCTGACCAGCCCGAATTAGTTTCTATTGCCGAGGATTCTATGCAGTTGATGAGGGAGTACGTACAGGTACTATTGTATGGTCGTATCGGTTGGTTGGGAGATCAACCTACATACGAGTTCGTGCCGCCACATGGTGGACAACATATGGACGAAGATCCTCATATTGATGAAAAGGAGAATGCGGAGGAAAGGGATGATGATGTGCCACCTACATATGAGGAACCCGTGTTTGACGAGGAGGGCAATGAAGTCGGAGAGGGCATGCTCATCTCGCAGGTGACACATCAGAGGTTGATTACAGCACACCTCACTTCGAAGCTGGATCCAGTTCGACCCCAGGAGCTCCGGCTAAAGGCACGAGAGAATTCGAGTATGTCACAAATTTCATGTTCGTTTGAGTTAAACTCCCGAAACTCAACTAATATAACATTTTCAAGTACGACCATCATTCATAGAAGGATATTCTCAGATCATCCAGCTGTATTCGGATAATTCATCGGAGCAGCCTCGCGTACCAGATCCCGTCATTATGCCTAATGTGAGGAGGAAATATACGAGGTGTAGGGAACTTTACTGATGTTTGTAAACAAACATGTATGACTTTTACGTATTATATTCTAAGGTTTTATGAATGATACTGTTCTAGTTTTCTATTTTCAATCAGGGATTGTTTCGAAGTTAGATTGATTGGTTATTGTGTTGTTGAAACATGATTTATAATATAATTTATAAGTGTAGGTTTATTTCTCTAAGTGTTGGAGGGGAAGGTTTACGCACCCTCATACTGGGTTCGGATGCCGCATAAGAGCGTGTTTTTAAAACCTGCCCCTTCCTGTTATACACGGAGGGCGTGTTTTGAAACTGTGCCCTCTTTGTAATTTGATGGGCGCATTTTCAAAAGGTGCCCCTTCAGACGGTTAAACAGTATTTTACTAAACTTGGACCGTATTTAGTATATTTAAAAAAAATCGTATTTTCGTACAAAACTCGTACCATTATAACTCATAGTTTTTCCCTTCAAAACAGTATAAATCTCCTTAGAGGACTTGTTTTCGATTAAAGTGATCTGGTGGTTTGAGTGGAAACCTCAACAGTAGCATATCATTTAAAGAGTTTACGAGATCATCATATGCCTTGCGTCTCCGATAGGTTATCCGCCTGCGAATCGTGAACCATTGATCGAGGCGGAGGAGCTTTACAACGAATGTACAAGTTTCTTACGGGAAATTTGCAATGGTAAGGACAAGCATCACATTCCGTTGCTTGTGGTGACTTTTTTTTCTCGACAATGGTGTCC
The DNA here is from genome assembly GCA_029817715.1 of Melastoma dodecandrum. Taxonomy (NCBI): domain Eukaryota; kingdom Viridiplantae; phylum Streptophyta; class Magnoliopsida; order Myrtales; family Melastomataceae; genus Melastoma; species Melastoma dodecandrum. Next base: position 4,589,347 of record JARUPY010000397.1, on the reverse strand, counting down.
TCTTCGCGGGCTGCAGTGCACATCCTAGGCAACGGAGGGAGGAACCTGGAGGTCAACAGCGACCGAGTCCCCAGGAGAGAGCTCAAGGGGGAGAGAACCCGTCGAGAAGACCCAGACGTAGGGTTACCCCACTTGATGGGAAGCATAAGGTAAACTTCTGGACATCGAGCTTCCTGTCGGCAGGAAGGCCTCTTGCTCGTCATCGCGGCTGACGGGTCGAATTCCACCACAACCTGCTTGGGGCGGTCCATCATGAGCTCAGAGGCAGTAATAGAGTCGCCAAAGCTAATCCTGGGAGGGGCACCGCCGGACGGGTGGTGATGGATGGAAATGGAGGAGCGGTTGCCCAAGGGGATGACATAAGTGCAAGGTCCGGCCCAATCGGCCCACCAAAAATGCCCTAAGGCCCGCCTACAGAAAGAAGGCCCACCACATGCCCTAGGCCTATGCAGCCAACTAATCTACTCAATCTCAGGCCCAAAAGAACCCCTAACCTACTTATGTACGTAGTTAGCTACCAAGATCGCCGCCATCTAGCAAATTAAAACATTATGGACTGATTTACTAATGATGAGATGCCCCTACATTGGTTTTTAGTCTGGGGTGGAGTTTTAGTTTTGCCATTTGGTACAAAGATGAGTTTTCGCTGTTGCCGAATGATTGAACATTTCTTATAGAATATATGACGCCGCTCAGCCATTGGGTTACATATGTTATTTGTCACATCTTACGTTAAGTTACGTGCTCCCTCTGTTTTGGTTGAACATTCAGAATATAGGGAGGAAAGGGAAGGAGCCGAGATGGACAAAGTCGATAAGATTTTGGAATTAAAAAAAGGATAAGCACAAACCCAACGATCGCCATCGAATTATTATTATTATTATTATTATTATTGTTATTATTATTATTATTATTATTATTATTATTATTATTATTATTATTATTATATTATTATTATTATTATTATTATTATTATTATTATTATTAGTGAATGAATTGTCATAGGATGGCTTCGTCAAACCTTCACATCAATTCCAATAAACCTTTTTTTTTTTTTGGTGAGGATGAAACAGGGTCCACATGGAGTACAGGGGGGCATTTCATCACCACCTCCCCTCGCCTTTTCCCCCTCTTCGTTTTTAAACACCTTCAGCCAAAAGAAAGGAAGAAAAGAAAGCTAGGCATGGCCAAACCATGGGAGGAGAAGAAGCAGCAGGATGATGAGGAAGAGGGCGGCACGTTGGCCATCTTCGTCTTCGATTACGGCTACGACCACGTCCTTGACCTCTCCCTCTCCTCTGGGTCTATTGCTTACTGCAGGATATGCCACGAGGCCGAGTTCGAGAGCTCCCGGGTACTCGAATCTCCCTGCGCCTGCTCCGGCACCTCCAAGGTTATTTTCATCTTTATATTCTTATATATTCGCTCGATAAAAGACCGCCCCCCCTGACTCCATGTTTTGTTTACTTAGTTCGCCCACAGGGATTGTATCCAGAGATGGTGCGACGAGAAGGGCAATACAACCTGCGAGATATGCCTCCAGGTAATAATAACCAATTCCCCTACTGTTTGATTGTTTCCTCTGTTCCGCTCTGTTTTTTTCTTTTCCACGGGGAAAGCTGGGACTTTTTGGCGTTTGTTAAGCCCAGTCGTAATCAGAAACACCCAATATTCAATTAATGTCCGAATGCCAAATTTCTTCCATGTTACACAATCAAACAAACAGTTGTCTCTCAATCTCCTCTTTTCTCTTTTGTCCACGATAGAAAATTCGATTGAATACAGCTAAGGTGGTGGTGGTGATGAAATATCGCAGAGTTACAAACCGGATTACGCGGCCGCGGCACCTTCAGTCTGCAAGAAGCCTCAGCTGTTTGATGCCAGGTCGACGACGTTCGGGTAAGGGCGCGGTAGGAGGGGGGGCAACTACCCAACAACGTAAACATTTAACTAAAATCATGCCATTTATATCCCTCCAGTGATTTTAAATGAATACTCACATCATAAACACATTAGAAATAGAAAATGGAAGAATATGATCATGAAGAGTTAAAATAGCATGTGAGGTACGAGCCACAGACAGGGAATGAATGCTTTGTATCTACGTATCCCTCTAATAATAATACTAATACATGTGACGTAGGATTAATTGGTCACTTGTCCTAAAAGCTAAACCTGATCCTGCTTTTTGCACGATTCTTGGGATGTCATCCTTTCTTTCTTTTTACATGTTTTGATTTATTTTTCTTTTTACAAACAGGAGCTTGATTGGGTTTGATGATGATTCTTGCAGGGATAGCTTGCAAGTCCCGCGGTCTGACACACCCGGAGGAGCCGCTCGGGGGTTCCCGGTCGACGAAGACGAAGACTACGAGTGTGCCGCATCCGCGGACCGTGCCGTCACGTACTGCCGTTCCTTTGCTCTCACCGTGAGTCAGCTTCACATGGCAATGTTTTGTTAATGAATGCTCCTAGTCCAAATTCAATTAATGAATGCTTAGTGAATCTGGGTTAGGCCTAACGATCACAAGATTTTTAATAGAATTTGGGGTCGATTATCGGCATCATTTCGATCGATTAGCCTTTTAACTAAAATTGGGTCCCCTTTTGGTTGTCATGACATTGGCATCCCAAATTGTCGGGTGAAATTAGGCCTTTTTTGGGTTGTTGAGTTGACGGGAGTTTGTTTACCCTCTTCCCTAATTGATCCACTCATTTAAAAGAATATCAATATTTGAATGGTTATCTATCCAGTCGTTCACTTATCAATCACATTTTCTTGTTCATTCGTGGGTGATCTGCAGTTCACAGTGTTCCTGCTCCTAAGACACGCCATCGATGTCCTATCGGGGAAACCAGAAGAATACCCTTTTACCCTTCTTACAGTTAAGTCGCCGATGAACGGATCTCTTCGTTTTGATTCAGCCCAGTTGTGACAGTCATATCTGATTTGCGATTGTTGTAGGTTCTTGTTCTGAGGATGAGCGGCATTATCGTCCCCATGTTTGGCGTTTTCTGGACAATAACAGCCGTCCAGAACAGAATGCGCCGACGTTCATTTCGTGTCGTGGCCGTTGAAGGTTTGCGTGCAGAGGAGGATGAGGAGGAGGAGGAGGATGATTATCGGCAGCATCAACACATAGTCTGACGAATACACTCCAAAATCATTCGATATTTTTTCCTTCACGAACATTCCAGTTACATGTATCACGAGCATTCATTCAATTGTAGTACCAAATTGTTGTTAAAAATTTTAAAAGGTATATAAGGGCTCGCAATCAACTTCAGTATGCAGTGTCCATGTAATATCAATAGTATACAGATTTACATAAATAGAGCCTCCCTCAGCATGGCCTGAAGATGATCGCACGCACGTTCTGTACAGATTTCTGGGAACCGTCCATTCGGCATTCTGTGCAAGGAAAAAGAGAAACTGGGTAGAATTCCTCCCTGAATTTGGTCAAGGCCTTAAGTAGTTATTGGAAAGTTCCATAGGTTGTGCTTATGATGAGTAACACCCTTCTGCGACCTGGAGATGTTCATCAATCTGTCCTCCAGGCAAGTATCTGTGTGTGCCAGATCTCCTAAAGCTATTGGATCGACTACTCATGTCTGGATAGACTTCCAATGATGGAATAGATTACACAAGCCTGCCTCCACAACCCCTCAATATCCGGTTCATAATCCGCAATTGAATGCTGATATAACCCAAACAAAAGTGAGAAACATTGGAACTTTTCGGCATGCTCTTTCTAGGATGGACATCTACATCACCAAATGCTATATGGTTGACTGATATTTTTCATCAAGCATTTGGCTATATTTTGATGTTTCCAAGTGGCCTCTTCTCCCTGAAAACTATGTCCTTATGCGCACAAACAGTTCCATTTATTTGCACAAATATCTTCGAAGATCTATATGAATTAATCATGACAGTGCCCTGAAGGCATCCGATGCAAATGGTCATCTATCTATCGAACATGCCAGAATCGTTGTGGTACACAACCTACTTGGTTCCTCCTCATTAATCTAAGAAAGCAGTCCAGAATGAAGGTCCAGCAACACAAGGAAGTAGGGGCATTGGCACATCCACTCCACTTTAGAACACAAATCCACTGCGGTCCCTGCGAACCTAAATCATCAACATCAGTTAATCTTTGTTTTCTTCGACATTACGGGATTCTCTGCTACCTCCTCATCATCTTCAGAGGGGCTCTCTATGAGTTCATCGTCAGGGACGTCAATGGGAATATTGTGTCTGGTAATGTAGTCCTTCAGGATGCTCATGCTCTTCTCCTTAATTGAAACCAACTGCTGGGAGAGCATCCCAGAGTCTGCCACAACACTATAATCCTCCGATCCCAGCCGAAACACAGCTTGAACCAGAGGCCTGGCTTCCATCACGCAACCTTAGTTTAAAAACAAATGCAGATTAAAGGGCCGAGACTGCACCAGTCTGCTCTTACATAAATAGAAAAAGGGACCATACATCATATAGCATCTGAGAAAAGAAAGCAGGACAGAAACAGATCAAGTTCACCGAGCACTGAGAAAAGAATGCCATATATACTACCGATAGATAAGAAGATCTCTATACATCCGGCATTGACCTAGACGGGGCAAAGGTGTCTCCCAGTCTCCTACCAATTTCCCTTTTCCAAGGATTGTAATCTGGGGGAATTCTAACTTAAGCAATCAAGAATCAAAGCCAGACATTACAAAGCAAAAGCAACTCCTTTTTTTGTTGCCCGTCGGGTATTCGAACCTTTGCTCCGACCCAAATAGGACATCTGGCTATGGCATGCGTATTATCCAACAAGGAATGGTTACTTACGGTAAGTGAGATCTCCTCACGGCAACCGTAAAACAACTTTTTAACATGCATACTAATTGGCTGGTTTGGTGGGAGGAAACACTCCGTTCCTTCGTCCAATCAGAAAAACTGGCGGACTTCCCCAAAACAGCAGATGAGCACATCATTAATCACTACCGAAAGAACAAGTAAATAGAAGGAACAGCATCCCTCAAGACTCGAAAGTCAATGCGATTACAGGGGTGGGCTACTCGTCCTGACCTTATCGGGAAATTGGGACGGCAAAAGTGGCGGCGGAAACGAAGCCGCCGCCTGATTTCGGCAAGAGGGAGACACGACTCGCGAGCGAGGGAGGGCCTCCAAATGTTTTAGGTTGTACGGAACAAAAGCTCAAATTAGAAAGCTTATCACTTCTCTCATATAAATTTATAGAACTTCTTTTATGAATAAAATTTTAAAAGTTGATTTCGCAAGAGTCGTCCAAAACGCCTTTCAGAAATAAACAAATAAATAAATAATAAAGGAACATAACATACAGTCGGATATATTATCTCATTGCTTTTATTCAACGAGCTCCCAGATATCGCTAGTTCGTAAACTATTTGTTACACTAAGAGGGGGTGAATTAGTGTTAATTACCAAATTCGGATTTTAACACATTTTCATTTTATCCCGCAGCGGAAGGAAGCTTCTGTTAAACAGAACCGTAGATAGGTTTCTGTACAGCAGAACGTTCGAGTGTGTTCGCAATTTGTTTAATTGGACACAAGGATTTTTATAGTGGTTCAGCAAATTGCTTACGTCCACACTTCACCCAGATATTTGGATGGTTTTCACTCAAATGTATCTCAGTACAAGTTGCACAAATGATATCAACTAAAAGCAGACCCGAAGGTTCTGTACAATAGAGGTTTGAGTGGCAGAGCCTAGACCAGAATGTTCTGTACAGTAGAGGCTTGTTACGTAGGCACAAACACTAAGGTTCTGTACTATAGTAACTAAGGCTCAATACAGATCAGAAGGTTCTGTATCGTAGAAAGTAAGGCACAACACAGACCAGAAGATTCTGTGTCGAAGAAGGTAAGCACGACACTGACCAGAAGGTTCTGTGTCAGATGTGTTAACCTTCTATAGCACAGATCAAGAGATTTTGTACTGTAAGCGTCAACCTTCTATAGAACAGAACCAAGGACTCTGTCTTACAGAAAGTGTTGCACAGACCGTATGGTTCTATACCAAGAATGTCAATCCACAACAGAAGGTTCTGTATAGGAAATGACTTAATTATAAAAACACAGATCCGAAAGATTCTCTGTCAAGAGTTGTCGATCTTCTACTAAACAGACCGTAAGGTTCTGTAGCAAAAGTGACAAAGAAAATGTATGCACAGACTGTAGAGTTCTGTGCTACAGAGAGTTGCACACGTGAGTGTGACTATCAAAGATAACCAAATGCGCAATCCTCTCAAGGATACGACTTCGTGGCGTACCCCACGCGAGCACGTTGCGAACCCTACGCAAGCGAACAGCGACCTCTGTTCAAGGATGGATTTTCCCTCCGGTGGCTCCACACGACCTGCACGATCTCCTCGAGATAGCGACTATGTGGAGTACCCCACACAAGCACGTAGCATACCCTACGCAAGCACGCAGCAGACCCTGCGCAAGCACGTGGCAAACCCCACGCAAGCAGACGGCAGCCTCCGTCCTAGGTTCCTGCACACAGAGCTCTACACAACAGAAGCTGGTTAGTCCCTCACCTTTTGTGCTCTTGAGGTTCAGCCCTTCTCTCCGGCCCGCTGCACGTTGCCCACGTACACACGCTTCCAACAACGTCTCCTGCAGTTTCCAACCGAGTCCCTCAAGCCCCCGAGTCACTCTCCCAGAAGGCTTCACCAACGATGCAGCCGTCCGTCGCTAGTGCTCCTCGTGTGACTAACTCAAACGAATGAAAGAACTAAAGCCCATGCTTTCAGTCGGAAAAGAATTAGTAATAATAGATGTTCTTGTTTTTGACTGAGAAGGCGTGGCCCTTTTATACACAAAGTTCAAAGAAGAAAATGCAAAAAGGAAAAAATAAATTAACAATCTGCAAAATAAGTAATTAAAGGTTAGTAGACAAAATGAATGATAACATACACGTGCAAGTATTCAGATAGAAAATAAATCAGAATAAGATCATGATATATTTTCCATGAATAGTGCATCATAGAAGGTATCGCAGAAGGTTCTGCTCGATAACCTTCTCCAGATGGAAATAATCGTTGATTTACTTCCATATGGGTAATGATTCATTCCATCCTGATAAAGACACATGTGAGAATGTATCTGGACAGGTGGTGGTGATTTGCAACCAAATAACGGTCATGTAGAGGTCGTAAGAGCTTACAGAAGCCTGTAGACCATCTAGTAGAACCTTTCCATATATAGAGAGATACATTTCCTTCTATAAAAAATATTATCTCCAATATGATTATTTGGTGACTAAATCAATATGATTCGATCAGATAATTATCTTGATCGATGGGATTGTATTTCATAATTAAATAATCATCAACTAATCATTTAATTACAAAATGATTCTTACATAAAGTCCTTAATATAAGAAGCTTCTGTAGAATAGAATGTTCGACCTTCTGTAGTACAGAGGATCCGGTTCATCATCAAAACCGTCCCAACAATCTCCCCCTTTTTGATGATGACAAAACATTCATCGTTGAGGGAAATATTTTTGCAAGAACTCCCCCTTAATAGGTGAGAGTATGAGTCTCACGTTTTTACAGAACCATAAGGTTTCTGTGAAACAGAGCATAGAAGCTTCTGTTATAAAGAAGGTTTTTCTTTCACAGAGCACAAAGGCTTCTGTGATTTATACAGAGCGTGGAGCTTCTGTATTTAGCCCGACAAAAAGATGATATTTCATTTTTGCACTCCCAGCAATAGTGACTTTAAAAGATCATAAATCGCATTCCCTGCAGAAGGTTGCGATTATGAGCTGTATCAGTCTCATAAGCTTCTACACCGTAGACGGTATAGTCTTCTACGACCCATTTAAGTTATAGGAAATCTAGGATTTTTCTATAACCAATACAGAGCTAGATACTCCCCCTCAACACAATTTTCTCCCCCTTTTTGTCATATCAAAAAGAAGATGAATGTCGGTTGATAAAGAAGAGTAAATTTCTTGCAGAAGGTATGACGTAGCATTCATAACCAACGTGCAGAAGGTAGTTTTAATTCTCGCAGAGGGTAGAGCAGAGAGAGCAAAACCATCATGCAGAATATATTGCAGAAGGTGTAACTGAAAGTTCAATACCGTACTGCAAAGAAAATGTATCCACTAGGTGGCACTTATTACAATCTAGTAGACCACAGAAAGCAGTTTTTGGTCTGGCTAGAAATGCAGAAGAGAAAAAGAAACAGCAACTAAGGATATCACTCCTCAGACTCAGCAAAATCCTTTTCCAGATGCTCACGCAGAAGCTTGTCCTTGCGTTCCACTAAGCGAATCAGGTCAGTGACCATTCGCTGAAGGACACGGATATCTTCCCCAAGATTGAGGAGAGCCGTGTTACCCTCAGGGACTTGAGTTTCAGCAGATGATGAAGGACGTCTCCGACCAGCAGACTTAGCAGTAGAGGGTCGAGCAGAAGATGCTTCAGCATTCTTCTTGGCCTCCAGAAGCTTATCCTCATCATCACGCGCAGAATCCTGTGACCTCCCTTTCAGGGTCCAGGTAGAGCCCTTTCTCACATAATGCATGCTGGCTATAATTTGTTGTCTAAAAGTGCCAACTTTCCACTTTTCATGAAGAGTAGAAACATCAGTAGAGACATGAGCCAATTTCAGAAGGTCGGCTATTACCTGGCCATAAGGGAGAGCTTTCCCAGCCGTATTGCAGCATCTTTTCATGTGGGAGAACACCAGCAAACCAAGATTAAAGGGAATGTCCTTCAGGATATGAGCCATCAACGTCGCATCATTGGAGGTGATGGTGTCGATGCTTCCAGTTCTTGGTAGAAGGCAGAACATAACCACTTGATGCAGAATGCGGGTTTTGAGGTCCAGCTTGGTGGACTCAACGTACTTGGTCGCGTGGACCTTCTGTCCCAAGATGATGTTGTAGGATTTTTCTCTTCCCATGTCCATCAGAGGATCATGCTCCATACAGCTGAACAATTGATTCACATCATGGGTAGAGAATACCAGTGTGACCCCTTCAATGACTGTCTTTATGAACTTGGCATGCGGACCCTGTTCATGGAACGTGATGTTCGCATAGAACTCTCTCAAACGAGAGACAGGCAGCTCTGCATAGGTCTCACAAAAGGTTTTTAAACCGATTCTATCCAGCAGAGGGGCAATATCAAGTCCATTAGCCGCAAACCAGTTAAAGTCGATCCGCTTAAAGGTGGCAATCTGCCTACCCGCAACATCACACTTAGGCAGTTTATCATCGGCCAAAACAATTTCTATCTCCTTCTTAGAGACAAGAGGATTTACCGGAAAGATAAACGAATCCAGGTCCTCTGCGAAAGTGTCCTCAAGAACAGGTTTCTCTGGGGACTTGGTCTTTTTGGCAGCCATATCAATGATAGAGGTGCTGACCGTCTTGGGCTCTTTCCGTTTCAGCCTGGTCCTAGAGGAGACTCCTCTGGGTTTCATGGCATCATGGAGAAGCTTTTTGGTAGGAGAGGCTACAGGCTTCTGAGATGCCTTCTGCGGCTCAGAAGCTACTCCTTTTAGCTTGAGATCATGGGAGACGGTGATGACAAGAGTGGGAACTTCCTTGTCAGACTCGTCAAGCACATCATCAGCAGGGGGGATCTCCACCTCCTCATCAGACGCGGCGATCTCAGCAGTAGGGGCGACAGTGAGTGCAAGCATGCCATCGAGAGTCTCAACGGCAGCAATGGTCTGGTCCTTCGCAGGAGAGATGGGTTTCTCCGACGAGGAAGGGGGTGGAGTCCTGCTTGCAGATGAGGAACGCTTCTCCGATCTAGAGGCGCGAGCCTTCTTTCTTCCGGCCTTAGCCTTTCTCCTCAGGAATTTCGCTTTGGGTGCCATGGTCACAGAGAAATTGAAGGTTTCGAGGTTAGGGCAAGAATGAGAGAAAGTTTTAGGGCTGAAGAAAAATGTGTGAAGAATAGGCGACGGTTGTGGGTTTTTAAGGGATTCTCTCAAAGGCGGTTTTGGGAACAAAATATTTTCCCGCCTAGGAAATCTCCTTAAGACGTCATATCATAACTGACATGCATCAGAGAAAGAAAGCCGAGTGAGACAGATGGGTTTTCAACAAGGCAATAAAATCTTTCGTCACCTTTTGTTGGAGCTTCTTCTTCACAGAAGAGCGAGGTATAATGGATAATTGTATCCAAATATAACTTATTAGGATTATTAATTTCCTAATAGAGACGATATTGATCAGAAAAATTTTATTGGATGATATTTGATATCTCCAGACGTAAACTTCCAAATAATTGGAAATTACCAAGTTAGATTTAAGGTATACATGTAGTTATACCTTTTGTAAAATAGATGGTGGAATTCAACCTTCTATTGTATAGAAAGCTAAATATTCTACCTTCTATGGTGAGTTATACGATTGTGTACCCTCTGTAGTGTAGAAACAGAGGTTTGTACCTTCTGTAATAAAGTGTACACTTATGTACCTTCTGTAGTAAGTTTCTGAAGTACTTACTTAACTTTTCTTTGTCTTATGAAAGACATTATATAGGATGGCAGATTCCTAATTCGCTTCTGAAAAAGAAAAATTTCTCTTTATCCAGAGGTTTAGTAAAGATATCAGCCAATTGGTGTTCAGTGTTAATGTATTCTACACTAACAGAACCCTGTTGTACATTATCTCTCAGAAAGTGATGTCTGAGTTCGATATGCTTCGATCTGGAGTGATATACTGGACTCTTAGCTAGGCTAATAGCACTAGTATTATCACATTTGATCGGTATTTTTGTAAATGAGTGACCATAGTCCTCAAGTTGTTGTTTCATCCACAGGAGTTGTGCACAGCAGCTTGCAGCTGCTATATACTCAGCTTCTGCAGTGGAGAGGGCAACAGAAGTCTACTTCTTGGAAAACCATGAAATCAACATGTTTTCCATGAGTTGACAAGTACCACTTGTACTCTTTCTGTCGACCTTACTTCCTGTGAAGTCTGCATCGGAATATTCAGTGAGATCAAAGTTTGATTTTTTTGAATACCAGATGCCAAGGTTTACAGAGCCCTGTAGATATCTAAAGATCCTCTTGACCGCAGTCATGTGCGATTCTTTAGGTGCCGATTGAAATCTAGCACAGAGGCACACACTAAATAGTATGTCAGGTCTAGAAACTATAAGGTACAGAAGAGAGCCTATCATGCTTCTGTAGAGCTTACTATCCACTTCTTTACCATTTTCGTCTTTGTCCAATTGAGTATTAATACCCATTGGTGTAGACAAAGGTTTCGTGCCTTCTAGGCCGAATTTCTTCAGAAGCTGCTTAATGTACTTTCCTTGGTGTAAGAATGTACCTTCTGCAGTCTGCTGAATTTGTAAACCAAGGAAGAATGTGAGTTCTCCCATCATGCTCATCTCAAACTCACTTGTCATAAGTTTGGAGAATTCATCACAGAGCATTTCATCAGTTGATCCAAAGATGATGTCATCGACATAGATCTGGATAACAATGAGATGATTGCTTATGTGTTTGAGAAAGAGAGTGGTATCTACTCTTCCTCTATTGTAGCCCTTTTCGACAAGGAAGGAGCTAAGTTTCTCATACCATGCTCTAGGAGTCTGTTTAAGACCATATAGAGCTTTGGAGAGTTTATAGACGTAGTTTCTGTGTTGCAAATCCTCGAAACCAGGAGGTTGACTTACATAGACCTCTTCTTTGATCTCTCCATCGAGGAATGCACTTTTTACGTCCATTTGATACAACTTAAAGTTGTTAAAGCAAGCGTAGGCTAATAACATTCGTATTACCTCGAGACGAGCTACAGGAGCAAATGTCTCATCAAAGTCGATACCCTCTTGTTGAGAGTACCCTTTTGCAATGAGTCGAGCCTTGTTCCTCACAATAATGCCAGACTCATTTATTTTGTTCCTGAAAACCTATTTAGTTCCAATGATGGAACGGTTGTCAGGTTTAGGAACAAGTGACCATACTTTGCTCCTTTCAAATTGATTAAGCTCCTCTTGCATAGCAAGTATATAATCTGGATCACTGAGAGCTTCATCAATATTCTCCGGCTCTTTCTGTGATAGAAAAGCCGAGTGTTCATAGAAGGCATTTACAGAACGTCTTGTCTGTATGCCTCTATTAAGATCTCCTATGACTTGGTCTATAGGATGGCGTCTTTGATAAAGAGCATGTGCTCTAATATCACTTTGTTGATTATTATGAGAATGTTCTTCAGAATTATCATTTGTTTATTCAAGATCATTTTTAGATTCATGAACAGAAGGTTCACCCTTCTCTTTCGTAGAGGGTGGAGGTTCTACAGCATCTTCTATAGGTTCTAGAGATATAACATCTATTGTATTGATAGTAGGAATGCCATTGATTTTTACGTTAATAGACCCCTCTATAGTAGAAGTTCTTTTATTTAGAACTCTATAAGCTTTGCTAGACAAAGAGTATCCAAGAAAGATGCCCCCTCATCTGTCTTAGCTTCGAACTTTCCTAAATTGTCCTTAGAAGGTCTCAAGATAAAACAAGGACTTCCAAAGGAGTGGAAATAGGAGATGTTCGGTTTTCTCCCCCTGTATAGTTGATAGGGGGTTTTCTCAAGTATGGGTCTAAGTAGAACCCTGTTTGATATGTAGCAGGCTGTATTAACAGCTTCTGCCCATAGGTTATGTGGAGCAGAGCTCTCACACATCATGGTTCTAGCCATGTCTATCAGAGTTCTATTTTTCCGTTCTGCTACCCCATTTTGTTGAGGTGTATATGGTGCGGAAAAATTGTGATCGATACCATGTTCGTGACAAAAAGTAGCGAAGTCATGATTTTTAAACTCAGTACCATGATCCGTTCTTATACCTTTTACAGAAGATCCAGTTTCATTCTATAATTTCTTAGCTAGCTTAATGAAGATTTCAAAAGCATTGCTCTTGTGAGTTAGAAATTTAACCCACGTGTATCTAGAGTAGTCATCAACCACAACTAGACAGTATCTTCTACCACCAATACTTTGAATATCTAGTAGGTCCGAAAAGATCCATATGTAGAAGTTCAAGTGGCTGCATAGTAGAGACTTCATTCTTAGATTTGAATGATGACTTAGTTTGTTTTCCAAGTGAACATGCTTCACAGAAGCTGTCATGCTCAAAACGGATATTGGGTAATCCCTTAACCAAATCTTTTTTCACAAGCTTGGATAACAATTTAAATTTGGAGTGTCCCAACCTTCTGTGCCATAGTAGGCTTTCATCTTTGACTGTTAGAAGGCAATTTTCTGTAGTACAGAAACTATTCTGAGTCAAGGTATAGATATTCCTCTTACGGGTCCCAATGAAGCGAACTTCATTGTTCAGGATTCCGGAATACTTGTCTTGATCAAAAGTTATTTTATAACCTTTGTCACAAAGCTGGCCAATGCTCAGCAAATTATGTTTGAGTTCTGTAACCAACAGAACCTCATCGATGACCATGGAGTCAGAACTTCCAATGATACCTTTGCCAATGACAGAGCCTTTGCTATTGTCACCGAATTTAACCGATCCTCCACATTGTAGAGTCAGTTGGGAAAATTTGGATGGGTCTCTGGTCATGTGCCTGGAGCATCCACTATCCAAATACCATTCACTTTCAACAGTTTCTGTTTGAAAGCAGGTATGAAGTTCATTTTGAGTTTCTGTGTGAGTTGTGAGGCATATTTGTGCTTCCTCATCATCAGAATCATCAAGTTCTGCCCAAGTAGCTGTTACTTTCTTGGACTTGTATTTAGGAGAAGGTTTCTCATTTTCTTTAAGTAAAGGACATTCTGTTTTGTAGTGTCCTTTCTTTTTGCATTCAAAGCATGTGACCGACTTTGGGTCCATGTGATGTTGGCTTCTCTTATTGAAGCGCTTTCTGGAGGCGAATCGCAAAAGGTGTTTAGCTATCATTGCGAGTTCATCATCCGAATCAGCTTCTGCTTCATCATCTGAACCTTCTGTAGGTTCTTCTGATGCTCTGAAAGCAACGGGTGCTCTCTTTATATCTAGTTGAGAGGATCTTTCCATCTCATACGAGATTAAGGAGCTCATCAAATGATCTAGTCGAAGAGTAGAGAGGTCCTTAGCTTCCTCTATAGCCGTTTTCTTGGCTTCCCATGATTTGGGTAGAGTACATAGAACCTTTCGAACTAGTTCAGAATTTTGATAGGTTTTGCCTAAATGAGTTAGGGCATCGACTAGAAGGTTGAGTATCTGGAACATCTGTTCTACAGATTCATCAGCCTTCATAGTAAAATTTTCATATTGGTGAATTAAGAAATTTGCATTAGTTTCTCTTATCTGGTCTGTCCCAATGTACATGGTGACAAGTTTATCCCAGATTTCCTTACCCGAAGTGCAAGTTGAAACTTTGACGAATTCACCTTCTGACATAGCATTGAACATCAAATATTTTGCCGGTTTAGTGAGTCGTCTGATCTTAAGGTATTCCCGTGTAGGATGACCTTCTCGATCAAATCGTTGGTTCTCTGGTATAGAAGGTGGACCATCTTCTATATAAGACCATAAGTCTTCGTCAATAGCATCAACAAATGCGCTCATTCGAATTTTCCAAAAGGCAAAATTCTTACCATCGAAAATGGGAGCATTCCCAACATGTGGTTTAGGCACATTATAGTTTTCAGCCATTTGTTCAATTTGTATAGAGTAAAACTTCTATAGAACAGAACGTTGACGAATAGAGTATAGAACCTCAACAAAGAAGTAAGCTTCTGTTGGGTAGAAGTCAGTTGTCAAGTCAACAAACAAGCCTCTGTTAAACAGAGAACAAGTGTCAATATGACAAAATGAGAATCAGCTTTCAAGTAACAGTTGTTGAATTTGCAGAGCAGCAGGCTTCTGCAGAAAATGCCAACTGTGATATCTACAGAAAGTATGCTTCTGTAGAATGTACCATAGGAGTAGAGCAACAAAACGTTTCTCACAGAACAAAGTGCTTATGTGGAACAGGAGTTAAATTCTGATAGAGCGTGAGCTTCTACATAATAGAACTAGGTAGATATTCACAGAGCTTAACACTTCTGTAGAGTAGCGGGTTGATTCTGATAGAGCGTAGGCTTCTACAGAATAGCAACAGTCACAGAGCTAAGAGCTTATGTGGAGAAGAACGTGTAGCTGGTAAGAGCTTTTTCAAGAATCTACAACAAGCTGTTAAGCCTCTGTTGAAACCCGCTCTGATACCAATTGTTACACTAAGAGGGGGGTGAATTAGTGTTAATTACCAAATTCGGATTTTAACACTTTTTCGTTTTACCCCGCAGCGGAAGGAAGCTTCTGTTAAACAGAACCGTAGATAGGTTTCTGTACAGCAGAACGTTCGAGTGTGTTCGCAATTTGTTTAATTGGACACAAGGATTTTTATAGTGGTTCTGCAAATTGCTTACATCCATTCTTCACCCAGATATTTGGATGGTTTCCACTCAAATGTATCTCAGTACAAGTTGCACAAATGATATCAACTAAAAGCAGACCCGAAGGTTCTGTACAATAGAGGTTTGAGTGGCAGAGCCCAGACCAGAATGTTCTGTACAATAGAGGCTTGTTACGTAGCACAAGCACTTAGGTTCTGTACTATAGTAACTAAGGCTCAATACAGATCAAAAGGTTCTATATCGTAGAAAGTAAGGCACAACACAGACCAGAAGATTCTGTGTCAAGCACGACACTGACCAGAAGGTTCTGTGTCAGATGTGTTAATCTTCTATAGCACAGATCAAGAGATTCTGTACTGTAAGCGTCAACCTTCTATAGAACAGATCCAAGGACTCTGTCTTACAGAAAGTGTTGCACAGACCGTAAGGTTCTGTACCAAGAATGTCAATCCACAACAGAAGGTTCTGTATAGGAAATGACTTAATTATAAAAACACAGATCTGAAAGATTCTGTGTCAAGAGTTGTCGATCTTCTACTAAACAGACCGTAAGGTTCTGTAGCAAAAGTGACAAAAAAAACGTATGTACAGACTGTAGAGTTCTGTGCTACAGAGAGTTGCACATGTGAATGTGACTATCAAAGGTAACCAAATGCGCAATCCTCTCAAGCATCAACCTTCGTGGCGTACCCCACGCGAGCACGTAGCGAACCCTACGCAAGCGAACAGCGACCTCTGTTCAAGGATGGATTTTCCCTCCGGTGGCTCCACACGACCTGCGCGATCTCCTCGAGATAGCGACTATGTGGCGTACCCCACACAAGCACGTAGCATACCCTACGCAAGCACGCAGCAGACCCTGCGCAAGCACGTGGCAAACCCCACGCAAGCAGACGGCAGCCTCCGTCCTAGGTTCCTGCACACAGAGCTCTACACAACAGAAGCTGGTTAGTCCCTCACCTTCTGTGCTCCCGAGGTTCAGCCCTTCTCTCCGGCCCGCTGCACGTTGCCCACGTACACACGCTTCCAACAACGTCTCCTGCAGCTTCCAACCGAGTCCCTCGAGCCCCCGAGTCACTCTCCCAGAAGGCTTCACCAACGATGCAGCCGTCCGTCGCTAGTGCTCCTCGTGTGACTAACTCAAACGAATGAAGGAACTAAAGCTCATGCTTTCAGTCAGAAAAGAATTAGTAATAATAGATGTTCTTGTTTTTTACTGAGAAGGCGTGGCCCTTTTATACACAAAGTTCAAAGAAGAAAATGCAAAAAGGAAAAAATAAATTAACAATCTGCAAAATAAGTAATTAAAGGTTAGTAGACAAAATGAATGATAACATACACGTGCAAGTATTCAGATAGAAAATAAATCAGAATAAGATCATGATATATTTTCCATGAATAGTGCATCATAGAAGGTATCGCAGAAGGTTCTGCTCGATAACCTTCTCCAGATGGAAATAATCGTTGATTTACTTCTATATGGGTAATGATTCATTCCATCCTGATAAAGACACATGTGAGAATGTATCTGGACAGGTGGTGGTGATTTGAAACCAAATAACGGTCATGTAGAGGTTGTAAGAGCTTACAGAAGCCTGTAGACCATCTAGTAGAACCTTTCCATATATAGAGAGATACATTTCCTTCTATAAAAAATATTATCTCCAATATGATTATTTGGTGACTAAATCAATATGATTAGATCAGATAATTATCTTGATCGATGGGATTGTATTTCATAATTAAATAATCATCAACTAATCATTTAATTACAAAATGATTCTTACATAAAGTCCTTAATATAAGAAGCTTCTGTAGAATAGAATGTTCGACCTTCTATAGTACAGAGGATCCGGTTCATCATTAAAACCGTCCCAACACTATTTTTTAATTTACAACGAAACTTTCAATATTATTAGTTTATCGTCCCGATGGGCCAGAGGGGAAAGGGAGGGCTGAGAGGGCAAGAGAAGGGGCGTAGAGGGCTGAGGGGGGAAGAGAGGCTGCGGAGGGAAAACAGAGGGAGGGAGGAAGACGGAGAGGGGGAAATTAAGTGTCAAAGACTCGAACTCTATGTTCGACTTTATATAAAATCGTCTTATCTGCATGAAGTCGAATTTTTATAGTTCGAGTTCGTTCGCGTTCGGAACCGTAAACTAAAAATTTTAAAAATTTTTATCGTAAATTCGGAAATATTTTGCGGACTAGTATTTGGAAACAGAATTCTTTATTTAATGGGAGACTAAAGTTACAATCGAACTTTAGTGGACATGCCGGATCGGGTCGCGACCCACACGAGGCCAAAAAAAAAAAGAACAACATTCGGTTGTTTATTTGATGGAATGGAACATACATTTTTAGGACAGACGAGGAGGAGATGAAGTCGGTTGAAGATGTACACCGCGAACCTTTCTTCCCTCCCTCCCTAACTTTGTTGGACCAAACCTCCGAACCACGACCGTATGGGTATTCATTCTCCGACGAAATTATGAGCAGAAATGTTAGGGATGTAAGCATGTGTCCAGGTCATTGCTGCACATGATGAGCATATTCAGACAACTTATGGGAAAAGAACAAAAAAAAAAAGGAATACATGGGGAGGACTTTCTGGCCCTACTAGGGTTGAACTATTCTTTTCGTTTACGTAAAAACTTTATAGCGCACGGAAACATGCAATTGTAACAAAACACGAAGATTGCTTTCTAACTAGGTTTGGATCAAAACCAAAATAAATGCGAAGTCAAATTTCAGAATATTAACTTGAGTAGAGTGAGGACACGCTTAGTTGATCACGTGGAAATTTCTCCGGGTAGATCGGCCACTAAGCCCTCACTATATCCGGATGTTCCGACCTTCTGAAACTTGATAATGATTTCTCCTTATTGTGGATTTGAACTCAAGTTCACTAGCAATGTCCGTCACGCGTCCGAACGTTGCCGGATCGAATCTTCGCTACAAGAGTCCTTATAAATAAGAAAGATAAAAACCTATATAAGGTTGTCAGTCGCTCACCACTTATGCATGTTGCAAACTCCTTCACTCTGACCCACGTTATACGCCGACTCATCATTCTGTTACATTTTCCCAGGTCTTGCTGCGCGTAACTCGATATTACGGACTACGTTCTGACCAAATCCCTCGTATCTTCAGTCACCGATGCCTACGAAACGACTTCACCAATGCTACACCTTTTGTAGTCAATACAAACACCTCCTTCCTCACGAGAACACTCGCAAGGAGACGTGCCGTAGAACGCTCGCCTGAAAGACTTTCACCACAGCCGCTTCATCAACAGGACCGCTCGGATCTACAATTGACTTGCTGCGAGAACATTCACTTGGAAGATTTTCCTATCTTGTAATCTAAGAACACGCGTTAAAAAACCACAATAATAATGTTGAATAAATACAGCAAGACTTACTCTCTTTTTCTCATTGTTTTATTTATTTATTGTATAGTTAATATGACCTTTTACATTAAAGGAAACGTAAGTTCCTTGACGTAATTTCCAGATTCATTCGATGCATGTATTTTGTACTAATCAGATCAACAATCTTATATAGTAGAAAAGAATTTAGTATTTAATTTCCAACCTTTGCTTACGTCATGCATATAAATGTTTGGATCATTTGCTTGATATACAAATGCCGTGATCCCAAGGAAGAGGAGTGAACTTACCGAGCTAATAAGATGAACTACCTTTTATTTCCAAATGAGTTGATTTGTTCCGTAATGATTCATTATGTGAACACAAATCGCGTCACTTACATGATTAGAAATAATATAAAATAATAATAAATATAATTTCCTCATTTAGAAAAGAATTTATTAATTATAAAACTTCACGGTAAAATATTACTAGAAAGTTTCCATTATTATAAATAATATTCTTAGAAATGTTTTGGGATTAATTAATGATTAATAATTAATGAATTATTAAATATCACATGTGATGTTCGTTCCGAAGTTTGCTGATAATGTTCCAGCTCGTAGGCGTTCTTCGGCGCTACAATCACATGAAAGGGAGTATTCGTTCTTTGATTAATACTTCCCTATTTGTGAAAATAAGTTACATGAGCTCACTTATTTTAGCCCTTGTCGCATGTTGACGAAGGCGTGGGTGGCAGGGTGGTAAAGTTTCAAGCCAAAGCCTTGAAACAGTTTTGAGCCAAAGCTTCAAAATATCATTCGTTGTCAACAAAACGACGATCTACATGAAAGGGGGTATTCGTTCCTCAACTAATACTTTCTCTGCAGAACACGTCACATGAGCTTACTTGTTCTGCCCTTCGGCTTGTCTTATAGGTACATGAACATCCTAGACAGATGACGAAGGCGAGGGTGGTAGGGTGGAAAAGTTTCGAGCCGAATTTTCGAAACAGCCTTCGTTGGCAAAACAACGACAACGACGACACGAGAACAATCCGGTGCAAATCTCCATGTGATCCTGGGGCAAATCTCCAAGCGATCATGTGACAGATCTTCGAACAATCCTGGGGCAATTCTCCGAGTAATCATGGACAAATCTTCGAGCGATCCCGGGGTATATCTCCGACCGATCCTGGGGCAAATCTCCGATTGATTCTGGACATATCTCAAAGCGATCCTGGGGCATATCTACAAGCTATCCTGGGACGAGCCTGAGCAGTCTTGGATAACTCTTAGTTGACAAAACAACAAATAACATGAAAGGGAGTATATGTTCCTTAACAAACGCTTTCTTTGCAAACAAGTTATATGAACTTACTTGTTTTGCGATTCGGCTTGTCTTATAGATACATGAACATCCTAGTGAATGACAAAGGCGAGGGTGGCAGGGTGGAAAAGTTTCGAACCAAAGTTTCGAAATAGCCTTCGCTGTCAAAACAATGACACGCATGAAGGGAGTATTCATTCCAAGATCAATAATTTCTCTATAAATAACAAGTTACACGTGCTTACTTGTTCTTTCATATTTGTCTTATAGGTACATGAGCGGTCCTAGACAGAAAATTAAAGCAATCAATAAAGTTTCGAACCGGGGCGTCGATATGACCTTCCCTGCCAAACTTTTTTTCGATCCCTTGAACTGGGGCAAAGAACACAGGTACATGAACATCATACGCAGACAATGAACACAAACCACAAACTTTAGAGCCAAAGCTCCAAAACAAATCGACACACATGAAATCCTCGTAGAGTCAACTGGGGCAACCCCCTTTGAACTCGTCTATGGCACCCAAGCAGTCATTCCAGCAGAGGTCAAACTACCGACTCTCAGGATCTCGTCTCAAATCAACATGACGGAAGAAGAGAAGGCTACACATCAGCTCGCTCAGCTCGACTTCATCGATGAGAAACGACTCACTGCAGCTCATCATATGCAATGTTATCAACAACGCATGTCCAGAGCTTTCAACAAGAAGGTCAAACCAGTCAGATACAGACCTGGGGACCTCGTTCTCAAACGGATTCTTCCAAATGCCAAAAATCCCAGAGGAAAATTCACTCCAACCTACGAAGGACCGTTCGTAGTCAAACACGCCTTCTCAAGAGGAGCAACCATCCTAACGAAGATGGACGGAGGAGAACTGCCGCAACCAATCAATGCAGATGCTCTCCGACGCTATTACACCTAGATGGCGTTAAGGTTTCGAGCTGGAACTTCGGAACGAACATCATCAGCAAACTTCTGCCTATCCCCACGGAGAAAACTGGGGCAAGAAATGACAATATACATGAAAAGGGATAATCACATAATTAACACTCTCTTCACCACATTAAATGGAATTACATGAGCTTATTTCGTCTATGTCCTTTGTCTCGTGGGCAGGTACATGAGCTCCTCACACGAATAGTACAGAACTCCTATGACAAAGGCGAGGGTGGCAGGGTGGCAAAGCTTCGAGCCAAAGTCTTGTTGCAGTTTCGTTAATCCTTCGATTCCATTGGACGAAGACGCAATAACGAAACAAAAAGGGAAGTACCAAAGCTCTACTTTACCTTTTATATATGCGAAATTACATGAACAAATTTCGTTTCTACTCTAATGAAAACAAGTTACATAAATTCACTTGTTTTCTCGCCATCTCTTGTTAGGTACAAGAGCAACCTTATACAACAAACATAAGGCATGAGTAGGACTTCGCCAATCCTTCGATTCCATCGGACGAAGATGCACTGGCGAAACAACATGAGAGGGAGTATTAATCCAATTTCCATGTCGGAACAAGTTACATGAGCTTACTTGATTCCGCCCTTTGGGCGTTTATAGGTACTTGAGCACCCTATATCACGAACAAAGGCGCGGGCGGTTGGGTGGAACATTTCAAACCAAAGTTTCGAAATTGCCTTTGTCATCATCGAGGACATGACTTCGGACATAAACATACATGCATGGGCACTGTCTTGGTAAAATATCTCCAAACAGGTTATGCAAAGGTATTCGTTTCTTGAACATATGTGTGCCATTTACATTTAACGATCTATTTTCACAATAACAAATGTTTCTGGGCGAGAATTGGAGAAGGCAAGCCCACTCCCAAACACTCACCCCCGAGAGACGAGTTCAAACACCGTGAGAATTTCCTCTAAAAGCGTCTGGACGGACGAAGAATCCATTGACAAAGGATGCTCAAACCGGGATGAGATCAAACCTTCTTTTTATTTCTCTACCCCAAATACGTCAATTATCGTTTACCCCAGAACCAAAGTTTCTATGTTCGACGGTCTCACATAGTCTACAAATCACCTCGCATCGAAGTTACCGAAAAAACTTGTAAAGTTAAAAGTGGCGAAATGTAGAAATGACACTTCCTCAAGGTCCGAGCAAAGAGGTACCATCAACAGATTTGTGAACCAGTCGAGTTGTTCCGATGGACAAACATCTCCATCAACTCAAAAAGTTCTCAAAAACTCCGAGAAAATATTTTCAATAAATGTGGGGCATATCCCGCACGTTGACAAAAAAAAAGCAAAATTAGCGCAAAGACTGAAGTCTTCAAAAGCAAAGCGCAAAACAAAAGAGTAAAATTAAAACATCGGGGCCAACATAGATGGTCGCAAGAGCAAAGGTGTTATTCTAAAAGTAAGAAAAAAAAATTCTCGAAGAAACACATGAGCCATTTGCTAATCCTGATGGAACGCCTCGACTGCTCCACTATCTGAAAAAAAAAATGGAGAATTTGCTCGGACGGTGAAATCTCTACAGCTTTTGATGAAGTCCTTAAACTCATTTGACCGGCACATGAGCATCCAAGTCAAAGGAATTTTGAAATTCAATCAAGACGGCTTTCCGAAATAAGAGTGAACCATGAGAGAAGTGAAGAAGTCCTTCACCAAACTTACTCAGAAACAATCTCTTTAAGTTTTAATCAAAATAATACATGTCATACATTAATGTAACACATGTTTGATTATCCCCGTAGTTCACGGGGTCTCATTTATTACTAACAAATTTCTTGTCAAGATCCCAAAGTGCAGGTCAATCAAAATACTTCGAATTCATAATTTGGGGTATCATTGACATCCTTGAGCGAAAATTTTCAAAAAAAATTCTCCCACAAGGAGGGGCAAACTGTCGATACCCCAAATTGTAGAAACACGAAGAAATGCGTAATGTCATCATTATCAACCGTGAAATCGAGGTAAAAGAAATGTATCGCCGATGAGGGTCCGTGTCTAATCCCAAACTCAACTCTTGCTAACATCCTCGAGGTTTCTTCGTTCACCAAGGAGGAATGACGGACGGCAACAAACATATTTTTTGCTGGGTTTTATTCAATTGATCGTACATGATCTGCAGTTTGATCCAGCAGAAGGAGTTTCAGGTCAACCTAAAAAAATGCATTAAGCAATAATTCCACTCCCAGTCAAGGTTTGCAAGAGAGAATTTCAGCCTAACAAACAATCAAAGGTGCCCAGGATTACACGCAACCAACGGAGACAAATCGTGGGATAGCCAAAGACAACTTCAATTGCCCTTGCTCTTCCCTCGGACGTGGCTGTAGATCGGCTATGACCCATTCCGTTGTGTCGGCTGAACAATTGCTTTTCGTCGTAGCACCTTCGGAGACGACACCCGTACCCACGCTGCCCAGCTTCCACTTCATCTCGCCCTCAATTGTAGGATTTCATCAGAGAGAAGAACATGTAGAAGTGCCACCATTTTTTCTAAGGAACGATACCTGCAGAGGCACAACAAGAGTACAGCCGCAATATGGAAGTCAAACTCCGTTTCTTTCTCTGGATAATCGTCACGACCTCTTGAACCAACTCTATTTTCTCATCCAGAGGTCTCATCCCTCTCCTTTTTCTTGTCTGACCAAGCAAGACAAGAATCCAAAATCAGAGGGTCCAATTCCACACGAAGTTCTCCCCACGTTTTGCAACTGCCCAGGGTCTAAACAAAAGTTTATCCTCCACGATTTACCCAAAAGGAAAATCCCAACCTCCCTGAGTGTATTCAGTTTATTCCGGGATTCGCAACTCATTTTAAAAAAAAAAATCTCTCAAGCCCTCCCTGGGATCTTTGATGAATGAGTGGAATCGCCCACGTTCAGCCCCACTCACGTCACAACCACAATCCTTCCCAAGATTTTAGGATGATCAACGACTTCCCCACTCTCTTCTCGCACCCACAATGGCGAACCCCGAGATTTTTGGAACAAAAATCTGTTGAGCCCCTTATAGTCCAGGGAAGCTCGGAGAAGAAAAAACGGGGGACTTATCAAAAAGAGAGGGGAGACACACGGACAGAGAAAGAAAAATAGACAGAGAGAGCTTTAACCTTTGGGACGTTCCTTCCGCCCTTCCCTGCGACGAGCGACCCCAAGGTAGGTCTAGCAACATCAATGGAGAAACCCCGTGTCACCAACCCAAGCGGAGTACTCGACAACAACAATGAGAAGGATGTCATACCTCTGGTTGCGGCAGACTTCACGCAGCAACGATGACAATCCTCTTCGGCTCCATTAGGCTGCGACCAGTGACGTTCGGCATCTCTCCACGCCAGCGACGGAAACAAGCTTCCCTTAGACAACCCGACCAACTCCTATCCCTCGCCTTCAGTGGAGGATCGTGTTCAAGCTCCTCGTGAACGCACGTTAGCGTCGCGGGGAGCTCTCATTTTACTTTGACTTGTCTCCTTTCTACGTGCAGGTATGTATCATGGAGATGATGACCCTTTCAATTTCTCAGCCGCAACAACCAGCAGCTCTTAGAAGGGCGTCCAGTTACTGGCAGTGCTTCCAGCACTTGAGTGCTATCGATGACAGCGATTCCCAGTGGTCTTGCTCCATCCATCTCCGTCAGCGAACCCCGAGCTCCTCATTAACCACAGAGGAACACCCAGCCGACCTTCACACCAAAGGACACCGGATCTGACCTCCCAGCGCCTCCTCATGCGGCGGATGACCACTCCCTTCTCAACCTCGACATGCCGGCGGCAACTCTAAACCCTCCAGATCCAGCGGTGGCAAACCCACCTTCCCCGGGCGTCCCGAGAACCTGCAATGGTGACCACGCCCTCTCCGGTGTCCCCAGATCGAGAACCAGCAGCGGCGAAACCTCTTCCCCAAGGCTGTTCTTCACGAGGAGTGATGCGGCAGCTTCGAGCAACCCCCCAGAGACCCAGATCCGACTCGCCCAACGCCGGATCTTCGATCCCAACGAACTCTACCTTCCAGAAGGCTACCCATCTCTGATTGCCACGCAACAGTCGCCAACCCACCTCTTCATGTTCGTGTAAACTGCGTTAGACGTCTCCAGCGACCCAGATCAGGGGATCTCCCCTCTTACCCTGCCGCCACCGGATTCACCGAGATCCCTCCGAAGCTGCCACCTTCAAAGCTCTGAACGTCAGCAGCACAGAGCCGGCCAGTCAAACTCATCTCCTCCACTCTGGCATCGACGTCCAGTCCCAACAATGGAGCCCGCTTTGTTTTGAAAGACACGTCTTCACTCTGTTCGTGATTAAGATCTCTCCGGCTGTAAAAGGGAGCGACTTGGAGTACGATTCAGTCAGGTAACACAATTTTAACTTTTATTGTTTATTCAAAACATTATTATTGTGTCGCTTGATATTGATTCAAATCCAATTCGCGAGACCAGAAGAAAGGTGAGGTCAAACTGTCTTTTTTGCAAGCTAGTCCATTAATTGTCCACGCATTTTATAATTTGTGCGTTGTTTGAAAATGAGCCAAAGTGTTTTACTAGATTTTAAAATTAATGAAATACACATTATTCTTGCTACTTTGATGAATTAAACGATATTTTTTCCTAAATAATAATCGTATCGCATTTATTTGCCTTAGTTTAAAATAACATGTGAAATGATTTAATAGAATTTATGTCCTCGTTAATATCACTACCTCCTATTTTCTTCTCATTCGTCTCCCGCTTGTTTCGCATATGAGAACACGGCGGGACTTTTGCAAATATTTTTGACAACACACATTAATTGAGCATCTCCGATCAAAGCGGTCGACGCCAAAGTTTCGAAGACTACATGAAGGCGCGTGTATCAAACCGCGTAGATCTTTCCGCGTGTGTAAAAACCGCGATGTCAAGATATTAAAGCGGCCCCAACCGTCATCTCAGGTACATGAGGGAGGTGCGGGCCTCCCGATTTTCTTTGTTTCCACATGTAATGGGTCGTGGGCCCAAGTGCATAGGCCCACGATCACCACCCTTCCCCGCTCCTTTTGATCTAAATACTTGATTTGTGGTTGCGGTGCATGTTATTAGGCTTTAGGATTTTATCGTCACATGTTGTTTGTCAAACCAACACACATGAGTTCAGGCCCAAAAGGCCCGGATCGGGTCCAACGCCTGTAAAACATTGACATGAGTCCGGAGTCATGCCCGGATCGGGTCCAACACCCGTTAATCAAAAGCAAACTTTTGGAGCAAACGCCACCTTTTCGCATGTTTAAGTGTAAGAGTTAGTAATCAAGGATCCCCGAATCCTACTCTGGTTTTCCGACTTAGACCAATTTTCAAAATTAAGTCGGTGGCGACTCCGTAATTGTTTACCTAGGTTAAACAACACATTTTTATAAACGGAGCCATTTTTGGATGAGGGACAAGCGCCCGCGCGCGTGCTAGGCCGGAAGGCGCGCGTACAACGAGTAATCGTGTCGGAAGTATCACGGCCACGAACTTGATTTTGAGTTTTGACCGTCGCGAAACTTTTATAACTGAACGTCAAACAATAAAACACAAAACGAAGACATTAATACTTTGAAATGAACACTAACCAATGCTTGGGCTTGCACAAAGAGATGAGAAAAAAAAATAAGATGGATAATCCAAGCATTCAAGACTGTTAGAGTGATTGTTGTGTCGTTTATATCGTTCTTTGAGTTGCATTTATACAAATACCTTCTTAATATCTGCCAAAGGACTGTCTTTGAACACGGGTTACATTTCCTTGTTCTGTAAATTTAGTGGGGAGGTGACTCTTTGCTCACATCTTTCATTGGATCTTCCCTCGTTCTCACTCAACATTTACTCCTCTTAATTATGTGTCCTTCATCTTGGCTTATTCTTCTCGGCCGAATTAGCATGACAGACTCTTGTCCTCACTTAGCATTTATCCTTCTTGACGCGATCATTCTTCATCTTGCTTGTCTTTCTTGGCTGGGTTCTGCTCGTCGTTTCACATGACCTACTCGAATGTATCAGTTTACACACATACTTACTTCTTTTCTCTCTCGCGAGACTCTGTTCGTTAGCTCTCTCGCGAAAAACTTTCCTCGGCAGTAGCTATGGCCACGATCCTTATATTCTCTTCCCACAATCTGCGCATATGGCTCGGATACATTAATTTATTTTGACTCGCTCATCGCATTTGCCCGAAGCCCCTTTGGCCTAGAATTTGGCCATGCCGACATGTTATCTAGAGTGGCCTAAGCCTAGCCGAGATCCTTACAAGGAAAGAAGAAATTATGCAAAACATATTTTTGGGTGTATAGGAGGGGAGTGGAAGTCATGAGTGTTAGATTCAGCACACACTAACAATGAGATCATGTGGTTACATGTGCACTCCCATCCCATTGAGCTGTCCGAACAAACATGCCTCAAAAGCCATTTTAATTTTGTCATATAAAAAGATATTGATGGGAACTTCTTGATTGCTTTGTTTTTCTTTTTTAAATAATATGTTATGGTGTTTGAAGATTGCACATGGCACTTTCCCATTTCATTTGTCATCCCAACTGTATTGGAACCATACAATTGCTTACAAAACCATTAATCGACCCCCCCCCCTCTCTCTCCCCACTCATGTATATAACTTTGGTCTTCATCATCGTATCCTCTCCTCCATATCTTGTGGAAATCTCCTCCTTTCGCCAGCTTCTTGATTGAAACAATGAGGTTTGTTCATCTCCTTGAAGCTACACATGACGACGGACGCCCTGCCGGCACTCGGAGGACGAACAAGCTCACGAAGCTCGCCCACGACAAGAAGAGGAAGAGGAGGTTCTCGAGGAGAAGAAACGTCGCCCGGCCTGGCAGGGAGTCGGCTAGTATCGTGAGAAGGATAAGGACGTTGAAGTCGCTGATTCCCAACGGGGAGTCGATGGGGCTGGAAGGTCTATTTGCAGAGACCGCGGATTACATCGCGTCGCTCCAGACAAGGGTGAGGACGATGCGGATGGTCGTGGAAGCCATGACGGGTTGTAACAGTGATCGTTGAACTATATCTCTGTCTTTCTCTCTCTCTCTGTAAATTATTAACTCCAAGGGAAAATTAATTTTCTTTTGATTTTTTTATCTACTTTTGCTTGTAATTTCTTCTACACTTAATTTTTCTTTTTGTTGCCAGTGGCTTTAAATTGTGTTTATTATGGTGGATTTTCTTGGTTTACTTTATTTAGTTATTTATATTATAACTTGTTTAACGTAGAATAATTTAACTGAATACATGAAAAATAAAAAATAAAAAAAGAGAGGGAATAATTGAAGATATTAATTGGGCCTGTAAAACGGGCCTTGGGTTGGGTTACATGTCGGTTTGGAAGAAAGCCCATAAATTTCATATAAACCTATCCTCTTCTCTCCTTACCTTTTCTCCGTCTGACCCTAATCGGGGATCCCCAAAATTAGGGTTTCCTTCCACAAAAATCGACTTTGCTGGGTTTTGCTCTATGGGGACGGAGCGCAAGAGGAAGGTCAGCCTCTTCGACGTCGTCGACGATCCCACCGTCAAGACCTCCAAATCTAACGGCTTCTCCGCTCCTAATGGCGGCGCCGCTGGCAATGGGAACAGCTCCATCAACCGCTTGAACGGCAGGGCTTACTCCCAGAGGTACTATGAAATCCTGGAGAAGCGGAGGACTTTGCCCGTTTGGCAGCAGAAGGACGAGTTCCTTGATGTCCTTAGGTCTAATCAGACCCTCATATTGGTCGGCGAGACCGGCAGCGGCAAAACTACCCAGGTCCGTTGGGATTGGATTTCTTCGTCTGTTTGTTTGTGCTTTCTTTCCTTGTTGGATGATCGTTGTGTTGTGTTGGGCGATAAGGTGGTGCGTTAGGGGTAAGATAGCTGTTTCTCCCTTGTAGGGAGATGTCGACTTCCCATTTTTTTGTGATTGAATTGATTGAGCGGACATTATTGATTCTTTTGGCTATGGATTTGGGAGTCTACGTTTTGATGGATAGTCGATGCGATTGTAGAATTGCTCTTATGTGAAGTGTGTTTCGAAGGATCTTTGTGCTCATGGATGAGATTTTATTTTCTCCCGCAGATTCCTCAATTTGTCCTGGAAGCGGTTAGCTTAGAAACTTCTGATAAGCGTCAAAAGATGATGATAGCATGCACCCAGCCCCGCAGAGTGGCTGCCATGTCTGTTTCTCGGCGTGTTGCGGAGGAAATGGATGTTACTATTGGAGAAGAAGTAGGTTATAGCATCCGTTTCGAAGATTGCAGCAGCGCCAGAACTGTTTTGAAGTGAGTAACTTCTGGGTCTTTAAAGCCTACCCCTTATTTCGTTTGCTTACTGCTGCTCTGGCCTTGGTTTTTCATTATGTGCTTATTATATTATGCCATCTAATTTTGCGCTTGTTTTGAAATACATAGGTATTTAACTGATGGTATGCTCCTAAGGGAAGCCATGACGGATCCACTTTTGGAACGGTATAAAGTAATCATACTCGATGAAGCTCACGAAAGGACTTTGGCCACCGATGTCTTGTTTGGGCTTTTAAAGGAAGTTCTTAGGAATAGGTCTGATTTGAAGCTTGTTGTTATGAGTGCTACTCTCGAAGCTGAGAAGTTCCAGGGATATTTTAATGCCGCCCCTTTAATGAAAGTTCCCGGTAGGCTCCACCCTGTAGAAATTTTCTATACTCAGGAGCCCGAAAGAGATTACCTGGAGGCAGCTATTCGCACCATAGTACAGATACACATGTGTGAGCCTCTGGGGGACATACTTGTTTTCCTGACCGGTGAAGAGGAGATTGAAGATGCTTGTCGCAAGATTACAAAAGAAATTGGGAATATGGGAGACCAGGTTGGGCCCATTAAAGCCGTACCATTATACTCAACTCTTCCGCCTGTCATGCAACAGAAGATTTTTGAACCTGCTCCACCTCCACTTACCGAAGATGGTCCACCTGGAAGAAAGATTGTGGTAGCCACGAACATTGCGGAAACTTCTTTGACTATTGATGGCATTGTGTATGTTATAGATCCTGGGTTTTCTAAACAAAAGGTGTATAATCCAAGGGTGCGGGTTGAGTCGTTATTGGTTTCTCCTATATCCAAGGCAAGCGCTCACCAAAGGGCAGGACGTGCTGGAAGAACTCAACCTGGGAAATGCTTCAGACTTTACACTGAAAGAAGTTTTAATAATGACTTGCAGCCTCAGACATATCCAGAGATACTGCGGTCTAACCTTGCAAATACAGTCCTCACCTTGAAAAAACTTGGGATAGACGACCTTGTTCATTTTGATTTTATGGATCCTCCTGCTCCTGAGACATTGATGCGGGCTTTGGAAGTGTTGAATTATCTGGGAGCATTAGATGATGATGGGAACCTGACAAAGATGGGTGAAATTATGAGCGAGTTTCCCTTAGACCCTCAGATGTCAAAAATGCTTGTGGTTAGTCCAGAGTTCAATTGCTCGAACGAAATTTTGTCAATCTCGGCTATGTTGTCAGGTAACTTTGCTTTCGTGCTTCCATTGAATTCCTTTTTAAGTTTTGTGGGAGAAGGTAGTTCCTTCATTGCATACATGATTATTTTCAATATGAGCTACCATGAGAATTTCTGGACATCGGCACCGTTTTTTCTTTTTTCATATTTTTTGGATTAATATGCAATGCATGCATATAGATTCTAGCGTCAAATAGGTTGTGTCAGCAGTTGTTTTGTATGGATTCCATGCCTCCTGTTGGCATGCTGTGTAGGATTCTAAGTAAGTGCTGATGCAGATAGTTGCAGTTTCTCAGTATTATCTCTTCGAGCAAATGGTATCTTCTCGCCTCTATGCATCGCTGACCGTCCTCCATGGGCCTCTGCTGTGATAAACAATTTTTTCTTTAGTACCAAATTGCTTTATCCGGCCTAGGGAGGCTCAAAAGGCTGCAGATGAAGCTAAATCTCGCTTTGGGCATATTGATGGTGACCATCTTACTCTCTTGAATGTCTACCACGCCTACAAGCAGAACAGTGAGTTTTTTCTCTGTGCATTTTTTTTATGTGCCATTTCTCTTGATGTATCTCAAGTTGGATTTTGGCAACTAATTTGTTTAATCCTTGTCATTTCAGATGAGGACCCGTCCTGGTGCTATGAGAATTTCATCAATCACAGAGCCCTTAAGTCTGCTGATAACGTGAGACAGCAATTGGTCCGAATCATGGGGAGGTTTAATCTGAAGATGTGCAGCACAGATTTTAGCAGCCGTGATTATTACATCAACATCAGAAAGGCTCTGCTATCGGGATACTTCATGCAGGTGGCCCATCTGGAAAAAACTGGACATTACCTAACAGTTAAGGACAATCAGGTGTGTTGATCTCCCTCTGAATTTTGTTTTTGGTGCCTTTATGGAAGCCCATTTTGATACTTATTATTGGGCTTAGAGTTAGAGTACCACAATGGTTGGCTTTAGAAAGATCAAGTGAATTGCATTGCTCAGTTATGTGTTAACTTTCTTGCAGGTTGTACACTTGCATCCTTCGACCTGCCTTGATCACAAGCCTGAGTGGGTGATTTACAACGAGTACGTCTTAACCAGCAGGAACTTCATACGGACTGTTACAGATGTTCGTGGTGATTGGTATGTGTACATTGCCATTGTTGGCCCATCTTGGATATAATCTGATGTTCTGAGCCCCAGTCTTCCGCATCACAGAAGCCTGTCCACTCACTTAAAAAAGTGACTCTAAACACGTGCAGGCTGGTTGACATCGCGCCACACTACTACGATTTGGGGAACTTCCCGCAGTGCGAGGCGAAGAGAGTGCTGGAGAAGCTGTACAAGAAGAGGGAAAGGGAGCGAGAGGAAAGCAAGCCTAGAAAATGAGAGGTTCCGCCACAGCTCTACTCATGAGCATTCCTGATCGATCTAGGCAAATGGATAGGATGGAACCGACCGTTTTTCTCAACCCAACCGCAAGATCTGGTGAGAGCCCAAGGATTCTAGATTTTATCCGGGTCACTCCCTTGTAATATTTTGATGGAATATCTGTAGGGGAATGGTATTCATCTGTTTGGTGTGATGGAACTATTCGCAATAAAAACAAGTCTTCTTCGGCAAAATTCCCCCTTCATCAGTACAGCATTTTGCAGATTATACATACATGTATATATTTTGTGCCCGGGGAATTTGTTCAATTCCTTTAAACCTAAGAACAAATCTAAAACATTTCCAGTAGGACTCGGACATTTAGAGGAGTCCTAATTAAGGTTGAGACATTGTTTTGAGTTGTCCGCGCTTTGTTCAAATGGATAAACATGAATGCCAACAGAAAAATAGGATGTCTTTTGATCTTCTTTCGTTTCAACGATTAACCGAACCTCTCCATTGCGTTATTTGACCTGCCGTTTTTCAGGTTCCCCTCCCCTGCTTTACGAATTTCCTCCCCCACCGCAACCCAGTTTTGTCGTGCGGCCGTACCACCAGCAATGGAGACCCATAACAACGCGCTGCTCGCTGTTCTCGTCGTCGTCTCGTCCATCCTCCTCTCTGCTGCCCCTGTCGTTGCCCACCCTCGCAAGCTCCATATGAGACCCTAGTTGAACCTTCTCTGTTTCTGTTATGTTTTCCGAATTCGCTTGTCATGGAGGTTTCAATCATGACTCCGTGTTGTTTCGTCAATCTATTGGTTCATGATTTGTTGACTCTGATGATTGTGTTCTCATTCCTTTTTTTTTGTGCAGAGTCGAGTGATTTGAACTCGCAGCTGTGCGCCAGGACATATTTTGCCGACATCTGCCTCGGTTCCGTGAAAGAATTCGTCGAGGGTACACCCAGCTTGATCTCGGTTCTAAATGAGGAGATCGATGCCTGTGCCGAGGAAACCAAGGCGGCCATTGCCCAGGTGGAGAAGCTCTCCAAGGCTGCGTCCTCCGGGGAGCAGAAGACCCTCAGCGTTTGCAAGGAGAATTACGAATTTGCCATCGATAGCCTTGAGAAAGTGAGGAATGCAATCTCTGCCTGTGACCCCGGCACCCTGAACGCTGAGCTGGGTGCCGTAGTTACTTACGCGAGCACTTGCGATGATGGTACGAAGAGTCGAAGTACGTGTCGCCATTGCCATGGTGGACCAGACGCTGATGAGCCTGGGAAGCAACTGCTTGGCCATGGCCACTCTGATCAACTGGTGAACTTGATTTGGCGGAATTGTGATTTTGAACAGATGCTTCTCATCAAATGTATTACATGGTTTGAATTCGGAAAAGGAATAGTGGAAGAATTCGCATACAGGCTTGCCCGTGTCTTTCCGGCGAGATATGCAAAACATGTCCTTGGATCATACGCGAGCCGCTTGAAATGTTCAATGAATTACGAACTAAAGTGATCAAAACCTTTGCATAACTCATCGATATATGGGAAAAATGCATGAATCCACTGAAAAATTAGTTCGGGTGTGAGTCCGGAACGACATAAACAGCCAGGGGGTTCTTGTAGAAATGGAAGTAGTATGTACAATGACATTGTTGACATGGCAAATAATTTTGGGCCTGAGTTTAGAACAGAAACCCAGTAATCCCTCAAGTCACACTCCGAGTCGGCCCAAGATACAGTCGTCTAGGCCGACTCACAACGAAGTCGACTAGGTCGACTTATGAACGGAGTCGACTAGGTCGACTTATGAACGGAGTCGACTAGGTCGACTCACAACGAAGGAATATGGTAATCAAAGTCAACCAAGATAGCTAAGTCTACTAGTAGGGTGAAGTCGACGGAATTCTGGATAAGTCGACCAAGTCGGTCGTAGTCCGTACAGATCAGTCAAGTCGACAAGGTTGGAATAAATTTATTCATTTTCAATCACGTTTGTTAAGGATCGTAACTGATCCTAATATCCAGAAACGAGATCCTATATATCAAGGAGGTTGTTGAGACACTCCCATGATATTAGAAATCACGGTCTATAACACGATCTGCAACACGATCTATCTGTTGCGTGTTAAACACGTACAAGTCCTCTATAAATAGCAGAGGAATTTTTCAAGACAACACACGACCATAAACAGCCAAAACTCTGAAGTTTGTTCGTCAACCTTAGGAATTAGATACCTTGACCCGGTTTATAGGTCAACTACCATTCCACCGACAGAGTGAGCTCGTAGGGCCTTTGCCGTCAACCTCCCGCCAGCGACACCACCGACGGAGTGAGCTCGTAGGGCCTTCGTCACAGCCTCCCGCCAGCGATCACCACCGACGGAGCGAGCTTCCAAGGCCTTCGTCACAAGTTCTCCGCCGTCACAGGATTCCACATCGTTGTCACCACTTGCCCCCCTTTTTCATTTTTATGGCTGTAACCCCTTTTTCTTAATTCGTCAAGATTGTAAGACTTGCATTCTATTATCAATAAAATTGTGCATCTTCTTGCTGGCGACCACAATCCAATTCCTGTGAGTCCTTTGCCAAATATTTCCGGCGTGATCCGTTCTATAGGCGAACACGTTTTTGGCGACCACAGTGGGAGAAGAGAAAAAAAAATCTTAGTCTCAAATGCCGAGAAATACTCGAAGTACTACTGGCCATGAGCCTCAGAATCCCTTAGATGGGGAAGACCAGGAACTTCCTCCGAGAACGGACTTGGAAGCGCCAGCCCTAGGAGGCCAGGCAGCTACAAACCAGTCCACTTTTGATTCACATGCCCCGTCCGAATTTATTTCGAGACTGGAATTCCACAAGGAATTGGGGGATGTGCGTCAGGAGTTGACTGATATGAAGGGTATCCTAATGGATGTCCAAACTCTAATAGGGCGTCTTTCTGGCCCGAGAGACGAGGAAAGAGTGAGACCTCGTATGAGAGAGGCCCCCTTTAGGGAGTCTACGTTCATGGCGGACGCTCGTCGGACTGCTCAAGGGCCACGTAATGTGACTTTTGAGCAATCTGAGATAAGGACGAATGCCCTCTTTGAAACCGGGAATCTGGTTCCCCCTGGTCGACCCTCTTCTTCACGTAATCAACCAGCGAATACGTATTGGAATGAGGCAGAGGACTTCCAAGAGGAAACAGATCGGGGGGAGGATTTTATTCCGTCTCGTCGCCCTGGAAAAGAGCCAATGGTCGACGCAGTTGGAGATCCCTATTAGCCTGGACCCCGGAGTAGTAATCACCGTGAGGAGCCTTCATTTTATGTAAGGGATCCAACGAGCCAAACAATGGGAGAGAGGCCTCCGTATAGCCCGTTAAGGCCAACTCGACTCGCAGGGCAGGGGTCGATAGGCGGCGTACCCCCAGACTTAAGAGAGGCCATAACTCAGGTTATAGAGCAAGTCGTCCCCGGAATAGCTCGGCGAGATGATACCTGTTTATACAGGTCTCCTTATCCTGCGTACATTGATAGGGATTTCCCTTTACCTAGAGGTTATAGGGTGCCCGACTTCACTCGTTCTCGGCGAAGATGAAATGACTCCACTTGAGCATATTGCTCGCTTCACTCATCAACTTGGCGAGGCGGCCGGGAATGACTTCTGGAAACTAAAGCTCTTCCCGAACTCATTGGCCGGGGATGCCTTTACCTGGTATGCAAGCTTACCGTCGGGGTCAGTAGCTTCATGGACTCAGATGCAGTCCATGTTTGTTAAAACCTTTGCTCGGCTCGATACCCCCATGACGATGTTTGAGGTTATGCGCCTTAGACAGGCTAATGGGGAACACCCGGGGCAGTTTCTAATGAAACTTAGAAAGGCCTTATTACGGTGCAGGCCTCCCATACCGGAGAGAGACCAGTTGCTCCTCACATTAAATGCGTTGTCCATTCCTTTCCGGAAAAAGCTACAAGGGGAGCGCTTTGCCGATCTATATGATTTGGCAAGGAGAGCCACTGAGTACTATCAGCTCTTAACAGAAGAGGCTACGCTGACTCGAGCCTACCAAGTCGACACTTATGAAGTCGACGTGGCCGAATTTGTTAAGGGAGAGTCTGCTATATGTGACCCCTTGACTAGGAAGAATTCTAAAGCTAAAGCCTCCCAGAAAAATGCCGAGGAAAGGAAATACTCATTCGACACAGATAAAGTCGACGCCATTTTTGACTGGCTTTATCAAAAGAAAAGGATCAGGCTTAAGCCTGGTCATCGAGTCCCTCAGACAGAAAGGGAAAAAAGTAGGAGTTATTGCAAGTGGCATGGTTCCTTTACCCACACTACCAAGGACTGCCTGTCCTTTAGAAATATAATTCAGGATTTAATAGAGTCTAAAGAACTCTGTTTTCCTGAAGTCGAAGAAGTCGCCATGGTGGATGATAATCCATTTGGCGACGAAGTCGCCATTCATACATTTGATATATTTGACACTGAGGTTAACCTTGTAGAAGTCATTAACGACTCTGCTATACCCTCGCAGGACTTACAAGCAACTGGCGAGACCTTGGTGGCTAATGCCCTGATGAAGCGACTGTCTGAGCGTGGGGTTTTCATCCTGCCGAAGGGAAGGGACAAGTGGCTTTGCCACTAGCACCTGAACGATACTCACACGACGGACCAATGCCACACATTTAAGAAGTACCTGTTGGACAGTAAGACAGAAAACTGGTATGACCTGACCCCGTTCGAGGAAGCAGCAATGTCGCTGACTACCCCCAAAGGACCTTCTCACGTCCTCAAAAGTCCTCCTAGTGTGGATCGCCGACTGGCTTCGCGAGGAGGGAGAGGAGTTTCCCAGGGGCATATGGGGAATGGAGAGGCAGCCACCCGGGGTACGGAACGCCCGGCACGACGACTTGAGTTTATAGACTCGTCCGGCCAGAGAGTCGTCAAGCAGGGGTACACTAGGACTACCCCTGTCAAGGAGATAAGACCTACGGAAGAGTATAAGGGAGTAGACCAACCCCAACAGGCTGCAAGTCGCAGGCCTCGATATGCGTCACAGACAGTCGACCCCCAGGAATTGCGGAGGGGACCTCCTATCGCCCAATTCTTAGACGAGAAGCTACTGTGCCAGAAATGCAAGCTGATCGCCCACAATCGGATACTTATTACCCAGCTCTGCACAGCATGCTGCGTCAATTATTTCTTGTGGCTGGTTGACTTGTCCGCAAAAGGGGAGATGCTGGTGAAAGCGGTCCGCCCCGAGGGTACAGGTAATTCGAACCCTAGCAAACCTTCCTCGAATAGACCAGGAAATACTCCAGTGCAGGTGGGATATGACCCAGTCGACGGCAGATTCGTGGAGGTAAGCCGACTCCCTTTTGGTTCTAAGAAACCAAAATTCGTCAAAGCCCTTAACCCTTCGTCTCAATGGCAGAAGGCGGAAAAGAAGGTTGCGCCCCCCTTAAGGGCTCAAAAGAGAAAGGAAAGGCGTCTAAGTCACGCCCAAAAAAGACCTAGGATGACCCCTGCGATGCCACCCTCGGAAGGGAACCAAGCCGCAGAGAAACAAGTCGCGGAGCCTGAACGGGTCGAGTCTACTGATTACTCAGAAAACCCGGGCTCAAGCTTCGACTACACTCCTCTACGAGGAGACAGGCCCTGCGACTTCAACGCAGAACAAGGGCCCCTTGTGAGCTGCAACGCTCTCACCTTTCCTGCGGAGTTCGCCTGCAACGATAAGTCGGAGGCGCCGAAAGGTAAAACCCTGCACCCAAAGGTCACTTCTTTTCCATCTGGCTTCCCTCTGCACTGGCTGAGGAAACCATCGGATCGCATGAAACAGCACATGCACTCGTTATACATCGCAGCCACCTTTGACGGTGTTTTGGTGGGTCGAGTCTTAATAGACAACGGCGCCACCGTCAATGTTCTCCCACTCACCAAGTTTAGACTACTTGGGTACAAGCCTAGCGAGTTGGTGCGAACCGACGTGGCTGTAAGCGGCTTTAATGGGAGGAAGTCCGAATGCCTGGGGATATGCTCCGTGCATTTAGGCGTTGGAAGACACGAGCAGGAAACTGCTTTCTTCGTAATTGACATAGCCCATTCGTTTAATGCGCTTTTGGGACGCGATTGGCTTCATAAAGCCGCCGCGATCCCATCGACTTTGCATAGGGAGTTGATTTTATGGCTTGACTCCGAAATAGAGACTATCAGGGCTGATGAATACTCCTGTTGTGACAAGGGCATTTTACATGCAGAAACATGCAAGACAATCAAGGACCTCACCCTGGATCAACGCTACAAGTTAGGAGACCCTAGGTGAACCCTCCGGAAAGTTCGACTTCATTGTGAGCTATGGCACCTCTCACCCCAAGCCTGATGAGGGACCAATCGTGCCGACAGGATGGGGGCCCGACTTCACGGACAAGGACATAGATGAGGTCCTGCAGGAAGTAGTCCCGACCAAGGATGGTGGCGAGACGGACGACAGTCCCAATGGCGACAAGGGGGAGGCGCCTAAGAGCCAGGAAAGTGCTGCGACGGAGTTGGAGCCCGATAGACTCCTGCACGAAGGGATGTATGGACAGTGACGAAAGAAGAAGCTATGCAGTCGTTGATATCCTCCAGCGACTTCAGGAGTATGTTAGGAAGTCTAGGAAATTAGGTTGCCAAATAAGCAATGTAAATGCTGAGGCTAGCTTATCTAAGTCCATTGATACCGACTTAGGCGGTGTCCAGGGTCGCGAGTCACTTATGATGCCATGTGACCCGCTTGTAAGTATCAATTTTGGCGAGGAATCTAGCCCTCGGATCGTTTTCGTTAGTTCTTCAATGAATAAAGAACTTTTCAATTCCATTAAGGCTACCCTTGAAGAATTCAAGGACTGTTTCGCCTGGGACTATACTGAAATGCCTGGCCTAGATCGCCGACTTGTAGAACATAAGTTGCCAATCAAAGCAGGATTTAAACCAGTCCAACAGGCACCAAGGAGAATGACTCATGAAGTCACTCAGGCAGTATTCGAAGAAGTCAAGAAGCTCTTTAGAGCTGGGTATATAAGAACATCGAGGTACACCGAGTGGATATCCAGCATAGTCCCTGTCATCAAAAAGAATGGCAAGATTAGAGTCTGCATTGACTTCAGAGACCTAAATCGTGCTACTCCAAAGGATGAATATCCCATGCCCATTGCAGACGACTTAGTCGATAAGACTGCAGGGCACCAAATTATGTCATTCATGGATGGCTTCTCAGGATATAACCAAATTTTCTTGGCTGAGGAAGATATCCATAAAACCGCGTTCAGATGTCCTTTAGGCATTTTCGAGTGGGTAGTCATGCCGTTTGGGCTTAAAAACGCTGGTGCAACCTACCAACGAGCTATGAACGCCATTTTTGATGCTTCGATTGCCAAAACAGTCGAGGTGTACATAGATGATATAGTGGTCAAATCAAAAGACGAGAGGTCGCATGTTAATGATCTTATGAATGCTTTCATCCAAATGAGAAAGCATCAGCTCAAATGTGCTTTTGGAGTAAGAGCAGGACATTTCTTAGGGTTCCTAGTTCATCAACGTGGCATAGAAGTCGACCAGAATAAAGTGAATGCCATTCAAAGATTGAACCCTCCGAGTAACAAGAAGCAGTTACAGGCTTTCTTAGGAAAGGTCAATTATCTCAGGCGATTTATTGGTAACGTCGCTGGACGGACAGAAGTCTTTTCGACTTTACTAAAGGCAAAGGGAAACTTTGTGTGGAGCGACGAACACCAAAAAACATTTGAAGGCTTAAAGGAATATTTAATGAAGCCGCCTGTGCTTGCCCCTCCTCGGATAGGAAAGCCCTATCTGCTTTACGTGGCAGCGACTGAATTAGTCATCGGAGCCATGTTAGCCCAAGAGGCGGAAGACAAAACTGAGAGAGCGGTCTACTATTTGTCAAGACAACTAACCGCTACAGAAAAACGCTATACAATTAAGGAGAAGTTATGCCTGTCAGTCTTTTATGCTGTTACTAAGCTAAGACATTATATTGGATCCCAAGAGGTTCATGTCATTACCAAGTCTCCAGTCATAAAGTACTTTTTCGAAAGCCCTCTACTGACTGGAAGAATTAGTAAATGGAGTTTAGTGCTATTCGCGTATGATCTACGATTCAAATCCCAACAGTCGGTGAAAGGACAGGCTCTAGCCGACTTCTTGGTGAGTCACGATCCATCTGTATCAATCGACCAAGAAGAATCCCTTGAAGACATCTGGCAGGGTTGGTTTGATGAATCTTCGGCGAAATCCGGCGTAGGTATAGGCCTTCGTATACTTTCGCCACTAGGGAAGGATGTTCGTCTAGCGTATCGCTTGACGGCAACTCACACCAACAATGCGACTGAATATGAAGCCTTGATCACGCTCCTGAAGGAACTATTAACCTTGGGAGCCAAGAAAGCCACAGTGATGGGGGACTCTCAACTGGTGATTAACCAGATGAATGGTACTTCTATATGTCAAGAGAAACTTGCACCCTATCATTAAGTCGCCCTCAAGCTAGTCGAGCGATTTGAAGCGATCACTTTCCTTTTTGTAGGTCGAGGGGAAAATACCATCGCTAACGACTTTGCCCAGAAGGCTTCAGGATACAAGGCCAAAAGAGGAAGCGATTGTATCCCAGAAATAGTTTCCCACCTAGTTCCTCAAAGCGACGCTTTCACTCTGGACATAATGACAAGCGATAAGGATTGGAGGAAGCCAATCACCGATTTCCTTTCTGACCCAACACAAAAGGCGAGCCAAAGAATTAAGACTCAGGCTTTGTCGTACACCCTTATAGATGGGGTACTTTACAGAAAGACCAAGGAGGGAGTCCTGTTAAGGTGTGTCGACTTAGACGAAGCGACCCCAATTATGTTAGAGACTCATCAGGGTTTATGCGGATCTCACCAATCTGGCACCAAAATGTCTTGGACTATCCAAAGACATGGTTTTTACTGGCCATCAATGCTAAAGAACTGCATAGAAATGGCTAGGGGATGCCAAGAGTGCCAAAAACATGGTCCGGTGACAAGGGCACCAGCGTCCGACTTGGTCTCAGTCATCAAGCCTTGGCCATTTAGGTCTTGGGCTTTAGATATAATCGAGGAAATCCATCCGCACTCAAGTAAAGGTGACGCCTATGTTCTAGTCGCCACCGATTATTTTACTAAATGGGTCGAGGCTCAGGTTTATAAGAAGATCGATCAAAAAGAAGTGATCGATTTTCTCAAATCATCCATCATCTATAGATTTGGAATTCCCCAGAATATTGTAGTGGACAATGGCACCGCTTTGAATAATGAGAAAATGCGAGAATTCGCTACGGAGTTTGGTTTCTCAATCACCAACTCAACACCTTATTATCCTCAGGCGAATGGACAGGCTGAAGCTACCAATAAACTCCTAAAGAACAATATTCAGAAAATGGTTGGTGCAAATCCAAGAGAATGGCACAAACTATTACAAGACACTTTGTGGGCTTTAAGGGTTACTAAGAGAGAAAGCACAGGTCAAACCCCTTTTTCACTAGTATATGGGCAAGATGCCGTCCTACCTAGAGATTCGATACAAGTCGCTCAGGGTGACTCACCCTGATTTACAAGACGAAGCAATGTACCTCGCTTTGGAAGAATTAGAGAAGAAGCGACTTGATGTAATAGACCGACTCGAGGTACATAAACAAAGGATTGCTAGGCATTATAACAAAAAGGTTGTCCATAAGCACTTTAAAGTGGGCGACTTGGTTTGGAAGATGGTGCTACCCCTTAAATCGAAAGACCAAGTTTTGGGTAAATGGTCCCCTAATTGGGAAGGTCCATATGAGGTATGTGAAACATACTCATCTAATAGTTATCGGCTTATGACGAGAAGTGGGGTCAGACATCCATTAAAGGTTAATGGTAAATATCTCAAACCCTATCGCGCGACTATCTGGGAAGCTCACCATAAAATCCTAAAACAAAGGACTCCATTAATTTAGGAAGCGCTTAATTCCTTAGAAAACGCGCTAGGCTTCAGTAACGCTGTCTAGAAGAATTGTGCGTAGTCGGCAGAAATTCATTTGAAACACAATGAACTTGATTTATTGAGTAAAACAAAAACAATGGAATTACATTGTTCTTTAATTACAAACCTAATTTCCATAACCCGCCAACTTCTCTGAAATCGAGGACAAGGGATTCACGAGCTCGTCGCTTCGCGTTCAACTTGTTTCGCTGGGCATAAAGGTCGACGACCTTTTCTCTATCCTTCTCAGCATTGGCCTCCAGCTCCTCGATTTCTTGAGTATTGATCGACGCAAGCTGCTGAGTCAGGTCATTCTTGAGGTTCGTATAGAACTCTATTTGTCTCTCTGCCTCGGACAGCTTCTCTTGCACGTCGACCAAACGTTGGCGGGCGTCCTGCGCAGCTTTAGAGGCCTGCCCTCGAGCTTCATTAATCGACTGAATCTTCGAGTTGGTCGATTCC
This sequence comes from Melastoma dodecandrum, assembly GCA_029817715.1. Taxonomy (NCBI): domain Eukaryota; kingdom Viridiplantae; phylum Streptophyta; class Magnoliopsida; order Myrtales; family Melastomataceae; genus Melastoma; species Melastoma dodecandrum. The sequence continues at coordinate 4,546,959 of JARUPY010000397.1, read as the reverse complement.
AAGGTGAGCAGGTCGGCGTCATAATCCCTCCAGCGGGTCCAGTACGTCGACCTGAAGCTCTTGCAGGCACCCAATATTTCGTCCGTGACCCGAGGGGATGCCTCGATTCTCTTCAACAGCTTCTGCATCCTCCTGAATTCGTTGACGCCTAAGGGGTTGATGAGCAGAAGTTGGCAAAGTTCTTCGATATCCTCGTGAAGCTTCACCCACGGGTCTTTGGTTGACCTAGAAGTCGCTGCAGCAGGATCCTGAAGAATAAGAGGCAAAATGTTGTTAAACAATACCCTAAAAAGGGCCAACGACCTCGTGCGATCGAGTACTTACCTCTGGAGGCAATCTATCCCCAGAGCTCTCATCCGAAGAAGAAGGAGGAGTAGGAAGCTTCCGTCGGCCAGCAGGCACCTTCACCCTCTTCGGACGAGCCTATAAAGAAGGATACAAGTACCCCAGTTAAAATCGCAATGATAATACTATGTTCTGTTTAAAACAAGAACACATACCATCGCTGGTATAGGAGTTTGAGCTGGAGGAGAAGGAATAGCTTGGCTTTCCTCCTCACGAGCCGACCAAGTCGGTGGGTCGACCAGGATCGCGACATCCACAGTAGCCTGTTCTTCTTGAACCAAGGCCTTAGGGATGTGCTGTTCTTGAAACAGAGTATGATGCAGAACCAAAAGTTCATATATGAACTAAAGTAATGAGACACCAGCTTAGAATTAAACTCACCTTAGCGACTGAAGCCTTTGAACTTTTGTCTAAAGCATGGAAGATAGGCTGGTCGTCATCCTCATCTGAAGCCTCTCCCTAGACAATATAGTATGGGTCAAATATGAAAACTCAAAACAAAAACTGGAGTCATCAGAGTCATACCTCTGTGGCAAGCCTTTGTGGAGCGTCGGCTACAGCTGAAGACACTGGCACCGCAGCTGGTGCCTTGGTAGATGAGGTCGCAGCTGAAGCAGCTGGCGACCTGGATGGGGTCGCCGTTGCCGCAGCTGGCGAACTGGATGGGGTCGCCGCTGCAACAGCTGGCGACCTGGATGGGGTCGCCGCTGCAACAACTGGCGACCTAGAAGAGGAAGTCGCCGCTGGAGTCGACACCTTCACCAGCCTCTTCCTCTGAGATAGATGCATCTCTTCAAGATCTTCTTCCTCAGCCGCTTTGCGCTTTGGTACGCTTTTAGATCGAGCCTTAGAGGGACCACTTTTGGCTACTTCCCTGGGGCTCGCAATTTTAGCCTTCCCCTTGCTGGTCGACTTGAGTTTCGAAGGAGCAGGGGCAATGGGGGCTTTAGGCTTGGGTTTTCCAGAGCCCCGAGGAAGCATTGATCCTGAAAAGGAGAAAACTTATGATTAATATTAAGAACCCAATACTCTTAAAGTAAAGATAAGTCCTTACCTTTTGCTTTAATATGCGCGTCATCGGTGTAAAAATCAGGTTCCTTGGAGACCTCCAAGAAATGCATCAAGGCCCGCAGCTCTTCGTATGTAGTCGACCACAGCACGGTGAAGAACTGTGTGGCGAAACAGGCAGAAGTATCAGATGGGAATTCCATCTGGGAGAGCTGCGCCTTGAGATTGAGCAAGTCGAGGGTCTTCGAGTTGATCGACTTGCACGCAATCCTCTTCATCCTGTCCCCGTATAAGCCGCCGGCAGGGTCAGCGAGTGGCACTGCTACACTTTGGATAAAACCAAACTGCCTTGCACACAGTTGAGGGTTATAGACTTCAAAGGTCAGGTAGCCATCGAAAATAACTGGCAGATCTCTGCTGGTCAATACTCCATTCCAGAAGCCACGAGCAGTTTGAGGATTGATTTCCTGAGCAAGCGTCTTGCCACCTGGAAAGGGTGCCCAGTCGCGTCGATCTACCCTGCCGAAGTCGACTATGTGCTTTAGGTGGCCAGTGATCGATGTCATAAGCTATTGATCCTTACGCTGGCAGCACTGATCTAGGATGGTCTCCCCATAATAGGAGGATTCAAGGGGCGAAGAAGGGACCTTGAACCCAGTCAGTCCCGGCATCCACATGGCCGACCAGAGATGAACTAGCCAGAGCAACCCTCCTACTGGATGTTTTGGAAATGGCTTGATTTGAGAAGTTGCTCTGTCCAGATCGTGATAAAGGAGACCCAAAACGAAGGGACCCCAGGAGATTTCTTCATTGGTCTCCCTCAGAAAATTGGCCACCGCATAAGAAGTGTGGCTAACCTTCTTCCCAGGGAAGCAATAAACGAATTTGCTCAACCAGGTGCTGAGGAACTCGACCTCTTCCTGGGCGCCAAAACCTTCAGTCGATAATCTCTCATCTGACCTCTTGCCTGCTGAGGCCATCTTCAGATGCCTATTCACCACCTCCATGTACTGAAGGGCGCCCTTGGGATTAATATCATCTGCCTGAGAGTACTGTCGGACAGGGCGGCCATTGATTTTGCACCTGGTCAAAATCTTCACATCTGCCAATGTAACAGACATAGGGCCTTCTGGGAAATAGAAGCAGTTGACAGCAGAATTCCAGAAAGGCAGCATGGCCGAACAAACCCTAGGATCACAGTTCTTATTCGCCACTGATATCCTAGAGAATCTCAAAATCTTTTGATTCCTAAATCTCTCTGTAAAGTGCTCCTCCCACATCTCAAGCCAGTCTACCATCTCAGACTTAGATGCAGATGGGAAACACAGGAAAGATCCCTGACCTTCCCAGTTGAGGGGATCGATGAAGTCGGGATGACAAATCGGGATGGGCTTCTCAGTGATGAGATAGTTGAGCGGCATCGTCTCCGGGAAAAGATGCTCTGGCAAGACAGGTCCAAGAGTGACGCCCGACCCCTGATCCTCTGTAACCGGAATGGGTCCGGGAGGCCCCGCGCGCAGATTATGGAACTCAAAACACTTAAAAGTTGCCATCTTTTTGGGGATCAAAGGAGTTTTGGTAAGGGAAACGAAGGGTTTCTGGGAAACAAGGGTTTCTGTTTTCTTGGAGAAGATGGAGAAGTGTTGAGCAAGGAAGAAAAGTGCGGGAAAAGGATGATGACTCTCCTTTATATAGGGTATGATTTCTGCTGAGTCGGCATAGCCAATCCAGCATAAAAGGGGGGCTTATGTTGACATGGCAAATAATTTTGGGCCTGAGTTTAGAACAGAAACCCAGTAATCCCTCAAGTCACACTCCGAGTCGGCCCAAGATACAGTCGTCTAGGCCGACTTATGAACGGAGTCGACTAGGCCGACTTATGAACGGAGTCGACTAGGTCGACTCACAACGAAGGAATATGGTAATCAAGGTCAACCAAGATAGCTAAGTCTACTAGTAGGGTGAAGTCGACGGAATTCTGGATAAGTCGACCAAGTCGGTCGTAGTCCGTACAGATCAGTCAAGTCGACAAGGTTGAAATAAATTTATTCATTTTCAATCACGTTTGTTAAGGATCGTAACTGATCCTAATATCCAGGAACGAGATCCCATCTATCAAGGAGGTTGTTGAGACACTCCCATGATATTAGAAATCACGGTCTATAACACGATCTGCAACACGATCTATCTGTTGCGTGTCAAACACTACAAGTCCTCTATAAATAGCAGAGGAATTTTTCAAGACAACACACGACCATACACAGCCAAAACTCTAAAGTTTGTTCGTCAACCTTAGGAATTAGATACATTGACCCGGTTTATAGGTCAACTACCCTTCCATCGACAGAGTGAGCTCGTAGGGCCTTTGCCGTCAACCTCCTGCCAGCGACACCACCGACGGAGTGAGCTCGTAGGGCCTTCGTCACAGCCTCCCGCCAGCGATCACCACCGACGGAGCGAGCTTCCAAGGCCTTCGTCACAAGTTCTCCGCCGTCACAGGATTCCACATCGTTGTCACCACTTGCCCCCCTTTTTCATTTTTATGGCTGTAAGCCCCTTTTCTTAATTCGTCAAGATTGTAAGACTTGCATTCTATCAATAAAATTGTGCATCTTCTTACTGGCGACCACAATCCAATTCATGTGAGTCCTTTGCCAAATATTTCCGGCGTGATCCGTTCTATAGGCGAACAGACATCAAGCCGTTGCGAGAAAGAAGAAGGATAAGAAAAACACAGGAGCTAAGGAAACGGAACAGAGCCGTTGAAACACCAGAGCTCGCCAACATCGCTGAAGTCCCTGTCAGGAGCAACGAACGCGTAGGGCTGCGATTGACACTGACTCTTGGAACCAACATAAGACCAGCGGAAGTAGTCGTCCAAGGCTGTCACCTCACGGGGCACTGGCAACTCATCCGCTGCCCATCTCTGTTCGCTCTCTTCCTCTCGGACCCCAGCTCCTAGCATCCGGTCGGGGCAGATGGGCCGAGACGACTGAGGCTCGTCCACGAGATGGGGGAAGTTGAGTTTGGCCTTGTGCCCACGGATCCTTCGAGCCTCCCTGTCGTAAGCCAGGGCGGCCTGCTCGGGGGTGTCGAAGGTGCTAAGCCAAGCCCTCAGGCCCTTCCAGGGATCGCGTATCTCTGCCGCGCATTTACCCCAAGGCCGGCGCCTTATTCCCCTATAAACGTTCTTCCTCTTCCCTCCTCCGAACTTTTTCCCCTCCTCATCCCGACCCTTTCGACCGCCTACCTTAGCAGGCGAGTCGTCCCCTGCGGGAGGCCGGGACGGCCACAAGTTGGAGGGAGATATCGAGCGGCTGTTCCGTGGGGGGATGAAGTCTGCGATGACAGCGCCGCCACACATTATCGTGGACTTAAGGAGACCTTAGGACAACAAACTTTAGTACGAGGATTGGTGGTTTGGATGGAGGGTTGGTTCGAACTCGAACTCGAGTCAAATCAAATGTTAACGGCATTTTAATTTGAAGGCGTTGGGGGGTGGTTTGAGCCAGGGGTTTATTTCAGTGTGCGGGTGTCTTTAGCTGTTGTTGTAGTCCACCGGATTGGCCTGTGTTAGGACATTACAAATCCCTCCAGTTTCCTCTTTTTACTGAATCTCTGAATCTGTGGGTCAACCAGTTGATCGTTTGGTCGCTTAATATAAAATAATAATCATAAAAGAAGAGAGAGCCGGCTGAGAACAAGAGAGTAAAAAGAATATTGCCGAATAAAAGGTCGTAAGTCTAAATATTCTTTTCCCCATTCACCTCTTTACAATTTTCTCAAATATTTATATTAAAAAATGTGTGAAGAAGGAAAATCTTCATAAACCGTGTCCAAACTAATAAGATACGTTCATGCGCATCTCTTAATTATATTTATCAAGTATAGAAATGGCGGTAAGCTAATCAGCAAACCTCCATTTAAAATAATAATAATAATAATAAAAGGAAGTTTTTAATAGGAACAAAAAAAATGGGAAGTATTTGGGATTAATAATCAATTTTATTGAATATCATAAAACCCTTGTCCTGGTATTACAAACAATCCATCGTCTAATGAAGAAGATGATGAGGGGAGATGGGTTTGAATTTCTAGGCGGTGCTCTGACAAGGCCGAGGGTTACTTGTTCCGCTGACGGAGATCTTCGCGTTGACACAAGTCGACGTGAATGCAGTATCATTGGCTAGGGCAAGACCATGGTACTCGAGGTCGACGTTTTGGAGCAGGATGTTCTGGCAAGGGTACTTGGAGCTGCACGTTAACGTCACCCCACTTTTCGATACGGTCGTCCCCCTGATGTTCTTGAAGGTAACGTCGTGAATCTGGACGCTCGATGGCTGAAATGTTTCACGCTCAAATTAGAAAGGGATGGCCAATTCTTTTTGTCAGCTAGGGTTTTTTGGAGAAGGAAAGCATGTCGTGGGGTGGGGATTAGGTGAGCACGCGTACTGACCTTCGTGATCTTATGGTAGCCGTAGTTCTGGTCGATGATGACGGGGTTCTGGACGTCTTCCATGATGATGTCAGAGAAGACGATGTCGGAGGCCACCAGTTGTCTCTGGCCCGGGAAGGACTTGATCCTCACTCCGTTGGTGGTGCCCTGCAAGGTGCAGTTGGTCACCCTCACTGTCTGGACGTTGGTCTCATCTGGCCACTTTCCAAGACTGCCGATGCTGATCCCATGGCCAGGACCGCAGACGACGTCGTGGATGTTGATGTTAGTGGCTCCCTGGATGATGCCAATGCAGTCGTCACCTGTGGCAATGCTGCTGCCTGTGATGTTGATGTTGCTGGAGGAACTGATGTGGATTCCGTCGGTGTTAGGGCTGTCTCCAGAGGCACTTATTTTGAGCCTGTAGCCGGTGAAGTTTGAGACCATCAACACAGCAAAGTGAAATCCCATGCTGTTCAAGGAAGTAACGCCTTCGACGTAAACGTTCTTCGATTTGCTGAACTTCAGCGACTGCACGTCAAATGTTTGCAAACGACTCATTTAACCCGTTAAATTACGTGAGTTTGCGACTGATTTGAATGAGAAAGAAGGAAATTAATGGGGGAGGGAGCGTACGATGGGGAGGTGCTGGCATGGTTCTCCGGGTACGCAACCGGCCATTGCCCAGACATTATTGCCTTGGCCGTCAAAGATGCCTCCTCTGAGGTTCAAGCCTTCGATCAACTCGAAGCCGAACCACTGGTCAGACACATACGAACTAAGGTCGCTGGATGCCTGGATGGTCCCTCGGATTTCGACCTCCATGGGCACCGTATTGTTGCAAGGTCCTTGAAAAACGACCGGGCTGGAGATGAACGTTCCCGATGGGATCAACAACTTGGCTGGCTTCCCGGACTTGCAAGCTGCATTCCACGCTCTTATGAAAAACTACAGGTCGAACACAGCAAGGGTTGGGTCAGGCAAAACTATTCATCAGACGGAACTTTTTAACAAGCTTTTGATAGTGCTAATACGATGGCATTATCTGTATCTTCGTCAGTCTGGGCGCCGAACTGGGTTACATCAAAAACCGTAAAGCCAACGGCAGAACCCCCAGAAGGAGCAGTGGGATTGGCAGCAGAACCGCCGGAAGGAGCAGTTATATTGGCAGCAGAGCCGAGGGAAGGGGCAAGGACTGTGGCAGGAGAAGGGCTCGGTCGGGCGCCGGAGAGGCCCCGGCGGATAGGCTTATTGCTGAACACGTATCCGCGGCATTCTCCAACTCGGACAAGGCACGCCACGACCAAAGCGAGTCCTAATAAACTAACAACCTGACTCCTCCCTGGGCTTGATCTTGTCACGGTGTCCATTTCGTTTGCGGTTTCGAGCCAGAGGCTTGTACTCCAGTTTCCTTGATCGAATGTACAAGCCTGTGGCCGTCTTGCCCTCTTCTCCTCTTTCTCGGCCTGAGGATAGCAGGTGACAGCATGCAATGTACTCCTCCCCTAAGTTTGCCCTTCACCCTCCATTTTATGCTAATTACAGCAACCGGATTTAGTTATCTCTAAATGCTAATTAAGGAACATTCCCTCGTGATTCTATTAATGGCCACCTCTCAGGCTGGGTACTGTTTTTTCTCACAACAATCAGAACAAATGGTCAAGAGATTTTTGCGGCTTCCTCCCATCCCTCCCCATAATTCAATTTCAACCCAAAATTTCATGAATCTGTCCAAGGATTGATGTCTGTGCGCGCGCCCTTCCGGCCTAGCAGCGCGCGGCGGCGGTTCCGGCAAGCCCGAGGATCCGGGCCCGCTCCCCCGAGGCCCAGTCCGGTCGGCGTTACGGCTCGAACGCCGGACGCTGCGGAAAGGGGCCCCGGGTTGGGCCTTCCCTTGATTCGCGAACGGGTCTGCGGGGCGTTTCGCCAACCGTCTCCAGTTCCCTGGAGGCGACGAGCGAAAGGCTGCGTTAAGGCCTCACTCGCGAATTTCGGGGAGGGCCCAAGGAGCGGCTCGAGTTGCCGTCACCTCACCCCAAATGGCTCCGAAAAAAAGGGTAGTGGGGTTTAGTTTTACTTTGGAAAACTTTTGTTCGGAGTCGCCACCGACTTAGTAAAAATGTGATTTTAAGTCGGAAAAATCAGAGTCTGGGTTCGGGGATTCCTATTTACTAACCTTGGTATTCTAACACATGCGAAAAGGGTGGCGGTTTGTCTCAAAAAAGTTTAACTTTTGATTGACGGGTGTTGGACACGATCCGGGAGTAGGCCGGACTCTTGTCGACGTTTTAACGGGCATTGGGCCCGACTTTAGGTTGGTTGAATTAAAACTCACATGCGACGTTCAACAAACAAGTATTTAGATCAAAAGGGCGGGGAAGGGGCGGGGATTGCGGGCCTATGCACTTGGGCCCGCAATCCGTTACAAGTGGGCTTTTAAAATGAAATTCGAGGAGGCCCGCACCTCCCCTTTGTACCTTAGATTGAAGGTTGGGGCCGCTTTGTCTTTGAGCCCGCGGTTTTTAGGCCGGGGTAGATCCGCGCGGTTTGATACACGCGCCTTCGAGTTAATCTTCGAAATTCCGAATTTGACCTCCCGAAGTTACATGCTCAATGTACATGCAAAATAAATGTGAATGTGGTTAGCATGGTTAAATTTTTAGTGAAGTTCGATTAAATTGAAAGAAAGGTAAGACATGTTTTACCGTTTTGACGGGAGATGTTCAATTAATATGTATGGCCAAGAATATTCGTGAAATACCGTCGTGTTTTCCATGCAAAACACAAAGAAAATGAACAGATGATATGAGTTAGTGACATATGCGAATACAAATACCAAGACGAACAATGCAAATGTTATCTTTTAAATTAAAAAATATGTCAGATTCATCAAAGCGATGGAGATTACGTGAATCAAGACAGTTTGAAAATATGGACAAGATCCTAGTGCACGTTCAGACAAAACTCAAAGTTAAAATTAATAACTAATAAATAAACATTAAATAGTTAAAATGATTTTACCCATTTGTCGGCACTTGAGATTGCTGTTCGCCATTTCCACCTGAAGGAGTTCGAATCGTGAGCAGTAGGAGCACGCCTTGCTGGGAGCTTGAGGGGAGGATACTTCGTTGCTATTGATGGTGAGATTTGCTGCCACGGGAAGTCAGAGGAGGTGGGGCTACCATGGGTTGCCGTCGCCGTGCTTGAGTGCACCGGAAGACACAAGATTCGCCGTTGCTGTAGTCGGGTCTCCCCGTTGGAAGAGCGGCAGAGTGAACGAAGGCGGTAGCCACCAGATCCGAGAGTTCGTCGCCTCGGTTGTCGGAGGAACGCCCAAACAGAGGTGGTTTCGTCGTCGAGGTGGAGTTGGAACGTTAGAGAGGAGTGGATCTGCCATCTCCAAGTCTGGATACGCCGGGGAGACATGGATCCGCCACCGCCAGGTGCGGGGACGCCGGGGAGAGAGGGATCTGCCACCACCAGGTCTAGGGACGCCAAGGAGGATGAATCGCCGCTGCTGTCGGGAACTGGGTGTGCCGGCAGAAGCTGCGGGTCGCTGAGCCGGTGGAGTGCGGTGCGTCGTGGAGGGCATTGGAATTCCAGATCTCAGACGGGAACGGCGGGAGCTGACCGGATCTGGAGTGCGGTACGGCTGGGTCGAGCGTTCGGGGAGGAGGCCGGAGGGGAAGGGAGGAGCTGCTGCCGGACTCAGGGACGTCGGGAAGGGAGTAGGCTGGCCGCCGTGCAGTCGGGGAAGAGGGAGGTCATGTGAGGACATAGAGGGAGTGGGCTGTCGCCGTTGTCGGAACTGGTCTTGGGGTTTGCCGCCGCGGAGCGTCAAGGAGGTCAGGACGGGGAGCCGCCATGGAGCTGGAGCTGCCGTGGCGGGTCTGGTTGCCGGAGAAGGAGGTTCGCCGGGAGGAGTGCAGGCCCGCTTCTGGGGAGGGCGTCAGGACAGGGGAAGCCGTTGATTTGCCATGGCTGGTTCTCTGAAACGCCGAGAGGACGAGGGTGCTGTCTCCGGTTCATCGTCGGTTCAGGAGGATGCCAAGAAGGACGGATTGTCGTCGTCGCTGATTCTGGCGGTGACGGGGAGCTGAGATAGAGGGCCGCTGCGGGATTGACGCTCGGCGCTCCAAGTCGAGGTCAAGGTAGGTTCGTCGGGTCATTACCGAGGAACCGTTGATGCCAAAGAAGATATCGGGAGATGGAAGTTCCGTCACAGCAGGTTACGGATTCTCCGTCACTAAATCGAGAACAACTACACTGGTTCGCCGTCGATTTGGAGCAGGACTGAGGAGGACAGATTGCTGTCGTCGCCGGAAGGATGCGGCTAATCCTGGAAGACGCCGGAGGTTGGGTGACGTCGTGGGAGGAACCAGAGAGATGCCGTTGCTGCTGGGTCTGGTCGTCAGGGAGCCGACGGTGACAGACGCTGAGGTCGGGAGACGACCAGAAGATGGCATGGGAATTGCCGCTTCTGTAGCTCGTACCTTGGTGTAGGAACAGCTGAGGATGACCAGGTGGCTAAGGAGGTCGCTCGATGATTGAAAGGGGTGAAGGAAGAAGGGAGACAGAGGATGGCTTCGTCCTACTCCCCTCCCTCTCCAACAGAGAAATTGGATCCCCTCCCCAGAGAATTTGGTAAGTTTCTTTGGAACCGTCCCCCCCCTTTGAAACGGTGAGCCTCCCCTTCTTTTTATATCCTCCATTCATTATACAATTCCAGTTTCGATTTTGTTCGATTTTGACTGGAATTCATCTCATTTCGTTGAGATTTAAGGTAGTTACTTGTAATTAGTTTGCTTTAACTTTATGCAGGCATTAGTGAGCAGATTTGTGTGTGCTTCCTGGGAGATTTGAGCACGGAGCGATCGTCCTTGTGAGATCTCTGTCGGATGAAACCAAAAAGCAGGTTTGTTTTAATTTTGCTTTGGTCTGGGCTGGGTTTTGTTTTCCTTGTGGGCTTTTGTGGGTTGGCTTGCTATTGTGGGCTGAGCTACCTTGGGCTCTGTCGAAATTGGAGGGCTTGGGTTTGCTTAGGCCCTCTTCTTTGGTTTCCTTGATTTGTGTTGTTATTTTGTTGGTTTTGCTTGCCCCCTTTGGTTTAGGCCGAGTTTGATTTTGGTAGCTGAAACTGGAGAGGATCACTGCCGGGCAGAGGATGGGCAGCTTGGTTGGCGTCGGAACTTGCTGCTGGAGTTGCTGGTGCGAGCGTCCAGCAGGTAGGGATGACTCGTGGTATATCTGATTGTTGTTGATGTGGCTGAGGTTCCGAATGGCGGGAATGTTGTTGAGGTTGGGAGTGCCTTGGGCTCTCGGCCGGCTTCGTTAACGAGGTGTTTTCTGCAGATTTTGGACCTGCGCCTCTGTTTGTATAAGCGGCTAGTCGCGACTGAAGTCAGTATCGCCGGGGCTGAGAAGGAGTGGTGCAGGAGCCGTCGTCGTGTGAGATGGCTGGGGATGCTGCTGGTGCGGCTTTGGCGCCGCTTGGAGAGTTGCTTCGCTGCTGCAATGGGGGAGCTGGTTCGCCGCTGTTTGTGGGCTGCTGGCGAGTATGTTGCCGCGAACTCCGGCGATGCATCGGAGGAGGAGTTGCGATCTTTGTGATTGATCCGGCCTCAACTTTCCAAGTGGATTGCGGCATCTTCTTTTCAATTGTAAGCGTAGTTCCAATGGTCTCCTTTTGTATGGTTGGAGATTGATTGTCATGAGTAAATTTGAGGTATTACAATGTCACGTCTGCGTCCAGAAAAAAAATATGAACACAAATTTATAATTGTTGAATTGTTTCAGGTGAATTTTGTCGCTTTAGATTTCTCATTTTCCCTTATATATTCTTGTTATTAGAACTCATAAGATGGATAATATTGGAGTCAGAGAAAACTTATCACCGAAAGAATAGAAGTCGAGGGAAAGAAATTGTTGCTGTTTGGTGCTAGCCATTGCCTTCATAATTATATATAATTTTGAATTGGACTAGCCAAACTATTATTCATTTTATAGATGATCCAAACAAACTTCGAATCATGGTGTTCGTAATATATCTATTAGCATATTTCCACGATATATTATAATAATTGAATTACTCTTAAAAGTTTTGTTTAAAGCAAACCGAATAATTAAATCTATAACACCATGTTGGCGATATTGTACAGTAGTCAACGTCAATTGTGCTAAAAGCTCGAACTTGTAAGTGAAAACGTGATATACTACATATTTTTCATTTTCAACACTCCCCTTGAACTGGACTGGCATCTTTGGCCATTTTTGCGATTCCCTTGTTCGGGTTTTATAGACGGGCTTCTGGCCTCTTTTCATTTTTTAATTTTTTTCATTTTTACGCCTGGCGGGGCATAAACCTTCGACCTTTGGCTTTAATCACTGTTGTATAGCAGCCAACAGAAACCTATCCTAAAAACTCGAACTTGTAGCTGAAAGCGTGACTTTTATGGCTATATATTTTTCATTTTCAACTGTCGATTCACATAAAACAATCACGCTATGGTATCATAGTTGTTACTATGCTTCTAAATAACTTATCTTACTTATTGTCTAATAGCTCAAAGTTTTTCGTTTAGTCTAGTCTGTTTTTCAAACTAGGCTTGATACTTCTATGGCTCTATCGGCTCATCTTCATCCGCTCAGGTTAGTGCTTTAGCGTAGGTTTATTTTTCACTTCAATTTTTATTTAAACAAAAAAGTCGTGGATTAGTAAAATAATATACATTCATAACGGATCACATAAAAATAAATATGCATGTTTGGTTAAAAGTAATTCTCCTTCACATCCCTTGCATGGACATTTTATGCTTATTTCAACTACTAAATTTCTTTTCTAAAATATCTCAAGTTTCATTTCATTTCTTTTTTTATATTTAACTAATATATTTATTCAAATATTTATCAACACATTATTAATTAATGTCAATATGATATAAAATTTATTTTAATATCATATATTTCAACAACTAAAATATTTTTTATTTTTATAAATTAAAATACATTCTTTGTTTAACCATACTTTCAAATAAAAGATTAAACATTCCATAATCATAGTGATTTTATTTGATTCATTATGTATGGCGATTCCATTCTATGGAATAATAATTTCTCAAACCAAACGCGTTGTTTCATGTTAGACAGCACGTGCTAATATATCATACATGGTTCCTGAATCATAAGTGTTTATCGTGTAAATACATACATTTTTTTTATGAAATTAACGATCGGATACACGTTTGATGGGCAGTCTTAGTAAGTATAACCGTACAACCATTGACCAGACGTGACGTTCAGCTAACACTCTGTTCGCCTATAGAACGGATCACGTCGGAAATATTTGGGAAAGGACTCACAGGAATTGAGTTGTGGTCGCCAGTAAGAAGATGCACAATTTTATTTGAAATAGAATGCAAGTCTTACAATCTTAACGCATTAAGAACAAGGGCTTACAGCCATCAAAAATGAAAAGGGGCAAGTGGTGTCAACGATGTGGAATCCTGTGACGGCGGAGAACTTGTGACGAAGGCCTTGGAAGCTCGCTCCGTCGGTGGTGGTCGCTGGCGGGAAGCTGTGACGAAGGCCCTACGAGCTCACTCCGTCGGTGGTGTCGCTGGCGGGGGTTGACGGCAAAGGCCCTACGAGCTCACTCTGCCGGTGGAAGGGGAGTTGACCTATAAACCGGGTCAAGGTATCTAATTCCTAAGGTTGACGAACAAACTTCAGAGCTTTGGCTGTGTATGGTCGTGTCTTTATCTTGAAAAATTCCTCTGCTATTTATAGAGGACTTTTACGTATTTAACACGTAACAGATAGATCGTGTTATAGACCGTGAACTCTAATATCGTGGGAGTGTCTCAACAACCTCCTTGATATATGGGATCACGTTCCTGGATATTAGGATCAGTTACGATCCTTAGCAAACGTGATTGAGAATGAATAAATTTATTCCAACCTTGTCGACTTGACTGATCTGTACGGACTGCGACCGACTTGGTCGACTTATCCAGAATTCTGTCGACTTCACTCTACTAGTAGACTTAGCTATCGTTGAGTCATCTTGGTTGGCTTTGTTTTCCATATTCCTTCGTTGTGAATCGACCTAGTCGACTCCGTTCATAAGTCGACCTAGTCGACTTCGTCGTTAGTCGGCCTAGTCGACTTCGTCGTGAGTCGGCCTAGTCGACTTCGTCGTGAATCGGCCTAGACGACTGTGTCTTGGGCCGACTCGGAGTGTGACTTGAAGGATTATTGGGCTTTTGTTCTAAGCCCAGGCCCAAAATTATTTGCCATGTCACCATAAGCCCCCCTTTTTTGCTGGGTTGGCTATGCCGACTCAGCAGAAATCATACCCTATATAAAGGAGAGTCATCATCCTTTTCCCGCACTTTTCTTCCTTGCTCAACACTTCTCCGTCTTTCCAAGAAACCCTTGTTTCCCAGAAACCCTTCGTCTCCCTTGTCAAAACTCCTTCGATCCTCAAAAAGATGTCAACTTTTAAGTGTTTTGAGTTCCATAATCTGCGCGCGGGGCCACCCGGACCCGTTCCGGTCGCAGAGGATCAGGGGTCGGGCGTCACTCTTGGACCTATCTTGCCGGAGCATCTTTTCTCGGAGACGGTGCCGCTCAACTATCTCATCACTGAGAAGCCTATCCCGATTTGTCATCCCGACTTCATCGATCCCCTCAACTGGGAAGGTCAGGGGTCTTTCCTGTGTTTTCCTTCTGCATCTAAGTCTGAGATGGTAGACTGGCTTGAGATGTGGGAGGAGCATTTTACAGAGAGATTTAGGAATCAGAAGATTTTGAGATTCTTTAGAATGTCCGTGGCGAACAAGAACTGTGATCCTAGGGTTTGTTCGGCCATGCTGCCTTTCTGGAACTCTGCTGTCAACTGCTTCTACTTCCCAGAAGGCCCTATGTCTGTTACATTGGCAGATGTGAAAATTTTGACCAGGTGCAAAATCAATGGCCGCCCTGTTCGACAGTACTCTCAGGTAGATGATATTAATCCCAAGGGCGCCCTTCAATACATGGAGGTGGTGAACAGGCATCTGAAAATGGCCTCAGCAGGCAAGAGGTCAGATGAGAAGTTGTCGACTGAAGGTTTTGGCGCCCAGGAAGAGGTCGAGTTCCTCAGCACCTGGTTGAGCAAATTTGTTTATTGCTTCCCTGGGAAGAAGGTTAGCCACACTTCTTATGCGGTGGCCAATTTTCTGAGGGAGACCAATGAAGAAATCTCCTGGGGTCCCTTCGTTTTGGGTCTTCTTTATCATGATCTGGACATAGCAACGTCTCAAATCAAGCCATTTCCAAAACATCCAGCAGGAGGGTTGCTCTGGTTAGTTCATCTCTGGTCGGCCATGTGGATGCCTGGATTGACTGGGTTCAAGGGCCCTTCTTCGCCCCTCGAATCCTCCTATTATGGGGAGACCATCCTAGATCAGTGCTGCCAGCGTAAGGATCAATGGCTTATGACATCGATCACTGGCCACCTAAAGCACATAGTCGACTTCGGCAGGGTAGATCGACGCGACTGGGCACCCTTTCCAGGCGGCAAGACGCTTGCTCAGGAAATCAATCCTCAAAATGCTCGTGGCTTCTGGAATGGAGTGCTGACCAGCAGAGATCTGCCAGTCATTTTCGATAGCTACCTGACCTTTGAAGTCTATAACCCTCAACTGTGTGCAAGGCAGTTTGGGTTTATTCAAAGTGTAGCAGTTCCACTCGCTGACCCTACCGGCGGCTTATACGGGGACAGGATGAAGAGGATTGCGTGCAAGTCAATTAACTCGAAGACCCTCGACTTGCTCAATCACAAGACGCAGCTCTCCCAGATGGAATTCCCATCTGACACTTCTGCCTGTTTCGCCACACAGTTCTTCACCGTGCTGTGGTCGACCACCTATGAAGAGCTGCGGGCCCTGATGCATTTCTTGGAGGTTTCCAAGGAACCTGATTTTTACACCGATGACGCGCACATTAAAGCAAAAGGTAAAGACTTAGCTTTACTTTAAAAGTATTGGTTTCTTAATATTAATCATAAGCTTTCTCCTTTTCAGGATCAATGCTTCCTCGGGGCTCTGGAAAACCCAAGCCTAAAGCCCCCCTTGCTCCTGCTCCTTCTAGACTCAAAGTTGCGAGCCCCAGGGAAATAGCCGCAGGTGATCCCTCTAAGGCTCGATCTAAAAGCGCTCCAAAGCGCAAGGCGGCCGAGGAAGAAGATCTTGAAGAGATGCCTCTGTCTCAGAGGAAGAGACTGGTGAAGGTGGCGACTTCCTCTCATAGGTCGCCAGTTACTGCAGTGGCAACCCCATCCAGGTCGCCAGCTGTTGCGGCGGCGACCCCATCCAGATCGCCAGCTGTTGCGGTGGCGACCCCGTCCAGGTCGCCAGCTGCTTCAGCGGCGACCTCATCTACCAAGGCACCAGCTGCGGTGCCAGTGTCTTCAACTGTAGTCGACACTCCACAAAGACCGGCCGCAGAGGTAAGACTCTGATGACTCCAGTTTTGTTTTGAGTTTTCATATCTGACCCATATTATATTGTCTAGGGAGAGGCTTCAGATGAGGATGACCACCAGCTTATCTCCCATGCCTTGGGCGAAAGTTCAAAGGCTTTAGTCGCCAAGGTAAGTTTAGTTTTGAGTTGGTGTATCCTTACCTTAGTTCATATGTGAACTTTTGGTTCTGCGTCATACTCTGTTTCCGGAACAACACGTTCCTGAGGCCTTGGTTAAAGACGAACAGTCGATTCCTGGTTTTAGGAACAGCACATCCCTGGGATTACGACGCCGACCTGCTCACCTTGGAATCGACTGACTCGAAGATTCAGTCGATTAATGAAGCTCGAGGGCAGGCCTCTAAAGCTGCACAGGACGCCCGCCAACGTTTGGTCGACGTGCAAGAGAAGCTGACCGAGGCAGAGAGACAAATAGAGTTCTATACGAACCTCAAGAATGACCTGACTCAGCAGCTTGCGTCGATCAATACTCAAGAAATCGAGGAGCTAGAGGCCAATGCTGAGAAGGATAGAGAAAAAGTTGTCGACCTTTATGCCCAGCGAAACAAGTTGAACGCGAAGCGACGAGCTCGTGAATCCCTTGTCCTCGATTTTAGAGAAGTTGGCGGGTTATGGAAATTAGGTTTGTAATTAAAGAACAATGTAATTCCATTGTTTTTGTTTTACTCAATAAATCAAATTCATTGTGTTTCAAATGAATTTCTGCCCACTACGCACAGTTCTTCCAGACAACGTTACTGAAGCCTAGCGCGTTTTCTTAGGAATTAAGCGCTTCCCAAATTAATAGAGTCCTTTGTTTTAGGATTTTATGGTGAGCTTCCCAGATAGTCGCGCGATAGGGTTTGAGATATTTACCATTAATCTTTAATGGATGTCTGACCCCACTTCTCGTCATAAGCCGATAACTATTAGATGAGTATGTTTCACATACCTCACATGGACCTTCCCAATTAGGGGACCATTTACCCAAAACTTGGTCTTTCGATTTAAGGGGTAGCACCATCTTTCAAACCAAGTCGCCCACTTTAAAGTGTTTATGGACAACCTTTTTGTTATAATGCCTAGCAATCCTTTGTTTATGTACCTCGAGTCGGTCTATTACATCAAGTCGCTTCTTCTCTAATTCTTCCAAAGCGAGGTACATTGCTTCGTCTTGTAAATCAGGGTGAGTCACCCTGAGCGACTTGTATCGAACCTCAATAGGTAGGACGGCATCTTGCCCATATACTAGTGAAAAAGGGGTTGCCCTGTGCTTTCTCTCTTAGTAACCCTTAAAGCCCACAAAGTATCTTGTAATAGTTTGTGCCATTCTCTTGGATTTGCACCAACCATTTTCTGAATATTGTTCTTTATAAGTTTATTGGTAGCTTCAGCCTGTCCATTCGCCTGAGGATAATAAGGTGTTGAGTTGGTGATTGAGAAACCAAACTCCGTAGCGAATTCTCGCATTTTCTCATTATTGAAAGCGGTGCCATTGTCCACTACAATATTCTGGGGAATTCCAAATCTATAGATGATGGATGATTTGAGAAAATCGATCACTTCTTTATGATCGATCTTCTTATAAACCTGAGCCTCGACCCATTTAGTAAAATAATCGGTGGCGACTAGAACATAGGCGTCACCTTTACTTGAGTGCGGATGGATTTCCCCGATTATATCTAAAGCCCAAGACCTAAATGGCCAAGGCTTGATGACTGAGACCAAGTCGGACGCTGGTGCCCTTGTCACCGGACCATGTTTTTGGCACTCTTGGCATCCCCTAGCCATTTCTATGCAGTTCTTTAGCATTGATGGCCAGTAAAAACCATGTCTTTGGATAGTCCAAGACATTTTGGTGCCAGATTGGTGAGATCCGCATAAACCCTGATGAGTCTCTAACATAATTGGGGTCGCTTCGTCTAAGTCGACACACCTTAACAGGACTTCCTCCTTGGTCTTTCTGTAAAGTACCCCATCTATAAGGGTGTACGACAAAGCCTGAGTCTTAATTCTTTGGCTCGCCTTTTGTGTTGGGTCAGAAAGGAAATCGGTGATTGGCTTCCTCCAATCCTTATCGCTTGTCATTATGTCCAGAGCGAAAGCGTCGCTTTGGGGAACTAGGTGGGAAACTATTTCTGGGATACAATCGCTCCCTCTTTTGGTCTTGTATCCTGAAGCCTTCTGGGCTAAGTCGTTAGCGATGGTATTTTCCCCTCGACCTACAAAGAAGAAAGTGATCGCTTCAAATCGCTCGACTAGCTTGAGGGCGACTTGATGATAGGGTGCAAGTTTCTCTTGACATATAGAAGTACCATTCATCTGGTTAATCACCAGTTGAGAGTCCCCCATCACTGTGGCTTTCTTGGCTCTCAAGGTTAATAGTTCCTTCAGGAGCGTGATCAAGGCTTCATATTCAGTCGCATTGTTGGTATGAGTTGCCGTCAAGCGATACGCTAGACGAACATCCTTCCCTAGTGGCGAAAGTATACGAAGGCCTATACCTACGCCGGATTTCGCCGAAGATCCATCAAACCAACCCTGCCAGATGTCTTCAAGGGATTCTTCTTGGTCGATTGATACAGATGGATCGTGACTCACCAAGAAGTCGGCTAGAGCCTGTCCTTTCACCGACTGTTGGGATTTGAATCGTAGATCATACGCGGATAACACCAAACTCCATTTACTAATTCTTCCAGTCAGTAGGGGAATTTCAAAAAAGTACTTGATGACTGGAGACTTGGTAATGACATGAACCTCTTGGGATCCAATATAAGGTCTTAGCTTAGTAACAACATAAAAGACTGACAGGCATAACTTCTCCTTAATCGTATAGCGTTTTTCTGTAGCGGTTAGTTGTCTTGACAAATAGTAGACCGCTCTCTCAGTTCTGTCTTCCGCCTCTTGGGCTAACATGGCTCCGATGACTAATTCAGTCGCTGCCACGTAAAGCAGATAGGGCTTTCCTATCCGAGGATGGGCAAGCACAGGCGGCTTCATTAAATATTCCTTTAAGCCTTCAAATGCTTTTTGGTGTTCGTCGCTCCACACAAAGTTTCCCTTTGCCTTTAGTAAAGTCGAGAAGACTTCTGTCCGTCCAGCGACGTTACCAATAAATCGCCTGAGATAATTGACCTTTCCTAAGAAAGCCTGTAACTGCTTCTTGTTACTCGGAGGGTTCAATCTTTGAATGGCATTCACTTTGTTCTGGTCGACTTCTATGCCACGTTGATGAACTAGGAACCCTAAGAAATGTCCTACTCTTACTCCAAAAGCACATTTGAGAGGGTTTAGTTTGAGCTGATGCTTTCTCATTTGGATGAAAGCATTCCTAAGATCATTAACATGCGACCTCTCGTCTTTTGATTTGACCACTATATCATCTATGTACACCTCGACTGTTTTGGCAATCGAAGCATCAAAAATGGCGTTCATAGCTCGTTGGTAGGTTGCACCAGCGTTTTTAAGCCCAAACGGCATGACTACCCACTCGAAAATGCCTAAAGGACATCTGAACGCGGTTTTATGGATATCTTCCTCAGCCAAGAAAATTTGGTTATATCCTGAGAAGCCATCCATGAATGACATAATTTGGTGCCCTGCACTCTTATCGACTAAGTCGTCTGCAATGGGCATGGGATATTCATCCTTTGGAGTAGCACGATTTAGGTCTCTGAAGTCAATGCAGACTCTAATCTTCCCGTTCTTTTTGATGACAGGGACTATGCTGGATATCCACTCGGTGTACCTCGATGTTCTTATATATCCAACTCTAAAGAGCTTCTTAACTTCTTCGAATACTGCCTGAGTGACTTCATGAGTCATTCTCCTTGGTGCCTGTTGGACTGGTTTAAATCCTGCTTTGATTGGCAACTTATGTTCTACAAGTCGGCGATCTAAGCCAGACATTTCAGTATAGTCCCAGGCGAAACCGTCCTTGAATTCTTCAAGGGTAGCCTTAATAGAATTGAAAAGTTCTTTATTCATTGAAGAACTAACGAAAACGATCCGAGGGCTAGATTCCTCGCCTAAATTGATACTTACAAGCGGGTCACATGGCATCATAAGTGACTCGCGACCCTGGACACCGCCTAAGTCGGTATCAATGGACTTAGATAAGCTAGCCTCAGCATTTACATTGCTTATTTGGCAACCTAATTTCCTAGACTTCCTAACATACTCCTGAAGTCGCTGGAGGATATCAGCGACTGCATAGCTTCTTCCTTCGTCACTGTCCATACATCCCTTCGTGCAGGAGTCTATCGGGCTCCAACTCCGTCGCAGCACTTTCCTGGCTCTTAGGCGCCTCCCCCTTGTCGCCATTAGGACTGTCGTCCGTCTCGCCTCCATCCTTGGTCGGGACTACTTCCTGCAGAACCTCATCTATGTCCTTGTCCGTGAAGTCGGGCCCCCATCCTGTCGGCACGATTGGTCCCTCATCAGGCTTGGGGTGAGAGGTGCCATAGCTCACAATAAAGTCGAACTTCCCGGATGGTTCACCTAGGGGTCCGACAGTAGGGTCTCCTAGCTTGTAGCGTTGATCCAGGGTGAGGTCCTTGATCGTCTTGCATGTTTCTGCATGTAAAATGCCCTTGTCACAACAGGAGTATTCATCAGCCCTGATAGTCTCTATTTCGGAATCAAGCCACAAAATCAACTCCTATGCAAAGTCGATGGGATCGCGGCGGCTTTATGAAGCCAATCGCGTCCCAAAAGCGCATTAAACGATGGGGCTATGTCAATTACGAAGAAAGCAGTTTCCTGCTCGTGTCTTCCAACGCCTAAATGCACGGAGCATATCCCAGGCATTCGGACTTCCTCCCATTAAAGCCGCTTACAGCCACGTCGGTTCGCACCAACTCGCTAGGCTTGTACCCAAGTAGTCTAAACTTGGTGAGTGGGAGAACATTGACGGTGGCGCCGTTGTCTATTAAGACTCGACCCACCAAAACACCGTCAAAGGTGGCTGCGATGTATAACGAATGCATGTGCTGTTTCATGCGATCCGATGGTTTCCTCAGCCAGTGCAGAGGGAAGCCAGATGGAAAAGAAGTGACCTTTGGGTGCAGGGTTTTACCTTTCGGCGCCTCCGACTTATCGTTGCAGGCGAACTCCGCAGGAAAGGTGAGAGCGTTGCAGCTCACAAGGGGCCCTTGTTCTGCGTTGAAGTCGCAGGGCATGTCTCCTCGTAGAGGAGTGTAGTCGAAGCTTGAGCCCGGGTTTTCTGAGTAATCAGTAGACTCGACCCGTTCAGGCTCCGCGACTTGTTTCTCTGCGGCTTGGTTCCCTTCCGAGGGTGGCATCGCAGGGGTCATCCTAGGTCTTTTTTGGGCGTGGCTTAGACGCCTTTCCTTTATCTTTTGAGCCCTTAAGGGGGGCGCAACCTTCTTTTCCGCCTTCTGCCATTGAGACGAAGGGTTAAGGGCTTTGACGAATTTTGGTTTCTTAGAACCAAAAGGGAGTCGGCTTACCTCCACGAATCTGCCGTCGACTGGGTCATATCCCACCTGCACTGGAGTATTTCCTGGTCTATTCGAGGAGGGTTTGCTAGGGTTCGAATTACCTGTACCCTCGGGGCGGACCGCTTTCACCAGCATCTCCCCTTTTGCGGACAAGTCGACCAGCCGCAAGAAATAGTTGACGCAGCATGCTGTGCAGAGCTGGGTAATAAGTATCCGATTGTGGGCGATCAGCTTGCATTTCTGGCACAGTAGCTTCTCGTCTAAAAATTGGGCGATAGGAGGTCCCCTCCGCAATTCCTGGGGGTCGACTGTCTGTGACGCATATCGAGGCCTGCGACTTGCAGCCTGTTGGGGTTGGTCTACTCCCTTATACTCTTCCGTAGGTCTTATCTCCTTGACAGGGGTATTCCTAGTGTACCCCTGCTTGACGACTCTCTGGCCGGACGAGTCTATAAACTCAAGTCGTCGTGCCGGGCGTTCCGTACCCCGGTTGGCTGCCTCTCCATTCCCCCTATGCCCCTGGGAACCTCCTCTTCCTCCTCGCGAAGCCAGTTGGCGATCCCCACTAGGAGGACTTTTGAGGACGTGAGAAGGTCCTTTGGGAGTAGTCAGCGACATTGCTGCTTCCTTGAACGGGGTCAGATCATACCAGTCTTCTGTCTTACTGTCCAACAGGTACTTCTTAAATGTGTGGCATTGGTCCGTCGTGTGAGTATCGTTCAGGTGCCAGTGGCAAAGCCACTTGTCCCTTCCCTTCGGCAGGATGAAAACCCCACGCTCAGACAGTCGCTTCATCAGGGCATTAGCCACCAAGGTCTCGCCAGTTGCTTGTAAGTCCTGCGAGGGTATAGCAGAGTCGTTAATGACTTCTACAAGGTTAACCTCAGTGTCAAATATATCAAATGTATGAATGGCGACTTCGTCGCCAAATGGATTATCATCCACCATGGCGACTTCATCGACTTCAGGAAAACAGAGTTCTTTAGACTCTATTAAATCCTGAATTACATTTCTAAAGGACAGGCAGTCCTTGGTAGTGTGGGTAAAGGAACCATGCCACTTGCAATAATTCCTACTTTTTTCCCTCTCTGTCTGAGGGACTCGATGACCAGGCTTAAGCCTGATCCTTTTCTTTTGATAAAGCCAGTCAAAAATGGCGTCGACTTTATCTGTGTCGAAGGAGTATTTCCTTTCATCGGCATTTTTCTGCGAGGCTTTAGCTTTAGAATTCTTCCTAGTCAAGGGGTCACATATAGCCGACTCTCCCTTAACAAACTCGGCCACGTCGACTTCATAAGTGTCGACTTGGTAGGCTCGAGTCAGCGTAGCCTCTTCTGTTAAGAGCTGATAGTACTCAGTGGCTCTCCTTGCCAAATCATATAGATCGGCAAAGCGCTCCCCTTGTAGCTTTTTCCGGAAAGGAATGGACAACGCATTTAATGCGATGAGCAACTGGTCTCTCTCCGGTATTGGAGGCCTGCACCGTAATAAGGCCTTTCTAAGTTTCATTAGAAACTGCCCCGGGTGTTCCCCATTAGCCTGTCTAAGGCGCATAACCTCAAACATCGACATGGGGGTATCGAGCCGAGCGAAGGTTTTAACAAACATGGATTGCATTTGAGTCCATGAAGCTACTGACCCCGACGGTAAGCTTGCATACCAGGTAAAGGCATCCCCGGTTAATGAGTTCGGGAAGAGCTTTAGTTTCCAGAAGTCATTCCCGGCCGCCTCGCCAAGTTGATGGGTGAAGCGAGCAATATGCTCAAGTGGAGTCATTTCATCTTCGCCCGAGAAGCGAGTGAAGTCGGGCACCCTATAACCTCTAGGTAGAGGGAAATCCCTATCAATGTACGCAGGATAAGGAGACCTGTATAAACAGGTATCATCTCGCCGAGCTATTCCGGGGACGACTTGCTCTATAACCTGAGTTATGGCCTCTCTTAAGTCTGGGGGTACACCGCCTATCGACCCCTGCCCTGCGAGTCGAGTTGGCCTTAACCGGCTATACGGAGGCCTTGCTCCCATTGTTTGGCTCGTTGGATCCCTTACATAAAATGAAGGTTCCTCACAGTGATTACTACTCCGGGGTCCAGGCTCATAGGGATCTCCAACTGCGTCGACCATTGGCTCTTTTCCAGGGCGACGAGACGGAATAAAATCTTCTCCCCGATCTGTTTCCTCTTGGAAGTCCTCTGCCTCATTCCAATACGTATTCGCTGGTTGATTACGTGAAGAAGATGGTCGACCAGGGGGAACCAGATTCCCGTTTTCAAAGAGGGCATTCGTCCTTATCTCAGATTGCTCAAAAGTCACATTACGTGGCCCTTGAGCAGTCCCTAAAGGGGGCCTCTCTCATACGAGGTCTCACTCTTTCCTCGTCTCTCGGGCCAGAAAGACGCCCTATTAGAGTTTGAACATCCATTAGGATACCCTTCATATCAGTCAACTCCTGACGCACATCCCCCAATTCCTTGTGGAATTCCAGTCTCGAAATAAATTCGGACGGGGCATGTGAATCAAAACTGGACTGGTTTGTAGCTGCCTGGCCTCCTAGGGCTGGCGCTTCCAAGTCCATTCTTGGAGGAAGTTCCTGGTCTTCCCCATCTAAGGGATTCTGAGGCTCATGGCCAGTAGTACTTCGAGTATTTCTCGGCATTTGAGACTAAGATTTTTTTTTCCTTCTCCCACTGTGGTCGCCAAAAACGTGTTCGCGCACGGAACGGATCACGTCGGAAATATTTGGGAAAGGACTCACAGGAATTGAGTTGTGGTCGCCAGTAAGAAGATGCACAATTTTATTTGAAATAGAATGCAAGTCTTTCAATCTTAACGCATTAAGAACAAGGGCTTACAGCCATCAAAAATGAAAAGGGGCAAGTGGTGTCAACGATGTGGAATCCTGTGACGGCGGAGAACTTGTGACGAAGGCCTTGGAAGCTCGCTCCGTCGGTGGTGGTCACTGGCGGGAAGCTGTGACGAAGGCTCTACGAGCTCACTCCGTCGATGGTGTCGCTGGCGGGGGTTGACGGCAAAGGCCCTACGAGCTCACTCTGCCGGTGGAAGGGGAGTTGACCTATAAACCGGGTCAAGGTATCTAATTCCTAAGGTTGACGAACAAACTTAAGAGCTTTGGCTGTGTATGGTCGTGTCTTTATCTTGAAAAATTCATCTGCTATTTATAGAGGACTTGTACGTGTTTAACACGTAACAGATAGATCGTGTTATAGACCGTGAACTCTAATATCGTGGGAGTGTCTCAACAACCTCCTTGATATATGAAATCACGTTCCTGGATATTAGGATCAGTTACGATCCTTAGCAAACGTGATTGAGAATGAATAAATTTATTCCAACCTTGTCGACTTGACTGATCTGTACGGACTGCGACCGACTTGGTCGACTTATCCAGAATTCTGTCGACTTCACTCTACTAGTAGACTTAGCTATCGTTGAGTCATCTTGGTTGGCTTTGATTACCCTATTCCTTCGTTGTGAATCGACCTAGTCGACTCCGTTCATAAGTCGACCTAGTCGACTTCGTCGTGAGTCGATCTAATCGACTTCGTCGTGAGTCGACCTAGTCGACTTCGTCGTGAGTCGGCCTAGACGACTGTATCTTGGGCCGACTCGGAGTGTGACTTGAGGGATTACCGGGCTTTTGTTCTAAGCCCAGGCCCAAAATTATTTGCCATGTCAACACACTCGCTGTGCTTCTTTCTTCTTTCTTGGTGACACTGGCCTGTTAGCCTATCGTGCTTTCCGGCGACAATTCCGAATCCGTTGCATATGTTAATCTATCCAAATTCCACATTTACTCATTTGATGGTTCGTTGAAATGGGAGTTTTAAGAAGAAATGCTACTTAAGGTTGCCGTGTTGCCGAGGACGCCTACCATCATATGCACATCACGCATTCTTCGAACGATTAGCTGAATCTAGCCGTAATATTCGGCTAGATTTGAGGCACATGTTGTGAAACGATTAGCTGAATCGTTCACATTCAGCTAGTTTCACATATGCACATGTAGTTTCACATATCCGTAAATTTGAGGGAGCATATGTGAAACTACATGTGCCATAAATTTAATGTAGGACCACGAGAATGAATGCATTTCTTTCGCTCATGGTGTTGCAAACAATACGCTCCTCCTTATCCTTTCTTCCTGTTCCTTTTTTGTTTCCTGATGGTATAGGTTTCCCGGTCAAAGTCGGATCGTTGATTCGATTGGCCTCTTTCGTGACAAAGTTGTGTAACGAGATAGGTGGCCAAAATGCAGTTACGATCGACTCTCCACTCCGGTAGCCGTCCTCAGTCGTTGAACATGCTTGCTGCTTTCGGCTCCATTAAATCGCATCATCATTTTCAGTAGCAAGATCGTAGGAACGATTTAGCAAGATGAGCATGTTGGCATAGTTCTTGTACTTATGACAGTAACATTTAACTATGAAATCACGTGGACGAAGAAGCACTTCTCTGCAATACATGCAGAAATAACATTTTGACATAAAGTCGAACAGAAGGATGGTGGGTTTCCAGCAATGAAGGAGGGGCAGGCGTGTGGGATCATAATACTACGAAAAAGGCGCAATTGGGAGCAAATTGAAATTGAACAAGGGCCAAAAATGTTTTAAAGGGGACAAGCATATTTGCATTGTGGTAAGGAAATGTTATAAATTGGGTTAGCATCTGACGTATCACGTAATTAATTAGCCTCTTAACTTTGATGCTTACTCGAACATTTGAGACCATGTGCCTCCTCCACCTCATCCTCTATGCCTCCATTATCATGATAAGGGATTGAACATTCATCCAATCCTCTCGTTTATATGCCTAACTTATATCATTGCCTCCCTAATCACATCTGTTTATGACATGACCTGTTGTTGCATGGCGTGTTTTTCCTCCTTCCCTTCTTTTGAGGTTAAGCGTATGCTCGAATTCTTTGGCGACGGAGCTCCAATAATAATTCATTGTGAGAGAAGCGAATGATTTGGTTTGTGAGCCCGAGTGTTGGCAAGTGAAACTACAAGCTGTAGAATTCATTCTTCGACAATTGAATCTTATTAGTACCTTCTTACACATTCAACAGATACCCTCCATTGGTAATTAATAACAACACAACCCCCATGACATTGGTCCTTGGTGTAATACCTCAAATAAACCGTAAATTACAATTCGTTGCGGACGAGCTTTACATAAAGTCTAATATAAATACAAACGGCGTGAGAAAAAGAACCGCCAACGAGATCGTCAGCCGATCACGAGCAGACCAGCATCCGGCTCCTCCTACACCAGCAGAAGAGCATCCGGCTTGTATCAATGTCTGCCCCCAGACCATCGCAGCGGTGGTTTCCTTCTCCGGCTCTCGACTCCTCTTGGCGGTACCTCCCTCCGAGGACTGTCAACACCGGTGGCAGCAGCTCTGTCCCATTTTCGGTCCAGCATCAACATATGAATTTGGCAAGCTCTGCTGCCATGACAAGGGGAAGTCAAGGCAGTCATCTTCCGTAGAAGTTGCTAGGGAACGCAGCTGCAGCAACAACGGCACAAATAAATAAGCGGGCTCATTTATTGAACTCACCGAGGCAGAAGGATGGAATGATGTCTGGCATCCAATTTCATGCTAGCAATTCAACTATCCAATTGTCTCAGCAGCCTCAACAACGGAATTGACCGGGAGCCCAAGGCGCTCCCAACTTCGACAACATCACCACCATTGGAACCTCAGATACAATCAGCAGCAAACTCAATAATTCCTCCTGCTTCTACTTCAATAATAGCAGCAGAAGACAATTAAACCGGGGAGTCAGGTAACTGACATACCAGGACGCTGGGCGTGTATACCATCCCGACTTCGAGCGACCATTTTCTTCCTTCAAGGATACCTGTCAAGCGCTTTCTCGTTCACAGCAGTGGGATCACAATATTGCGGCCAAGCCAGCAGAGTTCACCTGCTTCTCTAGATAATGCAAGAGACACAACAAATCTAGCGGACATCACAGGCAGCAATGAGTGAGAAGAAGACAGACGTTCCAAAACTTAACTGGAATTCACCAGCCCTTCACAAATTCTGCCAGCCCACAGCAAGGTCTATGATTCACAGTCCAACCCAAAGGGAAGACCAAGAAAAGTCCACGATAGCCTGCCAAACCCAGCCTAAAACCAAAGAAGAAGGCTGGGCAAACCCAAGCCTTCAAATCCCAACCCACAAGAAAACTAGCAGAGCCCAAAGCAGCTCTCAGCCCCATAATACAATCCAAACCAAACCCAAAACAAGCCCAAGCCCATAGGAATCTTACCTGCAAACCCCCGACAGAATCCTCTCAAGGACGATCCTAACGACCTCTCTGCAGGTTGAAGAAAACTCCTCCCTGAACCCCTGGCGCCGGCTGTCTCCTGCAGAAAGAGGATTGTGCACGTCCAAAATGATCCTGTCCCCTAACGGTTGGGGCACTCTAACCAGGAATGAACCAGGAGCCAACTGGATGAAAGGAAAATTGGAAAGAGGTTCGGAGGGATCTTAAAGAAGAAGGAACCAGATGGAGAAAGGGGAGGAGAAATTCAAAGGGAAAAGAAACCAGATTGGGGGAGGATAAAAGGATTACCTGAGCACGGAGGGAAAGGGGGAAGGGGGGGAATCAAACAGTTCTTACGAGGCATTCTTCTTCATTCTTCTTGAAGGAAGCAGGGGAGGATCTCGAAGCCATCGACCTCCTTCCCTTGTTTCCTGGTTTCTTCCAGCTCCCTCTACCTCCTTCACAGCTCCCACTTGTCGGGCGTCTCTGCACCAAGGTAAGAGGCAGAAAGCACCATGGAAAAACCCCCCTCCTCGTCGACCAACCCAAAGCAAGACAGCCAACCTGAACTGGGAGGATCATCATACCTCAGGCGAGGACATCTCCAAGTGCTAGGATCAGTGCCTTCTCTGATCATCCCAAATCCCAGAGGTCTCGAGGCAGCAGCAAGACTTCAAGGTGACCTCTTTCCTATACTCTCAGCTTTAATAGATTGGACTTCATTTTCTTTGACGGCTCCGCCTTTCACCAGGAAACATCAAGCCCGGTCTCAGACATCTTGACTCGATGACAGCGTGCACTTGGGGAGGAAGGCAGCCCCCCCTCCCCCCTTTTTTCTCCAGTGTATCCAAGCTCGGCAGCAACAACCTACCTTCGCCATCATCCTCAGCTCGCTCGACAACCAGCAGCAATGGGTCCCGTCTCCTTAGAGCTCCAGGATCAGTCTCGGCATCCACCTCTCCTCAGTGCCCAGAACCAGCAGCTCGTCCTCGGCAAACCGACATCGATGACCCACTTCATCTCCGGTATCCTCCCGAACCGACGGCGGATCAGTAGCAGCCAAAGCCCAACCGGCCCTTCTCCCGGCGAACCACCTTCCCCGGCAACCTCCGTAGTGATGGCGACGCCAGCTGGCCCTTCTCCTGGCGAACAACCTTCCCAGGCGAACCCCCCTCCCAGCGACGCTCGGAATCAGCTCGGCGTCCTCGACAAGCCCGAGCTCCACCCTCCAGAAGTCCCGTTTACATACGTCGATGGCTCCGAGGCGACCCCCGTCCTCATTTCCTGGCGCTCCGCCCACGGCGCCATCCTGAATTCGACACACCCACAGCAGCGAGCTCCCCTAGGTCGTCTTCAAGACAGTGGTGGATCGACTCTCCTCCGGTGTCGTCAAGCCTGACGGCGAACCCTTGCTCCCGGTGGCAACAACCCATCTCCGGCAACCCTTCAGATCCAGCATCCCCAACCTCGTGGCGGCAGATCCACCCGTCTCCCTGGCGAGCCAGCCCTTCCCCGGCGAGCTAGCCTTTCCCCGGCGAGCCAGCCCCTCCTTGGCGTCCCCAGACATGGCGGTGGCGAACCCACGTCTCCTCCAAACGCATCTAGAGCCAACAACGAAGGACCAACTCTCCTTTAGCATCTCCAAAGCCACGATGACCCACTGTCCCTGGAATCCCGAAGGCTTGCAGCAGCGTTCCATCAACGGGGTCTCTGACCGGCATCTCCACGACCCACCTCAGATTCGACGGTGACGGCCTCCTTCCTCCAACGCGCTTCTAGTTCGGTGTCTTTAAAAGATGGTGACGGAGGATCCATCTTCCTCGGGCGTTCAGCGGCGACCCACTCTTACCCAGGTTCTCGGATCATGGCCTTTCTCCCGGCGATGATGAGGATGTCCTCCGTTTTTTGAACTCCCCTCCGATTGGCGCTCCTAATGCCGGCCATTAGTCGAGACCCAGATTAGGTGTTGGGTCCTCCCTCGTTCGTGGGTTGGCGACACCCCTCCCAGACACTGGTCGCTCTTCGTCTGCTTCGGGGTTGAATGAAATCTAACCCATTTACGAGCCCTCAGAAAGGTAACGAGTTCTCCCCTTTAGTGAGTTCTATTTTAATGTTATATAAATTGACCGTAACGAGCTAGTTTACCTCAAGTTATTATTCACATTTTAACTTTTGTAGCAAAAGTTAGAAAACGTGATTAGGATATGTCTTTTATGATCCTTATCATTGTCAGAAGCTTTAAACGTTTTTTTAGAATTCACGTGACTTTATTTTCTCATGTCCATTTATATCTTTCAACTATTAGCAACGTTTCATTTTTTTTTTACGTACATTATCATCATCTTCTGCTTCTTCTTTATTTCGCAAGTAAAACATGGAGAACTTTGCAATTATTTTCAACAATACATGTCATTTGAGTATTTCCGATTAGAATAGTAAGACATGTCTTACTTTACTTAATTTTATCGAGTTTTATTTAAATCTGACAATATTAACCACATTGACATTTATTTTGCATGTACACTGAGCATGTAACTTCGGAATATCAAATTCGGAATTTCGAAGATTAACTCGAAGGCGCGTGTATCAAACCGCGCGGATCCACCCCGGCCTAAAAACCGTGGGCTCGAAGACAAAGCGGCCCCAACCTTCAATCTAAGGTACAAAGGGGAGGTACGGGCCTCCCCGAATTTCATTTTAAAAGCCCACTTGTAACGGATTGCGAGCCCAAGTGCATAGGCCCGCAATCACCGCCCCTTCCCCGCCCTTTTGATCTAAATTATTGTCTGTGGTCGCGTGCGTGACTTAGACTTTAGGTTTATACGTCGCATGCCTGGTTTTAATCAAACAAACCTAAGTTCGGGTCCAACGCCCGTTAAAACGTCGATAAGAGTCCGGCCCACTCCCGGATCGGGCCCAATACCCGTCAATCAAAAGTTAAACATTTTTTTGGACAAATCGCCACCCTTTTCGCATGTGGTAGGATACTAAGGTTAGTAAATAGGAATCCTCAAACCCAGACTCTGATTTTTCCGACTTAAAATCACATTTTTAACTAAGTCGGTGGCGACTCCGAACAAAAGTTTTCCAAAGTAGAACTAAACTTCACTACCCTTTTTTCGGAGCCATTTGGGGTGAGGTGACGGCTACTCGAGCCGCTCCTTGGGCCCTCCCCGAAATTCGCGAGTGAGGCATTAACGCAGCCTTTCGCTCGCCGCCTCCAGGGAACTGGAGACGGTTGGCGAAACGCCCCACAGACCCGTTCGCGAATCAAGGGAAGGCCCAGCCCTGGGCCCCTCTCCGCAGCGTCCGGCGTTCGAGCCGTAACGCCGACCGGATTGGGCCTCGGGGGAGCGGGCCCGGATCCTCGAGCTTGCCTGAACCGCCGTCGCGCGCCGCTAGGCCGGAAGGGCGCGCGCACATCCCGGATGGCGACTCCGCTGGGGAACTCCGCATGTGGATTCCTACCGAAAACCTCGTTTTACCACATGCGGAGGGGAGTTACTTGTTTTCGCATGTAATTGATTGGCTCGGTGCCTTTTGTATGATCTCCTCCCTGTGTATGTTTACCGCTTTCCTAGGCATACTTAGGTAAGTCCCTATACCCAGGACTAGGATTTTTAAGGGGTCACCGTAAGGCACGGCCTCGCTGCTTCCTGCGGCTTGTAGGCTATGGACCGGGACCCGCCTCCCTTAGTCCGAGGGAGGTCTTAGAAGCCTCCATCCGAGTCTAGAAATTGCTTGCCCACTACAGGTACCAGATGCCACATGTGCATCTGTCTGTTACTAAGTGCCTGTTACTCGTGCAGGGACAGGTTCAGGTATGTGTTGTATGTGATAAACCGTAACACTAACCTCTGTTCATTTTGCAGCGGTTTGGGTTGGTCACAGGGGGGGTTCTAAATTCCTTTTCTCCCTTCCCTAACTCCTTTTACCGCTTTAATGCATCCATACACATCCATAACTGTATGAATGCATTTCAATCTACAAACGTTCTTGTGATAACATGCATTCTGTTTTACTTGAACACGATTGCGCAAATCGCATGCCAAATCATACTAGGATTAGGGATTGGAATGTTATCATCTCCGAATAACACCCTATTATGCAGGAAGATTTCATGGAGCCCATCTCACTGCGACAGAAAAATATGCCTAACGCCGATCATCTCCACCAGTGGCTGCCATTGCTGAGGCCATCCGAACTCGAGTTCGTGCAGTCCAAGCTCAAGGGGCTCTTCCACCTCATGCGTCTGGAATTGGACTGGGCTCTCCTGCAGAACCTGGTGGCGCGCTGGGATCCAGACTCCTTTGTCTTCCGCTTTGGGGACTTGATGCTGGCGCCACTCTACGAGGAGTACATCAACCTCGCTGAGATGCCCCACCGCACAGGGATACTGCCCCTGCCTCGGATCGACAAGCCGAAGGAGTACATAGCGAAGCTTCTTCAGATTTCATCGGCAAGCGTCCCCGGGCTCTTCAACTCCCAAGGAGATATTAGCGTCAAGGACGTCATTGATCTCCAGCTGGTGCCATTCAACCCGCGCATGGGAGAAGGCCAAGGATCAGCGCGAGCATTCATCCTCCTTTTCGTCGGGACGATCCTGTACCCACAGAACGAGAAGACGATCAACCGGCGAGCTGTCTACATCACCAAGGCAATACTTGAAGACACTTCTTTCCTGCCCAACCTGATCGAAGAGACCAACTTCAGCCTCACCAACATCGTGCGTGAAGCCAAGCGAGGAGTCCGCAACCACAGGATGACCTTCTGCCCAGCCCTGCTGCAAGTATGGTTCTACACGCATCTCGGGATCACAGGGGAAGCCTTCACAAGAGAGCATACACCAGGATTGCTGGCTCGCATCGTGGAGCGTGCCCGCCTACCGGTGCGCACCTTCGTTGGAGTCGACGCACTGTTCCGTTCTCTGGAGCCTGCCGATTTCTACTAGAGAGCCCCCTGCTTCGACACGGATGATGCCATCACCTCCTCGACGGATGGGCTTTTCATTCCAATCATGGGATTCGGAGGCACCTCCTATTACGCGCCGTTCCAAGTTCGACACCAGCTAGGATTGGCTCCGAAGACCAGGGCATCCCCACAGCAGCTCTTCCGACCACTCAGCCTCGACGACAAGGTGGTCAAGACAACACTCCGGAGGGTGATCGCGCATATCTCCCGCACATGGATGACCCTCACAGAAGAAATCTGCGAGCTTCCACCGGAACTCGAGGAGGAGGATCGCGCAGCTCAGTCCCAGTGCTTCTGGAGGAAGCGCCACACGCAATGGGATCGTCTCTGACTGACGACGTCTTCATGCTGCTATCGGGCCTGCGAGCCCATTCTATGTTTCCTTTCTGTTGATTGTATTAAGATGTTGAGCTTGTTGGTCTCTATCTAATTCGCTTCTTTTGGGGCTAAATTCGAATAACAACAATCCAATCCCTACATTAGACATATCATGCATCACTACATGTCATGCATCCGTAGTATCACTGCTTGATGCTTATCGGATTTTCCTTTGTTTCTTCACCAAGGTACTGAGCAATTGCTCCATACCGAAAGCGTCCAAGATACCGTACCATCCGGGCGGTGATGGCTGAAGCTTCAGCAGGACCACCGCCAACTCCCATGATCGTGTCCCCGGCAGTAGAAGAAGAAATAGCTCCGGCTGCTGGAGTCACCGTTGCCATCCCGTCACCTGCCGCCCTCGAGTACTCAGCTCCGATGGAGTCCGCCTCACCATTCCCCATCTCAGCCTTCCCGCCGTTGCCCCAGACCATCCTCACTGCCGGGCAACCCTCAGAAGGGAGGACTTCGCCGTTGTACATCCCACCGCTAGTTGCATCTACAACACCATTGATAATGCCGGCCGCAGCTCCCTTCAATCCTACCACAAATATGCTAGCCCAAGGCGCCAGCAATCCTTCACTGGGAGACAAGGTGGAGTCTCTCACGGCCGAGCTCTCTTCCCTGAAGACAATGATGGCCGAACTCCTCCAAAGATAGCTAGCAGCCACACCTGCTCCTGCCTCCTCTCAAAACCCACACCTTCCTCATGTTATGCCAGGACCTCAAACACCACTATACCCATCCCATCCTAGCCTAAACACTTCATCAAACACTTTACCTTTCTAAAACCCGGTCATGCCCGGATCCGCTACCTCCACGAGTGTAGCATCCTTATATAACCCATACATGCGTGGGCCACCCATTTCTCTTCCTATGCCTCAACCTTATTTACCTCCATACTACCCTCAGCCAACATCCCAAGGGCCAACTCCCTACCCTCCAATGACATTCGGGCCAACTCCCCATGTCCAAACAACCTCCACACCTCCTCCTTTCAGAATCCCTCCGCCAATTGCCACCCCTTCAGTTCCGCATGTGGAACCTGCCTTGCCAAGCCCGCGAACCCGCAATGCGGCAATCGTCGACGAGCTGTTTGGCGAACAACAACAGGCTAGCGCTTTCGAGACAAGACTCGAGGCTAGGATTGCCTCAATGCAGCAAGAGGAGGCTCGCCGCATGGCGAAATTGGAAGAGCGCCTAAACGCCATCCAAGGGTATCGGGCACACAATTGGGAGTACGCCAACTTCCAGATCCCTCAAATACAAGTCCCACCAAAGTTCAAGATGCCTGAATTCGAGAAGTTCCGCGGGAATGGTTGCCCGGAACTACATCTCAAGCACTTTTGCCACAAAATGGCTGTATACCCTGCTGACGACAAATTTCGCATCGCCATGTTTCAAGAAAGCTTGGCGGAATCAGCGCTGCACTGGTACTACACCAAGGATGTTAGCCAGTATGCAACATTCAAAGACCTAGCTCTTGACTTCCTCAACTACTACAGCTTCAACGTAGAAATGGCGCCAAAAATATCGGATTTGCGGAAACTAAAGAGGTACCGCAACGAGGACGTCAAGCAGTTTGCCTACCGGTTCAGGCACATTGCGTCTCAGATCAAGCCGGCACTTACGGAGAGGGAGCTCATCGATGAATTCATGCAGTTGCTCCCACGTGAGTACATGCCCTACATGATCGGGCAAACATTCTCCACCTTCGCTCAGGCAGTCATCAACGCAGATAAGCTTGACGGAGTAAACCGAGAAGGGCTGATCCCTTCCCCTTCGGCAAAACCGACAGTGAAGCCCAAGCCCAAAGAGCTTATTGCAACTGCTGAGCAAAATAGGCAGTCGATGAGGGCAACTCCACCACCGACTTCATACGCGCCAAGGACGTATGTGGCAGCCGCGCTCAGACCTCCAGCCCCGGCTGCAACTCGTTTCAGACCCCCGGTCAACATGGTGGGACAACAGCAGCCAAGGCCTGCACAACCAGTGCGCCCCCGGCGTAGACTCGAGGACTTGACTCCAACACCAGATCCATTGGATGTCATGTTCGTCCGCTTGAGAGATATGGGCTTTATCAAACCCGTGGAACCCAAGGCCACTAACCCTTCATCTTTCGGATACAACCCCAAAGCGGTTTGCCGGTATCATTCGGGAGCAACGGGGCACGACACCAAGGACTGTATTGCTCTGAAGTTCAAGATTCAGAACCTGCTGGATGAAGGGGCTATTACATTCTCTGCGCCTGCAGCTGCCCCAAATGTTAAGAGCATGTAAATTACATCGGGGCAAATTCCTTCTCAGTTTTGGCCGAACATGAAGAAGAGGTGAACATGTATGAATATGACTATGCACAACCAATGAGTGTCAATGTCGTGAGCGCCGGTCATGATCGAGGCCGAGGCCGCAGCCGAGGTAGAGGAAGAGGTCGAGGACCCCAGATTAACAGAAAAGCTCAGCCCACGGTCCTACCTGATGGGTTTACATTGGTTCCCCGTCGGCAGCCAAGGACGCCGTATGTTTATGTTTCATTGGGATCGGCACAATCAGAGGCATTTCAAGCAGAATCATCGCCAACGACAGAACCAAGGATTCCGGTCATGATGGGACCCACCTACACGTCTCTCGGCCCAGAAGTTGAATTAATTACTCGCTCTGGAAGGGTTGTACCTGCCCCTGAAGCTTCATCTCCAGCCGAATCTTCGAAGCCCAAGGCGCCATCGAATGAACAAATCCGCAAGGTGATTTATACGGTGAAGGGAAGCGACTATGACATAGTCGAACAACTCCGAAAACAGCCAGCTCATATCACTCTGTTCTACCTCATCCATTCCTCCGACAAGCACAGGGAGATATTGGAGAAATTTCTAGCCGAGGTACATGTACCGGAGCAGGTTGAAGTTGCAGCGTTAGATGCGTACATGAGCAGCATACTGGCGAACAACATAATTACATTCTCAGAAGATGATCTACCGGAACAGGGGCCGGATCACAACGATGCTCTCTTCATCACACTCATGTGTCGTGAAACCACCATCTCCAAAGTTCTCATCGATGGTGGTTCGGGGGTTAATATCATTCCTTTGGCTATAGCTCAGAAGCTCGGCATCAACCTGGAGAAGCTTCCCCAATCCAGCTTAACTATTCGGGCATTCGACGGAGCAAAGCGACAGGCCCATGGCGAAGTTACATTGGAAATCAAAGTTGGGCCAACCCTCTTCTCCACCCAATTCCAAGTCCTCGAGACTGCAGGGTCCTTCAACATGCTGTTGGGGCGTCCTTGGATTCATCAAGCTGGGGCAGTTCCCTCGACACTACATCAGATGGTTCGATTTTCCTCAGATGGCAAGCTCATCACGGTCAGGGGAGAACAGTCGATGGAGCTTTGCCACGAAATTGACATGCCATACCTGGGAGAGCCAACTAAAGAGCCGTCAACTACACAGACCTTGGAGTTGGTCAACATGGTGAGGCGCGACTACAAATCAGATCTCTTGATGACATGGGGCAACATCAGTGCCGCAAAGGAATTCCTCAGACATGGGTATCAACCGGGCCAAGGACTCGGAATCAGAGGACAATGAATGATTTATCCTAACACTATTCCAGCTCCAGCAGGGACTACTGGACTCGGATTCACGGGCAAGATGTGGCGCAAACAGAACAATCACACTAGCAGCAAATCGGCCATCCGTTTTGTACGTTCATCAGCGACGACAATGGAAGGCGAAATCCTGTCGGAGAAGCTGGAGAATGTGAAGTTGCAGAGTGACAAAGAAACCGATGGCGAGCGGATGATTGTTGAACATGTCAATATCATCCAAGTGAATATTGGGCTTGGTCGTAGGCGTCGACCTCGCAGGCGGGCTCATTTCATGCCTCCCAATGCTGCCATTCCTCTGAATCAGATGCCGGTGTACATTCGACAAGCTGGCGCACAGCATCTTCGAGCTCCAGTGGTGCCAATGCAGCCCAGGACTCCTCCAAGGATTGAAGCACTGCCTCCAAACAGGCGTGCGGATTCTCTTACCAAGAGCGAAGAAGCGGAGGAGAAACAAGACGAGCAGACAGGGACACAAGAGTCCGAAGAAGAAATCTGCATGATGGAAGCGTCGATCCCGGCCGAGCTAGACATGCCTCTCGACGGGTGAAACTTTCCATCTTTATTTTTCTGCACTTAGATAGATAGAGTCTAGAGTAGGTTACCTTGCTACATTCTGGTCGCGGACTAGCAAGGTTGTCTATATGTAACGCGACCCCTAGGTAGTACCTAGGGCATTTGTGGGATCGGGCCGCTGATGTTCAGGGCGAATCCGATGAAACGACGAGGGACCCGCTGAGTCCTGATCCCACAATATTTTCTTTTGGTCAAAAGCGCATGCCTTACTATGAATTGTCGCATGAAACTATATTTCAAACAATTCATTTGAATACATCACTCTAATTTCTTCTCCTTTTCAGGAACGGCGCTTCGGGAGTACCCGAGAAAACCTCTGAACAAGACGGAGAAGCAGTAGACGACCCCAAATCCATGGACGGGTATTATGGATTGGAACAAGGTCTTCAGCGACATGAAGAACTGAAGGACATCACTCTGCAGAAGCCGGTTTCAATCGACATCGGAACTCATGATGACCCCAAGGAGTTGTTCATCGGCGCAGATTTGTCAAAGGATGAAACTGAAGACATCGTCAACCTACTAAAGGAATTCTCTGACGTCTTTGCTTGGTTATACACGGACATGCCAGGATTAGATTCGGAGATTGTGGAGCACAAGATCCCTACAGAACCGTCAATTCATCCTATAAAGCAGAAGCAGCGCCGGTATAAGCCTGAACTAGCCCTTGCCATCAAGGAAGAAGTGGATAAGCTGTTGAAGGTCAACTTTATTGAAGTGTCTACCTATCCACAATGGGTTGCCAACATCGTCCCTGTCATCAAGAAGAACGGGAAGGTCCGAGTCTGCGTCGACTATCGCGACCTCAACAAAGCACATCGATTTACTGGTGGACAATACCGCTGGATTCAACAGATTCTCTTTCATGGATGTATTCTCCGGTTACAATCAAATTCGCATGGCCAAAGAAGACAAAGAGAAGACGACCTTCACGACACCCTGGGGCACA
Organism: Melastoma dodecandrum; assembly: GCA_029817715.1. NCBI lineage: Eukaryota > Viridiplantae > Streptophyta > Magnoliopsida > Myrtales > Melastomataceae > Melastoma > Melastoma dodecandrum. The sequence continues at coordinate 4,508,433 of JARUPY010000397.1, read as the reverse complement.
TTCTGTTATCGAGTCATGCCCTTTGGACTCAAGAATGCCGAGGCAACTTATCAACGTGCCATGGTCGTTTTGTTTCATGACATGATGCATCGCGAAATTGAAGTCTACGTCGACGATATGATCGCCAAGTCCAAGGAAGATGAAAACCATATTGTCGTTCTCCGAAAGCTAATCGAACGGCTTCGCAAGTACAAGTTGCGCCTCAACCCCGCCAAATGCGTGTTCGGAGCAACTTCAGGCAAACTTCTTGGTTTCGTTGTCAGTAACAAAGGCATTGAGATTGATCCTGATAAAATCGAAGCAATTCGTGATCTCCCAACTCCAAGGTCAGTCAAAGAGATCCGCGGCTTCATGGGTTGTGTTAACTACATCGGACGGTTCATTTCCAACCTAGCCGACACATGCAAACCCCTATTGAAGAAACTGAGGAAAGACGTCAAGTTCGAGTGGGATGATGATTGTAAAGTTGTATTCGAACAGATTAAGACATATTTGACAGAACCACCAGTTCTCATCCCGCCAAAGCAGGGGCACACTCTCACACTCTACCTCACAATCAGAGAAGAATCATTTGGAGCCATGCTTGCCCAACAGTTACCACGCGCCAAGAAGCATGCAATCTACTACCTCAGCAAGAAATTTACAAATTGTGAGTCAAGATACACGACTTCTGAGCGTACCTGCTGCGCACTCATTTGGGTTCTCCACCGACTCCGACAGTATACTCTGCACTATGAGATCCTGTTAGTGTCCGAGAATGACCCACTCAAATATCTCTTCGACAAACCAACATTGATGGGAAGAGTCTCTAAATGGCAATTACAACTCGCTGAATTCGACATTCGATTTCACTCCACAAAGTCAGTGAAGGGAAGAACGATCGCTGACCATATCGCTGAGTATCCAGGAACGGATGATTCATCCTTGGAAATCGGGCTACCGGACGAGAACATCTTGCTCATGGAACAGGAACCAAGATGGAAGATGTACTTTGACGGTGCAGTCAATTCCTCAAGATCAGGAATAGGAGCTGTGGTAATCTCCCCAGATGGGCAATACTACCCAACGGCCGCCAAAGTCACCTTTCCCTGCACGAACAACATCGCCGAATATGAAGCATGCATCCTTGGCCTACTTCGCGCACTCGACATGCGGGTTAAGCTCCTCGACGTTCACGGAGATTCGGCACTCATCATCTCCCAGACAAACGGAGCATGGCGCACTAGAGACCCAAAGCTCATTCCATATCAGGATTATCTACAAACACTAATCCGACAATTCACTGACATTGAATTCAATTATCTCCCATGAACTGATAACCGATTTGCTGATGATCTTGCAGTGTTCGCATCGATGATCCCGTTAGCTGAAGAAATGGACATCGAGCCTCTGCGCATCAATATTGCTGATGATCCAAGCTGCATGCACGTTGAGCAGAGTCAACCAGAGGATTCCCTACCTTGGTTCACGGACATCAAGAATTATCTGCAATTAGGAACATTCCCCCAAAACAGCACATGGAAAGAACGCAAGTTCATACGAAGGATAATAAGAAGTTATTTCCTAGATGGCGATACCTTATACAAGAAGTCCTTCACGACGACTCTCATGCGATGCGTCACCAAGCAAGAAGCAGAAGCCCTCATTGTCGAAGTCCATGAAGGGGTTTGCGGACCACACATGAACGGATACGCTCTCGCCCAGAAGATCATGCGACAGGGGTATTATTGGCTTACAATGGAAGCCGATTGCATCAAATATGTCAAAGCCTGTCACAAGTGTCAGATTTACAGCGACAAGGTGCACGTGCCTCCAACAAAACTTTACCCGCTATTTGAACCATGGCCGTTCTCAATGTGGGGCATGGATGTAATCGGGCCCATTAATCCCAAAGCATATAACGGGCACCGATTCTTGCTGGTCGCAATCGACTACTTCACCAAATGGATCGAAGTACAATCCTTCAAAGAAGTCACAGCAAACAACGTCGTGCGTTTCATGAGGGCGAACATCATCGCCAGATATGGAGTTCCAGAGCTATTGGTCACAGACAATGGTTCAAACTTCAACAGCAAACTAATGGAATCCCTTTGCGTGGAATTCCGGATCAAACATCTCAATTCTTCACCGTACCGTCCACAAATGAACGGTGCTGTCGAAGCTGCCAACAAAAATATGAAGAAGATCCTTCAGAAAACAGCAATTACCTATCGCGATTGGCACGAGAAGCTCCCTTTCGCGCTACTCGCCTACAGAACGACGATGCGCACTTCGACTGGGGCAACTCCCTTCGAGCTCGTCTACGGCACTCAAGCGGTCATTCCAGCAGAGGTCAAATTGTCAACTCTCAGGATATCATCCCAAAGCAACATGACAGAAGAAGAGAAGGCCAATCATCAGCTCGCCCACCTCGACTTCATTGATGAGAAACGACTTGCCGCAGCTCACCATATGCAATGCTACCAACAACGCATGTCTAGAGCATTCAACAAAAAGGTCAAGCCAATCAGGTACAGACCAGGTGACCTCGTTCTTAAAAGAATCCTACCAAATATCAAGGATCCACGAGGAAAATTCGCTCCAAACTACGAAGGACCGTTCGTCGTCAAGCACGCCTTCTCAGGAGGAGCAACCATCTTAGCAAGAATGGATGGAGGAGAACTGCCACAAGTAATTAATGCAGACGCTCTCCGACGCTATTACACCTGAATGGTATCCAGATCTCAAGTCAGACTTCTGAGACGATATCCGTCAGCTGAGTTCTTTTACACCTCGAAGAATCGCTCAGGATAAAGAACACTGACATCGGGAAAAGGGAGAAATACACAATCATTCTTCTCCTCATTCAAGTTAAGCGAAATTACATGAACACATTCCGCTTACGTCCTTTGTCTCATGGGCAGGTACAAGAACTCCTTACACGAATGGTGCAAAACTCTTATGGCAAAGGCGAGGGTGGTAGGGTGGCAAAGCTTCAAGCCAAAGTCCTGCAGCAATTTCGTCAAACCTTCGACTCCATCGGACGAAGACGCAATGACGAAATCATACAAAAGGGAAGTACCAAAACTCTACTTCGCCTTTCTTACAAATGAAGTTACACAAGCAAACTTCACTCTTACCCTAACAGAACAAGTCGCACGAACTCACTTGTTTCTCGCCATTTGTTTGATAGGCACATGAACTTCCTTACACAACAGACGCCAAAGTCTTGCAGCAATTTCGTCAAACCTTCGATTCCATTCGACGAAGACGCAATGAAGAAATTATAGAAAAGGGAAGTACCAAAACTTTACTTCACCTTTATTAAAAAATGGAGTTACACGAGCAAACTTCATTCTTACTCTAACAGAAACAAGTCGCACGAACTCACTTATTTCTCGCCATCTGTTTGATAGGTACATGGACTTCCTTACACAGCAGATGCCGAGCAAGAGTAACCATTTCGTCAATCCTTTGATTCCTGCGGACAAAGACGCAATGAAGAAACACATAGAAAAGGGGAGTATCAAAACACTACTTCACCTTTCATATAAATGAAGTTACATGAGCAAACTTCATTCATACTTTAAAAGAAACAAGTTACATGAGCTCACTCGTTCTTTGTCCTTTACTTAATGTAGGTACACGAGCATCCTACATTACAAGACAAAGGCGCGCGGCGGTTGGGTGGAAAAATTTCGAACCAAAGCCGTTCTCAATGTGGGGCATGGATGTAATCGGGCCCATTAATCCCAAAGCATCTAACGGGCACCGATTCTTGCTGGTCGCAATCGACTACTTCACCAAATGGATCGAAGCACAATCCTTCAAAGAAGTCACAGCAAACAACGTCGTGCGTTTCATGAGGGCGAACATCATCGCCAGATATGGAGTTCCAGAGCTATTGGTCACAGACAATGGTTCAAACTTCAACAGCAAACTAATGGAATCCCTTTGCGTGGAATTCCGGATCAAACATCTCAATTCTTCACCGTACCGTCCACAAATGAACGGTGCTGTCGAAGCTGCCAACAAAAATATGAAGAAGATCCTTCAGAAAACAGCAATTACCTATCGCAATTGGCACGAGAAGCTCCCTTTCGCGCTACTCGCCTACAGAACGACGATGCGCACTTCGACTGGGGCAACTCCCTTCGAGCTCGTCTACGGCACTCAAGCGGTCATTCCAGCAGAGGTCAAATTGTCAACTCTCAGGATATCATCCCAAAGCAACATGACAGAAGAAGAGAAGGCCAATCATCAGCTCGCCCACCTCGACTTCATTGATGAGAAACGACTTGCCGCAGCTCACCATATGCAATGCTACCAACAACGCATGTCTAGAGCATTCAACAAAAAGGTCAAGCCAATCAGGTACAGACCAGGTGACCTCGTTCTTAAAAGAATCCTACCAAATATCAAGGATCCACGAGGAAAATTCGCTCCAAACTACGAAGGACCGTTCGTCGTCAAGCACGCCTTCTCAGGAGGAGCAACCATCTTAGCAAGAATGGATGGAGGAGAACTGCCACAAGCAATTAATGCAGACGCTCTCCGACGCTATTACACCTGAATGGTATCCAGATCTCAAGTCAGACTTCTGAGACGATATCCGTCAGCTGAGTTCTTTTACACCTCGAAGAATCGCTCAGGATAAAGAACACTGACATCGGGAAAAGGGAGAAATACACAATCATTCTTCTCCTCATTCAAGTTAAGCGAAATTACATGAACACATTCCGCTTACGTCCTTTGTCTCATGGGCAGGTACAAGAACTCCTTACACGAATGGTGCAAAACTCTTATGGCAAAGGCGAGGGTGGTAGGGTGGCAAAGCTTCAAGCCAAAGTCCTGCAGCAATTTCGTCAAACCTTCGACTCCATCGGACGAAGACGCAATGACGAAATCATACAAAAGGGAAGTACCAAAACTCTACTTCGCCTTTCTTACAAATGAAGTTACACAAGCAAACTTCACTCTTACCCTAACAGAACAAGTCGCACGAACTCACTTGTTTCTCGCCATTTGTTTGATAGGCACATGAACTTCCTTACACAACAGACGCCAAAGTCTTGCAGCAATTTCGTCAAACCTTCGATTCCATTCGACGAAGACGCAATGAAGAAATTATAGAAAAGGGAAGTACCAAAACTTTACTTCACCTTTATTAAAAAATGGAGTTACACGAGCAAACTTCATTCTTACTCTAACAGAAACAAGTCGCACGAACTCACTTATTTCTCGCCATCTGTTTGATAGGTACATGGACTTCCTTACACAGCAGATGCCGAGCAAGAGTAACCATTTCGTCAATCCTTTGATTCCTGCGGACAAAGACGCAATGAAGAAACACATAGAAAAGGGGAGTATCAAAACACTACTTCACCTTTCATATAAATGAAGTTACATGAGCAAACTTCATTCATACTTTAAAAGAAACAAGTTACATGAGCTCACTCGTTCTTTGTCCTTTGCTTAATGTAGGTACACGAGCATCCTACATTACAGACAAAGGCGTGGGCGGTTGGGTGGAAAAATTTCGAACCAAAGCCGTTCTCAATGTGGGGCATGGATGTAATCGGGCCCATTAATCCCAAAGCATCTAACGGGCACCGATTCTTGCTGGTCGCAATCGACTACTTCACCAAATGGATCGAAGCACAATCCTTCAAAGAAGTCACAGCAAACAACGTCGTGCGTTTCATGAGGGCGAACATCATCGCCAGATATGGAGTTCCAGAGCTATTGGTCACAGACAATGGTTCAAACTTCAACAGCAAACTAATGGAATCCCTTTGCGTGGAATTCCGGATCAAACATATCAATTCTTCACCGTACCGTCCACAAATGAACGGTGCTGTCGAAGCTGCCAACAAAAATATGAAGAAGATCCTTCAGAAAACAGCAATTACCTATCGCGATTGGCACGAGAAGCTCCCTTTCGCGCTACTCGCCTACAGAACGACGATGCGCACTTCGACTGGGGCAACTCCCTTCGAGCTCGTCTACGGCACTCAAGCGGTCATTCCAGCAGAGGTCAAATTGCCAACTCTTAGGATATCATCCCAAAGCAACATGACAGAAGAAGAGAAGGCCAATCATCAGCTCGCCCACCTCGACTTCATTGATGAGAAACGACTTGCCGCAGCTCACCATATGCAATGCTACCAACAACGCATGTCTAGAGCATTCAACAAAAAGGTCAAGCCAATCAGGTACAGACCAGGTGACCTCGTTCTTAAAAGAATCCTACCAAATATCAAGGATCCACGAGGAAAATTCGCTCCAAACTACGAAGGACCGTTCGTCGTCAAGCACGCCTTCTCAGGAGGAGCAACCATCTTAGCAAGAATGGATGGAGGAGAACTGCCACAAGCAATTAATGCAGACGCTCTCCGACGCTATTACACCTGAATGGTATCCAGATCTCAAGTCAGACTTCTGAGACGATATCCGTCAGCTGAGTTCTTTTACACCTCGAAGAATCGCTCAGGATAAAGAACACTGACATCGGGAAAAGGGAGAAATACACAAACATTCTTCTCCTCATTCAAGTTAAGCGAAATTACATGAACACATTCCGCTTACGTCCTTTGTCTCATGGGCAGGTACAAGAACTCCTTACACGAATGGTGCAAAACTCTTATGGCAAAGGCGAGGGTGGTAGGGTGGCAAAGCTTCAAGCCAAAGTCCTGCAGCAATTTCGTCAAACCTTCGACTCCATCGGACGAAGACGCAATGACGAAATCATACAAAAGGGAAGTACCAAAACTCTACTTCGCCTTTCTTACAAATGAAGTTACACAAGCAAACTTCACTCTTACCCTAACAGAACAAGTCGCACGAACTCACTTGTTTCTCGCCATCTGTTTGACAGGCACATGAACTTCCTTACACAACAGACGCCAAAGTCTTGCAGCAATTTCGTCAAACCTTCGATTCCATTCGACGAAGACGCAATGACGAAATTATAGAAAAGGGAAGTACCAAAACTTTACTTCACCTTTATTAAAAAATGGAGTTACACGAGCAAACTTCATTCTTACTCTAACAGAAACAAGTCGCACGAACTCACTTGTTTCTCGCCATCTGTTTGATAGGTACATGGACTTCCTTACACAGCAGATGCCGAGCAAGAGTAACCATTTCGTCAATCCTTTGGTTCCTGCGGACAAAGACGTAATGACGAAACACATAGAAAAGGGGAGTATCAAAACACTACTTCACCTTTCATATAAATGAAGTTACATGAGCAAACTTCATTCACACTTTAAAAGAAACAAGTTACATGAGCCCACTTGTTCTTTGTCCTTTGCTTAATGTAGGTACACGATCATCCTACATTACAGACAAAGGCACGGGCGGTTGGGTGGAAAATTTCAAGCCAAAGCTTCGAAATTGCCTTTGTCATCACCAAAGATGATCATACCAAAAGGGAGTATCATCTACACTGCTCTCCAATAAAATTTCTTATGTTTCCCCAGATGGAGTCATATCTCTGTTTCCCCAGCTGGAGTCCTACCTTCATTCAAGCTGGAGTTGATTACATGCGTCGCATTCCTCAACTATCATTGAGACAGACATATCCATCTCATCTCCCCAGCGGAAATTTTACTTCACTAACTCCCCAAACAAGAGTCGAAGTACATGAACTAACTTCGTCTCTGTCCGCTGTCAACTGTGTAGGTACATGGACATCCACACGGAACAGTACAAACTCCTAGGCAATGGCGAGGATGGTCGGGTGGAAACCGTTTCAGTTTTAAATCGGAACACGAAAGTGCACAAGAGCACTACAGAGGTTTGAGTACCTAAACCTGTTTATTTCTAAAGCATTTGTGTGCTCATTTGCATACAATTCGAAACTAATCTTTAATAAAAATGTTTCTGAGCGAGAATGGAGAAGACAAGCCTATTCTCAAACACTTACCCAGAACGATGAGCGCAAACACTGTGAGGATTCATACACGAGCATTCAGACGGATAACGAATCCTTTGGCAAAAGATGTTCTAAACCGGGATGAGATCGAGCATTTCTTCTCTATCCCAAACACGAAACATCAACCATTGCTAGCCCCTTCCGAGCCAAAGTTGAAGTTTTCACATACACTACACCTAACAAGTCTAAGGACCGCCTCATATCGAGGTTAAAAAGGAGATTTTGTAGCTAGAACTCAGAAGCAACGGACCGTAGAGGCAACACTTCCTCAAGGTTCACGCGAAGAAGCATCATCATCATTCAAGCTCGCCAGTTAAGTCATTCCCAAGGCAGGAACTTCTCCAACAATACTACAGGAAGTATGAACTCCCAAGAAGTCCAAAGCATTTCCAAAAAAGACTATCAGGAAAAGAAAATAGGGCAAATCCCTATGGTCCAATAAAGAAAAAGCAAAATCAGCACAAAGACTAAAGTCTTCAAAAGCAAAGCGCGAGATGAAAATCAAAAGAGCAAAAAATAAAGCGTCAGGGCCAACATTGGTGGTCGCAAAAGCAAAGGTGCTATCCTTCAAAGACAAAGCTTTCCCCAAAGTGGATTGATCACACCTGCCAGTAAACCAATTATTCATCCCCTAACAGAATATGTCAACTGGTGAGCTGTCTGAAAGATGGAGAATTTGCTTGAGTGGTGGAACCTCTACGATCCAATAGCTTCCGACGAGATCCTTAAACTCTTTCTTTTCAAAAAACTAATTTAAACTCCCAATTTAAAGGCCTTAAGCCGAAACCACATTACAACCCAAGCAAAGACTCCTTCGACCGGTACATGAGCATCCATGTCAAAGGAATTATGAAATCCAACTGAAATGGCTTTCAGAAATGAGAGTGAAACACGAGAGGAATCAACAAACCTTCTCTGCTCTCGCTTGGAAACATACTCTTAAAAAAAAACAAAACGACGCATAATGTGCATGTACATTTTGTTGTTTTTGTTTTCGTTGTGACTAATGATTTTCTTGAAGAGCTTTTAGGGTGCGTGTTGACCAAAGACGCTCTCGAAATATAATTTGAGGTATTCCTGATATCCTTGCGAGAAAATCTTACCAGATTCCCTCCCAATGAGGGGCAAACTGTAATACCTCAAATAAACCGTAAATTACAATTCGTTGCGGATGAGCTTTACATAAAGTCTAATGTAAATACAAACGGCGTGAGAAAAAGAACCGCCAATGAGATCGTCAGCCGATCACGAGCAGACCAGCATCCGGCTCCTCCTACACCAGCAGAAAAGCATCCGGCTTGTATCAATGTCTGCCCCCAGACCATCGCAGCGGTGGTTTCCTTCTCCGGCTCTCGACTCCTATTGGCGGTACCTCCCTCCGAGGACTGTCAACACCGGTGGCAGCAGCTCTGTCCCATTTTCGGTCCAGCATCAACATATGAATTTGGCAAGCTCTGCTGCCATGACAAGGGGAAGTCAAGGCAGTCATCTTCCGTAGAAGTTGCTAGGGAACGCAGCTGCAGCAACAACGGCATAAATAAATAAGCGGGCTCATTTATTGAACTCACCGAGGCAGAAGGATGGAATGATGTCTGGCATCCAATTTCATGCTAGCAATTCAACTATCCAATTGTCTCAGCAGCCTCAACAACGGAATTGACCGGGAGCCCAAGGCGCTCCCAACTTCGACAACATCACCACCATTGGAACCTCAGACACAATCAGCAGCAAACTCAATAATTCCTCCTGCTTCTACTTCAATAATAGCAGCAGAAGACAATTACACCGGGGAGTCAGGTAGATGACATACCAGGACGCTGGGCGTGTATACCATCCCGACTTCGAGCGACCATTTTCTTCCTTCAAGGATACCTGTCAAGCACTTTCTCGTTCACAGCAGTGGGATCACAATATTGCGGCCAAGCCAGCAGAGTTCACCTACTTCTCTAGATAATGCAAGAGACACAACAAATCTAGCGGACATCACAGGCAGCAATGAATGAGAAGAAGACAGACGTTCCAAAACTTAACTGGAATTCACCAGCCCTTCAGAAATTCAGCCAGCCCACAGCAAGGTCTATGATTCACAATCCAACCCAAAGGGAAGACCAAGAAAAGTCCACGATAGCCTGCCAAACCCATCATAAAACCAAAGAAGAAGGCTGGGCAAACCCAAGCCTTCAAATCCCAACACACAAGAAAACCAGCAGAGCCCAAAGCAGCTCTCAGCCCCATAATACAATCCAAACCAAACCCAAAACAAGCCCAAGCCCATAGGAATCTTACCTGCAAACCCCCGGCAGAATCCTCTCAAGGACGATCCTAACGACCTCTCTGCAGGCTGAAGAAAACTCCTCCCTGAACCCCTGGCGCCGGCTGTCTCCTGCAGAAAGAGGATTGTGCACGTCCAAAATGATCCTGTCCCCTAACGGTTGGGGCACTCTAACCAGGAATGAACCAGGAGCCAACTGGATGAAAGGAAAATTGGAAAGAGGTTCGGAGGGATCTTAAAGAAGAAGGAACCAGATGGAGAAATGGGAGGAGAAATTCAAAGGGAAAAGAAACCAGATTGGGGGAGGATAAAAGGATTACCTGAGCAAGGAGGGAAAGGGGGAAGGGGGGGAATCGAACAGTTCTTACGAGGCATTCTTCTTCATTCTTCTTGAAGGAAGCAGGGGAGGATCTCGAAGCCATCGACCTCCTTCCCTTGTTTCCTGGTTTCTTCCAGCTCCCTCTACCTCCTTCACAGCTCCCACTTGTCGGGCGTCTCTGCACCAAGGTAAGAGGCAGAAAGCACCATGGAAAAACTCCCCTCCTCGTCGACCAACCCAAAGCAAGACAGCCAACCTGAACAGGGAGGATCATCATACCTCAGGCGAGGACATCTCCAAGTGCTAGGATCCGTGCCTTCTCTGATCATCCCAAATCCCAGAGGTCTCGAGGCAGCAGCAAGACCTCAAGGTGACCTCTTTCTTATACTCTCAGCTTTAATAGATTGGACTTCGTTTTCTTTGACGGCTCCGCCTTTCACCAGGAAACATCAAGCCCGCTCTCAGACATCTTGACTCGATGACAGCGTGCACTTGGGGAGGAAGGCAGCCCCCCTCCCCCCTTTTTTCTCCAGTGTATCCAAGCTCGGCAGCAACAACCTACCTTCACCATCATCCTCAGCTCGCTCGACAACCAGCAGCAACGGGTCCCGTCTCCTTAGAGCTCCAGGATCAGCCTCGGCATCCACCTCTCCTCAGTGCCCAGAACCAGCAGCTCGTCCCCGGCAAACCGACATCGATGACCCACTTCATCTCCGGTATCCTCCCGAACCGACGGCGGATCAGTAGCAGCCAAAGCCCAACCGGCCCTTCTCCCGGCGAACCACCTTCCCCGGCAACCTCCGCAGTGATGGCGACGCCAGCTGGCCCTTCTCCTGGCGAACAACCTTCCCAGGCGAACCCCCCTCCCAGCGACGCTCGGAATCAGCTCGGTGTCCTCGACAAGCCCGAGCTCCACCCTCTAGAAGTCCCGTTTACATACGTCGATGGCTCCGAGGCGACTCCCCGTTCTCATTTCTTGGCGCTCCGCCCACGGCGCCATCCTGAAGTCCACACACCCACAGCAGCGAGCTCCCCTAGGTCGTCTTCAAGACAGCGGTGGATCGACTCTCCTCCGGTGTCGTCAAGCCTGACGGCGAACCCTTGCTCCCGGTGGCAACAACCCATCTCCGGCAACCCTTCAGATCCAGCATCCCCAACCTCGTGACGGCAGATCCACCCGTCTCCCTGGCGAGCCAGCCCTTCCCCGGCGAGCTAGCCTTTCCCCGGCGAGCCAGCCCCTCCTTGGCGTCCCTAGACATGGCGGTGGCGAACCCACGTCTCCTCTAAACGCCTCCAGAGCCAACAACGAAGGACCAACTCTCCTTTAACATCTCCAAAGCCACGACGACCCACTGTCCCTGGAATCCCGAAGGCTTGCAGCAGCGTTCCATCAACGGGGTCTCTGACTGGCATCTCCACGACCCACCTCAGATTCGACGGTGGCGGCCTCCTTCCTCCAACGCGCTTCTAGTTCGGTGTCTTTAGAAGATGGTGACGGAGGATCCATCTTCCTCGGGCGTTCAGCGGCGACCCACTCTTACCCAGGTTCTCGGATCATGGCCTTTCTCCCGGCGATGATGAGGCTGTCCTCCGTTTTTTGAACTCCCCTCCGATTGGTGCTCCTAATCCCGGCCATTAGTCGAGACCCAGATTAGGTGTTGGGTCCTCCCTCGTTCGTGGGTTGGCGACACCCCTCCCAGACACTGGTCGCTCTTCGTCTGCTTCGGGGTTGAACGAAATCTAACCCATTTACGAGCCCTCAGAAAGGTAACGAGTTCTCCCCTTTAGTGAGTTCTATTTTAATGTTATATAAATTGACCGTAACGAGCTAGTTTACCTCAAGTTATTATTCACATTTTAACTTTTGTAACAATAGTTAGAAAACATGATTAGGATATGTCCTTTATGATCCTTATCATTGTCAGAAGCTTTAAACGTTTTTTTAGAATTCACGTGACTTTATTTTCTCATGTCCATTTATATCTTTCAACTATTAGCAACGTTTCATTTTTTTTTTTACGTACATTATCATCATCTTCTGCTTCTTCTTTATTTCGCAAGTAAAACATGGAGAACTTTGCAATTATTTTCAACAATACATGTCATTTGAGTATTTCCGATTAGAATAGTAAGACATGTCTTACTTTACTTAATTTTATCGAGTTTTATTTAAATCTGACAATATTAACCACATTCACATTTATTTTGCATGTACACTGAGCATGTAACTTCGGAAGATCAAATTCGGAATTTCGAAGATTAACTCGAAGGCGCGTGTATCAAACCGCGCGGATCCACCCCGGCCTAAAAACCGTGGGCTCGAAGACAAAGCGGCCCCAACCTTCAATCTAAGGTACAAAGGGGAGGTGCGAGCCTCCCCGAATTTCATTTTAAAAGCCCACTTGTAACGGATTGCGAGCCCAAGTGCATAGGCCCGCAATCACCGCCCCTTCCCCGCCCTTTTGATCTAAATTATTGTCTGTGGTTGCGTGCGTGACTTAGGCTTTAGATTTATACGTCGCATGCCTGGTTTTAATCAAACAAACCTAAGTTCGAGTCCAACGCCCGTTAAAACGTCGATAAGAGTCTGGCTGCATCCCGGATCGGGCCCAATACCCGTCAATCAAAAGTTAAACATTTTTTTGGACAAATCGCCACCCTTTTCGCATGTGGTAGGATACTAAGGTTAGTAAATAGGAATCTCCGAACCCAGACTCTGATTTTTCCGACTTAAAATCACATTTTTAACTAAGTCGGTGGCGACTCCGAACAAAAATTTTCCAAAGTAGAACTAAACTTCACTACCCTTTTTTCGAAGCCATTTGGGGTGAGGTGACAGCTACTCGAGCCGCTCCTTGGGCCCTCCCCGAAATTCGCGAGTGAGGCCTTTATGCAGCCTTTCGCTCGCCGCCTCCAGGGAACTGGAGACGGTTGGCGAAACGCCCCGCAGACCTGTTCGCGAATGGTAAAATGGTAATTTCACACTGAAAACAGGTTCAGTTTTAGGTTCGGAATATACTGTTCTGTTTAGTAAATTACTAAAAAGTTTAGTAATCGATTACAAAATTTCGTTCAAAAAATAGTAAACAATTACGAAAAAAAAGGACGACTTTAGTAATTTACTAACGACTTTACTATGTTACACAGTAATTTACTAATTTCGGTTACAAAATTAGTAAATCATTACTAAAATCTCCTGACGGCCTACCTGGAAAATTACTAACATTACAAATTTTATTACAAAAAATTAGTAACCGTTACTAATTTTTCACTGTTTGACCATTCGGAAAGTTACTAAACTATGTTTAGTAAATCGGCGGAAAAAATTACTAAACTTTTTAGTAACCGATTACTAATTTTTTTTTAGTAATTTACTAATCATTTTACTAAAAAAAGTCGATTTTTAGTAAAGATTACTAAAATTTTCGTCGATTTTAGTAAACTACGTAACGGATACGTGCACGTACCGTTAGCCGCTTCCCTTTCATTAAGCTTACGGAGAGGACACGTAACTTCATTTACAGAAAAAATCAATTGAATTATATTACATAATTCCAAAACCCCTCCAAAACCCTAAAAAATTATAGGGGGTTTGGGGATTTTACCAACTAAATTTTCAACACCTTAACCCCCTAAACCAACCTTCCCGGGAATCCCAAGGCACTCATAGAAGATGGTCTGCCCCCAGGAGCAACAACCTCGCCGGGAACAGTATCAGCACCAGCAACTGCATGTGCTGAGACGCCACCAGCCTGCTGAATCGTCTCAACGACTCCTTCCCCGTTTGCAATATCCCGCTAAACCCCAAGTTCTCTCGTTGTCCCAGCGGGGATGACGATGACGATGACGGTGCCTGCCTCACAGCGATCCCTAACTCGATGCTTCCGCGAGACGCGATGATTGGCCACCATAATCTGCGGCGCTCCTCCCTCCTCACTCTCCTGACGCGGTTCAGCTCCTCACGGATCACCCCCCGGACGCATCTCAAGTACGAGTTCATGTCGTGGTCCCTCTGGATGGTCCCCCCTTTGCCATAGGCTGCTCGATCACTTAGGATCTCGAGCGGATGCGGCGAGCTCAGGAATACTTTCTGTGCAGCTTGGAGGTGCTTCTCGGGATCAATCACATCCGACAACTGACATGTCAAGACATAAAGGCCGCTCCCCAACGGAAGGAGGTGATGATGTGGGGAGAAGTCGGCATCCGGCTGTAGGATTAAGAGCTCGCCCATCGGGGCATACAAAAGCTTCTGCAAGAAACGAAGAAACAGAGTTTCAATTTTCCACACATAGCTACCCAAGAAACATATCGTTAAACTTGCATGCCTCTGATCAAATCAACCCACCTCATTACCAAGGCAGGGATGAGTCCTGAACTTCCCATTGACGGCTTTGAGGATTTCCGCTACGTGTCCAGGATAGTGGCACGAGAAGGCCCGGGGAACAATGTCTCGGTGCATGGTCACTGACTGAACATGGCTTTTAGGCAGTCCAAGCTTGTTAAGAAGTCGGTCACCGCTGCACATAACTGAAGGGGCACCGAAGGTTATCACGGGGAGCAAACAAGCGGCTGGAACTTCACCCCTTATCAGCAACATCAAGTTTATGAGCAAGGATAAGCTTCCCCCAAGGGAATGCCCGGTGAACCTGAATGTGGCCTTGTTTCCTTTAGCCTTCAGATGCTCCCACACTTCCGGCAACATCTGTTCATAAATTCCTTTCGCAGCTTCATAAATGCCTCTGTGCACATGTATGTCGAACCCCTACAAGAGCGCATCAAAGCTTTTCAACAAAATCCCTACAAGTTCCAAGAACAAGGACCCAGAACCCGAAATAACCGCAGACCAGAGAAAATGTCATAATAGAAAGAACTTTTGCCTAGAACTTGCCTCAAATTGTACAGGCTCAAAGAGCAAATTCGCTTTCCAGGAGGCCAGACTCTCGGAACCCTGCAACCGAATTAACATAAGAGCCAACATCAAACAAACGCCAACTTTTTATTATTTCGCCAAAAGTTTCATCAAACATGGAAAGACGATCTGAGAACCTCAGTCCTTAACACACCTGGATTACAAAGAACCTTGTACTACTTTCGTCATCATCACAAACGAACCATTCACAGGGGGATGAGACCGTCGACTTCAAATCATCTGCCACTGCTTGCCTAACATCATCCTCGGCAGCAACGACCGCAGTAACAGAGTCTGTAGTAGCCATGAGCAAGGCCACATCGGAACTCAACAAGTTATGACCTTCATTTATTTGGCCCTCAACCCCAACCGAATCCTTGTCACCGTTGGACCTCGAGGAGCTAAATGGGACGATGCTCTTCACATGAGAATGCAGATAGGATGCTGCAGAAGCTGCAATTTGAAAGGCAGCCGACGCACTGAGCCGAGAACCACCACCATTCTGCTGCTCATCTTTGGATGTATCCTCATCTAAAGCCTTCTTCTCTTCCTCCTGATTCACCGTGGTTTCTCGACTTTTCTCGAGTTCCTTCCCCAACTCTCTCTTCTTCAACGATGAGGTGACAAACCGCAGACCCCTATATTTGAGGAGTCTTCCAGGCTGAATGAGGACAAAACATCAAGCATAGTGTAATCAGGCATAACTCCACGCTCCCAAAATCTTGAATAATGGAAAAGTCACGCACGAGGCTATTAACTAGATGAGTTGCACCCAAACGAAATCAACTCGGAGCAAAAGGTTAAAACAAATGTTTGTTGTAATTAACTTGAGAGCCACCGACTTTAGATACATCCCGACGCACTGGGAACCGCAGCGAATATCCCGAAACCCAGCCTGGCTAAAAGACTATTGACTTTCCTCAAAAGGCCAGTACCGATGAGAAAAATATACCAAAACATGGATTCCCAGACTCAGGGAATCACCTTAGAGCAATGCCGGCATGGCCTAACCTGAAACAACTGGTACACCTAAACTTGATAAATCAGAAGGGTGGGAGGGGATCCGAGGAAAGGAAATAAAGATCGAACCTTTATGTCGGGGATGGAATAGGCGAGATTTCCCAGGTAGGACATCTGGGCATACAACCTAGCCTGAGGGAGAGAAACCTTCCTCAACAACCTCGAGAAAGATTCCCTGTCGAACTCCACCTTCTCCTCCGCCTCGTCGTAGTTGATGGAACATCCATCGCATCCGTCCTCCTCCTCCTCCTCCTCATCATCATCATCCTCCACCACCCCCACCACCTCCTCCTCCTTGTCCCGATCCAGTGCCTGACCGTCATTCCCCCACAACGACCTAACATGCAGGATCTTCAAAACCCAACTCTCACCCTCCTCCCGCTCATCTGCAACCGCATCGGCCACCGCCCCCGTAGACAGGGAGGGGTCTCCGACGGCCATCCCGTTTCTGGGGCGACCCCTCCCGCTAGAGAAAAGGTAACTTACTGGGTAGCCGAATGTGAACCTGGAAGAAACAGAAGCCCAGCGAGGGGAGTTCAACGCAGAGGCGGGGGCCACGGTCAATTGGTGAGAAGGCGTGGGGTCGAGGGTGGGGGAAAACATAGGAGGGGGAGACACCACACCCGAGCTCATGAACAGGGTTTCCATCTGGTTCTTCTTCAAGAAATCAACAAGAGGAAAATGATTGAATGAATGAATTTTTGAGTTGGGAGGAGGACGACGACGTGTGTTGGCAGGCAGGAGGAAGGAAGTAAGAAAGAAAAGGTGGGACAAGCCATTTTTTGCCCAAGACAGATTTTTAAAAGCACGAAAATTTTGACAAGGCCTTGACTTTCGGACAAAATAAGAGTCAGTCCACGACGAAAAGGGTAAGGTGAGGGGAGGGTCGCCTAAACCCGAGCCGACGTGGTTCCCTAACTCTTTCTTGAAATTGAATCTGCCACCTCAACCTCAACCTTCCTTCCTTTCGTACTTATCATGTATCTATTTTTATTATAATTTCTTATTTCATATCTGATTATTTGGGCCGATTTTACCGGATAATTCGGTTGTTGTTAGTTCACGCGGATAAAATTCTTATTATTTTCTTCAACTATTATTATTATTATATTGTGGAATTTGAAGGCGAGTTAACTATACGGGCCGGAGCTAGAAGCCCAAATAGATGGCCCAATGTAGACATTATGTGGGCTGAAATTAGAAAAAGAACGGGCCCAAGATGGACACGGGACTCCTTGCTTCTGCTCCCTCCCGATTTCATAACCCTTTATCAAGAAGACATGATTATGGGATTTAGTATTAATGAATTGTGTAATCAGTCGATGATGATATCGACTAAGCGGAAGCATGATGTGAGAAGCAAATAGAGCAGAAGGCCTGGAGGATCGTCGTGGTGGAATGGGGGTTGACGCTTCTTCATATATTTTGGAACTGCTCCATTTAATCAAGTCGAGCAGTCAGGCCTGACTAGTAGTAGTTAATTAACGAACCTCAGCCACGTGTATAACAAACCTCGTGCTGCTCCTCTCTGGTGCTGCGGTCCCCCCCCCCCCCTTCCTTTCCCGTCTTGAAGTTCCCCGAGCCATCCCAGCTGTCACCATGACGTCCACCGGAACTTCCTGTCGGGGGATGATGTCCACCACAGGAACTCCTCGACCACACCGTACCTGAGGAACAGCTCGTCGGTGCTGGCTTCAGCGAAACTCGGACCAAGGAATTTTTGTAGCAAGGCAAGGGAGTTTCTGACGTGGTGGAAGATGTTGAATACGTACCTTTTGAAGAGATCACGGATGTTGTGAACCCGTCAAAGCAGGTGTACTGGTTCGTCATCATGCCGCGTCTGGACACCATTGTAGAAACATTGAGTACTGTCCAGGGACAGGTTGTTGACCATTCCAGCCAGCATCGGATATGGTGATGTTGAAGAGCTTGAAGCAGTCAGAAAACGCCTGCTATATGGTTGCATCCATTCGGTGGTGCCTTGTGAGGTTTAGCGAGTCCTAAATGTGCCAACCTAAGTATGATTTTGGTTCCCCTTCCTGAAAATAGCACGTTTGCAGATACTACGAACATCTGGATCCATTCTCAGGATCACTCGCTGCTCATAGATGATCAAAGGGATCTGTAGTCTGTACACCACAGTCCTGACCTAAAGATACCTTGCATAATCTCATCTGCATTTGTCGCGTTGAGTCTTGTTCTGCCCATTTTAAGGTTTTTGTCCAAACTTGGACCAGCCATAAGCTGTACGAAGTGGATGAGCGCTGAAATGCTTCTGATGCAAAACGGGCGTGTCTCCGATCAGCAAAAAGACTCAGACAAGAGATACCCAGTCTCCGGTTGCCAGAAAGACTCAAACAGGAGGCCGGACATATATATCATGAAGTTGCAGGGGTTTCCTTTGATCCCAAGAACTGTCAACTCTTTCGGTGCAGTGAGGCATAAAAAGCTCAAACATTTTTGGAATGTCTTAACCGAGAGAGAGCTCATTTCAATGACATGAATGAGAATGCATAACAGTTGTTGGCCATTAAGTTCAGAAAAGAAGACCAAGGCCTGACTGCCTGCGGGCAATTCAATCGGCTTGACCGAAAAATTTAGTGTCGGACACTCAGTTAAACCATTTTGGTTAGTTCTTGTTCAAAAGAATGAAGCATTTACACTCTCTGGCACTTCTCGACCAAAATTTATGATTAACGGACGCAGAAACGAAACCCAACCTCTGTGATTTTTTCCCAACTAGGCGGGCAGGAAGTATTGTCTGCTTGTTGTTACTCACCAAGGTGCTTGAACTCCCGAGTATCAGCTCCGGCTTCTCCCAATGCCGCGACGAGCTTCGGGGCAATCTTGGCGAGCATGAGCTTGAAGCCAACTGAGGTTGAATTTGCAGTTTCCTCATCCTTCACGGACGCATCCTTAGTGAGAGAACCGATTAAATAACCCTTCATGTATGCATCGCATGCCTTGAGTATGTAATAACCGCGCCTTTTGAAATGCTCCTTCACGAGCGCCTCAAAGTCCTAATATTTCCAAATCGGGAACACCGACAGATATCATTTAGAACAATATAACACAAACTCGAAGAATGTCCAGAAGGAAGTAATGTTCTCAGGAGGCAGGAAGTGAGCACACGAATAAATTACCTTCGGTTGCCTTCGGATTAAATTCATCATCGTCTTGCAATTGAGCAAAAAGGTATTCTCATTGTAAGACAAGGAGTTTTTCTCTCCTTCAGCAGTCCCAACTTGCTTATCGTAACCCGCTTCGTTAAAGTATGGTTTTGAGTTAAGCACCAATCCTTGCAATGAAACCAGCACTTGAAGAATGCTGGAAGATGATGGATCCCAAACCTCATTCCCTTTCCCAGTCCAGGTGTTCAACAAGCTCAGGCACACCTTCCCCTCCTCATACAAGTTGGGGTTAATCCGCCACCCACCCGAATGATAATATGCCAACTGCAACATCGACATTAAATCAAGGGAACGCAAAAATCTATTTCGACTGTATTTAAAGGAAAATAAGAAAAGAAAAAAAGAGACTGAAAAAAAATTAGTGGAGATTCTTACAGGGGGCACATTCGGATAATCAGGAGGAATGTGAAAATCGAAGAAGAATAGACCATCTTGGTAAGGTGTCCCATATGCCCCTACTATTACTGCTCTCACAATATCCATTCGGTCTTCATAGACACGTACATATATATCATCTACCAAAAGCTTTTGTCAGAACAAGACTGCACAAGCGGTACATACACTTTTGAGAATTATTTGGTAGTTCTTACCAGGGAGGTTATTCTGCAGGATAATCCAATCTTGCTGTACTTTCTTGAGCCACTTTCTTCCGTTGGTACTCTGAACAGTATGTAACAAAAGATATCAGTTAGAACTGCATTCAAAGTAGGTCTCCCCACCGCCCGTACTGATCAGGGCCTCGAAAAGTACCACACCCAATGACCATGCATTCAGAGACAAATTACCTGTCCATTTGACCCAAGGAAATAGTGATCTAGAGGATCTCTGGCTGTATCAAAATGCTTGAAAGAACAAGCTGTTTCATCATTAGAGACATATTGAGAATACTCCACAGATAAACTCCCAGTTACATCAGATGATTCATTGCCCATCGACAAAACAGGTTTGTCTCCCCTCCTGTGAATAATCTCTGAATCAGAGTTTTCAATGTTCACAGAATTTTGTGAGGTACAGTCATCACCGAAATTGGTTCCCTTCTTAATCTCTGTCAATGTCTCTGACTGGTTATCCTCTTGACCTCCAAAATTGGAACTGTCGTCCCCATTCTTCCGACTATGTGAAAACAACCCACTAGCCAGCCTAGCAGCTAAGGGAAGGGAAAGTGCAGAGTTCCTGGCTATTTGATTTTCCAAGTTCCCCCCAGAATTCAGGTCAGAAGCATTTTGCTCATCTTGCTACACCATAAAAAAAGGCAGACATCAATTTTAAATGAAATGTCATGCAATATAGAAGAAGACCAGAGTAACAACTTGACAATCTACAAAGTTACCTTTTCTATAGGAAAAAAATCATCTAACCTCTGAGTTATCAAAAAGAAAAATCATCTAACCTAACAGAAGGCAATGCATTATTGCCAACAAGGTACCACATTCAACTTGAGAACACATATATTGTTCTACTGGAGCAATCCAATTGCAGCTATAACCTCATTCACTACAAACCTTTATCTTGCCTTTTCGTCTTCCCACTTTATGCTACCACCTAATGAAAGTTCCTCCTCAATAAAACATAGATGTATAGATACATTTTGATATTTTCATCCATAATTGGTGATGATATAACTTTCAATAAGTTTATCCATAATCAGTGGAATAATTGTTGAAATATATCTATTCAGGTAACTCAGTAATGTTGTGTTCAATAGGGAAATTACTTGCAATGATAGAATTTGCCTACGGTGAGATACCTCACTTACTAGAATTTCAGTGATGAAGTCGTTTGTGCACCCAAAGGAAACTATAATATTGCTATCCCCTGTTATGACAATTTTTGCACTTCTTAATACTAGTCTGTGGCTTTCGCTATCATACACTCGCATTATTTACATATTTTGGGCGTTGATATCAGAATATCAAGTCGACATTGAACATTGTATATACCTCCACATCATCCTCAATGCAATCCTCATTGTGAATATCGTTGTCATCTTCAACTGTTTCCCAACTGGCAGCACCACTAACCTCACTCCCTGCTAAAGAGTGGTCATCATCATCTCGACCAACGACATATATTGCTTGAGGACCCACCTAATAAAGAATAAAACAATAATGTGGAGCACATTAACAGTGGCACATATCATGTTATTGGAAGCACAATCTTAATGCAGTCTGTGTACCAGGTCAATCAAAAGTAAATTAGAAAGGTTACATCCAGCCCTTCATTATCCAACTCATGACACTATATTAGGAAAAACAAAAGTCCAAATAATCAATCACAAAGACTTGTTGCAGCAAATGTGTTTCATATTTTGAGGACAACAGAGGAAAACAGAAACACAGAGTCGGAGAGTCTGGGAAAACAAAATGTAATGTTAGCATTGTATCAAAACCAGTGCGTAAGAATCAGTGGAATAAAGACATGCATAGAAAATTTTAGAACAACCATGAACATACCGTAGAAACCATTCCATCGGCCCATGTGACTTCAATGTCGCCATTTCTTAGCCCAGTAATGTTACCAACCCAAGAAAGATCAGAAAAGACGGGACCAGTATTCTCCTTCACAGCAGTCTCTGAGTTCTCTTCCTCGTCATCGGAAGAACCTTCACCTGGTATTTCTTCCGGACTAGATTTCTCGGCATAATTTTGAGGGACGTCAGTCTGTGAAGAAGAAACAGGGGACAAACGCACAACAACATCCCCAAAACAGTAGTCGTAATCGGGATGTCCCTCTAGCTCATAGACACTGACGATTTCTTCCTTGTCGAATTCCCGAGGATCTTCTTCCCTAAGTACCTGTTTCAGCCAATTCACATGCGCTGTTCGCTCTTTAGCATTTACACTTTTCAGGACCCCCACACGCCGAGCTTCCATATTGTTTTCCTCATCATCTGCAGACTTCTCCACTACATACTGCTCCGCCACAAATTCATGATCGCCAGGAGTCTCGATTGGAATCAAGTCTACTGCACGAACCCCGTATTCCAATTTGCCATCCTGCCAGACAACATCCACTGACATCCGTGTATTGATGATCTGAAGAGCCTTCTCAAAATTATCCTCTTTCTTCCGACTTTTTTTGTCCCTCCTAAACACAATTTTGCGAATCTTTTTCCGATGAACAGGCCGAAACACATGAACAGGTTTTGCAGATAACATTGAGCTACTGCATGAGCTAGATTCTGATGAGCCATTGCAACCAACTCTTCCCACTGACGAAGCCTTCACATCATTCATGACAGATTCTGGTGAATCACACAGATTCCCTGCTTGGGAAGAATCTGATCCACTCTTGAATTGATCTCCATGCAAGCCCTCAGATATGGCTCCAACAGGAGCATCCTTTGAAGATGGAAGTAGACACCAGTCGCCCAATTGCCAATTTGCATAAGAAAAGCATGATAACAATTTTAAGTTCTTCGGACTCTGCTCCTCTGCGGGTACAATTGAAGAATCAGCTCCATAGCCAGCAGATGTGATCCAATAAATAAATGCAGAACCAACAGTAACGTCGGTCACAGTGCCAACCAATTTTGTAGCTTTCCACAAGCCACTCAGCCACCTTGAGTTCTTAAAAATGGATGAAGAGCTAGCTTTGACGCGCTGACCTGGGTAATAATAGAAATTACTGTCTTCCATAAAATTCTTTGAAAGTGGTTTGAGCTGCCTCGGTTCTGCTTTGATTACTTTACATATAGAACCATCGTCAAATCGCACTGTGACATTATCCAAAACATCATCTACTCTTCCAAGCCAAGGACCTGAAACCACAAAATCCCCCACGCAGAACTCCCTTACACGCTTCAAGTCTCGAGTAGAAACACCTTTTCTTACAGACCCGTCTACAGCCAACAAGTCGACATTAATATGAACATCCACTGCAACACCAATTTGTCCTGTGGGGTCCGATGCAGCAGCAACATAGTCCCCAGGTAAGAACCCACGATCAACAACAGTTATATCAGCAGAACTTTCAGTAGTGTTGGTCTCATCCATCCAGAGAACTCGAACCTGACTGGCAGATAACAGTCGATGGTCAGACTTCTTAACACCTTCACCATTCTCCAGGGATGATACACATGCATCCCCATCACTATCTTTATTTCCATCATCACTGGAACCATGTCTATCTTCTTCGTCATCCTCGTCGTCACTGAGGCTAATATTTGAATCGGAGTCGCCAGCGACCTCAGTGACAACCCCAAGTAAACCCTTGTTACTGTTCCTTACAACAATATCGTCTCTATATGCCCCAAGTATTCCTTGCACCTTTCCCACATCTTGTGCGTTGTTAAAACCACCACTGTTGCTCTCAACACTCTCTCCCTCCACTTCCATCAGACTACACAGTCAAATACATGGCACAATGACCATCACCATCATATTCTTCTTCAACAAATACAGTTTTACGAGAACCCTCAATAACAGCTGAACTTACCCGAGACTATCCAGCTTAATTAGTTAAGAAATCAGGCCCTCCCTAGTCAAGGCATCCGAAACACAGACACCTAAACAAACATTCCCAAACAATTGAACGACAACCCGAAATCCCAACTAAAAATCAAACACGCCAAAAAAAAAATCGCATCCAAAACATCAACTCAACCTCATCACCGATTCTCACTCAGCACGTTGTACTAAACCCATTAGGACGACCGAAAGCAAGAACGATTCCAGCAATCCATCCATAACTCTAGCAACACAGGCAGCAGAGATTCCGACTACGGAGGCTCGAACGGAGAGAGGCCGCAGAAAGCCGAAACAGTCGGTGGGCTCATGTGGCCCATCTAACGATCGCGACCGAATAAAAACGGAGATTCTTCGCGTGAAAGCAAGAGAAGACGGAACCGATGAAGGACATAAAAGGAGAAATCGATTTACCTGAAGGACGAACGGGAGGAAGGAAGGAAGGAGCTGGCGGCGAAGCGAATCAGATTGTTTGGACGGGGAAGCTAAAATGGAAGTGGACAGAAAGAGGGGGGACGACAGAAATGGAGGTGGGGAGCCCCCGGAGAATTTTGGAGACGGTGAAATTACCGGACTGTCCTCCTCACTAAGTTCATTATATTATATTTTTATATGTTCACTACCTTAGAGATACGTTTAGCAAACTATTTAAAATATGTTCTTTAATTTCAAAATTCATAAACTAATACCTCTTTAAAGTTAAGGAAGATAAAAATGAAAAAATCAAAAACATCGATTTGCTTAAGAAACAAAATTATTGTGTCAAATTTCGATTTAGAGACATTAGTACAAAATTTTAAAATTTCCGATTTAATTTCTTAAAA
Organism: Melastoma dodecandrum; assembly: GCA_029817715.1. NCBI lineage: Eukaryota > Viridiplantae > Streptophyta > Magnoliopsida > Myrtales > Melastomataceae > Melastoma > Melastoma dodecandrum. Next base: position 4,483,514 of record JARUPY010000397.1, on the reverse strand, counting down.
TGCAACTAACTTTATATTGGAATAAAACTCCACAACTTTAGCTCTTACCCAAGACATTGGGTCGTCCATGTTCTCCAACCAATAAATGTTAATTTATAAGATTAATCTAAAAAATTATCAACGTAAAAAATTTTAAAATTTCTGATCTACTGCTCTTAACTCCTTATTAAACTTCGGTCTACGAAGAACGCTACTTCAATAAACGATTTATGTTGGCTAGGATGAAATCGTTAATTGAAGTGGGAAATTTTGATTTGATCACTTAGTTGAACCTCCCTAGCTATTCTTCCTGTCTCGCTATCTTGATGATCCTTGATTTATGTCACATGGATGTCTTGATCTAGGGCTTTGGTGTCTTAGCCTCTTTTTCTTAGGCCAGAACTTGGTCATGCCGACAGTAGTTTAATCGTGGAACAAAACATACTAAAATATTTTTGGGTTTGTCTTTACGTGGATAATGTCTTCATGGAACATAGTATGAGTTTTATTTCAAAATAATGTTAATTCATAAAAAAATATGTCATTTACGATAAAATGTTTAAAATTTATCAAAATCGTTCTAAATTATGTAAAAACGAGTTCGATAGAAAACTTTTAACTCGATGTTTCAAATAGCGAGTTAATAATACCATGAACAATATCGTAAACTCGTTACTTCTAACTAAGCGGGTTCCGTAATATTTTAAGCGTGCGCACTCCTGTCCCTTCACCTTCTAGAGAAACTTGAATAATTTATTTATTTCTTTTGCTAAGTGATTTTGGGTAAAATTGGGGGCACCTCATCGTGTCGTAACTCGTAACACCCCATCCTCTTCTTTTTTTCTGTTTTATTCATGACCAAATCTCACAACATACGGCTTTTTTGTTTTAAATTAGTGGTGGTTGTTTTCAACGAGTTACTTGACATTAGTGGTAATATGATGAAATCGCTATTTACAAAAACTATTTTTGAAATTTTGAAAATTTTGAAATTTTAGAAATGATATTTTAAAAATTTTGAAAATTTTTTGTCGATAAATTTTTTTGTAACTAAAAATATTAGGCAATGGCCCAACCAATTTGCCAACTTTACGTTTTAGCATATCGATTCAAAAGTTTTCAATTTGGCCTTATTTTAATTTTACTTTTCAATTTGGCCATATTCGTAACGGCGTTTGCGATTTCGTCGTTAGCGTTAATGCATGTCATTTGTTTTTCTTACGTGGCAATGACAATGAAATAAATCAAGGGAAAAATATCGATATTTGGCCTAATGAATTTGTCAACTTTACGTTTTGGCCTACGTTTTAAAAGTTTTCAATTTGGCCTTAAATTAATTTTAATTCGAGGAGGAATTCGAGGAATAGGAACAAAAAATACAGGAAAGTATGAGTCTACTTCTGTGACAACTGGGCTATCATCCCCCCGTCTTGTTTCAGCTTTGGTTCTCTCGTTGCCTTTGTCGATGTTGGCTGAGATCTGCGCCATTATGATTATTTTCGACTCGTGTAATGACATAAGGGATTTACGTTTGGGTCATGTGTGGTCTACTTTTGCTTTAATCCTTGTCTTTTCTTCTCTCCTCAATGAACATGTCTTGATGCCTCGGTTCCTTCCCTTGTTCCGTGAGGGAAACCAAGTCGTTAGTAGAGTAAGAGCCCGTGGGTCAATCATTCAGTACTGGATGGATCACTTTTGCCCTTAGTCAGCGTAGGAATCAATCAAGGGATCCACCTTTCTTGTTCATGTTTCTCGAATTTCCACTCTAATTAAAATTGATTTAAGGCCAAATTGAAAACATTTAAAACATTAGGCCAAAACATAAAGTTGTCAAATTCATTGGGCCAAATATCGATATTTTGCCCTTGATTTATTCATTATCATTGCCATGTAGAAAAAACAAATGACACTTATTAAAGCCATTACGAATAGAGCCAAATTGAAAAGTAAAATTGAAATAAGGTCAAATTGAAAACTTTTGAAACAATATGCAGTTGGCAAATTGATTGGCCAAATATCGATATTTTGCCAAATTTTTTTGAAACAAATCTATGTCCATCATGTTAGCAAGTTCACATTAGAGTAACACTTCACCTTCTTGCCTCCATTTCCACTGGCTGTTCGTGAAACCTCCGGGTGGCTCCGAACATGGCCTCCATGACATCTAATGGGATCGAGTGGTTGGCGATCCGGACGACCCCCCACATATCCGAGACCTTGCAGATTTCCTCGACGACCACGTTCCTTTTGGGATCATCACAATCGCCATGGGAACCTCGAGCCCAGCCACAGAAGGGTCGAGGCCAAGCTTCCTGCATAAGTATTTACACCAGATAATTTTGGACCGTGCACAATCGAATATAATAGTTAAGTCTTTTGAGAAAATCTAATCAAAGACTCTCCCCGTCAGAGGATTTTTTACTGGAAAAAAATCTAATCCAATCTCGATGGAGGATTTTTCACATGAGAAAAACTAATCCAGTTGATGGAGGATTTTTCCCATCGATTGAGAAAATCTAATTCAGTCTCGAGTCTCGATAGAGGATTTTTCCCGTCAATTGAGAAAATCTAATCTAGCTCGATGGAGGATTTCCGAGAGAAAATATAATTCAGTCTCAATGATTCTCCCCAGATTGAGAAAATTTAATCTAACTCTTGATGGAGATTCTCTCCGTTGGAGAAAATCTAATAGAAGATTTTCCCCGGAGAAAATCTAATCTAAGTCTATGATGGAGAAAATCTACTTCGTTACGTGCGGAAATTGAAGATAACTATCAAGTGGAAGTTGAGGATCAAGAATAACCGTCACGTGTGGAAATTGAAGATAACTACCAAATGGAAGTTGAAGATCAAGAATAACCGTCATGAAAATTCTCTATAAATAGAAGGCAAGACCACAACGTCAACAACAGACAACACATCAACACAATCAGACACTTTTGTCTTTTATCTTTTCTTTTTTACCAATCCTCAACCCTTCAACCTCAGTGCCGTCGATTCATTCAAAGACCTCGGAAGGCTGCTTGGTTGTCTTTCTTCCTTTTGTATTCTGGTTTTCAGAAATGGAAGTAAGTTTTCTTATACTTGTGATCTGATTTATGTACTTTGCATTGTTGTTATTTAAAAACTGGCGACCACATTTTATTTACACTGTGTTACGATCTACCAATTCCCGACGTGTTAAGACTGGACGCGAACAATAAGGCATGGCCTCCATCACGATTGGAGCTAATCAGGACTCCGATCCAGAGATGGTGTCAATATCTTGATAAGATAAGATGTAAATTATCTTATACCATTTCATTCCTTCTCTTCCATTCTATTTCGGCCATCGTAACATTTCAAAAATCAAGCAACCCAAGATTCTCCAAGGCAGCAGACTAGTGTGATGAAATCACGTAATCACATAAACCACAAACAAAGAAAACAACGGAAGACTAGATCGGTTACGTTGGTTTACAAGCACCGAGTCCTTCCCGTACGACTGCTCTCGATGGAATAAATAAAAGTCTAAAGGACAGGAGAAATGACGTAACCGCAAATAACCATAATCTGTATAACCTATGGTCCTAAACTTTAGCATTCACGATACTGAAATTTCATTCACCGTTTTATGTCACAGCCTTTTTTATAAAATATACTTTAATAAAATAAAATAAAAAAGTAATATAAAACTACACAAGCTCAAATAAGGAAAAATTCCAACAATCAGATGATAAGATATATGCTAATTTTCGTCAGGACAAGCATAGATTTTGTTTTTTATTACCGAAACGCATCATCAGAGAATACTATTGTTATCGCATGGCATGTTGACGTCCTATTTTTTTTTCTAAAGAAAAGAGTGAATAAGGACAATGGTATGCAGAACCCTAACCTCGTTCTCTACTGTGTATTCTAGAGCGATTTTTGACGATACAACACTCGTGTATATACAGGATAAGAGAAGTATCTGATTATGGTGGCCACTACTGTCTCAGGAGCCCCAACTTTGTGCGTAGTATATTAAGTGCCCGAGCACTGGCCAGCCTGCCCTAGTCGGACGACGATTTAGTCGTGCTGGTGGCGGTCTCTTGTATGTGGTCGCCGAAAATGCGTTCGCGGAAGTCTGCGACCATTAGCGGGAGTCCCTTCCGGAGCGAGACCTTGGGTTCCCAGCCGAGGAGTTCCTTGGCCCTGGTGATGTCAGGCTTCCTCTTGTGCGGGTCGTCCTCTGTGTTCGGCCTGAACACTATCCTGGCATCCGGGTCTATTGTTTCCTTCACCACCTGCGTGTTAGTGTGTGCACGTATGTGCCAAGACACTTTGTAATATATGTGAATAGTTGTTAATAAAGGCAAGTATTTACTGTTTATTAATTACTTTTCTGCTCGTAATTAACTTTACGGTGAAGTCCCATAGATTGATTATTTGTCAATCTAGAATTGTCCTTGATCGGATAGATGTTTAGATGGGACATAAACATCTAGATCAACGCCGAGTATAACTAAGGTCGAGTTAGACCAATGGATGGATGTTTAAGTTATACTCGGGGGTGCCTAAGTTTATGGTACACTGGACTCGACCCGTTTATAGAGAATACCACATATTAAGTGTCATTGGTCACTTCTCTTGTTGAACGAGTGTAGCTGATCTCCTGACTTGAGACCTCCATTTATTCTATGCGTGGAGTTGTTCACTTTGATGCCGTTAAAAGCAGTCTTTAATCGGATTGTGAGTAATATGGTTATTGGGTGTGCAACGAAGCGTAGAGAGGATAGTGTTGAGTCAATATAGGATTCATCGCTCTCTTGAATTAGAGAGTTGACATCCTGGCCTCTTGATTGAGATATTAGTGATTTTAAACACACGGCCGTGGATGAATGTTTGTCATTCAAGTTAAGATCTATTATATCTCAGAAATCAAGTAAAACGATTAATTCAGTGATGACACATAATGCACTGAATTAATCGGGATGTCGGTGAGATGAAAAGATTGAATTACACAGAAATCGGTTCAATGCGGTTTTGGTTCATGACCAATATTCTATTACGTTGGGTGACTGAAAACTGTTGCTAGACGGTTACCTCAGTCTATGTATGGATATATATTGCCTTCGTATATAGAACCTAGAGGGTCGCACGCAAAAGCACGTAAACACGGACATTGTTATTTAATTCTAATGGATATTAGAATTATAAATTTTCAGAATTAAAATTTGTTGGATTATAAATTTATTCTGAGATATTCGGAAGCAATAAATCCTAGTGTTGAATTTAAATTGATCAAGTATGTCTAAGTTATAGACTATGATGATATAATTATAATAATTAATTATTATATTATTATATTACTCATTATAATATCAAAGAGGCCGACCAAATGGGTTAAGCCCATATGGCCCATTATCCACAAATTGAAATTGTTTCAATTGTTTGGTTCTGAAGCTCCGTACCCAATTGCCCAATTGCAAAGGTCAAATGATTACCTACGGGCTATTGTAGCATAGCATTGCTACGTGTAATTCATTAGTTTTTTTTTTTACAATAAATCTAATTATAAGGCGGTACCACATCATATAAAAGAAGAAATCGGCCGTTTAGCCACAGAAGTAAGAAATCAATCCGGAAAAGCGAAGAAAACTTCATTCGGCCACAGAAAGAAATCTCTGGCCGAGGCTTCCGAAAGAAAATAGCAGAAAGAATTCCGAAGGCTAGCACCGAAGGGAATTCGAGTGTTCGTATTTCGTGTGCGTGGATACTTCTAGAGGAGTCACGCTTGGGACTCTTGAAGTTCGCATCCGCAACAACGAGGTATGTTTTATTTAACGTTACTATTCGATTTATACGTATCACATATATCCGGAACTGTGTTTCGAACAGTATTTTTCGAAACGAGCTTCCGCTGCGCCCGGTGGAAACCTATTAGTGGTATCCGAGCTTATTTGTGATCGTATCGTATAAATCGATATTTTATTTTAACAAAAATTTAATTGAATGATTATGATATTCCTTGCTGTGCCCACGAAATTATTGTAAAGAATCCAAGTAAGCACGGTTTTGAGTTTGCTTGTTGGAACTAAAAGACAATAATTAGTTAAAACTTTTATCAAAGACAAATTTGGCAGAAAGTGAAAGGCTTTTAGGACTTGATGTACGAATCTTATCATTAAAATTGATTAAGATTACTTTGAGATAAAGTTTCCTAAGTTTAAATATAATTGTAAGAGAAATTTAATGGCTTACGATTATGAGAACTATAAGGGAACTTTAATTCGGCCGAAGTCTTGAATTAAAAGAAGAAGGCCAAGAAAGGTAAATGGTTTGGCCCGACATTATAAGGCTTGTAATATTAAAACATATTGGGCTATAAGAAGGGCTTGAAATTAAAATAACTAAGCCCATCAATATATTGGTGAGACAATTAATTAAAATCCCCTGAATATTAAGTCTAAGTTTTATTTGCCCTCCATCAATGATAATGAAAATAGTCGACGTACTTCGTAAGTCGGTACAGCTCAGCTGTGGGCTTGTGTTAGTATAGTTGTAGTTTTTCATAATTTATTGATGAGTCGACTTAACTCAGATTAATTGATTTGTTAGCTCAGCTAAGGTCAATTGATTTGATGGGCAAGGGGTTTAAGAAAATATTGACCCAAGTTAAGAATACCGATGGTTACATGGATTTGTGACTGGCGAGTAGTGCCAACTTAATGACTATGGTGTGTAGGTACAGCTCAGTTGTGTGCACACTATAGGATTTGAGTATTCGGTCCCGCTAGGAATTATTACCAACTAATTCTCGAGCTTAATAGTAGGGGCTATTAGGTTTGAATAAAATAGTGGGAGTTTATAAAAGTCCTTTATATAACTATTCACAAATAATGATTCAAAAATTTATTTGTTGTAGATGTCGACTAACCTTTCGCTGCGAAGTATTTTGGAGAAAGAAAATATCCTCCAAGGACCAAACTACCTGGACTGGTATCAAAAGCTCAAGATTGTACTGAAACAAGAGAGAAAGTTTCATGTACTAGATTTTGAGCCACCAGCAGTGCCAAATGCAGACACTTCAGAAGCAGATCGAATCATTTATGATCATTATGTGGAAGATGCTATTGACGTGCAATGTCTTATGCTATCTGCAATGTCTCCAGAGTTGCAGAAGCAGCATGAGAATATGAGCGCTAGGGATATTGATATCCATTTGCGCGAGCTCTTCCAAGAAAGTGCACGGACTGAGAGATTTGAAATCTCTCAAGCGTTTTTCGGGATGAAATTGCAGGAAGGGAACCCTGTCGGGCCTCATGTACTCAAGATGATAGGGTACATAGAGAAGCTCGCAAGTTTGGGCTCCAAGATGGATACTCATTTGGCTGTTGATGCCATTTTGTGTTCCCTGCCTCCATCGTTCGCTCCGTTCGTGATGAACTTTAATATGAACAACATGGAGAAGAGTCTTGCCGATCTGTTGACCATGCTCAAGACAGCAGAGAAAGACATGAAACAGAAGACTGTTTCAAATGCAATGTTGGTGAGAAATACCAACAAGAGAATGAGCAAGGGGAAGTTCAACCCCAAGGTCAAGAAATCAAAGATGTCTGCTTACCCGGGCCAAAAGCCCAAAGTGAAGAAAGGCCAACAGATTCCCCAATCTGATGAAAAGGAAGCTATATGCTTTCACTGTGGCAAGAAAGGCCACTGGAAGAAGAATTGCTACCTCTTTCAAAAGAAAAATACCAGTGGGACAGGTGCTTCAGGTATTTTTATGATTGAATGCAATTTTTCTGTTTCATCCTCATGGGTCCTAGATTCAGGATGTAGTTCTCATATCTGTGTGGACCTGCAGGGACTAAGTGAATGCAGACGGTTGTCCAAGGGCGAGATGGACCTACGAGTGGCTAATGGAGCAAGAGTAGCTGTATTAGCTGTAGGGACTTATAAAATAAGTTTGCCCAGTGGACTTGTTTTGAAACTAGAAAACTGTTGTTATGTTCCAAGTTTTTCTAAGAACATCATCTCGGTGTCCAGTTTAGACACCAAGGGCTTTGTGTTTAAATTTAAGGACAAGATGTGTTCCTTTTATCTAGATGATGTTTTCTATGGAAATGGATCATTAAATAATGGTTTGTATGTTTTAAACTTACATGAGCCGGTACAGTGCATCGAGAATAAGAAACAGAAATCGTGCGACTCAAACCCAACTTACCTTTGGCATTGTAGACTTGGTCATATAAACGAGAAGCGCATTGCTAAGTTACTCAATGATGGGTATTTGGATTCATTTGAATTAGAATCCATAGATACATGCGAAGCTTGTTTACAAGGAAAGATGACCAAGAAACCTTTTTCCAAGATTGGAGAAAGAGCAAACGAACTACTAGAACTCATACACAGTGATGTGTGCGGACCATTGTCAGTTCAGGCCAGAGGAGTTTATGTCTACTTCGTGACTTTTACCGATGATTTTAGCAGATATGGATATATCTATTTAATGCGACAAAAGTCAGAAACTCTTGAAAAGTTTAAGGAGTTTAAGAATGAAGTAGAAAACCAACTTGACAAAAAGATGAAGATCCTTCGAAGTGATCGAGGGGGCGAGTATCTTAGTCAAGAATTCATTGATTACCTCAAGGAATGTGGCATAATTTCACAACTTACACCTCCTTGAATGCCAGAGTGGAATGGTGTTTCAGAAAGGAGAAACCGCACACTCATGGATATGGTTAGATCAATGATGAGTCATGCAAGTCTTCCATTATCTTTTTGGGGCTATGCCTTGGAAACGGCAGCATACATGCTTAACCGAGTTCCAACCAAAGTTGTAGATAAGACACCCTATGAGTTGTGGTTTGGGAAGAAACCAAACCTGTCTTATCTCAAGGTATGGGGTCGCGATGCTTATGTGAAGAACGATAGTTCTGATAAGCTTGCAGCAAGATCCATCAAGTGTATGTTTGTAGGTTATCCCAAAGAAACAAAGGGATACTATTTTTATCTTCCAAGCGAGCACAAAGTTCTTGTGGCTCGATATGCTACTTTTTTAGAAAGAGAATTTATTTCTAAAAGAAGTAGTGGGAGTAAAATAAGTCTGGAAGAAGTTTAAGACACTACAGACGGGTTGAAAAATGAACAGTTGTATATGGAGATAGTACCACAAGTACAAGTGACTCCATTACCAGAACCTGTTCCAGAAACGCAAGATATACGTAAGTCTACGAGAGCACATCGAGAACCCGAGAGATATAGGTGGATTATAACACAACATGAGGATGTACTACTCGTCGAGAACGACGAACCGTTGACTTATGAGGAAGCAGTTGCTTCAATAGATTCCGAGAAATGGCTAGATGCCATGAATTCCGAAATGGACTCCATGTATACCAACCAAGTTTGGGAGTTAGTAGATGCACCAATTGGGATAAAACCTATTGGATGCAAGTGGGTCTTCAAGAAGAAGATCGACATGGATGGGAATGTTAATACCTATAAAGCAAGGCTAGTGGCAAAAGGTTTCACTCAACGTCAAGGGATCGACTATGAGGAAACATTTTCGCCAGTTGCAATGCTGAAGTCTATTAGGATTTTACTTGCTATTGCAGCTTACAAGGATTACGAAATCTGGCAAATGGACGTTAAAACTGCTTTCTTAAACGGAAAGCTAGAGGAGGAAGTGTACATGGTACAACCTCCTGGTTTTATAACGTCTGAGAATTCAGATAAAGTATGTAAGCTGAAAAGATCCATTTATGGATTAAAGCAAGCTTCTCGGAGCTGGAACATAAGATTTGATGAAGCGGTTAAAGATTTTGGCTTCATCAAGAATCCAGATGAACCTTGCGTTTACAAAAGGGTTAGTGGGAGCAGTATTGTCTTCCTAGTGCTGTATGTTGATGATATACTTCTTGTTGGAAATGATAAGTTCAGCCTAGAATCTACTAAAGATTGGCTGAATAAGTGTTTTTCAATGAAGGATCTTGGGGAAGCGACTTATATCTTGGGTATTAGAATATACCGAGATAGACAAAGAAGACTGCTAGGGTTAAGTCAAAGTACATATATTGACAAAGTACTAAAGAGATTCAATATGCAAGATTCCAAGAGAGGATTCTTGCCTATGTCACATGGTATACAACTCTCCATGGCGATGTGTCCACAGACACTAGAGGAGAGAAAGAGAATGGGTAAGATACCATATGCTTCGGCTGTTGGATCCATTATGTATGCCATGATATGTACAAGACCTGATATATCGTATGCTTTGAGCATGACAAGTAGATATCAGGGTGATCCTGGAGAAGGTCATTGGACAGCAGTCAAAACTATCCTCAAGTATCTAAGAAGAACAAAAGACATGTTCTTGGTCTATGGAGGCGATGAGGAATTGGTTGTCAGAGGATATACTGACGCCAGTTTCCAGACAGATCGTGACGATCTGAAATCGCAGCTGGGTTATGTATTTTGTCTAAATGGAGCAGCTGTTTGCTGGAAAAGTTCAAAGCAAGAAACAGTTGCGGATTCTACAGAAGAGTCCGAGTACATAGCAGCTTCAGAAGCGTCAAAAGAAGCTGTTTGGATCAAGAATTTTATGACAGAACTATACTGTGACAACAATGCTGCCATAGCACAGGCAAAGGAACCAAGGTCTCACCAGCGATCTAAGCATGTACTGCGGAAATATCACATCCTCAGAGAAATAGTTCAGAGGGGTGATGTGTTGGTAAGTAAAGTAGACACTGGCGAGAATATCGCAGATCCACTCACTAAGGCCTTACCTCAGCAGAAACATGAATCCCATGTGAAGGGCCTAGGACTGAGAGTTCATAGTGCTTGGCAATAGTGCAAGTGGGAGATTGTTAGTGTGTGCACGTATGTGCCAAGACACTTTATAATATATGTGAATAGTTGTTAATAAAGGCAAGTATTTACTGTTTATTAATTACTTTTCTGCTCGTAATTAACTTTACGGTGAAGTCCCATAGATTGATTATTTGTCAATCTAGAATTGTCCTTGATCGGATAGATGTTTAGATGGGACATAAACATCTAGATCAACGCCGAGTATAACTAAGGTCGAGTTAGACCAAGGGATGGATGTTCAAGTTATACTCGGGGGTGCCTAAGTTTATGGTACACTGGACTCGACCCGTTTATAGAGAATACCACATATTAAGTGTCATTGGTCACTTCTCTTGTTGAACGAGTGTAGCTGATCTCCTGACTTGAGACCTCTATTTATTCTATGCGTGGAGTTGTTCACTTTGATGCCGTTAAAAGCAGTCTTTAATCGGATTGTGAGTAATATGGTTATTGGGTGTGCAACGAAGCGTAGAGAGGATAGTGTTGAGTCAATATAGGATTCATCGCTCTCTTGAATTAGAGAGTTGACATCCTGGCCTCTTGATTGAGATATTAGTGATTTTAAACACACGGCCGTGGATGAATGTTTATCATTCAAGTTAAGATCTATTATATCTCAGAAATCAAGTAAAACGATTAATTCAGTGATGACACATAATGCACTGAATTAATCGGGATGTCGGTGAGATGAAAAGATTGAATTACACAGAAATCGGTTCAATGCGGTTTTGGTTCATGACCAATATTCTATTACGTTGGGTGACTGAAAACTGTTGCTAGACGGTTACCTCAGTCTATGTATGGATATATATTGCCTTCGTATATAGAACCTAGAGGGTCGCACGCAAAAGCACGTAAACACGGACATTGTTATTTAATTCTAATGGATATTAGAATTATAAATTTTCAGAATTAGAATTTGTTGGATTATAAATTTATTCTGAGATATTCGGAAGCAATAAATCCTAGTGTTGAATTTAAATTGATCAAGTATGTCTAAGTTATAGACTATGATGATATAATTATAATAATTAATTATTATATTATTATATTACTCATTATAATATCAAAGAGGCCGACCAAATGGGTTAAGCCCATATGGCCCATTATCCACAAATTGAAATTGTTTCAATTGTTTGGTTCTGAAGCTCCGTACCCAATTGCCCAATTGCAAAGGTCAAATGATTACCTACGGGCTATTGTAGCATAGCATTGCTACGTGTAATTCATTAGTTTTTTTTTTACAATAAATCTAATTATAAGGCGGTACCACATCATATAAAAGAAGAAATCGGCCGTTTAGCCACAGAAGAAAGAAATCAATCCGGAAAAGCGAAGAAAACTTCATTCGGCCACAGAAAGAAATCTCTGGCCGAGGCTTCCGAAAGAAAATAGCAGAAAGAATTCCGAAGGCTAGCACCGAAGGGAATTCGAGTGTTCGTATTTCGTGTGCGTGGATACTTCTAGAGGAGTCACGCTTGGGACTCTTGAAGTTCGCATCCGCAACAATGAGGTATGTTTTATTTAACGTTACTATTCGATTTATACGTATCACATAGATCCGGGACTGTGTTTCGAACAGTATTTTTCGAAACGAGCTTCCGCTGCGCCCGGTGAAAACCTATCACTGCGCGCCCCAAAGCGAGCGGTAACATTGTGATCCTTGGAGAAGTATTAACATTTTATTACCGGTTTTCTTTTTTTTTTTTGGGGATCGAAGTTACCTTGGCGAGTTCAAGCATGGTGAATTCGCCAGGATTCCCCAGGTTGAAAGGCCCAATGTGCTCGCCTTCCATTAATTGTATCAGCCCTTCGACCTGCAACCAAAACATACAAAAAGTAAAACTAAGAAGAAGTCTGAATGCAACACAACAGTCTCTGTAATGCTGCGGAAGCTGCAAGATTTCAGCTTTCGGAGGAAAGGAATCCATGGATATAAAGAAAAAGAACGGCTCGTGAATGATCTGAGTTCACATGGGTTTGCAGTCTACTCGATGAATCGGCATTTACTAACCAGATCGGACACATATTGGAAGCTCCTAGTCTGCTTTCCATCACCATATACAGTCATTGGTTCTTTCCTCAGAGCCTGTGCTGATGACATCAAATAATGCATGTTAGTTTCATTTTGCTGGCCAACCAGTCCCAACAATTATTAATACAACAACACAAGTGGAAACAGAATTCTTAAAACAAACAGTAACAACCAATTCACGAGATCTGACTTTTATATGAGACGTCATTTTCTGATTTTCATATCATGGGAGTTAGGTAATGCAGATCAGAACTAACAATGAAAATTACAGCAAGTGCAGGCCAGCTAAAAACATCAGTTCTTAAGTCAACTTCATCAGAATGATGGTTTGGTATGGAGTTTGACTAGTTCTTGCACACCGTCTGCCGAACAAAAAGAAATTCTCAATCACCGAACACGCCAAGAATCGCACCAACATCTAGCAAGTTGTAGAAGCTGCTTAGCCTGTTCATGCTGGGGTACCGGAAAGAGGATTGCCGGATGATATTACCTGAGCAACGAAATTGCTGACTACTCTGCCATCGTCGATACACATCCGGGGGCCATATGTATTGAAGATCCTAGCTATTCTCACCTGCCCAGCAAAGAACAGCAGCCATCATCAACACACGGACAGACAAAAATCTCTGTTGGCCAGTGCCCCAAGTAAGTTAAGAAAGTAGCAAATTAAAAAGAACCTCGACGCTGGCTCCTCTGTGGTAGTCCATGGTCAGCGTTTCTGCAACACGCTTGCCCTCATCATAACAACTCCGTACTCCTGCCACCAAATGCCACCCCAGATGACCGAGCAGACCAGAAAAATGCCCTATCACTCACCACCGTCTAAATCTCCCAGGTTAGGTAAAGCTTCGGCTCAGGTTAGGTTGCTTGTGGTCAACTCTATCAGAAAGACCAGATCAAACCACCACTAAACTAAGGTCCCTATCTCAGCCTCGCACGGTTTCCTCCACTCCCCGTCATATTCAATATGCAAAAGGCAGGACAAATTCCTGGTTTTATGTTTCACCCAACGTGCTTCTGGACCTCCAGCCCTGTTTCGAAGCAAATTTGTGCGGGAAGTTCATTCGATCCCACAATTCAGATCGAAACAATAAGGAATACTGGACTGAAACATCCTAAGTCAGACGTTGTGCCTTGCAGATTAATGTAAAGATCAAAGGTTGATGGTTTCTAAAAGACAAAATATCATCATCTGATCCCAGGCCAGCGATCATGCGTTGCAATGTACCATAAAAACCGAATTGGCAGGAAGGGAAAAGGATATATTACCGATAGGATTGACGTTGCCCCAGTAAGTCTCGACCTGAGGGTGCTGGAGGGGATCCCCATAGACCTCACTAGTACTCGTGAGGAGGAACCGGGCTCCGACCCTCTTTGCGAGGCCGAGCATGTTGAGTGTCCCGACCACGTTGGTCTTAATGGTCTTGACGGGGTTGAACTTGTAGTGGACAGGGGAAGCCGGGCAGGCCAGGTGGTAAATCTGGTCGACCTCGACGAGTAGGGGCTCGACCACGTCGTGCCTGATCAACTCGAACCTCGGGTTACCAAAATGGTGCACCACGTTCTCCTTCCTCCCGGTGAAGAAGTTATCCACCACGATCACGCTATCCCCCCGGGCGATCAACCTGTCAACGAGGTGTGACCCGACGAACCCCGCCCCTCCGGTGACAAGCACCCTCGTCCCCTTCCGCTTAAGACCCAGAGGGACCTTCCCGCTGCCGCCCCAGCCGCCGTCAGGCATGATGGTGGTCGGCACGAACCGCGAAGGCTGAAGCTCGGGGACAGACAGGTCGGAACCAGGAACAGGGGAGGAAGGGAGTAGCCTGAAGAAGGCAGAGGCGATGAGGAAGCCGAGGAGGAGGAAGGAGAGGCGATGGTGGCGGAAGAGGTAGCGGGAGGGGCGGAGACAGAGCCAGGGCTTGTGGGGCTTTGGGGAGTAGTCGTCGGGAGAAGGCTGAGAGCCGTGGCCACGGTAAATCATCTCCGACGCCATTCTTCAACAAGATTTCGCGCGTGGATTTTCTCTTATTTATATTAAATTAAATATCAATACCATACTACTACTAGACTAGATTCCTTCTCAGTAAAATATTATATATGATTTAATTTAAGTTTCCTGAATACGAGATCGAACAAAATCGAAGACGACATTTAAGCAACCTTAAAATGGTCATTCCTAAAATTATATTGGAACACTAGAAGAATTTATACATCACCAACCGATGAGATTTATGCGAGTTATTGACAGTGTAGTTTTCAAACCCCTCTCCTCCCTCAGATGCGGTCCTGCAATCAAACCCGCAGCCACACTGCGGGCTTAGTAGAAGTTGTCGATCGCAAAACCGGCGGACGCTATCCCGACCGAGAACTCGAGCTCGTCCCCAGTCCTCACAACTTCAACGATATTAAGCCAGGGGTAGAGACCCTTGACGCTAACCCACCGAGGTTGGAAATGCGGTTCTGAGAGACCCCTCTGACGGGCTGGTAGCACAGCTGGTACGAGCATGCAAAGATCATTATCAACTCGACTCAGTCTTGTCCTCCAGTAAATGATGGAGGCATATTCGTTCGATCAGTAAGACGGAAATGAATGATTATGCTCACATTCGAGTGTTAATTGACCTAAGTATGGAGAATTCGGGACGTCTATTCCCTAGAGGCAAGATGAAACGCGATCGGTCTCGGTCAATCAACTCGAGCGTTGCTCATCTCAAGGATCAATCATTGGAAAAGGCTCCTGAGGGTGTAACGAAGGCATCAAGTCGATGTTCTGCAAGGTGCGAGCTGTACTCGAATATCAAGCCAAGTGCACGTCTCAGACGAAGCTCAATTGGGCGACGACTTGGTGGAGCGACGCTGCTGAAGTGTTTAAGGGAAGAACTGTCAGCGGACCAGTCAGCTTGAGTGAGAATCAACAAGCGACGAGGCCAGCTTAATCGAGTTCAGTTTATCGACGACAACCGAAGAAAGTTTATCGAGCGACGCCAAGTTCAAACGACCATCATATGCATCTTCATTTATAACTAGTTGCATTTCTAATAAGCCATTTATGACACGTTCATGAATCTAGTCACGTATGTGTAGATACCCCAAATTATTTGCCATCCTATTAAAGCCGGCCGGTTTTGTCACGGACCCGCCCGAAACTCACTTCGAAAGCTTGAGGACCAATTCACAATTATTTATATCCGATTTGACCTTTTTTTTACAATAAATGATGATAAAAGGGGAGGGACGAAATTAAAGCTGAACTACTTCCCCCGACTCATCGATTTAAAGAAAAAAATTTTGGAGGGGTGGGCCAGCCGACCCAACCCAAGCCCATCCGCCGAGGCCCTAAGGATTGGATAAAGACAGCCCCCTTTGCCAACCCACCTGTCCAGTCCAGCACTTCCAGCCGACTAGAAGCCCATCTGCCAAGCCTCGAAAAGCTGATGGACATAGCCCGACCTCACTTCAGCCAACAAGAGGACTGCAGTTTCACCAGCCCATGAATCCCCACCCGTTAGCCTAGACTGCAGCAGCAGGGTCCCTGTAACATCAGCAAGGGCGGCAGCAATCGTAGCCCGACTGCAGATGCGTCAGCAAAAACCCAAGACCGCTTTCGACAAAGGCAAAAGAATAACCCCAGAAGAAGCCAGACCCCCTTACCCCCTTACCTGCATGGCTGTCGCCCAATAGCACCAATTCCACGCGCGGATGGGGACATGCCGCCCACCTCAGGATATTGGCAAACCTCTGCTTCAGCCCTGCCACCAAACCATGCGGTCATTTCCCCTCGTGATCCCACTTGCAAGCGCCAGCTCCCCCGCCTCCCTGCTGCACCGCCCAAAATCGTCACTCCCTTACATTCCCACCTGCACGTGACATAGATAGAAACAGACAGAGGAGACGGGCAACGAAGAAATCTGCCTCGATAGGAAGCGTCACACCCCCCCCCTCATAGCTGTGATGATTATCTGTGGCGCCTTGAGGTGGGTACCGCGATCGAACAGATAAAGGGGAACCGACCCTCTATTAAAGGAGAACGAGGACAGGGCAACAAAAACAGAACACAGAGCCCGATCCTCCTTTCCTCTCCAAGATCTCCCTTTGAAAGAACGATGTTGCTCTCTACTGCTCTTTTCTCAAGCTCGCCGGCAGATAGCTGTTGCTGCCTCCATTCCGACCGTTTCTATCTAAGGTATACACCGTGGAGATGGTGACTTTTTGGCTTCGCGGCAGCGACTTCAATGAGCGACAGCCCTGCTTCTCCCCATCCTGAAACCAACAGTAAAAAGACAACGCCAACGACAGGCCCTCACCGAACAGCCTGACTCCCAACGGTGGCTACAGAAACTCTTCCCCGGATGCCCTCATGCACGTCCCCACCAGCGTCTTCGAGTCGCAGCCGCCCTCCCAACAATGGCGACGCCGTCCTCCGCTTCCTGGGCCCGTATCCCGATGCCGACTCCCCCATCAGGTCTAGCGACGGCGAATCCATGTCAAACCCGACATCTCTCAGATCTGGCCACTGTGGGCTACCTCAGCGCCTCCCCCCCGGGGCTGTCCCTCATAAAGAGCGCCATGGCGGCTCAAACGATATCCCCCACACCCAGATCCGGTTCACCGTACGGCGGATCTTCGCGAACTCCGCTCTCCAAGGGGGGGCTGAACCCTCTCCGAATGCCACACATCCCTTCCCTCTCTCAGCCCGCGCGCGCGCCCATACCTAGGTAAGATCTAGCGTATTTCGCCCGAGTCGCCTCGTCACGGCCTGATCCGAGCGTGTAGGCGCCCTCGCCCCGCCCGCGTCTGACCAAGTCTCGACGAACCCACCGATGATGCCGCGAACCCACGGACGCCCAGCCACCAGCAAAAAGATCCCCCCAACGAAGCTCCGAGCGGCGAAGACTCCCCAACACTCGCCTCACCTCCACATGCGGTGGTGATTCCCGTTTGGCTCTTCGAACGCCCTCGTATGGGACAGAAGGCAAGTGTTCTTGCCCATTTAATTGATTTGGGGCAATCCCCACGTTCCTTCCCTTTCTTTTTACTTTATATAATAATAGCTATTATTATTAGTGGTGGCTGTCCGCTCTTTTGTCCTCTTGCATTTGGTTTATTTTATTTTTTTTCTACAATGCATCGTTCATATTGCATGCGGGATTGTTCCTTTTTAACGTCTAATTAGTTAGATTGAATAGTTAGATTTATAATCCATGTAGTTAGATCTATTCGTAATCTCTTTAACTTTAATAAAAACTTGAATTTTAATCAGTACCATTCAATCCGCACAAGTTTAACATTCATGTGATTTATGTCGTAATGACGACTTTATTATTACTTTGATCCCACGTCCCCATTTACTCATATGAGTTAACCTCAGTTTCGGTTCATGCTCCATACTCCCATACTTCCTTTTTCTTTGTTTCACATGCGAAATGCGACGAGACACGGCGGATAGTTGCAGAACTTGTTTGAGTGACTGACCTTTAATCGGGCAATCCCTGATGGTATATTTGTCACAACCGAACTACACACGTGACATAATTCAAGAAAGTCAACATTTAACTCCACCATTTCAAATGGTAAGTCATGTCTTACTATTTCAGTTCGGTTAAATTTACGTCAATTTAACCGCTACTAAAAGCTTTGCATTCTCCTCTCATTTCCTTTGTTGTGCATGTAAAACAACGAGGAATTCATTATCAAGGGGCATTCATTTTCGACATTACCGAAGATCAATATCAACGGGCCACACAACGCCCCAGACATCCATCTTCCGACATCACGGAAGATCCACATCAATGGGCAACAAAAATCCCTCAATCAAGTCAACCACTTCAAACGGTAAGTCATGCCTTACTTTCTTAGCACGATTAAATATACGTCGATTTAATCGTCACTCCTGCTGCTCTCCTTTGTTTTTCTCCTTTGTTTTGCATGTTAAAACAACGAGAGAATATCTTTCAACATCATGAAGGATCAACATCAACGGGCCACACAACGCCCGCTTCACGGAATTTCGACAAAGCGATATTTCGAAGATTAGAAAGCTTGAAGGCGCGTGTAACAAACCGCGCGGGTTGGATCTACCGCGGCCTAAAAAAACCGTTGGTTCAGAGAGAAGTGGCATCAATCGTGATCTCAGGTACATGAGGGAAGTGCGGGCTTCCCGTCTTTTCTTCATTTTTCACCTGTAACGGGTCGTGAGCCCAGGTGCATAGGCTCACGATCACCGCCATTTCCCGTCCCCTTTAATCTCAATAATTGGCTGTGATTGTTTGCATGCTTTAGGCCCATAGGTTTATCGTCGCATGCTGCTTGCCAAATACACATGAGTTCGAGCCCAAAAGGCTCGAATCGGGTCCAACGCCCATAAAACAGTGACATGAGTCCGGAGTCATGCCCGGATCGGGTCCAACGCCCGTCAATCAAAAGCCAAACTCTTTTGGAGCAAACGCCACCTCTTCGCATGTTTAGAGTGTAAAGACTAGTAAGTAGAAATCCCCGAACCAGCTGTTTTTCCGACTTAACAGTTTTTTAAAATAAAAAGTCAGTGGCGACTCCGTAATAGCTTACCTAGGTTAAGCAACAACAACACTTTTACGAAACGGAGCCATTTTGGATGGGTAACGGCGACACGAGCCGCTTCTTGGATCCTCCCGGAATTTCCCAAGCGAGGTCTTAACGCAGCCTTTCGCCCGTCGCCTTCAAGGACTGGAGACGGTCGGCGAAACGCCCCGCAGATCCACTCGGGAACCAAGGGAGGATTCAACCCGATGCCCTTCCGCAGCGTCCGACGCTCGAGTCGCGACGCCGACCGGATTGGGTCTCGGAGAGCGGGCCCGGATCCTCGTGTCGCCGGAGCCGCAGCGCGCGTGCTAGGCCGGAGGGCGCGCGTACCTATGCATCCTATCTAGGCTCATTGTTATCTTTTAATTCTTGTTTTTCAATGGCCCCTATATAAAGGGCGCCCCATTGTGGCAAATGACGAATGGTCATATTATAAAGAAACAGAGTGTCTTTTATCCGAAGTGAGTGAATTTCTCTTTTAACCTCATTTTTCATTTAGTGGATTTCAAGTACCGATCAAGTAGAGTGTTTCAACTAATTGTATTGTATTTGTATCAAATGCATTGTGCTTCAACCCGTTCATGTTCACGATAGTGTATTTATATCCATGTGACAGACGCTTATTTCACCGAGTCTTCTATCACCGTGATGCACACCACAAGCAGACTAAAGAAGTACAATCAAGGAGGAAGTTGTGACCTATAATGTGCTGGAGTTGATTGAACCAAGTAATGTTTCATTTGGGCAAGTCTGAAGCATTTTGGAGAAGTAAGGGCCCCTACCTAAGACCCATCCCATAGAATGACGAATTTGATGTCTTAGAGTCTTAAATTGAGTCATTTATGAAGTTACTGGGATGGTGGTAGTGGGGAATTGGTTAAGGGGTTAGTGGGGAGTGCATTTAATGCAATTAGTGTAGAATTCTCTTCGATGTCTTTTAAAGGGTCTATGCAGATGGAGAAAGACAAATCTTTTTGGGAAGTTTAAAACTTGAGTTGTTATATCTATTCTCTGTATCACTTAGTCTAGAATCTAAGTGTGGTGAGTTGAGAGTGTTCGCAGCCTTTCGTTCACGGTAATGCCATCGCTGTATCCGGGTTCGAGGTTGTTCTATCCAGATCTTGTTCGGGTTCGTTCTTAATTTGTTTTAGTTCAAGTTTACTTTGCTGGGTGTTTCTGCATCATTTGGTATCAAAGCGCGATGTTATGGCTGGAAGAGTTCCATGCGGCCTTTCTCTTGAAGAAGCACGCACTATTCATTTGGAGCGTGAAGTAGCAAATCTAAGGCGCCAACTTCGACAACTTCTCAGCGACCATGGTACGTCAAAAGGATTCGTCTTCCGTTCAAGCGGAGGAGGACAACCCATTCGTAGAGAAGTCCAGCGAAGAGAAAGCTCAACAGGGGGTCCATTGGCGACGTCATCCTGCTCGTTCTTTTGGAATAAGAGTTGATATTCCGGAGTTCGAAGGGAGGATGGATCCAGAAGAATTTCTTAATTGGCTCCACACAATCGAGAGGGTGTTCGAGTATGAAGACAAACCTGAGGATAGACGTGTTAAGATGGCGGCACTCCGTCTCCGCAAGTACGCAAGTATGTGGTGGGAGAATCTCAATCACTAAAGGCAGCGTGAGGGCAAGGAGAAAATACGTTCATAGGAAAAGATGAAGCGAGCCTTGAAGAAGCGGCTCTTGCTGGAACGCTATCTCAGGACCTTTTCGTCAAGTTAAATTCGCTGCAACAATTACGTCTGTTTCGGAGTACACCCGCGAGTTTGAACAGCTCATGTTACAATGTGACATATCCGAGCCATATGAACAGACCATTGCAAGACACATAAAGGGTCTCAAATCACAAATAGCAGATGCGGTGGAGTTACAACCTTATTGGAGCTTTGGAGATGTGTGCAACCTTGCTCATAAGGTTGAGAAGCAGCAAGTGAAACGAGCATCACTACGGCCAGCTACTAAGTCATTTCCTCCCAGCAAAGGCGGTACATCATCTCGATCTAATCCATTGGCAGCCAATAAGGAGAAAGGAAAAGAAGAATTCCGACCACTCTAGAAAGCTAGAAGGGGCCGAAAATGCTTCAAATGCCAAGGTTATGGACATGTCGCGGCTGAATGTCCAACACGAAGGACGATCACCATCAGGGAGCTATCCGACGACGATGATGATGAAGGAGCTCGAGAGGACTGACCCATATGGGATGTTGAAGAAGAAATATGTGGAGGAGCCAGATAAGGGAGAATTACTTGTAGTTTGCAAGGCTCTGAATGCAAACGTCGTACCGGAGAAGGCTAACCAACGAGAGCGCATCTTCTAAACCCGTTGCACAGTACAAGGGAAGGTGTGCCCTGTGATTGTGGATAGCGGTAGCTGCACCAATGTAGCATCAACTACCATGGTGGAGAACCTAAAATTGCCTATGAATCAGTGTTATTAAAGGCGCACCCCAGGCGCGCATAAGGCATTAGGGCGTGCGGGGCGAAGCTTGGTCGCCCTAAACGTCGTCGGGTGTGCGACGTAAGAAAGGCGTGTCCCGGGCGCGCGCCTCATCCTAGGGCGCAAGGCGCATCAAAGGCGCCGGAGTTAAAATAAAGGGTCTGGTTTGCCCTACCCGCAACGTCCTCCTCCTCTCAGCAGGATCCTTCTCCTCCCAGCGACATGCTCCTCCTGCCCGCGACGTCCTCCTCCTCCCAGCGACCTCCTCCTCCTCCCAGCGGAGTCCCCGGTCAGCCCCTCCTCTCCCGGTCAGCCTCCTCTCCCGGTCGAACTGTTATATTCTGTAATATGGGGGAACTGTTTTGTAACCCAGTTCCTCTTTCTCCATTTCTTCTTCGTCAGTGAGCAGTTTATGCCCATTCTGATTTCGCATTATCAGCCGTGTGGCCTTGCCTAAGGAATCTTGTATCCTTTTCACTCTTAACTGCATAGGTAATTATTTGCCCTCCCTGCTTTGGTTGACTATCTTCAAGGAAACATTGAGCAAAAAGACAATGTTCTCCAGTCGAATTGATCGCACAGTTTTCATCTTTAATTGTATCCTAAATGGATTCATTGTTGACTATTCGTTAGTTCTTTTAGGAATGGATTCATCTGTAGCTCCCAAATCGATGAAAAGGGACATTGCATGGAAGTACAACTTGTTGAAGGATCCAAATGATTCAAACGTGGTCACATTCATGTTTTGTGGATACGTGTCCAGAGGTGGCATTCATCGCGCAAAACAATATCAACTAGGATCATTTGGGGATGAAAACAACATCAAATAGGATCATCGCGCAAAACAACATCAAAACGGGAGAGAAGTTGTTTGAATTGCTAGACTCATTTGTGGAGGAGATAGGGGAGAAAAATGTGGTACAAGTTGTTACAGACAATGGAAGTAACAATGTGTTGGCCGGTG
Source organism: Melastoma dodecandrum (assembly GCA_029817715.1). NCBI lineage: Eukaryota > Viridiplantae > Streptophyta > Magnoliopsida > Myrtales > Melastomataceae > Melastoma > Melastoma dodecandrum. Next base: position 4,460,695 of record JARUPY010000397.1, on the reverse strand, counting down.
AGTCACATTTAAGTTATAATGTAATGTTCAGTGATCAATTTTTCATATGACTGAAGCATATTCATTTTATAATAACAGGAAAGTTACTTCAGGCGAAGAGAAAACATTTATTCTAGACTCCTTGTGCAGCACATTGTTTAGACTTGATATTAAAAGACATCGGAAAAATTCCGGAAGTGAAGAAACGGTTGAGCAGGCCATATTCTTGGTGGGATTTATATATATTCATGGTAGTATCTTAAGTACCATGACAGTATTCACGGAGAAGAAGGAACTCATCCGACACGGCATCACGCGGTTTGCAACAACATTTCTTACGTTGCATAGGCTCCATGAGCTAAAAAGTAACTTGAGAAAGATGTTTGGATCACAAGAATGGTATGATAACAAGTTGTCGAAGACGGCGAAAGGGAAAAGGGCGAATGGAACAGTGTTGCTGATGAGATTTTGGAATAGTGTGCTGTATGCACTCAAGGTGATGGGCCCGCTAGTGATAGTTCTACGTCTCGTGGATAATGAGAAGAAGCCAGCCATGGGGTATATCTATGAGGCAATGGACAGAGCCAACGAGACTATTCAAAGGTCTTTCAATGGAAACGAAGACAAATATAAGGATGTCTTCAAGATCATTGATGAGAGGTGGGATTGTCAGCTCCATCATCCTTTGCATGCAGCTGGACATGCCTTGAATCCTGCTTACTATAATCCAAGTTCCACCGGTCTAGACGATAGAGAGATCACCAGAGGATTGTTTGATTGCATTGGTAGATTGATTCCTTCTCCAGATGATCAAGACAAAATCACAGGTGAATTGGCTTATTATAAGAGATGCGCTGGGCATTTTGGAACACCAATTGCCACCCGAGTGAAGACTCAACGATCAACGGGTACTTTCTTATTATCTAATGCAATTCATCTAACATGTTTGTTGACATTTCTGTTTGATGAAACTTATCGAAATGAACAATTTTTGTTTACAGCGGAGTGGTGGATTCTCTTTGGTGGTGATACCCCTAAACTTCAACTACTTGTCATTCGAATATTGAGTTTGACATGCAGCGCAACTGGACGTGAGCGTAATTGGAGTACATTTGAGCAAGTAAGTCATTATTCGTACCGTTAATGTGAAAGAATTCTCATTTATTATTATGAGCTTTTCGAAAATCCTTATATTATTATGCAGATTCATACAAAGAAGAAGAACCGACTTGAGCATCAAAGGTTACTTGACCTTGTCTACGTCAAGTACAACCAGAAGTTGAAAGAGAGATATAATGCTCATGATGTGATTGATCCTCTTTCTTTAGATAGCATTGATTATTGTAATGAATGGCTTATTGGCGAGATGGAAGAAGATGCGGGTGATGACTTAGTTTTCAGCGGAGAAACATTGACATGGGGTGGAGTTGCGAGAGCGTCGGCTGATAACGAAGTTGTGAGGACGACCAGGGGTTCAACTAGTTTGAGGTTACTTGATATGATGATGGAGCCCATGCCGACGTCCATGAGGAGATTGAAGGAAATTTGGATGGAGATAATGGTTATGAAGATTGTGCTTATGATGACGAGACTCACGAGGATGATTTATATTATTAGTTAGTTTTCTTTTGATGCCATTTTATTATGGATCTTTTGATGGATTTCTAGATGCCATTTTGTTATGAATTTGTCAAACTCTTTAAAACTTGGATTTGGACTTATTACAAATCATATGTATTAAATATTTTTCTATATATGCGCCTCAGTCGCAAAACCGCGCCTTGGGTACTGCTCCTTGTGCCTCAAGCGATAGGGAGTGTTTGCCCCTTGGGTGCACCTTAGCGCCTTAACAACACTGCTATGAATCCACCCCCTTAACCTTTCAAGCTTCAATGGCGAAACAAGAACAGTGACATACGGGTAACTAAACAAGTTCTCATCAACTTGTCTATTGGTCAAAACTACAGGGACACGGTGACCTGCGATGTCGTGCTGATGGACGCATGCCACTTGTTGTTGGGAAGAACTTGGTAATATGATCGTCGAGCTGTGCATGATGGATATCAGAATACCTATTCTATCACCATGGACCAGAAGAAGATCACGCTTCTACCATTGTCGGCACCAACCACGTCAAGGCCACTGAAGGATGCTCAAAGTCAAATTCCGAAGCAAGTTGAGTTGATCAAGGTTGTTCGGGGCAATGAGCACATGTACGTCTCGATGATCCTCGAGGTAAGCATGGAGGCAGAAGCAACTACACACCCTCTAGTAAATAGATTACTTCAGGAGTCCAAGGACGTGTTTCCGAAGGAGATGCCAGGAGGACTTCCACCATTGCGGGATATCCAACATCAAATTGATATCATTCCGGGGGTGACGCTTCCCAACAGACCAGCCTATCGCTACAATCTTGAAGAAGCAAAGGAGCTGCAACGGCAAGTGGAAGAGCTTATTCAAAAAGGGTTCGTACGAGAAAGTCTCAGCCCATGTTCCGTTCTCGCTACCCTCGTGCCTAAGAAGGATGGTTCATGGAGAATGTGCGTGGACAGTCACGCTATCAACAAGATCACGGTCAAATATAGGTTTCCCATTCCTCGATTAGATGACATGCTTGATAAGCTGTATGGCGCGCGTGTTTCCTCGAAGGTGGATTTACGTAGTGGATATCACCAAATTCGTACGAAAGAAGGAAATGAATGGAAGACGGCGTTCAAGACCAAGTTTGGCTTGTACGAATGGCTTGTTATGCCCTTCGACCCCTCAAACGCGCCTAACACTTTCATGAAATTGATGAACCAGGTGTTCCGACCTTTCCTTGGTAAGTTCGTCGTTGTTTATTTTGACGACATTCTTATGTATAGTCGCAGCGAAAATGAGCACTTGGAGCACCTTCGACAGCTGTTCGCCAAGCTTCGAAAACAACACCTCTTTGGTAGCATCAGTAAATGTGAGTTCCTTGTCCCCAAACTTGTCTTCTTGGGGTACGTCATCTCCAAGGATGGAATTCAGGTTGACGAGAGCAAAATCGAAGTGATCCGAAACTGGCCAATTCCGAAGACTACCCATGACATTAGAAGTTTCCACGGTCTTACTTCATTCTACCGACGGTTAATCAAAGGCTTCAGCACCATTGCCGCACCATTTACCGACGATGCCACTAATGTTGTGGATCTTTATTTTTGCGAAATTGTTCGGCCGCATGGTATTCCAACGACGATTGTATCTGATCGTGATGCAAAGTTCCTGAGTTACTTCTGGAAGACATTGTGGCACAAGCTTCGGAAAAAACTACTCTTTAGCACCACTTGCCACCCTCAGACTGATGGTCAAACGGAGGTAGTTAATCGAACAATGGGAGCCATCTTAGGACAATGGTGTCAACGAGTCAATTGGGACATCAAGCTTGCCCACGCCGAATTTGCATACAACCGAGCTCCTCACAGCACTACGAAAGCATCTTCCTTTGAGGTTTATGGTATTAACCCGCAGGTGCCTATTGAACTATTACCGATGCCAAGCAAGGACGTTGTGAACATGGATGCTATCAAACGAGCCGAGGCAATGCTGAAACTCCACCAGCAGATTCGAGCAAATATTAAGAAGCAAAATGAAAGGTACATGAAGAAGGCAAACCAGGGACGCAAGGAACGGATCTTCCAACCCGGTGATTTGGTGTGGATTCATCTTCGTAAGGAAAGGTTTCCTACAAGGCGAAAGAATAAACTCATACCTCAAGCAGAAGGACCTTTTCGTGTGATGGAACGGATCAACAATAACGCCTACAAGATCAACCTCCTAGGGGAATAGAAGTTTCGGCAACTTTCAATGTTCAAGAACTGGCACCATACGAGGATGATGAATACCCCTTAGATTTGATGGCAAATCTTTTCCAACAAAGGGGGAATGATGCGTATCACAACCACATTGAAGAAGTTACAATCAAGTAGGATGTGTGGCCTATAATGTGCTGGAGTGGATTGGACCAAATAATGTTTCATTTGGGCAAGTCTGAAGCATTTTGGAGAAGTAAGGGCCCCTACCTAAGACCCAGCCCATGGAAGGACGAATTTGATGTCTTAGAGTCTTAAATGGAGTCATTTATGAAGTTAGTGGGATGATGGTAGTGTGGAATTGATTAAGGGGTTAGTGGAGAGTGCATTTAGTGCAGTTAGTCTAGAACTCTCTTCGATGTCTTTTAAAGGGTATATGCAGATGGAGAAAGACAGATCTTTTTGTAAAGTTTAAAACTTGAGTTGTTTTATCTATTCTCTATATCACTTAGCCTAGAATCTAAGTGTGGTGAGTTGAGAGTATTCGCAGCCTTTCATTCACGGTGGTGTCATCGCTGTATCCAGGTTCGAGATTGTTCTATCCAGACCTTGTTCGGATTCGTTCTTAATTTGTTTTAGTTCAAGTTTACTTTGCTGGGTGTTTCCGCATCACACCGATGTATCTATATCCGTGGTGGTTGTTCTCAACGTATTATTTTCGCCTAACTCCAGTTTAGTTCTTTCATCCACCTCGTTTTGTCCCCCTTTTCTTGTCACACTTGCTTACACACCTTCCGATTATTCATTCGTCACTCCATTTAATACCCTTAGTGACGTTCGATATTGAAGTCATTATTCCGTTATTCGGTATCGCCCCCGTATCACCTTGGAGTCAAAGTGAGTTATTCCTTTATCCCTGGCCCTCCAGGGAAAAGCTGCAGGAGAAGTGGAGGTAGTGGGGAACCTCTCTTTGGAGGGGTCAAGGTTGTAGCCGGCGACGCTCTTGGGGAGGATCCCTTCGGGGAAGTTTTAGTCCTTAAAGGCCTCCTAGGCGGTCGGCGGAGATGATGACAATGAAGAATCGATGGCGAAGGAAGAGGAGGAGGAAGGAAACGTGCTACCGGCGAAGACATGGACATGGTTAGTTGTTGGGAATGTTGTTGTGTTTGTCTTGTTGGATAAAGAGTTAGATGTATGGCAGAGTTTTTTTTTAATTAATGTTTTTTAACGGAATTTATTTTTTCATATATAAGATAATTTTTCGCAATAAAAGTAACGTAGGTGAGCCCAAAAAGTCGAGCTAATGTTAATTTAAAAAAAGAAATCATAAAATAGGATATAATTTCTAATTTACATCAAATATTGTTCCTAAACGCGATTAGGAACCACGCCATTCAAGAAGACGCAGAGGGCCACTAAGCAAAGACAGGTTGGAAACCTCGTCTTTAATCCCAACACACCATGAGAAAATTTTCCTACGTATGTAAAAGACGTGGTTTCTAAACCCTTCTTTGCCCAATTGCCCCTAAAGAATGATTAAGAATCGTCCTCTTTATAAATTGAGTTAAACGATTCTTGATAGTATCTTACGGATGATATTTTGATAATTTTACAAGTTTCAACTGTATTTTGTAAAATTTTTACAACTAATTATATTTTGGTGCAAAGCTCATGAGAAATCCATGAAAAAGGCTGCCCGTGGTTATCAGGCTGATCCATTATCAAAATTTGTTATATATAAAAAAATAAAATAAAATGACAGGAGGAGGAAAGAGGTGGCTTGGCTTCCTTACCATCAATTAAGGGAATGTCCGAACGGTTCCCCTTGAATCTTGTTGACCTTCTCAAACCCCCGCCTTTTGTTTCTTGATTTGATGATCTCCTGTTTGTTTGTTTTTTCTTTGTCGGATGGCTGGGGGGAAGAAACGGTTTTCCTCCCTTTCTGTTGTTGTTTTCGTTTGAAAAAGAAGAAGATAAATTTACAAAATCACAACAATTCCCAGGAGAAAGGAAAGGGCAAAAATAATCCCACTTGAAAATCACATCCGTGTTCTTCTTTTTGGAAGATAAGAGAGGAGAGGAGGAGTTTTTCTGGGTTGTGGGTGTGTTTGAAACATGAATGAGAAGGTATTTGTCAGCAAAGAGCTCAATGCCAGGCACATCAAGGTTATCTGCTTTTTCGTTGTTCATGAATCTTTGTTTCCGGGACGTCTTTCTGAGTTTCCCGCTCTATTTGCTCGCCTGATTTCTGAATGCTGAGCATGCCAATCAAAACTCGCTTCCCTAAATGGTGTCAGTTTCCTGCAGATATTAGAAGGTCTCGTGAAACTTCCGGAGAACAGGGAGTGCGCAGACTGCCGGTCTAAGTAACATCTCTTTACTCTTGTCGTCGCGATAGTAGTGAAACTAGCTTTCCACTGGCCGCATCGAGCACACCCGTATACACAGAGACATAACACTGTAGAGGTGAATTGCAGGGCGCCGAGATGGGCGAGCGTCAACCTTGGGGTGTTCATATGCATGCAGTGCTCAGGAATCCACCGGAACCTCGGCGTGCACATTTCCAAGGTTTTCATTGTTTGATTTCTTCGATGTTCCGTGCTGCAGTTCTGATGGATTAAGGAATTCGAACCTGACATTATTTCTTGATAGGTAAGGTCAACTACGCTGGATACATGGCTCCCGGAGCAGGTTGCCTTCATGCAAGGTAAAAGAAAAGCCATTTCGCTTAATTTCCGAGGTTCGGCGTGAAGTACTGTAATAGGCCTTCGTAAAAACGAACAGGAATGGGGAACTTGCGGTCGAATGAGTACTGGGAGGCATGTCTCCCGACGGATTATGACAGGAGCGATGTCCACAAGTTCATCCGCGCCAAGTAAGTTATAACGGCATCCCTCCCACCTCTTGTCCGAATCAATGGATCTCAATAGAGGGATGGATGATAAAGCATGTTTTATGCCTGGGTGGTTGCGGAAATCCAGGTATGAGGAGAAGAGATGGGCCCCGAAGAATGCAGCCCCTCCTTTGCCTAAGCAGCCAGCCGAGAGGGGAGGCATTCCTCCGTCCTACTACGACGACTCCGTGCACCATGCCTGTCCAAGTGGCCTCCCGCCAAGGAAGACAAGGAACCTTTCCCTCGAAGAAGGGATTCTCACCCAACACGTGGCCACGATTGCTCCACCTACGAGACACCGCACAGTACGCATCCCACATAACATAGATTCTTTGGTCTCGAGATTCCCCACCTTTTGATATGATCCAACTTGTCCGCATCCACGTTTTGGCAGACATCAATGGACATGAAGGACGATGCTACTCCTCCAGTTACCAGTACAAGGGGACAAGAGTCCAAGAATGTCCCATCGGATCTTTTTGGCTTGCTCTATTCTCGTGACGCAAACAGGCAGCAACCTTCCACCAGGCACAATCCTGCAAGCTGGGCCACCTTCGAATGTAACATACTTTTCGAAACCCACTTTCCATGTTCGACTTCATCAGAAAGAAACAAGAGAAGAAAACTAGCAGATCTCACACAGCCTTCAAACAGAGTCGAATTAATGAAATGCCTGTGACTGCAGGACGAGATGAAGGGGAGGAAATAACACCTGAGCTAGGCTAGGCAGCATTTGTCTCGTCGTCGATGGAGGGATCACATTGCAAGATTTCAACAATATTAAGAGGTAAGACACGGCGCGGCAACTTCTACACAACTCGATAAAAAATACAGAACTTTTACCTGATTGGTTCAGAGGGATGGATTTTCAGGAAAAGTGTGGGTAAGACCGCCACAAACTTCTCAGACAGATGGCAACTTCAAAGAAAAATCCCGGCCACTTCGTCATCAAAACCAGCCAATATTTTTAGGGCAAAGGATAATATGAACATTGAATTGTATTGTATGTACATTGTCATTGCACTTACCTCCCCTCTGGATGAATCACACTGCAAATACTGAAACATATTGATCGTTTGAATCTGTGTAAGGGGTCATGGCGCAGAGTTCACCATTAACTATGCCCATGCATCTACATAAATAGCCTCTATTTTCTGATGCCTAAAACGCAACAAAACCGCCTTGAATCATGCGTACTTTTAAGATGAGCTGCAACATGAAAAAGGAACGCAATATCTTGTCTATAGAGCAAAATCTACCATAAATTGACTCGTGACTCCCATTCTTTCAAATGACTTTCCAGACAATCTCTCACCCACAAATTCTCCAAACAGTCATTGCACTTTGCAGAATTTGCATAAGTCAAGTAAGAATTGATCTCAAGGATCAACTAGCTAAACTCATCATGGATAGGACAGAAAGTTAAGCATTAATGAACCTTACCCAATCAGGTCGTCCAGGCAACCTCATTATGCAATTGGGCCATTGGTATGGATGGACCAGACCAGCCAGCAATCTGGTGCCATGCAATATCCTAAAGGAAGAGGTTTACAGAAAACCAAAATCATTTCAGCATCTTCTTAATCCCCCCTGTCAGCAGATGGCCTGTCACTCGCAATCCTGAGTTGTGATATAAAATTGAAGCACGCGACATATGAAAAATATACGTGAGGATTATACAGCCATTTTAATAATGAACTTGCATTGAGACTTCCACCACAAATATGGAAATCTTACATTAAACCTTCCATTGTGGTGATATGGAGGACCAAACAATCCTTATAACAAATAAGTCAAACGGGTGCTTCATCCGGCCAGCAAGCCAAAACATGAAAAATCCAGCGGGACTTTTCCTTCAAATGGAATCGAGTCCAGTTGAAAAAACCAAGGATTGTTTTAGAAACAACAACATGGAAGTGGACATTTCTTCTGTTTGAAGTTAGTAGCAAGTAGAAAATACTTTCAAAAAATGAAAAAGGCCCAGATAGTACAAATTTTTGTCAGTAAACTTGATCTCACCTTTCAAGAATCAGATATTTCACAGTTGAGATCAGAATCAGTCACTAACATCTACAAGTATGGAAAACAACCGTACAAAGGCAAGAATTTCATTATAAATTGCCAACATTTTTTTTAATATTGCTGAAAATCACAGGATTTCCTTTTCAATATCTGTGAAAATCACAGCATTTCCTTTTAATATTAGTGAATGTTACAATTGCTTCAGCTAAAACCCAAAATTCAAGACACGTCTGTGGCAGTTGCCTTTAGATGAATCTTCTCTACCTTGGCCTGCAATACAATTGGATCAGAAAGATAATCAGAAATCCTTGAAAGACATGGGAAAATGACTATTCAAAGAACTGCTAGGGAAAAAGTCCATGACAACTATCTCCATTACAATATACTCACTTTGAAAAATGGGAGAGGGAAATTATCGGAGACAGAAATCAGTAAAATGGGAGACTTTTCTCCATTCATTCATCCACTTTTATCCAACAATAGTACCATCTCCTGGTAAGCATATTTCGGTGTGATTTAAAGTTTCACTTGATAGCATATAGAAATAGAAACACAACTACAGCTGATATAGGTAAAAGAGAAGCAGACGAGCACCAAATGCAAAAATCTTTTGATGATTATATGGCAGTTGAAAAATGGATGTCGTTAAATCTATTAATTTTTGGTGAGACAAGATCAAATTGGAACAAGTAGACCACTGCCAATATTTCTCAAGAAAAGATTTAGTGACCACAACGCAACCGTTGTAGCAATGGAAGGAACTTTTACCCAATATTCCCTCTTTTTGCGAGAAATACACAACCACCTACATCTTCGACCGGCAATGGAAGTGTCCATGCTACTCAAACAATGGAAGCCATTAAAAATCCAAGAAGGCTAAGATTATTGACACCACCTTAAACTTCACCAACTGCCCCGAAAATTTAGACTTCTGCAAAATACATGCACAAACTGTCGGATTGAGCTTCACAATTAGAATGAAATGGGAAATAGAAGGAAGTGATGCCAAGAACAATCCGGAAGAACTAGACCAAAAACATTTCACTATATTTGAGAAAAAGTAGCCATGTTTCAGCTTTATTGCTCTTGCGTAACAGAAAAGACTGAAGCAGACTAATTGAGAACTTATATAAATACAAGTTATAAATAGGCATGAAAATGGAAATAGTTGAAAACTTACTTCTGAACAGAGCATGGTAAATTATTAGCTTCAAAATGGAACTCAACAATACTTCTATAGAAAAAAAAAAACATCTTCAAAATGCCAACACTTACATTTGTTATGAAGTTATGCATACAATGGACCATAGTTATAAGTTTAGACAGGATTCTAAAATTTAAAATTTGGTTACAATTTAACATAATTATAAATTTCAACAGGATTCTAAATTTGACATTTGGTGGAAGATTTCAGTTTATACGAAAACGTGGGACAGAAAAAGGCATAAATCTCCTTGTCTTTTTATATGATAGAAATCAGATAACAGTAAGGGGATTCAGTACCAGTCTTATAGCAAGAGGATATCGACCTAGACAATTTCCTGACATTCATAATCAAATTATTTCACAGACCTCAGGATAGTTAGGAGCCAATGCAGAAGCTTCCTTCGCATCTTCAAGAGCCCCACCGTAGTTGGACAAGGCCAACCTTGCAACAGACCTAACAAAGAAGAGCTTCTTGTGTCGTGAAAATAGTCGACTATAAAATCCAGTAAAACTTTTATTCATCCAAAGTCAATGAGGCCAAGCAGAGGTATCCATACCGAGCTTCATTCACTAAGATTTAAGATGCATCTACTTCAACAATGTAATATTCAAACATCCATGAAACTGATGGCAAACCTGTTCTTATACATCGTGTGGATTCCACCAGGTCGTTTCAAATTTATAGCCTGAGCATTGAAGATATAGAGATCACCAAAAAGCACCTCCTTTCACGTCAACAGGAGATATCTGCTCGTTCCAGATTCATCTCACTCCCCAGCCAATTCGCAATTATTACGGCCGCAATACTACAAGGTAGAACTCAGTAAGTTCATCTCATTCTATCATTTCACCGAGCACAATGCACAGCATTGAACCCCGCGACTTCCTTAACAGCATAAACAAGAGCTCAGACTGGGAGAATGGCCTTTCTCCAACTCATATTCCGCTCTCTTCCTCAACGCGAGCGCCTCTAACATCTTCAGGACCTCCCCGTCGCCATCGTCGCCATTAGAGCCGGAGATGACCCGCGCAGCACGAGCTGAGGTGCCGCAGTGACCAACGATGATGCCTTCAGGTAGAAGCGCGAGGTTGGGACCCGAACCGGCCTAGGCAACCACACATGCGGACGGTGACCACCGGCAGTGCGAGGGAGGTGAGAGTGTGGACGGTCTCCAGCGAGCCTTGCTTACGGCAGGTGCGGTTGGTGCACACACGGACCTCAGCCAGTGACGCAGGGCCGCGGTTGGAGCCGGCGATGACGGGACGGCGGGTTATGCGGCGGAAATGGGCGGCGACGGGTAGGGAGGGAATCGGAGGAGACAAAGACATGGGCCGTAACGGCCCATGGCGACGCTAATCCATGAGCAACGGCAAAACGAATATACGAGAAAAGTAGTTTTTCACACTGTAAAATCAAAAGGTGTTGAGCTAAAAATCCTCCCGAATGCGCATCGCTAGAGCAATGACCAGCGCCACAGCCCTTTGTCCTCCCATTCCTCATCTCCTTCCTCCGAACTTCCCCAAAACCAACCGTCTGCAAACTCCTCCCTCCCTCCTCGCGACAGTAGCCGTTTCAGTTACGCTTCGCCGGAATCGAGAAGTGACCGTCAGGAGGAATCCAGCCGTTATATTCTGCGCGTCGCTAGGAGGACTCGGCGAGAGTGTTTCTGCAGCGGCGGCAGAGGAGGAGGATAAGAGGGAGCGTGCTTCTTTGGTGGTGGTGAATTTCTATAAGTTTGTGAGGATCGAAGATCCTCGCTGTGAGGTCGCCAGGCACCTTACCTTCCTCGAGGTCTGCCCATAGTGGTCTTTTATTCTCGTTATTCTCGCTTATTCGATGTCATTTGTCTGGATGATGATGATAATTACGAGGTAGTGACCACGGTTCTGCATGCTCGTCGGCTTGATGGAGGAATTAGTAATTGCGCGGTGAATGCCTGCAGCAGTCACTGTTGGACAGACACATAGGATAGGATAATGTTGACTGGTGCATGCTTTTGATTATCGGAGAAGAGCATACAATGGTTACCGTTCAAGGCATTCCCTGCTTTTGAATTGGTGTCATTCTTTCAAATGGAATTTTGGCAGCCGAATTGACTAGTGATGAGAAATGAATATGGCTGAGAGTACTGTGGGGAATCCAATTTATCAAGTGTGGTTTGATTGTCTCTCCTATACTTCTCAACAGATTGGTTTTCACCCCAATTTCCATAGGCTTAGTTCTTATTTATTATTATTTGCTCATATTTGTCGGACTAGGTTTAAATTGGCGTCTGACTTTGTACAGGATCTTGACATACGCGGCCGCATATATCTCACCAAGCAAGGGATCAATGCACAGGTAGTAATTTCTATAACCACGTCTATGTCTTCTTTTGGGATGTTTTGCAGTAACCTTGTTCTCTTGATCACTACACCTTATATGGATGTTAAAAACCAAGTTGAGGTTGTTTGAAATGTCGATGTACTTTGTTGAGGCGGCATTTGAAGTGTAATCTTTCCATCTGTTTAGCCTCACCCAATATAGAAGTTGAAATAAGCTTATACGACTATTCATTTCCGTGTAATTGAACAGCCAATGCATCTATTTCCCTCCAATAGATTCGGAATGGTAGAATGATTGTTATTGTCGCTTTTTGGCTTTTCCATTTCTCTCAAAGTTTCAGTCCTTTTCGAGGCAGCTTTTTAACCTGTCTTCTGTCGAGGTCTGTAAATGGTGAAAGCAAGAAGGCAATTTGCATGTTTGTTTATTGTTCTATTCTACATTTGCGTAGTATAGTGGACCACGAGGGGATGCTCTTTGCTATGTGGAATGGTTGAAAGAAGATGGCAGATTTTCTGACATTATGGTTCAGATTTCACCTGCCCCTGATGGTCATGCTTTCCCAAGATTGAAGGTGCAATTAAGGCCCTTAGTTCAGGTGAGTCTGTTCCCTTTCAATGGCTGTTCTGTTGTCTTTGTAAAGAGTACTTTCTCCCAATGACTTGTTGGTGTTTTGCGTAAGACAAGCCTATTGAGTAACTGCACTTGAATTTGTGGATACGGTGATGATTAATTCTCTATTCTAGGTGGAGGGAGGTATATCCCATCTTCCTTTAGTTGACCCATCTAGGAGAGCTACACCATTGTCACCGTCAGACTGGAAGAAACAAATAGAAGCTGTAAACAATGACCACAGTGCCTCTAGTGCTGATTCAAGTGTTGTTGTACTGGATCTGAGGAATGGTAACTCCTTACTCCTAGAGTTGTTGCTTTCAGCCATTTGTTTGTCCTTTGAAGCTTGGAGTATGTTTTTGTACATTGTTCCACAAGTGACTTGGAGTATACTCATTACATGCATGTTTGTGTTGTGATTTCGATTCTTTTTGCGATCTTCCCTGCATGCAGGTTATGAATGGGATATCGGTCATTTCCGTGGCGCCATGCGTCCCGACGTCGATTGCTTTAGGAGCACTTCCTTTGGTTTATCCCAGTCACGTGTAAGTTTCATTGGTTTATTTGAGCTTTGTTCCATTATACGTTTGTCCGCAAAATATTTTTGCCCAATAGAGCATCAACTTTTAAAATTACTCAAATAGGGTAGAGAAATTGTTGTGGGAACAGTGATTTTCAATTGTAAAGAACTCGATGTTCCCAACAGCTATTTAGGGCCCCGAACAAGCTTTTAAGAACAGCGAGTTCCAAAATCTGGTAAGGAATGTTCCCAACAGTGAGTTCTTTTGTAAATAAAACTCGCTGTTGGGAACAACGATTTCTCAACCTATTTGAGGAACTTTAAAATTTGTTGCCCTATTATTGGGCGTATTATTTTGTCCACCAACGTTAATAGGGAACAAAGCTCTGGTTTATTTGGAGTTACAGTTCGCTGACTATGATGTTGTTCATTCTACAGCCTCTTTCGCAATATATATTTAGGATTCCTTGTCTACAGGCAGGCTTCCTATTGATGCATGCCTAAGTCATTGTTCAGTTCTGGCACTATGATCTGTTTGGGTCTTCTGCTAATGTGCAGATATGTTCTTCTGATCCCCTGGTTGATGTTGACAAAGAGAAGACGAACATTCTTATTTACTGCACAGGCGGTATTCGTTGTGACGTATATTCCACTATATTAAGGTATCCATTTTGACTTCCTCAAGTTATCTAAGATCAGAGAAATGAGTGGCTGGGCTTTGTATTGCCATTTTCTTAATTCATTTGGTTGTGAATCCCCCAGATTTACGTGTTCGGCTTATAGTGCAGAGAGAGAGGCTTTAAGAATCTCTACACATTGAAGGGAGGCGTCTCACACTATCTCAAGAAGGAAGGTCCGGCAGAGTGGATTGGCAACTTGTTTGTGTTTGACTCCCGCCTCTCCCTCCCTCCACCTGCTTTCCGACCAAATTGTTCCACAAAAGATGCATGTCTGCAACAACTTCATGTGGATGAAAAATTTGCTCGATGTTATACATGTGGTTCAATTGTGGATGAGTTGAGACACCGCAACTGTGCGAATCTCGACTGCAACCTGCTGTTTTTGTGAGTACTTATCCTCCTGTTCTTGCTCGTGGATTTACATATCAGATGACTGCACATAATTTACACGTCTATTGCTTTCCACAGATGCTGTCCAGAATGTTTACACAGTTTGAAAGGATGCTGCAGCCAGGCTTGTACCAGCGCCTCTCGCCTCAGACCTGTATTACCTGGCCGTCAGAGATACCAAAAGTGGCATCTCTATCGGGATACAAAAGTCCAAGCATGACCTTTTGAGGGCATTCGAGATATCATTTCGTGTTTCTTCTTGTCATGGAGCAGTGGATATGGAAGACCCCCGCCATGTGCTCATCCGAGCAGGATGGCCGGGGGCTCCTGCACCCTCCATCAGCATAATCAGGATCAGTGAACCTTCAAGATATCAACTCCAAATGGGTTGGTATTGAAGTTTGCACTGGTTTGGTAAGGAGCAGAAACAGCAGAGGAGATTGTCGGAGGTGAGAGGAGGCCACATCCAGTGGTAAGGAATTGCATTTTACTTTGTTACCTGTTATTCTATCAGGCTTATTTATTCCCTTTTCCTAAAGACTTTAAAACGAGCATACTTCTCTCAAATTTGGCCTTTCCTACCCTCATCAGCTTATGGTCGTGTTCTTGTGAGCCTCTTTCCGTTCGCCCTTTGTTTTTTTTTTTGCAATTTGAGGGTAAAAATGGTAGTCATTAACAGAACTAAGCTTGAGAACAGATTTGCCTATCAAAACTATTTTTACGGCTTCTACCACCCCCGATCAATGCAGCAAGTAGTAGAACCTGATATCCGAGTATTCTCGGTTCTGAAGTTAATTAAAGACTTGAATTTGGTCACCTACATGCTCGACATAGAAACATACACAACACAACAAAACCAACGTGATAGACAGAGAGCCAGGAAATAGATCCATAAACAGGCTCTCAATTTTTTGGCTTGCCACAAACAAAACTACTACGCAACGTTGGGGAGACTAACCAACAGTCTACTGGTTTCCTCAGCCTCATTAACAGGGATAGACACGACATAGACAGGGGAAAGGGTATTATTCACCCTACAAGGGGCGAGATTCATGCGATACCTGAGAGGGACCTTACCTTAACATACACCGAATCAAGAACAAACACGCCCATCAACCATAGCGGCATTAGATGCTCTCTAGCAATAAAACATGACCCTTTTGACGTTCTCTTTGAGGGGAGGAAGGGGTCTCACTTCAGCAACTGAGGTCGGCGAACGGGAGCTTCTGGACGTGGCACCCCCACCTCCACGGCCAGCAAAGCTTGAAACCGAGCCCCCATCCGATGTCTCTGGCTCCATGTAAAATCGGGCTCTAAATGCAGCTAGATGAGCATAATATGCCGGAGGAACTGCAGAGTTTCTCTAAATAAGTGGTGCCACAGACTGATGAATGAGAGGAGAGGGAGGGAGGGAGAGAGAGAGAGAGAGCTAACCAATAGAGACAGATCGAGTACATCTTGCATACCTGCAACAGCCAGAATCATGTCAGCAGTAAATCATTAATTCAAAATATTGCACTTAGGCCGAACACTCAGATTTGTTCAGCAGAAAACCAGACCAGAATTGTCTTACGTGTAACATACATTATTGGTCAGAGACTGCAGATCATCGGCCGAAAACTTGTTTTCATCCCAGAACACATGATAATGAGCTGGACGGCTGGTACCCTGAAGAATGGAAAGAAAAAGCAGCTTAGTAGCTGAGTTCAAGCACCAGGCATTCAATATTATAAGTCAAACAAGTCCCAGGGATTACTTTAATTCCAGCGTGGCTGCAAAGGTAGAAGTCAAACTCAGTTGGATGGCAAATTCTTGAATCTACAACAGTTCCTGCTCAATGGAAAACAAGAAAACTACAGATCATACAGGAAGTTTCAGCTAGAAACACTGGATGGAATGAGAAGTTCTTTACCAGGCAGAATGTTTCCACTCCGGTCCACAGCATTCCGATCCCCATAGTTGTTGGCGAACAATCTAGTATGATGGCGCTTTTGAACCACGACAAACGTTACTCAAGGCTGATAGTTTGGTTCCAATGATTCACATGCCTGACAAAAATTTGGATACAGACTTAAAATCTTTGTATAATGATTATAGAAAATAAAAATTTGGTGTGTGCAGGAGCATGCTCCTTCTGTGTACTTTTGGAAGATGACATAAAATTACCTTACGAATCGCATCAAGTTCAAACAACAAAACCTGATAAAATTGCCCTTCACTAACTCCATCTCTGCAATTCAAGTCAGACCGTGAATAGTGGTCCGTTATCTTAGATGAATATTGACAAATGGGTAAGCAAAAAGGGGCACCTGTAAAAAATAATGCGCTCTGGTTTCCGTCCAGTTGCTCTCCGGAATGATATAAGAAGCTCCCTGAAGAACGGATGGACATATATAAACATAACTAATCCCATCAAGAAAAATTTGAAATAACAGATTCATACTTCTGCTATCTCTTTTGCTATATTTTCTCAAACAGTGAAATAATCAGCACCAGGCCATAAATAAATAAAAAATAGAGATTGAGATTGACCATACTTGACCATTCCGCCAGTCACAGTCCCTCGGACAGGGTCCTGCCATTTTTTGAACAGATCTTCTGTCAGCTGTTGTCGATGAGCTGGAGCACAGACTAGGCCAGCATATTTCGTCACTTCTGGCCAATCTTGAGAAGCCACAACCTGGAACAATCATTAAATGAAGCACTACGGAACAAACTCTCCAAAAATAGCTTGTGCTACACAACAAAACAAATGCATTGATAACAAATAGAGTGGCATACTGCAGCTATCGATGGGCTAGAGTCCTCTCCAGGAGGAGGATGAGTAACATCAGCACCGAAAATTATAGTAGGACGGTCACTGACTAGAGGAATGCGCCTACATAGTGCATCAACTAGTACTGTATTCCTTCCACCAACTTTCACATTGATCTTTAGAGCAACATTTGCCAAGTATTGTTTGTTCTTCTTGAAAACTTGGGTTGTCAAGCAGTATTGGGAAACAATCCCAAGATCTGTCTCACAAATTCGCTTTAGGTCACCTGGACATCAGAAAGATGGACAGTAAGATTTAAACAAAAGATCAACATTTAATTTTCCCTGCAAGGAAAAAGTAAAAGGGGTGCCATACTTACCGTAAAGACTGCCATTGTTATCAGGCAGAATGACGACAAGCAAATCAACATCTCTTCCCCTTGGTTGGAGTCTAGTCATCACATCATGATATCGTGATTTCAAAACCTTTTCTACCTGATCAGGCCTTCCACTAGATAGTGGAAGTATAGGCTCCGGGTTGAATACCTACATCAGACAAATTCACCAGTTCCCAGTGTTCTGTACAAACCACTTGAGCTGAGAGCATTTCTAAGGTTGTGCAAGGCAGAACTTACCATGCATGAGATGTAACACATCTCAGCAAGCTCATAACAGAAATCACTGGCAACAGCATCTTGGACATGTCTTGAAAAATTAATACAGAGCCAGTTGTTCACAGTTCCACCATTGACCATTTTCTGCAAGGAGAAGAAACATTTAGCTGGAGGTAGAGCTATTCCTTGTTATATCATATCATGAATAAGTTCCTTATGTATAGGTCAATACACAAGCATTAATCTGCAGACAACACAGAAGACATTAACACAATGAATTTCAGGTTCTACACTGTCTATTTTTTGGTATCCTACTTAACTCATATCAAGCACGCCTTGCTGCAATCACAGACATCCTACTTCAGGAACCCTTGGTCATAGATTTGAGGCATGGAACAATAAGTCCGCATGCAAATACCGCCATCATGTCCTGTCCTCACACTAGTCCAGGACCTGTTCATTGGGATATCTCTCTCGTTTTTTCCCTATGAGCAATATAATAGAAAGACAAGAACGAGGATCCAATTCTTTAGAGCCAGATGTCCATGAAACTGGATCTCACATAATAAAGGGAAGATAGTCCACTTGCCCCCATTGGATTGATCATGGTTGCTACATGATGGGCATTGTCCAAGCACACGGGCTGAGAATACTAAGAGCGACCCGCCCAGTCATATGTAGCAATAAACTACTACTCGAGAGAAATTCATATTTCTACATGGAAGGGACGTATAATTATTCCTTAATTACAAGGAACCTTTGAACTGCCATTTCAGGAAAAAATTGCAGCATAACAAATTCAAATACAATTCTTGAGGAATGAATGGGAACTGTTAGTGCAATTCAAACAAACCAACATTATTTGGCAGTACCTTTAGAAAAATAATAGACTGGGTCAGCTAACCTTATTCATCATATTCCAGCAGCCAATCTCAGGAAGGCAATCCTTAATCCTGCCGGATTCATGATACTTGAGCTACAGAAATTTACAATTATAATTAGCAGGCACAGTTAGAGAACTTGATACATACGAAATGTTAAACAGAATCAAAGCTTTTTACCCGAGGTGCAGGAAGAACTCGTGCTTCTACTTGAGCAAGCTGCTCACTAATTTTTATTCCAAACTCCTTTGCATATGGATCATCAGAATAAGCATTATGATCCACGGTCTGATTATAAAGGAGATAACAACGTCAGAATGACTGATAATGGGCCAAAACAATATTACATTGACTTTAAAAGCAGGTTGATTGTAAGTAATACAGATATAGTATTCTTGGAAACAAGATAGAAATAGAACATTTCGACGGCCAGCATAAATGTCAAAAGAAGTGGAAGATACTTGGAGAAAATCACAGATACAACAGAATATAACATTCACAAACTTGAGTTAGGCCTTAATGTATTTCAGAACTCCAGAAAATTTGGTGTGGTCATGTTGGATATATGATAACAAGCACAGATTCTTCGGAATGTGATTAGGGGAAAAAGTTATAAAGCTGTCACTATTTGCAAATTTAACACAACACTGTATGATCACTCTGTCTTCATCTTAATGCAGGAAAAGATAGTTGTCCAATCCGAGACCTGAAAATACTATATTCCAAGAAAAACTAACTAAAATATCTATTTCACAGCTGGAAAAGGCCCAAAACTGCCAAGATATACTATTCGTCAACACACATTCCGGTGCACAGAGCAAACGTTTACAAAGAGATTACAGGTTACTGATGTTTGTTATGAATTTACCCTCCTACGTGTCTGGAACTCCATGGACATGGTCTCATGGTCCACCATTGTGGCTACAGACGACAACATCACGGAATACAATTGTGGGTAAAGGCGAAAGTGACAACATGGAATACCGCGGTGACTGAAGGTCACATTGACATGAGTTTTAGCAATCAAAACCAAATACTATTAGAATAATTTTAGCTTCTCCAAAAAGATAATGGATTTAAACAACAAGAATCACCTGTTGTGGCAGCAGATTCTTTTCAGAATGTTAGACAATGGTCAAAAGCAGAAAATATAAAACACAAGCAAGATTTGCAGCCACTTCATTGTAACTGTTCGATTAAAGTTATTTTTCCTGAAGGCACCAACTCATGTTAGAGCTAACTTCTACACAGAATTGTCAGACAAAAGAAGTTGCCATTCTGGTTAAATGAAGAAAAAGCCATTCTAACAACAAGATATAAGTATGGCTGTTTATGCCCTGACGAACCAACATTCTATTGAGCTTACAAAACCAATACTAATCTGACAGCAGAAAATATTACTTGCCAAAGGCTTTGATTTTCTAAAGATGCAGAGCAATTGCGACTGACCTTGATGATATCTTTCTCCCTGTCTTGAGGGCGTTGGCATGTCACCCTCAGCAATGCAGTTATTTGCTTCTCATTCAATCTTCTTGAATATCACCGGCCGTCTACGCTCTTGCAGACCTGTACTCAGCAGCACTCCAATCATAACCCCACATTACTAAGGAACCCCACAAAATTATTCAAGAATGCATTCGGTGAGAAAGGGACCTCCATTGGGAGATAATTTGGCCGCTGCTGATTTCCCACTTGCAAACAGGGCCATTGTGTATGCCTTATAACATAGTTATAGGTCTCATGGAAGTACTCCATCACCGACTTTCTCGTACCTCTTTCGTCCACCGGAAAACTGAATAGAAGAAAAATGACAACAGCTGATGCTGCATAAAGAATAATTCGTGGGTGGCCCTTCTAAAGAAATTCTCACGTTAGTTCTCTTGTCGCCAGTGAAGTAAGCCCGGTAATACGATACTTCCTACGCATATTACGCCCGGAAAGTTGGCAAGAAAAAAAAAATTAAGGCAGAGGAAGTCCGCCTTTGTAAGGCCGACTTCCCTCAGAACTTAAAAAAAAAAACAAACTTCGATTCCAATCACACACCTGTAATACAAATACTTCAACACAACATATTTCGAACCAACTCAACACAACTCAATTCAACTAAACTAAACTCAATTCAAATCAATTCAATATGCTAGTAAAGCAACCAACTAAAAAAAAGTACATAGGAGAAGTCTAAATGATCCTAATTTCTTCGGGAGCGCCTAGAGTAGAAGAATGATCCAAACCACCGCTGAGACTCTATCTGCGTTATCTGAGAAGAATCCTCTGCGTCACGAACGGGTGGTCGATCCCTCTTACTCTTCCTTGGTGCTTCGGGAGTGGACGACGTAGAGGCATATAATACCGGAGTCCTATAGGTATCCACCGGAGTCGGATCAATCACAAGAGACGGATATACATCGTGCTCCTGCGATTGCATGATGAACGCATCGACGTCAAACATGTCAATGTCTCGATGCTCCTCATGCTCCACTTCCTCCTCCTACTCCTCTTCCTCGTCTTGCTCCTCTCCTGGTCCTCTTCCTCCTCTTGCTGCTCCTCGTCCTCCGCGTGAGGTTCATTGGCTGGCTCAGCTTCAAAGTCGTTGTCAACCGCTGGCCCTTCCCGACGTCCATACAAGCGCATCGGGGTAAACTCTCACAAGAAGTTATGGCCCTTGTGAGAGATACTAGCGATGTGCTGTAACTCAGAAGGGTCATCTCTCTCGGATCGGATAGAGATGTTCCTCATTTGTTGCGTCTGCGAAGAAAGTATATCACTACAATGATTTATACATTAATGAAGGTAAATAGTCATTGTACTTACCACTATGCTCAGCATGTACCCGTGTGAGATAGATGTGGACGGGAGTGACGCATGTACCAAGTAATGTACTCCTTGTCTTGTTCCCAATGTAAAGGAACGATGTGGCTACCCCGGTGATGCCACAACTGGACGTATTTCGCGTGGATGTGCAACCAATTGTCCGATGACTTGCCACGCATGTCGATCCGGTGGAGGCGTGCCTCAGCGTCACATTTCCCAGGAATTAGTTGCTCGTCTCCAAATTGCCGAATGACTTTGTCCGGATAGTTCCATTCGACAATTAAGAAGCAGATCAGTGGCACACGTGCTCGCTAGCTGTCTTCACCGTCCAAGCAATAATCAGAAAGTCTGGCACGGACATCATCCGTGTATGGATGCCAAACGACCTGAGAAACGAACGAACATAACCAACCAATGAAATTTCGACAACCACAAGAAATTGAAAGAACATAAAGTCGAAGGAAAATACCTGGCGAGGACTCTGCCTATCTAGTGCTTCTTTGATAACAGATAGGACATGTGTAGCCACAACAGTCGTATCAAGAGCTGCACCCCATCGATATGCAAGAGGCATTCCTTGCCTCTGTCTGCTCCG
This sequence comes from Melastoma dodecandrum, assembly GCA_029817715.1. NCBI lineage: Eukaryota > Viridiplantae > Streptophyta > Magnoliopsida > Myrtales > Melastomataceae > Melastoma > Melastoma dodecandrum. Next base: position 4,438,642 of record JARUPY010000397.1, on the reverse strand, counting down.
GCGTCTGAGGGGAGATAAGTGTGGGAATCTGTCCCACGCCCTCGTCTGCAGCAATACTAAACGACCAGCCACCTGAGATGCATTCTTGTCTGCCGCTCTACATAACTGTCTGTATAACCGTGCTAGACAAGCTGATCCCCAGCTGTAACTACCACATATCTCAAAGTCCTCCAATAGCGGCAACCACATCAGATGCACTAGGTTGTCCGACTTATCCGGGAAAACCATTGATCCTATAAGCTGCAGTATGTATGCCCTGGTATGCATACGTACCTGCTCTTCCAGTGTATGTGCATCTAAGACGTCGAAACAGGAGGCCAACCAACTCATCTTCACCCTTCCCGCCTTCATCTGACCTGTTCCCGGAACGTCGCCTAGTAGATGAGCGCAAACCGCTGCGAAGTCGAAGCTGGTGTAGGAGATGACGGGGTCACCCTCAATCGGCAATCCGAGCTGAATCGCCACGTCCTCCAATGTCACAGTCATCTCTCCAACGCCATGTGGAAGGTATGAGTCTCCGGCCTCCATCGCTCCACTAATGCCGTGATAAGCGCATGATCCAGCTGAATGAATGGTAGCTTCGCAACTCCAAAGAAGCCAGCCTGTCGGAGGTATCTATCCATCTGATGGTCTCGAAGTATCTTCTTTACGCTACTTTCATGATGGCGACATTTCAAAACATTGTTCTGCATGAAAATGAAATTTCAATTGATTAGTAACATAACTCAAAATATACGAAATATTTAGTAAGATAAACATACCTCCGTATAAGATGAATCCTATACAACAGAAGAACGTGCTGCTCCAGGGAGTGCAGTACAGTCGGGTCTTGCGGTCCTGGCTCCATAGTATAACCTGCAAAGAGAAATGTAAATTATTTCTGCATTTTTAAGTGTTTATAATAAACGTACAAATGAAACATATCAAGTTTAATTCAAGATAATCCAATTACACCTTACAGTTTCATTTATTTGGACAACTACGGCGATTATGTTCCTCTCTTTTACAAAGACCGCAAGTCAACTTGGTCTTCCATTCCCTCACATCCATTTCATTGTGAATTCTAGTAGATTTGGGTCTCCCTTTCGGTCGTACCCTTTCTGGGTTCGGAACTACATTTGGGAATGTATACGCATCCCAATCTTCTTTACAATCAAATGAATGCCATGTGAATGAGTATACCGCCTTTTGATTAGCCCAAGTATAAATATTGTGAATTGAATCCGAGCCATCCACGTTAACATAGGCGAAACAAGCAAAGGCATGAGAACATGGTATCCGATAGGTTTGCCATTTCTTGCAGGAGCACCTCTGGTGTCGCAGGAAGACGTTCTTTGTCTTATAATTCCCCCGGGTCGTGACAACGAACGTACCTTCACCGCAATCTAGAAGGGTCACTTGGTGATTTCTGGCTTTCCTGATTCCTCTTTGAAAACGGTCCATGGCAACTTTAGTGAATTTCTCCTCCTTCCTTATCGCCGCATCACCTTCATCTGTTCTATTAATCCAATAAGCACAACAATTGTAGAAGGTCTTCCTCACTAAAGCAGAGACCGGAAGCGATCGAGCACCCCTTAGAACAGCATTGTAGCTCTCGCTGAAATTTGTCGTCATTATACCCCAACGGTGGCCCATGTCGTTACTGAGAGTCCATTGTGACCTATCCATCTCGTCGAAAAAGTCGGCTGATTCTGGAATAGTTTTTAGAATGTGACGCAAATATTGCTTCATCTTTGGAGGCGTACATTTTCTTGCAGTAATAGCTAGGCATTTCTTGCCACGTACATTCTTGTATCTCGAGTTGAAGTTACTAGCTACATGACATATACAAAACTTCACTGTGCAAAAGGTGGCGTCCAACCTACTTCAACATCGTTTACCGCCGCTAGAATACCATAATGCCTATCTGAAATCAAACATACGCCCTGACACTCATCGCCAACCACGTAACGTTTAAGGCATTTCAAAAACCATCCCCACGACTGGTAGCTTTCCTCATCTACGATTGCAAATGCTAAAGGAACGATATGATTGCTGCCATCCAAACTACAAGCAATTAATAACTTATGCTTGTATTTTCCGTACAAGAAAGTCCCGTCAATACTGACTACGAGGCGACAATAACGGAATGCCGTTACTGAAGGACCAAAACACCAGAATACTCTCTGGAAAACAAACTGCGAATCACCAACCATGCATGAACCCCCCAATCAACGCAACTATTAGGATTAGAGGCACGAATCGCGTTCAACAAATGTGGCAACTCGTTGTATGATTCATCCCATGAGCCATAAATAAATTCAATAGCTTTCCTTTTCGCATCTCACACCCTTCTCCTTGGCACTTCGTATCCATATTTCTCCTTTACCAAGTTGCGAAGAACTTTAACTTTAACTTCCGGACTATCACTTACAAACGACCTGAACATAGGTTCCATGAAATTTGAATCCAGACGTTCATGATCACGCGATAGTACGGGATTGACGCAACTATGAGGTTCACCAACTATTCTCACCTCAAACTCATCATCCTCTTTTGGTTGTATCGCCCTTAACCTCCACTTACAGCCCTTCTCGAATTCAGAACAACATATATTCCACAATATCTTCGTGGATTTAACAACCTCATAATTGCAATGTCTTAAAATATGAAAATTGTTCACCGAATTGATGAACATTTTCTTATTCTTGAAATGCATTCCCTTTCGAAATTCATCTATAAGGTCAGAATATTCGACAAGAGGATGCAAATTCTACTCCTCAAATCTCTCATGCACGTCATCGAGATATTCATTATAAAAGGGCAAAGGAGTCTCCTTCGAGCGACTTCACGAACTGGACCCTTCACCAGATTCAACAACCATAACCATATCGTTGTCGACATTCTCATCATCCGACATCTCATTGCCGGCATTCACATCGTTAAAAAACTCAGCATCAGTGTCGACATCTACATCAGAATTCATTATATCTTCATTGATATTGCCTTCATCTTCCATCAGAGGATTAGAAGATTCTCCAACAGTATAACATCTCTCTACTTCAGCCACGACAATTTCATTTCCAGCCACAACATCCATACGATGATCAACTTCCATCGGAACATTATAACAATGTTTGACCGAAAAACACCGCTCCACTTCCGCCTCGACATTCTCATTTTGACGTCCAACAACCATAGGACGATCCACTTCCACATTATGCTCTACTACCACCATTCCAGCCTCTATATTCTCAATTTGACGACGAACACCCATATAACGATGGCGTTCCACATTAGGCTCAACATCCACCATTCTAGCCTGAACATGCGTCACCGATACATCGGAGAACACATATATTTGTTGCACATTCCGTGGATTTGCAATAGCAAACTTAACAAGCAACTTCACATCTTTATCCACTTTAATAGGAACAAGATAATATTACACGTCAACATTATTTAACGCCAGAACGGGATACCTATGCGCTATCTGTAATGAAATTGCCGATTGTAAACCGATAGCTTGGCATATCAAGCGTTCGAAATTCTCGTAATTGACAAATTTCGGGGTTTCTGTTCTTGCTATTGAACCATTTTCATAACCAACTCCGTCAGCTCCATTAACGGTATTTCCATTATAAAAGATCAATAGCTCAACCGACGACATTGAAACACAACACCTAAATCAATTGAGCTATCAAATTAGAACATAAAGCTTAAAAATGAATACAATTTAGTTAATATACATTTTGTTGTTACTTAATAACTACCTAATTAATTACGATAATTAAATTCTTAGGATAATTATACTTGTTTAGTTGTTAATTACAATCAATAAGGTCAATTAAACACTTTCTTATCATCTATAAACCATAACTTACCACAATTTCCATCAAAATCACATAAACACTAAATCAATTATAATTAACCCTAATTAACAATTAATTACTAAAATTAAACGGTAATTAACTAGATACAAGTGAAAATTACACTATTACCGTTAGGGGACGGAAGCACGGGCTCGGGGACGGAATATCGGGGCAAGGGGGCTTCGATTGGGCGATTGCTGGCGGCCGGGGGGGCGGGGGCTGGCGGCTGGCTAGGGACGGAATGTCCTCCCGGAGTGCAATTTTTTTTTTAAACCTAGGGAAGTCGGTCTTACAAAGGCCGACTTCCATCGTGATTAAGGAAGTCGGCCTTTGTAAGGCCGACTTTGCCCCGACCGCCCTGAAGTGGGCCTTACAAAGGCCGACTTCATTATTCAATGGAAGTCGGCCTTTGTAACGCCGACTTCAGGGCGGTCGGAGCAAAGTCGGCCTTACAAAGGCCGACTTCCTTCATGAAGCGTCCCAGACTTCGTTTGCCAAAATTTTTCTAAATGTGGTGAAGTCGGCCTTTGTAAGACCGACTTTGGTGAGTTAGTTGGCGAATTTGCAAACTTAATGCGTCATTTGGCGAAATATTTCGCCAAATGACGTCATTAAGGAACAAAACTCGTTGTCTGGCAGCGGAAGCGGGTAAAACACAAGCAACAACTCACGCCCCCCGGCAGCTAATATAGCTTTGTTTTAAATTTGTAAGAAAATATTCCGTGAAATAACACACTTATGTTTAAAATTCATAAATAATAATTCTAATTGGATATTCGAAACGTCGTATTCGCTTGGTAAAAAATTTGATATGTTAATCTCAATTTCATAAAAATTTTGAAATTTTCTATGAGATCGAATTTCTTATTTCAAACATTGAATTCTCTTTATGGGTTCAATTCGGTATTCAAACACTAAATTCTTTAATCTTTTCACATATATTCGATGATAGAAATCTCGAATTCTTTACCAAGTGAATTCAATATTTTAAAAACTGAATAAGGGGCATTATTTTCCGAATTTTGAAAATGAGTGCCCTATTCTACGAAATATTTTTTTCATTTAACATTATTTTAGGACAGAACTCCCAACTAATACCCTTTCTATTTTAATAATTTTAACTAAAATATTTTTAATGTAAATTGCTTGATCAGATAAATAACTACTAAGTTTGATTTCCTTACTAGTTACAGTAAACTTCGTTAAAAAATGTTCAAACTCATCGGCTCCCGTGTAATATATGTAGTATGACTAAAAAAAATCACGAATTCAAACATTATAAAAAGATTATTTAATCGTTAGTGTTTGATCAAAAGTTTGGATGAAGGTGAACCATGAATTTAATCGGGCAACTTTTTATGAATAAGAAGTCCAAATTACCAATAATTTCATTTACTTTGTACGTCTCTTTGGACTTTTATAACATTTCAAAAGTACATAGCTTAAGGTTTGAAGCGCATACACATGTCATATCTCTCTAATCTTAAAAAATAAATAAATAATATATCGTCTTAGAAACACATGCATGTATCCATTTAAACTAGTAATAATATTTTAACGTGCATGTAACCATATTTAAGTGTAATAAGACGAAGTGGGGTGCGCGTACATATTACATCCGCGACGTGACAACTTATAATCTTTATCGTGTTTTTCTTGAAGTTTTGTACGGAAATACGGTTAGTTTTAAAAAAATTTTGCGAAATACGGTCTCAGTTTCGTAAAATATGGTTTTACCGTCGAAGGGGTGCGTTCTGAAAACGCGCCCATTGGATTACGAAGAGGGCGCGGTCCGGAAACGCGCCCTCCATGTGCCTCAGTGAGGGGCGGGTTTCTAAAACCCGCCCCTTACGCATGCACCGATCCCCAGCGAAATAATGCATAAGTGTTCAAGGGGCGCGGTCTCAAAACGCGCCCCTTGAAGAGGCCGTCCCCCCCGGCCCCCCCTGTCCCCCCTTATCGTTTTGGACGTCTGACGGGGACGGGTCACTGCCCCTCCGATCCCCCTCCGCCCCCCCCTCCGGTCCCCCCCTCAACAGTTAGGACACTCCCCCCTGTCCCCTCCCCCCGTCCCCCCTGTCCCCCCTTCAACCTTATGCCACTCCCCCCCGGTCCCTCCCTGTTCCCACAAGGGGCGGGTTTCCCCTTCTGCGGCATACAAGGGGCGCGGTTTGAGACGGCGCCCCTTGTTGGAATAACATAAGGGGCGGGTTTCCGTCTGGCAATACAACATTCCTATAAATAACTTTAGAAACCCCGTTTCAACAAACAGAAACAATTCATAGATAACATCCATACATCCAACACCAAACTTCGAAACAATGTAACACCCAACATTCAATAACAAAGCCAACGTCTATACATAATGTCCATCATCTAACGTACAAAGTCAAACGTCCAAATTTCATATCAGTAATGTCCCCTACGCTCGTAGATTTCCTCCTAACATAAGCCCTCACGACAGGGATTTCTGGAACTTCAGGCTGCTCCGATGGAATATCCGGGTACAGTTGTGTAATTTGAGAAGTTCCTTCTCCTTGTTGCAAACGGTCGTACCTGAAGAAGTTATATTAGTTAAGTTACGAAAGTTAAATGAATCTTAAATCGAAGGACTTACCCGAATTCTCTTGAGCCTTTAATCGGAGCTTCCGGTGTAGAACTGGACCCAACCTCGTAGTAAGGAGTGCCGAAATCGCCATAAACATGAGAAACTTGCAAGATGAGCATCCCTTCTCGCACTTCATGGCCCTCCTCGTCAAATACGGGGTCGTCGTATGTCCGTGGCTCCTCCTCATGTTCATGATCCTCTTCTGCAACGTCCATATGCTGAGGATGATCTTCCTCCATATGAGCTTCCTCCTCCATATGTTGTCCACCTTGCGGGATGAACTCGTATGCAGGTTGATCTTCCAACTCGCCGGTACGACCATATAATCTCACCGGTGTATACTCTCGCATCATTTCCATGGACTCCGCGGCAAGAGTAACGGCTTCCGGCTGGTCAGACCGAAGGTTTACCTTTCGGAAGTTATTCATCTACATCAGAAGTATAGGTTAAAATTGAAAAATGAATGAGAAATGTTATGAGATACTCATACTCATAAACGACTTACCAATGTTCCTAGCATGGAGCCGGTGTGCGATATGTGCTGCCTGGTGTGCTTGGCATACCATTTTGAATATCTAACGGGAGACTCCCAAATCAGCGGCACGACCATGTTAATCCAATCTTCCCACTTCTCCAAAAACACTTGGTGGATATCTCTCCAGTTGTTCATGGTCTTCCCGCATAAATCTATCCAATGGAGTGCTTTGCTTGTGTCACAACTCGCCGGCACGAGTTGATGATCGCCAAACTGACGAATCACTCTATCCAGGTACTGCCACTCCACGATATAGAAGCAAATCAACGGAAGTCTTGCACGCCAGAAAGCCTCACCAGATCGGCAGTAATCAGGAAGCATGGCGACCAACTCATCCGGGTAAGGATGCCAAATAATTTGCATATATCAATGTGAATGTGTGAGAAGAGTTCGATTTAATCAAACGAATTTGTTAGCTATAGAAGTTGACCTGATCCATGCTCTGCCTATCAAATGCCTCTCTGTAGGAGGAAAGAACATGGGTGGACACCGTGCGTACATCCTTCGCAACGGCCCATCTATGGCTCAAAGGCATATCTTCCACAAAGGGTGTACGAAGTCTCAGATGTGCTATATGAGGGAATCTATCACATGCCCAAATCTGTAGCAGTATCAACGGACCCTCTATCTGACTTGCCTTATGGTGAGCCGCCTTACACAAACTCCTATAAAGCCACGCAAGGCATGCACTTCCCCAACTATAATTTTCAGCCCTCTCAAAGCCAGCTAGCAGAGGCAACCAGAATAAGTGCACTAAACTATCTAAGAACAACATCCCACCAATCAGTTGCAGAATATATGCCCTGGTATGCATCTGCACTAACTCCTCAGGGGCATCTACAGGGATGTCACCAAAATTTGCAGCCAGCCAGCTCAGTCTAATACGACCAGACCTGATATTGTCACCCCTAGGTCTCCGGCCCAATAACTCTAAACACACCTCCTCATTAGATACGGATGTATCTGCTATCACCGCATCACCATCTACGGGCAAACCTAGCTGAATTGCCACATCCTGAAGGATGATAGTCATCTCACCATGCAACATGTGGAAGGTGTGCGTCTCCGGCCTCCAGCATTCCGTCAATGCTGTGATGAGGGCCCAGTCCAATGATATGAACGGAAGTTTAGCCACTCCATAGAATCCTGCTTGACGGAGGTATACGTCCATCCTAGGATCGGTGGCACCTCCCTTCAGCGATTTCTCAACCCGACGGCAAGTGAGAACGTTATTCTGTAGATAAAACACGAGTAAGTAAAAAAGATACGAATACATGAAACATATAAGATGCCACCAAGGTATGAATACATGAATTCATATACCACGCTATATCCGGCTTCCCATACAGCCGTCGATTGATGCTCTACTTGAGCATCAAGAATAGTTGTCTTTTTTGGTCCTGGACGCATTTTCCTGTTAGAAAATATAACAACAACGGTTAAAAACAAGAACAACTTAAGCATAAAATCAGAAATCACAACTTATTCAATTTAAATATTGAATAAACACTTACAAAGATTCCTATTAGGACAACTACGTCGGTTATGACCTTCCTTTCTACATAACCCACAACTAGTTTTTCGAGTTTTCTCCTTGATGTCCATTTCATTACGTATACGGGATGACCTTGGACGCCCTTTTGGTCTGACTCTTGTAGGATCGGGATTGACTCTCGGGAAAGGATATTCCGGCCAATCATCTTTGCAATCAAAAGAATGCCATTTCGAAGTATACACGGCTTTCTGACACTCGAATGAGTAGAAATGACTAATCACAGCGGTATGATCTACATGCATGTGTGCATAACATGCCAAAGCGTGCGAACACGGAATGCGATAGATTTGCCACTTCTTGCAGCTGCATTTCCATGCTTGAAGGAACACATACTTGAGTCGATGTTTTCCTCTAGTTTTCACGTCAAATCTACCCTCCTGTCGATCGAGAAGCACTACTTCATACCGTTTGGCTTTCTCCATACATTTGAACAACCGATTTGTACAAACACTTGTAAAACTTTCGCCAATTCTCAACGCAGAGTCAGCATCATCCCTTCTGGCTATCCAGTATGACACGCAATTATACCATATTTTTCGAACAAGAGCCGAAACTGGAAGATTTCTGGCACCTCTTATAACGGCGCTGTAACTCTCGCTCAAATTCGTAGTCATAAGACCATATCTATAAAAGTCATCCCGACTCAAACACCACTGCTCTTCATTCATCTCGGCGAAAAACTCACTAGCTTCTCATAATGTTTTTGTGCTTCACAGTCATCAATTTCCTCACTGCGGCTATCAACTTGCTTTTACAAGCAACATTTTTATATCTAGTATTGAAATTGCTTGCCACATGTCTAAGACAGAACCGTCAATGAGCAAATGGCGGGTTCCAGCCCATCTGCGGATCATTCACAGTCGCTTGAATGCCAACATGTCTGTCGGAAATCAAGCATACTCCTCCCGTCCTATCACCAACGACATATCCCTTAAGACATCTCAAGAACCAACTCCAAGAATCATAGCTTTCCTCATCAACCGGTGCAAATGCAAGCAGCACAATATGGTTATCCCCGTCCATAGCACAAGCAATTAAGAGTTTATGCCTATATTTACCATATCGAAATATGCAATCTATACTCCCAACTGGCCGACAATGAGTAAATGCCTGAATACACTGTCCAAACGCCCAAAAAAGTCTCTGAAACTGTAATACTTCCACATCGCCAAGATTATAAGTTGCACCCCAATCAACAATTGTTCCGGGGTTGGCAATTTTGATTGCATTCATTAGATGTGGCAACTCGTTATAAGATTCATCCCATTCGCCATATTCAACTTCAATTGCCTTCCTCTTTGCATCCCATACTCGTCTCCGAGCTACTTCGTACCCAAATCTCTCCTTTATTACATTCCATAGGAACGACACTTTCACTTCAGGAGATTCTCTAACAAAAGTACGAAAGTATGGAACCATAAAGTTACAGTCAAGTCGATCATGATCTTGGAAAAGCACTGCATTTAAACATGTATGCGCCTCACCAACGATGGTTATTTCAAACTCATCATCACAAGTACGTTGAATCGCGCGTAATCTCCACTTGCAACCAGAACCAACCTCAGAACAAAACACAGACCACGTCGTCTTATCTGACTCCACAATTTCGTAGTTATAATGGTTCTTGATATGGAACATATTAACCGTATGAATGAGATGATTCTTATGCTTGAAACGCATCCCTTTACGAAATTCAACCACAGCGTCTGGATCGTCCGTCATCCTAACTTCCTCATCATCCTCGAAAATGACTTTCCCAGTATCACCACTGTCTAGATAGAATGATAGAGGTTTTTTCCAACCGTTTCTTCCCAGAGGGACCAGCCTCATTAACCCCTACATTGTTATCATTGTTCCCTAAATCAACACAGTTAAACATTTCATCATCAGTATCCGCCTCATCAGAATTCACTATTGAATCAACGATATGATTTTCATATCGCCGATAAATAGTTTCGTTTAGAGCTTCTTCATCGCCCACATCACGTTCTAAATCTTCAAACGGATCACCCTCTTCATAATCGTCTCCGTAATCATTACCACCGTCATCATCCATATCACCATCCTCCTCATTACCCACATTACCACCATATCCGCTACACCCTTCATTCACCGGTACAAATCGACGAAAATTTCTATTAACTTCGAAATTTTCCATTCTCTCTTGCACAACATTTAACCCCTCATCCACATTCACTCCTACGGCTTGCATGTTACTACCGTGCTTACTTCTTGAATTTTTCGGCCTCCCTTCATTGCTAGAATTCCCATAAACTGATATCACATATACTTCTTGAATGCGGTCACCATTTGACATCGCAAACTCACACAACAACCTAACATCTTCATCATCACCAATCGGTACTAGCACAAAATTTATGCCGGAAGGATCATACGAAGGAACGGGATATCTATGACATATTTCCAGCCTACTTCCTTCGTTTAATCTCATTGCATTAGCAATGACCCTTTCGAATTGGACATAGTCCACATCAGCAGGTACCTTTATACGTTTCACTGGACCCCCTATTATAACCTACTCCTTGACTACCATGAATAACTATCCCATGACCATACAATAACAAATGAACTTGCGTCATTCAAACGTAAGGGAAAACTTACGTGAATTAGCTAACCTCTTGATCTTAATAATACCTACAACAATTCAAACAACGTATAATTAATCATCATAATTATAATACCAAACAACAATTCAAATAATACCAAACAACAATTGTAAATAATCAAATCAATTTATAAATTTATATACTAAATAATCAATCCTAAATTTTCAGTGTACATTTCTAACATAAATTTATAACCTAAATTTCTATCTTACATTTCTATCCTAAATTTCTATCCTAAATTTCTAACCATATTTTCTAACCTAAAATCTAACCTAATTTTCTATCTTAAATTTCTATCCTAAATTTCTAACCTAATTATATAACCTAAAAATCTCACCTAAATTTCTAACCTAATTTTCTAACCTAAATTTTGTAACCTAAAATATCTAACCTAAATAATTAAACTTACCGGATGATAATCGGATGTCGGACGGGCGGAGATCGGAGGTCGGACGTCGGAGGTCGGACGGGCGGACGGAGGACGAGGGGAGGACGAAAGACGAGAAGGACGGGGGACGGGACGAACGGATGTCGGAGGCGGGGAGGATGGAGGACGGGGCATAGGAGGACGGAGGTTGGTTTCGGTTACCGGGGGTCGGAGAAATCGAGGGTCGGAGGGGTCGGAGGGGTCGGGGGTCGGAAGGGTCGAAACGCGTTTTAGGGTTTCGGTTCCGATTTTGAAAATGCATTTTAGGGTTCTGAAAACCCGCCCCTTATTGTTTTATTGGAGGGACGGGTTTTCAAAACCCGCCCCCCGTCTGACGCCAAATACCCTTTGGAGGGGCGGGTTTGGGGGGGACAGGGGGGACTCGCCGAAGGTTGGGGGGGATAGGGGGGACCAGGGGGAGTGTTTTAACTGTTGAAGGGGGAACAGGGGGGACAGAGGGGGAGTGACCCGCCCCTGTCAGACGTCCAAAACGATAAGGAGGGACGGGGGGAGACGGCCTCTTCAAGGGGCGCGTTTTAGACCGCGCCCCTTGAACACTTATGCATTATTTCGCTACGGGATCGGTTCATGCGTAAGGGGCGGGATTTAGTCGCAGTAGGGGCGGGTTTTGGAAACCCACCACTCACTGGGGCACACGGAGGGCGCGTTTCCGGACCGCGCCCTCTTCGTAATCCAGCGCGCCTCTTCGACGGTAAAACCGTATTTTACGAAACTGGGACCGTATTTCGTAAATTTTTTTTAAAACTAACCGTATTTCCGTACAAAACTCGTTTTTTCTGGTACCTATCATTTAGTCATGTTTATCGCTATGTCTATCAACGGCTAGTACGATTTTCTCCCTAGTTGGATCGGTCATATCGACTTAAGAATCACTATAAATAACTACAATCTATCAAAGTCTTCTTTTTGGTTCCAGTGCACGTAATTTTTTTTTTTTTTTTATAAGTAGTGTACGTAATATTTGTTCTTCCTATCCAAGAGGAAGATGGAGATCGCGTGCTCCCTGGCGATTCCCTTCGTCGTGGTCATGGCCTCATCCTCAGACGAGAAACGTCCGAAGGATGAAAAGAACGGTATTGATCAGTAGTTTTGAGTTTTCTTGAGCACATGCATGATAATTTATGTTGTATTCTTCGTTTCGTCTTGTTTACTTTCATATTGGGTTCATTTGGCTACAACAAACAGAGGTTATATTGGATGGAGGTAAAGGTCGAATGGTTATAAAAATACATTTTCGAGACATTAGGATAAATCGAAAAAAAAAAGATCGAAGTACGAGGTATATTTGATAATTTGACCAAATAAAAAAGAAGCGATGCGAGCGACTTGCTTCTTTTTATTCGGGCATTAAATATGTTTATATCTTGATCATTTTTTCGATTTATCCTAACGTTTTAAAAATATTTTCCAATAACCTAACGTTCGGTCATTATTTCCAATATAACCTTCGTTAGTCAGCAACTAACAGCGTCATGTGTGACACAAGTCGTCTAAGGATATTCATTCCAATTTCAATACGTCAAATTATCAATTGTCTTATACTTTGGATTTTTTTCGATTTATGCTACTATTTCAAAAATATCTTCTTATAGCTTAACATAGTTTTCTGTCGAGATTGACCGTCACAAAGAAGGTGGTGGGAGAGGAGGAGGGCACGACGGCAGAGGTAGCTAGGATGGAGGAGGGCGAGGTGGTGGAGGCTACATGACTGAGGTTGACCATTAAGAAAGATGAGTCGGAAGAAGAAACGACTAGGGCGGATGAGGAGGTGGCATGACTTATGTCAATAATTACGGAGATGGATGTGGCTTCATAAAAGCCCGTTCGTTTTTACTAAGCCCATATGAACAGTTTGGTAAAACGTTAATATTTTACCAAGTCGAACAATTACTTAGTACAATAACAAACTTTTTAGTAAAAATGTACTAGCATTTTACTAAACCATTTTAGTAATTTAGTAATTTATCAAACAATTTTAGTATAAAAGTATTAAAATATATAGTAACAGGCTTAGTTATTTTACTAACGATTTACTAATCCACCAGCTTATTAAGGGGTTCTTTTAGGCAAATATATTAACAAGTAAAAGTTTAATACATTACTAACACTATTTAGTGCATTTTAGCGAGCTTGCTGACACGAATTTAGTAAAAGTTCATTCAATTAGACTAAATATGTACTAAGTTCATCTGCTTGTTATCAAACCACTTTGAAGCAAATTTAGGATATTTACTAAATTTTGTCGATTTTTAGTAAAAATGTACTAAAAATCAACAAAATTTAGTACATGACAAGTAAGCTTACTTATACGTCATTTTAGTCGGTTCCATTTACAACATATTTAAACTAGCCATGCTACCTAAATGTCCATAAAATTGGCTCCAAAGGCAATGTTTGTTGATACATTATATTACTCCAAAAAGTCTCGAAAGGAGGAGGGGGATGTAACCGCCCTGACCTCTACCCGACTTCATGCTTCACCTAGAATTCACAAGTGAGTCTACCCCAACTTGAATCAGCTCATGACAACCAAATAACTGCGCTGCTCTTAGATCATTATCACCGATCATGCCATATGATAAACCAATGTACCTCTACCTGGAATCAAACATCAATCTGGTTCCCACTGTCCGGTCGGTCGCCCATCTCCTGGGCATTCCCGTCCGCGCCGGTGCACCGATGCCGTCCGCGTGCTCTATTCCGACCTCCCTCCCTCATTCTGACCTACATCCCTTCGTCATTCCAACCTCTCTCCCCGATTCCAAAATCGTTTTTATGTGGAATGAATGGTGCATCTACCCTAATAATATTAGGGTTTCCAACCACTATATAGATTCTCCTAACTTAGTGTCGCTGCTCGAAGCACCGCGGCTGAAGCAATATTGCCATAGTTTCACAAACTCGAATCGTGTTTCACAAATTTTTTAACAATCAACAATATTTCCATACAAACTTCATGTAATCCTTTTACATGAAAAATGGCAGCCAAGGAGCACCACATTTTTACCTCATAGGAGGGAATGGCAACAGGAAATTAAAAGAAAACAGGGCAACGCATTGGTGTAAGAAAAAAATAACTATTCCACAAGTTGGATTCAGAATAAGAATGGGTAAAAAAATCATAAATTTTATTCTCGACTATCATCAATCTTAGTATGTACATACAAGGACGCTCTCTGCGGCAGGCTGATTCAATTCGCGCTCATAAACTACCCGACTTGTGGTCAAAAATGGGGATCGACATAACTGGAAAAGGCCTTAACCGACCGTAATGGAGGGTTGGGTAACTTTAAAAAAGCTCCAATGGACCATAACCTCTGTAAGGGGGCAAACAAACAGCAGTCTCTCTAAATCGCAGATAGGATTGAAGCTATACAGATTATGTATGTACCTCCAAACGGAAAACTACATGAAGTAGCTGAGCGACCTCGCCTTCCTCGATCCTCCTTCCCCATACAGTTCGTTCCACTGAAGCAACTCGTTCATGTTCGTTGACTCTGAAGACACGCTCGCACAAACCTGAAAACAAGGAGATACCCTAGGGTTTAGCATTTGGAAATACAACCTGACCTTGTCATATTCTGGGAGAATACAAGCAAAATCATCACACATGAAGGTAAAATCTAGAAGGAAAAGCAGTTTGCAGTAGATGGCATTGAGGAATTATTCCATTAACTACTTTTGTCAGATACCCTAGCATTTTTACGGAACTTGATTCATGCACAGATTATACCAGCTGCAAGCCAAATGCAGGAAAAACGGAAATGTGCTCGAGCAACTTTGAAACGTGAAGTCCAATATATTTTAAGTAATAATTGTGGGGCTCATTAGCTTTAAGAACAAGTTTATGAATAAGAGCAAATGACAAGTAAAATGAAAAGTGACGGCCATACCTGTTCATGTGCATGCTTGAAATCATCAATCTTCAGAGGACGAATATCTGCACTGCTATGCAATGGGGGCAATGATCTACACTCAGCCAATGCTAACATTTTCTCCTGAAAGTCGGCAAAAAGGTGTGCATGATCAGAGTTCTGTGCTAATTAATGAGCAACAGAAATGAGATTATAACATCAACCATCAACATCAACTATGCCATAAATATGGGAAATAATTTATCATATCAATATGTGGTCATGGATCTAGAAGCAATGTAGCAAGACATTCCTCTAAGATGATATGATTATCCACTAAGCCTCAAGTTTTGAACAGGAAGCAATTCTTCACATCCAGAATGTTGTTGCTGATGGAGAACCAATTCCATAAGTCCTTTATGTTCTTAGAAGTGAGAAAATCAGGTCAATATTCAACATTCATCACTATACAAAAAATATCTTCGGCACAGGGGTCATGCAGGTGAGGCTGGGCACCAGCCAAAGGAAAAGGAAAGCAGTTGCATGAAGGGGTAAAGGAAACAGAATATATTATGAAGCAACAAAGTAAGATATTATGTGAAGCTGCAAAGAATAGACCGGTGCCCTAAGGAGAAGAAATGAAGTTATGTGAAAACAATTCTAGCAGGGAATAACAAAATGGAAACATCCAAATATGAACATGATCCAACAACAGAAAATAAACAGGAAGCCGATGGGTTTGGGTCAAGAGTAAGAATGATAAACACACCACCAACCCGCACAGAGAAATGATGGTCATACTGACCTTCTTTTCCTTATCCAATATTTCTCTGATGGGAAAATGAGCAGCACTCACACAGAGATTCTGCAACCACATTAAGGGAAAATGTCACTTGGTAATGCAAAAAATGAATACAAGAGCAACTAAAAACTCAACAGGACACGGCAAAATAAGGACCTTCAGATCAGTTCCAGAGTATCCTTCTGTCATATTAGAAATTGCTTCAAGGTCAATGTCTGAAGCCATTTCTTCTTTAGACAGTATGACTTTAAGTATCTTTGCCCGACTTGTAGCATCGGGCAAGTTCACCATTAACCTGGAAGCATTTTTCATCATTAAATCAAACAGAATGATTAAATGAGTGGCATGCATTCTCACCATCATGCTAATTAGGACTACACAATACTGATACCTCCATAAAAAATGCTAACCTTCTTGGAAATCTCCTAATAACAGCTTCATCCAGATCAAAAGGTCTATTGGTAGCACCAAGTACCAACACCCGTTCCCTATCCTTCGTACGGAGACCATCCCAATTAACCATAAACTCGTTTTTCATCTTCCGCATGGCTTCATGCTCTCCTGGATTTTCTCTTCTTCCAAGCATGCTATCAACCTGAATCGATGGAAAATATTAGGAGAATAAATAGGCTTCGGAACGAAAAAAAAAAGGAGTTAGGATGGGGGAGTAAAATAACATAGCTTGTAACATGCATATTTGGGATATGCCCCTTAGAATTCATGCGTAATTTATTATATATATGGCATGGTCTAATTATATATATATATATAATAATCACATGCAGTGATATGGAATTCCTGGCTGATCAAATGCCTTCAAGAATTCTCAAACCTTTCTTCCCCTTTTCACAACCTTCATATATATTGAACTCTATTGTTTTCCCGTAAACATGATGCATTTCAGGTAATTCTAATGCCACGCTACATGCGATCCTCTCAATTCTAACTAATCTACTGTGTAATTTGACTTTTGTACCCCAAGCCTTTTCACTCATGCAAACTGAATTAACTCCTTGTTTTGGGCACATTTCTAACTTGAACTCCTATTCAACCATCCCATAGCATCTCCAAATACTTGAAACATCAGCATTCCAATGCCATCAAAACCAAACATATCATCATTATCAACTTGAAGCTAATTTACCCCATTACCCGTAATATATTAAATTCCCTAATAAGGTTGTGTTTGAGAGCATATAAAACCATGGGAAGGTTTTTTTTTTTTTGGTGGGGGAATGTTTTTAAAATGCTACGAAACAACTTAATTCTCACATAACTCAAAATTAAATTCAAAAGCTTTTCATTTCCAAGCTGTTACTCCGTCCCCAGTTTCAACCATATCGACCATAATTCCCAATGCTGCGGTGAGTTGACATTGCTAGATATATTCCTTTTAAGTTGCAGAACTGAGCCACTATTACTTAAACATTGCTTCAGATGTACTAAAATTTCTATATATTAAGGCTGTTTGTGATGCATAAAATTTTAAAGTTGAATAAGACTAACCTCGTCAATAAAGATAACACTTGGGGCAATTTTACTAGCTAGTGAGAAGACCGCTTTGACATACTTTTCACCTTCACCGAACCACTGCAAAAGAATTCATGGTGTCACTTGGGTTTGAGAAACATTTGCATTTATGACGTCAACCACACAGTTAAGCAAATGGTCAAGAACCTTCGACGATATGCTTGACATTGAGATGTTGATGAAGTTTGCCCCGGCCTCTGTTGCTACAGCTTTGGCAAGCATCGTTTTGCCGGTACCAGGAGGTCCAAAAAGCAGTATCCCTTTGCATGGCTAGAAAAAAGATACCACAATGATCAGAGGTCAACAAGTTAAGCAAACCCAATGAGGAGAAAGTAGCGATGAAACTTTGTATAACCTTAGTTAACTGTCCTTTCATAAACAGTTCCGGCCTCTGAAGAGGAAGCATCACCAATTCTTTCAAAGTATCCTTAACATTTTCCAAGGCCCCAATATCTTCAAAACTAACACCAATATCATTTGGTGGAATGACATCAGAAAGAAGTTTCTTCTCGAATTCATTATCAGTGACAACATCCTGAAAACACACCTTAATTAGAGATACTCCACAATAGATTTTTACGATTCCATACTGATTTTTAATGATGTAAATCCAATCAAAGCGTTTCAGCTGATACTAACACAGTACCTTGAGAGATTTCTTCACATTCTTAGTTTCATTTTGAGTTCCCTGGAAAATATTCCATCCATACTTAACGCTGCACAGAATTCACCACAAAAAATATTTGGTGCGTTGTTCTTGGAAACTTGTAACACACTTTAAAGTATCAGCAAATAGGACAGGAATACCTTTCACTTGAAATGAGGAGTTTCCCATCTCTAATTGACACTTCAGTAGAATCCATAAATTGATGACTCACAGCCCAGCCCACTAGCTTTTCCACACCTGACATCACTAAAAAATGTATAACTAACAAAAGATAAGAACAAAACATAAAATAAAAACAGCATCAGTGGCGGACATTAACCATCGTTTGTAAGATTTTGATCTTTTATACAAACTGATTCCAGATCTGGGCAGTCCAGTTTATTCCGGTTCAAGACCTGATAATCATCAAATATAATGATGGAAAAGAAAAATTAATGAGTACGTGAAGAGAAAAGAAAACTAAATACTTTACAAGATAACAAAGGGGAGTGAGGAAGAAAGAAAGGTAAAACGGTCCAAAAGCAATAAAAGCATGAGTCCCAGATTCTGCTCCATCCACACAGCTCACAAACTCATGAATGCAACCATTAAGTAATAACATCAAATTAGTTTCAACGATCATAGCTTATTATGCTCATAATTCTCACCAAGCGGATACTGGCTGCGTTCGATTGTGCTCTAAGTGTTTCAGTGTCCCGCTCTAACTGCTGCTTCCAGTCCAAAAGTAATCCTTCATCCTGAAAATAATACTCATAAGAATAAAAAAAGAATAAGAGAGATATTCCTAACACGTAAAATGACTACGATTTCGTACCTGAGGTAATTGTATGGTCACCTTGTTTGAGAAAAGACGACTGAGTTGCTTCATTGCTTTGGTATTTTCTCGGCTCCTATCATTAAGACGGCCGAAGCTATCCTGTAGTCACATTAACACGAGCCCCATCAAAAGAACTTTTAAAAATATGGGCTTCAGATTAAACGTCACATAGAAGCACTATATGAAAGGTTAAATGGATGTCACGTGATTTACAAACTAACTTCAATGTGTCAGAGGACGAGAAACCACCATAGTCACCTCCAAATATATTGGTTCTTATTATTTCTCTTCTTTTGCAAGCTTTTACAATCTTTCACCAATGGGAACTTCTCGTCGGCTTCTCCACTCAGGTTAAAACCCAAACTCTAGGCAATGATAGGAGGTCCTAGTCTTGTTTTACAATTGATAAATTTTAATTTATGCTATTTTTTAAACCTTTTTTATGAAACTAATAAAAAACGCGCAAAATGAACGCTAAGATGGATAACAGTTTTCCTAGTCCAAAGAATAATTCTTTCCCCAAAAAATAAAATTCACTATTAATGTCATCCAGCATGCTGTACAGCCAATTCAACATGCCATACTTGAAACAGTCGTCTCCACAACAGTGGACAACAATTAAAATCATCCATAAGAGGTCACTATAATAAATGACCATCCAGGCATATACCGGAAATGCTAAGTCCAATAAGGCTGTGGGGTTGCCTCCCAGTTTAGTGAACAAAAGCCCTCCAGCATGCGACTGAAAAAATGAAATGGGTGTCAGCCCAACAGCAAATAAAATAATAAGAGATATACCATAACCAAGTGATTTCCAACCGTTTCCTTTCGGCTGTCACATTGAAGATGAGAACCCACAATAACAACATTCTCTGGCAGATTCTCAAATTTAATCTTTAACATCTGACTGGCATCTTGGCTTCCTACAACAGCTTTCTCCACGTCCTTGATGAATAGTATGAGCGGACCATTTTCACTGGCATCTAGGACAACCTACAGGGTCCACAATTGAAGAACTCTAAGGACAATGAACGAAAAAAGAAAGAAATAAGACGACTCTTTTAGAGTTTAACAACATTGACCTCAAAAATTTCATCGAGAGCAAGGCAATCCATGTCTTCCCCTGTGGAACTTTCCAAGCGAAGGGAATTGGCTGTGAAAAAATTAAGGTGTCAGTATACATGCCAGTAGTTAGAAAGTAGGCTAGACATGACATGAAAATAACCCCATCTAATCACCAGAACAGAAGAATCCATGCTCCTTTTCACAATGGCCACCAAGGTTATTGCCTTCAGATATTGCCTTGTCAAATCTGACACCAATTTTCGCTGAACCATTTCCGTTTTCTTCGAAAGCAAGGATGACTTTGCCTCGATAACCATCGAGAGGTCCCCTGGTCCCCCAAAACAAAACACATTGAATTGGAAAGATGAACCAGGAAATGATGATAAACAGAACATGGAGAAAGGTCACTAGAAAATATTTGACACTAATATCCATAGATACAACTCCAAGAATACTTGTTTCACCAGAATCGTACCTTGAAGGCTGGAGAGTAGAAACTGCAGCTGGAATAGGCCCAACAAATCTCACCCGATCCCCTGATAATTAAAAAAGAAAAGGAACATAATTGAGGAGCATCCCGAGAAACCAATGCCACTTTCGATGATATAAGGATTGAGTTGAGAACCTCAAATTTCTAGGGAATATGAGAAAACTTGCCTTTCCTGAATTTGCATGTTTTGGATGTTGCAGTAGACACTTCTTGCTTTGGTTGAGCCTTAGCAGAAACAGTAGATCCACCAGTAATCTCAGCCTCAACACTCGATGTCGGCCTTTTCATCTGTGCAGAACTGGAATGTCCAGCCCTCTTGGAAAAAACAGATGGCCTTTCAAGCTTCACAAATTCCTTAGTTGACACAATATCTTTAGATAGCACATCCTGCAATAGATAAGTCTTATGTAAAAACGAATTACTGCATTCACGGCCATAACGGAATCACCATTCACCGGAGCATTTTGCACCAGAAAATTTCCTGTCCAAATGTTTTCTCCTTTATTTGATTCTCAAAGTTCCTTGATGATTAAAAAAATATATAGCGACACATTTTGATAAGTGAAAAAATATCTAACATGATTCCTCATTATATTAGAAAGGCTTAAATTGCTCCCAATGGCAATTGATCATTGAAAACCATCATTTAATAAACTGGAAAAGGGGATATACGTTAAAGAAAGCTTACACCAGGAAACAAAAGAGAATCTACAATAAGGAGATTGGCTGCAAAATGCTTTGCAAGTGCTTTTGTAAGTGTCTCTTGATATATTTCAGAGCCTAAATCAAGGCAAACACGAACAATAAAGAATAATTAGAAAATGTTAAAACAGGCAGGAAAATAATAAGAGATAAGTCAGGGGATATACCTGCAGGACCAGACAATAGAATCCGAGGAGACATGGTAGGTAAATCTGAAACATATTTCAAAAATTCGTTGCACTTCAGGTGAATGAAGGTAGAAGCGATAAGCACATCTTTTGTAGTATTGCTGCATGCAAAAAAAAATATGAATCACTAGGCACTCATTATTGTCTGGCATATTGAGAACTACAGATGAAAGTTACTAAATCATTGATAGAGAACCCGTGAAGTACTTCAAGATACTCTGTTGAAGTAAGTAGAAATTAAAGTGTGCCAAAGAGCATGAAGCTCACCTCAAGAAGTATGGAAATGTTTCAAATGAGACTTCAATTTTTTCAGGATCGAGGATTGATTGTTTTAAACTCTCTTTAAATGCCTTCCGCCAATCAGTCACTGGATTAGCCGACGGATCACTATCTTTGGGTAATTGTCTGATTTCTTGTTGCTCTTCGAGCATTCTATAAATAGTACCAGTCAGATCAAAGGTAGAAGTCGATCCTGCAAGCATTCGCAACAATGGCTTCAATTCATACTTAGACCTGGGCACCTTTTCACTGCCCGCTTCCCTACTAGCATCAGAACTGTCCCTATCCATGTTAACAGTTTCCTCGTTGCACTCCACGGACGGATCAACACCTTTTTCATCAGGGGACACAATATCTGCCGCGTCGTCATCATTAGAGCTATCTCGCACACCTGCATCGCCTAGTTGATCGTCAGATACCCCACAAACTGATTGCTCGACAGGTAATTCCGAACCACGTTGGACATCCATCCCACTTTTCCCTGGAGGAGGAAGAAGAGAAAAATCTTCTTGCAAATCAGTTAAGGAGGCTAAGAGTGATGAATCTCCAGGTCTAGTCTCCATCCGCATCTCGTTCATAGGAGAACTCTGAGCTTCTAACATGCATCCGGAAGCAAGTCCTCTATGTGGTAAATTGTCATCAAACTGCTGAAATACCTAACTATGCATTAAGGATACAATTGTAAAAAATAAAGTCTACTCTCTAGCATAAAAGTAACATGAAAGGGAAGAGCAGCAGCCAGACGACCAACTTAAATTTACATGTTTGGCCACTTCTTCAGGGCTGACTCTTTTCCCAGGCTATAGCACTGATGGAAGAAACAGTACAATTATTCTTCTCTTTTGAAACGTTTACTTAGGAGGTATAATAAAGGAACAATCCAGAGAAAGTATTCTCTATAAACTACGAAGAGAGACAGAATCTTTATCAAATTACCCAATGAAGAGCGCATATGTATTTGAATAGAAATCAGATGAAAAGGATACATATGAATGGTTGCCTTCAGCACTGAAAACCACTTCATCACCTCCAAAAAGAAGAACTTTACGATTCCGTCCATATACCTTCCCATTCACTTGGACAACACCTTTACATCCAGTGATTTCAAGCAGTGTCACAGATGAACCTCCACGCTAATCAAACATCATAACGTATCATCAGTCTTGTATGAAATCTATAAAAACTTCCTTTATATGATAATAGACTTTAAATATTTGAACTAGGAAATCTTCATGCAAAACAGAACTGAGACGAGCAGTTCCAGGAAAATTTAACCAGTAAAACAATAAATTTGTTAGACATACCACTATGTGCTTGATTTTACATAAGACATTGCTTATGGATGGATCAGAAAGGTATAAGTTGCAGTGGCGACCTTGACCAACGGTAAAAAGATTTTCTTGCATTACCAAGTGAGGATTCTGCAAAATAAAACTTGAAATAATCAGAGCCATTATCCTTCCAAAAAATGCGGAAACTTTAGTGAAAGTGTGTTACAACAAGTGCAAAGAGATGAACATGGACAATTTTGACATATAGTAAACAAACTCCCATATAATGTATGTGTTATGTCTAACACAACAGGCGCATGAAGGGTTTGTGCTGCACCAAATCACGAGACATCACAACAACGCCGCAACAAGCAAGGTTAACTCCAAATTGGACGGTTGTATACATATAGAATCTTTACAAATATTTGCAAAGGCAGTGTTTACATATTATCCCAAAATAATCAATCGGATGATAGGGAGGAGCTTTGTTCCTTCTTAACATTAGTTCGCAAAATAATTTGCGAAATAGGTCAGTCAAACCTAAAATTCGTCAATTAATGTTAATAACTCTGAGTTTAGAACTCAAATTTGTTTTCCCATTGAACTATGAGTTCTAAACTCATAGTTACGTTTAAGGGACATAAAATCTAAGTTTCAAACTCAAATTTTGAGCTGACCAACACCATCAGACGCCACGACGTTCGCCTCCTTCGAGGCACGGAGGGGGTGTTCTTTAAGTGCCCTGAACTCTGAGTTTTCGTTCAGCCCCTGTTGAACTCTGAGTTCTTTGAAAAATGAACAATTCCACACTCAAAGTTATTGGCATTAGTTGACGAATTTTAAGTTTGACCGACATATTTCGCAAATTATTTTACGAACTAACCTTACTAAGGAACAATCCTCCGGATAAGTAGACCAGCATACTGAGAGTTTTGTTCATAGTTACCGTTGGTCACGAAAATATTTCGTGTTTTAGGGCACACACTTTCGAAACTATTGAAATAATACCCCCCAACTCGGATTTGTAACAGTCAAGTACGATCCTTTAAGGAACTCGACTTTTTAAAACCCGAATTTGGGAGACTTTAAGTTTTTGACATAAGAAAACCTGAGTTGACTCCCTATGGTTTCATTTTTTTATTTTTTTGGTAAGTTAGGATTTGCATTAGAGCAAAGGAAGTTGAGCCGAAATTTACATCAATGGGCATTGCCCACTGCCTATTCCCACACAAATGCTAGTAAACCCAGAACCAATTAACACCCATTTTGAACAAAGGGCCGGCCGAGGTCTGGCGTCACTGATTGACTTAAGCTCGGTGCCATACAGCCCGCCAACCGAAGAATCCACCCGAATCAAAACCCATCAAATAGCCCACTGGTCGTCCTGCCGCCCAATCCGTCGGCCCCATCTTCCCACCGGCAAAGCTTCGGCCGTCTTGCGACTCCCGCGTTAGTCTTCCCCAAGCATCCTCCATCAACGACCTTCCAGCTCCTCTAACGGTATGGCTATTCGTTGGCCCCATCTTCCCACTAGCGAAGCTCCGGCCGTCTTGCGACTCCTACGCTAGTTTTCCCCGAGCGTCTTCCGTCGACGACCTTTCAGGTCCCCCGACGGTCTGGCTATCCAGCGGCACCTTACCTTTTTTTCTGAACAACCAACAGCCGTCGACACCATCCTCATTACTCCTTATGCTTCCAGCCTGGCCTCTCACGAGAGCCATGGCTTCCATTTCATGACGGTCAGCGACCATCACTACTGTTCTCCTTTCCCACGTCCGCCACACACCTTGTCTTGCTTGTTACCCCTCGTAACCATGTTTCCGACCCAATTCGAACCAAAACTGAAATTGTTATTCCACAACTTCCAACCCCGACAACCGTTATCTGACGACCAACCAAGCTAGGCCCCTACCAACAACTGCGGGGTGGCGCGGCCAAAAACCAGTAAGCCCAACTTCGCATAGTCCCACCACAAACCCACACACGCCAACACCATGTAGTTGAAAACATCGCACCGAGGGAGTGTCGGCGGTATATCAACCGACCCTCTGAGGGAAAGGCAGAGAGGGAGAAGGGGAATGGGTGGAGTTTGAGGGGCTCTACAGGCACCATAGGTGAACTTTTAGAGAGAAGGTAGAGAGTTTAGTGAGAGAATTTTGAGTTGACGAAATTCAGCTTTATAAAAACCGAGTTTGGAGCATTATTTCAAGAATTTCAAAAGTGATGCCATAAAACATGAAATATTTTCACAATCAACGCTAACTAGGAACGAAGGTCGGCATATTGACATAGTTCTGCAGCTAGGTTTTAAATTATATTAGCTTAAAAGCCAAGTCAATAACAAGGAAATGGATTTGAATTTGCAGGTCAGGCTAACAAAGGCAAAACCTACTTTATTGAAAATAAAAATGCAGGCATAGCACCAAGTATTCAACAGATTCCATTATCTTTTAGGCTAAATTAAATGCACATATGTTACCCATCCTCCACACAAATGTATCTACAAGGATCTAACAATAGATTGCATACAATATGAAATCCGTGTTACAGGAACGCCAACCTTCCATATTCCACAAAATAAAGAACATTACTAACACAGTGCCAACATCAGTTGAATTACTTAGTTACAGTAATGACACACTAACCATGCAATTTACATAAATAATAGTGATTCTGAGAGAACAGTCCGCATTGAAGAGCAAAAATTAATTAAACACCATCGGAAAATAAGTGGATAGGTGGCGTTACTTAAAATTTTGTTAATGTCTCACTAGCTACATTTTTGCCCCAAAAGAGGGCATCAATCTGAGAAACGTGACTTAAGCTTTAGCTAAGCACTCACTCGTGCACCAGTCAACCATCAGGCTTTGCTCTTAGGCAACACCCAAGCTCAACGCTGATATTAGTAGGGTCAACCCTCTTTCTCTAATCATTCATGATGTGAGTATCTATTAATCAAAAAGTCCTTGCTTATAGGCAATTTCAACTGCCAAGTTGCATAGGTCAATGCCAATTGGTATAGTCGTGACCCGAGGCAAGGGGCCCATTTCATAACTAAACTTACTACTGCTAACTTAGATTTTCAATTGAATCAGGATTCATCAAACTGCCATACACCAACAAGGGTCCATTCGACTATAGATAGAACTAGAGAGTTCATTATGTCCCCTGATTGGCAAAGATACCATATGAGATAAAAGCAACACAATCAAGTGCAGTGGGAGGGAAATTCTGCCAGTATAATAATTAATGATAATGTCACATCAAATGTACATTATTTTGGAATCTCAAAGTGATGAAGACAAGTAACTTATCCATTATTCTCAAACTGTAATGTCCTAGACCAGGGGAAACCACCATCTTCAATGCGCGAAGAGCTGAGCTAGAGTGGGGTAGGTAGAGGATGAAGGTACATATACACAGCCCTACACTAGTAATAAAAAATATTTGCAAAGGAGTTACTTTTAGCGCTCAATTGACCAGTCGGTGATCAAAATAGAAAATCTATCATATTGTCAACATCATACTTACACCCACTAACCCATAACTCCACGAATATGGAGACTAGACCATCAGAAGGTGACCAGAGTCAGTTCACATTCAAATCCAAACATATTTTTTTAACGAATTCTTCAGCTTCGTCTCAGACAGTTGGAAATAAAAAAATCATCGGCAACAAAAGCTATACTGTACTCAGTCTGTTGGAAAATCTAAATACCTAAAATAATAGGCATGCTTCAAAGAATTATAACAACTTCATAACATCCTATTAGAATATGTCTATACAATATTCTAGAGATCCCAGAAGATGTTATGGTTTAGACAAAAAAATAAAATTACATACTTCTAATAATCCCCTGTTCATGGCAAGCTTCACTGTATCTACCTCTATACAAGCACCAGGAGCCAAAAATATACCAAAGTTGAGAATTTCCATGTCCAAGCGGCACCAAGAGTAACTACACACTAGCTCCATTGGAACACACCCAATAGTATTACTACACACCATTCTAAAATCATCCTCCATCAGACTGCCCCTCCACCCTCCTTCCTTCACCTTAAGCCCAAATAACCTTACAAAACAATACTGCTAGAAATGCATTTTCTAGGTCAATATCTAACCCATTCAAAGGTAACACTCCATTACACATGTAATTTCCTTTACACGACCATTCGTCCTCATTTCATTCCCATACCTGACTTACTGCTACTCTAGCACAATAATAATTAACTTATGACGAGAGTTAAGAATGATCTTCATATTAGAAACTACGCCGAAAATCAATCTTTCATTGTAACAAACCAGCTTCAAGTTAACACCAAACTAGCCGCAGAGCACTTAGTGCCCCACGGATGCGCTATGCGTCGCGATCATCTATTAGCAACAGAGTCTATAAGATAACCGAGCAAACATGCTAACTCATCAAGAACATAACTTTATACTCACTCAAAGACCAACCCTCAGGATTGAAAACCAACGAGATCAAATAAGCAAGAGAAAAACATAGCATGTCTATCTTTCTTTCCTCCACAGTGACTGATTTCATGTCTTATAAGTTTCATGAATACCTCATGAGAGGGTGAGCTATCATAGCCCCTTCTGTGTAAAATCATGCGAGAGATGAAACAGACACACATGCACTCCTAATCAAATGTCTTTGAACATGAAATCTCACCTGACTAGATTGAGAAAGAAGCTGCCCCCAGATAGCCTTAGGGTTCTGCTTGCCTGCCTTCAATGACTTCCTCTTATGCCCAGAAGCCTTCTCTACATCCGGCCCAACTTCATCTAGTTTTGTAACATTACCATCATTAAAAAAAGAAAAATCCCATGAAGTCCTAATAAACAACAACCTACCCCTTCAGTAAACTTATACAAGATGTAAACAGGAGAATTATCAAGCCAAGTGCATAAACCCTTCTCTCAAAGGGCGAATAACATACCATTTGGCAGGGTAACTGTGCATGCCCCGTTCAAGTTCACCTTCTCCGCATCCAAGTCCTTCACATCTGTGATATGCGGATCACACGATCTTGCCCCCGAATCCTGTGGCTCGGCCTCCAAATCTTTTGCGGCAGGGGCTGATGAAACGCCCTCTGAAACCTGCCAATTCCGACAAAAAATAAGACCCAAATAATCCAATCTCCAAGAATTCCATAACCTATCAGCCAACCAACCCATAACCCAATCCAAACATTCCCACAAACACCTCCCGACAAATAAATAACCTATCTTTATGCAGACGGGCACAAATCGATCACCTTGGGGCGTTTCGGGAGAGGAGGCGAGGAAGGCGAGGCAGAGGACGAGGACGCGGGACGCTTGCTAGCTGCAGAGGATACGCTACGCCTGGTTTCCACCATGATCGATGCAGAACCCAGAAAGCAACCTCACGGAAACACTCCAAAGATCCTTTACGGGCTTCCAAGAGATCCCGGCAAGAGGATTGATGGGTTAGGGCGACATAGGGTAAAAGGGTGTGTGGATTTGGGAATTTTTTGAGGTTGTAAGAGAATATGGATCGAGTGGGAGGACGAAAAAGGTTGCGAGAACGGGGTGTGTTGTATTAGTAAATGATGTTAGTAGGTAAGGGGTTTGTTGAGAAAGTGAAGAAGTGACAGGTATGTGGTTATTATATTATAACAATTATTAGGTATTAATCATGTTTATTTATATTTATTATAGAAAAATTAATGTATTAAAAAATATTTTAAATCACTTCTTTTTTTAATTATTTGAATTATATAAAACAGGGCATATTGTTATCAGACATTTGAATTTCTTCAAAACTAAAAGCTGTGTTGTTTTAATTTTTATAATAATATAATCGATATTATTTTTAAAAAGTGATGATTTTAAAATATTTTCTTGAATTAAAAATTCTAAAAATGTAGAGATATAAAGTTACTGCTCTATTATAAATAAAACAAACAATTATTTTGGCTTTTATATATCATTCACGACCAATTAATTAGAGAAGATAGAAGATCTACCCCGCTTCAAAATATATTAAATTAATATATTAAATTCACATTTAATGATGATTTTTAAATTATTTCGTGTTAATAAATGCGACCTCATTTATAAAAAGATTTGTCACTTTTTGCATAATATAATTTGCTTTTTACATCGAAAGAAAAAGATCGTGTTTTTAAAATACGATTTTTGACACGAGAATCTTTAGCGTCCAGTTATGTTTTGTAATACTGTTAAGCGGAAAAAAAAATATGAAATAAATTAAATACTTTTAAAATTTCGCAAATAATATCTTAAAATCGAATTTTATAAATGCGATTTTCTAAAAGTAAAAAATAGTCGGACTTATAAAGTCTGACTTCGATGGTATTTTTGGAATTTCAAAACTAACTACCATATTTCGTAAATTTTTTTTAACGTCCGCTAAGCAAAATGTGAGTTTGCTATCTAGGAAATGATAGCATTAGTAATAAAAAGAGTTTGTACTTTTTATGTTTTACAATACTATAATTTATAAACGTTTAAGAACTCTAATACAAATAAAACAAGTGTTTGTCCGTTGTATATAATTCAGGCTAAACTAATTACTTACATAACTCTCCTATTAATAAAATATATTAAAATAATATGAATACTATATCACATCGTTTAAGAAATTCAATATCACATTTTTAATAATTTGTTTCGTGTAGAAAAGAGTATTTCTCAATATAAAAAGGAAAAAAGTAATTCGCCTTTTATATTATTTTTTAAAATACTATTTTAAGTCTTCACTAGAAGGGATGAGCTTTCATCGAACGCAATTCTTGCTATGCTAGAAAGCATCACGTTTTTTTTATGCGATCCACCACAAAAAGAAACGAAAGACTTCTTTATTTTTGCAATATTATTATTAATATTTAAAAAAAAAAAATAATTATTTTTTATTTTTAATTTAATTATAGGCATTTAAATTCACGACACGTTGAATTTAACGAGTGTCCCTAACCGCGATACTCATGGAATATATGAAAACAAATAAGCCGCATCAATTTATTTCATGAGTCGTGTGCATTACTCAATCGAGTTGGAGTCGAGTCATTGAAAAACACGACGGACGAAGTCAGCTCCATGAAAAATTCGCTCATAACTCATCTTCTTTGTTCATTTACCATTATCTGGTTGCACTTTTGGACTTGCATCATGCATCGATTGAGATATGTGATGCTTTCCATGGTTAGGAAATTCAATAGTATCTAAATAATGTGACATTACATATCATAATCAAAGACTATTTCCTCATCACATATAAAGAGTAATGTTCTTTATGTAGTCCATTTTAACCATCTTCCCTAATTTGTCAATACTCAAATAAAACACTTCCTCGTCAGTACACATATATATCATGATCTCTTCCATTCGAACCGATCCCGTTCGACACGTTCAGCTATATTATTGGTCAATAGATAAATAATATCAAGTACCTAGCTATTGACCACTATAATTGTGTTCTTTTTTAAAGAGGTCTCAAAATATTTACTAAAAAATTAAAATATTTGTTGATACTATTTCATTATTTGGCGGATTCTTTTTCATCGCTTTAATTTATTCTCATAGTTTAGTTACTATATTAGTTAATTGTATATTTAATTTGAATTGAGATGGAGTAATAAAGGCTAGCGGTAGTAGTAGATATCACACGATATGGTTAATTATATGGAGTTTTGTTCCTAAATAACGTTGGTCCGAAAACTAATTCGGCAAATAAAGAACTATTTCGTCTTCAGCAGGTTGATCTCCTCATGTCTACAAGCTATCATCTACAAACCGATGGTCAATCGGAGGTAGCCAACAAATGCTTGGAAAATTATTTGCGATGCATGACTGGTGAGCGACCAAAGGATTGGTTGCAGTGGCTTCCTTTGGCTGAATGGTGGTACAACACTTCGTACCATTCTTTTGCCAAAGCCACCCCTTATGAAATTGTCTATGGTCAGTCACCAGCTCTGCATATGCCGTATGTTGGAGGAGACAATGTTGTCGCAGCTGTGGATAGGAGTCTGCAGGCCAGGGAAGAATGTTTAAGGATGTTAAAGTTCCATTTGAAGCGTGCCCAAGATCGGTTTAAGTATCAAGCTGATAAAGGTAGGACGGATGTGGAGTTTGAGGTTGGTGATCTTGTCTATGTCAAGCTTCAACCTTATCGGCAGCGCACTCTTGCTAACAGACATTCAGCTAAATTGTCTCCACGCTTTTTTGGCCCTTTTCCAATCGTGGCCAGAATCGGCACAGTGGCTTACAAGTTACAATTACCTGTGGAAGCGAAACTTCACCCTGTTTTCCATGTTTCTCTCCTAAAGAAGCATGACGGTACAGCCCCTCTGACTTGTTCAATGCCAGATCTTGATGATCAGAACAATTTGTCTGCCAAGCCATTAGCCATTTTGGATCGGAAGATGGTTAAACAGGGGCAGGAGGCTGTGGTGTATGTTTTGGTTCATTGGTCGAATGGAGATATCAATGATGCTACATGGGAATCATATCCCGATTTCATTAGACGTTTTCCTGATTTTGAGTAAATCTTGATGTGGCGCTTGAGGACAAGCTGGCTTTTAAGGGGGGGAGGAATGAGTGTGGAGGGAAGAGTAGCTTGAGGACAAGCTAAATTCTAAGGGGAGTGGATTGTCATGTGCTGCAATTCTTTGTGATGCAGAGTATTCGCGGGAGCTGAAGAATTGGTTGTTACATGGTTGCAGTTCGTCAAATGACAGAAAGGATGTGGCGAAGGGAAGAAGAGAGGTGGAGCAAGTGCAACAAGAAGTAGTTGCTTAATAAACTGTTTCTGTTGTATTCGGTTAAAGTAGTCACAAATGTAGTTACAACATATAAGAAGGGAGAAAACAGGAGTTAGGAGGGAGGCTGGATTTGTAAAACTATTCTCTGTTTCTGTTGTACTTTGACATCCGACTTGAATGAAAGTTTCGGCTGAGTTCTTCAGGAAGATTAGTCCTTCTTCATTCCTTGTCTTCTTCGATTGTACATCGCGATCCTAGAAGGCTATTCCACTTAGTTAAAGAATTTCCAAACTTTCGATGGTATTTGATAAAATAATTTCCAGACCAACGTTATTTAAAAACAAAACACATATTTCTGTATTTTGAATTTGTTGCTTTGATACATTTGGTTTCGCAACAAAAATTATCACTTCTTCCACCAAAAGCATTACTCCTCCTCCAAGCACATGATTCCTTCATTCCCCTCTTATACACAAAATTGGCACCCGCCATTTAACCCAAACTCGGGTGCCTGAATGAAGCTGGAGGACATTCCCTAGTCAACGGTTACTATGTTCTTGGAGGACATTCCGCTAGTCATCGTCCAAATGGCAGCGAATACATATGTTCTGACCAAATATCCACTCAGGACAGGCGCAGGAGATCCCTTTTACAGACTCGGGCATGGCTCCTTCCCATTCTTCAACTTGTCAAATATTGCATTGTTCAGCAACTCTCTTGCGGAAGGCCTTTGAACAGGGTTCGGATCCATCATTGCCTGCATGGGGGAGATGCATCCACAGTTATCTAGTTCCTTGAATTCTATTATATTGTAATTCCAAAGGCATTTATACAAAAAGATGTATTAACTCTGAGGACAGGACGAACCTTGAGCAAGTTCTGAAACTGTAGGGAATGCCCAGGTAGAAGTGGCAGCTTCCCCTCCCTCAGATTCAGAAATGATGGACCGCTTTCCGGCAAAGGTGCACCCCTCACTAGCTCATATATAGAAACTCCCAAGGAGAATATGTCTGCCTTATCAAGGTATTCGTAGTTGTCATTCAAGATTTCATGGGGCATGTACCGCACGTCGCCTTCCTCCACGGGGAGACTCTTGTCAAGGAGCGTAGCACAACCAAAATCTCCAAGCTTATGGACCCCGCTTTTCACATATATATTATCTGGCTTCACATCTAAATGGGCAATTCCCCCTGCATGAATGAACGACAGTGCCTTGGCGATCTGCAGGTATTTAAACATCCATTAAAAGCAAAGCCATCTGATGAAAAAGAACTAAATGTAGCTAATCCTGGAGGTAAAGAAATCATAGATCGTGATGTATTCATAAGAACACAATGTTGCAACATTAACGTGACATATATTTTATTTATTCTCCATGCACTGAGATTATCTACTTCGGTTAGGAAGGGCATTCATGAGATGCTCCCTGTCCGAGGTAATTTTTCAGAGAATGAATTAGTCAGGTTATAGTCAGTGTTCATATGAAGTAAGTGGCACTTCAATGACAAAAGCATCCGCAGTTGGAATAATGTCAAGTGTACAACGAGCTTAAAAACTTTAAAGTCATTTAGATATCCAATCTAACGGCATCAAAACTGACTATGATGAAAAAGGATCACCTGATGGAGAACTACCAAAGCTTCATCCTCCGTGAACAAATGGGAAGGTCTTTGCATAGAGACACTGTAATCACACAGCTCCATTTGAATGTACAGATGTTCATTCTCGAACCAAGACGAGTAGTACCCAACAATGTTTTCTTGAGACCCTATAATGAAATGAACGAACTGGTAAGTGGGCACATTGCGGCAGATACGCATCTTTGATGATTCCATGGACAGCACCCAAACTAACCTAAACCAGCCAAGCATTGTACTTCCATCAATGCAATTCTCCTGCCAACGATGGCTTTAGCATGGCAAGACAAGCCATCGGAAAATACTCAAGAAACAGAAGTATCTTGCTCTACCTTTCTCTATCTAAATGCAAGGGCCTTGTACTTTGCTTCACAGCATACAAGCAACCGTCTATTCTTTTCAAGACTTGAAAAACTTGGCTGAAATTCCCAGCACCTATTTGCTGAAATTGGAACAAACAATAGTCACAACCCTCAGTAGACTCAGTTTCCAAACGTGATGCAGCAATATACCAATACATATGACAAATAGTTTAAAATATCAAATTGTAGACCTTAATTTCGTGGAAGTCTGTATGATACCTCGAAAGACCATCACCACCAACTACTGCAGGAAAAAAACCTGCATGACATCATCGAATATCACTGTTCTTACCAAGTCACTTACAGTTAGCAAAGAGCCTATTTAAATCAATCCCTGAGATGTTTTCGGATAATTAGTTATTTAAAACTCCTTGGAGACACCTCAAGAAGGAGACCTTGAGATTTCTCAACATAGCATAATGGGCAAATTATAGAAGGCATACCTGGGAATTTCACCCTTTGATTACCCAAAGGGCCAACATCAACATATGAAGTAGCACGAAGAAAGGGATTCTCAATGCAAGGTGGGGGCATGACTCGGCAACGTAAGGCTACAGCAGATTGTGAAATGTAACTATGAGGTTTCTCCAATCCATTTGTCTTTCTCTTCTCAAACCGAGCTTCATCGTCTTCTTCAACATCCGCGAGGCTTTCCAGGTGCTCACTTCCAAACAAGATGGGGCTTTGAGAATTAATAATGGTGCGACGATCTACATAGTCGATACTATCAAGTCAGAGAAAGCCTTAAGATATGCAACTAAACCTACTAAGGTACAAAAAACCTCAATCACCTTTTGCAGTCAACCCAACCACATCATCTGAATATGTCTAGATAGACTAATGAATAGCACCGACATCTTGAGTTACAAGAAGGCTATTTTGCCATGCACGAGAAAGCACGACATTTCGTATTTGCAGCACAGTAGAAATGGCTGCTTATCAAGTTGTTGTTATCACAAAGCAAGGCTGTGCCACTATAGCACTTCCTCAATCTAGCCATCAAAATGCGAAAATATAAATCCATGGTGCAAGAAGAAACAGAAAACCTAGAAACACAGCACCAATTCAAATTACAAGAGAACCACGTGCTTGAAGTACGCTACCATTATATCTTTGGGAGGTTTACTAGTGACGTTATATTCCTCTACTTCATAACAATTGTCTTACTTGAATGAACTCCTTGAGGAATGGGGAACTGAGGAGGTCTCACACCAGCAATGCTGGGGAATAAGCATCGGCAAACTCCCTGAAGTCCCCCATTCCTTATTATATAAATAGGCAAGCTGGGGAAATCTCGTATGAATAATAAGAAATGGCAATATCAGAAAACATGGGGAGGAGGGGGGTTGTTTGTGGAATACAAATATCTTTTCTCAAAGTCGAAAGGGGGCGATAATTGCAAATAGAGAGGGAATTAACCAGTCGAGCTCCAGCGAAATTCACATCAAATCCTTCAGAACAATAATTGCACATGATAAAAAATCATAAGGAACTACTGGATCATCTACTAAGAAATTGAAGCAATTTGCCTCACCCTGCCTGTATTGTCTGCTCGAAGCAGTGATAGTTTTCTCGGGAGACTTAGGGCAACGGATAACGTCCTGAGAAATCACATGCAAAAATTACAACCCGGAGAAATAGAAACGGCCTAATTCTAGTAAGAACGGGTAGAAATTGACGGCAAAACAAACTCAGAGGACAAATCGCCTACCTCCACCTTGCCACAGTCGAGATCACTAACCACATTCTGATCATTGGGAGTGATGTAATCAGGCGTACTGCATAAACATCAACGGGTGAACTCCACAAAATACACGCACGGGGCAAACACGAAAGATAACAGAATCCGACGCAGAAATTTACCAGAAGAAATCCTGACTGAGGATACAATCCACATTAGCGGGGGGTTCCGCGTCCAAGGAATCGCCACGAGCATCCTCCTCAAAGTCCATAACCCTAGGGACGAGGTCGATGGAAGACTGTTGGCGAAGAGACGCCTTGCCGAGCTGGACCTCGAGGTCAGCCAGGGACGACGAGGCAGTCCGCCTGGAGGCGGAAACGGAACCGGAACCCGAGCTCCTCTTCTTGCAGGCGGTAGCGGTGGTGGTGGTGGTTCGCTTGACGGCGCCCTTCCTCTTCATCTCCGCCCGCCGCCGTGTGGGGGGGGTGGTGGTGATGGTGGTGTGGGGAATTCGTGGGGAAATGTGAATTTTCGAATTGCGCGGGCTTATATTTTTTTAAGGAGCCATTTTCTTTTAGTATGTATATATATACATAGTAATTAACGTCCTTACGGTTAATTAAAAAAATTACGGTTATAAATTTCAGAAATTATCGACTACTTTTAAATTTCTCAAGAGCTGTGACTTTACTTGATAAAGTAGGTGAGTAACAAACTTATGTAAAAAAGTAGTTATTTGAAATAAAAACTTTATGAACGCATTAAATTTATTAGTTAACAATTTTTTATATCTCATCGTACGAGGAAAAAAGTACCTAAAAAGCCTATGGTAAAAATATATTTTTTAATTTACTCATGTTGCGAAAATAAATCATAAAACATAGTTTTATGTATATATATATATATACTAAAGACGACTTTATTATGAAAATAAATGTTATCTAGGTATATTATTTTTATTATACAAAGACTGGGTTTTATGCACCACAGCCGGGGGTATCGGAGAGAAACATCGTTCGACGTGACTTTCCTCCGTTGGCTTATATATCAATTTTGTAAATTAGGGGTACACAGGTCAGGGACACTTTTATTACTTGAATTAAATTAAAAAATTTCTTATATGAATAAGTGAAACTCATTTTTTTATTTATAAGATAAGGTGAAGAATAATAATAATAATTTTATCCTAGAATAAGAAATGTAGAACAAACCGTCAACCCTCTGATTGGAACAACTAAGGACCGGTTAAGGATATGTCCTAACTGATTACTCACAATCGATTGATTAGCGATTGTATATTAGATATATTAAGTTAAATATGCTACGGGGTTGGCGGTGGTGTTGGGTTACCGGGAAGCAAGGGATGCTACGGATTTTAGTTACATAATAAGGTTAGTCAAGAAAAATATATATATATTTTTTTATAATAGAATAGGTGGTTTCAAAATTCGTATAATGAACTTACCTGAAGTAGGTTTTTTATAAAGTCGATTTTACTCTTAAACAAAGCACACCTTGTATAAAGCTCATTTTCTAAAGTAGTGAAATCCGCCACGCATGTTTCGAAAGGGTAGTAAATTTTAAAATTCGTCGAATAATACCTATAAATAACTCTAACAGCAAACATTACTCCGTGAATATTTGCACGCACGGACATTTCTCAAAGTTAAATTAAACAAAGTGATTGAGAGGGAAGCGGCGAACGGTACGTGCACGTAACGGTTACATAGTTTACTAATTAATACTAACGAAAAGTAGTAATTTTTACTAAAAGTTGACCGTTACTAACGAAGTTAACGCATATTTAGTAAAAAAATGTAGTAAAATTTACTACTTTTCGGTCAACTTTTAGTAAAGTCAACGCAAACTTAGTAAAAAAGTATGGAAATTTTACTACTTTTTCACTGTTCATTCCAGTTCAAGTTTACTACTTTTGCGCTAACTTTACTAAAACATTTCCATTAGTAACGTCAACGCAGAATTAGTAATAAAAGCAGTAAATTTTACACCTTTTTTTACTAATTTTGCGTCTTTTTTTACTAATTTTTTCCGTATTTTAGTAAAGTCAAACCAGTTTTAGTAAAAAAAGGAGTAAAATTTACTACTTTTTTTACTAATTCTGTGTTGACGTTACTCACGGAAATGTTTTAGTAAAGTCAGCACAAGGTTAGTAAAAAAACGTAGTAAATTTTACTACTTTTTACTGTACGAATTATGCCGATAATTAGTAACTGTTTACTAATTGTGGTGTTTTTTTTAGTAAAAAACTCTTCCTCTTAGTAAATTTTACTAATTTTGAGTTGTTTTTACTAAAAACAGTAGTAAACTGTTATTAAAAAATGAAGGCGTTTACTAACAAATTTACTAATTAGAACAGTGTTTCCGAACCTATTTATGTTGTGAAATTACCTCTCTACCCTGGTTACTAAACTTATTACAAATTTACTAAACATATTACTAATTTTGTTTGCATTTAGTTAAACTGCGTAAATATTACTAACTTAATTAATAAGAATGAGGTCTAGTGTCGTAAAATTTACTAACTTTTTAACACACAGATCCGCATTTAATATATATTGGTAAAGCGTTTGTCGTTGGATTTGGGTTTCCTGGCTGCACCTCGTCCCCGAGTTCCTGTTGCAGGTCGGCTTCATCCCAGATCTTCGGCTGGCCGCCGTCTTCAACCCACACTCATTCTGCAGGTCATCCTCCGAGTTCTTCGGCTGGAGGGAATCGTCCCAGGTCTTCGGCATCGTCCCTCCTCTTCGGCCGCAGGTGGAGTTTCATGCTCATCTTCTTCAGCTGCAGCTGGTCCGACTGGGGAGCGTTGTTCGGCTGCAGGCGGAGTGACGGGTTCATCTTTTTCGGATTGTGGTGGATTTCGGGTTTGCGTCGTCGTTGGCCTGACGTCATGGAAAGTGCATTGAATGCGGAAAAAGTCAAGATTCGGTGAAGAACATGATGTCGATCCTGCAATTATCATTCATCATCCCTAATCTATTGATAACCTTTCATCATTAATGTGAATGTAGGTGACCAGGATGTTCACCACTTCTTCAATATACTCACTAATATGAATGAAGAACAGATGTTGAATATGTCATTGGGTACGGCCGAAGAAGTTGAAAAGTTCATTAAAATATATGCAATGGTTCATGGGTTTTCAGTTCGAAAAAGAGATCGGCAGAAATTAAGAAACGGTGAATGCGTCATGAGAAAGTGGGTTTGTTCAAGGGAAGGCGAGTGTTCCGATGTCCCTGTGTTGACAGCGAGAAGTCGGGTTAGAGCATCTGTCAAGAACGGTTGCAACTGTTTCTTTAAAGCGAGAGTAGAGGTTAATGGGCAGTGGAATTTGGTTGCAGTTAAGTTGGAACACAATCATTACATGGTGAGCGAACGTCTGTCATATTTCATACGAGAAAGGCGGTAAGTAGGCAACGAAGATATGACATTTGTCCGTCGAATGCTTGATGTTGGATTTAGACAGTGTGATATTATGCGACTAGTAGTACACGCATCTGGTGGACACTCACGTGTGGGTTTCCTAATGAAGGACCTCAATAACTGCAAGTTGAAGGAGGAGTTTGCTAAGGTGGCTGATTCAGTCTTTGCATATCTCCTGTCTAGGAGGAACAGTGAGAGTGGTATGGCGTTCGAATCACATGTGGAAAATAATGAAGTGACATGCATATATTGGGCGGACAGTACCTCAATCAGTGATTACCAAGCATTCGGCGATGTCATAGCACTAGACTCAACGTTCAAGACAAACAATTATGGAATGCAAATGGTGATCATCGTCGGTGTCAATCATCACCATCAAACTACCGTGTTTGGGTCTGCCTTGATGAGTTATGAAACCATTGCGGACTACAATTGGCTCCTACGTACTCATACATAGATCATGGGAGGCAAACATCCGCTAAGCGTGGTCACAGACGCCGACAAAGCGATGATTGCTTCTGTGAGAGAAGTATGGCCATTGTCAAGGCATATGTTATGTCTTTAGCATTTTAGTCGGAATATCAATTGTGGTGTACAGGACATGGGTATGCGAGCTCGTATTTCGTCATTCATGTACAACAGTAGACCAAGTGAAGAAGTTGAAGAGGAGTGGTCGCCTTTAATGAGCCATACTGGTTCCATAAGCATTAGATGGCTACAACAAATTTATGCATGCCGACATATGTGGCGGAAAACGTATCTACATGGTCATTTCTGGGCACAACTTAGAAGCACTCAACGATGCGAACGAATGCACAGTTACATGAAGGGATATGTCGACAGGAAACATAAACTGCATGATTTCGTTAACAATTTTGAGCGCGCAGTTACTGATCTTCGTCACAAGGAATACGAAGAGGACTTCAAATCAATGCATAAGGCATTCAAGCCAAGTACGATGTTGCGCCGACTAGAGGAGGATGCAAGTCAATTGTACATCCTGAGTTCTTTTCGTAGAGTTCAGTCCGAAATGGAAAAGGAAGCGCGATTTTATGTGGAAGATATAGTTGATGGGAATATAGCGAGGGTATACACTCTTTCGTGTTATGACGGTGAGCATAGATGCGTGCAAGTGTCATCTGGCAAACAAAATGTCGAACTCAGTTACAACTGCTTAAATTTTGAGACATTTGGTTTTCCGTGTGCCCATCTCTTCCACGTTGCGAAAGTTGAAGGATTCTTGACCATATCAAAGCATCTGGTCAATAAAAAGTGGACAAAAGTTAGCTAAAAGTGCAAGTTCTGAAGTTCTATCTTGCCGTGAATACGGTGTCGACATTAATAGTCTACGACAGGGTATTCTCATGACTGCATGCCGGCGGATGTGTTTTCTTGCTGGAAGATCAGACAACGCATTTCGGATGGTTCAGAAAAAAATTCAATCATTGACGTTGGAGTTGGAGAGTAGTACTGTGGAGAAGGAAGGTTTAACGGGGGTTGATAATCGCGTCGTGTATAATATTGGTGACCAGATTCGTAAAGAGTATGTCATTCACGGTAGCAAGGAAGAAACTGGGGTGGGTCCCTCTCAACGATTTTATGATCGTCGTCTCAATAACGAGAAACTACCAAACGTCTGTAGTGAAAGTTGTTTTGAAATAGAAGAGGATGTGCGCTGTGAAGATAGCTCAGTTTATGGACAGTTGAAGGTGTACCCATAACTTAAAATTTCGACAGCATAACGGCAGTATTTTGACAAAACATCAACGTGTTCATTCAGTTACCAAAGGTACGCTATGTACCCACCGACTATTCTGTTACAACGTTTACATATTCCAAAATTGCAACTTCGATTGAGCAGGTTGCCAGCTATTACAGGTCGTCAGCAGTTCGTCAAAATCAGGTCGTCAGCTCATCGAGAACGCAGGTTGCCAGCAGGTCGTCAAGATCATCTCGTCAGCAGGTCGAGAACGCAGGTTGCCGACAGGTCGTCATAATCAGGATTTGGACAGTTCTGCTCAAGGAATATACAGGATGCATCTGGTCCGTCAAGTGTCTATCGACCTGCTTCCCATGTTGAAGCATCACTGCTCTCCGGCTTCTTAGTCCTCTTGTTCGCATCATCTTTAACTTTCTGCTGTATTCTTTTCTTAACCTCATTCCCAGGCCATTTGATCATGCTAACAACCAGCCGCAACCTATCAGCAATGCC
The DNA here is from genome assembly GCA_029817715.1 of Melastoma dodecandrum. Classification (NCBI taxonomy): domain Eukaryota; kingdom Viridiplantae; phylum Streptophyta; class Magnoliopsida; order Myrtales; family Melastomataceae; genus Melastoma; species Melastoma dodecandrum. The sequence continues at coordinate 4,397,266 of JARUPY010000397.1, read as the reverse complement.
TATGGTCTAACACACACAGACATGCATTAAGGGACAACTGTCAGTGAAAAGAAAGCCAAGTTTCTATCCAGAATAGCAGCACAAATATAGTGATGCAGGAAAACGATCATATGGTCTAACTACACAAAGACTGCAAGTGTTTTGACAGTAATTACGTCGAATGAGTTAATGAACTTACCACTTCTTCAGCACCAAACAGGGGTTCAGCCAATGTCATGAATTTCATGACATATATTCCACATTCGCTTCTGCAGGAAAAGCAGTGCATAATATGTGTAACGGCTGGTAACGTTCATACAGTTGAAAAGAAAATCGGGTAATGTAGTTGGACGTACTCATTCCCGGCAGCCATCTGGTCGGGCACGTTAGTCGGATATGTTATTTTTTAGTTGGAAATGTCTGGTAATTGATACCCTTTTGCCTTTGATTTGACCCGATTCTCTTCCATAACGACGCTTAGAAGCTTTAATACACGATTATGAAGCTCTGATCTGCCCCTGACGTTGGACAGTTTTTTGTACATTGTGTCCATTATGAGGACTTCTTTTGTCCTGAATGACACAATCTGTAATGCCCAATGTGATTCCGCGACGCAAAGCGGAATAAAAATCTGCAAACGGGCATAGCATTCACTTTACGAAACAAAGAACATGGCAGAGGTCGTAAATTACTAAATTATAAGTACCTGGAGTGTCTGGATGCTTACCCATTGCACTTCGTGGTACTTCCCAATGTGAGACTTGAAGTGCGCATATAAGCCTGCGGCATTTGCTTTGCCTATGACGGGCATGTTTGCTGCACTATATTGCGTCGATGCAAGATTCTGAAATCGGTGCGTGGTTAGTGCATGGTCAATTCGGGTGGATTTGGAACATCAAGCAAACGTATCAGCACTTACCCCTAACCAACTTGAAAGGTACCAAATCCTTCTCATTTCGGGATCCATGCTACTTTGTAGCATGACGGCGTGGAAGTCTATAATCTGCAACAACGAATAGTCGCGTCGCCGACTTACATGGGTTAATCCTCATTTAAGGTTAGTAATTAAAAAGGTAATCTTACATTGTTGTCTATCCATCTTCGTGGCATAAGAGAATGCATCGCATGCCTATTAATGTATGCGGACTCCGTCATACAAAGACATTCACTGCAACAAATAATATTCATAAAAAATTGTTGAATAAACTTAAACAAATTCCCAATATCCCAATATCCGAAGACAGTGACACTAACCTATTGTCTCGGTCATCATTCTAAGCGTACTCAATGACACACCATTGAGCCGGTATAAATGTTTTCAGCTCACTAATGGGCACATCCACTGGGAAGTATTTTTGCAGTGCCTATCCATGACAAATTACAATAATGGATAAACCCATTAATCCTCATGAAGCTCACAGTCGAGGCAGGACGAGTGGGTATACTCCAGTCCATTTATACCTCAGGGATGGAGGACCGTCCACGCTTTCTTGTCCTTGTTACCGGCTTAGGCGGGACAAATGGACTGCAGTTAAATGTAGATGGCTTCCTCTCGGCCGTACGACGAGTGGTCTTTCTATTAAATACAGCCGTTGTCGATGATTCACTTTTCTGTGAATCATAGTGTAGCGAACTTTAATAGCAGTGATGTTCAACATACTTAACAACAGAAATGTGAATGCACGTCACCTTCAAATGCACTTCAACCTCTTCTCCAGTCTTCGTCACCCCTTTCCCCACTTCCGGATCACCATCCATGGGATGCTCTGTGTCGTCATCTACTTTAGCCGTGGGAACCTCTTCAAATTCTGCACCACGTTCATATCCTATAACATCCTTGTCCTTTGCTCTTGCTGTGGGGGTACCGCCGCCTTCCTCATGCACTGCGACTTCAGGCAGTACCTTCTCCTTTCCTTTGCTCGATTGCAGCAGCGACATCACACCCTCCTCGGATTTAGTTAGGCTGAACTCAGATTCACTCTCAATGTTACACCTAACAGCATCGGGAGTACCAAGCATTGCAGATAGTTTATTCAGAGCCCGCGCAAGTTGTTGCATCGGAACCTTCTGGCAAATTCTGTTGCATCTGAGGAGGATCATACGGGACCAGACTCTTCTCCGACATCAAATTGGAGCCTACCTCGACTATAGGAATACTGAAGCCCTTGTCCGGCAGACCGGAGTCCTCTGGTGGAGAAATAGGCTCACACACATTACCGGCAGGGTTGACATCAGCCGTTCCTTGTGTCACTCCTTCCTGAACACCCTCGGCTGCATGATCTTCCTCTTCGCCTCCAACCACCTTCTCGTGAGACTTACCACGCTCTTGTTGCATAACGGGATGGCCTTGTCGAGGTCTTTCTCTTTTCAGTTCTTTGAGAATCAATCCCAATTTGCGGACGATGTGCTCATTAGTAGCATGGAGTCTCAGAACAGAAAGTTCCACGTTCTGCTTATGCCACAATGCGTATAATCAGTATTTGCAAATCAGCTACATAAACCAAATGATAAACACATACAGACCAGCACACGAAATGAAGCATACCTTCAGACGACGCATCGCCACATCCATCTGCCCATTTTGGGTAACAGGTTCCACTTCTTCCTCTGCGTTACTTTCGACCTCGCGGGATTCCTATAAATGGAATTACTAAGAATATCACCTGGCGACATGTTAAAAATACGCTACTAGGCATTACAAGAAGGGCAAAACCTACGAGTTCAGCAAGATCAGCATTTGCAACTCTAAAAATGGCTTTCAGCCGGTCATCATCCCAATCCTGGCACAAAGGCGTACTCCTGCTCGTACTTCTTGATGTGGTCTCCTCCATTGACTTCTTGAAAGCGTAAAACATCTGGTGGATTCACAATTCCAACACATTAACAATGAGTAGTTCACATTAATAAATTCAATCAAAAAACAATCAATAAGCAACACACACACTGTACTATACATTCTCACCAGCAATACATGGACACAGCCTCCTATATACTTTGCGTGATGACCTTTGAAGGCCCTCACTTGGCTGCATAGAGTATCGACCACGTGAGTGGCCCAGTCAAACTTACAAATGGAGGCGACGTCACGTGTCGCGAGCAGGTACTCCTTGTCGATGTCGAATGCCGTCGTCGGACACAAATAGCAAAATCATCTTCCATATCTGTACTTTCCAACATATAAATAAACACGACATCATTGACGGTTCACAGCGCCTCACAAATCCATATCAAATTAACATAAAACGAAATGAAGATCGGACCCCACTCCAACCAGATGCCCTGAAAACAAACCAAATCGAAACCATAACAAAACCAAAAGCCAAAGCCAAACCAGATCAAAACCGAACCAACTCAAACCCGATTGTGCTTTCACCAAATTAAACCAAAACAACCAAACCGTTCTGGGTCCCAGGTACACGCTTAACAGCACAGACCCAGACCAAGTAAAACCCAATTATGAGCCAAAACAGGAGGAGTACCGACAAACAACAACTCAGGAGGACAACCAAGACCCACACCCAAACAAATTAGGACGCCCACCACCGACCCAAACCCTAATCAAACCCGAAAAGACAAACTGCAAAACGGAAGCAACTTGCAGAAGAGCCGCCCGCGAGGTTCATCCGCAACACCACACACGGCGGCCGGAAAGAAAAGCGGAGCACGAAGGGGACGATGGCCGGGAGTTAACAACGACACGAACGAAATGACGAGTCCAAGTAAAACCCAAGCATGACCCAAATCAGGAGGAGTACCGACAAGTGGTAACTCGCGAGGACTACCAACAACACCCACGACCCACAACCACAACCACAACCGCCACCCACACCCAATCAAATGAGGACACCCACCACCGACCCAAACCCTAATCACACGGGAAAAGACATACTGCAAAACGGAAGCGGGGGAACTTGAAGTTGATCAGCAACACCACACACGGCGGCCGGAAAGGAAAGCGGGCCACCAAGGGGACGATCGCCGGGAGTTACCAACGCTACGAACCGAATGACGACTTCGGTCCTCCGAAATTAGTAATAAGTTTAGTAACCTGGGTAGAGAGGTAATTTCACAACATAAATAGGTTCGGAGTTAGGTTCGGAAACACTGTTCTAATTAGTAAATTTGTTAGTAAACGCCTTCATTTTTTAGTAACAGTTTACTACATTTTTTAGTAAAAACAACTCAAAATTAGTAAAATTTACTAAGAGGGAGAGTTTTTTACTAAAAAAAAACACCACAATTAGTAAACAGTTACTAATTATCGGCATAATTCATACAGTAAAAAGTAGTAAAATTTACTACGTTTTTTTACTAACATTGCGCTGACTTTACTAAAATATTTCCGTTAGTAACGTCAACGCAGAATTAGTAAAAAAAAGTAGTAAATTTTACTCCTTTTTTTTACTAAAACTAGTTTGACTTTACTAAAATACGAAAAAAATTAGTAAAGTCAACACAAAATTAGTAAAAAAAGGAGTAAATTTTACTACTTCTTTTACTAATTCTGCGTTGACGTTACTAATGGAAATATTTTAGTAAAGTCAGCGCAAAAGTAGTAAACTTGAACTGGAATGAACAGTGAAAAAGTAGTAAAATTTCCATACATTTTTACTAAGTTTGCGTTGACTTTACTAAAAGTTGACCGAAAAGTAGTAAATTTTACTACATTTTTTACTAAATATGCGTTGACTTCGTTAGTAACGGTCAACTTTTAGTAAAAATTACTATTTTTCGTTAGTATTAATTAGTAAACTACGTAACCGTTACGTGCACGTACCGTTAGCCGCTTCCGATTGAGAGGGGGAGGGAGAGAGGCCAATCTGTTTGCTTTTTTAGTTGTTCTTTGTTCTTGAAACAACATATATCACATCACATCACCTCTACGACTCTCTAAATAGAGAAAATTTGGATCATCTCATTTAGTGGAATGTAGAGAACTGTTTAGTTTTTAGTTTTCCGTTTTTAAGAAAATTATGAAAAGGTGTTGGATTTAAAAAAAAAACTAAAAATAAAAATATTTTTTAAATTTCTACAAACTTTTGAAAACTACTACAACTAGTTTTCTATCTTTTTCTCCTACAAAATAATAAGAAATGTCAATATTTTTTTACTTTTTCTTAACTTTGCCTTCTTTCATCCTATAAATTTATTTGAATTTTCACTTCATCTCTTCTTCCCCACTTTTATCTACTTGTTGGGTGCACATTTTCTCTGCTTCTTCTCTGGTACTCGCTTTTTTTCTCTTCAATCTACTTGTCTGTCTTATTGTAATTTAGTTAAAAAAAGATAATTTACTTTATTGTTATATCTTTAGTCAATTTAAACTTGATCGACGTAAGTTGTTATAATAAAGAATTAAATTTTGATAGAGATTCGCTCGTATACTCAATTATAAGTAAAATAGTTCTAGTTAGGAAAATTTAATGAGTATTTGTCTCCTAATTTTCTTGTGTGTTATAAAATTAAAACAACTAAAATTGTTTTTAAATTTTTTTTTGATAATTTTTGAATACACGTTTCCGATTCTAAAAGAAATGAAAACATGATGAAAATAGTATTTAATCAAACCGGCCCCTAGTTATGGTAAAATCACATCGTTCACTTCATTCTTTTTGGCGCAATGTACAAAACGTTGATCTATGGAATTGGAGATGGTGGATTCGAGAGGATTGTACGGAATTACCGTTAGTTCACAGAAAAAATTTGTGAATTAGGGTTCTAAGTTTCTAAATCCTCGAAATACAATCCATAAATCGCGATTTTCAATTTATGAAAAAGTCGTGATTTCAAATGACGATTTAAGTACCGTTGGTCAAAATTACGATTTGAAACTGCAACTTTCTGTATATTTTATAAAGTCACGATTTCAAATGACGATTTAAGTACTTTTGGTCAAAATTACGGTTTAAAACTACAACTTTATGTATATTCTATAAAATCACGATTTGAAATCCTAATTTAAGGGAACTTAAATAAAAAATTTTAATTTTAGCAATGTCCGGTTTCAAATCCCCAGTTTACTATGAGGGAAGGGTAGAGGGTGGAGGGGAATGGGGAGAGGGGGATTACGAAAGGGTAGAGGGTGGAGGGGAACGAGGATAGGGGGATTACGGTGGAGGTCAAAGGGGATAGGAAAGGGGAATGGGGAAAAGGGATCGGGGAGGCAGGGAAAATAGGTGTTAGAGCAAAGTCGAGGTTGAGGGCAGGGGAAATGGGTGTCATAGCAAAGTCGGTGTTAACCGTCTTTGCTAAAATTAAATAATTCTGTTTAAGTCCCTATGGTTTGAAATTTCAACTTTACGAGACGTATAGTTATGGTTTCAAATCGCGACTTTGATAAAAATACTTAAGTCGCGGTTAATCCGACTTTTTGTAAATGGAAAATCGTACCGCAACTTAAGAGCTTAAGGGCTGTATTTCGGAATTTAAAAATTTAGAACACTAATTTGTAAAATTTTTCGAAAACCTCGGTGGTTTCGATTCCCATCCTTTTTCCTCGTCGATGAGGAGGACCTCCTTTCAATCCCATCGGTTTTCATCGTTTTTTTTTGTCTCCTGACGATCCTTCCGTTGGCAGTTCGAGCAAGACGTGGAAACTGTGGTTAGGGTGGAGCACAAGTTCTCTGCTGACGAGATCACCGAGGCCAACGTGGCCGTCTTGAGGGATTACATCGATGCTCGATTACGAGGCTCGCCGTCGTAACTGAGTTCCTGCACGATATGTTTCCTGTTCTTTTTAGCTTAGAGGCCTTTGACTGGAGATATCTTAGAATGGCGGTTAACCATCTTGCAATTGTTTAAGCAGTCACGATGTCCTGAATTAGGATGGCAATCCTCACCGAAGAACGATTCCTGGTTTCGATAGAGATGATATCGAGCCTATTCTAGATTAACATCCTTCGTTCTAATGAAGACGACTAGGATTTGGCTTTCCCTTACTCATAATTCTTGCAGGCCGTTTGGCAGAGTTCTATAATTTGGGATATCTCGTTGGTTGGAGTTTTGTACGGAAATATGGTTAGTTTTAAAAAAAATTTACAAAATACCGTCCGAGTTTCGTAAAATACGGTTTTACCATCGAACCCCTTAAAATGCAAAGAGGGCGGGTTATGTGCTAAGTGTTGAGGGGGCGGGTTTATATATACATGGTAAGGGACGCACCACTACGACGGTAAAACCGTATTTTACGAAACTCAGATCGTATTTCGCAAATTTTTTTTAAAACTAACTGTGTACAAAACTCTCGTTGGTTGTGCCAAGTTTGATTCGTTTGGTCTTGTTTGGTTTGTGTAAGAAGTCCGAGGAGCTTGATTCGTACTCCCCGACATGGAAAACCCCTCTACAGTCAGTTAACTTGATGCTGTTAATGGTCTTTTCTTCTTGAGAATAATCTCTTTCCCATGTTTAGATTGATTACTTGAAATTATTCTGCTTGGATAAAAATTTTGAGGTATTTTTGAAGTCCTGTTTGTGGTTCTTGACTTTTTACTTGTTTCGGCACCATATATTCATGGATGCAAACGGGTTTTGCCACCATGGAGAGCGCTTTATGTAACGATGTGCGTGTTGCCCTTAATCAAAATCTCATTCAGATGTGTTGGTAAGATTGATGCATACACAATCGGACAACACGTTGCATCTCTCAGTTCTTCGACTCTGGAATGCGCAGTCGTCTTTCTAAGATACACAAGTTGGCCAACGACTCGTTTATTCACCTGCACGCATGATTCTTAACCCATAATTTAGTTGACAAATCGTTTCCATGCCGAAAATGAAAGAGAGGCATTAAGTCCACGTGGTACTGTAATGGCGATAGGCCAGGAGGTCTGGACAATGTACAGTGGATGGCCTGCCATTGTGGAAATCATAGAATTGGTGATGGCAATTTGTAAGCCCTTGGTTCCGCAATCGTAGTTTGACTCAACCATCTCAAGAGGCTGTGCTATGGCAAGGCCTCAGCCTTTGATTCCGCAAATGCTGAGGGGGCCTATGGACGAGTACCGCATCAGATACTTGCAAGTCGGGTGGAAAGGACTGAGCATCCAGATATGCTTGGACCGCGCAGAGGCTGAGTACGAAATTCGGCACAGTTGTTAACGTTATCATGTAAAAGAGGAATATAAAAGGTCCGAAGATCACTACCGTTTGATTAGTATCATGGTTTAGCAAAAGTTTCGTGTCCGGATATTTTCTTACAAATTTCTTTTGGACTTCAACGCTAAAGGAGATGCGCTTTGAACTGAAAAATGTAATCAAGTCAAGTGAAAGTTTTCGCACGAAGGAGCCACCTTTAGCAATACTATTCTTTTCGAAGATAACGAACGAGAGAAGTAAAAGCCACCACGTCTCGCAAGCCCTCCCGCATGTGAGGAGGGAATATTTGGAGCAGAAAAGCAAGATCGAGATGGAATAATATGCCCACGAATGCGCAACTTATGTGTGGGAACAAAAAATAAAACAGAGAATCCATGGCGGCCACCGAAAGGTCCCCCCTCCTCTCCAGTCTTCCTCAGTGGAACGAAAAAGGTAATGTACTGTCTCCTGTATGCAGTTGTACGTATACTCTTCGAAATAATGGTAAGTCTACCATCTTAGGACTGTAATTCCAGGTGATGTCTACTACATGTATGGGGCAGCAATCGAAGCAGGTGCATATGTATGTATGAGCATGTAAAGCGGGTGATTCGCAACCGTTGTTGGAAGCGAAAAAAGAAAAATATCAAAGATTCAAAGGTTGTAAGGTTAAGAATTGTAAAAGATCGAGAGGATCTTATCATGGATTGACCAGCAGTAGCAACAGCAGCCCACCTTATTCCCTCCCCACTTTTGTGTCCGAGTACAAAGACATAGGATTCTGTTTTGATGATTAGTTTTTGCAAAGGCACCTTAAAGTTATCCTTCGTTCGTTAATCATTGGATTGTGCCGTGTGATCGCTCTGTCTTGGGTAGTTTACGGTGCCTTTTATGAAGTTCTGCGATGGCCGAGGGGGTGTTGTTCGATTATGTATGGTTACCGTGTTGTTTATATTAAGGATGCAAAGTTTACAGGGGTCAGAGTAAAATTTAACCTACTGCGTTCATCTGAGTCATGGTTACTATTCTCCGACTAATGCACGAGCCCGAGATCTTGGCTGAAGTCCGATTCTTTCGATAAGTCTTTTGAGACAACTGGTAGTGTGTGCACTTATGTGCCAAGACACTTTATTGTATTTGTGGATAAATAATTAATAAAGGCGAGTATTTATCATTGATTATTTTACTTTTCTGCATGTAAAATTATTAATGATAAAGTCCCACATATTAATGAGTATATTAATCTAAAATAGTCCGTGATCGGATAGATGTTTAGAGGGGACATGGACATCTAGATTATCGCTAAGTATAACTGAGGTCAAGATAGACCGAGGGATAGTGCATTCAAATTATACTTAGGGGTACCTTGAGATTAGGGTTACTGGACACGACCCGTTTAAGAGGATACCACATATTGAACATCATTGGTCAATCCTCTTTATGGACGAGAGTAACTGATCTTTTGACTTGAGACCTTCATTTATTCTATACGAGGAGTTTGTGCACTTTGACGTCGTTAAAAGCAGTCTTTAACTAGATTATAAGTAATACGATTGTTGGGTGTGTGACAAAGCGTAGAAAGAATAGTGTTGAGTCAAATATAGGATTCATCGCTCTTTTGGATTAGAGAGTTGACATCTAGGCGATATTAGTGACTCTAAAATCCATGGGCATGGGAGGAATGTTTTACATTCAAGTGAGTCTATTATATCTTGGTAATCAAGTAAAACAATTAATTTGGTGATGATGTATTTTGCGTCGAATTAATTGGGATGTCGGTTAGATGAAGAGATTGAATTACACAGTAATCGGTTCATAGTGCTTTATGATTTATGATCATTTTCTTAACACGTTGGGTGACTAAAAACTGTTGCTAGACGGTTACCTTAGTTTGTGTATGGATATACACTGCCTTCGTGTATAGGACCTAGAGGGCCGCACGCATAACACGTCAATAAGAACATTATATTATTGATTATTTAGTTGATACTAAATTAATCATTTTATTTTAGGATTAAAATTAATTGGTTTATTAATTTATTCTGAAATATCGGAAGCAAATAAATAGACCAAGATCGAATATGAATTTATTCATATCGTATTATATTAAATAAAGGATATGAAATAAACATTTAATAATTTTTTAAATTTTATATCGTAGATATTTTATTCGAGAAAGTAATATTGATTAAATTATTTTAATGCATATATGTACTGTTTTTGTTTTAGTGGTTAGAAGAAATTTTGCATTAAGATAATTTAATATTTTAATCTATCTGCACGTTTGGTTACATTTAAATAATTATTCTTTGTCGTTGTTGTTACATCTACTTGAAATGTATTTTGTGAATGAATCCTAAGATTTTTCTTTTAAGGCAAGAAATTTAATGAGATTGGAAGTGGTAGTCAGATAACCGGTAGATCGGGAGATAGAGTGTACCGTTGGTCCTTGGAGGACATAATCTAAAAGAAAATCAACCCCAAAAGAAAACAGAGGTATGAGTTTTTTGCTTCCGAAAATTATTCGTCGATCCAAGAGGCTAGCACCTATAAGATCGTCGAGAGGTTTGTAATCGCGTACGCGTGGATATCAGAATGATTAAAGTACGTATTATCCGGTCCCATGCGATGAGCTTCTAAACTTCCTTATTGTTGAATAGTTGGGGGAAGTCGCATACGTCCCATCGCGAGCACCTACAATGTAATGATCACATTGCTTTTTCCCACAAATGGAATGAGAAGTGGGCCCATGTAAATGATCCGCTAGAAGAGTCATACGTGGGGCTCTTGATCGTTCACCACCATTCTTATTTTGCCGGAAAAGTGGATGTACGATTTTCGGGTAAGTTATTTTATTATTTCATCAAAAATGTTGTTAGATCTTGTTATTTTTTGGCATAAAAGTTTATATTTTTTATTTCCGCTCCGCCCTAAAACCAGCAACAACACCCTCACTCGACTCCGAAACAGAACCCGAGTCATCCCTATATATGTACCGCCACACGAATGCTGGCTGTCCTCATAAGCGACTCGGACCTTCCTCCCTCTCTATAAAAGGCTGGTCAGATCAAACACGAACGCTCCCAGAGCTTGATCCGACAGCAAAAGCCTTGCGAAGAGGAGAGGAACCTGAGAAAAGCAGATGGACAAGGTGAAGGCATATGCGTCGGAGCCCGGGGTGGTTATATTCAGCAAGAGCACGTGCTGCCTGAGCTACACCGTGACCTTCCTCTTCCAGGAGCTCGGGGTGAACCCGTCGGTCCACGAGATAGACCGCGACCCCGACTATCGCGAGATAGAAAGGGCCCTCATCAGGCTGGGGTGCAGCACGGCTGTGCCTGCAGTGTTCATCGATGGGAAGCTCGTCGGTTCGACCAACGAGGTCATGTCCCGCCACCTCAACGGGTCACTCCTCCCGATGCTGAGGCCGTACCAGGCCCAGTCTTGAACTTCACCCTTCGACGGTCGCTGGCTAAGGCGACTACATCCTATGACTAAGAATGGTTGGGAATAAGATGGACTAGTTATAGGGAACTAGATCATGTGTTTTCAGACAAACTGAATGATGAATCAACATCATCCATCTTTGTCTCTGTGTTTGTAAAATCCTCATCAATGATGGGGTGGTGGTGGTATTTGTAGTCTTTTGTTTTGTTAGCTTTGGCTAGCTTCTTTGGATTTAGGTGCTGGTGTTGTGTTTGCTAGTGTTATTGTGAAGCTTAAGCTTTAATTTGGATGATAATCCAAAAACTTAATCTGAACTGGTGAATTACATTTTTTGGGCCTTGTACTAATTGAAATCCTGTAAGACCAAAACCATATGCCCCAATTGTGCTGAGGCTTTATATCTTCAGTGTTCCTTGGTGCAGTAATAATCTATTCCATGTCCTCCCTGTTTAGAATATTGGTTGGGTGGCCTGTCCTCGATAACTATTTTACGAAAACAAGCCCCTATGACTTGAACCACAGCCGAATATTTCAAGATGAATCTCCTCCGAAGATACCATCATGCGCCATGATATCCTTTTATCTCCACTGTTCTTGGGACGATGGTGTGTTTTGCTGCTCGGACTCATTCCGGAGTCATCTCAGAACTGTTTGATAGTTGGATGTTATAGAAAGATGATGCGGTATCGTCCTCTCACTACCGCTCAAAAAGCATCCGTCGATTGGCGAACCAATCATCACTTCACACCTTTCGGAACAGGGGAATATGATATTTCCTGGGTGTGAATGGGTCTCCGCAAGATAAAGGTCTGGGGTTTATAGCAAAGCAAACGGGAGATCTCATTCATTTAATGCTTATGTTATACCACTTTCATTGTCGATTAGATGACTATTAGCGTCGCTATAGATGCATAAATGAAGTTAGGTGGGATTGATTCCCTTTGAGAATTCAGAACAAAGTTCTCAATTTGGCTCCTATCAGTTGATGATTTAATCTGCACGCCTGTTGTTTTGTGTGCATGAGAGTGGTCAGTTTCTCCGATATATGGCAGGCATATGGGATGGGGAGCTTCACGAAGGCCGGGTGTTTTTCCTGTGTTGCTTTTGGGTTGGATATGAACCGCGAGCGTATTTCTTCCTGATCAAAGTGTCATGAGAAACTGTTTTCATGTCTCGCCTTCTATTCTTTCCCCTATTTACGCATGGGAGTCGGTTCACGAATCCCTGCCTGCTGCTTCTGCTGATATAAAGTGCATTGCTTGTTTTTCAAGGGCATATTTGCTTGCTTAAACATCGATCCTCTCTTTGATAACTTATTATAAATATAGATTTTAATCCCTCTAATTGCGCGATATTTGGCTAAATTCTTGAGGTATATTGTAATATCCAAGTATATTACTTAGATTTAGGTACTGCTAGTAGTTTTATTAATTTTGTAGGTAAATTGGAAAGAAAGGAGTGAGGATGAAATTTTACAGAGAGTTGGTGCAGCTGTACTAGAAATTATTGCAGCTGCACGATGGTGTCAGATGATAGGCAGAAAGTTGGTGCAGCTGCACTGAAAAGTATTGCAGCTGCACAGGATTATCAGAAGTTGGACATAATATTGGTGCAGTTGCACCAGATCTTCGTGCAGGGAAATGTTTTATTTCCAATATTCTCCACCTTTCAAATTTTGAAGATTTTCTAGGGTTTAATCCTTGAAGGTGTAAATAGGGATGCCCTACCTTCTAGAAAGGTGTGCTGGGAGCCAGAGATCACACCGGGCCACACACGAAGACATTCGGTAAATCATCGGGCGATTTCTAGGATGTTTTTCATTTTTTTCTTAGTTTCGTGTTTGATCATTTTCAGCATAAACTAAATATATCTTCTAGGAATATGATGAACTCGGTTGTGTAATTACTTTCATAGTGAATTCCTTTGAACTATCTCGTTTTGTGTTCCGTTTATTTACTTCACTTGTTCTTAATGCTTACGTGCGTGAGGCCGACATTCGTATTGATGGCTTGTGCTTGAGTGAACTCGAGAGAGGATCTTAAGAGAAGAAGTAGTGGTGAAAGTAGCCTGGTTTGTGTCGTGAGAACGAGCGGATTTAAAGTGATATAAAGATATACAACGAAGGCAACCAAAAGAGATCGAAACTTAATTCATCGAATTAGTCGTGAGCATAGATATGAATCGATTATTTAGGTAGTTCGGTGGACTTCAAGAGGAGTACGATATCTAGTGATTTCAGTACGAACACGGAATTGAGATAGGGAGAGGGAACACACGGGATAGTAATGAAACAACTGAGGGATTCATAGTCATAGACTTTCTCTCACTGATATCACTTTGCTTTCGCTTTATTACTTGTTTTTCTTGCTATTCATTATTTGTTTTAGTTTTACGGTTTTCTCATTTCGACTTGGCTTTGAAAGAGTTTGAACTGGACAATAAGAGGGCTGCCTGTACCGATTTCTCATGGGAACGATACTTTACTCATCTATATATTACTTGACGCGACCTGTGCACAAGAGATACAGCTGGGTTGAAATGGTATTGTCCATCTTACAGTAATAGCATTGCATTTACTACCATTACTTACGCAATACTACATCTGGTGAAGTTACATTAAATCCTTTCTTTTAGGTCCTCTTCTGCAGGTTCACAAAGTTAACGGCGGTCAGCCAGAGGAACGCAAAGGAACCCAGAAGTGACAGGACGAGCGCCGCCGCCATTCGCCAGCAGTAGTCATTGAACACGTCGCACACCATGTCCCAGTGTACATGGGAGTTCCCCATGCAGGGCAATGTTCCCAATGGCTGCAGATGCACCATTGGCAGAGAACAGTAGGCCAACCATTACCGTATCTAGTACGTGAGTTGCCAAGGCCATGTTCTTACCAAGAGCTCGTGTAGTGCTGTGGGCTAAGGACGCTGCGGCATACATGCAGGCGATTGCATTGCAAGCCACGAAGTATCTGTGTAGTAGAAGAGGTTAGACATAATAGTATATAACCAACAGGGCAGAGCCCATAAATCTAATGAGATATGGCTGGCTACTAGTGCACTCACATGAAAGCAGACATGTATTGCCATTTTGCAGTGACGGGGAGGTACGGAAGGCCGTCGGCAATCTGACCAGTGATTGTCTTCATCTCCTTGTTGATGCCCACAACAACGGCGGCATCCAGGGTGAGCGACAGGGCAAGAAAGCAGGCTGCAAGTTCACGAGGCCTCTGCTTGAGGGGCTGTTGCTTGTCCGCAGCCTTCATGACTCCCTGGAGGTCCATCCTCGGCTTGTCATTTTGGTTCTCCATGTACAGGTTGTTCGAGTGAGGATGAAATGTTGAAGTGAAATGCAATGACGGTTTTCAAAAAGAAGTTGAAAGAGGGGAGAGAAAGTTGGGGAGGTTGAGGCTCCTGCATTTTACTGTCCAGTTTCCCTTAATGCTAAGTTAACTACAAATAAACAAGCAGTGTGTCGATCTCTTCTTGCACTCATGGACATGTCGGTTTGGGCCACGATAACAATCGTCAGGCCTCCTTTGCTCATGAGGGCCGATAACTGAAGGAATTCAGGCGCAGCGGAAGTGGTAAAATTAGATTTTTCAGCCCCAAATCACAAGATCATCATGGTACGTATAATATATTTGAGATACAGCAACCAGAAAAACTTATCCGGAAATCGTACCTCGAAATTTCCGGTAAATTAGAACAGAGTCGCGAATAAGTAAGAGCCCCGCGTGTGACTCCTCTAGCGGTATCCACGCGCACGCGATCACGAACACTCGACGATCCGGCAGGTGCTAGCCTCTTGGATCCGTCTAGTCTCTAAATCGGAAGTCCCTCAAAATCCTAAGCTCTCGTATTTTTTTTTTCTCCACACTGATTTCCTCAGATAGAGATCTTTTTGTTTGGCACCGTATTGCCATTAATAAAAACAAATCAAATCTTGTAACGTAGAAAAAATCTTTGATTGAAAAAGGGTACGTTACATATTATAATAAAATATTTAAAAATTAATCACTTTTAACTTTTAAAATAATATTATCAACGCTTTTAATAAAATACTATGCAAATGAATTTTATGTTTAAAGATTTAATGTAAATAAATCTATACTTACAAATGAAATTGACCTGAATAAATCCATATTCAATATTGGCCAATTTATTTACTTCCGATATTTCAGAATAAATTAATAATCCAATTAATTCTAATTCTGAAATAATAAAATGATTAATTTAGTATCCACTAAATAATCAAAATACAATGTTCGTGTCGACGTGCTATGCGTGCGACCCTCTAGGTCCTATACACGAAGGCAATGTATATCCATACACAAACTAAGGTAACCGTCTAGCAACAGTTTTTAGTCACCCAACGTGTTAGGATAATGATTATAAATCATAAACCACTATGAACCGATTACTGTGTAATTCAATCTCTTCATCTAACTGACATCCCAATTAATTCGGCGCAAAATACATCATCACCGAATTAATTGTTTTACTTGATTACCAAGATATAATAGACTCACTTGAATGTAAAACATTCCTCTCATGGCCATGGATTTTAGAGTCACTAATATCTCTATCAAGTGGCCTAGATGTTAACTCTCTAATCCAAGAGAGCGATGAATCCTATATTGACTCAACACTATTCTCTCTACGCTTTGTCACACACCCAACAATCGTATTACTCACAATCCGGTTAAAGACTGCTTTTAACGACGTCAAAGTGCGCCAACTCCACGCATAGAATAAATGAAGGTCTCAAGTCAAAAGATCAGTTACACTCGTCCATAAAGAGGATTGACCAATGATGTTCTATATGTGGTATCCTCTTAAACGGGTCGTGTCCAGTATCCCTAATCTTAGGGTACCCATAAGTATAACTTAGATATACTATCACTTGGTCTATCTTGACCTCAGCTATACTTAGCGATGATCTAGATGTCCATGTCCCCTCTAAACATCTATCCGATCACGGACTATTTCAGATTAATATACTCAATAATCTGTGGGACTTTATCATTAATAATTTTACGTGCAGAAAAGTAAAATAATCAATGACAAATACTCGCCTTTATTAATTATTTATCCACAAATACAATAAAGTGTCTTGGCACATAAGTGCACACACTAACAATCTCCCACTTGCACTATTGCCAAGCACTACGGACTCGAAGTCCTAGGCTCCTCACATGGGTCTCATGTTTCTGCAGAGGTAAGGCCTTTGTGAGTGGGTCCGTGATATTCTCGCTCGTAACAACTCTGCTAACCAACACGTCACCCCTCTGAACAATCTCTCGGAGGATGTGATATTTCCGTAGTACGTGCTTGGATCGTTGGTGAGACCTCGGCTCCTTGGCCTGCGCTATGGCCGCATTGTTGTCACAGTATAATGTCACTGGGTCAATAATGCTCGGAACCACTTCAAGCTCCGCTATGAAGTTCTTGATCCACACAGCTTCCTTTGCCGCTTCGGAAGCTGCAATGTACTCGGACTCAGCTGTAGAATCTGCAACTGTCTCCTGCTTGGAACTCCTCCAACATACAGCTGCACCATTCAAGCAAAACACATAACCCTGCTGCGATTTCAGATCATCCCGATCTGTCTGAAAACTAGCGTCAGTATATCCTCCGACAACTAACTCCTCATCTCCTCCATAAATTAAGAACATGTCCTTTGTTCTTCTAAGATACTTAAGGATAGTCTTTACTGCAGTCCAATGACCCTCTCTAGGATCTGACTGATATCTACTTGTCATGCTCAAAGCATACGAGACATCGGGTCGAGTGCAAATCATGGCATACATAATGGACCCTATAGCTGATGCATAAGGTATCTTGTCCATCCTTCCTCTCTCCTCATGTGTCTTTGGACACATGGACTTGGAAAGATGTACACCATGTGACATTGGCAAGAATCCTCTCTTGGAATCTTGCATGCTGAATCTATTCAGCACCTTGTCAATATACATACTTTGACTCAAACCCAGCAACTTATTTTGTCTATCTCGGTATAATCTAATACCTAAGACATAAGTCGCTTCCCCAAGATCTTTCATAGAAAAACACTCTCCCAGCCAAGTCTTGGTAGACTCTAGGCTAGGTATATCATTGCCTATCAGAAGTATATCATCAACATACAGCACTAGGAATGAAATCTTGCTCCCACTAACCTTCTTGTAAACGCAAGGTTCCTCTGGATTCTTGACATAGCCAAATTCTTTGACTGCTTCGTCAAATCGCAGATTCCAACTCCGAGATGCTTACTTTAGCCCATAAATGGACCTCTTGAGCTTACATACTTTATCTGCATTCTTGGATGCAATGAAACCGGGAGGTTGTACCATAAACACTTCCTCCTGTAACTTTCCATTCAGAAAAGCGGTTTTTACATCCATTTGCCAGATCTCATTATTCTTGTAAGCTGCTATCGCAAGCAGAATTCTAATGGACTTGAGCATTGCAACCGGTGAAAATGTTTCATCATAGTCAATTCCTTGACGTTGAGTGAAACCCTTGGCCACAAGTCTTGCTTTATAGGTACTTATATTCCCTTCCATGTCAATCTTCTTCTTGAAGATCCACTTGCACCCTATGGGTTTTACCCCAACTGGCGCATCAACCAACTGCCAAACTTGGTTGGTATACATGGAGTCCATCTCTGATTTCATGGCTTCTAGCCATTTCTCGGAATCATTTGAAGCGATTGCTTCCTCGTAAGTTGACGGTTCATCATCCTCGACGAGCAGTACTTCCCCATGTTGGGTTACCAGCCAACCATATCTGTCAGGCTCTCGGTGTACTCTTGTCGACTTACGTTGATCTTGCGTTCCTTGAACATTTTCAGAAGTTGGGATCGCTTGTACTAGTGGTACCGATTCCCTATCTAAAGGTTCAGTTTCCAACCTGTTTGTAGAGTCTGAAATTTCTTCTAGACTTACTTTACTCCCGCTACTCTCTTTAGCAATGAATTCTCTTTCCAAAAAAGTAGCATATCGAGCAACGATAACTTTGTGCTCGCTTGGGAGATAAAAGTAGTATCCCTTTGTTTCCTTGGGATAACCAACAAACACACACTTAGTGGATCTTGCCGCAAGCTTATCAGAATTTTCATTCTTCACATAAGCATCGCAGCCCCATATCTTAAGATAAGACAAGTTCGGTTTCTTCCCAAACCATAATTCATAAGGTGTCTTATCCACTTACTTGGTTGGAACTCGGTTAAGCATGTATGCTGCTGTTTATAAGGCATAACCCTAAAATGACAACGGAAGACTTGCATGACTCATCATTGATCTAACCATCTCCATGAGTGTGCGGTTCCTCCTTTCTGAAACACCATTCCACTCCGGTGTTCTAGGAGGTGTGAGTTGTGAAACGATCCCACACTCTTTAAGGTAATCAATGAACTCTTGGCTAAGATACTCGCCGCCTCGATTCACTCCGAATGGCCTTTATCTTCTGGCCTCGTTGATTCTCTACCTCGTTCTTAAATTCTTTAAACTTTTCCAGAGTTTCAGACTTGTGCCTCGTTAAGTAGACATATCCATATCTACTTAAATCGTCGGTGAAAGTCACGAAGTATGAATACGCTCCTCTGGCCTGAACCGGTAATGGTCCACACACATCACTATGTATGAGTTCTAGTAGTTCCTTGGCCCTTTCACCTGTCTTGGTAAAAGGCTTCTTGGTCATTTTTCCTTGTAAACACGCTTCACATGTATCTATGGGCTCTAACTCAAAAGAGTCCAAATACCCGTTACTCAGTAACCTTGCGATGCGTTTCTCATTTACATGACCAAGTCTACAATGCCAGAGATATGTTAAGTTTGAGTCACGCGTTTTCTGTTTCTTCCCTTCAACACAATAAATCGGCTCATCCAAATTCAGAACGTACAAACCATTGTTCAATGAACCATTTCCATAGAACATCCCATCCAAATAAAAGGAACACAACTTGTCCTTGAATTTAAATTCAAATCCCTTGGCGTCTAAACACGACACCGAAATGATGTTCTTGGAAAAACTAGGAACGAAATAACAGTTCTCCAAGTTTAGATCAAATCCACTTGGCAACTTTATTACATACGTCCCTACAGCTAATGCAGCAACTCTAGCTCCATTCGCCACTCGTAGGTCCATCTCGCCCTTGGACAGCCGTCTGCAGTCACTTAGACCCTGCAAGTTCGCACAAATGTGAGAACTACTTCCGGAGTCTATGACCCATGATGAAGAAACAGAAAGATTGCATTCAATCACAAAGATACCTGAAGCATCCGCTCCACTGGCATTCTTCTTCATGAGTTGGAAGCAATTCTTCTTCCAATGGCCTTTCTTGCCACAATGAAAGCATATAGCTTCCTTCTCATTAGACTGGGGCACCTGTTGCCCTTTCTTAAGCTTCTTTTGAGCTGGAGGTCCAGTGCTCTTAACTGCTTTAGCCTTGGGATTGAATTTCCCGGTGCCAGGACGCTTGTAGGTCTTTCTGACCATCATTGCTCGTGGTGAAGGATTCCCCTTCATGTCCTTCTCAGCAGTCTTCAGCATTGCCATCAGATCAGTCAAACTCTTCTCCATACTGTTCATGTTGAAGTTCAACACAAACTGAGAAAATGATGGTGGGAGTGAGGACAAAACCAGGTCAACTGCTAAGTCCTGGTCCAACTTGGAACCCAAGCTCTCGAGCCTCTCAATGTACCCTATCATCTTGAGTACATGTGGCCCAATTGGGTTACCCTCCACCAGCATTGTTCGAAACAGTGCCCGAGAGGTCTCATACCTCTCAACTCTGGCACTCTCTTGGAAGAGCTCACGTAAGTGCTGATCAATCTCCCTTGCACTCATGTTCTCATGCTGCCTCTCTAACTCGGGAGACATAGAAGACAACATGATGCACTGAACATCCAGCGCATCCTCCAAGTATTGACTGTAGTAAGACTGATCATCCTCAGAAGCATCAGGTGCAGGTTCTTTAAGTGGTTTATCCTCCAGCACATAAATCTTTCTCTCGTGCCTAAGGACAATTTTCAGTTTTCTATACCAATCCAGGTAGTTGGAACCGATGAGGATATTCTCTTTCTCGAGAATGCTTCGCAGCGAAAGGGTGTTTGTGTTTGCCTTCTACAAAATAATTTAAAGCAGAGTTTTAGTATTTGTGGAATATTAATTAATAAAGGACTTTAATATAGCTCCCACTATTTTATTCGAAAACAACAGCCCCTTCTGTTGAAATCGGGAATTTGTTGGTTAATAATTCCTACTGGGACCGAAATCTCGAAACATGAAGTATGCACACAGCTGAGCTGTACCTACACACCACATAAAACAAGTAGGCCTTAACTCGCCAATCACAATTATCTGTGTGACTTTCGGTATTTTCACGTTAAGTCTAATAACTCTTAAACTCAACACTTGCCCCTCAAAAAGCTGACCTTAGCTGAGCTAAACAAGTCAACTAAATTGAGTTAAGTCGACCCATTAATCATTTAGAATAAATTACAAATGTTCTACCAGAAGCCCACAGCTAAGCTGTACCGACTCATGGGAAAAATCTGACTATTATAATAAATATTAATGGAGGGCCTATATAAAATAATTGACTTAATATTTAAGGATTTTATTTGTTGTTGTCTCACCATTAAAATACTTCGTAGGACATATTTGTCCATTTCAACCGACCATTATAATAATAAAATTATTATTATAATTTTATTTTCAGACTTTTAAATTAATTATTTATCTTATAATTAATTATTGGTCGGCCTCTACATTACTTGATCGAAATTAATTATCTTGTAATTAATTCTCTTGGATTTGCCCAAACCACGGTTGAATACTTGGACCCACAATTGTTAAGTTTACCCATTATAATTTTGGAATTCTAGACTCAGAATTGATAATCTTAAATTTAGTAATTTAAGAACTTGGGTAAAACTTTTATTTAATCCATCTGATCATCCATACATCTCAGGATATTTTGTTTTAACACAATTTCCGTTATTTTATTTCACTTGATTTATTACATTAAAATCAATGGAATTAATCACCGGACTAAATATAGCAATCCCTCTAGATCACCGCCCGTTTAGACATATTATGGAAATTGGTCAAAATAATAATTGGTTTTCTGTAGAATATAAGTTTAATAATTATATATAATAATTAATGGATTCTAATTCCACAGACTTGCCGAACTCATAATTTATAAGTGAATAATTTTAATATCATAATAATCCTTATTATAATATTATTAATATTAAAAAGATCACAATTTGCGAATTGTTAAAACAATCACAACTTTGTGATTTGTTGTCTAAAATATTAATTCTCGTAATATCATTAAGACAGAGGGAATTTTAAACCATAATTTGTTTCAAATATCTTACCAAATCTCAACTTTGAGATTCTGATTCTCGTACAACAAGAATTTATGGTTGTCTATTATATAATTATATGTTTTTCTTGAACAAGTATCGTATGGTTCACAACAAATAATTATTAAATACATTTAATTCTCAGCTTAGAAAATTTCATAAAATCTCCTCTTTGAGATTTAGCAGGACGATAATAATATATCAACCAAATAAGATTATTTTGATATATAAAATTTATTTTTGATTAAAAACAATATCGTCCAGATTATTATAAAAAATATACGTTTCAACCAAGAACAGGCTCTGATGCCATTTGAAGGAATTCAGGCGCAGCGGAAGTGGTAAAATTAGATTTTTCAGCCCCAAATCACAAGATCATCATGGTACGTATAATATATTTGAGATACAGCAACCAGAAAAATTTATCCGGAAATCGTACCTCGAAATTTCCGGTAAATTAGAACAGAGTCGCGAATAAGTAAGAGCCCCACGTGTGACTCCTCTAGCGGTATCCACGCGCACGCGATCACGAACACTCGACGATCCGGCAGGAGCTAGCTTCTTGGATCCGTCTAGTCTCTAAATCGGAAGTCCCTCAAAATCCTAAGCTCTCGTATTTTTTTTTTCCACACTGATTTCCTCAGATAGAGATCTTTTTGTTTGGCACCGTATTGCCATTAATAAAAACAAATCAAATCTTGTAACGTAGAAAAAATCTTTGATTGAAAAAGGGTACGTTACATATTATAATAAAATATTTAAAAATTAATCACTTTTAACTTTTAAAATAATATTATCAACGCTTTTAATAAAATACTATGCAAATGAATTTTATGTTTAAAGATTTAATGTAAATAAATCTATACTTACAAATGAAATTGACCTGAATAAATCCATATTCAATATTGGCCAATTTATTTACTTCCGATATTTCAGAATAAATTAATAATCCAATTAATTCTAATTCTGAAATAATAAAATGATTAATTTAGTATCCACTAAATAATCAAAATACAATGTTCGTGTCGACGTGCTATGCGTGCGACCCTCTAGGTCCTATACACGAAGGCAATGTATATCCATACACAAACTAAGGTAACCGTCTAGCAACAGTTTTTAGTCACCCAACGTGTTAGGATAATGATTATAAATCATAAACCACTATGAACCGATTACTGTGTAATTCAATCTCTTCATCTAACTGACATCCCAATTAATTCGGCGCAAAATACATCATCACCGAATTAATTGTTTTACTTGATTACCAAGATATAATAGACTCACTTGAATGTAAAACATTCCTCCCATGGCCATGGATTTTAGAGTCACTAATATCTCTATCAAGTGGCCTAGATGTTAACTCTCTAATCCAAGAGAGCGATGAATCCTATATTGACTCAACACTATTCTCTCTACGCTTTGTCACACACCCAACAATCGTATTACTCACAATCCGGTTAAAGACTGCTTTTAACGACGTCAAAGTGCGCCAACTCCACGCATAGAATAAATGAAGGTCTCAAGTCAAAAGATCAGTTACACTCGTCCATAAAGAGGATTGACCAATGATGTTCTATATGTGGTATCCTCTTAAACGGGTCGTGTCCAGTATCCCTAATCTTAGGGTACCCATAAGTATAACTTAGATATACTATCACTTGGTCTATCTTGACCTCAGCTATACTTAGCGATGATCTAGATGTCCATGTCCCCTCTAAACATCTATCCGATCACGGACTATTTCAGATTAATATACTCAATAATCTGTGGGACTTTATCATTAATAATTTTACGTGCAGAAAAGTAAAATAATCAATGACAAATACTCGCCTTTATTAATTATTTATCCACAAATACAATAAAGTGTCTTGGCACATAAGTGCACACACTAACAATAACTTCCTTGTAAAGCTCTGAAGCTTTTCTTACACACGAGTGCCAAAAAGCTTGCTTGTTCACAGGGTTAACTCTCCAAAGTACAGTAGCCTCGGGCACTCGTCCTCTCGAGACCTCGCACGTGAACACTCAAGCCTGAAGCGCTCCTGGAGGAGCTGAGTGTGGTTGTCAGACATTGGGTTTATCCATCAGCCAACAGACTACTGTCTCCATTAACATCCAGTCTCTATCTTGCTCACTAACATCAATCATAATCAATAAACCTCTCTTTGACATGGCACATTCTGACGTGGGATCTTTTGTTTACAAATGTTTTAGCAAAAGTCACCAGCAGTAGTTTCGGCATGGGATGAGACTTCGTCGTAAGTACAAAATACGAGCAATGTCTAAACATGGCAATTTGCTGCTCCCAGATGCAGCGAACGGAACTGACTTTCTTCGCCTTGATGACTTCTCTTATAGCCCTCGAAGAAGGAAGAAACAGTGGGATAAGCAGATGAATGGCATGTTCGGAGAATCTTTCCATTTAGGGAAGAAGAGAAGTAGAGGACAGGAGCAGAGTTTGGTCACCTTACCAAGCAGGTCAATAAGGGAAATGGCTCGAGTATATAAGTTCAAATGGAATGAATGGAATATTCATGAGATGGACGACATTGAATGAGCTTACAGGAGTTTCCTTGGAGGTGCAACTTCCCCGAGAGAACGTGCTCGCTGGTGGAGAAACAACTAAGGCAGGGGATACATGTAAGAACACCGGAGAAAGGCCCGGAGAAGGAATCCGGGATGAATAGTCTCATCATATCCACGGAGATTTCAACCACGTTACTGACTTTGAAGGTTTGGATATTATTGAATGGTAGCTTTTGAATGGTAGATCTTTGCCTGTTCCCGTGAGTCTGGGGTCGGTTGTTGACAAGAGGATGGGGAAAACCATTTATTGCAAATACTTAGGATGTAAGCAAAGTGTAGATCTTAGGGATAATTCCTCAACTGTCCCCAATAAGGTCACCCCCCTGCCCACGAAATGGACTTCATGGTTCTTCCGTGACTGGGACCCATTCTTTTATAGCTGAGCGTAGAGCGACTGCATTGCACAGTTGGAGCGCTGTATCGGCTTGTACCTCGCGTCGTAGTGGCAGCATTTTGATTCCAGTTCGGCGGCGGTAACTATGGGACCAGGAGGACCTGGTGGTCCGGGAGGAGGGTTCGGTTTCGGCCCTGGACCGGGAGGACCGGGCGGATGGGGTCCAGGACCTGGAGGACCTTGGGGACCAGGACCTGGCGGTCCTTGGGGGCCAGGTTTCTTCGGACCGGGAGGGTTCTTCGGAGGATGCTTCGATGGCTTGTGCAGCATGGTGTCTTCATGGTGAGCGATCACGAATGTTGTACAATTTGCACGCTTATTTATGGTTTCAGCCCATGGAACAATCTTTCTACGTTGGTTTTCCGCAGCTTCTACTGCCTGTGTTGCTGCTGGTTGCTACAAGACTGCTTTGGTGGCCCTCGCGGACCGTACGGGCCTCCGGGAGGTCCGCCGTTCTGACAAGGGATGGAGTTTGCCGAGCCACTCCCACCCTATACGACAGCGTTTGGCTTCACTTGGGATGAGGCAGGTGTCTCTGTTTCCTTTTCGCTTTGGGGTGGTGTGAGATTGTCGGAAAGGAGAGGCGGGGGTTTGAGAATAAATGGATGGTGATTTGTCTGCGCTATACCTTCAATTTCACTTCCTATTTGAACATATAATTCGGATGAAACTTACCAATCACCGAAATCTCACCAAGAAAAATCGCTACACCGACTCTTTTGCCAAAAATAAAGAAATGTTGCAGTATATACATGAGCGAAATGACAGCAGGCGAATTGGCCGATATGGAAGGAGCATTTGGCTTTTGATTCGGCAGCAACCGGTTGACTACGCCCACAGGATCCCCTCATTTTCGATATCAAGACTGGAAACTGGACTATCTCCGAAATCCTGTTCTGCTGCTTCATTATCTGCGGTGGAGTCCACATACTGCTCCAAGAGATCAGGGGATCTTTCGGATGGGATCCCGTAGTCCTTCAGAATGCAGGAAGATGTGGCGGTGGCAGCTTCCCTCTCCAACACGGCGACGTAGTTGTCATCGCATTCGAATACCAAATACTTATCCTTGCACGCTGATGGATGAAGAAGATGAACTACCATCACTACCGGCAGAGTATATAATCAAACCACTTTCCGGGACAAAAAGACTATGGTTCACTTACAGTCGACGAGGTGGGCTAAGTGGTGAATGTTCTTTATTCGAGTTCCGTTGAACTTCAGGACCTGCCAAAGAGAAAACCCGCAGTGAGATCATTTCTTATGATTAAGAAAGATGCTGCAAGTTTCGACTTCATTGTTCTCATAGGATGGCTACTTGCCTGTTGATTACGCATGTCTTCATATCCAATGTTGGCATCGTTTGCCAACACCTATAATGCAACAGACACCAAAGTGACAATCAGACAGGCAAAGCCTCGGGATAGAAATACAGCACATTAATATCCCAGAATCGCAATTCACAGGTTATTTAAACATGGCGTGTAACCAACTGTTTACGTTGTCCGTAGAATAACTACCTGAGATAGGATCACTATTTGTTCACCCTTGAATCTCGCCAAAGAGTGGAGTGCCTTTGCTAATAGTTTTAACTGAACAATTACAACAATAAAAAAGGATCAAATATAGTCAGGACAAACAGCAACGAAGCAGTCTTTGATAAAGAGATGGCAGACAGTTACCCCTATTGAATCTTCACACTCCTCGCTACATAAAACAAACCAATTGTTTAAGAGCACGCCGAATTCAAAACACCATAATTCAAAAATCGCACCAAACGGTTTCCCAATAAAAAAATATACATCTGTTTACGGGCATACTCAATCAGTGGTTCTGAGAGTGGAGTAAACACCAAGCCGGCTATAATCAGGTAAGAGGGCTGCCCACTTTCGATGTGATAGGGTACCTTAAAATGTGACAAAGATGGATGTGAGAGTTGTATTTCAGAATTCTCGAGCCAATATGCGGTCATATAATGAAATACTCTTGTTACATACTAGATGGACACGTGGGTTCAGAATGACAGGTACTTTCATGAATTGCCCCGCTCTAATAATACCGAGTTGCACAAAATCACCTGCAAATCTGAATTAAAATATTGTATTATTGGCTCATACACTGAAATCATTATTTCAATTATTCGCATGAGCAAATGCAATTTTAAATAGTGACAATGATTATATAAGGTTGAGTGAGAGCAGAGCAAGTAAAAGGAAACTGAGCGTTCATCCTACTACTAGAAAATTTCATGCATTAATTAGAGAATCGTTGTACAAACTACAAATGAGATTTCAGCCAATGGTGTTGGTGAACCCAAATATGCTATTCCGTATGAGCACACAAAAGGCAATTGAAATCAAGTATCAAAATTGAAACCAAAAACTCACTTTTGACTGATGAGATAGCGGAATGCAATCCACTCAGTTGAACGGAATGGCACAGTTCCCTCGCACCCACCCAACACGAGTATCATCAAAGCTAACTATGGCATCCCCCTGAACAACTAAATAATAAAAAATCCAGTCAATCACTAGCCCTCTAAGAATCTCAACTAAAAACACGCACCAACAACAGTAAAGCAGACATCAATTCATTATTGTTATGAGGTGAGCAGCTTACATAAATGTTGACGCACTGATATTCTCTCTCCCAGAAAATGTTTATATGAATTTTCAATGCAAATGTTGGGCGCGGCCCCATTTCAAGGAGCTAAGAATGAGCGAATGAGAAACTTTATTTAGTCCAAACAAAAGAATTCCAAAACATAGTCGACAAAAATTAATAGAGCATAATGGAAGCACAAATCACACTGTTAAGGAATCGGGGACACACCACACAGACACATCAGTTGCTAATCCACTAAGAACCCGATTTTGTAATCTTCAAGACATAATTGACTCTGCTATAAGTACTTTTTCACTCTAAACAAATTATATTTTAATAACACAAACATGTTTCATAACAACCAAAAAGGGCGACAACAAGGACATACCTCCTTCAAAACTTTATTTGCATCAGAAGTGGGTTCCACTTTTCTAACAAGCACGCACTGAATGACAAAAAAACCAAGGGAAAAATCCTAATAAAATCACAAGGGCATATAAGGGGAACTTAAGGGGGGAAAGAACTATATTCATTTTAGGTGAGAAAAAGTACTCTGGGTAGGTATGTACCTCATTTGACTCTACTTTTAAGCAAGCACGCAGGGCTGGATTTTCCAACTTTTGCAACAATACTCCAAGACAAGGGAAACCTTCAAAAGTATAAACACATGTTTTCTTAAATATTTTCCAGGACAGTTAAAATAGTAAACCAGTCCATAAATGAGCTAATTACACCTCCGAAAGTCTTACACACATCATGAAAGCACAATTAGAGCAATCCACCTCAGAAGAAGCATCACATTCGACATCAACTATGTTTTACTGAATCGACTGAATTAATGATACATACAATCAGGATTATCGATCAGGCCATTTCATATACCAAAAACAAATCTCCCTAATAGTGAAGAGACTTAGGCAAAATTGTAGGAATTTTGGAAGGACAAACTTGCAGACACCACCAAGGACAACTTTGATTACTTCTGCAATAATCTAAATGTATTACACGTTTATCTGGCAATTGGGCCATTGACAACACTCCCAGAAACCAACAAACAATTCGTGTAGAATGAATCAATAATTAGAATCACATACTAACATGAATACTGACTTGACATAATGACAGCCTTCAAAGGAAGCAATAGTTTCACAGTGAATTTTCTTTGAATAATTACACTGGTACGGCATTTTTTGTGCTTGCACCAAAAAGAAGACAGGGTTTGGATTGAGTTACTCGATAAACATGGATCACACTCTTCAATAGTCAGTACAGGTCAGAAGAACAAGGAAATAGAATTAATTACAAACAAAAAGAGTTCTCACCAGTGTACTTCCCATTCCGCTCATAGTCATTCAGAAAATGAGAGATAACTGTTGCGGGAATCTCATACCCAATATTCTCAGCCTCTTCAGATCTGTATACCTAGAACAAATATTTTATCAGAACTCTGGGCTACTTTCGAAGAGAGCAAGGGTTGTTCAACCCAACATAATTCGGAAGGAAGGTCTTACTGGTTAGAAATTATTAAAAGATCAAATATCAACAAGTTATGAGCACAGATGTACCAAGCCTAGCTAACTTCCACCCAAAATGAAATCTCTGCTAGGGGCATCTATATCATGACAATTTCCTTAAACAAAAGAAGATACCTGGAAAGCAACCCCAATGCACTCCCCTTGATCGTTAAATGCAGGGCCGCCACTATTGCCTACAAGCTAGGAATTATAAGCAATTACTCAAAGATTGAGAACTGGACAATATCAGAAGATAACGAACCACTAAGGCTTAAATATAGTTGACTGTTCTAAGCCACACAAAGAAAGGATCACAAACCAGGATTAATGGCTGCATCTATTTGTATTCCAAGCAGATCGGATGATCCATGAGCGTAAGATGTAACCTGAAAGAATAAATTTAAGTTCTGAGATAAACTTGTCCCTTATTTTGGAGAAAAAACACAATGCTGTTTCATAACTTGTCATTCAAAGGATCTTGCCAACATATTAGTGGAGAACAAAATTATATGACAGATATGAGCATAATAGGAAAAACAAACGAGATAGAGAGCTTGCAGAACACCAGGGAAAATCAAGCCAGCAAAAAATTTGACATGGAAAATAATGATATGCAACTTGATCAAGGACTTCGTTATTCAATTACAGTAAAGATGCATAAACAGTTACTGCATCCTGCCAAGAGTAGCTGGAGTTAACACAACTTGCAAGAGAAAGCCCACAAACTATCCCAACTTCATAGATAATCCAATAGGAGAAAATCCTACATTACTTTGGAAAAGTGTTCTTGAAAGAATACAGTAAAGGTTCAGCTCCCTTCCAGAATTCATCATTCTCCACAGAAAGTAACGCTATGTCGCAATCAACTCCTTTAGCTAAAACCTATCCATGCAAAAGAAAAATCAATATTGTACAAATGGTTGATGTCGAGAACCACAAATTTCAAACAAAGAACTATTTGCCCTTGTCCTTAATGTAGGTGATACATTACTGCTAATAAATATGTAGTTGGAAAATAGGAAAGACACATCTCAACAGAGAATGAAAAAGAATAGTATACTGTTGTCAACCCCCCAACACCCCTTTCAAGAGTGGAAAATATTTTGTTCAATGAAAAATGCAAATCACACCCTTTTATCTTCCCCCTTGTGGACCCACGTAAGCGCTTTTCCTATAATGTCCAACAAATTTCCTTTCCCACGGAAAAGTTTCCATATTTGACCTCAGAAAGGTAGAAGTTTCGAGAATTCAAGTTCAATTGGACAGACATTTCTAGGTGAAGTTAACAAAAGGCAAAGCTAGAGCAAAAGTTCTTTCTAATCTGGCAATAATAGTTGGGAATGTCATGCTGGGAAAAAAGGTACAATTTTGCAACAGCATTACCTTTGTCACATACTTTGTATCATCTCCTCTTCTCTTCACTTTCACCTGACAGGTATTGACAGGTGAATGTTACCTCACTTTCTTCAACTTTTAGACCTTCAATAGTTCACTTTTACAACCATACAAGAAATAACATTTTAATTATAAATGCGAATCTTTTGGTCCATCAAAATAGCCCCTAAACTACATGAAAAGTAATTCAAGCGAGATGCCATTCACACTTCACTTCTATAGCCTTGATTAAGAAGCTACTGGGGACATCATATATTTTTACAAAACGCTTTTGAAAGGTTACCTGTGTATAATGTTCCACAGTGTGCATTTGTCAAGAGTTTACCATCTCCAATCATAAAAGCACTGCATTATGAAAATTGCAATAATAAGTAAAGGGGCAAACTTCAACCTTAGGATGCGAAATTGTCACGTTGAAAGCAAAGAATAACATAAGAATTCGTACAGGAAGCCACCTTCCGGTACTTGTAAATTGGCTTTGCTTTTGCCAGGGAAGAGAATAGTCAGGGGCAGTGTGGGTGCAGTACATCTAAAGGCGCCACCAAAACATAAATTACCCAAAAAAATAAGCAAGTGTCACAAAAATAAATGACTGCACTGGCCGAGTGCCGAATGATCTTTCCCCCAAATTTATCTCCAGATGGTGTTGTATTTTTGTATTTTGTTGGGGCTCATAAAACATTATTTTAGTATTGCTACATACATGTACATGTTTTCTAATAAAATTACCTTCATAAAAAGAAATTCCATAAACTGAATAAAACATCTATAATACTCCAGCTACACAATGCAGGCAATTCGGAAAGTCATAATTGTTGTTGAAAGGGACAGGGATATCTCACCTTGACGACAGCATTGAGGAAAGCTGCATCTTGGAAGTTCCCGGTTTCAACCTGTAATTACAATGTTAAATATGGTGGTGTTCGGTTAACTTTTGAAGGGTTCGGAGTTGAGAACTCAAAACTAATGCCAATTACAGTTACATGAGTCCTTACGCATAATTCTTACCTGCTGCTCCTTCAAATCATAAAGTACAGCCCTTTTTTCTTTCTTTTGCATGCCAAAGGAGCCAAAGCTTCTGGAATCAGACGACCCATCATCTCCTCTAGTCCTATCACCATCGACAAAGGGATAAGGCCTCTCTTCTTTTTATCTTCCGGGATACTTTTTCTGCGATATTATCTTCCCCTGAATCAGAAAGAAAAGATGTATTCACAAGGCATTGGAGAAGTGCGACTTTGTTGTAATATTTGTGCATCTGGGCAAATATCTATCAAACATTTATGAATAAAATTTTACGTCCGTCAAAAACAAAAAGAAAGAGATAGTAAAAGCATAACATAACTACTCATTACTGTGACAAGCTGAAAAGTTGAACTGTGGGCTTGGCTGGAACTTACCTACATTAGAGCTTGAGAAGAAAATCTTTGGATTCCCACAAATTTTAAAAACACGATTAGGAATGCTAGCTGCTTGAGCTCGAATCATTCACGTGCCATATACGAGTTTGAGTATATCTTCAGTCGAGGGGCTTGCATATTAGCATGCCAGATAAATTTCCTGCCCTAGGGGTCAAAGCAAAAGACAAGGCGCATTCAACACGCCTCTCTGACACAGCAAAACGCAGGACACCAGCTTTAATCAAACCAAAAGCCAACGCTAGGCAAGCAAAAACGAGACAGCCATTTCCAGACCTTGTGGATTCCTTTCTTCGGGGATGAGGGAGGCTCCTTCTTACTGGAAACGGCGGAGAACGAACCGACGGTCCTGCTGGACGTCGCGAGCCGCGGGCCGTTGGACACGAAGCAGCGGACTCCAATGGTGGAGCAGGTGGCAACTACCGCAGCAGTCGCCATTTGTCGGTTCACACTCCCTCGACCTTCCCCCCGCCGCCGCCGCCGCCGCCGGAGAGGCAGAAAATATATAACTGGAGATGAATCCCTGGGAGTGAAGCCTTCGCGCCTCCTTATCCGTGGTCATTTCGCTTCCCACGGTATTTGTTTGGATTCTCAATTTGGTTCCTTACTCACTTAAATTCGTAAACTATTTTAAAAGTTTCAATCCGGTCCTTAATTTGATAATGGAACAAAACCGTTCTCTTGGATTATTAACTAACCATAAGCTTTGTTACAAAACAACATTCGATAATATTTCACGAAATAAGTCACCATATTTTGATTTTAGGCAAATAATACATATAACTCGGTGTTATTAACATTAATGTATTCAATATGACATTCGTCTGCAGTAGTTTTCTGCTGCATGTACCATCTTTCATATGGTGTTGAGAACTCTTAAGTCAAAGGCACGATGTGGTTACTACGAACATACTATATCGAGATATAAATGACATGGATGTGCATTCCGAGCTACTTCCACACATGTCTATCATGTGAATGAGCATCGGTATCCGTCCTCTCTTGGACCAATTGTTTTTCTCTAGATTGACGCACGACTCTATTTGGTAAGTGTCATTCGACCACAGAGAAGCAAATAAGGAGAACCCGCCCCTGTCATGATTCTTCACCATCCAAACAAGGTGGTAACAACACACATATGTGATAATTATTCACAACAAATATGAGCTCCTTCTTGCCCTTGAAGCTCGTACCTTTGTAGAATCTCCAATCATGTCACTTTCGTTATTTGATAGTATTATTCTCATATTAATCATACAAGTGACTAATGTCTTCAATGTAATTATCATGAAATGGATTTTTCTCCTTTATCCTAACAAACATCTCACCAACTTCAACCGTAGTCGTCATTTTGTTTGCAAAGTAATGCTCATACAACATCTCTAACCAACATCCACATCATTATACAATTCCTCGTCAGTGTCAACATCTACATCACATAATCAACAGTATTAGGCTCGCTTTCTCTAGGACAATCAGAACATTCCCCAATCGGATAAGGTTTCTCCACTTCCACCGGTCCACATACATTTTGACGCTCATTGTCTATACAATGCTCAACAGGAAGCGATCTTGCATATGGTACTAATATTGGTCGAGGAACGATATGCACATATTTTGAATCTAACACTGACATTAGGTGATAAACGATTGTTGAGACAATCTCATCTCTTTATCCCAAAACATAAATTTGTTGGATATGTCTTAGATTTGCAAGACCAAAATTCATCAGTAATACAATGTGATTATCCCCTTCACAGATGCCAACATATACTTCATCCCGGTACTACTATGCTCAACAACCAAATATATATGATTAACTATTAAGTCTCTTGGTGATTACAAACGCATTGGCTCACATAACATATTCTCAAAAACAAGCATAATTTATGTCTTTGATGATCTCAATTCTACATATCGGATATCTATCATAATGCATCTCATCATCTCCATTAAAAACAATCCCATTCGTTAAAATAACAATTCAATTGAAGAAAATGTAAATACAAAACCTTACACAATCTCATCTACACTCTACAAAAATATGCGTCATATTAACTTTCAACAATATTAATTCATAAAATTATACTTTCACCCAACTGTAACCTCATTCATCTTAATAAACTCTAAATTATCTAAATAACCTTAATTCATTTAATTAACCATTCATTCAAATTCATCTTAACCTTAATAATCATCCTTTTTAACCCTAACCATAAATTATCCTAATTAACCCTAACCCTGCTTTAAACTGAAACATACCTAACCGAAAGTGCCAGGAAGGACAGGGTTGGAAGAGCGGACGACCTCCGGACGGGGGAGGATGTGGGGACATAGGTCGAACGGAGGTGAAACGGAGGAGAGGACAGAGGTCAGACAAATGACGGAGGAGGTCGGACGGACAACGCCTAGTTGATTCACGTCATGCAAGGTTTAGTTATAACACATAGGAATTCGACCTTTGTTACCATAAATTCACGTCACTTAGCCAAATTCATTTTAAGAATCTTGAATTTGGTATTATAAACACTGAATTCATGGAATTCTTTGTCCTTCCATGAATTCGGTGTTAATAACACCGAATTAGGATATTATTTGCTCAAAATTTAAAATTAATAACTTATTCGATGAAATATTTTCGATAACATCGAATTAGGTACATTATTTACTCAAAATTTAAACTTAATACCTTATTTTTGTGAAATATTTTCCCAAAATTGTTTTGCAACAAAGCTAAACTAACCCCTAACTAATCCCCAGAAATTGGTGGGGAAAGGAATCTTGCATGTCGATTTTACATACATTTTGGGAGATTATCCCAAGATGGCTAACTTAATTCATGTCCGGTCAAACAAATCATCCCGACAGGAAGGCCCGAAGCCGAAGCGAAGCCGAAACCAACGGAACACGACCTTCTGACCAAACTCCCCCGCCACCAACATCAACAGCATTACCGGTCGGAAACCGTACGGATGACGGCTGTCGGAAACGATCCAGCCGACCCTGCGGTCTCCCCGGTGATTCCATCCCCTCTCCCAGGTGATCCTCTCTCTACCCTTTCCATCTCGCCTGGTTCCTTTTCACAAGGCCTCCCTCCTATTTTGGGAAGATAATTGCTCTTCGTCGTTCTTGTTGCAGGTTCCGCGAAGCTCCATGTGGATCGGAGGTGGTCGGTTTCGCCTACCGACGCCGCCTACCACTTCGGGACCAGCGGGTTGTCTGTTGCCGTGGCCACCGGCTTCACCCACCCCTTAGGTGAGTCTTTTCGGGGTTCTGCTATTCGTGGTTCGAAATGTGTTTGCAGTTGGCGGTGGGGAAAGGAAAGCATTTCTTGGCTAGGGAATTGCGATAATTATTCTCGATTTTGCTTGCACTTTTCCGTCCGAGGATGGGATAGGATAGGTATAGGAGTGATGACCTTGAGAGAGATCAATTGAAACTGATTGTAAAAGATTTCCACCGAGTTGATATGCCCGACTACTAAGTCAACGTGGGGAATGATTTGGACACCTTGATTTTATTTTCACGAGTGGCTCGAAGTTGTCCTAGCTCGGTTTGGTGAACAATATCATCTTTGGACATTTAAATACGCCTCTTTTCGCTGTGAGCAAGCTGCAGCTGATGTTTGGTTATGCTAGATGTGCTCAAAGTTCGGTTACAGATGCAGCTTGTGGGGCAGAGAGGCCCACTAACAGGAATGGTACCAAATAATTCTCTTCAATCTCCGTAGTTGTCCCCTTCGAATTTCTGTATTCAGTGATTAATGTTGCTGGTTTGTCTTTCCGGCGCCTTGCTTTTAACAGGGGCAAATACTTGCTAACGTAGTTAAGAAGGAGGGACCGAGTTCTTTGTACTTAGGATTAACACCAGCATTGACCCGGTCGATTTTATACGGTGGCCTTCGTTTAGGCCTGTATGAGCCTACAAAGCACTTCTCTGAGACAGTGTGCGGGTCGTCAAACATTTTCGTTAAGCTTGCGTCCGGAGCTTTTTCTGGTGCCATCGCAACGGCATTAACCAATCCCGTCGAAGTTGTAAAGGTGATGACATGTTCTGGGGGATCATCTTTTTATAGTTGTTGAGCAGATCTGACATAAAATCTCACTTGTTTCAGGTACGGTTGCAAATGAATTCAAACCTGAGAAATGGAGGGCCAATCTCCGAGGGTCGTAAGATAGCTTCCGAAGAGGGCATCAAAGCTCTTTGGAAAGGAGTTGGGCCTGCCATGGCAAGAGCTGCTGCTTTGACTGCTTCACAGCTTGCGACATACGACGAATCAAAACAGGTAACATTATGGTGTTGTTTGGTCATTCCTTTCCCCCATGATGTACTGGGCAGCTATGCCTTTCATCATTCTTTCCCCCTCCAAAGCATCTTCTCTGTGAATCTACAGATCCTGCTGAGATGGACATCCCTCGAAGAAGGCACCAATCTGCATTTCGTGTAATGCTTTTTACTTGCTCCAAACTCTCAAAAGTTTACCTTTTGGCATCTGATGATAGTGGTATATAATTGCATTATTCCATGTGGTTGTGATCATAAACCGAATGATTCAGTACTCCTAGACATTAAATTAACTCTTAGATTGGAATATGTAAGTGCTTATTAGTTTTTGTCCATAATGTGTTTTAGGTGGTTATCAATGAGTTGTGTTGTTCCTGTTTGATTGTTAAAGGAGATAGATTACCCCCGGTTTGCGCCTAGTATAAGGTAGGGAGGATGAGTATGTATATGTGCAATTTAAGAACCAACTTTGTCATTATGCGGAGACTAACTCTTGTATCTTTAGACTGGGAAGTCCATGGATATGAGTTAAGTTTGCCATTATCTATGATTTAGATGGATTTGTTTTTGTATGACTTCATAAGACTATTGTAAAAGATAATAAAACTATTGGCGACCCGTTTTTCTTGTGGGGGAGGAATCATTTGGATTGATTGCTAAATTAGTGTCATGTTTCCTTGGTGA
Source organism: Melastoma dodecandrum (assembly GCA_029817715.1). Lineage (NCBI taxonomy): Eukaryota > Viridiplantae > Streptophyta > Magnoliopsida > Myrtales > Melastomataceae > Melastoma > Melastoma dodecandrum. Next base: position 4,360,519 of record JARUPY010000397.1, on the reverse strand, counting down.
AGCTCGAGTGCAATTGCAGGTGGAGTGAGTACACTTATGACAGCGCCTATGGACATGGTTAAGACCCGTCTCATGTTGCAACGGGAGTCGAAGGCCGTCGGAAAGTATAGAAACGGGTTCCACTGTGCATATCAGGTATAACTTGTTGCTGGGCATCTTGACTCAAAAAAAGAAACAGAAAGAAATTCCTAGCATTCAAACAGCTGCCAGTGCCTTTTAGGATCTCATAGTAATCATCGAAGCTGTCATCTTTATTTTTTTATGACTTTGATGTCCTGTTTCATTCGCGAATGTGTCAAAGGACTCATGTATATATATGCTTTTCCGTGCCAGGTTTTTCGTATGGAAGGTCCCAAGGCATTGTACAAGGGGTGGGTGAGCTTTTCATTTAAAGCAATTGGCATGGATCGATCCACGAGTACTCGATCCATTGCTTCCCTTATTCTTATTAACCCCGTGGTGAAATCTTCTTCTCTCTTCAGGGGCCTTGCTATCTTTGCGAGACTAGGTCCGCAAACCATGATTACCTTCATACTGTGCGAGAAACTGAGGGAGGTCGCCGGTTTGAAGGCGATCTAAGCAAACTATACACGGCAACGCACCTGCATTGCGGCTACCCCATATTTCTCGGCAATAATAAAATGGGTACGACCATTCTTTTGAGATTCGGAAACGAGGATCAATGTTCCTTGGCCTGGATGCGGAAGACCCTTTTCCCTCCCCTGAAGGAGAAATCTATACCCTAGAAAGAGCTATTGGATTCTTTTTTTTGGATTGAAGTGGTGGTTATCAGTATATTCTTAATACCATTCTTTCCCGGGAGGTGAGGTTTGGAGTCGTTGCGAGCGATATAAAAGAACTTTTGTAGAATTTTGTTGTATTGCAACGAAATAAAGGGATTCTTTCTTACAACTTGGATCATTTGATTTTTACATTCGAGGCTGCGGTGGAAGGAGGACTAACGTTATATTAACATAAAACATACTTACCATGTTTTCATGAGGTTTATTTCAAAATGTGAGAAAATATTTTGCGTCTTTTAAAATTCATCAAATTCGATTTAAAAACATCGAATTCGATTGTTAAATAATTTGTTATTTCTAACATCAAGTTCATATAAAAAAAATAATAAATCAATCATCGAATTTAACGCATGTTAAAAGAATTCGATCACTGAATTTAGCCCATCCAGAAGCCCCATTTTTCAAGTGAATTGGCTATTATGCCAAACTCTTTACAAATTATTGAAATGTGCCAAATTCTTTACAAATTGTTGCGAGGTTTGCCATTAAAATGAGACGAAGTAAAGTCTCACTCGAAAATAAAAAAATTAGAAAAATATTTAACCCGATATAAAAGTCTAAGCAAAATATTCTCTTTAGAATGAAACCACGTTGAATTTGTATAATATGGTTAATATTTGGGCTTTGTTTGGTGATTTTCATTTTATAGAAAAATAACGTAATTAATGTAATTGTATAGAAAATTCTCAGTTTTTTTTCGAAGTTAATGTTAAATAGATATGTGTGTGTGTTTGTGGAGGACGAGGGCGGCGTTCAGTTTTCATTTTATAGGTGGTGGTGGTAACAGCTAGCTACAGCCTGGCGTTACTACAACATCGCTGTTGGGTTTGGACAGCCGAGAGTTTCTTAAAAAAATACGATTAGTTGGAAAAAAAAAATTATGAAATACGGTTCGAATTTTATAAAATACAGTTAAACCCGCCCCCATCACTTGGCAAAAAGGGAGGGGTTAAGTTAGATAGTTTTTCTTGTCTAACCTTTCAAAAGGCGGATTTTAACCCGCTTCTTGTTTATTTAGTTAAAGGGGCGCGTTTGACGCCCCTTCTTCGCCTGACGAATGAATATTTTCGCTAAGTGTTGAGGAGCGCGTTTTCAAGACGCGCCCCTTCGACGGTAAAATCGTATTTTATGAAATTCGGACCGTATTTTATAAATATTTTTTAAAACTAACCGTATTTTCATATGAAACCCCCTGTTCTCTCTTTCTTTTGGTACTGCTGCGAGCGAGGAACATGCCAAGTTCCCGGTCCCATAAATAAAAGAAGAAAGAGTGACCACTTTGTTTATTGTTGTTGGGGTTGTCCTCCCAAATCCCAACCACCATTTCTTCCCCCACCTTTTGTCGGAAATATTTGTGCCACTTTGGCCCCGACGCGGCAACGATTAATCCGTTTGTTTTAAATAATATTTGCCAAATACCACGATGAGCTTTGATACTCACGTAAAATCGATATTTCATACGGTGAATTCTTACGTAATTAGGAGAGTTCTTGCTTAAAATAGCTATTCTTAATATTTAAAAAACATACTAAGAAATATTATCCTAACAATAAAGGAGGTCGCTACTTGAATAATGATTTTACGAGCATATAATTAGGCAAGATTGATAGTTAATAATTTCTGAAATTCGCTATTCATATTTCACAAAATTCTTTTATAACTATGTATAAAGACGTCGCACAACCACAACTAACCGTATATAATAAGTACTTTCCTCGCACAACAACACTCCTAGAAAATTGAGAGATCGTCAAACATGCCAAGATCATTTTGTAACTTGTTTTTTAAGTAAATAAATAAGTCATCCCGTAAGAGGATATAATCCCCTAAATCCTAAGACGATGATGCCCTTTCTTTGAGCATACAGATTTAAATTATTTTATTAAATAAAATATTTTTTCGAATTCATGAAACAATAAATGATGTTGATAGTAGTAATGAATCGTTTTTTATAAACATATTAATTAATACTACCTTTTTTCATTTAGGGGGGGGTAGAGGTCGTGGGGTCGATGTCTGCCCAGACTGTCAAACATTATCTCTAGGGGGTTCCGCCATCTTATCTCTCTGCCCCTCCGTTCAACTCAACTCAGACACGTGTGGGTCCCGCCTCTTTCAAACTACAAATCCTTATTACAAAAAAAAAAAAATTTCTCCCAAACCAATAGAATTCCTAATTAGCTTTTTTCCCTTTCCAAAACTTTTCACTCGAGTTTTAAACAAAATAAAAATATAGATAGATTCACATCGTTACATGAAACTATATCAACATGTACATAATAATTATAATAATTTAAAAAATTAAATATATTATTTTTTGGGACCCTTTTGTCTGTCTGTCTGTCTCCCACTTGCGGAGGAGCTCCAACTAACCAAACAAAACCGGAAACAGCTGTCAGACACTGTGGGGGTTAAAATGGTCATTGCACCCACAACCCCCTTCTCTGTCAAGTTAATTAACATTCTAGCGCCCCCCAGCCCTAACCCCCGAACCAAAACTACGAACTCCCCGCTTAATTACATCTTTTTTTTTTCCCAAAATAACTAACGCCTCCTCGCTGGGGAGGAGGAGAACAAATAAAAATAGAAAGAAAACAAGACAATAACCGAAGCGACGACTATTCGAAGGCATCCCCAACCCCCTGTCCCCCCAAAACCAAAAAAAAGAAAAAGAAAAACAACAAGAAACTGACTCGCCAGCACAGCTGTAACCACCACCCGCGCCGGAGAAGCGGTCGACGGGAGAGGTAGGAGAGTGTGTACAATGGAGCAGGAGGAGGACGGAGGAGCGAGGTATAAGACTGAGGCGGAGGCGGAGGAAGAGGACTCCGGTAGCGTGAAGCTGTTCGTCGGTCAAGTCCCCAAGCACTTGACGGAGTCGGAACTACTGCCATTGTTCCAGGAGTTCGCCATCGTCAACGAGGTTAACCTCATCAGGGACAAGACCACCCGAACCTCCCGCGGTTTGTTCTTCTAATCCCCTCGCCAGATTTGGAACGGATCGCGAGGTGCTCGCCTGCGGTAATCCGTTGTTGTTCTTGGTGTAGGTTGCTGCTTCGTGATCTGTCCGTCGAGGAAGGAGGCGGATAAGGCCATCGATGCTTGTCACAACAAGCGCACTCTCCCCGGGGTTAGTTCGCTCGTGTTAGGTTCCATTTCTTGGTTGATCCGTCCGCTTTCCGTGTGATGGTTGGGTTGTGGTTTTTTTGTTTTGGTTGGTGTCTGGAATCTGTGCCAATTCACTGCTGACCTGGGCATGAATGGAGATGTCTGCTCACTCGGTGACCGCTTTCATTACTTTGTGGCTACATTGGATTCCTTAATTTTTAGATTGTACACTTCATGGATGCATCGGTAGGAATTCCAATGGGAGTTTGTTTCTTATTTTTGTAGCTGAAGTCTGGTTGAGTTTCATAGTTTTTGTTGACTTAAAACCACAAGTCGAGGCAAGGCGTACTGAGGCAATGGGATAGTAGAGTTATTTGGATGAGTTGCTCAAAACATGCGTATCGTGCACACACATTTATCTTCTCATTACGAAGGGAAACTCGCTCTTTCTGCATTTCACAAAGTGGTAAAGTTACAGCGTTGGCTAAAAATAATCTTGGGATTCCATAGTCTTTTGTGGTTTTGGAACTGATAGTGGCATTGTTGTCTGGAAAAACTATTGTTTTGTGATTTATCTGTCTGGATCGTTTTGTCATTTTCTTTTTCTATTGACTGTTGCATCTTCTGCTATGTGAGCGTGGGTTATAGTCGAGTGAGAGCCTATTTCAATGCCTTCTCGTTTTTGTTTTTCTCTGCATTAACTATTCAACTGTTGGTAAATTGAATATTGTCTAACAGGGGAGGGCGACTGCTGTTGTTCTGTTAACATTTTCATTCTCTTGTTTGCATGATATAGGCATATAGTGCACTACAAGTAAAGTATGCCGATGGTGAGCTGGAGAGATTAGGTAAGCATTTACGAGCATGACAATGTTAATTGCAAGACGATTCTTAATATTTGTTGTATCCCTTGCATTCTATTAGATTTTTGTGCTATAATTGTAATTGATTAATAACCTTTGAACCAGAGCACAAGCTTTTCATTGGTATGCTTCCAAAAAATATCACTGAGGATGAGGTTTCCAAGGTGTTTTTAGAATATGGAAACATAAAGGACTTGCATGTATTAAGAGGTTCTCAAAAAACTAGCAAAGGTAATCATGTCAGGGTACTTCCTCTTACTTGGGTCCTCTTGTGAATTTAATTTTTTGGGGGATGTTTTTCTTTTCTTGATAATTGGTTGCAATTCCATCCAGGTTGTGCTTTCATTAAGTACGAGACAAAGGAACAAGCACTTTCAGCTTTAGAAGCCCTCAATGGAAAGCATAAAATGGAGGTTTGGTCTCTCTTATGATTGTCTGATATGATGGGCTTTCATGAATATAACTGACTCTCTTGGTCAAAGACCCAGCATTGTGATCATATGTTTGGTGAAAAAAATGGGAAATATTTTAGGATATTTCAGTGAAAGAAGACTGTATAAATCGATTAAATCAAGTGATAAAAAAAATATTACCGGCTCCCAAAGTGGTGGGTCGTATGAAATCTGACTAACCATTTTCCTTGGAAATCGAGGTCTACTTGCATTTGACAAATACTCCAATCCATCGACCTGTTATCACCTTTTCAGGGTTCAAGTGTACCTCTCGTCGTCAAATGGGCAGATACAGAGAAAGAACGTCAGGCTCGTAGGGCTCAGAAATCTCAATTTCACAACGTTGTTAATATACCAAATGCTGATTCACGACATCCATCTATATTTGGGGCTTTGCCTGTGGGTTATATGTCTCCTTATGATGGATATGGATATCAGGTGATCTATTTTCCCTTGAGATTTTATGTTGGCACTACTTTATAATGGAAATATGTGATTATCCGTTGTCTACGATGGGTTTTCTTCCACGTTTCTTATTGGCCTTTATGATTTGTGGAAACTCCTTTCCCTGTGAATGGAGTTCTGGCCGTCGCATTTGTTCTTATGAAATTCTTCAAGCTTCCATTCTCCCGAGTTCCTTATCTTCTTTGTACATTTCCCACCACCAGTTGTTTTAGCCCGACTGAGGGATAATTGTGGAGGCTACATTAGGTGTGAATGAATCTACGACGTAGGGCTAATGGTTGAATTTTTAATTGAATGGAATTTTTTTTAATAATTGACTTTTGGATAGATTCTGTAATCATGGTATCTGGTTTCCTTGAATGATAATTATATTCTTGATGTCAAATTCCATAGGGTCCTGGGACGTATGGGTTCATGCAATACCACTTGGCAGCTCTGCAGAATCAGTATTACAACTTGATTTCTCCTGTTAACCAAGGAACAGTCAGCACTGTCTCACCTGATATATCCCCTAGAAGTTGTAACTTGCCTCCCACAAGCTATGCAGGCTCTCCTTACCCTGGTGTTCCAGGAGTTCAATATCCTGTTACCCATCCAGGGGTTATTCATAATCGGGTTTCCAGTCCAAGTGCTGCCGCTTCCGCAGCTCATGATAGCAACTCTGTAACATATTCAGGCGGAGGTCTTAGTCCTTCTGGTGGTCAGATTGAAGGTTTGAAGTCTCCCTGTTCTTGATTTCCGAATTAATGTGCCAATTTTGGCTCGTTTATTTCATAAAAGGGCCCCTTTCAAATCATTTATGCTTTCAACCTTCTATAAATGTAGGTCCTCCTGGAGCTAATCTATTCATCTATCATATACCTCAAGAGTTTGGTGATCAAGAACTGGCAAATGCTTTCATGGGGTTTGGTAGGGTTTTGAGTGCCAAGGTATACTTGGACAAAGCTACTGGTGTCAGCAAATGCTTTGGTGAGATATGCATCTACACCACATAATATTTACTGTATTTGGTCCGGAACTGTTCTTTTAATCACCATCTTTGCTTTGCAGGATTTGTAAGCTATGAGACCACTGAAGCAGCTCAATCAGCCATTAGCACAATGAATGGGCATCAATTAGGTGGTAAAAAACTGAAAGTTCAGCTGAAAAGAGATAACAGACAAAGTAATCCTTATTGAATATAGGTTAGGATTTGAAGGAAGTTTAGGTTATCAAGCTTAAGTATTACTAGACAACGATTGCAAATCTCACACGGCTAGATTGGAGTCTCAGTGCACATGCTATTCCAATTTCACCAGTAAATTATCCCTGGGGTTGGAGTTCCCGAAAATTGTATTTTTTGGTGCAAGTGCTGCACCATAACATCTATAACATGTGTATCATGATAGCTCATTTAGATTTAAATTACCCATTTGTTAATTCTTCCCTCAAGCACAACTACATATGTACAGTGTTGGGATATGCAGTCGTGTATTTATTGACCATCCAATTATTCAATGGCCTTTTGTTCATTTTATTTCATTCTTATTTTATTAATACTTACTTTTCCCCACTGAAAGTTCTTCTGAAAATTTCTTTTGTCCAGCCTGTTAAGGAACTTGGTTATTTTGACATAATTTATTTGTTCTTCAATATGGGTATGCAGTATAAGTTAGGCCTTCATTGCTATATGAGTAAACACGCAATGCCTGTCCCTCTTCAGTTGCATTTGTTCTGGGATTTTCCCTGTGACGGTGGGGGATTCCTTTGCCGCTCATTGGAGTGTCCAGCAGGTATGGGTTTGCTATTATCAGTTCATAGGAATGTTTGGTGTTTAGAATATGCATTTTTCTCTAGTTCAGTATTATCTGCTATTCTCTGCACGGCAGCTATTTCTTTTGAGGATACTCTTTTTTACTAGAATAAAAATGGGAGGTCAAACTGGTCGATATTCCGTCTTTTACGGGTTTGTATGGTGGACCTGTTGCTTGCTTAGTAAAGACTGGGATGGGAGCTAACAAATTACTGCTAGCTCCCCAATCTCACCTTCACAGAAGACGGAATGGTAAATTCTATTTCCTTGCTGACCTTTGGAGGTGGATGGAAAGTGCAAATTGAAGGTGGTTCTCATTCTTACTCATGTGATTGGGTTCTATTCTTGCTCATTGATTTAATCTTCTTATTGCCAAATGGATCGTACTACTTTCTCCCATCATTCTTCTGTGATCACTGCAGACGATTTGGACATGGCTCACTTGTGAATGACATCCCGAGAAAGAAAACATGGCTCTCTGTAGATGGATCTGTGTTGTATGTGGGGAGGGGTTAAGATTCTGGAAATTATTCCGGTTGATCTCTCTTTTATCAGAATCTGCGGCAGGACAAGCACAGGAGAATCTCCAGCTGTGGTGGTGGGGATGGACGGGTTTCTCTTTTCCATCAACAGATAGTCCTTTATGAGGTCAGGTTGCGGTGGTTGAGCTGCTCGAAGAAAGAATTAACCAGTGATTTTGATCTCTATGGTTGGTAACAGATGCGAGATATCTGTTTGTTTTGACTTGTTGATGACATTGATGAAGAGGGGTGCGACCTGGTAAGGTTTTCTGAAAGAGTTTCGTCTTCTATTTCTGGAAGCTGCATCCTGGACCAAAAGTTAGCCGTGCTCCCAAAGCAAATGTAGGCAACTGAGTTCTTTGCTTCTCCATATAGGTCAAGTGAGACTCCTTTGTGATGAGCTTGGAGGCAATTTACATAGAGAAACACTGCATCTGGAATGGTTTCAACTTACGACCGAAACGGTACCTTCTGTAATTTGAACATCCCGGACTACTTTCCCAGGTAAACATAACCCCGTGCTGAGGGGCAAACCCAGTCATCGTTCCGTGCTTCCGAGGGAACACATCATCCTCAGTTCACGAACTAGCAAACTGAAGGAAATTTAAAACCCTGGACTCTGGCCTTCGGCTTCGTCTATAACAAGAAGAAATCGAAATCAAACTCGGGGGCACTGTGTCTTTTCTTCCCATGGACAACAAACTTGTGGGCGTCCTTGTGTTTCTTGCAAACCACATGCGCCCCACACTTCTGGAGCCTGCCTTACTCCTGACCCTAGGAAACTGAACCGGTCCGTGCCCCTGGCGAATTTCTCTTCGTCTACGTTGGCGTTTGGCTGGCAATGACGGTAAGTGAACTAAGTATGGGACAATTCCCACTTACTGAAGTTAACCCCACCAATGATTTTCCAGCTAAGTACACATTCCACTAACTTGAAAGCTTTTCCTGCTTGCGTGCAGAAGGACACTGCTCTCCAATAAGACTTTCGACGGGCCAATCGAAATGACTCCAAATAAAAAGCTACAAACATAAAAGTTTTAAACAAACCAAAAAAGAACTATCCCAATTAATTTTAAGTTAAACGGAATCCTGTTGCTGAAGTTACGTCTACAAAACCGAAGTAGCATTTTTATTCTTTTACAGAGCCATGTCATGTAATTCGACAATCAACAGGCAAAACTTCGATAAAAATGATTAAAAGTTTAAGACAAAAAAAGTTGGAATTAAATAAAAATAACTCAAATTGATTTCAGGCTAAACAAAGTTTTGTAGTCAAAGTTATGCCCAGAAAATCGAAATAACATTTCTACCCGTGTGCTGAACCATGTTGTTCTGCAACTCGGTTTTTCAACGGACAAAAACTCGACCAAAATGACTTTAAATAAAAAATTTTAAAACTCAAAAGTTATAGATTTACCAAATAGGAAGTTAACCCAATTAATTTTAAATCAAACGAAGTTTTGTAGCCAAAGTTACGCCCATAAAACTGCAAGGTTTCAGCTCTTGTACAAAACCTTGTTCTGCAATTTGAAACAGGAGCTTGTACAAAAATACAATTAGTTTTGAAAAACATTTACGAAATACGGTTTGGGTTTGCAAAACTCATAAAATATCGTCCATAAGGCGCCGTATTAGAAACTGGGACCCTATTTTGTGAATTTTTTCGGAACTAACCTTAATTCCGTACAAAACTCTTCGAAACTAACCCAATAAATTTCAAGCTAAATGAAATTTTGTAGCTAAAGTTATGTCCAGAAAACTGAAGCACCATTTCTGCTCTTGTACAAAACCTTGTTGTTCTGCAAATCGACTTTTCAATGGACAAAAACTCGACCATTGCAAATCAAAAGGTTTAAACCATGAATGAAGTTTGTGTTTACAAGGTAAAACGACATTTTTAGCAAGGTCGAGCCTAACATCGACGAGACCTGACAAGCCTAGGGAGAAACGCCATCGATGATGGAGAACTCAATGGTTCGTCGATGGACATCCTGAACAGTATCGACGGCTGGCGTAGAAGCAGCACCATCGACGGCTGGCATAGAAGCAGCACCATCGACAGCTGACGTAGAAGCAGCTCCATCGACGGTTGACGTAGAAGCAATTCCATTGACGGCTGCGTAGAACCAGCTCCATCGACGGCTGGCGTAGAAGCAGGTGCCATCGATGGGTGTCGTCGCAGCAGTTGTTGCTGCCGTAGATGCACTTTGAAGTTGTCGCAGCAGGAGCACTTTGACGCTGTTGCGGACACTAGGATGACAATTTTAAGTATAGTAAACACGTGTTTAAATGTGTTTAGAATGACAGTTACTTAAGTTTGTGTCTATAAATAAGTCGTCATTGGTCAATTATAACACACAGACAATCATTCTATGACCCCGAAGGGTTGCTTGGTTGTCAACTTGACTGTTAGAAATCGTGTAAAGTGTTGCAGGATGGCCATAAGTTTTCTTTCCTTGTGTTAGTGAAATTCTTGTCTTCTTTTTGTTCTTTTGTATTATTGGTGACACATTACATTCAACACTTTAGTCCCCGTTATATCGTGACGTGTTTCGTCTGTAAATAGTTTGTCATTAAGAAAGTGAGCAAGACTAATATGAGCAGATTAGCGACGCTATTGGATAATGTCAGTCCAACAATACATGTGCCTAGTGTCTTTTGCAAAACCTACAGCAGTTGTGACTAAATCACTCAAAACTAGTGCCGTGGGTGGATCCCGTTTCTGGTTCCATTTAAAATGAATATCCTCCCTTGACGATAAGGCTTCGGATTTTGAAAATATCGGAGTCGCCACTAACTTATTTTATGTTCAAATTAGAAGAACTATAGAGATTCGTTAAGGTTCGGGAATTAAGGATTACTAAATCGCATGCATCACAAAGAAAAGGGAGGCTTTTATCGTGTGTTCCCAATGTCTGAATTTATTTGAGCTCGGTTTTAGAAAAGAAGTTGTTTGATATTAAAACAAATGATTTCGAGCTCATTAATGCTTAAAATGTCTATATGAATAATTTTTATGAAAATATTTCTTCTTAAAAATTGAATTTTCGGGCAAAAATGCAAGCAACATAAATTTATTAATGCCCTTAACAGTTTCTAAGCCAAAAATAAATTCAAGGGAGAACAGGGTGTTTGTGCCATTTCTCGCTCCCTATAGAATGCTCCCGTTAGGTTTATACCTCACGGTGCCGTTTTTAGAATAGGTTTAGGGCAAACCTGGCGAGCCGCTGATGCCGTAACGTTGGTGCGTACGAAGCAGTCTTCAGAGGGTCTTGATCTTCGAGAATCCAAAATAAACCATCGAATATAACTTCCGTTGTCTTGAACGCGTTGAATGAGATGCGTGCCTTGGTTGACCGCAAGGCACGGCCCGTAGATGTCTTTTAATCAAAAGAAGGTCGAAGAACCATTGGTTTGATTGGTGCTGAACGACACAAAGGGATCGTCTTGATGCCGTTGCGATGAGTCAGCTGCGGGTGTCGATGGAGGAGTTGGAGTCTGACATACCGGGGTTGAGAAGAGAGCGGTCTGGTCAAGGAGGTGGCTGATGGCGAGGGAGACGGCTTAGGGGCGTCGTTTGTGGAAGTTGCGACGAGGCTATGGAAAAGGTCGTTCGTGGATGGTCGGTTGCTGAAAGACAAAGCTAGAGAGGTGGAGAAGACGTCGCCCTACCATTACTGGCTGTGGGTTCGCCACTGCCGGATTGAGTGATGCCGGGAGACGGGCTCGGCGAGGGAGGAAGGGTTGAAGCTTGGTCAGAGAGAAAACCTTGAACCTTTGGATCCTTGGCTTCCAAACTCATCAAGGAGGCTTGCACTGGGAACCGAAATCTGGGGCTAGTGACTCCAGGTCGAAATGTCCATGGGCGAAGGGAAGAAAACGCCGAGGTTGGAGCTTCACCGCTGCCGCTAGGGCGTTCTGGGTTGCCGCTGGAGAAGCGCCGGAGGGAACATGGATCCACCATCGCCGGATCTGGCGGACGCTAGAGAGTGGCGTACGCTCGCCGCTGGATCTAGAGACGCTTGGGGAAGATGGATTCGTCGCTGCCGGCGCTTGATCTGGGGGCGTTCGGCTTGGGATTTTCTTCGGAAGAGATTGTCTTGAAGTCTCTGACTGTGTTTTTTTTCACCGTGTCTTCTCTCAGTGTGTCATGTTTGCTTCCCTAAGTCTAGCTATTTATAGGAAGCTGGTAGTGACTTTATTATTATTTTTTGTTAGATTTTTTAATGATTTTGTTTGATTTTATGTGATTTTGCAATGATTTTTTCTGATTTTTTGTTTTATTTATTATTTTTCCTGATTTTTGATTATTTGATTATTTGTTTTTCTGATTTTTTCTGATTTTCGGTGATTTTATTTTATTTTTGATTTTTTTCTTGATTTTTTTGATTTTCAGTGATTTTATTATTCTTTCTTGATTTTGTGCATTTTTGTAGATTTTGGTAGATTTTATTATTTTTTAGAAAAAATTGGGGTATGACAGTTGCCCCTTTTTGTGGGAATATTTGGTAAAATGTTCGAACAAAAAATTAATAAGAACCCAATTTTTTGTAAAGGAATGCTCCGGTATTGCGTTTGTTTATAAACGCTTGACCAAGAATGACGTCGCATTTGTTAGAAAATGCATAACCAAGAGCTGGTGAAAAAAGGTGTAGGGTTTGTCCGAACGCTTAACAAAAATTGTATCGCGTTTGTACGAACGCTCAACTAGGAGGATTGAAAATGGTGTTGCGTTTGTACGAACGCTCAACTAGGAGGATTGAAAATGGTGTTGCGTTTGTAAGAACGCTCAACTAGGAGGATTGAAAATGGTGTTGCGTTTATACGAACGCTTAACCGAATTGAAGGTGGTATCGCGTTTGAACGAACGCTGAACCAGGAGGATTAAAAATGGTGTCGCGTTTGTACAATGCTCAACTGATTTGGACATGACTTTGCGTTTGTTAGTAAACTCGATTGGCGTCGCGTTTGTTAGAAAACGCTTAGTCGAATAGTGTTGCATTGATAGTAAATGCTTAACCAATGTGGGAAACTGGTATGGCGTTCGTTAGTAAACGCTTCAACCAAATTGAAGATGACGTTGCGTTTGTTAATAAACGCTTAACCAAAATAAAGGTTGGTATCACGTTTGTTAGTAAACGCTCCACCTAACTGTCTTGAAAGTGGCATAACGTTCGTTAGTAAACGTTTTACCGGATGGTGCCGCATTAGTTAGTAAATGCTTAACCAAATTGAAAATGACTTTGCGTTTGTTAGTAAACACTTAGCCGAGTTGAAGACGGTATCGCGTTTGTTAGTAAACGCTAAACCAAAACTGGAAAACTGGAAGTGGTGTCACGTCTGTTAGTAGACGCTTAACCGAAAAGAATTGAGAAATGGCATCACGCTTGTTAGTAAGCATTTAACCGAATGAAAATCACGTCATGTTTGTTAGTAAACACTCAGTCGAGCTAGAAGTGGCGTTGTCCTTGTTAGTAAGGGCTTAGCCGAACAGGAGGTGGTATTGTATTTGTTAGTAAACACTTAACCGACTGGAAGGTGTCGCGCTTGTTAGTAAGCGCGTAACCAGATTGAATGTGACGTAGCGTTTGTTAGTAAACGCTCAATCTAATGGCGTCGCGTTTGTTAGTAAACGCTTAGCCGAACTAGAAGTAGTATAACGTTTGTTAGTAAACGTTTTTCCGGATAGCATGATGTTGCGTTTGTTAGTAAACGCTCAGTAGAGTGGCAATGTGTTTGTTAGTAAACGCTTATCGAGTTGGATTGAGAAATGGATAACTTGACTTGGAAGTACTGTCACACCACAAAAGTGCTTAACAGTAGTGGAGAAGGTCATACCTTACCATAAAGGCTTGAGTCTTGGAATCATGAAGTATGCTTGAGATTGTTTGCGTCTCCCATGTGTACTTGCCAAATTTCTGACTGTGGATGATATGAAGGCAAGATGCTCTATATGCATGCACAAAAATTTCGTTTTTTTTTCCAAAAATAGAAACACTTGTGCGATAGAGAATAAAGAAAAGTCTTTATTACATCTCTCAAGGCTCACTCAAAACATGTTTCTATGCTATCAGAGTGGGAAGTTCGATTCCTTTGAAATGAATGCTCAAGGGCTAGTCGAGAGAGACTTTGATTTTGGTTGTAATGTAGGTTTTGTGTAAGACCATGTTTATATAAGACTTAATCTTTAAGAAAGAAAGCAAGTCAAAGAATCTCATCGAAGAAGACTCAAAATGCAAGGACGTCACCTTGAAGCATGGTTCTCCCAATGTGGACTTGCTCATCGACACAATACTCAAGGGTATGGGCATGATGGCATATGTTATAGAAGAAGGATTTTCTTTATCTTTTCCCATGGGGAATGAGGCTTTTGAATTTGAAGCGGTTTGCCCAGATTGGCAAATCGGGATCAAGGTTCTAAAATTTTTGTCCCTTTTTTTCTTTCTGACACTTTGCTTTTGCGACCGTCTTTTGGCCCTTGTGTCTAAATTTGCTTTTTCTTTGAATGATATTAAAGGGCTCTCTTTTCTTTTTTTATTGTTTGCCCCTGTCTCATTTTCATTTTCATTTTTTTGAAATATTCAACGGACTCGGTTCTTTTGAATTGTTCATGGATGTAGTTGAATGGTTGAAAGATGGTAGAGTATTGTGTCGACTTGCGAGATCCATTAGGGATGTACTTCACACTCAAACTTGAGGAAGTGACTCATCCCCATCCGAGTCCTATTCGGAAGTCTAGACAACATGAACTCCTTTTACCTCGATGTGAGGCGACTCTTTGACTTGAAAGGGGAATTGTGTTTCGAAAAATCTCCACTTTGGCTAGGAATGGCTAGCAATGGTAATGTGTTTGAGGATAAGAAATAATGCTCGATGTCATCCTAGCTAGAGCATTTTCCGTTAAAGGAATTTTTTTCCACTCCAATGCTATCGTGTTTGAATTCCTCATAAGTGTGTGCACTCAACTCTCGAAAGGGTATGTGTTTGGGGATAGGCTCGCCTTTCTATCTCTAGCACACAAATGTTCCACTAGGGAATGTGTTTCAAATTTTTGAATAAAATCGTTTAGTGAGAATGCATGACAAATGAACATAACACATGTTTTATGAAATGATAATTTTACCTATGATGTTCGCCTCGACTTGATGCCCTATAGGGAAAAAGAGGATATACAATCAAGTTCAATGTGATAATTTTTAAACTTGGAACGATAATTTTCTTTACCGGTTACCTGACGACGCGTGCCCGTTGCCCAAGTAAAAGCCTATGCAAAACGAAATGAAGCATTGATTAGTTTTTTATTTTGTGATATCTGAGCTGGAACAATACTTCCTTTACTGGTTACCTGAGGCGATTGATCGTCGCCCTATTTAAAGTATCTACGAAGAAAGATAACACCGATTAGTTTCTAATTTAATGTGATTAGAACGATACTTGCTTTCACCGTTTATTCAACATGGCTTGCGAGCCCCATAGGTTGAGTCTTTAGGGTTGATTTTTCTAGTTCATCGATCCGGTTGGAATAGAACAGCTCCGACTATCTTTGTTAGGATGAGAGCGCATCTTGTGCGTATTTGCTTGACAACATATGGGATGTCGTAGTCGCGGAAGAACTTTCCTCGAGGATCCTTGACATTCGAAAGAATCATCTTTAGAATCGTGTCACTAGACTTGCATGCATCGATGCGACTTTTGTGGAAAGCTCTTGACATGCATCTGATGTACAACGGATTGTTGCTCGATGGTTAAAATTGTTTATGCTTCATAGACCCGTTCGAAAAGAGTTGTCTCAGTTGAAGTGTGTTGTCTTTCAGTAGATGAGAGCATTTCGTGATTGACTTGACATGGATGCGCTGCCCAGCTTAGTAAGTTGATGAGCTTGAACTTTTAGTAGTTCCAAAGCTTGATGATGTGCTTGTTCTGATTTAAGAATCCGGAGATTCTGCAAAGAAACATCAAAGAATAGCATGAATGTTTGACAATGAGGTTATATGAAAGAAAATTAGAATGTCACTCCCTTATGATGAGTTTATCATAGTCTGAGCTCCCAATCAATGTTGTAGTAAAACTGAACCTGTGCAAAAAAATTGAAATATGCATTATTCTTTGATTTTAAAGTGATTGAAAAGAGAAATGGAAGTCCTTGTAGGCATGGCCGCAAGTGTGAGTAACGGTGATCCATTGGCGAACTGTCATTGAATTGCCCCGATTCTAATACCTGTAAGAAGAGAAAACAAACGTAATCAATGTTCAATTTTAAATGTTAAGGATTAGAATTATACTTCCTTTGAACTTGCACTTTTGAAGGCATGTTGATTCCCATGGGATGAAGCTTGCCCCAGCATATGCTTTGAGATTAATGTTGATCCAGTTTGGATTGACGGCGTCATGCTCTCCTTTTCTGAGTTCAATGGTTGGGAGAACTCGCTTTGCTGTATTGTCGATGGTGATTGTAGAACTAGCATTGGTGTCGTGGATGATGAATTATTCTTCTTTGTCTTTAATGTTCATCGGATGCCTTGTTAGAAGAGGGGATGTTCATCTGTCAATAAATTGGAAATAACATGTGCGTGACAAAGTCGAGCTGGAATGATGTTGTTGCACATTTGAACTCTTTGGGGAGAGAGGACATCCAAAGCTTTCGTGGCTGATGAGTAGTCCAACTTCTATAGATATGGGTACCTCAAACAAAAGTAAAATATGTTCGTGTATGCAAGATATGTGTCAACGCTAAATGGACGCTTATATGCCATTTTACTTTTAAAAAATGAAGTTTTTTTTTAAAGAAAAATTATCGAAGCCAGGTGATGGTAAAATGACGAAAAAAGTATGTTGAAAATCTATTGTATCGTTCTAAAGATCTGTAAAGAATGTTTTTTTTTAGACATGCATCACAGTTATGCATATGCGTACGCATTTTTCTAAAGTATCATGACAAAAAAGCTTTGAATGTATGTAGAATGATCAAGCAGAAGTGACACTATGTGAGCATAAAAAGGAAACTCGGTGTAGAAATCACTTCTCTTATGTTCGCTCGTTGAAAAAAAGGCATGTTAGCCAAATTGAAAGTAAGAGAAAAATGGTGGTCAATGTATAACAAGAAGCATCAATTCATACCATATGGACAAAAAAATGTAGATAAGTATGAGATTTTCTATCTACCGTCTTGGATGTGGCTTGGACCGGTCCATTAACCGTAAACGGAGAAATCCGAGTTCGGGTTCATTTTAAATGAAAGAACTCGGATATTCGTCTGGTGCTAAACAGGTGGGTACCCACCTAAAGGTAGAGGAAAACGGCCAATACCCGTCGGCATATGGTATACGCGAACTAATCCTATGGCGCCCGGGATGAAGGCACATGTAACAGGAAAAATCCAGCATTGAAAAATATCGATCATGTGACATCAAACAATGCATGCACAGAAATAAATAGTTAGAGTCATTACAGTTTGTATGGCCTTCAAACGCATGCCTATCTAGACTGGCTTTTGACTCACCTTCGGACAAAAGGGTGAGTTGGTATATGTCGCAGGTAAAGAGGTAGACAACCTCTCCCATATGGCAGGTATACCCTTAAACTTAGGTGTCCCAGGGTTTTAGGACGACTCACAGTATGCATAACAGAGACAATCGGAAAAGTAAAGCGCAAACACATTCCACACAAAGCTAGGCTGCCCCCAATTTTGAAATCGATTTTTCGACCCTAATCCTCAAGAAATTACCTAAGTGTCCCCAGCGGAGTCGCCAAATCTATCACGGATGGATCTCGTTTCCGGTTCCATTTAAAATGAATATCCTCACTTGACGATAAGGCTTCGGATTTTGAAAATATCGGAGTCGCCACTAACTTATTTTAAGTTCAAGTTAGAAAAACTATAGAGATTCGTTAAGGTTCGAGAATTAGGGATTACTAAATAGCATGCATCACAAAGAAAAGGGAGGCTTTTATCGTGTGTTCCCAATGTTTGAATTTATTTGAGCTCGGTTTTAGAAAAGAAGTTGTTTGATATTAAAACAAATGATTTCGAGCTCATTAATACTTAAAATGTCTATATGAATAATTTTTATGAAAATATTTCTTCTTAAAAATTGAATTTTCGGGCAAAAATGCAAGCAACATAAATTTATTAATGCCCTTAACAGTTTCTTCAAGGAAGAACCGTGTGTTTGTACCATTTCTCGCTCCCTATAGAACGCTCCCATTAGGGTTTATACCTCACGGTGCCGTTTTTAGAATAGGTTTACGGCAAACCTGGTGAGCCGCTGAAGCTGTACCGTTGGTGCGTGCGAAGCCGTCTTCAGAGGATCTTGATGTTCGAGAATCCAAAATAAACCCTCAAATATAACTTCCGTTGTCTTGAACGCGTTGAATGAAGTGCGTGCCTTGGTTGTCCGCAAGGCACGCCCCGTAGATGTCTTTTAATCAAAAGAAGGTCGAAGAACCGTGGGTTTGATTGGTGCTGAACGACACAAAGGGGATCGTCTTGATGCCGTTGCGATGAGTCTGCTGCGGGTGTCGATGGAGGAGTTGGAGTCTGACATACCGGGGTTGAGAAGAGAGCGGTCTGGTCAAGGAGGTGGCTGATGGCGAGGGAGACGGCTTAGGGGCGTCGTTTGTGGAAGTTGCGACGAGGCTGTGGAAAAGGTCGTTCGTGGATGGTCGGTTGCTGAAAGACAAAGCTAGAGAGGTGGAGAAGACGTCGCCCCACCATTACTGGCCGTGGGTTCGCCACTGCCGGATTGAGTGACGCCGGGAGACGGGCTCAGCGAGGGCGGAAGGGTTGAAGCTTGGTCGGAGAGAAAACCTTGAGCCTTTGGATCCTTGGCTTCCAAACTCATCAAGGAGGCTTGCACTGGGAGCCAGAATCTGGGGGCTAGTGACTCCAGGTCGAAATGTCCATGGGCGAAGGGAAGAAAACGCCGAGGTTGGCGCTTCATCGATGCCGCTAGAGCGTTCTGGGTTGCCGCTGGAGAAGCACCGGTGGGAATATGGATCCACCGTCGCCGGATCTGGGGGACGCTGGAGAGTGGCGTACGCTCGCCGCTGGATCTAGAAACGCTTTGGGAAGATGGATTCGTCGCTGCCGGCGCTAGATTTGGGGACGTCCGCCTTGGGATTTTCTTCGGAAGCGATTGTCTTGAAGTCTCTGACTGTGTTTTCACCGTGTCTTCTCTCAGTGTGTCCTGCGTGCTTCCCCAGGTCTAGCTATTTATAGGAAGCAGGTAGTGACTTTATTATTATTTTTTGTGAGATTTTTTAATGATTTTATTTGATTTTATGTGATTTTGCAATGATTTTTTTCTGATTTTGTGCTTTATTTATTATTTTTCCTTATTTTCGATGATTTTATTATTTGTTTTTCTAATTTTCGGTGATTTTATTATTGTTTTTGATTTTTTTTCTTAATTTTTTTTTTATTTTCGGTGATTTTATTTGCATTTTTGTAAATTTTGGTAGATTTTATTTTTTTTAGAAAAAATTGAGGTATGACAACTAGCAGTCTCAATAAGGTATAGGATTTGGAAAGAGTTACAACCTGAATTTGTGCAATCTTGACGTCGCTCGATCAGGTTGAATGAACTCGCGAAGACGGTATTGCCTCCTTGAAGGGCTCAATGGGCTCGTTTCATCTAACCAACTTTGGCAGCTGAGAGTGTCCTTGGCACATCTCTTTACGAGCTCGACCACTGCACATGTAAAGCACGCATATCAAATACATAAGAGGGGTGTCTCGATTTCGAGCGAAACCGAGAGAGGTGTGGGCTTTGACTCTGGCTTTGGCGAAAGATGCAGGGATTACAAGATACGGTTGAAACTCCTTGGCCTCGTGAAAGAGAGAGGCGATCCGGTTTTGGGGCAACGTCGAAGACTCGTGGGACGGGAAATGACATGGCATGATGATGGCAGAAAACCAATCAAAAGACCAAATCGACCAGCACAAGCAGAGGGAGGTTGCTAGAGTTCCTGTCAATTGACACAAAAAGAGCAGCCATGAAGGAGAAGAAGGCACCACCCGAATTATGCCGCAGCTAGTTTTCCAAATTATACCACTTATTACTGACTTTTTTGGGAGAGATCGACTCAAAAGTTAGCTCAAGTACTAGGAGTCTCGAGGAGCCTTGTATAGCCCACATTGGTATCTCATACTACCGATGTGAGACTATTTTCCATACATCTAAATTCGATCCGAGCAAAAATGGTATTAAGCGGAGTCCAAGATTTGCACAGCGAAGCCCAGCCAGGATTTGATCGAAGAAGTGTTGAGCGAAGCCTTTTCCAAGCGAAGATGTGTCTTTGTAATCATCATATATTTTCAAGAATCATCTGTTTTTTTCCCGATTTTGATTCCCTTATTGTTTTCATTAAGATTACTTGAAATCCAATTTGGGGTTTTCTACTACAGCAAAAATAAGATTTAGAAAATGTGTAGGTTTTTTAGATGTGGATAAGAAGAGTAAAGGATTTCATCATGGTAACAATATCATGTCGACTGCTTGGGGAAGTTCAAATTCATCTTGAATTTGTGTGTCATTCAATAGGGACAATGAAACCAGCTGGAAATTATTTGTTTGTTTCATTTGATTATTTTGGTATCTCTTTATCATGAGATAGAATATAATGATCGTGACCCGACGATTCAATGTAGTTCCATAACGACCCCAGCGAGCTTTTGCAGGGAAGCCTCTTTACGTCCCGGTTCCGTTCTGTTCCCGTTCCCGTTCCGTTCCGTTCAGTTCGTTCGTTTGTTCATACACACCTTCGGTCCCAAGAAGGACACGGGATTTGTGAGAGCCAATGGCGGTCTCCGGGAACGGTGTCAAGGAGCCCCTGGTGGCAGTCGAAGAGGGTAGCAAGAAGCTAGACGTTGATGAAGGAGGGAGCCCGTGGATGCTTTACTTCTGTACTTTTGTCGCAGTGAGCTGTTCCTATGAGTTCGGAGCCTGTGTATGTTCTTACGTTATGATCGACCGATGTTTTCATCTCTTTTGTCCGGAAAGATTGCTCTGAGGAGGATTCCAGCTGACTATTTCGGCTTTCAGGTGGGTTACTCTTCGCCGATTCAGAGTGCAATCCGAGAGGATCTAAACCTCTCACTGTCGGAGGTAAGTCGCCGGATTATCGGAATTCTTCTAATTCTCAAGCCTTCTGTCAATCTGCAATTACCTTGTCCTAATAAATTCTCCTTCTGTCAATCTGCAATTACCTTGTCCTAATAAATTCTTAGTCTCAGGGAACCAGATGGGATCTAACGCCTCTGTTCGGATGTTTTGACAGTATGCAGTTTTCGGATCTGTCCTGACATTTGGTGCTATGATCGGAGCCATAACGAGCGGACCGATTGCTGACTTCTTCGGCCGTAAGTGGGTAAGCGAAAGAAATAAGACACTGTGACTGTATGGTTACCAACACGGCAAGTTTACGTCACTGGACTTTTGTGAGCAGACCATGAGAATTGCGACGGCCTTCTGTGTAGTGGGGTGGCTAGCCATTTACTGGGCTCAAGGGGCGGTGGCATTGGACATTGGACGATTGTCGTCGGGTTATGGAATGGGAGCCTTCTCCTACGTGGTAAAATGTCTCGCCGGCCGATTTACCTAGAAAAATATATTGGCGCATCTTTTCTAAGTTACAATTTATCCTGTTATGTATAAGGTACCGGTGTTCATCGCGGAAATGGCGCCGAAGAACCTTCGTGGAGTGTTGACCGCTATGAATCAGGTAAGATTTCCCACATCTGTAAATTATTTGGATGGGTTATAAGCTCTGACTAGCTGAGCATATTGGTGTTGATGTTTCGACAGCTCATGATCTGCGCGGGAATCTCGGTCGCGTTCATAATAGGGACAGTATTATCCTGGAGGACGCTGGCGATAACCGGTCTAGTCCCATGTGCAGTTATCCTCCTCGGTCTGTTTTTCATCCCGGAGTCACCGAGATGGCTGGTGAAGACCACTTTACCATAATAATGACTTGGCTTTCTCAAGAGATTACTTTTGAGAAATTTATGAAAGATAGGTTGAGAATTTTACGGAAGTTCGGCGAACGGTGCAGGCTAAAATAGGACGGGGTAAGGAGTTCAGGGCAGCGTTGCAGGAGCTTCGTGGCAAGGACGCGGACATATCCCATGAGGCTGCTGAAATCCAAGTCTGTTCCGATTGGTTTTTCTCTTTATTTTTGTTAAAGATTCCTGATTTCCAAGACCATAACCACTGGCATTAACTGGGATGATGCCTTTGGTCGAAACAGGACTATATCGAGATGCTCGACCAACGCCCGAAAGCTAAGCTGCTGGATCTATTCCGTAGTAGATACCGGCGTTCTGTCACGGTACTTATCCCTCCTTGCTGCATTCCGTTCTCTGTAATGACTCAGAACTCAAAACCATAAGTCCACATTGTACAAGATCGGTGTTGGCCTGATGGTGTGTCAGCAATTCGGAGGAATCAACGGAGTCTGCTTTTATGTCAGCTATATCTTTGAAGAAGCAGGTACTTCCAACTTCTCACTTGATGCTGAAACAGAATAGACACGTGACGATACTAACATGGCATGACATGTTCTCGTGCTTCAGGTTTTTCATCTAGTGTCGGGGCTGTAACATACGCCATCGTCCAGGTTGAGAAAATGCTAACTCTATTTCGACGAGATAGAATTAAAATTATCTTTAGTTCGATCCAATAATGTTACTTCTCCTTGCAGGTGATAATCACCGCCATCAGCGCTGTCTTGATCGACCGAGCAGGAAGGAAGCCCCTGTTGCTGGTACGATACATGACGAACAAATGATCTCGTGCTTTTCTAACACATTTATCTGAACTATCATAACCATATCACAGATATCTGGCACTGGACTACTCGCAGGATGTCTTTTAGTGGCCATATCGTTCTTCCTGAAGGTAATTTTTTGTTTCAACAGCTCCACAGTTCCTGTACTGCATAACTTTGATATCTCCGATATTCAATCCAACTCGAACCTTTTACTCGAGACAGGTACATGATTGGGCTACCACAGCTTCTCCAGTTTTAGCAGTCACCGGAATTCTGGTAATATCAATAATTCTCGATCATCTTTGGTTATGCATTTCCCCTTTCTTTCTCCAGACTTTATGTTCATATATTTCTCGCTGGACATGCAGCTATACATTGGATCCTTCTCAGTCGGGATGGGTGCCGTTCCTTGGGTTGTCATGTCTGAGGTTAGCATGTATCAACGGGAAGGCCACCCGTGTTGACCGCTCTTAAATTTGCGAGCCATGACTCATATTTCATTCCGGCTATGCAGATATTCCCAGTTAATATCAAAGGAGTCGCAGGAGGCTTCGCGAGCCTGGTGAACTGGTTCTGCTCTTGGTTGATCTCTTACACGTTCACCTATTTAATGAGCTGGAGTTCCTATGGTATACGCGTGACTTCCATCATTTACGAGTTCCTAATTCCGGGATTGATGACATAGTTCCACGTCCGTGCTCTCTGCAGGAGCCTTCATCCTGTATGCAGCGACAAACCTGATAGGAATACTATTCATCACGATGGTGGTGCCCGAGACGAAAGGCCGAAGCCTAGAGCAGATCCAGGCTGCCATCAACAGGGACAACGCTTAGGTACACCTTCGCACAATGCAGGCACTCGATTTTCAAACCAAATCGGCCAAATTCCCCTGAAGTTTGAGAAGGCATCGGTTGGTAGACTGACATCACGCACTCTTCACCGGTTCATTCCTTCTGTATGTTCGGAATTCATCCCCGGATCGTCGTGGTCGTCGGATCAGCATTCTCGTGCGTGATTCCATCAGTTGGACGTCATTCATCTGTCATCCAAAGACATTGTTAGAACTGTGGCTTGCTATAAAAAGAATTGCCAGTATTTGTTGAGTAAGATTTGGGTATTTGTAGTCGGATTTAGTCAGTCGGTCGGTTCTTTCTTTTTCTTTTTTTTTTCCGATTAAGCCTTTTCTTTTTAACACATTATTAGTGCTAATCAGCTTAAATTTAAATTTTCAATTAACTTCCTTCAGTAGAGAATATAATCAAGCTTGATTTATAATTTCTACATATGTGATGAAAATTGCCTACAATAATTTTTAAGTCTAGATAGTTTTCACTAGAGATAAGATAGATTACCGAAAAAATTAGACTTTATAAATTACAACCAGGAGAACAGATAAAAAATAAAAAAGCTCATTTAAATAAAAATAAATAAATTTCAATTATTTTAAAATGAAATTAATTTTCATCTAAAATAAATATTTTAGAGGCACCGAATAAACTTAAATTATTTTTAATTAAGTGAACCGATTTGTTTATTATTATTATTTTTTTTTCATCGAGAGATCAGATAAGTAATTTACATTAAGTTTTTACATGGCTCATGGAATGTTTGCGATGGTTTATTCTCCGAATAGACTTTGAGAAAGACATTGATGTCATCAAGGGAGACATGAGTTTCGATGAGGGCTAACTTGTCGAGATCGTTGGTACGTATCGATGGTAGCATCTGAAGTATATGATATGTACTTCTAAAGTTACGTTTGGATCTCATCACCGATTTTGTCATCTATCCTTTCCAAATTTAAAGATGTTGAAATCTAATTACTCGAACACATATTCCCATGGAGAACATTTATCCGAGAAGAAATTTGTTACTTAGTGTCCTCGTCCTCTGTAAATTGTCCAGCCTATTCCATAATTCAGTGGATATCGTCTCCTTGAGCACGTTTGTCATAAACTCATTTGACAAACACTGATAACGCACTGACATCCTTCTACTTAACTGCAAGAGCCTTTTCCAATTTATTATGTATCATTATTGTCCTCATCTTGAGGCCACAAGTCAAAACTCACGCTCCCATCCAACTTCTCAATCTTAGACTTGTCACCGTCTTGAATTTTGTACAATCTAGCTATGATACCAGTTGTTGGTGGCGCGTACAATCAAGCATATTGGACCCAATCCGTCCTTCATTAGAAGTTAACCAAAAAAAAAATAAGAATACGTGAAATTTACTTGGTTAGGTTAAATAGACATATATTCAAGTAAAATTTACTTGGTAACCTCGACGATGTCGATCCATCTCTATTGAGAGTAATCAGACTCATCGAGGGAGTTGAGGTTGCCAGCGAAGATATGGGGGACCTCATCATTGAGCTGGAGGACAGCATCGATTTCGTTCACCAATTATCGTTGAGGTGGTCGAGCAAAGTACAGTGTGTATGTTCACCTCTCCAATCTCTGGGACATCTACCGTTGCCTTCAGCACGTTTCTGTGAATTTTTGACAGCAACTGCATAATTCTTCCATTAGCGTGTTTATAATAACTTGTAAAATGAAAGGCATAGGGATACCTGAAATCAGAGACGTCAAAGATCTTATCGACCTTCTATTGCTGTATGGGCCACCGAAAGAGTCTCAGCAAATCTGTAATAATTCATTCCACTGCCTTTGCTAGATCGGAGAGCGGCCTCATCACCCTCTCCACCTCTGCCTTCACGTCCTGCAGCGCCACTATATCCGCCCGAGTTCACGCAGAGAGTCATGCATAGGTTCTTCGACGCCTAAGCTCCTCAGTCTATCAGGCGACCCCACAGGGGGAGCTCACGGTTGTCTTCCCTGCTAAGGCGGCATGAGGGAGCGGTCCTGACAAAATTAAACCAGAGATTAGGTGAGTACGATGTAATCTTAATAATACAATAATCCCGAGACACTGAGAAACATAAAATGTAATCATATCAATCAATCCTCAACAGGAGACTTTGAAAAAGGCCTTGCAGAGAAACAACCCAAAGCCCAAAAGAGAATCCTTTGTTCAAATAAAATCTCACTCATCTAAAATAATTAATTACTTATTCTAAATTATGAAAGTTTTTTTTTTCAATTTTCGGTCAAGGGAACGAGGTTTACTTCTTGTTAAAAAAAAAATCAACTGAAATGAAAATACAGAAAATAATAATAATAATAATAATAACAACAACAACAATAATAATAATAATTTTGGGGGACGTTTCGTCAGCATCACCATCATCTCCGCAGCCAGGAGAGAGAGAGAGAGAGAGAGAGAGAGAGGGCAAGAAAGAAAGAAAGAGCGGCCTTTTTGTTTTGACGAACACGATGAAGGCGGAGACCGCCGAAAACCCTAAATCATCCTCCGCCAAGGTCCGTCCTTCCCCCCCCCCCCTCTCCCTGCCTGCCCCTTTTCTCCGATTCCCTCTTTGTTGTCTGGGCATCCTTCTTTTTGTCTACTTTTGCTCTATGGAGGGGTCTGTCTGTTCAGGGTGGTGCGCCTTTCGACAATGATTTCTTCTTAATTGATCCTCCGATTCCTCTCCGGTTGCGGCCCTTGGGTGGTTGATTGGTGGGGTTACTCGTTATTCAGGGAAATCAGCCGCCGGCCCTGTTGTGTTGGGATTCTGAGATGGCTTGGCTTCTTTCAAATTCTTTTTTATTTTTTATTTATTGGTGGTAGAGATTTGTTCATCATCCCCATTACAAATTGTTTGCTGTTGTAGTTTTGCTTCATTTAAGGAACACTTGGAACTCGGTTTTGACCTTCGTCTTGGTCAGCGCTGCTGCGCGATTAATTTAGCGGCACTTTTAGTGCCAGAGTTACATTTAATACTCAGCTCTGGGCATTTCCTCAACGTGGAGATTGTTTTTGTGCCTTATGTGTCTCTTTGAGTCTGTGTTGGGGTGGTCTTCCGTAAAAGTATCGAGCTGATCAAACTTGTAGCAACCTCGGCTCGTTGGCACTCAGCCCTCGGTTTTGGTAAAGGACTACAGTAAGAAACGGGCAGGATATATTAACTTAGAAAATATCGAGTTGAGAAAAGCCTACCACGAGTTAATTTAAATGACAAGACATTTCTGTGCGAAGTATGAAGAATATAATAGTGAGGTGTGAAAAGTGAGAACTCATACTTGTTTTGTTTTGAAAAGTCGGAGTACTGTTCATGTAATTCATCACAGCATTATGGCGGCTTAAACTTCTGTATATCTTTCTCTTCTTGCCTGATGTGATTCACTGTCACTCTTGCCGTGGTTTCGTTTTTTGGTCTTCTGACATTTCATTCAAAAGTAGCTATAACTCCCTTGTCAAGTTAGGCATGCATGCAGAATTCAGTTGATGCCACCTTCCCCGTGCTTATTTCCTGTATCTTGGACATGAGATCAGCTTGGCTCACAGGTTTAACAATTTGAAAATGTGGCTATGTCATATAATTCAGCTTTATCCAATGCTGGGACAGAAATAATTCAAACTTTCTGAATGAGGAACGAGGATAAAGTGACAACTGGCTTCTGTCAGTGTAGTTAACTTCATGAGCTTAGCAAGTTAAAGTGGCAACCTGCTTACTGGCTGATAAACAGAACAAGTAGCCCAAATGGTTTCTCAGCTTGGTTACTCATTAATGAATCAAGCCTGAGTTGCTATTAGGCTTGCTTGATTTGGTCAGTTCCTTATGCAGCACATCAGTTTGTAATGAGGACTTTCTGATTTCATTATTTTTATATGTGGTTTATTGTTTCCACTTTGCTGCTTGTGGCTCTGCATAATTTGAGGAAGGACACTTTACTCACCAACCCGACCTTCTACTGAACATGATCCAAAAGTTAGTGTGTATGAACGTCAGTCTTGGTGAGACTTGCCAATTTTGTCTTTTGACATTATAGACATGGTATTGGAACATTCAAACAACCTTGATGCACAAAGCACATGCTAATGAATAGTATGTGGATACTTGATCTGGGTATATTTGGTAATCTGAGTTTTGGATTTTTCAATTTTTTGGGTGACAACCATACCTTTGTCATCAACGAGTTTTCTATAACTAGCATTGCTACTTTTCACTGAATTGTCTTTCAGAAACCGGGAGCATCAGGTGGCTCTATTGATATATATGCCGTGCAATGTGAAAAGTGCTTCAAATGGAGGGTGATCGACACACAGGAAGAATATGAGGAGATCAGGAGCAAATTCAAGGACCAGCCATATACTTGCAACAGAAAGCCCGGGGTATCTTGCAGTGATCCTGCAGACATAGAGTATGATGCCACCAGGACGTGGGTCATTGACAAGCCCAACATCCCAAAGACACCAGAGGGTTTCAAGAGGAACTTGGTGCTGCGGAAAGATTTTTCGAAATTAGATGCTTATTACGTCGCACCCACGGGTAAGAAAATGAGAACCCTTAACGAAGTCTCGGCTTTCCTGGACGCGAATCCTCAGTACAAAAGCGCGTCGGTCTCGGACTTCAGTTTTCACTGCCCGAAGGTGATGGATGAAACCATACCCGGTCACGTAGAGAAGAAAGGTTCCGCCAGCAGCAATAAGAGACCCAAAACCGCCAAGGACCAAGAATGATTCCTCCTCCAGAGATTTGACGAATAGGTGAACTGAATGAAGATTGCCGAGACATATAATTCTTTTTTTTTTCCTTTTAACTTGGGTTGTAGTACCCTGTAATATTATGGGATACCAAGTGTTATGGATGGGGTTTGGCTGGTTTTTGGTTCTTCTTGTCTCTAAGATCCTAATTTTGTGACGCAGGGCGGCTTCCTCTGTCTGCTAGAAGATGAAAAGCTTTTGCTGGTTCTTATTATCAAGGAAGACAGTGGAAAAGAAATCAGTGCCCTTTTTCTTTCTCAAGTTGTCTGTTGGTCATTGAATGACTTGCAGATTTGTCTGTTTTGTTCTGATATGCTGGTCTTGGTAGTCTTCCTGGTTCCTGCCTTGTTAGTTCCTTCCCCTGGGTGGAAATGTTCAAGATGTTCCTCATTAACGAGAAATCGGTTGGATAGCGAGTTTCAAAATTTAGATTTTGGAAATCATTATTGCTAGTAGCGAGAGTTCGGGGTCCTATTTGATTTCTTTTTCTTCTAAAGATGGGAAAATTGTTGTTACCAATAGTGCGAGTATTTTACAAATGGAACTCATCGTTGAGAAATCATGTTTAGTCCTGCATTAAGAATTTTGAAAATTTATTAAATAAAATATTTCGTGGAGCAGAGCGTTATACTGGATGGAGCTTGTGGCTTTCAACATGTGACTTACATTCTATCTTTCAAACATCTTCCATGAGTTTGATCCCATCGTTCCGATATGGCGCCAACATCCAACTCGAAATTGATCCCCTGGCCTATCCTGGATCCTACATATTCTTCGGACATCTACTTCATGGCGTTTGGTACCAAGAAAAAGTGCTTCCTTGGATGCGTTGCTTTGTTCTGTTAAAAGTGTAAATCTGTGACTTATACTAATGTGACATTAACACTGCCTGATCTTTCCTGAAGCTTGCAACTTCCCTTACTGTATTTCTAATTAGAATCATGCCAGAAATGTATGGCTCTTTGGAGTCAACTTGTACACAGTCGGAAGAGAACATCTAATTCTTACGCCACTTCCTTCAAAATTGGTAGCCAAAAAATTATTGAATGCGACGTGCCTGAAGTCAACTGAGGATGGTTGTTTGTCCTAAACCATCAAGCTGAAACCACAGCGAAATCGCATAGGGAGTAACAAATGTCAACCCTCAATAATTTCTGGGTCATCTTCCTCCTCATCCTCTCCATATCTGCCGATGCTTTCTGTTGCTCTATCAAAGGTATGATGCGGGATACACGTGCATGAGGATCTTTAGAGGAACAAATGGTTTAGGGAGCTATTGACAGTGATTCTGGTTCTGGGTTTGGGTTGACGATGATGTTATGTGCAGGTTTGCATCTGGTGAGGAGCATCAGCGAGTTGCCCCAGGATGATTATGGGATGAAAGGACTGTCCCATATTACTGTCGCGGGCTCTCTCCTTCATGGGTTGAAAGAGGTATCCCTTCCTTTGATGGTGTCTCGAGTGTGAACAGAGAGTCATCGTTTAGTCTCGCCTAGTTATCCTGATTCGTTAAGAATCAAAGCAACGGCCTGAGTTGGGCTTTTATGATGTTGGGTGAAATAAGGTGTCTGGCATTCTGATGCTCGATTCTCGGTGGTGTGTAAGGCAGTCAAATGCTTTTAAGTTGCTATTTGTACTTGTTTTCGGATAAAAACATGTCTTTTATATGTTTGGAAACTCCCATTGATTCGAAATATGGTTGTTTAAATGTACGATGGTTTAGTCATTTCCTGCTTCCCAGTAATAAGCAGTGTGAGGGTGCTGACATTCTTGGCTTGACAGGTTGAAGTATGGTTGGAAACTTTCTCCCCAGGAACACGCACGCCAATACACAGGCATTCTTGTGAGGAGGTGTTTGTCATCCTGAAAGGAAGCGGGACTCTGTATCTCGCATCAAACACTCATGGAGAGTTCCCCGGGACGCCTCAGGAGTACTCTGTATTCTCAAACAGCACATTCATTATCCCTGCAAATGACGTTCACCAGGTGAAAATGAGATGATGATGATAATTATTATACATTCAGTTGGAACTGAACATGCTGGACTATTTCATTCGTCCCTCCCACGCAAATTGAATTCGCGTCATGTTTGTCTGTGGCTTTTCTTTGTTGTCGAGCCATTTGATTTAAATCCGGAAGAAGGTTATCTCATCTGTAACGTTTCCCTATTAAAAAGGAAATCTGTCAGCTGATCATATTCGGAAAACATTTGTGGGAATGTTGTCTGCAGGTTCAGAACACAAATGAACACGAGGACCTGCAAGCTCTCATCATTTTATCGCAACCGCCGATGAAACCGTAAGAACCCGTAGCCTGTCATCGAGGCTCATTCATCCAAAGGTTCGTTATGTTTTATTGCTTTCTTATCATCCAATGGCTGGCCATTACTAGGTATATATACGAAGACTGGACGACGCCCCACACGGCCGCGAGACTCTTGTTCCCGGTCTTCTGGGACAAGGAATGCTTGGAGGGAACTTCTGACAAGGATGAGCTTTAAATCTGCGGAAGATGCAACTCTCCCGTCAGACTGATCATTATAAGTTTCTACGCATTTCTACAATGAGATTTGAACGTTTCTGTTCGTGGGGGATGGCCGATCGAAATTCGCAGCGTAGACAGCTACGCTGTGTTTCATCTAATCAGCAGCTACTCTGCAAGTGCTCGACCAGATAGATCTCCATAAGATCAAACTAAGCGTCTTAAGTTGCCGTTTGGTTTGCCAAACGGAGCAACATTAAAATCCATAAATTTAATGCCGGAATTCGCTTCTAGGACCAAACACATCCTTAAAAAAAGCCCAAGGAAAACTAGTTGCGCTCTTCTCCACTCCGTCCGTCCCAATCCCTTTGCCCGCCACCCATGAATTTCTTCAAATCAGTCTTCTCCGACGAACCCGATCCCGACTCCCCCGCCGATCCCGTACCCTCTTCCTCGGCAGATGCGGCTTCTCGACAGCCCGCTTCCACCGCGGCTTGGGACTTCGGCGGCCTCCTCAAGACCATCTCCGAGAAATCCGAGTCCGTCATCGACGCCTATCGCCGCGACCTCCAGGAATTCGGTACCGGCCTCAGGAAGGAGATCGAGGCCGCCCATGGCTCCCTCGAGGGCGTCGGTCACGTCTTCGATGACTTAGGCTCCTCCGTCCTCAAAGGAACCGCTCAGATCATCTCCCAGGGGAAGGACGCGATCCTCGCTGCCGATGTTCTCGTGAAATCGGATGTCTCTGATCATCCTTCTCCCGCTTCGAATAATAGTTATAAGGTCTACAGCAGGTTCGAGGCCCAGCTGAGGGCATTGCAGGGGGACGCAGGGACTTTTGGGGTGGAGCCCGAGAATGCGGAGGAGTATGCGGCGTGGAAATCGGGGTTTGATTTGGGGGCAAAGAGGGTGGAGATCGAGAATCTGGTCGAGACGAACGAGGAGATGATGGGCATTTATGAGAGGCTCGTGCCGGGGCAGATTGACGATGGGACCTTCTGGTTTAGATACTTTTATCGGGTGCATAAGCTCGAGCAGGCAGAGAGCCTGAGGGCGAACTTGGTTAAGCGGGCGATTTCGGCCGAGGAGGAGGAGCTCAGCTGGGATGTGTATGATGATGATGAGGAGGAGGAGCAAGATGGTGAAGTTGTTAAATTGGGTGATAGGAGCGAGGATTCATTTGGAGTTGCCAAGGTTGAGGGTTCCTTCAGCAAGGCAGCGGATCTGCCTCCTGGGGTTGACGCTGGTAGGGAGGTTGCTGCTGTCGATCCTGAGAAGAAGCCTAAGGAGGATGCCTCGAGTTCAGCTGACTGCGAGCACACTGAGGTCGAGCCTGTCAAGGAAGTCGAAGGGAAAGTAAACAAAGAGCCGGATGCCGAAAATTCTGAACAAGGGACTGGTCAGAATGCCAATTCCGCCAAGAGATCTGACAGAGACAGTGATCCTGAGGCTTTACCTAGCCAACCAGTGGCACCGGAGGAGGAGGAGGACCTTGGCTGGGATGAGATTGAGGATCTCAGCAGCATCTATGATGGCAATGACGCCACCAAAGCTTCTCAAGGTGGGGATCCTAGCCCGCACAGGGAGGAACTGAGGAAGAGACTGAATGCTGCCGATGAGGAGGAAGACCTAAGCTGGGATATCGAAGATGACGATGAGCCTACCAAACCGTGACGTCCTCTCCTGCTGATATTTGTCCTAAATCATTGGGAGGTTTGGATTTTGTCTACATCGTCTTTAAGTTGTCTGAAATGCATATACTTGCTATAATTGGTACATTCATGCGGGACTCTAGAAGTCCATGTGTCGATCATCTGTAAATGTCATTGAATCTTTCGGTTCTATTTGCTAGACTGCAAAATTGTGCAGAAAAACACTGCATTGTTACTGAATCCATCTGCCCTTGATAACAAGGGATGGATGATCTTCTGCCTCATATAGTATTGATCTCGCGATGGCTTTGAGTCTGTAGTTTTTGAGCTGACCATTCTTGCTTTGTTGTAAGCATGTGTCTGTGGCTGAATAATGGAATGTCTGCAACTTGTTTCTCTTCGGCTGTGGACATATGATGGGATGATTGAATCATGCCGATCGTTGTATTCTCTGGTCCAGCTATAAACCCGGGACTATAACGTTTTCCTGTCTTGATATCCCATGTTCGTGTAGTAGAAGACCAGAAAGCGTAACACAGATTGAACTTGTGAAAACTGTGGAGGAAAGAAAGGCCTTTAAAACCTACAAAATTCCCTGTGCTCTACACGTTCAGATGAAAAAACCAAACTACTGCTCGTCAAAGCTGTAGCATTAGCTTATCAAAAAAAAAAAGCTGTAGCATGATCCAGTCTTCCGAGATTTTACATTGTCACTCTCCATCACCTTCATGGAGAGTGACAATGTAAAATCTCGGAAGACTGGATCATGCTACAGCGTGTTTCCTTTGCCGGTGATGATGTTTGGTCAGGAGGTCGACTCCAAGACAAGTGGTTTGCCCGTCAATGGCAGCTTGAGGATCCGGCCTTTCTGTGCCCGTGGAGGGAGGTGCTTCACGGGCTTCCTAGGAGGGAAGACAGACCAGGGGAGGAACACGCCAGTTCCCTCTTGCTGAACCTTTTTGGGGCTCAGAACCATCGGACAGATAGGGGCACTGGCTAACATGACCACCGGAGCATGTAAAATTCCCCATGATGGGATCATATCCAAGGCTTCGTAGCCGGTAAGGGCTCCACATGGGGTCGTGTTTGTACTCGGGCTTTGTGGTTGCCATAGTGTCATGGCTCCGGTGGGGCTAGGACCTGTTGGGGACGAAACTTGGTGAGAGTCAGGTCGCACTCTGAAAAAGATGATGGCAAACCTCCTGTTCGGACCAGGACACATCACATGTCGTGCCATTTCGGCACTATTCCCTCTCATAACTACAAGAGACCTGCAGATTCAGTCCCGTAATAGATTGCCATGAGCAATGGATAATCTCGGGTGGAGAATCGTTAATGGCTCACCCTTTCTTCAGAGAAAGCATTAGCGGCCCTTTGTAGTTCCCTTCGATGTTGCTCATGAGGAATCGTCCGAACACCATGGTTGAATCGGACAGGAGAGGTGTAGAGAAGGACTGATCCAAATGGGGCGGCTTTAGGAAAGGCTGCGAGGACTCACCCTGCACATACGAATTCTCGCTAAATCTAAATCTATCCCATTACAAAGGACAAGAGCATTGCCCGAACGAGAGCTCGCGGTGACAGCAAAACAAAGAGGCACCTCATCGAAGAAATTGACGATGCAACTGTTGGGCTTCTTGTAGGTCGGTATCAACTGCCAATAGACGAGGTGATCTACAACTCATTGCAGGAGAGCTGGAATAGGCTCTATGTTGCCTGGGGATACAAATTGTGTCGTTAGGTTCGATGGACAGCGGCAGACAAAGATCATACGGGTGATCATTGTGTTTGGTCTCACTCAATTTATTGTCCTCTGAAGATCCCACTAGTGCGAGCCTGAAGATCGGAACCCCGAACTGAATCAGTTCCGCTTGTTTCCCATCTCATTTGCTTGTTGAATAAGATATATGTATCACCCGTGAGGAGGAAATGGGCACGCTTCAGCTACTAACGTACGACGTCCTAAAGGAGAAAGTATGCGTTCAGTGTCAACTAACCGGAGAGCTTTCCGTTGCGGCCGGCAGCGCGAACTGCATTAACGAAGTGAGTCAGCTTCTCTAGCTCGAGATCATTAAACACATCCTCGTACAGCTTCAACCCTTTCACGACATTAACCTGGGAGATCAGTAAACACAACATCAAGTTTTCCGCACATCCAAACAGACAATTCAAACATCGACCCAAGTAAAAGAAAAAAAAGGAAGAGAGAACTCCCCATGTGCCCTTTCACAGGCTCCTTGGCGGCAAAGCCTTTGGTGAGCGTGATTCGAGCAGCGCAACTGTTGAAGTCGTCGAGGTCGGCGCATATATGGCGGCCTTCTCTGGCGGGTGCGGGGGCTTCATGGGACCTGGTTCAGGAATATTTTTACATGTTGGGCCGAGAGGAATGAATGTGTGTGGCCTTGGAATTACGACCTTAAAATCACTGTCAAAAAAATACCACTTCCCTTTATTATTATTATTATTCATCATCACCTGCAATTTTTTTTTTGTATCTCATTTAATCTATATTTATATACCTCGAGATACTAAAAGCTTTCTAGAATAATAATAATTAGGTCCAATTTCAAGGACAAAATTATCTTGGGTTTGGGTTTATCCGTATCCGTATCAGATATACTAAATTCGCCATCGATCCAATGCCCTTTCTCCTTTTATGTTTGGGAGTTGTTCTTTGCTCTTAAAACGTTGAGAAAGATGACTCCGATGCAGTTAGATATATGTGATTAATTTGTGTAGGAATGGGTCATTTGTCTGACAATCAACAACCAAACAAACATCCTGACCTGCCCGACCACTCCCCCGACGAGCCTCGTATCTGATAACATACGCTACCCGTTCCATGTCTGCGTGCCATCTTGGATGGTCTCTGAAGACAACATGGCCACCCCAAAACAAAAAGAAATACGACTTAGTTGCGTATTCTCGTCCTCACGTCGGTGTTTCCTAACATAGGGTTCCGCTCGATTCGTTTGTCTGACCAATGAATGCGTCCTGCCGAAAGGAGTCTTCTGTCAACAGGACAAGGTGTTTATGCACGTCCGATCTTCGCGAGGAAATGATCTCCGGAAAAAGGGGGTATACATCTGTTCATTGTTGGCGTAGTGGTTCCGAGGTGTTACGATGTTGAGCAAGTCACCGTTCACGTCTAGTAGCAACACAAGCCTTCAGCTTCACTAGACTACGGATTAACCTGGCTTAATCTGATTCGGTTGAGGGTTCAAAGTACTTCTGCAAAATCGGAACTCCTGCACTTAAAAAGATCGCGCCACAAAAAGCTAAGAGGAAGTGTTTTACTTGAAAGGATGACTTGGCTTTAAGCTACTTTTACATACATGCCACCATTTCTTCGTGTGACGAAGAACAAGTCTATATAAATCTGCTAAAACTTCCCGTCTAAAATGTCCTCCGTTGAATAGGATCGAGTAGAATCAGAGCATTCACGTGCCTTTTAATTTGATCTGGATGAAGAAGGCTGGTTTCGATGACTGACTCGCATAAGCTACTATACCTTTTGCCAAAGGGATTGACAGCTTTCCCGAGTCTTGATGCTTAAGCAGACTCTTTTCCCACCTTGCTGAACACTTGGGAATACACGAGTTCTCCAAAAGAGATGCGCACCATATCACCCCCGATTCGATGTCCCACCATATCAGCAAGATTATAGCATTCGAGAAGGCTGGGATAATATAATCTGAGCATGTAAAATCGAGGTGTGATGAGGTGTAAAGAAGAGGTGTATGAGGGGGGCAAAGCTATATGCATATGATGTTCTGTTTCCAGGTTACCCACGCTGACATGCTAATGGTCGAAACTCGGAAGTACTTTCTATGCGATGGCCACAGTTTCATGCCTAAGTCTTATCTCCAATGCAAAGCGAATTTGGGAGAAGTATAAATAAACATTCACATCCCTCATGGGGGGCACATCAATTTACTCCCAAAAATCAAGCACGAGAGTGCTCTCAAACTGGGGTGTGCTAGAAAAGCCAATGGAGTTTGTCGCCGACTTGCTTGATAACGAGGATCCCTGGTCACCCTTTGTGGTGTAACTTTTATTTCAATGGTTGATATCTATTTTGGCCATTCCATCTCCATCCATTGCTTTTGTTTGGTTTTACCATATGATTCCCACCACCATAAAGTGGTACTGTCTGTCCACTCATCCAAATGGCCTCCCTCCCCAACTTGGTCGATGAGAATCAATTCAGTTTATCACCAGGAATCACCCTTACCAAGAACAACTCCTCCATGGAAGTTCCAAAGATTTGAACAGGCGTTTAAACCAGATGAGGCGAATAAGCATTTCCCAATAAGATAAGATCCTTCCTCTTGTTTTCAGAATAATCTCTGCATACTGTAACTCTTTAGGCTACTTGTTAAAAAGATCACTGAACAAACTGCAGCGGACAAAATGCATCAGCTCAGGTTCGATACAATCTTATTCGGTTCCAGAACACTAGGAAAAGAAAAGGATTGTATCATGAACCTTGATTACAATTTACACCTTCGAAACAAGGAGAGTTTTTAGCTAGACGTATGCACACATGTACGTAAAGCCATGTCGGGTACATGGAAAAATCCACGGGATTTGGATTTAAGGCATCCTCGAATTCGAATCGTTCTTTCTCCTGAACAAGCCCAGAATGATATAATCAGAGCGCAGCCAGAGAGCGAGGAATACAGTAGAATGCGCCATATAGGGCTGCTGGGTTTAAAAAATACCAGGTTTGTTCTTGGACCGATATCCACAGGTAATAGGAGAGACCATGTTTGAGATCAGTGACGGAAGGTCTTGACCGCCTGTTCAATCTGCCTTCGGCAAAGTGGACAGCTGGTCAAGTGTGAAGAGCAGGTCGTGCAACAGCACATGTGCCCGCACCTGGGAAGTACATGAAAGACAATGAGATTAAACACCTCCCAGAACAGACTGGATTTTGAGATGAACTAATGGCCATCCTCTTTCTATAGTAATTTACCCCACCAGAGAAGAAAAGAATAAACCAATACTGGCCAGCCAGCCCCTAAGTTCAAAATTTCAGTAGAGGAAATTTCGAACTTCCGGACATAATAACTAGCACATATTGACATGCTCAGCAAGTTTGATAGAAGAAACGATTATTCAATGGGTATTAATGCCAAAATCTTACGGTACAAAGACGGCATTATACTCCTGCTCAAGGCATATCACGCAAAGATCTGGTAACAATTTCTCTCTTTTAGAACCATCAGATCCACTCTCGTTTTTCTCATCTGAGTTCAGGAGAAAATAACAAATATCAGAACAACTGAAATTTCATCTTGTCGGAAGAAATAAGGTGACAAGGAATTAACCTTCGTTTAGCTGGCTTGATCTTCGAGCAGCTGCTGCAAGAACCCTGCACAAAGAAAATGTTTTACTCTGTGCTCTGACATTGACAGATCCATAAGGTTAATCTTGAAATTTCCGTTAAGAAATAATCCCAGTGAGTTCACCTCCTCTGCAATTCCCAACGGCGTTTCCTCTCCATGATGTATTGGACAGCTCTTTTGGCGATTAAACATATGCCAACTACAGTCAAACCAAAGAAAGCATACCTATACCACCTGCATGAAACATATCAACAAATTCAAAGGGATGAAAAAAATCCCACAGGAAACTTGAAGCAAGAGACTTCTTTTATGCATGCAATACCTTGCCCATTTTCCAAGATTTGAGATAAGCTGATCAATAGTTTTGGGAGAAACATAGAACGGGCCTTTATGTGGTCGCTGGATCCGAACTGTCCCTATATCATCTTTCAAAGCCTGAACAAAATGCGAAGCAGAAGGACAAATATGAAACATAACACATATCAGTATAAATTTGCCACAACCCA
Source organism: Melastoma dodecandrum (assembly GCA_029817715.1). Lineage (NCBI taxonomy): Eukaryota > Viridiplantae > Streptophyta > Magnoliopsida > Myrtales > Melastomataceae > Melastoma > Melastoma dodecandrum. Next base: position 4,322,145 of record JARUPY010000397.1, on the reverse strand, counting down.
ATCTGACGCCGCTGTACTTAGAAGTTAAAAATCATTCGGACTCTTGAGGGGCGAAACATTGCAACCAAACTGAGTCAAAGGTTAGGTTAATTTATCACTGGACAGAAGATGTCGTCCACCTTAATGCACAGCAGATGCTTCTTATTTCCTCTAGATCAGATCATGCTTCTAATGGCAACTATCTTGACAGATTGTTGCATTTGTGGTCCACTGGATGAACAACATACAAAACGTTTCATATCTGCAATGTTCTGACCATGCATATCAGAGAGGATTACCTCACCAACCACAGTCAGGGATGAACCAACGGGAAGAACCCTCTCAATTCTCTTCACCCCGAGCATCTAGAGACAAAAAAAACAATAAAAATAGTGATGTCAACATGACCAGTGAAGGAGTTCTCCCAATAAGCTTCCAAACTTTGAAAGGTACTTAAGTCGACATAAAACAATGTCTGTCAACCATAATAATGCTACCCTTTGCGGATATTTTGGCCAAAATGTGAGGATAGTACTTTGAGATCGATGCATCGAAAATGAGATGCAAACATCAACAAGAGGAATAAAATAGCAACCACATGGCCTAACCTAGGTGAGTGTATGAATATTATATGGTGGACAAATAGAATGACACTGGACCGCATAATGAAATTCAAATGGGAAAGCTTCGTAACCTGTTATCCATGATGGAGTTGAGATAACTAACATTTAGAGGTCAGTTGGCCACTTCTTCCAAGTGAATAGCAAACAAAAAAATCATTCGGAAAGAGCAGTAGGCTTACACATTTAGCCAACATCAAAGGTTTCAAGAACACATTTTTTTTTCCTGGAGAAACTCTTTCAGGCCAGTTCTTTGGTATGACTATCATAGAGGTCATGCACATTAATGAAATTAGTACTCAGCATTCGTGTTCCTCTAACCCACAGATTAATCATGGAAGCCTGATGTCACTTGCAACTACATTATTATGAGCTCAAGAAGGTAGCAATATCAAAGTGACAAACAAACAAGAATCATCCAGTCCTCTATATTGCACATGAGATAGCTTCAGCGACTGCAATCAACAACCAGAAGAGAACAATTATGTCTTATTGAAGAGACAAACCTTAAGACCCTGAAGATAATCTAATGTTCCACGTACAAGAGATCTTCCAGACTCTTCAAAAACTTCACTGGCCACATTCAATTCAAACCCTGAAGCTCCTCGGGCGCCCACAACATGAACACGGCATGTGCCATCATCCTGACATGCAAAAGGCATTTACTGAGCGTCGTAGCAGATTTACCAATTTTTACAAAAACAATGCAGAAAAAGAGAGTGAGAAAGTTCCCGTACCAGGTACCAGGGCACCTCTTTACTCATTGAGAGGATCAGTGCAGAGTCCTGAATCCAAGAACCCGCATCACTGTGCTTTAAAAAATGTTGCTCTGCCTGAGAATATGCAAAAGAATTTCATGACATATCACGCGTGATGAAACAACAAGGCAAGACAAAACCTTCACGTAGGAAAAGCGAGTTTGAAGTTCATTACAGTCTCCTCTACAATGACACCTCTCAGTCCACTGTGTTGGCAATTAATGGGCACATCAGACCCAACTCTTCCAGAGACCGTGACAATCAAGGGCAGTACTTTTCCTTCAGCATCTAATAACTGAGCTGTCTCAAACACAAACCCACTTATTAGAATCACCGGGAAAAAATCCTTCTCCTGCTGCAATCATTCCAGCCATCAAATTCATGTTCGTCCCTAAAAGGCTATGCTTCCCACACCAACAACGGCCTTAAAGATGTGGGAGAAAGCAGCAATCTACCCATCAAGTGTTCTTTCGCTCGCCCCACTTTCTCGCCCTCCCACAAGCACAAAGTCAGCGTAAACCAACGTTGAAAAACAAATAGTTCTTCAACAGAAACACCAGAAAAGGATGGGGTAGCAGGGTAAACGGAAATTTCTCCGACTCAGACCACAATTCACCAAGCCCCTTCATCCAATCCATTCAATCATCGCAAGGAGATGGATCCTCATTACTAATAAGAAAACATCCAGATCGAAACTTTAGGGCGTACCCAGTTCCTTAAGCTGGTCGACACGCGACACCGACTTCAAAGCCTCGGCATCCCTGAAATGAAAAGGGAGCAACGACATGGGGAGAAGTTCGATATTAAAAGGAAAAAACCCACAGAACGGAGGACCTTCCGCTGCTTCTGCCGAGGAGAAAGAGGGCAGCTGCACTGAGGCAGCAGCTGAGTCCTCCCCACGGAATCAATGTCATCTGGCTGGGGGAACTGAACTAGGGCTCCAAAGGAAGGAGGTGATGGTAGGAAGCGACGCCCCCACAGTGAAGGAGAGGAGTTTTTAGGAAATTCAGTTTAAAACCAATTAGTCATGGGGAGAGTAACAGCTAACTTATATATATTTATATATTATGTCGGACTGATTTCTTTTGTATTAGTATTAGAGTTGCTACATATCAACCATTTTCAACAGATTCGACAGGGATGGTGGGTCCGTGGGTGGATGAATCGGAGGAGGAGGAGGAATGGGAGATGATTGTACCCAATTTAGCATCAGTTTTGTAAACAAAAAAATGACGACAAACGTTTCAATTTCATAAATTATTTTAATTTTTTATTTTACACATATTCTTTCGAAAAATAAAAACTATATTTTATAACTTTTTTTTTCAAAACTAACTTTATCATGCTAGCCTAGGTCGTATCCTAAACTCTTATGTCTGGCACGATTAGTTTAAAAATAAATTTTGAAAAATTCAAATTTCAAAAATATTTAAAATTATTACATTTGTAAAGAGTCAATATTTTTAATATCGAAAATAATAAGTTAGGAGACATCATTTTGAGAATTAACTTATTTCGTAAAATATTTTCGTGAGTAACTTTTGGAACAAAATCAATGGACACTACACTAACGAAGCGTGGACCACCCAAGGCTAGAAGAGAAGATACCGTCGGATCGGACAACATTAGCACAATTTTTTTAAAAAAGATATGTACGTTTAACTATGATATGTGAATATTCATTTCACGGTGAATGTTTCTAAATAACATTTGTCCATGTAAAATAATTTACGAAATGAGTCGATTGAAGTCATGATTCGTCAACCGACCACCACCTAAACCTGAACCTAAACCTAAACCTAAACCTAAACCCACAGTTACGAGTCAACACACCAAGGACGACAAAATCAGACGAGGTGATCGCGGGCGCGTTCATGGCACCATCATCAGAAGAAGGTTCCTTCTCCAATTAATTGCAACACAAACCCGCGGAGCCGTAGGAAACGGTTTCAGATTCAGATGTCCTAAAATCCCAACCGCACTCCAAAACTGACTTTCATTTACCACTTTGACCTCCTCTCTCTGCCCCCCTTCCCTTCCTTTTCTTCTCTCCCCCTTTTCACCTTTTGCCTCCGATCAAATTCTCCCATCCGGCCAAAAATCCATCAACTTTGCCGCGACCTAATGTTCCTCTCCGCCTCCAAACCCATATCCCCGATCCCGCCCACTCCCCCTAACAAGTGACTACTGACCTATTCTTTTTCTCTTCTTTTCTGGGTTTTTTTTTTTGTCCGGACAAGATGATTGGAAACACCCGGGTGCCGATGGAGGAAGAGGAGGCCGACGGGAGGGTTTGGGAGAAGGTTCTAGAGGTCACTAAGTCGGCCCAGGGGAGTAACTCCGACCCGACCCTCTGGGCTGTCCGGGTCGCGGCCGAGCTCGCCGCGGCAGGGGTCGCCGTACCCTCGACGACCCTCCCAGGGTTGCTAGTCTCCCACGTTTGCTGGGACAACCACGTGCCTCTCGCGTGGAAGTTCCTCGACAAGGCCATCGCGTTCAACCTCGTCCAACCTATGCTCCTCCTCGCCATGCTTTCCTCGAGGTAAGCGTGGTTAGCGGGTTTCGGTTTCGGCGATGCTTGGGAGCGTGATCTCGGAGGGTCTGAGCGGGTTTCGATTTGTTTAGGGTGATTCCAGATAGGAGGACTTACCCTACGGCATATAGGCTTTACATGGAGCTACTCAAGAGGCACTCTTCATTTGAGGCACTAATCGGCAGCCCCGACTATGAGAAGTAAGTGAAGAATGTACACTCCCAGATTGGTCATGGCATCCGTGTATGCTCGAATTCGGTGGAGGCATAATTGGTTTTTAGTTGGAGTATCATGCCAAGTCTGAGCTCCGTCAGTTAGTGGTTTGTGGCATTTAAGAGTTCAATGTGTTTTCCAGTATTGATATAATGTGACCGTTTCCCGTGGACAGAGTCCTATATGAGCTCTCTATAATTGGTCCGCATCATTGGACATGCTCATGCTTGTGAGCTTGGTGTTTATTGGGATTTATTTCCACAATGCTATGACATAGTGAGGATCTTTTTCATTTTCCAAACCTAGTCTAATTTTTTCTGAAATAAAGTCTTTACAAATTTGTCTGCGAGGTTAAGCTTTTATATATATGCCTAATTTTAGTTTCACCCCTTCTTCTAGCTTTTGTGTGGTGCTTTACATTAATAAAAAAGTATTCACGGATTAGGAGATCCGACTCTGTTATATTGTTTGAGCTGCTCTCTGACAGACTATTTTCTGATGTATTTCCAGGGTCATGAAGTCCATAGATGAAGTCCTTAATCTCTCCCAAACATTTTCTCTACAGTCACATGAACCTGGGATCCTTCTTGTAGAGTATGTCTTCTCGATAGTCTGGCAGTTGCTTGATGCTTCCTTGGATGACGAGGGTTTAATTGAACTTACTCCTGAGAAGAAGTCGAGATGGCCAACAAGATCAACAGAGATGGATATCGATGGTCCAGATGGATTCAAGGAAACAGATCAGCTGGAGATGTTGAACAAAGCAAACACTTCTTTGGCTATCGAGATGATTGTAGGATTCCTCCAAAATACGGTCACCGCAAGAATTCTTTACTTGGCACGACGTAACATGTATTCTCCTGATAATGTATCTTACTTGCATGGGGTTCACTCGCACTTCATAAGGGCACACTCTTTATGCGTGGGGCTGTGCACTGCATAAGAACATTTCATTAATGGTTCGCTTATACACGGTGGTGAATTTGTTCTGTCTAGGCCAATGCATTGGGGAGGTTTCATTTGGCGACTAAGGCTGCTTGCTGCCAACTCGACTGCCCTGCAGAATGTGAAGAATATAAGCCCAGAGTCTTTTCTGCAGTTGACATCCGATAAGCGTAATGTTCTTGTTCGTGAAGGAAAAACAATATCGGAGCGGGAATTCCATGCAGTTTTGGCTTCTGGCTCCCTCATATCATCTGAAGGGCAGTGTCACGGGGCCAGCCAATCTGCACTTTGGCTTACGATTGACATTTTTCTGGAAGATTCTATGGATGGATCACTGGTTAACGCAAATAGTGCTGTTGAAGTCCTTACAGGTATCTCCTAATTCCCTCTAGAAGTTCTTTGTCTTGTACATCGTATGCATCAGCTTTTGAAATTGCATTTTGCAGGTTTAGCTAAAGCTTTGCAGTCTGTTAATAAGACGACGTGGCACGATACATTTTTGAGCCTGTGGATTTCTGCACTACGCCTTGTTCAGAGGGTAGGTTGTCCAAATATTTCTTTCTATGAAAAATCAGTTCATATGGTGGAATCATTGATAAATGAAGCCCCTTTGCTTCATCAATTGGAATATTGCTTAGTTTTATCTCTCACAATGTGATTGCTTATTATTCCATTCCACCTCTGTTTCTGAATGTCTCCCAGGAAAGGGATCCTAGCGAGGGTCCTGTACCTCGTCTAGATACCTGCCTGTGCATGTTACTTTCAATGACAACCCTTGCAATTGCTAGCATTATTGATGAAGAGGAATCCATTCTGGTGGATGACACTGATCATGGGAGTGGTTACCCAAGGAAAGAGAAGCAAGGTGCAGGAAAACGAAAGAAGGATCTAATTACGAGTTTGCAACAGCTGGGTGATTATGAGAGTTTAATTACAGCCCCTCAATCTGTTAGTGCGGTGGCCAATCAGGCCGCTGCTAAAGCTTTGATGTTCGTTTCTGGTCTTACATCAGGCAATGGTTTATACGAGTGTGTAAGCATGAATGACATGCCAATCAATTGCAGTAAGTTTTCTTATCAAGAAACCATCATATTGTATGGGATCTTTTCTCTGCTGAGTGCTGTGTAATGTTTCGATAAACTAGGAACTTCCTTGTACAATGGCTAGGAACTTTACCATGCTATCTGCAGAATTATAGAGCTTAAAGTCACCCCATAGTTTGTGTGCAAAGATTGACCATAACTTGTGGATCAGTTCTTCAGTTTAAGCTATGACACACAACCAGCATTTCTCTTCTTTATCTCTAGCTCTTACAATTTCAATTGATCTGCTTACAGCTGGAAACATGCGGCATCTGATTGTTGAGGCCTGTATAGCTAGAGACCTTCTAGACACTTCTGCATATCTCTGGCCAGGTTATGTAAATGCTCGCAATAATCAAATTCCTCGAAATATACCAAGTCAAACACCCGGATGGTCATCATTGATAAAAGGCGCAACTTTGACTCCTGCCCTGATAACTACTCTGGTTACAATTCCAGCTTCAAGGTATGCGCCTCTTACTTGCAATGTATGTTGCATCTGGCTTGTAGTATTTTTATTGTCCTAAATTTCTTGCTTGTGGTTTACTATTCTTGCATTAAAGTGGTATTTTCGATCAAACTAGGGACCCATTTAGACTCATCCACAGGTAATTGGTAGGGAATTCTTGCGGCAAAGTAGATGTTCTAGATTATATATGGATTCCCCACTGTTCAGAGATGTTCACTGTTCCATATTTTAAAGAGATGAGAATAATTTGAAATAGGTATTATTTTATTTAAGATCAAGGAAACTGAATTAACTTGTTGCTTTGATACAAGCTTAGCAGAGATTGAGAAAGTTTATGAGATTGCAGTCAATGGCCTGGAAGACGAAAAGATATCAGCTGCTACCATTCTCTGTGGAGCATCTCTTGTTCGAGGTTGGAATATACAGGTGAATATTCGTCAATTCCAATAATAATGTCCATACTGGTCTTAGAAGAAGATCTGATGACTCCTTTCATTGGCCTCTGCCAAACATTTTATGTTCGTCTTATTATTTATTCTTTCAGGAACATACTGCTCTGTTTATTACCCGGCTATTATCTCCTCCCATTCCCCCGGATTATTCAGGAACTGGGAGCCATTTGATTGGTTATGCTCCATTTCTGAATGTTCTCCTTGTGGGGATATCCCCGGTGGATTGTGTTCAAATATTCTCCCTGCATGGCTTGGTGAGTTTGAAATTTCAGAGTTTTGTTGCGTTTTGCTACTTCTGCGAGAAGATGTTTCTTACTCAAAACCTGTTTCGGTAAAAATTTGTTTATATATTTCTCTTTTTTTTTTTCATCTCTCCAGCTTGTTTCTTGTATTATGATTATATTTTGTCCTGTCATATACAGGTTCCTCAACTTGCCGGTGCACTTATGCCCATCTGTGAGTTTTTTGGCTCTACCGTTCCAGATGTCTCATGGACCAGCCCGACAAGCGAAGAGCTCCTCTCTTCACACACCGTGTTCTCTAATGCATTCACCCTTCTACTGAGACTCTGGAGATTTGATCATCCTCCGCTTGAACATGTAATGGGAGATGTACCACCAGTAGGGACTCAGTTAAGCCCGGAGTATCTTCTTTTGGTTCGTAACTCCCAGTTAGTTGGTTCAGGGTATTCTTCAAAGGATCGAGTTGGCAGAAGGCTCCCGAAAGTGCTTGGGGCGTCATCTGCTGAACCTATGTACATAGATTCCTTCCCGAAGCTTAAACTCTGGTACAGGCAGCATCAGAGATGTATTACCTCTACGCTCTCTGGTCTTGAGGACGGGACATCAGTGCATCAGATCGCCGATGCCCTGCTGAGCATAATGTTCCGAAAAATTAGCCGAGTTGGACACGGCGCTGGACCAACTACTTCAGCAAGTAGCACGTCTTCTGGGCCAGCAATGGAAGAGATCTCCTTAAAACTCAAGGTCCCTGCATGGGATATCCTGGAGGCTACTCCATATGTCCTCAATGCTGCTTTGACTGCCAGTGCTCATGGGAAGCTCTTCCCCCGGGAACTTGCCACAGGTCTGTTTATTGGATGGCTTCACCTTTCTTGTATTTGTTTCATGTTTGATCTGTTCTGTGGGAAAGCACAAACTGAAGCATTTTATTGTAATTTGATTGCTCGAACTTTGAAATGGTTCGCGAGAATCCTTTAATTGTGGTTCTCTATTTGATTTCCAGGACTTAAAGATCTGGCCGATTTCCTTCCTGCAACCTTGGCAACAATGGTGAGCTACTTCTCCGCAGAAGTTACAAGGGGTATATGGAAACCGGTTCACATGAATGGGACTGATTGGCCTAGCCCTTCAGCAAATTTATCTGCGGTTGAGCTTCAGATAAAGAAAATAATTGCAGCAATAGGTGTTAACGTACCCAGCCTTTCCATAGGTATAATGTTTGTCACCATAATTCTTAGCATTTTCTCGACTAATGATCTTCGGTGATTGATGTGGGGTGCTGGTATTTGCAGATGGTAAGTCTCCAGCGACGCTACCGTTACCTTTGGCAGCTCTGATAAGTCTAACGATTACGTACAAGTTGGACAAAGCCTCAGAACGGTTCTTAACACTGATTGGTCCGTCCTTGAATTCCCTGGCTGCGGGTTGCCCCTGGCCATGCATGCCAATAATAGCGTCACTTTGGGCTCAGAAGGTGAAAAGGTGGAGCGACTTCCTCATGTTCCGGGCTTCTCAAACCGTATTCAACCACAACAGCGATGCTGTCATCCATCTCCTCAAGAGCTGCTTCTCGTCAACCTTGGGACTAAGTTCCTCTCCGATATTAAGCAACGGCGGTGTCGGTGCACTCCTTGGTCACGGTATCAGCGGTTCCCACTTATCTGGCGGAATATCCCCAGTAGCCCCTGGGATTCTTTACCTACGGGTGCATCGCTATATTCGCGACGTCATATTCATGTCTGAAGAGATCGTCTCCCTACTAATGGAATCGGTGAAGGAAATTGCCAACAGTGGCTTGGCTAGAGAGAAACTCGAGAAACTTAGGAAGACCAAGTACGGCGTTCGATATGGGCAAGTCTCTCTTGCTGCTGCGATGACACGTGCTCGGGTCGCGGCTTCTCTTGGGGCATCGCTCATTTGGATATCTGGTGGGTTAAACTTGGTGATATCTTTGATAAAAGAAACATTGCCGTCTTGGTTCATATCCGGCCACAAGATTGAGCATGAGGACGGTGAGCCGGCAGGGTCACTGGCCATGCTTCGAGGGTATGCGCTCGCTTACTTCACGGTTCTGTGCGGAACATTTGCTTGGGGTATGGACTCAACCAACCCAGCATCGAGGCGGCGGGCAAAGGTATTGGGCTCCCACCTGAAGTTCCTTGCCAATGCGTTGGACGGCAAGATCTCACTCGGCTGCGACTGGGCGACGTGGCGGGCTTATGTCTCGGGATTCGTCGGGTTAATGGTGGCGTGCATGCCAACATGGGTGCTCGAGGTTGATGTGTATGTGCTTAGGAGCCTGAGCAACGGGTTAAGGCACTGGAATGAGGAGGAACTTGCAGTTGCACTATTAGGACAAGGCGGCGTGAAGGCGATGGGATCTGCAGCGGAACTCATTGTCGAGATTGGGTCGTAGTCTGTGCAGTTAAATATGAGTTAGAAATTCAGCTAGGGTAAAAAGAAAGATGTTACTGTTATTAGGATGAGATTAATTCTGCATGTAAATATAGACTGATACTAGTTGTAAGTCGTCAGCCTAAGGGCGATGTCATTTCTCGGAAACATTGTGACGACGATTTGTCGCCGACCAGCCCTTGATCATCTCCCGGTAGGTAGTCTTCTATGTCCCGTTCACCATCGAACTACCGAAAAGATGCTACAATTGCCGTCGTTTAATCACCTTGCGGCCGAGCCAGGAGTACTTTCCTGCACGTGCTTGTATTACGATTTGCAGTAAAAGTTCAAGTAACTCTTCACAACCACCCTGGAATGTTTGTCGGCCGCATCTTATTTAATAGAACTCCGGTTCTGTACAAAATTTATGGGCCAACGAAGTTTTCCCATAGAAGATGGAGCACGTGGGTAGCCCTCACCACGATCTTCAGGTGCCGTCCCTGACCAGGCCGCTCAACTCGGCATCCTTGTCGAAGAACTCCCACCCCATATCATCAAGCTCCTGGTCATCCTTACCACCTCTTTCTTCCTCAAACATGGGTTTCTGCAGTTCCCCGCCAAAGGACAAGAGCTCAGTGCCATTTCCCGGCACCTCCACCTCCTCGTCATCATTGAGATTCAGACTGTTGGACAGGCTTTTATGGGAAGAGCCGGAGGACGACAAGAGACGGCTAGTCTGGCTTGATGTGATGGATTGGCTGAGTGGGAACCCTGCGTCGAACTTCTCTTTGAGGATCCTGACATCCTGGGATATGACAGAGATTTCGCCTCTGGAAAACGGGTAAAATGTTTCAGAGAAGGCATATCATTTCTGATGCACATGCATAACTCAGGTTGTACTTACTGCAACATGTCGACAACACGTCCACGATCCATCAGAAAATCGCGTAACTGCAAGCAACAAACATATTGGTTGCCACCAACAATACAACCAGAAAGCATTAAACCAGGATTTCCAACAAATATTGATAAACTGACCTTGGAATTTTCTTCAGCTGCTTCTTGAAGGATCTTCGACTCTTGCACCACCTTCTCCATCATGGTTTCCTGTTCGTTCAGGGCAGCACGTGCGGCTGCTTCTTTTTTCTGCTTCTCCTCCTCTGCTGCTATTCTAAGCTCAATGGCTTCGGCAATTCGGCATTCCATTGTTTTGCTCATCTTCCAAAAATTTAACAAAAGTTTAAAAGGCAAATGGAAAAGAGACAAAGGTAAAGAAGTTGCATTTTGAAAGAAAACTTGAGATGAAGATAGAAGCACCTCGTCAAGAATAGCAAGGGCATTATCCCGTTCATCCGACAAGCTGCGTAAACGGGATTGCAGCTCCCGGACTTCAGTCGCAAGAACAGCCTTCTCCCCATAAACTTCTCCAGCATGCTGCATATTTAGTTATCAATATTGGATTATGAGTTAGTAAACAATAAAAGGAATAAAAAATAAGTATAGCCATCCCTGACTTAATCGTATATCAACACCAACTATAGTACCACTTCCCAATCAAAGTTGTAGTAATAGCATAAAAAAAATAAGAGAAGTGCACCATGTCATTCGCTTCCTTAGCATGAGCCAACATCTTTTCCAAGTCCGCCTTTTTTGCAAGCAAATCAACTCCTCCCATTTCAGCTTCTTCCTTTGCTAACTCTGCTGCTCTCTCATGAGTCTCTACTTCTTTCATCATGGTAATCACCGACTCTACAGCAGAGAACAAAGTTTTCTGCAAATTCCTTATCATGTTAGAACAGATATAAAGAACCTATATCAGAAATTCTACATCTACTATGAAGTCCGAGTAAAAGCACCTTATTGTTCTTTGCATCATCAATGATTTGTTCAAGAAGATCAATGCTACAAATCTGTTCCGATCGGGTAAGCATCATTTCCAAAGGAGAATCATCCTCTTCATGAGAATTGATGTATCTGCTGTTGGCACAAGTTGAAGTTACCTCTTCAGCTTCTACATCCTCCATATCAGTATTAGCGGTATGATCAAGAGGAGATACCATATCCTCCACAACACAATTATTAACAGTGGAAGCAGTTGTTTCGAGTTCCTGGCTATTAACTGAGGCCTTGAATGGAAGTTCAGGAGTTGGTAGCGGTACAGGGGGAGTAGTTTGGTGGACAGTTTCAGCAACAGAACCATCTGAGTGTGGTTCTTCAGCACTACGCTTCAATTTAGCAGTAGAATCACTGTCAACTGTTCTAGAAGACTGCAAACTACTCAAATAGTTGACAGCTGATGAGATAGGCACAATGTGAGAACTGCTCAAATAGCTGTCATTTAGTTCCATCACCTTTTGTGTCCCCATCAAGATCATCTCTTCAGATTCAGCACTCCCACATAGTTGGCTGGTATCATTAGCATTGCAGGGATAAGAACAAGAAAACTCATTCACTTCGACGGTTTGGTTTTCCTTACATATCTTCAAATCATTTTGGAATTCTGTATCCATACTGACTTCTACATCGAGACCTTCAGAAGGTTGATTAAGTCCATCAATTGCATCATAAAAGGGAACCTCCTCAACAACCGTTGAACATCCAGGCTTAACAAAATCACTGCCAAGAATGCTTTCATCAGGAGTTTCCTCGATGATCACCTCTGCCAATCTATGTCCTCTTTTTCGACACTGAGATAAGGAACTTTGGTCCTCTAGTTCAGCTAACAAGACATAACAGTACAACGTGCACAACATTAGGGTAGACTGTAGCTCAAAATTCAAGCGCAAAAAGAATCAACAAATGCCCATTCAGCTAATCAAGTAAGAAATTAAATTGACTCTCAAATGGATGAAACCAAACAAAGTAGAAGCCCATGCATGAGGGAAAGACCAAAAAGTATCTGGGAAGAACTGGATAAATCGCCACAAAATTTGAAAAATTATGTAGCAAATTCAAGATATTATTGGAATATGATATGCATTTGAGCAATTAAGCACCACCTTCTACATCTGGCGGAGCGAATGAACGGAGATTTCTGGCAGGATCATTCGAAGAGGAAGCCTTAGCCTTTTCTGTCATTCTAGGAAGAAACTCTGTAACAATATATTCCACAGCAGCATCTGCATCTTTTGGGTGTTCCTTAGCCGTGACTTTCAACAAGCGGTCATCAATCTGCAGATAATGAACAGCACACTGACGAGTCAAAAAATCTCGTCAATAGAACTCAAGTAGCAGGTGTGAATACTCAAGCAAAAGACACGAACAGATGAATAATAGTGCGCCTGAGAAATTTAGCACAATTTTTTCTGCCATGAAAAGGTATAAGAAGAGTGTTAAGGACGCTCCCATAGGGGGAAGTGGACACTATATACATGTGATTGGTCCCATGTATCAAAAGACAAGACAAAATGGACAGAATAATCACGTGGACCAATCGAATTCTGTGTAATGCCTAACATATCTCAAAGTATAATTCCGCTGCCAATTTTACTGACCAGGCTACTAGGAAGTGAAAACCACTACATTCAGTAGATATGAAATGAAACGAGACAGAGAATATCCATTGTTTGTTGTTTTTCACAATAAACGTACCTGTGGAAATAACTCCTGCAACAATCGGTATACCGGCATACAATCCATCTCCAGTATTTATAGGTCCTGCGTTAACCGTAAAGAGTTCAATTACATTATTTGAGGTAATCAATGACAGCAACAAAGAAAAAAAGACATGAATAAAATCCAGGCACAACCGAGCACCCGTTCCATACGCACACCAAACTTTTCCCTCATTGAAAGTTCAGAAATTCACTTCATATAGTTGATAGTGATGGAAAAGGGACTAAAGAAAAGTAGAGCATAGATAAATTCTCTCGGGCAATGCAAAATCAAAGTGAACAAGAATTGTTGATCAACTAAATGTATGCAATCACAAAAACAGAGTTCAGAATCACAGAAGAACTAAAGTTTACCAAGGAAAAACTGCAATCTAATCGAGAAGAGAACCCATAACGAAATCAAAACACCTCCCCCCCCCCCCCCCCCAAAAGAAAAGAAACAAACCACAGAATTGCAAGACCTAACTCACCACCTGGTACCCTACCATAGTATCAAAACCGAACAACAGCGCGACAGCCAACGAACTCAATCACAACGACCGCAGGAATCGACCCTAAGAATAACGAAGCGATCTAAACCAGGACAAACCAAGAACGAAAATAATCGCAACCGACACCCCAATCACCTGCAAGATCAAAGCTTTACCCGCGCAGAGCGACCTATCACGTCTACCCAGTTCACAAAATTCGATCAGGACAACAAATCAAGACACGGGAAAACAAACGGACGACGAAACGATGAGAGGGGTGAAGGAGCGAACGGATAGAAAGGCACGACGCAGCGACCTACGGGTGCCAGACACTGACACGGCCCACCACGAGGGGAGAAACAGGACAAGCCCAAGCTGGGAAACACGAAACTTCGTGACGGAGAATCCCCCACCACCGACTTCTTTTACTTGCCGATTAAGATTGGATTTTTTTTTTTAATAAAAAAAAAGAAACTTATCTTGAGTTTTGGGTATGACCGGTTGACGACTCAAATGCAATGGAAAGGCAAAACCATATTTTCGTTGTAAGTTTGTTAAAATTCATTAATTGATGACCCTGAATTAGGAGGCGTCTGAACTGAACATAAATTTATTTAATTATTCTCGGACTAAAAAAAAATTTTGAAAATAGCCATCATCATCAGCACTCAGTAGCATTACTAACTTTGTAAAAACCTTACTGGGCCATGTCAAAATTGTTTTATTTATTTATCAACAACATTCAACACGCCCAGTCTTCTTCATCCACTCGAGGGATTTACTTCTTGGCCGGCGAACATGTTTTTGGCTAGGAGTTTCATGTTGTGCCAAAGAAGTTATACTTCTCGAATCTAACCCTGCAATCTTTGTACTCGAACCGCGCTCCGATATTCATTCGGCACTCCATGTCGATTTCATTCGTGATACTCACCAGGCAAAACCGGCAATCTTCCCTCGGGATGCTCGGGTTGCACGACGCATGAACGTAGCACGCGGCGTCGTTCTGACCCTCCACGTGGTTGTAGTCATAACCGCCGAAGCCTGGCGTCTTCTGGACCAAATCCAGGAGGGCAGCTTCCTTGTTGTCTTGGTAGTTATCGAAGCCGTTTTCTTCTCCGTTGCAGATCTTGTTGATGAGGGTCTCGTCATGCTGGCCTCTTGCCACGAGACAGGCGATCCCTAGGAAAATCGCCACGAGAAACATCGTGCTTCTGAGAAAAGGCATCGTCCCTGCGCTCAATTTACCGATATGTATTGCAGCTAACGCACCAACACTATATGTAGTGAAAACCAAAATCATCTGTGCTCATCTTAGTCCTCGATACTTGGAGGGGCTCTACCGTGCTGACTTTGGTAATTCCGTTTTACCTTTTCGAGTCGTGCCACAACGATAATGACACTGAAAACACGACGAAGTGCGGAATTTCTTTATCGTAGTTAGCGACTGATCTTCGATATACTCTCATCATGAACCCTTTCTGGCCGATATTTGATTGTTATATGCGAAAAATGTCCCGTCTTGTAACGGAACTGGCTTATCAGACTCCTGACTTTCCAACCTTGAGAAGGATGCTTTACAATAGAAGACGAGAGACCCTACCGCAAATTGAACTTACTGAACTAGACAAATCCGGTGAGGGATCCTGAGTGTGAACTGATACGATATACAGAAATCAGTAATTCATCTAAAAGAAACTGAACCCTGAGCCGTATATTGTTCATCCAGCAATTCATCTAAAAGAAACTGAACCTTGCGCTGTATATTATTCATCCTCCTCTTGCGGTAACAATCTTGGTTTTCAGGACATGTTATGATGAATCGGTTTAGTTTTGAATATTATTTATCATTTATCGAGATGACAAACGACATGGAAAGATTAGATCAAGATACAATTGTTTTATGCTACCTTTGTGACAAAGGGCAAAACAATTCAAGAAAACAAGAGTTCTGACTCGAGGAATTGGTTGTAACGAGCAATGTAGTACCACTGTCTCAGCTTCATGATATTAGTCGATGATATTCATGTATCGGAGCACATCATTATACTTTTGCTAATGACCGGCAACATACAATTGTGGATATGGATAGTTTAGATCAACAAACAATTGTTTTATCCGACGTTTGCGACAAAGGGCGAAACAAGCAGAGAAAACAAGAGTTTTGACTTGAGAAACTAGCCGTAATGAGCAATGCAGTAGCATTGTCTCTAGTTATTGGTAGTTTGTTAGTCGATGATATCCATATATCGAAGCACAACCCTATACTGATGCTAATGACCGGCAATCTGCTTGTTATGGGTACTACCATAAGTTTAATGCACAAGTCTCTTGGCATATTCCAAATTGAGTTCTATGATGATCGGAATACCTTCATACAAGCGTGGAGATGATTAAAAAGTAAATCAGTCGAAACAAGTTCCACGAGCAAGATTTAACATTTGTAGCAAAACACACTTATGATGAAGAGCAATATCATCCATTCATCCTTACCCGTCTTGTTTAGGCCAGTGTGGTAACGAGCTCACCACTTCTGTTGAGTGCTCGAGCATGCTCATCCCCCCTGCAGTGGCTCTCTGCATATGACACTATCTCCATCCAGACTCCGACGATTTTCTCCGACTTATTGTCATAAAGAATCAGTGTCCAAGCCAGCCTACATGCATCAGGCAACACGGACATTCCCCCGTCTTCTCCTTATTGAGCACCGTAACCTGTTGAGTACATTGAAGGCAATGGATTCTGTCATGTTTCCTCTCACTTGAATTGGCTCAACCATCGTCCGCTCTTCTGTATAACTCTGTAAAGATAAGAACAATCCTTTCGCATACGAAAATCCTCATCGTTGTTCAGAAGGTCTTTCTGCTGTATCTGATCAAATATGAACTTCAGGAGATCCCTAGTCCAGAACATAACTTCGTCTGTACTCCGTCTTGTATGCCCTGCAGCTAGGCCACATATTCCGATGGAGAGAACTGTTTTAGGGAAGTTGTCGGAGGAAAATTACAGCATTGAATCGCCTTAAATCTTAAAGAAAGACAAGTTGGATGTTATCCAAGTGATTCCGACAATGTTTGGTTACTTGAGATATTCTTGTCGTGAAAACTTTCTTCTCGAAACATGATCCGATCATGCAATTTATTGAGCCGTGCGTTTTACCAGAGAACACATAAGGTCCTGGAAAAGAAAGCCTCACATCAAATAGTATAAAATGCCGATGGAAGAATCATTTGGGTTTCAGCTGTTCTGTCCAAAAGGATTAGCTCATACGATGCAGTTCTCCTTATGGAAGGCCACTTTATTCGACTATTTGTTGCATGATCGAAATTCTGCTTCTTGGATCAAGTTTCTACCTTCGATCGATGCTTATCCAGCATGTTGCAGGAGTCAGATGAGATGTAAAGGTTTATACTAATTTTTTCGCACTGCGTCCATATTACGGAGACTTCTGAACATCGGACTGCAATGATTTATGCCAATTACGCCATATTTTTTTCATATAGATCTTCCTTAATACTGAATTACATCATTTTGATCACATGCATTGAGCTTTTATTTTTCTTCTGTCTTCATTCCTTATAAGGATCTCGACTTAACCGCGATGATACCCACCCATCAGTAGAACTTGTAGTTTTCAAATCTGATTCTGCAGTTGACGTTCTCTAAACAAGCACCGATGTTCTGTTGGCACTCGCGGTTCAACTTGTCCACGGCATTCTCCAGGCAGGAGCTGCAATCTTCCCTCTGGATATCGCGGCTGCATGTCGCATGGATGTAGCATGGCCCTTTTGATCCAAAACCCTCCTCATGATAGTAATTGTAGCCAATAGCATCTGGCGTTTCACCGATGGACCGCCGAAGTCCCATCACCCTGTTCTCCTGATAAGCATCCCAGGAGTCATGTTGGCCATGGCATTCCTTGTTGGTCCAAGAATAATCTTGCTGTCCACCCGAAACGAGAAACACGATTAAAACAACCGTAAGAGAAAACACCATTCCTTGATAGCAAGAGATGGTGAATGCTCAGTTGGGTTCTTTTGGCACGCTCTATCATATGCATAAAGGCACGGTATATATAAGGTGATCGTTTTTGGATGTTCTGCCGATATGTTGTGAATTTTCAATGAAGCTACTTAGCTGTTTCGATGAGATTGATGTTCAATCTGGCCGAGTCACACAAGTAAAAGAATTCAAAAAAGGACACACGACGCGCTTGATTAACATTGTTACTCGTCTTGTTTCGGCCACCGGGGTCCAATGCCAAAGTGAGCCATTAGTAACCATACGAGAGTAATGAGCTCACCGCCCTCACTGAGTACTCGAGCATGCTCGTCCGCCCTGCAGTGACTCGCTGCATGTGATAGTATCTCCACCCAGACTCGTACGATTGTTTCCCACTTATTGTCAAGACTCATCAATGCCTGAGCTAGTTTACACGCATCGGGCAGAACGGACCTTCCTCTGTCTCCCTTTTCCCGCTTCACCTTTTTATTCTTATTGACTATCATCTCGAACATCTTATTCATATCCGAATATGCAGATTCCAACAAGCCTCCACTCTCCTGCACCTGGTCGACCATCGTTAGTTCCTCGATAACTTCTGCACAGAACCCCTTCAAATCTTCGGTTGCAGTGTGTTCTACAAATTCCTTCACCTCGATACATGTATCGGTGTACCGTAAATAGCCCATACCTGCAATCGTGGACATCATTTTTGGACGCTGCATGAAAAGATACATCACATACTCTGACAAGAGTCTGCTGAATTCCCTGTTACTGTCATTCTCATCTTTGTCAATGGCGAAGCACATTTCAGTTGCGACGTGCCAAGTTAAGAACGTCTTGTCATACTCGAAATCTTTCACGTAATGCATCAATTGGTCACAGTTCCTCTCTTGGAGCACCAATTCACCTTTAGAATCGTAAGCTTCCCTTGATTTATCCTCATTGACAATAATCAGGGCTCTCTCTTGTATCTGGTCGAATATGAACTTCCAGAGGTCCTCGTCGAGAGCATTCCTTCGTGTATACTTCATCCTGTTGAGCCTTTCGGCTAGGCCACATTTCCGGACTGCGAGATCTATTCAAGAAAGTAATTGGAGGAAAATTACGATTTGAAAGCAATGTTAAGAAATAGTCTTTGAGGTAAAGTTTGTAGGCTTTACCGAAGAGATTCCGACAACATCCCGATGGCCCGTTACTTAAAATGGCAGACACTAACAGATTGAACGTGCCCATGGGTTCTGACCACAAGTTTTCTGCGACCTCAAAGCAGTATCGGAAAAGAACCTCGTCGACAAGAAACGGCACGATGTCCAGAGGTATGAAAAGCCACTCCAACAAAATAGAACAGATGTTCAAAGTCCCCGGCCGTGTTGCGGACCAGTCTGATTCGAGAAGCATCCATCTTCTTTTGATATCTACTACGAAAGCTCCGGCAAACAAGCAGTATGTGATCCTGACGTCAACTCGGTCGAACAGGTCCTTTTTCACGAGACAAAACAGAACTAGCGCAGCCACCATGTTTATATAGAAGATCGTTCGGCTAATTATGCCCCACGTCGAGTATATGGCCATGACTTTGGTATAGAACACTTCGTACATGAGGTTGAGCTCTCTGGAAATTACCTTTAGTGCATTGTCGGCATTCGTCTGTAGGAAAAACTCACGGCTTCGTTGGAGCTCAGAGTGAGTGACTGGAGCATCGACGACAAGGCCCTTGAATGTCTGAAAGAAGTGATTGGCCTGCCTTCGCTCGACAGTCATTTGTCTATAATTTCTCTGCATCACCGGCAATGTTCCTTGATTACTAGCAGTATCCGCGCTTGGTGCCCCATCGTTGCGCTCCTGACGTGGGGCGGCTGCTTCTTCATCTGCTGGGACGCGAATGTCCAGCAACTGGACGAGCGAGCTCCTCAAACCGTTCCAGGTTGAAAGAAACTGCGAGGTCCTCTCCCTATTTCTGTCGATCGAGCTCTTGAGATTCTCCAAGCTAGCAAGGTACAGCGCCCTGCTCCTCTCCCCGTACTTAACCACGCCCGTAGCGAGGACGAGCACCGTCGGGGCGACGAGGTTGTTATCAGGTAACGTCTTGAGGAATACGTAACAGAAGACAGAGAGCTGGGCAACGAGGCCAACAAGGTGCCGAAGCCAGAGAGCGTTGTCCTCGAGGGAGTACGTGGTGATGGTGTCAGGACCCCCGAGGTGAACGAGAAGGAAACCCGCCCAAAGGGCAAGTACGTCCTGGTCGACCTGGGAGGAGCTGGCATCACGGGCAGTGTTTGATATCAAACCGAAGACGTAGACGGCAGCCCAGTCGGAGAGGAGGTAGGCAGACCAAACGACGACGAGGGTGGAGCTTCTGGAAGCTTGCCTCCTGAGTGGAGCACCATAAGCAAGGATTATTTGAACACAGAGGCTTAGTATCATGAGTCCCCTGATATTCCAAGCATTCCACAGATTTTGCAATTCTGTGCCAATTACCACAAAACCCATCTTGATTGCTCAAACAAAAAAGACATTACCCCCACAAGTAAAAGAAGACACTCGATAGTCTTATATATATATATAAGACATTGTTTTGCGTTTTAGGAGCCGAATTCGCTTTCACAAGTGTTGAGAATTCATACGGGTTAACTCATGTTATGTCAAAAACTTTAATTTTTCAAATTCGACCTCGTAAAAGTCGAATTTGGTTTATTACTTCGTAAATTTCAAAGGTAGTACTTAAACTGCACAAATATTTTCGCGACCAAAATCAGTAGGCGAAGCTCATTCGTTTGGTTATACAATTGAAAGCAAGAATTATAGTGGGAACGCCAAGAACGCGGTGAATGCCAACAACTCTTTTAAACAACTAAAAGAAATCGAGAGAGAGAGCATGAAAGGACAGTCGGACGAGTTTGTGCCATCTTCTAGAAGGGGAGCCACACGATAATTAAATTGATTTTTGGTTTTACTAATGGACAAACTTATACAAGTGGAGTGAAGAAGAATGAATGTGAACGAGATACTAAAATAATCTACTGGGTTGATCCAAGATCAATAATGTACAAAGTCAAGAAGAGTCTAAACAATGGTACCAAAATATTTCAAAGAAACAGTGATCATCGGTGGTTGTGTTCATACTATGACATAAGCTCAAGCTGTCTATTTAACTGTTGAGTGTTTGCACTCTATGAATGATGGCAGTTTGGTCTTTATTTAGGACTCTTAACGGAGACGGATCAAGTTTATCACAACTCCTTGTTAACCGAACTTTCACCGGCACATACTTGTAGTAGAGAATGGCTGCCGCACCAACAGTCAGGCATCATTGCTCCATCGTCATGGTTACATCGTTAGTTTGTGGTTTCTTTGCCCCCCCTTCCTAAGGAGAGTTAAAGCCTGCCTCTTCCCCGAGCTCCTTCGCTAACTTGGCCAACTCCTCCACCTTCTTTGCCATCATCGTTGTTAAATGACGGGGAGATCGTAACACGTTGTGATCCCGTGACAAATGCATTGAGTTCAAAGAAAATGAAGAAGAGAAGCTAACACAAGTACATTCCATTGCCGTAAAGATGGAGTTATAACACAGGATGCACCACTTGATATTGGACTCGTTAGGACAGAAGAAAAGACGAGAGAAAAGGGAGACGACCAAAATGCCCTTATGGGTATCGAATCATTATTCGTCTTATTTTGGTAACCTGGGCAATTTATACTAATCTTATAACAATAACTGAAAGGAAATGTGGAAATTGGAGCGCGGTGGTCGTTAACTGCTAAACATGTGCTGACATTGGCCGCCTTATCCACTTGTAAATGTCGCTTCACCAAAGTGAACTGTTGCTCTTCTTTCCGGTCGTTGTTCTCAAGATCTTTTTAACTGTTTTCACAAGATTGGTTTTTGTCCAGTCGACTTGCTTCCATGAAGGCCTAATCGATCGACTTCTATAGGCCTAGTCGACCGGTTTATGTAAGCTCGGTCGACTGTCTTATGTAAGCATAGTCGACTGGCATATGTTGGCATGATCGACTATCTTCTGTGAGCACAATCAATTGATTTTTATTTTATTCGTCGATTATATTCTATTAGAATGAACTACGTAATAGACTAGCATAAATTATCTTGCGTAAACATTTGAACCTTAAAAAAAACTAACCTGTAAAAATTGTTTTAAAAACACAAAAAAAAAAGTTAAAGGAATTTCTAATTATTTCTTTTAATTCAAATGATAAAGGATTTATGCTAGCAAGAATTGTGGTACATATAGATTTACATAATGGAATACCCCAATTCCTTATTCAAAACTATAACCGTGATGATACCGACGAAATATATCAAAATTATCAACATCTACTTCAAGACACAACCCTAAGAAGAACATAGATTTAGTTTAGCACTTAATTCAATAAGAATCTTTTAAAAATATCCTTACTGCTCGATCAAACATCAAATAAGGAGACTGCGATTCACATTAGCCATCACGAACATCTTTCCGATCACTGATTTTTATGACAAATTAAAGTTGAAGAGTCGTACAAGCACCAACCACGAACCACCCCACTTGTACACATTAGTAGCCCGTCGACATCGATAGTGGATTTTATTGCGCCTCGCGCTCTATAGGAAAGTGCGCACAACGAATCGCTATTGCGCCCGACTCGACCATCGACCGATAAAAAGCATTCGTGGTTGAGGTGGGGTGGGTGGATCCATGTCCTGGCGAAAGGACAGAAGAATTTGTGGCCTCGAAATGACCGGGGGGGCGAAAGGATTAGAAAGAATAGGCAAATGATGGATCGTGACTCCTCATCACTTTTGAGTTTATGGTGAAATGAGAAGGTCTTAAGACGTAGTAGTTAAAATCTCTTCACTGCTTCATAGTATTTATCACTTTCACTTCACTTTTTTTGGCCTGAAAGCCTACTACAACGAACTACTGACCTTCTTGATTTTTTAAATAAAATTTCGAATATAATTAAAAAAAAGATTAAATAAATGATATATTTAGTTAAAAAAGAAAAGGAGAAGAGAAATATGCTCATTTTTTCCATTCCTTTTTTAAAATTTAACCAACGTAACGGAATAAAAAACAATGAATGATATAAAAATAAATAAATAAAATTATTAATCCGTTCAAATTCTTAAACCAAATACACCACCGAGGAACCGATCTTCATTACCACTCTGGTTAGTGTCTAGTCAAGTGGATGTGACACTTTTTAGTTCGTAGAATTTCGTTCCGGTGCATTCGCTAAAGTTGTGCTTGGGGCACGTGACGGTGAACACGCGAGTTCCTAATTAATATTTATTATAAAAATATTTTTGAAATTCTTAAAATACTCGAGTCAAAATCTCAGCGATGAAGTTCCACCCTTCCTTACAATTCCCCTCTCTGCAATTATATTCCTATCACATTAATTTTTATAAAATCTGAGGAAGAAGAAACATCTCGGCCTCTTCATTTTCTTTTAATTCATATCCAACGCCCGGTCACCCACCTAAATTCCGTATGACAAATCCCACGCGCCTCCTCACCCGTTGTCTGTCCGTTGTAACCACCAGTCAAACCACCCCCTTCCCCCTTCCTCTCTCACATGTATTTTTATTTTATTCACCGGGAAAAAAGTGTCAAGGAAAATGGTGTGTCATTATTTATAACACTGAAACCCTAACTTAACTGCTCCCTTATCTTTTTTTTTTCCTCTTTATCATAAGATAAAACCTCAATCTATTGTGAGATCCCCACCAGCTACCCTTCAAAATGGGGATTGGTCCCCCAGTTCGAGATAATCAAAACTCATTAATCACTTGATGAGGTAATGTTATCACCTGCAAGTCATGCCTTGTTTTTTCACATGTGCTTGAGACTTCAACATGCACGAAAGTTTCACGCCACCAACACGACTTACTCTTCGGCCTAATGTTCTTCCCCTACCCCATCTACCACTCGCTCTGCCTAATTTTCTCCATGTCATGTCATTTTTAGATAAAGAGCGGCTTGTCTTCTCCTTTCATTTCCGTTAGGTACGTCGGCTCCTCCGACGACGCAGGACTTCTTCCTTTCCCTTTGGGTGTGTCTGGAGGCGTCTATTGCTAGGCCTGGTTGGATGTGAGAGGAAAGGAGAGGCGAGTCACGGCCCTTGTGCAGATGGACGCGCCCCCGAGCAGCCGGCTTCAAGGCATGTTACAAGCGGCCGTCCAATCGGTGAAGTGGACTTACAGCCTCTTCTGGCAAATCTGTCCCCAACAAGGGTAATTCTACTTGTTCCCGGACCTAACTTTCGATTGATTCCCCCTTCGGAAGCCGAGTGATTGAAGGCGGACTTTCCTTTTCCCTTTCTCTCTTTTTCTTTTTTGTTGGTGGCGGTGGGAAAAGGATATTGGTATGGGGAGACGGGTACTACAACGGCCCGATAAAGACGAGGAAGACAGTGCAGCCGATGGAGGTTAGCACCGAGGAGGCTTCCCTACAGAGGAGTCAACAGCTACGCGAGCTCTACGAGTCGTTGTCGGCCGGGGAGACGAACCAGCCCCCACGGCGGCCGTGCGCGGCACTCTCCCCGGAGGACTTGACGGAGACGGAGTGGTTCTACCTCATGTGCGTGTCCTTCTCGTTCCCTCCCGGGGTAGGGTAAGTCCTCCTCTTCTTCAACAACAAAAAACAAAAATCATGCTCTCCCTCATACTATCACCAATCTAAATTCACGCTTGTTTCTGTTCAGTTTGTCCGCATTGGTAGATACGTTTTCACTCCATTGATTTTTCTTACCTAATTAGGCCAGTCACAGACTCAGCCTCACAATGACGCGCGCACACACACACTCAAAAACCTTTATTTCATTCCATATTCACTTTCAAATCTTTCTTCTTTTTTTATTTACTCCTCATGAATCACTTTCATAGATTTTTTTTCCCGACAAGAAAAGAGAAAAGAATTCATGATGACATTTATGACGAGGGAGGGTCGGAAGCCGAATTCAATCAGTTCCGCTTGCCTTAAATAGAGTTGGGGGGGGGGGGGGGGGGGAACAAGTTAAAATCATCCTATCATCAATGTTCTCAACAACAACAACAAAGAAACAATCTAATTATTGGGACATTGATTGTTTTAAACCCAACCCTTTCCTTTTTACTTGTAGGGAAATAGTCGAATGCTATTTATGGGACTGGAGATTAGAAAGTTGGGGTTAAGAGAAATATTGGTCTGTAGAGTGGCTTCTTGGGATGGTTTCGGTGTGTTTTTTGGTTCTTGTCATCAATACCACGAGAGATAGATTCTCTGAGGCCATTGATAGCTACTCCTGATGATAACTTAAGGTCACAAAAAAGGAGTTAAACTAGTCTCATTTCCTAATTACCACCAAAGAAATCCCATCACGACCCAAAAAGAATTTCGGGGTTCGTGACGTTTTTCCGTTTGATTAATCGAATACATTATATCTTGTTGAGTTAATGCATTGATTGAAATCTAATGGTAATCTTCGAGAAGCCATTTTTTTTTCTCTTTTTAAAAATAGAAACCCTCGAAGTTTGTTCTCGATTTGGGGACTTCAATGCGGTAGGTTTCTTAATTCTGGCATCGGTTGAGTAAACTGTCGGGAAAAATGAGCTGTAAGCCGTCTGATCGGATTGCTGCTTAGTGAATTTTATTAGTAGGTTATGTCGGGTTAGATTAGAGAGATGGTAATAAGTTTTACCAGTTTGGCCTCTTTTAAGTTTGCTTTACTACATTGATCGAAGCCTTTGGTGATGAAAAATATCCTTGTTTTCTCGGCTTAGATTACCGGGAAAGGCACTTGCGAGGAGGCAGCACGTATGGCAGACGGGAGCCAACGAAGCGGATAGCAAGACATTTTCTAGAGCTATCCTAGCTAAGGTAACCCATTTCAATGTCGGCAGTTATTTCCGGCTTCCGTGGCGGGACACGGGAAACCCTAGCTTTTGTCAATGAACTTATATCTTACTAATACTATGATAATTTTGGCACACTTTTGAGGCCCCTTCATCTGTTTCGACGACTAACACATTTTGTTTCTGCCGCTGCCTATGTCGATATCCTTTTCGGTATCAAAATCTGCCTAGAGCGCTCGGATCCAGGTACCGAGTTATCCTATCGCGTACTTTCCTTTCGAACGTGAATAAGGGCGGATATTTATACTTGGGTGATGAGGACGACGCTGACCTTGATATCCATTTTTGATGTGCCTTCGCTAGACTGTGGTTTGCATACCTTTACTGGATGGCGTGGTGGAATTCGGCTCAATGGACAAGGTTTTGGAATACCCTCTAAGTTATCTTCGAGCTCGCCGAGTTTCTAGCTGTTTCATGTACATTAATCAGCAGTTAACGGTTTTGGCTTAGGTTCCCGAAGACCTTTCATTCATCAACCACGTGAAGACCTTCTTCGTAGATCACCACGGCCCACACCCTCCCAAGCCGGCCCTCTCCGAACACTCAACCTCAAACCCCGCGACCTCGTCTGAGCACCCCAGGTTTCACTCCCCAGCCCAACCCACCGTGTACGTCCCCCAAGAACCCCCAGCTGATGCACGCAACCATGCCGAGGACGATGAAGTAGACGAGGACTATGACGACGACGACGACGACGACGACGACGAAGACGACGACGAGGACGATTCAGACTCCGAGGCCAAGACAGGCAGAAACAATAACAATAGCAGCAGGCCTGGGTCAGACATGAACCCCCTCGGGGCAGGAGCAGCAACAGCAGCCGAACCGAGCGAGTTTGAGATGTCGGAGGACATCAGGCTGGGGTCACCAGACGATGGGTCAAATAACCTCGACTCGGACTTCCCGACGCTGAGCACAAACCATCGGACGGGGAGGGTGGCGGCGGTCACAGGCCACCAGCAAAGGCGAGGGGAGTCGTGCAGAGCAGAGGCGACGAGGAGCGGCGGCCTCAGCTCCCCACCACCTTCAGGTATTGGAATTCTTGGGATTAGTTGGTATTAAATCTCGATGCCATTCCATTAATTTCGGTAAGAGTAAATTGCAGTAACCTTAGGGCGCAGGCGGGAAATATAAAAAAAAAACTAATGGCAGACGCGTAGCTACGGGACATATAGATGTCACGTCATCAATCGTTTTGGGCTAGTAAAAAAAGGAGTAGCCACACTATCACTTCTCTGCAACAACCACTACCTAAATATAGGATGATAAATGTCATAGTGATTAAATGGGATAGGAGTAGCATTAAATTTGGAGGACGTTACTTCGACTCGTTGTTGCAGGTTAGTTACTCTTAGTTTAAAAAAATTTATAAAATACTATTCGAATTTTAAAAAATACTAACTATAATTTTGAAATAATCTGTTTGATAAAAATTGCTAAAACAAAAATAATAGTATTTAAAGTATTTTTAAAATTGAAATCGTATTTTATAAATTTTTTTTATTAACGATAACCAGGTACAAAATGAATAAATGTAGTTCCAATTTTAAAATTTATACTTTATGGGGGGTTTTAACGACCGTACACTTGTCATAATGTCCAAGACCTTTGGCTTTTGTCCCTATAAACCACACGTGCACGCGTTCCCCTACCGTGCGAGTCACGCGCCAAAAAAATATTATCACGTTCACGCTTTTGATGGTTAATTGGTCTGATTAGTGTTCGCATCGTCATTTCATGTAATAAGAATGGTTTTTTTTTTCTGATTTTCAGGGCACCAGCCGCAACTGGAGCTGTCGCACGAGGACGCACACTACTCCCAGACGGTGTCGACCATCCTGCAGTGCCAGCACGGTCGATGGGCCGAGGAGTCGTCCACTAGCTACGCGGGGTACTCGTCCCAGTCTGCCTTCTCGAAGTGGTCCGCCCGTGCTGATGCGGTTCTCAGCGTGCCGTCAGAGGGGAACTCGCAATGGCTCCTCAAGTGTATCCTGTTCAGCGTCCCCCTGCTCCACAGCCAGTGCAGGGATGAGAACCGGGACGGCGGAAATGGGATCCCGGCCAGGTTTAGGAAGGGGACCCAGGCGGACGAGCTGAGCGCGAACCATGTCATGGCAGAGCGACGCAGGCGCGAGAAGCTAAACGAGAGGTTCATCATCCTCAGGTCGCTTGTGCCGTTTGTTACCAAGATGGACAAGGCCTCGATCCTCGGCGACACGATCGAGTACGTGAAGCAGCTAAGGGAGAAGATACAGGACCTCGAGGCACGGAACAGGCAGATAGAGGCCAAGAGCCGGTCCAGTCCGGCTCCGGGAGGAGACCTTCAGCGTTCCACCAGCATGAAGGAGCTGAGAACACTGGCGGGTTCCAGCACGGGGACAGACAGGGGATCTGTGGGCCAGGACAAGCGGAAGATGAGGATAGTGGAGGTGGGTGCCAAGCCCAAGGCAGTGGAGCCGCATCCACCGCCGCCGCCTCCACCGCAACCGACGCCCACGGAGACAAGCGTGCAGGTCTCGATAATAGAGAGCGACGCATTGCTAGAGCTTCAGTGCCCGCACAGGGAAGGGCTGTTGCTGGACGTGATGCAGATGCTGAGGGAGCACCGGATAGAGGTCACGGCCGTCCAGTCATCGTTGACGAACGGGTTTTTCTCTGCAGAACTGAGAGCAAAGGTAAGCGAGACTTGAGAAAACCACCATTATGGAAAATCAATTGCGCTCATGCCGAGTGACGGACCGTGATGGTGAATGCAGGTGAAGGAGAACACGAACGGGAAGAAGGCGAGCATCGTAGAGGTGAAGAGAGCGATCCAGCAGATCATCCCCCATACGGACTCGTAGCTTGAAAGATTAGTGAATTAATTGACGATTGATTAGAATGTGTTGTTAGAACTAACCGTTGGTGAACGCGGGCAGAAGCACTCGAAAGCGAGTCGAAGTAGATTCGGTTCTTGATCAGAAGTTAACGAAAAATAAAAAAATAGAGAATTTACGTTGTTCGGTCAATAAGAAGATTTTACTATATCAATGACCTATAAATTTTAAGTTGACACACTCTTTAACGCACACCCTTTTTTTACCGTCGTGCTCTTTGCACTCGTGTATCTCTCTGTACCGACACTTAGATGGCACCCAAGATATCGAAAATTTGACAGGTAAATGTATTATGTGATATAATCTGATATCACTCAATATATTTCCCCGAGAGATATATTCTCCCATTTTCGTATACAACGAGCGAATCTAATATTTTTCAAATCACAATATAGCCGACTTCGGTCTATAAAATCCTAACACTAACCGAGCATGATTTCCTAACGTAACTTTTGGATGTGCAAATACGAGGAAGGAGAGTACAAAGACCCCCTTTTAATATGAAGTTGCTGATGATTGGTTGTAAAAATATCTAATTATTTATAAACAGAACTCGGTAATTATAACACCGATTTCAAATTTTCAATTTAATCAAAATAATTAAAAAATAATCTGCGGAGAGATGTTACCGAGTAACAATCCACCTTCTCTAAGGACCCTCGACGTTTAAATTTTTTAGATTCTCTGTTTTGAAGTTGGAATGCCAAAGAATGCTCGACACAGAGGGATGACTCGATTCACTAGTCGGCCAGTTTTAAAGCACTGTGGTAACATCCCGGAGAGACCCGCACTAGTAAAACTAAGGTACAACTGGAAATATTTAGATATAAGTATACATTTTCATTTATAAGTTGTCATATAAGTGTGATTTTAAATGCTATGTGATAAATTCTGAATAAAAGATATATCTATTTTATTATGACTCACTTTCTGTTTAAAAACACCTCATCATTCTTGAACTATATAATATAATCAAGGCAAATTATCGATTTTTGGTCTTAACTATAGGCCCATTTCCTTTTGTGGCATATCGTTTAAAAAATTTTAGTTGTGACCTTATTTCGATTTCAGTTTTTGATTTGGCCTTAAACCCGACGTCCGTTAAGGCTTGCAGACGTGTCGTTGACGGCCCTTTTTTTATTCTACGTGACTTAAACTTAGTCCACCGAAACGCTACGTGACAAAAGTGTCTCCAGCTTCATTTTTCATTTAATAATCTAAAGGAAAAATAGACAGGGCTTCCCTTTTTTACCTTCTCCTTTGTATTTGCTTTTTACCCCAGCCCCACCGCCCTTTCACCTCCTGTGACCTCCACCCAAATGAACACTTCTACGGCTTTTGCCCTTCCTGCCTCTTCGAACGCCTCTCCCTCTTAGATCCCCGCCAAACCTCACTTCTCCTCCTCCCTCTGGCCCTTCTTCTTCCGACCCTCCTCTCCCGCAAGCCTCCCCACCCCAGCAACCCTCCCTCCTCCTCCGGCTTGTTCCCTGGGCTTAGGCGGACCAAGTCCTTCTCTGCCTCTAAGAACAATGCCGACACCCTCTTCTCCGGATACTTCGAGCCTCAGAGGAAGTCCTGCGACGTCCACGCCCGGGGCGCCCTTTGTTCCCTTTTCGGCGTCGACGAGGATGGGGTTCTCCTCCCCGTCATCCAGCAGGGAAACGGTGACCCCGAAGCTAGCTGTCGTAGCTTCGTTGGGGTTAAGAAGGAGGAGGAGGAGGAAGGGGAGGACATCCAGCTTACCGGTGATTATAAGGTCGTGAAGGAGGATATCCGGGAATTGGCCGGGGAGGAGGAGGAAGGGATTGTGTCGGAGGAGTGTAATGTAGGTGGGGTTGGGGTGGAGGATAGGTGGACACTTCTGCCACGTAGCGTTTCGGTGGACTAACTTTAAGCCACGTAGGACAAAAAAAAGGACCGTCAACGATACGTCTGCAAGCCTTAACGGACGTCGGGTTTAAGGCCAAATCAAAAACTGAAATCGAAATAAGGCCACAACTAAAACTTTTTAAACGACATGCCACAAGAGGAAGTGGGCCTAGAAGTGGGGCCAAAAATCGATAATTTGCCTATAATCAAGCTTCATATAACAGTTTAGGTTAAATGATAAGATTTTAATATGATATCAAATTTTAAGTTTAAACTCGACATACAAAATTTTCCATATGACAAAAATGTAGGAAATTCCAATTATATGACAAAAATGGGACAAGAAGTGAGTTACATTCATCATACAACTAAATCCAGTCCGAACCGAATCAGTTTAGATGGTAAAGCTAAGGAAAAGAAGAGCACGATGGTCATAGGAAAAGTGTGATGCGTGGCCTTGGCTTTTGATGTGGAAATGTTTGGAGTATATCATAGACTAAATGCTTTGATCAACTTTATAGTTGACATGGGGACCTAAACACCACAACCAACCAGAAACAATAACAACAATAGAAAGGACTGGATGACGATGATGTTCTTTTCGGAGTGATGTTAAAAGGAACCATGTAGGAAATGAAATCGCGTGCTCGGTCAGCTAAAGCTTGTTGTCTGGATAAAACCATTGTCCGATGCTTCACATAAATAATTTGTTCTTTCTTCTTGAGAAAATGAACGAGCATATTCGACACATCTAATGAAAAAGAGTTATGTTGTGGACTTTCCCGCCTACTATTCTGTGAATTTCTCGCCGATGACGGAACTTCACGGCGTCGTTTCTTTTCTATTTCTGAGCTGCAGGGATCCTCCGACATATGCGATCCTAACTCTCCTCCACCTGGGAGACATGAAGTTTTCTGGGGGTGATCTCACTTTGTGATATAACAGATCATTGAATCACGTAAATAGGAAATTACATCCCCTGATAAACACGATTAGTCATTAGGGAGGAAGATGGCGAAAATCATCCAGAGGGCGAATACTAACTATATCATAGTTAATTTCATGATGGCCAGATCCATCTTAAATCCGATCCCGGGGTACTATCGGGCCACGGATAGTGCACGTTGTGTTACTTGCAGCCGACGAGGGCGTTCGTCCGTCCAATTCTTAAGTTGCCACACAGCGGGGCTTCCACGTCATCGGTCCTTTCCCTTCCTTGCACCTGCTTGGCCTTCGCCTGGGGTTGACCTTCTCCTCATCCTCCTCTGACTCTGGTTTCCCATTAATAACTCTAGTAAAATAGAGTTATATGATCACATTTAGGCTTAATTCTAGTTAGTTTCGAGAATTTTAATTGTTATTGTTTGCCAATTGAGCTGTAAATTGTCATTCATCACGTTTGCTTTGTGATCGTAGGAAGTAAATGAAGGCATGACGGAAAACAAAGCAAAAGGGTGAAGGATGAAGAGGAATAGAAGGCGGAGGATTTAGTGCAGCTGCACAACGAAGCTCTTGCAGCTGCACAAGTGAAGCAGAATGACGACAGACTGGCTCGTGCAGCTGCAACTCCAAGCTCGTGCAGCTGCACGACGAGAGGAGGAATCGATCAAGGGCGTCAGACTGGTCGTTGCAGCTGCAACGCCAGTCCCGTGCAGCTGCACGAGTGCGTCAGGGCAAATATGAAAAGAGCTTCAGAGAGGTCGTTGCGGCTGCAACGAATTCATCTTGCAGCTGCACGACATAATATTGCCCAAAAATTAGATTTTATTTTTTAGATTTGCTTTAGGTATAAAAAGATTGGATTTGAGGTTTTCGTTTTTTTTATGGGGGGCCTTCTCTCTTTTCCCCTTATGACTTTAGTTTTGGCAACCGACGACGGCTAGGATCAAGGAGACGAAGACGTTGATGGAGACTTCGACGATCTTTCTTTGCTCTTTGCTTTTTGTTTCGTTTGAGATGTCGAACTAAACATCTTTTTTCTAGGATGATGATGAACCGACTCGTGTAGTTGGTTATCCACTTTTTCGGAATCAATTCAAGAAGATTTATCGTTTACTTGTGTTTCTTCTGTGTTTAATGCTTACCTATCGGGTTGATCGCCGGTTTGTATGAATTCTTAGTCCTAAGTGAACTCGAGAGAGACTTAGGATTAGAAGAGGGGAAACATAACTTAGGTTAAGGCCGAGAGATCGGTTTAACTAAGAGGAGTATAGAGATATACACTCGTAGGTAACCGAGAGAACAATTGGATCTCAAGGAATTCTGATTATTCGTGATTCGCTATAGAAATATAGGTTTACAGGTGATTAGTAATTCACAGTTACAGCCTCGAGAGAGGTGTAGCGATTGTTAGGGAATTGTGGTTAGTAAACGGTAAAACGGATTGAATTGAGGAAGGGAGAGTGCGATAATCTATGAATCAATAGGGGATTCGGAGTCCTAGGTCTTTATTATTTGAATTACAACCTTGCTTCCATTTTTCTTGCGATTAACTTTCTTGCACCCAACCTTTCATTACTCAACCTTCTTGACTAGAATTTGAACTCAATAATTGACTATTGGCAATAGATTCTGTCTAATCAGTCATCGTGGGAACGATCTTTCTCATCACTTTATTACTTGGCGCGACCCGTATACTTGCGTGTGCGTTTTAGCGAACAAGTTTTTGGCGCCGTTGCCGGGGGACTTGAAATAGAATTATTTCAGTCAATTTTTTGGTTACAAGTTTTATTCTAGTCACTAATTCTCTTTTCATCTTTTGCAGGTGTATGCGACATCGCAAAGGTGATAAAGAGCTACTCTTTGAACCCGAAATTGAACGAACTTTTCGGATTTTACGAAGAGGTCAAAGGGACACCATGGCGAACGCCAACAACAACAATAATGTTGTTGACATTGCGGCGCAGCAACAGCCGAAGACGATGCGGGACTATGCGCAGCCGGCTCCACAAAATCATGCTGGTTTTCTACGTCCTGAAATTCAGGCGGATACGTTTGAAATTAAACCTTCAATTATTCATATGATTGAAAATTCCAATTTCGGAGGTTTAATTAATGAAGATCCACACTGGCACCTAACGCGTTTTGAAGATTTGTGTGGCACCTTCAGGTATCATGGCGTATCGGCAGAAGCAATCAAGTTGAGGCTGTTCCCATTCTCGCTTCGAGACAAGGCCAGAGCGTGGCTATATTCGCTGCCTGGAGAGTCAGTCAGCTCATGGGACGACCTCCGAAAACACTTCCTGTCTAAGTACTATCCACCGAGCCGAACCGTGAAGATAAGGAACGACATTACTTCGTTCCGCCAACTAGCAGGTGAATCAATGTACGAAGCATGGGATCGCTTTAAGGAGCTGCAAAGGCTATGCCCCCACCACGACATCCCAAAGTGGATGTTGGTTCAGAGTTTCTACGACGGGCTAGCGGAGCAACTCCAGTCCACAATCGACTCTGCTGCAGGAGGCACCATTATGAATAAGACTCCAGATGACGCGTTAGAGCTATTTGAGGCAATGGCTACTAATGGCCAGAGGAGAGCACCAGCAAGAGGAGGACTCCATCAAATAGATGCTATCACAGCCCTTAGTTCTCAATTGGAGACTTTGACTAAGGAGATGGCTGCTTTGCGTACGTCGACGCAATTATCTAACGCTCCTCGTTCTAATATGCAGGTTATGGAGATGCAGGAGTCGGAGGAGGCAAATTACGTGGGAGGCAACAACAGGAATAACCCGTACTCCAACACGTACAACCCAGGATGGCGCAACCACCCCAACTTCTCGTGGAGAAGCAATCAAGAGCATCAGGATGCCGGGCCTTCGCGACCAAACCAGCCACCGGGATTTGCACCCCCGATACGACAACCCGTAAGTGAACCTAAGTCCAGTGTTGAGGATTTATTGAGACAGGTTCTTGCTAGCAATGAGGAGGTCCGGAAACAACAAGAGGAGACAAGGAAGCAACAGGAGCTCATACTGAAGGATCACGCGACCTCGATCAAGCAACTGGAGATGCAAATGGGACAACTTGCAGGATCGTTAGTCATGAGACCACATGGAACGCTACCGAGTAACACGGAGCTCAACCCCAAGAATCGAGAGAACTGCAGCGCGATTACCCTTCGAAACGGGAAGGACCTTGAAGAGGAGTTTGAGCGGCAAGAAGCCGAAAAGGAGCATGCCAGGGCGAAACGACAGGCCAAGGTACGTGAGACGGAGTCTGGAAAGGACTCTGAGCATCATAGCTCAGAAACACCGATACGTACCAATCCTGTGCCTGTAATTCCTGTTATCCCGCAAGTTCCTTTTCCGCAAAGGTTAAAGAAAAACACTGATGAGCAACAGTTTAAGAAATTTCTTGAGGTTTTTAAGAAGTTGCAGATCAACATACCTTTTGCGGAGGCACTAGAGCAAATGCCAAGTTACGTGAAGTTCATGAAGGACATTCTATCGAAGAAGCGGAAGCTTGGAGGGCACGAAACCATCTCACTGACCGAGGAATGCAGTGCGATCGTGCAAAGAAGACTCCCACCAAAACTCAAGGATCCGGGTAAGTTCACTATCCCGTGCCACATTGGAACGGATTTTTTTGGTCATGCTTTATGTGATTTAGGGGCGAGCATCAACTTGATGCCATTTTCAGTGTTCAAGAAATTGAACATCGGCGAAGTAAGACCGACGTCTCTGACTTTGCAATTAGCTGACCGATCATACACGTACCCTAAGGGTATTGTGGAAGATGTTTTGGTGAAAGTAGACAGGTTCATCTTCCCCGCGGACTTCGTCATCCTGGATTACGAGGAAGATCGAGAGGTCCCCATCATCCTAGGACGACCGTTCTTAGCAACGGGGAGGACACTAATCGATGTCCAGAAGGGAGAGCTTACCATGAGGGTCCACGACCAAGAGGTGACGTTCAACATGGACAAGGCTATGAAGATGCCTAACGAAATTGATGAATGCAGGTACGTGGACATACTTGAGGAAGTTGCCATCGAGACGTTCCTAGAAGCATATGAGCTACAGCCGGAAGAAGAATTGTCGAAGGAAGATGCATTACATGATGAGAAGTCTGAGGAAGAGGTGGCCTTTGTGCGGCAATTCCAAAGGGTGGAACCCCTCGACCGACCTGCGACGACCACTAAGCCGTCCATTGAAGAACCCCCGAAGCTGGAACTAAAGCCGTTGCCTGACCACTTAAGGTATTCCTACCTGGGTAAGGACAATACTCTTCCGGTTATTATTTCATCGTCATTAACTAACGAACAGGAAGAGATGCTGCTACGAGTGCTTCGGGAGCACAAGACAGCTATTGGATGGACCATCGCGGACATAAAGGGGATTAGTCCAGCAATTTGCATGCACAAGATTGTCCTGGACAGTGACAAGAAGCCATCAGTCGAACATCAAAGGCGATTGAACCCGCATATGAAGGAGGTGGTAAGGAAAGAAGTTATTAGATGGCTTGATGCAGGTATCATTTATCCGATCTCGGATAGCTCGTGGGTGAGCCCAGTCCAGTGCGTGCCTAAAAAAGGAGGCATAACGGTGGTCGAGAACAGCAAGAATGAGCTCATTCCGACAAGGACGGTCACCGAGTGGAGAATATGCATGGACCACAGGAAACTCAATGCAGCCACGTGCAAGGATCATTTCCCACTTCCCTTCATCGATCAGATGTTGGACCGTCTTGCAGGTAAGAGTTTTTATTGTTTTCTAGACGGATATTCAGGTTATAATCAGATAGCGATCGCACCGGAGGATCAGGAAAAGACCACCTTCACTTGCCCCTACGGTACGTTCGCTTTCCATCGTATGCCGTTTGGATTATGTAATGCGCCTGCCACGTTTCAACGATGTATGACAACAATTTTTTCGGACATGATTGAGAATACCATTGAGGTATTCATGGATGATTTCTCAGTCTTTGGAGTGTCATTTAAAAATTGCTTGGATAATCTTGCGGCTGTTCTTGCGCGATGTGAACAGACTAACCTGATTCTGAATTGGGAAAAGTGCCACTTCATGGTGCGCGAAGGCATTGTGCTTGGTCACAGGATTTCGGAGAGTGGTATCGAAGTGGACAAGGCCAAAGTGGAGACGATCGAGAAGCTACCCCCTCCAACATCAGTGAAAGGAGTCCGAAGCTTCTTGGGACACGCTGGCTTCTACAGGAGATTTATTAAGGACTTCTCGAAGATCACCAAGCCGCTATGCAATCTCTTGGAGAAGGATGCGCGATTCCTTTTCGACGGTAAGTGTATGGAAGCATTCCTTACACTAAAAGAGAGGTTAGTATCATCACCGATTATCGTCGCCCCTGATTGGAACTTGCCTTTCGAACTGATGTGCGATGCGAGTGATTTAGCTGTAGGAGCGGTGTTAGGACAAAAGAGAGATAAGCACTTTCGTGCTATTTACTACGCTAGTAGAACACTTGACTCCGCCCAGGTTAATTACACGACAACGGAGAAAGAAATGTTGGCGATTGTGTTTGCTTTCGATAAGTTTAGGCCTTATTTGATTGGGTTTTCAGTGATTGTGCATACTGATCATGCGGCCATACGTTACTTGATTTCTAAGGCGGACTCAAAACCGCGACTAATCCGTTGGGTGTTATTATTGCAAGAGTTCGATCTTACCATCGTAGACAGGAAAGGTTCCGAGAACCAAGTGGCCGATCACCTATCCAGGCTGGAGGAGGGAATGGCGAGCACACCTTCGACTCTGATCAACGATTCTTTCCCTGATGAGCAACTGTTCGCTGTGGAGGTAGCCGCGCCTTGGTATGCCGACTATGTGAACTACATAGTCGCAAATATTTTTCCTCCGGACATGACAAGCCAACAGCGGAAAAGGTTCATCCATGACGTTAAATTCTATATGTGGGATGAACCTTTGCTTTTTCGGAAATGTGCAGACCAGGTCATTCGGCGTTGTGTTCCGGAGGAAGAAATCAGGCCGATCCTTGAGCAATGCCATGCCGCCCCGTACGGTGGACATTTCGGTGGTCAGAAAACCGCAGCAAAGGTCTTACAATCAGGTTTCTACTGGCCCTCATTATTTAAGGATGCTCACACTTTTGTAGCACAGTGCGATCGCTGCCAAAGGGTAGGAAATATTTCACGTCGTGATGAAATGCCCTTAAATAATATTCTAGAAGTCGAACTGTTCGATGTGTGGGGGATAGATTTTATGGGGCCCTTTGTTGATTCCTTAAAGAATAAATACATTTTAGTGGCTGTTGATTATGTGTCCAAATGGGTAGAAGCTGTCGCGTTACCCACTAACGATGCTCGTGGAGTTTTGAAATTTCTTAGACAGATTTTCACGCGGTTCGGAACACCACGAGCCATCATCAGTGACGGTGGAGCTCATTTCTGCAACAACAAGTTCACTACACTGATGCGGAAATATGGAATCAAGCATAAGGTGGCGTTGCCCTACCATCCTCAGACATGCGGCCAAGTAGAAGTGTCCAACCGCGAAATCAAGAGGATCCTGGAGAAAACGGTAAGTGCTAATCGAAAAGATTGGTCCACCAAACTTGACGATGCACTATGGGCATACAGGACGGCCTTCAAGACCCCGATTGGGACATCGCCGTACAAGCTAGTATATGGAAAAGCCTGTCATCTGCCGGTGGAGCTAGAGCACAAGGCGTATTGGGCGGTTCAAAAGCTTAACCTGGACCCAAGAGCAGCAGGGGAGCAGCGATTAATGCAGCTGAATGAAATGGAGGAATTCCGGAGAGACGCATACGAGAATGCCCGCATTTACAAAGAGAAGACCAAGGCGTGGCATGATCGTCGACTTAAAGAGCGTAAATTCTCCCCTGGTCAGTTAGTACTTTTATTCAATTCACGGCTTCGGTTGTTTCCAGGGAAACTCAAATCGCGCTGGTCAGGGCCCTTCGAAATTACCCAGGTACTACCATTCGGTGTTCTCGAATTAGTAGGTACTGACTCTTCTGACAGGTTCAAGGTGAATGCAAGTCGCGTCAAGCCATACTTTGGAGGTGTAGTCCACCGGGATCCGGGGACACTAATGATGAAAGACACGTAAAGGACCAAAGCGTCAGGCTGACGACGTTAAATCAAGCGCTGCTCGGGAGGCAACCCGAGTCAAATTTTATTTCCTTTTCTTGGTTAATTTGTTTTATTTTAGTTTTTGAGTTTGATTTTGGCTAAATTTTCTAGGGAGCAGAAATTACGGAGCGATAAGATCACGGGACCGGTGCAGCTGAAAGGAGAAGTCAGACATAATGGTGCAGCTGCACCATTAGTTCTAGCAGCTGCATGGGGGACGAAGGAAGACCGTCTGACACGGCGGTGCAGCTGCACCGTCCAGGTCATGCAGCTGCACGACTCATCCAGAAGGACAAGTATCGACAACAGAGGACTCGGTGCAGCTGCAGCCCAATCTTTATGCAGCTGCCATAAACAGGGGAGGTAACAGGGGAAGATGTCTGCCAGTGCAACGACCCCCTCGTGCAGCTGCATGAGACCCTCAGTCAGAATCAAGTCACCAACAGCGAGCTTCGTGCAGCTGCAACCAATCTTCTTGCAGCTGCATGACCAGGGGGGCGAACAAGGGCGATCATCTGACGACACCAATCTCTATGCAGCTGCACACCAATCTCCATGCAGCTGCACGCTTATAAGAAGACAACGAAGGGGGCTGTCTGACAGCTCGTTGCAGCTGCAACGACCTCTCGTGCAGCTGCACGAGGCACCAGAAACTCAGTACAGATCATCCGACAGGGTCGTGCAGCTGCACCGGTTCAGATCTTCGAAAAAAATAAAAGAGGGGCCGACCGCCCCAACCCTAAAATCATCCTCTCATCTCTCTCACTTGCAGATCCCCTCTCCCAGACACCCCCACCACCTCCGGTTTAGGGTTCCGCCGATTTCCGTCGTCCACAACCTTCCCCGGTGTAAGTATCGTTTCCTACCTCTCAAGCTCAAGCGCCCCTGTCCAATTTTAGCAATTGTGCCCGCACGACGCAAACCTTTTCGCTCGGACCCCAGGTGCGTTTTCTTTCCGTCGCTTCTCCGGCAATTAGTGGCTCTTAGCTGTTAGATTTGGACGTGCGTAGGTGGCGATTTGGTTAGATGGCTCCTAAGAGGCAGAAAACCGGTGCCGTGTCTTCCTCGGGGAACGCCGAGGACGATCGGATTAGGGAAGCGGCAATGACCCGCTCTATCATTGAGGAGCGCGGGATCAACGCTAATGAGCGGTATCTCGAAAGCTTCCAGTACATAATTGATAAGCTAGGATGGGTAGAGTTTTGCTGGGAACCGGCCCCGGCTAGTATACCTTTGGTTAGGGAATTCTATGCGAATGCGCATACCTATGACCAGAACGGTGAAACAATTCGGGTCAAGAATAAGAAGGTGGTATTTAGCCCGGACGCAATTGCATCGCTTTTTAACTTGCCCCGTTATGAAACTGATGGCTGGAATGCATATCTCGCCGAATCCTTTGATGCCCAAGAAATATTAGAGACATTAACTAGGGACCGGGCAGGAGCACGGTGGATATTGTCGACATCGCACGAACCCATTGCACTCCAGGGTTCAGATCTCCACGCGACGGCGAAGATGTGGCAACTCTTCGTCTCCGCACGACTTATCCCGGGAACCAACGTCTCCCGTTTAACTAAGGAAAGGGCGGCACTGATATACTGCATATTGCAGTTGAAACAGATTGATGTAGGGGTAGTAATTAATGGTATGATTCATCGCAGCCTTCGTGAACTTAATCTTGGATTATGGTTTCCCACCATAATCACTGAGTTGTGTAGACAGGCAGGGATCAGAGTGGACCCTAAGGATGGGCTGCTCCAACCTCAAAAATCGCTCAACAATGCATCATGGCTCAGGATCCAGCACGAGATCACGGTCAAGGAGAAACGCGACGGGGGTATAGTCCCGGTTCAATCTGCTACTGGAGGGGAACCATCCCAACCCGACCCGACTCCGGTACCGAGTTTTCCCTCTGAAGAGGACCGATGGGCTCAGATGACAACGTTCATGCAATCCACGATGGACTTCCAGCAGCGCGCCTTGGCATTTCAGCAGAGTTCCCTGGATTTTCAAGCGCGTTTGCTGGCTTACCAGCAACATACCATGGACTACCAGAGATATCAAATGGACTGTCTCTGTCACCTCGGTGTTTCTCATGGCGTGGATTTCTCTTCGTTTCAGGAGCCGGTTTTTTACTATCCCCCTCCTACGGAAGACGCAGCGGATGATCCTATCTCTGAGGATGAGCAACCCGGCGACGATTGATCAGGGAGCACTATTTCCCTTTTTGCACTTCCTTTTCAAGTTTCTACTACGGCGTTATGTTTACACCGAGGTCGTTGCAATGTTTAGGTTTGGGGGTGTGTCTGCTGGTGCAAGTTTTGATTGTGTTAGGCTCATTTATGTTTGTTAGAAATTTTGTTTAGTTTGTTTTCGTTTTGATCATTTTTAGGTACGTTTAAAAAAAAAAAAATATTCATGTCGAACCTCAGGTAGCCTTAGGAATTTGAGAGCGAAGAGTCTGACTCTAGGATGATGCCTTGAGGTAGAGCACACCTAAGGAAGAGAAGGAGGTTGTTCTAAGTTAGCATGTGGAATTTGAATAAGTAAAAAGATAAATACTCAGTAGGGAGCATGATTAACAGTGAGAGCTTTACACCTTCCTTGAAAGTATAGCCACTGGGATAAGTAGGGGATCTTAAACCAACTCTTGAAGCTAGCTCTGACCTTTGTAAAAAAAAAAGAGAAAGAAAACGGTTGCCAAGGCTCTGAGCACCACTATCCAGGCTAGGAAGTGTGAAAAAAATTGAAAAAGAAGCAACGATTAGTGAGTAATAAAAAGATAAGGCCTGGATATGTGCTTGTGGTGTGAGTCTTCCTTGCGGCTCGAGTTTTCGTCCTAGGGGTGCTTTATCACCTAGTGCCTTGGTCCAACTGGACCGAGAGACACTGACTGAGAACTCGCTACACGGGCGTTTGCGGGAATTGATTAGCATTTAGAGTCGTGCAATCGAAAAAATGAAACAAGAATGATTGAGTAGAAGGTTCATGAGTAGGTGGAAGGAGGCGGCAAGAGGTAAGTCCCTGAAAATTCCTCGGTGGCTATGAAAGATTCGAGGGTGTGTGGTAATCATTGTGAAAGGGTAACCTACTGGGATGAGTTTGAAAGCAAAGTGTTAATAGCACACGCTAGCGGTGAATAGACTCTGACTCTGAATGAAGTGTGCGACCTCATCTGAGGGTGTTTAAGGACAATTTGCAATCAAAAGACTAAGGTGGTCTGAGGAGTGACGTTGAGTCTGTGTTTGCTTTGCCTTGGTATGTTTTATTTTGTTTTGCTCGAGGACTAGCAAAGATTAGGTTTGGGGGTGTGATAACTCTAGTAAAATAGAGTTATATGATCACATTTAGGCTTAATTCTAGTTAGTTTCGAGAATTTTAATTGTTATTGTTTGCCAATTGAGCTGTAAATTGTCATTCATCACGTTTGCTTTGTGATCGTAGGAAGTAAATGAGGGCATGACGGAAAACAAAGCAAAAGGGTGAAGGATGAAGAGGAATAGAAGGCGGAGGATTTAGTGCAGCTGCACAACGAAGCTCTTGCAGCTGCACAAGTGAAGCAGAAGGACGACAGACAGGCTCGTGCAGCTGTAACTCCAAGCTCGTGCAGTTGCACGACGAGAGGAGGAATCGATCAAGGGCGTCAGACTGGTCGTTGCAGCTGCAACGCCAGTCCCGTGCAGCTGCACGAGTGCGTCAGGGCAAATATGAAAAGAGCTTCAGAGAGGTCGTTGCAGCTGCAACGAATTCATCTTGCAGCTGCACGACATAATATTGCCCGAAAATTAGATTTTATTTTTTAGATTTGCTTTAGGTATAAAAAGATTGGATTTGAGGTTTTCGTTTTTTTTATGGGGGGCCTTCTCTCTCTTCCCCTTCTGACTTTAG
Source organism: Melastoma dodecandrum (assembly GCA_029817715.1). Taxonomy (NCBI): domain Eukaryota; kingdom Viridiplantae; phylum Streptophyta; class Magnoliopsida; order Myrtales; family Melastomataceae; genus Melastoma; species Melastoma dodecandrum. Next base: position 4,279,759 of record JARUPY010000397.1, on the reverse strand, counting down.
TTTTGGCAACCGACGACGGCTAGGATCAAGGAGACGAAGACGTTGATGGAGACTTCGACGATCTTTCTTTGCTCTTTGCTTTTTGTTTCGTTTGAGATGTCGAACTAAACATCTTTTTTCTAGGATGATGATGAACCGACTCGTGTAGTTGGTTATCCACTTTTTCGGAATCAATTCAAGAAGATTTATCGTTTACTTGTGTTTCTTCTGTGTTTAATGCTTACATATCGGGTTGATCGCCGGTTTGTATGAATTCTTAGTCCTAAGTGAACTCGAGAGAGACTTAGGATTAGAAGAGGGGAAACATAACTTAGGTTAAGGCCGAGAGATCGGTTTAACTAAGAGGAGTATAGAGATATACACTCGTAGGTAAACGAGAGAACAATTGGATCTCAAGGAATTCTGATTATTCGTAATTCGCTATAGAAATATAGGTTTACGGGTGATTAGTAATTCACAGTTACAGCCTCGAGAGAGGTGTAGCGATTGTTAGGGAATTGTGGTTAGTAAACGGTAAAACGGATTGAATTGAGGAAGGGAGAGTGCGATAATCTACGAATCAATAGGGGATTCGGAGTCCTAGGCCTTTATTATTTGAATTACAACCTTGCTTCCATTTTTCTTGCGATTAACTTTCTTGCACCCAACCTTTCATTACTCAACCTTCTTGACTAGAATTTGAACTCAATAATTGACTATTGGCAATAGATTCTGTCTAATCAGTCCTCGTGAGAACGATCTTTCTCATCACTTTATTACTTGGCGCGACCCGTATACTTGCGTGTGCGTTTTAGCGAACAGCCATTTTCATGTCTCTCTTCCTCTTCCTCGTCCTCTGCTTCTTGTCCTTCTCCTTTGATGGTCGCTCGGGCTCCTTCCTCCTGTCTGTCATCCTCAGGCTTGTCCTGTTCTCGATATATGCTCAGCCTTAGCCTTCCCCCACCACGTTCCACAAGAAATGAGTCGCGGCAGGATGACACTTTGACCGCCTGCAGCACCAGCCTCCCATCACAACGGCAGGGCTGTATCCGCACCTTAGAGGATCCCTTCATTGACTTCAGGGGAGGAGGGAAACTGAACGGTCCACTCCGGTTCCCCTTCCTGCTCTTCAACTCACCACCACCCGAACATCGATCATGAACAAAGACAGGGCACATTTGGGATTTCTCCGCCTCGTCTTCCTCCACAAGGAAATCATCGCTTCCCGTCTCGCAGCCGAGACTCTCGGTGCACACATCGAGGCTCTTCTCACCAAGGACATAGCCTGACCGTATAACGAGAAGGTGGACATAGCCCCGAGCATCCTGACACGTAACAAGACAAGGGATGTGCAGCTTCACCAAGTCTCTGTCCAACTTCTGACCACATCGTGCAGCTGCAACACCTTCTAGTACAGCTGCACGAAGTTTCGGCAACAATTCGTCCATCCTTCTTCCTTTCGCACAGTTGCACGATTCTCCTTCGCAGCTACACGGAATCTCTTTAGATACGCTCAAATCTTCTTATTTTCACTTTTATCTTGAAATAAACCCAAAATTTGGCAGTATCTAAACTTATTGGTAATAATGTGAAATATCAAGAAAAATTATATAATGAACGCAGTATTTCACAAATCTAACATATAATCTAGGTTTGAAATTGGCTTAAATGACTCTACTTTCATAGAGTTATCAGGATGCCTTGTAATCTTTGGTTGCAGAGAATCCAGCGCCGGCTGGACGATGGCATGAGGGCTGCACAAACCAAAGGCTGTGTAAGAACATGACATGACAAAAGACAACCTTAACGAGAATGGTAGGGAAAGAAACTACGATGTGATGTTGGTGATGGTGAACCAAATCCTTGTTTCCTTGATTTGATCGTGTTGGACAAAGGCAATGAAAACCTTACGGCTTCGAGGTTGATTTATACAGACAGAGGGGGTGTAAAAGTTTCTGAGTTGTCAAATTTCATTGTTTTTGCCAACTCATCTGGAAATATTATTTTCGCTTTTGATCATTTCATTTTGTATTGGAATAGATGTCATCCTCATCATCATCATCGTATAAAACTAAAATTTAAGGTTAGTTCTAAGTGATTCAACTAATCACTACACTTTACGTAAGCTAATTACCTTACCAGAAAAACAAAACATAAGCTTCTTGGTATATTAGTGGGGTTTGGCTTGAGTTAAGTTATCAATAGCATGGAGAAAGCATGAGCACAAGAAGGACGGCTCCAAACCTTAAGCATTAGCCTGCCTAAGCTGGATTTTTTTGCAAATAAAGTCTCTAGGAAACGGATCAAGGAGAAAGCATTACGCACTTGCTGTCCGTCTCGCGTGGCTTAGGAGGATATGAATCACACTCCCCCGAGTTCCTAAACCTACGACTGAAAAGCTTTCCAAAGTAGTGAAAAAACAGTGATCAAGGCTGTATCATGGCTGGTTTCCTTAATTCGTGCACTTAGTTTAGCCCCTTGAGGCTTTCAAAGTGTTTTTCTTTGTGCCCTTAACAATGCTTTCTTCTTTGTTTAGATAGATAAGAAAAAAGTATTGTGAGGGTTAAGGAAACGATTAGAAGTCCATTTTGTTGAGAGTACGCCTTTTTCTTTGTGCAGAGCACATGGGAGGTAGATGATAAAACATGCCGTCGCGTGGGTCATATTTCGAGCAGTATTTATGTGGAGGCGTCGTACGAGTTTTTTTGTACATTGTCCGCTTTCATCACGTGTATGTTACGTACTGTCCATCTGGGATCGAGGAATATCGTTGTCTAATCACAAAGTGTACCTCCGATCTGCGAAAAGCCGGGCGCATCCTTTGACGGGATGGGTGAGGAAGAATGCGTGTGCTGATCTTGCTAATCCAGTAGAAGTATGAATTTGGTCGATTTGCTGGAGGATTTCCTAGTGAGGTCAATACCTCGAGCACTTCAGAGACGAAGGTAATGAATGAAACTCTTCGAGGAGATAACTCGATCGGAAAACAAAGCAAGAAGTATCCCACTTAAGAAATTTTATTACAAGCTATTCATTTTCTCATAAAGAGGAAAGGTTCCAATGAACTCAATGCTCCTAAACCATCGATACGAGGCTAATCATCGAGGGATGTCTGAAAGATGCTTTTCCGTTGGAAGGAAACTTGAATTGGCAATGTGTTGAGAATTTCCTGAACAGGCTAAGGCAAGATTATATCACACCCCATATGTTGTGATCATCTTTTTCCCCAAAAAAAAAAAAAAATTTTGATAAGTGGGGAATTCGTCGTCGGTGCTTCACTTCACGTTTGTCAATGGTTATTTTTGGAACAACATTCGTACACCTATGTGCTTCTATATCCTCGATACTCTCATTCAAGATGCGTCGAACGATACCGCGAAGCTTATGTGCTCTTCATCAACAAGACTGGCTCCCTAGCCTGATATGTAACTCTGGCAGAGTTATTTCCCTGAAATCTGGACATGAATGAATCGATGAGCCGATGGAAGAGAGAAAACCTTCCGCTTACGGGAAGGTATAAATTTTCTCAAAATGATAAACTGTCGAAAATTATGCGCCTGTACTACCCACCACCCTCTCGCGATATCGAGAAGCGATATCGAGAAGAACCGACAGACTGTGGTACCTAAGGATCACGAGACATGAAGATTTTGGATGTCCCTTTGTAGGGCTCGTATCCTCTCAGCGACATCGGACAGTTCCTTCTGTTTTGCTAACAAGTCGTCTAATCTGATTTGTGCTTCTTCCTGGTAAGGCTTGCACACTGCATCCACAAAGGTCTCCAGATTCCGAACAGCATCTGAGAGATCCCTCTGCATGGCCTCCTCGACTTCCCGGGCCAATGCATCCACCCTCTTGTTGACCTTATTAATCACCGCTTGCCTTTGTGCCGGGAAGTTCGCAATTGCCAGGAAACTGAGACAAGAAACAGACAACATATTATCCAATCAGGTGTCTACTGATTTGAGGAAATTTGTGTTGGAGGCAATCGACTACCCCCCGACAGAGCAAAAGCCAAGAGCAAGGAGATCTTCCAGTGTTGTTGTCAACACCGACGTCAAAAGTGAAGCCGACATGCCAGCCACACCGAGGCCGCCAAGCGTCCCCAAAAACTGCATCAAGGTCGTGCAGAATGGAAACATGTCACTGACCTATATATTTCACATCCTAATAATAATGAAAAAACCAACTACTGCAGTAATCTTCAGTGCTCACCACTTCTCTTACTTCCCGATCGAAGACCTTGGAAGCAGCAGTAGGGCTGACGTTCCCGACAGCCTTCAAGCTGAGTTCATCCGACTTTCCCAGCGCTGCATAACTCTCTAATGTCATTACAGAATTTGAATGTTGTGGGGAAGGCCATCTTCTGTCCAACGATTCTCTGTAAAACTTGCTTTGCCGGTCATTGCTTGCCCGTATCCAGATGATATAGTCTTTCAGAAGTTTCTGTGAAAGAATTAACCCCCAAACTTGATCCGTGTTTCAAAGCACGACTGAAGAAATGTAACTTCTGACCGGCCATCAAGAAACAGTGCAGTCGAAGATTGCAAGAAAGTGTAATGCCGGCAAGGCCATCACTTTCTGTTAAAAGCCACAATGCATGATTATGTTTAAAAGCTTTTCCCTTACTTGGGAATCGAGAAGAGCAGGGCTGACGATATCGTTCTGACATCGGGCTGTCAACGAGACTGTAGACTTCTCTGACTTGAAGAGGTATGTGAGAGCAATATCTAGATTCGATAGCTGTAGGGTAGATTCTATGAGTTCCAGGACACGTCCTCTGGTACTATCAATCTGCATCTCCAGGACAACAAGAAATTATAGCAATCTTTCTTTAAGGCAATAAATAGACGAGAATAGAGAGCTCAGTGTCTTCCTTTAATTACCAGCGATAAAACTTTTCTCCGCCAAGAAATGCTCTCGTTCTCCATTTGCTGCCTATAAGTTTTGACGCTACCGACAACTTCAAGTACAGAGTTCAGATCCTCTTTAGCACGTTCACAATCTCTCCGCAAGAGAGAGTCGCAAGAAGAAATCAGTTGCTCTGCAATCTGGATCGGCGTTTCCAGTTTAAGCTTAACTCTTTCCATTCCTTTATTTGTCGAACCGTCTAAGAAACTATATAGGAACCTCTCGAGTTGGTAGAAGCTACTTTTTCCCCAACTTATATCAGACAGAGATGAATGCATTGACTCAGTCGGAACATCGTAAGAAGCCATAAGCTTTGCTTCAAGGGCCGATCTTGAAGATACAGGGTATAAGGTTACATTCTCGGAATTTAGTAACTTCAAAGCATTGTTCTTGATAAATGATATCGCCTCATCCAGCTGCAGCAACATAACGCGAGACAAAATGATGTTATAATTTTATCACAAATACAACGAATCTGCAGAAACAAAGATTATGCGGAAATACCTCGCGGTCGTTCTGATAAATATCAGATTTATTCAATACAAAGACGACTTTCTTCTTCCATTTCTGAGTGTACCGAAGGAAATCAACCTAAAAAATCAATTATTCAAAACCAACTCAGAAGACAGTATGAGATAATGTGAACAATAAATAAACCAAAAGGTGGGAGCAGAGAACTATGATGAGGTCTTGGTTAAATGTACAAAATTAGTCCTCCGGCATAAAATAATACCCTTGATAGTGTACACGCAACAACCTCACCAAGTACAAAACATGCAAAGAGATACACAGATGGATTAGAGAGCGAAAGCACACCTCACTTTCCGTCAAAGGACGATCAGCAGAGATAACAAACAGAAGCAAATCTGCTCGAGGTACAAACTCCTCTGTAAGCCTTTGCTGTCGCTGAAGAATCACATTTGTTCCAGGGGTATCGACAATAACCATCTGCATCCAAGAAACAATGAGGAAAATGGGAGATCATCAAACAAGGAAGATCAAGGGTACATTCCCTCAGAGCCAATTACGCAGGAAGATTATAATGATAGCACATACTTCTTTTAGAATTGAAGCATGAAGATAACATATGTATTGTCCATCTGGGTGCCGCTCGCAACGCTCTTTCCCAGTAGCATCAGACTCTGCATAGCGTAGAAAGGTTATCTCGTTGGTTGTGGGAACGACGCCCTCTTTCAGATATCTATTCCCAAGAAGTGCATTGATGAAAGTTGATTTGCCAGAGTTGAATTCACCCTGACGCAAAACAAAAAAAGAAGTCAACTGACATCTTGCCAAATCATAAGTGCACGTTCCATACATAGGAAAAGGAAATAATGCTACATCCATGCAACGTGAGAGACAGATGAATGCTAATGTACTTTCATGGTAAACTTCCATTAGCAACATTGTGAGAGCTAACAAAAATCTACAACCGAAGCTCTGTCTTATTAAGTGGGTCAGCTATGTGGACCCTTTTTGTTATTGCGCTCTTCTTCTACTTAATCAGTAAATCATACTGACTACCACTATTATTTACCCTTGTCCTTTCCATCTATCCACCCCTATCTTTATTTTATTAATAAGTCATCCTCCCATATCTTGTATGCCAAATCTCAAACAACTCGAAATACCGAACATATGCCACTCCAAATCAACTGAACCATACTTCCATTCACCTGCATTTCTTTGACCTTCTCTCTAATATATATACTTTTTGAGCCAAATCAATCATTGTTTGTTCATAAGTCCTTCCTCTTAAGAGCTCGCATACATGTCACCTCAAAATCGTGACACTACAATGAAGGAGATAATCTTAAAGTCTATATAGAGGGAAACATTTTTCAGAGACATCTGCAAATAATAAGAAAAACTTCATTTGAAAATCAGAGCTAATACCAATTTATACCCCTGGAATCAGAATTTCTCGAAGTTCAGCACACAATTACCACTATAACCAGCATAAATGGCTCATCAATCTGAGCGACTGCATCAATGAGAAGTGAAACCTCCTCCATCTGCATGGAAACTAATGGTACTCAATTATCGGAATGCACGATCAGAAAAAAGAACAGGTGAATGGTACTCAGGATAGTCATCCTATTTACCAGTGGAGCAGCCATCTGTATGACATTGATTGCTTTTGTCAATAGGGACTTCTCTGCTTCTATCAGCTCCTTTTCTCTTTCTTCGAGCTTTACAAACCCGGCGACTCGCCCTTTCCTATATAACTTCTCCTTCTCTTCAATTAACTTCACTTTACCATGGTTTCTCCCTTCATTATCAACTTCCAACTCGAACGAGTTTGCAGGGCTTGATAGGTCGCTTAAGGCTACGTTCTTAAAGAATACGATATCTTTGACCGTGATGACCAGACCACTAGCACCACGCTTTAGCAATTTGGCTCCCTCTGACAATACCGAGGAGTTACCCGTGGAACCAAGTTTGAAGAATATGGGGACTTTCACATCCTCAAAGAGAGAAGTGTAGAGGCCATCCGTGTGCTGTGCACCCCCTACGTCAAATACGAGAAAATCAGCACCTTCCGAGATAGTCGCATGAGATGCCGCGCTGGAGCTTTCTACACTCCTTGCGACCAGCGGAAGCATCACAGCTTGGAATCTTGACTCTGTCATCATGTTCCTAGCCACAATTGCTGGAAGTCCTGAACAGGGATGGAACATGAACTTGTAATCTTATTAACTCGGGCCCGTTAAATGATACAACAGAAACAGGTACACGATGACACTATGAGAGCTGATCTCGAAGAAAAGCCAACGGCAAACAAAGAAAAAGCCTACTCGACTATGCACAAATTGCAAACTGAAAAGGATGACCCATTTCTCGTGCAGTCACCGGTCTTCAGCTTGAGCTAGATTCGCATTGTTAATTGCTCGATCTGCTCTATTTAAAACAACGCAATTCTTACCTCCTAATCACATAATATTACCAACCAAGTAACGAGAATCCAAGCCAACTGGAATTCGTTGACCACTGTGTTGCATCTCTCACTTACAAAAGTCAAGAGGAAGGGGATGGGGGGAGCAAATACCTTGGTCAGAGAGCAACACCCCAGCAGCGCTAACTGCGGCAGCAATGTCGACCCGATCCCCGATCAAAAGGTAGGCCCGGTCCCTGACAACCGACTTGAGCAAGCAGGCAGCCTCATACAGCCTCTTCCCGCTCCCCTCACTACCGCTGAGGACAACCAACCCCACCTTATCCGAAACCGCCACATCGATCGCATCAACCACACCACCACCGTCGTCAAGAACCTCCTCTGGGGTAACCTGGAGAACAAGGGTGGGGACGGAAATCTCGGGACGCTTGTATCCGCCGGGAAAGAGAGTCGGGGGCTGAGAGGGAGGGGTAGGGGGGAGTGCGTTGGAGGGGAGGGAGCGGATGGGGAAATGGAAAGAGAGCCTCCGGTTGGAGGAGGAGGAGGAGGAGGAGGATACAGTGGCGGTGAAAGGGAAAGGAGAGGGAGGGGGAAGGAGGTGGAGAGATAAGGAGGCGGCGGAGGGGAGGCGGGGGAAGAGTAGAGGAAGCATCGGGCGGTTGGTGGTGAGTGTTGGGTGGTTTATCTGATTTCCTTATCCCATGTCATTTTGAGAACAAGGTGGGAATGGAACGAGGAATAGTTTTGTCAGTCAGAAGCTTTTTGTCAGCCCAAACTCACCACCATCAGCATCGTTCTTGTCTAAAATTTCATGGTTTTGTTCCGTTATGATTTAACACTCCCCCGTTAATCTCGTTCATGCACATTACACCAGCCACATCAATTTAGGGACGAGGGCAATGAATCGGGGGGGGGTCTATCCGTGCTTTACTATGAACTTTTGGAATGTACAAAACTACTTTGGTTTGAAAAAAATAAAATTACGAATTAGAATTTCAAATTTTTAAATTTTTGGATCGTGATTTCAAATTACAAGTTAATTATTTTTTATTAAAATTAAGTTTTGAAATCGCGACTTTACGCGTGCGTAGGGTTGCTATTTCAAACTCTAATTTACGTTAACTTAAACAAAATATTTAATTTTAGCGATGTGGGGTACTTTGCTCACCCCCTTTTCCCATTCCCCCTCCACCGTAATCCCTTTTCCCCTTCCACCCTCCCCTCTCCCAGTCCCCACGTGATCTCTCCTCCATTCCCCCTCTCCTCGTAATCCCCCTATCCTTATTTTATTTATTATGGCTGATAGAGCCGCTTGAAATCCCTATTCTAAATTAAAAAATTTTAGTTAAGCCTTTTTTTTCGTCAATTTTTAAAATCACGACTTTATATAAATTGTAATTTTAAACCGCGATTTAAAAGTTTTATTTCGAAAATTTAGAAACTTTAAATCATAATTCACAAATTTATTTATAAACAAAAGATAATTCCGAACAATCATACTTTATCAAAGCTGTTTTTTGTAAAAGGTCGACGGTCTAGTCTAATTGGACCATGTTCGTTTTGCATTGCATTGCATGAACCATAAACCCCAGAAGCAGAGGAAAAAGAAAGCGCGCCCATCAACTGCAAGCCCAGAAAGCAGGAGAAAAAGCTTGCACCTTTACCGGGGTTGGGTTGGCAACTCCACCCCCCCATCTTGAAATCGGCAATGGGGAGGAGACCGAAACCCAGACCTGCCCACCCCCAACTCAAGGCTGCCCCTGCTTCCCCCGTGAGCAAACCCCCCCACCCCGTCTTCTTCCCTTTCCCGGTGCTCTGAGTCGGGAATCTGTTTGTTTTTTTTTTTAAATCTTTGTCCAGTAGAGTGATTTGTTTCTTTGTGAGGGAAGTGATGGGCTACCGGCTCAGTGTTTGCTTTTCTTTTCTTAGGGCTCCTTCGTTTATCTGGCTTGTTTTGAGGGGATCTGAGGGCTGTATCGGTTTAGGAAGGGTTTACATGCGTAGGAAGAAAGCCCAGAATAGTTTTTTACGATTTCAAATGGGTGGGATAGAAAGAAATGGCGGCAATCTTGTGTAGTTTTTCGAGCAAACTAAACCATGGCCAGCCAAGCAGCCTCTTTGCCGTGATCCCGCAGGATCCTTCGTTGGGTTTGTGAAACTCATGGTTTTGTGATGGATTTGTGCATAGGGAAGGAAGGCGTAAAGAATACGAAGCCAAGCATCTACCTCTCACTTTCTGTGTTCTGATCTGACTACTGTGCTGTCTTATTCGTAGGCTGTAATAGACGGCTTATGCTTCTGTCCTGTTGGCTGTGTAGTGGTGTAAGATGTAAGTAGCCTCTAGTTATTTTTAGAGTATAGATCGATAGATGATCATAATGCTTCGAGGGTTTGCCCATTGTTGACTTTCATTCAGATGCATCTTAGCTTGGGGAAGTTTGAATGGGATCATGGACGAAACCCCGAGAAGGGTTTGTGAAGAGATTTCGCTCTGATTAAAGATTTTGATGCCGTGACTACTGTCTGTTTCTACACTGCCTTCTAAAATTTATGATATGTTTGGTACTAAATAACTGTATTTTCTTGTCATGAAGCCCGTTTGCGGGAGCTCGCCAGTGCATGGAGGAGGGATGCCTTCTGAAGATGTTACGTTTTTGCCAGAGAAATCTCTCGTTCCGACTGAGATTCCAAGTCTTTTGGCTGAGAAAGTTGAATCTTTGCCTCCAAATGCTGTTCAAGACACATTAGAGTCTCAGCTCAAGAGGAAGGCCAAGTCCATCGAGTCATCTGATGCCTCAAAGCTCCAAAAGCAGTGCAATGGTGAAGTCAGGCGATCCGTGCGCCTTCGAAATGCTGTCATGGCCTTAACTAATCCAGATACCGATTCTCAGCCTTTAACTCCTGGCTATGAAAAGAATGAGGATATGCTGCAACTGTGTAATGAGAAGCAAGTACCCTCGTCTAGTTCCATGGAGAAGGACTTCGAGGCTAAAGTCGACTGTCTTGAAAAACAAGTGGAAACATTACTAGGCTTGATGAATGCCATGCACTCTAAGGTAGCCTTCTGCCCTTGGCTGGACTCTCTATTGATGAACTCGTGTTTACAACATATTATTTTAAAACATTCCAGGTTCAGGACCTCAGCTTGAGTGGGTGCGCTCATCATGACGATGCTAATAATAGAACATCACATTTGGACTGCGAAAAGAAGGTTGCTGTTTTTCCATATTGTTGGTTGTCCTTGCCATTGTTGATAGAGGCCATGATATCATTTATGAAGGCTTCGCTTGCTGCTTTTTTTCTTCCATTCTTACCTCATGCAGATTGCGGAACTGATGATTGCTAACCGCGACCTCACCTTGAAGTTGGAAGATGCTCAAACTAACGTCAAGCTGGTATGTTCTTCTCAACACTGCTGTTTATTTGGTGGCTGTGATTTCAAAATATCAGTTTTCTTTATTTCACATTAGCGATTGATTACCTTATTGCCATAACCGAAAATTATATCTGTTTCTTAAGTAAACCTGGGTCCATCGGCTGTCGGTGCTGAATTGATTTGATGGTTACCATTAGATCTTAATCAATATCCGGGTCAATGGTTTATATCCATCCAAGGGCATTCCTGTCACGTGAGATGCATTGTTGCGAAGAATTTTCCAGTTGGTTGTCTAATACTTGTTCCTCTGTGATAATTTCATCGCAGTACGAGAGAAGGCAGCTGCTCTTCAGTGAGGTCTTGGATAAATTGAAGAACACGATCCTGCTCTTCGAGCTGTCTAAAGCTGCAGAACAGTTACCATAGAAGAACCATGCCAACGAGCCCTGTGAGGGGAGTAGAGAGAAGGTTTTGTCTGAACGTTACGTGCCCCCAGTTTGATCCATCATCTGATGGTCCAGAACAGTGGTGTTGAATAGGAACTTGTTCAAGAGGCGCCGTGTTATGTCCTAGTACTCCTGCTGGCGCGAAGCCAAAAAGTCAGAAAGATTAATCTGAAAACTATTCCATTAGTTCTATTAGCCTATTCTTTGTTCCCACTAGATGCATCGAGAGAAGTTTTGCACAGTCCATGAACCCTTTCATCGTCCTGGTATTGGCACCACCGTCTCCCTTGGCTCCAACTACCGTGCACCTCCCACCATCAGACAATATCATCTGCATTCGGTCGATGGACACTTCTCCGACAATGTGCTCGGATGAAGCAACAGGAACCGCAGAAAATTCCCAAGCTCCTACCTCCAACAAAAACACAACATAAAAATGGGAAAAGGTCACAACTTTGGCTAACCCAGATTGAACCTTGGAATACCTGGGGGGTTACCCCGACGATGGATGGTGTCTTACTCCTTTTGGATGGATATATATTTATTATATTTGTGTGAGTGATTATAAACCATTGGTCCAAAGGCAAAGCATTAGCGATAGCCAAGGAAACGAGCATCGGCATCTATTTTTTTATATGGCTAAGAAGCGAAGACAACCTTAGCAAAACCCAGAGGCAAACAGATAAGCCCTGTAAGAAAAGCCGAAGAAGAAGATTTTGATCAATGGCTGCTCTTCCTCTAGCTCGCTCCTTTGCTTCCTCATCCTCATCCTCGCTTCTCTTCTCCAACCTCTCTTCTTCGCCTTCCACCTCCCTCTCCTTCCTCGCCACCTCCTCCCTCTCCCTCTCCGCCTCCACCAACTACTCCTCCGCGTCTCCCCTGCTGCCTTCGCCCCGGCGCGTCTCGTCTCTTTGTTCCACCTCCTCTTCCTCGTCCGGGAGACTTGTCGTGTCTGCTGCGGAGAAGAAGAAGGTCCTCATTGTTAACACCAACAGTGGCGGCCACGCCATCATCGGCTTTTACTTTGCCAAGGAGCTCTTGAGCAAAGGGCACTCTGTTACCATCCTCACTGTCGGGGATGAGGCTTCCGACAAGATGAAGAAGCCTCCATTCTCCCGTTTCTCGGTGCGGGAATTGCGATGTTGATTGGGTATCAGTTGAATTATATTGGATTTTGTTTGGACGATCAGAAACCTGGTTCGTGGTTCTGCCATTCAGGAAATAGTGAGCGCCGGGGGGAAGACAGTGTGGGGAGACCCCGTGGAGGTTGTGAAGGTCGTCGGAGGAGAGTCCTTCGATGTTGTTTTGGACAACAATGGCAAGGACTTGGACACTGTCAGGTGTTTGTGTCCTTGCTATCTCCGTTGGGCGGCATTTTCGCCTGCATAACGGATAGTTCTAGTTAATCATTGGTCGTCTACTCAAACTACTACATCCCTGCTACAGGCCTGTGATAGATTGGGCCAAGAGCTCCGGAGTGAAGCAGTTCCTGTTCATTAGCAGTGCCGGGATCTACAAGCCAACCGAGGAGCCTCCTCATCTCGAAGGCGTAGGCATACCCCTTATGGATTATTGGCTTTGTTTTCCGTCACATTTGAAGGCGATCATCGCCCTACATGTTACCATTGCTCGATTGGCAGGAAGTCGTAAAGGCAAGTGCTGGCCATGTTGGTGTAGAACAGTATCTTGCAGAGGTTTACGAGAGTTGGGCAGTCTTCCGCCCTCAGTATATGATCGGTTCTGGCAACAACAAGGACTGCGAGGAATGGTTTTTCGACAGTACGTATAAGACATATAATTGCGTATGATGTGCTTACACTCCTAAGGCACATAATCTCGTAAAATTGGTTTCATATCACAATGTTGAGCAGGAATTGTTCGAGATAGACCAGTACCCATCCCCGGTTCGGGGATGCAACTCACCAACATTGCCCACGCGAGGGACCTCTCTTCAATGCTCACCCTGGCGGTCGAGAACTCATCCGCTGCATCCGGCAATATATTCAACTGTGTGAGCGATCGCGCTGTGACGCTCGACGGCATGGCGAGGCTCTGTGCCCAAGCAGCCGGCAAGTCAGTCAATATTGTGCATTATGATCCGGAATCCATCGGGATTGATTCGAAGAAGGCATTCCCATTCCGTAACATGGTACAAAATCAATCCTCTCTTTGTTTCCCGCCGTTGCTTCTTCTTTAGACAACTGACTGATTCTATGGTCGTTTTCAGCACTTCTATGCCGAACCGAGAGCTGCCAAGGACATCTTGGGATGGAAAGGCACCACAAACCTTCCCGAGGACCTCAAGGAGCGGTACGAGGAGTATGTTAAGATTGGCCGGGACAAAAAACCGATGGAGTTTGCGTTAGACGATAAGATCCTGGAGTCCCTTAAGGTTCCAGTGGCCGCATAAGTTGCTCAGACTAAAACATTTTCCATCATGCCATAGTCCATGAGTTGGAACGAAGCTATGAATAATGAGAATGCTAAGGTGATTCGCTACTCGAATCAGCACCAAGATTTCCGAAGATGTTTAAAAAATTGTGAAAATTTTCTCATCCTTAGCTGACCTAAAATACAAGTTTCATCTCGGGAAAATTGGTGTATAAACAGTTACATCACGAGCCTATTCATCATGCTTAATTTCCAACCCCTTGAGCTTCGACTCCAACTCGTCAGCACCCTCGTCGTCCGCCTCCTCATCGAGGTCTTCACCCTCAGGGTCATTCTCATCCAGAGGACCAAGCAAAGAAGGGCAAGCCTTGAAGATCTCCTTGACCTCATCAATCCCGTCGTCCGAGATGAAGTTGGCATTGATATTTAGCAATTTGAACCCTGGTTTCTGGACCACTGCCTGAGCGATCACCCTCGCGCCGGACCTTCTAATAGAGTTTGTGCTCAGGTCTACTTCACTCAGCTGCCCATGACCTTCTTCCAATGCCCTGGCAATCAAGATGGCTCCTTCATCCTTAAGTTCGTTTTCGGACAGGTTGAGTCTGGTCAGGAACTGTTTCGTTGTGATACAGGAAGCTAAAGCAGCAGCTCCTTTTGCAGAAATATTGTTTCCCGCCATTTCAAAAACTTCAAGAGATGGTGCCGATTTCTCGAGCGCCCCGGCAATGGCTTCTGCTCCCTCATCTTCCAAATTAAGATAGCTGAGGAACGCTTCTGTCAGATCGGCAAATGATGATATGGCTTTGCTCAAGGCTAAAGCGGCTTCCACACCAAACATGTTGTCCCGAAGATCAAGCTTCTTCATTTGGGTACACGCTCTAAGCGCTTCACAAAGGGCAACACCTCCTTCCGAGCCTACCCTAGTTGATGAACACCTGAAATCTTCCAGCACAGAATGCTTGATCATCTCAGAAATAGCAACTGCCCCTTCATCTCCTGTCATGTTGTTGTGGAAATGCAGGACCCTAAGCTTCTCGGTTGAAGGAAGCAATTCACAGATCGCTCGAGTGGCTTCCTCCGAGATACCATCATTCATAAAATAAAGTTCCTCCAAATCAGTCAGTGACTTCAGCATCGGGCCAAATGCCCGGATCCCCTTTTCTCCTAGAGCATTATTAGAAAGGTTAAGATACCTCAGTCTGCATCCTTCAA
The DNA here is from genome assembly GCA_029817715.1 of Melastoma dodecandrum. Classification (NCBI taxonomy): domain Eukaryota; kingdom Viridiplantae; phylum Streptophyta; class Magnoliopsida; order Myrtales; family Melastomataceae; genus Melastoma; species Melastoma dodecandrum. Next base: position 4,264,548 of record JARUPY010000397.1, on the reverse strand, counting down.
GAGCAGAAGAAAAGATAGTCATAACTTCAAGAGCTTCCGCTTCATTTCTTCCGGCAACAAAGTCAGAAATATCAACTTCAGTAATCTGATGCCTGAGAGATTTCAAGATGGGTTCAGCAACTCTGGCAGCATCTAAGCCAAAGCTCCTGTTGCTGAAACAGATTTTCTTGAACACATTCCCAGGAGTCTCCAGGGGCCTGAGAAGTGTTTCAGCTTCCTCTCCATCGATGAACGCACGTCGTCCTCCAGAAATGTCGAATACCGTCTCATTTGCTCTGGCAGATTTTTCAGACACTGGTAACTCTCTATCTATTTTCTTCGTAGGCCCTCTTCTAATGACTTCCAGCATAAGCTTACTCGACTCTTTAGCATATACCTGTACAGAAGAACTTCCGTCACCATCTGGCTCCTTTTCATGATGCTGATTCGCGGTGATAAATGCCGATTCTTCTATATACCTTGCATCCTCTTCGGCCTCTTCCCGAGTCAAAAGTCCATACTTTCTTGACAAAACAGAAGGGGTCGCAAGATTCTTGGTCATCCGTTCGACAAGCATTATCCGGGTACTTTGGCTAGGTGGCCAAAGTTTGATTGAGACGGGTTTAAACTGAAACGGTTCCACGGCAGAAGCCATCCCAAAGTAGCCTGAAACAAGTAAGGCTTTAGAGGATATTTTTACGCAGGTTGAACACCACAATTTATTTTAGAAAAAAAGCAGTTCCTAGGATACAATAAAATGTCAATAAGAATAGTCCATAACGACCTCAAAATCATTATTGATAATCATTGATGACAAACACGGGCAGCCAAGAGTCGCAGATAACCACAAATCCTCAGCGCCAATCTTTTCTATTACCTAATGTTCTACGTTCAGAAGCACTGAGGTCATGTCATCACCATGTCCCCCTAGATTAATCACATCAAACCGGATAAGTCCACTAAACGTAAGAGATAGGAATCCCTCAAGACATGCCTTAGAGACTTAACCATGAAAAACTTACAAAATCGATCCTCTTACAGTAGTTCCACTACCCTATGTCGCCACTCCATTCAGGTCAGAACTGCCGACCAAACCCAACCTCTTCATCCTCCAGGGGCAGGTAATCACAACGACAAGCAACACCGACTTCACGGAAGTCGAGAAAAGTCCATTCCCCATATAAACAACACGACCGAGACAAACAAAGAAACAACAACCGAAACCCAGAATCCATTACATCCAAGAGGTTGATATTAACCTGGGAAAACATCAACTGAACCCAACTCCCCGGGATTAAGCAGACTGCAGCATCCCCACTTACCAATCCTAGTAACGAAGCACGAATCACAAAACCCCACCCAAAGCACAAACCTTTACCACCCGTTCCCAAGCAAAACACGAAACCCACCAGATAAAATCCCAAAATCACCAGGATCGACCAATCATTAGGGTTCATGGCATATAGCCCAATCCCACCGCTTGCTCGGACACCAAAAAAAAAAAAAGTACAAAAAAGGGGGGCGAGATTGAGACCTCCAACGAGGCTCCCGTCGGAGGTTGTCCTGTCTGTCACCGAATAACTTGATTATGTCGGGACGAATTGGAGGGAAAGATCACACTCTATTTCTTCCGGATCAATCAAAAAGACCCCAAAACCGAAGCCGAGCTTCCATCTTTTCAAATTTACACCTTTGTGGCCAAAAAACTTTTCTCTAATTACGATAAGAGCCTTAACACTTGCAAACGTAAACCTTCTTATTCAAACACTCGTCACGTACAAATCTCATTAACGAAATCGATTTTTCTTTCAAAATAACTTTAATTAAAAAAATTTTTTACGAAATAGTGTAATAATTTTAAAATTCGTGGAATAATGTCTTGAGTTTAGCGTTTTTATAACGGTACTTTGAAACATGCTACGGAGACGTGGCACATGTGGAATCAAAACCAATGTCTGACGTGATTATTGTCTACACCAAAATCTGCCATTGTTCTTTGAAGCAATTCCATACATCGGATGGAAAAGCTAAGGGAAAAAAGTATGAAGTTGTCCTTAAGGTTGAAGGTCACCGCTGAGATCCATGAGTTCTATAAAGATAGCATCATTCTTCTTCCTTCATATAACGTCGAGGCGCAGAGGAATGCTCAAAAATTTCGGTTATAAAGCCCGCAATCAATTATTTTCTCCCGCAATCCTTATGACTCGCGAGGCATAAACGAACGCGTCTGTGCTACCTTCGGTTTCCAGGCATAGAAATAAACAACGAACAAGACAATCCGACGGAAGAGGAGGACACAGCGGACGAATATGTTCCTCCTCTTTTAAGTGCAGCGGAGGAGCCCGAACAAGAGCTTCCTCCCCCGAAACCTCATCCGGCGGAAAGCGTTCGGGTGGATCCGGTTGGGAGATGCAAAGGACATACATTTGAAAGGATTACACATTCCATAAACAGTTAGTTATTTCGGTTAGTACTTGACATCATCGGTCAAAACCATAACGGACAAGGAGATGATGAAACTTACTTTATATATATTTGTCGAAGAAACTTAAAGGGATCTATTCTAACTTTTCTCTCATTTTCTTTTTCAAAATCTTAGCCGCTTTTATTTCGTGGTTATTGTAGTAGATGCATCCCATGTAAGAGCTTGTGGTACTGTTTCGCCCTTGGTTGGCAAAATTATTATTCTCCACAATAATTCAACTAATTTTTTTATTAATATCAAGATTTTTAATCGCGATTTAGAAGGCTTAAAAAAAATATATCCTTATCGGACTTGACATGCTTATGTTTTATAAAATGAAAATAGTTTTTGAGAGGGATTGAATAAAGAATTTTTATATATTTTTCTTAATAGTATTTTGACCGACTAAAACAAAAATAGGTCCAAATCCTCATGTGACCCAACAATAATAGTAATTGTTGAAAAATAATTTATGATTCCATGGAACATTAAACTCAAAATAAATGGAGGACTATTGGGTTCATAAATTTATATTAGGATCTTAAGGTAGTAAGATAGTTCTTTAATTTTCCTATTCCTTCATGTAAATAGTAAAAGATGAAGAAATTATTTTCACAATAAAAAAATTCTAAATATCTAATCCTTGTAAGATATACGTAAAAAGTTGTCAGACGGTATAAAATCAAGTCATTCAACCTGTAAGGAAGAGACAGCCGAGCGACAAGACAGAAAGGACAAACAGAGGGAGGGAGGGAGGGAGAGAGAGAGAGAATTGGGGAGGGGGGTCCTTTATTTAAATTTCGATTGGATTCAATTCCTCCCTTCAATGGGGACGATGGAGTGACCCCGTCTTACTAAGAGTAGTTACCCCGAATCGGGTGAATCCAGCCAAATCCATTTCACCACTCCTATCCATCTCTCTCTCTCTCTCTCTCTCTTCAATCATGGGTAGCATGGCGAGTTTGATGGGTGGCAAAGGGCGTCGAGGGGTAGATAAATAATGGCGGCAGTGGGGTAAAGCTTTGAACTTTGTCGATTTAGGAGGAGAGGGGGACTGGGTTCAAGTTTGGATCTTGTTGTGGGAATAGTGGCAGGAAGTTCATGAATTCAAGTGGGTGAACATGCAACTCCATTCTGGACTCCCCTGTTCAGCTCCTGGTAAGATTTTGGTGATTTTATTCCTGACGATTGAGGGTTGTTTCTTGAGGTCATGCTGGGTTTCGCAGTTTCTGGCTTCCCTAGTGGTTTCTTGGGGTAGGTTAGGCCCGACCGATTTGTCTGAATTGGATTTTTAATTCGCTGGGTTTGGATCTAGAACTGAGGGAGAGTGAGTGTCTTGGCCAGCTGATGAACATAAATTTAGGATATGTGGATTGAAATTAGGGGGCTTTTGTTGCTTTCGAATAGAAGTCGTGAGAGTCCTCTCTATCGGAGGGATGTTGGAATTGCCAGATCTAGTTTGTTTCGGATTTTTGTTCGGGGAAATCGGCCCTGCCAAGGATTTCCCAATGTGCTCGGTGACTGCTGGAAGTTCTTTTTATTGGCTTTCTTAAGTGTACCTTCTGATTCGACTGAGGCGTACGAGGAATTAAATGGGAAGAAGCACGTTTACGACTCTCAAGTAACTTTGCGAAAGTTGTGGTGTAATTTGTCTGGAATCTTGAATTGTTCGTAGAATCATAATGTTGCATTTATGATTCCAGATCCTAGCATTTGAGTAGGAGCAAGCACTCGGATGTTGAAAACGATCTCCATTTCATGTTTGTAGGAATAGAAGGTCAAAAACTGTCGCCGGATACAGAGAGCCCAAGCATGGAGATGTACCATTCTCTGGGCCTGCAAGCATCTGGAAGAAAAGTTGCTGGCTCTCCTCGAGTTTTGTCGCTCGTTTCTTCCCTCGTGGAAAGATCAGTTGAGAAGAGTGAGAGGCTTCTGGAGCTGGCTCAGAGGGAAGACACTCTTACTATATTCCACGGAGTACGAGTGCCTGGTTTAACTGTATGCCAATACATAGATAGAATCTATAAGTACTTCGGATGCAGCGCGTCATGCTTTGTCATTGCAGTAATATACGTGGATAGGTTCCTCCGAAATACAGAGGTTCTTTTGACCTCCCTGAACGTTCACAGGCTGCTCATCACAAGCATGACGATCGCGGCCAAGTTCATGGACGATGCGTGAGTTTTCCACACACCGCTAGTCCCCGTGGATTGTCAGCCTTGTTGCTGTGCCACGAGATCACAATTATGGTGCCTTTTTTATCACGCAGATTCTTTAATAATGCGTATTATGCCAAGGTAGGAGGAGTGAGCACCTCGGAGCTCAATCGCCTGGAATTGAAGTTCCTATCCGGGATAGATTTCAGACTTCAAGTGAGTCTGGAGACATTCCGCTGCTGGTGCCTGATGTTGGAAAAAGAACCAGCGGCAAGCGAAGGAATTCTGGTGCCCATTGAATGGCCTAAGCAAGTCCGGCCCTTCGACAAGGCAAAAAGAGGTAAATTGGACTGAAATCGACGAAAGTCCAACTTGTGCTCCCCCACTTGCCGGATGAAACCACCTCACTCCCCGGTTTGCTAGATACGAACCACGGGGTCAGAAGGAAGTGTATCCTTTGTGTGATGGCGAACGGATCGTCCACCAAACGAGAAGGGGGGTGGGGGTGTCTCCGGGAGCCTGTAGGATGCTTGATTTTAAGGGAAAGACTTAGGAATTCTTTGTGGTTTAGGCAATGAAATGATTTGGGGCAATTCATAGGTAAAAGCATGATGTGGTCTTAGCCATTAGAGAGAGAGTTTTGGGGATTGATCGTTTTTATACCGTGTGAAAGGAAAATATTTCGTCTTTTTTGAGGTAGGAACTTCAAAATTTCATCCGCTAAGGTGTTCACCCATTTTTTCTTTTTTAGATTTTTCAGCCAAAGCCAAATATTTTGAAAAATTTGCGATTAAGTCCATAAAATGTATAGAGGATGAAAATCTTCAGGAAATTATTTTGGAACTCCTTTAATAATAGAGTTAGTTATAGAGTCTAGAAAGTCTCCCTCCGGAATTAGTAAAAGTATAAATGATATTTTAACACTGTTAACTATTCAAAGGAGTACTGAAAAGCTTGAGAGTCGAAACTACTTTGCTCATAAAATAGGTTCTATAGTAAACAAGATGTTAGACTCTATTGAACATGAATGAAGTTTAAAAAGGCCTGATACAGAGGCTGAACTGGAGAGTATTTTGGAAAAACCAGTTGATAAATTGAAATTGGAAAGAAGAAATTCCAAACGGGATCAAGGCAAGAGTGTGTATGAGATGTACAAGGAATTAGTTGCTCCTTATATCTTAGACTCACTTAAGCGAGCTGTAAAAATGAACTCCCAGAGTGGTGAGTTGGCAAAAGACTTGAGGAAAGCCTTCGGTCTGACAGAGTAAACTCCAGTTCACTTAGATAATAGAACGTTTAATGATCTGGTTACTGCGAAAATGGAGATTTACAGGCCGGATTATCCTCATAGCACCAAATCGGAATTTATTCCATAGGATAATGTCCTGAAGCTAATAATTACTTCTGGTGCTTTTCTGGACATTGATTGTGAGAAGTACGTATTCGAGATGATAGATGAGTGGCTATCACTAATTCAAATGACTGCGTCTGCTGGGATATTATCCCATTGATCAGTTTATGAATTATATGTAGCAGCTCTCATTGGCACGACGCAAAAATATTGAAAATCTTTGGTGTCTCACACGGACATCAAAGAAAAGATAAATCAAGCGCTGACCGTTGGCGGTGTATTGGCAATTATTGTTGATGCATTAAAACGAGAGTTATGTGGTTTTTCATTGTCAACTGAAACCGTGGAAAAAGAGCAATATTTGTAACTATTGGTCGGGTAGTTTTAAGGGGTATGAACTCCGATACATGAAAAGAAGTATTGGCCTTGAAAACGGAATAAAGGCCTTTTACATCTTTTTGGCACATAAGAAATTCTAAGTGCGATCTGACTTGACCTATATAAAAAGGTTCATGAGTCTGAACCTAAAAGAGGCTAGGCATACTAGACTTTTGAGGTTGCAAGAGTGGTTTAGCTATTATGAATTTGATGTTGAATACATATCTTCGGACAAAGACATAACAGCTGACTCTTTCTCTAGAGAACTTGCAGATGTATCCAGCCGCGAAGAGGAATATCCGCTGGGAATGCAAACAGGAGGGGCACTCTAAAAAGTATATCCTAATAAGAAATAGAGTGAGCATAGTGATGCAAGTTCCGTTTCTGGAACGAATGCAGTTCTTTCCTAACAATGTTCTTTCCTAGACATAGATATTTCGAATGTCCAAGTAAGCCGAAAGCTGTGACTTTCCAGAAGGGAGTGGTAAATCTCAAAGAGAAGGTTGTTACAGACTCTAAGGAAGAAGCGAAAACAGATTCCCAGAAAGGGATGACTAATCCAAAAGAGAAAGCATCGGCTAACTCTAAAGAAAAAGCGAAAGTTGATTCCTAGATGGGAGCGGCTAAACCCAAGGAAAAAGTCTAAATCAACTCTAAGGGGAAAGCGAAGATAAGTTCCCAGGAAGGGATGATGGATCCAAAGTAGAAGGTTAACACCAACTCCAAATGAGACATGGAGAAAGATCCTCAAGAGAGGATGGCTGATCCTAAGGAGGGAAGCTCCAAAGGAAAGACGAAGATGGAAAATCTGAAGGAAGCAGCTCAGGCTGATTCTAAAAAAAAAGCCAAGATGAAGAGAAAAGCAAAGCAGCTTAAGTTATCTGATCCTAAGAAGGATGCTCCAGTAAAGGAGGAAAAGGCTGAAGAACCATGGTGGTACCCATTAACTACGGAACAGTTCAATTACTACCGAGATCACCTGATCAAATAGCAAAACATCTTAATAAACCAATATGTCAAATCCTATAAAAGTCTCTTACAGAGACGAAAGGAGGAGAAAAAACAGGTTGAAGCTGAGTATGCTCGGGATGAGGCAGAATTCAAAGACTTCATAAGTGAGTCAGCCCAAAAGGAAGAACCTGATGATATGACAGAAATGGAGTATGACGAGTATTTTAATTATGGAATACCAGCATGCTCGAAGAAGGTAATCCTAAGTCAAGGAAGACCTTGAGGAAGTAAATCCTGAAAGAGATTCAATTAAAGAATCTGGTGAGCAGGCTCACGATGGCATAAGTCGTGAGGGATCGGAAGAATTCTGTTATTTTTATTTAAACACTTTCAAAGATGGATCCCTTTCTTGGGATACCACCATTGTTTGTGGAGGACTCATGGGGGCTAGATTGAGTTTTTTGCAACAAAAGCGATATAGTATATTAAAAATCGGGAGTCTAAGTTGTTGTTTAAGGATTTAAGGCTTCCGATGGAGAAGAGCTGTCCAAAACCATAATGGATAGACAGTAAGAAAAGTTTGCTATTACAATGGTTTTGATCACAGAGGTTTCTGGCGGATGTATTACAAAGATAAAATAGTAAGAAAAGTCATAAAAGTTGAGTTCTTGGAGGATGTATTAGAACATATATTCACCCGGAAGGAGTTATAATATGTGCTCAATGACGGGATGACAACCGTTACGATCCTCCGTTCTTATTTAAGCTATGCAGATGAACAAGCAGGAGAACGAGTATGGGAAAGGATTTTAGGTCTTCTGGATAGTTTCTAAAAGAGAGAAAACTCTGAGTTATGACTCAAGACAGGTACATTTGTGGTCTGGAGAAAAATCGCTGATTATACAGACTAATCATTAGCTCTGCGATTGGAACAAGATGAAGAGAAAGCCCGACGAATTCATAAATAATATCAACAACAGCAGGGATTCTTTGGAAAATAAAATTGACGAAACATCAGGCGCCAATAATGAAGGAATCTTCCAGGACGAAGCAACGACTTGCAACGGTAAAAGGAGAAATAGTTAGTGGGACCACAGTAAAAAGGAACATTTCTTGAGTTGTTTTGGCCTTGTAAGAAGGTCGTTGCTTCGTCCTGGAGATTCTTTCATTATTGGAGCCTGATGTTTCGTCAATTTCTATTCTAAAGAGTCTCTGTTATTGTTGATATTCTTCATAAATTCGTCGGTCTTTCTCTTCATCTTGTTCAAATCCCTGAGCTAATGATTTTTCTGTATAATGAGAGATTTTTCTCCAGACCTCAAATGTATCTGTTCGAAGGCATAACTCAGAGTTTTCTCTCTTTCATAAACTATCCAGAAGATCTAAAACCCTTTTCCCATCCTCGTTCTCCTGCTTGTTCATCTATAAGCTTAAGTAGAACGGAGGATCGTAACAGTTGTCATCCTGTCACTGAACACGTATTATAATTCTTTTCGGGCGAATACGTACTCTAACACATCCTTCAAGAACTCAACTTTTATGACTTTTCTTACTGTTTTATCTTATCCGCCAGAAACCTCTGTGATCAAGGTCTTGTCGTTGAAGTATGAGATGTCTACTCTCACTAGGATGGATGTCTCATACTTGTATAATGAGAAGAATTACTTTTCCCATCTTTTCATGTTCTTCTTCTTCCATCATAGTGCTATTACTTAATGTCATGACATACTTTGATCCGTATCCCAGGCATTCGAGTACAAACTTTACCAAATTGGGTAGTTGCTCTATTTGTTCCGGTTTTGTACGATAAATTTCAAGAATATCCACAAACCCTGCATATAGATATGGTAAAGCTACTCCCACCATTCATGAATTAATTCTCAGGTACGACCACTTCTCCGATATTCAGTGTAGATATGGGCGAAGTACATAGTTTTCTTTAAGTGATGATTCTTTCATATCTACCACTACCTTTGGAGATTTGATTTCTTTAACCTCGTAAGGTATTATGGACATTGTTGTGGTGAGAATTTGTTGTCAATCCCTTATGGCTTTGCACAGCTCTTCTCAATCTGAAGCCTTAAACAATAACTTAGACTCCAGATCTTTGATATACTCTATCGCTTTTGTTGAAAAAATTTCAATTTGACGCATACAATTGTTTTTAATGCCCCCAAAAGTCCTCCACAAACAATAGTGGCATCCCAAGATAGGGATCCATCTTCGAAAGCGTTTAAAACAAAATAGCAGGATTCTTCCGAATGCTCACGACTTATGCCATCATGAGCCTGCTCACCAGATTCTTTAACCGAATCTCTTTCAGGATTTACTTCCTCAAGGTTTTCCTCGACTTCGGGATTACCTACTTCGAGCATATATGGTATTCCATAATTGAAATACTCGTCATACTCCATTTCTGCCGTATCATCAGGTTCTTCTTTTTGGGCTGGCTCATTTATGAAAGCTTTGAATTCTGCCTCATCCCGAGCATTCTCAGCTTCAACATGCCCTTTCTCATCCTTCCGCTCTACAAGAGACTCTTACAGGATTTGACAGCTTGGTTTATTGATATGTTCTGCTCTTTGGTCAGGTGATCTCTGCAGTAATTGAATTATTGCATAGTTAATGGGTACCACCAAGGTTCTTCAACATTTCGCTCCTTTACTGGAGCATCCTTCTTAGGACAAGAGAACTTAAGATGCTTTACTTTTCCCTTCCTTTTGACTTTTCTTTGAGAATCAGCCTGAACTTCTTCCTCAGATATGTCATCTTTGTCTTTCCTTTGGAGCTTCCCTCCTTAGGATCAGCCATTCTCTCTTGAGGTTCTATCTCTTGTCTCCTTTGGGGTTGGTGTTAGTCTTTTCCTTTGGATCCATCCTCCCTTCTTGAGAACTTATCTTCACTTTCCCCTTAGAGTTGGTTAAGACATTTTCCTTGGGTTCATCCACTCCCTTATGAGAATCAACTTTCGCTTTTCCTATTGAGTTAGCCGAAGCTTTCTCTTTTGGATTAGCTATCTATTTTTGAGAATCTGTTTTCAGTTCTCCCTTAGAGTTGGCTTTCGGCTTTACTTGGACATTCAAAAGATCTATGTCCAGGTCGCTTATACTGCCAGTAAAAAACTCCTTTCGTTCCAGAAATGGAACTTGTATCATTATGCTCACTTTCTTTCTTAGGTGCCAAAAAGATGTAAAAGAACTTTATTCCATTATTTAAGGCTAATACTTCTTTTTTCGTATATCAGGTATCGAAGTTCGTACCCCTTAAAACTACCCGACTAATACTTATAAACGGGTTCCGGCTTTCTCCCTTTAATTTTCAGAACAGCCCCCATAACTCGTTATAAGCATTTATCTCCATGACTAACTCATCCTTGTCAAAATGTAAGGCAAGTTGTGGTAAATTTTTAACTTTTCCCTTAATCATCTGAATAGCCTGAGTATCCCCATCTTCCCATGACCAAGGATTCGTAAAAGATATCTTCTTTGAAATCCTCCCTAAATCTTGGGAAATATCTTTAACAAATTTCCGAACATAGCTAACAAATCCGCATAACCTTTGGACTTGTTTCCTATCCCCACATCTGTTAGGAAAATCAACAATTTTCTCGGCAATATGACTTTGTAGTTTAATCTTTCATTTTCCAATTTTCATGCCTAGAAAGTTGGCTGACTCCTTAAACCACTCTATCTTTTTTCAGATAGAATCATGCCCTTCTATCGAAAGACATAGTTACCTTATCAAGGTGCCTCATGTGATCGTCATCAGTCTGACTGTAGACTAATACATCGTCTATGTAGACCGCACAGAACTTCCAAGCCTGCTTGAAAGCATTATCCATTTTGCGCTGAAAGACGTTTAGAGCATTCTTCAGGCCGAACGCATCACCAACCATTCAAATATCCCTATTGGAGCATTGAAAGCAGTTAGAAGAACCGAATCTTCTACCATCTTGACTTGCCAGTAATCACTTTTCAAGTCAAACTCGAAAAAAAATTTTGGCTGTCTCAAACTAATTCTATCAATCAGATCTCCTGCAGTAGGAATCTTATAACCATCATCTTTGGTAGCTTTGTTAAGCTGACGATAGTCTATAACCATTCATACTTTACCTCGCATCTGCTCGGCATGGTTTATTATCATAAAGGCTGGACTGTAATTGTCTCTAATCAAGCCTTTTCCAAGCAACTAAGGAATCTGTTTGTCAAATTCATCAACCATTTCAACCGTGTGTTTAATATTTACAGCTCTTATAATATTTCTGGGATCTTTTACCTTGAGTCTAACCTTGAGGCCATTCCAACTCCATAATTTTAATGGATCTTCACTAAAATTGTCGGCAAGTTTTACATGGAACTCATCCCATTTTATCTGTGTTAACTGTACTGCCATACACACTTCTTGTTTGTGAAACAAGTCGTCATATCAGTTAGAACTTCTGGTATTCGTTGGAGAAAGCAAAGTTTGCACCTGTAAATCGTTCTTTTCCAACTGTATATCACCACACTGAGTTCGTACTTTGAAAGCACGTTCACATGGCGAATCACCACAATACTCTGTCCGTATTACCGAATAGAACCAAAATTTTAACCTTAATTGAAGTTCCTGTAGAGTACTAATTTTTATACCTCAAATAGAGACATCATGGACATTTTGCTCAAAAGGAAGATTTTCTATTTGTCGCTTAAGAAAAGTTTTTTCAAGAATGATATATGCTTTTAATAAATGATGTGCAAGGATCTCTTTAATGACGAATTTATGTCCGCCAATAAAGACATGCACATTACTGGCCTGATGACTAACAATTGTTGTCGTTCCATAGACATTAACTATATGGATGGGTCTTTACAGTGGTTCCCACCACTCATTTGGTAAGTCACAACTTATGCTACACCCAGTATCTATTAAAGTATTCAGAGAATACTCATAATATCTTGGAAATTTGAAAGTTAGAGCAACGTATGTGCTCAGTTCTTCCTTCTTCACACTAAAACCTGTGTGATTGGGTACTTCTTGGGATGATTCTACCATCCTCTAGATCCCGTCTATCGAAATAGACCTCGGCTTGACTATCTGCTTAATGACCGCACAGACTTCAGGAATATTGGATAAAGAGTTATCTGGATAGGTAACTCCCATTATCCTTATTGATTCATCTCTTGGTTGGTCTAATGGATCTTCATAGATTGGTAGTGATACATGTATATAGCCCACGATCCTAGTTGAGACGGGGCTCTAGAATCGACAGACCTTCGAGACATTTCCTCTGCTACTAGAGGTGCAGATGCTTCAGCTGCGCGAGACACAATTAGGTCATCTCCCACATCGCTTGCCCTAGAGGGACTTCAAAGAACGTATGAGTTCTCGGCTCTATCAGATATGGCACTCTCACAGGCAAATGTCTATCAGCTCTAGAAGTACTAGTTGACGGTTCTCCCAACATTAAATTAATATCATTACCTCGTTGTCGGATACTCGCGGCACTAATCGGTCTAGAACTACTACTAAGCTCAGTCATAACCCAACTTCTTGGCTTTGCTAACTCTAATGAGTTTAATTCTCACCTATGAAATTATTGGTAGGTATTATGACCTTCTTTGAATAACTCAGTAAGTCTTGAGATGCACCTCACACCAGGATTAATGTTATTTACCAATCAATAAATTACCCTAGTGATACGCCAAAAATTGGCATGGGGATTTATTCTATCAATATTCATTGATTTAATCCTCAAAGTCAATAAATTCTCCAAAAAATGGTCGTTCAGGGCCATCATGAAATTTAGATGGACCTGGAACCATACAGGACCAGGTGCAAGATTGGCATGTATTCCTGATATCAGTTGATTTTTGAATTCTCTCCATCTTTTATTGATCATAGTTGCTACCATAGGACTATCCGTAGGAAGATGGAATAGTGAAACTAATTCTACCTGGATCAACCCAATGTGTATATAGTTATATACTCCTCTCGTACGTTGCATGACTTCCTTAATGCGTTGTACGTTCAGTAATGGGATATCTAGAGTTTTAAGTTCTGTACTCGTAACTTGAGTCGTTGCCTCTGATTGTGAGATGTTTATTATAGATTGAAAGATAAACCTCGAAACATCATAGACTTCTCTCACGTTAGTGTTAGAAAACCTCCATTCCAGCTCTCACGTTAGCGTTAGAAAACCTCCATTCCAGAATAGACTGGAATGGATCTTCGTACTGGTGAGATTCTTCCAGTACCTGATTCGCCGCTTCCAAAGGAACCAACTCATCACCACCTCCATTCTGCTCTACTCTCATCATGAATAGATCGTAATATAATACAACTTCATAAATTGATTCTACTTCCGAGTCTAAGTCAGAATTACCCTGCTTATTTATTGGTTCATATATCAGAACTTCCTCTTCATGACTCCTGTCGTCTAAAAAAATCATTCGGAGTTTTTCTCTCATGTGATTCTTTTGAGGACAGGTATTCGCCTTGTGGGTTTTTGCCCACAAAACTAGCAGCAATTGCAACTGCTCAACGATTTTCCTTTAGGATACTTAAGTTCTTTTTCATGCTTTCTATTAAAGGCATAAATCCTATCTTTATCCTTAAGGTTATCCCGTCTCCTTTCAAACCTTTTGGGTTTGTAAATATGACCCCCTCCTCTATTTATTATGAAGGTCCTTTCTTGGCCAAACTTTCCTCTTATTATATCTAACAAATTTTATCTTCTTAGGAAAGTTTCTTGTTCTCTCGTATTCTCCTAGAATATCACTATCCATATATCTTAGGTGCATACTCAATCTGAGAACAACAGCTCGTGTTCAGGAGTGGAAGCTTTTTGGCTGCCTCCTTAACTTAGAGCTTAGTACACGCCTTTCTCATCGCGTACCTGACCGCCTGAATCTTTTCCCTAAGTCCAGGAACAATCTTTTCCTCACTTAGAAGTAATTCATAGGTCTTTTGCGCAACTTCTGGCCAGGGCTCTGGAAGTTTTGCAAAAAGGGTTTCCCAATATGAACTGTTGTGAAACTACGTCCAGATTGTAATAATACTTTTGGAATTCACAGACATAGTTATCAAACAGACACATATTGCAGATCTGTAGTTTAACTAGAGCAGTCAAAGATTGCTCCTTTTCTATGGTTTCAGTGGACAATGAAAAACCACAGAACTCTCGTTTTAATGCATCAACAATAATTGCTAATATACCGTCAACGGTCATCGCTTGATCTATCTTTTCTTTGATGTTCGTGTGAGCAACCAAAGATTTTCAGTATTTTTACGTCGTGCCCATGAGGGCTGCTACACATAATTCATAAACTGATACAGGAGATAATATCCCAGCAAACGCAGTCATTCGAATTAGTTCCACTCATCTATCCTCTCGAATACGTGCTTCTCACAATCAATGTCCAGAAAAGCACCATGAGTAATTATTGGCTTCAGGACATTATCCATTGGAATAAATTTCGGTTTGGTTCTATGGGGATAATACGGCCTGTAAATATCTCTTTCCATAGTAACTATTTCATTAAACGTTCTATTATCTAAGTGAACTAGAGTTTCCTCTGTCAGACCTAAGGCTTTCCTCAAGTCTTTTGCCAACTCCTCACTCTAGGAGTTCATATTTGCATCTCGCTTTCGTGGGTCTAAGGTGTAAGGGCAACTGATTCCTTGTACATCTCATTTACACTCTTATCTTGTTCCTGTTTGGAATTTCTTTTTCCCAGTTTCAATTTATCAACTTGTTACTCTCCAGTTCAAAAATCGCTTATGTATCATAACTTTTTAAACTTCTTTCATGCTCAATAGAGTCTAACATCATGTTTACTATAGAGCGTACTCCTGAGCAAGGTAGTTTCGACTCTCAAGATTTTTAGTACTTCCTTGAATAATTAACTGTGTTAAAATATCATTTATACTTTTACTAATTCCGTAGGGAGCCATTCTAAACTCCGTGACGAACTCCATTCTCGAAGGAGCTCAAGAAGGATTACCTGAAAATTTTCATTCTTCGTGCATTTTCAAGGATGTTATCGTAAATTTTTCAAAGTATTTAGCTTTGGCTGAAAAATCTAAAAAAGATAAAATGGGAGAATACCTTTACTATCTCAAAAGACTAAGTATTTTTCTTTCACACGGTAAAAACGAACAATCCCCTGAGAAAGTCTAGTGGTGTTTGTATCTTGTTCTATTTGTCATTGTGTAAAAATGACAGTTATATTTTTCCTGTTAAATGTCCAACAAATTGCAGTTTTGCTGAAAGAAGAAACAAAATTAGTGATTGAAATAAATTAATTTAAAATATTGGTAAACATTATTCATCGTTATGACAAAGAAATTGAGAATTGTAAGAAAAGATATGAAGGCGGAAGGAAACATTCTTTCTTATCCAAACTGTCCAACTTCTTCCCAGACATCTTCACTTCTTTCTGACCGTCTCCCACTCCCACCCCAAAGCCACTGGCAGCACAGCAGCAGCACAGCATGGCGGCAACGCATCACTCATCGTCTCCCACCCTCCCGGCAGTCCATTTCCTCCGTCGTCCCTGCCTCAGCCTTCCAAAATCCCTTCTTTCCCTTCCCGGTAAGACGAACGGATGCTGGCCTACCCACTTGCAAGCTCTTGTTTTTCTCGCGTTTTGGGTTCGTGGGTCCGGTTCAAACCCTGTTAAGTCGGATCCTTTTTGCTGAATCAGAGCACTTGATTGTCAGATTCATGTGGTAGGAGGAGGAATATCTGCTTAGGTTGTGTCTCGGGCGGAGGGAGTGCGGACTCGTGGCGCTCTGCTGCGAATTATGCCAATTGGGTGGTGGCGAAGAAGGGTGTCTTGGGTTGCGGGAGAAGTGTGGCTGGGCGGTCGTTTCTGAGGAGGCAAGTCGGGTTGCTGTTTGACCGAATGGCAGGGTTGTTTTGCTTGCGCCCATTGTTGGTGATTATTTCTGGGGATTTTGTTCGATGTGTGGTTTCTGCAGAGCAGGGTTTGTGAGGTGTGCTACCATCGAAGAGATTGAAGCGGAGAAGTCCTTGATCGAAAAGGATGCGGTGGGGGTCTTTCCCATTGCTCGTTTGAAAATTAGTCAATGAATCAAATAGCACATATGTCCGTGAGTTGCAGATTTGGATTTTTGTGGAACTTGGGGATCGCTTGTTCACATTCGGTGTTGATTTGTTGCCAATCAGAAACAAAGGATGGAGAAGACCATCGAGAATGTTCGGGCAAATTTCAATTCAGTCAGAACGGGCAGATCAAATCCAGCCATGCTTGACAAAATCGAGGTATACTATATGTGCTTAATCTAAGAGGAACAGACGCCACTCTTTTTAACATGCTGAAATTGTTTTCTAGCGAGGATATTTATGTGACCTTTACCTACATGTAAGGTCCTATCATGATGACTTTGGTATTATAGCTGGTCATCTCTCGGGGATATCATTGGTATTAAAGGGAGGATTATGGGTGTCAAGAAGTTGCTGGGAGAAGATTTTTATCATATGGGCAAATGTTAAATATAGATAGACTGATAGACAGAAAATCACCTTCATGATATTCTTTTTTCTCTTTTGAGATGTGCCGGTGTTTGAGCTTTGTCACAGTTTTTATTCATGCTTTCTTAACAAATGGATTTCCATAGGTGGAGTATTATGGGAGTCCAGTTAGCTTGAAGAGCATTGCTCAAATCAGTACTCCTGATTCAAGTTCCCTCTTAGTTCAGCCATATGACAAGTCTAGGTACTTATTCTCTTTGATACATGATTGTAGGTATGCCTCCGAATCGAGGCTTTTGCTAATGGGAGTAGAGAATGGTTTATTTTATGCAAATGTCTTTCCTCCATTTCTTTAAAAAAAATTTTGTTGCTTTTGTATTCATGTTGATTAGATGCCTGCTCTAGTCCCCTTACGAAACTTTCGTTATTGGGTTAGCCATACGCTTCACATGTTTCTAGCGATCGATTTTGATGCTAAGGTTTCCAATTTGCACTAAAAATATGTCAGCTTAAAGGCTATTGAGAAGGCTATTGTTAGCTCTGATCTCGGATTGACTCCAAATAATGATGGAGGAGTCATCCGCCTATCTCTTCCTCAACTTACAAGTGAGAGAAGAAAGGTACATTCTCTGTTATACTTGTTTATTGAACATCTGTTAAAAGCAATATCCTGCTCGGAGACATGAAGCAAGTAATGCACAAAAGATAAGGGTCACTGATGACTTCTGATCCAAGTATTGATCAACTTTTTAGTTTCTGTATCTGCAATACTAAGAATTGTCATTTAATGCTGTTACTACTCATCTCTCATAGGAATTGTCAAAAGTCGTGGCAAAGCAAGCTGAAGAAGGAAAGGTAGCGGCTAGTAGTTGTTGGGCTTTTCCATGTCGTGTCTTCTGTTTAGCACTGTCCATGTTTGTCGAATCATGTGCGTCCCTAATTCCAGGAGTTATTTGTGTCTTAACCCGAGCAATCTATTCCCTCTGATGGAAGTCGCATAAACAAAACTACTTGATGAGGAAATACGATGTTTCCAGAGGTTGCACAGATAGGCTTTATGACCCATCTGGTTTGGTCAACATGTGTGCTTTCAGTGTAAATGCATGTCTAAGCTGGAGATTTATCTTTTTTATTTGCAGGTCGCATTGCGAAACATAAGAAGAGATGCATTGAAAGCCTATGAGAAACTGGAGAAGGTATTTTATTTGATGTTGAGAATTTAATTCAGCCAAAGAAAGAGAAAATGCTTTTAGTTTTGCCGCCTCTAATTGTAGTTCTCCCTTAATAGGACAAGAAACTTTCAGAAGACAATGTCAAGGATTTGTCGAGTGATTTGCAGGTTAGTTCTTGCAATATGTTTATTGAACTTGTTCTTGAGTTTATTATTTGGCCTTCATTATTGCAACTATGAATATCATCTGTATCGCTTAACGAGTCATCGGGAGGAACACCCCGATTCTTGCCTCGTTGATACTAACATCAAATAACCCACCAAAGCATCTAATACATTCTTCACTATACAGTGTAAATAGTTCCTGGTCAGCAATGAATCTACCATCTGTAATCCAAGACTTCATCTTCAACCAACGGGAAATATGGTCACGTTGGAATTAAGTCAAATACTTTCTTGCTTATACAAGAATGTACCTTTGTGATGACTAAACTGCTGAAATACATGGCTCTTTCCACTGATGCTAGTCCTGCCTAGATTTCTAGAACATCCTACACTCTGATACTTTTAGTTGGGATGGCCTATTGTTCTATGAGGAATTTCGTTTAATGTTCCTTTCTTTTTATTTGCTCAGAAATTGACAGATGACTATATGAAGAAAATAGAGACCATTTACAAGCAAAAAGAGAAGGTATGCAACAAGCATAGAATTGAATTCCTCGCGATGCATGCACTGTGTCATGGGGCAATCCTTTCCTCCCCTTTTCAGCTTATTATCTAGTCTTCTAGTACTTGTAATGCAAATAGAACAATCTCGAGGGTAATGAGCATAAATTCTCCTATGATTTTGCAGGAGCTGTTGACGGTGTAGGGATATCAGTGTCACGAAGATAGAACGTTTCACCTGCCCCCATTGCATACGTGTTTAAGAGATCATCATCTGGAGGGAGTCTGTGTTCTTATCATATGACATGCCTTAGTTTGTTGACAATGTAAAGGGCTTTGAACTTTGCAGGAAACAACTGCAATGAAAATGACATTAATTGTCAATGTTCAGCTTCTGTTGTAAGATCACAAAGGAGGAGACAGATTACATGCTCAAAGAGCTCCAATTTTTT
This sequence comes from Melastoma dodecandrum, assembly GCA_029817715.1. NCBI lineage: Eukaryota > Viridiplantae > Streptophyta > Magnoliopsida > Myrtales > Melastomataceae > Melastoma > Melastoma dodecandrum. Next base: position 4,245,505 of record JARUPY010000397.1, on the reverse strand, counting down.
TTTCTCGAAAGTATTTGAAGAAGGCTGGCGAATCGAGCCGAGATCCGACAGGCAATATCTTATTCGAATCTAGAACAGAGACACTTTGACAACCCTGGGTTTCACGCAAAGTTTTCATTCACAATGTGGACATACTTGGGAGTTTATTGGTAGTTGGAGGGTAAACTAGCATCTCTGTACCTGTGGTGCCAAATCATAAGCTAGCACAGAGAGGTGAGAAAGCATATGCAGATGTAAGCTCTTACAGACGGTTGGCTGGTTTATCTATCTTAGGAGAAACAAGGCCTGATATTTCTTACATTGTGCATTTGCTGACACAATACATGGATAAACCTTCTGAGGGTCATTCGGAAGCAGCTTGTAACGTTCTCATATATTTAAAATCATCCCAGGAAAAGAAAAGGAACTTTGTTTTCAAGTGGTTCTAGTTTGCAGCTTCAAGTAATGAGGATGTTCGGAAACCCTAAGATCAATCCTGAGTTTGCTAGGAAACGCTAAGGGTTTTGTGTCTTCTTGGGTGATTATCTGGTAAGTTGGAAGTATAAAGAGCAAACTATAGCGTCGAGAAGTTCATTGGAAGCTGGATACGGAGATAGCAGCGAGTGCAACTGAGCTAATATGGTAAATTACCTTGATGAAGGACTTCTTGATTGAGTTGAGTCTTCCGATTGCATTGTATTATACTACAAGAATCAAAGCAAGAATCTCGTATTTCATAAGCATACCAAACATTTTTGGAAATTAATTTGCATTTTCTAGAGAGAAGGCCGCTCACAAAATTTTTAGAGTGTCGCACCGCAGGTGTCTACAAATTTCCATCTAGCTGATATATTTACGAAGGCTTTACATCAGACTATATTTCACTTCTTACCTAGCAAGATGGAGTTAGCGATATTCATACTTCCTATCTTAAGGTGGAGTGTGAATAGAAGAAGAGTAGAGAAATGACCAAATGCACATATTTCAGTGACTAACGACAGTGACCATTAGAATTGGTTAGTGTCATCGGCTGACTCCCTGGATACTTTTCGACAAGAAACTTTCACAACATCAGCGTCTAAACCTGCCCAACTCTCCATTGAGACCTCCATGGCTCTTCACTACGTAATCCATCCACTTACTCATCGCCAATAATGTTCCACTTCTGGTGAAGAGGCTTGACAGAAAGTCTCTTATTTTTACTTTACAACAAAAAACGAAGTATATGTTACTAATCCGCAAAACGTAAACAAGGAAATAAATTGGCAGTTGGAAAATAACATAAAATCAAGACGTTTGTATCCGATCTCTAGTGTTGTTACAAGCATCACATTATCATTGAACTTCAATAAATCAAGATTTAGATCGATTGATTTTGTGTCTATAGATGATCAGGTTTGTAACTTTTTAGTAAAAGGAAAGTATTAATGATATATTTCAGAATCAACGTCCAAACTAGACATGATTATCACCCGTTTAAGATTAAAAGCAAGTTGCCCATATTTGAGAATATATATATATAGAGATGTTTCTTTAACTTACAGAAGAAGGTTGTATAGAACCTTTCTAAATTAGAAAAACGGAAAAGATATGATTTCATAATTTCTAAACAAATCCATCTTACAGTCACCCAATGCAATAGAATAGTAGTAATGAGCCAAAACCACTTTGAATTAATCAATGTGTAATTTGATATCTTTATTTAGCCGATATCCTGATTAATTCAATACATTATGCTTCGTCGTTGAATCAAATGCTTACTTGATTTCTGAGATATAATAAATCTTAACTTGAATGATAAAAACATTCATCCACGACTGTGACAGTAATATATTAATAAAGTTACCAGGATTCACCCAGTAATCATATTACTCCTATTTTGATTAAAATTTACTTTTAACAGTATTAAAATGCTCTTATAATAAATAAATGTCTCAAGTCAAGAGACGAGCTAGGTATCCTAAACTGAGGGCACCTACTATTTTGATTTAGTTGTCCATGTCCCCTCTAAAAATATATTCCAATGACAATTTATATTGATACATATAACTCAATCAAGAGGAAGTCGTCCTTCGATCATAAGATGAAGACATCATTACAACATATGCTTAAGCAAAAGCTTTTCTGGTATTGACAAAAGAAGAGAAAAGACACGCCAGACGGGATCCAGCCAGTCGCAGTTTATTTGATCAGAAACGAAACGGAAATGAGTGGTATTAGACGATCCTGGTGGATATATACCTCGTCGTACTTCCATCCAGTCCTTATAATGAGTGGTATAACCCAGCCGAATGGTTCCTCTGATACAAGCGCGGCCTACTGGTTCTTGAATTCCCACCAGCTAATGAAGCAATCCACGAGCTGGACCCAACCCTCTGTTTTGAATGCGCAGTGTTGTAGGAGGCTGCTTTTCGCGACCTGCTCGCATTGTGTGCATTGTTCGGCGTTCAAGGACCCATAGCACTTCGAATGGGTGAACGCTATCGAATACATGTACGTACCACTGCCGTGATAGTCATAACCAGAATCATGCGCGTGATTGACCGCGCCGTCAAGGGCAAAGTTTATGGCACGAGCGTAATCTCCTGCTGGTTCGATGGACCTGCCGTTGCATGCGGATTCTTTGAAACTTACATCTAGGCTCTTTCCAACCATGGTCACGATGGCAAGGATGCTGAAAAATATGGCATAATTGCCATGGCAGGATGATGAAGCCATAGTCCTGTCGCCCTCCCACAGTGCTGCCTGTTGCTTTGTACAGAGAAATTATTTCACGGTATGCTTCCCGTCGAGTTTCGAAAGCATTGCCGTCAACCGTGGTACTTATATTCATCAGTGCGCTTTGGTTTTTGTTTATCATTCTGTCGCCCTAGTAAATGTACAACGTTGTATCTGATGTTAGACGGTTGAGTTTGTTGTCATTCATGTATATAACTCGCGGCACGGCCGAATATTGCGGGAAGGACAAACTTTTTCGTCATGAACAAGTGATTCTCTTGATTATAATTCGAAATCCGGCCAATTTCGATTGTAGCTCGGAAGAGTTACCTTAAATGCAGATCAACCATGGAAAGAAGCCGAAATTCATATAAGGCTCAGTTTGTCTCATCGAATCAACTTTTTACATTTCGGTAAAATCTAAGTTTCTGCTAATTAATTATATAAGATAATATCAGTTTTTTTTTTATTTTTAGGACAACTGTTATTATCGAAGTTATATAATTTGAAAATACAAATTTAAAAATAAAATACAAACTATTTTATTATAAGAAATTAAAATAAAATAAATTTTATTGACAAATTCTTAGTTTGTAGTTTGTTTATGCTTTAGAAATTACGACATATTTTGTAAATGTAATTGATATTTTGTTTTATTTATTAAAGTCTATAATTTTTTCAGGGTAAGAATTTTACTTTGTAATTGACGTTTCTTTTTCTTTAAATTACTTTGAGGGCGAGTATCTAAATATCTTAGTAGAATTTTCTTGGATAGGATATTTCCTTTTATAATTAGCATAACTTCTAAGATTTTCATATAGATCTTATATTTTACAATGTGTAATATAATTTAATTTTTCTTTAAAGTTAAGTTCTGCTTTTGCAATTACCTCCTTAGAATTGACAATTTAGAGTATTTTGAAAAACTTTTATTAAAAAATTTCAACATTTTTTAGTATTTTTTTATTTCACTAAGTGTTTTTATTTAAATTTGTAAATATTATATCGAATTAAGCAATTGATAGTTTGATAAAGCAATTTACTAAAGTGGCAATCAGTAATTCTAGAACTACAAAAATTTTATTGTTTAATTACTTTGTAAAAGTTATATGATCGAAAGGGAACATTACCGTGAAGTTACCTTAGAAAATCTCACCATTCATACCATTCTTAAAATCTCAAATATAATACATCCATGGGAGGTGTTAACATCATTTTCTCCGTTCGGTGTTTTAGACGTTTTCATCAAACATTTCTTGGATTTTTTTGGTGTTTGCGTGTGTCTCTCCTGTTCTTGGAATTGCCTCTACCCTTGATCCACCACCACCAGCTGCAACAAAACAAGGGACCAGCCGGGAGACGGCTGCATTCAGCCCGAGTCTTCCCCGGCTTTGGCTTCCATCAGCCCCTTCTGAAGGTTGGGGTGGAGCTAACGTGGGCAGCCATAAACTTTCATTCAACCTTCTCCTTCTCCCTGTCGGGGGTTTTTACAACCATAACAACAAACTGTTTGAGCAATTACTACGTTTGCCCTTTAACATGCTTGTTTATCCACTTTGGATTTATGATCGGACGTGGGCACTGTATCTCCTTCCTTCTGGATTAGGCCTTCAGCCCCTTTTTTCCAAAATCGCAGCTTAAGTCTTCACTTCCTTCTCTTCCCTTTAACTGCATATAACGTTCTCCCGCCTTCCACTTCCTCCCTCTTGCTTTCTCTGCATATAACACTGCCGAGGAAACCGGGATCGATCCTCCTCTGATTCCTAATCGAGCCCTCGCCGATTGCCTCCATACTCCTTGGGAGGTGACAGGCGAAGGGCGGAACATAATCTACAGAAGGAATTTTCAAGAGGATCGGGAGTGGCTCGTGTCGCCTTCCCTCATCCATGATGGCTCCGTAGAAAACACGTTTGTTGTTACTTAACCTAGGTGAGCTATTACATAGTCGCCCACGACTTATTTTTAAAAGTGTTTAAGTCGAAAATACAGTTGGTTCAGGGATTCATATTTACTAGCTCTTACATTCTAAACATGCGAAGATGTAGCGTTAGCTCCCAAAGTTTGCTTTTGGTTAACGGGCGTTGGACCCGATCCGGACATGACTTCAGACTCATGTCATTGTTTTATAGGCGTTGGACATGATTCGAGTGTTGGACCCAAACTCATGTTTGTTGATTTATGGTCAGATGCGACAAAAATCCTAAAGCCAACCAGCATGCACCACAATAATCACAATCAATAATTTAATCAAAGGTAGCGGGGAATGGCGATGACGGATGGCCTATGTACCTGGGTCCACGGCCCGTTAAAGGTGAAAATGGAGAAAATCGGGAGGCCCGCACATCCCTTTGTACATGGGTTTGTCAGTCGGGGCTGCTTTGGTCTTTGTTAGTCGCGTTTTTAAGCACGGAGATCCAACCTAAGCGGTTTGTTACTCTCGCCTTCAAGTCTTTGATCTCCGAGATTCGTCTTGTCGAATGCCCGTGAAGGGGGCGTCGTGTGACCCGTTGATGTCGATCCTCCATTATGTTGGAAGATAATGTCCATAGGTAGTGAATTCCTGGTTGTTTTACAAGTAAAATAGAGAAAATAAAATGGAAAATGTCAGGCCTTAGTATTGATTAAATTTGAACGAAATTCAATCGAATTGGATTAGTAAGGCATGACTTACCGTTTGAGGGAGGGGAATCGAGTCGACTTGTGATCTTTCGAGAATATCCCAAATGGCTAGAGAGAGTGGTCCCATGTCCAATCCGTTGATCCATACATGTTATGAACCCTACGAGAGTGAAAGAACATCGAAAGTAGAATGTTCGAAACGTACGACCAAAGAGACATGCATAAGTGGTTATGCCATCAAAAGAATGTGAATATAACCATTCATTAATTAGACCAATTAATGACAAGTATGTTTGTCAAATTTCACAAAGGTCTAGCGGTGGGATCTTTTTCAGCAAGGCAAAGAGTGATTCAACCAATCTTCGACCGTTTCCTTATATTGCAGCAAACATACGATCATTAAAAAATTCACAACTTTTTGTAAACTTGTCAATAATTTGTGAAATTTCACCGGTAGTAAGAAACTTGAATCTCATTCATCATGCCAAATTTTAGGAAAAAATGACATGTGGTGTGCTGCCAATAAAGTGATGAATGTGGCTGTTTAACCTGGATATGTCCCAGTCAGATAGTTTATAGGGGTGACTTTGACCCCTGAATTGACTGTGGGTTAAAGTGGCTCAAACTGAGAAATTAGAAGCATAACAGTAGCAAAGGATTGAAAATTCTAACTCTAAATTCTAATTTCACTCAATTCAGAGTTCAGATGTGCAAGTTATGCCTTCTGGAGCACAGACTACTCATCCTGCCGCTGGAAGGCAAGATGCAGGGGAGGACCCCGTCTTCCCTGAATTTTTGACCAACCAGATGGACCCGAATGCTAAGGCTCAAAATCAAAGTTATGAAAAACTGAAATTCGGTTCTAGAAACATCAATTTCATAGAATTCCAATGTGTGGTGTGAAAATTACGTAATTTTCTTTGCAACAGTATTTGTCAGTTGCAGGGTGCAGTGGCGTTTTTGTGTCCATTGCACTCCACTAATGATTTGATCAAATTTTGTTGCTTGAATGACAATTTTCAAAACATGAAAGATTTAGGCCAATAAAAGAGGAATTTGATCCTATAAGTTTCAGGTCAAATGGAGCTTTGCTGTTAAAGTTATTTCCAGAAAATCGAGTCAGCCTTCCTGCTCATGTGCACACCGAGGCTAACTCGCAGTCCAACTTTCAATGGACAAAACTCAACCGAAGAGGCCTCAAATGAAGAAGTTCAAAACACAAAAGTTTTAGATAACTTAAAAGAAAAGTGATCTCAAGTAGTTTCAGGAAGATCCAAGAAGTACAAACAAAGTTATGTCCAACGGAGTGCGACTGCTGCATCGTGGATACAAGATACATTTAAGCAAGGATCTCGTATTTCATAAGCGTACCAAACATTTGGAAATTAATTTGCATTTTGTAGAGAGAAGGCCGCTCACAAAATTTTTAGAGTGTCGCAGGTGTCTGCAAATTTCCATCTAGCTGATATATTTACGAAGGCTTTACATCAGACTATATTTCACTTCTTACCTAGCAAGATGGAGTTAGCGATATTCATCCTTCCTATCTTAAGGTGGAGTGTGAATAGAAGAAGAGTAGAGAAATGACCAAATGCACATATTTCAGTGACTAACGACAGTGACCATTAGAATTGGTTAGAGTCATCGACGGACTCCCTGGATACTTTTCGACAAGAAACTTTCACAACATCAGCGTCTAAACCTGCCCAACTCTCCATTGAGACCTCCATGGCTCTTCACTACGTAATCCATCCACTTACTCATCGCCAATAATGTTCCACTTCTGGTGAAGAGGCTTGACAGAAAGTCTCTTATTTTTACTTTACAACAAAAAACGAAGTATATGTTACTAATCCGCAAAACGTAAACAAGGAAATAAATTGGCAGTTGGAAAATAACATAATAAAATCAAATCAGGACGTTTGTATCCGATCTCTAGTGTTGTTACAAACATCACATTATCATTGAACTTCAATAAATCAAGATTTAGATCGATTGATTTTGTGTCTATAGATGATCAGGTTTGTAACTTTTTAGTAAAAGGAAAGTATTAATGATATATTTCAGAATCAACGTCCAAACTAGACATGATTATCACCCGTTTAAGATTAAAAGCAAGTTGCCAGAAGAAGGTTGTATAGAACCTTTCTAAATTAGAAAAACGGAAAAGATATGATTTCATAATTTCTAATCAAATCCGTCTTACAGTCACCCAATGCAATTGAATAGTAGTAATGAGCCAAAACCACTTTGAATTAATCAATGTGTAATTTGATATCTTTATTTAGCCGATATCCTGATTAATTCAATACATTATGCTTCGTCATTGAATCAAATGCTTACTTGATTTCTGAGATATAATAAATCTTAACTTGAATGATAAAAACATTCACTGTGACAGTAATATATTAATAAAGTTACCAGGATTCACCCAGTAATCATATTACTCCTATTTTGATTAAAAATTACTTTTAACAGTATTAAAATGCTCTTATAATAAATAAATATCTCAAGTCAAGAGACGAGCTACGTATCCTAAACTGAGGGCACCTACTATTTTGATTTAGTTGTCCATGTCCCCTCTAAAAATATATTCCAATGACAATTTATATTGACACATATAACTCAATCAAGAGGAAGTCGTCCTTCGATCATAAGATGAAGACATCATTACAACATATGCTTAAGCAAAAGCTTTTCTGGTATTGACAAAAGAAGAGAAAAGATACGCCAGACGGGATCCAGCCAGTCGCAATTTATTTGATCAGAAACGAAACGGAAATGAGTGGTATTAGACGATCCCCGTGGATATATACCTCGTCGTACTTCCATCCAGTCCTTATAATGAGTGGTATAACCCAGCCGAATGGTTCCTCTGATACACGCGCGGCCTACTGGTTCTTGAATTCCCACCAGCTAATGAAGCAATCCACGAGCTGGACCCAACCCTCTGTTTTGAATGCGCAGTGTTGTTGGAGGCTGCTTCTCGCGACCTGCTCGCATTGTGTGCATTGTTCGGCGTCCAAGGACCCATAGCACTTCGAATGGGTGAACGCTATCGAATACATGTACGTACCACTGCCGTGATAGTCATAACCAGAATCATGCGCGTGATTGACCGCGCCGTCAAGGGCAAAGTTTATGGCACGAGCGTAATCTCCTGCTGGTTCGATGGACCTGCCGTTGCATGCGGATTCTTTGAAACTTACATCTAGGCTCTTTCCAACCATGGTCACGATGGCAAGGATGCTGAAAAATATGGCATAATTGCCATGGCAGGATGATGAAGCCATAGTCCTGTCGCCCTCCCACAGTGCTGCCTGTTGCTTTGTACAGGGAAATTATTTCACGGTATGCTCCCCGTCGAGTTTCGAAAGCATTGCCGTCAACCGTGGTACTTATATTCATCAGTACGCTTTGGTTTTTGTTTATCATTCTGTCGCCCTAGTAAATGTACAACGTTGTATCTGATGTTAGACTGTTGAGTTTGTTGTCATTCAGTGAACTACTTCCGGTGAACCGCATCGAAAAAATTTGCCGAGGACGACCGGGTTGGGGTTGGAATCGGCATCACAGGTGATGTTTTCCGCCGGCGTCCCATTACTCTCGTCACATGTATATAACTCGCGGCACGACCGAATATTGCGGGAACGACAAACTTTTTCGTCATGAACAAGTGATTCTCTTGATTATAATTCGAAATCCGGCCAATTTCGATTGTTGCTCGGAAAAGTTACTTTAAATGCATATCAACCATGGAAAGAAGCCGAAATTCATATAAGACTCAGTTTGTCTCATCGAATCAACTTTTTACGTTTCGGTAAAATCTAAGTTTCTGCTAATTAATTATATAAGATAATTTCAGTTTTTTTATTTTATTTTTAGGACAACTGTTATTATCAAAGTTATATAATTTGAAAATACAATGCAAATTTAAAAATAAAATACAAACTATTTTATTATAAGAAATTAAAATAAAATAAATTTTATTGACAAATTCTTAGTTTGTAGTTTGTTTATGCTTTAGAAATTACGACATATTTTGTAAATGTGATTGATATTTTGTTTTATTTATTTTATTTATTAAAGTCTATGATTTTTTCAGGGTAAGAATTTTACTTTGTAATTGACGTTTCTTTTTATTTAAATTACTTTGAGGGCGAGTATCTAAATATCTTAGTAGAATTTTCTTGGATAGGATATTTCCTTTTATAATTAGCATAACTTCTAAAATTTTCATATAGATCTTATATTTTACAATGTGTAATATAATTTAATTTTTTTTTTAAAGTTAAGTTCTGCTTTTGCAATTACCTCCTTAGAAAGACAATTTAGAGTATTTTGAAAAAATTTTATTAAAAAATTTCAACATTTTTTAGTATTTTTTTATTTCACTAAGTGTTTTTATTTAAATTTGTAAATATTATATCGAATTAAGCAATTGATAGTTTGATAAAGCAATTTACTAAAGTGGCAATCAGTAATTCTAGAACTACAAAAATTTTATTGTTTAATTACTTTGTAAAAGTTATATGATCGAAAGGGGACATTACCGTGAAGTTACATTAGAAAATCTCTCCATTCATACCATTCTTAAAATCTCAAATATAATACATCCATGGGAGGTGTTAACATCATTTTCTCCGTTCAGTGTTTTAGACGTTTTCATCAAACATTTCTTGGATTTTTTTGGTGTTTGTGTGTGTCTCTCCTTCTTGGAATTGCCTCTACCTTTGTGTTGGCATGGCAAAAATCTTGGGCTTACGCTTAATTATAAGAATTCATAAATCCAGGCCCATTGTTTGAGAAACCCTCAAAGCCATGACATAAATTTCAGGCCCATTTTACGAAGCCCATAAGTCCAGGGGCTATAAAAGTGTTTACAAGCTCACTGTTATGAGAGCTCGCCAATGAAAGCGCTAAGTTTACGAAGGATTGTCGGGTAAGACTACGAAAATCAGAAAAGATCTTGGGTTCGAGATTTTCGGAAAAAAGGTTACGGGACCACTTTCCCATGATTTGAAAAGATCTTCAGGTGGAGAAAATCCGGGACACATCTCTAATTTATCTGATTTAATATAAGAAAACGAAATTGTTAAGTCTACGACATGTCTATCAGGATCAGGTTGTTACCAAGATTCTAGGAAGTTGATTGATAGGGCCTCGACCTGGCAAAATATCCTATGAATGTGGCATACATCCTAACCATATGTTGACATAATAGCCAATTTTGGGGCTAAATTGATCTTAGCCCACGAAGAGCTATGTTATAGCCCATGACTACGGTTTATGTCTACAGTCAATGTCTACGGCCCAAATCTGGAGAAGATAACGATAATGTCGTGACAACTGGGATCAAACCGATTCTGAGATTTGTGGAGGTCGTTTGAGAGAGCCACGACCTGGAGAGATTCTTTGAGAACGTGTCAAACACCCCAGACGGCACAAGATTTAATAAAAAAGGGAGATGATCTTCCTTGAAAAAATTACGATCAATCAAACAAACATACGTTTTGCTTTGCTCGTCACCCCGTCGTTGTTAGATACCCCGGCCTGGGTGGACTCGCGAGAGTTCTTTGGTCCTCACTTCCACCACCAGAGTGAGCCACCGTAGCTCTGGTAACCAAACTCCGTCAGCACTCCACCGTCGGGACGAGCAACCGTAGTCCCAGCAACCAATTTCGCCTTCGTTCCGCCACCAGGATGAGCAACCGTAGCCTTGGTATCCACATCCGCCACTACCTTCGACCGCACTCCGTCCACCAACCCCTAGCGACCAGATTCCACCATCCAAGTTCGCAAGTCTACAGCGTCCAGCAGCAAGTCTACGACGTCACCACCATCCGCACCATCATCTTTACTTTATTTCTATGGCCGTAAGCTTCTATTTTCTATTGTAAGACATCATTTGATCAATTCGAATCATTTTTTTTACTTAGTAGCGACCACATCCGAATCCATGTGAGTACTATTGCCAAATATTTCCAACGTGATTCGTTTCGTCGCGAACACCTTGATCCACCACCACCAGCTGCAACAAAACAAGGGACCGGATGGGAGACGGCTGCATTCAGCCCGAGTCTTCCCCGACTTTGGCTTCCATCAGCCCCTTCTGAAGGTTGGGGTAGAGCTAACGTGGGCAGCCATAAACTTTCAGTCAACCTTCTCCCTCTCCCTCTCGGGGGGTTTTTACAACCATAAGAACAAATTGTTTGAACAATTACTACGTTTGCCCTTTAACAAGCTTATCCACGATCGGACGTGGGCACTGTATCTCCTTCCTTCTGGATTAGGCCTTCCGCCCCTTTTTCCAAAATCGCAGCTTAAGTCTTCATTTCCTTCTCTTCCCTTCAACTGCATATAACGTTCTCCAGCCTTCCACTTCCTCCTTCTTGCTTTCTCTGCATATAACACTGCCGAGGAAACCGGGATCGATCCTCCTCTGATTCCAAATCGTGCCCTCGCCGATTGTCTCCATACTCCTTGGGAGGTGACAAGCAAAGGGCGGAGCATAATCTACAGATGGAATTTTCAAGAGGATCGGAAGTGGCTCGTGTCGCCTTCCCTCATCCATGATGGCTCCGTAAAAAACACGTTTGTTGTTACTTAACCTAGGTGAGCTATTACATAGTCGCCCACGACTTATTTTTAAAAGTGTTTAAGTCGAAAATACAGTTGGTTCTGGGATTCATATTTACTAGCTCTTACATTCTAAACATGCGAAGATATAGCGTTAGCTCCGAAAGTTTGCTTTTGGTTAACGGGCGTTGGACCCGATCCGGACATGACTTCAGACTCATGTCACTGTTTTATAGGAGTTGGACATGATTCGAGTGTTGGACCCAAACTCATGTTTGTTGATTTATGGTCAGATGCGACAAAAATCCTAAAGCCAACCAGCATGCACTATAATAATCACAATCAATAATTTAATCAAAGGTAGCGGGGAATGGCGGTGACGGATGGCCTATGTACCTAGGTCCACGACCCGTTAAAGGTGAAAATGAAGAAAATCGGGAGGCCCGCACATCCCTTTGTACATGGGTTTGTCGGTCAGGGCTGATTTGGCCTTTGTTCGTCGCGTTTTTAAGCACGGAGATCCAACCTAAGCGGTTTGTTACTCTCGCCTTCAAGTCTTTGATCTCCGAGATTCGTCTTGTCGAATTCCGGTGAAGGGGGCGTCGTGTGACCCGTTGATGTCGATCCTCCATCATGTTGGAAGATAATGCCCCTAGATAGTGAATTCCTCGTTGTTTTACAAGTAAAATAGAGAAAATAAAATGGAAAATGTCAGGCCTTAGTATTGATTAAATTTGAACGAAATTCAATCGAATTGGATTAGTAAGGCATGACTTACCGTTTGAGGGAGGGGAATCGAGTCGACTTGTGATCTTTCGAGAATATCCCAAATGGCTAGAGAGAGTGGTTCCATGTCCAATCCGTTGATCCATACATATTATGAACCCTACGAGAGTGAAAGAATATCGAAAGTAGAATGTTCGAAACGTACGACCAAAGAGACATGCATAAGTGGTTATGCCATCAAAAGAATGTGAATATAACCATTCATTAATTAGACCAATTAATGACAAGTATGTTTGTCAAATTTCACAAAGATCTAAAGGTGAGATCTTATTCAACAAGGCAAAGAGTGATTCAACCAATCTTCGACCGTTTCCTTATATTGCAGCAAACAGATGAGCAAGTTATGCCTTCTGGAGCACAGACTACTCATCCTGCCGCTGGAAGGCAAGAAACAGGGGAGGACCCCGTCTACCCTAAATTTTTGACCGACCAGATGGACCCGAATGCTAAGGCTCAAAATCAAAGTTATGAAAAACTGAAATTCGGTTCTAGAACCATCAATTTCATAGAATTCCAATGTGTGGTGTGAAAATTACGTAATTTTCTTTGCAGCAGTATTTGTCTGTTGCAGGATGCAGTGGCATTTTTGTGTCCATTGCACTCCACTAATGATTTGATCAAATTTTGTTGCTTGAATGACAATTTTCCAAACATGAAAGATTTAGGCCAATAAAAGAAGGATTTGATCCAATAAGTTTCAGTCAAATGGAGCTTTGTTGTTAAAGTTATTTCCAGAAAACCGATTCAGTCTTCCTGCTCATGTGCAGACCGAGGCTAACTCACAGTCCAACTTTCAATGGACAAAACTCAACCGAAGAGGCCTCAAATGAAGAAGTTCAAAAACAAAAGTTTTAGATAACTTAAAAGGAAAGTGATCTCAAGTAGTTTTATGCGATCAAAGATGCACAGTATGTCCAACGGAGTTCGAATGCTGCATCGTGGATACGCGAAACAGGATAGTTTTACTCTTCGACATTCAGGGACCTAGAACATCGCTTAAACATATTGTTTCGGGAAGTGGTAAACATGAGAGTTGTTCCTCATTAAGAAAAGGATCCAAAGAGTCTAAAATAAGTTCAATTCATGCACTGAGCAAAGTGTTATGCATAAAAACACGAAGCAATGACAGCAGCGACGGGCATCGTAAACTTCAGCATGTATCCATCCAAAGAATCGGCCATAACTCAGACTATACATGTTTAATTTTGACACACAAACTATCCACACGATCAGGGGAGAGAAAGAAAGAGGATAGACCTGAGTAAGCTCGGTTTCGTCGCTGGACAGAAGAGCAGTACCTCTGAGAGCAGACTGCCGACACTTTGCTCTCCATTTCGAGGATAGGGCGGGCTGTTATTGTGCATTCTGGTTTGTCGAAGCATGTTGTCATCTCGAGACCACTTCATCAAGCTTCGTACACCTTATTGTGACCTGCACAGCCACTAAATATGTTAAAATACAAAATGGCTTCTCACGGTGCTTAGACGCAGTCGCGAGAAGTGGTGTCCGACTTCGTCGTTAGCAAAAGGGGGGCTGTTGTTGACGTTGTCCACGTTCGAAGGGCCTGCAGCTGCTGCTACGAGAGGCATGGCCTCCTCTCGCCAGTGGTGAGACGCCTTGCGATGGTGGAGGTTGCCTCGCCGTTGACGCCGACGTGTTTCCTGGTCTAGAGGGGGGTCTCCATTGGTAGTTAGCTTACCTTGCTGGGTTTCCGAAACAATATTCTTGCCAGAGTCTCAATAGTGAGCTGTGCCCTTGTATTTTGTTCAGCGACGCCGCGACCCTAAAAGGGAATGAATGCTAGGCTGATGAGCCCTATGAAGCAGCTCTTTCGTGCAAACACCATAGAAGGGGGAGGCCAGGAAGGAGCGCATGAGAGTGTCCCCCATTAAAAAATATATATATATATAAGAACCCCCAGTTTGACAACCCCCGGAAGGATGGATGGATGGAGATGGATGGAGGAGAGAAGTCGGGAACGGGGCTTGTCCCCGTCAACATGATCTGCACTTTATAATTTGAATAAAGCCTTATTTTTTATACGTAGACCATGCACGCTTTTTGTTAGGGAGGTTATCATCATTCGGTTTAATTTCAATCTCTGCATATCTATCATGCGTAATGCTCATGTGTTTGATGCTTACCCACGCATGGCTTCCATATTAATCGCATATCTGTCGTTGTTATTTTCAGTGACTTGTGCCTGGCATGAGTATGAGGCGGAGGAGGAGGACGGATTACACAAAGCATCATCGAGACTAAGCGAGGGGCTAATAGCTGCCCAAGGCAAAAACCCCATTACTGAAACACGAACATATGGAACCGAGTGAAACCAAGGGAATCCAGGCATATTACACAGTCCACGTTATTTTACCTGAACCAGCAGCAATCCAATGAAAACACTCACAACACACAAGATTCAAGCTCACTAAGCCTCAGGGCCATCGGAAGCTTTCGTGCCAAAAGGATCATGAGTTGGGCCGACGTCCTGACCGATGTGGCGTTGAACAAGCCTCTGCAGATCTGCCATGACTTTATGCTCGCGCTTGGCCTTCTCCTCATAGTTAAACATGGCCAGCGCCCTCTTATCCTCAGCACTGTAAACCTGGTTTTCCTTCCTAATACGAATGGCATTCATCCTCTGGTGTCTACTACCGCTCATCACATAACCGAGGTTCTCAAACTTCTGAATCTCCTCAGCTGAGAGACCCACTTCACCTCTTCGTGGGATACGCTTTCCTTGCTGGACAAACTGTGCAATGGCATCTCCTTCACCCGGCCTGAGGGCACCGCCATAGCTGATGTGCCCCTCCGCACGTGGCAGCGGCATTGGGCCCACCACAGGCTCATTATCCAGAGCTGGCTTCTTCTGGGACTCTATCATCTCCTTGAACATGAGCGCCTCTGCATCAATCTCGACCTTCTTGGCTTCAATCTCTTTGCTGTTTCCATCAACATCAGAATCTTCTTTCTCATTAGAAAGAGAATCTTCATTGTCACTCTCCGATTGATGTCTTCGCCTATGTCTCCTCTTAGATCTGGAAGAACCCTTCTTTCGCTTCTTCAGTTTTGAATCCGAATCCTCACTTTCACTCTCATCGTCACTCTCATCATCTTCGGATTCAGTTTCACTGTATCTGCTCTTCCTTTTCCTCCTGCTACTACTCTTGCTCTTCCTACTTCTTTGACTCCTACTCTGACGACCACCTTTTTTACGTGATTTCCTCTTCCTGTCCTCTTCCTCATCGCTATCATCATCGTCACTCTCTGTTTCACCGTCATCACTATCCTTGACCATCCTGTTCTTATTCTTCTTCGACCTAGCCTTCCTCGGCCGCGAATCTTCAGAATCCTCCCCGCTATCATCATCCCTATCCCTACCCTTCCTCACACTTCTATCTTTCCTATCCCTTCCTCGGGATTCATCAGAATCGCTACCGCTCTCTTTCTCAGTACCAGATTCCTCCTTACCTTTTACCTTCCTCTTCTCCTTTTCCTCATCACTGCACTCACTCTTCCTTTGCTCCTCTTCCTCCTCCTCGGTCTCATCCCCCTCCTTACGCGGGGGGCTAGGTGTGCAATTCCAGATGCAGGATCTCAAAGCCTTCCTCATTTTCTGCCTCTTCAGCCTCCTGTACTCCTCCGTGCTAAGACCCTTCAGCTCCTCATCCTCGTCTGATCGCGATCCCTCACCTCGGTCAAGGTACGGCCGCCTCCTTCCAAACCTCCTCGGAAATGAATCCCCCAAATTCTCGTCGTTTACGGTTCCGTTCTTATAACCCCCTGGACTCCTTCCGTAGCGAGATCCTTCAGGAGAATCAACGCGGTCACGGTGGTACGACGAATCACGACGTCGATCATCATCTCTTTGATGGTCGTCGTAGCGGCTGTACGAGGGGCTGCGGCTACGGCTGCCACGTCGAGGCCGATCGAAAGGATCGTAAGTAGGGCTGCGACGGTGGTGGGTGCGGTAGCGCGAGGATTCCGGCGAATAGTCGGGGGTGCTGCGGCCGCTGTCGCGGCGGCGGGCGGCGGGGATCTCAACGACCGCCATTTGACGAGGAAATCGAGTTGGGAGAGAGGATCAGATAAAATTCATATTTCTAACCCTAGCATTTTTCCCTAAGCGACACGTGTCACAGGGCAACAGTTAATCTCACTCCACTGAGTGCTCGACCACCGTAAGCGTAGCCAAACCTCACAGCTAAAATCCAATTAAGACTATCTTTCACGTCCGCACGACTCCCGTTTCCACTCGCTCCGTCTGCGTCGTCTTCATCGCCCTCCACGTTTCTACCTTCCCCTCTCCTCGCGAATCTCGCCCCTTTCCTCTCCACTCAAGCCAGAGGAAACTTTTCACTCTCATTGCAGATCTCGCCGATCTTCGTGTAAGTTCTTCCAACTGTTGAACTTAATCGATGGCGGAACTTCCTTCGTCGGTTGACCGATCCATTGCTGCAGGGGTTTCTCGTGATCCTGTGCATAGGGTGTAGTTGCGATTGTCTCAGTTTTTGGAGATTCCGGGAAGTTTGGATGTTACCGTCAGTGGAGTGGAGTAGATCTGGAGTTTTCTGTGGTGGTTGTTGCTGTCCGTGGAATTGATATGTGACTGCTTGATTTGGGACCGGATTAGGGTGTAGTTAGGATTTGAAGCATTTTCTTTGGTTTGGTTTGATTGATTTGAAATTGATTGAGCTTTTGTGATGATGGAGACACTTGTTGCTGTGGCCCAGCATAGGAACCAGTACTACCTTAGGGATGTTAACCAGAGAGGTCAGCCTAAGTTTGAGATCGGATCCCCTTTGCCTTCAGAGTCTTTTAGGGAGCTTAGCTGCAGGACGTTTCAGTCTGGTGTGGGTTTGCTTCCAACCCCGTTTAATGACTTGCCCACTCCTGCTCCTGTCACCAATCAGACCCCAGGTTCTGGATTGAAGGTCATATTGCAGAGCACCCCAATTGCTATCCATGCGAAGGTGCGCAACGTTGAGAAGGATGAAGGGATTATCAGGGACGAGTTGTTGAACAGGAGGGTTTGCTATTCGGAGCTTTGGGCAGGGCCGGCATACTCAAATTCGCCCCCACCAAGTTCCTTGCCGATTCCAAAGTTCTCTCTGAGATCAAAAAGGACCACATCCTTGGACTTGCCCAATTCAGCTATGGCCGTTGATGGATTTTCAGTGCATTTGGCTGCAAAGTCAGCTCCTTCCTCGCCTACGAGGACTGAAAGTAGGCAGTCTAGAAAGGTGTTTTTCCACAGTTCTGACTCTGCGACGCAGACTCTGCGCCGTATCCTGAACCTTGATGACACTGATTAGGGAGGGTGTAGCAGTCAGTGTGGGCTGCTGTGATCTAGTTAGATTGTACATAAATCGAATAAGATGGTAAACGGTGAGTAATGTAGTGTTAGTTAGCTGTCAGTTGAAGTATGGTATGGTGACAATAGCTCTTGTGGGTTGATGACCTCCCCAGAATGAGAGACGGATATGGTGGCTCTTCGGTATCAGCAGACATAATGGGACGCTTATTGAGGGGATTCTTATGGATGACCTCTGATATGGATCGAGTCAGAATCACTTGTTGGGAAGAACAGTTTGATGACTTGGGTGGAATTAGAATTGTCTAGCGTTGTTGGTGGATCTCAGTTCTTGGGTATATGATCTGAAGAGATGACTTCTGCTCATTGGAGAATGGTATTGATGAAGCATTAATCCAATCTAGTCAAGGCTTGGATTTCTGATGTACAGACTGTGCAATCTTCTGTCACTCCTATACCTCTCCGTCACCTTTTGCTTGAAGTTCTAATGAGTCTCTAGTAATTCGACCTATTTACTTCCACCTCTCTCGAGGACTGAAGACTTAGGTCATTATGTCATTGTCTTCAAGTAGATTTTCCTTCCTCATCGTGTCCTAAATTGCCCCCCTTAAGTTAAGAGTTTAATTATTTCCAGTCTACTCTGTTCTCAGCCTTTGTTTCACTTCCGATCCTTTCCTTCTTATATTTCCCTTGGTTAACTGTTATGACCCCGTTCTCCCCCAACATGAGGCATTCCTTCACCATATTTTCTGTGTTTTAGAAAGAAAAGTGGTGAGGAGAAAGAAACAGAAAAGAAAAAAAAAGAGTTCTGTAGAAACTCTGATGTCATCTAGTCTCCTGTAAAACTTGCTATCCTGGAATACCCCGTTACCTTCTCAGCTGTCGAAGTGGTTCCTTTTTCATGCTCTTTCTTGGAGGATATCGACCCTGTTGTGCTAATTGTCGTCAGGTAATTGAATTATCTCCCCTTTTTCTTTTGTTTACAATCTGAATAGTGTTTCCGTGTTCATCTTAACTTTACCTTTGTTTCAGATCGTCAATAAAAGTCAGGGAGGAGGCTTATTTCTGCCACAGTGACTGCTTGCCAATGCTAGCGAGGAGACTTTGTGGGATACCTACTCCCTACTGCCTGTTGCTTTTGCTAGTTCCCCCAGTGTCCTGTCAATGTGTAGTTTGGGGCATCAAAGTTGTGCAGTGTATGTCATGTGTTTACGTGGTTAGCAGTCTCACCATGTGGGACTGGCTTAGTTGTTCTGCAATGTCAGTATCTTGTCAGTTGTGATCCTTCTGAACATCTTCGCAATGTCGATATGGGTACTACCCCTTTTTGCTTGGCTCTCCTTCTGTGGACTTAACAGATACTTGTACCTGTCATGTTATGGGAAAAAGGCTTGAGTCGTGTTTTAACTTTAAGTCTTGAGTGGATTTGTGCTTGGGTTGTCTACAAACAGAGATGCCACTGCCATTGCAACTACTGTCCAGATCATGGCAATGGTGGAATTCGCCGAAATGCTTTTGATTCATAGGATTGCCCCTTAGTTTGTCAGTAAACCTCCTCGGAATTGATGTGGTGTTATGGCTTATCTAATTCTATCTAAAGAAGAAAGGAACACTACTACACAAAACAGGCTTTTTGCCCCAAACTTGGAATGATTTTTGAAGTGTTAGGAAGGTCAGAACTATGAACAAACTGAAACAGACGACGTAGGAAACAAAGGGTCGGAACTACCCATTTCTTAATAAAAAGACAAAAAAAGGCATAATAAAGTAAAGAGGCAGACAACAGAAGCAACATGCCTGTGCTCAAGAGTGACACCTTCCCTAACATTTTTATCCCCGGAGGACCACCACAACCATCTACTAATTACACTCTCAACAGAGCGCACCCAAGAATGGTGCCCCGGCACCGTGTCATCGGGGCAACCTGTCGCCATATCGGTCGGTCGCTGGACACAGAGACTACATCCACATCTGACAGCGGCTTTATATCCCAGTTCCACCTGTCCGGCCCTATAACCCCGCCGATGGTGTAAATCTCGTCTCCCAACCCAAACATGGCAAATCCGATCCTCCTGCGGAACTCCGAGGCCAACACGGTTAACTTCCTCGAGTCCCCATCTTGCTTGATGATGTTGCCGTGGCTCATCACGTACATTGAACCGTTGAGCATGGTCATTGGACCCTGAGCCCACCCGTAATCCTTGATTGTCCACTGGTGGGCTGTGTGATCCCATACTTGGACATTCGATAGACCTTTATGCAGGACATGCACCTTCCCGTCGAATAAGATCCCTGAGCATGCTGAGTTGTGCGTTCGGTGGAGGTCGGGTAATGGGATCCATACATCTTTATCTGGGTCATACAATTCGGCTTGAGATATTGATTTTCTGCAGCTTGTAAAACCACCGGCAACGATAACTTTACCATTAAGAATACAACACGCAAACATAGCACGGGGCACATGCATGGGGGCGCATGGCGACCACTGCCGAGCTACGGGATCATATGACCAGACTTCATTGGTAGCAAAGCTTCCATCTTGGTCTCCAGTCAAAGGGTCAACAGCATCACTACCGCCACCAAGAACAAACAACCTTCCACCAGTGCAGACGGCGCCAAAATGTGCCAGGTGCCGTATCCTCGATGGAAGAATAGGAAGAGTAATCCAGATGTCTCGGAGAGGATCATAAAGTTGCCATAAGTTCTCAGGATCAAACGCGCACACACATAGGAACTCCTCTGCAGAACCCACTTCCAGTCGGGCCTTAAATAGCTCAGAACTCCGAATGGCAGCTCTCCAAGAGCGAGAAACAAGTTCCAATGTAGGGTGGAGGTGGAAGGGAACCCTTGCGAGGCACCTCAGTGCAACAGCATCAGGAAGACCTTCTATTAATCCAGACATAATATGCAGTTTTTCATCTATCAATGGCGAGCCTTGAGGCACTTGTTTCAATGGATCAGACAGGATGATAATCTGTGAGCATGACATCGAGCAGTGAGAATAAGTTTTTCAATTTTAATGCATTGCGTGATGCACCACAGAATCCGTAATATATTACCAAAATCATAAAAACATTAGTATGGACGATATAATCAGTTCAAACAACCTTTCTAGTCCATGACCCCATGTAAAATCGATAAACTCAGTGCACAGCGGAGGTACTACACAGGTGCCATCGTGCCCCTCAAATTTTAAGTAATTACCTAATATCCACATGTTTTTCTTATTGGCTCGCTTAAGTCTTAAATGTTGTCCCCCCCATAATTTATATCACTTCATAATAGCGCCCCCCCCCCCAAAAAAAAAAAAAAAAAACAAACTTTACCAGTTTCACCATGACAGAGCACCCCTTAGCCGATAAAAGGGGTGAGAACAAACATCAAAAGGCTATCTCCAAAGCTCTAAAATGCGACCAATAAGTTCTGGTGGAGCAACTTTATTTTTAAGTAATCATAACTTCACGTCTAGGTGCAGCGATTAGTAAAGTGTCAACATCAACTAAGCCAATGCCCAACTTTTTCTTAATGACTAATGTTCAAGACCAATAACGATATTCAGTGGGAGACTTCCGCACACTGTTTTCAGCAGCTCAGCCACCATGTCTACTCGAGCCAGTAAATAAGCCAGGATCAAAAAGCATTCACATTTTAAAAGATGTTTAAGTGATGCTCCTCCAAACGTTACAGAGAAGCACTTATTCCAACATCATAACTCTGTAATATCGCTGTCCCATCTTCCCTCTCCAACAGATCTTTCAAGCATTCATTCAAGCACAAAGTCTCCGGGAAAAGAATACCTAACACTAAGAGATAATTAAACCCACGTTAAGATATTATTAAATAGTCCCGATCCTTCTCTTCACTATGTAGCAATGAAGGGTGTAGCCGGTCCAAGAATGCGTCTAAGAATGCTCACTACCCTAAAGAAGTAACTCCTGCAGATATGTCTCTATCATTGCATACTTATCCAACAACATGTTATTTTCATCCAAATTTGATCCGGGACTCTCATTCTCCTACTCCACCATGTTTGATTTGGTTGACTTCTATATGGTACTATGACGAAAACAACTCAGCAAGTCTATAATTCCTATTCTCCTCGAAAGAAACTCAAAAAAAATTAAAATGACAGACAGAAGAAACCACAAGAAGAAGTAAAATGGAAATTTTAAGGAGAGCAGGATAGTTCAGGCTCATGGGTGAGGTAGGCTTGCTCATAAATCAAGTCCCAGTGGAGCATTTTCTCTGAAATCAAAATTGTAACACATCCAAGATTCAAAGGAAATGCATGGGAGACAATTAGTGCACCAGCATAAAGTTTTGAGACGCGCTCAGATGGCATTTATTTTTCCAGATATAACAATTTCGTATCATCAAGTCCAGACTTGTAATGCTGAGTATTATTTTCCATTGCATATTTCATATCATATCTTTCGGGTCAAGATACTGAAGATTTAGCAACATGTGCAGCTGTCTGTTCTTACCCACATCTCTTTCAAGTGCATCATACAATCATTCAACAGTGCAAAACCACAGGTCTTGGAGGATAGTTTTAAAGATCAAGTTTGTCACTCATCTTAGCCGTTCACTATTGTTCGTTCAACCCATTACTTAGACAAAGGGAATGCCTTTCGTCGGAATCATTTGATCAGAAAGCCGCTGGCTAATTGATAAAATCTTCTACAGGCATCACATCAACCCACGATGTGAAAACTGACTAGATAAACCCGTAACAGATTGCACCAGAAGCATGCTATGAACAACTTAAAATGCTTATGATGTGGATAAATATCTAGGCATCTTCAACTGCCAGCAAAAGCTAATCCACTTAATCTCCAATGCTATTGATAGAATCTAAAACAATAGCCCCTCTAGCAGTGTTCTTGTGCTGCTAAAATCTTAAGCAGACTGAACAAACATAGCCAACAAGAGATCCCTTAAGCTAAAACCGCAGCTCCATGACACCATTCCGTGTCCCCACAGACAGCTAATAAGACGAACTCAGGAAAAACACAACAGACACTAAAGCGCAACTGGGCTCAATCTCAACCACCCTTTTGAGAATAATCACGACCGACGTCACATTCTTATAACCCGGGGACAGCCACACCGCCCAACTCAAAACTTATAACCTCGAGACCGACGCATGGCCACAAACCAACCGCCGAAAACATCTGACAGCGAAAAAACTCACCCTACTTCGAAATCCCACGAAACACCAAGCCAACAACCGCCCACAAAGTCTCAATCACGAAACCGAACAACAAAGAGCGGGGAGGGGGGGCGGGGGAGACGCATCAAGTTTCGATTTTGACACCGAACCCACTTCTAATTCCACCGCCAAATTCAATGCCCACGAGGTTAGGCACCACCCAAACACATGGACGAAAAATCAACGGCGCCATTTCGTACCAACAAAAGAACAGTAAGAACGCCGAACAAAAATATTAGAAAGAAGGATCAGGAGATGGGGGGGGTTGTCACCTTCAGAGAACAAAGGGGAGAAAGAAAAACGTCCTCGAGGGGGTGGGGGGTGGAGACGTTGTTGTTGTTCGGATGGATTCGGACAATCGCGTTAAGAAAACGGGAAAATCCTGGGCTTCCACCCCTTGGATCTACTCATTCCTCTCATCTCCAATTTCCACTCACTTTCCTTTTCTTTTTCCTTGTAATAATAAATAAAACTCAAAATATATTTATTTATATATAAGAAAACCGTACAACATGTTAATAAAGTGATGTCATACGATGATGGGTCGACTGTACCTAAAATTATGGTAAGAATTATATAAATGAGAGTGATTGGTTGAAATTATGACACGACCTATTTTCAAATTAAAATTAATAGCTAAGCTATAATTAGTTAACATTCTTTATTGATTGTAATTATTAATATTTCACAAATGAAGTGAGGGGGAGGGGCAAAAAGAGGGAGTTACCAGTCAAACCCCGGGTCTTAAAACTCTCCCCCATGACAATTTCCAGAAAGAAAATTGGAAGGCATATTCCTTAAATTCCCCCAATGATAACGACAATCAAAAAGATCCAACCCCCCCAACCCCAAGTTTATTGTTATTAATATCATCTACTAAACGTAAGTGATAAGATCTTCTGTCATTTTGGAATCACCACAATTTGGAATCTGGACCCTCCTCCCTACTCTGATCATCTTTTCTTACTCAAAAAGATGAGTATGTCCCTTCTTAAAAACTTTTACCCCTGCCCGACAACTGCTACCCATTTGTCTTCCGTGATCTCTCTGCCCTTTGATGCTGATCGATAACTCGATCACCCACTTCGGTGATCTTTCTTCCATCCATCTCCTTACTTGGAAGCACAGCTCTTTCGACCGTAACCAAAGCAGGGGATGACAGCGATAGGGAATCGGGGTCCGTCCTCTCTCGGAGGACATTTCACTGGTCCAGATCTGAGCTATTCATTCACTGAATCCCAAAATATATAGGGGAAGATCGACAGGACCACATTTTCGCCATTATGATCATAGAAGCATTTCTTTTCCTAAGTAAACCAATCATGTACTGGGAATATCAAAAGAATATTTTGTGGGCCGCAAGAGCGAGGAGTACCTTTTAGTCCAGATAGAATAAGGTTACAATTTTCCTAAGGTTCTTCGCTTCCTGACATGTTTCCATGAGCAACTTACTATCATGGAAGGCGAAGCAAATCACCTGCTGTACTTGTGAGATGATGTCCATGTTGCAAAGCCTGCCCAAAAAAGGGATAATGAAAGAAACGCAGAAGTTAGTCGTCATGAATGACAACTGGATGTAGAATGATATTATGTAGAAAAGAAGTGTCGCTAGTTCATGCAATAACTGGACATAGAAATTTTCCAAAAGACCGATATTGGCTAAGGCAATTATAGAGTTTTGACAATATTACATCTAAAAAAGTGCTTATTTGCATACCTGCTAGCTTCAATCAAAGGCAGATGATCATTATGCGGCTTCTCTATCACATACTTCACCTGCTTGATTCAATACAGAAGCGAATGGTCAAAGACAAGAATATGCTCTCCTGAGATGAATCATGGTAAGCCATGATGCAGATATTCAATTTCCAAAGAACAAACATGTAGCTCCTGTTGTATTTTAATATTAATTCTGATGCAAAGTAGAAGCAAGTGTATTCAACTGGCGAAACAAAGATTCCACATCTAAAAACTTTTTAATTTGTCTTCCGAGCTCTTTCTTAGCATTTCGCCATAGACTATTTCATATGTCATAAGAGGAGAAGCATTAGTAACAATCCAGGCAATCCGCCAGCCAATCATATACTCTTTAGGAAAATTTAAGAAAGTTCAGAAAAGCATTAGAATAGCCTAATACGGTAAAGGAACAGAAGAGGAAGTTACTTTGGCCAGTAACTCCTGGCTCTCTGGAGGCTGCTTTTGCAGACTCTGTGGTAGGATAACTGTCAGCAGTTCCGGTTTTTCTGCTCTCAAAGCACCTCTAATTACAGCTGCATTTGTCCCTGATGCTCCAGATGTGTATATGTGATTTTTCTATAAGGATAAAAGGGATGATTTAAAACGAAAGGTCATGGCATAGCAAAAAAAAGATCAGCTATCTATTCTCATAGTCAACAGAAAATAAAGAGATAGTTTGGGGAACTAGTCGAGGTATGAACCAGTTGAGGTATTACAGAGAGAGTTCGTACAATCCCGCGAGAAATGATATGGACTAGCTGAGCACATTCATCTCATACCAAGTACCAAGAATAATAGGACCAAAATTTAACTCACCGTAATCACCATCGCATAGCTGAGAATCTCAATAAGTTCTTGATGCATAAATCCCATATTTCTTGTACCAAAGAAACCAATAGACCTTGGCCCCTGCTGTTGAATAGCCAGTAGTTCCTGTAGAAGATTATGCACAGAATTAAAACAAGACGGCAGATGGAAACAAAAGAAGCAAGAAATGCCACAAGAGACAGCACCTTGTGGATGAAGGAAGAAAAAAGAAAATGAGACCCATGATATGCTCGTTTTTATATAAGTATGTACGATATGCTTTAATGACAGCTTAATCACCATTTATATAACACCATAATGGGCAGTCAATTATTTTCAAAAGTAGATTAACCATAGTTACAATGTCCGTAAGGCAGGATAGGATATCCAGAGAATTCCGTATTCAATAGCTCTGCAGTTAATGGTTTTTTCCATCTCTGATGATAAGAAACGGCCATTTCATTACAAAATTATTTCTCGTCTAAAGCGAGCTTTTTTTCTATAACGCTACGAACATTGAGCCCAATAAATCAATGGACAAACAAGATTTGTATGGTGCTTGAAGTTCGTAAGACAAAATCTTTGTTTGTGACAAGGGCAGTATCATGAACAAATATAAGCCAATTGCATCCAGTAGGATATACTAACTCTACTCCCATAATCTTTAATAGTATCCCACCATGATATTTTACTCGCATCGGCACACATTGCCACACAAAATAGGCCTCGTTCGACAAATAAAATGAAAAGTTTACAAAATGTTCAAGACCCAGGTATAAGGGCACCATGCCACTTTTTTGACAAATTTTAGTAACCATTTTCTTTGTAAGTTTCATTATCTAGGAAAGTTTCAAATATTGAATTTTGCTTGTTTCCACTTAGCATAGAAATTATTTAAAGTGAAAATCCTCATAATAATTGGGCATATCTTTTCATGTAACGGCCGTCAAGTGGTGCATACATTAATGTGGCTAAACATGAAATAGTTCATGGAACTTCTAAAAGTAGAGATATTTCAGGAGAAAATTTCTATTTTTATAGCCAACAACGGATGCTTGTCACCTCCTACTCCATGGAACTACTGTAATGTCTACACATTACACCACAAAGCAAACAGTTGACTAATAAGGAACCAGATAGACAAGAGAAATGCAGTGTAAATTGTCAGTCATATAATTATTAAAGATTCAAAAGCAACCAACCTCAAAGCCAAAAGCGATATTAGGAACTACGACCAATTAAAGAGCTAACCTGTATATAATCGACTTCTGGGACAGGCTTTATCTCTGAAACCATGACAGACCCGGATCCTTCCACTAATGACTGCACTTGAGTTGGAATCTGAGTGCCAAAATCATCTTCGGAACCGATTAGCCGCATTTCACTCTCGTCTCCATTACAAGAACGGCTCGGGTCTAGGTCTCTACTCTTATTCCCATGAAGCCACTATACCAGCACATAAAAACAGAGTCCCTGATAGTAAATCATTAGTGTAAACCAAGAGCCAAAGTAAGCATGCGCAAGCAAACAAGTACGAGTCAGTGGTTCCCTTCGACAAGGGCAGCTGTGAAACAACATTAACCTTTCATGCCTGGCAAGTTACGGGCCTGACATTATTCTAGTTAGACTCACGTAAAAGCACAAACCGGTTCCATGAAGAGGAAGATATATCCATCAACGAATCAGGACATAGTAAAAAAGAAAAACCCACCGTCCTTCCAGAAAACGAAAGAAGTGGACACCCTAGACATGAATCGGAAATCCCCAACACAAGATTCGACACCATAACCAGCCATCGGTTGCAGCATTGCCGTATGACTTGACAGCAGCGACCCATGAACAAGACCAACCCGAATCACTATAACATTAGTCCATCCATGCAAAAAGGTACAAACCTTTCGATGCCAAATTACAAATCGGACTACGACCCAACATCCGGAAACACCTCGTCCTTACCGTCTGGGGGCGACGGGAGAACCCTAGCCAGAAGAGCGGGCGAACCGGGTGGTCGAGAGGACCGGCCCTTGGGGGTCTGGAATAGAATTGGAGGGATGAGGAGGAGGCGGCGGAGGAAATGGGGAGAGCCAACAAGTGGGTGGAACAAACAGGAACAATGCTCATCTTTCTCTTTCTCTTACAACCTCGGAAGCGACGGCGGCTGCCAATCAAAATCCTAAAGACAAGAAGGATTTTTTAAGGCTCTCTGTTTTATATTCCCAGGATGGAATCCCCCAGTTTTTTCCCTCCTCCCTCCCTGCCTCCCCTGGTTTTGACGGGATTCCCCTCACAGGTTACTGTCGCACAATCATCATCGTCATCGTCATCGTCATCGTCATCATAATCATCAAAATTCTCTCCCCCTCTCCCTCCCTCTAAAGGCCAAGCTTTACACCAACAAAAGGGGGAAAAAAGGAGGAGAAATGAGTTTAGGAAGCAGTAGCAACTGATGCCTGAAGTTCATACAACAAAAAAATTCGAGTAAAAATCAATCCATAAGAGGGTGAGGGTTGGGGGGTGTCCTTCTCACAATCACATGATCCTTGGATCCATCAATCTATCCATCCATCTTAACCAGGAGGAGGTGGGGGTGGGGGAGGGAGGGTATATAATTGCCTCCCTCGACTAGGATCGGGCCTTGTTTCTCTTGGCCCATTAAGTTATGGGTAGCAAATCATAGGCCCATAATTACATGGGCTTTGATAACACGGAGGCCCAAATGATAAAATGGGGCCAGTCTAAGCAGCTCTAAGAAAAGAAGAAGAAGAAGAAGAAAACATTTATCTGCTGGCTTTTGATTATTTTATTTTTGCTTCTCTCCTCTTTTTTTTTTTTTTTTTTGGGTTTGGTTGGGTGGGGTCTGATTAAAAAGCGGGGTGTTTTGTCCTTTTTACTAAAATATAACAGAGGGATTGCTTTTTCTTTTTTCTGGTTTTGACTGGGGAGGGGGAGTGTTCTCTCTCCTTCTCTCTCTCTCTCCCATCAACACATACACCACATACACCGTGTTCAATAGTTAGTTATACATTTGATTCCCTTACCTTTTGTGAGGGGATTGCGATTCGAGTTTGATCATTTGATTACATGTTCTTTTAAAGAGGATCCGATCTCTCTCAACAAAAAGTGTATTGGATTCTTTGAGAGTTGAGTTGGATTCCCAGTAGACTCCTAGTTGTTGTAAGTGGGATGGAGGCCCAACTACAGCTGCCCCGTGGAAGCAAAAGACCAAAACTACCCAAAAAAAAAACACACACACACACTCACCTCTTTAAACAACATTCCTAACTCAATTAAACTTGAAACCCCAAATCAATGATGCTTCCACTGGGATAAAAGAAAAGCAAATTCAAAAGTAAAGCCTAAAGGACCGAATCAAATTGCTCAAAGTGGGTTGGAGCTCAAATTCGTTTTAAAAAGTCTCTCGTTCTATAAATTTACCATACATAATCACTCTTGGAAGTTCTTTTTTTTAATATTTTTCTTGACCAAAATTCCGAAGGAAGTGAGGGCTTTTGTTGTTGGTTTTAATATGAACATGAGATGAGAAACCCCTCAAAGAAGAGGTTGTGGTCCTAAAAAAAGGTTAATTCCAAACCCATCACATCACATCATCTAACATGATTTGACATGATGACGATGATGACGATGATTAACATGAGCTGCCTTCCCTTCCCTTCCCTTCCCTTGCCTTCCCACACCCAGCAATCATTGCTGTTTATCAAATTGTTAGTAAATATCAAAATTCAAAAGGAGAGTGTGTCATAATAATGGCATCTCTCTCTCTCTCTCTCTCTCTCTATAGCTTTTGCCCACCTCCACTGCACTGCTCACCATCACGACTTTCCTCTTTATCCTTTTGTCAGTCTTCAAGCAAATTAAAAAAAAAAAAAGAGTTAAAAGAGTGTAGGACTTGACTTGGTATTCACTAGTTTTTTTTTTTTAATATATTCCGATAAATAAGGAGTTTGTTGTTGTAAGCTCATCATATCTTCTTCTTCCCTCCATCCTTAAAGTGAAAAAAGCTTTCAGATATTATCAATGGAATTGAGATATGGGAGGGGATTCAGCTCCTCCTTCTTTTCTTCCTTTTTCAGCTTTTTCATTTGTGGGTGATGATGACGATGAGTTGTTTATGGGTATTAGACCCCCAAGTGACCGTCTTTCTTACCGTGATCTTGTCATTGTCCGATGTTGTCCTAGTACTAACTAGATCAGGTAAGGTCAAGCTTTTTGTACTTTTCGGTTTTCTCAAAAAAAAAAAAAAATCCTCTCATTCCTTCTTTGGGATGTTCATTTGCTGTTGATGTTGGTCTGTGTAGGCGTAACCGATCCTTAAGCGTCGATCCGGGAGTTGGGTTATTCGATTTTGGCTCTATGGCGGCAGCAGCAGCGGCAGCCAACGTGCGGGCGGATTACCGAGGGATGTACTCCTGGTGGTGGGACAGCCACATTAGCCCCAAGAACTCCAAGTGGTTCTGCGAGAATCTCAAGGGTAAGGTCTACACCTCCTTCACCCTCTTAGGTCTGGGCTTTCGGAAGGATCTCTGTTTTTAATGTTAGATCGCGGGCTTTGTTTTTCCATTATCTTGGCGTAGATATGGATGTCAAGGTTAAGCAGATGATAAGGATCATCGAAGAGGATGCTGATTCATTCGCGAAGAGGGCAGAGATGTACTACAAGAGACGGCCGGAGCTCATGAAGCTGGCCGAGGATTTCTACCGGGCCTACCGTGCGCTGGCCGAGAGGTATGGTCATGCTACTGGCGTGCTCCGGCATGCGAGGAGGACTATGGCGGAGGCTTTTCCTGACAAGGTGAAGTCAATGTGGGAGAATGGCCATGATTCGGCTAAATATGGAGAGGACTCGGATGATTTCCCGCCAGAGAGGAGTGACTACGACATTGCAGCTGTCATGGGGCTGCCAGAGGAATTCATGTCCCCGGAGATGAAATCTGGGTTTGATGAGCTCGGTGATCTGTTTGGTTCATTGGGTGCTGGAAAGAGCTGTCTTTATTCGTGCAGCTGTGACGAAGGATTTCCAAGAGCGATAACGGGCACCGAGGAGGCCAAAACTGGAGGTGCATCCGAAACATGGGAAACTGAGGTAAAAGGGTTGCCTCTTGCGGAGAAACCAAACCACAATCTGCTTTCAGGATTGGAATATTTGACTTTGCAAGTGCAGGATGCGGAAATCATTGAGAAACAGAAAGAACTCGGAAGACTACAACATGCCGATGTCGATGATTCCTTGCAGAAGTTGAAGAACATCTGGTTTCAGTTTCAGGAAGAAACGACATCTCTTTTGGCACGGCTTCAGGGAAAGGTTCGGCTCCTGGAGGATGAGGAATCTGGCATTGAGCACTTACAGGAGGAACTCCGCAAGGTTCATGAGGAAAACACACTTCGGCATTTGGAGATGGAGATCTCAAGCGGAAGGGAAAGGTTGCAAAAGCTAGAAGCTGATTCTGATCAACTGGCATGCATTCTCGAGGATGTACACTCGGCCGGTCTCGATCCAGAGAACCTGGTGCCGACTGTAAAGGAGCTCCATGCTCAGTTAGCAGAGACAAAGAAGACGCTTGAGCAAGAACGAAGTGAACATGCGACCCTGCAGGAGAAATCAGCATTGTTGGATGAATACATCGAGAAGAATGTCCTGCTGGAGATCAGTGTTTTCTATTTAGAGACACAGTTGGATGAATTTCGAGATAAAATCCAGTTTCTGGAAAAATCATGCGAGTCTCTCCTGGGTGAGAGGTCGAATGCGGCCCTTGAGAGTGATTCGCTCACCACTCGGTTGCAGGAAGCTGCTGATCAAAACAAGAAGTTGAAGGATATGAATCACAGGCTGGAGACATCGCTTTCTGAGGCAAACTCGCAGCTTCGTGCACTGATGCTGCGAGCAAAGGGCATAAACGATTACCTGCAGAATGCAGAGAAAGATTATGAGGACCTACGGAGAAAGTATTCTGTTCTGGAGACGGAGAAAGAAGTGTTGAAATCCGAAATCACACGGCTGCAGATTGAATTAAAGAGGAAAGAGGAGTGCGAAGAGGAGTTAGAGAAGTTGCTCGATGCCAACATCAACGGCCTCCTTCCGAACAGAGGCGCACGTGATACCGGGGCAAGGAATTCCTCGTTGTTGTTCAAGTTCCAGACTCTAGCGGAAGCCTGGAAATTCTCACAGGTCCAAATTTCATGCCTGGAGCACGAGAATCTCGTACAGCAGTCTGAACTTCAGTTTCTCTCGGATGAGATTGATGCCGGAAAGGCAACGCTTAATGCAATGTCAAAGTTAAAGGCTGTCTCTCCCACAGAATCTGTCAAATTGGACCATGATGATACAAAGAACGTGATGCAAAAAGTTCACGACTGGCGTGAATCCTTATCCAAGATTGAGGAGGAGTACCTTGAGTGGGGTATCGAGAAATCCGTGCTATGCTCATCACTCTTGCAGATGAAGCAAGGGGCTGCCGATGCAATGTCTGATCTTAACAAATTGAAGATCGAAAACCGTCATCTGAGGAGTGAGATCGCAGATGTAAAATCAGAGAATGAAGTGTTGCTGTGTGAGACTCTATGCGGAAAGGATTTACTTTGCGAGAAGGAAAACAGAATCCTGGAGGCTGAGAAACTATTGAAAGCAATCGACTGTGAGGACAAAAAGGTTCAGAGGAAGCTGTACAACCTCAAGATGGAGCTCGCTAACGCAAAGCTGGGGAAAGAAGACCAGGAGAAGCAGATTTCGAGACTTTCTGAAAACCTTAATCAGCAGATCGTCGAGTCTGGCTGTCTTCGGGAACAGATAAAGTTAATGGAGCGTCAGTTGCTTGATGTAAAGGAAGAATACCGTGAGGTTTCTAGAAAGGAACAGATTAGGGCTGATGAATCCCAGGTTTGGGAAGCACAGGCTACCGCAGTTCTCTGCGAGTTCATAATGTCTGGTCTCAAGTTGGCGATGCTCGAAGATAGTGTATTTGAGGCAGCCATTGCTCAAGGGAAAGAGAATGACATCAGAATAGCAGAGATAACACGGCTAACGGAAATGGTTAAGAGATTGGAAGGTGAAAATGTCGAGTTAAGCTCTCGGGTGGATGCTTTCACGTCCGTAATTGAGAAAGTAACCACTGTTTCCGAATGGAGAGATAGAAAATGCAGGACTGGCACTGAAGCTGAAGATGAGGAGGTTGCAGACAAGGTGGCCTTTCATGAACCTGATCTCGAAATAAGTTTTTCACAGAACGAATTCACAACGAAGGAGATCGTGGTGGATCAGAGTTCCGGGTTTCTCCATTTCTCTGACAATAGATCGTCAGTTGTAGAAGCAGATGACAGGATGCTCGAGTTGTGGGAGACCAGTGATGCGAGTGGTAACATAGACCTCAAGGTCGGTAAACCTCTGAGAGTGAGCAGGCCCGATGATTTAAAGTCCGACGACTCACGAAAGGATCATAAGGATCCCAACTGTCCTGGAGAATCACGAGATGATAAGGAGCACGTTACTGATAAGCAGGAGATAATTGAGAACATCACTGAGCATAAACAAGTGGGGAGTAAGAGGCGACTCTTGGAAAGGCTCAATGCCGATGCCCAGAAGCTGACGAATCTACACATAACTCTGAATGGCCTGCAGAGAATGGTGGAGTTGATTGTGTGGAGCGAACAAGAGAGAGGTGGAGAGTACAACACCATCAAGTCCCAGCTAGACGAAGCCCGGGCTACCACTGCAAAGCTATCTCAAGCAAATACCAAACTGGTCAAGGCCGTTGAGAAGCGTTTCCGTTCAAGGCATGTAAAACCAACAAGTGAGGCCCCCGATGACGGTGAAAGCTTCATAAGGAGGAGGATATCGGAGAAGGCACGGAGAGGGACAGAGAAGGTCGCGAGGCTGCAGTCAGAGGCCCAGAAGCTGCAGTTTCTCCTGTTAAGGCTCAGTGAACAGAAGGAAGAAAAGGCAAGGACCACAGCAAAAGCGGTCGACAGGAAGCCGAGAGTTTTGCTTAAGGACTACCTAAACAGCAGATCAAGAAATAGCGGCGGCGGCGGCAGCCAAAAGCAGAAGGCGCAGTTCTGCGCTTGCGTCCAGCTTCCCAGCAGAAGAAGTTGAGAGATCACAAAAGTCAATAGGAATGTCGAGGAACAGACAGTTTTTCGACAAATTTGAATGACTAGGCGACACTTCGGCAGGCTAAGTACACGTTGGTAATCATTGCTTTGGCACATTATACTCTTCTCTGTACTGCAGATGCTTCAAAAGGTTATCCCTTGTGATCTTTCCCAGAGGATCTGCTTGCTTACAACACTGCTCCGAGTAGCCAGAATCGTGGTGATCACGAAGTGCAACCTCTGGATGCAATTTGTCTCCTGCATCGATGATGATATTATGGAGCAAACAGCAAACGAGTATAATGCTAGGTAGTTTCTGCTTGTCAGGTCTCCACATAACCTTGTTGAGGATCCGCCAACCACCCTTCAATTGCGAGAATGCCTTCACGGCAAACAATCTGACGGATTCATGAACTCGATTGAACTCAGAAGTCGATGACTTAACCATATCGTTTTTGTAAGGTGTTATAAGCCAGGGAAGGAGAGGATATGCAGCACCACCAACTATGAACTCTCTTGCATCTCCACCACCAGCCAAAGCCCTTACATTCCCGGCCAATCGTTCACCCCTTTCACAAAGTCTAAATAACCCTGAGAACTTCAGTAGTTTGGAAACTGTTAATCCTCCTGGCCATCCAGTGACTATGTCGAGGAACCTTAGCTCGTCATCGACAACCCCCTGCATGAACATGCTATAGTTATTGACCTGATCACACCAATCGTCAGATGTTTGCACTGCCGGAAGAGTCATCGTGATGTGTGTCGCGTCAATCGCACCGCAACAGTTGGGCAGGCCACACGAAGCCTCAAACTTCTCTTTTATTTCCTGCATCCTATTGCCATCTGGCCACTTGAGATGATGCCTGCCACGTTCTTCGAGAGCTTCGATGAATCGCCAGGTGACCTGGGATACCGTGGACTGTCCAACCCCGAAGGACTCCCCAACTGAGACCTGAGATTCCCCGGACGCCAATCTCCTCAGGGCAATCGCCACTTGTTTCTCCACGCTGAGCAACCTCCCTTCAATGTTGATGAGCCCCGAAGGTGGCCTGGAGATGAGATCTTCCCTCACAAGGGAACAAATATAGCTAAAGGTACCCTTGGACAGCCTGAAGAAATGCTTGAACCACTCCTCTTCATCCATGTCCGACGACAAGCCTGCAAAGTGGAATGCACAATGGTTGGACTCTCAAAGCTCTCATCAGCAACGACAATGCAAACAGCGGCTGTTTAACAGCCAATAATCAACTTTTGCCTTAATTCTAGCGACCATAATCAAAGGGAATGATCTCGGCCGCGATTTTTTTAACGATCGACAACCACAGCAAACAAGTAAAAACAAACAGTAACGCCCTCCCTGAGTCATCCACACTAAACACCTTCCCCCCAAAACCATAATTCCGTCACATCCACAGATTAAAGAAACCCTAAAGCCCCAAGCGGAAAAGAAGACGAAGGGGGAAAGGGACCTGGAGAGGAAGAGCAATTCCGGCGGTGGAAGATGGGCCACCAGTCGGAATCGGGGACGCCGGGGTCGACCGCTGGACGGGGCACGCCGGAGATCCCCGTCCTCCGCTTCTTCATCTTCATCTTCATTTTCTTAGCCTTAGTCTTCTCCTGGGCTCCCTTCTTCTTCATCGCCGGATCGTCCTGCGCTCCTTTCTTCCTCTTCTTCTTCTTGAACTTCTTCACAGGCGCCATCCCAAACTCCACACGACGCGGCACAACTGAAAATTTTCAAGCCCACGTCCAAGACAACGAGGAGCACGCACAGCACGAACAAACAGCAGGAAAAGGGAGGGAGTGAAGTGGGCCCACT
Source organism: Melastoma dodecandrum (assembly GCA_029817715.1). Lineage (NCBI taxonomy): Eukaryota > Viridiplantae > Streptophyta > Magnoliopsida > Myrtales > Melastomataceae > Melastoma > Melastoma dodecandrum. The sequence goes on along the minus strand of JARUPY010000397.1, from coordinate 4,209,832 downwards.
GGGCTGGTGTTTCCCGATTATTGGGCTCTACTCCTGGGCCTGATAACACGTTAAGTTCCACATAACACCGGGTTCAACAATCATTACAATCACTATCCGCAAGCGCAGTTAATTTGCCTCCAAGCAAAATTGGCCTGGAGTACTTCCTAATTGCCTCCAAGCAGTTAATTTGCCTCCAATCACTATCCGCGAGCTTTTTAGCTTTTAGAATGTCCTGGAGTACTTCCTAATTTCGTACATGATCGAGGATATGGACACGAGGTCCTTGTTGAGCGCCGATCCCCCGGAGACTTTCTTCATGCAATCCGTGAGCCGGGTGTAGTACAGCAGCATCTGAGTCAATGCGGCCTTCAGTATCTCCATCCCGCACAGGAAGTTGCTGAATGAGGTTATCACGTCCTTGTGCATCAGCTCTATCGATGATTTCCACCTGTTCACAAAGTCCTTCACGATCGGCTCGACTTCTTCGACTGTGATCGCCCGTTCGGAGGTGGGAGAGGACGGGTCTTCGGCTGGGTGATTAAAGAAGCTATGAATGAGTGACAAAGTTTGTCGGCAGATGCCTTCAAGGAAAATAGGGATTTTCGCTCCGGCAACTTACATCCTCTGGTCTTCACAAACTTGATTAGATCCCCGAAATGTTCCACCAGCAATTCTTCCTGCAGAAGGATATAGAACTTCTGCAGTCAGCTCATGCTAGCCGGCAACATTAAACAACCGGAACGTCAGACCCATATACCACAAATATTGATGTATTGCTCTTCAGAAGCTCCTCAAAGTGCATTTGTATCTTCCCACCCTCAGGGCTGGCTTCCTTTGTAATTTAATAAAAAAGTGAATCATACATCTGCCAATGCCAAGATTAAATTTGACGAGGATGGTATAGCCAGAATGATGATTCTGATCTACCTTGAGGACGGCTATGGTCATGTCGTAATTGTTGATAAGAAAGACGGTTTGTGGCTTCGGTTTGACGAAAATCTTTGCTAACTTCATGATTAAATCGTCCATTGCCATACGTAGACGATCCAAGTTCAACTCGAGCTGAAAAGGAGGAGATTTTGATTGATAAGAACTCTCTCGACAGCTAAAAGGAATGCCTTGACAAAATATCAACATACCATACTCACTTGTCCGTCTCCATACCCAACATTGACATGGATGAGTGATGCAGTAAACTCGGCGTAACGTCTCATCACATAGTGAGGATGGACATCATATTCCCAGAGAGTTCTGACATTGGCATTGCGAAGGCTATTGAGGTGAAGGTCAAATACCATCTTGAAACGTGGCCACAAAGAGAGATTGACCTTCATGAATCCAGTTCTAACATTAGTAAACATTTTTTGATTCTACTCAAGGAAGCAAAATGATTGCTCGAGTCACATATAGTGAAAATGATTGAAATCAAAAGGCAAATTATAAAAGAGGCAGTAAATGTATTTGTGAACAAATAAACAAGAATAAAAAAAGCTAGGAAAGCAGATACAACCAGCAGGAGCAACAAACCTTGTCCAGATAAGAATCCAGCCATGGTGTCCGTCGACGAGACATGACCAGCTGAAAAGAAGTGCAGATTGCATAACTGGTAAATTACCAAATCCCTGACCATTTGACTTGTACATTTTACATAAGCTAGAAAGAAACAATTTGATTCCTTCATTCACTAACAGCAACGACAAGAAAATAAAAATTTTCATTAGCTCCAAATACCGTTACATTCCAATTGTTTAATTTTAGGGACCTACAAGTAACTATTAAACTAGGACCACAAGGACAAATTTGAACTACAGGTATCACTTTGAGAACATTACCTGGTGATGGTGTGCAATACGTATCATTAGCATTAAGCCAATGGCATCATAACAGTTTGGTAGTATCGTGCTGAAATGTTCGTTGATGACAGCAAATGGACCTGGTTGCGATCAACAAACAGAAAGGGCATGCATCACAAGGGTACAGCACACATATCCATGGTTGAGTAGGATCAGAAAGGCTCTATAGCGGCCAACACCAACTTCTAAAGCATCTTATGTCGAAAAGGATGCATGGAAAGTAATGAACTAACCCGCAAAGATATCATAGAATATAGATTCTTCTCCAAAGAAATCATCACAAAAGAGATACCTGAAATATGATGAGTTAACACTAAGAATACAACCAGGAAGCGGTAAAAAAGGCACAGTTTCAAAATTTCCTTTTGCTTTAGCAAAAAAGATGATAGAGAAAAGTAAATAAAGCTTGGTATTACTCTGAAGTAGCAGTATCCATTAGCAGTTTGTGCAAACTTCGGAAGAGGACTTCATATGGATACTTCTGGGAACTAGCTTCAGCAATATGTGGAATTAATGCAGGTTGATCGATTTCCTGAAACCAACATTAATGGATATGAACTATTCTTGCACATCATTAAAGAAAACAACAGCAAAAGCTACATCAGAAAACAAAATAATATCCTTTTAGCAACTCTTATTACACAGAAATAAAATATGGGCACTAGCAAAAGCGTAAATCTTTTAGAGACATCACTTGCATATTTTGTGTTAAATCCTACAATCTCATTGCAATGATAACTTTGAGCAGACTACATAAGTCCATTTTATAACGACATCATCAGTCTAATCTCAATGTACCTTACACCTCGAAGATCAGAGTTGCAGGTCATTTGACCAGTTAGAAATTGGGAAATCATGATGTTCTCCACAAAATAGAGGCAGATGACTTCTCATCTTAGCACAAACTAAAGAGAACAGAGGATAACACTAAAATTATTATGTGAAACAACCCATGAAGGCTAACGCCCTATAAAACTGGACCCACAGTCCCTCCAGTTCATTAAAAAACATCCTTCAGTAAAATGGAATCAGCAAGGCAACTCGTTCTTTTCTTGGGGTACTAATATTCGTATCCATAGGGAGTCCACACAACGATGAACTATTTATTTCATTTCCCAGGTTAAATTTCAGGACATATCAATGACTCATCAATCTAGATACATGCCTAATACCCCCAGCCTTTGCCCTGTTCACTTGGCCGAAAAGTATTTTGAGAATTTACAGAAGCAAAAAGCACCAAATAAACTTGTTTCTGTCCAAAGGTGCTTTCTAGTCAACAGGAAAGGAGATTAGCCCCAATAACTGGACCAATATAAAGGAATTGAGAAGTCAAAAAAAGACACCTTCAAAATATTGATCCTTCCCCCCAAGGCAAATACTGAAGAACGGTTCTTCAAAGGCTCTCTTCCTCTAGAAAATATACTAGCACTCCGGGTATCGACTCCAATCAGATCACTAGCTGTTGCTATGTCTAGCTGCAATTTTTCCAATGCCTGTATATAGGCTCGGAAATGTGCACTCAAAACCTGCATAAAAGACAAGTTTTTCTTATTCCTGTCAAACGCAATTGACAAATAACCAAAAAAGGCTCCCTAAGTAATTGTCCAAGACCTTAAAGGGATAAGAAGAACAGCCAAATAGTCATTTTGGCATCATAAATATTGACCTATTTTCTGGCCAGGTTTCTAATTAGAACTTGGAGATGACAACAAGCTTCCATGGATAGTGTAGTGGTAGCGAGCAACCATCAGCTAAAGAACAAGGGTAAAATTTCCAGGCTTTTGCCCCCTTAAGGAGGGGAGTGTTAAAAATAATTATGGAACATTAAAACTGATCACTACATTCATGCAGTTGATAAATGAAAGTCAATAGGACCTGAAATCAATTGAAAGAGATAGAACCTATCAAAATCTTGTTTTTCTCGAAGATATGACTAATTACATTGACTAAAGTTCAAAGTTTTGTGGGGTAACTTATAAAGGAACACGTATCAGAAATTTGTTCAAATCCTTTCATAAAATAATAGTAACATGTGAAATATGTTACCTTTAATCGCTGATTTATTTGGAGTATCATCTATAAAGTTATGATAAATCATTCACTGAAATAATGTTCTACAACTTGGTTAATGATTGGACGAATTAATCCTAATATCACTATTTTATTACCCACCTAGTTATCTGCCTCGTGTTGTAGAGTCGATAGCAAGAAAAATAACGAAACAAAAGTGTAGGTTTCTCTTGTTTACCTTGTTCATTGTATCCACGTAGGCTCCACGAACTTCAACATAGATCTCGTTGCCATGTTCTTTTAAAAAGGAAATAACGTACCTACAACACGTCAGATGAAAAGAAAAAATTCAATTTAAATACAGATTATCATAAAAAACTGACAAGTAACTTGTGCTGCAAGGTATGCATTAATACTGTGCTTTTGATCAGATTTCAAAACCCTTGTTTTTGATATGTTCAAACCGCTTTAGAACTACACAGGTAAAGTTACGCAGGTTGTTAGTAAGACTGTTATATAGTGGTAATCGCATCAGCAATTTCACTCTGAATAGCATCCCAGAGAGATATAATGGTTCAAGCCAACAGAAAAAAGTTTGTTACTTGTATTTCAAAAGAACACTTTGCTGAAGAATCTGAATATTTGTCTTCGGCTTCCTCAAGGCATAAAGTTTCTGAACGATGAAGTCAAAAACCTACATGGGAGAAAGACCAAATGGAAATGTTTCAGACAAGGTCAAATAGAAGCAAAGCAAGCCAATGACAGTGACCAGAAGGAAAAGGAATTGCATATCCAACTCAGAAGGCCAGTCTAAAGTACATACAAGTCCGCTGGAAAGCAAATAAAAGTGACACTGCAAAAGGAGACCTAACCGTTCAATGGTCAACTGAAACAATGATAGAATGAAATAAACATAGACGATTGACATTTCCGTTAGCATCTAAATTCGAAGACAATTACTAAGAACAAAGTGTGGTTTAAATTCTTTATTCTGCTCCCAGTCAACCCGGAACTTGTAGCACAAGAAATAAAGAGCAAAATGCAGACAATACGGAATAAAGCCGGCAACACTAGAGAGTCCTACGAGCACATGTTCGGGTATATCAAGTCTGTCAAGATGAACCTTTGACACTGCCTTCTGCCGCAGCTGTTCAAGCTCAGGTTGCACATCTTTTAAGGCCTTGGACGCCTTTACCATTGCATCAACTTCAGCAAACTTCAGCTTCTTGCTTAAAATCTCCAGATATTTCAGGTACTCATCATTTACCTGTAATTCAGACATCACATGATCTTTCATCAATGAAATGTATTATTATGATTATATTAGAACAGTGGCAAAATTACGAATTCACAGCAGTTTTGCCTTCTTTGGCCTTGCTTTACAGTGAAATAAATGAACATACAGAAGAAGAATGCCCATCACACCTTAGCATTCTGTCATTATTAAACAAAAGGAAATATTTACCTCTCCATCAACAAGCACATCAATCATCCTTGGAGGGATAATAATATCTTCTACGGACTTTGGTAATTTTGATTCTGCCTCCTGTTGGTCAAACATAAAAATATCATTTAGAATCTAAATGTCCGATTATGCAGAAAAATGTGACTAGATACAGGGAAAATCAAGGATTACAATGAGAAATAAGAATCAAAATCCAAAAGTAATCACATTTTTCCGCATAAGTGAGGGCATTTATAGAAATGGATTCCTGAGTCTGTATCTGGACTAGTCACCTTGAAGATTTGCATCGACCAGGAATACGATTATCACAAACAATTATGGAATAGTTTACAAAGGATATGGACAATGGAGTACATAAGGCAAACACTAGACAAATAGTTGTATAAGATAGAAGCTTCGACCACCAAAACAGAACAATTAACAGGATAATTACTCAGGGTCGGTAAGAAACCAGAAACAAAGACAACAGAATTACAATGATTATAGACAACTGCTTCAAATAAACTTCTAAAAACACAAACAAAGGATTTATAGCGGAAGGAACTGGAATTTATGTCGAATTCCAGTAGAGATAACATTTTTTGTACCATACGAGAAATCTCCTATACTGGACATGATGTTTAAGTTTTGTCAGTGGTTGGAGTGTGGAGGATCATAGGGATTAAGGTACCAATTTTTGTCAGGGTCCTCGGAGAGATCATAAGCAAGATGTGCAAGGACCTTACGCTCAATAGCTTTGACAGTCTTACGCTCTATGTAGTTGCTCAACCACCGAATGTAGAATTAGATTCGCTTGAGGTGGGTTGGATTCTTCCACGAAGGCCGAACTCATTCCCTGTTACTAATCAGAGTAATAAAATGGTTATAAAGCCTCCAGTTATCAGGAAAAGGGGGCCTGCATAGGCATCGTCTTCTCGGTGGAGGTCTCATCCTTTCACCTGCTACCAGTGTCAAGCCACGACCTGTGCCTGGCAGCCCTCCTGGCTTAAGCGGCAAGTGGTCCTTCTAGGGCGATTCCGGTAGCCTTACGGCTTACTCAGATGTTACTTTTCTTTGAAAACAAATGCCTATAGCAAAACCTCTTAACGAGATAGTGTAAGCTAATAACAAAGCTATTACTGCTAATTAGGATTCAGAAAGGAGAAATGCCTGGGAAGCTTTGGACAGAATGAGTTTAGATACGTAAGACATGCAGGAATATCACCTAAAGATAAAATAATGCAAGATAAAGAAACACAAAGTTTTTCTGGGTTTTTTCAATGTTTTTGGAGTTTGGGGGTTTTCTGATGTTTTTGGATTTTTCGAAAATGAGGGGTTGGTGAGAGATCAAGAACTAAGAAACCACTACCCTGAATAACACCTTAGAGAAACTTTAGAAAGCAGTAGATTTGAAAAACTCTGGATGGGTTTTTCTGTGTGTATTTCGCTCTGTCGAACATCATGAATGGGAGTGGCTATTTATAATACAAGTTAGGCTAGAAAAGCTTGGCTGTGGTTTCTCCACGAAGCCTTTGTAAAAAGGTAAAGCTAAAAGACTAGCGGAGCTAAAAGCTAAAAACATTAGTGGCCTTATCGCTAAGGAATCTTGCAGCTTTCCAGAAAGTTGTTTGGCTGCCTCTGTCGACCTTGTCTTCAAAATCTTATCTTCACATGGGCGGCTATTCCTTTGGTCTTTTTCCTCGGGAGTCTTGTGAGTGCTCCTTTGTCCTTTTGTGAGTGGAAGATGGTCCCGCATGTGACGATCATGGGCCTGAGTTTGAACTTGGTGATTCTGGGCCTAGGTCGACTTTTGTTAGAAAGGTCTGGGCTATTTCATCCCAGTGTATGCCATCTTGGTTGTGTTGGCTCTTATGTTTATAAGCTCTTATGTGCACTTCACCAACACAGCCAAGATGGCATACACTGGGATGAAATAGCCCAGAACTTTCTAACAAAAGTCGACCTAGGCCCAGGATCACCAAGTTCAAACTCAGGCCATGATCGTCACATGCGGGACCATCTTCCACTCACAAAAAGACAAAGGAGCATTCACAAGACTCCCGAGGAAAAAGACCAAAGGAATAGCCGCCCATGTGAAGATAAGATTTTGAAGATAAGGTCGGCAGAGGCAGCCAAACAACTTTCTGGAAAGCTGCAAGATTCCTTAGCGATAAGGCCACTAATGTTTTTAGCTTTTAGCTCCACTAGTCTTTTAGCTTTACCTTTTTACAAAGGCTTCGTGGAGAAACCACAGCCAAGCTTTTCTAGCTTAGCTTGTATTATAAATAGCCACTCCCATTCATGGAGTTCGGCAGGGCGAAATACACAGAAAAACCCATCCAGATTTTTTCAAATCTATGGCTTTCTAAAGTTTCTCTAAGGTGTTATCCAGGGTAGTGGTTTCTTAGTTCTTGATCTCTCACCAACCCCTCACTTTCGAAAAATCCAAAAACATCAAAAAACCCCCAAACTCCAAAAACATTGAAAAAACCCAGAAAAACTTTGTGTTTCTTTATCTTGCATTATTTTATCTTTAGGTGATATTCCTGCATGTCTTACGTCTCTAAACTCATTCTGTCCAAAGCTTTCCAGGCATTTCTCCTTCCTGAATCCTAATTAACAGTAATATCTTTGTTATTAGCTTACACTATCTCGTTAAGAGGTTTTGCTATAGGCATTTGTTTTCAAAGAAAGGTAACATCTGAGTAAGCCGTAAGGCTACCGAAATCGCCCTAAAAGGACCACTTGCCGCTTAAGCTAGGAGGGCTGCCAGGCACAGGTCGTGGCTTGACACTGGTAGCAGGTGAAAGGATGAGACCTCCACCGAGAAGACGATGCCTATGCAGGCCCCCTTTTCCTGATAACTGGAGGCTTTATAACCATTTTATTACTCTGATTAGTAACAGGGAATGAGTTCGGCCTTCGTGGAAGAATCCAACCCACCTCAAGCGAATCCAATTCTACATTCGGTGGTTGAGCAATTACATAGAACGTAAGACTGTCAAAGCTATTGAGCGTAGGGTCCTTGCACATCTTGCTTATGATCTCTCCGAGGACCCTGACAAAAATTGGTACCTTAATCCCTATGATCCTCCACACTCCAACCACTGACAAAAACTTAAACATCATGTCCAGTATAGGAGATTTCTCGTATTGTACCAAAAATGTTATCTCTACTGGAATTCGACATAAATTTCAGTTATTCCTTCCGCTATAAATCCTTTGTTTGTGTTTTTAGAAGTTTATTCGAAGCAGTTGTCTATAATCATTGTAATTCTGCTGTCTTTGTTCCTGGTTTCTTACCGACCCTGAGCAATTATCCTGTTAATTATCCCCCTCAAAAGTAATCACATTTTTCCGCGTACTCGGACATTTATAGGGTGTTTACCTTGCGATTCTTTAGCTTTAGACCAATATCCATGGATCTCTCCTGAAGAATTTTTATGTCGGAGCTAATGGATCCAATTTCGTGAGTAGAAAAAACAAAATGTTAGCATGCGAGACGTTATACAAAAAACCAATACTTTTTCGTCTACATACAGTGAAATGGGAAAAACTTTTGGGACACCATAAAAAGTTAACAAAAAATGTAATTGAACATTAGAGAAGCCATCATTGCCCTTGATTTTTTTGAGATGTTTTCTTCGCTTAGGCAGCTAAAATGGCGATGCCACGTTAGCAAACTACACAATGTCACCAAACGATATACTTGATTTTGAAAAATTCAGTATTATAATCATAAAGCTTGAATGAAGGGCTTCGTTGTGCTATTTGGAAATTGTTAAGGACTTTCCAAGACAGTAAACCTCAAAAAATGTTTTTCAACAGGAATGTACAGTTAATTGGTAAGATAACCGCGAAAGTTCTGTACAAAAAACCAAAAAACATCATGCCGAAGTAGTAAAACCTAAAACGACTCAATTATGCATAGAGACATTAGGATGATTTTATAAAATATGGAAACAGGGCCATTCTAAGAAGTTGTCCAATTCAGTGGATGTAAGACTATCAAGTATCATGGTACCTGAAATCCACTGAGAAGAGCTTCCATTTGTGACAAAATGCTATCACAATCCCGAATTTGATCATGCAGAGAGAGAAGGTTATCACTTTCCTTAATATAATCCTGCAAGGAAACAATTAGTTCGAAATGGGAAATAGCACAGGCGAAAATTAGGGATTTCAAGATCTCAACCTCAAATAATCCAAGTAAGATCACACCGGATTTTTTACATGGGTACTCCACCTTTTTTCCAAGCACCAACTGTTTTCTGATGATGTTTTCAGCTCTGAGGTGATTTGGTAAGTAAAAGAAGTGGAAGTCCCAGCTAATACGTGACTAAAGCGATGATAATTCTAATTGCAACAAATTTCCCCGTCAAGGGCAACTCTATTGGCATTACCAACCATGAAATGAATAACAACACGAATTCTTCCCCTACATTCAACTTTCAGCATCTTTGATTTGTCCTTACATGATAACTCAGGTCCACTCCTCTTTGCCGTGTTTCCTGGATACTGCTTTGGAGCAGGTTATTAGCATTGTGGGTTAACCCTTCACCTATCTTACAGTGATTTGATGGAGCAAGCAATTCAGGAAATCTATCAATAGTTCATTTCAATTGATAAGAAACTATCTGGGTGATAAATCATAAAGTTTCAATCAAACGATCAACATATAAACGCCTTCATATTAACCAATCACATGGTGTTTAGATCGAGAAAACAAAACTAGTTTTCCAAGTATCAAAGTGGCAGACCATAAGGTATCTGGCTCGAGAAGGTGATCACCAAATTTTCACATTAACATGTTACTAATTAAAGAACAGGTTGAAAATACAAATATTGCAATGCCATGTTTTACAAACAATAAAAATGGTCTCATGGGACACTAACCTGAATTGAATCCAATTCAACTTGCCGTAGATTATTTTCCACCCCCTTGGTGTGTTCTCTGAGTTTTACACCATTTGACAATATGTTTGCCACCACCTACAAAAGATGGAAACAAATCCATCACTATGTTGAGCCCGCAAAAGAAAGGACGAAAGATTGAACTATTATGAAGATCACCGGAATACTTGAATGTATATGTGCAATACATGTTTGGAATCTTGGCAACCAGTGGATGGGTATGCACAGATATTTTTTGCACCACAGAAAACAAAGATACAAGTAGTCATTCTATTGATGCTTTAATCTACACTGAATTCACATGTTTTCAACCTTCGGTTACACTTCACATTTCCCTTGTACCCAATAGAAGAAAATACCTTTTGGTGGCTAGGGAACATCACAAAAGTCATGTGTCATATCAAACTAGATACTGAATGTAAGGATCCTTTGTCATTGTTGCAATCTATTAAGTTCCACAAGGCACAAACATCAAGTGGCCAATAACCAGTAAGCATGACTAGTGGCAGCAATTCTCCTGCTTCAGCCGGCAACAAAGTCCAAGACTAGACTATAACCGCAAGGCAACTACAAACTCGCTGAAAATCATCAAGCAATACTTCTCCGATTTTTCTACCTCAAGCATCAGGGTCAAACTTATTTCTAGCACAAAACAACTGCACGAATCCTCAAGATAAATATATTATGTCCACTTCACGTTAAATCCAAAAGATAACCAAAGAGATCATAAAGGTCCTAAACCACTGAAATCAGCCAGAGGTTTGGCTTATTGTCCACCAATTCAGTTAAAACCAATGTGAAAATTCATCCACCGAAAGGAATCCAACAATCCGATCTGCAACAAGCAACTGCTAATCAAGATAGGTAACTCACGTCATCGTCCTTACACTCCTCCAATTCCAGCTGAAGCCCCTCCAGCGACAGATCGTCGCTAAAGAAAACCCAAACCAGACCTCCACTCAGAAACAGCTCCAAAGTTCCGAAATCACTAGCAGAAAACGAGTACCTGCTCCCCGCGTCATCCTCGAAAGTAAGGTCACCAACGAATTCCCCAAGATCGAAGGAGTCCCTCTGAGCGTTCTCCGCAGACTCGTCCTGCATCAAACGGAGATCCGACCGCGGGGTCAGGCCCGGGAGATCGTGACCATAATCGAAGGATCCGGGAAGAAGAGCTCCGTGACGTACAGGACTAGCGAGGTCGGAGAAGGCCGTGGTCGTCGCCGCTGACATTGTCGCCATCGGATCGGAGTCCAAAGCAGTTTACGGAATCGGAAAGGGAAAACGAAATCCAGAGATAATGCGCGTCATTTTAAGGAGCTTTGGTACTTGTCGGTCACCGATTTTAGTTTACAGATAACAAACCTCTCTTTTCTTAAGCGGAGTTTTGTTACTTAATGACTTAACGACGTTTTCGCCTAATGACATGTTAACAAAAATAATTGACGAACTAACCCACCTAAGTCGGTCTTACAAAAACCGACTTCGGTTCTAAAAAAAGTTTGCCTTTATAAAGCCGATTTTGATCTTGGCAAGACCGACTTCCTCGTAAATTTTTTTTTTCTTCGAATTAAAAAAAATGTCTAAGAGAAGTCGGCCTTAGGACTTTTTATTAAATTTTTTTTCCTTCGAATTAAAAAAAATAATAAGTAAAGGAAGTAGGCCTTTTGGTGAGTCATTAAAGAAATATTAAAACTTAATTATTTAATAAAATATTTTATCAAATGACGTCGTTAAAGAAAAAAACTCTTCTTAAGAGCACGTCCGTCGAATGGATTATTGTATGACTAAACTGAATCAGATTCTCTCTAAATCAAAATGTGACCCAGTAATGAGTCGAGTGGAGTCCCCTTAGTTTTTAAACAATTCAGCCATAAATTTTATATTGGCGAGAAATTCTCTTCCTTTTCTGTGGAAAAGGTTTGTCCTAAAGGAAGCAACTTTCCAGCTCCCCTGCGAAGCGGGATAAAACCCACTTCCCCAGCTGATCTCCTCGCCCGAAAGATAGGAACTGAATCGGCGGTGATTCGCTGACCCATGGTTGGTCGGAGTAGTTGCTGCGGAGTTTGAGGGAGGAGGGACAGATGGATTCTGTAGCTGCTGCTGCTGCGGCGACGGCGGAGGACCAGGGGAGCAATGAGGCGGGGTCGGACAAGAGAGGGAAGTACCGGATCATGGCCGAGATCAAGAGGTTCGAGCAGGACTCCAAGTTCTTGGAGGTGAGGAGGATTTTTCGTATTAAGGAGTGACCCGACCGTCTTTCTTGGGCCATGTGCTTGGTGTTAATTGGTGGTCGAATGTGATGGTGATGCGATAGGTACGGTTCCGTGGAATTGGGTTTGGCGTCGGTGTCTTGAGTGATTTGGGAGTTCCTGAGGTTGATTTACCGCGAGGTTTGGATTTTTGTTGTGTAACTATGTGTATTGAGTCCTGCCTTCATCTAATTCGAGCTTAAGCTTTTGGTCGGCCTCCTCACACTGTTTAGGAGTGCGAGATGATGGGTTTTGATTTTCCACTTAGAGTTTTCGTTATCTTGTTGTTTTCATGTAATGTAGCCGTAGTTGGAGGTTGAGTTATCAATCCCGTAAATGAGCTTGAGATGCTTCATCTTTGTCTGGAGAATGAAAACAAGGGATTGTTGGGTTGATCTATTCGGATTACTTCTTCACAAGTTTCTTTGTGAGTGAGCTATGACAAACTGATTTTGATTACAAACTTCTTCGCCCGTTTGTCCCTATTCCTTCTGCAATATCACAGTTTCATTGACGGTGCATATAGCTGAGCTTATGTAGGCTGAACTTCCCAATAGTTTATCTGTACTCAATGAGATGTCGACAAGCATGGGGACTTGTTGACTAAGAGCACGAATTACGGCCAAATTAGTTACTGGGGAAAGTCATGGCACCAACAGAAGTTAGGATAGGTTAAGTCCACATAATGTTTTTTGCTTCTTATTTTTAAGCATTGGTTGCGTCATTCCTTTCGGTTACTGAAAATAAACTGGATTTTGAGTTTTGGGTACAAGCTGAATGGTAAATCACTGTCTTAGAGAAAGGCCTTGCTGGAACTGGATATTCCCTGCATTTATTTATGTTGGAAGATTTGTTTCTATTGCTTCTGGTAAATTGCTCGTACAGATTTTCTATATGAGAAAGGAAAGTTCCTTTTTCTTCCTAGCATTATAAAGCTGCTAGGATGTATTAGGGCTGCATACTTTACACCAATACTCACTCTATCCTGGCTAGTCGCGTGTGCTCTGTGCAACGGCATCGCTTGCTTGCTGCAGCTGTTGCTAAATATATGGATATTCTATGTAACATCTCATTATGATGTCTTTAACATGTGAAACTCGTGGCTGGGATGAATCCTTTTGCCATGGCTGAGTAACTTTTTATGATCTCAAGCACCTGTGAGTTCAGTATAATGTGTACATCGCATAGGATTTCTTCTCTCCACGTGTCTAGATACCTGAAAATCTTCTATTGCTCGTACAGAAGATATCACTGCCATTTTATATAGGAAACTCTGCTTGAATTGTCACATTCACTTGCTTCGTTTCTCTCCATGAATTTCGCAGGAAGAATTGGAAGAACTTGAAAAAATACAAGGCGCATCCACCATTTGTGAGGAGTGAGTTCGAAAGTCTTTTTGCTTACCGCAATATCATTATTTTTGTGGTTTTTCTTTCGATTGGTGCATTCAATCCAATGGATCACTGATTCGTCAATTTTTTTCCCTTTTAGTAATTCGATCTAGCTAGATCTGATAACTTTTGTGAAATTCAGTTTGCTGCTTGGTATAGAAGCTCGACCTGATGCACTTCTCCCGGTGTAAGTCCATTTAGCCCGCCAATTTGGGCCATATGAGGAGTTCATTCACGTTAAACTACGGCGCAGAGCAGTTGCTAACATATACATCCATCACAGGACAAACGGTCCAGCGAATCCATCATGGAATAGATGGTTTGAAGGGCCTCAAGACCCAGAAGGCTGCAGATGTCTAATAATGTGACCGAATTAAGCCAGGATAAACATTTTTCCACCGTCCGTCTTAATGAAGAATATAGCTTCCAGGAACATAAATTTTGCCCCGGGTGACAGCCGTCATGTTCTCAACTCGGCCATCCATTTGATCACATGAGCGAAGGTTGTTTGCTCAGTTACCGTCCCTCCAGCTTGCTTAAACAATCGAAACAATTTGAGAGTTGAGCCATGATGCCCTGCAAGATTTGTCCTGGCCTCCTCCAGGAGGTCATTAGTCACACTGACTTGAAAGAGGTTGATTAGTGCTTGGTGGAAGAAGCAACTGCAGTCATATTCCTTCGGAACTGTCTGGATTCCTCTTGATTTTGTGTACCGGCAATGACTTGAGTATATTTGCAGCAAGCAAATAGTCTTATGAAAGTGAATTGGTTTGTGTCCCGCTGTTTTCATCTTCTTCTTACACCATTTGACAGTCAAGTTGTTTGAGTCTGCAAGTAATGCCGATCCAGGGGTTGGAACAAGATAACACATTGCTATGCTCTGAAAGCTACCGTCCTCCAATCTTGACGTAACATCTTTGATTTTATCTTATACTTTGAAGACATGACCACAGGCAACTAACCAAACTTATAGTAACACAATCATACAACGAGCAGCATGCTGGCAGAACAGGTTGAATTGAGTTCTACTGTCATGACAGTTCTTTCCCACAGTAACTCAAGCCGGGGATGGACGTCAGCACCGACAGTTAGTCAAAATGCCAGTTAGGTTGCAGTTGAACTAAAACTGGGACAAAACTCGTGCAGTGTCTTCCTTCCCCTGCTGCTCACATCCTTAGCTCAGTTTCTCTTAAGTGTTGTCTTTAGTTTGCTATTTTGGTAAACGTGATAAATCTCCATAGTTCATACCAAGGTAAGAGTTCCGAAATTCACTATCAGGACAAGTCTTGGACCAGAATTTGTCTCAACAAACTTTCTACTATCAATAAGAACACCATAGTTATAACAGCTCTACTTTTGGCAAACAAAATGTTCCCTTCTTCGATTCGAGAAGATAGGCAATGTGCCCATTTCAAAGGGCGGACAAAATTGTGCATGCTACTGCATTGGAAGGGCAACAATCCCGATGGAAGACAATACTAGACAGGAGAACCTCAACGGACATCAATCAACTCAACATCGAACACCAGCCATGAGTTCGGCGGAATCTTCCCACCAGCGCCTTTAGCACCATAACTGCACCGTGGAAAAAGGAAACATGGATGGACACCAATTAAAATTAAGAAGGAAATAGATCAATATATTTGTGAGAAAGATTTCAATGACAATAGCATACCCCATGGACGGGGGAATCGTAAGCCTTCGTTTGTCTCCAATACGCATTCCTATACCAAGAAATAGAGGACTCGTTATGTCAGAGCTTCTGCAAAATGAATCTACAAAATACGGATCATGTCGATCACTAACTGGTGGTAGGTACTCACCATTAACACCCACGTCCCATCCCTTTATAACATGCCCTATACCTAAACGGAACTTAAAGGGAGCTTGTCCAATGTTTGAGTCAAATATTTTCCCATTCTTCTGCAGTTTCCCGATGTATCGGACACTGACCTGAACATGTATTAACCAAATTGCGATGTGACTAAACAATCAGGAGGACAAGCACACAAAAGTTCAAGGAAACAATCAGAAAGGACAGTAATGTACTTCTCTGCCCAAAATAAGAATAACAATAATAACAGTAGCAGCAGCAGCCAGGCAGTAGCAGTAGCAGTAGCAGCAGCAGTAGCAGTAGTAGAAATGTCACCCAAATCAAAGGAAGAGGGTTACCTGTTTCCCAGGTTCGGCCTTTTTGCCATCTGGTTGGCCCATTGCTAATTCCTCAATTACCAAGCCATTAGGAAATGTCCTCACTTGAGAAGGCTTGGTTTCACTTGGTCTGTCTAGACTATCTGACATAGGTTGATCTTCATTCACAGCGGTAGTACTGGCAGACTCTTGAGCTTTCTTCTGGTTTTTCTTCTTATTCTTCTTCTCTGCCTTGAGTACCCTAGATTAAAAGCAAATCCCATTTTATAAGTCATTAATAGCATCAAACTGCTACCTCAGAAAAAGCAAATCCCATTTTTTGCATTACATGAATCTCTTCTCCTACCTGAGGCAACAAACAGAGAATCCTTATACCAGAAGTGAACCAAGATAGATTGACCAACGTTGATATTTATCACAGGTTAGGTATGACAAGTAGAAATAGAATTCCAAATTACATGACTGCATTGATTGTGAGAAGGGCCTAAAGGAAGCGATTGATTAAAAGACTTTATACAAGCTCTTACATCAGAGTTGAGCTCCACAAACAAAACTAAAGATACAGATGTCGCGAACAGTATCAACCGAGGGAAATATACTATCCAGAAACAATGTAAATTACACTTCTGTAGAACCATAACATTTACTTTTCGTATTTTATATACTTACTCAGCAATTGAAAAAGCAGCTTTTTTCTCACACTTGCAACAGCAAGATTAAACTCACAGAGGCACTTACGGGTTAGTAGATTTCCCATCCTCCTTTCCAACACGGGAAACCTCATGGTCATTGCTGTTATTGACCTCACTAGGCTTACTTCCCTCAGCGACATTGTCATCGTTTTTCTCTTTGTTGTTTCCTTTCTCTCTCTTTCTTTTCTTTTTCCTGTAGGAAGAATCAGAGAAGATATTAGCAAACTGAGAATTGAATTATCAGTTTTAAGGACTAAGATAGTCAACCAGAAAGACCTAGCCGTTGCACCA
This sequence comes from Melastoma dodecandrum, assembly GCA_029817715.1. Taxonomy (NCBI): domain Eukaryota; kingdom Viridiplantae; phylum Streptophyta; class Magnoliopsida; order Myrtales; family Melastomataceae; genus Melastoma; species Melastoma dodecandrum. The sequence continues at coordinate 4,192,855 of JARUPY010000397.1, read as the reverse complement.
AGACGCCTTAAAGAAGACTTCCACAACGAGTAGGACCACATGCTTTGGATTGATAATTCGGTACCATTTGCAAATATTTGAACATCAAGACCCCCATATTACAACTGGATTAAGTCAGATGGTTTTTTGCTCACACAGTAAAATATTTTTAAAAATAAGTTAGCTAAAAGAGTGGACAATTAGGAGCATACAATTGGCAGAAACTCTTACTTGTCAGTCTTTTCATCTTGATCGACACTTTTTGAATCTCTCTTTCTGTTATTGGCATTATTAGCCTCATCTTTTTCCTCTTTAGTTTCCTCAATCATCGAGCTATCTGTTGGCTGAACTGCTTCGGGTTTCTTTTTCTTCCCTTGAGACACAGACAAAGGAAATCCATCTTCATCTTCACTCTCCAAGTTAGGATCTGCAGTAATACCCTTGACAACCATCTGCCCTTGAGACTTATCCTTTTGCTCTTTTTTACCATTTTCCAGTTCAGGCTTTTCATCATCAATTATCTCCTCTATGACAACTGCCGCCCAAAAAGAAAAAATCCAACATAAGTATAACCTGGGAAAGCTCAATAGCATGACTGATTGCAAACTGTAAAAAAGAACAAAATATAAGGACCACCAGAGTAATAAACATTTGAAAAAAGTCATAGCAGAGCAGTTACCGCCGCTCTTTGCACTAGGAGCCGACAGCATCTCATAGTCACTCTCCTCGGAGAAATCGTCATCATACTCTTCCTCAGAATCATATTCTTCAGATAAGTCCCCGGAATCAGAGTCAACTTCACCTTCCCCACAGCAACCGCTGGAAATCTAGGTTAAGAAATAAAATAGTAGCACAGGCCTCTACACAAAATTGAAAAGGGATTTCTATTTGCGTTTTCAAAATAAAATAATGTTCTTCAGTAGGATACATCTCACAGTCATCCCCATCTCTCTCGCCATCATCTGTCAGAAAGTATCCGGACAGATGAACGCTCCGTGAACCAATCACAGAAAAGGTTACATTGTCATCTTCGTCGAACTCAAGATCCAAAGAACATGAATCGGTCTTATCAGGCGTGAGCACACACAAGTAGACGGATCGTTCAGGGTCTGTGAAACACTGCAAGATGGCCCTCTCAGCGGAAGATCCAGGCCCTAGGATGGCCTACGTCATCACACAAACACCATTAGTAAGACGTCATCAGAACACTTAAAGGCTAAGAAAGAAGTCCCATTAATTCTCAGCATATAACATGAAGACAACGACAGCTACATTCCTTAAAAGAAGACAGATTCAGTAAAAACAAAATTCCAACAACCAACCCAACATCAAATCCGACAACCCCAACAAGAAAAACCTCACAGCCCCCGCTCATCACGCAATGAAACAAAGACCGCCGTCACCAGAAGAACATGAAAAGTATCCTATAAGACAAATTCTTCCATTAAAAACAACGATTGACCACGTACTTAGAATCACCTCCAACAAAGCTAGCAGCCCATGCTGCATAGCATATACTCTATACTTTCAGAAACAACAGAAACATGCATACCCCCTCCTCATCTAACAATGGTAAGAAAAGGAAAAATTCAACCGGATCACGAAGCCAAGCCAACACAAACACCCTAACATCCACGCAACAAAAATAACAGAAAGAATAGTCACCTGGGTGATTCGAAGCCTCCCCCTGGCACTGGGCGAAGCAAATGGGTCAACTTTCTTCTTGGGTTTCACCTCGACTCCTTCAGAAAGAAAACCCAATAAAAGAGCTCAAACACTACGTCAAAGCACAAATCCCACATCCCCAAACGAATTGCCCAACACAAAATTCCTAATCTTAAGCATGATAAGCAAAAAAAGTATAAAAGAAAAATCAAAACTTGCATCGCAGTCACTGACCCCAAAACCCCATATTTTTTTGGTGGGCAAAGCTAACAGAGGATGTGGCGTCTCTCCTCTTTAAAACCCTAGCCAAGTGACAAAGAGCATCCTAAACCCTTCCGAATATATGTAATATATAATCTGAACGGAGGGGGAGACCGGAACTGGACGAGGATGTCCAAAGGCAAAGCGGGAAGTTTCAAATTAGTCCTATATATTCGTAAAAAGCACGATCAAGTGTTTATAGTTTCTACTTTCTTTCAATGTAGTCTAATAATTCAATGTAACCGGCGATTTATTGGACTACTATGAAAATATATATTTACTATTTCCAATCTTTTGATTAATGATATTTTTAGGTTCTTTCTGCAAACCGTGGGGGCAGCGGAAACCGGGCCACCGCCAATCGCCTCCCCGTCAGGAGAGCTGGACTTGAACCTTCTCCTCCTCCAGTTACTTTCGATCCAAGTCCCCCGGTTTTGGTGATTGGACGGAATGGTTGCTCGATCCATGAAGCGTCTCATCCAATCCATTTGTAAGAGTTCGATTTTTAATTTATTTCTTTAATGAACGAACCTTTTCGGTCCTCGAGTATTCGGTTCGAGCTGTTGTTCTGGAGATGCCGCATGAGCTCTGTTTCGAATCTCGAGGTTGATGGGTTTTGATTTGTTTGTTTGAATCTGATTAAGGCTTAAGAGAAGTTGCGTGCCTTCATGTTGTTTTGAAGATGCATACAGAATTGAAGGCTTTTATAGTGGATGCCCGAGGCATACTGGCGGGAATGAATTTTAGAGCTCGGTCATTTCAGGGATGTTGATGGTGTTCTGCTTTACTTATATTTTGAATCGATGATTGAAAATGAGAAGTCGTGCGCTTCTGTCTGGTTGTCCAAGTACAATGGAATTTTACTGTAGAAATTCCGATTATTTTTCGTGCAAGGGTCTTTGAAAGCTTGCTTTTGATTTATTATATGCATTTATTTGGGTGTTTCATTTGATTTATTTATTTCAGTATGATTCTCGGGGGGTATGATATTGCCCTCCAGATTCATGCAACGCCAAAACATGAGAAGCTTAAAGTAGAAATATGAGTTATGTTTGTGGAAATGACTTTGAGGGCTAAGTTCGGATTTTGTATGTTGAATTTGATTGTGTTTGTTCTTAATCTATGATTTGATTTGAATCTCAAGGAATGATAAATTTCATATTTCATTTCTGATATGCAGATTTAATTGATAGTAGTGGGTCTAGAATACATGAATCTTATAGCAGATTCATGTATGGCTTGCTTACTCGGTCTCAATCAAGAGTGTCAAATGCGGATGATAATGAAGTGAAGAAACTCTATGAGAATGAGAAAGACCAGAAGGTTAGTGGAAGGTTGAAAGTGGAGCGTCATATCAGGCCTGGCTGTGATTTGAGAACAAATAAGCATGGTTTGTCCGATGATGACGAGTCTGGCGATAGTAAGTGGAGTTCACGATTAGAACTTGCTTGGCTCTCTAAGGCACTCGAGCCAGCCTTGCAGCTATGCAGGTGGGCGTTGCCTACAGGTCTGTTTATTTTACTACTTTATTTCTCTAATAAGGACATTTGGAAAGTGCTATGTGTATTTCTGTGTCAAAAAGAACGTCAGAGGCATGCCGAAATTGCTTAATGTTGTGATTGTATTTTATCTGGTGTTATTGCACCCACAGGAAATGCTGATCAATATATTCCGCCTCCAAGCAGTCGATCAGTTTCAGAGATCATTGGCAGTATTCAACGCAGCAAGGTTGGGGTCCAGGATTGGAGCTTGAGTGATCTTACCATTGGCTTGTATCTTTTATATCTTCGCCAGGCATCGGATAATCCTCCACATGATATCAGTGGTGAACGGGTTTCCTCTGAACTTATAGTACGGCATGCCTCACTTTCTCTATGAGTTTTCTAGAAATTAAATTTTTTATTCAATGGGGAATTGTGCTTCTGCCCTGTTTCTGCTTAACCGGAGTTTTGCTTGCGTTGTTTAGGTCCATGATCTCATGTACCACACTGAGCTGGCCAAAGGTTGTTATAAAGATGGTGCTGCTGGTGTTGCCAGGAATAGCATGCTCCGTGAAGGCGATGTCCTGAAGTTCATAAAAAACTCTAGTGTTTTGAGGCCGGGTTATTACATAGGCATCGATCCTCGAAGGAAGCTCGTCATACTTGCTATCCGTGGAACCCACACCGTCTATGACATCATAACTGACATTGTCTCATCAAGCGATGAAGAGGTCACCTTCGAGGGATATTCCACCCATTTTGGTTCAGCCGAAGCTGCTCGCTGGTTCCTTACTCACGAAATAGGGACTGTGAAGAAGTATCTTGATAAATATGAGGTAATTTTGGCTCTTCCTCTCTTTCTACGTATTGCAAGTCCCCAATATTTTTGTCTATACCTTAAGGCCAAATTCATCTCCAGGGCTTTAGGTTGAGGATCGTTGGTCATTCTCTTGGTGGTGCTATTGCAGCTTTATTAACCATCATGTTGCGGAAGAAATCAAAGGAGGAGTTGGGCTTCGATCCCAATATTGTCGCTGCCGTAGGATGTGCAACCCCTCCATGTGTTTCCAAAGAACTGGCTGAAAGCTGCTCAGACTTCGTCTGTAATGTTGTAATGCAGGTAGGAGTTATCGTTTTTGTATTTTGACATCTCTTGATTGTGTTGGGCAGAACATCTGCCTCATGGATATCCCCAACTTTGCTTTAATACTTATTTATGATAAGCGTGAACGAATAATGTTTTTACTGCTTATGGAACTCTATACACAGGACGATATCGTTCCCCGGTTGAGTCTAGCCTCTCTAACTAGGCTAAGGAATGAAATTCTCGAAACTAATTGGTGAGTGTGGGGTTTTCATTGTATATCTGTATGTAATTTAAAAATTGGTTGTTCCAAGGTATAATAGTCAGCAGTAGTCGGATAAAGCTTGGATGTGCCATTTTGTCAGCTCGGTAGATCCTTTTTCTTAATATTCCATCATCTCATACTCAAGACATGGAACAATGTTATATCTCATTCCACTGCAGGATGCTGGATTTTGCTGGCACCTGCACATCTCATATTCGATTTGCTTTTTCATATTGCGATGATCTATTTCTGAAGTTTTATGCTTTGTTTTTGGAATCTGTTTTCCAATATAATTGAAAACTCGGTTTGCTCTGCAGGACAAGCGTCATCGAAAAGGGGGATTGGAGAAGGATTGTGGATCTGGTCACAAATGCTAAGCAGGTTGTCTCTTCAGCGCAAGATGTAGCTAGAAAACTTGCCGAATTTGCAAAATTTAGGACAACCAAGGAGATATTGGGTAAGGCCTTGGCCCTTTCACTGGTGTCAGGTTTCATTCTGGACTACTCATAACGTTGTAACATGATTGTTGTGATATCTGCACGTACTTTTCGATAAGGGTGCCTTTACAAATGCTATTCTGCTTTGGTTGCTATGATCGTTGTGACTGGCTCTCGCACTTCCTTGCAGACGATATCATCCCAAAGGCTCGGACGGCCGTTCTCAAGAACACTAATGATAATACCCCTGATACGCCAAAGAAGCCAGAATTGCCTGTGGAGTTATTCGTGCCAGGGTCTGTGTACTACCTAAGAAGAGAAATGACCGACACTTCCAGCAGCAAAAGTGGAGTCGTCAAAGGTAGCGAATCTTTCACCCTGTGGAAGCGGAATCCAGGCGACCATTTCCAGAGGATAGTGTTGTCTACTAATCTGATCTCGGATCATAAATGCGATAGCCACTACTATGCCTTACGAGACGTGCTTAAGAGCATACCGGCATCGACCGAGGAAGTTTTGTTTGCTTCTTAGGAGACTCTCTGCTCGGTTCGTGGGCTGCGACTCATTTTGCTTTTGTCGGGCGACTTCGCCCTTGATAGAAATAACACATTCAATGTTCGATCTCCCCAGCATGAATGCGATCTCAGATCAGTTAGTGTATCATTCATTACTTTGCTTAGCAAACTCGAGAGATTCAATTCAGTAGCAAAACAAAATCATTATATGTTGTTTAAGAAAGAAAATGAAAACGAGAAACAGGAAAGTCCACACCGTGCAATAAAATAACAATAACAATAAACAGGAAGATGGATTGGATTGGATACAACAAATTAGGCAAAAAGACAAGAACACAATAATTAAGCACGCACTCTTCATTTTCCTTGCATTATTGCATTACAAGACAAAAATGATATTATAAAATAGACATAATTAGACACTAATTAATCAGACCGAATAGGGTTAGGTCCATGAGATAAAACGTTAATGACACTAAGTCTAAAAAAATTATGCTTTCAGTAACTAAGTGATTGTTAAAGCCTACAATAATGATACACATGTCCTTTAACGATTTAACATTTTATAATTCTTGCAAAAAAGCAATCCCAAAATCTATCCATGGAAATATCATCATCATCATCATTATTATTATTATGGTTTTTTTAAATGGGGTGGTCAGACTAAAGTTATGTACTCGAAAAGCTTAATATTTTATATAAATAACTTTTTTTATTGGTACGGGGAAATGATGTATTTTTTAATGGGTTACATTGCATTGGGACTTTTGTTACTTTATGTGTCCTCTTTCCATTTCATTAAATCCGAACTGAAGGTTGAATGTGATGTTTCGAGGCCAATGAGAACAATACGTATCCCCGAAGTGACATCACAATCATAAGAGTACTAAGAATTCACGTGATAATTCGAAATTCGAATTAAATTACTAATTTGTCCTATATTTATAAAGAAAAATAGTTATTGACAACCCCACCTCCACATTAACACAATCTTTCTAGTAAATGATTCACCTTTTCTTCTATTTTTATTCTCTTAAATGAGTTTTTACACCCATTTTTTGTAAATTTTTTGTCCGTGTACTTGTAAGGAAGACAATGATAATACAATCGTCCGTTCAATAAAATATATCATTTCACAAAAAGATTCAAAAGAGACCCACTTCAACTAGTGAAAATAAAATAATTTTGTCTTTTCCTAAAAAAACAAGGACTTATTAAATATGTATAATTAACTAAGACAAGAAATCCCCAAAAAATTACAGTCAAAGGTTGTTGATTTTCTTACATCCCAATCCCCACCAAAAAAAATTTGTCAAATCTCCACACATGTGATCATTAAATTAGAAACCCTACTAATTAAACTCACTAATAAATAAAGAATGGTTTTTATAAAATTTTTGCCCCCCACCACTTTCCCTAATATTATGGTTTGGACTTTGAACAATTGCCCCCCACTCAACCTACCCTACACGATATTATCATCAACACGACTAAATTGGTTTTGAGCTTAAGGTAACATGGCATTAAATTTGAGAAGGTTGTTTGCTTAACATGAATAAAATACTTGGGATCAAACCTCACATTGTCGGTTCATTGCAAGGCAATGACATTTTCGCCCACATATGCTTTGTCTGATTGGGAATAGACGTTTTGTGTGTGTAATAAGAATTCAAAGGGCGAGAGTACAACAAAATGTTTGATCCTCTTTTTAAGTATTTCCAATGTATACAAACCCTTTGGTCCTATGGACAGTGACATTTTCTTTGGACATTTATTACAGGGGTCGATACGATGTTGTCCCACTCGGATCGGCTCAACCAAACCCTATTACATTAATTGCATTATTTCGTATTACACCTTAGTTGTTGTTTTTAAAGCATGCCCTCTTCGTGATACGCCACAAAAAATTGAGTAATGCCGCTAAGGATGACGCGTCGGTGACATTACTCATTGACTTTGGTCCAGCAAAAAAACAAGAGAAAAGGAAAGGAGAGACATGGATGAATGTATATGGAATGAATGAGTGTATGCACGTGCGATGGACCCACACGTGGGAGCCATGCTGTCGGGGGTTTGACCGGTCCCCATTGGGGTGCCAAACAAGACCACCTCAAGTAACTCTAGGCTTTGTTGCTTGCGCTCTTCCTACTTCCTACTCACCTCAAGTAACTCACAAAGACCAAACAACAAACGGCAAAGCAACATCCGAACTTATCCGCCGAGGATCGCAACTCACGTCGCATGCACCGCATGAGCTAGCGCACCAAACGATGCCTTTCGCTTCGCTAGGAAACATTCGTGCAAACAGCTCATGCCTATGCGGGTTACCTTGGAATATTTTGTACATAGGCGGGCGGTCGGTCGTATATAAAATATAAAATATCAACCTTTGGGACAACGATGTAATAAAACTGGGGGAACGACGACTCCTATTTCGTCGTCTTTGTGGCGATCCCCCGACGTCGACGTTTTCGGTGGCCGGTGGTCGTCATTTATTTTTATTGACAATTCTAGCAAAAACGATAAGATTAAAAAATTTGATGGAATTCAGTTTGGATAGTCATTTATAGCTATTAAAAAATAATAAAAAATATTTAGTATGTCGAAACTAAAGGATAGGACTTCGTTTTTTTTAAAAAAATCATTTTTTAATATGTTAAAACATTTTTTAAGGTAAACTGAATAGCTGCTCCAAGGGAAATCAAACAGAGCGCATGAAAGAGAAAAGGGCCGCCCGTGCGGCGTACTAAAAGGGTTAAATGAATTTCTTTTCGTTTATTCGGCCACGTGCACCGCACCTCTCCAATCGCCTTTCTTTTGTCATTTTTAGGTGATTAGACGGTCAACGGGACAAGTAAGTCTTCTTTTGATGGGTAGTGGTGACATTGAAGATAACTTGACAAGACTTTTTGTCATATTTAGATAATAAAGCTGAATATTTGCGGTGAGGGGAGGGAGGGGAAGAAGGAAAGGGTCATAATGACTGGACGTCCACCCGCTCGGGCTGTGACTCCCCCCCCCCCCACCAATTATTCTTATTATAATAATAATAATTATTATTATTCTTGGGAGATGAATTTGGTATTTTATTTTTGGCTGATTTGTCCCTCTTGTCTGGTTGGTCGGGTTTGCCTTTCTCCCGGCCCCCATATTTATAGGTAGTTAAGAATAAAATGTCACGATTAGGGTCTAAAGCATTTTAGTGTCCCCACGTACATGCCTCCAAATCTAGTGTCGCCAGCCATGAAACCGCGTTTTTAACGTCACACCCACGACGATATTACATAAGTTTTACAAATCTCGAATTCTTATATACTCTTAGCTTGCGTCTAGTTTTTTTATATTATTATTACTTTCATAGTTAATATTTAGAACATTGAAAATTTTTTGTTATAAATATTCCATTCCCACAATTTTCACTTAATTGTTTATAAAATTTAAAATTTTGGTTATGCCAGTCCACGTGGAAAATTATATAATAAAAGAACAAAACACTCGTTTTAATAAGATCATATAAAATTCACAAAATAAATATTTTAAAAATCGATCACAGAGAGAAAATTTATCCATTTAAAAAATAACCGTTTTGTCTCGTTAGTTCATTAGAAAACTTGTTGACTGCGTTGACTTTGGTTTTTTTCACACTCATTTAGTATCATTTCTTAAAATTTTATTAAAAAGAATTCAGGATTTTAGAATTATTTCCAAAAAGTATTAAAGCAAAAAATAAGACTGCATATGATAATTTCATAAAAAAGCAATTGAGTTGGGGGGGACAAAGCACATGGTGGGTTTCCATTTTCCATGGTGTTGTCCCGCTTTTTTTTATTACAAGACGACTATGACGATGATGATTAGAATATGTATATCATCACAAATTTTATACAAGAAACTCGTTGCGGAAAACAGTTATGCATAGAGTAGAGTGGTAGTCATAAATTCGATTTCAATTTATTTATTTATTTAAAAAACAATTTATAAAAAGAAAATGAGCAGTTTTAATATTACATTGCTACACCAGTAAACAAAATCTCAAGGAGATTTGTTTCCGCAATTTTTAAATAAATTCGGTGTCATTCGATAAGTTTATAAAAGTTATTTTCATGTTTCACAAATCATTTTTCCGTGACATGTTATTTTGGAACATTTTCTCAGTGTCATTTTTAATATAATTTTGTCTTGCTTTATCGGGCGTGTGAGTGGCCAACAAGTACACATGGCAAAGAGAAAGGACATCGAATTTGGAATAATGTTCTTTTTATTATTATTATTAATTAGCTCCCAAACAAATTGCTGATCCCAATGCCACACACACCCCCACCTTTAATCTAACACATAGTAGTTAACTACTCTATGGTACGCGGCCTTAATTATGCAAAAAACCAAACCCATTCACACTTAGGCCAATTACGATGCAATGAATTACTTTAAATATTAAGTAAAATTATTATTATTATCATAATCATCATAGCGAAGTGTGAGATTGGGGAGGGACGTGATTGCACAAGCTCTTTCTTTTAAATAAATATTCATTATATATTTTTTTTTCATTAGGGATCACTTATTTATTTTTGTAATATATTAATTGACAACACCCTTGGCCAACTGGCATAATTAAACATGACCACCCCCACCACCAAAAACTATAGCAAAGAAAAGTACAGAAGGCTTGTAAAATTTTCAAGAATAAAATATGGAAAAAATAATATAAAAATTCGAGGCATGTTTTGCACAAACCCAGAAAAAAAAGACCCAAAAAGCAAAACCAAAGAAGAGAAACATAATATTTTTTCTACATTTATTGTACCAACTTTTTTTCTCGACCAGGAGAAAATAGAAAAGAAATATATTACACTCACTGTCTACCAGATGTTGTACAGTGCGACGTGGTCTTTCTAGTCGTCTTTTTCTTATAGCACTAAACAATAATAATATATGATGTGCCAAATCATATCTAATGAAGATGGTTGTTGTTAAAATTAAAATAAACAAATTGTGCCGCACGAGTGACTATTCTATCCCATTATGATATATTCAATCTATGTTTGATATGTTATGATTTAATCAAGTGAAAACTTGGAGTTGTAATGGAGGAACCGTATATTATTGGTTCGTATTCATCTTTTGCACCGAGTTTCGCCGGGATCGACCTAGGGTTTCTTTTGCAGGACCGTCGGGCTGCTTCTCCTATGCATTCTTAGCCGCTAATAAGCCTTTATACGAAATACGACCACGTCTGGGCAACGACACCGGGAACATTCTGGAATGAGCTTTGGGGGAATGAACTTGGCATTCGGATCATCCTATGTATAAAAAAGCTTCCCAGGAGTGGAGCCGGTGGAACAAGATTCCTCGGACGATTTTAAACGTCTCGGAATCACGTGTAGTTGTTTTTCTGAATTGTGGTAAGGGACAATGGGACAGATTTCTTCCTCCACACTTGCCCGAACCATCAGGACCACTCTCTATTTCGGACACAGCGCAGATAGGATGTCTCGTGTTCATGTCCAAAAGCTTCTCAAAGCCGCGAAAAGAGAGCCATCTTCCACTATATTTCTCCGACGATTCGTTCTGGGAAAGAAAACTCCTGAGCCGGCCGGGGGCAAAACCCGAAGTTTCTCACCATCCGTACCATCATTACACGCGAGTTGTTCTTATAATAATAGTCGTCGTTTGTCGGAAAGACGAAGCTTTCACGCATTACCGAATTCCCCAACAAGTGATCATCATCAAGTGTGTCTACAACAACTCAACCAACACAACCCGGCATAACCAAAACTACATCGATACTTTTAGTGATGTATCCATCGATCCCGGAGGGACGCTCCACCACCCTAAACGCATCGCTTCAAAAACAAATACTTAGCTTTATTTAGAGGATCTAGAAGCCCCAAAATGGGTGTAGCTAATATCTTTTGTCTCTATGCACTCGGTGTAGACAATAATAAGAAACCATGATAGAAAGCCTTAGCTCATCATAATTGTTTAAAAACTTTTTTTTTTTGGGGGGGGACGATGGAGGATGCTAAACAAAAAATGTGTGTGTATAAAGTGCTTAATTAATGAAATCTTGCCGGCCATTACGGGGACAAACCGCTGTCTTTTCATCAATTTAAAAACCATCTCCTCCATTCCTCTTCTTCGTGTATTTATAAAGTTCAATCCCCCCTAACTCAATTATTTCCCCGCCCTCCACGAAAAATATATGACGAAGAATTATTTATAAGAAAAGATAAGGGAAAGGATCGTCCGCGAGGATATGACGGGGGCCGGATCGCCATGCGGAGGTTGCAAGTTCCTTAGGAGGAAATGCGTGAGGGGGTGCGTCTTCGCGCCTTACTTCTGCCACGAACAAGGCATGGCCCACTTTGCAGCCATCCACAAGGTTTTCGGGGCAAGCAATGTATCCAAACTCCTTGCTAACCTCCCCGTTGAGGAGAGGCGCGAGGCTGCGGTCACAATCTCGTATGAGGCGCAGGCTCGGCTTCGCGATCCAATCTACGGATGCGTCTCCCATATATTTGCCCTGCAGCAGCAGGTTTGTCTCCGCCGGATCTTTGATGGGAGCAGTAGTTAACCCTAATCTGGGCTTTTATTATGATCATCTCGCAATCGAATCATCATTTTTCTTAAAATTAGGTTTTTAATCTGCAAGCACAACTGGCTTGCCTCAGAGAACAGGCTTCTCAATCCCCTGAAGTCCAAAGTTGGCTGAAACAAGAGAACGCCTCAACCTCCTTCTTACCCCAATTCAATCTCCACCAATTTGACCACAACACCGCCGCTTTCTCGGGTTACGAGAATCGCTCGATGAACTCCAGCTCCGCAGGGAATACCCAGGTCTACACCGTGACGATCCAAGGAGAGAACGACGGGTCCTTCCCTAGCTTCGACGAGGCCGCTGACTGCATCTCGACTCCCGAGAACATGCAAACCGGTGGCTACAGATGGAGGAGCTTCAGTGATGCAGACGACCTTCAGTCGGTCGCTTTCGGTCATCAAGCCCAGCACTCATGACACGACCATGGTGAAAGAGGTTCACACATTCATCGAAGGGAGATGCATACATAAAGCTTCCAAATTTATGCATTCATTCTCTTTTTTTTTTTTTGTGGGAGGTGAGAAAAAAATAATAAACGAAAAATAAAAACCAAGGGAAGCTAACAATTTTATCATAAGAATCTTGAGATTATTATTTGTGATTTGGGTTTTTAACCCAAGAGAGATGTTGTTCAGGTAAAATTTTATGTTGTACTCCAAAGTGGAAATAGCTAGTAGCTTGGTCTAGAGAGAGGCTCCGGGATGTGTTGCGTTATAGGCTTAAATAGTCAATCATAATTTACAAAAGAGTTAATTGAAAAAAAAAAAGAACAGATTGGCTTTGTGGAATGTGGACAGACGAGGTAATCCGTAGGCCTGCAAGCCTACGTCCTCAAACTCTGTCGAAAAGTTTATCTTTAACATTTTCCTACTAATTCCAAACTACTTCTAGAAATAGGAGACACTTGCGTTTTTTGCTGCTCCCTCGTGTCATTTTTCAACTTTGTGTTCATGCAGGTTTTATCTTCCTTGGGTTTAAGGAGATTAAATGGGCGGTGATGGTTTTGGGAGCATTCTTTTCTCTTCTTATCTTTGTAAGAAGAAAACCTTTTATATGCTTGCTTTTGGGCATGTCGTTGTCTTCTCGAAATACCCTGTTCGGAAGGTCATCGATATCGGTGACCGATATACACCGGTTTTATTTTAGCTGTTACCGAAGGACGCAACAGCTACTCTTCCATTATCAGTGGTACTAATGCTGGTTTTTCGAATGTGAAACTGCGGAAAGAGTGGTCGTGTAGGATCAGCCAAAGCCATTAACTAGATCATACGTGCGATGATTGTCAAGGATATCGATGCATTCTTTCCGATAGATTTTGGGGCTCGGGATAGAATGTGCGAAATACGCTTTCCTTTTAGATATTGTTAATCGTCTCAGACCAGGCATCGATTCGAGTAACATTCGCTACATGGCATATGAGCACTTGCCGTGGCGGCCCCTAATATGGATGTTATACAAAATCTGACCGGTCCATACAAATCTTTTTTTTTTTTTAAATGAAATGCTAGAGAGCTTATACTCCCGAACCCAGAACAGACCCTAAAAACATCACAGGAGGGGAACTGATTGTTTAACTAAACCGATTTCCTTGATCCAATTTAACCGCTTCAGATGATGATGATGATTCTCCATTAATTGATCCTTGTTGGGTTCGACTTAATCGATGATTAGGTAAATATGGTGTCTTTTTTTAATCACTTTAGATCATATGGTTGCATATCCCCAAATGGGATTTCCAAAAACGAACATGGATTAGGACATATTTTTATTTTGAAATATTTTTCTTTCTTTTCTTTTTCCGCGTTTAAAAACAAATATAAAATATGACACACTTTCGAGTTAGCACGAAAATTCCTTTTCCGGTAAGTTTGGTCACTTTCCCGAACACTTCCGACTTGCCCCTGGGTACACACCATTCTCTCCATTTGGCTATACCCGCCCTTCCCGATGAGGTCGCCAGATTATCCCGGCAAATACTCACGGGTCAAAAATTAATTAAATTAATTTTAAATTGCATGAAGAAAACACGATTTTCTTTGAATTAAAGGTTAATTATGTGTAACCGGTTCCATAAATACACTTAATACGTAATTAAACTTATTTTACACATTTAATCATTTTTAATTATTCAAGTTAATACAAGGATTTGTTTTTCCCTTTCTCTCTCTCTCTCTCTCTCATTCAACTTTCTTTCCCTCCCCGAAACAAATTTTTGGATCTTTTTACGCTTCATCTCGGTCTCATTCTTGGCCTCACATTTTTACGCCCGCATCATCATTTCCACCGGATTCTCTCCCTTTTCCTCCACCATTTTGCATGCCATCTTCGTCGGAGAAGTGAAGTAGATGGCGCAACATTCCATTCTTGGGCTCGTCTGACGCTACGAACAACGCGGAAACCCCTGCCCTGCACCAACCACCGCCGAAGCTCACAAGGTCAGCCAAGAACGATAAGAGTTATGACGAACTAAGATAAGGCCAGCTGGCCCCCTTTCATGGCTCCTTCGTCACTTGTCGCAACATCCTCCTACACTGGTCCTGAGGTGATTAGAGCCTCGTCGAACCTCAAGGAGATGATCTTGTCCCTTATCCACCCCTTATTAGCCACATGACTCTCTTGTATCTGGGCTTTTGCAGGTGTCCGTGGGCAATAATTATCTCACTACCTATCTGGGCTGGCCCAACCCCATAGCGAAGGCCCACTTAATGTGATATCTGTTATATGGTTGATCGTTCGCAGTAATCGGACAGCCAGAACCTTGGTGAGTGTAGCTAATACAGAAGCCGTTGCGCCCATTCGGATATGTCCAAAGGATGGCTCGATCTGGTCGTAAAGCACGAGAAACTTTCTCAAAGCTTCATCGGACGGGACATAAATATCTGGAAGCTGTACGTTCTCACATTGCAGAAATAAACCTGCATTAATATCACAAACTCTAATAGAAGTGAAACCGAGAATAATAAGACTTTTTACAGACGACAGCTTCTGTAGATGCAGAACCTTTTCGGATTTGAGCAAATTTTCTTTTTTCTGGATTTTGGTTGATATATTGATTGATAACCGACATATTACATCACGAAACAAAGAAAA
Organism: Melastoma dodecandrum; assembly: GCA_029817715.1. Taxonomy (NCBI): domain Eukaryota; kingdom Viridiplantae; phylum Streptophyta; class Magnoliopsida; order Myrtales; family Melastomataceae; genus Melastoma; species Melastoma dodecandrum. Next base: position 4,177,477 of record JARUPY010000397.1, on the reverse strand, counting down.
TGAAAAAACACCACACCATCATAATTTAACTCCTTGGCCACTATCCAACACATTAAAAGACTTCACTACCAATCAGAGCCAATCCAACAACAGAAAGAAATACAGACGATCCTAGTAAAATAAGTTCAAAGACAATGTTGTTACTAAGAATGAGGTGTATTCGTTTTTGGATGAACACAAAGGTTAAGCTTTTTGATGTTACCCTTGAATTTAATCATATATAAACAAGCATTATCAATGGGAACATTATGTTCATCTAACATTAAGGAATTTTAATCATGTCCCTTCAGTCCTAGGCAAGGTGTTTTTCTTTTTCCTATGTTGGGTTGTCCTGGCTCGGAACACGTTAGGAGAAGGCAAGCCCAGTATCGGCACAAGAAAGAAGCATTGCGGCGGCAGAACTACCAAACCCATGAGCGGAACATACGAACAAAATGGCGACGATGGTTATAAGTACGTTTACGATGGTGTCCCTAGGTATGCGAGATCCATGGCCTCTTTGTAGCTTGTAACGGGAGTATATCCAAGGAAGACTGTTACACCTGCATGAGCAATTGCGCGAGAAGATTCTTTGCCTGTTCAGGGAAACAGCCAACGTTGAGCTCTATGATTGTTTGAGTGAGGTATCAAACACTTCCTATCACTGATGAATAAATGGTTCAAACGCAAACACCTGGGTCGAAGACGTGATTAACCACGAGGGATGGTAGGTTGACCCCGGCCACAAGAGGGAGAACATCAACCACCTTAATGTGATTAATTTCGGTCGTCGTTTCATCATCGCTTGAAGAAGGTTTCTGAATACAAAATCCCAATTCAATTAAAACTTTGTAGTAGTAGTCGTTGTTGCTTGTGGATCTATCGAATGCATACGTCGGTTTGCCATCCCAAGCTTAAAACACTGAATGAGTTGGTTCAGCCAACAATGGTCTTGTCTATGTTTAATCGAGTGGTTCTAAACTCTTACAATCGCATAGGGTTGTGCTTTTGGCTTACAGAGCTTGCAAATGCGCGCTCCCAGGAACTGTGATCATGGAATGGATGTGCAAAGTTCCCCACCACGTTGATCAATCGCTGGTTTTGTGTCTCGATCGAGCCGCTCAAGTTCAACTACCGTTGACACCAGCCCAAAACTGAGCATACGGAGATAACGGCTACAGAGAACTCACACCGGGGTCACTACACGTACAGAGTCTTGCCCTGACCACGAGCCATACATGTAGATTTGGCACAAACATATCACGTCTTCCATTTTAACTTATCTAAGTTCTCGAACGGCACGGGAAGCATAATTGTGATTAACGGAGAGAAAACTCGTGTCTTGGGGTGGATGTTCTTGTTATCCATCCTCGATCAATGTCGCAGATATTGCCCCATGAAGAGGAGGAATCACGTGGCCAATTCATGGAGAATGGAAAGAACTCGGAGCCGTCCCGGGGGAATCAATGCCAATGGTCGGCCGACGGGACCAACACGAGGCAACAAAAAGAAAGAAAACGATCAATGGGTAGAGAACGTTGTTCATAAATAGGAGGAGGGAGGAGGGAGGGGGGAATACTTTGTGGCCATATGAATGGGAACAAATTAAATTACTCAGACTGATTGGATGGAAAAGGAGGGAGAGAAGAGCCACAAAATGATCAAGAAACTTGGCGATAATAGTGGTCGGTGATGATCTTCAGACCACTAACTTCAACAAATGATAGCTGAACAATTTTTTTTTGTTAGAATTTTGTTTGTCTCTTGGACATTGTAAGAAAATCAAAGACACTACTCAATCCATGAGGCCTTCCTCTGCCATGGATCAAACGTAAACAGGGGCAAGATTTTCGTCTGAGGTTTCATCGACATCGAATCAGGGGATTCGGGTGGAGCTACGAGCGATCCGCAATGGTACGTTTTGTTCCTCTTCTTTTCCTGACTTGGCTATCTCTTGGACCTGGAGTCGTGATACGGCCGCATACCTGAAGATCTTTGTGTTGGTGTTTTTCAGGGGACGCCAGAAAATCTCATACCCGGTTCCCATGTTTGGGTGCAAGACCCTGAATTGGCATGGATCCACGGGCAAGTCCAGGAGATTAGAGGAGACGAAGCGGACATCTTGTTGACGAGAACAGGGGAAAAGGTATTATAACACGACATAACTAATCATCCTCTCTCGTTTTCGATTAAATTCTCGACTATGCCAAACCATGTTCGATTGCTTTTCCTGGTCTTTCAAGGTTGTGTCCGAATTATGCAAATTATTCCCGAAAGACGAAGATGCCCCAGAAGAAGGGTTGGACGACATGACCAAGTTGTCTTACTTCCATGAGCCAGGGGTGTTGCACAATTTGGCGACGAGATTCGCCCTAAACAAGATCTACGTGAGTATAATATTCGTTTAAGACTCGGCCTGGCAAGAAATGTTTACGTAATTCGGCGAAATACGGCTAGTCAATCTTGGTGTTAACGGCAACCCCTTGGGAGTTCTTTCAGACATACACCGGGAACATTCTGATCGCCATTAATCCCTTCCAAAGATTAGATTACCTCGATGACCTTGCAACAATGGAGAAGTACAAAGGGTTGAACATCGGGGAGCTTAGCCCTCACGTTTTCGCCATAGCTGATGGTGCTTATCGGTAAATTCACTCTCTCGTCGCTAGCCCGGTCTCATTGCATGCATGACCTTGGTTTTTGTTCAATTTGCTTCCTTTTTGTGTTTGTTGTTCTCCCCACCAGGGCAATGATCGAAGATCGGAGAAATAACTCGATCCTAGTTAGCGGGGAGAGCGGAGCAGGAAAGACAGAGACGACGAAGATGATCATGAGATACCTCGCGTTCTTGGGAGGGCACGCGAACGCTGAGCGAAGTATAGAGCAACAAGTACTAGAAGTAAGTTAGGTATACAAACTTATTTCTTACTTCGTTCCTACTTTCTATTTATTTTCTTTATTCATAGAACGATCATCGTAATACAATTTTAATGATTGCGATTATGATCGACTATATTAATCACGATAACGTTCCTCTGAAGTGTGTCGTTCGAAATCGATTGCAGTCTAACCCCGTGCTCGAAGCATTCGGCAATGCGAAGACTGTCAGAAACAACAATTCGAGGTTCGATGTTCCGAGATTTTAAGGGCGACTGCGTATGTGTGTGATTGAGCCTCACGTTTGTGAATGGATGTCGCAGCCGTTTCGGTAAATTCATGGAGATCCAGTTCGACAACCACGGGAGGATATCTGGAGCGGCGATCAGGACATATCTTCTGGAGAGATCTCGAGTGTGTCAAATCTCCGACCCTGAGCGCAACTACCATTGCTTCTACCATTTATGTGCCGCACCTACTGAGGTGGTTTCTTCATCTCTGTGCTTTTTGTTCCATCTTTTTCCGACGAAATTCGTGACACTGATCCGGCTCAATCGTAACACACTTACGACCGAGCCCATGGTTGTAAGTCCTGATTCCGAACCCGGTTGCTATTTCAGGAAAAAGAAAGATACAAATTGGGGGACCCGAGTTCATTCCACTATCTTAACCAATCCAATTGCTACAAACTCGACAACACTGACGATCATCAGGAATACTTGGCCACGAGGAAGGCCATGAGTGTTGTCGGAATAACCGAAGAGGAACAGGTACGACTCTTTTCATGGCGCGTAATTTTCTCTATGCCTGAACAGAAATCCCCGACCGGAATCATGCCAACCTGTCCTTATCAGGATTCAATATTCCGCATCATAGCAGCGATCCTACATCTCGGGAACATAGAGTTCGCAAGCCAAGACGACACCAATGAATCTGCAGAGGTGAAGGCAGGGGAATCAAAGCACCATCTCGAAACCACCACAGAGCTCCTAATGTAAAAACAAAAAGTTCCCTCATTTCGACATAGCTCGATTAACGGTAAGGGTCTAAAAGCGACCGGTTTTTGTCATTGTGAAGGTGCGACAGGGAGATGTTGGAGGATGTGCTGTGCCGGAGGTTGATGATAACACCGGAGGAGACGATAAAGAAGAGCCTCGACACGGAAGGTGCGGCCATTAATAGGGACGGCTTAGCCAAGACAATCTATTCTCGCTTATTTGACTGGTGTGAAACTTGTACTCCCCCCATTCTTTTGGTACAATACTTACTGTTCATTATGCCTGTAAGTGATCGTTCTTCGCTGCTCTAACCACGACGAACTTGAAAAAAACACAGGCTGGTCGCCAAGATAAACGTGACCATCGGACAAGACCCGAGCTCACAATTCTTCATCGGGGTCCTCGACATTTACGGTTTCGAAAGCTTTCAAAATAACAGGTAATCTTATTGTCCTTAAATTGTCATATTAGTATAAATGTAATTTTTGTTTCTCTAAATGGGACTCCCTCTGTTTTTTTCTTTTGGTTCTGAAATTGCAGCTTCGAGCAATTTTGTATAAATTACACGAATGAAAAGCTGCAGCAACATTTTAACCATGTAAAAAAAAAAAAATTGATCTTCACCTCATTTCAATTTATTATTTTTATTTATATTTATTGTGTGAATTAATAATTTTTTTAAAATTTTCCGGACAGAATATTTTCAAGACAGAGCAAGAGGATTACAAGAAAGAAGACATCGATTGGAGCTACGTCGAATTCATCGACAATCAAGACGTCTTGGAACTCATTGAGAAGGTAATCGACGTTCCAGCACCCTCCTCCTCAGACTCTCTCCTTAAAGCTCGAACTGTTTGATAGGATTCGGTTGATTAATTGCAGAAGCCTGGAGGGATCATCGCATTGCTTGATGAAGCTTGGTAATAATGTCCGCATTTGTTATTTACATTACCTGAAACCCCTTGATGTTAACGGCTGATTTTTTCGCAGCATGTTCCCCAAGTCGACTCACGAGACCTTCTCCGAGAAGCTCTTCCAGTCGTTCAAATCGCACAAACGCTTCTTCAAGCCAAAGAAGACCCGTTCCGACTTCACCATCGTCCATTATGCCGGGGAGGTAAGGCTTGCCGGCGTAGTTTCTTGCCATTGCGTGCTTTCCCGACGGACGTCCGATTTATATAAGGGCCCTGATCGAGCCGGCTGCTCGTTTCGTTTATTAGGTTCAATATCAATCCGAGCTTTTCATCGACAAGAACAAGGACTACATCGTGCCCGAGCATCAAGAGTTGTTGAGCTCGTCGAGGTGCTCCTTTCTCGCGGCGCTGTTTCCTCCAATTTCAGAGGAGGCGATGAAATCTTCGAAGTTTTCGTCGATCGGTTCCAGGTTCAAGGTACGTCTGAAGATCCTAGTATCTCACGTGGGGGAACGAGCCATGAAGTCGACCGAAATTCCTGAACTGACGGCTTTAATGAGTTCCCAGAATTGATTTCGATTAATACGAACAGTGTTTATTTTATTGCAGCAACAAGTACAACAATTGATGGAAATATTGAATTCTACAAAGCCTCACTACATTAGATGCATCAAGCCTAATGATGAACTGCGGCCGCATCTCTTCGAGAACTTGAACGTGTTGCAGCAGTTGCGCTCCGGCGTGAGTGTCTCATCCCCACTATACATAACTCAGTGAAATAACACTCCGAAATGTCCCCATCACTGTATGTTCTGTTCATTCAGGGTATTCTTGAGGCGATTCAAATCAAATGCGCGGGGTATCCGACTCGCAAGACTTTCTTCGAGTTCTTAAAACGATTTGCAATCCTTGCCCCAGAAGTACTCTACAAAGTGTACGATTTTTCTCAGAGTGGATTTCTTTCCAGTATTATACCCAGTGTCGCGTTGGTGTCTAATTTGCATTGTTAATACAGTTCGGATGAAAGAGAGGCCACCAAAAGAATACTCGAAAAACTGGTGCTAGAGGGATATCAGGTAATTAAGCTCGTTATGTCACGTTGTCTTGAATTTCTAGATCCCATGATCGATTGATTGGCATGAGTTGCATCACAGATCGGAAAGACAAAAGTATTCTTGAGAGCAGGGCATATGGCTGAATTAGATTCGTTGCGACTGAAACTCCAAAGCAAGTTTGCCATTATGATCCAAGGGCGATGGAAGGCGAGAAATATTCGTAAAGAATATGTTGAGCTACGGAATGCCTCAGTTAACGTGCAGTCCCGGTGGAAAGGTAACCACTGGTCTAGTCAAGTTCAAGTACAGCAGGAACGCATGATCCTAACGAGTCATTTTTCTTTTTCCTGCACTCCAGGAAAGTTGGCATCCAAGTTGTTTGAGCGAATGAAAAAGGAAGTCGCCGCTACAAAGATACAAAAGAACGCCCGTAGTTACTTGTGTAGAATGAGCTATGCAAAATTGAGAGCATCATGCCTTGTCTTGCAATGTTATTTACGAGCTATGCATGCCCGGAACGTCTTCGAACAGAGAAAGCGTACAAACGCGTCGATCACGATTCAGGTATTGTTTCTTTATCCATCTTCTGTCGTTCTTAGCAAATCCTGAACGTCTTTTGTTGTTTCGTAGTCAAACTGGCGTCGACATCGGGATCAATCTTACTTCCAGCAACTCAAAAGGACATCGATCCTCATGCAAAACAAACGGAGGCAAAAAGTTGTCCAGATCTTACCCGCCGAAACAATCCCAGTATGTTCATGTGGTTATTAATTCCTATCATTAGCAATGGATCAGTAGAATCTTCGGCCTCGATTCTGGCAGGAGGACGACGATACGAGTGTGGAATGTCTTTTGCGACAGAAGGAGAGACTCCAGAAACGTGTGGATGAGCTCACGTCTTCTCTACAAGCAGAGCAGCTAGCCCGGGTAATAACCGCGCGAGAATTATTGTTAGTTCCCTCGCCCCACGAGTATCAGAGAGCTAACTCCGTCCTGTACATATGTGGCAGGCTGAGTTAAAAGAGGCACAGAACGCAGAGATTGAAAGGCTGCATATCTCCTTGTCAGCCATGCGAGCAAAGGTGGACGAGGCGACCGCATTGCTGTTCAATGAGCGTGGGATTGCACAGAAGATAATCGAGGACGCCCGGCAGCTTATGACACCGGTCAGGGACTCGGTTCACGACGCCGAACTTATCAAGACCCTCAACGACGAGCTCGAACGTCTCAAGGTAGGATTTCGATAAATCTTCAAGGCCGGAGTTGCTCGTGTTAACTACGTTGGATTAGCAGTTATCGTGGTTCCCGCTCGTAGGATTTGTCAGAGAAGGAGAAGGAAAGAGGGGACGAATACGAGCGAAAATATAACAAGTTACAGGATTTATTACACGGCAAGAGTAAGAAGTTGCAAGAAACCGAAAGGCGACTCGATTTACTCAAGGACCACGTAAACAGGTAAAACAGTTCGTATCTTCGTCGGAACTCGATTTCATCCTACGTATTTCCATCGGGCCAAATCTAATTAGAAGCAACACATGCGACCCAGGATGTTCTCATCGATCTCTGCCCAAGTATCTGAGCTCAAGTCGTCGATATCCGACCACGATGACAGTGGACCTCCTTTCACGCGGTCTTCATCGAGCGACTCAGATTTCACATTCCAGGCGCCAGTTTCCTCCACAGAAGTCTACACGTCTTTCCATCCCAACAGGATGCAAATGACAGTTCAGGATGTCTCCGACTCGGACACCGCAGGTCAGTTAGTCAATTTCATTAAACAAAAGCTGCCGTCCTACACCAGGACAAGTCCGCAACGTTCGGTGACTCCGTCTTGATTCCACAGGACCTGGGAAATGGGAGAACGAGAAGGAACGGGCATTCGACGACTACTTTTGAAGAAAATTTTCTGGTTTAGTGAACAAAACAGGGGGTTAGAGTAATGTTATGGCACCATTAGTACAAAAAGATTTTAATGATTGATAGAACGGTTGTAATTCTTTGTAAATTAGAGGAATAGTTAGTTTTAGCATTTTGCTTTTCTTGCAGTTTTAGTTAAAACTATCCAGATTTTATCAAAGAAGGCTTCCTAAGTAAAACCAAATTAGAAATCCCATCTTCCCAACTCAAATGGAACAAGCCACACTACCGTCTGGCTTATCCACAACCAGGAACAGATAACATTTCTAATGCCAGATTATCTTTCCAAGATTTTTACAGTATGGGAGTTCATCGTAGGAACGCAGGGTAATGTAATACTTACAGGAGATAAGAAGTTTACAGACACACTACTACGCCTCTCTTTTTCACCCCTCAAAAAGCAACAGAATCACTTCGTGAGGTAGTACACGACCAAGAAAAGGACCACGAATGAGGCCACGAGTGTGAACGTTCTCCTGCTCGATTTGGTCTCGAATACCTTGCCGCAGCAGGAACAAGTACTGTTACTATCTCCCGGTATTTTTTTTCAAAAAACAATGTGCTAAGAATAACCCCACCAGCTTGTTGACCCAATAGCAGCGAAACCTTACCGTTTTAAAGCGATCCATAGTTCCTGAAAGAACGCCCCTGGATGAATCCATGTCGTCGCCCTAAGGGAAGTCCCAGAATATCAGTAGCAGAACAAAACAATCTTTTGTGGGAAGGTATGACGATAACTTTCTCATAGAGGTTACCATTCTATCCAACATGCGGTTGTGACTATCGACTTCTTCGTGTATATCGCCGGATAACTATGGCGTCAAGGTCCAGAAATCAGCAGCAAGTTATAATCATTCATCAGTAAAAATCAGAATCTACACAAGCAGTTAACATCCACATCTATTTTCAGGAGTCCAGGACTGCCCTTTCAAAATCACAGCTATTAGAAGTAAAACAAACAAGCTCTTTAAAGTCGCAACTCGCAAGTAAATGGAAGCACTTGAGTAAAAGAAACCAGAAGAACGGGAAGAACAAAGGTTAGAAAGCAATGTGGTTAGTTAATTCATTATAAAAGAACACAATTAGTCTTTATTCCAACAGATGGGGTTGGCAATACGAATCACAGGTAGCTGGACTAAAATAACATAAAAATTCAGTAATCCTTAACACTCCAAAAGAAAAGGAATTCATGAGAATAAGTGTAAGAACAAAAGGAATAGTTATAAAGCCATAGCTCATCAGTCATAAAGAACTTGAATTATAGTAATCCAATACTTATAACAGCACTATATTCCAACTGTTACGACTAAAGAGGACCTGTAAAATTAGCAACTTAGCTCATGCTACCAGGCAGGAGGCACCCAGTGTTCAGTCATTTAAACCTTGGGAGCATGAAGATGATGATCTTGTCATCCCAAGTTTCCCATATATCAAAAAGGAAAGTGGTACGATGACTAACAAAAAAGTATGGACAAGAAACTGTATAACAAATTCTGATCTCCAATAACAGATCAAGCATCAGAGTCAGCTGTCATAACTTAGCAAATAAATACCCTTTTAAGTAAATTCACCCTATCCTGCAACCCATCTATTGCTCTTTCATTTTCATGCTCGTCGATCTCATGGGAGGTATACGAAGATGCCCTGATGCCTCCTTCTTCAATGCCATCAAAGAGAGCAGCTCTGCTATTACGGGTGTCCCTAGTGACAAAATGTACTTCAATGTGAATGAGGGAAGTCGTTCACCATAAGCATGCCCTCTTTAATAAAGAAACAAAACCCATTACATAGGGATAATTAAGCAACACTTTTTCTTAGGAACTTGGTCAGAAGCCAATAAAATTTGCAGTAAGTCTTGGATTGAACCAAGAACAATTGTCTTCAACACTACAAAGTATATACAAGAAGCCAAATGAAAATGTCCTATCATAGATTGATTCCACATGTATCGCAGCCACCTTGGCTAACAAGATGAATGACAATATGCATCATTGTTCAAGAGAATATTCAAATAAGTTTCACAGATGAAGAATCACTCTTGCAACAACGGATAGCTGCTAAAAATACCAATACATGTTTTCCTTAACATGTCATCTTGGGTAGGTCAAAGAGCCGTGAATCGCAAATCAATACCACAAAACTGCAATGGTCCTTATACTGGTTGAGCCAATACGATAATCAAACGAACCACAAGAAAATCAGAACGAACAGCACAAGGGGCCAAGATGTCTCTCATTCCAAACTCAGTTGATCGATTAAAACAACCACAAAACCCTAGAATTCCCCCCGATCTTCGTCTCATTCCCTAGGATCTCCTCCGCCAAAAGACACGACTGGCAATCAGAGTAAAGTTCCATCAATAATCCACCTTGAGCTTTTACCTTCTCGGATTCATCCTCTCCGGCGGCAGCTCTCTCGATCGCGGAGATCAACTCAATTCCAACAATCCTAACACCTGCGAATCCGCAGACATTCCCAGAGATAAACTCCCAAACGAACACAACAAAAGAAGGGGAAAAAACCATAACACCAAGTGAATCAAAAATCAGTAAGAGCTTGTCAATAATCTGCAATCCAAAATCTAGATCTAAGGTTTTATATTCTTTGAGCAAATTACAGAGTTAGGGATCGCAGGAGAGAACTCGGGGGAGCGACGACTGATTTGCATACCCGGCAGACGGAGGAGCTCCGGGGATTTATATAGTCGAAGATGAAATTTAGTACGATATGGGGAGGATTTGTACGTCAGTCAGTATGTTGGTTTTTAGAAAATTTTGCCAAAAATATTTAGGCAAATTATCGATTTATGGCTCAAATTATAGGCCAACTTTCTTATGTGGCCTATGGTTAAAAAAGTTTTAGATGTGGCTCAATCTACATTAATTTTTTTGATAAGGCCTAATTCCTGACGTCCGTTAACCTGTGCGGACGTGGCTTTGACGGACTTTTATAATCACTTACGTGGCTCTATTTATTTTTAGGGAAACACTATGTGGCAGAAAGTGGGAAACGTTCGTTTATGCACGTGGGATCTATTATAACGTAAGGAAAGAAATTGGGAAATTAGGGTTTGTGTTCTAATTTCGCGCCTCCTCGTGCCACGCCTTCCCCGCCTCCTACTGTAGTCACTGCGCCTCCACCTGGGACAACCACACCCTCCCCACCTCCTCCAGGGACAACAACCCCGTCCCCTCCGCCTGCCTCGACTCCCACCACCCCGTCTCCCCCGCCGTCTTTCTCGACTGTGTCCCCTCTGCCGCCCGCCAGTGTGGCCCCTTCGGCACCATCTGCAAAGAGTCCTCTGCCACTAAGATCCCTCCACCGCCCGCGAGAAGCAGTCCAACGACACCTGCCACTAAGAGCCCTCCACCGCCTGCGAGAAGCAGTCCAACGACACCTTCAGGGTCCACACCCTTATCCTCCGGGGAAGGGGTGTCGACAGGGTTGGTCGTGGGGGTAGCTCTGGCAGTAAGGGTTGTTCTGGTTCTATTGAGCTTGCTGTTCCTCTGTTGTAGAAAGAAGAGGAGAAGATATGACGCTCAAGGACCGCTGAGACCGCCTCCACTACCATATGTTCTGAAAGGAACCCACACGGCCAAGAACAATCCAGATGAACAACCTAGATAAACGAACGTTTCCCACTTTCTTCCACGTAGCGTAAAATAGAGCTACATAGGTGATTATAAAAGTCCGTCAAAGCCACGTCAGCACAGGTTAACGGACGTCAGGAATTAGGCCTTATCAAAAAAATTAACGTAGATTGAGCCACATCTAAAACTTTTTTAACCATAGGCCACAGAAGAAAGTTGGTCTATAGTTTGGGCCATAAATCGATAATTTGCCAAATATTTATAGCATATCCTTTTAAGTCGATTCCAAACTCCATATTCGAAGTAGGGTGGTTGTAGCGATTTTATTGTTATTATACCAACCACCACATGACATCGTTGTTTGTAACTCACGCAATTTTCTTTTATTTTAATAAAAAGAGGACAGAAATAAAAAAAAACAAATAAATAAAATTAAAAGAAATTTTTTTGAGTTTTTCTAAAAAGAAATTCGCTACAATTTTCTTGTCATTAAAATAAAAAAATAAATAAAAAAGAAGATAATGGTTTACAGCGATCAGCAGCGACCTCTTCATAGCCGTTACTGAAAGAGTTTTCAGCAGATTTAACGTGGTTCTGGGCAGGAGGATGAAGGGCTGAAGAACTGCAGTTCCCAGAAGCAAGAACGGGAAGAAAAGAAAAAGAAGGAGGGAGGAGACAGAGGGAAGGAGGAGAAAGGAATTTTTTTTGTCAGCTTCTAATTGATTCTTTCTGTTTTACACACTGCACCCCTTATAACAATCCAGACTTGCATTTCCCTATAACAACCGTGGCGTGCGTACCACCAACAGCATGTGGGTTGCTAGAGTAACTGACTCAGTTTATTACCACCTATGCCACTGAGCAATTGTTGTCATTGGGCTCATTCTTCATGGGGGGGCTTTTCTTCACGAGAACCATCTTTCTCCTTGGGCTTTACCCTGCTGCTTTACTTTCCAACACTTCCCCGCAAGTTGACGTCCCTCCATCTTTCGTCTCATCCCAGGAAATTTGAGATCGGGAATTCCTCACACCAGAGATTAGTGTTTCCTTCCTCCTAGACAATACCTCATCTTCCCTGTAATCGGGGCACTCCGAGTCATCAACCACAGATTGCATCGTGTCCTCACTGCCAGTGCGGGAACATACACCTGGTTGCTTGGACACAGTAAGTTGAGTGCGGGTAGTAAGAAAGCATTGTACACCGATTACCTTGGTGAGCATGTCAGCCAATTGGTCGTCAGAGCTAACATGAAGTAGTTGTAACTGGCCAGACATCACTTTCTCTCGGACGAAATGAAAATCGATCTCAACATGTTTAGTTCTCGCATGAAGGACCGGATTCGCAGCTAACTGGATGGTGCTCAAATTATCACAGTATAAAACCGGAATAGAAGCAGAGGAGATTGAGTGCAGTGGCAGCTGTAACTCTGTTAGGAATGCTTGTAACCACAAGACTTCCACAACACCATCAGCAAGAGCTCTGTATTCTGCCTCAGTACTCGACCGTGACACCACCCGTTGCTTATGCGAAGCCCGAAAGATAAGATTAGAACCCAGAAACATGCAGTAACCCCCAGTGCTTCGACGGTCGTCCGGACACCCTGCCCAGTCGGCATCAGTAAAGCAGACTATGTCTGGTGTGCTGCCAGCATAAATCAGTAAACCATGATGCAAAGTACCCTTGAGATATCGAAGAATGCGCTTAACAGCTTGGAAATGAACTGTGGTTGGATACTGCAAATATTGACAAACTTTGTTGACGGCATAACAAATGTCGGGACGAGTGTTTGTGCAATATTAAAGCGTTCCCACCAAACTACGATAAACAGATGGATCTTCTAGTTCATCCCCATCATATTTCGACGAGGACCCAACAGTCATCATCGGAGTAGGAACCGACTTGCAGTCAGTCAAACCAGCCCGCTCCAGTAAGTCCAAGATATACTTACTTTGACTGAGATGGAGTCCATTCGATAATTTGGTGACCTGAAAACCAAGGAAGAAGGAAAGGTCTCCAAGATCTTTCAGAGAGAAGGCAAGATGAAGTTGAGGAAGTAAGGCCGCAATGCCTTCCACATCAGAGCCAGTTACGATGATGTCGTCAACATAAACAAGCAAGATAATAATGCCAGCAGAGGTGCGACGATAGAACAGAGAAGCGTCGGCTTTAGAGTTAATCAGTCCCAACTGAGCAAGATAAGAGCTCAACTTCATATACCATGCACGGGGGCTCTGTTTGAGACCATACAAAGCTTTCTTCAGCAAGCAAACATGAGTTGGGTGAGCAGGATCTTCGAATCCAAGAGGTTGCTGCATAAAGACGGTTTCAGACAAGTCGCCATTAAGAAAGGCATTGTGCACGTCCAGCTGCTTCAGAGGCCAGCCAAACGACACAGCCAAACTCAGTACTACCCGAATGGTCTGATGCTTCACCACCGGACTAAAGGTTTCAGCATAATCAAGACCTGCCGTCTGATGGAATCCTTTTGCGACCAGTCGAGCTTTACAGCGCTCAAGTGAACCGTCCGACTTCAACTTCACTTTAAAGACCCATTTTCAGCCAATCACTTTCTGGGTATGATCCACAGGAATCAGAGTCCAGGTATTGTTCCGCAACAATGCCTCAAACTCAGCTCTCATAGCGGAATTCCAGATCGGTGTCACGAGAGCCTCAGCAACCGTCTTTGGTTCAGAAGGTAAGGAGGGCAGTGGTGAAGAAAGAAGAATAGGGAAGGCCTTCGGTTTAAAAATTCCGGCTTTAGAACGAGTTGTCATCGGATGAATGTTAGTGGGAATAGGTAGAGAAGGAACACGGTACCCCTCTGTCTGGGATGGCCCCTCTGGTGGGGAGGACTGCTGAGAGAGAGAGTCTGGACTAGAGACAGTCTTTGCAGATGAGTCAGGTGTAGGCGTAGAAGAACTTGGAGGAGGAATACTAGAAGACAAAATAGGTAATGAACAGGAAGGGGAGAAAGTCGATGAAGGCGGAACTGGGTGTAGAAGAATTGGGAGACTGGAATGTACAGAGGAGGGGGGTTTATCAGGTGAAGGGGATGTTTTAAAAGGGAAGGAATCTTCGTCAAACAAGACATCCCTAGAAACGTACACTCTGCCAGATGACAAATCAGAACAAATGTAGCCCTTGTGAGAGGGGCTGCGTCCTAACAAAACACACGGAGCAGAACGAGGCTCAAGCTTGTGAGCATTATAGGGACGCAGCAGAGGAAAGCACAGGCAGCCGAAAACTTTAAGAAGATGATATGGTGGTTTAGATTTGGTAAGAAGGAAAGAAGGAGTTTGGAAGTGGAAAGGGCGTGCTGGAAGTAAATTGATCAGATCGACTGCGGTATTAAAAGCGTAGGGCTAGTATTTCTGAGGGACACCACTATGTGTAAGGAGTGCTAGTCCAACTTCGACGACATGTCTGTTCTTGCGTTCCACTCTGCCGTTCTGCTGAGGGGAATAGGGACAAGAAATTTGATGGGATATACCATTGTCTGTGAGGAACGAGTGGAGCGAGCGAAACTCGCCACCCCAATCGGAGCGAACTATTAAAATAGATGTTTGGAAATGATTCTTAACTAGAGCATGAAATTGGATAAAAGCTCGAAGAACTTGTGACTTTTCACGAAGGAAATAAACCCAAGAAAACCTGGTTGCATCGTCCACATGCAACAGAAAATAACGATCCCCAGTGATAGATTGAACTGGGGATGGACCCCAAAGATCCATATGAAGAAGTTGGAATGGAACAGTGGCCTGAGACAAAGAAAGTGGGAAAGGAAGGCGATGATGTTTACTCAAGGCGCATGTCTGACAAAACAACAACGATTCTGGAGGTGCAGAGTCTGTACATTCACCAAGTACTTTAGATAGAATGACAGAACTAGGATGGCCTAAACGATAATGCCACTTAGTTCTATCAGCAAATAAAGAGGTAGAGTAGGAAAAGGCGGTAGTGTGAGGTGTGGTAGGAGAAGCTGCTGTTATAGACAGTGTCGAGGCAGGGGAGACAGAAGAATCGAATCTAGTTGGTGGAGCTCGGGGCTGCAATCTGTAGAGACCGTGATGCATCAGTCCCCTGAGACGGATGTGGTGGGAGTTCTTGTCCTTAACACAGAAGGAATCAGAATCAAACTCAACTACTACACGATTATCACGACAAAGTTTGGACACACTAATTAGATTTTGAGAAAGAAGAGGAGTATGAAGAATATGGGATAATTGTAAGACACCTGACTCAGTAAGCAAAGTGTAGTCTCCAGTATGATGAATCCCCAGTTTGGAGCCATTGCCGATTGTGACAGAGGAAGTACCATGGTAGGGTGAAAGGTTAGTTAGGCCGGATGTGTGTGGAGAACCATGATGAGTGGCTCCAGAATCGATGAGCCACTCATCGGCTGGAGCATGGAATGGTAGGGCTGTTAGATGTTGGGTAGGCTGAGAGTATGAGGTCTATGACGGGAAAGTGTTGGTAAGGTGTGTTTGAGGAGGATAGGGAGGAAGCTGTGACGGTAGGGGTTGTGGGTAGGCTTGCTGAGAGCTGAAAGTTGGCTGGAAGGATGAGTTTAGGCGATGATAACAGTTCACTGCAGTATGGCCAACTTTTAGACAGATTTGGCATCGAGGCTTTGGTTTAAAGAATGGTCTAGGGAAAGAAGAAGGTCTCATGGGTGGTCTGCCGAGGAGGCTGGATTGTTCCATCGCGGAACGTGACGGTGTCCAATGGGGTGAGGTTTGTGGTTGTAATGCAGGTCGGGTCAGTAACTGTGGCCTCATGACACCAGAATCTAGAGAGTTTAAGGGAGAGAGGTGAACCTGAGGGATTGCGCAGTCTGCCACCTGTCTCCATTCCATCCGTAGATCAAAATTGAGCAGTAAATTGTAAACGGCCATAACAATCGCATCGTATTCAGACGGTAGCCCTTCCAGCATATACCAGAGATAATCTCTGTGCCCAACTGGTTCCCCCACTGCAGATAGCTGGTTGGACAGCGTTTTCAGTGAATTCAGGTACTGCTGCATATTCTTTCCCTCCTTACGCAGCTGCTGCATTTGCATCTTCAAATTAATCTCCCTTGATGGTGAGGTTGATTCGTATCTACTCCTCAGAGCCTCCCAAACTTCATGTGAGTTCTTACAGCCTACCACCATGCTCAAAGGTTCTGATGTCAGCGACAAAACAATAAGCTCATGACAGCCTTGTCAGTCCTCTGCCAAGCCCCGTAGCTAGGATTCCTCACAGCTTGCTCATTGTCCAGAAAACGTGCAGGAGGCATGGTTAAGCCATATATAAAATCATCGTACCCAGCTGCTGTGATTGCGGCAAGAATCTGCCCTTTCCACAGTAAGTAATTCCCATCGTCCAACTTAACCAGGGATGCAAAGACTCCCGATGGGATCTGTAGAGGTAATGAATTCGCATACGGGCTGTGTTCAGAAAGACCAGAACCTGATGAGAGTTGGGCCGTTGATGATGGTGTTATCGGAGGATTTGCCATTCGTTCGTCCACGTTACTGCCCAGACTTGCTGTTGATGGAGTTATTCTCAGGGCTCTGATACCATGAAAGAGTTTTCAGCAGATTTAACGTGGTTCTGGGCAGGAGGATGAAGGGCTGAAGAACTGCAGTTCCCAGAAGCAAGAACAGGAAGAAAAGGAAAAGGAGGGAGGAGACAAAGGGAAGGAGGAGAAAGGAGTTTTTTTTGTCGGCTTCTAATTGATTCTTTCTGTTTTACACACTGCACCCCTTGTAACAATCCAGACTTGCATTTCCCTATAACAACCGTGGCGTTCGTACCATCAACAGCATGTGGGTTGCTAGAGTAACTGACTCAGTTTATTACCACCTATGCCACTGAGCAATAGTTGTCATTGGGCTCATTCTTAAATTCGTTGATTCAAATAGTGATTTCCATAATTTAAGAATTTCGAAATCTTATATCTTATCTTATATATTTCTTTTTAAACTACAGTAAGTACAATCGTCTAATTATTGGGCTTAGGTCACTTACTTACCCGCTCACCGTCCGATTGGTTTAAGATATTTTTAGCATTAAAGATGAAATGTGAAGACCGTACCGATGACTCTCGGACATGCCATTTGGCAATCCGAAGGCTTGTCCGCCATGGAAGATCGACCGGCCAATCACTATGCTTTTGTACTTTCACTAGGGAACGTACATTGCACAAGAAACTGGACATTCTTCAATTAGAAGATACCTGCAAAGTTCAGTCAGAGTTTGTAACACGGATAAAGGAGGGCTGTACAAGAACACAACAATGCCTTTTGGTTAATTCAAGCCATGTATTTAACCAGCTGCTGGTTCTCCTTGTCTCGCTCCAGATATTCCCGGTATATCAGATCCTCGATCCGCATCTTGATCGTCCTTATGTCCGGCTGTGGACGCAAGAACAACAGGCTTAGACAGATGCCGCACCCGAGAGATTACTTCGCGCCAGGGATAATGTAATTTTTATCTTTTTATTTTACCTTAAAGACCTCCCGGATCTGTTCTGTGCATTCGGCGACCAGCTGCTGATGATTCAAAACCTTCCGCATCTTCATTATTCGCACGAGGGATGCGTCTATGGCATATCGTCTGTCCCGGTCGACGTCTTGGATTACCTTCTTCCTATCTTCGACCACGGGGAGAGGAACCTGGGGACAATGAGGGGGAATGGGAAGATCGTGTTAGAAAGGAAGCGGGAAGCTAGTCGTTAAAAAAAAAGGAAGGGATTTCGGAAGAATCACAGGTTCACACCTTAATCCTTGTCATTCTGTCGGTGAAGGACGGGTTAAATTCAAAGACATCGGTAGGGAGAACTGTCTTCATACTGGGTATCTTGTTCAATATCTTGTACTTCCCGCAAGAAAGCGACTGTAGAACCCTGACCAAGTCAACCTCCGGTAGCTGCTGTTGTGCCAATATGTCGCTATAGCTTAATCTATCAGCGCCATTGAATAAAAGCAGGATAGCCGCCTGCGAGCATGGATACAATTCGAATCAGAGCACTGAGCAACAAGGTTCCTCGTGTTTGATGACGCTTCTCTTGGTAAACTACCTGGTATGTTGACAGGACAAGTTCAATGGCCTTCAGATCAAACTTACCAATAAGGATACAATTCCCAAAGGAAAATATCCACGATAATCGACGGTGTTGACTTCTCGACCTGTAGAAGTCTTCAAAAATTCTTAAAGGCTTCTCCTGAGACCAAAAGAAAAAAAAAGTTAACTCCATCGGTTTCGGTAGAAGAGATGTAAATTGTATAAATTAACAAGTACCATCTCTTCAGGAAGGTTCAAATTGGCGGATTTGATACTTGGCCAGTATCCAGTCGTGAGCACCGATACAGACAGATCCAGTCCCAGATCGACAGATGGATGATTTGAAATATGATCCTTGAATTCTGCAGCCATTTCCTTGGACAGTTCTAAATCGACAACCTGAGGATCCGAAAATATGCAGGAGTTCAGGTTTAGTCAACGATTTGGACCAAAAAAACCTTCAAAAGTGAAAAATACCCACCATCCCTTCCAACTTGGAAGTGAAGGATGCCCCGAACCGATGCTTCAATTTACTTAACATAAATCTCTCATGTTCGTCCATGCTGTTCTGCTGTGACAGTAGGCGTCGAGCTAGACTTCTCCGGTAGAACTCGATAAACAAGCCCCGGTCACTGATATATGCAACAAGTTCTACAATCTTTCCAATGGTTTCTTCAATGGCTTCGTCGCTCAATTTTCCAATTCCACCCTTCTTAAATATATTGTCGCAGAAATTGACGAATAACTCTCCGGTTGAAGTGTTGGAGAGACCCCAGTCCAAGAATGTCCTAAATGCATCGTCAAGCGCCTGATGAAATTACCAAACTCAATGTGACTTCAATAATTAAAAAATGGCAAAATATACGTTTATGGCCTCAACTTTGAACCAACTTTTTATTTTGAAAATCATGGATGCTCAGGACAGCCAGACAAACCTTTCGAAACAAGAAATGGCCCGAAAAACAATCTGCGATATAGACCATATACCGGTCGTGAAGCTCAATCAGATTTGTCACAAGGACCTGAAAAAATAATGTTTCAACAGTTCAGTAGTCTTAAAATTTCATGGAAAATCCAACGTCCAAGCTTCTAAAATCACCTGGTGCAGTTGTCCGACAGTTGCAGCCGTTGCCTGTAGATGCCAAGGTGTTAGACTAAAGGTGCATGTCAAACTTCAGAAATCATAACTAGCCCACGAGTTCATAAAATCCAATAATTAAGATAGAGCTGGGACATTGACTGATGGCGATACATTTGAAAAGAACAATGAAATCCCTCGCCTGCACTCCTATAGCAGATTCAGCTAAAACCATATTTTAGCATTCTTATTCTAATGGATCGGAAACAAATAAGTAGCTTCATCCCTCCTCCTTCTCCAAAAAATAAACACTAGAAGAGCACAACACCTGTCCTCGGGCATCCTCAGTCTGTTTAAGTAAGGATGTCCCTTCTGCGGCAGCATGCTTCCAAATAGCATAAACAAAATGGATCAGAATTCTGATAACTTGTCCACCAAAAGACTAAACCCTAAACCGGAACAGTATATAGATGCCCACCTCTTTAAACAACTTAGCAACAGGTTCCAACAAGCAAATCACCTTCCGATTTTTGTAGATTCTAGAGATCTCATCCATCTACAGAAATGACAAGCCCGGCGTATGCCATATTACATTGCCTTTCATAGCTGAAACTCATTTGAAGAGAGAGACAATAGCAGCCCTAGCGTACCATGTTGTTTCTAAGTAGAGAAAGGAACTGGGCCAACTCTTGTTCAAGCAGTTGGTTTTTATAGGGCACATAAATTTCTTGATGGATTTTCTGCAGGAAAAGCAGGCAGCATGCATCACTCCTCAATTAGCATCATTGTGTTTACATAAACAAGTATAGGCAAACACTGAACCTAAAAGACTAGGCAGGCGACAGACAGTTTTACTCTAGGAGAAAAAGTTCTAAGCATCAGGAAGCACCATATTATTCCAGGGGTAACCCCATACATGATACATGTCAGAAACCTTTTACAGATGATGTAAAATTAGACTTGCATCGTATCCGACATTATATTTCTTGTTAATGAAAGTCATCGTAGTCATTGGATCTCTAAGTTTGAATCAACAAAAGAGAATCACAAAATTCAAGCATATGAATAAAATATAAAGCAAAAACTCCATTTTATATTGTACATTCATTAACCTCGAGCAACTTCGGATCACTGCTAGAATGCACATACGGCAAGATTCTCTCCTTCTCCCTCTTCTGGCATTCTTCGGCCTGCAAGATTCAAGGATGGCTCTATTAACAAATTGCATAACAATGTCTGTATTCTTCTCTATTGAAGACAATCAGTCGAGCATAAAAGACATGAGCCAGTCAACCTTTGATAGGTAACCTTCGCATATATCCTCGAGTGGGCGAGAGTTGTCCAATACCCAACTAGAAGCCTTGCGCGCATAGTAAACACCGGTATCTTGAAGAAAGTACACTTCAAAGTCGTTTACATAAAAGGCCATGCTCTCTCCCCCAATTTCAATGAAAATATCCACCACATTCTTTAGCAACGTGTTATCAGTTTGTTCGCCATCTCTCTCCCTGTTGATCTGCAACAGAAAAAAAAAGGATCTTTAAGCTTAGTTGAGGGCAAATAGATATGACATTGGTTTCCAGTGCACTCACAAGTGTAATCGCAGCTTCTCTGATGTTTCCCTTCATTGGTTGATACACCTGATATGCATGACAGCAAGTCAAAAATCAAGCATGAATGGCTTAGGCATTAATGATTTTGGAAATGCCTTTCTGACTCAACATTATGACGGTACATCCATCAGGAGAAACTGGAAAGTTAAGTCACTAACAAATGTCTGGAAGCAGCCGAATCCAACTTCGTTCAGATTAGGCAAACCCCTCTGACCAATGAAGTAACGATTGAGGTAGTTGAAAAGACGTGAGAGCCACCTAACCATCACTTTATGATTTCCCCATCTTGTCACAAAATCCCTTAGCAAAAAATCACCATGCTTGCTTTCTAGAGACGGAAGTACCTGAAGAAAAAATCAGCAAAAGGCAATGGTGTTGTGAGTAGACAAGCAATGTAAAAGCAATAAAAGGCTCTACCAGAGCACTATCAGGGAAGAAATAGACGAGATTCATCAATATTCCACCACAAAATAATTAATATAAGCAGTAAAAATCTAAAATTTTTCTAATGTGTCTTGGAACAGAAATGTCAATTTTCTGCATGATCACAATCATGCTCGAAATGCATGCTCACAGAGATTTTTTTAGAACAACAAGGAGCTCAGATGAACACACTATTGTATAACCATCCACAAGTCAATTAATAGAATGTGAACCGAAAAAATCCCATATCTCCCTATGTGAACAGAGAGGAATTGATCCTCACTTTCAAAGCGAGGTATTCTCCTATTGCTTCCTTGAACTTATCATAGATCTTCTGTGAATAATCATGAGGCGGTTTCCGAGTGCACATATCGTAGATGGTACTGCAATTGAAAAGGCAATGGGAGATCCACATTAGCATGCGCCAAGTAATTTTTGCAAACAAAAAAAAAAACAGACTGTCAAAAGGAGAAAGCTAGAGGCATACGCATAAATCCTCATGTAATCCTCCCCTGTAAAAGGTAGTTCGGGAATCCCTTCAAGAATGTTCTCCAGCTTCGTCAACCCCTTCTTCACAATCTCCCATCCATCCTCAAATTTGATGACGCCATTCCCATACATCACGGAGATACAGACAGAAAACCAACACCTGCACCTAATCAACAGTAAAAATCAAAACCCTGGTGAACAAGCTCCCGAAAAGAACAATCATCAAGAAACTTCAAGAAACCAGTTCCAAAACATAAACACCAGTCACGCAATCTACAGGAAAGCACCGACGAACTCCCCTTTCGGGTAAAACAGATAACTGACACCCTAATTTATAACAAGCATCTCCATCACGAAGAGCACACCCGTCCGCATGGGGCAGAGGAATCCGATGCAACTTTGCCATTGTGCTGAGCCGCCCACATGACCCAATAACAGGGGAAAATTTTCACCAAACAATAGGAGTCCCAGAAACCCCAGCTCAGGGAAGTACCAAGACAAGTCAAACTAGAGGAAGGATCAAGACACTCATCAAACAAATTTCTCGAATTGTAACAACGAGGATTAATCAGTCGTGAAACAGAGAAACCCCGTTCAGGCGAAGACATTGAAGATCACACATTTTCGTTCATAAAAAACTTTCCAAGAACACAACCCAAGCTCAGAAAACGCGGGTAATGATCAACCCCCCTACGATCTACTTCGCCAAAGATGAAGACTTCATCCAATTACTAACCCAAGGGATCGATCAACAAGAAGAATTCGAGATGCCCAGTTCGAAAAAGGAAGACTTACTCTAAAACCCTAGAGCCCCTAATTCGAGGGGGGGCACCCAGAATTTGGTTTGGACCGAATCCTCCCTCCTCCGATGGAGACGGTTAAAACAAAAGGGCTCGCTGGACGTAGTTTTGTACGAAAATTACAGTTAATTTAATAAAAGTTCGTGAAATACGGTTCAAGTTTCGTAAAATACGATTTTATAGTCGAAGAGACGTTTTGAAAATACGTCCCTTAAAATGTAAAGAGAAAAGGACGGGTACTCGTCCTTCATGTAAATAGGCAACGTTTTTAAAATTCGCCCTTTTTTTCAAAAGTATTTTAATGCCATTAGGATTCTAGTTTTATCAACTCGGCTAGTGGGGTGGGTTAAACCCTCCCCTTATTCATTTATTAAAGGGGCGAGTTTTGAAAATACGTTTCCTGTTAGACACCTCTCCTTCACCTGACGAATAAATATTTTTACTAATTATTGAGGGGCGGGTCAGGACGAGTTTTCAAAACCCGTCCCTCTTTGCATTTTAAGGGACGCGTTCGACGGTAAAACCGTATTTTACGAAATTCGGACCAACCGTATTTTCGTACGGGTTAAATCATCCCCAGTAACTACATTAAAAACTAACCATATTATCCTATCCTATCCCTAGCCATGGATAACACGCATCTTTGCGAGGGAAATTCGCGGATTGATCGATGAAATGAATATACACCTTAAAAGATTTTGTTATGTTATGTAACTTAAAATATACAGCGGAAAAGATCATCTTTTCTCCACTGAGGTCATACGGACGTTGATCTTTATGGAAGAGAGGTGTCTGCTTCAGTAGATATGCAATTCCGTCAGATCCGTTCGTTCCGGCTGAGCGTTCGAGCGTGATTCGTGCAGTGTCCGGAACGAACCCGTTTCGACTTGGGAGACTGCAAGACTTAGCGGGTCTCTGTTAGTAAGTATCCGCAGCAGGTAGATAAATCATTGTCGGAGCAGCATTGCGATCAATCTCGCCTGATTAATGCTCTTGACCTACTGGGGAATGTTCATTCTGTGGTTTTCTAGGATAATTGCTGCCGCAGTTTAGAGCATCTGGCTTTCCAGGACAAAGATCCGAGACATGCCTCTATGTTGAGATGCCGGGGACTTCGACGCAACGCAACTGATGAATCGAATCTATCCGGCTACTTTTTCGGTTCCCGCACAGGTGGACTAAGACTTCCAAGGGAAGGTTTTTGAGACAGACAGGTGGACAAATGTTGTTGGTCCTGGGAGGATAACAGGATTTGCTCCCCGACATGAACGAGGCTTTGGAGTCCCACTTCTCCTAGGAAACCAGTTTCCTCTTCTGGAGGTCATTCATTAGAGGGGAGGATGGAAACCATGGCTGCTACCGCTGCCGCCACCAGCTCAGCGACCTCGGTTGCTGGCAGCAAGAGAAATGTACTCACGAATCGGCCATCGGGGAGCTTCCTCTGTTCATGGTACTTTTAAGTGCCTCCTCTGGTTTGCACACGGACAGTGAACATGTGTTTCCTTTGTTACAGGGATCTTTTCCAATCTGTAGGTTTTCCTGCAATATCAATGAAGTGGAGAGTGAAGTGTGGCAGAGGAGAAAGCCATGGCCAAGAGCAGATCGCACCTTGCAGCCGTTTGCACGGATAAGCCTCTATGGTATCTGGGCCAGCCATAGTTCTGGTGGATGAGAGAATGAACACGAAAGGGACGAGGCTCCCCTGTGGACTCAGCAACAACCTCCTAGCATGGATCCTCCTGTTTTGTGTTCGGTCTCATTCGGGCATTCTATGTGACTTATGCTTCCTCTGTTGACGAGGACGGAGATTCAGGCTTGTCCCCCTGATGCTCTTGCAAGGGATGGTGGTGTTAAAAGGATTTGTCATTGTCATTAATTATGCTGTACAAACAACCTCTGATTAGCTTTGACAGATATCCACTCTGCACCTTTGGACTAAGCGACTCTCACACTCACGAATATTACACCTAGATATCGAAGCGAGATCAAATGCCAAGATGCCTAGGAAAGACAAACCAACCCTCGACTTCACGTCTCAGAGTATTTTTATAGTCCGCATCTGAGAATCTGCACCTTCTTGGTTCATCAACTCTAGCCTAGTAACTTCTTTTTCTATCTAATTGATAGAAAGGCGGACTCTAAGGTTCTTTTTGGCCAAAACTCAGCCTAACAGTCTCATGATTCTATCATAACATGGCCATTTCTTCATTGCAGCTCTTTCTACAGATTTCAGACCCTTTCTCTCCTGTTATCACAGGAGCTTAATGACAACCAGATAGCGAGAGGGCAAAAGAAGGCACTGCATACTTCCGGATGAATGATGGTTATTACCCCATTGCACGACACGACCTGCCTTCTGTCCGACGTCAACATCATTACTATAAGGAAAGCGCACGGACCAACTGTAACATGTTCAGCTGCTTCCTACTTATCATGCATGCCTTACAAATTCAGCATCTTCATAACATAGAAAGCCAGATTCAACATTGTAACAAAGTTGAACATCACTTAGGTTGGAAGTAAAGCAATGGCGGAGAACCAACCATTAAGCCCTTTTGACAAAACAAAAAGGAGACATCATTGCTAGCACAGAAACTATAAACAAATCTTACTAGGGATAAGAGAATGGGATCCCAATCCTCCTTTTGCCCCAAATTTTCTAACCATTCATTCCCCATTTTCTTACAAGACACATCATCCCCACCACCCACCATCACATAAAAGCAAGCATCAAATCCTCTCTCCCACCTTTACAATCTCTTTTCACAAACACAACAAGGTCCCCACAACCCCACTCAAGAAAAAAAAGGATTTTTGCATCCATCACTTCCCACTACACCGACTGACCATTCATCCCACCACTGTTACACCTCAGCAAGGGATTGCATGCTAAAAAATACGATTACAGCTTTGAGAATTGATCATCCATCCATGGGCCCACCTCGGTTATATCTTTTATTTAGCTATTGGCATTGATCCTTTTGGAGTTTGACAAAAGGCCAGCAGCAGAAAACAAGGGAGAGGGAAAGAAAGTGAAAGAAGGGCAAAAAGCAAGGTGGGGGATCGTGGCATCTGACTTTGATTTGCAATATGTGGAGGGGCAATTTTCATCAGGATTGTGACATGGGACATAAAGTGGGGGGAGCACTACTACCGAGATCATCATGGTGGGTACTTAGGTCGTTGATCTTATGAGGGTGGGTTGCTTTCGGACTTTACCAGGGAGGAAGTATCTGGAGGTTGCGACTGGTATATGGCAGTGGCTAGAGAGATGGGCATGATGCAGAGGGCCTTTGACTGGAGAAACTGCATCGCTGCACCAACATTCTCTTCCATGAGCTTTGCAACCTGTCGCTCAGTCCCGTCATTCGACCATTTCTCCCATGCTGGCTGGTTCCTTCCGCCTTCACCGCCTTCTTCCTAAAAATTTAAGTTCCACAAACACAAAATATGGAATCATGTCATGAGATCAAATGGTTACCACATAGAGATGAAATGTCGGTAAGAGATCACCTCAACTGATGGCAGTGGAATGTCGGTAACAAGAGGGGCGACAGCACCTGCTCCGCCCAAACGACTCATGCTCAGAACCTGCTTAGACAATAAGAAAAAGAGGAACCTGAAGTAATGATGTTAATTAAGCTTAACTGCAGCCCAGACACATTGGTATAACACTAACTGCATTCTTTTATAGCGTAGGATGATGACAGCAACATTATTTTCAATCTGGCAGCACTTTTGTAGTATATACTCTATGAATGTAGCTTTGTAACATTCTCCATTATGATAGGGATCCTCATATGAGGGCGAAAAAAGGGCAATCACCGCTCAAGCAAAGCAAGCATTTCCAAAGTCCATGGCAGCCATGTACTTGAAGCCGAATTTCGCAACAGGTGAATATTTCAAACTTATTTGTAGCAATCAGTTCTACTAATCATGTTAGAAATTATCACAATCTTGTTTGGACAGGGGCAGCCATATAAGCAACTTTAAGAACAGCAAAAGAAAAAAAAAGGGATGAAGTACCTTCACTTGAAGCCTCAGGAACTTCACGTAATCCACAATTTCATCAAGCATTGCAGCTCTGTCAGTCTGAAGAAATTCAAACCACCGAGTATCATAAAAAGAATCTAACTTTCTGAGATTTTTCACCCAAAAAATGCTCCAATGCAAAAATTATTACCAGGGAAAAGGATCTTGGTAATTTTGCAGAAGACAGCATAGAACAGCGAGAAGATTTCACAAAACTTGACAATACCACAGTACGAGATAAACCTTTACATCGCAAGGCTGATTATTATTAATAACAATCTGCTACAGATTAAGATTTCCGAAAAGTTACAAGACATACAACCACAACACAGTTACCATTTGGTAATTTCATGAGGTCAGCAGCAGTACTTGCAGTACAAGAAATACCCAGATAAAGATTTTTTTTATAAACTTTTGAAACATTTCTAATACCAAAGGAGGTATTTTTCTAAGAATGCACTCACCGCATTCTTTTGAATATTTCCTAAAAAATTGATTTCCTACAATTTTATCTCAAGGCACAGAATTTAGAAGGAAATCTGAATAGGATTCGAGGACAGCAAAGGGGCAGTCGAAACCCAACTAGAAGCATAAAAGGATACTGAAAGATGATAATCTACCTTGTTAACACTTGGAACCAGATCCTGCAGCTGCCTGATTCTCTCAGCTATTCTTTCCCTTCGTAGCTGCACGAAAAAGCATCAAGGGTTTTATGGGGAATCCTCCACAGCTCAGATTTGACACTGTAATCCGTGGTAATACCAGTAACTGTGTGATGATGAAGTTAATTATAGGGCACCACAATTACCCGTTCTGCAATGCTGTGTGGATCAGTAGCTTGACCTCGCCTAGCCCTTACCCTTGGGCGTATAGCAGGCGGATGTGGTGCCACAGGAATGGTGGCGGGCACTGGTTGACCATGAAAAACCTGTTCCAGGAAGGAATATGTGAGAAAACCAAATTTAAGACTATACCAGTTATGGCTCTTAAAATAAGAAGATACCATATCAAAAAAATATTGAAATCAGGACGAGCAGTAAAGCTGAAAAGCTATATGCAGCCAATTCACACGTCTAACATCAAATGTCATTTTCTTTTCTGTTCGTCCTCATCAAGAAGGGGAATCTGCTACCCTACAATTGACAGCGTCCACATACTCCTTGGCATCACCAAAACCAAAAAGGATCTAGCATCAGACACCAAAACCAAAAAGGATCTAGCATCAGACACCAAAACAGTTGATTCCTCAAGACCAGTCACCCCAATCTGCAGTTTGCAGCTCCCAGTCACCCAGAAGACAACTATCAAGATTGGCTATGAAAAAACATTATGACATCAAGAAGACGGTTAACACTATCACCGTTTCGCTTACATTCTTAACAACAGAACCTCTTCCATCAACGACAACGTCATCATGAAATCTCTTGGCCACAGCAGCAGTGGCCGCTGCGCTCCCTGACCCACCATCCTCGACCTTCAAGTACCCGCCACCACTGCCACCACCTCCGCCGCCCCTCCCCTCTAACTCCAAGCTCAATCCCAAAGGGAAAACCGTACCGGTATGATACCCTCCTCCTCCCCCAACCCCCATCCCGAACGCATCCCCAGAACCAAGCTGAAGCATCATGGGCGGAGGCGGCGGAGCCATCCCCCCGCCAGAACCAGTTCCTCCACCGCCTCCAGCTTCAACTGAGGGATCACCGGGGAAGTTTGGGAGGCCGAGAATCTGCTCGAAGAACTCGTCGCCAGGGTTTTCACCAGGGTTCGCGCCCGACATGCCGGGTGTAAGGGCATGCGTCGGGGACAGACGACGGTGAAAGAAAAGGGGAAGCGAGGCGAAGTGGGTTTGTTGGAAAGGATTGGGAGAAGACGAGGAGAAGGTAAAGGCGGGAGCTTTTCGGGTAGAAATGGAGGGAAACTGTGGAAGGAGAGGAAAGAGTAGGAAGAGGAGGAAGGGGAAAGCCAGGGGTAATTTGCTTTTCGTTGTTGTTCCTTTATAGAGGAATCTAACCGTACACGTGTCCAATCGCGTCCTCGTTGGAAGATCCCAAAGGCCTTATCGCACTTGATTAAAGCCCAAGCCCCAACTGCTCCCCCAAGCCCCCAACCCCACCCCAGAGGTACTGAAGCTGAGCTCGCCGGCTGCCCGGAGCGATGAACTCGGTGTTCTCTGCCGACGAGATCGACGATTCGTTCTTCGTCGCAGCGGCGGCTGCTGCGGATGAGTCGGGAGAGGTGCTACTTGGGCGGAGCCAGTCGGAGTGGGCACTGCACAAGTTGTTGGAGGAGGTATCGTCGTCCTCGCCCACTCCGAAGCGGCTCGAGGAGGTCGCCGGCCAGGTGTTCGGGGACCGCAGCTCGGATCCATCGTTGGCCGCCGTTGCTCCTCCGATCGACCCGGAGGAGCGCCATGCCTACCTCAAGAACCGGCTTGATCTTGCCTGCGCCGCCTTCGCGCGTTCTAGGGTATGCATCTCGCTTCACTGGCGGTTGGATTTCTGATGTCGAGATTCTGTTTTGGTTTTTGTTTGTGGTGAAATTGGATTCTTTCACGGGCGCTATAGAAGATTGTTGATGTATTGGGAAAATTGAGCTGATTGGCTTTGATTTTGGGGTTTTTCAGTTCACTTCGAGTGTTCGACGTTTTTTTCATAATATGCTGTGCCACCTGACAATAATCGGATATCAGATATCGCGATTGATCCTTCTCTCTGTTTTTTATGAGATCGAGTTTTGTGTTTTCTCATCATTTGCGTTGGTAGCTTTGGTCCACTAGTCTTGGACGAAATTTGTTTGAATTTCATTGACTACTTCTTTGTTCCTTTACAGGAATCAGCTGTAAATGCTGGAAATTCGGTTTGTTTCTCTGAGAGCCGACCACAAGTTTTGGTGCCTTCACCCCTGACTATTGCAGCTAGTGGTAATTCTTATGATTAATACCCCCAACTGATGGTGATTTTTGTGCTGCAAAATTTTTGAGGATGGTAACCGAAACTTTCTGGGGACTTCCTTGATGATAACAAGCTTGATTGCAAGTTGGACTCACGGCATACTTAGTTGTTGAATTCGAACTGTTTAATCATGTGTTGTCACCTCCTGAAGCTGTGGGTTATGAGATATGCAAATCTTTCCCTAACTTTATGGACAGGGTTCCAGAGATTTTGTGCATTCCTATGTGCAATCAAATAATTTAGAGAGCTGTTACCATTGGCTTTTTTTTTCCTGCTTGGCATCCAAACCTGTGCATAGTACCAAGAAATCATGCTAGCTTAGCTGATAGAATCTTATGGAAAGTACATGTTCTTGTTGGTCAGAGCTAGTAGACTAGTACAGTTGAGGAGAAGGAAGGATCAGGGTTCGCGTATGCAAATTTATCCTTCCAAAAAAAGAAAAATATGCTTGAATTTGGTGGAGCTTTATAGTTACATCAAGGTTCATGCTCATGTACATTGACCTGAAATGCAGCAAACATGGGCTATTAGAGCAGTGGAATGTCATATTGACGTAAATCCATAAGCATTCAAAATGAAACATCGTCTGAATCTTTTTAACTTTATCAAAACGATATGGACAATACAGGTTCTTATATTTGGAAAATTTTCTATCAAATTGAGCTCTAATAAACTTGTTTAGATACATGTGATCTATTTGTTCAAAAAATCCTTAATTGAGGCATATTTGCCTCTTGTTTATCAATTGTGGAAGAAATTGCAGATTCCATGCTTGGTGCTTCCGTGACACAACATTCAGCTAGCAGTGGACCCCCCGTCCCCATGGTGGCACCTATAATACAAAAGAATCCCAGCATACAAGTCAAGCAAGCAACAAGTGATTCTTCGAGGGAAGATTCAGATGATGATGAGCTTGAAGGTGACACGGGAACAACAACAAACAAGGATCCTGCTGAAGAGAGGCGAATTAGAAGGTAACATCATAATTCTCTTATTTAGCCTAACATTGTATCCTGAACTAGATGCTTCATCTGGCTAGATTTGTTTTAGGATACATGTTCAAAGTTTGGCCTGTCTCCTCCATACTTCCTGGGATATTTCCTTAAGGAATAGGGTCTAGAAACACATATATGCTTCAATCGTTGTGTCCGGTTAATCAGCCAAATCTCATAAACAAAGAGGACTCAAGCCAAAATAGATGTTATTTTAGTCGATTGATTTCTTGATGGTTCCACAGAATGCAGTCGAACCGGGAGTCGGCGAGACGTTCTAGAAGGAGAAAACAGGACCACATGAATGAACTAGAAACGCAGGTGCATAGTTTCTCTGGGTCATATCTTCAGATACTCCAGGTGAAGATCATTGGGTGTGACATTTTAGTTGCTACTTGTACAGGTTGGTCAGCTGAAGACGGAGCATACAACCTTACTGAAACGACTAACAGAAATGAACCATAAGTATGATGAAGCATCCGTTGACAATCGGATTTTAAAAGCTGACATTGAAACCCTGCGAGCCAAGGTTCCCTGCATATCTTTTTTACCTTTCCTCCCAGAGTTAGGAAACTAGATGGTTGAGTCCAGAATATGGAAAGCAATGAGTTGTTTAAGCCAAAATTCTTCTCTGATATTTATCCCACATTTCGTAAAATCAACCTCTCTTTTCCAGGTAAAAATGGCTGAGGAAACCGTCAAGCACGCGACTGGAATAAACCCGCTTCTGCTGGCCATGTCCAATTTATCAAGCGCAGACGTCCCATTCATCAGTCCTCCTATCGACTCGTTTGCTGATAGAGCTCCAGCCATGTCGGCCAACATCAACAGCAACCACTTCTTCCACCCTGTGGATCCAAACATGAGCAACGGCATGAACTCACATCATCCCGGACTCAGTGACACCTTCCTGAGTAATGATCCGACGCAGGCAGCCGGTAATAATCACAACAGCGGTGCAGGGACACTTACCGGGTGGAACTCGGGCTGCCCTCGACCCTATGCAGATGCAGATCCTGAACACAAGTGAGGTTCCGGCTTCGTGCATCTTCTTGCCCCATCCGGTGTGTAACATTATTGCCCAACAAAGATTTTCTTGTTGGGGTCCTTTGTTTCTTAAAGGCTAATGTGTGGATTATCGGCCGTGTTTGTTTTAAATTAACAATGGCAGAACAATGCTTAGTCCTTAATTGCGATTGGGACAAATAGAAGAGGTCACTCCAGACCAAATTGAAATAGGGAGCCCAGTGCCCACCATTGTCTCACAGTCACGCTAGAGACCCAAATCAGCTTGTTCACTCGTGTCAGAGCGAAAAAGCTAATCAGTCCAAAAAGGGTGGGCATCTCGACACGCGTTTGGGAGCTAACCACACCTAACTAATCCATAACAGCATTCACCCGAAAACGCCGTATCAAAGATGGCATTTTTTTTATACACTAACATTAGTACAAAAAGGAAGGCAAAGGACCCATTTCACCCAAATGGGAGTCGTCCACCCAGAAGGACCTTTGCAAAGCAACCGATCCTCCCGCCTTGATACTCCACTGTACACCAGAAAAAACGAGGTGGGGGAAGTCATATTCAAAAAGCAGAGCTCCCCAAACTCCGTCGTATTACTCTTTACCACCACTACTACTACTTCATTAGTTTTGATGTATATGTGTGCTTAGGCCTCGATCACAGAGGTCAGGCCACTCACCCTCCCCACCCCCATCTGCACACCTTGGGCTTCGCTTCTGGGAAAATAAGCAGGGGACGGTCGGAAAACTCGCCGTGACCTCGTTCGGTTACCTCGCAGGTTTTTTCCTCTGAAGGAAACAGGCGGGAAAGAGGGTTGAAAAGCCATTTAGCCCGAATGTACTCGATTTTCCTCCATGGGGGAATGGACAACCCCCTCTTCTTGAGACTCTGCTTGGTCGCCCCCGACACGATGGCGATGATCTTCCCCAGCCGCTCTTCTTTTCCCATGAAGATCGCTGGCTGGGAACTCAGGATGGATTTGTACTTCTTGGTAGGCCTGGCTATTTTGAACTGCGAACGGAAGTCAACGTCCACCACGATCTGCTCCCCTTGGATCACAATACTAATGGACTTGTATTCCCCTGCCAACATTGGACACGCAGTCACCAACTTTATTGGCGTAAAATTGCTATCCTATTCCTAGAAAACCAGCCGATGCGAGTGCAACATGCTATGTACATCAAGGATGATGATATTCAATTGTTGCATACATTAAGAAAAAGACTGGCAATCAATATACGGCGAGCCATTTTAAAGTTGTATCAGTTAAGTGTACCAGCAGGGGTCGAGAGTGACTTCTCCCAGCAGCACTTGTGCCCAGAGGCGTCATAGCCTATGGCGACCAATTCATCGACGATACCCAGGAGACGAGATGCCTGAAAGAGATCCTTCAACTTGCATGCCCTCTGTTTCTCCACGGTTCGAGCCACATCCTCCAACAGATTCCTCTCATCGGCAGACGAACAACGCACCAGATCCTATTTGTACCAAATGCTTATCCTCGTCACAACCGGTGTTCAGTGTCCACGTTATTCTAAGTTTGTCAGGTCTAATAGACATCATTTACCTTGAGGATCCCGAGGTCACACTTGCGCTCACTGTTCTTGTTACCATACCCGCAGAAGCAACGAACCGTTTCCATTAAAGCAGTTGCAGCGGTTCCTCCCGCCGCACCTGGCCGGCATGGGATTCTTATCGCAGTTACACTCCTCGAGGTAATTCCGGACCATCTTCCTCAGAAACACCCAGCTCGGTTCGAGGTTGACCATATCCTCGCCCTCGCCACAGGAGACCTTCTCGACGGAAGGCAATCTATCCAGGGAGGGAATCCTCAGCATGCTTGTGAACTGCCTCTCGAGGATCCGCTTCAGCCTAGATTTTGCTGCCGCTGGCTTCGTCTCCCCGTCTCCGGCCTCGAAATCAACCGGCTGGATCTTCATCCCCAAAACCTCCTCGAAGCAAGAAAAAACTAACCGTTTTACCTCCACAAAACCACCAACGTACTTCCAAAACTTCAAAAAGGAAGCCACCAGGTCCACGTCGACAAATGCGATCAAAATTCCAGAAAGCCACTTCAGCAGAGATGATCAAAGCGCTCGCGAGCCATCATCAACTCATTCGGGTCTCCGTGGGGACCGAGTCGCAGCAGGAACCGGAGCCAAAACCGATCGCCGGCGATGACAACGGACGGCTTCCTCCGGAGCCGATCCCGCCCTTGGGGGGCAGGGCTTCCGTGAAAGGGGAGGTTTGAGTGTGGGTTGAGCAAAGGGACAGTCGAGAGTTAGGCGAGAGGGCCAGAAATTAAAGGGAGGGTCGTATTTATAGCCTCTTGCGAAATGGAATTAGCTGATAACACTGTACGTGGACTCGACACGTTTCGGGAAGATGGGACTGGTTTTCCTGCATCTGGGACTTACACGTGGCGGAAGAACTCCCCATGCGAAATTCCATAATTATCCCTCCTCTTTTTTTTTTTTAATAATAAAATACCCCTCTCGGAATCTATCTGGGACAAATTTCCTAAGAAGCCTATTTTGTTCAATGTTGCAGGATAACGAAATTTGGGAATCAGAAAGTAAAGCAAAAAGAAAAGAAAAAAAAGGAGGAATATAATTTCACCTTTAATAATTGATATAAATTCCGATTACGTAAGTGTGAAGAATTAATTTGGAACCAACAATCCTTGGGGTACGTTCTTAGGTACTCTAGGCGATATCCGCCCTGACCCGGAACTGCACGCCCCTAATTGATAACGTGATTACGACTGACTGACATTTACAACAAACCCATAGTTTTTGCTGGATAGGAATTTTAATGGACTCACTAATGTCCCTCCTTTAAGACAGTTCCACTTTGAAGGCATCGTCATACATTTTGATTTCATGTGTAAATTATAGTTTGAGTCGAGTATCAAGCGTAATTAATTACAGTGGAGTTAATTTAGTCGAAGCAAGTTGGTTTTTCTAATTATTCAGGGGGTGAATTGAATTATCAAGTGTCTAAACTAATAATTAAACTGGGATTAATTAATGTTTGGAGAGTGTCAATGGAATGCGTTCTGGTGTTAAGGGTGGTGGCGACGGCAGTGATTTGTACAAATAAAGGTAATTTGGTGAGGTTTATACCCTTCTTCTTTCGAACTCGAACCAGGGGAGCCTCCCCCGCGACCTCAACCCGAGTCGCCCCACTCTTTATGCCCTCCTCTTCCTCCTGGTGGCCATCATCACCAGCCTCCTTGAAAATGATTGACTAACCAAACCTCGGAATTCATCGAATGTCTTTTTCAAGGCTAGAGCATAATACTCGTAACGGAAACTAATAAATGACAGCAAATAACAACCTCGTAATTTAACATGAAAACCTTTCTAATGTGAGGAGTAAAATTATGGCACAAGGCACCACCAAAACTTCCACAAAGTCACTAATAAAGTGGGTACACAAGTGTTCTTCTCACGCAAGGATAACCAAATCACTACGCTTAATACACGAAGAGAAGTCGAAATCGATGACGCCAAATTCGGCAGTATCGAAAATACCGCAAAATCACTGGCTAGAAGACTCCCATAAGTCCTCCTTCAAAATAAAGAATATCAAGTCGGGAATATTCCCTCAAAATTTCATGAAATTACACGGTGCGATATAGGTTAGCTCCCGATTTAGTGACATCGCGCAGGATGAAACGGAGCTATGTTGGAAGTCTGGGAATCTCCTTCTTCGGTTGTATCCCCCTCCTCACCTTGGCCGCGTTTTTCTCTTAACTTGTCATTTGAATCAACACTAGATGATCCATTGAGGACATGATGGGCTTCGGGCTTCATCCGTATAAAAAAATACGGGCTTAAGGCGCTCTCGTACATATAAGAGAGAATAGCCCAACAACAACCCCCTAAATCACGATGCCATCTCTCCTTAGTCGGACTTCAAATTTTGTTCGTTAGTCGAGAAAATATTTTTCAAAATAAAGTATATAATTTTAAATTTATCGAATTGAAATTTATTTTTGGAGCTAATTTAGGGAAAATCGACTAAGGAGAGATGGAAATCGTCCTACGAAGCCGATTTCCTATCCTCTTTAAAAGTTAATTAACATACCACCATTAACTAATTTTGAAATTATTTATATTATTTTATTTTCCGATTAACATTTAATTTTTTAAAAAGCTATTAGTACTGTTATGGATAGCACGTAAGTTTGCTCCTGAAAAGATGAACACGAAACCAAATCAAAATACTTAATTAGAAATCTATTCCGATAACTTCCTTTTTAAGGACCTCGACGGAATTCCCGACGATTGCCTCTGATCGTAAAAATCGAATTCTCACAAAAAAAAATCCTAAATAAATCTCAATATAATATTCTTTTGCTTCTAAAGTTGACACGTGTCTCTTCGAGGAGTAATTTTTACTCATATGAAATCTTCAAATAAAACTTATAAAAATAAGAAAGGAAATAAAAGTGTATTTTTTGAACTTCGCCCAATTTTCTTACACGCAACCAAAACACGAAGACCTCTTTTCTTCCACTTCATCCATCTCCTTCTCCCTTCATCCGTCTCTTCCTCTTCTTCCCACTTCATCGACAACCCTTCCTCCAATTCCCCCCCCAACCCCACAAACCCCTTCATCAATCCCTTCTTCCCCAACTATTCCCCACCTTCCCCTTTTCTCCCGTGAAGTCCGGACCTTTCTGCAAATAAATTGTCGTCTGCGATTCCGTCGGCCGGTGATTCGGTTGCGGCGGCTGGTCCGGCTCTTCGTTTCCTCGGGTTTTGGGCGAATAAAGGCCTGGGCTTTGCTTTCCCATTCGGTGAGCAGGTAACTCGGATGATTGGAATTGCTTGCTGTTATGGTTTTTTTATTTTTTTAGTATTGGGATGGTTGGTTGGTTTTTGTAGCTGGCGAGAAGTAGTTTGTTCGTTTTGGGGATTGTCGGAGTTTTGTCTGAGATGGGCTGGTGGCTGTGTGGGCAAGTGTTTGTAGTTTCTGTGGTTGTACGGATCGTTTCTTGAGGATATTTCGTGTTAATTTGAGGGACATTGGCGGATTCTTTAGATATTGATCGAGGCGTTTAGGTACTCATGGATTGATAATTTGTCAGGCTCTTGTTATTTTAATTAGCGATGGTTTAGTTTAGTTAATGGAATTGCCATTAGTATCTTGAAACAGGGCACGCAATAACTCATCGCTCATTGAATATTTAATTGGACTCATCAGTGCAGTGGTAGCTAAGGTAATTGTTGTTGTAATGTGATTCAGTTCTTTTCAGAGAAGTTTCTGTTTTACATCCAATTTTTCTTCCTGGTTAGCCCTTCATTCTTACTGAATATCTTCTTGTCTTTGAGAAGTGAAAAGAAGATCTCACCTTACACATACTGATTGCTTGTGTAGCCCCGATACGCACTCCGAATTAGCTTGAATGGAATAGATTTTGGGTAGTTAGGTTTAGAAATTAGTCAGAAATGATTTTCAAGTACTTATTGCAATCATAGAACTAAATTCAATTGTCACGGAGGAATCTTGAAGCCAAATGCCCATGTGGCCTCTCACCTCTTCCAAATTGGCTTACCTCTGAGATGTTTTCTGGATAAGTTGTATTTAGGTATACAAGCTTGGTAGTGGATTGTTTGGATACTGAGGATTGTCCTCATTGGAAGGAGGACGGAGGAAGCATAACTGTTTGTGGTGCTGTTTCTGGATGGGGTACCCTATATTAGTTGTAGTCATTGAAGAAGCAGGCATAATATTTTCTCTGTATGGGTTGCTCCTGACAAACCTTGCCATAGAAAGCATATCTCAAGCACATATATATTTTTTTTAATTTGCCTCCTACATAAGGAACTTTCTTTTCCCATATCATGTTTAATGTGAGATGATCATCATGTTAACAGTGACGTTCATCATTAAAAACCGGTGAGAGCTAATATGTAAGCTAGAAATGGTGTCTCTTTCTGTTTCTAAGCAGAAAGCATAAAACATCAGCATATAACTTCCAATTTCTTTTTGTAGGACCTTGTTGGGCTGATATGAGCTTCTAAGGGATGGATTGGCTGAAATCGTCCACTGCTAGTGTGCGTCCACGATGTTAAATATTTTCAGAGGTGCAAATGCTTTCAACACACTGAAGTCGAGATGGCAGCGTGAATCTACCCTCACTACTGGATTGCTCAACGATGTCCCTCCTGAGATTGAACTGTCAGGATATGGAAGAATACCCAGTCCAGGGAGTGAGAGTCCTTCTGCTCTTCTTAATGGGGAAAGTTTAAGTTTAGAGCCAATCAGTGATTTAGACCTGTTCTTTGAGAGGCTTTATAGCTACTACTGTGAAAAAGGCCTTTGGTGCATAATTACAAAGTGGGTTGTTGAGCTTCTGAGCTTGGGCTTTACCATATGTTTCTCTGGGTTCTTCTTGTTATATGTTGATTGGAATGGACTCAGAAATGCAAAGTGTGGAATGGATGCTGTGGAGTCGGGACTCAAGTCCTGTGATCTTGCCAAGGAAGCTTTCAATCAGCACCCATTGACGCCTTTAACTGTCTCAAAAGTTATAATTGTGGGGTATCTTGGGATTTTCTCAACTTACTGGGTATTCTGCTTCTTAAGGTTCTTTGCTCAACTTAAAGACACTCTTAAGATCCGGCATTTTTATTACAACAGGTACCATCTTGTTTCTTGTTAATGTCTGCTTGGTATTTTGTATATCCAGACTTATCATGAGAAAATCTTTCTTGCAGTCTTCATGTCACAGATAATGAACTACAGTCCATGCCATGGGCAACCATTCTCGATAAGGTTGTCCGAGTGCAGAGCACCCAGAAACTGTGCATTGTGAAATATCTTTCTGCTCATGATATCATCATGCGATTGATGCGGAAAGAGAACTACTTGATTGGAATGCTCAACAAAGGAGTTCTTGCCTTCCCAATCTGTCAATGGCTCCCAGGAGCCGGTCCTGTAGCCAAAGTGCATTCCCATAGAACTGAACACCGACTCATGCTTACAAAAACCCTCGAGTGGACCTTGAACTGGTGCATTCTTCAGAGCATGTTTGATAGGTACGTGATGTGTGCATCCGACCAGATGCTCTATGTAATTTTTTATCGTTAAGGAGGCACTGTCATCTAAATTGAATTTCCTCCACCATGATGATGGATGGTGATATTACAACTCAAGTGAGCTTGATCATCTTCTTGTGGATGACGGCCATTTGGGATTATCTTTCTTCATCAATTCAGCAAATATCCCTTGTTTAACTTGTGAATGAAAAACTTAACAGGAATTACTGCGTTAAGAGAGACTTCATCTCCAGCCCTAAGATATTGAAGAGGAGGCTCATGTTTGTGGGACTTTCAATGCTTCTCCTATCTCCCTTTCTTGTCATATTTATGCTGGTTTACCTCTTCCTAAGGCATGCGGAACAGTTCTATCATCATCCAAGCACGGCCTCTTCGCGAAGGTGGTCCAACCTGTCCAAATGGATTTTCAGGGAGTATAATGAGGTATTATAGTATATGTCTCATTAGGGAATATTTTGTCCTTAAAACCCGGAATGCATCGGTCGCATAAATTCGATATTGCCCGTGATCTTTCATAAATTATTTG
Organism: Melastoma dodecandrum; assembly: GCA_029817715.1. NCBI lineage: Eukaryota > Viridiplantae > Streptophyta > Magnoliopsida > Myrtales > Melastomataceae > Melastoma > Melastoma dodecandrum. The sequence goes on along the minus strand of JARUPY010000397.1, from coordinate 4,138,101 downwards.
ACTGGAGCTAGTTGTTTCATGCCCTTTATTCGATGTTCTAGCTTTTGCTGCTGCCATAACAATGAACTTTAACTATTAGTATTTTGTTTTTCAGCCTGTAGGGAGTCATTTATTCAATCTTTTACTATTTCAGGTTGATCATTTGTTCAAGCACCGAATAATTAGCAGCATAGCCCATTCCTCGGAGTACCTAAAGCAGTTCCCATCTCCCATAGTTTCTGTCATCGCAAAGTTTATCTCTTTCGTATCTGGTGGCTTTGTCGCTGTTCTTCTCATCATTGCATTTCTCGAGGAGTCTCTACTCGAAGGACATGTAATGCAAACTTAGTCTCAGTGGAAACTTTTTTTTCTAGATCTTATCACTATTACGTGTTTAGATTATTCTAACTTTGTGCAGATATTTGGGCGCAACTTATTGTGGTACGCTGCTGTGTTTGGAACAATCACGGCCATTAGCCGTGCAGCAATCGTGGATGAGGTCCTTGTGCTCAATCCCGAGGGAACATTAACCTTGGTGGTTCAACATACGCACTACATGCCCAAGAGATGGCGAGGAAAGGAAAATAAAGAGGCAGTTCGTCTAGAGTTTGAAACTATGTTTCAGGTAATCCTCTGGCTAATAATATAGTATATGGTGGGTGGAAGTCTAACCTTTTTTGTGTTTTTCAAATTAGCAATATAATGATGCTCACGTGATTGGTTCATGTGGTTGAATCCAAGACAAGGCATCATTTAATCGCTTAATTTTTCTTTTCTTAGCTGTATTGCTTTAAAAAATTTAAAAATTTGAACTTCTTATCCTTATCCTATAGCCGTGCATATGATGGCTTGACTTAAGCATTTAAGAAAAAGTAGCGCTCTTGTTGAAGTAACAAACAATAGAGAGGATTGCTGATTGGGTTCTTTTCTTTTTAATGTTGATTTGCCAATCGTTACAAGTGTCGATACTGACATTTGTTCCCTTTATTTCGGCTTTGTAGTACACCGGAATGATGTTGCTGGAAGAAATGACATCGATTTTCCTCACTCCCTATTTGCTCGTGTTTGTTGTTCCAAAGGTACTGTCCTCATCGTTAACTGCTGTAATTTTTGTCTCTCTCGCTACAATGCTGTCCTTTTGATATCTCGAGACTGAAAGTCTGTTTTTGCTTAATTGTTGCAGCGTGTAGAGGACATCTTGCAATTTATTGCTGATTTTACAGTGCATGTGGAGGGTGTCGGTCATGTTTGCAGGTCCCTTTTTTTATCATAGTTACCCAAGAGTCTAATGACATTGAGCCTTTTAGCACCCTTAAACTTGTCTGATCTATGCTTCTCGTTTTACCTGTAGCTTTAGCGCCTTTGATTTTCAAAACCATGGAAACATCAACTATGGTTCTCCGCTTAATGCATCACGGAATAAGAGGAGCTCTCAGGGGAAGATGGAAAAATCATTTTTGAGGTTTGTTTCTTCTGCATTTCCCTTGGTTCAAACTCTAGGTCCATCTTCTGCTTTTGTTTGCCATGCTGATTGATTAATGTTTCTTATGCAGCTTCCAGAGCAGTTATCCTTCTTGGGAACCCGATTCCAATGGCAAGCAGTTTATGTCCAATCTCCGGACTTTTACGGACCAGATGTTACGTAAATACGAGATGAGGCGTTGCACTGATTCGACGAATAGGATTGTCCATGGCATCCGCCACATCGGGGAGCATGTGGACCAAAACAGTGTAGGTTTTAGGGAATCTCCATTCCCTCGCCATGTTCCTGGAACTTGGCATAACCTTTCTCTGCTTTGGACGACGGATCAAGAACGGTGGAATGATCGCTACATCCTGGATTGGTACTACATATATCAAAGAGAAGGAACAAGCGCGACCAGAGCGCCTGTCGACGTTGAATCTGGTCTGCTCCCCTCACTTGAGCCCCAACTCGGTGATTACGGGAGACCACCCTCTCTATTCGGAATAGCGGAAGAAAGAAATGATGATGAAAACTGGGAGGATCCGCAGTATGGCAGCCGGTTGTTCTCCCAACTTGGGGCATCGTCTTCAGCCCCTCTGTTTCGAGAGAGCATGTTCCGTCACCATGAAACCGATAGCACCTGGATACGGAGTAACACGAAGTCACACTGGTGGGCAAGGAGTGCGCCTCGCGGCGATAACACTCAAAGTCAGGCAAGCTTCAGGGAGCCTCCTGATTTCGCCTATCAACCTTGGAATCACAACTACCGGGATGATAATTCGGAGAGAAGCACGGAGGAGGACCAAGTGCTGGACTGGAGGATAAATAGGCAGCCGGATCAGACAACACACATGTACGGACTCGACGAAGCAGGAGATGTTAGCCTCCACTTCGACAATGTCTACTATAGTCGGCCAATGGAGACCCTGCCGTCAGATCTCGAGCACACGAGATTCACGTAACAGATACTCGGGTCTCGCGGGGAGACTCTCGGAAGGTAGGTTGGTGGGGAATAGGTTAAGGCTTAAAATTCTTTGACGTAGATAAAAAGAAGTTCTAAATTGGATTTTGCCCATCCAAATGATTAGAACTCGCTAAAAGGAAAAGGAGAAAGAACGAAAAATCCCAAAATTTGTATAGATTCAAAACATTTATTCAGGTTAATCTGTCCATAACAGGTACATTTCATTCACGTGTATATTACGTTTGTTAATATAATCTTAAGTGATATCGAGGATCGTTGTCGATGGTCCGGCCTCCATGGGGGGTCCGGCATTGAGGCCATGAGCTATGGAACCCCCCCGATCGTCGTCGCGATTCTTGTTAGGTTGCTGCTATGTCCTGATTAGTGTGGCAGTTACTTTGTCTCCGATCATCTTCACCGGACGGACAAACAAGGTCAACATTCCGTCTTCTAAATTATACTCGTTCCCTCCCTGTTCCTCAGTTGACTCACTCTTTGAGACCGGAATCGCTCATCGAGCCAGCAGCATCTCGAGTTAGATGGTTTTCATTAATCACAGCAAATAGAAACCGTAACCAGATTAGAAAATCTTCCTTGGTTAAATAAAACAAAAAGTAAATATTTAAACAACCAAAGGTAACATTTATAATACCAAGAATGGGATTCCCTTATAATAAATAAATAACTAAACAGAGAAAAGGGTTAAGTCTTGGTGCATTTGTACGACGTTAATGTGGTTGCTTGCCCAACATGAAATGAAAATCTTTCAGGCAAGCATTATCACAAAAATTCAGTCGTGGATTCAGGCAACGGTCTCAACTGTTGTGGTGAAAATCCTCTAGTCGGGCGTTATCACAGGAAGTGCTTTTAGGAGAGTGTTCTCGGGGGGAAGTTGGTTTAGTTCTAACGAGCATTCTTGTAAAGAGGCGTTGTTAGTACAAAATGAATGTATGCGTCTGTTTGTGGCAGAAACCGCCGCACTTCGCCATCACGTCGTCGTGACGAAATTATTGAATTTTGTTGTAACCCAATTCAAAATAATAACAAAGAATCATAAAAAATTTAATTAAAAATCGTTACAAGATTGTTTTTTTAAAGGGCGATGCACATTCCCCGAGACAAGGTTCAAAGCTATACGAGAGGATTTCAAGCCCTCCGTAGTATCCGGCGTGGGAGGAGTGATTTGTGATCCGCTGAGATGGAATCGCACAAGTCGGCTTCAACGGACGCTGCTCCGCCGCCCCCCATCCCGTCGTGCAGGAAGAAGAAGAAGAACGACGTCATCTTCCTCGAGGATCTCAAGGAATACATTGCAGGATGGAAAAGCTGGGGAAAAGTGCGGATCAAAATCCTCCAAGGCTGGGGCCATTGATCATTCGGATGTATTGAAAGCACTTGAGTCCGCTTTGAAAAAGGCCGAGGAAGCTTTCTTGGAGATATCAGATCAGATGGCAACGGAGAATTCGGAGCTTGCTCTCATGGGCTCCTCCTGTGTGTTGGTAATGTTGATGAGGGGTGAGGACATTTACCTGATGAACGTCGGGGACAATCGAGCCATCTTAGCTCAAAGTGCTGCGACCGCGAACGGGACCGCAAAATCGAGTCAATACACGAGGCATAAGGGCGACGAGAATCCGATCTGTGATCTAAAGTCGATTCCACTCACCTGGGATCACAGCACACATGTCGACGAGGAAGTAGAGAGAATCAAGAAGGAACATATGGACGGTGCATCTGCGATCGTGAATGAACGGGTGAAGGGCTATTTGAAGGTTACTCGAGCATTCGGTGCCGGTTTTCTCAAGCAGCCGAAATGGAACGACGCTCCTGAAGATGTTCAGGATCGACTACATCGGCAACTCGCCGTACATCAACTGCACTCCCTCTCTCGTCCACCACAGGCTCAACCCGAGGGACCGCTTCCTGATCCTCTCGTCGGACGGGCTGAACCAATATTTCAGCAACGAGGAAGAGGTCTCAAAAGTCGCGTCCTTCCTTACCTCATTCCCGGAAGGGGATCCTACTCAGCACCTCGTCGAGGAAGTACTGTTCCGAGCAGCCAAGCAAGCCGGGATGGACTTCCACGAGCTTCTGGAGATACCGCAGGGAGAACGGAGGAGGTACCACGACGACGTATTAATCACAAGGGAGGATATGGCGGTCTTCCATGTAAATTACAAACAACAGAGATTGATTTGCCCCCTCGGCCTCTCCCCCAAGAAGATTGGGGAGGACATCGCCAAGGAGATAGCTGATGACTGGAAGGGGCTCCGTGTCACCGTCAAGCTCACCGTTCAGAACCGTCAGGCCAAGGTCTCCGTAGTCTCCTCTGCCGCCAGGCCTCTGTTCTCCTCGGACCTGGGCAACCCGCGCTCGGCATTCCCAGCGGCCACCATCGATTAAGCCCCGATCTCCGCCTCGACGCTCTCGATCGCCAAGGGTGCCACACTCCAAGCCGCCCATGACCAGCGGCCTCCCAACCCCAGATGTTCTTCCCGAACCGAAGTTCTGTTCTGCCACTCCCGCGCCCTCCTCGCCTAACTCGACTCTTCCTCTTGGGGCGTCAACGTCCGTGCCGCCTTCGCCTGGAACCACAGCGCCCTCGCCGAGCCCGTCACCTAGGGCGTCACTCAGTCCGGCGGTGGCGAACCACGGCCAGTAGTGGTGGAGCGACGTTTTCTTCACCGTCTCCAGCTTCGTCTTCGCCGACAACCTCATCTTGGTCATTCCAAGGAGAACGTCTCCAGATCCAGCGCGGCAGCGATAAATCCGTCTTCCCCCGGCGTCTCCAGATCCAGCGGCTGCGGATCCCCGTCCTCTCGATGCCTCCCAGATACAAGCCTTGCTCTGACCGGCGAAATCCAAGCCATCAACTACTGGACGGCGTCCCACGCAACGGAGTTTCGCAACCGACGTTCCTCCCCTGCGAACCAGCGCCCCCGCTGGAACTTCCCCGTCAAGTTCTCCCTCGATGAGCCCTCCCTCCAGGTCGGCCGCCTCTACCTCTCCGTCCGTCTTGTCTCTGACCGCAAGCTGGGTGACAAGCACATCGGCAAGGTTACCATCCCCGTCAAGGAGCTCCTCGACACCTCCGACAAGTCCGGTCCCAGGACTGTCTCAGACTCCAAGGTAATGTTTTTTTTTCCTATTTTTAACTTTTGTCCTTTTGTTTTGCATTTTACCCCAGCGTTAAGACGAAGATGTTATTTTTTTGCAATTAAAAGAATTCTTTTCAGTTTTTTAATTTGGCCGATTATTTTTTAAATTTTAACTTAATCACATGGGTGTTCATGGTATGACATTTTTTAAAAAATCATTTTAATTATTTATTTCAAACTTTCAAAGTTTTGTATTTTACAATATTTTAAAATTTATTTTCTTAAAAAAAACATTTTTAAAAACTTTTTAAGTTTATTTCTTTTCAATTGCCTTATAAAATACGGTGATTTTTAATCGTTTCCTATTAAGAGTTCATGGGGTCTACTGCGAGATATCTTTAGTTAAAATAACTCTTACAATATTATACAGAACAATTTACTTCGTTTATTCAACATTTATGCAGGAATTTCGGGGACGTGCTTTGCGGACAATCTAACCTTCTAAATTAAAAGAAACGTAAGTTGGAAACACATTTATGCATTTACGTAATATATAATTATGAAATGAACAATGTCACATTTATTTGTTAACTACAAGTTTGATTCATGAAATATATAAACAGATATTTCTTTAAACTACTCCATTATAAGATATCCATACTCATTCAACATTAGGTGGTGAAATATAAATATCTTGTTGGCGCAAAATCTTTAATATAATTAAGAACAAAGTTATCAAATTCGTCCCAAAAATGGGACACTTTCTTGGAAGACTGGACAAGTACAAACACAGCCACAGACCGTCTTGGTGAATTCCCAACCTCAGCAAGAAGAAAAACGCAGCCTAACCTCCTGCGTTGTGTCACCACTTTGCGTATCCATGACTCCGCCAATCTTGAGCTTCGACCGAATCTTTTGTTTTCGGGATCTTCTTCTTCTTCTTCTTCGAAAATCGCCGATGGTCGTAATCGTTTTCCTTCCTCTTCTTCTCCCATGTCAATAGGCACTCCGAGTTATTCACGTGGGAGCCTTGTATCCTGGAAGAAGAAGAGGAAGAAAGACAGCTACGACCGCGGCGTCTGAAGTTCTACATTCTCAACAGGATGTTTGGAAACAGAGCGCATGCATCCACAGATATATATATATATATGCGAAGGCGCAGATAAATAAGCAACGAACAATATCATATCGAGTTGGGCAATATTACGTCACAAATAAGATTACGATCTCGTTCTATTAATAGTATTTTCTTCATTACAATTCGCAAATTTGATTAATGAAATCAAAACTGGATTATAACTAACAACCGAATAATATAAGTGGAGGCGTTTAAAATGTTATATAAATAACGAGATCTCAAAGGATATACTATAGAGATTATCAACAGTTTTGAAAGTAAAAGTATTCCAATTACCCTTACAATTAATTATTATTCTTTAAATAAATAAAGGAAAACAACTAGGACAAGAAATATATTAGATATACTTATATTTACATGTATTTATTATTCATCTAAATCATTATGGTATAAATATAAACAAAGATCTATAGAATAAATGAAGTCAAAAGTATCACAATATTTCAATTATTTAATGATAGTCCGATCCTATGAAATCACATATCATATAATTCTGGCGTGTCTTAAGTTACTAAATTCCAGATTATTTAATTCCCATCATTCAATTAAAGAAAAATAGTAAATTTAGGATTTAAGAATCAAAGTTAACAAGTTTTAAAGTTTCCCCATGTTTGTAGTTTGATTTTCTAAAATAGTAAGAATTGTTTAAATCATATTGATATTTTCTAGAGCTAATTTAATGGAAAGACTTGGATAGAAAGGGGTGGTTTTTCTTCATCTTTTAAAACATAATATTTGATCTTTTTCTTAATTATCTCTCGTATAAACCAACCTCCCAAACTTTCAAAGCAAGCATTTTGATGATTATAGGTGATTGTTTCTTCTTCTTTTTTATATGGAAAATCTTTGCTTACAAAAGATTAGATGTTTTTCTTCAAAGAGAGAAAATTACGCAAAAACACCCTAAACTCACTCTAATGATTCTTTGGAATATATTATATTTCTTATTGATAGATGAGATCGGGTGGTTTTTAGGAAACTAGATTCATTTGAAAGTATTTTGATACCTCTATAAAAGTGTGTGACCTGCCCGAGATGCTTATGGCCAACTCAACCAAACAACGCTACTCGCCCGACGTCGTGCCCACCCAAGCACGACCAGCCTTTTCTCACTATCCTCAGTGACACAATGACCTCGACCAAGAACGCATCCAACCCAACAAGATGGTGGCAATCACCGTATTATCACTCACAATAAAATACAAAGGGAACTACAAGACTCTCGTGTGTACAACAGGCTCTCGAGTATGGGTATCTCGCCCCAACTTTCTCTTCCTTTAAGCACACTCACATGCTCCTCTCTCGCCCAAGTCCACACTCACTCATTTATGGGGGCCAAGGGGAGTTACATCTAATTATAAGACAATTGACACTTGGACACCATGCGGCCACGAGCATCTCAATAGTCCCGGAACACCAACGGTTGTCTGCAGCAAGGAACACCATGGGTCGTCTGCACTCTCGTCAGGGGATTGTCGGCTCTTGTAGCACCCATCCGAAGGGTCACCTACAGCTTGCGTCAGGACTCTTCCGTCAGCAACCACCCATAAGCAACCTCTAGGGAATCTCCGTTGCTTCCTGCGGCACGCCACCTCTACAGCTTCACACACCAGGAACGCCCAACAGCCAGATTCATCCCCGACCCGTGCATCTCATCGTATCCGTATCGTATTGTCCGTTGTCCGGCACGTATCTCTTCGTGCTTTTGCCAGCTTTCCCTTTTCTGTGAGTCTGCCCACAGTGTGTACTCGGACGCTCGCGTCATTGTACGATTGCCTCCGGTGCACGTCCATCGTCGTGCTTCCCGCCACCCGCTAGTCCGCCAACGAGTGTAGCCAAGGCTCCGCAACTAAGCTGATCCCCACACCAAGGGATTCGGGTCATGTGCTCGTGCCTCCCTCACGAACACTGTTCTAGCACTCGCACAAGAGCCCTCTGCATTCTGGACACGCCTCGTCTCGTGCCCAGATTCGATGCCCGAGCCTCTCCCAAGCACCGATGAGCGCCACCCAATGCTCAAGCCCGTGCCTCCTTCATGGACTGCCGTCTAAGCAGCCTTGCTCAAGCCTCGCTAGTTGATGTTAAAGGGTCCCCGTCCGACCCTGACACAAGCGTATATTGTGAAATTTGTAAGGAATAGCACTTAGATTACCATGTTAAAGATGGATAAGACTTATCATTTGCTGCTCGAGTTCTTGAGAGAAAGCGACCCCCCCGAAGACGGGAGTTTACGTCATCATCGACACCCGCATCGATGACATAACACTCTGTTTACACAGTAAAGCCATTTTGGGCTGCAATGATGGCAAAACCCACCATTATGATAGTAGATACGGTCGACGAAGCACTCAATCGAAGTTCAGAGGCGTTGAAGCAGGACATGACGAAGTACGGACGAAGCGAAGTTCGATCAAGACCTCGTCGGAGGAAGTAGCACTCGAAGGAAGAGTCCCAGTTGAGGTTTTAAGACTTAGCCAATTTTCGATGGAGACTTCATCAGGACCTAATCAAAGTAGATAGTGTACAGTTAGTTTTAATAAAATATGTGCAAAATATGTATAGCTGTTGTGTTAGCAATTATGTTAGCAGTTTTATTAGCGGTTATTGTCCAAATAGGATCAAATGTTAGTATAAATATGCGGACAGTCATTTGTAATAAACACACGACAATTATTCAAAGACCTCGAAAGGCTGCCTGGTTGACTTCTTGTAACTTGTTCTTTAGAAATTGAAGCAAGTGTTATTGTTCATGCGATCTTGTTCACGTGCTTTATATAACTATTTGTCTAAAAGTCTTAGCGACCTCATGTTTTTAACTCTGTGTTAGTCCCCGTTATATCGCGACGTGCTTCGGCCGCAAACACACTCAACTTGGTGATCTCCAAGGAGAGTGGCTTAGTGAATCTGCGTCGGATGACGGGACCATATGGAGGCCGATAGCGGCAACTCCTTGTTCTTGCAGACTTCAGAGGAATACTTTGGGTTTGTGTCTTGATCCCAATCCTACAAAGAAATGGGGGAGGGATGGGACGAGAGCACGTCGGCAGAGGAAGAAGGCGACGCTTATTCTCTTGCAGAGGATGATGAAGCGGTGGGACGAGAGCACGTCGCCGGAGGAAGAAGGAGACACTTATTCTCTTGGAGAGGATGATGAAGCGGAGAGACGGACGAAGAATTCCATATAAATTTCTGTTTCTAGCGAAGAGGTTAGGACAAGTCTGGTTTATTTCCTTAATGTAAAACTGTTTTTTTTTTTTTTTGTAAATATTTTCGAAGGTGTTCTTTCGCCTGCTCCTCCCGTGATAATAAGCTCTCCAAGGATGTTTCGAAAGCCGTAGCTTGAAGAGGGAGAAGCCACCACCTGCGCCAAGCATACGCATCCTCCATCCTCTTGCATTCACCAATGGGTGACCGACCGCAAGACGGAATGAGGATATAATAAATATGCTCTTAACATTTTAATAAGTTGTATTTTTTGTATTTAATATACAGTGTTTTTTGTTATTCTAAAACGTATTAAAATTATAAAATCACACCTAATAATATTAATTATTATTATTTTTACTAATTATATCTCTATACATATATGTAATGCTTATGCTCATGTTCAATTGGGCCAAGAGGAATGGCTGGGCTTACTCCTCGGGGCCCACAGAACCATAGAGACTGTGCGTGCGTGCGTGGGGTTGGATATAAAATAAGAAGCAAGCGGGGAACGTGGGACAGGGACAAAAGGACGACAATGTCCGGCGGCTTTTTCCCACTTCAGGATGACGCGCGCAGGTGCGTTGCATTAGCGTTATGACACGAGGCGTCGTGGGTCTGCCTGACGTCGGATCAGGAAGTTTATATAAACCACATGGTTAATGAATCTCAACATTAACGCAGCCCAGCCGGCAATCTTTTTTGGATTTTATAAATAATATGATGACGCACTGTGCGCACGTCATGATGACGTCAGTCCCGCCTGGGTGGATCTCTCATGCCCATGCAAAGTTTGACCCCCCCGCCCCCCACCAAATATTTTTGCCACCAAAGTTTTAGTGGGTCGTTAAATTTCATTTAAGTTTTTTATTTATTGTTTCCGTACCATCTCTCCCCATCACCGCCACCACAAGTTTATCCGAAGAGCCTCTCAATATTGGCCACTGATTTTTTATTTGGGATTGTTGCCACAAAATCTTATAAAAGTGTGTTTTTTTTTTTTAAAAAAAAAGGATTGATTTATTGATTCTAGGACAATGATGTTGGTGTCCGACCCCAATCAGAACGCCCCCTCGAGGTACCCTTATAAATGCCCGTTCTCAGCATCCCCAAGTGACTCCCCGCAGACACACGCCAGCCTGGCTTTGAAGCAAGAGGCTTCCCCCCATGGAGGAGGGGGAGGGGAGCCGAGGAGGAGGCGGCGACCGTCGTCGTAAAGGGAAAGGCCAGCAGGAGAAGGGAGAGGGGGAGAAGAAGTACAGGGGAGTTAGGAAGAGGCCTTGGGGGAAGTACGCGGCCGAGATCAGGGACTCCGCCAGGCACGGGACCCGAGTCTGGCTGGGGACGTTCGACACCCCTGAGGAGGCCGCCAGGGCCTACGACAGGTCGGCTTACGCGATGAGGGGTTCGCTCGCCGTCCTGAACTTCCCCGAGGAGTACGCTCGTGGAGGAGAGCCTCCGTCCTCGACAAGCGAGGCTGGCAGGGGAAGTGGAAGGGAAGAAGGGTCGGGGGTGTTCGAGATCGAGTGCCTGGACGACGAGGTGCTGGAGGACATGCTGGACTTCGAGGACAAATCCGGCAAGAAGTGCACGTAAAGGATGAAGTGTGAACGTGTAATTTCGTATGTTGTCATGCTGTTTTGTGTTTTTTTTTCCTTAAATTCGAGAGTTGGATGAGTCGTGGTGGTCGGTCATGACTTGAGATGAAGGGGGGGACTGAAATCACGACTTTCAAATGTATTTGGACGAGAAAAATATTATTTCGGTGGAAAGTTGACTGACTCTTTCTTCCGTTTATTTTAACGGGCACGAGAACGATGTTTTAGATAAATGAGAATTTGATAGTATATGACACCCCTAGTCAAGAAAAAGTTAATGCTTTGTTATCCCTAAATGGTCCCAACTGAAATATTATTTAAGGAAGGACTACTGTCTGCAAAAGCTTATAACTGGCCACATTAACTATATAACTCGACGACAGAGTAAAATATTTTTTCGTATCAAAACTCCCCAAGTAATGTTTAGAAATCCAACTTTATAATTTCTACCGACAACTTCTCAACCCTAGCCGTAATTACTAGTTTCGCATCAACATTATTACATTGTCGACATTATTACATTGCGGGAGGAGCACACGAAAGAATCAAAGCCACGAAAGCAACTTGTCGTCCAAGCACTAACACTTGTCTCTGGTTCTGCGTGTAGGCCCTCTATGTAATAGATATATGATGTATTTTTCAAACCATCCGGGTTTGTAAGTTGGGTTGTGAAGTCATCCGAGAATCTTCTTCCATTCGGGTCTACGTTTGTCTCATTTGGGTGAATGCCTTTGATGCCATTGAGTCGGAGACTTTCTAGACATGACAACGAGCTTTGTTCCTCCGTGTGGTAGAGAAGAAAATCTTTTCCAAATTCGTGCTATGTCGTACTTGTGTCGTTCTTTAAGCAGACATTTTTCACTTATAGTCAGCTTATCGGTTTCTCGTACCATCACGAAAGATTACGATTTTGATTTTCTCAATTTTTCCTGTCCTTAACGAAAATAATCTCAATCACAGTCATCGTCAAATTCAAAAATCGTCTAAGAAATTAGATAGGCGTACGTTGTGTCGGAGGCAATCTGAATAGTTTTCTTACATCAAATAATTTTTAGTCTTCAAAATCTTTTTAAGCTGAACTTTTGAAACTTTTTGGAATTAAAATAAAGGGAGGTTTTACATTTAGAGTTATTCTTAGGAAGATATTTAATTTATTATCATGTGATTAGTATTTGTCGTGAAGAAAATAATTTCGAAATTCTAAAAATTAAACAAAAACGGACAGTAACTTAAAAAGAGGTAACAGGCCGTTTAGGAAGACAGGGTGGATGGGATTATGCTTGCAGTAGATTCCGACAGTGGTATTTGTCCATTTTGAACCTCGTCCCCAAGGCAAGTACGTATATATAAATTACTCGGGTGTCTCCTCCAAGATCAACAAGAAAGAAAGAAAGAAAGAAAGAATGTAGTATTGATGTAGCCCAGACGCAATGGTATCACTTCACCGCCATCATCATCGCCGGAATGGGCTTCTTCACTGACGCCTACTATCTCTTCTGCATTTCCCTCGTCACGGAGCTTCTTGGCCGCATTTACTACCATGTCGACGGGTCGCCTAAGCCCGGGACGCCCCTCCCAGTGTTTCTGCTGCCGTCAATGGTGTTACCCTCTGCGGGACACTCACTGGTCAGCTGTTCTTTGGCTGGCTCGGGGACAAGCTTTGGAGGAAGAGGGTTTACGGGTTGACTTTGATCCTCATGGTTGTTTGCTCAGTGGCGTCGGGTCTTTCGTTTTGGGCACAGTGCTAAGTCGGCGATGGCGACCCTCTGCTTCTTCCGGTTCTGGCTTCGGTTCGGCATCGGCGGTGACTACCCTTTGTCGGCCACCATCATGTCCGAGTACGCTAATAAGAAGACTCGTGGGGCTTTCATCGCGGCTGTGTTCGCCATGCAGGGTTTCGGTATCCTGGCTGGCAGTGTCTTTGCCATCATCATTTCGTCCGCCTTCCAAGCGAGGTTCCCTGTCCCGGCCTACCAGGTCGACCCCATCGGTTCAACCATCCCCGAGGCGGATTACGTCTGGTGTATAATCCTCATGGTTGGAGCACTGCCTGCCGCTCTCACCTACTATTGGCGCATAAAGATGCCCGAGACCGCTCGGTTCACGGCCCTTGTCACAAAGATCGCAGAGCAGGCAGCTTCCGACATGTCCAGTCTTGCAAGTGGACATCGAGGCAGAGACCCAGAGGTCCAGAAGTTGGCTCAGGACAAGAAGAACTCGTTTGGTCTCTTCTCCTCCGAATTGGTGAAGCGGCATGGGCTCCACCTCCTCGGAACCACATCCACCTGGTTCCTGCTCGACGTCGCTTTCTACAGCCAGAACCTCTTCCAAAAGGACACCATTGGGTGGATCCCCGCAGCTAAGACCATGAACGCCATTGAGGAGGTTTTCAGAATCGCCCGCGCCCAGACCCTCATCGCCCTATGCAGCACCGTGCAGGGTTACCGGTTCACCGTCGCGTTGATCGACAGGATGGGCCGGTTCGCCATCCAGCTCATGGGTTTCTTCTGCATGACCGTGTTCATGTTCTCCTTGGCATTCCCTTTTACGGACTCTGGATTCTCAAGGGAAACAGGATCGGGTTCGTGATCATGTACTCGCTCACTTTCTTCTTCGCCAACTTCGGTCCCAATGCGACCACATTCGTGGTCCCGGCCGAGATCTTCCCATGAGGTCAACGTGCCACGGAATATCGGCCGCATCGGGCAAGCTCGGGGCCATAGTTGGGGCATTCGGTTTCCTATACCTTGCACAGAACAAGGATCCTGCCAAGACGGACGCGGGATACCTGGCCGGGATTGGGGTGAAGAACTCGCTCATCGTGTTGGGCATGATAAACTTGCTGGGGATGTTGTTCACGTTCCTGATGCCGGAATCAAAGGGCAAGAGTCCTTGGAGGAGATGTCCGGTGAAACTGAAGTAGACGAATATTGAAGATTATAATAAACTATTTAATTTTTAGTTTATTATTATTATTATTATTTTAGCGTCGCGTAATTTCTTTTCCAATTTTGGGAATTGTAATTGCAAATTGCAAAATGTATTTTGTTACCCCTTTTTTTTAATCATATAGTAAGAAGAAGAAGAAGAGAAGGAAATTCAGGTTTGATTCGCATCAGATTGTTATTTTATTATAATCAAATCTGAAAATATTTTTTAATATTAAGTAGAAAATATATAAATTCCCAATCCCAATCGCACAAATCATAGCGGCTTGTACTAAAACCTAATTCCCCAGATAAATTCCCTGTTTCGATCGAGCTTCTCCAGGGAGAGATCGCAGATGGCGACGGCTGCAGGTACGATTCGCCGATTTTGTCATAGTCCTCTGTCGGAGTTTGGGTCTCTGGTAGATAAAAATGCTAGCTTTTGTTAGTCCCATGAGTTCGCCGCCTGAATTCGCCATGTGTGTATGTTGAATTTTTTCGTTTTAAGTTATGGGTTTTGATCTTGGTGACGGGATTGGCGTGTTAGTTCCCCAATCCGGGGGGTTGTTATTGGCTGGAAGATTGAATTAGGGTTTGAGAGGTATGGGATGAATTAGTATCAGCGGTCGGGTTCGATTCATGTGTGGGGTTTTTTTGTGTTTAGGGACGTTTAAGTCGAGGGAGGATCATAGGAAGCAGATTGAGTTGGAGGAGGCACGTAAAGCGGGGCTCGCTCCGGCCGAAGTCGACGAAGATGGGAAGGAAATCAATCCCCATATACCTCAGTATATGTCCTCCGCTCCTTGGTATCTTAATGCCGAGAGACCCGTGAGTTGCTGCTTCTTTTTGTCCTAATTTATTGAATTTTTATTGTTTTTATCTTCATTTTGGCATAAACCACAATTCGTGAATTGAACTTCAGAGCTTGAAACATCAAAGGAAGTGGAAGTCCGACCCTAACTATACGAAGTCATGGTATGATCGTGGTGCGAAGATCTTCCAGGCCGACAAGTATAGGAAGGGTGCATGCGAGAAGTAAGAACTCGATCTTTCATTGGTTTGGTGGCTTGCTAAAAGATAGAACTTGTTTTTTATTTTAATAAAGCACCTTTATCTAATTGATCTGGGAGTCTCCCAATGGCCTGGGAATTAGACATCTTTGAATGTTTCCCTCGGTTGTGTATACTATTTTTATGATTAATCTACATATATGACAATCCTGTGAGGCCCTTAAAACTTAGGGGTATAGTTTCACCAATTAAAATTTCTTGGATTTTTAATGCCCTGGTGATTAACGACAACTTTTGAACTACATGATGTGATTACTTTTCTTTTTCTGCAGCTGTGGTGCCATGACTCACAATTCTAAGTCCTGCATGGAGAGACCAAGAAAAATCGGTGCCAAGTTCACAAACAAGCACATCGCCCCTGATGAGAAGATAGAATCTTTCGAGCTTGACTATGATGGGAAAAGGGATCGGTGGAATGGATATGATGCCTCAAGTTATGCTCTTATCATTGAGAGATATGAGGCCAGAGATGGTGCTAGAAGGACCTTTCTAAAGGAGCAACAGCTGAAAAAGTTAGAGGAGAAGAATAATCTTCCGGATGGTGAAGGTGGACCTAGCGACGAAGAGGAAGATGACGATGATGATCTGAGGGTAGATGAAGCTAAGGTGGATGAGAGCAAGCAGATGGACTTCGCAAAAGTTGAGAAGCGTGTTCGCACAACTGGTGGTGGAAGTACTGGAACAGTCAGGAATCTACGTATTCGTGAGGACACGGCAAAGTATCTCTTAAATCTTGATGTCAATTCTGCCCATTATGACCCCAAGACACGGTCCATGCGCGAGGATCCTCTCCCAGATGCCGATCCGAATGAGAAGTTCTATGGTGTAAGTATTCTTGGAATTATTTGAGACTGATAATCTGTTCTATGGTCTTACACTTTTTCTAGTCATACTTGCTAAATCTGTTCTTTTTGTTGCTTCTTCAGGGCGACAACCAACATAGGAATAGTGGCCAAGCATTGGAGTTTAAGCAGCTGAATATCCATGCCTGGGAAGCATTTGACAAAGGGCAAGATATACACATGCAAGCAGCCCCTTCTCAAGCTGAACTCCTTTACAAGAACTTCAAAGTTATAAAGGAGAAGCTAAAGTCTCAGACGAAAGATACAATATTAGAAAAGTATGGTAATGCTGCTGCAAAAGAAGAGCTCCCTCCCGAGCTCCTGCTGGGACAAACTGAGAGAGAAGTAGAGTATGACCGTGCTGGGAGGATCGTGAAGGGGCAGGTAAAGTTGGGAACATTGCTGAAACTTGGCTAATTGTGGCAATTAATGGAGGTTTTATTTTTCGAGTCTGTGCTTTTATGTTATGGTTTCTTATTATTTCACTTTTTCAGGAGTTTTCACTTCCTAAGAGCAAGTATGAGGAAGACGTGTACATCAATAACCACACCACCGTGTGGGGTTCGTGGTGGAAAGATCACCAGTGGGGTTACAAGTGTTGCCGGCAGACGATCAGAAACAGCTACTGTACTGGCACTGCTGGAATTGAGGCTGCCGAGGCGGCAACAGATCTGATGAAGGCTAATATGGCCCGGAAGGGTGCAGCAAATGATGCAGAAACTGATACACCGTCGGAAGAGAGAAGGATGGCTACCTGGGGAACCGATATCCCCGACGACTTGGTACTTGACCAGGCAAAACTCGCAGAAGCCCTTAAGAAGGTATGTTCGTAGTGACCTTATACCCGTCGACACATTGACAGGATAATCAGTGGAATCAACATACTTGAAAAGCAGACTTATCTAACCGGTTTCCTACATCCTGTTGCTGCAGGAGGACGAGAAGAAGAGAGAGGAGCGAGACGAAAGGAAGAGGAAATACAACGTGAGATGGAACGACGAGGTAACGCCGGAGGACATGGAGGCTTATAGGATGAAGAAGATTCACCATGATGATCCCATGAAGGATTTCCTCAGCTAAAAACCTTAAGAAGGGGGTGGCAGGGAGTAAAATACCAAAGACCTTCTCTTGTTCGTGTGGAATGATGAAGAAAGCTGGCATTTGAATGAAATGTAACAAACAAATACAGGGGTTCTTCCAGGTTTCTCTTAATAGTGAGATGGCAAATGTTTGATATTTGGCCTAATAAATATGTTAACTTTATGTTTCGACGTATCGTTTTAAAAGTTTTGAATTTGGCCTTATTTTAGCTTTTTTGTTTATCTGACGTGTTTCTAAGGTCTCTTTTCTCTTTCCTAAGTGGTCTTTTTTTTCCTACATAGAATATAATCAACGAAATAAATTAACGGCTCTTTTTTTTCCTACTTGATTAGGGTTTTTCTACGGAGGTGATCTGGGACAGAGGACCTCGATTCCTCGATTCCTCGATTTCGGGTATTTCGGTTAGGGTTAGGGTTCCTCGAATTCCTCTTTTCCTTGGTTTTTGGTTCATGTTCCTCGATTCCTTCATTGTTTGTTTGTTGATTTTGTAAGGGTTCTTGGGTAGGGTTATCTGAATAGGTAGTTTGTCTGGTTTGTGTCAGTTTCTTGATTACGTAAGGGTTTTTAAGTCGGGTTTTCTAAATGGGTTGTTTGGAGGTTTTGGGTTTATGATTCCAAAATGTTACGCTCGTATGTATATGTGTTATTCATTGTTATTGTTAAATATACAGGTTGATAATTATGAGTCGTAGCGAGAGCTTTGAAACAGGTGCTGTCTCGGCAAATTCCAGCTCTGTTACTAGTGAAAGAAGGTGCAAACATGGGCTGCGCCTCCTGGAGTAGAAGTAATCCAGGGAGACGATTCTTTCGTTGTCCAATGGGGAAAGTTCTGTACTTGTTGTTTCTTTATCTGTTTATGGTTAAATGTACCTGATGTTCCGATTTATGTGATGGTGCATTTTTTTTTTGTTTGCAATAGTACGATGATTGTGGCTTTTTCACCCAGTTTGACAAACTTATACCCCCTCGCCAGAAAGAAATAATATCGCACCTTGTTGAGACGAAAAAGATGTTAGAAGGTAAGCTTGAGATGATGCAAAAGAGGCAATCTGAAGATGTAATTAAGCATCAAGAGACTGAGGTGATCAAGTATAAGATGTTGCAGATGAAAAAATTAGATAAAGATTTAAAGTTGATGAGTTTTGTTGTAGTGGTTTTAATCTGATATAGTTGTTGTGTTATTATTACATCAGATTGTACTCTAATGAAGTTTTCAGTAATGGATTGATTCACCATAAGATCAGCAGAATTAATCCATCAAGCTGTCTAACCATAATTAATATATAAATATGTCCATACATTAATACATTAAATCTCTGCATACATTAATTCAACAGAATTAATGCAGAAGTTCAGGCATACATGTCCATACATTAATTCAAAAGATCAGCCATACCTGTCCATACAATCAGAATGTATTATCAAAAAAAGGGTTGTCCAATCTCATCCATTCAGGGTTGTCCAAGCTTAGGGATCAATTCACCAGTTTCAGTTGCTTGACAGGGACCTACACCCCTTCTCTTGCTGCAAGTCTTCCTATTATGCCATTTTTTGCCACACAACTTACCCTTCACTCTTCAGTAATGACCGGAACCTATAGTACAAAATATATATAATGTTTAGAAGAATGTAAAAACATATAATAAGGGCTGTTAATACATACCATAATCCCGATAAATGAACTCTGCTTCTACAGCTTATGTGGACTGTTCACATGGGGATGACTGAGAATTGACTGGCTGTGTCGATGGTTGAGATGATGGTTGTCTTCTGCAGGTTCTCCTGTTGTGTCCCCAGTTGCCACACAGTTTGCATTTCATGCCAAGTCCCTTTCTACTCAACTGACCTGAATTTGTCTTTGGGTCCTCCTCTTTACTTTTCTTTCTGTTATCTTTCCTAGGTCTTCCAGGCAACTTCTTAAAAGGAGGTAGCCTAATTGGATTGCCCTCTATCTCTGGCCAGAATTTGTTGCCTTCTAGTGGTTCCAGAACATGCATGTATGCTTGTCGATATGTTTCCATCTTGAAACAGGGACAATGCATGTATACACAGAATTCCATGTAATTCCAAAATCTACAACTAAAACTTCTGGCATTTAGGTCAACTAAGAACCTATCTGATCAGGCCAAAGACATAGAAACTTCAAATTTTTCAGTAATGGATGGTTTCACCACATGTTTTGCTGCATGTTTTTTCATACTCTCTATTTCTTTCCTGACATGTTGTGTGACTACATCAGCTCTCCTAGCAGCAGCCTTCTTCTTCTCTAATTGTCTCACCAGTAAAAGACGTCTAATGCGCTCTAACATGTCAATTAAAGGTAATCTTCTAGCGGCAACAATATATGAGTTGAATGTTTTGCACACGTTGTTACTATGTGTACCGCACTTGCAAGAACAATTGAAAAAAACCTTACAGAAATGATGAGGACCTTGTTCTGGAAATTGTCAACAACTTGAAGGGACTCGGGCCACCATCTCTTCCAAATTTCATTTTCTTCCTGGTAATGTTGAAGTCAACTTCGTTTGTATATTTTACGGCTTTATAGAAACAACTCTTGAGGAATAAACCTCTGTGTTTCACTTTCCAATTTTGGTATATGTGTCTTGAACAATTCCTTAACTCGGCATTAGGTGCAAGAGTGCTAATGGCGTTTACCAGACCCTAAAAGACAATAATAAATTATTAGAACGGGCTATTTCAAAAACATAGTAATAACACTGCAAGAACAGACCTTTTGTTGGTCGCTAATGAAAGTTCAACCATGCCCACTTCCAACATGTAATTCTCTGAAAAGTATTTCAAGGAACCACCGCCATGAATTCTGGTTTTCTCCTTCCACCACAACCCATGCAATTGGGTATATGCCATCGTTCTCGTTGTGTCCTACAGCAGACAATAAGAGTCGTCCAACCTTGTTTTTTATGAAAGTTCCATATAATCCAACAACATGTCTGCAGCCTATAAGGAATCCCTTAATCAAAGCCACAAATCCTATGGATAATCTTTTAAAAGTTGTGTGTAGTCCTGTGGATAGTGTTAATCGCAAGACAGCTCAAAACAACTTCCCGAATATTTGTTCTTCAAAGCAGCTAAATATAGGGGTGTTAATGAGCCGGGTCGGGCTCGGACACCTCCTATCTGAGTTCTGCCCGAGTAAAATTTTATCAGGCTTGAGCCTGAGTCCGAGCTTGATCGGGTTCTGTTAAGTCAAGCTCAAGCCTGAGCCCGTCAAAAAAATTTTAGGCCGAGTCCGAGTCTGAGGATGATCTTAGCCCGAATCTCCTCAATTTTTTTCTAAATTTAATCATTCTTAACATTTGATAAATATTGAAAATCGTAGAATCTTCTAAAAAAATTCCTCACAAGACGTGGTTGTCCAAGCAAATTCTAATCAACAATTTTCCAGGTCCCAAATGGACTCAACCAGAATGAGACTTGGGTTTTAGCCTTGAGGGAGATGATGTAGAGCTTCCCCTATTTGATCTGGCAACACTGAGCGAAGCCACCCACGATTTCTCCCTTTCCAATAAGCTCGGGGAAGGTGGTTTTAGCCTAGTGTATAAGGTAATCTTGCCGAATCACTTAAATTTAACTTCAGGAAATTACTTTTTAATGGTAAGTCTGGTGTTCAGGGTAAGCTGTCAACCGGACAAGACATTGCAGTGAAGAGGCTGTCCCCGGAATCAGGACAAGGGCTGAAGGAGTTCAAGAATGAAGTTATTCTGATATCTAAGCTTCAGCACTGAATCTCGTCTGGTTGTTGGGTTGTTGCATCCATGGGGGAGAGAGGATGCTTGTATACAAGTACATGTGCAACCTTAGTCTCAATCTCTATTTCTTCGGTTAGTCAGTAGCGAAAGATATCAAATAAGCTATAGTTTTGACAACATATTCCTTGCTACCTGGAAAATCATTCCACAAAATTTTGACAGATCAAACAAGAGGGACTTCCCCCAAGTGGAAGGAGCGCTTTGAGATTATAATCGGGATTGCAAGAGGGCTTCTGTATCTCTACCGGGATTCGAGGTTGAGGATCATACATAGGGATCTTAAGGCAGGGAACATTCTCCTGGATGGAGAAATGAATTCGAAAATATCCGATTTTGGCCTGGCAAGAAGTTTTCATGGCAACCGGACGACCGAAAAAACAAACAGGATCATGGGCACTTAGTTAGCTAGCTTCTTCCCGATTTATCGTTTCAGACAATTATGGAATGTTATGGAAGTTTTTCTTATACAACCCATTGTTCACCATTTTTTTGCTTCATTCAGTGGATATATGGCACCCGAGTATGCTGTCAAGGGGTGGTTCTCTATGAAATCCGATGTATTCAGCTTTGGTGTGCTGGTCATGGAGATCATAAGCGGCAAGAGAAATAGGGAATTTTATCATCCGGATTTCCACGACATGAATATACTCGCACACGTATGCATTTTTGAGGAGCTTTCTCATTCAATCCCAGTAGAAGCTTTTCTGAACCATTAACAGTTCTAGCATTTGTGGTGTTTTCGGGCCCTGCAGGGATGGATCTTGTGGAATGAAGGGAAGCCGACACAGCTTCTGGATCAATCGTTACAAGCAACACTGAAATCAGCATCAGAATTAGCCGAAGTACGGAGATGTATTTAGGTTAGCCTGCTTTGTGTCCAACAGAAGGTGGAGGACAGGCCATCCATGTCATCGGTGCTGGTGATGCCGGACACCGAGAACCCTATGCTTCCCAAGCCCAAGCAACCCGGATATTACAACGGGGGATCTCCCACTGGAGAGGAATCCTCTTCCACCAGTGGTCGAACTTGTGCTTCAAATGACATGACCATTTCCATGTTGCAGGGCAGGTAGCAGGTCATCAGGCCTGAGTTTGATGGTTGTAATGATCTGTAATATCCCCAGCCCAAGAGAAGGGAGAAGCCTTTGAAGGTGGGTTCCATCACCCAACCCAATAGAAGGGTGAGTCTCGAGAGTCCCACATCGGAAGGGAGAATGGGCTGTGGTGTGCATATAAGGTCGGAAGGGGTGCCCTTCTATCAACGACGCGTTTTCGCCCTAAGCCCGGGGTTGAAGAACAAAACCCGACCGTAGCCGCCCGTGCGTGGGGATGCGGGACAATATCGTTGACGCGATGGGCGGCCTATATGTTACACGTGGTATCCCTAAGACTGGGCTGTGGTGTGCATATAAGGTCGGAAGGGCACCCTCCCGAAAGCTATCTGTAATCAAGGACATCTTCCATTTTTGGTACTATTTAGAGGAGCCTTTGGATTGAAACCTTCGATTTCCTTGAGAAATGTCCCTCCATTCATGTGAAGCTTGACTGTAAAATGTTTTTTGACACGTAGTTCGTTCTAATCTTTGGACCTCGCATGTCCTGATTCTTAACCAACAGGCGTCAGAGTTGTAATCTAAACCGAGGCTGTTCATGCATCTAGGCTTTGGGAATATCATCGCCATGGACCACTTAACTTAACGGCCTCTGTTGGTGCCATCCAAAGTGGGTGACCTGGTACACTAATCTTGGGTTGCCTGTCAGGCTGAGAATTTTCCGATCTATATGCAAAGTCTCCTACTGACCTTTCCTGCTGTTCTTAAGCTCGCCATACAAAGACAAACAGCTGGAAACAAAACAAGAAAAACCAGCCTTGGACAATACTGTTGGGCTTAGCCACTGCAGCATCAGGGGGCTTAGTTTCCGTGTTACTAGTTTTATAAGGCATACAAGAGGTAAGAATGCCGAACAGCGATCCGATCAGAAGGCTTGTTGGGGTGATCTGTGGTGTGAGCATATTGCTAACTGCCAGCACTGCACCAGGTAGTGGAGGCACCTGTCTCTGTGGCCCAGCGCTCCCAACGATTCTTTGCATGTTGCTGATTCTTCACAGATGAAGGAGCTCGATCGAAAAGGCAAATCTGATGCAGAGCTGCCTTTCTTTAATCTAAGCTCACTAGTCGCTGCCATGGACAATTTCTCCATTTACGGTAGGCTTGGCGCTGGAGGCTTTGGAGTTGTCAGTAAGGTAATTATGGAATATCTTTTCTTTCTCCGTTCCTGAGTCAAGGATAGACAACATGAACGGTGTAGCAATGAGATTAGTTCTTTTCATGAAGGTAGGGATGAGCGACAGAACTAAAGTAGCTGTGGACAGATTGTCTGAAGCTTTCAGACAAGGAGATGAAGAATGAGGCGATCTTGATCACCAAGCTCCAGCATAAAAACCTCATTAGGATGTTGGGATTCTGCCTTGAAGATATTGAGAAGATCCTCACATGTGAGTACTTGCCAAACAAGAGCCACGACACGTTCCTCTTTGGTAAATTTCCATCTCGTCAAATTTTTGGAATTGGTTTTGTTGTCTTGTCTGACAATAACGAATTGGATTCTGCAATTGTGCTCAGATGAGTCGAAGAAATATGTCTTAGATTGGAGACTACGCTTCAACATAATCACTGTGGTGGCTCAGGGGACTTATGTGCCTGCATCATGATTCCAGGCTTAGGGTTACGCATAGAAATTTGAAGGCAGGCAATATTTTGCTGGACGATGCGATGATCACGAAGATATCAGATTTTGGTATGGGTAGAATATGCAGGGGCGACCAGTTCGATGGAAGAACGAAGAGAGTAGTCGAGATTTCAGAGTGTTCTTTCGTTTATTCTTCTTCTTCTTCCTTATTTGTCGAGAGTCCATTACACATTTCAAACGTGATGCAACTTGAAATGTTATATTGAAAGGCATGAAATTTCAGTCGTAGTAAGATTTTAATCGCACAAAACGCGTGCACATAGCAAGACAGTTCATTCAAACATTCCATAGTTTGGACTTTTCTACATCGAGGGCATGGAAGAAAACGGACGTGCCTCGCCTGCTCTTCCTGGTAGGACGACTATTTGCGAAAGTGGCAGGAGAAACAGCGACTTATTTACTAGTTAATGTTGCAATAGCGGAAAGGACATCTTCTGGAGGAAACTTGATCCAGAGGCAAGTGCTTTGCTTGTCAATTTTGGTTTTTTTCCCTGATGCCGGATGACCCGCTAAGACTTTTATCACTTGTATTCCAATTGATTATATGCGAGGTCAAGATTGCGTCCATCCTCCTAAAAGTCGTCCATTCGCCCTCTATGCTCTTTTCTTTTATACCTCCCGGGTCTTGCACATCCTCCCTGATCTTAATCCCAGTCCTATCTACCTTGAAGGTCCCATTGATCCCATCCTTTAAGCAGCATGGATTATTCATATTGACCAGGTCTTCCGCCAGATTTTTTATTCCCAGCTTTCAGGATTCATTTTTGAGGGGTGAAAACATGAGAAACGAGACTGTGCTCCTCTTAATCCTCCTTTTATCAGCTCTGCTTTGGTCAGGTTCGTCGTCGGACACATTTGATGCTACCCAAAGTTTCAGAGATGCAGATGTGTTGGTCTCTGTCGGGGGGACTTTTGTCTTGGGCTTCTTCAGCCCGAGTGACTCAGGGCAACGCTTTTTGGGTATATGGTATGCCAGAGTTTCCGTGCCAACTGTTGTTTGGGTCGCCAACAGAGAGAATCCCCTCAACGACAGCTCGGGAGCTCTGTCTGTAGATTCGTTGGGGAATCTCATAATCAGCAGCAATAACAGTGCATCCCTAGTGTGGTCGACCAACAATTCCTTGCTGCCTGCTGAAGTCAACTCTAGTCCTGTGGTTCAGCTTCTGGATTCTGGCAACCTGGTTTTGTACCAGGATGTTGACAAAAAGGTCATACTTTGGCAGAGCTTCGATCATCCTACGGACACCATGCTTCCTAATATGAAAATTGGCTATAAAAAGACGAGCAGTCGTACGTGGTCTATAACATCATGGAGGTCCTATGACGATCCACGGCCAGGAAATTGCACTTTCATGGCCAATCCAACCGGGTACCCTCAGTTGTTCTTATACAAGGACGGGGCACCCCATTGGCGAACAGGGCCTTGGACCGGGTCACGGTGGAGTGGTATACCCGAGATGAGAAATAATTACGTCTTCAACATTTTTTTTGTGAATGATGGAGATGAATTCTCGATCACATACATCATGATCAACACCTCGATTCTATCAACAATTGTGGTGAATGAAACAGGTACTATTGACCGGATGAACTGGATAGAGCAAGAACATCGGTGGGTGCCAATGTATTCTGCTCCGGGAGAACCTTGTGACTATTATAACCAATGCGGACCAAATGGCCTGTGCGATCCATACAAGGCCGACCTATATACGTGTTCATGTTTTCCCGGATTCCAACCTAGGTATCCGAACAACTGGTTATTGAAGGACACGACCGGTGGGTGTGTAAGAAACACGGGGGCTTCAATCTGTCAAAGTGGAGAAGGTTTCGTCGGCATAAATAACACAAAGTTGCCCGATACTTCCATTGCACAAGTCAACATGACCATGACTTTAAGGGAGTGTGAGTCGGCGTGCCTGAGGAACTGCTCTTGTACGGCATATGCCAGTGCGACTGAAAGCGGAGGAGGTTCTGGGTGCCTCATGTGGTATGGGGAGTTGAATGACACTAGAACATTTAACAACGGTCAACAGATATATATCCGCGTGGACGCCGCTGAGTTAGGTATTTCAGCCATTTACTTCTGTGCATGTAGCAAACTCACTACTTTCCCTTCAGCCAGAGATCTTCTACTTATTTGAAATATTTTCCTTCTGATATCAAGCTCGGGACACGAAGATGAACAGCCGGAATGGGAACAAGAAAGTCATACCGGAGATAATGCTGCCGGTATTGGCCGCTGCAGTTTTGCTAGTATTAGTCTTTGTCTTACTAATTATAAGGCACAGAAGAGGTACATATGCTGGCCTGAACTTTTCCCGATGAAGGGTAGTGATTTCGATGACAGTTTAATCAGAAGGCATTTCTGCACGTGCAAAACCGTTAACTCTAGCATTGCAACAGGCGGTAGGAGGCTGCCTGCTCTGTGGCCTAGAACTCCCAAAAATCCTTCAAGTGTCGCCAAACCTCTGGACACCAAGGAACTCGATCGAACAAGCAAATCAGATGCAGGGCTGCCATCCTTCAAACTAAGCTCAGTCGCTGCTTTCACGGACAATTTCTCCTTATCAAACAGGCTTGGCGTTGGCGGCTTCGGAACTGTTTACAAGGTAATTTTTTGAATCTGTTTTCTTCTTTGGCCTTCTCAGGCTCAGATCAGGATGATATTAACAGCTTAACAAAGAGATATTTTCTTGGCATGAAGGGAGTGATGAGTGACGGAACCGAAGTTGCTGTAAAAAGATTGTCCGAGTTTTCCAGACAAGGAGATGAAGAGTTCAAGAATGAGGTGAACTTGATTGCCAGGCTCCAGCATAGGAACCTCGTTAGGATGTTAGGATTCTGCCTCAAGGATAATGAGAAGATACTCGTCTATGAATATTTGCCAAACAAAAGCCTTGATGCATTCCTCTTCGGTAAGTTTTCAGTTGGTAAGACTTGCATAACTGATTGATATCTGTGCCGCATTTCTCTATAGGCTAGCTGATATTGTCAAATTGGGTTGGACCTATTTGCTTAGACAAATCAAAGAAATCTCTTTTAGACTGGAGAATACGCTTTGACATACTGACCGGGGTCGCTCGAGGGCTGATGTACTTGCATCAAGATTCCAGGCTTAGGGTTATACACAGAGATTTGAAGGCAAGCAATGTTTTGCTGGACACTGAAATGCAGCCAAAGATATCTGATTTTGGGATGGCTAGAATGTGTGGGGGTGACCAGTCCGAAGGAACTACAAACAGAGTGGTTGGGACATTGTAAGTGTGAATTTATGTTGTTGTCCGAACATTGGCCAAAAGCCATTGACGGTGATATCCTTTGGTTGCTCTTTCTTTTCGTGTAGTGGTTATATGTCTCCGGAATATGCGATGGAGGGGGTGTTTTCAGTTAAGTCGGATGCTTATAGCTTTGGGATCTTACTGCTAGAGATCATCTCGGGGAAGAAAATCAGCTCATACTACGACGAGGGTTCCTCCACAAATTTAGTCGGCCATGTGAGTTTCCACTTCCCTTATGCTAAAACAACAGTCGTGCGAATCTTGATCTGGCTGAAGGACTAGGATGATTGATTGCATCATGGTTCATCCCGTTTGATACTATCTAGCACGATACCAAAACCAAATCAACCTTTCATCTTCTTCGGCAGTTTTGGGAGCTATGGAAGGGAGGACGATGCATGGAAATCATTGATGAGTCGATTGCAGTTGATGAACCACATTCATGGAAAGAGGTGCTGAAATGCATCCAGATCGGTCTGCTGTGCGTGCAAGAGCTTCCGACAGACCGGCCAACCATGTCCACTGTCGTATTCATGCTGGGAAATGACACGGGCCTCGCATCGCCGCAGCAGCCCGCATACACAATCAGGAAGAAGAATAACATGGGGACCACCAACAATTCGTCCAGTGATAGCGCCGCTTCTGTCAACCAAGCGACCATTTCCATCGTCGAAGGTCGTTAGGCACTCAAAGAAGGCACAGGAACAGTCCCCAGCAATGACATTCTCGGGCAAAACACTACGGTGAGAGTGGTGCTCGTTAGCGTAGTAAAACACCATGCCATGAAAACTTGATGCAGGACATTTTATGGCCAACTATTTTATTCAGGAATGATTTGATGACCAAAATGGGGCAGCCTAATCGTTTAGACTTGTGAGCCTTAATGCCTGGCGTTACTCCTACGTCGTCTACGCCTTACTTTCGTCCTGGGATTACTCGACAACGACATGCTTGTGAATTGTAGGGTTCTTTGAATTAGTAAGAAAGAAAAACAACATTTTCTCCAGCAGTTTCCAGATCCTACCTAAATCACGGTTTAATATTGAACTCACGACCTCTTCACTCAATCGGTCGTCTTCAGATGGCCGGTCTAACTCGAATCACTACGAAAACTACCTGGAACTAGTTTCGAATTTTCTGGGCGGAGAGGATGAAACGCCGAGGTTCACTCCTTTTTAACTTTCTTGTCTCTATCCATCATCTCCTAAATTATGCTACGTGATCTGAACATGTCCCTCTCCGTTCTCCTTTTCCTAGCCCTGTTTTGGACGTGTTCTTCGTCATCGGATACGTTGAGAGCTTCCCAGAGCTTCAAAGATGGAGACCTGTTGGTGTCCCATGGGGGTAAGTTCGCGTTTGGTTTCTTCAGCCCCGGTGACTCCGGACGACGTTTTGTGGGGATATGGTACGCAGCACTTCCTGTTCAAACTGTCGTTTGGGTCGCCAATAGGGAAAATCCCCTCTGCGACACCTCTGGAGCTCTATCGATTGATGTTCGGGATGATTTAGTCCTCCGCAGACAAAACGGAAGTGCCCTTCTCTGGTCCACCAACGTTTCCTCGACTTTGGTTGCGAGTAGTTCTAGCCCAGTAATTCAGCTTTTGGATTCAGGGAACCTTGTCTTGCGAATTTTAAGGATGACGGCGAACGCCATCAACGTCACACGTAGGATGACACGTAGGCTGCCGTTAGTTGATATTTGATAATTTGACCCAAGTAGTATGATATTATTTACGATTTTAGTTGAATGCCTGGTACGAAATGCATCGACATCAGCATTTGTTTTTTTTTTTTCGAAGCCAATCAAAGTCTGTTATAAGAGTGAATGCATTCCAGAGGAGGTGTCAATGAGAAATGATAGGACGGCACAATGAATCAATTTCGATCATAACACCGGGATATCCCTCTTCGACATGAAATAGCTATAAACATCCTATCGACGTTTTGTGACCGTAACACTCGCAACGACCGATGCACGTCTATTTGCATCTCGCGACTAGGCCAAGCCAAAATAATGATATCGACGCATCCGACAGGTTGTTTTCTCCCCTGTTGTTGGTAACTTGAGATATTTATCTGGTCCATGGAGCTGGTGTATCATGAAGAGGCTCAACCACATCTTATGCGCATTAAATTCCAACTCCCACCTCATCTGCATGCATGAATGACCTTGATTATGATTCCCCGAAGTCAATCTGCAAAAATGGGTAATGGCCGGAACCTCTTCTTTGGTAGGTCACCGGAATATGCAATGGAAATGACATGATCCTTGCGTCGCTGCGGCAGCCCGCCTACACAATCAAGAAGAAGAACAACATGGGGACCACCGACCATTCGTCCAGTGATGGCGCCACTTCTGTTAACCAAGCGATCATTTTGTTGACGAAGGAAACCGTAACATGTTGTAATGTGACGAACTCATCGGGTTCAAGAAAAGGAAATAATGGCAAAGATTGAACAAATTAAACGAAGAACATATTTCTATTGATTTTAAACTTGAGTTACAACACAAATTTAAAGACATAAAAACGAAGAAGGAGATGAGAGCAAACAAAGACAACCAAAATGTCGTGATATGTGAACAAGTGATTGTCTGTTTTATTACAAAGAATATTAAACTATTTATACTATATCGTAATCTTATATGCTAATAATATTATTACTTACCAACGATAACTGTCATGGCAAGTGCTTCCACGTGCTTGAATTCTAAAGGGAGCCATTATATCCATTACAAATGAACATGTGCACATTAATTCGGACTCTCTGGAGATTGGTTTATTCTTCAATTGGTTTCTGTACATAGTCGACTGGATTTTGTAGGCATGGTCAACTGGTTTTTGCAGGCAAGGTCGACTAGCATCTGTAAACCCAGTTGACCGTCCACTTGCTTCTGTAGATATAGTCGACTAGATTCTATTTCACTTGTCGATTATATTCTATTCGAATGAATACCACGACCAAAATTATACAGTGTAAACGCATTTGGATAGTCGAAGGTCTTTAGGTAAATCAAAGAAGACGCAGGGACAAATCCCAGCGATGGCATTCTCGGGGGGATGCCATGCGAAACACTGCAGTGAGAGTGGGGCTCGTTTGTGTAGTAAAACATCATGAGAAGATGTGTTTAAGAAACTTTCAGGTCTGAAGTTGCTGGACAGGTCACAGTTTCTGACGAACACGAACATCATGGGTACGGGGGAATGTGCAAGAGCGCGCTTGAGTAACTGTCTGTGTTCAGCTTATGCGGTAACCAAAATTAATGGTTGCAGTGTCTGGTATGGAAGCCTATTTAATCTCAGAGAGGTTAAAGAAGGGCAGGAGTTGTTCATGCGATATCCGGCTTCTACACTAGGTATGTGCCTGCATTATGCTTAAGCTCTGAAGCACCACAACTAAGTTCGTTGCAACAATTAGCATATTGAACCTAGGACGATGGACAAAACTCTTCCTTAATGTCCCAAGTGTCTATAAGGTGTCTGTTCTGGTTCTGATATCCTAGGTCATTTGAAGATTTTCTGGATCTTGGGCTGCAAATACCAAAGGAAAGAGACATAAAATGGTTGTGGTGGTCTTGGTCTCGACCGTGTTGGCTCTCCTTGTATTCCTCACGACCTTCTGGTGTGTTTCAAGGGGAACCTTCCAAAAGCACAAATGTAAGGATAAATTCTCGGCTTTGAGTGCTACTTATCAGATTCATTCAACATCTTCATTGTCTGCTTTACTTTCACATTCTGGGCTAGTGTTTTTTAAAGAAAATATTTTCTTTCTTCTGTGTTCCGTGACAGTTATATGTTCTATTCTGTTTCTAGATTATATCTTCACAATTCTATTCACATAATTAGGAAAATATATATATATAACAGCCAAGAAAACATAACATAAAAAAAATTAAATTCATTAAAAAAACGGAGAGACGGAACGGATGGGGGAGGGGAGGTGGACGAGGGAGAGACATGGATGGATGTGGGAGGGGAGGGGGAATGAGACAAAATGGAGGGGTAGACCAGGTGAAGGAGATAGGGGAGAACGGGTGAAACATACGAGACGGGGATGGTGGGAGATTGGAGGGCAAGGGACATCTAGTTGTGACATCTAAAAATTCAGGGACACTCGACAAAATAACCAGACTCACCACACTTGCAGCAGGTTGCATCTAGTCCATGATCGGATTTACTACGATGCACAAACATGAGATTGAAAGAAAGAAAGAAAACCTAAGTGTGATCCGATGAGCTTCTCGAGGGCTTCGTATGTGTAATACCTCAAATATCATTTCCTATTCAGAAATATTTCATTTGATTCCCGTAATTGCATTAAATAAAATTTACTTCCTAAACGGGAGCACATCCACACGTTACAGAAGACGCAGGGATAGATGGAAACGCTCCCCCCATTTCAACTTGCAAACTTTATGACTTTCAAATGTTACTTTCCTATATAGAAGAGATGCACACACAAAAAAAAAAGAAAGACAGACGTACACAAAAAAAAAGCTCCCCCCTCTAAGCGTTTTTCGAGCCTCCCCTTTTTCCCGACGAGCCTCTTGACCAAGGTAAGCTCATGGAGCAATGGAGACCCCCCGACCAGCCTAACCGCGGAGGACACGTTCCGGTTTCACAAGTCGACGGCTGCGGCAAGAAGAAACAACGGCAACCCCGGACAATCTCCGACATCCTCCCCTCGCCGTCTCCATGCTCGAGGCCTTCTCTCCGGCATCTAGGATCTGCCCTCCCTCGTCCAAAGAAGAGGAGGACTCAACTACCACCTTTCGTAACCTCGTAGCTTCGCGGGGCCCCTTTTGCTTTGACGTTTTCTTGTCTGCGCAGCCGCAAGGATTGGACAGCCAAAAACCAACTCTCGGAAACATCCTATGGTCGCCAAAACAGGCCAAGACTCTCACATCCCCTTCCCTTCATACGTCCTAGCATGTTGGGATGTGTTGCAGCCCTCCCATCGAGCCAAAATAGCTCGGTAAGTCCAAGCATGTTTCGGATCAGTTTGCGCAATCTTCGGTTTTTACTGTATATCTTTTTGTGTACTTATCGGAATCGCGCGAAACCACTTGCATTTGATTCCTAACTTAAATATGGTTCTAAGGACACCATCTAAGCTAAATTTGAGTTCTTAACCTAGAAGTTTCGAACAAAACATTGTACTGGTTATAAAAGACCGAGTTTCGCACGTTTGGACATCACCATTTGCATTTTTGTCATATGTCGAACTTCAAATATACTCTAAACATGTCACACTAGCTATATATGATGTTTCATGTACAAATGTTTAGTGGTTTTAAAATGACATGGCATTTACATATGAATGGAGTGTTTTCGAAGAATCCGAAGACTTATAGGCTCAGATCTGCATGTCGACAGTTCTCTCTTTTATTCATAACTTTCTTTCTAGAAATCGTATTGACCTAAAACTTGTGCCATTAGATGCCTGACTTCAAGAGATTTGTTTTGAGTATAAGTAAGCCTATTTTAGTGAACTAAGCTAAAAGTTATACACGTTTTTATGAGAGGCAGCAAAACTGTCGGAGCTCGGATCTGCATGTGGACATCTTACTCTTTCGTTCATAACTTTCGTTACAGACCTTAGATTGACTTGAAACTTGACACTATTGGATTACTGACTTGAAGAGCTTTCTTCCAAGTATAAATATGCACATTTTCATGAATTGAGCAGAAAGTTATGCAGAAATCGACCATGACCGGATTGTCCACCGTAACACGACCATTTGCTCCACCATACTACCCTCAACCAACCGTACCAGGGCCAACTCCCTATCAATCAGCACCACTTGGGCCATCACCCTATTTTCCTGTCACCCCTACAACTGCCGACTTTGGGATCCCCATACCGTCCACAACGCCCTCGGCGGGACCAGCCATGCAAACCTAAGAAACCGAAACGCGGCTATCGTGAATGAACTGTTTGGCGAACAGCAGCAGGCCGACGTTTTCGAGACAAGACTCTAAGCTAAGATCGCCTCTATGCAAGAAGAAGAGGCGCGTCGTATGGCGAGAATGGAAGAGCATCTCAACGCCATTCAGGGACACCGAGCTTACAACTGGGAGTACGCCGACTACCAGATTCCCCAGATTCAGATCCCACCAAAGTTCAAAATGCCTGAATTTGAGAAGTTTCGAGGGAACGGATGTCCAGAGCTACATTTCAAGCACTTTTGTCACAAGATGGCTGTGTACCCGGCAGATGACAAGCTTCGCATTGCCATGTTTCAAGAGAGCTTGGCGGAATCGGCACTGCACTGGTATTACACCAATGATGTGAGCCAGTACGCAACATTCAGGGAGTTGGCTCTCGACTTTCTTAATTACTACAGTTTCAATGTAGAAATAGCACCCACGATATCAGACTTGCGGAAACTGAAAAGGTACTGCTCCGAGGACATAAAACAATTTGCCTATCGGTTCAGGGAGCTGGCTTCACGGATTAAGCCATCTTTGAAACAAAAGGAGCTGATAGATGAGTTCTTCCAACTTCTCCCGCGTGAGTACTTACCTTATATGATTGGTGAGACCATCACAACCTTCGCCCAAGCAGTCATTAATGCCGATAAACTTGATGGAGTCAATCGAGAAGGACTTATTCCCTCCCCTGCAGTAAAGCCAGCCGTCAAACCAAAGCCCAAGGTGCTCGTCGCAGCTGCGGAGCACAATAAAGCAGCGGCACCGCCGACTTCATATGCGCCGAGGTCATACGCCGCAGTTACCAGTAGAGCCCCCGTGCCTGTGACGGCCAATCCTAGACCGTCCGCTCCCGTGATGATGCACCAGCAGCCAAGGCCTGCACGACAAGAGCGTCCCCGATGCAGATTGGAGGACCTGGTTCCGACTCCCGATCCATTAGATGTCATGTTCACCCGCCTGAGAGACATGGGCTTCATCTCACCCGTGGACCCCAAACCGACCAACCCTTCCTCTTTTGGCTACAACCCCAAGGCGAGTTGTCAATATCACTCTGGAGCACTGGGGCACGACACCAAGGATTGCATCGCGCTCAAATTCAAGATTCAGAGTATGGATGGAGAACGATGAAGAAGAAGAAATGTTTAAAACTTTTTTAATTAATTTTCTTAATATTTATTTAAATTATATATTTATTATAAAAATTGTCGAGCCGGGCCGGATAATTTGTCGGATAAGTAAATAAGCCCGAGCGCGGCTTGACTTTCAAAAAATAAGACCCGAGCTTGAGCCCGTCAAAGTTTGAATTATGTCGATCCGGGCTCGGGCCAAGAGACGAGCTGGGCCGGGTAATTCGTGAGCCGAACCAGCTCATTAACAGCCCTAGCTAAATATGGTCGAAGCTTCTTGAAGTGATTATCCACTGAACCAACCATCAATCCATCTGCAATCCAGCATGCCTTGTAACACTTCATCAGTCCAACTTCAATGGTGTACTTCTCCATTACCACATCGTGAATTTCTTTCGCCATGGCACCAACTCTTCTTATATTGCCTTCCACGAACTGTTCAGCTAACCATTTTGTAGTAGCTTGCCTATTTTGCATGTTACGTGTACATGTGTGACTGTTCAACACGTTTTTAATCGCAAATGACCCATCTTTCTTCAACCAAGATCTATAAACTCTCTAGGGACAGCTAGGTTCACATACAGCCTTCTACTTCATTTTGGAACTTCGCCTCCAATGTAAATTGAATCCATTAGCAATGGCATACCTCTGTATATCATTATGCATCTGCCTTGGTGTCTCAAAACACATTCCAAGCTTGAACTTTATCTGCTTATGATCACAATGTGGATCATAGTTACTCAGTTGAGATTCAAGTTCTTCCTCATGGACCCTATTGTGGATGTGCCGTCGTCTGGAAGCATTTCTTCATCTGACTTCTCATACTCAGATTCTTCAACCTCATCAGCTTCAACCTCATTAGTTACATAACCTTTTATATCCACATTAACAGCACCTTCTATATCTTCAATTTCAGGATAAATTCCAGCCACCCTCTCCTGTACATCTACATCATGCATACCTAAGTCCTGTTGTGTCTCTGACATACCCACATCTCCTTCATCATTGTCATCATTGTCAGAACGCCTAAGACTAATATCCTCATCACTGTCAGTAAAACTTAATATCAAGACTAGTGTCCTCATCCAATAATTCATGGTCAGACCTCGTCTCTATCATCGTACCTTCACAATAAATACTAGCAGTTGAACCATCGGGATATGCATCACACATCTCTAAAACATCCTTGTCACTACAAATTTCCTTCACACTATCATCTGTAAGAGTATACCACATCTTCCTAACACTGCAACCAAAATCTTGGAAAAATGCTACCAAGGTGAAATAGCCCATCAGATCGCAATCTACGTTGCCATATTTAAACACCCTACCACCAACGTACTCAAATCTGTCCCCCCTACGACACTACACCACCTACATGCATGTCCATTGAAAGGCTCTTCATTCTGACCTGTCAACAATCAAGAATAATCAGGTGTGCGAAACAAGCCCTTATAACAACCCAAGCAAACCCAGGTAAGAACCACACAAACAACAACCATTACAAAATGAAGAAATAGACACGATCCACTTAACCGGGAGGAAGAACGATGTCGGAATCGAGGAACAACAACCCAGTCGGCCCGGAATCGAACAACAATCGATTAATCCTAAATCACCTCCGTAGAAGAACCCTAACCCCCCTTCTTGATTTATTTCGTTGTTGTAGCCCACGTAAGAAAAACAAATAAAACGTTTAAAGACACGTCGGATAATCTAAAGGTCTAACGGCGAAAGAGAAACGGCCGTTAGGAATAGTGCCAAATTCAAAAATAAAATTGAAATAAGGCCAAATTCAAAACTTTTGAAATACGTCGAAGCGTAAAGTTGGCTTATTGATTGGGCCATATATCGATAATTCGCCTAGTGAGATTGATGTTAAAAGTTTCAAGTGTTCAGGCCCTCATTCTAACGCTATATTCGCGTGCCTCGCGGGGGGCTTGGTGAACGGATCAAGGCCCATGGGCCTAACCAACATAAAGCCCATTACTAGAATTCTGCCCAATTATTACTTCCTCTGAAAGCCCATGACGATTCAAAGGCTCGTTTTTTACATATCCACCAACTCCGAGTTCTTCTTACGACGACGCGACGCCGGCGCGTCCTCCGCCCCTTCGTCGTCGGAGTGAGTTGACATCCTCGGCTTCCCTCTCCCTCGGCATCTCCGATTGAGGAGGTACTCGCTTGTTGGATGATCCAAGGGTCGTTATTGTGGGAAGGGAGATTGTTCGAGCTGATTAAGGGATTAGGGCAAAGGGTTTTTGCAGAGGAAGATGCTTCTTTTGACGTATTTTGTTTGATTATGATCTGTTAGCAGAAGGAATTGGAGGAAAAAAGGATGTTTTTCCATATAGTGCTGGAGAGGAACATGCAGCTGCACCCGCGTTACTTTGGCCGGAACCTCCGTGACCATCTCGTCACCAAACTCATGAAGGACGTCGAAGGCACTTGCAGGTTTCTTTTGGTCTGAGATTGGCTTGTGTTTTCTGTTATTCTTCTTATGAACTATGTTTGATGATTGTAGAGTCCTGAGACCTCCATCTTTAGCTACTGTCTGAGAAAAGAAGGTTTATTCTTATGCAGCGGTCGCCATGGGTTCGTCGTGGCGATCACTGGAATTGAGAGTGTTGGGAAGGGGTTGATTCGAGATGGGACAGGGTTCGTCACTTTTCCTGTCAAGTATCAGTGTATAGTGTTCAGGCCATTCAAAGGGGAGATCTTGGAAGCTGTTGTGACTATGGTGAATAAGGTATGAGATTCTGTTGTATGCCCTTGATCTCACGCATTCTTGTTGTAGCTATTCAGATTAGGGTTTTTCTTATGTTTTTTTGTGCAGATGGGGTTTTTCGCTGAAGCTGGTCCTGTTCAAATGTTTGTTTCGAATCATGTAATTATCGGGCCTTGTCGTCTCTTTAGTCTTTTGATACATATAGCTCCTATGCTGTTGTTTATTTAAGCGATGATCCATTTTGTTCTTGTATGTATGTCAGTTGATACCAGATGATATGGAGTTTCAATCTGGAGATGTGCCTAACTACACGACTTCGGATGGATCAGTAAGTTTCCGTGATAACGAGATTGAAATTGTTTCCAGCGATGGTTAGGTCTTAAAAAAACTATTTGGATTCGTACAGGTGAAAATCCAAAAGGACAGTGAAGTGAGACTAAAGATAATCGGAACACGTGTAGATGCGACAGAAATCGTATGTCCTCTGCACCCACACTTGCAGATCTACTCTTTGTTACAAGGACTTGAAAACTCGAAATTGTGCTTGCCCCTAAATCTTGTCAAAGGATACGATGTCTATAGATTAAAGACGTATGCCTTATGTGCGTTCTGATCCCTGCTTCGCAGTTTTGCATCGGAACCATCAAGGACGATTTCTTGGGCGTTATAAATGATCCTGCTACCATATAATTCCTGCCGGATTCCACCCAAGCATGAGCTGAAGCTGGGTTTTCCCAGAGCTGCAATTAGAAGTGTTCTTGCAGTAAACATTGTCTGCTGCTGCCACTGCTATTGTAATGTGACTTAGAAATGAGACTTGTATAGTATCTTTTGCTTTGGCTATAGCTGTTGTTAGAACAATCACGTTATTTCCTTACCATTTTGAGAAACCATTTTGGATGCAATCTAGCTTCTCAGAATCCCACAATCCTTACCACACACGTGCATGCGGAAGTCTGATAATAAAAATTTCACTCTCTTCTGAACTATGAAAAATCTCGCAAAGTCTACATTGCTAAAAATAGGAAGAAGAACTCTCAAACAAACTACAGCATTTTTACAAAGACAATCTGGGAAAAACTGTGGCGTGCTGTTCTCTGCGAGCTTAGCAAACTTAGAAAGAGATCCATAAAACACCATTCCGTCCCGCTAACTTATCAGTACATACCGCCCCAAGATTAGAACCCAGTTAAAAACAATACTTACAATTGCCGGTTCATTACCCAATCCTACCATGTACAGTGTTGCTTCTGCCCGTAGTAAAGTCATGATTCCTGGTACTTGGTCAGGTCAAAGGTCAGCGTCCTTGAGCAGCTGAAGAAGAGATCAACGACAAGGAGCTTGAGAGTTGGAATGATTAGGTTAGGTCGTCATAAAAGGTTATTCAAAACCGCTTGTCTAATACTGACCTCCTTTCAGAATCCCTGTATACACCCACCAGAGCTTCAGCCTTGTCGTAGAAGCTGTCCTTGAGGGAAATAACAATGCTCTGGAAGCCGGACCCTCCATCTGCATCCTGCGCAGCCCGACTTCCCTCACACGACTTCGACCGGATGAACCCGGCAACTTTTGAGACGTTTAGATTGTCCAGAGCCGCATCGACCTCGTCCAGTATGAAGAAGGGCGAAGGCCGATAGCTGAAATCGTCCGTTGAAGGAATTAGTTTATAAGCTCTATGACTACATAGTATGGGAAGGCAACTATTACTCAATTGGAGATGACTACGTTTAAGCAGACCCAACCTTTGGTTTCTAAGGAAAGAATTTCCAGAGATGCAACAAAGTAAAGCCAACCAATTCTTTCAAAACAGAGTGAAATATTTAAGAAAATTCCGATTAAAGAAATCCCCAATTATAAAATCAGTTAAAAATGGGAAGAAGATGCAGAATTGTAGATTTCAAGTCAGTAAAAGGCATTTTCCATCCTTAACAGCCCCACCTAGGTCAGGTGAAATTGCAAAATGTAACCATCCAAGCACATCAAGAGAAACTTAAGTCCATGGCACGAGGTGAAAAATGCTTGTGCAAGTGAATCATTCAATTATCTGAGAAACAAGTCTTCATATTTTCACAATAAAAACCAAGTTACTGAGTGTACTAACGCTGACCTGTGAATGGAGAACAATAAAGCAAGGGCGGCAACTGTCTTTTCTCCACCAGAAAGCTGTTCCATATCCCGGAAGCGTTTTGTCGGGGGCATGGCGGTATATTTAATTCCATGAAGAAATGGATCATCATCATTCTCTAAATTCAGATACGCAGTTCCACCCAAAGGATGTGTGCTGCTCTTTGTCAACTGCTTATAGATCTTGTCAATATTGCCCGAGATGTGGCGAAAGGCTTCCATAAAGAACTCATACCTATTGTTTGAGAGGACAAAAGCCAAAAAAAAATTAATCTGTGTGGATCTATAATTCGTGTGCGCATGAGATACATGACTATATACTTTTTATATTTCCTAAATCTTGATGCAAGACGATAAGCAAAGAGAGAACACAAAAACGGAATTCAGTTACAAAGTAAAAGCTCATGCCCCTTCCTAAGATTCCAACAGACACATTTCGCTAGTATCCAGAGTGAATTAAAAAAGAAAAGGGGCACAGTATGTAGGTCAATGTAGTTTTGATGTAGTTTTAAATGTGGAAACAGATCAGGCAATCTTCTGCTAGAATAAACTGAAGTCTTCTCCGAACATTATATACACATTTGCCTCCCCAAAAGGTGAACTTCAACAGCATGCAAACAATTGGCATAAAAAAAACAACAGAAAGCACAAAGACGTAAAGCACAAATAGTTATCCAGTACAAGCAAATGCATGGATGGTGAAGAGCTATGAGAAAAAAAGAGGAGAATGGAAAAAAAACATCACTGCTCTCCAATGGAAGATATCACAATACTCAAGATCTCTGAGGTCAAAAGGAATAGCTTGAAATACAAATCTCCTCTGATGCGAAAGTAGGTCAAACAGAACTAAAGAAACAGGTACCTCTTCTGCTTAACGGCATTATATCTGTCCGCTATCTCCTTCTCTTCTCTCCTCGTTCTGTCGTACTCTTCAGTAAGACCCCTTTCCTTCTCTAATAGCACTTCATATTGGTCCAAAGCCTTCAAGTTGGGGGCAGTTTTTTCAATTTCTGATGCTAAGCCATCGATTTTCTGTTTAAACTCGGTCTCATGTTTTTCTCTATCAGAAGACCGTTTATCTTGTAAAAGAGATCGATTTAGCTGGCCAAAATCAAATGCAGGGCTTGCTGATGCAGGTTCCTGTTCCGTATCCATAGGTTCGATAGTTGGAAGGATGATCTGCTCGAGTTCACACTTCTCAAGAAGTTCCTGTTTCCTGGCAATCAGTTGCTCCATCTGTGACTCCTGCATAAAGAACGACACGATGTGCCATTTATTAGAGTAGCACAATGAAGTAATCCAATATCTTCCGTATCTGGGCTTGTTAAAATGTGATCATGGTTCTTGACAGTATCCAAGAGACATTACAAACTTAGGAAGAAAACTATCCATATGGGCCACCTTTGTATTTATCTGACGATTAAGCTTGGATATGCTAGTTGTAGAATTAGATGCTTGCTTCTTCCATTCTTGGATCTCCTTTTCACATTCATCGTACTTTGCTTTCCACTCTGCAACATTATTAAAATCACAGGAACTCTTAACAACACCAGACAGTACAGCTCAAAATTCCAAGCATGCAAAGCAATCAGAATAACTTTGGAACAAAGAACATTACTTCAATAGAATGTCTAACAAGGGTGAAAATATATTTCTTAGAGGCCAAGGGCAGAAAACGGTTCTCCACTAATTGGGAGAATATATGAGCTCACGTTAACTGCCAAAGCACAATAAATGTGAAAATACCATGAACTTCTTCCTTCAACTGGTCAATATCATCACCAGCTCTTTCATCTACCAACTTGGCCTCAGCTTCTCTTTTCTGGATGTTTTTTAGATTATTCTCCATATCACTGACATCAGATTCTAGATGGTGAAGTCTGTTCCGCAAATCCACGTCACGCTTCTTCTCAAATTCCAACCTAACAATGATTACGACAACCAGGAATCAAGGGCACAGCACTGCAACTTTGACATATTTCACTCCAAGATTATGCATCCTTGAGAACAAAGTGAACATGAAAAAGAGAATATGTTGACAGAACTAAAAAGTCAATAAATCTCTTACAGGAGAATTAAAGTAAAAAGAATGCAAGATCTGCTCTGGACCCAAAATTTTCTGAAATAGGGTTCTAATGGATTATAACTTACACACACCCCCCCGATCTCACCGCAAATTAGATGTATCTATACTAGTATATACTTGTATTGTTGGACAGCAATATACAACACATGTAGTCAGCTACATGCATAATTTCCACGGAGATATAAGGAAAAAGAGAACCATACTGTTGGGTCAGCTTTGCCAGCTGTTCGCTGAGATTAAACCTCTCTTGAGCCATTTGTTGTGTAACCTTCAGCTGGTTTTCTTCATACTCGCGGATATTAGCTACGCCAACAGACTCACTGAAGTTTTTATAGATTCGGTCGACAATCTCATTTATCCTTTTCTCAAGCTTCAAAATATCACCGCCCCTTTTTTCAACAGCATCTTTCAACTGCAGACAGTTTAAGCAACCTTAGAATGCTTAACAAGCATAGTTTTTGCTGATAAGTGGGAACTACGCATCACCTTCACTAATTCAGGATTTAGTCGATCTATTTCTGCTTTAATATTCTGTCTCTCTTGCTTCAGATTACCAAGT
Organism: Melastoma dodecandrum; assembly: GCA_029817715.1. NCBI lineage: Eukaryota > Viridiplantae > Streptophyta > Magnoliopsida > Myrtales > Melastomataceae > Melastoma > Melastoma dodecandrum. The sequence goes on along the minus strand of JARUPY010000397.1, from coordinate 4,096,356 downwards.
TTATCCTTGATACTTTGCTGTATCAAATCAATAGTTAGTTCCACTTAATAAGGTGTAACAAACGACAGAATGAATAGGCAGTCACACATATTAATAGGAATGCTATATTTCCGGCTCCACAACTTCAGAACCTGTCAACTAGTTACGCCAATCAATGCAAGACTTGATAAAAACATAAAACAAATCAGGATTTAATGAAGTTCAATATAATGATGCTTCAAAATCAGAACTTTCAAACAAAACAGGAAAGTTCACGAGCAAAACTCAACACTTGCTTTTATTAATTAATGCGCCCTAGAAATGCTCATTGAAACAACATGGCTATAGCTTAACATCTAAAAAGTTCAACTTTATCATCTATAGTCTAAAATGTAATAAATCAGAAGACCAGCTACTTAACATTAAACCAATGCAATGGCTATCATGCCTTTAAAACTCTACTATTTTCTTTCCAATCTCAGAACAAGGCTGTGAAGCAACAGTCATTAACCTTATTGCCAAATATGAAATCTAAGAAACAACACATCCAAAAGATTGTATAAGAAATCCACAAACAATGAAGAGCCACATCCTGTAAATTAAAGCACCTTCTCAATCTCAGCATACTGCATCTTCTTTTCAAGACCACTAATTTTCCCTGATACTTCAGACTCTTTTAGCTGCATCTCCCGTATTGAACCTAACTCCTCAAGCTCTGCCTCAAGTTGCTCTTTTGATTTTTTAAGCTCTAGAGAGAGAAAATTTAGCACTGATAAACCGAATATACCTCAGGCCCATACAAATGAATATACAAATAACCAAAAGTCTACAGAATTAAAGGGATTCTAACTTTCAATCTCAGCGTCGTTCCACTTTTTGGACCTGGCTTCCATTCCACCTGTAGTACCACCAGTCATGGTACCAGACTTTGTAAGCAGGGTCCCATCAATAGTCACAACTGAAATTCGACAGAAAGGCAGTAAGCAACATTCCTTGTCAGAAGCATGGAAATAATTCAGAAAGATAAGCAATACCTTTGCACCTATCTCCACTCCAGCTAAGTCTTTTTGCTTCATCAAGATTATCACAGACTAGAGTGTTCCCAACAGCAAAAAGCACTGCCTTCTCCAATGCCGAATCAAATGTGATACTTGTTAAGAAGACAATTAAGATTACAGCAATAAGTTAATGTTCCATTCCAATTGTGCGTTCGATACTGTACTAAGAATCAAGACACATAAAGCACCTTGGCGTAAATATCACAAACACAAGAAAATAAGTCCACAGGTAATCACCCGCACGGGGAAGTTCTTAAAAGAAGAGTAAGACTTACTGAGTACAAAAGCAAAAGTATTCCTAGATTTCAAAAGTATACAGACAACGAATGGATTGTGGAAGGATATTGGATGACGTCAAACACAAGCCTTGATGTTCCCCCTGAAGTCCTTAATCTCTCAATAATAGGCTTTACCCGGACAGATTGAAGTGGTATAAATGTCTGAGGAGGAAGCCTCTGATCCTTTAAGTACTGTCACGAAATATAGATAAATACACAGAAAAACACAATAAGTGAAATGCATCTTGGATGGTGTAAAGACGCATAAATTTAAATCACTTCTCAAGGCAACAACTACTTTTTATGGATTCCTTGTAAGAACCCAAAAGGTCCTCTTTTATATAAGTAACTCAAAAGCTCCTTTTTTATATAAGTAACTCAAAAGGTCTTTTAGTTTGTCTTATCAATGATCCTAATGAATTCAATTAACTATTTGAATTTCACGATAAATCAATCAAATGCCATCAAAGCATCAAGTCCAGATATTGCTAAGCATTCCCTTAAATATGACAGGCTACTTATTTATCAGAATACATCTGTTTGTGGAGTTTTGATCCTATGTACGGTATTACAACAAAAAGAGAGAGAGAAAAGGAAAATTTACAAATTTGACAGAAGGTACCAAAATTCTTCAAATAATTGCCCATAAATCGCACTGAAAAAACCAAGGTTTAAGTGAGAAGGAATTAGACATTCATAACCTCGACTTTAATGCCTGGAAACATACCTTTTCAAGAGAGGTATTTTGGGAATTTCGAATTAAAGTCAGGGTTTCCTTTTTTAGGCATAAAGTCAATATTTGTAACCACGACTTCTTTCTCAGTTAAATCGAAAATGGAGACGATATTTAACAAATTTCTAAACCTTCTACAATATTTTGCAAAAATTGAAAAATTCCGTAAATATATTGACAAAGTTCTCCGTATATGTATGTATGTGTCTGATTAGTTGTACAATATCCGTGAGGTTAGCACAAACAATTTACTGATACAAATTGATCCCATATTTCTACATTGTCCAACCGATAGGAAAACCTTCAGTTGCCATTTAACTACTAGTTCTAGCATATTGCTATCTAAATAGTTTTTCTTCATAATGTTCAAACTATAGTATGTAATTAAGCTAGCTTAGAGAGGATGCGGTGGGGTTGCGATGATAAGGTAATTGATGCTGGTAGGAAGTTTGAAAGAGAACAAAAAAACCAATTAGGACAGCTCTTCTAAGTGAAAAAAACTGGGTCATACCTTAATGCATTCCTTCCCAGTTTGCTCATCCTCAACAACAACCGCATCCATAAATTTACCCATAGCAACAGTAACTGCAAGATTATACTTTTTCTGTGTTGGCTTGCAGACATCAGTCACTCGTCCGTGAACCCCACGAAACAGGCGTTTCAGACTATCAACTGCTTGAGATAATCTAGCATCCCTCTCGTTCTCATATCTATCAGCTCTGGATTCACTCAACTTATCCTCCACTTCACTGAGCCGCAATTTCAGATTTTCATGCTTACTCCTGCATAAAACAAACAACGGTAGCTCAATAAAAAGGAATGTAAGAAGGAGACGCTGGCATATCAGCAGCATATATTATCCTACATATAAGCCGAAAGCTTCAAACTATAGGGTATATAGTTGCCACAGCAGGACTTCATAATTGCCGGAGTTAAACACGTAAAAGAAAAACCAGTTCTAGTTTCAAGAATCGCAAGAAACTGAAATACCTTGCATTTTGGTTCTTATCCTTCATAACTTTCAGTTCCTCCTTCAACTCCTTGATTTCGTTTTTGTACTTATCCGAAGATTCCCTAATTTTGTCCAGCCTCTGGCGCATTTGTTTATCTTGGGACTCCAATTCACGCTCTCGATTGTGCAACTGCTGAAGATTTTCATCAAGGTTTTTCTGGGCTTCAATATTGGTAAGCTGTTGCCTGTCCCATACATCTTTTTCATCTCTTAGCTTCGCAGTTTTCATACCAGCATCCTCCTTTCTGAAATGGAAATGTTGGATTATAAAAGGTCATATATGCAGTTGTTTTAAGTAAACATAAAGTTGTGATGGAAAGTATAAAGGTAGTGTCATAGCATGCATAACAGAGAGAACTAACATCAAGGCGAACATATAAAAATTTGCCAAACTTATTCTGTGGATACAATGAAGAAAGAATAACTTTATTCCAGCCACCTAGGAGTGCTAAAATCCACAGACTATTGAAAAAGGTTCCCAGCAATAAAGAAAATGATTACTAAGCCACATATAGGTTTTCAGCAATATCAAAGGAGTCGATACATGATATCGATCAGGCAAGCAAGTCACGGGATGCATATGAGCATCTTTCGATAAGTTCAGATGCACAAAGATAACTGCATGTGTGGCCGATTCGTTCTTAGGATTTTATCTACAGGCGACTCAAACAAAAGCCAATTTACTTATGTTCAGATTCAAGATTTTCTTATAATCTGACAAGAAGAGTTGCTTTGATAATGCAGTGCAAATAACAACTCAAACTACCCTATACTCCATGAACCAAACTATCGAGTACTCCAGCACAGGGGTACTCAACACTCTGACATGATTAATTCCACAAAAAAGACAGAATAAATCCAGCAGGACCAATGTAATAAGAACAAACATCCTGGTTGATTATACTTGGGGAGAGATTAAATAAGCTTACATTTTAAAATAATGCTGAAGCTCGTCGTCATTTAACTGAAGTTTCTGTGCACCATCTCTACCATTTTCACGCAGTTCTTTCAGCTTTGCTTGAACATCCTGAATGCCTTTCTGCAATACTTTGATCTCATCCGTATGCTTTCGAGCTTCTTTTTTTCTTCGGCCAATTTCTTTTCGAGCATTTTCAATTTTAGATTGAATGCGAGACGTTTCCTCTTTCAACTTTAGCAGCTGAGGTTGCTGTTAACAAATGGTAGATCAGAATGCAAACAGATGCCCAAAGAAAGGATTCCTAACAGGTGTTTGCTAGAAAAGGTTGTCTACTAAATAAATGTAACAATGAAACTCATTTTCTCATTCAAGCGGTCATAGGCACAGCAAGAAATATAGCAATCCTCTAGAAACTAGCACAAAATTAAGAGAGGCCAAATATATGGAAGACCTAAAGCAATGGCAATACTATGCAACTAATTTTATGAGCTTGCAACGAAGCGCGCACTTCATTTCCCTAACCAATATGATATATGGTCAATCACCTTGTAGCTAGAGGCTAGACCTAACCAATTCAATCTATTCCATAGAATTATAAGTTCAGGAATAGCTGCTGTCTGTCGAAGCTCAAATGTGACCATTTTTGGTCGCATAAAAGGAGCAAGTAATGAACGATCTTTATTAAGTAGAATAGTTTATGCATTCAAGATCAAGAAGCATGCAAAAATAACAAGTGCAGGAAGAACCCACCGGCATTTCCATCAAACACCACTCGCAGGCTAAAGGTCCCCCTCTTAAAGTAAGAGGCGCAACAGCATACACACTTATGCATCAATACCAACAGCTTAGTATCAAAGCAAGAAAAGACAACCGAAATTTCCTCAAATGCCAACAATTACGAAAGAGAGAAAAAATAATAGAAAAAATTCCAGTCAAGAACAGCTTCTTGTTGAAAGGCATTTCTAAGCAGCCATGTATTAAAAAATGAAATTGTTTTTGCAACCTTGTCGTGTATGTTAGTTTAGAAAAATTTAGCAAAAGCAAAAAACCATCAATAATTTGTGCAGATCATGCTAAAGATGTAAAGTGCTTCATATGCCTCAGTTAGAGAGAATGAAAAGGAGAGTAAACAACATGCCTTGTATGTGTGATACGGTAATCGGGAATAATAAATCAGAATACACTCACATTGTTATCTAGTCTGCGGCTTCTCTCAGAAATTTTTCTTTCACATAGTGCAATTTCCTTTTGATATTTGGCTTGCTCTTTCTTCTTTTTGCTTGCCTCATTCTCAAAACCCTCAAGTTCATGCATAACATCTTGCCTTTTTTTCACATCCACATCAAGGTCGTCATTCAATTTATTGATATCTTTCTCCATGTAGAACAATTGCCATAAGTAGTACTCAGCCTTCACCCTTTTCTGAAAAATTTGAAAAATGTGTACATTACTCAAACTGACACGTCAATCGTTAACTAATTTGCACGACACTGCTAAAACATTCCCTAATCCAGATGTCATGAAAATCTTCTAAAATAAATGTTAATTTTCAGTTCAACGTGAAACTGGGCCTCGATTTAGTGACGGAAACAGGTCCAAAAAAAAAATAGAAATCCTGCTGTTGAAATCCAAAGTAATCGAAAACTCATTCCACTTTGAAGTTGATTGACTCCACGTAAGGACAATGTATCTGGTATCCACAAATTAATCTACATTTTTACAATTTTTCCATCAATGTTTTTCTGCAGTAACATGGCATAAGTCATTAGTTGAATGAATAATCAAATCCACTAGAGATCCTAGGTTTATGCCTTCAAAAACGTAAGTTCCCAACCAATTTACGCATTTACTTACCAATTGATCCTGCAAACGGAAGTGTTTCTCGGCTTCTTCCTTCTGCTCTTTCTTCTGTTTCCTGTCAGCAACAACACGCTTTTTTTTCTCGTAAGCTTCAACTGATTTTTGCTCTGCTATTCCTTTATCTGCCTCAAGCTGTTCATAATCTCTCTTAAGTTCTTCTGAACCCGATATCTGCTCCAGCAACGCTGTTAACTCTTTTGGATTCTTGGATGCAATAGACTCGACATCACCCTGATGCAAAACCCATAGGCCAAAAATATATAGTTGCAATCAGTACATCTAGCAGGCAACCAAGAATCACTGATTCCCCAATCTAACAACTACTTTCGTCCATTTCCCAAAAGTAACCGGGGCTGAATTCTAAAGCGCCCTATCTATGAACCAACATTGCAAACTCCGATATCAGAATTACATGCGTAAATTCTCAAATTCACTCTGAAGTTTCATCCTATCATACCAGTGCATCGTAAAATACCACCAGAAAACTGGCTAAATTTAACCCAAAATAGCAAACTTTATCGTTTCACTCAATCACACGGGCATCCCTCAGAAATGAGGGAGGAAATGAATCTCAAAGGCTGCTATGCCACCATAATATGTGAATTTGAACAGCAACAAAACTTTGCGACAATGTCAACAACAAAGAAACTCCATTCAAGGAGAAAAAGGGAAAGGCAAACAACAAGAACGTGGAAGATCACCTGGAAGACCAAGAAATTCCGGGCGCTAACCAAAATACCCAACCCCTTCAACCTAGACTTGTACTCATCCCACCCGACAACCCTCCCATCAACCCTATACTCACTACCCCCAGCCGCAGTAATCGACCGCGTGAACTCCAGCTCTGTCCCGTCGCCCATCCTGTAAACCATCCGCACAAACGCCTTCCTCCCTTTAGCCTCCCTCTCGCTGTCGTCCGCCGCATAAATCAGGTCCTTCAACTGCGAGCCCCTGAGGTGAGCGGTGCGCACTCCCAGGACGAAGCTGATGGCGTCCATGAGGTTGGACTTACCAGCGCCATTTGGGCCAATTATAGCGGTGAAGTCGTGGAAGGGTCCGATTACTTGGTGTCCCCTGTAGGACTTGAAGTTCTCTACCTCCAGTCGGTGAATCTTCCCCGACGACGCCGCAGCGCCGCCGCCGCCTCCGACGGACGGCATGGCGGATAGGGTATGTGGAAGGGCGGCTTAGGGCTTTGACAGGAAGAAAACCGGGAAAGAAGAGGATGAGGACAAAAACTTCGAGGCTGTTTGGAGTTGAGTGGACTGTGGCAGAAGAACAAGACGATGACGACGACGGCGGAGCTTGTGGGGGGCGACTCGGGGGTGACTACGTCACGGTGACGTCACTACGCCTCATGCTGGAGCGTCGTATTACCCGTGAAACGACGGCGTTTACGGGAATTGCCTTATTTTGAATAATTTCATTTTATATTTTTTTAAAAAAATCTCAAGCAAACCAATCATTTCAATTAGCTTCCAATGCTACCGAATTCATCCCACCGTTTATGATTTGTTACGAGCATCGCCACGTTTTGGTGCAAGTAGTTGTTCGAGCAGTTCGGGATCGCGAAATTGGAACGAGAATAAGATGAAATGGAGAAAGGAGAAGGACGGATTGCGCTTTTCAAGCCTATGTTGAATGAGAAGATCGATTGATTTCTGGTCCTGTCAATCCTGATTCCTAATTTATCGTCCCATCGATAGATCTGCTGTTTCTTCTACAAGAACATTGTGTTCGGCGCTGGGGCAGGAACATCTTGTTCCGCACTTCAGCTTCGCCCTATTCTACTTTGAGGCGTGCACAACATTTTCGACAGAAACCGCTTATAATGATTGGTACCTCGCTTTCGGCAGCGTATTCTTCACTTCGCTGCCCGTGATTTCCCGTGGGGTGTTCGACCAGGATGTCTCTGTGGTTCTATGTCCGAGAGTAAGTTCCCTGACATTCGTTTATCCGACACGAATGGACTCCGATCATTGGGTTTGAAACAGTTCATGCTAGAATCTGCTGTTCACCTGGTAATGGAACCTCGGGTGGGCATTCAATGGTACCGTCAGCGCAACTTGCATATTCTTCTTCTGCATAAAAGATCGAGGCTCGGGCCTGCCGGAAGGGCGGTGAGGTGGTCTGGTACGAGATCCTCAAGGTGACCATGTACACGTGTGTTGTCTGGGTCGTGAATTGCCAGATTGTGCTCTCCATCAGCTACTTCACTTGCATCCGACACCTCTTCATCTTGGGGGCCATAGTCCTCTGGTATGTCTTCCTCCTACCGTGCGGGTACCTAGACCCGTACATCTCCATGACGGCATCTATGGTCTTTGTTGAAGCCTCCACCCCAGCTCTGCCCCTCTAGCTCATGACTCTCTTCGCAGTGATCTTGTCGCTCGTACCATCATACTTCACATATTCTGGTTAGGTTCTTCCCACTGTAGCATCAGACGATTCACTGGGTCAGAAGCAACGGACAAGCCAACGATCCTGAGTTTTGCCAATTGGTGAAAAAGAGATCTCTGCAGCCCACAAAAGTCGGTTACAGTGCACGTTTCAAAGCCTCGTCGAAACGGTTCAACCAGAAACCCGAGCAAGCAACGACAAACATTGAGTGTCCTCTTCGCTACTTACCCAAGTTTTTAGATTCTGCAGCAAAGCTAATTCCTTCAACAGATCTACCAAAAAAAAAAAAATTCCCTTCAACAGATATTCGCTTGCCTATCCCAAGTCCCGGACTCCATCGAACTATCGAGCTCCAGAACAATCTTTTTGTCATGTTTTGGGTGCTACCGGCAACTCTCTATCAGGATATTAAACCTGAATTCTCCAGCTAACCAATTCTTCGCTGCGGCATCGATTAAATGAATTGGTTGTCTGAGATCTACTCAAAAGTTGCAGCGGTTCTTACCTATGACATCGGAAGTCGCAAACTAAGCACGGATCATGCATCATTAATGTCTCAATCCAGAACAAGTTCACAAATCACCAACCATAAATTAAGAGTTTCCAACCTAATTACAGCAGACGACTTGTTCTTTGATTAATGGCATTTAAGTACAACCAGTATTTTCTCTACAAATTGTTGTTACAAGGTTTCTCCGATCTAATCTGAATCTACCATGTGATCGGTCTAGTTAGGTCGGGATTCATCGGCAATAATGGATGGATCGATCTCTAATGGGACGATAAGGGAATACCGAAGATATCAGATGCAGATTTCGCCATCACGGTCGCGAACTCGTTGAAGCTGATGACCCCATCGCCATCGGCGTCCGCCTCCTTGATCATCTCCTTCAGCTCGTTGTACGTAAGCGGCTGGCCCATCTTGGCCATCGTTCCAGCGAGCTCTACGGCAGTGATGTACCCATTGCCGTCGCGGTCAAAAGACCGAAAAACCTCGAGGAGCTGCCTCTGGTTAACAAGGACCTCTTCCTTCATGTCGGGCATCATGACCTTGACGAGCTCGTCAAATTCCACGAGCCCGTTCCCGTTGGAGTCCATGTTCGCCAGGAGGACGTGGACCTGCTCTCCCGAGGACTTAAGGCCGATGGAATGTAGGAGGGCTGCGAGCTCAAGGATCGTGAGGCTCCCGTCGGAGTCCATGTCGAATCTCGCGAATATTTCCCTTAGCTCGTTCAGCTGTTCGTCCTGGTCTGCAGCCATTGTCATCGCCGAAGTCGCTGTCGAATACGCGTCCTCTGGCTCTACCGATCTCGAATGCGCATACGAAATCGGGACTTAGCGCAGGGGAAGGGACGGTTAACGATGCGGGGAATCAAGAGGGGGGATGAGAGGAAGAAGAAATCAATCGCGAGAAGTTTTGTCGGTTAAGGTCGTCGTTGATACGAGGGAAAGGCAATTCGTGGATTTGTCCCCTTCAGACAGGAAAAGGCTTCGAAATATTTTCTTACAATAATTACGTTGACATTTATATATGTCCAACGTTTGACTTGACGGTTCAATTTAACCGACAAGTCCCAAAGTTTATGTAATTTCTCAAATCGATTCTAAATTATGGAATACGACTATTTAGGTCCTTAAATTAAGGTACCAGAGTAATTTGGTAAGTACTCCTCGGACGTCCCGCCTCCCGGCATGAGACGGAAAACAAGGCACGCATATCTTCGAGTTCACTTCGTAGAAGTAGATACCTTAATGGAGAGGGGGTTTATTCGACTGACTTGGAATCGTGTACGTATCGACCTGGTTCGTGGGCATAAAGTTCAGGGACTACTGTTGTAAATAGATAATAAAAGTGGGATTGAAAGGGTAAGTGCTGACGTTTCAAGAAGGCAAGGTTGGGTTGTTGGGTTTTTGAAGGAGTCTTAAAAGAGATTCTCCTTCCCTTGTGCCCTTCATAGATACTGGCTGGGACCCCCGCCCTACCTATAATTAGTTATTTTCTTTTATATATAATTTTAGCAAACGACTGTCACAAACGTCACAAACAACTATAAGAAAGGGAGATGTTGTTCAAAGACAGAAGCTTCGACCACCAGAACAGAACAACACGAGCGTTGCTCAAGGTCGGAAATAAAGCAGCGGAAAAGATAAAATTTTTCTAAAAGGATATCCGAGTCCTTCTAGATAAAAGAAAGCAGAATATGAACACTAGGCAGTAGCTAGATACAGATGTTGCTTGATATACCAAGCAAGATACTGCCGATACTGGACATGGTTGCGGAGGGAAGTCCATCCGCCACATAAATCCCAGGGGTTGTGGAAGATCCATTCCTCACCTGGTTTCATGCAGTTGAAGTAAGAAAGCTGGGCCTCAATTGTGTGAAGTACACAGTTTCGGGCCTTATAGTTTATGTACTCATCTAATGCAGTGATGGTACGGGTAAAATGTTTAAGAGTTTTCTTCTTCTTCCAGAGTGGCTCGTCATACTGTCGAAGAATGCTGTGGAAGTGGCTACGTAAGACATTGCTATTGGGAAAGGGGGGTTTGCGGAAACGCTGTCTTCCTAGTGGAGGCCTCATCACACCTACTATCAGTGGCCGCGACCTGCGCCTGGCAGCCCTCCTGGCTATGACGGCAAGTGGTCCTTATGGCAGTCGATAGCTTTACGGTTCTGAGAGAACTCTACCGAGTTAACAGTGTACTGCAAACATCCATTTCACAATTAGAGTTTAAGCAGCCAAAATCACAATACTCATCACAAGATTTAGAGTCTGTCTGGGGAAAAGTTCGTTCTTTAAACAGGTCATACCATTATACTGGATTAGATAACATAAACACGGAACAGCAAAGCAAGAAAGTTGCCAGCTTTAACCAAATACAAATATTAACAAAGGTGATAGAGGGTAGGCAATTAAAACAAAGCAGAACCTGGAAAACTCTGGAAACAAGAGTGATAAAATAAATGCAAGATAAAGCATACGATGGATGCTGGACAAAAGAGTCATGAATTTGGATTTTCTGGGTTTTGCAGATTTTTTTGGGTTTATCGAAGATGAGGGGGTTTCTTGAGAGATCGTCGATCTAGGGAACCACTACTGGATAACACCTTGAGAGAAACTTAGCCGGCCATGGATATGGAAAACTACTTGTGTATTAGCTCTGAATGTAAATTGCTCTACTCGCTCCTCTGGTGGGAGTGTCTATTTATATTACAAAGAACACACTATTGCCAATTGAAAGCAAAGTTGTAAAGCTAAGTTAGTGGAGCGTAATTTGCGGAGGAATCTTGCAGCTTTTGGAAAGTTGTTTGGCTGCTAGTACCGGCCTTATCGCTAAGGCATCTTTTCTATTCCTCGTGGGCGGCTACTCTCTCGGTCGCTTTCCTCGATTGTCGGGGGAGTGCGCTGAACTTCTTTTTTGAGTGGATGAGGGACCCGCTGAAGATTCTGGATTTGGGCCGGATGGGTTTGATGAGCTTGGGCCAAGGTCCACCTTGTCTAGGAAGTCTTGTGCAATGTCTTCCCAATATACTCCGTCATCTTGGTGCTCATGCTGGTGGAGCGCGCATTGGAGCATGTGAACATGGTTCGGGTCTGTGAACTGGATCTGATGTTGGAGTACCACGTCTGGATCTAAGTATGGAACTCCGTTCTCTTTACAGAGCCTGATCTTCAAAAATTCGTTGTCGGTGATGGCCATTTCTCTGTCTGAATGGAGTGGAGCTTCATGAACTAGAGAAAAGGGGAGACTGGCGAATTCGTCTACTGTATTGATGGATGCCATCGCTTGTAGTCTTGAGTCGAAATACCAGTACCTGCGAAAAAGATAAACTGAATATGGGGTTATATCGCCGAACTTGAAGTATTTGTCTTGGTGAGCCTCAATCCAAATCTTCCACTGTGTTAGTGGTGCAAACCACGCTAGTACTTCAGCTAAATGAGAGTGAGGCCTTCTATGTGGTGTGAAAGTATAGAGGTCTCCCAATTGTCCCAGATAAGTGAGTAGTTCTTCGGTGGGGAATTCAAGAGCCATTATGTGTTTGTGCAGGAGATACCATAAGAGCCATTTTAGTTCCTCAGGGAAGATACTCATTGGTTCAATAGGTATGACTCTGAGGAAAGGGTAGCAGGGATGTAATCCTTGTTCTGGGAACATCATTCGTCCGTATTTGCTAAAAATTCTTTCCAGATATCGTTTTATCATGAGGCTAGAACTGACAAGGACTTCTTCTACGTGTTCCTTGTTATTATAATGGATAATCTCTGGGGGAAGAATCCTCCTCATATCCAATGGCTTTGGCACATATGTACGTATCATTGCCTGCAAGCTTGGAACTTCCTGTAGTGAAGGGTTAGATATATCAAAGGGCCGGGAAAGGAAGTCAGCAACCACATTGGTTCTGCCTTTGATATGTTTGGCGGTGAAGGTGTATTGCGAAAACCATTCTGAGAGTCTGAGTAGCTGTGCATTCGGGATCTTCTTCTGTGTGAACTTAATCATGGATGGGAAGGAAGACATGTCACTCTCAACAATAAAATGATGGCCAATGAGATGGAATTCAAACTTCTTAATGCCATACTTGACTGCCAAAATTTCCTTCATTGTTGAGTGATAGTGCTGCTCAGCTGTGTTAAATCTCCCAGATTTATAGGCACATACCTGGCGTTTACCATCCTTTTCCTCTAAGAGGATGGCGGCCCAAAATTGGTCACTTGCATCTGTTTGGAGAATGCGAACTCCATTTGAAGGGATCTGCAAGGGAGGAAGCATCTGTAAATGGGTCTTTAGATACTTAACTGCTTCTGTTTGGGCTGGTCCCCAAGGTGATGAATCCTTCTTGAGTTGGGCCTCTAATGGACTGGTGTACCTGCTGATGTTAGGAACAAAATCTCTCAGGTAATTAACAATTCCCAGAAACTGCTGGACTTGTTTCTTTGTCAGATTTAGGTCCGGGAATTTTAGTAGTTCTTGGGCTATATGAGGTCCAGGGTGATACTGTCCATTGGTTAGTCTCATTCCCAAGAATTCTACTGAATGTTCAAAGAGTCTCATCTTTTTCTCTGAGAGCATTATGCCATGTTCCTGTACAAGGTCTGCAAATTGTTTTAGCAGTTTCTCATGCGAAGGCCTGTCTGGGCTGAATAGCAGGATGTCATCAATATAAACAAGTGCAGAGTCCAAGATCGGTTCAAAGATCTTTATCATAACTTTCTGGAAAAGAGACGGGGCAGTCTTTAGTCCAAAGGGTAATACCGTCCATTGGTAATGTCCGTCTGGGATGCAGAATCCCGTTTTCCATTTGTCATCAGGGTGTATGCCAAGTTGCCAGAAGCCACTTTTAAGGTCAAATTTTGAAAATATTTTTGCTTTGGCTAGTGAAGAGAATAATACTGTTCGTCTTGGCACAGGAAACTTATCATCCTGTAGAAACTGGTTTAGAGGCTGATAATTTATAACTAACCTCCGTTTTCCCCTGATCTGTTCAGAACGCTTGTTTACGTAAAATGCTTCGCATGCCCACTGTGAGTCTGTTGGCTCAATTAATCCCTGCTGTAATAAAGAAGCACATTCTTTCTTAGCAGCTTTAGTATCATCAGGATTCATACCTGAATGACTAGCCTTTGTGGGATTAATGTCTTCATTCTGTTTAAATGGCAGTCGAACAAAGAACTTGGAATTCTTCCATAATGGATGAGGGCATTTCTGTAGAAACTCTTCATGACTTTCTGCAAAGGATGAGTTGAACAATTGTTTCATTCTTTCTGCAGGCTCAATAGAAAACATCCGGGTTAGTGATGTATATGGTTTGAAATTTCCACGATATTTGAGTCCTGTAGACAAGACCATCAACTCGGGTAGCTTGTGCAGAATGTTCCATCCAAGTATTATATCTCTGCCTGGAAGATCTGTGACATATAAGGAGGATTTGATAATGCAGTTGTGAAAAAGCTTTATACTTAAATCCTTAGTCTTATGAGTGGTTTGGAATACGTCACTTGATGCAGCCACAAATTTCTTCATGTATGGCACCAGAAATTGTTGTGGCACGAGTACTGGGTTAATCATGCTTTCTGCTGCTCCAGTGTCTATGAAAGCAATGGCAGTAACTGGTCTATCGTACTTGGAAAAATATACCTGGACCTTTATATGTGGTGCCATCTGAGAAGCAGCAATGAGTGGGAGTTGTTTGCATGAATCTTTTCCACGAGTTTCTTCCTCATCAGAGTCTCCTGTGACAATGATGGTACCATTATTGGATTCTCCAGAGGGTACTTGCCTTATAGGAATGACGGGGAAGTTCTGTCCTTCTGGATGAACTCGGATGGTGTATATTCCCTCTTCAGTATCGGTTTCTGAAAATTCTCCTTCAAGACAAAAAACTGTCCTTTTAGTTGGGAATTCTTCTAAAGAGAAAAGAGATTCAAGATCATCATCCCTCAGGGATGTCTGGGTGCATTCTTCGATTTGCGCCATTAAGCCTTTTCCTCTTCTAGGGCAATTCTTTGCAAAGTGGTCAGGCTTATTGCAAATGAAGCATCTGGTGGACTTTCCTTGTGGTCCAACCTTCTTCTTGAACCTGAGGAATCTCTTCCACTTCTTTGGAAACCTGCGTGATTTTTTAGGGACCTTTTCTCCTTGGAGGAGTCTTTCTTCCCATGCTTTGTCTTGTAGGGTTTAGTTCCTGAAGCACAAGAACACAAGTCTTTGGTGGTGCACTTAATTTTGTACCTGTTTTTCTTGGCTCGGCAGACTTGGTCTAGACGTTTGTCTTGATTCAGAAATCCTTGAATGATTTCTTTTCTCTGGCATAGTTCATTGACCCCAGAAATGATTTCTTGCTGGATCTGTCCGACTGTTAGTTGAGCAATCCTAACATTCTTACTGATAAGGCTTTTCTCAACCATAGCAGATATAGGTGGTTCTATCGAGGATAAAAATACAGGTTTGTATGTATTGTCTCCACCTAAATGCAAGAATAGATGCAGCATTCTCTGGAAATGTTTATCCAAATCTTGTACCTTGTAAGAGCAGCATCTTCGCTGAAAGAATTCTGTCCTTTTTTCTTCCAGGAGGTCATTTGGGTTGCCAATTAGATGAAGGTGGAGGTTGTTCATGAAGTCTGGTAAAGTCATGTTTACCATCTGGATTTGATCTTGTTCTGAGAACAAATTCCACCATGTCTGCAAGGTGCCATGAAAATTGGAGGTTAAGTCTGTAAGGATATCAGAGGTGTTATATACAGTTACCCTTTTGTGGATACACCACGCAAGAAAATCTTGTATGCGCTGAGGCCATTGGGTTCGTGGTATGTCATCAAAGGTGAACTTGGTATTTCCCTCTGTTCTCCTAGGAGGAGTCTCTTCCATTGACTCATCTGACTGTACTTCTTCCTGTCTATAGGTACTAGTTTCTGTCTCATCTCTGTCTGCCATGAATAAGTGAGGTAATACTAAGGATGAGACTTCTGTGGTAACATCAGATACCTGATCTGTTTCATCCGTAGAGGTGCTTTCTTCGGATGAGGAGGTAGTTTCTTCTGATGAGCTTTCAGAAGTACTATTTTCTTCGTACCTGTCTGCCATTTGAATCTGGGAAGGCATAAATGGTGGACACTGGGAGAAATAGCTTTCAATAGGGTCATGGTTATCATAATAACCGTCAGAAATATTTTCAGAAAGACTGGGTGAGGACTGAAGAGTAGTCGTTGTTACCCATTTCCTTGTTGGGCAATCAAGAGGGTCCTGATGTCCTCGGATCATTAACTGCTGTGTCTGAGGGCTAGGACTAGACTGTGTCTCTGGACTGGGTGTTTGGTGTCTTTCCGTGGGTCTAGAGCTTTCTACCTTTCTTTTTCCCTCTTTAATCTCACTTCTTCTTCTGGATGACTTTTGCTGTTCTCTAATAACTTCTCTTATTTCTGCAGGATCTTTCTTTCCAACTTGTCCATACAGAGGAGGAGCGTTAGAGGATATTTGCATAAACGGTGAAGTCTTGTTACCAAAATCCAGAATATCAAAAGGCTTTGAGATGGGATTCAGACTTAAACCATAGCTTTGTGGGATAACTTGTGGTCGTCCAAAGCTTAGTAGACTGGCAGGGTCTGGTTGTCTGTTTAGATCTACCTGCTTGTCTTCTAGAATCTTGATCTGCCTTTTGAGTTTGGCGATCTCATCATCCGGGTCGGACCTGAAATAAGAAGGGTATTTACCCTTTTCAAAGTCATCTAACCTCTTATGAAGAGATTGGAGCATCGCCTGATTTTTATCCTGATGGGCGTCCATCCTTGCATTAAGCCTGGCTTCTGTCCCTGTCAAAAGTTCCTGGACAGTGTCTATTTTTCTGCAGATAGTATTGAGTCCTGCATTCTGTGCTAAGGCATTCTGGCTTTGCCAGTTTAGGACATTTTCTGCAATACTATTTCTCAGGGGGTTACCCTGTGCATCAACACCTGTGGGAATAGGAATTTTGGAACAGTATTTAATACCGTCAATAGTTTGTTCATCCTGAGTTGGGAAGTTCAACTCTCCAGGTCTTCCCATCATCATGATCTCTGATGGGGTGCAAATAGGTATTGGCTTTGCAGCTTCTTGAGCACAACCAGTGGGTGTGATTTCCCCTAGGATTACCTGCGAAGAAGGGTTCTTCTTCTGCCACTTGAGGATATTTTGATAGCAGGGTAATACCTTAGAGGGCTTCTTTTTAGGCCGTAACCGTGGGGCCTGGTCAATCAGGAACTGCCATGCTCCATAATCTGTTTTGATTTGGGGAGCGGCGTCTGCCTCATCATCTTTAGGAGGCTTCTCATCCTGATTATCATCACTGTCAGAGTCAGAGTCAGGGTCAGGAAGTTTTCTTCGTCCTGACCTTTTCTTTCTTATGGTGTCCTCATCATCACTTAAGAGGTGCTCATCTTTGCATCCGCAGATGTCTGAGGAACAAACATCCCAGTAGCAGTGGTCAGTGGTTGGGTCTCTGAAGTGATATATCTCTTGTCCCTGTTCATCAAAAGAATAGATGATACGATTAAGGGGATCAGGTTTCTTCCGTCGTGGAAGAGGTTGCATCATGAACATAGTCGGGAATATCGAAGGAGTTGGGGCGTCTTTTTCATGTGACCGGTCAAACTTGATGACCACTGTGCCATCCTTCTCCCTGATGAACTTTGATTCTGAGGACTGAATGGGCTTGACCTTCTGCTGAGTTTTTTCATAGTTGGTGATCCATCTTTCTGGCAAAAGCCGGAGAAGATCACTCCTTGAGAGATCGTCGATCTTCTCCGGCTTTTGCCAGAAAGATGGATTTGTCCCCTTCAGACAGGAAAAGGCTTCGAAATATTTTCTTACAATAATTACGTTGACATTTATATATGTCCAACGTTTGACTTGACGGTTCAATTTAACCGACAAGTCCCAAAGTTTATGTAATTTCTCAAATCGATTCTAAATTATGGAATACGACTATTTAGGTCCTTAAATTAAGGTACCAGAGTAATTTGGTAAGTACTCCTCGGACGTCCCGCCTCCCGGCATGAGACGGAAAACAAGGCACACATCTCTTCGAGTTCACGTCGTAGAAGTAGATACCTTAATAGAGAGGGGGTTTATTCGACTGACTTCGAAGCGTGTACGTATCGACCTGGTTCGTGGGCATAAAGTTCGTGATGTTGTAAATAGATAATAAAAGAAGGATTGGAAGGGTAAGTGCTGACGTTTCAAGAAGGCAAGGTTGGCTGTATTGTCGTTGGGCTGTTGGGTTTTTTAAGGAGTCTTAAAAGAGATTCTCCGTCCCTTGTGCCCTTCATAGATACTGGGTGGGACCCCCTACCTATAATTGGTCATTTTCTTTTATATATAATTTTAGCAAACGACTGTCACAAACGTCACAAACAACTGTAAGAAAGGGAGATGTTGTTCAAAGACAGAAGCTTCGACCACCAGAACAGAACAACGCGAGAGTTGCTCAAGGTCGGAAATAAAGCAGCGGAATATATAAACATAGGATTTTTCTAAAAGGATATCCGAGTCCTTTTAGAGAAAGTAGTTTAGGCAGTAGATAGATACAGATGTTGCTTGATATACCAAGCAAGATACTGCCGATACTGGACATGGTTGCGGAGGGAAGTCCATCCGCCACATAAATCCCAAGGGTTGTGGAAAATCCATTCCTCACCTGGTTTCATGCAGTTGAAGTAAGAAAGCTGGGCCTCAATTGTGTGAAGTACACAGTTTCGGGCCTTATAGTTTATGTACTCATCTAATGCAGTGATGGTACGGGTAAAATGTTTAAGAGTTTTCTTCTTCTTCCAGAGTGGCTCATCATACTGTCGACGAATGCTGTGGAAGTGGCTACGTAAGACATTACTATTGGGAAAGGGGGGTTTGCGGAAACGCTGTCTTCCTAGTGGAGGCCTCATCACACCTACTATCAGTGGCCGCGACCTGCGCCTGGCAGCCCTCCTGGCTATAATGGCAAGTGGTCCTTATGGCAGTCGATAGCTTTACGGTTCTGAGAGAACTCTACCGAGTTAACAGTGTACTGCAAACATCCATTTCACAATTAGAGTTTAAGCAGCCAAAATCACAATACTCATCACAAGATTTTAGAGTTTGTCTAGGGAAGAGTCCGTTCTTTAAACAGGTCATACCATTATACTGAATTAGATAACATAGACACGGAACAGTAAGGTAAGAAAGTTGCCAGCTTTAACCAAATACAAATATTAACAAAGGTGATAGAGGGTAGACAATTAAAACAAAGCAGAACCTGAAAAACTCTGGAAACAAGAGTGATAAAATAAATGCAAGATAAAGCATACGATGGATGCTGGACAAAAGAGTCATGAATTTGGGTTTTCTGGTTTTTGCAGATTTTTTTGGGTTTATCGAAGATGAGGGGGTTTCTTGAGAGATCGTCGATCTAGGGAACCACTACTGGATAACACCTTGAGAGAAACTTAGCCGGCCATGGATATGGAGAAACTACTTGTGTATTAGCTCTGAATGTAAAATTGCTCTACTCGCTCCTCTGGTGGGAGTGTCTATTTATATTACAAAGATTACACTATTGCCAATTGAAAGCAAAGTTGTAAAGCTAAGTTAGTGGAGCGTAATTTGCGGAGGAATCTTGCAGCTTTTGGAAAGTTGTTTGGCTGCTAGTACCGGCCTTATCGCTAAGGCATCTTTTCTATTCCTTGTGGGCGGCTATTCTCGCGGTCGCTTTCCTCGATTGTCGGGGGAGTACGCTGAACTTCTTTTTTGAGTGGATGAGGGACCTGCTGATGAGGATTCTGGATTTGGGCCGGATGGGCCTGATGAGCTTGGGCCAAGGTCCACCTTGTCTAGGAAGTCTTGTGCAATATCTTCCCAATATACTCCGTCATCTTGATGCTCGTGCTGGTGGAGCGCACATTGGAGCATGTGGACATGGTTTGGGTCTGTGAACTGGATCTGATGTTGGAGTACCACATCTGGATCTAAGTATGGAACTCCGTTCTCTTTACAGAGCCTGATCTTCAAAAATTCGTTGTCGGTGATAGCCATTTCTCTGTCTGAATGGAGTGGAGCTTCATGAACTAGAGAAAAGGGAAGACTGGCGAATTCGTCTACTGTGTTTATGGATGCCATTGCTTGTAGTCTTGAGTCAAAATACCAGTACCTGCGAAAAAGATAAACTGAATATGGGGTTATATCTCCGAACTTGAAGTATCTGTCTTGGTGAGCTTCAATCCAAATCTTCCACTGTGTTAGTGGAGCGAACCACGCTAGAACTTCAGCTAAGTGAGAGTGAGGCCTTCTGTGTGGTGTAAATGTATAGAGGTCTCCTAATTGTCCCAGATAAGTGAGTAGTTCTTCAGTGGGGAATTCAAGAGCCATTATGTACTTGTGCAGGAGATACCATAAGAGCCATTTTAGTTCTTCAGGGAAGATACTCATGGGTTCAATAGGTATGGCCCTGAGGAAAGGGTAGCAGGGATGTAGTCCTTGTTCTGAGAACATCATTCGTCCATATTTGCTAAAAATCCTTTCTAGATATCGTTTTATCATGAGGCCAGCATTGGCAAGGACTTCTTCCACATGTTCCTTGTTGTCATAGTGGATAATCTCTGGGGGAAGAATCCTTCTCATATCCAATGGTTTGGGTACATATGTACGTATCATTGCCTGCAAGCTTGGAACTTCCTGTAGTGAAGGGTTAGATATATCAAAGGGCCGGGAAAGGAAGTCAGCAACCACATTGGTTCTGCCTTTGATATGTTTGGCGGTGAAGGTGTATTGCGAAAACCATTCTGAGAGTCTGAGTAGCTGTGCATTCGGTATCTTCTTCTGTGTGAACTTAATCATGGATGGGAAAGAAGACATGTCACTTTCAATAACAAAATGATGGCCAATGAGATGGAACTCAAACTTCTTAATGCCATACTTGACTGCCAGAATTTCCTTCATTGTTGAGTGATAGTGCTGTTCAGCTGTGTTAAATCTCTCAGATTTATAGGCACATACCTGGCGTTTACCATCCTTTTCCTCTAAGAGGATGGCGGCCCAAAATTGGTCACTTGCATCTGTTTGGAGAATGCGAACTCCATTTGAAGGGATCTGCAAGGGAGGAAGCATCTGTAAATGGGTCTTTAGATACTTAACTGCTTCTGTTTGGGCAGGCCCCCAAGGTGTTGAATCCTTCTTGAGTTGGGCCTCTAATGGACTGGTGTACCTGCTGATGTTAGGAACAAAATCTCTCAGGTAATTAACAATTCCCAGAAACTGTTGGACTTGTTTCTTTGTTAGATTTAGGTCCGGGGATTTTAATAGTTCTTGGGCTATATGAGGTCCAGGGTGATATTGTCCATTTGATAGCCTCATTCCCAGGAATTCCACTGAATGTTCAAAGAGTCTCATCTTCTTTTCTGAGAGCATTATGCCATGTTCCTGTACAAGGTCTGCAAATTGTTTTAGCAGTTTTTCATGCGAAGGCCTGTCTGGGCTGAATAGCAGGATGTCATCAATATAAACAAGTGCAGAGTCCAAGATCGGTTCAAAGATCTTTATCATAGCTTTCTGGAAAAGAGACGGGGCAGTCTTTAGTCCAAAGGGTAATACCGTCCATTGGTAATGTCCGTCTGGGATGCAGAATCCCGTTTTCCATTTGTCATCAGGGTGTATGCCAAGTTGCCAGAAGCCACTTTTAAGGTCAAATTTTGAAAATATTTTTGCCTTGGCTAGGGAGGAAAATAATACTGTCCTTCTTGGCAAGGGAAATTTATCATCTTGCAGAAACTGATTTAGAGGTTGGTAGTTTATGACTAACCTCCTTTTCCCCCTGATCTGTTCAGAACGCTTGTTTACGTAAAACGCCTCACATGCCCACTGTGAGTCTGTTGGCTCAATTAATCCCTGCTGTAATAGAGAAGCACATTCTTTCTTAGCAGCTTTAGTATCATCAGGATTCATACCTGAATGGCTAGCCTTTGTGGGATTAATGTCTTCATTTTGTTTAAATGGCAGTCGAACAAAGAACTTGGAATTCTTCCATAATGGATGAGGGCATTTCTGTAGAAACTCTTCATGACTTTCTGCAAAGGATGAGTTGAACAATTGTTTCATTCTTTCTGCAGGCTCAATAGAAAACATCCGGGTTAGTGATGTATATGGTTTGAAATTTCCACGATATTTGAGTCCTGTAGACAAGACCATCAACTCGGGTAGCTTGTGCAGAATGTTCCATCCAAGTACTATATCTCTGCCTGGAAGATCTGTGACATATAAGGAGGATTTGATAATGCAGTTGTGAAAAAGCTTTATACTTAAATCCTTAGTCTTATGAGTGGTTTGGAATACGTCACTTGATGCAGCCACAAATTTCTTCATGTATGGCACCAGAAATTGTTGTGGCACGAGTACTGGGTTAATCATGCTTTCTGCTGCTCCAGTGTCTATGAAAGCAATGGCAGTAACTGGTCTATCGTACTTGGAAAAATATACCTGGACCTTTATATGTGGTGCCATCTGAGAAGCAGCAATGAGTGGGAGTTGTTTGCATGAATCTTTTCCACGAGTTTCTTCCTCATCAGAGTCTCCTGTGACAATGATGGTACCATTATTGGATTCTTCAGAAGGTACTTGCCTTATAGGAATGATGGGAAAGTTCTGTCCTTCTGGATGAACTCTGATGGTGTATATTCCTTCTTCAGTATCTGGTTCTGAAAATTCTCCTTCAAGACAAAAAACTGTCCTTTTAGTTGGGAATTCTTCTAAGGAGAAAAGAGATTCAAGATCATCATCCTTCAGGGATGTCTGGGTGCATTCTTCAATTTGCGCCATTAAGCCTTTTCCTCTTCTGGGGCAATTCTTTGCAAAGTGGTCAGGCTTATTGCAAATGAAGCATCTGGTGGACTTTCTTTGTGGTCCAACCTTCTTCTTGAACCTGAGGAATCTCTTCCACTTCTTTGGAAACCTGCGTGATTTTTTAGGGAACTTTTGTTTCTTGGATGAGTCCTTCTTCCCATGCTTTGTCTTGTAGGGCTTAGTTCCCGGAGCACAAGAACACAAGTCTTTGGTGGTGCACTTAATTTTGTACCTGTTTTTCTTGGCTCGGCAGACTTGGTCTAGACGTTTGTCTTGATTCAGAAATCCTTGAATGATTTCTTTCCTCTGGCATAGTTCATTGACCCCAGAAATGATTTCTTGCTGGATCTGTCCGACTGTTAGTTGAGCAATCCTAACATTCTTACTGATAAGGCTTTTCTCAACCATAGCAGATATAGGTGGTTCTATCGAGGATAGAAATACAGGTTTGTATGTATTGTCTCCACCTAAATGCAAGAATAGATGCAACATTCTCTGGAAATGTTTATCCAAATCTTGTACCTTGTAAGAGCAGCATCTTCGCTGAAAGAATTCTGTCCTTTTTTCTTCCAGGAGGTCATTTGGGTTGCCAATTAGATGAAGGTGGAGGTTGTTCATGAAGTCTGGTAAAGTCATGTTTACCATCTGGATTTGATCTTGTTCTGAGAACAAATTCCACCATGTCTGCAATATGCCATGAAAGTTGGAGGTCAAATTTGTAAGGATATCAGAGGTGTTATATACAGTTACCCTCTTGTGAATGCACCACGCAAGAAAATCTTGTATGCGCTGAGGCCATTGGGTCCGTGGTATGTCATCAAAGGTGAACTTGGTATTTCCCTCTGTTCTCCTAGGAGGAGTTTCTTCCATTGACTCATCTGACTGTACTTCTTCTTGTCTATAGGTACTGGTTTCTGTCTCATCTCTGTCTGCCATGAATAGGTGAGGTAATACTAAGGATGAGACTTCTGTGGTAACATCAGATACCTGATCTGTTTCATCCGTAGAGGTGCTTTCTTCGGATGAGGAGGTAGTTTCTTCTGATGAGCTTTCAGAAGTACTATTTTCTTCGTACCTGTCTGCCATTTGAATCTGGGAAGGCATAAAAAGTGGAGACTGGGAGAAATAGCTTCCAATAGGGTCGTGGTTATCATAATAACCGTCAGAAGTATTTTCAGAAAGACTGGGTGAGGACTGAAGAGTAGTCGTTGTTACCCATTTTCTTGTTGGGCAATCAAGAGAGTCCTGATGTCCTCGTATCATTAACTGTTGTGTCTGAGGGCTAGGACTAGACTGCGTCTCTGGACTGGGTGTTTGGTGTCTTTCTGCAGGTTTGGAGCTTTCAGCCTTTCTTTTTCCCTCTTTAATCTCACTTCTTCTTCTGGATGACTTTTGCTGTTCTCTAATAACTTCTCTAATTTCTGCAGGATCTTTCTTTCCAGCTTGTCCATATAGAGGAGGAGCGTTAGAGGATATTTGCATAAATGAAGAAGTCCTGTTACCAAAATCTAGAATATCAAAAGGCTTTGAGATGGGATTCAGACTTAAACCATAGCTTTGTGGGATAACTTGTGGTCGT
The DNA here is from genome assembly GCA_029817715.1 of Melastoma dodecandrum. Taxonomy (NCBI): domain Eukaryota; kingdom Viridiplantae; phylum Streptophyta; class Magnoliopsida; order Myrtales; family Melastomataceae; genus Melastoma; species Melastoma dodecandrum. The sequence goes on along the minus strand of JARUPY010000397.1, from coordinate 4,072,198 downwards.
CCAAAGCTTAGTAGACTGGCAGGGTCTGGTTGTCTGTTTAGATCCACCTGCTTGTCTTCTATGATCTTGATCTGCCTTTTGAGTTTGGCGATCTCATCATCTGGGTCAGACCTAAAATAAGAAGGGTATTTGCCCTTTTCAAAGTTATCTAACCTCTTATGAAGAGATTGGAGCATCGTCTGGTTTTTATCCTGATGAGCGTCTATCTTTGCACTGAGCCTGGCTTCTGTCCCTGTCAAAAGTTCTTGAACAGTGTCTATTTTTCTGCAGATAGTATTGAGTCCTGCATTCTGTGCTAAGGCATTCTGACTTTGCCAATTTAGGACATTTTCTGCAATACTATTTCTCAGGGGGTTACCCTGTGCATCAACACCTGTGGGAATAGGAATTTTGGAACAGTACTTAATACCATCAATAGTTTGCTCATCCTGAGTTGGGAAGTTTAACTCTCCAGATCTTCCCATCATCATGATCTCTGATGGGGTGCAAATAGGTATTGGCTTTGCAGCTTCTTGAGCACAACTAGTGGGTGTAACTTCCCCTAGGATTACCTGCAAAGAAGGGTTCTTCTTCTGCCACTTGAGGATATTTTGATAGCAGGGTAATACCTTAGAGGGCTTCTTTTTAGGCCGTAACCGTGGGGCTTGGTCAATCAGGAACTGCCATGCTCCGTAATCTGTTTTGATTTGAGGAGCGGCGTCTGCCTCATCATCTTTAGGAGGCTTCTCATCTTGATCATTATCATCCTCACTGTCAGAGTTAAAGTCAGGAAGTTTTCTCCGTCCTGACCTTTTCTTTCTTGTGGTGTCCTCATCATCACTTAAGAGGTGCTCATCTTTGCATCCGCAGATGTCTGAGGAACAAACATCCCAGTAGCAGTGGTCAGTGGTTGGGTCTCTGAAGTGATATGTTTCCTGTCCCTGCTCATCAAAAGAATGGATGATACGGTTAAGGGGATCAGGTTTCTTCCGTCGTGGAAGAGGTTGCATCATGAACATAGTCGGGAATATCGAAGGAGTTGGGGCGTCTTTTTCATGTGACCGGTCAAACTTGATGACCACTGTGCCATCCTTCTCCCTGATGAACTTTGATTCTGAGGACTGAATGGGCTTGACCTTCTGCTGAGTTTTTTCATAGTTGGTGATCCATCTTTCTGGCAAAAGCCGGAGAAGATCACTCCTTGAGAGATCGTCGATCTTCTCCGGCTTTTGCCAGAAAGATGGATCACCAACTATGAAAAAACTCAGCAGAAGGTCAAGCCCATTCAGTCCTCAGAATCAAAGTTCATCAGGGAGAAGGATGGCACAGTGGTCATCAAGTTTGACCGGTCACATGAAAAAGACGCCCCAACTCCTTCGATATTCCCGACTATGTTCATGATGCAACCTCTTCCACGACGGAAGAAACCTGATCCCCTTAATCGTATCATCTATTCTTTTGATGAACAGGGACAAGAGATATATCACTTCAGAGACCCAGCAACTGACCACTGCTACTGGGATGTTTGTTCCTCAAAAAACTGCGGATGCAAAGATGAGCACCTCTTAAGTGATGATGAGGACACCACAAGAAAGAAAAGGTCAGGACGGAGAAAACTTCCTGACTTTAACTCTGACAGTGAGGATGATAATGATCAAGATGAGAAGCCTCCTAAAGATGATGAGGCAGACGCCGCTCCTCAAATCAAAACAGATTACGGAGCATGGCAGTTCCTGATTGACCAGGCCCCACGGTTACGGCCTAAAAGGAAGCCCTCTAAGGTATTACCCTGCTATCAAAATATCCTCAAGTGGCAGAAGAAGAACCCTTCTTTGCAGGTAATCCTAGGGGAAGTTACACCCACTAGTTGTGCTCAAGAAGCTGCAAAGCCAATACCTATTTGCACCCCATCAGAGATCATGATGATGGGAAGACCTGGAGAGTTGAACTTCCCAACTCAGGATGAGCAAACTATTGACGGTATTAAATACTGTTCCAAAATTCCTATTCCCACAGGTGTTGATGCACAGGGTAACCCCCTGAGAAATAGTATTGCAGAAAATGTCATAAACTGGCAAAGCCAGAATGCCTTAGCACAGAATTCAGGACTTAATACTATTTGCAGAAAGATAGACACTGTTCAGGAACTTTTGACAGGAACAGAAGCCAGGCTCAGTGCAAAGATAGACGCTCATCAGGATAAAAATCAGGCGATGCTCCAATCTCTTCATAAGAGGTTAGAAAACTTTGAAAAGGGTATATACCCTTCTTATTTCAGGTCTGACCCAGATGATGAGATCGCCAAACTCAAAAGGCAGATCAAGATCTTAGAAGACAAGCAGGTAGATCTAAACAGACAACCAGACCCTGCCAGTCTACTAAGCTTTGGACGACCACAAGTTATCCCACAAAGCTATGGGTTAAGTTTGAATCCCATCTCAAAGCCTTTTGATATTCTGGATTTTGGTAACAAGACTTCACCGTTTATGCAAATATCCTCTAACGCTCCTCCTCTGTATGGACAAGCTGGAAAGAAAGATCCCGCAGAAATTAGAGAAGTTATTAGAGAACAGCAAAAGTCATCCAGAAGAAGAAGTGAGATTAAAGAGGGAAAAAGAAAGGTAGAAAGCTCCAGACCTACAGAAAGACACCGGACACCCAGTCCAGAGACACAGTCTAGTCCTAACCCTCAGACACAGCAGTTAATGATCCGAGGACATCAGGACTCTCTTGATTGCCCAACAAGGAAATGGGTAACAACGACTACTCTTCAGTCCTCACCCAGTTTTTCTGAAAATACTTCTGACGGTTATTATGATAACCATGACCCTATTGGAAGCTATTTCTCCCAGTGTCCACTTTTTATGCCTTCCCAGATTCAAATGGCAGACAGGTACGAAGAAAATAGTACTTCTGAAAGCTCATCAGAAGAAACTACCTCCTCATCCGAAGAAAGCACCTCTACGGATGAAACAGATCAGGTATCTGATGTTACCACAGAAGTCTCATCCTTAGTATTACCTCACTTATTCATGGCAGACAGAGATGAGACAAAAACTAGTACCTATAGACAAGAAGAAGTACAGTCAGATGAGTCAATGGAAGAAACTCCTCCTAGGAGAACAGAGGGAAATACCAAGTTCACCTTTGATGACATACCACGACACCAATGGCCTCAGCGCATACAAGACTTTCTTGCGTGGTGTATTCATAAAAGGGTAACCGTATATAATACCTCTGATATCCTTACAGACTTGACCTCCAATTTCCATGGCACCTTGCAGACGTGGTGGAATTTGTTCTCAGAACAAGATCAAGTCCAGATGGTAAATATGACTTTACCAGATTTCATGAACAATCTCCACCTTCATCTAATTGGCAACCCAAATGACCTCTTAGAAGAAAAAAGGACAGAATTCTTCCAGCGGAGATGCTGCTCGTACAAGGTACAAGATCTAGATAAACATTTCCAAAGAATGCTGCATCTATTCTTGCATTTAGGTGGAGACAATACATACAAACCTGTATTTCTATCTTCAATAGAACCACCTATATCTGCTATGGTTGAGAAAAGCCTTATCAGTAAGAATATTAGGATTGCTCAACTAACAGTCGGACAGATTCAGCAAGAAATCATTTCTGGGGTCAATGAACTATGCCAAAGGAAAGAAATCATTCAAGGATTTCTGAATCAAGACAAACGTCTAGACCAAGTCTGCCGAGCCAAGAAAAACAGGTACAAAATTAAGTGCACCACCAAAGACTTGTGTTCTTGTGCTCCAGGAACTAAGCCCTACAAGACAAAGCATGGGAAGAAGGACTCATCCAAGGAGAAAAGGTCCCTTAAGAAATCACGCAGATTTCCAAAGAAGTGGAAAAGATTCCTCAGGTTCAAAAGGAAGGTTGGACCACAAAGGAAGTCCACCAGATGCTTCATTTGTAATAAGCCTGACCACTTTGCAAAGAACTGCCCCAGAAGGGGAAAAGGCTTAATGGCGCAAATTGAAGAATGCACCCAGACATCCCTGAGGAATGATGATCTTGAATCTCTTTTCTCCTTAGAAGAATTCCCAACTAAAAAGACAGTTTTTTGTCTTGAAGGAGAATTTTCAGGAACAGAAACTGAAGAGGGAATATACACCATCAGAGTTCATCCAGAAGGACAGAACTTCCCCGTCATTCCTATAAGGCAAGTACCCTCTGGAGAATCCAATAATGGTACCATCATTGTCACAGGAGACTCTGATGAGGAAGAAACTCGTGGAAAAGATTCATGCAAACAACTCCCACTCATTGCTGCTTCTCAGATGGCACCACATATAAAGGTCCAGGTATATTTTTCCAAGTACGATAGACCAGTTACTGCCATTGCTTTCATAGACACTGGAGCAGCAGAAAGCATGATTAACCCAGTACTCGTGCCACAACAATTTCTGGTGCCATACATGAAGAAATTTGTGGCTGCATCAAGTGACGTATTCCAAACCACTCATAAGACTAAGGATTTAAGTATAAAGCTTTTTCACAACTGCATTATCAAATCCTCCTTATATGTCACAGATCTTCCAGGCAGAGATATAATACTTGGATGGAACATTCTGCACAAGCTACCCGAGTTGATGGTCTTGTCTACAGGACTCAAATATCGTGGAAATTTCAAACCATATACATCACTAACCCGGATGTTTTCTATTGAGCCTGCAGAAAGAATGAAACAATTGTTCAACTCATCCTTTGCAGAAAGTCATGAAGAGTTTCTACAGAAATGCCCTCATCCATTATGGAAGAATTCCAAGTTCTTTGTTCGACTGCCATTTAAACAAAATGAAGACATTAATCCCACAAAGGCTAGCCATTCAGGTATGAATCCTGATGATACTAAAGCTGCTAAGAAAGAATGTGCTTCTCTATTACAGCAGGGATTAATTGAGCCAACAGACTCACAGTGGGCATGTGAGGCGTTTTACGTAAACAAGCGTTCTGAACAGATCAGGGGGAAACGGAGGTTAGTTATAAATTATCAACCTCTAAATCAGTTCCTACAAGATGATAAGTTTCCTGTGCCAAGAAGAACAGTATTATTCTCTTCACTTGCCAAAGCAAAAATATTTTCAAAATTTGACCTTAAGAGTGGCTTTTGGCAACTTGGCATACACCCTGATGACAAATGGAAAACGGGATTCTGTATCCCAGACGGACATTACCAATGGACGGTATTACCCTTTGGTCTAAAGACTGCCCCGTCTCTTTTCCAGAAAGTTATGATAAAGATCTTTGAACCGATCTTAGACTATGCACTTGTTTATATTGATGACATCCTGCTATTCAGCCCAGACAGGCCTTCGCATGAAAAACTGCTAAAACAATTTGCAGACCTTGTACAGGAACATGGCATAATGCTCTCAGAGAGAAAGATGAGACTCTTTGAACATTCAGTGGAATTCTTGGGAATGAGACTAACCAATGGACAGTATCACCCTGGACCTCATATAGCCCAAGAACTACTAAAATTCCCGGACCTAAATCTGACAAAGAAACAAGTCCAGCAGTTTCTGGGAATTGTTAATTACTTAAGAGATTTTGTTCCTAACATCAGCAGGTACACCAGTCCATTAGAGGCCCAACTCAAGAAGGATTCATCACCTTGGGGATCAGCCCAAACCGAAGCAGTTAAGTATCTAAAGACCCATTTACAGATGCTTCCTCCCTTGCAGATCCCTTCAGATGGAGTTCGCATCCTCCAAACAGATGCAAGTGACCAATTTTGGGCCGCCATCCTCTTAGAGGAAAAGGATGGTAAACGCCAGGTATGTGCCTATAAATCTGGGAGATTTAACACAGCTGAGCAGCACTATCACTCAACAATGAAGGAAATTTTGGCAGTCAAGTATGGCATTAAGAAGTTTGAATTCCATCTCATTGGCCATCATTTTATTGTTGAGAGTGACATGTCTTCCTTCCCATCCATGATTAAGTTCACACAGAAGAAGATACCGAATGCACAGCTACTCAGACTCTCAGAATGGTTTTCGCAATACACCTTCACCGCCAAACATATCAAAGGCAGAACCAATGTGGTTGCTGACTTCCTTTCCCGGCCCTTTGATATATCTAACCCTTCACTACAGGAAGTTCCAAGCTTGCAGGCAATGATACGTACATATGTACCCAAACCATTGGATATGAGAAGGATTCTTCCCCCAGAGATTATCCACTATGACAACAAGGAACACGTAGAAGAAGTCCTTGCCAGTTCTAGCCTCATGATAAAACGATATCTGGAAAGAATTTTTAGCAAATACGGACGAATGATGTTCCCAGAACAAGGATTACATCCCTGCTACCCTTTCCTCAGAGTCATACCTATTGAACCAATGAGTATCTTCCCTGAGGAACTAAAATGGCTCTTATGGTATCTCCTGCACAAACACATAATGGCTCTTGAATTCCCCACCGAAGAACTACTCACTTATCTGGGACAATTGGGAGACCTCTATACTTTCACACCACATAGAAGGCCTCACTCTCACTTAGCTGAAGTACTAGCATGGTTTGCTCCATTAACACAGTGGAAGATTTGGATTGAAGCTCACCAAGACAGATACTTCAAGTTCGGCGATATAACCCCATATTCAGTTTATCTTTTTCGCAGGTACTGGTATTTCGACTCAAGACTACAAGCAATGGCCTCCATCAACACAGTAGACGAATTCGCCAGTCTTCCATTTTCTCTAGTTCATGAAGCTCCACTCCATTCAGATAGAGAAATGGCCATTACTGACAACGAATTTTTGAAGATCAGGCTCTGTAAAGAGAACGGAGTTCCATACTTAGATCCAGATGTAGTACTCCAACATCAGATCCAGTTCACAGACCCAAACCATGTCCACATGCTCCAATGTACGCTCCACCAGCATGAGTATCAAGATGACGGAGTATATTGGGAAGATATTGCACAAGACTTCCTAGACAAGGTGGACCTTGGCCCAAGCTCATCAGGCCCATCCGGCCCAAATCCAGAATCTTCATCAGCAGGTCCCTCATCCACTCAAAAAAGAAGTTCAGCGTACTCCCCCGACAATCGAGGAAAGCGACCGCGAGAGTAGCCGCCCACGAGGAATAGAAAAGATGCCTTAGCGATAAGGCCGGTACTAGCAGCCAAACAACTTTCCAAAAGCTGCAAGATTCCTCCGCAAATTACGCTCCACTAACTTAGCTTTACAACTTTGCTTTCAATTGGCAATAGTGTAATCTTTGTAATATAAATAGACACTCCCACCAGAGGAGCGAGTAGAGCAATTTTACATTTAGAGCTAATACACAAGTAGTTTCTCCATATCCATGGCCGGCTAAGTTTCTCTCAAGGTGTTATCCAGTAGTGGTTCCCTAGATCGACGATCTCTCAAGAAACCCCCTCATCTTCGATAAACCCAAAAAAATCTGCAAAACCCAGAAAACCCAAATTCATGACTCTTTTTTCCAGCATCCATCGTGTGCTTTATCTTGCATTCATTTTATCACTCTTGTTTCCAGAGTTTTCCAGGTTCTGCTTTATTTTAATTGTTTATCCTCTATCATCTTTGTAGATATTTGTATTTGGTTAAAGCTGGCAACTTTCTTACCTTGTTGTTCCGTGTCTATGTTATCTAATTCAGTATAATGGTATGACCTGTTTAAAGAACGGACTCTTCCCTAGACAAACTCTAAAATCTTGTGATGAGTATTGTGATTTTGGCTGCTTAAACTCTAATTGTGAAATGGATGTTTGCAGTACACTGTTAACTCGGTAGAGTTCTCTCAGAACCGTAAAGCTATCGACTGCCATAAGGACCACTTGCCGTTATAGCCAGAAGGGCTGCCAGGCGCAGGTCGCGGCCACTGATAGTAGGTGTGATGAGGCCTCCACTAGGAAGACAGCGTTTCCGCAAACCTCCCTTTCCCAACAGTAATGTATTACGTAGCCACTTCCACAGCATTCCTCGACAGTATGACGAGCCGCTCTGGAAGAAGAAGAAAACTCTTAAACATTTTACCCGTACCATTACTGCATTAGATGAGTACATAAACTATAAGGCCCAAAACTGTGTGATTCACACAATTGAGGCCCAGCTTTCTTACTTCAACTGCATGAAACCAGGTGAGGAATGGATTTTCCACAACCCTTGGGATTTATGTGGCGGATGGACTTCCCTCCGCAACCATGTCCAATATCGGCAGTATCTTGCTTGGTATATCAAGCAACATCTGTATCTAACTACTGCCTAAACTACTTTCTCTAAAAGGACTCGGATATCCTTTTAGAAAAATCCTATGTTTATATATTCCGCTGCTTTATTTCCGACCTTGAGCAACTCTCGCGTTGTTCTGTTCTGGTGGTCGAAGCTTCTGTCTTTGAACAACATCTCCCTTTCTTATAGTTGTTTGTGACGTTTGTGACAGTCGTATTATTGGTATAAGAGCCTTTCCTTTCTTTTTTTTAAGGGGAATGAGAGATCTAGACTAGGAACCCTACCTGGAGAAACACCTTGCCCACACCACCATGGATACAACTACTCATACTAGCTCTACCGTGATGAATGCTCCCATCACACTAGACTCAGGCCTTAGTATAAGAACCTCTACTTCTGACAAACTTGGAGGGTTATATGAGATAACCCATAAAGAAGAATGGGAGGAAACAAAACTTCCTCTCCTTAATCCGTATGCCGCCTTCACCAAACCTTCCTTGAATCCCATAAGGAGTATCCGGACGCTGATCAGACATCCTTCGTCAAAGGTATTAGAGTATGTCCAGGCCAGCAAATTCAGCCAACACCCCATCTGGGCCACACACAAGGAACAATTTGTGTCCCTACAGCTGCCTGCTGAATTCCCAAAACAATGGATTGACAGAGGATATACCCATCTCCATTTCGGTGCCATTAGACTTGCACTAACCTATCATGGCAGGAAAGGTCTTCCAGTCACAGCAAGAATGGCCCTCTTGGACGTCAGATACAGAGAATATCAACATGCTTGTATCGGCACCGTAGAAACAACACTAAATGCTGGGACAGTATTTGTTACACTTTATCCCAACTTTTGTATGTCTCTACAGGATTCAAACATACTGGATGCCTTACAAGTACAGGTCCAGATTGCAGGACCAGAACAAGATGAGAATTCCATTGAGGCAACCATGCACTATCAAATGGCTTACAGAGTGCAGAATCATGCACTAGACCTCAACGTTGCTGACAATAATGGTGATGCTTTACTTATCCGAAGTGATTACCATAACTCACAAGCTCCCACATGCCTATATGTCCCCAGGCAGATCAGCAGGAGTGATCTTCTCCGGCTTTTGCCAGAAAGATGGATCACCAACTATGAAAAAACCCAGCAAAAGGTCAAACCCATCCAGTCCTCAGAAACAAAGTTCATCAGGGAGAGAGATGGCACTGTTGTCATCAAATTTGACCGGTCACATGAGAAGGATGCCCCAACTCCTTCGATTTTCCCAACTATGTTCATGATGCAACCTCTTCCACGGCGAAAGAAACCTGATCCCCTTAACCGTATCATCCATTCTTTTGATGAACAGGGACAAGAGATATATCACTTCAGAGACCCAACCACTGACCACTGCTACTGGGATGTTTGTTCCTCAGACATCTGCGGATGCAAAGATGAGCACCTCTTAAGTGATGATGAGGACACCATAAGAAAGAAAAGGTCAGGACGAAGAAAACTTCCTGACTCTGACTCTGACAGTGATGATGATAATGATCAAGATGAGAAGCCTCCTAAAGATGATGAGGCAGACGCCGCTCCCCAAATCAAAACAGATTATGGAGCATGGCAGTTCCTGATTGACCAGGCCCCACGGTTACGGCCTAAAAAGAAGCCCTCTAAGGTATTACCCTGCTATCAAAATATCCTCAAGTGGCAGAAGAAGAACCCTTCTTTGCAGGTAATCCTAGGGGAAGTTACACCCACTAGTTGTGCTCAAGAAGCTGCAAAGCCAATACCTATTTGCACCCCATCAGAGATCATGATGATGGGAAGATCTGGAGAGTTAAACTTCCCAACTCAGGATGAGCAAACTATAGACGGTATTAAATACTGTTCCAAAATTCCTATTCCCACAGGTGTTGATGCACAGGGTAACCCCCTGAGAAATAGTATTGCAGAAAATGTCCTAAACTGGCAAAGCCAGAATGCCTTAGCACAGAATGCAGGACTCAATACTATCTGCAGAAAAATAGACACTGTCCAGGAACTTTTGACAGGGACAGAAGCCAGGCTCAGTGCAAAGATAGACGCTCATCAGGATAAAAACCAGACGATGCTCCAATCTCTTCATAAGAGGTTAGATAACTTTGAAAAGGGCAAATACCCTTCTTATTTTAGGTCTGACCCAGATGATGAGATCGCCAAACTCAAAAGGCAGATCAAGATCATAGAAGACAAGCAGGTGGATCTAAACAGACAACCAGACCCTGCCAGTCTACTAAGCTTTGGACGACCACAAGTTATCCCACAAAGCTATGGGTTAAGTTTAAATCCCATCTCAAAGCCTTTTGATATTCTGGATTTTGGTAACATGACTTCATCATTTATGCAAGTATCTTCTAACGCTCCTCCTCTGTATGGACAAGCTGGAAAGAAAGATCCTGCAGAAATTAGAGAAGTTATTAGAGAACAACAGAAGTCATCCAGAAGAAGAAATGAGATTAAAGAGGGAAAAAGAAAGGTAGAAAGCTCCAGACCTACAGAAAGACACTGGACACCCAGTCCAGAGACACAGTCTAGTCCTAGCCCTCAGACACAGCAGTTAATGATCCGAGGACATCAGGACCCTCTTGATCGCCCAACAAGGAAATGGGTAACAACGACTACTCTTCAGTCCTCACCCAGTCTTTCTGAAAATATTTCTGACGGGTATTATGATAACCATGACCCTATTGACAGCTATTTCTCCCAGTGTCCACTTTTTATGCCTTCCCAGATTCAAATGGCAGACAGGTACGAAGAAAATAGTACTTCTGAAAGCTCATCAGAAGAAACTACCTCCTCATCCGAAGAAAGCACCTCTACGGATGAAACAGATCAGGTATCTGATGTTACCACAGAAGTCTCATCCTTAGTATTACCTCACTTATTCATGGCAGACAGAGATGAGACAGAAACTAGTACCTATAGACAAGAAGAAGTACAGTCAGATGAGTCAATGGAAGAAACTCCTCCTAGGAGAACAGAGGGAAATACCAAGTTCACCTTTGATGACATACCACGAACCCAATGGCCTCAGCGCATACAAGATTTTCTTGCGTGGTGTATCCACAAAAGGGTAACTGTATATAACACCTCTGATATCCTTACAAATTTGACCTCCAACTTTCATGGCATATTGCAGACATGGTGGAATTTGTTCTCAGAACAAGATCAAATCCAGATGGTAAACATGACTTTACCAGACTTCATGAACAACCTCCACCTTCATCTAATTGGCAACCCAAATGACCTCTTAGAAGAAAAAAGGACAGAATTCTTTCAGCGAAGATGCTGCTCTTACAAGGTACAAGATTTGGATAAACATTTTCAAAGGATGCTGCATCTATTCTTGCATTTAGGTGGAGACAATACATACAAACCTGTATTTCTATCTTCAATAGAACCACCTATATCTGCTATGGTTGAGAAAAGCCTTATCAGTAAGAATATTAGAATTGCTCAACTAACGGTCGGACAGATTCAACAAGAAATCCTTTCAGGAGTCAACGAGCTGTGCCAAAGGAAAGAAATCATCCAAGGATTCCTCAATCAAGACAAACGTCTAGATCAGGTCTGCAGAACCAAGAAAACCAGGTACAAAATTAAATGTACGTCCAAATATTTGTGTTCTTGTGCTCCAGGAATTAAACCACACAAAACCAAGCATGGGAAGAAGGACTCTTCCAAGGAGAAAAGGTCCCTTAAGAAATCACGCAGATTTCCAAAGAAGTGGAAAAGATTCCTCAGGTTCAAAAGGAAGGTTGGACCACAAAGGAAGTCCACCAGATGCTTCATTTGTAATAAGCCTGACCACTTTGCAAAGAACTGCCCCAGAAGGGGAAAAGGCTTAATGGCGCAAATTGAAGAATGCACCCAGACATCCTTGAGGAATGATGATCTTGAATCTCTTTTCTCCTTAGAAGAATTCCCAACTAAAAAGACAGTTTTTTGTCTTGAAGGAGAATTTTCAGGAACAGAAACTGAAGAGGGAATATACACCATCAGAGTTCATCCAGAAGGACAGAACTTCCCCGTCATTCCTATAAGGCAAGTACCCTCTGGAGAATCCAATAATGGTACCATCATTGTCACAGGAGACTCTGATGAGGAAGAAACTCGTGGAAAAGATTCATGCAAACAACTCCCACTCATTGCTGCTTCTTAGATGGCACCACATATAAAGGTCCAGGTATATTTTTCCAAGTACGATAGACCAGTTACTGCCATTGCTTTCATAGACACTGGAGCAGCAGAAAGCATGATTAACCCAGTACTCGTGCCACAACAATTTCTGGTGCCATACATGAAGAAATTTGTGGCTGCATCAAGTGACGTATTCCAAACCACTCATAAGACTAAGGATTTAAGTATAAAGCTTTTTCACAACTGCATTATCAAATCCTCCTTATATGTCACAGATCTTCCAGGCAGAGATATAGTACTTGGATGGAACATTCTGCACAAGCTACCCGAGTTGATGGTCTTGTCTACAGGACTCAAATATCGTGGAAATTTCAAACCATATACATCACTAACCCGGATGTTTTCTATTGAGCCTGCAGAAAGAATGAAACAATTGTTCAACTCATCCTTTGCAGAAAGTCATGAAGAGTTTCTACAGAAATGCCCTCATCCATTATGGAAGAATTCCAAGTTCTTTGTTCGACTGCCATTTAAACAAAATGAAGACATTAATCCCACAAAGGCTAGCCATTCAGGTATGAATCCTGATGATACTAAAGCTGCTAAGAAAGAATGTGCTTCTCTATTACAGCAGGGATTAATTGAGCCAACAGACTCACAGTGGGCATGTGAGGCGTTTTACGTAAACAAGCGTTCTGAACAGATCAGGGGGAAACGGAGGTTAGTTATAAATTATCAACCTCTAAATCAGTTCCTACAAGATGATAAGTTTCCTGTGCCAAGAAGAACAGTATTATTCTCTTCACTTGCCAAAGCAAAAATATTTTCAAAATTTGACCTTAAGAGTGGCTTTTGGCAACTTGGCATACACCCTGATGACAAATGGAAAACGGGATTCTGTATCCCAGACGGACATTACCAATGGACGGTATTACCCTTTGGTCTAAAGACTGCCCCGTCTCTTTTCCAGAAAGTTATGATAAAGATCTTTGAACCGATCTTAGACTATGCACTTGTTTATATTGATGACATCCTGCTATTCAGCCCAGACAGGCCTTCGCATGAAAAACTGCTAAAACAATTTGCAGGCCTTGTACAGGAACATGGCATAATGCTCTCAGAGAAAAAAATGAGACTCTTTGAACATTCAGTGGAATTCTTGGGAATGAGACTAGCCAATGGACAGTATCACCCTGGACCTCATATAGCCCAAGAACTATTAAAATTCCCTGACCTAAATCTGACAAAGAAACAAGTCCAGCAATTTCTGGGAATTGTTAATTACCTGAGAGATTTTGTTCCTAAAATCAGCAGGTACACCAGTCCATTAGAGGCCCAACTCAAGAAAGATTCATCACCTTGGGGGCCAGCCCAAACCGAAGCAGTTAAGTATCTAAAAACCCATTTACAGATGCTTCCTCCCTTGCAGATCCCTTCAAATGGAGTTCGCATTCTCCAAACAGATGCAAGTGACCAATTTTGGGCCGCCATCCTCTTAGAGGAAAAGGATGGTAAACGCCAGGTATGTGCCTATAAATCTGGGAGATTTAACACAGCTGAGCAGCACTATCACTCAACCATGAAGGAAATTTTGGCAGTCAAGTATGGCATCAAAAAGTTTGAGTTCCATCTCATTGGCCATCATTTCATTATTGAAAGTGACATGTCTTCTTTCCCATCCATGATTAAGTTCACACAGAAGAAGATACCGAATGCACAGCTACTCAGACTCTCAGAATGGTTTTCGCAATACACCTTCACCGCCAAACATATCAAAGGCAGAACCAATGTGGTTGCTGACTTCCTTTCCCGGCCCTTTGATATATCTAACCCTTCACTACAGGAAGTTCCAAGCTTGCAGGCCATGATACGCACATATGTGCCAAAGCCATTGGATATGAGGAGGATTCTTCCCCCAGAGATTATCCATTATAATAACAAGGAACACGTAGAAGAAGTCCTTGCCAGTTCTAGCCTCATGATAAAACGATATCTGGAAAGAATTTTTAGCAAATACGGACGAATGATGTTCCCAGAACAAGGATTACATCCCTGCTACCCTTTCCTCAGAGTCATACCTATTGAACCAATGAGTATCTTCCCTGAGGAACTAAAATGGCTCTTATGGTATCTCCTGCACAAACACATAATGGCTCTTGAATTCCCCACCGAAGAACTACTCACTTATCTGGGACAATTGGGAGACCTCTATACTTTCACACCACATAGAAGGCCTCACTCTCACTTAGCTGAAGTACTAGCATGGTTTGCTCCATTAACACAGTGGAAGATTTGGATTGAAGCTCACCAAGACAGATACTTCAAGTTCGGCGATATAACCCCATATTCAGTTTATCTTTTTCGCAGGTACTGGTATTTCGACTCAAGACTACAAGCAATGGCCTCCATCAACACAGTAGACGAATTCGCCAGTCTTCCATTTTCTCTAGTTCATGAAGCTCCACTCCATTCAGATAGAGAAATGGCCATTACTGACAACGAATTTTTGAAGATCAGGCTCTGTAAAGAGAACGGAGTTCCATACTTAGATCCAGACGTGGTACTCCAACATCAGATCCAGTTCACAGACCCGAACCATGTTCACATGCTCCAATGCGCGCTCCACCAGCATGAGCACCAAGATGACGGAGTATATTGGGAAGACATTGCACAAGACTTCCTAGACAAGGTGGACCTTGGCCCAAGCTCATCAAACCCATCCGGCCCAAATCCAGAATCTTCAGCGGGTCCCTCATCCACTCAAAAAAGAAGTTCAGCGCACTCCCCCGACAATCGAGGAAAGCGACCGAGAGAGTAGCCGCCCACGAGGAATAGAAAAGATGCCTTAGCGATAAGGCCGGTACTAGCAGCCAAACAACTTTCCAAAAGCTGCAAGATTCCTCCGCAAATTACGCTCCACTAACTTAGCTTTACAACTTTGCTTTCAATTGGCAATAGTGTAATCTTTGTAATATAAATAGACACTCCCACCAGAGGAGCGAGTAGAGCAATTTTACATTCAGAGCTAATACACAAGTAGTTTCTCCATATCCATGGCCGGCTAAGTTTCTCTCAAGGTGTTATCCAGTAGTGGTTCCCTAGATCGACGATCTCTCAAGAAACCCCCTCATCTTCGATAAACCCAAAAAAATCTGCAAAAACCAGAAAACCCAAATTCATGACTCTTTTGTCCAGCATCCATCGTATGCTTTATCTTGCATTTATTTTATCACTCTTGTTTCCAGAGTTTTTCAGGTTCTGCTTTGTTTTAATTGTCTACCCTCTATCACCTTTGTTAATATTTGTATTTGGTTAAAGCTGGCAACTTTCTTACCTTACTGTTCCGTGTCTATGTTATCTAATTCAGTATAATGGTATGACCTGTTTAAAGAACGGACTCTTCCCTAGACAAACTCTAAAATCTTGTGATGAGTATTGTGATTTTGGCTGCTTAAACTCTAATTGTGAAATGGATGTTTGCAGTACACTGTTAACTCGGTAGAGTTCTCTCAGAACCGTAAAGCTATCGACTGCCATAAGGACCACTTGCCATTATAGCCAGGAGGGCTGCCAGGCGCAGGTCGCGGCCACTGATAGTAGGTGTGATGAGGCCTCCACTAGGAAGACAGCGTTTCCGCAAACCCCCCTTTCCCAATAGTGATGTCTTACGTAGCCACTTCCACAGCATTCGTCGACAGTATGACGAGCCACTCTGGAAGAAGAAGAAAACTCTTAAACATTTTACCCGTACCATCACTGCATTAGATGAGTACATAGACTATAAGGCCCGAAACTGTGTGCTTCACACAATTGGGGCCCAGCTTTCTTACTTCAACTGCATGGAGCCAGGTGAGGAATGGATCTTCCTCAACCCTTGGGATCTATGTGGCGGATGGATTTCCCTCCGCAACCATGTCCAGTATCGGCAGTATCTTGCTTGGTATATCAAGCAACATTTGTATCTATCTACTGCCTAAACTACTTTCTCTAAAAGGACTCGGATATCCTTTTAGAAAAATCCTATGTTTATATATTCCGCTGCTTTATTTCCGACCCTGATCAACTCTCGAGTTGTTCTGTTCTGGTGGTCGAAGCTTCTGTCTTTGAACAACATCTCCCTTTCTTATAGTTGTTTGTGACGTTTGTGACAGTCGTATTATTGGTATAAGAGCCTTTCCTTTCTTTTCTTCGAGGGGAGTGAGAGATCTAGACTAGGAACCCTCCCTGGAGCAGCACCTTGCCCACACCACCATGGATAACACTACTCATACTAGCTCTACCGTGATGAATGCTCCAAAATATCGGATCAATTGTTATATTGTACTGGTTGTACATAATATTGATCCGAAAAAATGTTCACTGTTTGATTAGAAGGGTAATCCCAATCATTTTAATATGACAGGTTTGTACAGTCACTGCTCAATTATCATATTTACGCGGTTCAGAATCTCGTCCTTTTTGTAAATTGAGTGACATAATTTTCAACTACGTCATAGAATGTTATCGTAGTTTAGCAAACTGAAACCGTATTTTGAAATTAAAAAAAAAATACTATTTCTGTACCGACATAGACGGAGGAGCTAGGGGGACGCGGGATGGCCATGGCCGCCATGTTTTTGTTAAAAAAAATTAAAATTATGCATAATCCCATTAAATTTCTTCACATTCAATTTGTCCCCTCTGAATTTTTTATGGCTTAAGAAAAAGAAGTTGTACCATATTTGAAGGAAGAGAAGACCCTTTCAGGCCCACTAATTATTCATGAGCCGTTCCAAATTCAATTTTTAATTATTAAGCTCAACAAAAAGTTAAATTTTTTTCAAGAAAATATTTTTCTAAATAATATAAATATAATTGGTGCCTTCTAAAAGTTTGGTGTTTAAAATGAATTTTAACCGAATTTGATAAATATAAATTAATAAGCGCAATTTCGAAATCATTTTGGAAAAGTTTCTATTTTCCTCTCCTCGTCGAATAAGGATACATAGGGAATACATTCATGTGAAAAGCACTATCCTTAAACTTGGACATACTTTATGTGATAAATTTCCGATGACACAATAAGCTTTGTCAGGAAATTATTTTATAAGATGAAGCAGTAACTTTCAAAATTTGTCAAATAATAAAATTAAATTAACTTATAAAACATGAGTTCTTCATTTTTTAGAGGCAAAACAACAAGTTTTAACATAAGTACATGTCGTTATTTGACGAATTTTAAAATCGATGTCCTATTTTGAATTTTGATTCTATGATAAATTTCGGACTAGTAAACAATACTTTTATTTCAAGATAATGTTTTCGCGAAACATGGTGTTAATTTTCAAAATTTGTCAAATAATAAATTTTTAGAGTGGAAAAAGCGAGAGTCATCACTTTATTGTGAGAAAAAAAAGGCTTCCTAGAGAGTTTTCTAAGAGCACCGAGAGTTAGCACCCGAGAGTGACATTGAGGTGTCACGCCATTTAACGTTCATAAACTTTTTCGAATAACGATATATAAATTATTAGGACGTATTTATATTTCTTACCATTTTTTTAAAACCCATCAGTTTCTTCCGACACAGATACGGAAAGGGCAGAGTTTCGGAATTTGTGGGGGGGTGGGTTTTTGTCCGAATATTTGTACCTGTGTCCCTAGACCGACACGTGTCAAGACTATTTCCGGGATATTGAATTTATTTTGAGCGTGGGGGCAGGGCGGCGTTGTGGTCTAATAAGTAATTAATACGATTAGAATTTATTACACATTTCTTCTTCTTTTAAAGAAGAAGAAAAGAAAATGTTATCCTAATGCCATCAAGAATCTTCTGGCATTCCGGGGTTTGAGGATAGATAGGAAAAAGATATGTAGAGAGGTGGGGGGGTATGCATGCCTAAGATGTACTACACTGTCCCGTCCCACCGATCTAAGATTTATTCCGAACGCTCATATGAAGCATACAATCCGGTCCCGCCTAAAGCACGAGAGGGATTCTCGAATGCCACTTAAATCAGAGGAGGAAGGAGATGTTTTCCTTCTCAGGAGGAGGAGTAGGAGACGTCCCCGAAGACGGTATTGTTGTAATTCTTTTGTTCAATTCATTCAAAACTTTGTTGGGCCGAGAGGGTGAGCTCGTCTATCCCATCCCACGTTGGAATCGGCAAAAATGAACGCTGGATTGGTCTTTAGCTCGGAATGGGATGGACAATTTCGAATTCTCGTCAAAGATTATCTCCTCATTCGGGTTGCCCCCTGCCACTCAAGTTTTGTTTGAGAAATTCTGTATTGAGATAAGAATTTGAGGCCTCTGAACTGATAATCAATCGTACATATCTTTCTGAGCATGATGAATATTTGTAAGAGATGATATTTATTGTTTTTCATAGTTTGACTAATGTTGTCTCTTTAAACATTTTTTTCGAAATCTCGTTAGATAAATACAATTGAATTGTGAATAGGTTTCGTATTCATCTTTTTCCATTAGTCAGACCTCAACTTCAAAATACTTTTTAACATATTCGCAATAGCCTTTTTCCGATTCATTATGTTTAAGCAGTTGAAATTTATGCTGTCATCAACCTTCTCGATCTCGAACCTATTGCCCAACGTGGATCTCGATTCTCAACAACCATAAGTAAGACACAGGTTATAGATAGTTGCATATGACTTAAAACGGGAAAGGCTGAAATGCCGGGGACAGCATATACCGTCCTAAGAAATTTCTTTTTTAATTGCAGCACTACTATTTGATGTGGAATTTATTTTTATATTTCGAAAATGAAGGTCTATATATTATAATAATAAAATATTGAAGAAAGCAAAATCCCAGCACCCCTTGATTTTCAGATTTTTGGTTTTATAGGGTTTAGTTGGAGTTGAGTTCCATCACTTTTGCCCAAATTTCATTTATAAAACTCGAAAACTATTACAATATAAAAAAAATGACCCAAATTTTTATAAACATGTCTTAGAAAGACAGTGAGTCTAGTTACAAATGAATTCCAAGCATTACGAACACTTTGAAATTAATTGCTAATTTTTATTGAAGTTGAAAACTACGTGAACAATGAAAAATTTCTAGATTAGTTCTAATTAAGAAGGCTACTTTGTAACCCACAAAAAATATATATTTCAAAACACGTTTGTAACTAATAGGAATGGGTATGGATATATATGGTATATAACTTAGGAATTGGGATAGGTCAAAAACCCGATTCAAATGGGTTATTCGAGTATAAATAATTTTCGAGTTCATATTATAAAAAAAGTTTTATGTATCATTTAATTAAATAATTAAATGATTGTTAATGAAATAGTAGGTTTAGGTAGGTCGTTACTGGAGGCCCTTTAGAGCTAATTCCCATGATTAAGTAAGGCCAAACCCAAACAGACTCCAGGAGAAGGTGGTGGTGGGATAGCATTTGGGCCTCGCGGTAGCAGCATGCCCCTTCTTTGGGGAGCCAGGAATAATAATAGATTTCACACGTAAACAGGTCCTTTCTTTCTTTTCTAAAGATTCCAGATGAATCCCCAATCACCTATACAACTTCTTTTGACTCTTTTTTTGTGGTTGTCGTAGTTTATCGGTGAATCGTCAGACTCGGAGACGACTTCTGGGTGGTGAAGTCCATGCGGCTTACGAATTAATTTTCAATTCATCATCTCTATGCTTTGATTTTTGTTTTTTTTTTGTCGGACAAAAATCAAATTAAAAATGAAGTTACCCAAAAAAAAGAAACGGGAGCGGCTAGGTTTTGCTTTTCTTTAATTACTTTAATTTTTTCCCAGGACACATTTCGATTACTTTGTAGAAGAAAAAAAGTGTTTGACACATTTCTATTATTTTGTAGAAGAACAAAAAAAGTGTTTCATGTAATAAATACATATTGTGGAGGTAGTGATAAGATATTCGGGTGTAGTTCATGCGGGAATCAATGAATATGTATTATTGAATACTCGAAGACACCCTTCTAAAGGGAGAGTATGTGGGTGGGGTGGGTGCAATCCAAGGGTTTCAGAGATTCTCGTATCGGCTAAAGAATTAAAAAGAAATTATTACAGTACGAGGGTCTAAGTTTTAATAGGATAAGTGATGGAATTCTCTTTTCTTTATCTCGATTAAAATTTAATTTTAACATCAACTAAGGAAGAAAAAACTTAATAATTAGTCTCCGAGAATAATAAATTAACTTTAAGTTAGTTTTATATTAAAGTTGATTAGTTTCTTGTGACCCAATAAAGAAATAATGAGTTACTGCTGTTGTTGTTGATAGGTAGGAGATTTTTCGTTTTTAATTTGGTTCTTTAAAGACTTTGTCTAATTTGAGTATCAGCTTGTCTCCCAATAAAAGAAAAGTACGATGTGTGTTCCGTTAATTATTTGGAAACAAGACCTAAGAAGGGTCCCGTTCCTTTGACATTTTCCACCATTACTTTTTAGGTGCCAGAAAATCAAAACCACTCGTTTCTTTTTAGGGTTTTGGGTGGGTTGCGTTTTAAAGTACACGTCGGGCGATGAATATCATTAACACGCGGACGCACTTTTCTTCTTCCCCCTTCTGAAAAAAATCTTGTGTCGTCCCCTGGTCCCAGGTTCCCTACACCACGATCCTTTCATTTGAATCCATTTATTATTTATTAAATAAAGTAAACAAATGTTAAAATGCCGACACCGAAAGACACACAAATGCCTACCCAAACACCAAACCAATCAGAACCAATGAAAACATTTTTTCCACGACGTCACCTAATAGAACACGATACGAAGAACCCAATCCTCCCTCCACTGAATTAACTGCCGCGGTTTAAACCATAACCCTTCCATAAATGTGCCAATGCCCAACCCCAACATCACCCAACTTCCATAGTGTTGGAGTGTGTCTAATTTATGGGCGAAGTTTGGTAGTAATATAATATCATTATTATTACTTGATCTTAGTATTATTACCTAGGTACCTACTTTTGAT
This sequence comes from Melastoma dodecandrum, assembly GCA_029817715.1. Taxonomy (NCBI): domain Eukaryota; kingdom Viridiplantae; phylum Streptophyta; class Magnoliopsida; order Myrtales; family Melastomataceae; genus Melastoma; species Melastoma dodecandrum. The sequence goes on along the minus strand of JARUPY010000397.1, from coordinate 4,050,872 downwards.
CTTCGCGTGCTTTACATACATTATCCGAAAGCGACCACCTCTCACCCACCACCCGCAAAATCCCAGAGAGACTGACTGTTCATTTATGTGTGTTCCGTTAATTATTTGGAAACAAGACCTAGGGTCCCTTTCCTTCGAATAGCACCAATACTTTTATTGTTTTGAGGAGAAGCAGGATGAGGAGGGTTTCGATTGTCATTATCACAAACACGCACTCTCCTTCTTTTTCCCTTCTGAAAAAGATCATGTACCGGATCCAACGCTCCACAGCCCAAACTCTCAAACTGACACCCAGCTCAAAGCGAAAACTTTTCTTTTTAATGTCCCCCAAAACCGAACCTAATAGAACACAAACGAAGATCTCAATCCTCTCTCCACTGAATTAACCCTTCCATAAATGTGCATTGCCACGCCCCAACCTCACGCCTAAACGCCCAAACCAGCAACATATGCTTCTTCTTACTCTTCTTTCTGCTGCTGCTTCTTTATTGATAATCCTATCAATTCAAAGCTTCTTTATTATGTTCGTTTCTTTATTTGATAATCCTATCAAATCAGTAATCTCAAGGTCCACAGAGAACATTTTTTTTTTAGAACAAAAGTGAGATATAATAAAAAATGAGTTAATGTATCTTTGGAATACAATTGAGTTTTGTTTTAAGGTAGTGATAAGTCATTCGTTGTTGTTCATATTCAAATCAGTGAATGAATTATTTATTATTGAATACTCGAAACAACCCTTCTGTTGACAATCAAATTAAAATTGAAAAAAAACAAGGAGAAGAAGAGAGGAAGAAGAAGAAGGTCCTTTGTGTCAAGCCTAAAAGAGAGAGTTTCAAAAATTTTTAAATCGGCAAGGCGAACACTTGGGGGCAGAATTATACCAACGTCTCTTCGTGTTTATGTTTTGGGTTTATAAAGAGTCGATTAATAAGGGAAGAAACAAAAAAGAATAATAAAAGGAAAAGAGTTTTGAATTAATTATCCTCTGATTTATGATTAATTTTAAGCGTTTATATTGAAGTTCATTAGTTTCCGTGAAAGCTATATAATGCAACAAAAACAATAAGATGAGTAGGATATTTCTGATTATATATGTATATATAATTGCAAAGACACATGGACTTTAATATGATTGGATTATAGAACAACATTTCTACAAAATTAAAGAAGAAAAGGAAATGATCTTTTGGATTATACGTGACGATGCCCTCCCCTCCCCATTCCCATAACCTTTTTCCCCTCCCCTCCTCCTCCTTCCCCCCCCCCCCCCCCCCCCCCCCCCCCTCCTCCTCCTCCTCGAGGGTTTGGATTTTCATTAACACAAGCCGCACTGTCCTTTTTTTTTTTTGACTTTTTCCTTCTGAAAATGGAGGTGGGTTTGGATCGTCCTTTCCGCTCACAACCTCACCACCAGTCTGTTCAGAAACCTCATCGGTTCCAATTCCCAAGAACCCTTCCACATATTTTCCCGTTCATCGAGGCTCAGGAAAAGGAGTGGGGCCCTGATTTACGACTACCTCCAAGGTTTTGCTTTTCTTCAATTACTTCTATTTTTTCCCAGAACACATTTCGATTATTTTGTAGAAGAAAAAAAAGTGTATGATGTAATGATAAGATATTCGGTTGTAGTTCATGAGGGAATCATTGAATACTCGAAGACACCCTTCTGAAGGGAGAGTATGTGGGTGGGGTGGGGGCAATCCCAGAGATTATAATAATAATCGAAGTAGAATTTTTTTTTTTGAATTCAAATCAAAACAAGAAATTATTTAAAAGGAAAATTTTGTTTCGTCTGAACAATGATTTTTATTTAAAAAAAAAATTATTACAATACGAGGGTCAAACTTTTAGAGTGATGGAATTCTCTTTTCCAACTAAGGACGAGTGGTGGACAAATAAATGCTTTTGACTTTTTGACGATTTTTTCATTTTCATTAACAAACGGACATCTTATTTCCCCTTCTGAAAAAAGTCATCCATCGTCCCCGGGACACTCCCTTCCCCGGAAGCGGCTAACGGTACGTGTACGTGAGACTTACGTAATTTTCTAATTAATACTAAAATTAGTAGTAAATTTTACTAAAAGTTGACCGTACTACTCAAATCAAAAAAGTAGTAAATTTTACTACTTTTTGGTCTTTTTTTAGTAAAATCAACGAAAATGTAGTATAAGATGTCGTAAATTTTACTACTTCTGAACTGTTCACCGCAGTGCAATTTTACTACTTTTACGCCGACTTTACTAAAACCTCATTTTTAGTAAAGTCAACGGAGAAGTAGTAAAAAAAGTAGTAAAATTTACTACATTTTCGTTGACTTTACTAAGAAAACCTCATTTTTAGTAAAGTCAGCGAAGATGTAGTAAAAAATGTAGTAAATTTTACTATTTTTTTTACTACTTCTCCGTTGACTTTTCTAAATTTGTCCTTTTTAGTAAAGTCAGCGTAGAAGTAGTATAAAAAGTAGTAAAATTTACTACTTTTAACTGTACAAATTATTTCGATAAGTAGTAATTGTTTACTACTTTCGCTGTGATTTTTAGTAAAATTGTGTTTGAGTTGGTAAAATTGGTAGTAAATAGGTAGGCTTTGTCGTAAATGTTTACTACTTTAAGCATGTTTTTACTAAAATAAGTAGTAAACTGTTACTATTTTGTAGGAGTTGACTAAGAAATTTTACTACTTTGAACAGTGTTTCCGAACCTAATTCCGAACCTAATTTTTCTAAATTTTGATGTGAAATGACTATTTTACCCCGGTTACTAGTATTATTACTACTTTACTGAATGCTTCCTCCATTTCGTTCGAACACTTTGTCCTTCCCGCCGATCGTCTTCGTTTCCTCTCCAAACCCATTCCGTCCGTTTGGTTTGCCGTTGCAGTGGAAGTCGAGGCGGGTCTCCTGGTTTGGACGACAAGGACATCAGGTGGTCGTCCTCTCCCTTTCTCGACCATTTTCTTCTGCCATTATGGTTTAGGGTCGGAATGGGTAGGACATCAGGTGGTCGTCCGACGCGGTAAGTTGGGTTTTTTTCTGCATTGTGGTTTCGTTATTTGTTTAGTTGAGTCAGTCGAGTTTTATAGTGAGGGTGTGTAGTCGTTTAAGGTTTCGTGACAGATTTGGGTTTCGGTTTGATAGTGGTTTGAGTGGGACTGGGTGATGGAGTGGGTGTTCAGTTTCGTGGTTTCGTGGGTGATTTGGTGTGACTGGGTGATGTACTGGGTGATGGAGTGGGTTTCGTGGGTGATTTGGGGTTCGGTTTGAATTCTGTTTGGTTTGAGTGGGGTGTAATGTGAAGTTGATTCGGTTTGATATGGTTTCCGTTGATTCGGTTTGTGATCTTTAGTTGATTTCCTATTTAGTTATTTCTTCGAAAGTGCAGATATGGAAGAAGAATTTGCAGAATTGCCAGGAGAAAATTCACCCGAGGCATTCGGTGATCACCCTCCAGAAGCTCCTAACGAAGGCAACACACCTGCTTCTGCTTCTTCTAAAAAGGAGAAGGCGAAGTGGCTGCGTAAAGACAAGGTAAATGTTGAACCATCATTGTTGTGAGTCATTATGATTCTAGTATTGAGGTAGTCTTCGTGTGTTTACTCAGGAGTACCTTTATACAAGGTGTAGTCCGCGGAAGTTGTTTTCTGTCCTGAATACATTTAATGATGCGAAGCGGGCAGCCCTTTCTGACTTAGGATTTCATGGGCTATTGCATTTGGCAAGTAGGCAAGTTCATCACAAGGCGTTGAAGTGTTGTCTTAAGTTGTTCGACCCCGTTAAGAGGGTAATGGTAATTGACGGTGTGGAACACCGAATGCAGTCTGCTGATGTTGAGGCCCTGATTGGCTTACCTGCTACGAAAGTCGGTGTCCCATTTAGTGGTCACATGGAGACCGTTCGGGATGAACTTAAACTTCACCTGAAGAGAGGGAAGATATCTCTGAAGTCCGTTGAAAGTACAATGATGGGAAGAGATTTTCCCGATGACCTTTGGAAGGCGGAGGTCGTACATTTCATACTAGGATGCTATCTGTGCCCGACAACTGCCTTCGATATTGACAAGGAGTACCTACTAGCCACACGGGATGTCGCAGCAATTTGTAAGTTTGACTGGGCCACTCACGTGCTTGATAATCTTTGTAGTCAAGTGAGGGCATTCAAAGGTCATCAGGGAACGTATATAGGAGGTTGCGTTCATCTACTGCTGGTGAGAACTTATAGTGAAGTGTTTGTTTAGCTTATTTATTGAGTTTAGAGTGAAGTGTTTACTCTGTACAAAATATTGTTAATGTTTGGTTTTGTTATTACATCCAGTTGTTTTATGCTTGCAAAAAGTCTGTTGAGGACAGCAGCTCAAGAAACACCAGTAGGACAATGCCTCGGTGTCGAGATTGGGATGATGAGCGGCTGAAAGCCATTTTCATAGTTGCCTATGCTGAAGTTGTCGATCTTGTAAGTTTTGTCCACCTTGTAATGCACGTACTTGTGTATTTATTACTATACGATGAGAAATTGTGTCAAAATGTAAGTAACAGGAAGAAGGTGATGTCGAAACTAATCCAGAGGAAGAAGTTGATCCTGCGAGCGACTCTGGCAAGATGGCAATTGTTATGCGTCGTCTGAAGGTAAGCTTAGTTCTGTGTTTGCTTATAATTTGGATTTGAAGTTTAATTTTAACATTGGCGTTGTATGTTTGACTTCATTACCAGACCGTGGAACTTTCTGTTATGAGACTCCATGCCAGTAATGAGCACATCATCCTGAAATTGAATTACATTCTCGCTGAAGTTAGAAGAGAAAGAGGGCGAGCAGGTGAACCTGTGAATCAAAAGACCACAGCTGGACATGATGGAGGGCAGGGAGAAGAGCCTGAAGGAGTCGCACCACCAAATGCTGATGACAATGTCGGGACCTGTGGTACAATCTCCACATACTCACCCACGTGAACGGGACACGGCCTTCAATGTACCTGAAGTTGAGGTTGGTCAACTATGATTTCGGAGAGAAGCTTGGTGCCGGTCCATCCTCCTCAGATGCAAGATAAATTGCCCGAAGGTTCAGACGATTATTCCGACCCTCGTGCGTTACAACTTGCTCGAGGTCTCAATAAACTATGCGCATTCTTTGGTACTTCGGAGGCTGTTAATGAGAAAGTTGACACTCTATCTGACCTCGGCTTGACACCATCTGAGGAAGGTGTGAAGTATTTCCTGTTTGGGAATAAAGGAAAGGAAAAGATGGTTGATGAAGATGTTAACACAGGGGTAGATGTTCCCACATATAACGAAGATGTTAAGACAGCAAAAGCATCTCAGCCAGAAGAGGAAGATGTTCCCATATATAAGGAAGATGTTAAGACAGGGGATCCCATAGATGCTGATCCGGAAGTTGTTCAAGACATGGAAGAGGTGAAGAGGGCGAGGAGGCTGAAGTTCATTTGAAGGTGAAGTATCATTACATTGCATTGTGTAAATAGCTGCAACAGTGAATGCAAATTGAATTACATTATCGTATTCACGACAGGAAAGTGGATCATCGACCACAACTGTCCTCTTCAGAAAGACCACACGACGTACGACTGAGCGGAAAACCGTCGGTGTTCAAGAGCTCCCCGTTTGTCCCCCAAAGCCGGTTACAAGGGCCAGGAAGCAATTATTTGTGAATTCAAGTCAAAACAAGAAATTATTTAAAAGGAGGAGGAGAAGGAGAAGGAGGAGAAGAAGGAGAAGAAGGAAAAGAAGGAGGAGAAGGATGAGGACGGTTGGATTGTCATTATCACAAACACCCATTCTCCTTCTTTTTCCCTTCTGAACACAAACAAAGATCTCAATCCTCTCTCCACTGAATTAACCCTTCCATAAATGTGCCTTGCCACACCCCAACCTCATGCCAAAACGCCCAAACCAGCAACATGTTCCCCCTCGGCCTCCTCCACTATCCAAATCACCGCTCAACCATAGCTGCCGTCGGGGAAACCTCATTGCATCTCCGCTCACAACCTGACCTCCCGTCTGTTCCGAAACCTTGTTGGATCAAATTCCCACGAAAACCATTCAACATATTTCTCGTTCATCGAGGACCTGACACGAAGGAGAAGGAGGCGGCCCTGATTTACGACTACCTTCGAGCAGGCGGGTACTTTCCCTTCTTAGATGTTGAGAGCCTGATGCCCGGAAAGAAAATTCCCGATGGGATAGATGAGGCACTCTGTGAGAGCAAGCTCGGAGTCATCATCTTCTCCCCCAGATTTGGAGAGTCACAGCACTGTCTTGACGAGCTCGTCAGACTTATGGAGATGGGGAAGCCGCTCCTTCCCATCTTCAGCAACATTGAGCCATCCGAGCTGAGGGTAGCAGAATATCGCATGCGACGGGGTAATGCGGCGAAGGTAAAAGAGTATATAGATGCTCTGGATGAAGCGAAACAAGTCAGCGGCCTAAGATTCCAACGCAGCACCGGGTAAGAGCTTAAACAAATCCCCAGGAGCGGTTGTTGCTGGTGTCTGTTTATTTCTGGGAGATTCTTGTGAGGGTTTTATTATTGTTGTGCGAGTATTGTTCTCGAATATGTGACTGGGGTTTCTCCTCCTCGCTCAGGAATTGGTCCAAACTGGGGAGGGACACGGTGATGGCAGTCGACGGGATATTTGTCGAATTAGGGGAAGAATGTCGTCCTCGTGGCGAGGGCAGTCCTGGTTTTTACCCAGCACGCGAGTGATACAACAGCGCTTGGGGGCACCGGACAAGGTTAATGAGGCGTGGGTGCAAGTTTTGCGGTAGGAAAGGCGGGCAGTAGCCTCGCCCACGATCTGCGTCCTTCGTTTGCTTGCATTTTTTGGGACGGCAGGACATATATGCTTCTTATTCTTCTTTTTGCCTACTTCTTTTCCTAGAAAGGAACGGCAAACATATGTTGCTTCTGCTTCTTTCCTCGTGACCTGGACCGGGAAATGGACGAGGGATCTCACTTTATGTAAATGATTACCTCCGTTTTGTCTTCTTTAATATGCGACCGTAAAGTGTCTGAGAAATGGAGTAGGGACTCACTTTATGTAAATGTTTACCTCCGTTTTGTTTTCTTTAATTAATTATTATTATGTGACCGTAAAGTGACTGCGAAATGGAGGAGGGACCTCACTTTATGTAAATGTTTACCTTTAATTAATTATTATTATGTGGCCGTAAAGTGACTGAGAAATGGAGGAGGGATCTCACGTCATGCAGACTTCACCGAAGGAGAAACCCTAACTCGTTTCGCGGGGTTGGCACGCGCAAAAACGGCGAAGTCACGTGTGCGGGCCCCAATATGTTTTTTTAATTAATTATTATTATGGACAAGGCAATGGAGGAGGGATCTCACTTTATTTCTGCCTCCCTTCGTATCATCACGAACGATAATCCTATCAATTCAAAGTTTCTTTACGTAACACTAAGAGGGGGTGAATTAGTGTTAATCTCCAAATTCGGATTTTAACGTTTTTTCGTTTTACCCCGCAGCGGAAGGAAGTTTCTGTAACACAGAACCTTAGATAGGTTTCTGTACAACAGAACGTTCAAGTGTGTTCGCAATTTGTTTGATTGGACACAAGTATTTTTATAGTAGTTCAGCAAATTGCTTACGTCCACTCTTCACCCAAATATTTGGATGGTTTCCACTCAAATGTATCTCAGTACAAATTACACAAGTGATAGCAACTAAAATCAGACCCGTAGGTTCTGTACAATAGAGGCTTGAGTGGCAGAGCACAGACCAGAATGTTCTGTACCGTAGAGGTTTGTTACAAAGCACAAACACCGAGGTTCTGTACTATAGTAACTTAGGCTCAATACATACCAGAAGGTCCTGTATCGTAGAGAGTAAGGCAAAACACAGACTAGAGGGTTCTGTGTCGAAGAGAGTGAGGCACAACACAGACCAGAGGGTTCTGTGTTGAAGAGAGTGAGGCACAACACAGACCAGAGGGTTCTGTGTCGAAGAGAGTGAGGCACAACACAGACCAGAGGGTTTTGTGTCGAATATGTTAACCTTCTATAGCACAGATCAAGTGATTCTGTACTAGAGACGTCAACCTTCTATAGAACAGATCCAAGGATTCTGTATCACAGAAGGTATAGCACAGACCGTAAGGTTCTGTACCGAGTATGTCAATCCACAACAGAAGGTTCTGTATAGGAAAATGACTTAGTGGAGAAGCACAGATCTGAAAGATTCTGCACCAAGGGTAGTCGACTTTCTACTGAACAGACCGTGAGGTTCTGTAGTAAAAGTGACAAGGAAAATGTATGCACAGACCCGTAGGATTCTGTACTACAGAGAGTTGTACAGACCGTAAGGTTCTGCACTAAAGTAGATTCAGACCTTAAGGTTCTGCTCTACAGGAGGTTGTACAGATCCGAAGATTCTGCACTACAGGAGGTTGCACGCGTTAACGTGACTAACAAGAAAGCAAATGCGCAATCCCTCAAGAATAACGACTTCGTGGCGTACCCCACGCGAGTACGTAGCGAACCCTACGCAAGCAGACAACGTTCCCTTTGTCTTAGGGTGGACAACGTATCATTTGTCCTAGGATGAAAAGCGTGCCCTCTGTCCTGGGGTGACAGCCTTCCTCCTGTCCTGAGGTGACAGCCTTCCTCCTGTCCTGAGGTTGAACAGCGTGCCCTCTGTCCTGGGTGACAGCCTTCCTCCTATCCTGAGGTGGCAACCTTCCTCCTGTCTTGAGGTGACAGCCTTTCTCCTATCCTGAGGTGACAGCCTTCCTTCTGTCCTAAGGTGACAACCTTCCTCTTGTCCTGAGGTTCCTGCACACAGAGCTCTACACAACAGAAGCTGGTTAGTCCCTCACCTTTTGTGCTCCCGAGGTTCAGCCCTTCTCTCCGACCCGCTGCACGTTGATCACACGACCTCCAGCCGTGCCTTCAGCCAACGTATCTTGCAGTTTCCAGTCGAGTCCCTCGTGCCCCCGAGTCACTCTCCCAAAAGGTTTCACCAACGATGCAGCTTCCGCCGGTAGTGCTCCTCGTGTGACTAACTCGAACGAATGAAAGAATGAAAGCTCAAGCACACGCTCTCTCTTGATAGAATGGGAGAAGAGAAAATGAATTGTCTGATGGATACAATGGGAGAGAGAGCATGGCTATTTATATACACGGTTCAAAGAGTAAAATACAAAAGGGAAAATATAAAAACGTAATCTGCAAAATAAGAAATTAAAAGTTAGTTTACATAATAAACAGAATGATATACACGTGCAAGCATTCAGAAAATAAATCAGAATAAGATTATGATATATTTTCCATGAATAGTGCACCACAGAAGGTATCGCAGAAGGTTCTGCTTGATAACCTTCTACAGATGGAAACAATCGTTGATTTGTTTCCAAATGACTTGAAGTCAATTCCATCCTGATAAAAACACACGTGAGAGTGTATCTGGACAGGTGGTAGTGATAGGTATCCAAATAATGGTCATATAGACGTCGTAAGAGCTTACAGAAGCCTATAGACGAACTAGTAGAACCTTTCCATAAATAGAGATCTTATTTCCTTTTGTAAGATATATTATCTCCAATATGATTATTTGGAAATCAAATCATGGTAATCTGATTAGACGAATATCTTAATCAGATAATGTATATTTCGTAATTAAATAATTGATAACTAATCATTTAATTACAAGAATAATTCTTACATAAAGCCCTTAACATAAGAAGCTTCTGTAGAATAGAATGTTCGACCTTCTGTAGTACAGAGGGTCCGGTTCATCATCAAAACCGTCCTAACAATCTCCCCCTTTTTGATGATGACAAAACATTCATCGTTGAGGGAAATGTTTTCGCAAGAACTCCCCCTAACTCCCCCTTAATAGGTGAGAGTATGAGTCTCGCGTTTTTACAGAACCATAAGGTTTCTGTGAAACAGAGCATAGAAGCTTCTGTTAAGGCTACAGAGCACAAAGGCTTCTGTGATTTATACAGAGCGTGGAGCTTCTGTATTTAGCCCGACAAAAATGATGGTATTTCATTTCTGCACTCCCAGCAATAGTGACTTTAAAAAGATCACGAATCGCATTCCCTGCAGAAGGTTGCGATTATGAGCTGTATCAGTCTCATAGGCTTCTATACCGTAGATGGTATAGCCTTCTACGACCCATTGAGTTATAGAAAATCAAGGATTCTTCTATAACCAATACAGAGCTAGGTACTCCCCCTCAACACAATTTTCTCCCCCTTTTTGTCACATCCAAAAGAAGATGAATGTAGGTTGATAAAGAAGAGTAAATTTCTTGCAGAAGGTATGACATGTCGTTCATAACCAACATGCAGAAGGTAGTTTTAATTCTCACAGAGGGTAGAGCAGAGAGTGCAAAACCGTCATGCGGAATGTGATGCAGAAGGTATGACAGAAACTTCAAATACCATTCATGCAAAGGAGTTGTGTCCAACAAATTGGCACTTATTACAATCTAGAAGACCACAGAAATCAGTTTTTGGTCTAGCTAGAAATGCATAAAAGAAAAAGAAACAGCAACTAAGGAGATCACTCCTCAGACTCAGCAGAATCCTTTTCCAGAAGTTTGCGCAGAAGCTTGTCCTGGCGTTCCACTAAGCGAAACAGGTCAGTGACCATTCGCTGAAGGACGCGGATGTCTTCCCCAAGATTGAGGAGAGCAGTGTTATCCACAGGGACTTGAGCTTCAGCAGATGATGAAGGACGTCTCCGACCAGCAGGCTTAGCAGCAGAGGGTCGAGCAGAAGATGCTTCAGCATTCTTCTTGGCCTCTAGAAGCTTATCCTCATCATCACGCGCAGAATCCTGTGACTTCCCTTTCAGGGTCCAGGTAGAGCCCTTCCTCACATAATGCATGCTGGCTATAATTTGTTGTCCAAAAGTGCCAACTTTCCACTTTTCTTGAAAAGTAGAAGCATCAGTAGAGACACGAGCTAATTTCAGAAGGCCGGCGATTACCTGGCCATAAGGGAGAGCTTTCCCAGCCGTATTGCAGCATCTTTTCATGAGGGAGAACACCGGCAAACCAAGATTAAAGGGAGTGCCTTTCAGGATATGAGCCATCAACGTCGCATCATTGGAGGTGATGGTGTCGATGCTTCCAGTTCTTGGTAGAAGGCAGAACAGAACCACTCGATGCAGAATACGAGTTTTGAGATCCAGCTTGGTGGACTCAAGGTACTTGGTCGCTTGAACCTTCTGTCCCAAGATGATGCTATTGGATTCTTCTTTTCCCATGTCCATCAGAGATCATATTCCTCATAGCAGAACAATTGATTCACATCATGGGCAGAGAATACCAGTGTGACCCCTTCAATGACTGTCTTTATGAACTTGGCATGCGGGCCCTGTTCATGGAACGTGATGTTCGCATAGAACTCTCTCAAACGAGAGACAGGCAGCTCTGCATAGGTCTCACAGAAGGTTCTCAAACCGATTCTATCCAGCAGAGGGGCAATATCAAGTCCATTAGCCGCAAACCAGTTAAAATCGATCCGCTTAAAGGTGGAAATCTGCCTACCCGCAGCATCACATTTAGGCAGTTTATCATCAGCCAAAACAGTTTCTATCTCCTTCTTAGAGACAAGAGGATTTATCGGAAAGATAAACGAATCCAGGTCCTCTGTGAAGGTGTCCTCAGGAACAAGTTTCTCGGGGGACTTGGTCTTTTTGGCAGCCATATCAATGGTAGAGGTGATGACCGTCTCGGGCTCTTTCCATTTCAGCCTGGTCCTAGAGGAGACTCCTCCGGGTTTCATGGCATCATGGAGAAGCTTTTTGGTAGGAGTGACCGCAGGCTTCTGCGAAACCTTCTGAAGCTCAGAAGCTACTCCTTTCAGCTTGAGATCAGGAGAGACAGTGACGACCGGAGTAGGAACTTCCGTGTCAGCCTCACCAGGCACATCATCAGCAGGGGGGATCTCCACCTCCTCATCAGACGCGACAATCTCAGCAGTAGGGGCGACAGGGAGTGTATCACTTGTCGCAGTAGAACCTTTGACAGAGGCCTTAGGAACAGAGCACTCAGGCACAGAAGGCTCAGAGACAGAGGGTTCCACCGTCATGACGATCGGAGGTTCCTTCTGGGTTGTATCTTCCACGGAGACTTGGACTTTTGAGGGCCCTTCGTCTGTGGAGATGAGAGGCATGCCATCGAGAGTCTCAACGGCAGTAATGGTCTGGTCCTTCGCAGGAGAGATGGGTTTCTCCGGCGAGGAAAGGGGTGGAGTCCTGCTCGCAGATGATGCAGGCTTCTCCGATCCAGAAGCGCGAGCCTTCTTTCTTCTGGCCTTAGCCTTTTTCCTCAGGGATTTCACTTTGGGTGCCATGGACACAGAGAAATCGAAAGTTTCGAGGTTAGGGCAAGAACAAGGAAGTTTCAGGGTTGAAGATGAAGTGTGAAGAAGGAGAGTCACGGTTAATGATTTTAACCAGCCTCCGAATGCCTTCTTTTTGGGAAGAAAATATTCTCCCGCCCAAAATACTCATGATTTTGATTTTTCAAGATGAAAAACTGTCATTTCATGAATGACATGCATTAGAATATATGGGGAATATTTGTTTCCTTATTATAATAGGAAATCTGACGGTTCTGCAACGCAGAAGGTGGTTTCATAACCTTCTGTTGCAAGCTTCTTCAGTGTAGAAGAGTCAAATATTATGGATATTATATCCAAAATATATTATTAGGATTATTAATTTCCTAATAGAAACGATATTGATCAGAACAAATATTTTATTTGATTCTAATTATATCTAAATATTTTATTGGATGATAATTGATATCTCTAGACGTAAACTTCCAATTAATTGGAAATTACCAAAATTAGATTTAAGGTATACATATCGTTATACCTTCTATAAGATAGATGGTGAAATTCAAGCTTCTATTGTATAGAAGGCTAAAAATTCTACCTTCTATAGTGAAGAGTACAAGCATGTACCTTCTGTAGAGTAGAAACAGAAGATTATACCTTCTGTAATGAAGTGCACAAATAAATGTACCTTCTATATGGCAGAGTGTAGATGATTCTACCTTCTATGATGAAGTGTACGAAAGTGTACCTTCTGTAGTAAGTTTTTGAAGTTCTTACTTAACTTATTGTCTTCTGAAAGACATTAAAGAGGATGGCAGATTCCTAATTCACTTCTGAAAAAGAAAAATTTTTCTTTGTCCAGAGGTTTAGTAAAGATATCAGCCAATTGGTGTTCAGTGTTAATGTATTCCACATTAACAGAACCCTGTTGTACATTATCTCTCAGAAAGTGATGTCTGAGTTCGATATGCTTCGATCGAGAGTGATATACTGGATTCTTAGCTAGGCTAATAGCACTAGTATTATCACATTTGATCGGAATTTTTGTAAATGAGAGACCGTAGTCCTCAAGTTGTTGTTTCATCCACAGGAGTTGTGCACAGCAGCTTGCAGCTGCTATATATTTAGCTTCTGCAGTGGAGAGGGCAACAGAAGTCTGCTTCTTAGAAAACCATGAAATCAACTTGTTTCCCATGAGCTGACAAGTACCACTTGTACTTTTTCTGTCTACCTTACTTCCTGCGAAGTCTGCATCCGAATATCCGGTGAGATCAAAGTTTGATTTCTTTGAATACCAGATGCCAAGGTTTACAGAACCCTGTAGATATCTAAAGATCCTCTTGACCGCAGTCATGTGAGATTCTTTAGGTGCTGATTGAAATCTAGCACAGAGACACACACTAAACAGTATGTCAGGTCTAGAGGCTGTAAGGTACAAAAGAGAACCTATCATGCTTCTGTAGAGCTTACTATCCACTTCTTTACCGTTTTCGTCTTTGTCCAATTGAGTATTTGTGCCCATTGGAGTAGACAAAGGTTTCGTGCCTTCTAGGCCGAATTTCTTCAGAAGCTGCTTAGTGTACTTTTCTTGATGTAAGAATGTACCTTCTGCAGATTGCTGAATTTGTAAACCAAGGAAGAACGTAAGTTCTCCCATCATGCTCATCTCAAACTCACTTGTCATGAGCTTGGAGAATTCATCACAGAGCGTTTCATCAGTTGATCCAAAGATAATGTCATCGACATAGGTCTGGACAACAATGAGATGATTGCTTCTGTGTTTGAGAAAGAGAGTAGTATCTACTCTTCCTCTATTGTAGCCCTTTTCGACAAGGAATGTGCTAAGTCTCTCATACCATGCTCTAGGAGCCTGTTTAAGACCATATAGAGCTCTGGAGAGTTTATAGACGTAGTTTCTGTGTTGCAGATCCTCAAAACCAGGAGGTTGACTTACATAGACCTCTTCCTTAATTTCTCCATTGAGGAATGCACTTTTTACGTCCATTTGGTACAACTTAAAATTGTTAAAACATGCATAGGCTAATAACATTCGTATTGCCTCGAGTCGAGCTACAGGAGCAAATGTCTCATCAAAGTCGATACCCTCTTGTTGAGAGTATCCCTTAGCAACGAGTCGGGCCTTGTTCCTCACAATAATGCCGGACTCATTTAGTTTGTTCCTGTAGATCCATTTAGTTCCAATGATGGAACGATTGTCAGGTTTAGGAACAAGTGACCACACTTTGTTCCTTTCGAATTGATCAAGCTCCTCTTGTATAGCAAGTATCCAATCTGGATCCTTTAGAGCTTCATCAATATTCTCTGGCTCTTTCTGTGATAGAAAAGCCGAGTGTTCACAGAAGGCGTTTACAGAACGTCTTGTCTGTATGCCTCTGTTAAGATCTCCTATGACTTGGTCTATAGGATGCCGTCTTTGATAAAGAGCAGGTGCTCTAATATCATTTTGCTGATCATTCCGAGAATGTTCTTCAGAATTATCATTCGTTTGTTCAAGGTTATTTTTAGACTCTTGAACAGAAGGTTCACCTTTCTCTTTCGTAGAGGGTGAAATTTCTACAGCATCTTCTGTAGGTTCTAGAGATATAACATCTCTTGTATTGATAGTAGGAAGGTCATTAATTTTTACATTAATAGACTCCTCTATAGTAGAAGTTCTTTTGTTTAGAACTCTGTAAGCTTTGCTAGACAAAGAGTATCCAACAAAGATTGCCTCATCTGTCTTAGCTTCGAACTTTCCCAAATTGTCCTTAGAAGGTCTCAAGATAAAACATGGACTTCCAAAGGAGTAGAAATAGGATATATTCGGTTTTCTTGCCCTGTATAATTGATAGGGAGTTTTCTCAAGTATGGGTCTGAGTAGAACCCTATTTGATATGTAGCATGCTGTATTAACAGCTTCTGCCCATAGGTTCTGTGGAGCAGAGCTCTCACACATCATGGTTCTAGCCATGTCTATTAGAGTTCTATTTTTCCGTTCTGCTACTCCATTCTGTTGAGGAGTATAAGGAGTAGAAAAATTGTGATCGATACCATGTTCGTCACAGAAAGTAGCGAAGTCATGGTTTTCAAACTCAGTACCATGATCTGTTCTTATAGCTTTTACAGAAGATCCAATTTCATTATGTAGTTTCTTAGATAGCTTAATGAAAGTTTCAAAAGCATCGCTTTTGTGAGTTAGAAATTTAACCCACGTGTATCTAGAGTAGTCATCAACTACAACTAGACAGTACCTTCTACCGCCGACACTCTGAACTCTAGTAGGTCCGAATAGATCCATATGTAGAAGTTCAAGAGGTTGAGAAGTAGAAACTTCATTCTTGGATTTGAATGAAGATTTAGTTTGTTTTCCAAGTGAACATGCTTCACAAAAGCTGTCATGCTCAAAACGGATATTGGGTAATCCCTTAACCAAATCCTTTTTCACAAGCTTGGATAACAATTTGAAGTTGGAGTGTCCCAACCTTCTATGCCATAGTAGGCTTTCATCTTTGACTATCAGAAGGCAGTTTTCTGTAGTACAGAAGCTATTCTGAGTCAAGGTATAGATGTTCCTCTTACGAGTCCCAATGAAGCGAACTTCATTGTTCAGGATTCCGGAACACTTGTCTTGATCAAAAGTTATTTTATAACCTTTGTCACAAAGCTGGCTAATGCTCAGCAAATTATGTTTGAGTTCTGTAACCAACAGAACCTCATCGATGACCATGGAGTCAGAACTTCCAATGGTACCTTTGCCAATGACAGAGCCTTTGCTATTGTCACCGAATTTAACTGACCCTCCACATTGTAGAGTCAGTTGAGAAAATTTGGATGGGTCTCCGGTCATGTGCCTGGAGTATCCACTATCCAGATACCATTCGCTTTCAATAGTTTCTGTTTGAAAGCAGGTATGAAGTTCATTTTGAGCTTCTGTGTGAGTTTTGAAGCACATTTGTGCTTCCTCATCATCAGAATCATCAAGTTCTGCCCAAGTAGAAATTGCTTTCTTGAACTTGTATTTAGGAGAAGGTTTCTCCTTTTCTTTAAGAAAAGGACATTCTGTTCTGTAGTGTCCTTTCTTTTTGCATTCAAAGCATGTGACCGACTTTGGGTCCATGTTATTTTTCTTCTCCTATTGAAGCGCTTTTTGGAGGCGAACCGCAAAAGGCGTTTAGCTATCATTGCGAGTTCATCATCCGAATCAGCTTCTGCTTCATCATCCGAACCTTCTGTAGGTTCTTCTGATGCTCTGAAAGCAATGGGTGCTCTCTTTATATCTGGTTGAGAGGATCTTTCCATCTCATACGAGATTAAGGAGCTCATCAACTGATCTAGTCGAAGAGTAGAAAGGTCTTTAGCTTCCTCTATAGCCGTTTTCTTAGCTTCCCATGATTTGGGTAGAGTGCGCAGAACCTTTCGAACTAGTTTAGAGTTTTGATAGGTTTTGCCCAAATGAGTTAGGGCATCAACTAGAAGGTTGAGTCTCTGGAACATCTGTTCTACAGATTCATCAGCTTTCATAGTGAAGTTTTCGTATTGGTGAATTAAAAAACTCACCTTAGTTTCTCTTATCTGGTCTGTCCCAATGTACATGGTTACAAGTTTATCCCAGATTTCCTTGCCCGAAGTGCAAGTTGAAACTTTGACGAATTCACCTTCTGACATAGCATTGAACATCAAATACTTTGCCATTTTAGTGAGTCGTCTGATCTTAAGGTATTCCCGTGTAGGATGACCTTCTCGATTAAATCGTTGGTTCTCTAGTATAGAAGGAGGACCATATTCTATATAAGACCACAAGTCTTCGTCAATAGTATCAACAAATGCACTCATACGAATTTTTCAATAGGCAAAATTCTTACCATCGAAAATGGGAGGATTCCCAACAAGTGGTTTAGGCACATTATAGTTTTCAGCCATGTGTTCGATTCATATAGAGTATTATGCTTCTATAGAATAGAACGTTGACGAATACAACCTCAACAAAGACGCAAGCCTCTGGTGGGTAGAAGTCAGTCGTCAAGTTAACAATCAGGCCTCTGTTAATCAGAGCGCGAGTGTCAATATGCCAGACCTGAGAATTTTCTTTCAGGTGGCAGTTGTTGAATTCTCGCAGAGCAGCAAGCTTCAGCAGAATAGAAACAAAATGCCAAATGTGATATTTACAGAAATTTTGCTTCCGTAGAATGTACCGTATGCTTCTACAAAGTAGAGCAACAAATCGTTTCTCACAGAACAAGGTGCTTCTGTGGGACAGAGGTTAAATTCTGATAAAGCGTAGGCTTCTACAGAATAGCAACAGTCACAGAGCTAATAGCTTCTGTGGAGAAAAGTGTGTAGCTGATACGAGCTTTTCAAGGATCTTACAACAAGATGTTAAGCCTCTGTTGAATCCGCTCTGATACCAATTGTAACACTAAGAGGGGGATGAATTAGTGTTAATCTCCAAATTCGGATTTTAACGCTTTTTCGTTTTACCCCGCAGCGGAAGGAAGTTTCTGTAACACAGAACCTTAGATAGGTTTCTGTACAACAGAACGTTCAAGTGAGTTCGCAATTTGTTTGATTGGACACAAGTATTTTTATAGTGGTTCAGTAAATTGCTTACGTCCACTCTTCACCCAGATATTTGGATGGTTTCCACTCAAATGTATCTCAGTACAAATTACACAAGTGATAGCAACTAAAAGCAAACCCGTAGGGTTCTGTACAATAGAGGCTTGAGTGGCAGAACATAGACCAGAAGGTTCTGTGCCGTAGAGGTTTGTTACGAAGCACAAACACTGAGGTTCTGTACTATAGTAACTTAGGCTCAATACAGACCAGAAGGTTCTGTATCGTAGAGGGTAAGGCACAACACAGACCAGAGGGTTCTGTGTCGAAGAGACTTAGGCACAACACAGACCAGAGGGTTCTGTGTCGAAGAGAATGTGGCACAACACAAACCGAAGGGTTCTGTGTCGAAGAAGCTTAGGCACAACACAGACCGAAGGGTTCTGTGTCGAAGAAGGTAGGCACAACACAGACCAGAGGGGTTCTGTGTCGAAGATGTTAACCTTCTATAGCACAGATCAAGTGATTCTGTACTAGAGACGTCAACCTTCTATAGAACAGATCCAAGGATTCTGTATCACAGAAGGTATAGCACAAACCGTAAGGTTCTGTACCGAGTATGTCAATCCACAACAGAAGGTTCTGTATAGGAAAATGACTTAGTTGAGAAGCACAGATCTAAAAGATTATGTACCAAGGGTAGTCGACCTTCTACTGAACAGACCGTGAGGTTCTGTAGTAAAAGTGACAAGGAAAATGTATGCACAGACCCGTAGGGTTCTGTACTATAGAGAGTTGTACAGACCGTAAGGTTCTGCACTAAAGTAGATTCAGACCTTAAGGTTCTGCTCTACAGGAGGTTGTACAGATCCGAAGATTCTGCACTACAGGAGGTTGCACGCGTTAACGTGACTAACAAGGTAGCAAGTGCGCAATCCCTCAAGGATAACGACTTCGTGGCGTACCCCACGCGAGTACGTAGCGAACCCTACGCAAGTAGACAACGTTCCCTTTGTCTTAGGGTGGACAACGTATCCTTTGTCCTAGGATGAACAGCGTGCCCTCTGTCCTGGGGTGACAGCCTTCCTCCTGTCCTGAGGTGACAGCCTTCCTCCTGTCCTGAGGTTGAACAGCGTTCCCTCTGTTCTGGGGTGACAGCCTTCCTCCTGTCCTGAGGTGACAGCCTTCCTCTTGTCCTGAGGTGACAGCCTTCCTTCTGTTCTAAGGTGACAACCTTCCTCTTGTCCTGAGGTTCCTACACACAGAGCTCTACACAACAGAAGCTGGTTAGTCCCTCACCTTCTGTCTTCGCGAGGTTCAGCCCTTCTCTCCGACCCGCTGCACGTTGATCACACGACCTCCAGCCGTGCCTCTAGCCAACGTATCCTGCAGCTTCCAGTCGAGTCCCTCGAGCCCCCGAGTCACTCTCCCAAAAGGTTTCACCAACGATGCAGCTTCCGCCGGTAGTGCTCCTCGTGTGACTAACTCAAACGAATGAAAGAACTAAAGCTTCAAGCACACGCTCTCTCTGATCAGAATGGGAGAAGAGAAAAATGAATTGTTTTATGGATACAATGGGAGAGAGAGCATGGCTATTTATATACACGGTTCAAAGAGTAAAATACAAAAGGGAAAATAAAAAAACGTAATCTGTAAAATAAGAAATTAAAAGTTAGTTTACATAATAAACAGAATGATATACACGTGCAAGCATTTAGAAAATAAATCAGAATAAGATTATGATATATTTTCCATGAATAGTGCACCACAGAAGGTATAGCAGAAGGTTCTGCTTGATAACCTTCTACAGATGGAAACAATAGTTGATTTGTTTCCAAATGACTTGAAGTCAATTCCATCCTGATAAAAACACACGTGAGAGTGTATCTGGACAGGTGGTGATGATAGGTATCCAAATAACGGTCATATAGAGGTCGTAAGAGCTTACAGAAGCCTGTAGACCAACTAGTAGAACATTTCCATAAATAGAGATCTTATTTCCTTCTATAAGAAATATTATCTTCAATATGATTATTTGGAGATCAAATCATGGTAATCTGATTAGACGAATATCTTAATCAGATAATGTATATTTCGTAATTAAATAATTGATAACTAATCATTTAATTACAAGAATAATTCTTTCATAAAGCCCTTAACATAAGAAGCTTCTGTAGAATAGAATGTTCGACCTTCTGTAGTACAGAAGGTCCGGTTCATCATCAAAACCGTCCCAACACTTTATTATGTTTGTTTCTTCATTTCATAATCCTATCAAATCAGTAATCTAAAGGTCCACAGAGAATATTTTATTTTTTAGAACTAAAGTGAGATATAATAAAAATGAGTTAATGTATCTTTGGAATACAATTGAGTTTTGTTTTAAGGTAGTGATAAGCCATTCGTTATTGTTCATATTCAAATCAATGAATGAATTATTCATTATTGAATAAAGAGTCGATTAATAAGGGAAGAAAAAAAAAGAATAATCGAAGGAAAAGAGTTTCGAATTGATTATCCTCTGATTTATGATTAATTTTAAGCGTTTATATTGAAGTTCATTAGTTTCCGTGAAAGCTATATAATGTAATAATAATAATAAGATAAGTAGGATATTTCTGATTATATATGTATTTATAATCCGAAAGACATGTGCTTCTTCTTATTCTTCTTTCTGCTGCTGCTGCTTCTTTTTCTCGAACGGCACGGCAGAAAACAAAGTTTTCTTCTTCTTTCTTCCTCGCGATCTGTATCGGGAAATAGAGGAGGGATCTTACTTTATGTCCATTTGTTGTACATCACGCAAACTAAAAAAAACAAAAAAAAAAAAAAACAAAAGCTATTTCTGTACCGAGATAGACGGGGACGAGGGGTGGACATGTCCACCGCCTTGTTTTTTAAAAAAAAAAATTAAAATTATGCATAATTAAATAAAATAATTTAATTTAACCTCCTTAAACTTCTTCTCATTCAATTTGTCCTCCTTTCAGTTTTTTATGGCTTAATCACTGCATACCAGTAAAAGAAGTTGTACCATATTTGAAGGAAGAGAAGACCCTTTCAGGCCCACTAATTATTCATGAGCCGTTCCAAATTCAATTTTTAATTATTAAGCTCAACAAAAAGTTAAATTTTTTTCAAGAAAATATTTTTCTAAATAATATAAATATGAAATTTCAAATCTATTGGTGCCTTCTAAAACAAAAAATAGGCTTGATGTTCCCCCTAAAGTCCTTAATCTCGCAATAATAGGCTTTACCCGGACAGATTGAAGTGGTATAAATGTCTGAGGAGGAAGCCTCTGATCCATTAAGTACTGTCATGAAATATAGATAAATACACAGAAAAACACAATAAGTGAAATGCATGTTGGATGGTGTAAAGACGCGTAAATTCAAATCCCTCTAAAGGCAACACCTACTTTTTATGAATTCCTTGCAAAAACCCAAAAGTTGCTCTTTTATATAAGTAACTCAAAAGCTCCTTTTTTATATAAGTAACTCAAAAGGTCTTTTAGTTTGTCTTATCAATGATCCTAATGAATTCAATTAACTATTTGAATTTCACGACAAATCAATGAAATGCCATCAAAGCATCAAGTCCAGGTATTGCTAAGCATTCCCTTAAATATGACAGGCTACATATTTATCAGAATACATCTGTTTGTGGAGTTTTGATCCTATGTACGGCATTACAACAAAAAGAGAGAGAAAAGGAAAATTTTCAAATTTGACAGAAGGTTTCAAAATTCTTCAAATAATTGCCCTAAATCGCACTGACAAAATCAAGGTTTAAGTGAGAAGGAATTAGACATTCATAACCTCAACTTTAATGCCTGGAAACATACCTTTTCAAGAGAGGTATTTTGCGAATTTCGAATTAAAGTCAAGGTTTCCTTTTTTAGGCATAAAGTCAATATTTGTAACCACGACTTCTTTCTCAGTTAAATCGAAAATGGAGACGATATTTGACAAATTTCTAAACCTTCTACAATATTTTTCAAAAATTGAAAAATTCCCTAAATATATGAACAAAGTTCTCCGTATATGTATCTATGTGTCTGATTAGCTGTACAATATCCATGAGGCTAGCACAAACAATTTACTGATACAAATTGATCCCATATTTCTACATTGTCCAACCGATAGGAAAACCTTCAGTTGCCATTTAACTACTAGTTCTAGCATATTGCTATCTAAATAGTTTTTCTTCATAATGTTCAAACTATAGTATGTAATTAAGCTAGCTTAGAGAGGATGGGGTGGGGTTGCGATGATAAGATAATTGATGCTGGTAGGAAGTTTGAAAGAGAACAAAAAAACCAATTAGGACAGCTCTGAGGACGAAGCTGATGGCGTCCGTGAGGTTGGACTTACCAGCGCCGTTTGGGCCAATTATAGCGGTGAAGTCGTGGAAGGGTCCGATTACCTGGTGTCCCCTGTAGGACTTGTAGTTCTCTACCTCCAGTCGGTGAATCTTCCCCCGGCGTGTCAGTAACTTAATAATAATAATTAATCATCATTGGGATCGTCACTTCTATTAATTAATATTCTTCCCGGAAACGGTTAACGGTGCGTAACGGCGTTAATCCCGCCGCAATCGTAAGGAAAACGCCGTCACGTCTCACGGACCAACGAAAGATGTGTATGTAAATATAAAATGGTCTTCCTCTTCTTTCTCCCATCACATCCTCCTCCTCCTCCGAGCCATACTTCAGATGGGCGGCGATTAGGCCGCGATTCGACCGATTAGGTCTTCATTCTGCCGAATTGCCTTGCGTATCGTATCACGTTCAACTGGAGTGTTCCGAGGCTTTAACGCTTAACTCCCTTCATGGTTGCTTTGCTTTGAATAATTTCATTTTATTTTATTTATAAATGTTGGACAATTGGTGAAGCCCAGACCAGACTAGATTTATTACTCACGACCTAGTCCGGTGGCTCTTCCATGCTTTCAATCAAGAGAGGAAGCTGGTCCAAGTCCAGTCCAAAAGGACAACGTAGTCCAGTCCAAAAGGACAACGTAGTCCAGTCCAAAAGGACAACGTTGTAATTTAACTAAGGTTGGTTACAACCAATAGCGACGTTGGTTTGTTATAAGAAAGGGGGTAGACAGTGCGAAGAATGTATGGGGTTTTTCTGTTTTTCTGTGCTGAATGAAACAGAATCCCTCTGCTTTGCTCTTCCCTACCTTGCTCTTCGTCTTCTTTCTTTTCTTTTTCTTCTTCCCTCGACCTTCTGCAAACCTTCAACCTTCTGCAAACGGTCAACAATAAAAAATCTCAAGCAATCCAATCATCTCAATAAGCTTCCAATGCTACCGAATTCATCCCACCGTTAATGATTGGTTACGCGCATCGCCACGTTTTTGTGCAAGTAGTTGGTCGAGCAGTTCGGGATCGCGAAATCGGAACGAGAATAAGATGACATGGAGAAAGGAGAAGGACGGATTGCGCTCTTCAAGCCTATGTTGAATGAGAAGCTTGATTGATTTCTGGTCCTGTCAATCCTGATTCCTAATTTATCGTCCCATCGATAGATCTGCTGTTTCTTCTACAAGAACATTGTGTTCGGCTCTGGGGCAGGAACATCTTGTTCCACACTTCAGCTTCGCCCTATTCTACTTTGGTACCTAGCTTTCGGCAGCGTATTCTTCACTTCGCTGCCCGTGATTTCCCGTGGGGTGCTCGACCAGGATGTCTCTGTGGTTCTATGTCCGAGAGTAAGTAGTTCCCTGACATTCGTTTATCCTACACGAATGGACTCCGATCATTGGGTTTGAAACAGTTCATGCTACAATCTGCTGTTCAGCTGGTAATGGAACCTCGGGTGGGCAGTCAATGGTACCGTCAGCGCAACTTGCATATTCTTCTTCTGCATAAAAGATCGAGGCTCGGGCCTTCTGGAAGGGCGGTGAGGTGGTCTGGTACGTGATCCTCAAGGTGACCATGTACACGTGTGTTGTCTGGGTCGTGAATTGCCAGATTGTGCTCTCCATCAGCTACTTCACTTGCATCCGACACCTCTTCATCTTGGGGGCCATAGTCCTCTGGTATGTCTTCCTCCTACCGTGCGGGTACCTAGACCCGTACATCTCCATGACGGCATCTATGGTCTTTGTTGAAGCCTCCACCCCAGCTCTGCCCCTCTAGCTCATGACTCTCTTCGCAGTGATCTTGTCGCTCGTACCATCATACTTCACATATTCTGGTTAGGTTCTTCCCACTGTAGCATCAGACGATTCACTGGGTCAGAAGCAACGGACAAGCCAACGATCCTGAGTTTTGCCAATTGGTGAAAAAGAGATCTCTGCGGCCCACAAAAGTCGGTTACAGTGCACGTTTCAAAGCCTCGTCGAAACGGCTCAACCAGAAACCCGAGCAAGCAACGACGAACATTGAGTGTCCTCTTCGCTACTTACCCAAGTTTTTAGATTCTGCAGCAAAGCTAATTCCTTCAACAGATCTACCAAAAAAAAAAAAATTCCCTTCAACAGATATTCGCTTGCCTATCCCAAGTCCCGGACTCCATCGAACTATCGAGCTCCAGAACAATCTTTTTGTCATGTTTTGGGTGCTACCGGCAACTCTCTATCAGGATATTAAACCTGAATTCTCCAGCTAACCAATTCTTCGCTGCGGCATCGATTAAATGAATTGGTTGTCTGAGATCTACTCAAAAGTTGCAGCGGTTCTTACCTATGACATCGGAAGTCGCAAACTAAGCACGGATCATGCATCATTAATGTCTCAATCCAGAACAAGTTCACAAATCACCAACCATAAATTAAGAGTTTCCAACTGTGAGCGGAGTAAACGGAAACAGTTTTCTGTGGATGCGGAGAATCGGCAGGAGGAAATGTGCTGCGAGCCAGGATGAAGCAGGCCGAAGAAAAGGGACTATAGAAGAACAGGAAGAGGCCCGAGAAGTTTGCTGCATTCTTTCATTCATCAAAGGGTAATTGTGTAAAAGTTGTGGGGTATTCTGTTGGAGAGATGCGTAGTTTGTTAGTGGGTGCGTGTCTGTTTGCGGGCACTCAATTATTTAGAAAGGGAAAATAGTAGAGAAGCTCTAATTGTATAAGAGTGCCGGGGATTCTGTAAAAATGGTGTGTGAGAAAATAATACAGCGAAAAAGCTCCTCCTTGCTGATACGCCTTCTTTTCTGGGTTCACTCGCCGGGCTCGTCGACTCACATGGTATCAGAGCGGGGGCCGCTTCACTGAGGCAACGACAGAGGAGACGATGGAGTTGGTGAGTGTTGATAGCCAGCAGTCGCCCTATTACATCAATGCGGCGGATCTGCAGTCGAGAGCCATTGTACCTCCAGAGCTCTCGGAAGGGAACTACGCATCGTGGGACGATTCCCCGACCAATGGAGGACAGAAGGCTGTTCCAAGCTAGAAAGCGCTGCGATGATTTGGTACGTTCTTGGCTGCAAAGGTCGGTTTCTCCGGCGATAGCCACGACCATATTCTATTTGCATACGGCAAAGGATATCTAGGACGAGCTGCATGAGCGATACGGCGAGCCAGACGATTCCAGAATCTGCCGTCTTCAACTTCAGTATCATTCTCTGACACAAGGTAGTAAGTCTATTTCAACATTCTACAATGAAATGCCTGGGATCTTGAGAGAATTGCGTGAGTATCGGCCGTACCCAAAATGCAAATGCGGGAAGTGCGACTGCGTCCGGGAGAAGCAATATGCAAAGGAGCTGCAACGAGATATGGTATATAAGTTTCTTAATGGATTGAAAGGTGAATATAGCGGGTTAAGAAGTCAAATCTTGTTGCGTAAACCCTTTCCCACTTTGGGGGAGGCGTACAACATACTACAAAGGAAGGAGTTACAGCAAACTGCAAAGGAGGATGAGCTGTCTTTTTTCAGAAATCCAGTTGCAGCTGCAGTAAAGCAGGAGGTTCCTGCACCACTTGAGCAGAATAGACTACTTGCGCTTGCAGAACGAAGGAAATTCAAGCCTGAGGTGATATGCGAGCACTGCGGCAAGAAGGGACATCTTAAAAGTCGGTGCTATCAGCTAATTGGTTTTCCACCGAACCAGACATTTGGGAGAGGCAGAGGTCAACCTTTTCCAAAATAATCGGGAACCAATGGTAGGAGAATGGTTAATATGGTGGAGACGAGGCGGCAACAGCTTCCAGATATCAAACAATCCTCTCATTTCGGCTTGTCAAATGCCCAGGTTCATATGCTACTTGCACTGCTCAGTGAGGAGAGTCCAAGCCACTCCGCTCCAAAGGTTTAGCAGGGACACCATCCCATTCCTTCAGAGTTACCACCCTCTCAAACTAGCAACCGTATAGATAATTTTGCATGTACATTAACCTTTGACAGAACAACCAAACCAATACAGCATTCCTCCTGGATCATTGATACAGGGGCGACAGATCACATTATCTCTTCGCTTGCTTTGTTACCTCTTATCGTCAGCGGACTACTCCTTTACAGATCCAATTACCAAACGACACAAAAGTCCTAGCCACACACATAGGAGTTTTTTTTTTTATATATCAGCGGGGTTCGTGGTGGACTTACTTTTTGCGAGCCCTCTTAGGAGGTTTAGATGCTCTTTTACAAGCCTGTGAACCTCAGGCCCGGCCCCTCTACATCCCCTCTGGGCCCGACTTGAGGCTTGCTCCCCTGTCGTTCCAATTTCAGTTAAGGCCCAAAGGCCCAGTAGATGGGCGGCTGGGGCTTTATTAGCCATCACCCAGGAGACCAACCTTAATTTTCCAAGTGGAGTGTGCGTGATGGGGTTCGAACCAGGGATCATGACAAAAGTCCAAACACCCACCACCCACCTTACGCCACTTGGGTGTACTCGCGAGGACCACACACATAGGAGTTGTCAAACTCAGTGACAGCTTAATCCTAGAAAACACTTTGTTTGTGCCTTCGTTTCACTTTAACCTACTTTCTGTTAGTAAGCTGACTGCTACCAGCAATGTTTGCATCATCTTTTCACAAAATCATTGCTTTATACAGGACTTGCCCAGCTGGATGACGATTGGACTAACTGAGCGAGAGGGCGGCCTGTTTGTGCTCAGAGAGATAGAAGCGAAACAATACGGCAGTGAACCTTCCCAAGTTAGATTCACAGCCACTCTACCTTCTGCCAACCCTTTTCTTCATAGTTTTTGCTCAGCTAAACTGCATACCACCCTGGATGTCTTTGATTTGTGGCATCTGCGCCTTGGACATGTGCCTTTCTCTAAACTGTCAGCACTACAAACGATTGACCCTTCTGTTACAATGCAAACTCACAATGCATGTTCTATTTGCCATGAGGCCAAACAAAGGCGTTTGGTTTTTCCTGTGAGTGCTATTAAGACTACTGAACCATTTGACCTGATACACTGTGATATTTGGGGGCCAAATGTAGAAATTGCCCTGCATGGTTATATATTTTTCTTGACCATTGTAGACGACTACACAAGAGTCACTTGGGTCTTTCTAATGAATCACAAATTTGAACTACGGTCTCTTCTATGTGATTTTTATCAGTTTGTCAAGATTCAATTCAATGCATGCATTAAAACAATATGAAGTGATAATGGGAGTGAGCTTCAATTGTCTGATTTCTACAAACAGCATGGCATTATACATCAGAAGTCCTGTATAGCTACACCTCAACAAAATGGGGTTGTTGAAAGGAAACACCAACATCTTTTACAGGTAACTAGGACACTTTTGTTTCAAGCCAAATTGCCTCAAAAATTCTGGGGCTATGCCTTGTTGACAGCAGCCCACATCATTAATCGTTTGCCTAGCAAGTCTTTACTAGGAATTACACCTTATGAGAAATTGTTTAACAGAAAGCCAACCAATCATAACATGCGTGTGTTTGGCTCGTTATGTTTTTCATGTACTTTACCTTCAGGAAGGAAGAAATTAGACAAGAGGGCAAACAAATGCATTTTTCTAGGGTATCCCTTCAATGTGAAAGGGTATCTACTTTTTGACTTAGTTTCGCATCAAACATTCATATCTCGGGATGTTCGTTTCTATGAGGCTATTTTTCCATTTGCTGATTTACATAACAGTCTGCATACTACTTCCTCTGATTTGGTTCTGCCACTCATAAACCCTTCTGATATCTCAATCGAACTCCCTTTATCACATCCCGTCCATCATCCTGTTCCAGTGAGCAATGAATCTAACTTGCGAAGGAGCATAAGACTGCAAAAGATTCCCAGCTATCTCCATGACTATCACCATGACTTGTCCTCTCCACAGCCCAGTTCTGATTCATCCATCTCGGGTACACCTGTAAGTCCTGCTTTCTCTGTTTCTTCCACTCGTCATTCTATAACACCTTTCATATCTTACGAAAGACTATCCATTCCTTATAAAGCTTTCTTGCTGTCTCTGGAGACTAACCATGAGCCACAGAGTTATAGTGAGGCACGGACTATTCCGCACTGGCAGGAGGCTATGTCCTCTGAATTACAGGCTTTGGCAGAAAATCATACTTGGGTTCTAATGCCTTTACCGGCAGGAAAGCGCGCTATTGGGTGTAAATGGGTTTACAAAACGAAGTTGAAGGCAGATGGCACTGTTGAACGGTTTAAGGCGCGTCTTGTGGCCAAAGGTTACAATCAAAGGGAAGGTTTTGATTATGAGGAAACTTTCAATCCCGTGGCAAAGCATTCCACTATTCGATCTGTTTTGGCAGTAGCTGCAATCAGAGGATGGCATCTTCGCCAATTTGACATACACAATGCCTTTCTTAATGGCGATCTAATTGAAGAAATCTATATGCAGCTGCCGTAGGGTCTGGAGACTCAGGGGGAGTGTTCTGCAGCTGCTCCCTTGGTGTGCAAACTTCAGAAATCACTTTATGGCCTCAAACAAGCCTCGCATCAATGGAACCAGAAACTAACTGCCTGTTTGGTTGAATATGGCTTTGCTCAATCCAAAGCAGATTATTCACTCTTCACCAAGCAGGATTGTAATGGTTTTTTGGCTGTTCTCGTTTATGTGGATGATATAATGGTGGCAGGTTCGAGTTCTAAGCTTATTGATACCCTGCGAACCTATCTGCAGAACCACTTTAAGGTACGGGATTTGGGCATGCTAAAGTATTTCATGGGGTTGGAGATTGCTAGATCACGGGCAGGCATCTTTATTTCGCAGCGAGGATACACGTTGAGGTTACTGGAAGAGCTTGGGAAGTTGGGAGTCAAACCAAGCTCTATACCAATCATGCCCAATCATAAGCTGACGCGGGTAGACGAGGATGATATAGTGGATGCAAGCGCTTATCGACAGCTTATGGGAAGACTTATTTATTTGGGAATCACTCAGTCCGACTTGACGTACACGGTACACATTCTAGCGCAATTTATGGATAAGCCCCTGAAGAAGCACTGGGATGTGGCAGGGATGGTACTGAAATATCTAAAAGGAGCGCCGGGAAGGGGTGTGTTCTTCTCGAGTTCATCTGAACCACGGCTGCAAGCGTTCTCTGATAGCGATTGGGGGGGCTGTGCCGTAAGCAGGAGGTCAACTATCGGATATAGTGTGTTTCTGGGTGATTCCCTCGTAAGCTGGCGATCCAAGAAACAAAATACAGTGTTGCGGAGCTCAACAGAAGCTGAGTACAGGGCAGTAGCAACTACGACAGCAGAAGTGATCTGGCTGAAGAGCTTGATGGCGGACCTTGGAATTGGAACAAGCCAGGCAGTCACATTATACTGTGATAACAAGTCGGCCATCCATATCAGCAAAAACCCAATGTTTCACGAGCGAACCAAACATCTAGAGATTGATCTGCACCTTGTGAGAGAGAAAGTCGAGGAAGGAGTCATTTGGCTGGTGCACATGTGGACAGAGCTCCAGATTGCATATGTTTTCACTAAGGCGTTGCATCCGAGTAGGTTAAATTATTTGCTTGGCAAGATGGGAGTGACAGACATATACAACTCCCATCTTGAGGGGGAGTGTGAGCGGAGTAAACGGAAACAGTTTTCTGTGGATGTGGAGAATCTCAGGAGGAAATGGGCTGCGAGCCTGGATGAAGCAGGCCGGAGAAAAGGGGCTATAGAAGAACAGGAAGAGGCCCGAGAAGCTTGCTGCATTCTTTCATTCATTAAAGGGTAATTGTGTAAAAGTTGTGGGGTATTCTGTTGGAGAGACGCGTAGTTTGTTAGTGGGTGCGTGTCTGTTTGCGGGCACTCAATTAGTTAGAAAGGGAAAATAGTAGAAAAGCTCTAATTGTATAAGAGTGCTGGGGATTCTGTAAAAATGGTGTGTGAGAAAATAATACAATGAAAAAGCTCCTCCTTGCTGATACGCCTTCTTTTCTGGGTTCACTCGCCGGGCTCGTCGACTCACACCAACCTAAGTACAGCAGACGACTTGTCCTTTGATTGATGGCATTTAAGTACAACCAGTATTTTCTCTACAGATTGTCGTTACAAGATTTCTATGATCTAATCTGAATCTACCACGTGATCAGTCTAGTTAGGTCGGGATTCATCGTCAATAATGGATGGATCGATCTCTAATGGACGATAAGGGAATACCGAAGATATCAGATGCAGATTTCGCCATCACGGTCGCGAACTCGTTGAAGCTGATGACCCCATCGCCATCGGCGTCCGCCTCCTTGATCATCTCCTTCAGCTCGTTGAATGTAAGCGGCTGGCCCATCTTGGCCATCGTCCCAGCGAGCTCGACGGCGGTGATGTACCCATTTCCGTCACGGTCAAAAGACCGAAAAACCTCGAGGAGCTGCCTCTGGTTAACAAGGACCTCTTCCTTCATGTCGGGCATCATGACCTTGACGAGCTCGTCAAATTCCATGAGCCCGTTCCCGTTGGAGTCCATGTTCGCCAGGAGGACGTGGACCTGGTCTCCCGAGGGCTTAAGGCCCATGGAACGTAGGAGGGCCACGAGCTCAAGGATCGTGAGGCTCCCGTCGGAGTCCATGTCGAATCTCGCGAATATTTCCCTTAGCTCGTTCAGCTGTTCTTCCTGGTCTGCAGCCATTGTCATTGTCGTAGTCGCTGTCGAATACACGTCCTCTGGCTCTACCGATCTCGAATGCGCGTACGAAATCGGGACTTAGCGCAGGGGAAGGGACGGTGAACATGCGGGGAATCAAGAGGGGGGATGAGAGGAAGAAGAAATCAATCGTGAGAAGTTTTGTTGGTTATGGAAATATGGGGTTAAGGTCGTCGTTGATACGAGGGAGAGGCAATTCGTGGATTTGTCCCCTTCAGACAAGAAAAAAGCTCCGACATGTCTTCTTACAATAATTACGTTGACACTTATATATGTCCAACGTTTGACTTGACGGTTCAATTTAAACGACAAGTCCTCAAAGTTGATGTGATTTCTCAAATCGATCCTAAATTATGGAATACGACTATTTAGGCCCTTAAATTAAGGTACCAGAGTAATTTGGTAAGTACTCCTTGGAGGTCCCCCCCTCCCGGCACGATACCAATATTTGGATAGATACTGGGTGGGACCCCCTACCTATAATTGGTCATTTTCTTTTATATATAATTTTAGCAAATACCCCACTTAAAATAAAATTTAATATCCAATATTTTATATTTCGGGTTGGCAGTTAGATAGGATAGATAACGCCAAAATATCGGATCAATTGTTATATTGTACTGGTTGTACATAATATTGATCCGAAAAAATGTTCACTGTTTGATTAGAAGGGGTATAAGAGAGGTTTGTTGTTTTAAAAAATATATATAATTCCAATTATTTCAATATGATAGGTTTGTCCAGTCCGTCACTCTTCAACTATTATATTTACGCGAGTGAGAACCTCTTTTTTTTTTTTAAATTGAGTGACGTAATTTTCAACTACCTCTTTTAGCGAACTGAAATCGTATTTTGAAATTAAAAAAACAAATGTTATTTCAATACCGACATAGACGGAACTAGCGGCACGCAGGTGGCCATGGCCGCCATGTTTTTGTTAAAAAAATTAAAATTATGGCTTAATCACTGCATACCAGTAAAAGAAGTTGTACCATATTTGAAGGAAGAGAAGACCCTTTCAGGCCCACTAATTATTCATGAGCCGTTCCAAATTCAATTTTTAATTATTAAGCTCAACAAAAAGTTAAATTTTTTTCAAGAAAATATTTTTCTAAATAATATAAATATAATTGGTGCCTTCTAAAAGTTTGGTGTTTAAAATGAATTTTAACCGAATTTGATAAATATAAATTAATAAGCGCAATTTCGAAATCATTTTGGAAAAGTTTCTATTTTCCTCTCCTCGTCGAATAAGGATACATAGGGAATACATTCATGTGAAAAGCACTATCCTTAAACTTGGACATACTTTATGTGATAAATTTCCGATGACACAATAAGCTTTGTCAGGAAATTATTTTATAAGATGAAGCAGTAACTTTCAAAATTTGTCAAATAATAAAATTAAATTAACTTATAAAACATGAGTTCTTCATTTTTTAGAGGCAAAACAACAAGTTTTAACATAAGTACATGTCATTAGTCGACGAAATTGATGTCCTATTTTGAATTTTGATTCTATGATAAATTTCGGACTAGTAAACAATATTTTTCGCGAAACGTAATATTAATTTTTAAAATTTGTAAAATAATAAATTTTTAGAGAGCGAAAAGCGAGAGTCATCGCTTTATTGTAAGAAAGAAAAGACTTTCTAGAGAGTTTTGTAAGAGCACTGAGGGTTAGCATTCGAGAGTGATCTCGAGGTGTCAGGCCATTAACGTCCATTAACTTTTTCGAATAACAAAATATAAATTATTATTCACGTATTATATTTAATTTATACGTATTTATATTTCATACCATTTTTTCAAAACCCAGCAGTTTGTTTTGTGGGGGTGGGTTTCTTTGTCCGAATATTTGTACATGTGTCCCTCGATCGACACGTGTCGAGACTATTTCTGTGATATTGAATTTATTTTGAGTGTGGCGGCAGGCGGCGTTGTGGTCTACGATTAGAATTTATTACCCCTTTCTCTTCTTTTAAAGAAAAAAAAGAAAAGAAAATGTTGTCCTAATCCCATCAAGAATCTTCCGGCATTCCGGGGTTTGAGGATAGATAGGAAAAAGATGCGTAGAGAGGTGGGGGGATGCATGCCTAAGATGTACTACACTGTCCCGTCCCACCGATCTAAGATTTATTCCGAACGCTCATATGAAGCATACAATCCGGTCCCACCTAAAGCACGAGAGGGATTCACGAATGCCACCTAAATCAGAGGGGGAAGGAGATGTTTTCCTTCTCAGGAGGAGGAGGAGGAGGAGACGTCCCGGTCCATCAACCTCCTCCGCCGAAATATCGCTGCGGTAAGTATTAGTTACATGGGAAGGCGGCAGGAGCGTGAACGAAACGTTCGTCATTACTCAGCTCAATGGATCTTAGAGACGTTTCGTCCTCCGCAGAAACTTCCTAGGAAGAAGCTGCCTTGTGATCGCGTCCTTATAACTGGTCGACATGGCAAGAGTGAGGACGAGCGACTGGAGATTGGGTGGAGCCGTCCGGACAGGACCCGATGACAAAATAAATAAATCCTAAAAAGAAGTTAGTGGACTGCCTGGGATGATAATCACTATCATTAGTTGGTATTAACACCGCTTTACAATAATATTATCATAATTAATTCGACCCTAAAAAACTATTTTCGCTTTTAAAGTCGCATGTAGTCACACATTGTAACGTTTTCGTTGATTTGAAAGTCCAAAATTTGGTATTTTAGCATTGCAAAAATATGTTGGCAAGAGGTACGACCACAAATAATCGTAAGACGTATTACAAAAACGATTATTTCGGCGAGGGTGGTCATTTTATTCTATGACTATTATCTTTTACTCGCCTCGACCAGTAGGATTATTACATGACGGTTAAGTTTTAATCCTAACGCGACATTGGGGTTTCCATGTCCGGCAGAAAAAAATCTATGTCCGAACTCCGGACAAGATTTGGGGACGATCGAAAAAGCCAAAGAATCTGCAGGTGAGGGTATATTCGCTTCCGTAGGCCGGCTTCTGGTGCTGCTTGGCTCGCCAGAAGTGAGTACAACCACTGCCGCCAGGAGAATGATCCCCGTGCTTCTATGATGGGGGAGGATTTCTCTGGTTGGATTTCGCCATCAGCGGCGGCAACAGCCGTCCTAAGAAGCGGACTTCACTATAAGTAAGAAACAGGTTATAGATAGTTGCATATGACTTAAATCGGGAAAGGCTGAAATGCCGGGGACAGCATATACCGTGCTAAGAAATTTCTTTTTATAATAATAAAATATTGAAGAAAGCAAAATCCCAACAGCCCTTGTTTTACAGATTTTCAGTATACACGCTCTCGGTATCCTCAATCGCGGATCTACCATCGTCCACATTCACGACAAAATTACCTTCATTTTCGGGTTCGGGCTTCTTCGATTCCGAGACCTTCGTAGGGTTTAGTTGGAATTGAGTTCCGTCACTTTAACCCGAATTTCATTTATAAAACTCGAAAACTATTACAATATAAAAAAATACCCAAATTTTTATAAACATGTCTTAAAAAGACAATAAGTCTAGTTACAAATGAAGTCCAAGCGTTACGAACACTTTGAAATTAATTGCTAATTTTTATTGAAGTTGGAAACTACGTGAACAATGAAAATTTCTAGATTAATTATAACTAAGAAGGCTACTTTTTAAGCCAAAAAAAAATATATATTTCAAAACAAGTTTGTAACTAATAGGAATGTGTATGGGTATATATGGTATATAACTTAGGAATTGGAATAGGTTAAGAATCCGATTCAAACGGATTATTCGAGTATAAATAATTTTCGGGTTCAGATTATATAAAAAACTTTTATGTACGAGAACTTCCGGGTCTTCGGATTATTTAATTAAATAATTAAATGATTGTTAATGAAATGGTAGGTTTAGGTAGGTCGTTACTGGAGGCCCTTTAGAGCTAATTCCCATGATTAAGTAAGGCCAAACCCAAACAGACTCCAGGAGAAGGTGGTGGTGGGATAGCATTTGGGCCTCGCGGTAGCAGCATGCCCCTTCTTTGGGGAGCCAGGAATAATAATAGATTTCACACGTAAACAGGTCCTTTCTTTCTTTTCTAAAGATTCCAGATGAATCCCCAATCACCTATACAACTTCTTGCAACTCTTTTTTGTTTGTTTGTTTATCACAGCGGTTGTCATATTTTGTTGGTGAATCGTCAGACTCGGAGACGACTTCTGGGTGGT
Source organism: Melastoma dodecandrum (assembly GCA_029817715.1). Taxonomy (NCBI): domain Eukaryota; kingdom Viridiplantae; phylum Streptophyta; class Magnoliopsida; order Myrtales; family Melastomataceae; genus Melastoma; species Melastoma dodecandrum. The sequence continues at coordinate 4,015,752 of JARUPY010000397.1, read as the reverse complement.
GAAGTCCATGCGGCTTACGAATTAATTTTCAATTCATCATCTCTATGCTTTGATTTTTGTTGTTTTTTTGGGGGGACAAAAATCAAATTAAAAATGAAGTAACCCAAAAAATGAAACGGGAGCGGCTAAGTTTTGCTTTTCTTTAATTACTTTAATTTTTTTTGCTTGTCTTTAATTACTTTAATTTTTTCCCAGGACACGTTTCGATTACTTTGTATAAGAAAAAGAAAGTGTTTGACACATTTCGATTAATTTGTAGAAGAAAAAAAAGGTGTTAGATGTAATAAATATATATTGTGGAGGTAGTGATAAGATATTCGGTTGTAGTTCATGAGGGAATCAATGAATATGTACTTATTGAATACTCGAAGACACCCTTCTAATGGGGGGAGTAGGTGGGTGGGGTGGGGGCAATCCAAGAGTTTCAGAGATTCTCGTATAAATACTCAGGCGCACTTCTCTTCGTTTTCGTTTTGGGTTTATAAGGAGTCAACAAATAATACAATAATAATAATCGAAGTAGAATTTTTTTTGTGAATTCAAATCAAAACAAGAAATTATTTAAAAGGAAAATCTAAAAAAAATTATTACAGTACGAGGGTCTAACTTTTAATAGGATGAGTGATGGAATTCTCTTTTTTTTTATCTCAATTAAGATTTAATTTTAACATCAACTAAGGAAGAATAGTCTCCGAGAATAATAAATTAACTTTAAGTTAAAGTTGATTAGTTGATTAGTTTAATATAATCATTTCATCATTAACACACGGACGCACTCCTTGGCTGCATCGTGCTCCACAACAGGCACCTCACACTGATTAGAAACGTCACCATCTTTAGCCTCCGCGGATTTCAACCGGGCTAGACCGAAATCCCCGATCTTGGCAGAGAAATCCTTATAGAGGAGAACGTTGCTGGGCTTGACGTCGCCATGAATGACTGGGGGATCAAGGGAATGCAGGTGCTGGATACCCCTGGCAACGTCCAGGATGACAGTGAAACGCTTGTGCCAAGGCATAAGCTCGGGGCACTTGCGGTGGAGGAGGGCGTCCTGGAGGTTGCCGTTGGGCATGAGGGGGCAGGCGATGAGCATGCGGCGGCCCTTCTTGTTGAAGGAGAAGCTGAGGGCAGGGAGGGTGTAGGGGGAGGAGACGATGCCGGCGAAGAAGAGCTCGTTCTGGAACTCGCGCTCCGCCTGGAGGGAGGTAGAGTCGATGAGCTTGACGGCGAGGGGGGAGGGGAAGGCGGAGGAGGAGGAGCAGGTGGAGTAGACGGAGCCGGAGCCGCCCTGGCCGAGGCGGAGGGAGGGGTGGAAGGAGCGGGTGGAGCGGCGGAGGAGGGAGAGGGAAAAGCGGTGAGGGGGAGGGGAAGGGGAAGGGGAAGGGGAGGAGGAGGTGGGGAAGGTGGGTTTGCGGCGGAAAAGCTTGCGGAGGAGGAAAGAGAGGAGGAGGAGACAGGAGAAGGCGGCGGCGACGGAGGCAGCGAGAGGGGTGAGGACTCGAGAAGGGATTAGAGGGGGGTGGTGGGGGGTGGGCTGAGGAGAAGGGGGAGGAGGGGGTGAGGAGATGGAAATGGACATGGTGTTTGGGGATGAAGGACTTTAACCCACAGATGGTCAGCTCTTTACAACCCATAAAGGCAGACAGAAATGCCAGAAGAAAAGAAATCAGAAGAAGGAAGTAAGAGCAGAAAAAGAACAGAGGGGCTGGACAGAAAGTTGCAGAAGAAAAGCTTTCTGTATCTTCATTTCTTAAAATCCAACAGTTTCAACACCCACATATATATAATACATAGTGAGAAATCTTTTTGTTATAACAACCAGCGCTCTTCTCGATTCCTCTGGTGCAGAGTTTGTTGTGCTGTTTGCCATCCGTATCAGTTACCTTGGACACCAGCTGAGCAGCGGTTGTTTTTGTCCTCATCCTGTCACAGGTTGGCCTGATCAGACTTCATTCAAGACCATCCTAGAATAGACCATCCTGGGCTGCCATCGCTTCGCTCACTTGGGCCAGCTTCATTTCAGTCCAACACTCCCCGTCAAACTCACCTCCTCCTTCTTCTTCTTTCTGTTTTATTTCTCCTTCACAACAGTCCCCCTGAGAATCAGTTCCTCCATCAGACTCAGCTTCTTCTACCTCAACAGCCTCCTCATCATACCATTTTCCACCAGGATTTGGAACAGTTGGTAGTTTCCCCACTGTTAGCATGGTTCGCAGAGTTACAAACCTATGACTAGGAACTATCTTAGTGAGGGGATCAGCTAACTGTTCTTCAGAAGCGACATGGAGTATCACCAGAGTACCATCAAGGACTTTTTCCCGAACAAAGTGGTAGTCAATCTCCACGTGTTTGGTTCGAGCGTGCAGTATAGGATTTGCTGCAACCTGTATAGCACTCACATTATCACAGTACAAAATAGATGGCCGTTTGAACGATACCTGAAGTTCAGTCAGTAGTTTATGAACCCAGATAACTTCTGCTGCTCCATTTGCTAGTGCTCGGTACTCTGCCTCCGTACTTGAGCGTGAAACGACACGTTGCTTTTGAGAAGACCAGGATACCAGATTAGATCCAACAAACGTGCAGTATGCCCCCGTGCTTCTCCTATCATCTGGGCAGCTCGCCCAGTCGGCGTCCGTGAAGCACGAAACATCAAAGGAAGAACTAGCTCGCAACATAATACCATAACTGTGTGTCCCCTTAAGGTAGCGCAATATGCGTTTGACTGCCTTCAAATGGAGATCAGTGGGCTGCTGTAAAAACTGGCACGCTTTATTTACAGCAAAGCTAATATCCGGGCGTGTGTTTGTACAATATTGTAAGGCCCCCACCAGGCTTCTGTATTCTAAAGGATCTGCAAGTGGTACCCCGGCATACCTGGATAAAATTCCTGCAGAAGACAATGGGGACTGAACTGGCTTGCAGTCAGCCATGCCAGCCTTTTGAAGAAGGTCCGTAATGTATTTCTGCTGATTGAGATGCAGCAATGACCCATGTCTTGTTACCTGAAACCCCAGAAAATAACTCAACTCCCCTAAATCCTTGAGAGCAAATTGAGTATTCAGACGAGGTAGTAAGTCCCTGATTTCATTGCAGTCAGATCCCGTGACGATTATGTCATCAACATACACCAATATAATGACTACCCCTGCAGCAGAGTGTCTAAAGAAAAGTGACGCATCAGACTGTGCATTAACATAGCCCCATTGCAGCAGGCACTTACTTAGCTTCATGTACCATGCACGGGGGCTCTGTTTCAGGCCATACAGAGCCTTCTTAAGCATGCAAACATGGGTGGGAAAGGAGGAATCAACACAGCCTGGTGGTTGAGACATAAAAACTGTCTCCTCGAGGTCGCCATTGAGAAAGGCATTGTGGACATCAAGCTGAGTTAGTTTCCACCCAAGAGAGATTGCTAGAGAAAGAACACACCGAATGGTTTGATGCTTCACAACCGGACTGAATGTTTCTTTATAGTCAAGACCAGCTGTTTGGTGAAACCCTTTGGCCACTAGCCGAGCCTTGCATCGCTCCAGGGTCCCGTTGCTTTTGAGTTTCACTTTGAACACCCATTTGCATCCAATAACCTTTTCTTGACCTGTGAAAGGAACTAGTTGCCACGTCTCGTTTCTCTGCAGTGCAGCAAGCTCGTTTTCAATTGCCTCTTTCCAGACAGGAGTCACGAGAGCTTCAGCCAAGGTAGCGGGTTCAGTGGGTAAAGAATGAGCTGAATGAGGAACAGGTTGTGAAGGAATTGCAGGAATAGGTGTGGTTAAGGCTGCTGTAAAGGTTTTTGGCTTAAAGATTCCGGCCTTTGATCTGGTGATCATGGGATGAACATTTGTCTGACCAGAATGCTCAGTCTGAGAGGTCTGTGCTGTCACAGTGGGAATGGTAACCGAAGAAAGATGTGGAATAGAAGATGAGGATACTGATTTTGATGCCTCACTTATGGAAGGAATATTACCAGAATTAGAAAGAGGCGATGGGGAGGGATTTACTACCACTGGTAATCCGGGATTGAGAACAAATTGGAGGGGAGGAGAAGCTGAGGCGCCCGCAGCCACATCAGGATGATCAGACCTATATGGAAACACATTTTCACAGAATAGAACATCCCTAGATACATAAACTTTATGTGTACGTGGATCAAAACATATATAACCCTTGTGGAAGGAGCTACGACCAAGAAGAACACATGGTATAGATCGAGACTGCAGTTTATGTGAATTAAAAGGACGAAGAAGTGGGAAACATTGACACCCAAAGACCCGAAGCAGAGAATAGTTAGGAGGAGAGTGATGGAGTAATTCAGTAGGAGACTTATAAGAGAGATTGCGAGAAGGAAGAAGATTAATCAATGATACCGCCTCGTGAAAGGCATAAGGCCAGAATGAGAGGGGTACCTTTGAGAATTGCAGAAGGGACAGACCCATCTCTACGATGTGGCGATTTTTCCTTTCAACACGTCCGTTTTGCTGAGGTGTATAGGGGCAAGAAATCTGATGATGTATACCATTTTGAAGAAGGAATCGGTGGAGGGAGCGATACTCACCTCCCCAATCTGAACGCACAGTTTTTATGGAAACTTGAAATTGAGTTTTAATAAGTTGCAAGAATTGGACAAATGCTGCTGTGGCCTGGGATTTAGAATGGAGTAGATAAATCCAAGTGAAGCGGGTTGCATCATCAATGAAAAGAAGAAAATACCGTGCTCCAGTAACGGAAATGACAGGAGAAGGTCCCCAAATATCTGTGTGGACTAAAGCAAAAGGAAATGTGGAATGAGAAGTAGATAGAGAAAATGGTTGACGATGGTGTTTGCTCATGACACAAGTTTGACATAGATCAAGTGAGGTAGATGTTCGACTACAACTAGGAATTGTTTTATGTAGTACTTCTGTGCTCGGATGACCAAGTCGAAGGTGCCACAGAAAGTCATCAGTCTCCTTCAGCGTCGTTAGGGACAGATGTGCAGATAATGGCTGACTAGACGTTGGTTGTGTTTGCTGGGATTGTTGATAGAGACCCAGATGAGTTGGTCCCTGCAGTAATATCTTGCTTGTCCTCTTGTCCTTGACATAGAACAAGTCAGAATGAAATTCGATAAAGACATTATTGTCAGCACAAAGTTTTGAGACACTGATAAGGCGATGAGAAAGTTTTGGAGTGTGTAAAACATTATATAGGTGAAGCGGAGAGGAGGGAAGAGCAGTTTGTAAAGAAGAATGTCCTATGTTTGCGATTTTTAAGTTGCTACCATTCCCAATTACGACAGAAGACTCACCAGAGTATGGAGATATTGCAGAAAGGTCAGACAAATGAGGGGTGACATGATGTGTGGCGCCAGAATCCATAAGCCAAGCCGAATTATCAAGAGGAGAGGATGATGTAACGTTAGAATGGGCTTGTGGTGTAAAGGGTGCAGACTGAACAGGGTAAAGTTGGTATTCAGGTGTATAGGGTGGAGGCTGTTGGAAGGTTGTGAAATGTGTTTGTGGTGAAAAATTGGGTGACAGGCGCTGGTAGCAGTTCTGGGCAGTGTGTCCCAGTTTGAAGCAGATTTGACAGCGAGGTTTCGGTCTGAAATTTGTCCTGGTGTCCCACCGTGGTTGAAATGGATGTTGGTAAGAGCGAATCGGTGGTCTCCCAAGGACACTTGGTGTGTAGCTGGTAGGATGATTATGGAAAGGTGGTCTTATTTGGGTGTCTGGTGGAAATGGCTCTGGTTTACTAGGTCTCTGTGGCGGAGAAGGTGTAGTCTGTCTAGGCTGATAAAAGGAGGGCCTTGGCTGATTCGTTCCTGCATCAGAAGAGGCAAGTGTAAACTGCACCTGCGGCAAAACAGAGTCGGGGACATGCCTTTTTTCCAAGCGCAGGTCAAAGTTTAACAAAAGCTGGTGGACTTCTTCAATTGACGGTTGATCGGCTCTGCTAAAAACAGCTGTGACTATGGGGTCATATTCTGCCGGCAAGCCCTCGAGCAAATACCATAGGTAATCTCTGTACTTAACAGGCTCCCCGATAGCACTCAATTGGTCAGCGAACAGCTTTACCGTATTCAAATAATGCTGCATAGGTTTCCCTTCCTTGCGAACCTGCTGCATTTGCATTCGAAGATTGATAACTCTGGTCGTTGAGGTGGATTCGAAGCGCTGTCGCAGGCTTTCCCAGACTTCGTGTGATGACTTGCAGCAAACGACCTGGCTCAAGGGTTCAGAAGTAAGGGAAGAAAAAAGGAAGCTCATCACGGACTTATCTGTTCGCTGCCATATTCTGTATGCCGGGTTGATTGTCTGCATTTGTGTGTCCAGAAATTGTTCAGGTGGGTGAGTTGTGCCGTAAATAAATTCTTCATATCCTCCGGCAATGATTGCGGCCAGAATCTGCCCTTTCCACAAAGCATAGTTTCCATCCTCGAGTTTGAGCGTTGACGAGAAGAAGCCTGAGGGAATCTGTATTGGAGCTGGGATGGAAGCTGGGAGCTGTGTGTTCTGAACAGAGCCAGTGCTGGGCGTGGACTCCAGATTTCCTTCCATCTGAGATTTTCTCCAGAATCAGGTTAGTCGCGTGACTTAGGGCTCTGATACCATGAAGGACTTTAACCCACAGATGGTCAGCTCTTTACAACCCATAAAGGCAGACAGAAATGCCAGAAGAAAAGAAATCAGAAGAAGGAAGTAAGAGCAGAAAAAGAACAGAGGGGCTGGACAGAAAGTTGCAGAAGAAAAGCTTTCTGTATCTTCATTTCTTAAAATCCAACAGTTTCAACACCCACATATATATAATACATAGTGAGAAATCTTTTTGTTATAACAACCAGCGCTCTTCTCGATTCCTCTGGTGCAGAGTTTGTTGTGCTGTTTGCCATCCGTATCAGTTACCTTGGACACCAGCTGAGCAGCGGTTGTTTTTGTCCTCATCCTGTCACAGGTTGGCCTGATCAGACTTCATTCAAGACCATCCTAGAATAGACCATCCTGGGCTGCCATCGCTTCGCTCACTTGGGCCAGCTTCATTTCAGTCCAACACTCCCCGTCAAACTCACCTCCTCCTTCTTCTTCTTTCTGTTTTATTTCTCCTTCACAACAGGGGAGAAGAAACAAGTCAAAGTCAGAAAAGGGTGGGTGGTGGTTGTGGTGGTTTATTCATGGGTCTCTGGATATCTTCCGATTTGACGCTTTGTTCCGACAAGAAGAAAGAAGAAGTGGGGGGAGTTGGAGAAAAAGGGTTAACACCCCCCTAAATATGACTGACTCTGCTTTTTTGGGGGTGTTCGGTTTGATGATCATCGTCTCTTCTTGGGAATCGTCCTCCCTACGACCACAATGCTTTATTTCTCCTGTCGCTAATCCAAACTTACCCTTTTCCGTTCTCCTATTCCGCTAGCATCCATCATCCCTGGTCCCACGTTCCCCACCCCACGTTCTGATCATTTGGATCCCAAAGGTTAAAATTTTCCAACACCGAAAGACAAACAAATGTACCCCCAAACACCAAACCAATCAGAACCAATGGAAACATACTTCACGAACTTCGTTCGAACTGCACGTTACCTAATAGAACACGACACCAAGATTGGTGGAATACTATGTCCACTGTCCCTTGGTCAGTAAGGAAATCATAATTTATTGGATACTTTTTATGAATGTCAAATATTTGATCTCTCGAGCTTTGTCCATTTTATATATTAGGTTTAGCCGATGTATTCGGCTTCCATAATTGACTTCTTTCGATCCTTTTGGGAACTCGCCATATCCGAAGCCGTTATCTTAACCGCAAGTAGGGGATGCCATGGGATCACATGAAATAATAAAATAAAGATAGAGTATTTATATATATCATGCATACTGAGTGTTTAGTTTCATAGATCCCCCAATCAATATATAACTGAGAGATTCTTGTGAGGGTTTTATTATCGTTGTGCGAGTATTATTCTCGAATACGTGACTGGGGTTCCTCCTCCTCCCTTTCAGGAATTGGTCCAAACTGGGGAGGGACACGGTGATGGCAGTCGACGGGATATTTGTCGAATTAGGGGAAGAATGTCCTCCTCGCCACGAGGGCAGTCCTGGTTTTTACCCAGCATGCGAGTATCCACCAGGGCTTGGGGCCACCGGACAAGGTTAATGAGGCATACGATGCAAGTTTTGCGGTAGGAAAGGCGGGCAGTAGCCTCGCCCACGATCTGCATCCTTCGTTTGCTTGCGTTTTTTGGGACGGCAGGAAACATATGCTTCTTCTTATTCTTCTTTTTGCTGTTGCTGCTTCTTTTTCTGGAACTGCGCGGCAGTCCTCCGTCGGAGGTGATCCAGTCCTTTCTTTCTCTTCTTTCCTCGTGATCTGTGAAAATAGTAAGGCAAACATATTTTTGTCCACCATTCCTCGTGAAATGGTGCGCAAACATATGTTTTTTTTTTAATTAATTATTATCGTGGACCGTATCATGACAGATGGAAATGAATTCTCACTTTATTTCTCCGATAGCGCTATCAATTCAAAGTTTCTTTATTTGATATTCCTATCAAATCAGTAATCTCAAGGTCCACAGAGAATATTTTATTTTATGGAACAAAAGTGAGACATAATAAAAATAAGTTAATGTATCTTTGGAATACAATTGAGTTTTGTTTTAAGGTAGTGATAAGTCATTCGTTGTTGTTCATATTAAATCAATGAATGAAATATTCATTATTGAATCCTCGAAACAAACCCTTATGTTGACAATCAAATTAAAATTGAAAAAAAAATAAGGAGAAGAAGAGAGGAAGAAGAAGAAGGTTCTTTGTGTCAAGCCTAAAAGAGAGAGTTACAAAGATCTTCATATCGGCGGCGAACACTTGGAGGCAAAATTATACCAACGTCTCTTCGTATTTGAGGACCTAACTGAACTAAGGACGAGACGTGGATCGAACACAACCCATGTTCTCCCCAGCCCTTTGTCTGAGAAAACAGGGAAGGATGTTGAACGAGGAAGTAAACCTGAAAGTTTCCGTCGAGTACGTACGCAGCGGTGTCACTGTTTCCTACAATACGAAGGATCTTCGCAGTTTAGTACGAATTCAATGATAAATATTGTACAAAGTCGTCAAGTAATATCCGTTCCCCTTTCCACTTTACCCTTCCCTGTTCCCCTTCCCCCTTCCCCCTTCCCCCTCCTCCTTTCCCCTTACCCCCTCCTCCCCCTCCTTCCCCCCTCCTCCTCCTCCTACTTCCCCCCTCCCCCTCCTCCTCCTCCTCGAGGGTTTGGATTGTCATTAACACAAGCCGCACTCTCCTTCTTTTTCCCTTCTGAAAATATATCATCGCCGGATCCAACGCTCCCTAGCCCAAACGCTCAAACTGACACCCAGCTCAAAGCGAAGAATGTACCCCAAACACCGAACCTAATAGAACACGATATGAAGATCTCAATCCTCTCTCCACTGAATTAACCCTTCCATAAATGTGCCAGTGCCCAACCCCAACATCACTCCACAAAGGCCAAACCAGCAACATGTTCCCTCTCGGCCTCCTCCTCCACTACCTAAATCACCGCTCAACCATAGCCGCCGTCAGGGAAACCTCGTTGAATCTCCGCTCACAACCTCACCGCCCAACCCCAGCATCACCCCACAAAGGCCAGACCAGCAACATGTTCCTTCTCCGCCTCCTCCTCCACCCAAATCACCGCTCAACCATAGCCACCGTCAGGGAAACCTCGATACATCTCCGCTCACAACCTCACCGCCCAACCCCAGCATCACCCCACAAAGGCCAGACCAGCAACATGTTCCTTCTCCGCCTCCTCCTCCCTCTCCACCTCCTCCTCCACTACCTAAATCACCGCTCAACCATAGCCGCCATCAGGGAAACCTCGTTGAATCTCCGCTCACAACCTCATCGCCCAACCCCAACATCACCCCACAAAGGCCAAACCAGCAACATGTTCCCTCCCAGCCTCCTCCTCCACTACCCAAATCACCGCTCAACCATAGCCGCCGTCAGGGAAACCTCACGGCATCTCCGCTCACAACCTCACCGCCCAACCCCAGCATCACCCCACAAAGGCCAGACCAGCAACATGTTCCTTCTCCGCCTCCTCCTCCCTCTCCACCTCCTCCTCCACTACCTAAATCACCGCTCAACCATAGCCGCCATCAGGGAAACCTCGTTGAATCTCCGCTCACAACCTCACCGCCCAACCCCAGCATCACCCCACAAAGGCCAGACCAGCAACATGTTCCTTCTCCACCTCCTCCTCCACTACCTAAATCACCGCTCAACCATAGCCGCCATCAGGGAAACCTCGTTGAATCTCCGCTCACAACCTCACCACCCGTCTGTTCAGAAACCTTGTTGGATCAAATGCCCACGAAAACCATTCAACATATTTCTCGTTCATCGAGGACCTGACACGAAGGAAAAGGAGGCGGCCCTGATTTACGACTACCTCCGAGGGAGCGGGTACTTTCCCTTCTTGGATGTTGAGAGCCTGATGCCCGGGAAGAAAATTCCCGATGGGATAGATGAGGCACTCCGTGAGAGCAAGCTCGGAGTGATCATCTTCTCCCCCAGATTTGGAGAGTCACGGCACTGTCTTGATGAGCTCGTCAGACTTATGGAGATGGGGAAGCCGCTCCTTCCCATCTTCTGCGACATTGAGCCATCCGAGCTGAGAATAGCAGAATATCGCATGGGACGGGATACTGCGGAGAAGGTGAAAGAGTATAGAGATGCTCTGGATGAAGCGAAACAAGTCCAAGGCCTTAGGTTCCAACGCAGCACCGGGTACGAGCTTAAACAAAATCCCCAGGAGCGGTTGTTGAAGGTGTCTGTTTATTTCTGGGAGATTGGGTTTTATTATCGTTGTGCGAGTATTATTCTCGAATACGTGACTGGGGTTTCTCCTCCTCCCTTTCAGGAATTGGTCCAAACTGGGGAGGGACGCGGTGATGGCAGTCGACCGGATATTTGTCGAATTAGGGGAAGGATGTCCTCCTCGCCACGAGGGCAGCCCTGGTTTTTACCCAGCATGCGGGTATACACCAGGGCTTGGTGCCACCGAAGGTTAGTGAGGTGTACGGTTCAAGTTTTGCAGTAGGAAAGGCGGGCAGTAGCCTCGCACACGATCTGCGTCCTTCGTTTGCGTGCATTTTCTGGGACGACAGAAAACATATGCTTCTTCTTTTTCTTGCACGGCAGAGAGCATTAGCTCTCTTTGAAAAGGTGGTGATCACCATGTTTCTCTTTCTAAGGAGGTGATCACATGTTTCTTTTTCTTCTTTCCTTGTGATCTGATACCAAAAATGGAGGGCCCACGTTTGTTTTTTTAATTAATTATTATTGTGGACCCTATCATGACCGAGAAATGGAGGAGAGCTCTCACTTTATTTCTTCCTCCCTTCGTTTCGTTATCACGTCCCACCACGGAACGATAATCCTATTAATTCAAAGCTTCTTTATTATGTTCGTTTCTTTATTTGATAATCCTATCAAACATTTTATTTTTTAGAACAAAAGTGAGATATAATAAAAATGAGTTAATGTATCTTTGGAATACAATTGAGTTTTGTTTTAAGGAAGTGATAAGTCATTCGTTGTTGTTCATATTCAAATCAGTGAGTGAATTATTTATTATTGAATACTCGAAACAACCCTTCTGTTGACAATCAAATTAAAATTGAAAAAAAAAAAACAAGGAGAAGAAGAGAGGAAGAAGAAGAAGAAGGTTCTTTGTGTCAAGCCTAAAAGAGAGAGTTACAAAGATCTTCATATCGGCGGCGAACACTTGGGGGCAAAATTATACCAACGTCTCTTCGTATTTCTGTTTTGGGTTTATAAAGAGTCGATTAATAAGGGAAAAAAAGGAATAATAGAAGGAAATGAGTTTTGAATTAATTATCCTCTGATTAATGATTAATTTTAAGTGTTTATATTGAAGTTCATTAGTTTCCGTGAAAGTTATAATGCAACAAAAACAATAAGATAAGTAGGATATTTCTGATTATATATGTATATATAATCCCAAAGACACATGGACTTCAATATGATTGGATTATAGAAAAACATTTCTACAAAATTAAAGAAGAAGAGGAAATGATCTTTTGGATTATATGTGATGATGCCCTCCCCTCCCCATTCCCATTTCCTTTTTTCCCTTTTATGCCAGGCTTCAATTTTAAACTTGTCTCCCAAGTTTCACATACCTTACCGTCCACTTCCCACAAAACATAAATATTACAAATCCCAAATTGATTTGGTTACGTAGTTATGTGGCTCTGCCTAATTAAACATACGTATATCCAATCTTGTTTGATGTATGGAATAAAAATAATGGAAAAGGGGTGAGGGGGAGGGTGATTTAACTCTTCCTCTTCCTCTTCCCCCTCCCGAATGAGCACAAGCTTTGGGGTTTTGTTTGCTTGCAAGCACATGGATCCCACGAGTAATAAAGTAATGTTGGTCTCATTTGTGTGTTCGATCGCTCTCCCCATCCCCTCCGCAGCGCCTTGTTTTTGTTAAAAAAAAAATTAAAATTATGCATAATTTTTTATAATTTTTAATTAATTAAACATAATTTTTATAATTTAATCCCTTAAATTTCTTCTCGTTCAATTTGTCCCCTTTGGCTGGCTTAATCACTGCATACTGGTAAAAGAAGTCGAACCATATTTGAAGGAAGAGAAGGCCTTTTTAGGCCCCCTAATTATTCATAAGCCGTTCTAAATTCAATAATTATTGGTGCCATCTAAAACCAAAAACATTTGGTGTTTAAAATGAATTTCACCCGAGTTTGATAAACGCAGATTAATAAACACAGTTTCAAAATCTTTTTGAAAAAGTTTTTTATTTTCCTCGCCTCGTGGAATAAGGATACATAGGGAATACATTCATGTGAAAAACATTATCCGAAAAGAAGATCCCCGTCAATCCCAAGGTTGTCACCTCCAAAGGTCCCTCAAAATCCAGCAAAACTCCTACTTCTAGAAAAACAAAGTGGCCGCTCCGGGAAAGAAAGTTGTTTCTGCACTCCCAGCGAATCTATTTAGGAACTCTCGCTTTTTAGCCAGAACCGTGTCAACAGTTCTCAGGCAAAGAGGGACCCATCCCAACAATAAGAAAGAAGAAGAGAGAAATCGGAAATGGGAAGAATAAAAGAGAGAGTGCTAATAGATCTGGACCAGCGCCCTGCTCCCCAGACAGTCTATCTTCTGGCCGGACAGGTGAACGATCATAATTCTTTCCGTACTATTAAATTTTCGATGACACAACGAGCTTTGTTAAAAAATTATTTTATAAAATAAAACAGTATCTTTTAAAATTTGTCAAATAATAATATTAAATTAACTTATAAAACATGAGTTTTTTATTTTTTAAAAACAGAAAAACGAGTTTTAACGTAAGTACATGTCATTATTCGAAGCATTTTAAAATCGATGTCATATTTTAAATTTTGAATAAATTTATGATAAATTTTGGACTACTAAACAATACCTTTTGTAAAATATGGTGTTAATTTTTAAAATTTATTAAATAATACATTGTTATAAACATAAAGTTTGCCTACTTACATAAAGTTATTTATTTTTCACTAGCAAACTCAGTATTACAGAGTATCTTACGAAACCAAGTCGATATTTTTAACGTCAAAACAAAAATATACCAAACACGGCATTGATCGCGCCACCTGTCACCCGCCCAGCTGTTTGCGTTGCAAGGCACGCGCGACCACCTAACACCGCACCTCACCACCCCCTCCCGACAACCTCTTCCTCTTGCCCCTTCACCTATCATCTACTCCCCTCTTGTCTCTCCGTCTTCTCCCTCCTCCGGACCAAACAAAGCTCCCAACTTTTCGAAAAACCCCACTTCGCTTTCTTCGTCCCACCCACCCTCGGGCGGACTCCCCGACGTTCCTCCCCCCTCTATATCAAAAACCCCTTCTTCCGCCTATTTTCTTCCATCCTCCGCCCCGAAACAGTTGCAATGGCTTCCTCTGCACTGTCGCCCATAAGCGCGAAAACCTTCCTTCGTGATCCCAGCTCCCAGAGTTCGAACCTTTCCCCCCGACCACAGCGGTTCCTCCCCGCCCCGCCGAGGAGGAGGATCTCGTGCTCGGTCGCGACCGCCCCCCCTTCCGCTGCCCAGGTGGCGACCGACGCCAAGATCAAGACTTTGAAGGCGAGGCAGATCATCGACAGCCGGGGGAACCCGACCGTTGAGGTTGATCTGGTGACGGGCGGCTCTGCAGTGTATCGGTCGGCCGTGCCCAGCGGGGCCTCGACCGGGATTTACGAGGCGTTGGAGCTTAGGGATGGGGACAAGGGGGTGTATGGTGGGAAAGGGGTTTTGAATGCCGTAAGGAATATCAACGAGGTTCTGGGTCCCAAGCTTATCGGAGTTGATGTCAGGTAATAAATTTTAGTGCTCCGTTTTTTTTGTGCTGATGCCATAGGAAGTTTTAGGATCTAGATGTTATGGTGATCATGCTGTTGCAAATGCTATAGATAGAAGAACGAGAATTACCTGTGCATGGTTGGTGTCGTGCTGCTCATGTAAGAAGATGTGGCATCTGAGTCCTGCATGAGACCGAGATTGAGATTGTGTTGTTTGTCTGCACGTGCTTTCTTCTGGAGGCTAGCTTCAGGCTCAAGGACATTATCTATGGGAGCACATTTTGACCAACACTTAATCCATGATACATCAATCTATTTCTCGTCCGCAATGTGGCGCATATTAATATTATCACTACTTTCATTGGGTAGCTTGAGCTCTTTATGTTTGGGACAAGTTAATTTGAACTCTGAATTGCATATTGTCATGAAGACATGGATGATTATCTGAGAATCTGCTGTCATAATCTGTGGAATTAGCCCTTTCATTAGAATTTGGATGCTTGACTTACGGACAAGTTGCTTCTCTGGATTAGATGCTTGTCTTGGTGGGTAACAAGGCCTAGTCAGTTTTCTTTTCGGTATGTGTATTAGTTAGTTGCAATGACTTTGGCTTGCTGCGTTGAAATCGCAGTTGAGAAATTCAGTGCCTCTCTCATTGAAATGACATTTCTTTTTGGCTGGATCATGTATGATAATGCATGAAAATGTGAATTTTTATTGCCAAATTGCTGGAAATGGACGACTGAAAAAAATAGTTCTTAAGACGACGGAAAATAAATGGATTTGTTTTGGCAGGAATCAAGAAGATGTAGATGCTATTATGTTAGAAATAGATGGAACACCAAACAAGTCGAAATTGGGAGCAAATGCAATCCTAGGTGTTTCCCTTAGTGTATGCCGGGCCGGCGCAGGGGCAAAAGCCATTCCACTGTACAAGCATATCCAGGAAATATCGGGCACGAAAGAGCTTGTGATGCCGGTGCCTGCCTTCAACGTGATTAACGGAGGCAGCCATGCTGGGAATAACCTCGCCATGCAGGAGTTCATGATCTTACCTGTCGGAGCAGCCTCGTTTGCAGAGGCTCTGAGGATGGGCAGTGAAGGTGCGGAACTTGTTTTTCTGGTCTTTCTTAACAATTGTCTTTGTTCTATCTGCTAGATCTTTTCATTTTCTTTAGGTAAATGAAACTCTTTCAGTCGTTCTTACGTTTGATGCTTTATTCCAAAGTGCAGTTTACCATATTCTGAAGGGAATCATCAAGGCGAAATATGGACAGGATGCTTGTAATGTTGGAGATGAAGGAGGATTTGCTCCGAACGTCCAGGATAACCGGGAGGGGCTTGTCCTCCTCATGGATGCGATCGAAAAGGCGGGATACACTGGAAAGGTGATTTAGCAGCCGTAATATTTCTCATATACAACATTTCTATGTTTATTAACCATTTGCTTCTGTAAATTGAAATAATGGCTACAGATTAAGATCGGCATGGATGTTGCAGCTTCTGAATTCTTCACAAAGGATGGGAGATACGATTTGAATTTCAAGAACAAGCCAAATGATGGTGCAGACGTGCTTTCAGCTCAGAGCCTATGTGATCTTTACAAGGGCTTTGTGAAAGAGTTCCCAATCGTATCCATTGAGGATCCGTTCGACCAAGATGACTGGAGCTCTTGGGGTTCTCTTCTGTCATCAGTGGATATTCAATTAGTCGGAGATGACTTGTTGGTCACCAATCCGAAGAGGATCGCCGAAGCTATCCAGAAGAAGGCTTGCAATGGTCTACTTTTGAAGGTACACCTCAGTTTCCTTTTCCCGTTTCGGCTGATCAAATTATTCAGATCCTTAGTGACATCTTCTCTTTTTCTGTTGGATGCAGGTGAACCAAATTGGCTCGGTAACTGAGTCAATTCGGGCCGCGCTGGACTCAAAAGCTGCCGGTTGGGGTGTGATGGTTAGTCACCGCAGTGGCGAGACTGAGGACAACTTTATCGCCGATCTCTCTGTAGGATTGGCCAGTGGACAGGTTCAGTAACCTAGCCTTAAATGTTTTCCTCTTCATACTCTGATTTTCTACATGCTCTGTGAAGCTTGACAACGTTTTTGTGCTCGCCCAGATCAAGACTGGCGCTCCTTGCCGAAGCGAGCGGTTGGCCAAGTACAACCAGGTGAAGTAAAATCCATCGCATGCTAAGCATAGAACAAGCACTCCTAATTACCACTAAATCTTACTAATAATCTGTTTTTCGAACACAGCTTCTACGCATTGAGGAGGAGCTCGAGAATGTTCGTTATGCTGGGGAGGCTTTCCGGTCACCTTGAGAGATTGTTCTGCTCTGTATTCTACCCTCAAGGAAAAACATGGAATAATAATGGGTTGCTGCATGCTTTATTGACCCCACGTCTGATGTCTTCTCCTGGTGGGTGATTCTTGGTGGATTTTTGAAATGTAGTTTTAGAGAGAATTTTTCTTTTGGCGAGAATCAATCTTGGGTTGTTTTGATAGAGAGAAAACTGTGATGTTAATGCACGCGTTTGGTGGAATTCAACATAGAATAATCCTGGGATTGAACCCCGGGAGGGAAAACCTTAGTCTTACGCTGACGTTCAATCTGTTTGTTATGGATGATTTCATGGTGATCATATCAGCAAAAAGCAAGGAAAGAGGTTAGTCTCATAAGGGATGCAATTTTCCCATGACACTACTCATCAAAGATGAACTCATTCGGTTACCAAATCAACAAGAAACTATAACAGCTGGTGTCCGGCCAACGTTCTCGACATCATTCACAGTAGCTACCGTAATCGTCACAGTTCTTATGACTTTCCTAGTCGGTCTTCTGCAACTTTCCGCAATCCAAAGAAGCGGTGTGCTTCGCTGTGGCCTGAGACCCTTAAAACACTTGACAACATACATGACAAGCTGCTAAATCCGAATGGGTGGCCCAGAATACTTTCCTGAGCGCATATACAGGTCGTCTGGTACTCCTATCCTTGCAAGCCATGCATATTCCTCTTTGTCGTCAGTTGTTTCTGCTTCATCTGCTGCAATTTGGAACACGATGATGAGCATGTTCCTCCAATTTTGGGAGTCAGATCCTGGCTTCTAGAAGGCAGGGAAAACTTACAGAAGGTAAAATAGGGATAATCATGGTAATAGGTGCATGGCCTGCCAGCTTCTTCTTTATAAGGAGGCGAAAGAACATCAAGAACCGCACAAGGGGTAATGGCGGTGAAACAATGAAGATTGCCGCCAGTCTTTGGGTACAATACAGCCGTCGAACATGGTGCTGTCAGGACTCTGTCCATGGCAAGCCGAGCTAACCTTACAGCTGAAGAACCAAAATTCCACGCCAATCAATACATTCTTCACACTTCTAAGAAGGCGACATGACATACATAGCTGTGATGCGATGAGATGAGACACAGAGGTTCCGGAAAACAGTTCTTGTAAGTATGTGATGCATTAAACCTGGAATCAACCTTGTCCATCTTTATACAAGACGGAAGCTGGCTCTACCCAATCGTATGCTTTTACATGCAGAGAACCATAGAGGACTTTGCTGAAAACGGTCATTCCAGGATGGTCATGAAGGGGTATCACCGCCGAAGTAGGAAAACTGAATATACACATCTGCCCAAGTAAATCAATTATTTAATGGGAAAAACTATCTGCATGGTTCTACATATTAGAGCAATGCTCATGTAATTAAGAAGATAAAGCAGTAGCAAACAAAGTATAGGCCAAAACAGTGAGTCTACCGTAAAGCTATCGGATTCATGTATATTGTAGTATGTTATCGGTTGAGCCCATCGTGCAACTCTATCTAATGTATTGAATCCAAACGTCCCATGTCCACGATCATCATCAGACAGTTCTTCCAACAGTCCAACATCGGAGGGCTCAATCAAATCTGTCAAGGACCATCAACTCAACGATATCAGGCAAGCACTATGGATTTTCTTTTTGGCAGCCAATAAAACATGATATGCATAAAATGTTTTACTTGATCTTTTGATCCAAGCCAGACGCCTATTTCTAATGACATAAACCCAAAATTGAATTCTGACAATCCCAAAGCAGTTGGTCATTTAATAGTCATCCTTTCCTCACACTTTCTGTCCTAAATCAATAAAAAGCCACTTGATATTGGTCAGCTATGTTTTTCCTGCTGCGAGTCATAATTTAACCAACCTTCATCCACAAAGGGTCAAACAAGAAGAAGGCAACAAGGTCATAGAAACTCCCGCTTACAGAATAAACCCCTAAAAACTCATTAAACGACAGACACATTATGCTCGTAAAATGTTATGCTCAACTCCACCTTAAAACTTCCTACTCTACGAAGACACCTGCAATTACCCATTCAATGGAAAAGACACATAAACCTTGAATTACCTACAAGGCTACTGCCAATTTCTGCTATGATTAAACCTGTCAGACGAGCTACCGATAATTACATCAGCGTCTTTCCTATTTTCAATCCCATATTCCGCCACCTCCGCAGACCCTGACAGCCAGCGTCCAACACTTACATTATTACTCAAAACACGAAGAAATCTACCCACCAATCCATCCAAACAAACGGAATAACACCACCAACCGACCAAACCAAACCCAAATCCCAATAAGAACAAGAAAAGAAAAAAGATTCAAACTTTATGGGGACGGGAGGGCAACCAGTGAGTACCCATTAGAGAACGGAGCTTGGCAGCAGCCTGGGAGGAAGGATGAAGGGTGATCGGGGGCGGGGCGAGAACCTTCTCACAGTGGTCATACAGGGCCTGAATCCTTGGCGTCCTGGTACTGTTGTTGCCCATTCGGATTCCGAAGCAGGTGGTGAGGTTACGGAAGAAGAAGGGACCGACGTTAGCCGAGGACGTCGGGATTCGGGACGGTATCATCTCTTTGTGGAATCCACAGCTGCTGCCCACCATGTGGAAGAAAATTATCAGGTGATAATTATCCAACATTCCATCGGGCAATAAAGTTGCGATCTTCCTCCATCTGAAATCCCCCCCCCCCCGGCAGGCATATGGGCTGAAGCCTTTAGTTATTGGGCCTAAACCCAATATGCATAGAAACGCCCATTTAGGTCTCAACATTTTAGAAATCGAGAGATCAGTCTCCAAACGAGAGAGCTCCTTGTTCCCCCTGGATCTCAACATTTCGGAAATCGATTGAGTAATTATCTGCTGAGACGTTCCACCAACCTTACCATATTTTTATGCCGTCCTACTCTACTCCCAACGTAGTTGTCAAAGACATATTGACCGAAAAACGAGTCGGAATTATTTTACAAATAAACACGATGTTCAATATTCGGTTTGAGAATGTGGTTGCTATGATTAAAGAGTAAAGAAGAAATAATACTCGAGCAAGAACGAACACTTACAAAAGAATGTAGAACCAAGTGAGAGAAAATGCAGCAAAGAACAAGGATGCCTAAAGACTAAAAGCTAAGTGACAACCCAATTTCTGTTTGAATTGTGATTGCGTTATTCTTTTCTATCCGTAAAAGACTATTTATACTAACTTAACTAACTGCATAAGCTCTCGAAGTTATCTTCATGCTGAGTTGGCTCCATATATTAAGCCATATCTTTATCGAGTCATATCCTTTTCCTCATCGTCACGCAAAATTCCAATTATAGTCCTAGTCTTGTGATATGCGTCCTTAGGTAGGACCCACGTATTTCGCTTATATGAGTTGGAAACTGTTATTTCTTCACGGGGAATAGGGTTCCATGAGACATTCAACGTTAAGTAAACATTTGAAAAGAGACTGACACTCCTTATCTAATGGGCGATGTCAACGGGCTATGATCTTCTAGGCGAAAGGTGCAGCCTAAACGATGATAACGGGCCATTGTAGGTTGAAAACTAGGCAAGATCTCAGTGCACCAAGCATGAGTTTATTCGTAGGCCCATTCTTCTCTAAGAGCCTATGACCTAAATTTTTTCGGTAGAAATCAATATGAGGGAACCTAATGTTGGGACCGTCACGATACTCCCCCGACCAACGTGATCAAGCATGGCAAAGTCAACATGAGCCCTTACAATTGAAAACATACAATCGTTCGTGCATTATGCATTGAAGATCAACGTGAATGGGAGCATCCAACTAGGAGCAGGTCGATTGACGGGCCTGACAACAGCGCGATCGACGTCACAGGTGTTACACGGTGCGGATTCGCCTTCTACTTGGGATCCCCGACGGCAAGATTCGTGGTCCAAATTTGTCGGAAAGGGAGAGGAACGTGTCGGGAAAGCTCGCCATTCAGACTGTTATTTGGTGGGAATTTGGTCGATTCAAATGCGATTAGGCTGATAGGATAACTCTTTCTGCCAAACACTAATTTCAACTCTCAACATTAAAAATCAATTGTTATTACGTTTTTCCTTTTGTCCCCCACGAAGGCTCTGAAGATGTCGCGAAGTTATTGGTTCTTACGACGGATATTACCGATTCGAACAGGCTCAAAAATCTTTTAGTTATAAATAATAATAATTATTATTATTTTATTATTTCCTATTTAAAGTCGCTGCCATTGGAACATGAACATCGGAAATCAACCAACTGAAAAATGACTTCCACCTTATGTCCCAAATCTGCACTGCTCGTAGCCGTTGCCGCTTTTCTTGTCACTTTGCCTTTGGGCGCGGTCGCGACTATCCCGACCTACTTCGAAGAGCCATTGCCCAGAGGGACCGCAGGTTGTGAGGACGTTGTGTTCAATTACCAGAACGATGGCCCTTTCACCGGCATTTCCGATGGAACCGTCGTCGTATTCGATCCCCTCCAACAACGCTTTGCCCAGTTCGCAACCGTCGTGCCGAACAGGTTTTAGGTTTTTTGCCAATTTTCATGTTGTCTACTTGTCCGTGGAAGTTACTCTGAAACCGATGGCATTCCTCGATCAATATCAGGAACCGGGGGCTGTGTGACGGGAAAAACGACACATCCCTGAACCTTGTGTGTGGGAGGCCGGTGAGCCTTGGATTCAACCGATCGAGTTACCTGTACATTGGCGACGCGAATCTTGGCCTGTTCGTCGTCGGGCCTAATGGCGGACTCGCAACTCTGCTCATAAGCACAGTCGACGGGCTACCGATCGGATTCTTATCAGGGCTGGACGTCGATCCTAATAATGAACTCGTCTACTTCACCAGCTTCAGCCAAACCTTTAGATTAGAGTGAGCCTTTTTCTCTTGAACATTTCGATTCAGTTATCATATCACGGCGAGTCATTAAGCTCTAGTGGATTTACTGGTGCAATGCAGCAACATAACTAAGTCAGGTGGCAGCCTGGACCGGACAGGACGACTGATACGGTATGATCCCGCGACGGGCATAGCCACTACCCTCTTGTCGAACTTAGCCGGTCCCTCCGGGGTGGCGGTGTGCCAAGACAGCTCCTGCCTTATCTACACAGAGGCCCTGTCCAACACCGTTAGCAAACTATACCTGACGGGACCAAACGCAGGGACTGTCAGGGTCCTCCTGACCAACATAATCGAGGCCGACAACATCATCAAGAGCCCTTACAACGGAGCGAACTTCTTCCTATCAGATAACGTACGGCCCAACGTGCATTACGCACTGAGGATCGACGTGGACGGGAACATCCTGGCGAACAGGTCGATCGGCGGGCCTTACAACAGCGTGCTCGACGTCACGGGCGTCACGGAGTCCGGAATAGCCTTCTACTTTGGGTCACTGACTGCGAATTTCGTCGGCAAAGTCATCTCATATGCTCTCTAGAAACCACATGAGGACAACTATCAAAACGACTTACAGGGTTGATACGTATAATGAATAAGAGATATATCCATGGATTTGAAATATGAAGTGATCATATATATATTCGTATTATTACCGTGATGACGTCACTAAAATTGAATAGGACCAAATTGAGAAACATTCAAAACTAAATTCCAGTTTGGAAATTATACAAACATATAGGTCCCATGTAGAGACCCGCACACGTGTGCTCCGCACGTGAGTGAAAACACCAAAACCCTGATTAAAAAACCCCTGTTTTCCTGGATCTCTAAACCACAGAAAACCCTAGCCGGCAGTCGGATCGAAACACTATCGATGGGGAGCGACAGCGAGGCGGAGAGGGTGAGGAAGTCGCAGGAGAAGGAGAAGGAGCGGAAGAGTCTGCTAGCGGTGGCTCCGATCGCCAAGCCACTCGCCGGGAAGAAGCTCTGCAAGCACACTTTCAAGCTTGTCCGTAAAGGTCTGACCTATTTCAGGGGTCCCGATTTGTTTTCGTGTGCTTTTTTGGAAGTTTGGGATTTTGGATGGAAGTTGATTGGAGACGAGTTTGTTGTTGTTGTTGTTAATATTGTTTTTGGTGTATCTGATCTTCGCAGCTTCCGAGAAGAAGTGCGTGAAGAGGGGAGTCAAGGAGGTTGTTAAGTCTATCCGAAAGGGCCAGAAAGGGTTGGATTTTGTTCTGTCCTTTGCTTTACGTCATTCCAGTGAATTTCTTTTAGTAGCTAATTAGTCGTTAGTCCATGCTTAGCATTAGTCCTTAATTGATTCTTGCTTTGAAAACGGGTAATGGATTGTTGCTCTCTCGTGGATACTCTCCCTCTGATTCGAGCAACGAAATGATAATCTTTGATTGTATGCAGTAGACGAGAGAATTAAGCTTGGAGAAAACCACATTTACCAGTTGCCAGTTATTCTTCCCTGCTGCGGGTGTAGGGAAGACCGTGTTCATGATGAGAAGTGACTATGAGAATGGCCTTGAGTTTGAGTTTTGTTCTGGGCAAACATCGGTTTTTAAAAGTATTGATTTTCCATTATTACTAACCTCAGATTTATGTTTCCTTAAGTAGATTTCTATTGGGTGTTGTACTTTTCTCTTGCATCCGATGACACTACTACTTTGTTTTCCTATGTATCATTTCAAGCCCCTTATCTTCTCTTCTCCGTTTGTTGTGCAGACTATGTGTCATTGCGGGTAATATTTCTCCAATCGACGTCATCACCCACATTCCTATCTTGTGCGAGGAAGCTGATATTCCTTATATTTATGTTCCATCGAAGGAGGTAAGCCCATGTTCTGTCCTTGATTGTTGTCTCTAACTAATGGTAAATCTTATTAGCTGTATTAGTCTGCCTTGCTATTGTAAAGATTCATTTTGTGAGAGCAGCTGTTTTCCCTCCCCTCCCCACAATGAGCTTGAAATCATGTTTATATTGCCAGTGTGGAGCAAATGCGACAGTTTAAAGCTCATAAATTGACCCTACAGAGACTTTAATCCCTCGACCTTCCAATTACTTGGCCTTGATGCAGATGAATGATAATGGCTTATATTCGTGTTCCAGGATCTGGCTCATGCAAGCGCTACTAAGAGGCCAACATGCTGCATTCTCGTGCTAAACAAGCCAACTAAAGGTGAATTAAGCCCCGAAGATCAAGAAAAACTCAAGGCTGACTACGATCAAGTTGTAACAGAGATTACAGAACTCACTGCGTCTCTCTACTGAATGATTTGAAGATAAGAAAGGGATCTGTAATCAGCTGTGGCAATTTGGTTTGAGGTCCCACTTGCAGGATTGATTCAATATGGAGAGATTAGGATATGTAATCACATGGTTTAATTTTTGTTCAAAGGGTGCTTCTTCTGTGTTAATTGGTTAGGTAATGCTATCTTCTTCACCCTCTTGAAGAACAGAAGCTCGATCTTAAGCCCTCTAGTTACGTGTTTCCAAACTCAACAAATGGTGTTGTTCAAATGTGACAGTCGATTACACAGTTCACTCTATACTTAAAATTTATAAGCAAGCATCCCAAGAAAATACGATGTATTTACTTAACTAAAGGACTTTCTTTCATAACTCTTATTTTGATGATGCCTAACCCTGTAAACCTTGTGAAGAACTGTGTACTCTTGCAACCTCAATTTAGGAGAGAAACGTATTGCTTATACATATATCCGTACATCGTTGGCTACAGCCTCTAGGAGCAAAAGTTCTCCAAATCCTCTGCAGGGTGAAGTTCATCCAGAGAAGGGCTCTTCCCGCTGTTGCTCGACACATTACCCCGATCCATCTTATTCTTATTCTAATGCTCCATGGAAGCCGTAGAGTTGAATCACTTCTGACGGGCAAATGTCTTGTACAGAAACAGACTGAAGCTTCCTGCAGCTAAAGTGAGCATGACAGGTACAGCCATAGCTTCTAGCGGTGTTATTGTAGTATTGGTTCTAGCCTGACGGGTCCTCTCACCCCAGTATTCGTGCACAATGTTGCTCAGGCTGTCTAGTTGGTGCATTATTTGCCTTTGCGCCCGTGCAATGACTAGAATCTGCTCAGATAACGACCCAAACCACAAGGAGAACTAAGAGAAAGACAACCCTTCTTTAACAGCTACAAAGAAAGACATGAAAACATACCTCTTCCATCAGCGGCGAGTCTTTAGCTAATTGGGAAGAAGACGTAGAATGTGGCAGCATGGATCCCGTCAACGATCCATTTCCCACGCCAGTTATAAAAAGTGATGTGGGTACTGAACCATTGCAGGCTTCAGCCTGCAGAGCCAAGTTCTGTTGGCTAGACGAAATGTTCCTCACATTGATCTTTGAATTGAGCTCCGCCATGCGCGATGTGAACTCATCCATTCTCTCATTCAATGTTGAGATTTGTTCCGAGAGCTGAGTGATGACTCCCTAAATCAACTTGACATGAGAAGAGCAGTACTATATGAATTGTCACAAATTCAGGAGAAGAAATTGAACTTTTTTATTTGCTTAATTGTTTCCTTATTTGGACTTTATTCTAGTTTTAAGAAAAGCAGAACACGCGAATTTGAACTACAGAAGTTGATTATAACCATAGGCTACTGCATCCCATCTACAGTCGAATAAAAATCTGGTCAGACTACTGAACGGCATTCACCTGGTTTGCGATGGCAGGAAGTGATTCTGTGGGCCTTCCATCAAGTCTTCTACTATTAACCGCAAGTCGTGTCAACTTTGACATACTCCTATCTCTTTGGCTGGAGAATGAATGTGAACCAGCCCTAGGGACCGAGCATCAAGTGGTTATATAAGCACAAAAAACCACTCCTTAACAGAAATGACAATGATGTGGTCATTGATTTGAGGGTAAACCTCTTTGATTTTTATGCCAAATGAATCTAGACCTACCGGCTCAGATATTTCGTCCTTCTATCGGCAGAGGCACGGGAAAGTGCCTCTTTAGGACTAGAGAGTAGATCATCGTCTATGCTAAGTTTTGTCTTCAAATCATCTGGTAGTGCCTGCGCGAAAACATAATCTTAATCGGATATGAAAGGGTAGAGGGAACAGGAGAGAGAAATATGAGACAGCCCTACCATAACATCATTTATGAGTTGATCTAATTGAATTTGCTCAATATATGTCCTGGGAACATATGTACCCTCCAATCCAATCTGCTCGGCCACATACTTAACATATGTCCGATCTTTACCTTGTACCTTCATTTACAAAACAGTAGCAACTTCTTCATGCCAAACAATATAGTACAGAGATGAACAAACATCTTCTTTTCCCTCTAGTAGGCAGATAAAAGGTCAAGGGAGCCGATTGACAGCAAAGGTTGTACCTGAATATACTGCCGGTTCAACTGTTCCAACCAATCAGTCTTTATGCAGACCTTGTCATCAGAGAAAATGTGGCTGCTACGTTTTAGAATGGAAGCAATGGTGTATCCCAGGGCCATTAGTCCTCCGAGCAATCGAACACTGACTTCAAATGTTATTCTTGGAGAAATAATGAACGGACTATCTGTTACCCACTCCTGTATATAAAGAACAAAAGGAAAATAATCTGATTACCAATATTGTGTCTGCAAGGAGGCCAACGAAGTCGGTTACTTATGGAGCGGACAAAAGTATTTTCACAGATAACTTACAGGAGACCATACAAAATAATAATTCAACCCACCTCGAACATCAGGTTGTATTTCCCATCCCTGTTTCTCATCCGGAGATATGATTGACAAGCTTCTGGATCTTCACCTGGTGGAAGAAGGTATATATCATAGGTTTCTTCCGTGCATTCCTTGAAAGATCCCGGGAAAGCAGCTTTGATTTCCTCCTCAGGTACTTTCTTGGTGGACTACACTTGACACAAAGAGCTGGATAATATACAAAGGCATCAAATTAAATATTTGGGTATCATATTCAAGTAATAATGCCAAATCGTACTTTCAGTATGTATGTTGGATTCTGAAATCCTGTGAAGGGATTGAACTTGTTTATTATTTTTATGTGTGCAGTCTGGAGATCAGGCTCAATGAATGCCTTGTACATTGGATAAACCTATATTGCAAGTAAGGAACACATAAGGTAGAAAATCAGACAAGTCTTATCTTCAATACTAATCGTCAAACTAAACGAAAATGGGAAAAACACCGTTTCAGATATCTGCTGAATAATCTCTTCAGGCTCCTGACCAGCTCGTTGGATATCCCTCAGAACTCGTTTAACAAGATCAAAGTGTACTCCGCCAGTGACAGAGACACGGAGGTCAAGTAAAGGACGTAATTTTTCGCTCAAGGCAAAGATTCCTTCTATAATCACAATGCGAGAACTGGGGACCTCCAACGTCCTACAACAGAAGCAAACGCAAATCAGTTATGAAGAGCTTAAACAAGCAAATATACCACTGCACATGACAAAAGTGCACCATGAAGCGCCAAGATCTAACAGAGGTATGAGACATCAGATCTTACCGGTAGCCTGTTCGAGAACTGGACTTGAAATCATATATAGGAACTTGAACAGCCTTCCCAGCTCTCAAACCATGAATATTCTCTAGCAGTGTTTCGTAGTCTGTTAGACGTGGATCTGCTCAATGCAAAACTGATGGAATTCAGTTACGGAACTAGGTCTCCACAAGAATATACCAGATAAAATTTGCCATATCAACATTTTTCTTTTAGGGCTAGTCCCTCAGCTCAGCAGTAATTAAGTAACTAGTTGCCAACAAATGCTGATATTAGCAATTATTTGCGCATGGGAAGTAAGTAAAGCACAATAATAGCCCATGCTCAGCTCCGGTATCTATGCCCGAACTCGAGCAGCCAAGTTAACAAACTGACCACGGTAGTTCCGAAATGCCAGAAGTACGATCAGACACAGTATTATCTGCAACATAAATTTTTCGCACAATCAAAGTCATGCAGTACCAACCAGCCCTTCTATCGAGACAGATATCGACAAGCCATAGGGAGGGAGAACCCCATCACAAAACCAACCACGCGCACACACAATCATGTGACCTAACTTCAAGTTAGTCTGGAAATCCAAGCCACAGAGAGACATTACCATCGAAGTTGCCATCGATAATCCTGCTGGAATCGTTGTAATTGTCCATGGTGACGACGGCGATGCTGGGCATGAAGTTGAGCACCTTCTCGGTGAAAACGGTCTTGCCGGCACCGGAGGGACCCGCCACCCCGACGAGGATCAAGCCATCGTTCTTCTGGGCCAAAAGCTGGCACGCCCGGATGACCACGAAGAAGCCCTTCTCGAAGGAGAGGGGTTCCTGGATGGGGACAACCTCGTACCGGTCGGAATCGTTCTTCCTGACGAGCTGCACCTGATCCCTGAGCAGCCCGGAGCGACGCCGAGGGGAATCAGCAGCGCCGGGGGAACTGTCCTGGGCCATCGGAGCGACGAGGTATTGGGAATTCCCAGATCGCGCGTGATATGATGACTGGGGAGAAGAATCGGGTCATGCGTCCGTCCAAAGCTTTGGATCTTTCGAGGCGGAATCTCTCACTCTCTCTCTCTCTCTCTGGATATTTCTTTTATTATGTTCGGACATAATTTATTCCTCCTGGTAGATTTATTACATAAATAATTGACAGTGGAGTTTTGTTACTCGATACATCAAGAATTCGGTGGAAATACCGATTCTGACTTAAAAGAACTCATATTTTTGTAAAAATTAAGAAAATTGGTCTCGTAATTATTTTAAGTAAATAAAGTATTATAATACCGAATTCTTAAATTAAAAACATCGAATTTCTTACATTAAATAAATATGAATTTTACAAATTTATACTGAATCGCTGGAGGTTTGCATGAAATGTCGGATGTATGTTCTTTGCACAATCCATCATCAACAAGCGTCACGAACACGTTATAATATTCGCCCTTCTATCGTTGTTAACAACTTATTATTATTACTACGGCAAACTATCGGATTTTGACCCCAATTATCGTGGACTTCGCAGCAGGGTTGAGGAGCTCGCTATACTTCTGTTGGGGGCAGCGATACTCCTCTGGCGATTCCACGAGCTTTCTTGAACGGGGAGGGGGAAGGTTTTTGGGAGAGTGGAGGTGTTTTGGGAGAGGGGAAGGTTTAGGGTTCAAAATCTCCAAATTTGGGGATTTTAGGATTCACTCCAACGTCAGTTTTAATTTTGCCACGCAAATGCCACGCAGGATGGCCGCGTTCGCACACTCCTTCGGCCGTTAGCCACGTAGGCAACGACGTTACGACGGGGCCATAAAATAGAACGAAGTCATAGTTATTGCCACAAATAAAAAAAAACAAAGTTGTGGCTACATATGAAAATTGGCCGATAATTGGGGCCAAAATCCAATATTTTGCCTTATTACTACTGTTAGGATTTTTGTTAATATCACTGGTCCAGAATTTTCTTTTTTTTTTTAATTTGATTTAAAAGATAATACTTAATATTAGGACGTCCGCTATTACCCCGTCTTTGTTTTTCCCCTTAATATTGAATAATTATTAAAATTCGTTCAACTTTCTTTTTAATAAAGAATTAAAAATATTATTTAATAAATTATTAAACGTAAAATATTTTTCGCGTCTTTCTCACGCACTCCGACAAGAAAACTTTTAATTTTTAATGTGTGACCCAGTTACCGTTTCTGACTTGTGTCGTCAATTCATTCTTCTGGTAATAACTTAAATACTCTCTCTGTGTGAGAGGGAGGGAGAGACGTTTGGACACGTCCCAAAGTCCTCCAATCAATCACTCGGGGGGTCCG
The DNA here is from genome assembly GCA_029817715.1 of Melastoma dodecandrum. NCBI lineage: Eukaryota > Viridiplantae > Streptophyta > Magnoliopsida > Myrtales > Melastomataceae > Melastoma > Melastoma dodecandrum. The sequence goes on along the minus strand of JARUPY010000397.1, from coordinate 3,986,339 downwards.
AGCGTGGTGGTAAAGCAAGCCCTCGATTCCCAAATTGGGATATGGAGTTGAAAGGGACGCCTTCCTCTCATGGCTTCAGGTTGCCCGCCGAGTGGGAGCCCCATTCCCGCTGCTGGATCGGCTGGCCGGTAAAATACAACCCCACACACACATACGCGGGATTTGTCAAGTTACGATTTTTATTCTGCCTTTCCGTGATTCGTTTGTAGGAGCGCGGGGATAACTGGAGGGATAACGGGGTGCATGCGCAGCGGGTGTTTGCCCTCGTTGCCTCCGAGATTTCTAGGTTCGAGCCCGTCACTGTCTGCGCCTGCGGTCCACAGGTGAGATTTTCGGTTTAAGGTTGTTGATTGTAGCCCCAAAGGAATTATCTTTTCTTTTTTTTTTAATTGTCGAAGAATGGATATTTGGTGTGGTTTTGAGCATTGCAATGGGGGTTTGGGCTCGATTGGAGACGGCGATGTACGTGGCTGCCTCGTGTTGATTCTTGGGTGATAGGAGAGAAATTTCTTGATCGTTTGATGGATGTTTCGGGTTTTTTGTTTATGTCTGTCCCTTTTTTGAGTGATCAGTGGGAGAATGCTCGAAGCCAGCTGCCAGAACATATCAGGGTCATCGAGCTGAGTATGAATGACTCGTGGCTCCGGGATACTGGACCAACTGTGAGCGACGACTTTAATTCCGTCATTCGTTGATGATCTCTAGGTGATTTCTTGAGCAAGTTTGTCCATTTTTGACGTGTTTTGTAGTTTGTTGTAAGTGAGAGCGCGTCACCTTCAGAGGAGCACAAAATAGCCGGGATCGACTGGAATTTCAACTCTTACGGTGGTACGATGTTTGATCTGTTGATGGTTCAGTTCTCGCTTTTCATTCGGAAATGGAGTTGATGTGAAGTGTGGGTTAATCAGGTTTAGAGGAAGGCTGTTATCCTGATTGGAGTCTCGATCTTCTTATAGCAAGGAAGGTACGAGGAATTCCTCGGCTTCAATGGAGCTTCTTGTATAGATTGTCCCATGAACCCGAAGAACAAATACTAACTCCTGTTAAGTTGCTGCTTAGGCTATCCCCGTGACATGTCTTACAACTGTGGATTCTCCCTTTTATTTTGTCAGATCCTCGCAGTCGAGGAGGTGCCGAGGTTTCCACACAGAATGATTCTTGAAGGTGGAAGTATCCATGTTGATGGTGAAGGTAGGTATCGAGATGGCCAGTAGTGCTTACACTGACGAATCGAGGCTTATTTAATGCAATTGTCGTGACTGACATTTCTTCTCTTCTTTTGTTTTTGTTATGGTATTTCTAGGTACTTGTCTTACCACCGAGGAATGTCTGCTGAACAAAAACAGGAATCCCCACATGAGCAAACAACAAATCGAGGGTGAACTTAAGGAGTATCTGGGTGTCGAAAAGATAATATGGTTGCCTCGTGGCTTATATTGTACGATAACATTGCCGTTTCTTTTCATAATTTAAAATGTTGGCCTTGTTTGGGATAATTTATTTGGGGATGTTGGCAGGCGATGACGATACAAATGGCCACATAGATAACATGTGCTGCTTTGTGAAGCCTGGTGTGGTCCTACTGGCATGGACTGATGACCAAGCCGATCCTCAGTATGAGCGGTCTAAAGAAGCCTACGAGGTCCTCTCGAACACCACTGATGCCGCTGGTCGTAAATTGCAGATCATCAAACTCCATGTACCGGATCCGTCTTATTACACTGAAGAAGAGGTCGCAGGACTAACCGAGGCAAGTAATTGTAGCCTCTGTGGTGGTTTTAGCCGTTGTTAGGCTAACGTCTTGTCCGTAAGTGAATGCAATTAATACCATTTTGTGGCAAAATTGTGGGAAACAGGTAGCTGATGGAACTAGTAACGTGCGAAGGGCTGGAACAAGAGTTGCAGCTTCTTACATAAATTTCTACATAGCAAACAGAGCGATCATTCTGCCCCAATTCGGGGACAAAAAGTGGGATGAGGAAGCTTTTCGTGTCCTGTCCGCGGCCTTCCCCGATTACGAAGTACGTGCATCAGTTTACTTTTGTTTAGTACCATCACCATCCTGGACCTAACATGTGTGGATTATTGGATTTATAGGCCCAGACTTGTAGTTACTGATATCTAATGCGACAGTAGAGTTTATTTTAAAGTTTAGATGTATTTATTTCCTGCTTCTTCACCATCTTGATATTCTGTTGGGAAATATTACTGGACGATGGATCAGACGGACTCCGCATATTGAGGCGAGATCGCTTCATGGTCGCTCGGAGTGACTTGGATGCGGAATTGTTTGGGTATCGAGTATTTCATCGCTTTTTGTTTACTGAAACTTTCTTGTTGGATCAGGTGGTGAAGATCAACGGCGCGAGGGAGATACTGTTAGGTGGTGGGAACATCCATTGCATCACCCAACAACAACCAGTGATTCCACAATCCATTCAAGCTAAATGATGCAGGACCTTCGAGAGCGTGATGTGACAAAAAGCGTTTCTCTGAACCTGTGGAACACATCGGGAAGATTATTGCAGTGCTTTGCCAACTTGATTATCACAAGGTGATTGCAACTTTGAACTGTTGTCTAGGTTTAAGGTGTTTTACATGGAACGCTACATATAACTATGGGAAAAGCGACTTAGAGAAAACCGACTTAGAGAAAACCGGCAATGGAACCGGAAACGATAAATAACGAAGACCATGATATTTTAGGCAGAAGACCACTCTCTCACCCCAAATCTCCATTGTAGAAGGACTTAGTGTCGTGATAGGTGGTATCAGAGCCAAAGGTTAAGCCTAACTCATCGATAACTATCGATAGCTTTGGTGTCAGTATCCATGGTGCAACAACTATTTCTAATAGTCTGCCTGCTACACCAATAACCCCATTGATGATCCTTTCACCGCGAATCCCCAATGGCTCCGTAGCTATTGACGTAGACATCCTCGTTGTACTTGTACTTGCTATTCTGAAGCCACAACTCATGTCCCATAGGTATCCTATTGGCCGCTCACACTCCACTTGTCTCTCGCCCTGTCCATGCAAGAACCCGGGTGGTAGCTTGCCTGTTGTATCCGCATTGCCGTAATTCTCCAATATAATCACTTTGTTCTAGGATTGGAGCTGTTCCTTCACAACTTTGAAGTTCTTGTAGAGTAGTTCGGCTTGTTGGGAGGGGACATCTTGAACATGAAGGTTTCCCAAGTGTGGCTTTTCACCCCGGCTAAACTCTGAGACCTGGCTGCTATCTGGCTCATTTGTCCTCTACGAAGAACTTCTCACTGGGATCATTATCCGGAAGAGGAACTGTAATAACTCATATTTTTCATGTTATGAATGTAAATGGGGTCGTACATGGTATGAATGTGTAATAAAGGGAAAATCCGTGAGATAGTAAGATTGAGTCTGGAACGGTGAATGGACGGTTTGAATGCGTAAGAATGGAACGATGCGAACGATACTCAAGAATGATGCGAACGATACTCAAGAATGATGTTCAATGCCCAAGGACATTTCCATAAGCAACATGGACAGCCTCCTAAGTGAGGGAGTAATGTTTGAAATTATACGTGCGAACGACGGACTGACATTTTCGTTGTTGCGACGATAAGCTTGGAGTTGTTGTGGTTAAAGTACTTAACGTTATGGTTGAGAACCGAATCGATTATGACAAGAAATTCAATGATTATTCAGCTCCAAATATGGATGAAAAGTGAATAATGTGAAGCAGAGAAAGGGTGGTCGATGTGCGCGAAAGGGCTGCCCAAATACTTGTCGATGTCGCTCGCGGACAGCCCACTTTCGTGTGGAATAATGACTGAAATTTGGCCGCAAATCCTACAAGTTTAGAAGCGCGACTAAGATGGTCAAATAAGACAAAATAGTGATTAAGGAGTTGGATTAATTAAGGTTAATAAAGCTGGATTATTAGCTCTAATTAAGCGTGATTAATTAGTGCTAATCAAGCCAAGGCTTCTTCCACAAGCCATGGATGGTGGGGCCTACTTGTCATCATTAAGGGGAAGAGGAAGAGGAAGAGTGATTTGCCGGGAGTGAGTTTTCCCGGTTTGTGTGTATATAAATGAAAGTGATCGAACGACCCACGTATCGTGGGCGGAATGGAAGTTTACGACGGTACATTGACACGCCCATGCGGCTGCCTTATGAGGCGGATATGACGAGGGTTTGGGCAGGAGGAATCCGCCCTCGGAATGGTGTATTGGACAGCCTTTTTGGCTTGAAAAGTTGGGCGAAAAGCTAAGCCACGAAGGGAAGTTTCGAGGTTTTACGCACCCGGATGGATTGATCCGTGGTAGCGGAATGTTACATGGTTGAAAGTACATGAACATAAGGCTTTTATGGGGCGTGCGTGGGCTGAAAACGAGACGTTCCTGGATGCCCTTGGAAATAATTTACCTTGAGAAATTGAGAACGCAACGGTGTATGTCGGAATTTTGAGACGAGGTCTCGATTTTGAGATACGTCAAGAGAGGTTATGGGCGACTGGTTACGCGTGCTTGAGCTGCCTTACTTAGTCATTTGACTAATATTATTGAATGTTTTTTGCATGTCATAGAAGTGATCTATGCATGTTTATCTTTATGTTCGATGGAAAGCTTTCGTTTAAATTTTTATAACTTAATTGTAACCAAATTATATAATACTCTCTAAGTATTAATGAAATGGTCGACGAGTTTTATTTTTGGAATTCGTAGGTCGTTTCAGAACCCCCGTTTAGATCGAGACAAAACAACTATTTTTTTCAGCATCCTCACGAACGCACAAGTTCCCAGACTGTTCCCGTGCTCCCGCCACGGGTCTTGCGGACACACCTCTTGACCTTGGCCAAGCGCATCTGCTTGTTCTCATCTGCTCCGTCTGCCCTCGTACTGTACCTCACTATGTCGCTAGAACCATGTTTGATATTCTCTCCCAAGTAATTCATCCCTTGCTCCTTCAGATACGTGCTTCTTTCACTTTCCCCGAGCCTCCTCACATCTCTTGATAATGAGGGCATGAACTGAAGGATCATACACATTTTCCATCGAACCCGACATCGAAAGGTTGTATCTTCTCATCAGGCGCAACAAGCTTGTCGGTCTACTTGGCACCCGCTTTTTGGGGCCTTCCCGTGCACGACATGGGATTATGAGTCAGGGCGCCACTACCGCTGCGAGAGGATGTGAGATCCAAAGCACCTAATGCCACAATTACCAAGCTTTAACAGTCGGATAAAATAAAAAGTTGACTTTTCTTCCTGGATTAGCCTTCAAGAATCATGATCCCGTTTTAACGAGATTCAAAATGTGGAAGTTCTTTGTTTAGCTCCTCTGATAACTCTATGCAGGTGTAAAATTAATCTAACGGAAATTCGAATTTCTTAATTCGTTTTATTTTTTCAAAATTTTCAAATTATATTTAAATTTCAATTAAAAAAATTATATTATCGTAAGAATTGACTTTGCTGATTTAAGATTGTATAAATTTATCCTTAAAAAAAATTAATTAAGTGTTGGGTAGTTAAATTTACGGTAATTAAAAATTAAATATAAAATATATTATACCATCATAAAAATTGGTTGCCCCGGCGGCTGAACGGGAGAAAAGGGCTGGGTTATTTATGTCATGGCTAAGAGTGATTTTGTGACGAGGAGTTAAAGTCATTTTATTTGAGAAGGATGGATTCACAAGAGGAGGAAAGGAAACATCATACATAGTGAAGAAGAAGACATGCACTGACGTCTCAAAAGGGGGTGGGTGGGTCACATAAATGATTTGTATTTTATTTCCAACAACGAATTTTGAATTTTGTAAAAGTGTCGAATCCAAGATCCATGTGGCGGACTCCTGTTTAGTGGATCCAAGGAGGGAGGAGGGGGGGGAAAAACAGATATCGGCGAGCTTTTGGAAGAAAAGACAGCTCACAACTCCCGCGATTGAAGCCCTCGAATTTGAGTGCGCTTGGGGCTGAGGGGGGGTTGGGGGGGGTTTGATTTCCTTACATGGGTTGTAGTTTTTCGGGGCTGAATGCGTTGTACGACGCCGTGAACGGGGATGGGGATGTTTGGATCAATGAGAACAAGTTTAGGATCTTGAGGCAGTTAGGGGAAGGAGGATTTGCTTACGTTTATCTGGTTAAGGAACTGGGGAGTGATTCCTCCAGTTCTGATGATTCGAGAGGCGGTGGCCTTGCTAAGAAGGTCAAGGACAAGTCCCATTTGTCGGGTCCGTTTCATCTCTCTCTCGGGATCCGATCTGGGATTGATTTGATCTCTCTCTCTTTTTGGGTTTACGTCGTTTGATGTGGATCTTTGGTTGTGTTTTGATTTGGTGGGTGGGTTGTGTGAGGGGGATGCTTATTGAAATTGAAGTTCTTTGTGTATCTTTGATCGGCATTTTTCCTTCTTTATGATCTGCTGCTGTCAATGATATAGCATCTTGATTGGGTCGATTGCTATTCACTGTGAATTAACTGGATCGAGCTGGATCGTGGAATACTTTTACAGTTGAGAGAGAGTTAAGTATTCCGACGTCGAGTATACAAAATGTTTTCCCCTCTTACCCTGTTCGGTCTGGATCACCTTTAGTTGTTAATTATATCCGGTGTTAAGCTTTTGTAAGCTCTGGTTTACTCACAATCCCGAGTTAGAATTAAAGAGTTGTCTAGTTTAAAATTTGAATGGGAACAGAAAATCTTGTGACCTTGATGGTCTTATCTGCTTTTATACTTTGTGGATTGGATCTAAATGGTATAATTTGATCATTGGCTTGCGATTTCATACAATTTTCATGCAAATGAAGGGACTTATGCGATGAAGAAAGTGCTGATTCAGAATGCTGAACAGTTAGAACTGGTGAGAGAGGAAATTCGTGTCTCGTCACTGTTCAGTCACCCAAATTTGCTTCCCCTTCTGGATCACGCCATCATTTCTGTTAAGGTAGTGCCTTTGTTTTCGACATAAATCTTCTGGTTTACTCAGTGGTTGTGCAATTTGGGAAGTCTTGTTTGTGCTTCCGATCTGCTCTATGAAGAGAGAGCATATATGTAGTATGTACACCATCTTACTCATGCAAGCATTTCCAAAGATGTGGTTTCCGTGGCTCGTACTATGATCAACAGGTTCCAAATGAATAACTTTCCCGTGTGCTCCCGTGAAAGTTTCTCTTGTTTGTTTTGCATCACTTTTTAATAGAATCTTTTTGATGTCCACTCTAATTCAAAACTGTGCATTTACTAAATCTCTGATGTAAACAAACAATGGTATATTTTTGTGTTGGCCAGGCAACACAAGAAGGAAATTGGAAGCATGAAGCATATTTGTTATTTCCAGTTCATCTAGATGGAACACTATTTGATCATACCAACACTATGAAGGCAAAGAAAGAGTTCTACTCTACCTCAGACGTACTCCAAATATTTCGACAGGTGGTGTATCTTATTATTCATAGATAGAAAAGCTTTACTAAGAAGTTTCTGCCTGTCCTCTCTCCATATTAGCAGATGGTGTCAGTTGCTGTGCCAACATTGACTTGGTCGATGATTGATATGCACCTGCCTTTGCAGATCTGTACTGGGCTTAAGCATATGCATGACTTGTATCCACCTTATGCTCATAATGATGTTAAACCTGGTAATATCCTAATAACAAACCGGAAAGGACATCATCCCTTGGCAGTATTGATGGATTTTGGAAGTGCTCGACCTTCAAGGAGACAAATTCGATCCCGCACAGAGGCGCTGCAGTTGCAGGTATCCATCATTCTCTCTTCACCTTTTATTTGGCATTGATTACAAATTGGGAAAAGATGCTGGTTCTGGATCTTACCATGGTTGTGAATAACACTGTAAATGATGAAAGGTAAGTGCAACCCTGTTCACGGATGTCATCGCTGCTGCTATTTCTTGCTCTCATGGTGGGATTATTCATTTTTTTAACCCATACAGGAGTGGGCATCGGAGCATTGTTCAGCGCCTTACCGGGCCCCTGAGCTTTGGGATTGCCCAAGTCAGGCGGACATCGATGAGAGGACTGATATATGGTCTGTAGGTTGCACATTATATGCCATAATGTAAGAATCTTTTGACCCTCGCCTTTGATTGCGTGCACGTAATAATATTACATGGAGACTGCTCTTTATCTTCTTCTTACCACGAGATCCGGCGGCGTGGTATCTTACGACAAGTTTGTCCGACAGGTACGGGGTCTCACCGTTCGAGTATGCGCTCGGAGAATCAGGAGGAAGCCTACAATAATGAACGCTCAAATAAAATGGCCGGCAGGACCGAATCCGCCCTACCCAGACGCCCTCCACCAGTTTGTAACCTGGATGCTTCAGCCCCAACCTACAATACGTCCATGGATCGACGACGTGATCATTCACGTGGACAAGTTGGTCTCGAAGTTTTCTAGTTGAGGCTCGATGCTGCTCGTAATGTGATTTTCGCCGCACACACGTAGTAAGCACGCTGAGGCTTTGGACATAACTGTAACAGGAGAGACTACCCCTTTTTTAGAATGAAAAGAGTTTTGAACCGAAATTACCCTGCCTATGCGAAATATTGGCGTGAATGCCTATTTATTATAATCATTTATTATTTATTTGGTTACTATTTTTATATTCTTTTAAAATCTCTATAAATAGAAGGAATATCTATTGTATACGAATTCTTGAAAATTAATAAGAAATTCTCTCCCTTTTCTCTCCATATTTTCTCGTTTTCCTTCTTTCTTTTTTTCGTTCTTTGTTTTATAATTCTACACGCCATTTCAATATTTTTATTATCCAAAAGTTTATTCGTACCAAATATCGATCCCCCGAAGCGGATCTACGATTCCCATAAGCGGATTCACCATCCCAGAAGTGGATCATCGATCATCAATCCCTACAAGCGAATCATCATTTCCCAAAAGCGGATACTCGATTCCTAAAAGAGAATCATCGATTTTCTCGATCCCCAGAAGGGCAAGACACTATACGCAATTAGTCAGCAAAATGAAAAATCTCTTGGTCATGTGAAATAATTTAAAAGAAAAGTATGATCATTTGAAAGCAATCATTCTTCCAAATGCTCACGCTGCATTTGCGCCTTCAAAATTTTAAATAGGTGTGCGAATACAATTCGACATTATTTCGAATTACTTCTCAATTGAAATTATATGAAAAGACAGGGACATGTTGGAGAAAACATTCTCCACTTTTCATGCATCGAATGTGCTCCAGCAACAGCAGTATAGTCCTCTTCCTTTTTCATCTGGGAGGTGAGAAAATTTTCCTCAACTTTGTCGTAGACCACTGGAACTTGGGCCTGAGACGTATCACTGAATATTGACTTTGCCTCATCCATGAAGTATTCCGATCCCTTTAGAACTTCAACGGAAGTTCTGTTGACATGGGACCGATGGCTGAATATCTTGTTGCTGCATTTTGAAATGTCGTGGCACCAGGCCTCGTCCCAGTGAAGACGATTTAACATGAACCAATGTTGAAACGCTGACCATTCAGCACGACACGTTCGTGTGCACAAACCTGGGCTGCCGATCTGTGAATAGAGGACACGCCTTGGAATGCAGGAACAAATCAAACAGGCAAAATTTGGTCTGGCAGCGGTTCTTATTCTACACATAGCACTGCTGCAATGACCAGGTTTCGCTTCAGCGGAAACTCATGAATGAATTTAATTAAGCTAACTATGATTGAACGCCCTCGAAGCTGCATAGGAAAAGACAGAGATGTCCAATGCTGCCGTATACTTGGAACTACTCTGTATCTGCAGCCACGGTCCTTTCCCGATGGCGATTATCGTCCTCGGTCGGCAATTCATGTCGACAGACGGGGCACGTGTTCCGTATCCGCAGCCAGGTAAAAATGCAATCACTGTGGTAGACATGATCACAAGGCATCTTCGTCGCCTCTTCCCCAACAGCTAACCCATCTTTGCAGATAGAGCAAATCCAATCCTCATCCTCAGCACAAACAACCGACTTCGATGCCAATTCATCCATTGTCGACTTCGATGCCGGAAGCAGGCCTAAGCCGCTGTCAGGTCGCACAAACAGCGGCTCATGCTCCGCCGAATAAAAATCATCAACCTCGTCCACAAAAACAGGCAGTCCGGCCGTCTCATCGTCCAACGCAGAATCAAAACCCAATTCATATAGCACCTCCCATTCCAGGTTCCCCAAAGCTTCCAGATCCACAAAATCCACGCCTTCGTCAATATCACCCTCACAACCGGCAATATCCAGCACAAATCCGGGCACGCCCTCGTTTTCCACATCAAAAACCATGCTCGGGACTCCCCCCTCGTCGTCGGGGCCTCCTTCAATTTCCTCCCAGTCGTCGCCGAAATCTACCAAGTCGGGGCCATCCGCCGCCAAATGCAGCGAATCCCAAAACGACGGAACGCTGGATTCAAAATCATCGTCGTCGCAGGCGCCCTCGAGCGCGACATCGTCGAAATCGTCGTCAGAGACGAGGCGGAATTCGTAATTCCAGCTGCATTCATCGGAATCGACGATAAAGTCGTCGTCACGAAGGAAATCTTCTAAAGCCGGGAACCCTAATTCCATTCCCAACTCTCGATCTGAAAGCCCAGCCATCTTCCCCCCCCCCCCCCCCCCCCCGGGCTCAGGCGAAAGCTGGTCGGTCGCGTATTACGAGAATGGACGGTGAGGATTGCCTCCTAAGGGGAACGGCGGGAGGCGAAATGGACGGTCGAGATTGGCGTCGGGTATGGGAGGGAGGGTATTCTCTCCTTACGGCATCACTACTTTTAAAAAGAAATGTTTTGAAAGAGAAGGGGTTTATTTATCTTCTATCGGTGATACTTTAAATTAAATCGAATTATGTGAATATTTCAAGTATTTACTATTTTCACAAACATATCTTGATATAGTAGTGACTTTCTTTTTGCCCTTTTCTAAAAAAAGACATTTGGGCTTTCGGCCCATATTAATGACCATGGTAGTAATGGGCATGGCCCATGAAAGATTAAGGGCTTGACTAGCTGGTGGTGAATAGGGTTTCCGTCGGCTATTTCATGATGATATATTTGATTACACACGGGTTATTGATCAATCCACGAAATCGAGTTCACATTTATTTTATTGTGGATGGGTTTGACGTGCATGTTGTGGGGAAATATAATGGTGCCAAAGCATGTACTAATTATTATTATTATTTTTTTTAATACCAGAGCCACATGCAGCCCATCAAACCCCTAAGGATGAAAGCCGCTTTCTTATTTTAGAATATATTAAAATTACATTTAATAAAATCAATAATTATGTATTTTTACTATTTATATCGGATGCCAACAAGTTAACAAAATCATTCACATTATTATTAGTACAACCCCACGTGAACCCAACCCTCGTCACAAGAACAATATCGGACCCATCCATCCATCCATCAAAAACTTTATGCTTTAGTTCTAAAACCAGTATTACTTCATGTTTCCTGTCGAAACCTCCGTACTTTGATCAATCCATCAATTGCAAAAGAAAAGCCGATGACGGAATAAGCCCCCCCCGTTGACAAGCTGTTGCCTTTCCTGGGTTTTCAAGCATCCCTTTCCAAGCACACTTGTGTTAGGTTAATTCATTAGGGCATGACAAATCGCGATATGACCCCTTTTTTACTTAAGGCTATTGCTTTTCACATTTCAAACAAATGTTTAAAACGCACGTGCCGCCACGTCTTGTTGTCTCTCATATGACCCCTTTTTTCTTCTTCTATTAGAACCGAAATAATTGATGTACAACTAATTCGTGAAGTGATGATGGAGGACCAAACATAATACCACAGCCCACCCCCCCAAAAAAAGAAAAACTACAAAGCAATAATAATAAATAATAGTTGTTTGTTGTCTGTACAAACAAGAAATTTGGTCCTAAAGAGAGATAAATTGAGAGAGTCACTTGTGTATACTGCTCATGCAATGGGACAAAATTTAATGCACTAATTTTCTTTTTCTTTTTTTTTTTGGGGGGGGGGGGGGGGTTCCAAGTCTTTCAACCAACATTTATTATTCATGTTGTAATTTATTTATTTTTAAGAAATCCTCTTGTCAACGTTTCCAAAGATCGAATCCAGATCTATATGCGCACTATCACCATACCACATACTATAAGGGTAGTTGAATTTAATCCGGGTGTGCTCGTTCATACGTGATGATGATCATTCATTCACCTCCGAGGAAAAAAGGAAGAGAGGTAGCGTCCTTGGGATGAATGCGTTTGTTTATATATTATATATTCTTATCATGAAAATGATTTCATTTTTTAATTTTTAAGTAATTGCGATAACTCACCCAACTTCAACTCACCGAACGATAGTCGATAGTCGCGTACTGTGGCAACGGACAAAGTATTGAGTCTGAGTGGTGTGAAAGTAGCGACGAATTATGGTAGCAAGAAGCTTTCGAGTCTAAAGATACAAATATATACTAAATATACAATACAGGAAAGTGACGAAATAAATTTCAAAGAAAATATTCAACGTTAAATTTTGAAACCGTCGATGGAATATTTCTTAAATGGTTATTTAATTTTGGGTTCTAAAAATAAGTAAGTTACTATTTATTACATGGTAGTTCTTGATTATCCATATATACAAGGCTCATCAAATGAAATTAAAAAAATCTGATAATCCCGTGTATGTGAGTCGATAAGTGAACTTTGATCTAATTCAACGTCACGAATATTTATGTGGTTGGGTTGGGGGCTTCGTCGTCGTCGTTGCCTTTAGTTCTGACAAGTGAACGTTCACGTGCCACCCGTCTCCTTTCAAGGTCACGTGAACTTGGGTGGTAAAGAACAAACCGAGAGATGCCATCTGAAGATGTGAGCAGTCTCATCTTCTTCTTTCTTCGTCTTCTTCTTCCTGTTCTGTTAAGGATGGATGATGTTTAAATTGAATAATAATATTTATGAAGGTGGAAAAGGTGTGTTAATCTTATTACTCGTAGTAAACGCATAGGATATTAAACCCAACATATCAAAAAGGCGCGTGCTAAATTATACAATGGCCAAACAAGAGGAATCTCCAACACATCGGTCGGCGGCGTGTTTTAAAATCAGAATGTTACTGCCTGCGCCTCTCTCGTGCTCAACGACACGCATCAAAATAATGTTTGTTATATACACCAAATGAATGACTAAAATAATAAAACGAGAGTCGGATGGGCATCCTTTTTGCTTACGGATGGGCGGCGGAAGTTTTAATATTTTAGTTTCGGGGGAATCTTATTAGCCTGGTTGCTGCTCTTCTTCACCTTCACACCAGTGATCGAAACCAAAAAATAATTGATCGATCCCAGATCAACAACAATCACTCGTTTGTAGAACGAACGACGACCCTCTTTCTTCATTTCCTGAGATAGATACATTTAACGTGACTCCCCCCCCCCCCCCACATTTTTATCAAATTTACCCATAATTATAATTTCCTCCTCAGCCGAGCAATCCTAATAATATGTCATTTTAAACATGTCATGGCTTGGCTAAGAGGAGGGAAGGAGTTCTGTCTCAAAATATAATGTTAACTGAGAAAATACATTTCAGTAGCTTTAAGATTATGTTTCAAAATTAAATTTTATAAGCTTGATTTACTTTAAAAATTAAAATTAAAATATTGGTTGGCTAAATAGAAAGCACAAATGAAACCGGGCCATGTATCGACGACAATCACAGAAAAAGGTGGGTCATAACTGAGGTTGTCGGATTTGTCTCCTTGGGCACGTTAATTGCCGGCCCTCCCACCATTACGTGGCTACACTCCAACCGTCGGATCAACCCTCCTCCCTCCTTCCATCTCCCGTCACGTCCAAAAACTAAAGGTTGAACGCGCGATAACACACGAATTAAAGCCAGGCAATGGTAAAAACACCCCCCCATCGATACTCATGCCAACGTTTCGAATGAATGAATCTATCCCGCGAGATCATGTCATTAAAAGAAAAAGAAAAAGAAAAGAAATTGTCTTTTCTTTTTCTATTCCATGTGGGTCAGTCACGTCACCCGGGGCGGGCATATCTCCTCCTGTCGGGAAAATCGACTCTCCTGTGCAGCGTACCACTTTACACCCGGTAACGTGTACGGTTGTTGCCCTCCCGCCCCCACTGTATTATTATTATTTACACGTTAAATCCCTTGGAAATTTTACATTACACCCGCCCGACATGTCTCCCTCCCTCTCTCTCTCTCTCTTATTTCGTTTGGTGAAATGAAATGAAAGGGGGGGGGGGGTGTTGGGAGAATAAAAACACGTGTACAAATTGAGTCAACACGAACTTGTACATGTTTGTCCCCCCCGCCATCACCCTTCCAAATCGAAAACTCTGCCCATCAATTCATTTGATTTCGGAAACCCTTCAATGTTATATAGATAATCATCCTTTCCTTCCGTATTTATGTCATTTAAGAACGACAGTCTGCTTGCTTCAAGGGAAAACCAAATAAGACCTATAACATCTCTTTTGAACGCCCCCCACATGGCGGCCCACCCACTTTTGCACGTGACCTTAAAAAAAAGAAGGGGACATGAAAGGAAAGCTAAGCTTTACCCACCCACCCCCCAGCCCAGAGTGTACCACTCACGTGTTTAAATTTTTCAGTAGGTTACGTCATAATGACATATAATTCATAACCCGAGGGTTAAATGTTTTTTTATTATTATTTCAAAATAAAAAGAAAAATATGGACAGATAAGACCTCCCCCTGGTTTAATTGGACGTATTGGTTAAATGATTAGGGAGGGGAAGGAGTTCATCGGGATCCCCACATCACTACTAAATCATCACCCCCCTCCCTCCTCCTCCTCCTTTTAAAATTAAATTGGCTTAACAATTATGTGTTTTATATTTAATAATTTAACAAAATTATTACTAATTATTTTTTACTATTTATGACAAAACTGGATTATAATAATGGGATGATAATAATGTCTTTCTTCGTACGTTAACCCTGTCTGTCTGTCTGCTGAACAGGTGCGGTGAAAACATTGGTCCCCCCGCCCCCTCCCGGCGTGTCAGTAACTTAATAATAATAATAATAATTAATCATCATCGGGATCGTCACTTCCATTAATTAATAATCTTCCCGGAAACGGTTAACGGTGCGTAACGGCGTTAATCCCGCCGCAATCAAAAGGAAAACGCCGTCACGCCTCACGGACCAACGAAAGATGTGTATGTAAATATAAAATGGTCTTCCTCCTCCTCCTCTGAGCCATACTTCAGATGGGCGGCGATTAGGCCGCGATTCGACCGACCGATTAGGTCTTCATTCGGCCAAATTGCCTTGCGTATCGTATCACGTTCAACTGGAGTGTTCGGAGCCTTTAACGCTTAACTCCCTTCCTGGTTGCTTTGCTTTTGGGATTTCGCAGGTTCCGTGAATTTGGTCGGAGGAGAGTTAAGCTTTGTAGATCGAGACTCAGGGAAGGAAGCCAAAGGATTCGCGTGTTTTTAGCTGGGGGACGTTGGCGCAGCAGATCTGAGCCTGGAATCCGAGGATGGTTCGCCATTCTTGAAGGACTGACCTCACAATCCGGCTGAATTCGCTCGAACTGAGGGACAATCGAGGATCGAATTCCTAATCAGAGTTGAGAAAGGCTGCGATGGAGCTCCCGCGGCCACGTCCGGTCAGCGGAGAAGGTGAGTCCAAGTAACAGCTAATTTCCTCCGCTCAATTTCAAGCGGTTTGTGGAAGAATTCAGTTCGAATTCTGAGTTTCCGATTTGCGAGAAATCATGAATCGATGAATAAACTTTGGCGAACTTGGCACAGCAGCAGGAGGAGGAGGAGGAAGGAAGGCAACGCACGACTTCTTGTCGCTCTGCGCTAATTCTTCTTCATCGTCGTCGACGCTACATCAAGATCCTCTACCAAGACCACATCCGGCGCCGCCGCCTCCTCCCGCGGCGGCGTCTCCTCCAGGTTGGTTACTCTCGCTGTCCCTCCTCTCCGGTTAATCAGAAATATCTGCCTATTCTAGTCCGGGGAATAAATTAAATTAAGTTAAATTAAAAAAGAAAAGAGGTGGTGGGTTTGTTGTATGGATGCACGTGATCCAGTCTGCATCATGAATGAATCTGGGGGTGGGTGTGGTTAGTGGTGGGGTGGGGGTGGCATCAATTATGCGGTCCCCACCACCCACAGGATAGGGCTAACCAAATTCGGGTAAAACTCTAAAATATTATTTACTAACTGTGAAAAAAATTTAGAGGCTCGTAGGTGCATGCAGACGCATAGACTAAGCCGCCCATGGGAGTGCTTACATCTGAGATTTATATCATCATCCTTGTTATGGGTTGATGGTGACCCAACACAACGGGTAGATTGCTGGGGGATCTGGGTCTATGTAGTGGGTGACTGGGCGTGGGTTTATGGCAGGAATTGTTTCGCCAGTTGATATGAAGGCTCCACCCCCATGCTGTTGTAGCAGCAGCACAGCTAGCCCTTCTGCTTGTGTTGCTTGAGCTGAAAAAGCTCGATTCCAGCACTCGCTTGTTTCTCTCCGATGTCATGAATATTGTTTTTCTTGTCTTCGGTAATGGAACCAGAAAAGTTAGATTGCATGGAAACGGGTTTGAATTCTTACTAAAAACGGAATGATCCGTATTGAACAGAGAATTCCCTCGAGACTCGTGATTTTCTTGGGAGGACGGTGGCGCCGCCTATGGACAGGCCGCATCCACCCTTGGCAGGGCCGTTGCAAACGCTGCCCTTGCCGGCTTATGTAGAGCACAGCCTTCCAGGAGGGATTGGGACATACAGCATTAGCCACATTTCATATTTCAATCATAAGCTTCCTGGGCCTAAGCCGGAGACAGCAGCAGGCATGCGGCCTTTCACGGTCAATCGAGCTGGCACCATGGACAGGACCGACGAAAACTCTAACTCTAGCTGTTATGCTAACAGCGGCTTTACTCTGTGGGAGGAGTCCGCTGGGAAGAAGGGAAAGGCAAGGAAGGAGAATGTTCGCGCAGCGACCACCGCCCATAGAGGTAGTTGTCGTCCATCTCATCTGTAATCTCACTGCTGGTATGTTTTCATTGATTGACAAAATTTGAACGATGTTACAGAGTCGGGGGTGCAGTTGGGACGACCAACTGTGTCAGATAAACCAGCTCAGTCGATTTCCAACAATGACCAATGCCGAAGCCCCTTCAGTTCGTTCTCTTCCTCGCAGTCAGTTGGCATCCTTTCAACTCCCGAAATAGTCACTTCTTGTAAATATACCTTTTCGCATCCCGAACGATACTAACGGTAGCTTTGTTTCGATGCAAAGGCCATCGGGACAGAAAAATAAGGGCTTCGTGGATGCTATGAAGAATTCCACGAAGGATAGTAGCAATCAAGAAGATGAATTCGATGATGAGGAAACGGAGTTCGTGGTGAAGAAAGAGAGCTCCCCAATTCCTAGAGGTACTTTCGATGGACCCCTGCACATAATAGAAGCTCTTTGGTTAAACCCATTTGCTCCTCAACGCTAGACCCGTTTCCATGATGAAATTGCTGCAGCGGAACTGAGGGTGAAAATAGATGGGAAGTGCAGCGAGCAGAAAGCAAACACACCTCGGTCGAAACATTCGGCTACTGAGCAGCGGAGAAGAAGCAAGATCAATGACAGGTAACATTGACGTGAACATGTCATTGCTTTTTGAGATATCTGATCTAGTCACTGATATCGTCGAAATTACGGCAGGTTTCAGATGTTGAGAGCTCTGATTCCTCGTAGTGATCAAAAGAGAGACAGAGCCTCGTTCTTAATGGAGGTACCCTTCGACCTGAACTTTCTGTGAAACAGATTGTCCACCCTACATTTCTTGAAATGAATGATGTTTCAGGTAATTGAGTACATACAGATGTTGCAAGAAAAGGTTACTAAATATGAAGGATCGTACCCTGGATGGACCCATGAGCCAGCAAAACCGATGCCATTGGTAAGTCTAGTCCATTGACCTGTTCTTCTGCTCGGCTCCTGAGATCCTAATCTTAACGAATAATTCGACTGCTTTCCCACTCGCCAACAGTATTATGTGAGAAACGTTTGGTTCTAATAGGCAATATTATTGATAATGAGGGGGAACTGGGATGGTTTGTTGGATATTTTGACGATGAAATTACTTAGTCTTGTTCTTCATTACAGAGAAATGGTCATAAACCGGGCGACAACTTCATCGATCGATTCCGGCCCACAAACGATGGTTCCAAAGCTACAACGGTTCTTGCTGCCGAGGCAGACGAGGACAATGATACCTTGATGTCAGGCATTCCCAGGAGTGCGCACGAGCCATCTGAAACTGACGTTAGCTCGGAGAGTGCTGCCAAAGCTGCCCCTCCGCATCCCCTTGCAATAGGAAGGAATGTGTTTCCTGTCCCAATCTCCATCCATCCAGACCTCTCGGCCATTCCAAAGGATGGTTGTCAGGCAGGTCATGTTTTGCATGGTATGGCTGCTGGACTTGGTCGCATTCCAAGGACAGGGGTGTCTATCGCGGCCTTAGATAATAAACTGAAAGGAGAGGGCTCGGCAGTCGAAGGTGGTTCAACGAGCTTCTCAGATGCCTACTCACATGGGTAAGTCAAGCCTATCAATGAACGGTGTCTCCCGCCTACTTGCTTAGGTAGTTTGACGAGATTCACCAATGCATAGATGAACGGCTTCATTTCTCTGATATTGGGACAATTCCTTGTGGGTTACCAGGTTGTTGAATGTTTTGACTCAAGTATTGCAAAGCTCCGGCGTGGACTTATCTCAGTCCAGCATCTCGGTTCAAATCGAGCTCAGCAAAAGAGGGAATCTGGGCATCGCCGCAACATCACCGTTTCCAAAGGTTTGACTGACGAAACAGACTATCTCAGATTTTCAGCACGCAATTAACCCAGTCACAACAGCCCCCGTTAACGTCGAATGTTGTGTACCTCAAAAATCAAACTCAGGAGGATGTCGACGCGGATCCAGAACGAGCCGCAAAGAAGCTGAAGTCGGAACCGAGGATCCAGAACGAGCCAGAAAGAAGCTGAAGTCGTGGGAATCCCGAACATGACACTCCAACCTGATAAAGTCTCTTCATTGTTTTCCAGAGCAATTGGCTCCTCCCCCCCTTCCTTTTCAAATGGTAGAAAGTTAATGTTGTTTCATACTTGGTTAGTGACCGAAACAAAGATAGATTGTTGGCTTTGACTCTTGTTACAATTTCTTAGTTGTTTTTATCATGTAATATTTGTACATAGCTTCGGTATTTGTTCGCGTAGGAAACGGACCACGTCGGAAATATTTGGCAATTGGACTCACAGGGAATTGTATGTGGTCGCCAGAAAGATGAATTTCAATGATAAAGGACAAGGCTGTTACAAATTCAAAGTTTTATAAACGTAAACGAACGCTTACAGCCATAAAAAATGAAGGAAAAATGGTGGTACGGATGATGGAGGCGCTGTAGACTTGCTGCTGGAGGTGCGACTGGAGCTGACGTCACTGCTGACGCTGTAGACTCGTTGTCGCGAAACGCAGATCTGGTGCTGACGTCACTGCTGACGCTGTAGACTCGGTACAGTGCGCTGTAGATTTGCACCCCGTGAAGCAGAGTCTGGCGAAGGTCGGATGTGGATGCTAAGGCCTTGGATGAACACCTTGGTGGCGGAGATGCAGGCGGAGGATGATCGTCGGAACTACGGTTGCTCGTCCCGACGGTGGAGGTGATGGTGGAAGTCGAGTATCGAGACTACGGTTGCTCGCCTCGACGATGGGAGTGCTGGCGGAAGGTTGATCAACGGAGCTACGATTGCTCACTCCGCTGTTGGAAGGATGACCCAATAAACCCAGGCCGAGGTATCTACTAAACTAAGGGTGACGAGCAATACAAAGCTTATGTTTGGCTGATTGATCGTGAGTTTTCTAAGTAGAATCTACTGTCCCTTTTATACTAAATTATGTAAGTCTTTGCACGCTCCACACGTCCTCAAAAAATCCCTTAAATCGTGGCATGTTCTTAACCTCTCTCCAGGGATCTCGGAGTTTGTTTTTCTCAGATATTCTTCTAACCTCCACTTAATGAGATCGTGCGTGGGACGTGTTCAGATGAGTTGTAGACTTAGCTCACACTCGTATTTCTAAAAAAGGGGTCGTAGACTTAGGCTGTTGCGGACTGGGGATTCGGCACAGTCGACGGGTTATAGACTTAGCTAAGGCCTTTGTTCCAATGTGGGCTGTAGACTTAACACAGGCCCAGAATATCCTATCGTGTCAACAGTATTCCAACAATTCGCATTAAGAGAAAAGATTATATATGTTTCAATTACCGAGGGAAAAAAGCTTAGGGGCATCAAACATTCAGAGTTATATACATTCGTCCCGAGTCATTCGATCGACCTGTTTGAGATATATACATTCGATGTTCTAAGAGGGTTAGCGTACGTAGTAGGCGATTAATCATCCTTCAAGAATGATAAGCAAAGACGTTTGCACCTATCTCCACTCAAGCTATGTCTTTTCGACACATCGAGATTATCATACACTTGGGTGTTCCCCATATATTTAGATATATAAGAGTAACTCGAAAGGTCCTTTTACTTTTGTCTTATCGAGTATGCTGATGATGAGTTCAATTAACGGACTATATGGGAAGGAACTTCACAATAAATAAATCGATCAAAATGCCATCCAAAGCATGAACTCAACCATCCCTTAAAATATGACCGGAATACATATGTTGCCCAAAAAACGCACGCGGGCTCACAACCTCAACCCGAATGCCCGAAACATCCCTTTTTTTTCATGACCGGATCTAACCGACCATCGATGGTCAAATCGATGGTTATTCTCGGAAGAGGCTAACGTTTCGTGTCAGCGTCAATGTACTAAATTTCGACCGATTTTTGTACAAATGTATTAAAAATCGGTATTTTTTTAGTAATGTACAAATAATTCACTCTTAGAACGTTGTACAATATATAACCGAGTTCATTTCTTATAAAACACCGAGTTTTTCATTTTTTCATGGCATCGAATTCAAGTATTATTTAATAAAATTTGAAATCTACTCTTACTTTTCGCGAAATATTATTGCGATTTTAGAACGAAGCTATTTTTTGACGTGTCTTAAGTTGTTCGTCCAAAGATTTTTGACATTTCGTGGACAATTCAATATCATATTTTTAGTCTGGATCTAGAATACATCTTTTTTTCTTACCAGAGAAGCATATCACGTACGAGAGAGAATGAAATTCAATAGTATGCTTTATTTTTCATTTATATTTTACCTGAATAAAATTACCGTTGTATACGTGACATTAATGGGGAATGAAGAGGATAGGAATACGGTTCGAATAAAAGAGATATTTGTGGCTTCAAAATATTTAAAGCACGTTATTATGTCACTATTTCAACTAACAATTTCAGTGATAAGTAAGTCGCTACTTCGAGTAACAATTCTACTGACTATATTTCATAAGATATTTTACGAGGTTTGACCGCATTCTACTCACAAAAAGTTTCAGTCCAATGTCTCTGTATAGAATAACGATTTTAAACCTCTAATAAACCACCGTAAAATCACCGATTCGAAGTAGCGATCTTGTCCTACAATCATTGCCGCAGTTCATAAACTTTCATATCCATAAACCTCCGTTGGTATTGCAAGATCACCTCCTGCGATGAAGAAACAAATTAACACAGTTCGCTAATGCCCTGGGGAGAAAAATTTAAGTTAAGATGGGAAGCATTTTTCTTACATCCCTCGTAGAAGTACCCGTCGGAATATCTCATGTAACAGTCGTCAAGCATGACTCTGGCAGAAAGAGCGAACCCGCATAGCTGAATCAGGCGAGTGCCGGCCACCTGCAGACAGTTGATGCATTCTTGCCTGGAGAGTGCCTGGTTTCATATCGCGTGACCGTAGCATCTTCTCCTTAGCTCGTCTCGGAACCTTTCGCTCGTGTAGTAATTGTTTCCCCTCCTTCCCGTGTTTCGCTTCAGTCTCCCCTTCACTTCCATGGCGGCTCTGTTGTAATTCCCGCTCTGCGATTGGGATCCGCATCGCCAGAAGATGAGAGTGGTGTTCACAACACCTCTCACGACCTTGATCGAGGATCAGGATCATGAATAGGATACGCTTGAGAAGAGCCATCGAGACCGAAATGGCCGATCTACGATTTGATCTTTTTTACGTACTGAGGTACTGGGATGGATCGTAATGAAATGAACTACAAGCAAAACTAAGTACATTTATATTAATTTCGACACACGGATGACGAACATGCTCGCGATTAACTGGACTAGAACTACAAACTTTACGACCTGACTGAGAAATCGAATGTTCGATCTTGGGAAAGTTCACCCAAGGACTTGTCGTTCAAGACAGAAACATTACGAATCATAAAGTCCGAAATGAAAAACAAAACGTGCTCTTAGTACATGAGTTGTCCTAAGACTTCGAGCCTCGGATATCCTTGTTACTCCGTCTTATCCAATATTTGATATGACTCAGATCTCACATTCTGATGCAATCCCTAGCAAGATCCGTATCGAATTTGAGCCCATCATTCATTTCTTCCGACCAGAGATGGCATGGCATCCTTTCAGATGTGGGATGTTGTTCTGCAACCAAAGACAACAGTCTCCACGAAAAGGGTGAAGTTGCCTCGCTGCATAACACGGAAGGATGTTCCGAACTCAGGACGGAGAATGGCAAGCCCCATTACCCAAAAGGGTTCATCTGTCTCATTTCAATATAAGCATACAACATATCATTACAAGTATCAGCCAAAGCAAGAAAACAATGCATAATACGGATCGAACCGGAGTGGCATGGCCTGATTTGGGCTGGACCATCTAAAATGGGCCTACTCGGGGCCCAAAAGGAAAAGCCTAGGCCCATCTACTCCCCCTCCCCCTGCCCCGTTAATCAGTCTCAATCAAAGTGAAAGTCAAAACAAATTGAAATTAATTACATCGCCTCGAATTTTCCACGCCAACCTCATCAATAATTTTTTAAAATCATAATAGAATTAACCAAACATTTCATATAAAAAAAATTAAAAAGAAATGCACATATGTTGGTGAGTTAAGAGGTCTACATTACATACAAATAAGGGAGGGAGGGGAGGGGGAAGTTGACCTGGAGGAAGCTAACAAACACAATCATCGTCAAACCAAATATTTTGTTTGGCATTGTAGAATTTGTTCTTTCCTGCTTAAAAAAAATTTAACCAACTAATAAAAAAAAAATTGATGGGGTGACATGAAAGCAGTATCCTAACTATCTCTTCTTCTTTTTATATATGAATGGGAGTTGATCGAGTCCTGGGAAAGTGCCCGCCCCCCTATTTGCTCCTGCTTCTTTCCTCCAAACAATGAGGATGGATCAAATGTTGTTCTCCTCTGTTCTGTGTTTCATCCTGTTATCCACTGCAAGTAAGCAGCCAAAAATTTCAAGAAAAAGAAGGAATATTCTGCATGCCTGCTGGATCCTCTCATTTCTTTCTAATGTTTGAATCTTGTTGGATGAATGAGCAACAGGGGCATATGATCCATTGGATCCAAATGGGAACATCACCATCAAATGGGATGTCATGTCCTGGACCGCTGACGGTTATGTGGTACGTTCGATTTGATCTGGAGTGGGGGGGTTTGGCTTGGTAGCCGAGAACGTGTCTGACCTTTCGCTGTTGCAATGTAGGCGGTCGTGACGATGACAAACTTCCAGATGTATAGGCACATAATGAGCCCCGGGTGGAGCCTCGGCTGGGTCTGGGCAAAGAAGGAGGTGATCTGGTCGATGGTTGGTGCCGAGACGACCAACCAGGGCGATTGCTCCAAGTTCAAGGCCAATTTACCCTACTGCTGCATGAAGAACCCGACCGTCATCGACCTCCTCCCTGGGGTGCCTTACAACCAGCAGATCGCCAACTGCTGTAAGGGCGGGGTTGTGTCCTCCTGGGGATCAGACCCATCCGCTGCTGTCTCATCTTTCCAGCTCACCGTCGGTCTCTCCGGTACCTCCAACAAGACCGTTAAGCTGCCAAAGAATTTCACGCTGTTAGGCCCGGGGAAAGGGTATACCTGCAGCCAGGCCAAAATTGTGCCTCCATCCGTGTTCCTAACCCCGGATGGCCGCCGCCGGACCCAGGCGCTGAGTAAGCTCATGTCCTGGAACTGTCACCGCCATTGCGACCAAGCTCAGGGATTTCACCGGTTGTTTTCCATTTCGTAGTGACGTGGAACGTGACGTGCACATACTCGCAAATGTTGGCATCCCAGAATCCGAAATGCTGCGTCTCGCTGTCATCCTTCTACAACTCCACGGTCGTTCCATGTCCAGCTTGTTCGTGCGGCTGCCAGAACAAGAACACCTGCTTGCCGTATGCCCGAACCTCCCATCCCCTGCTGAACCCTCACATCATTACTTTTCCGGCGTTCACAATCAAGACACCTGCATCTTCTTTCATGCAGGAGTGGTCAAATACAGAGCGTCCTGGGAAAGAACAGGACGGCATCGATGGCGACCTTCGACAACCCACTCGTCCAGTGCACATCGCATATGTGCCCAATAAGGCTGCACTGGCACGTTAAGACAAATTACAATCTGTATTGGCGGGTGAAGATGACAATCACAAACTTCAACGTCGGCGTGAACTACACACAATGGACGCTAGTCGTGCAGCACCCCAACCTCAACAACGTTACCGAAGTCTTCAGCTTCTCGTACAAGCCCCTCGTCCCTTACCATTCAACGAGTAAGTCATCAAGATTCATCCATCCCGGTTTGATTGGTGTTCATATTAGTCTAGGACTCACGTACTGGCTCCAAAAATAGACGACACAGGCATGTTCTACGGACTAAAGTTCTTCAACGACCAGTTGATGGAGGCCGGCCCCTTCGGGAACGTCCAGTCGGAGCTCTTGCTGCAGAAGGACGCATATACATTCACGCTCAACCAGGGATGGGCTTTCCCACGGAAGGTCTACTTCAACGGAGACGAATGCATGATGCCTCCACCGGACACGTACCCTTACCTACCAAGCTCCTCACTGAGAAACTCGGTCCCGGCCGTGGCTGTAGCCACCACCGTCCTCTTGTCGTTGTGGACTCTGAAAAGGATCGTCTAGGGGCAGCGCGCAACTTCTTCCTCTTCACTCAAGCAACATATACGAGTCTTATCATAATAGAGTTAATCATACGCGAGTTATTCATTCATCCTCATCGCTGTCAGTTATCATTCGGACTTGAGGGAATAACAAGAAGAAAAGGCTTCGGCAGAGTCCTCGTGTGACCTCGTCCTCATCGCTGTCGCTTACCTGCACTCCCTGCAATGGACCGGGTGGTCGCTCCTTTATAGGACCATGTCCGACGGGAGATCCGTCCGCTCTAAATTGCTGGAAATCCAAAAGCCACCGAAAAACCAATACCCTTTTTATCATTTAATCCTAAGTACATGATTATAATCACACCTTAATTAAGGCTCACATAAAGAAGTATGCCCGAATTAACATAACCTTTCCGGGGTGAACCCCAACTGGGAAAGCCAATGCAAGCGCTTGGCTGATGAAGGGGACTCCTGATGGAACAGGGATGTCGGCGGTGAGGTTGGAAGCAGGCAGGGGCGGGGCGCTTAACTTCCTAGACCACCAGGGGATAGGAGGGCCGAGGCGATGGATACTGGAAGGACGAGGGAGATGATGAGTTGAAGGGAGATGACGGGAGCTGGAATGTAGAAGGAGAGGAGCTGAGGATTGGCAGCCATGGCGGAAGAGCGGCTGGGTATTTGTCATTGGAGATGATGGTAGTCGAAGTTTTGATGTTGGGGATTTATATATGTGACCATGTTGTAATAACCAAAAGTAGCTCCAAAGGATAGGATGAATTTAATTGAATCTCCCGGATTCGACCGTGAGTCTCCAGGCGCAGCCTCCGACTTCCCCTACTCGATGCATGTCTCTGTATATCCCCCTTTCGCGGCATTAGAACTCATACAGATGCAATATGCACAAAAACCAAGCTTGCCGATGCTTGACCAGTGGTCGAAGCTTGTTTTCCTGGTCATTAAACATGTCAGGGTGACTGGTTGCTGATGAATAAAAGATCGCCTGCTTCAGCAAGGATGCTTGAAGGCGCTAACCAAGCACTTCGACAAAACATCGAATGTTTTCTGTGTCTCTCCTAGTTAGAGTATGCTTTTCTGGCTTAAACATTTTCCAAAGGCCGACTGGGTGGTAAGACTTCTCTCTGGCCGCCTTCGCCTTTCCGAAGATCCTTTCACACTCTGGGTAAGGCTTGACATACAGGTTGTAGAACTTCAAGGTGCTGAGCCTAATTAATCCCTTCAAATCAACTGGATCGCCAAGGCCGCCTATGGATTGCAGGTGCTCAATCACGTTGTATCGAGGGATGATCTGTTTCTCAAGACTTACACCTAAATACTCTGGCACATCAGCCAAGGAATTGATGTCAAACTTCATTACATTCAGCAAAAACTCGATCTTCCTCTCAATTTCCTCTACCAGATACAGGATTGCTCTCGGTTCTTTCCAC
Organism: Melastoma dodecandrum; assembly: GCA_029817715.1. Lineage (NCBI taxonomy): Eukaryota > Viridiplantae > Streptophyta > Magnoliopsida > Myrtales > Melastomataceae > Melastoma > Melastoma dodecandrum. The sequence continues at coordinate 3,959,803 of JARUPY010000397.1, read as the reverse complement.
AGCACTTTGAAAGCACCTCGATATATCAGACCGTGTCTACATAGACAATCCACCCTTAGCTTCACTTCAAACGCTGCCCTCAGTACCCCTTCGCTCAAAATCTTTCCTCTGAGTGGATCACGACACTTGAGCGTCATCAGTAGTTGCATACATCGCGATATCTCCCCAGGTTCCATGCCGAGCATGCTTGGCTCTCTGAGAATTTCTTCCCTTATCAAATGTCCGTCGCTACAAACACGCCGAAACTCGCTCAGAAGTGGCCTCAGTCTATTTTCCACACCAAATCCTAATATCCGAGGACACTTATAAAACAAATAGTCGCACCCATCTCTCGTGATCCCGATTCCCTCTATAAACTTAACTTTCTCGTAAATTTCAAGCTCTTTCACTGCAACAACTCCAGGGAACTCCTCAAATATTTTGCGACAAGTATTGTCTCTGAAACCTAGGCCCTTCAATGCGCTAACAACTGCTCCAAACCCATGGGCATTGATGTCTGACCTTCTAGAACACTTAATGACATTTAGCAAGCTGATCGGGGATAGCCCGATTAACCCACTTTCCCTGAACATTCTTTCCCACTCTTTCAAGAAGTCATACTCCAGTATACCAGGGCACTCCATAATCACTGAAACCGCCAAGTCACGAGGTACTTTCAGCGATGATAGAAAGGCCAAAGACTTCTCCACTTCATTTAATCTGAAATCCAATACATACCGATTCTTTTCCAAGAAAGATGGCAAATCAGAGTGAGGAAAACCATACCTCCTGAAAAGATTCGACAAGGAGACCTGCTTCCTGTACAGAGACTGAGATGCATGAGTCGAAAAAGAAAATCGGGATGAAGAAATTCTCGCAAAATCTTCTGTACCGAGGGAACCATCTGTCAAAGAAAGAACTCCGCCGCGAAAACGAACAGAAAATCTCATCGCGAGAATCCTAGCAGCCATTTGTATTACTCAGAAGTCCCAACTTTCAAACCAAACAGGCAGAATCCGGTGCTCAGAATTGGGCCCATCAAGTTCAGAAATCTGCAGAGGCCGCGACCATTCGAGTAGACAAAACTATGCATAGCAAGAAGTCTGGCAACACGACACCTCCTCGATGCAGCGACCCATCAACTGTAAGAATGATACAAGTACCGAAATCTGCCGCATCAATAACACGCCTGGAAATCAACTCCCGACGAGTCGAAAAAGAACTGAAAATGATCGAAACGAATGATTCAGAGGCAATTGAGCAAGCAGTTGGCGGACAATTCCAAATGAAACAAAGAGAGAAAAAAATAACCCAAGAAACCCCACCTCGCATCCTGTGAATCCGAACACGAAATCAAAGAAGATCTTTTAAGTCCAAATCCTCCGAACAATGAGTTTGCCCAGACATTCCTTGCGTCTCCATTCCATTAAAGCAATCGTACGAAAATGCTTTTGCTCCGGCAGTTCAACGTTGGCTTTTACTTTGTATAAACAGAGCGAGAATATTTGTTTTATTAGCCTTCCAGTTTAGTCCTGAGCTCGGCCGATTTTCAGACGAGCAAAACTCGCCCCCATTTCGACGGTGAATTAGCAAGCGACGATGCAGAGAGTGCTGATTTCCCGCAAGGGCCTCCGCCTTTGCGGTTTCTTCTCGGACATTTCGTCGAACACTTCGAGCGCTACCGGATCTTCCTCCTCTGTGCTCTTCCCCAGGTGGTTAAGCGGCCGCGGTCACGTCGCTGCACCGAGGATCGCGGAGTTCGGAGGGTTAAGTCGGGGCCATTCATCTGTAGTGCGGCCCAGGGGGGATATTTGGGGGGTTCCGTTGGTTCCTTTGTCTGTGAGAAGAGTTGGGACAAATTTAGGTTTGAATTCCGGAGTTGGGTTCTATAGGGCTCGGTTTCCCGGGGGATCGTCCCAGTTCAATGGCTTTGATTCGTACAGAAGTAGTTGGTATTGTTGGCTTCTTCTCTGGAGTGCTTTTCTTTGAGGAAAGATTTATGCTTGGGGTTTGGTGCGAATGAATGGTTCTCGAAATTCACGGGGAATGATCCTGTTATGCATTTTCTGTTGTGGAGATGCGAATTAGCTTTTTCGAGCATTTCCAAAAAATAAAGAATTGGATTGATCGCATGCCTGCAAGTGTGTGGTAGAAGTTGGATACACTGTTTGGACAAGCGATGATTATCTATTAGTCTAGGTTAAGTATCATTAAAGTTATGCTTCCTGCGGAAAGTCGAGGTTTTGAATGATTCGGCCCCATCCGAGATGTGGTATGCCCGCAGTTAAAGGCTCGGGGTTCCCTCCTTAATTTTTTTGGGATCATTGTTAATGAGAGATTGAGTTGGAGCACCAGGGAGTTCTCCATGAGTATGTGTGGTATTTTGCTTCCATATATATACATTTCCTATGCAAGAAGTTGATCTGACGACCTTCAATGCAACGGTTTCTGCTGTTTGGCTGTGTTGCCATTTCTTTATGATTAAAATAATGATATTTCTGATTCGCTGCACAACAGAGTAAATTCTTCGGTACATTTTGAGACAGTGATTTGTTTTCGCTTCTTCTGTAGGAGGTCATGGTTTAGAAGACTCACCAATACTGACGTGGTTTTGGGGCTCATAATTGCGAATGTTGCTGTATTCCTGCTTTGGCGTGTGGCTGATCCAACTTTTATGTTTAGAAACTTCACTGTAAGCTTTCTATCAATAGGAGATATAAGATGACTAAATCTATTAAGCCTTAAGCTAGCTCATTGCCAGAAAAGTGGCGGTGCAGAGATAAGAACTCAAGAAGTTAAGAGCATGTAACAAGGACCCCTCTAGCATTTATCTTTAACCAATTTTGCCTTGTTTGATCAACAGTCCATATGTTTGTGCAGATTTCAGTAGAAAATTTTTGGAGCGGGCGTGTGTACACACTGATAACTTCAGCCTTCAGTCACATGAGTATGGAGCATATAGTGACCAACATGATTGGACTATATTTCTTTGGAAACAATGTATTCTTCCTAACTAGCTCTTCATGGTTTTATATTTTATGGTACGACAAGCCCTGTGATGAAAAGTGTTTTTTTTTTGTTATTGACTCAGTTTTCTACTTTTATTTTTGTATATTAGTATTTTATTTCAAAGTTTCATGTTTTTGTTGATGAACTTGGTAGATTGTGCGAGTGTTTGGAACGGATTTCTTGTTAAAGCTGTACCTGGCTGGTGCAGTAGGTGGCTCAATATTCTATCTGGTGCACCATGCCCTCCTGCCAAAGGTAATTATTCTTATTCACACGTGACCCATTCGTCGAGATGCTTGAAACAAATTGCTTGCAATAATTAGTTCACTTTTGATAATCAGGGATGCCATATTTTTACCATTTTGTTCTGATAATTCACTTGGAACTCATTGCAGATAAATAATTTAAAGAAAAAACGACAATTCACAATTGTTGGTGATTGCCGCATTCTCGTTTTAGTTGATAGGTGCTGTCTCTCATGATTCTCTTTTTGTTCGTGTATTGCAGGGTCATGGTTTATTCTCCGTCGATCCCTCAAGAACCCCTGGGCTGGTATGTTTTTCAGTGAACCCAGTTTGTGTATAATTTTTGGGGATGAAATCGCAAAGATTTCATCATTTAAATATGCCATTCTGTTAGCATCTTTGGCAACGTACTTACCGATCTTGAATTGCAACCTATTGTTAGTTTTTTCTAGTTTATGCTTGGCGATAACTCGGTTAAGCTAATGGTACTCTCTGTGTCCTGTTTTATTGAATTGTTAAATTGGTGCTAAATTGTCCATTGCAAATTGGTGCTAATGGTGGTACTCTGTGTCCCCTGTATTGAATTGCATATGTTTTTGTATCATATGGAAGCTTCAGATTGAGATCTGTGAAAGTGTTATGAGACTTAAAACTCCTAACCCTGAAGTCACAAGAACCTACTACATTGGTTCTGCTGATTTTTCTTAACCGCTACTGTCCAGTCCTTGAGACAGGATATTGACAACTGACTTTACCGAAGGTATGAGTTTTGTTACTGGTTTATGATTGATCACGTTTGTTTCTCTTCAAGGGGGCAAGTGGGGCTGTCAATGCCATAATGCTGCTTGACATATTCTTATTTCCAAAGGCAACGCTCTACTTTGATTTCATCATTCCGGTGCCTGCCATCTTGCTGGTAATAACGCAATCACAGGTTCAATATTTTTGTCCTTGATCAGCTGCTTTGTGGGTGACTTCACCTATTCGTACCCCATCATCTCTCAGGGAATCTTTATAATCGGGAAGGACGTCATGCGGATCATCGAGGTATGTGGGAATGACATGAAAGTAAAAGGGGATCAGCAGAATAGCAATGGCCTAACATTAACTAAAACCAGATATTTGCTCGGTGTATCAGTCCCGAGCCTACAACTTATTCTGTGATGAAGCGGTTGCTTGCTGTGTTGTGCCTGGTTTCGCAGGGGGACAGAGAAATCTCCGGATCCGCTCACTTGGGAGGAGCAGCCGTGGCAGCCATTGCCTGGCTTCGATTAAGGAGAGGGCGGCTACTATAGAATCGCACAGCAACCAACTCGACCGAAGGCACCCCCACGTGTGTGCATTGGACCCCATGCTTTTGTTACAGGCATCTAATTCCGGGCTGATGTTTAGGGAAAATGCTAAGAGAACTCTGTATTTGGTGGATTATCTACGCCGAGACAGTTCTGTGGTTTTCATTTGGAACTCGGTTGTTTTTTAATTTTTTTAATCATATATTTAAAAAAAAAACTCTTTTTGAAATTTATGATAAAGAAGGCGGAAAAGGGACGAGCATCGGAGCATCTCCGAGTAACAAGCAAAGGGTAATAACCCACCCACCCACCCCCTCCACAACCCCAACACACCCACAGAAATTTCTAGGGTTTTTATTTACCTCCCCCAATTCTCTTTGGTTTTGTTATTTCCTCCTCGTTTGAACACACTCTCTCAGTCGCTGCAGGTTTGTTTGTTTTTCTCCTGTCGTTTACATTTCGTTTCCTCGTTACGTTGCGAATTCACTTTGGATCATCAGTAGCCTCGCAAATTGCAATGTGTCGTTGGTTGTTGTCGTTGTGGGTTGGATTTCTCTGCTTATTTGCCCCCCTCCCCCCCGATCTAGGGCTCGTTTCAGAAAAGTTGGTTTGATAGTAGTGTTTGGGATACTGCGGAACGTGTTGATTGAGCTACGAGAGAGACCCAGTTGCGCTCCCAATAGGTGGCACTATGTCCATGGCATATGATGCTCATCGGTAACTTTAACACAATGGCTAGCTTTTTGGGGTTTAGTTCTGTTAAGGAACCCTATCAAGATGCCCTTTTATGTCTTCTTTCTTTTCTTTTCAGATTCGTGTGTAGTTTATCTTAGTATACGTCTGTCTATTGTTTAGATGCTAGTTCAGTAATCTTGAAGCGATTTGCCTGCTGATTGTTTGTGATTGGTAATTAGGAAGTGGGCCGAGGCACGAGGGGAATGGCTTGAGCTGAAGATCACGGTGTTGGATTGTGTCTGGCACGAAGAATTAAGAGCTTTCGGGTTGCTTGCATTCGGGGTGGATCGAGAGTCACATTCTTAGGATGTATGGACAGGGAAATCATGCTCTTTATCAAGCAAGCCAGGGTATTCAACTGCCACGACCACCTCCCAATCAGCATCATGTTCCCAATGCTTTTCCTCCTCCAACTCACCCGCAGACACCGGCGGCAGCACAGCCTGTGATGCAGCAAGGTGGATTTGTTGCCAGGCCAGCTGTGCCAAATCAAGGTGCACCTTTTTATGCTCCCAGAGGAGGGTTGCCCAGCACATTCCGTCCACCTTATGTGCCAATTTGCCAACCTGTTCCTATCTATGGAAACATGCCGGTGCCAAGCATGTACCCAAACTCCCAGCAAAATACCGGCTTTGCTTCTCATGGGGAGATCCAAAATGCTCATCGTGGTCTCTCTCCCATGCCACCTCCACTTCCTGCCATACCTGTCTTTTCGTCTCAGCAACTGCCATTACCACCTCTCAGTGCATTAACCCCTCCCCTTCCCCCTCCACCTCCTCGTATGCAGGGTCCTCAAATTCAACTGCCAACAGCTGCTCGATCATCAGTTCTGCCACCACCTCTTCCTCCACCATTGCCGACTTCTTCCCCACCTTCTCTGCCGCCTCTCCCCACCTCTTCTTTGTCATTGCTTCAGGTGCCCATGCCTCACGTTTCTGCTGCTAGACTGCACCCTGAACATGGTGGTGACCTGAAAAGTGAAATAACTCCTGCACATGAAGCAGGCCATCCGGAATCTTTAAGAAAGGTCTCCGATGCACAGGAAAGTAGAAGTCAGGAATCTAATTCAAAATATGATCTACAGGGGAACTCTGAATACAAATTGTTCCCAGCTCCACCGCAGCCAAAGCAGAAAGAGGTTATCAAAAGGATCGAAGTATTATGCCAGTTTATTGCGAGGAATGGCTCCAACTTTGAGGACATGGCTCGGAAGAGAGAGAAAGGAAATTCTGAATTTGAATTTCTCTTTGGAGGGGAGCCAGGAAGTGATGCTGCGTTAGCTCATGATTACTTCCAATGGATGAAAAAGAAGTATCTCTCTGTAGCCAACTCCAGCAATGAAGGAAAATTCTCAACTCCTAGGCCTTTGAATATTTCTTTCACCGCAAACAGTAAACAGCCACCACTGCCTTTATCTAGTGCCAACTTGAATGTAGATTCTGACATGGAGATGGAAGGTTAGTTGAACTGGTGATGTTTTATTTACTTTTGTTTCAAGGAAAATACTTTAAAGAGTCTCTTTGCTGGAGAAAAAGGGAGTGGTTTCTCTGGAAATCGTTCTTTCTTAATTTTTCAGAAATGGAATTTGAATTCACAAGAATAATTTTCTTTCTGGTTGAACTGTATTTTCCCTGAACAGCTTTCTATTTCTTATTTCTTAATGATAGAATCATTTCTCTGTGCAAGATGATATTACTCCTGTTGACAAGGATCAAGGTCTAAAAGTTATGGTGGATGATTTGAACGAGGCATCTGATTTGGTTCCTGATAGAAATGGTGGTAGATGGAAATCACCCTCATGGCCAGATGTTGATCAACATCCTTCAGAGGAAGAGCTGTCTACTGAGACTTTGCCTCGTAATGAGTCTCAGTCTCTGGGGGATCTAGAAAAAGGTAGCATACTTGCATGACTTTTCTATTGTCGCATGTCTTGAGATATTTGTTAGTGTGGATGTGTTTCTTGGCATTTTTTTCACATGGAACAATACCAGGAGATGAGGTTGTGTTAGCTTCAGGACTAGACAAAATAACGTCACTGCCATCATACCAACTTCATAGAACAGTAGTTTGAAGTTCTCACTGAATTAAGAGGAACTTCCAATAATGTTTAGGAGTACTTAAACATCGCTCTTGAAGTTTGACTGGGTATAATGGATATTTTCCTGAACAGCACCTTCATGCATTGTATCTCAGGAGATGATATCTCAGAATATGGTTCTAAGATAAAATACATTGGCTTGAGCACTAATGTGAGGATCTGCATTGATTTGACCGAATAAATTCCCCTTAGTCGTGATATCTGTCTTAGTGAGTTTTGTCTTGCTTCTTGTGTTTGTCAGACAACGAGTGTGTTGTTAGGGCAGGCTGGGATGGATGGACATATATTTATGCAGCCTTACTCTAAAAGATGATGTTTTCACATTTCGGACCCTTAAGCAATATTATACTAAAGAGCAACTTTGCCAATGCGACTAAGTTTAGGCCCTTGCTATGCAGCAAAACACAGCATGGAGTTCCAACGATTGTTAATTCACATAATTTTTCTTGAATAACTTATGTATGAAGCCACTGAGATATTAACTGCTTCTGAAGCCAATTCCCTTTTCTATTTGTTACCTGCAGCTGCATGTATCACATCGGATGAAAAATCTGAAAGATACATTAACCGAGATGGCCCGTTGAGAACAGTACAGGGGTATGCTTCTAATGACAGCTCTGAAGCTGGTCTTACAGCGCTGTCACCTTCACCTAGTTCCGATAAATCAGAAAGCGAGAAAGATCTACAGTCTAGAGTTTTGGGTGAGAATGTAGATGGAGCTTCTTCTTTAAGTATTGACAAACGGCTGCAGAAGGTGTCTGCTGGCTCACCAGAAGCTAGAAGCAAGGTTGAAAGAATTACCCTTACTTCCTCTGCTGGTCACTTTACAAATGAACATTCTAATCGAATCCTTAGCAACGATGCGATCAAACGTGAAGTGACTTCACATGCTTGGGTTAGGAAAACTAAAGTCGGTGTTGAAACTGAGAACAAAATCTTTGGTCCCAATTCGAAGGACAAGGGAGATGATAAGTCATCTGCTATGAAAGTCGATGAGTTTGGAAGGCTAGTGAGAGAAGGTGTAAGTGACAGTGAGTCAGATGATATGAGTTACCAAGAGAGACCCAGAAGGAGAGGTAGGAGCGGGAGCCGGAGCCAGAGCCACAGTCGCAGCAACAGCTGGAGCGCGTCTCCTACAGACAGGAGGAGGAGGCTCATGCCAGAAAGTAGACGGGATAGGAGGAGTCGGTCTCGCAGGTAAACTGTCTATGAGTCAATCTTGAAAGTAGCCGTTGATGCTTCTCTTTCAGTCCCATTTTTGGGTGCGGTGCTATTTGTTCAACTTATGCTTTGATATCTGCTGAATTGAGCTCAAGTCAAGTCATGCTTTAATTCTAAGAGTTATATGCATGTCAACTAAGACACATTTTTGGCTATCTCCTTGTCTTTCCATTGGTTGCTTACATTGAAGGTTGAGTTCGTGTTTTGTGAATATTATACCCTGCTGACGGTTCTGGAGGCTGCTTTTACTTTCAGTTGGTCTCCAAGGATCAGAAGAAACCGGAGCAGGTCTCCTTTTTTGAGGCGTGGAAATGTAAGACAAGACAAATTTCGGATAAAAGAGTGCTTTAATTTTCGGCGGGGCAAGTGTCGTTGGGGAGCTGCTTGTCGTTATTCGCATCATGATGTTGCGTTGGGCAGACTAAGACACCAGAGGAGGAGACCACATTCTCCTGAAATGTCTCTCAGTCAGGACTACCGAGCCGAAGGAAAAGCAAAAGATATGCCATCTGGACCGCTGCCCAAAAATGAAGTGGAGAATCACTCAATTCAAGCTTCTCCGGAGGTAACTGGTAGTAGTAGGAATGAGAAAGAAATGGAACCTCACATTACTCCTACACGGGCTTATTACTCAAAAATAGAAGGTGTCGTTTCCCGAGAAACCTTGGATAAACCAGAGGAGAAAGTAATTCAACGTCAGGACAGAGAATCAGATCGAGAACCTGCGATTGATGGCTCAAATGATCAGCCTACTACTGTACATGATGATTCTCATCATCACACTGCTGACAATGCGCATAACTTGGACAAGAATTTCTCAGGGGGTTCATCTCCATCTGTTCAGTCTCTGTCAGATCCCGAGAATACCGATCTCATGCCTCAATTAACAGGTACTTTTCATCTCTTTGACCGATGATGTGGATTGTCATCTTCTTTGGCGTTGTTTGCTAAATTCTCTGGGTTCTGATGCATCTCCTCTGACCATTCCCTGCAGATATCAATCACCATTCTGACCCTGTGCCAGTTAATTCTCCAGCGGTCGTGCACAGTGGGGGTACTGCTGGTTTGCCACAGCCACACAGCAGTAATATGGCGCAGTCCTATTCCTCTTATCGGCCTCAAGCTCCTCTAACAGGAGGTGCATTGCCATATGTTTTACCTGGCAATCAAAATCTCTTTCCTGCACCTCCAAGATCTAGTGCAGGCATGATTCTGCCCCATCAACTATTACCTTCTCCACAATTTGATGCTGTTACCCCACCTGGACCCGTGCCACCCAGCATGTACTTAGGACCAAATGCGGCCAACAGTTCCAACTTCAGCAGTCAACCTTCCATGCAACAACACCCATCTCATGGACATTCTTATTCACATATGGGTGGTTTCCCGCCAGGGCCGACCCGTGCTCCTGCGCAACCTTACCGCGGCGAATTCCCAAGTGTTGTGCCTCAAATGCAGCATTACTTGCAGCACCAAGCTCCCATCCCTGATTCAGAATATGGTCGAAATTTCATCAATCCAGATGCACCATTGCCAAGCTCATCCGCCCAGGTGCCGGGTTTGAGTGAGCAGACATATGGGAAATTCACGAACTTTGTGCACCACAATCCTTATGCCTCTACTTTTGAGCGACCACTGATGTCTGCTTTTAATTCAAGTTCTCTAGGGCAAGTCTACCCCAATGCCAACAGATACAACAACGCTTTACCCTCGATTGGTGGCTCTGCTGATGGAGAAGGCGGTCATATGTCGAGACAGCTAGCTCTGTTGCCACATTTTTCCGCTGCCAATCACAAGTCCTTTGCTCAATCCGCTGTTGATCAGTATGATCCTCTGTTCGACAGCGTAAACCCATCATTGAATTCGGTCCATAAAGCGGGTGGTGCACAGAGAAATGAGTCAGCTGGTGATACTGATGCCAGGATGAGCGGCTCTAATGATCCTTTCGAAGCAGAAGAGAGCAACAGGAGAAAAGGCTTTGCTCCTTCCACATCAATCAATGATGGTTTTGGCGAGACTGCCGAGGCGGAGGTCGGTGCAGTCGATAATGCCAGCCTTAGCAGTCCCTTGGATCCAGCCATGAGGAATGAGGGAGATTTCGAGATCGATCAGGTTACATCACCCGGGAAGAGCAGGAAGCGGAGGGAGTCCCGGTCAGTTAAGCTTTTCAAGATATCCATTGCTAATTTCGTGAAGGAGGTCCTACGACCGTCATGGCGGCAGGGTAATATGAGCAAGGAAGCATTCAAGACCATTGTGAAGAAAACCGTCGATAAGGTGGCGGGAGCGACAAAAGGACACCGCATCCCCAAGTCTCAAGCAAAGATCAACCAATACATCGACTCTTCCCAGCGAAAGCTCACGAAACTCGTGATGGTAAGTCAATCGTTGATAGAAATGCGCTCCCGGACTGCCATATCATGGCTCTTCTTCCCGTATGGCTGACATGGCCGTGCATTTCCCTCAAATAAAAAAATTGGCTCTTTTGGCAGGGTTATGTGGACAAGTATGTGGAAGTGTAGGAGCTGAAGTGAAGGGATAGAAGTCACCCCGGACAGTGTCTGATCCGGGGTGCAGTCGGAGTTGGCGGGGCGGGAATAGCTGTTTTTTTCTTAAACATGTAAGTTTTAAATAGCAGGTGTATCTGGTGGAGCTGCTCGGCTCTGTCTTTTGGTGTTGTTTTTTTTTTTTTTCTGTCATGTACATATAGCCCTTTTTGAGTTCCCTGTTTACAGATTACCGAGAGGTATTTTCTTTGGTTACTTTTGTTCGGTAAATTATTTCGCGAATTAGAGTAGTTAATTTCAAAATTTATTAGATAATGTTCTTAAATTGGTGTTTAAATTGCCGTTCCTCCTCTTTTGAGTAAATGGAGGGTGCGTTTTGAGGATGAGATTTGCTTTTTTTTTTTGTGGGTCTTTCAATCATTTTAAAGATTAAAAGGAGTTATAAAAAAATACATTAGAATCATTGTGTTACCGAAACTTCAATTTAATGAATGAACTCAGTCCCATGATTTGGTCACGGGCCCTACAATTAGATCAATTAATTAATGATGATGCCATGATGAAAATGTTCACAATCTTCAAAAGTCTCAAACTCCCGACAAGGAAAACAAACTTGCATGCAATAATAATAAGGGTCAGTTCAAATTTCATGTCATGGATTATGTACAACAACATGCTTCTCTTTTACTCATCATGTACGAAATCTCCTTTCATGTGATCAAAATCAATGGTCATGCAAAAGCGTGAGTTGTCTTTATTGAGCTCATGACATTAAAAGACCATCACCACCACCTACTTTTCTTTCCCATATTTTCTGTTTTTTTTTTAATTATATTGGAATTTAATGTGTCATGTGCATTTATGAGAAAAGTCGACCAATTCTATCCACAACCTTTGGTCACCATCTTCCCTTTCCCTTTTGGCTATGCCAAATCTCTCGTCCCATCTCATCTAACCATTGAAATTCTCATTACATGGCGACAATTCCATCCGCCACCCATCTCCGGCATTATCGTGTCCAAGGAGGAAATCGATTGTCTTTGATCACCAATGTTGTGGTAATTAGGAGGAGTGAAACATCAATGTCATTTCCCAAAACAAAATATAAAATATTTATAGTAACAATAAGTAAATGATAGTTTTTGATTTGATATGGGGAACCCTGCATATAGTCAAACAAATCATCGTCATCATTATTATTAATTTGAGTAGTGAATAATAATGACTTGAATATGATTGACTGAGGGGTCAAAACTCAATAAATCCTAGGCAGAAATTAATCACGTGATTTTTCACAGACCGAATTTAAAAAAAAAAAAAAAGGGCATTGCAAATTGCATCCATCCATCCACTCCGGCGGACAGGACATGGCGACAAACAGCAGACAATTTTTCTTCCAAATCTCTGGACAAATTGTCTCCAAGACCAAACCTCAAACTCAATGCCGGCCCTGCCTTTACAACTGGGCGGACTCCTGGGACTGACTGATGTCTTCCTCTCCTCCTAACCCTATCCGACCTTTTCTACTCCGTCCTCCTCCAAAATTCCACCTTTTGCTTCTTTACAGTAATCATCATCCTCATCATTAGCCCCAGCCCCACAACTACGACTTACTACAAGATTCTGTTTCTTTTCTGCATACCCATTTCGTTAAAAGCATGCCCTTTTCAGTGGATCTGCGGGAAATATCTTTTGGTGTGGTTGCAGTCGGTGGAGCGATGACGTGATGATTCGGGCGAGGGACACCCTTTAATGAATCTGTTGTCAAGTTGGGCTCTTTTTTAATCCTCTTACCACCAAGTTGGGATTTCGGGTTTCTTTGGATTTGGCGTTCGTTGTTACCATTTCCACTTCGGTGGGCTCGATGCATTGTCCGATAGGAAGTCCGCTGTTTTCTGTTTGTTGGGTTTATCTTATCTCCGGTGCGAAGGAAGACGAGGAAGGCGAGTGCTGTGCTGCATTGGTCTGTGGATGATAAGGACTAGTGTTTTTCTCATTTTCTGGGAATGGGTGGGTTCTTTTGAGGGATCTGATCTCTGAGATTTGGGTATTCTTTTGGCTTCTGGACAACGAGCTCTCCTTTTCATCTGCGGGAGTGGTTCGGTTCGGTTTGAAGGTTGAGAGATGGCTGCGAAGCTGCTGCAGGCTTTGGCGGATGATAACCCTGACCTGCAGAAGCAGATAGGATGTATGACCAGTATCTTCCAGCTCTTCGATCGCCAGCAGATGGTTTCCGGACGTCGGTATGGCCACAGGAGGCTTCTCCCTGGTATTGTTCGTTTCCCGGAAGCTTGCACCCCTTTTCCTTTTGCGAATTTTCATTTCATGGTTTTTCATGAATGTCCATAATCTTTACATTCTCGGATAGGAGAAACAGTGAACTGTTCTGTCAGTTGTGTCCGTAAGACATGATACCAACAGGAACGACTTGGTAATGTTCCCAAGTAACAATGGAACTATGTCGAAGTTGTTTTGACGGTACTTGCCGTCGTGTCCTGCTAGCATTTCTCGTATCTGCACGGCTGCCTCATTCTTGTGACATTTTTCCCTTGACAGCTAACCCTCTCTTTGGCAAAGGGGGTGTCGACCGAGAGTATGCCGATACAAACCTTCAGCAACATGCTGATGTGAGCCCATCTCTCTCATCACAGCCTTTCTCATTGCTTCTGTTCATGTTTTTCTTTTTTTATTCCTTTGGAAGATGCAATGAGTGAGGATGACCATGGATACACGTTTGTTATCCTGACGAGAAGATTTTACTGCAGGAACCGAGTTATTTCATTCATCCAAGTGAGAGGCAGAGGTTTTCAACCGAATCATCTCGAGCTTCGATTTCATCTTCCTGTTCATCCTCTTTGTCCTCCTTGGATTGCAGTAGATCAGGTCAACTAGAATCATCCCCTTACAACCGTGCAATCTCCTCAGAAGCTCCATCAGTCGTTCCTGTCCCAAAACAATTAGGATCGTCCTCGCCTAATGTGGGACGTAACTCAATGGATCTCCTCAATGCGGTGAAAGATTCAATGTGTCGTGAATCTGGCAGAGCAGGTCTGCAGGTCAAACATACGGACTCTAAGAAAGCCGATGGGCATATGGACGTCAATAATGTCCCAGCAGATATTAAGGAATCTCTGAAAGTCCTCACAGAACTCCAGGAATCTCCGTGGTATTACAATGATGCCAGGCACTTTCCAAGATCACCATCGATTAGGGATCAGAGTTCCCAGTCGCTGGCGAAAGATGCACCTCGGTTTTCTTATGATGGAAGGGAGCAAATGCAAAATCATCGGCCATTTGAATCACGTGAGTCAGAAAAATCAAGCATGAAGCTAAAAGGGTTTTCAAGGTTACCAGTAGATCGCAGAGAAGGCTTAGTTCAACCTTTACATTCTGTAGTTACGGGTCTGGTCCAGAAAAGTTCTGAGAAAAAAGGTGGAATCTCGAACGAGAAGCGCCCTCCTAGTGTTGTGGCAAAATTGATGGGGCTGGAAGCATTGCCGGAACCTCCCTTGGCTAGTGACAATGCTTCTGCTGGTTTAAAGAAACCTGAACCGACCGAAACTTCAAGAATATTTGAGCTCAGCAGTCATTCGGGAGGTTCCAATTCTCTTGGCAGTTCCCTGAAAGAGCCCGAATCGCCACGGTGGAGGAACACAGATGGAACCATTTGCCCACTGGCGAGAATTCCAAATGAACTGGCTCCTTGGAGACAAAGCAATGGAAATCGGGTTCTTCTAAAACCTGGTCAGAAGCCTGTTAATGTTCCGACAAAGACCATGGCGTCTGTTTCTTCAGTTTATGGTGAGATCGAGAAACGACTGAAGGATCTTGAGTTCAAGCAATCTGGGAAGGATGTGAGGGCTCTTACACAAATCTTGGAAGCGATCCAGGCAAAAGGGCTTCTCGAGTGGAGGAAAGAACACCAAGATACAAACTGTGGAGACAACAAGAACTCTCTCAGACTGATATCTGAGATGGAGAGGCAACAGCTCATGCAAGGGAACCATTCAATTGCTCCTGGCTCGAGGGGATCGGATGATACAAGGGTGTTTGAATCTCCAATTGTGATAATGAAACCTGCAAAGCTTGTCCGGAAGGATGGTTTTCTGGATTCTTCAAAAATGCCCGTAGAAGATCTTTCCAATCTGCATGAATTCCAGGGTAATGTCCTAGCGAATACTCAGAAGGGTTTGACTGACCACAGATTGGACGGAGAACAAGCTCCTAAATTGACTCGGAAGAACTCGGCAGCCACTTCAGACAAGAAGATATGCTCTAAGAATGTAAAACAGAATCAAATTCCTTCGAGGCCTTGGACGATTCTGAAAGAGGGCTCTTCTCTGCCCAAGAAGTCTAGTTCAGCAACCCCTAGGCTGCACCAGAGGAAGCTCGAGTTAGAGAGCAATGCTCGCCTGTCGACTCCACCCTCTGACAATAGTAAGTTTAAAAGGATATCTAATCAGCAAATGGGGGAAGCAGCCTCACATGGTGTAAGGCATAGAATGAAACGCTCCAGCTTGAATCACGGCGAGGATCAAATAAGCGAAGTCAATATCGGTTCTAGAACACTGAGCTACCAGAGCAACGAAGCATCTGCCCATTCGGATGGCAGTACTTTCCTCAGTTCAAAGTTTGAATTCGAGGTTTCTAGCCGGAGTCTGTCTGCCGGATCAGTCCAGTTCTCGGAGTCCAAGTCGATGTCAATGGTATAGACCTTAGTTTTATTCCTGATAGACTTCTCTATGTTGGTATGTCGCCAGCTCTTGATGTTCTGTTTTTCAATTGTTTAGGAAGCCCCTAGTCCACTGGTAGACGAAGACGAAGTGTTTACAGAGTGTCTGACCATTGTTGTGGAACATCAGAGTCCTGTATCGGTGCTAGATCCATCAGTGCATATAGAGGACGATCTGTCTCCTGTCACGATTATGCAGAACTCATTGGGAGGTAACAATTTCTTTATGCAGGATGTGCAGAATTTTCCCGCTCTTTCACTCTATTCAGATTCTTGTGGAGTTCTCCCACAAAGAATAGTTATTAACTTCGCTCACTTGCTCGGTTTTTTGATAATCTGGTATTGTGATGCAGAGGGCTCTGCCCTTGTTTTGAGTCGTGATGGCAGCGAAGAAACACTGGGTGCGAAGATGGATACCATGATAAATCCTTCCACCCTAGAAATCGATCGAAAGAAACTACAGAACATCGAGAAGTTGGTGCAGAAGCTGAGACGAGTAAATTCTACCCACGATGAAGAAAGCACAGATTACATCGCCTTGTTATGTGAGAACACCAACCCCAACCACAGATACATCTCGGAGATCCTGTTGGCCTCGGGTCTGTTACTCCGAGACCTGGGATCCGGCCCGGCAACATTTCAGTTTCACTCGTCCGGGCAACCAATTAATCCAGAGTTGTTTACAGTCCTGGAGCAAACAAAATCGAGCAGGATAACAAATGGGACCCAAACGAATGTCTCCCGAAGGCTCATCTTCGATTCGGTCAATGAGATCCTTGCAGAGAAGTTAACAGGATCGAGTGTGCCGGGCGAACCGTGGTTGATGAGCGCTGGGAACTTAACAAGGAAAATGCCGACAGCCCAGAATCTGTTGAAACAACTCTGCGCTGAAACAGAGATGCTCGGAAGCAAGAAGCCCTCTTGTTCTTCTCCTCCTCCTTTAAAAGAGGATGACTGCCTGAAGGGAATACTGTGGGAGGAGGTGGTCCGCCGAACAGGAAGCTGGACAGACTTCAGGGAAGAGACGTCCGTGCTTGTGCTAGGGATCGAGAGGCTGATATTCAAGGACCTGGTGAAGGAGATCCTGGTGGGATGCGGGGGGAGTGGTTCGGGGGCCAAGCGTCCTAGCAGGAGGCGGGGATTGTTCTCATCCTAAGTCTAACGATGTATGGCATTGTCTTCTTGTATGTCTGCATCTTTTGAGTAATTTCATTCCTAAATCATTGGCATCACATCAATCGCTCGTGGGAAGAAAAAGGATTATTTACATTACGTGGGAAGCTATTAAAATTATAGTGAAAGTACGTGGAACCCTTTTTGAAGAGGAAATCGAACAAACTGAATTACATATATAGAACATTTATTTAAATTAACATAGCACACCATCTAGCCTTCGTAGCATAGTGGTAGTGCGTTCGCTTCGTAAGCGAAAGGTCGCGAGTTCGATCCTCGCCGAGGGCTTTTTCCTTTCTTTTGTTTTTTGTTAACTTTCTCATACAACATAAAAGAGAAGGGACCACAATAAAACGATCCCTACACAATACATTGACTTTCCTCAACGAAGGACTCTGGTTTCTCTTTATGCGTACACGTACGTACATTCGAGAATTCCCCAAGGGACCACATTTCTCTTTGCTCTCTGTGCTCTTCACGATTGAATTCTCTTTAAATCAAACACACCCTTCGCCTTCGTTTCTTCATCAGAAAAGAAAAGGTTAAATCCTCAACATGGCAAAACCTAAAGGATAAGTGTTTGTGTTTGTGTTTGTGTGTGTGTGTGAGAGAGAGAGAGGTAGGGGACTTTAGTTTGGGGGGGGGGGGGGGTGTTTTGGTTGTTTTTTCGCTCTGTGTTTGAACAACATCCCGTGTCTTCCAAAAAGCAGCCCTCTTTTGCTTCCCCCCCCCCCCTCCAAGTTTCTCCAGTCACTGCAACAAAAGATGTGCCATCATTCTCCCCTCTCCCTCTCTGTCGCTATCTCGAGACCACGGTTCATCTCGATCATAACTCAGCACTGTATTACCTAACATGGTATTAAAGCGGTCATGTGTTGAGTATTGGAGTTCATCGTGTACATTGTACTCAGTCGCCCACGTCTTAGGTTTTGTAGCAAGCCCGGGGAGTTAAAGTCGGGGACTCTAAAACGTTCAGCTCATACTAAGAAATCTCTTTGGATGGCTGTTTCTTTGCTAATGCTTTATGAGGAAAGATTTTACTCACGAGGAGTCGAGAATATATCTTTCGCTGCCTTTTTTCTTGCTTGCCAAAATTCTTCGCCTGTCATATTAGACCTAAATAAGCATGTCCCCGCCATGGTTTCGAACTTCAATGCGCATTACTCTTATCCCTACCACACCGTGGTTTATCTTTTTCGAGGTTTGTGCGGATGAACAGTTAGTTTTCGAAAAAATTCGCCAAAAACGGTCAAAGTTTCATAAATTACCGAAATCCCGTCGATGGGGCGCGTTTTGAAAACGCGCCCCCGGGATAACAAAGAGGGCGGGTTTTGAGAACCCGCCCTCCGTGTAAAATGGAAGGGGGCGGGTTCCCAAAACCCGCCCCTATGCGGGGTGCGGAAGCCGCATTAAGGCGCGTTTTGAGAACCCGCCCTCCCATGAAGACGGGTTCCCAAAACGCGTCCCTCGGACACTTGGAAATTTTTCCAAAGTGCACACGAGGGGGTTTCCCCTTACTCCCAGAAGGGGCGGGTTCCCAAAACCTGCCCCTGTCCCATGTCAATAAGGGGCGGGTTATGCTCACCAGGGGCGTGTTCCCAAAACCCACCCCTTTCTTACTTTAACAAGGGGCGGGTTTTGAAAACCCGCCCCCGCCCCAACTATGTTGGAGTGTAATTTGTTTTAGTAACCATCCCTGTTCGATCGAAACATTTTTTGTTACAACAATCAGAAACACTTCACATATCAGAAAATACATTGATTTATATGTAAAACATCACTGAAATACATCCGAACATCAAAGTACATAATGGTTTACAAATACGAAGACAATTCTAATTCCCTCTACGTCTACTCGATCTCTTCCTCACATATGGTATAAGAACGGGACGCTGCTCCGACGAGTCGTCCGGGAATAACTGTGTAACTTGAGATGGCTCTCCGAAATGGTCGTACCTGAAAAAGGTTATGTTAGTTGAGTTTAACTATAACGAAACTTCGAAATTTGATTGAGCTTACCCAAATTCTCCCGCTCCTTTAATCGGAGCTGCAGGAGTCGAACTCGACCCAACCTCAAAATGTAGCGTGCAGTACTCGGCATCCACGTGAGTAATTTGTGATATCAGCATCCCTTCCCGCACTTCATGACCCTCCTCGTCAAATACGGGATCGTCATATGCTTGTGGCAGGTCCACATCTCTGTCGAAGGGCTGTCCTTCATGTGGCATGTCCTCGTCAATTGGCTCGAAGTGCTGTCCTCCTCCAACATCGCCCTCGAAGTGCTGTTCATCATGTGGAGGCAGGAACTCAAACGCCGGTTAGTCTTCCAAACCGCCGGTTCGACCATATAGTCGAACCGGTCCATACTCTCTGAGCATTTCCATGGAGTCCTCGGCAAGAGAGACGAGCTCCGGCTAGTCAGATCATAGCTTGATCTTTCTAAAATTCATCAGCTGTCACACAATAAGAATGACGTAAATGAATATATGTTAAACAAGGAAAATCGAATATAAAGAAGTAATGTACTTACCATTTTCCCCAGCATGGATCCTATATGAGAAATATCTTGCCGAATATGATTCGCGTACCACTTGGAATATTTCTTCCGTGAATCCCACTCCAGCGGCACGACATAGTTCAGCCGATCTTCCCAGATATCCACAAACTGTCGGTGGATCTCCCTCCAGTTGTTGATATTCTTCCCGCAAAGATCAATGCGATGAAGGGCTTTGCTCGTGTCACACTGATCGGGTACCAGCTACAGATCGCCGAACTGACGGATTACTCTATCTGGAAAGTACCATTCCACAATATAGAAGTATATCAGGGGTACACGGGCATGCCAAATCATCTGGCCGGACCGACAGTAAGCTGGAAGCATATTTATCAACTGTTCAGGGTATGGATGCCAAATGACCTGCATATTTCAATGAGAACGTTAAAGGGAGATATGACACAATCAAATGCAATTACTTTATTCAATCATAAGGTGTACCTGATCACTGCTTTGCCTGTCGAAGGCCTCTCTGTACGATGCAAGCACATGCGTCGCAACCGTGCGCACATCCTTGGCTACGGCCCAACGATAACTAAGAGGCATATCATCTACGAAAGGAGATCGACGTCTCAAAGGCGCTACATGTGGGAATCTATCCCACGCCTAAATCTGTAGTAAAATGAGTGGGCCCTCGATCTGTGACGCCTTATGGTGAGACGCCTTGCACAAGCTCCTATATAACCAGGCTAGGCATGCACTACCCCAGCTATATTGTCCCGTTCTCTCTAAATCAGCTAATAGTGGCAACCAGAAAAGGTGTACTAAGTTGTCCGACTTAGTAGTGAACAACATACCACCTATAAGCTGAAGGATGTACGCCCTCGTGTACATCTAAACCACCTCCTCAGTGGCATCTACTGGAATCTCAGAGAAATTTTGGGCCAACCAGCTTAGTCTAATACGACCCGACCTAATATTATCTCCAGCAGGTACACGGCCTAACAACGCATGACACACCTCTACTGCCGATATCAAGGTATCACCTATAACTGCATCACCATCAACAGGCAATCCAAGCTGAATAGCAACATCCTGTAGGGTCACGGTCATCTCACCGTGCACCATGTGGAAGGTGTGCGTCTCCGGTCTCCTCCGTTCCGTTAATGCAGTGATCAAAGCCAATCCAGAGAGATAAATGGAAGCTTCGCCACTCCGTAGAATCCTGCCTGACGGAGATAGACATCCATACGTGGATCGCTAGTAAGTCCCTTCAGCGATTTTTCAACCCTACGGCATGTTAGAACATTGTTCTGCAAAGAGAATACGAATTAGTAAACAATGTATGAATATATAATGATTTTAAAGTAAAGAAATCGACTTACCGTATTATATCCGGCTTCCCATACAGCCGTCGATCGATGCTCTCCTTGACCATGAAGGATATCTGTCTTCCTTGGTCCTAGATGCATTTCCTGTAAGCAAATTTAAGCAGATTAAGACAACATAAGAATATAACAGTAATAGCATTTCAAAACGTATGATCAACAACTTACAAATATTACGATTAGGACAACTACGTCGGTTATGGCCTTCCTTATTACATAATGAGCAACTACTACTCCGAGATCGAACCCTAATATCCATCTCATTATGTATACGTGATGACCTTGGACGCCCACGTTGCTTGACCCTTGTCGGGTCAGGATTGACTCTAGGGAAACGATATTCCGTCCAGTCTTCTTTGCAATCAAATGAATGCCACCGAGAAGCATATACGGCCTTCTGACACTCGAAGGAGTAGAATCGACTAATGACAGCCGTATGATCAATATGCAATAATGCATAACATGCCAAGGAATGAGAACAAGGTATGCGAAATATTTGCCACTTCTTACAACTGCATCTCTGATTTTGGAGGAAAACATATTTGACACGATGTCTTCCTTTAGTCTTGACGTCAAATCTACCCTTCTGTCGATCGAGAAGAACGACTTCGTATCGTTTGGCTTTCTCTATGGCTTTACATAACCTTGTCTGACAAACGGATGTGAAACGTTCGCCAATTTGTAATGCATAGTCTGCATCATCTCGGCGGACTATCCAATATGAAACGCAATTATACCAAACTTTTCTAACCAGAGCAGAAACAGGAAGATTTCTTGCACCTCTGATAACGAAGTTGTAACTCTCGCTCAAATTCGTAGTCATAAGACCATATCTGTAAAATCCATCTCCGCTCAAATTCCACTGCTCTGCACTCATCTCTGCGAAGAATTCAGCAGCTTCAGGCAATGTTTGAAACAAGCTTCTCATCATGTTGTTATACTTCAATGTCATTGATTTCCTCCCAGCGGCTACCAACTTCCTCTTACATACTACATTTTTGTACCTCGCATTAAAATTGCTTGCAACATGTCTAAGACAAAATCGCCAATGCGCAAACGGAGGAGTCCAACCAACATCAGGATCATTCACGGCAGCTTGAATGCCGGAATGTCTATCGGAAATTAAACATACACCTCCAGTCCTACCACCGACAACATACCCCTTTAGGCATCTTAGGAACCAACTCCTTGAGTCGTAGCTTTCTTCATCAACCAAAGCAAAAGCAAGCGGCACAATATGGTTATCTCCGCCCATTGAACATGCAATTAACAATTTATGCTTGTGCTTACCATATAGAAATGTGCCATCAATGCTTACCACCGGTCGACAATGCTTAAATGCTTAAATACACTGACCGAACGCCCAAAACACCTTCTGAAAGTAAAAATCCCCCACTTCGCCAACATTACAACATTCACCCCAATCCACAATTGTTCATGGGTTGGCAATTCTAATTGCATTAAGAAGATGCGGCAACTCATTATAGGATTCATCCCAATCACCGTATTCAAGTGAAATTGCCTTCCTCTTCGCATCCCATACACGTCTCCTACTAACTTCATACCCGAATCTCTCCTTTATTACATTCCGTAGGAACGATACTTTCACTTCAGGAGATTCTTTAACAAAAGCACGAAAGTGTGGAGCCATAAAGTTACAATCAATCCGAGGATGATCTTGAGTAAGCACTGCATTTAAACAACATGTATGTGGCTCACCAACAATTGTTATTTCAAACTCATGATCACCAGAATGTTGCCTCCCGCGTAATCTCCACTTGCAACCACCCGCACTCTCAGAACAAATCACCGCCCACCTAATCTTATCCGTCTCGACGATATCGTAATTGTAATGGTTCTTAATGCAGAATGTGTTTACAGTCTTAATGAGTTCCTTCTTATTTTTGAACCTCATCCCTTTACGAAATTCAACCACAGATTCAGGATCATCAATAATCGTAAAATCATCGTCCTCCTCCACAATCACCTTCCTGGTATCACCACTATCAAGATAGAAAGGTAGAGGTTTCTCCAACCTCTTTCTAGACGGACCAGCCTCATTAGCACTTACATTTATACGCTCTTCATCGTTTCCCAAATCAACTCCTTTAAACATTTCCTCATCAGTATCGACGTCATTATCAAAATTCACTATAGACTCAAGGATATCATTCTCATATTGCCGATACGTCATTTCGTCCATCTCTCCTTGATCGCCTAAGTCACGTTCCAAACATTCAAACGGATCACCATCTTCATAATCATCATATTCATGATCACCATATTCATGACCATCCCCATCGTTATCATCATCCTCCACATCATCACCATCCCCATCATTACCATCATAACGGCTACATCCTTCGAACATCGGAGTCAACCGCCGACTATTTTCACCCACATTCCTATTTACAGGGTTATCATGCACAACTTTAAAGATCTCCTGATTCACATTTACTCCTACGATCTCATTCCCCACATTACCACCATGCATACTTCTTGAACTTCCCGCCTTCTCTTTATTGCCATAATAACCAGAAACTGATGTAACATATATTTCTTGAATGCGATCACCATTGCACATAGCAAATTCGCACAACAATCTCACATCCTCATCATTACCAATAGGTACTAGGACGAACTTAATGCCAGCCGCGGTATACGAAGGTACGGGATATCTATGACACATTTCCAACCTACTTCCTTCGTTCAATCTCATTGCATTAGCAATAACCCTTTCCAATTGCACATAATCAATATCACCCGATACCTTCAAACGTTTTAGCGGACCCCTACTATAACCAACTCCTTCACCACTATCAATAACTTTCCCATTTCCATACAAAAGTAAATGTACGTGTGACATTGAAACGTAAGATAATACTTACGATGTCTAAGAATAACGGCTTCCTTCCACTTCAAAATACCTACAATTATTTAAAAAATGTACAATTAATCCCTAAATTCAAATAACCCCTAAAATCAAATAACCCTAAATTCAAATAAACCAAATATCCACTAACCCTAAATTAAACCAAATTTCATATATCTCTACATTCAACTAACCCTACTTTAAATTCAACTAAATTTCATATATCCCTAAATAACCTACTTAAATTCAACTAAACATAGTTAAATCACTAAAAAATCAACTAAACCTAATTTAAAGATAATAAACGTTTACAATGACGAAGGGACGGCACGGACGACGGGAGGGACGGCCGGAGGGAGGACGGACGGCCGGAGGGAGGGAGGGAGGGACGGCCGGGAGAAACAAGGTCGGGAGGGAGGAGGACGGACGACCGGGCGTTATGGCGATTTCGGGCGTTAGGGTTTCGTGAGGGGCGACAAGAAACAAGGTCGGGAGAGGAAGACCCCGACGTCTTTAGTCGGGGCGGGGGCGGGTTTTGAAAACCCGCCCTTTGTTAAACTACGTAAGGGGCGGGTTCCCAAAACCCGCCCCTGATGGGCATAGGAAATGGGCGGGTTTTGGGAACCCGCCCCTGATGAGCATAGGAAAGGGGGGGGGTTTCGGAACCCGCCCCTGATGGGCATAGGAAATGGGCGGGTTTTTGGAAATAAGACAGGCCCTCCCCGGCACTTGGAATTTTTTCCAGTGTCCGGGGGGCGCGTTTTGGGAACCCGTCTTCGCGAATTTTTTCGAAAACTAACTGTTCATCCGTACAAACCTCTATCTTTTTCCACCTTCGTTATAATATTGTGGCATAATAATTCAATGAACCACGTGATATGTGTCCCGTGGACGCGACACAATCTAGTGGATGAACTATTTGTCCCTCGTCGGCGTGTTGATTTGACCGCTCTTTCTGGCGCTCGACTCGTGTGGGTGTATGTCGTAACTTTAGGACAAAAGAGAGGCACAAAGGCGAAAATTTAGCGGGGGATTGTATTGTACTACCAAGTTAGGCGTGCATAGATAAAATTGCATGTGCATGAATGCATTCATCCGAAAAGTTAAACAAAAAAAAAACAAAAAGAAAGAAAGAAATGCTCTCGCACCAAGAAACAAGAATCGACGAATCATTATTATTAGTATTAGGGTAAGGTTACAAATAGATCTTAATTATTTTTTACCAAACCCCAGCTAATTAGTCTTTTAGACACATCTCATCTTTTGGATTTTTGACTAAACGACGAGAGGCATTCTAATGGAGTAATATGCTTTTTAGGTATAATTTTCGTAGGGATTAAGCCAAACACTATCTACAAAAGTAGGGTAGATTTACTCCGTAAACAAAGTATCCTCGAGGTGATATGTCTTTACCAAAGTTTTAGTCTTCTTACGTGGAGCTCGCTCGTCCTCGGCCTGCCGCGAGTCGATATCTTCGCGTCGTACCCTCAGTTGCTGGCCATGAGGGCAGAGGAAAAGCGGTAGTACGCTCTCCGACGAACGAAGCGAGGGGGAAGGAGAAACGATGCAAAGAGATTTTTCTCTTAGCTGGAAGCAGATTTTAATGTTACCTTTTTTTTATTCTTTATCCAAGTTAAGCTGTGTACAGTAAAACAAAGAGAGAGACAATAAAATAATTCCCGAAACTTTCACTCTAAATATTTTCTTTCACATGTTCATGCAATGTAAATGTAAATGATGTACAACATGAAGAAAGTCCGACAAGACTTTATGATGCTTTTGGAATACATGCAAGAAAAAGGATCAGTTACCGAATGTTTTTCCTTCACCCAAACTTATCATTTCCTATAATGAGAGAAATACTGGTATAAGAAAAATGGTAGAGACGGTAAAATTATCGAAGTTACAATTTGAATGGAGCAACAACAGATTTGGGACCTTTGATGGAAAATGCAATGGCCATGGTGTCCCTTGGATTGGAACCTTCATCCATCTCTGTCATCGACTTCGTCGTCCCTGTCATCCCGGCGGAAATAATTTGTTCCCATGTTCGCTTGGAAAAGTTTCATTGCCGAGCCGATCGGATGAAGGCTGGATGGCATTAGCGAACTTGGCATCCGAAGGTGATGGCCCGTTTGCTGAGGATACGGAGAGAAAAGAGGGGTTGTCGCGGCCGGTGGAGAGAAATACAGCTGCGGTGTGGGGGAGAGGCCGGACACTGATGATGATGATGAGTGAGGTGCCGTCACTGACCCTGCATTCGAGCCGAGTCGACTCTCGGATGGGACCTGAAGGCCGTGGTTTCCCAAGTGTGACAGGGACAAACTCGAAGGCTCCCACCGGGTGTTATAACCGCTGTACGGTAACATGGGATTGACCGGCGGCAGGCCCCCTGGAGAATAGCTGATGATAGGGAAGAAGTTTTGAGCCGTGGCCTGGGCTTGCTGTGAAGAACTAGAATGAATTGCGCAGTCGCCTGCCCTGCCAAAGCTTTGGCCCTCGTTTGTTTCGACCCATTTCCCCTTAACCGAGTCTCGGCCGGCCATTTCTGATGAACCCTCCGTCATCCTACTGCCGCCAAGATGCAAATGGGTGCTATATGTCAATGACTCACATTCATCCCAATCACGAGGTGAATGAGACTCTCCCTCATGGCGATCGACGCTCGAGCTTTCGTTGATATTAATCCCGTGCCTCCTGGCCAAGAATGGACCATGGCCAAGCATCCCGTCTCTTAGGAATCCCGATCCGGGCTCATGAAAACTCGGAATCAACACCTGCTGAGGATTTAAATGATGTTGACTGAATCCTTCCGGCAGTTGCAAAGGGGGGAGCTTGTCGATATCCTCCTTAGAAGCGTCGAGCAGCCAGTCTATGACCTTGCTTGGTTGTCCTAACCCTAACTTATCCTGCAGATCGTATACTTGGACCGCCGTCGGTACAGATAACCTTATCCTCCTGTCCCTCAAGCCCCTTATCGTGCAGACTTTACTGTGCCTATCCTTCCCTCCAAATGCCTTCGACACGCGCACAATCCTCGGGTTTCTGAAGGTGGACCACTGCCTGCTCGAGCTCGAAGTACTCGTGCTCAGATTAGAAAACAACGCCGACGTCCTCCTAGCAATGTTGCCTTCATTATTTGTTCTCTCCCGTCCTTCTAGCATCGCCCGTAGGTTATCCGCGGCTCCTTCCTCCGAAACGCCTAACATCTTTTAACTCCTGATCCACTCATCGTCTGAATGAGGCACCGAAAAACCAGCATTCACTGCAGCGAATAGATTCCCCAGAACTAATCAAACCTCAAGAGGAAAACCAGGAAAAAATACAAGAAAATAAATTAAAAATTAATCCATTGATAAGCCTTGTCAAATTGCTAGGATAATTGAAAATCCTTGAATTTCGATATCAAGAAAAAAGAAAAAGCAAAATCCGGGTGTTCATAATTTGGTAACGAAACAACAAACTTAGAAAATTGAAACAGAACCAAAATTTCCACATAATTGATTTAATTATTCCTATGAAGGGAAACCTAACCGTGTGATTTCCATGAAGCACAACATCAAAATTTCTCCAATTGAACACAAATCCGAAAGCCCTTTTTGTGAAATAGTCCAGAAAGAAAAAGTAAACAATAGCGAAAGCTTACTCGAGCTTGAGAGATGAGTAATGTAAAGGTATAAAACTCCATTGAATCGGATCAACATGTTCCCAAAGAACCCTCTCGATCCTTAATATTGTTTCACTTTGTGAGCTTGATGGGGGGGGGGGGGGGGGGGGTATGAAGAAGGAAGTTTGAGGAGATGAATCGTTGAAGAAAGGGAGAGATAGAGAGGGATAGAGTGAGGGGAGGGGATGCAAAGTGAGAAAATATATCAATATTTAATATTAATTATAATGCATTATATATAATTAATATATCGAAAGCGAGCCTTCGTAATTGAGACATTAAATACATGCCTTTTGTTTATGTATATTTTTTTATGGAAATTAAGAAAGATATGCCATGGGAATTTAACAGTGGGCATGTTGCATGGGAATGATATATGAATAAAAGTAATGGCATATTTTCTTCTTCTTTTTTGTATCTTTATTACTTGCGCAAGCATTGTGTCATCATTTTAATAATAACAATAATAATAATAAATTTATAGCTTTTTCGTGCAATATATTAGAGTCACTTTTAATGATTTTTTAAAAAAATACCATATCCGAATTTAAAAGAAGGAAAAAAATAACAAAAAAGAGGGAATACATTGATAATCGATTAATCGAATTCATAACCAATGAGTTAATATGAATTAATTCGAGATTAAAATATAGTTATGAAAATGAATTGTTAAACGAAGGCATGAAAAACAAAAATTAGGGGTGGACCTGAAAGAAGAGAAGAAAAGAAGAGAAAGAGAAAAGTGTTATCTGAAGGAGACTTCTTATACCCTTTCATTGGCAAACGAGAGTAGGTAGAGAGCTTTAATCTTTCTTCCATTCACTGGCATGCCTCTCTACCACACTAATGAAAATGAAAGGCTCCACTCCACCACACCCAATTGAAATCTTTGCCACCAATCAAATATAATTTACCAAAAGAAAAAAAAAAAAGAAGTAAAGGAAGATATTGAGCTTGCCAAAGTACCCATCAACAAATGCATGGTACATGTTATAGTTGAAATAGCTCATAGGGACATTCTTTGGTAAACAATATTATAAGCTTGTCGATAAGAAATGCAGGCAAAAGCTTTATGATGATCACTTGGACCGCCCGTGCGTTACTAGAAGGTAAGGGAAGGGAGGGAGGGAGGCATTTGTGTTTTGTATATGGATGGATGGGTTCTAATGGCTTTTTGGAGTGGAGTAGCATAAAGAGGGGTGAGGGACCAAAATTCATTAGGAGGGGGCACTTTAAGGAAGAAGCTGCTGCTTCTGCAGAAGTTTTTCCTCCATCTTTCTTCCTTTTTATTAATTTCTGATATTTGGACCACGCGAATTTCGGGGCTTGGACTCGCGATGCCGTGCGTGAAGATGAGTAACAACAAGTTCAGTAGGATTCTTAAATTGAGTTCCCGAGTCGCCGAGGGTGCTCTGATGCTATTCTTCTAACTAAGTCAAGATTTGATGTGAGGCCTCTTTCTGGTAGCTTCAATCAGAGGAGGAGGAATATTGAATTTACAGCAACAACAACAACAACAAAAAACCCTAGATTATATGACTAATAACAGGAACGTGACCTGCCCTGGCCTGGGCCCAGATTCTGCGTGCCCTGTGATCTCTGTTCTAGTTAGAAGATTCTGATTAACTGGACGACGAGACAACGAACTTCCCCTTGTCTGGTCAGCCAATCTAGTTAGTCCAGGAAAATGAAACCAAGACAACGGTTTTCTATTTCTCGTTGCCACAAGAGAAGTGGCTAATAATAGAACCAATGGAAGTGATCTTTGTAAAAAGGGTTGCCACCAAAATGGGCAAACCCAATCAGAAGGGTCAAGCTCTACAGCAAATTAATTTTAAAGTGAAACCCCGTTGAGCTTGTATGTTAGGTGCTGAAGTTTCTCCCATCTTAGGAAGAAGTCAAAACTGGATTGGAAAATCCACGGAGAGCTTGGCAGCTCACAGGAAGAAACCGTCCCGATGCGCGTGAAGCATTTATACCGACTTATAAATAAGTATACGCGGATGACATTATTTTCGATCAGTTTGGTTTCCATGGACTTAAAGTGGGATGTGATGTTCACTGACCTTGAGGGTAGGCAGTCCCCAAAAGAAAGGTGAGGCGTGGGAGAGAATGACGATGGTCCCCCCCTCCAATCTTCCCTCCTTCATTTCTTACAGGCTCTCAAGAGAAAAGCGCCAAGAAGCATTATTCTTTTCCCTCCTCTCCTTTAATTATCTAACAGTCATTGTCTTCTGTAACAAAATATGGGCTGCATCGACTCATGGAACGTTCTTGAGGGCTCATATCGACCTGTGCCGTGAAGAAGAATCCGGCAAAACGACAACGGAGGCTTCTGTCATGGCCGAGGAGGAAGGCTCGATCACTTGAAATGGGTCGGGCGTCAGGAACTAATCGACAAAAAACATGCGGCGCCGAACCCCCGAAATGCAGCAACAGAGAAGACATACAACGTTAAGTTTGAACCTCCCCTTGGGTCATGTAAAATTGTATTCGAATGAAATCGGGGACGATACTAACAGGGTGGGTTGACAAATAATAATGTGAACACCCTCCAGATCTTTTCTGTGAATGATTTTTGTCAGATTTCTCTGACAAGGCCAAACCTTTCTCCTCTTTTCTTTTAATGGTAATCACTGCGGCAATATCCGACTTCAATGCAGTTGTCATCTTAACTTCCCTTTCATGGAATGTGATCCAAAAAAACTAAAACGGTTTTAAGAAAAAATTAGAAAATTATTGGATCATAATATTGTGCAACTTTAATATCCCCTTTTCTCATGGGTCGTTTACTGAATTTACGATTAGTAAATTTACTAATCCGTGCCTTTATTGGGCGAAAAAAAATTCACTTCTTACTTTCATAAATTCTATTTTTATGTTTGATAGTCCGAATTTCAATCTTATGAAATAATAATTTTTTAATAAATTGAAATTCGTTTTTTCAAACAGTGATTCGTGAGCGTTCGTTATTTCGGGAGTTTTGACTCAGTAAATTTTTTCCCAAACTTACAATAATTATGAATTCTGGGCTTCTATAGCGATTGCCGGGGCCCTGTCTTATTTGGTCCAATTGGCCCAACACGAGAAGCCCATCAAACTCTTACCTCCTCGAGATGCTAATATTATTTTGTTTATTAGACAATTACCCCTTAGCGTGTGGGTGGGTGGGTGTCTGTCCCACTAACACTAACCCAGTTGACCTGACCGATTAGATGATGCTTAATGATATTTAACCCTAACTACAGATCTAGAAATTTTCTGTGAAATTAAAGAATTCTGCAAACGATCGCAAGCACATCTGCCAATTCAAAATACCACTGCATAAGATAGATACTATAAGAATGTCGCCAATTATAACCAGACAAAAGCTGCTAAAAAAATATCAAAACTACCTCCTATCATCACCACACTGGCGTTTGAGAATATTCTACCTCCTCCATGAAAAAAGGATTCGAGTCTCCACTCTTTTGGGTCGTGTAATGAAATTTTCAGTATATTTTTTTTATATAGTTTCTTCATCATCGTTTAATTGCCGGTAAGAAGCGCCCTTGGTTATAATCTTTTGTCTCTCTCCTCTCCAATTGTTGTTTCGTCCATTCCCTCCCTCCATTCTCTTTTACAACCGTAAAAGGAGCTCTCCCCCCCTCCCCCCCCTCTTCCAGATCACGCCCAAACCCACTTGGGAACCGGACGAGGTAATTCTGCTCCCCCCCCCCCCCGGCGGGTCTGGGTTCCCTCTTCGCGTTACTCCTTTTTTACTGGCCTGGGTTTTCGGGTCAGCGGTGGCGGTGGGCGCGTCCTGATCCGTCGATTTTGGGGTTGGGATCGTGGTTTTTTCTGTTGGGTTTGGTGTTTGGTTGGTGAATGTTGTTGCATTGGTGCTGCGATTTAATGGGTCGGTGTCGGATTCACGAGTTAGGGTTCTCTTGGTGCCAAGCTTTGATCTTTGCCTGTGTTTCCATGAATTGTGTTGTGGGGACTGCCTTTATTGATATTTTTGCTGGCTTTTTTCGGCTGCTGATTTCTGTGGCTCATCGCTGTCTGGGGTTGTTTCGATCTTTTTTACTGTTACGAGAGCCTTTGTCCTTTCCTTTTATGAAATCAGTGCCGTCCTTTGGGAATTTCAATTTTTTTTTCTTGTGAAAAGAGCGTTTGGCTGTGGTGGGGCAATTTTTGTACCGTTAATTTTACCTTGCGGTGTACTACAGTTGGGAATAATTGCCTTCTTGCTGGTGTGTGTGCGCACGTGCAAGTGTGATATACAAGGATACAATGGACTTACAGCAGAAATTGTCGCTTTCTCTTCTGTGGTTATCTTAGTCATTCTTAGAACAGTAAATTATGTGCAAAAGAAATACTGGGGAGTTGTACTGATCTTCCCTTTATTTTGAATCCAGAATATGGAAGATATTCCTCTCTGTTGTTGATTTAGAAATGTACCCTTTATAAATGAAGCCTACTTAATCTGCTCAACCGTTTAAAAATGATAGCAGTGGTTGTGTTGGCCTTACTGCTTGTTAATTTAGTTGAGAACTGTTTGCCCATCAGAAGTTGATTCTTGTTAAGTTACAATGTCTCAGTTTCGGAAACGGTATTGTGGGCATCTAGGATAACCAGCCATCCTTTCAGTGACATATGATTGGTTCACTCATCAGAAACAGATCTAGCTATTGATAGATGACATTATACCCTTTGAAGTGGTAGATTAGCATGGTTGCGCGCTGCGCCCATGATATTTCTTTTTCTTGTTCGATGATTTATTGTCTGATCTTAAGCATGCCTTTTGCATGTAGATGGCCGTGCAGGAAGCAAATCCTGCCTCCATTCCTAGTGCTGAAGTTATTGGAAATGCTTTTGTGGAGCAATATTATCATATCCTTCATCAGTCTCCGGGGATGGTCCATCAGTTTTATCAAGATTCCAGTTTGCTCAGCCGTCCGGATGCTAATGGGGTCATGAGTACTGTGACAACGATGCAAGTAAGCTCAACCTTCATAACTGAATTTGAATTGGTTCTGGCAATTCCTTGTTGTGCTGGTGGTTATGGGTTTTTAAGATAGTATTTTTCCCTTTTTATCCGAGACCTTATGAATTGCCTCTGTTGGAAACATGGAACGTTGGTGCCCTTAAGGTAGCTAGAAGTTGTTAAAGTGAATTCCTGCTACTATTGGAAAGATATGCTCTATTGATGTCCTCTTGGTTCCCTCCCGTTTTGGGATTTTATTTTGATGTTGTGTAGCATTTTTTCAGTGCCCTCTTGCTATGAATGCCTTATTGTTCTGTCTTTTCTTCTTTGTATTCATTGTCATCCGTCCATCACATTGCATGCTAATTAAGCTATTCAGGGTCTGGGAATAAAGACTAAACGACCAACTAGAGCGATGATTGTGTTTATGATTTTCCTTATTTTAATCATGCTGTTTTTTTCTTTCCTTTTGTTTTTGGTTTACTCGTGGGACATTGGCATTGATTCTAATTAATGTCAACCTCCCCCTTTCCTTGGACCCTTCTGTTTGTCTGTTCATTGTAATGGAGAACTGCACTTAGCTAGCTGGTCTCCCTGAATCTGTTGCCTGATGCAATACGTAACTCTTTGTCTGAGGAGGTTTGGTGATTTGTCTTAATATTTAACACTACGTATGTTGCTTTTGTGTCAGGCCATCAATGAAAAGATCGTATCTCTGAATTATGAGGAATATACAGTGGAAATAAAGACTGCTGATGCCCAAGGGTCTCATGGGAAGGGGGTGATTGTTCTTGTCACCGGATGCTTGACCGGAAAAGATAATGCAATAAGGAAATTCACCCAGACATTTTTCTTAGCTCCCCAGGACAATGGCTACTTTGTCCTGAATGACGTTTTGAGGTACATCGAAGAGTCTGAGCCACTGGTCGTCAATGCTGCGACAAATGCAAATGCTCCAGCTGCTGCTCCAGTGCCTGAAGGTATATATACCGGGTTATTTTGGCCTCCGATTATTTTGTTAAATAGCCTCATTTTTTGATATCCTTTCATGGATTAATCATTTCATATTGCAGTCTTATGTTTGAGGAAAACAAATAATTTCTTTTTACATGTGAAATTTAGCAATTTGCAGAACAATGTTATTCACAATAGTCTTTGTTTGGCTTCTGCTTTGTAGAGTCCATCCCCGTCCCAGACCCAGTCATAGTTGAGCCTGTTGCTGGTCTTGAGGAGGAAGATCTCAATGATGGTGCGGAGGTTTGTGATCCATCTGACTATGAAGGGTCTGTTGTTGAAGATGCAGCCGTTGAGCCAATCCAACCAGCAGCTGAGTCCGCTCCTGATGTTGAAGAGGATGCCCCAAAGAAATCATATGCATCAATTGTAAGTTTGTACTCTGTGATGGCATATTTTATTGAAGGATATATTTTGCGGGCCATGCTCTGTTTTTCTATCCAATCTTTCCCTGAAGCCAATAATTGCATAGGTTAAAGTGATGCAAGGACTTAAAGTGTCTCGTCCAGGACATGCTCCTTCTGATAAAACGAAAGTTGGATCCGCAAACAATGTGCAACAGTCTATTCGTCCCACCTCTCCCAAACCAGAGGCCCCTGCTGCTGCAAAATCTGGTTTTGCTGGGGCACCTGCTCCTGCTAATGATAGCGTGCCCGAAAGTAGCAATACCAATGAAGAAGGTATTGTGGCATAGAATTGAACAACTTAATGTTCCATTATGTTTTAGATACCTTATTGAATTGAACTTCTGTTATGGTATGTAATTTTGACTTAATGAGGCGAAGAATCAGAAACCGTATTGACATCCTTCACATTTTTCAGTTGAGGGTTACTCAATCTATGTAAGGAACTTGCCAATCAATGCAACAGTCGAGCAGCTGGAGGAGGCGTTCCAAAGGTTCGGTTCTATTAAACCAAATGGCATCCAAGTCCGAAATGCCAAGGTTCGTTGTCTATGCGTGCTGCATGAGTGGACTACTCAAGATCTCCACTTTTAAAACTTTCCAGTGATGGATAACAAATTGACTTGATTTTGTTGCAATTTACAGCAGGGATCTTGCTTTGGGTTTGTCGAGTTCGAGGCATTGGTTTCCATGCAAAGTGCACTTCAGGTACTTTTCTTTCAGGCTCGCTCTTTTATTGAACATGCCAAGTGAATGCTCTAGTTCGCAAAGGTTGACATTCTTAAGTTAGAACCTTTCTATGTTCCCTTTTGCTGCTTAAATTTGCTGTAATTGTGCCGTAAGAGCTGTGTTCCGCAAGAGCTTAAATTCTTCCTTCCATGCCTAGCTGACAGACCACAGCCTTTTGTTGGATATAATTTGAATGACATGAAATATTTTCTTCTTATACATCCAGGCATCTCCTATAACCATCGGTGACCGTCCAGCAGTTATCGAAGAGAAACGGACGACAACTCGAGGCGAGATGCTGTTTATGTTGTCTTGTTGTAAACGCTAAAAGCCTTCTCGGATGACCAACTGATCTAGAGTTCTCTTTTTTTTTCCATCATTACAGTTGGCAGCAGTGGTGGTGGTGGCAGGGGAAGGTACCCTCCCAGCAGAGGCGGATTCCGAAGCGACAGCTTTAGGGCTCCGGGGAATTATGTTGGCGGGGGTCGGGGCTATGGAAGGGGCGAGTATAGAAGTCAGGGTGAGTATAGAAGTCAGGGCGAGTTTTATGGCCATCCAAGGGGCGGCGGACGCGGGGGTGAAAGCTATCGACGAGTTTATCATAACACGGGAGGAAGGGGCGGAAGTCAAGCTTAGGACAGTGTGATCCAGGCTCCCACGACTCTTGGTAGCGAACAAGGTCAGTCAAGGGTGGTCGGATGAACCCAAATTTTTTTTAGTCCAGAGGGGTACAGTTGAGGAGGAGATGGTAGTCATGCCAAATTTTCTTTTAATGGATCTGCGTCATAATTTTTAATTTTTTATAAAGTTTTGGCGGGGATTTAGTCACGGGAATGAGTGCTACTTTTTAGCCCGAGTTTCGTATTCTTCTTCCTCCGAAATGCTTGCTGTGTTTGAAACATCTGAAATGTTTACTGTGTCTGTAATGAAGCAAAACTCTGCTTCACGGGCAGAATCCTCGCCCAGCAGCATGTTTTGCATGCAAAATGATGAATATTTGTCCTGACACTCCTCCTCGTACTATCTGTCCCTTTCTGTCGATACCACGCGGTTTTCCGACACTAAAAAGTAAAAGTCAATGACGATTTGTTTGGGACAAGAACGAGGAACGCGCGGGTGGTAGGAGTAATTCTGGGATAGGCTTTTTTAATCCCCCCACCCCCCACCCCAAAACAAGTGGAGAATTTACCGTCGATGGTTGCGTGATAGCGATGGACGACGACGTTTCGGGCTTCACAGCGGAATTTACTTCCGTCTGTCTGTATCTCCACATTTTGTTGTGAGAGAGGGAGAGGGGGACTGAGCTTTGGAACGCATGGATTCCTCACGATGTGAGCTGCAAAGATTATGTTCCCTTTTCAGGGTTGGTTCTGGGTATTATTGATGGGCCTGATGAGCTGCTGCTGTGCTCGGTACGTGTTCGTTTTCTGTGCAGGCGTCGGTGTTGTCCTCTTCCTCCTGTTCCTGTTGGTTTCTGCTGGATGCGCCACCGTACCCGGCAAGAGGGCTCACGGTCTCAGGCGGCCTCTTCAGACCTCTCGCCCGTACAATGTCTCCCACCGGGGCTCGTGCAGTGGCTGCTTATGAGGTGCGAGCGGGGGTCGCGTTGTTCCTGTAGTGCCCGTTTCTTAAGCTGAGAGTGAGTTCATTTAGAGGGCGTTCGAAGTTGAGTTGTGTCTTGTTTCGGTTTGTTGCAGAGAGCTATAGAAGAAGGCGCTGACTTCATCGAAACGGATATTCTTTCTTCTAAGGATGGTGTCCTGATATGCTTCCACGATGTCACGCTCGAGGATACGACAGATATCGCCTTGCACAAGGAGTTTGCCTATCGTAAAAGGATGTACATAGTCGAAGGGGTTACTACGACGGGCTTCTTCACGGGTATACGGTTCCGATTTAAAATGCCCCCAATTATACCTTCTTTCTTGTGCAGCAGGAAATGCTCATTCCTTCTGCTGCACTCGATTTTCCTTGATCGAAAAATTTCTGCTTCTTTCGTATGCAGTTGACTTTACTTTAAAAGAGCTTAAGACCTTGAGAGTGAAGCAAAGATACCCCTTCCGCGATCAACAGTACAACGGCAAGGCTACTCTTCACTTTTCCGATTCTGTTTCGTATATGCATGTGCCAGCGGTGCTGAAATTGTAGTCTCCTCGTTGTAACATACAGGGAAGTTTAGCATAATCACGTTTGAGGAGTACATCATGATTGCACTCAATGCAAAGAGGGTCGTCGGGATATATCCCGAGATTAAGAACCCAGTTTTCATCAATGAGCGTGTAAGTAGTTTCTCCCCACCCGGCTGTCATTACACAGGCCAAACATCTATTGCACAAAAATCATCTTATCTTTTGGAGGTTGGGACTGGCCCCGCAGGTGAAGTGGTCAAACGGTAGGAGATTTGAGGATGCGTTTGTGGACACACTGAAGAAGTATGGCTACAAGGGTCATACCTGTCGCAAGATTGGTTAAAGCAGCCCATGTTCATCCAGTCTTTTGCTCCGACTTCTCTGATATACACCTCTAAGTTGACCGACTCCCCGAAAATCTTCTTGATCGATGATGTTACGGTTACCACTCAAGATACCAACCAGCTTACTTTTATTTCATACGTGCAAACAATTTCCGCCTGGTTGTTTACTCATGATATCTGGTCTTCGTTTGGGAAAATTGCAGTCTTACTGGGAAATCACCTCAGACAAATACTTCAGTTATATCAAGAACTACGTTGTCGGCATCGGGCCGTGGAAGGATACCATTGTTCCTGTCGTGGGCAAGTACTTGCAATCTCCAACCAATCTTATTGCCAGGACACACGCGCATAACTTGCAGGTAACAGTGTAACTCAATTGGCTGTCACATAGAGCGTGAATTCCCTTTCTCCTCACCGATACTCACCAATTTGTTTTTGGTGCATCCGTATTCCTACAGGAACGAGAACCAGTTCCTGGCTTTTAACTTCCACCAAGATCCTTACCAAGAATACAATTTCTGGATTCATGAGATGGGTGTCGATGGCCTCTTCACAGACTTCACCGGAAGCCTGCATAACTACCAAGAGTGGACCTCTCCTCTTTCTCCGAAGGAGGGCAACACAAACGCAACTGCCTTGTTACATAAGATTGCTTCCTTAGTATCTCCTTACATGAAGGTTTAAGAACTTCGAATCAATAGATTGCAGTCATCTTGATCCAATAGGATTGGACTTTCCGTCAGAAAATGTATTCGAAGGGGCACTTGATTAGAGATCTCGTTATCAACCTTTTGGCCGGCATTCAAAAGATAATGAGAATAGTCATGCCACCAGATGTAGCATCCTAAAAATCCAAATATCATCTACACGCTGAGGTTAATATCAGAAGCAATTAGACTAGGTAATTTATTCAGAAGCCTGCATCTTGGATATTAAAAATTTCTTCCAGCAAGTATCTGGATTCAGCTGCGAAGTCCACCAGAACAACTGCCCTAGCGGTGATCCTCTGCCTTTTCTCGCCGTTATACTCGTGTTGTGCTACACTGATTCTAAAGAGATGAGGCACCCAGGTTGCCTGTTTCAGTTTCTGCTGGTAGAAGTTCTCCTCTGACTCCTGAGGGTCATTTAATCGATCAGTCACCATCGGAGATTCGAGTAAAGTGATGCATCGATGCAAAACAAGGGAGGGAAACATGTCCTTACCTGTGACTTTAGTTGATCGAGCTCGCCAGCCGGGGGGACCCGATAATGCAATTTTAATGTGAGACTTGGTTTGCACCCTTCAACACAAATGTATCAAGGAATGGCGACGTGGGTCAGTCTTCTCCATCCCCGAAGCCGCTGGCCTAAATCACCAAAGCTGCAGAAAGAGAAGAAAGAAATTTCAGGAACACACTGAACTTGGGATGCTGCGGCTGCGAATGAAAATGATCAGAGAAACGTAGACATGGGTTTTATTGAGAATCAATCAAAAGAGTTGATTTTGGGCGACAATTGTTAGGTTTCCCATCGAAGTTCCGAGGGTGGGTTTTGGCGCCGATTGTTTGAAACGACGATATTCGTTCGTTGTCTTTTGGTTTTGGATTATGACGTTGTCGGAGGGAGCGGGTAAATATGAAGTTACGATTTTGCCTTTGGTGTTGATGGGCTTGGGCCATTCAGAGCGAAATTCCATTCATTTTTCGGCCCAAATAACTTTTAAAAGGCATGAAATTCCATATCATGAACAATTCCTCCCACAACAATAACGACGAGGGCGGAAGCACGAGAACCACCCGCCGCCGCCTGTTGACACATGAATTTTGGGCTGCTGCATCTCCTGGCCTGACTTCGGATCCTGTGGAACCTCCACTCTCGGGGAAAACATCTCCGGCTGCGTCTTCTCGAAGCTCGCCTGCGGCCTTGCGCTTTGCGGGAGCACAGGTTTCTTCGAGCTGCCTCCATCGTCGCCTGTTAATCTACCCCACGAAACGAACATCGCGCTCATCGGGTGTAATAACACTACAATCCGGAGGACTAACTCGTTCTTGTTTTTAGAATCTTACATTGGGAAGGTGAATGACTTGGCGCTAGCTCCGCTTGCGTTGGAAGGGCGGGACGATGGGCTTGGTGACGCATCCGGACCTTCCCACGGGGAATGCACGCTCTCCCTGTTATTATACAACTGCGGACTTTGAGCTTCTACAACGACAGGTGTTGGCTTCTTCCTTGGAAAACGGTCGGCGTCGGGTGAAACGGGCTCACCCGACTCGTCCAAATGGTTCGTATCGTCGAAGCCCGTGTCTCCCATGTGGATACTAAACAATGACTCGTTCGATGTCATGCTCCATTCTCCAGGATTCAGCGACGCCTTCCTAGCGAAGACGGAGGACGGGAACTTGTATGGCGCAGGGCTACCCGGTTCATCCGTCCTTTCCATGACCTGGACAGGCGGGATCTCCTCCGTCGCCTCATTCGGCCTTATAATACTCAGGCTCGCTTCGCCCCTGGGACTGACCTGGGTATCATCCGCGATATTTTCCCTTTCCCTACGACAACGGGCATCGTGCCCAGAGGACGTATCGGATGAGGACGACTCCGGCGGGGCCAACCTTTGGGAACAATCTCGGCGGGAATTCGCCTCGGACAACAACGATGCCGCGTTCCTCCCTTGATCATTGCCCCCCATTTCTAAAGCAATCCAAAGAAACTCAAATCATGATCTGAATACCCAATTCGGGAAATGCAATACAAATCACAAAAGAAAATAACAGCAATGATAAATAAGAGAGGGACAAGAAATTTTCTTACATCATTCGGGTGCAAAAATCAGGATGTTCCCCCAGAAACCTTTCTTTTATTTCTTTTTCATTGTATTTGTAAAGCAGAAATTTACGATAACAACGACAGCAGCAGCAGCAACCACACCACACCGATTATTTGTTGACGGAAACGAAATCAAGGATTAAAGGAGAAGGGGAAATACCAGAGATAATGATAGAAGGTTATGACAAATTAGAACAAAATTTATTTATATTTTTTTGGAAAGAATTTAGGCAGTTGTAATTTGAAATATTTCAGAAATAAGATAATACTTCCGCAATCTCAGATATAACTACATCATAACAAGGAAATGTTTCATTTCCAGCACCGAAATAGTTCCACCATTCTTTCATTTTCATTACATGAAGTGATATGCGACTCCAGTCATCCTTTTGGTCGTTGTTGGAAGTAGAGGAAAGCAGCTCCGTACGATTATTTCTAAAAACATTTTAGAAAGGAAATTTAGCAATTTTCATCGCTTAGAAAAAAAACACAATTTTCAACTTAGAAATGGGTTTTGTCCAAAATCGTTACTTAAAATAGTGGTTTGCTTCATTTAACAAAATCGCTACTTGAAGTAATGACTCTAAAATGGTAGTCGATGATTTATGAAACTCGCAGTTGTAAAATTTTTTTACAACCGTACGTTGAACATTCCTCGTCAGAAGTATCTTAGTCCATCATGCGGATCAAGTCTATCCAAGACTTTGTGCTTTTGTGGTCGCATGCTTTTTCTCGATTTGGACTTTGGAGCATGGATGGGTGCAAATCAGACATCTTCCCGAACCAAGAGATTGAGAGGCACTTAATAGCACCGACCAAGCACTTGGTCCTCACGCTGAGGACAGGCGGGAACCTCTCCTCCTCTGTTTAGCCATGTATGATCCCGGTCCTCAAGCCTATAACAAAAGCGATGTTTGATTCGGATCAAAGTCAGGAATTTCTCTAGGCGTTCGTCAACGTGCGCCAAGGTACGCTGCATGAGAACTTTGTGGGCCCTCGAACTGCAGTAGCACTCGATTGAGGAGGTCCTGCAACTTGACTGGGTCGCATTCAGCTGTGAACTCAAGAGATGGGCTCAGGCAATGAAGGTTGTGATCTGGTCTATCTCGTGAGAGACCGAAATCTGCGCAAACAGATCCTCGGAGAATTTTGGGAAATCGTCTCACTCGCATATCTCGACATTTTAGAGGTTCTATCCAATCTGCTCATCAACATCGACATTCTATTCTCTCACAAAGGCTGTTCTTCTATATGGTGGAATGACTTTCACTGTCTGGTGGATACTATGGGAGTGTACACATGCCCTTCGCCAGAGGCTATATGCACCCGCTCAGTTCCTACATGATGAATTACATCAATATACACTGCATATAGAGCGACCTTCAACGTGCTTTTTCCTGGGAACAAGATGCATCGGGGGCGCAGGATCTCAACCCCTGGACTGGCATTTAAAGTCATTCCTACTGGTTTTGAGGCCAAGCTGGACGAGAAATCACTGCTGCAACTTGACGCTCTGCAGCAGGCATGTTTTTCTTGTTGAATGACATATGCCATGCTGTTGACAAGGTGCAGGCATGTTTTCTTGTCGAATAACATGCTATATGGTTGACTAGGTGAAGGAATCTGACGATCTTGGATTTGGCTCAGCGATGAATGGACAAGGAAGCAAATCAGGACGTACCCACGACATGTGGACAGTTACACGGGAGTGATTTGGAGTTGTGCATTCTCTCCTCCGAGAATCTGGGAGCCCCTCAAATCCCAGGATGAGCACGAGAGAAAGGTGCAGGGCATTATGTACCATGTTCGTGTAGATTTACAAGAACCAAACTGGGTGTCATTTTGAATCCTCCAAATTGCAGATCGCATCTTTCCAGAAAGTAGTAGTAGGCTATCGGGCCTTCATAGGGGTACACAAGGGTGAGATTGGCGACAAGTTCATCAAGCACACAGCTAATGCCCTGGAGAATCTATTCCTGGATTTCTTCCAAGGACTGATCAGGTCGTGTGCTAAGTTGAGGAACAACCCATCTCAATAGTCAAGACCATGCGATTCGTTCTGCATGTTCATGGTTGTGATACCCCAAATTATTATTGGGTTAGGCATCTCTAGTAGCCCAATTTTAAAACCTAACAAAGCCTTCAAGCCTATTTACAAATTAAAATGGCCCAAACCCACATAATAAATTTGGCACACATTTTTAACTAAAAAAGGGCCAAAGCCCAATTTCAAGCCCATTCTCCATTTTTAGTCTTAATTAATTACGAATTTCACACAAAATATTACAAAAATAGGTAATAATAATCAATTCCTCCTCTCACAAACAATCTGAAGGACATGGGGGTTGGACGACACCCAACTCTCCTTCTTTGTCTACCACTCTTCCCACCCGTGAAATGTTCTTTTTAACAACCGCCCGACATGCTTTGTCCCCTCCAAATCTTCAAAGGACAAATGCTATCCTTCTCATAAATTCCTGCAAAGGGATAAAAGAAAACAGCAAAAAAACTTCCATCGGATTTGAACGAAATTAGGAAGGTTTGGTCAAGAACCAATGAAACGAAAAGAAACAAAGGAGGGACAATAAAAAGGACCCCAAAAACATTCACAAAGGGGGGGATTCATTTTTTTTATTTCTGGTCTTTGGGAGAAGCGGAGGAGAGTATCGACGCCATCGATATTTTTCCTTTGACTTGTCTTCACCTCCTTCGTTGTGGAGTCTACAGAAGAAGACAATACATTTTCCTCACCCTTCGGCCGTTTCAACGGATTCCTGACCAAGGTTAGGAAGTCAGCACTACGGAGACCCCCCCAGACCAGTCCAACCTTGACATCCAACGGCAACGACGACAACGACTATCTCCAGCGATTGCAGCAGAGGCTTCGAGACAGCCGCACCAGCGAGAAGATACAACAATCCCAACCAGAAGGTGAGCAACCTCACTCTTATATGCCTTCACGTGATAGCATTTCTCACCCCTTTCTTCCCCCGCTTTGTTTTGCTGCGAGAAAATGGTGAAACATGGAAGGACCTCATATGCTCATGGTGGTCAGCTCTTATTCCATATATCGCCTCGTAAGACATCATTGGTCTCCCCATCGCAAGCACCCAGCGGAGAAGTCCCTCTCGACACGCACACGAGTCTCCCATCGCGAGCGTGCGTGCTCGGGAGGTGTGGGGGGTGGGCTGTTTCCCATCGCGAGCGTCTTTCCTCCATGAACATCTCCGAAATCCATGTTAAAAAAGCTGCATTCTCGGTGAGTCTCCTTCACCATCTGTTTTATCTTCGTTTTACAGCTCCTTAGACAAATCTAACATCATTTATTGTTCTTGTTTGCTTGAACACACGTTGCGGCATCTTCGAGGCGTCGTAACCGGAGCTAGCGAGCACAAAACTATGCGAAATCAGGTCCACTCCCTTCCTTTTTCCTCTGTGACTTCGTCAATAGCTTCTGGGACTTGTTTGTGCTGTAAACTGCTCGAACTATCTGCGATTGTTGGGATATACGCATGCTGAAATGGGAATGTTGTTTGCTGCCGCATGTTCCTGATGTTTTCCAGCATAACTTCTTGTCCTGTGCATGGATTGATCTGTTTTTTGACTCCTTGGCTTCCTTTCTCGATGGAGAACAACTTCTCTGTTGAAATCTTTTCCAAACAGACCCGTTTTACCAATGTTTTTCCTCTTCGTATGCTGGAGAACGCAGCTGCCCTGTTCTGCGCATCCGCGGCGTGTGCAGCTGCACTCCATCAGGCTTAGTTTCGACTGTACAGCTCGGATTTGCTTAAAGCTACTTGGATTCATTCCCTTTTTGGCTATTCTACAACTTTCGTGCTTTAAGCTTCTCCATTTGACACTTGCTTGATCGAGTTTTGTTTGTTCGAAAAATGCAGCCTGTTTCTGTGTATGAGTGGAATAGCTGTCTCTGTTTTTCGGACATAACTCGAACATCAAAGCTCCGTTTCACCTGAAATTGGTTGGAACGGATTTCTCTTTAAGTTTTCTAAAACTTTTGTGTTATACACTTTTCTGTTAAACATACACATCCTGGTGAAATCGCTGTTGGAGTGCAGATAGAACAGATGTGCTATCGCATTTCAGGGCAGATTCATACTGTTATACGAAAAAATTCGTATCTCTTTCATCACGTGCCCAAATTTTACAAAATTAGCGCTTTTGAAACCATATTTGAGCCCTCTACAAATCTTATTCTTTGAGTTTTTGCTTTCGGGATCATCTGGTTAGTCTAAACATTCAGAAAAAACGAAGACTTCTGATGTCTCTTGCCCTTTTGCGGCAGCATGAGTATCTTGCGCACCAGAGAGTGTAATTTACTCATTTGAGTTCTGAATGGATTAAAATTGAACTGAGAGTTAGATCTTTTAATTTACTACAATTTATGTGTTTTACACTTTTTATTTTGAACAAGTTTAGCCTACAGTCAAACATGGTCAAACTTGATCTGCGATGCTGGCTGATTGAAACACATTCTATTCGAATGTCTAGATTCTCCGCTACGCTGGCAGCAGACTACACATCCATTTTTCCTAAAATTTCTCATGCTAAATCATGATTGAGTTATCTAGCATGTGATAAAATTTCATATTTTTTTAACGAACGAGTGAAGAGTTATGAAATTTTCTTTTCTCATCGTTCTGCTGGTCAAGGATTGCTTATGCAAGAGACCGAATCACATTCTTTGCCTTGTAGAATGAGATCCCACCGTTGGATTCGTTTGAAATTTTATATGCTGATTCCTCATCAAGATAAAGATCTATAGGTTTTAATTTCACTTAGATCGGACGATCCTGAGTAAAGTTATGCTCTTATTTACAAACCTGCGTATGCTGCATTCTCATATATGCTACAGCTGAGTTTGCGTGTGCATAATTCACAATTCCACCGTTGGATTTTGCTGATATTTGACAAACATGCTTGTTATTAACCTGTTTACATAATGTGCAGT
This sequence comes from Melastoma dodecandrum, assembly GCA_029817715.1. Classification (NCBI taxonomy): domain Eukaryota; kingdom Viridiplantae; phylum Streptophyta; class Magnoliopsida; order Myrtales; family Melastomataceae; genus Melastoma; species Melastoma dodecandrum. Next base: position 3,915,028 of record JARUPY010000397.1, on the reverse strand, counting down.
TGGATCTTAAATATTTTGACTTAGTTGAAACTTGTGCTCTTTTCTTTGATTTCGAATTGTTGTTTTGGACTTTGAAAATAAAAGTCAACTAATCACTCTTACATTTTCTTTGCATGTACACTGAGCACGCAATTTTGGAAGACCAACTCCAACCTTTCGAAGACCGACTTGAAGGCGCGTGTATCATACCGCGTGGATCTACCCCGGCCTAAAAAACGCGGGCTCGAAGACAAAGCGGCCCCAACCTTCAATCTAAGGTAAAAAGGGGAGGTGGGGGCCTCCCCGAATTTCATTTTAAAAGCCCACTTGTAACGGATTGCGGGCCCAAGTGCATAGGCCCGCAATCACCGCCCCTTCCCCGCCCTTTTGATCTAAATTATTGTCTGTGGTTGCGTGCGTGACTTAGGCTTTACGTTTATACGTCGCATGCCTGGTTTTAATCAAACAAACCTAAGTTCGGGTCCAACGCCCGTTAAAACGTTGATAAGAGTCCGACCCACTCTCGAATCGGGCCCAATACCCGTCAATCAAAAGTTAAACATTTTTTGGACAAATCGCCACCCTTTTCGCATGTGGTAGGATACTAAGGTTAGTAAATAGGAATCCCCGAACCCAGACTCTGATTTTTCCGATTTAAAATCACATTTTTAACTAAGTCGGTGGCGACTCCGAACAAAAGTTTTCCAAAGTAAAACTAAACTTCACTACCCTTTTTTCGGAGCCATTTGGGGTGAGGTGACGGCTACTCGAGCCGCTCCTTGGGCCCTCCCCGAAATTCGAGAGCGAGGCCTTAACGCAGCCTTTCGCTCGCCGCCTCCAGAGAACTGGAGACGGTTGGCGAAACGCCCCGCAGACCCATTCGTGAATCAAGGGAAGGCCCAACCCGGGGACCCTTTCCGCAGCGTCCGGCGTTCGAGCCGTAACGCCGACCGGATTGGGCCTCGGGGGAGCGGGCTCGGATCCTCGGGCTTGCCGGAACCGCCGTCGCGCGTAGGGGTGTAAACGAGCCGAGCCGAGCCCGAACAATGGTGGGCTCGGGCTCGGGCTCGTCAGAGCTCGAGCTCGATAAAAACTCGTATATACGAGCTCGAGCTCGAGCTCGATAAAATTCGTATATACGAGCTCGAGCTCGAGCTCGTTTATTTTTTTGGAGCTGGGGCTCGTTTAGGGCTCGATTAGAACTCGAGCTCGAGCTCTTTTTAAGCTCGATATTAATTGGTAACCAAAATGAAACTCAAAATTACCTCATAAAGCCATATAACAATAGATTAAAGTGGCATGATTAAGCATATAACATCTCTGAATAACTATGAAAGTCCCAAATAATCTTAATAATCTTCAATATATGAGAACGTAAGCAAAACCAAGTATCAAAGTAGTGTTCCAACATAGTTTCTTGAAATTTCACGAACAAGTCATGGTTGCCTAGCCTCTTGAATTACCATCACTTGGATAATAGCACCATGTGTACACCTACAGTTGGAAATTAAAATAAAAAATATAAGTAGTGCCAATATTATATTATTTTCCAAAATGTGTACTCGATTCTCACCATTCTAGAAGATGTAACTTGCATTTGTCATGTTTGATCATGGAATAGGAAGTGTGATCTGTAATGGCTGGTTCGATTCCTACAAAATTACATAAATATCAATAACTATAAAACTACAATATAGAGATTTCATAATAAAAATAATAAGAACTTTACTTTGTTACTTTTCTTGACTTTGTGTAAATTCCTACACCAGTCACTTCCACAAAGTAAGACTTGAACAGTTTCTGTAGACAATGAGGCACGATAAGCATCAATAACTCTTCCACCTGCACTAAATGTTGCCTCCGATGCTACACTTGTAATGGGAATTGAAAGAATGTCACGGGCAATTTTAGACAAGATACGATACTTCGATGCATTAACTTTCCACCATTCTAATGCATCAAAGCTTGAACTTGTATCACCAATATAACAACCTTCCTCAAGATAGTTCTCTAACTCACTCTTTGAAGGTTGAGTGGTCTCTATAGATTTAACAAACTGAGCAAACTCTGACCAACCCGATGATGAAAATAATGACTCAGTGATCACAGGATTTTGCCCATTTTGCGATAATTGTTCTTCACTTTCACTTCTATATTCAGCTACATAATCATCATATAAACCATATAAAGCATCACGGACAAGTTGAATGTTGACATTTGATTCGCCGGCTGAATACAGTCTTGGAAAACAAAACTCAATCACCCTAAATTTGCATCTTGGATCTAAAATTGCTGCAATAGCCATCAACAAATTGCAATCACTCCAATACTTGTCAAACTTTTCCTTCATCTTATTCACCATCGAAAAGAGAAAATGCTTCTCATCTTTGATTTCAGTGAACTTTCGATCCAACATAATCTTCACCCTATAAATTTCATGAAGGAATAAGTTCGAAGTGGGGTACTCACTACCTGAAATAATATTGGTGATGGAATTGAAAACACCCAAAATCTCACAAACTTGTTCAACTTTCACCCAATCTTCAACCTTTGGACAACAATAGTAAGATGTTTCCCGCTCCGCATATCGTGGAAAAACCTCTTTGAACTTGATAGCCTTCGACAACATTTCATATGTGGAATTCCATCTCGTCTTACAATCAATGACAAGTCTTCTGTCAGGTAGGTGTAGTTGTTGCACAATCTCAGAGAACATCTTCAATCGTGTTTCATTGTGATTGATAAAAACCACACTATCATGTATATCTTTAATGATCCCTTTAATTTCAGAAAGCCCATCTTGAACCATAAGATTCAATACGTGTGCACAGCAACGAACATGAAATAGCTTTCCATCACACAATAACCTAATCTGTCTTGAGAAAGTATCCTTCAAATTTCTCAACGCCACATCATTCTTCGAAGCATTATCGACTGTAATTGAAAGAACCTGTCAATATCATAATATGATTTAATTAGAATAAATAAGATAACCAAAATTTAAATCAACTATAAAATAAAATATTACATACCTTATTCTCAAGTCCCCATTCCTTTAAACATTTGTAAATCCCGTCAGAAATATGAATCCCACGAAGATGAGGTGAAAGATGAACAAAATTTAGAACTCTCTTCTGTAGTTGCCAATTAGAATCCACAAAATGGCCTGTTATCACCATATATTCAATTCTCTGGTAAGATGACTTCCACATATCAGTAGTAAGACTAATCCTCTTCACATCTTTCAGTAAACACCGTAATTTTTCTTTTTCAATTTCATAAACTTGCACACAATCCGTCTTGATGGTGTTGCGTGAAATCTTCTCCCACTGAGGCATTCCACGCTTTTGCATAAGGTTGAATCCTTCTTCTTCAACAATCGAGAATGGATGTTCATGCATTAAAATCCAATGCGCAACGACTTCTCGCATTTTTGTCATATCAAGCTTTCCATCCATATAAGCAGACCCCATCAAAATCGGATTAGAACTAGCAGGCTTGAACGATAACATTTGTTGTTGTTGTCCTTTTCGTTCTCTAAGTTGACACGAATTTAAGTGCCGCCTCAAGTGAGTAGTCGCAGAACCATTGTAAGATAAGTGGGTCTTACAATGGATGCACTCCACTTTCTTAACCCCTTTTGCAGCAGTTACTATTTTCATTTCCAGCCATACTAAGGAAGTTTTTGCTTTCTTCTTCACTTGAAATTCACAAGTTTCATCTTCCTTGGTTGTTTCTCCACCATCTGTACTAACAACTTCATGACTTTCTATTGTGTCATCAACACTTGGATTACTAGCTTGACCAATCGATTCTTGTGTGTGTGATGATTTCATCTGAAAAAGAAAACAACGGGGGATGTTAACAATTTTACGAGTCTAAAATTTTCATATAGGATTGTAGAAAAACTGTAAGAATGCACAAAGGCAGTAGGAATGTAGAAAAGAGGAACAAAACATAAAAAATGGTAACAAAAAACCGTGCCTCTTCCTAGGCTGCTCATATTTGACATACTTGTATTATCTAAATTCGTCGTTCAAAAGGAAAAAACCAAACCATCGAAACGGGAAACGACGGCACTGATCAAAGCGGCATCCGAAAGAAGGGGAGTATAAAAAAACATTGTGGGGAGGTGGGTTATGGAGCATACAGATTGGGGGAGGTTGGAATTATGGGTTATGGAGCATACAGACGCTCAAATCGGCCAGACAGAAAACCCTAAAAGATGCGTCACACACACGATCCAACGCAGAAAGAAGAGGCGAATCGTCATCGTGGCGTCAAGTGTTGTACCTTGGAAGAAGAGAGGCCGGATTTCGACTTCACGAGATCGGACGACGATGGGGTCGGGCGGATCGGCGTGGTAGGCTGATGGAGAAAAGAACGTAGGAAAAAAAGGGAAAAAAAATGGGTTTAATAAGGTCTAATGCTTAAAAACTAAACGTTTTATTGTTCAATAATTAACATTTCGGATTTAATATATTGAATTTACAATTTATGATTTAACTTTTAATATTTTAGATTTAACACTTTGAAATTACTATTTTAGATTTATAATTTTGGAATTAGGGTGAAGAAAATATTATTACTATTATTATTATAGAGGACGATTCTTGTTCTGATAGTGGGATATATTATTACTATAATTTTCATCTTTATGATATATTATTGTTCTGATAGTGGGACGATTCTTTCTTATAAAAGAGGAAAGAAACTACTAGCTAGTGTGGTGCCGTGGCCCGTGGGGTTCGAACCCCTTAGGTAACAAAACTTCTACCATCTAGACTATTAAATATTTTTTGTTCATATAAACTCACGAATAGTTCTAATAATAATTTTAAGGCTCGAGCTCAAACTCGTTTACATTCAAGTCGAGCTCGAGCTGGAGCTCGGCTCGTTTATAATAGAGCCGAGCTCGAACTTTTCTCGAGCCGTTTGCGAACCGTTCTCGAACCGTTCTGATCATTTACACCCCTAGTCGCGCGCGCTGCTAGGCTGGAAGGGCGCGCTGCGTACAATGGTCACTTCTTCATCCTGCCACATAGCAATAATGAACTATGCATTCATTCAGCATAAGGAAACCGAACACTTGTTTATTCATAAATCGACACATTACAAACTTGCACACGAAACAACCGACCATCCTCATTGACCGAACACTTGTTTATTCATAAACCGACACACTACAACCTTGCACACGAAATAATCGACCATCCTCATTCCCAATCGTATGAAACTCCATGAACATGGACAGATGAGTAAATCATACAGGGAGTTAATAGGGTGCCCCCAAAATTGAGGACCAGAAATACCAATGCACATCAAGTTCGAAAGCATCAGATCACATGCCTATCCAATGAACTTGGAAGACACAGCTAACATTTGACTGTCCAAGGGGAATCTCCTATGCACACTTGAAAGTGCCAAGTAATACCTTTTCTGATCTAGTGGCAATATATTGAGGCTACAGGCCACGATAGAAAGCAACTAGTATGGAATTTATGTAATACCTAAGTTGGCTCGTCATATTTTGCCCAAGTACTTGAGAAGTAAATTCCCAACAATGGAAATATGGGAATGACAAGCAAAGCAGAAGTTCTAAACTTTTCCATGTACAAGAACATAATAACATCTAAACTAAGTTTCTGGTTCCACCAATATTTTTTAAATACAAAATAGAACAAATTATGTTCTGATGTGCAAATATCCATCAGCCACGATCAATTCCATTTTTGTTTACATATAATCAATCCTCTGAACACATTCGGCAGCCAAGACAAGCATAGGCACTTTCAGTTCAGAACTAACTAAAGAACAGATAATCTGGCAGATGAGCTAACCTACCTTTTATTTTGAAGCATACATAAGTTACAATTACAAGTTTTTCTCCTCCCTAAAACATCAGCAGGTTTGATGACAATTGAACGACAAATATTTCGAGCGAGAACCGTGTTAAGACGTAAAACAACACACCTAACAAGACCGACACAGGGAGTGCTGGCAACGCCTTCTGATATAATGCCAACAGCATCAATGTGATTCCTAAGCCGGCAATAATTGCCAGGTAGCAAGCGTACACAGTCATTGTATCATACATTGCTGCTCTGCCGACTAATACGCTGTAGAAGATGAAGTCACCCAGTCCAAGCTTTATAGCACCAGATGATCCCAAACCAATCCCTTCTAGTGCCAGATTCTCACTCTGTGCAGCATTTAGTTGGCTGTGCACTTCCATACTAGGTCTGCTGTTAATCAATGGCGCAGAAATCTCACTTTCATCAGCTACCTGTACTCGGGCACTGAAATCCTCAGTAGCAGGTAAACTTGGGTACACTTCATTGCCAGAATCCGAGTACTCCCGTGAATTAGACCTGTTGACCGAATTCTCGTCTGTTCCTGGGTTGCTACCCCGTTGTTGATCTCTCCAAACCCTTCTCTGGACAATGCCACCAGAATCCTGGTAATTCACTGGTCTAGCCTCGTACACTAACGCAGGGATCTCTTCATCCCTCGATATCGCTAGCTCCACCAAGAGCCTCAGCGGACCAACAGGCAATAACACCGCGGCGAGATCATACAATGCCATTGCGACCAACAATACCCAGGTAGTCCATTCCGGCAACATAGTAAACCAGTAGGCAACCAACATTCCGATGATCACCAAGTAAGCCTGCGTCACGAAGATCGCCATCCTCGATGCAAAAACGGCCAATACTCCGACGATCGCGAAATTAAATAACACGATGGCGAAAGTCACACAATCAATCGGGATGCTGAACTTCTCGATCAGAAAAACGGAGACCTCCCCACCCAACAACCCTAACACGACAAAGGCGGAGAAACCCATGTAGTACCTCAAGAACCGGGTGCACCGGAGATAAAAGAGCAGGACGAGCACGAAAGTGACGACAGTAACCACGGCGACGAACACGAGCGAATTCAGGAGAGCGCCCACGAACTTGTCCCAGGAGGAATCAGAGTCGGTCTCGTCATAGGCAATGGTGGCGATCGAGGAGACGTTGATAGAAGGGTCGGAGGAGGAGTTGAGGAGGGAAACGAGGATGACGACGAGGAACATGCAGATTGAGACGGGACAGACGATCCGGACGATTTCCTCGCCGAGGGAGTCGATGAGGCTTCTTGGTCTAGGGGTTTGGGCCATCTGGGTGCCGGGAATTACGGTCAATCTTCGATCTTGACGAGGTTCTTTGAGGACGGGATCAGGATTTGGGAATTGGGACTGGCCGGGGGGTTGTTTCCGACAGCTTGGCCGAGGAGGTCAAGACGAAGCCGTCGAAAAGGAGAGGAGACCAAAGCTCGGCGTTATTACACATGCGTTTAAATTAAAAAAAAAAAATTGCTACTATAAAAAACGTTTTCTTTTTCCCGACCAGTTGTTTTTGTTTGCGTTCGGGCTCATGCGGGCTGAGCCCAATTTTAGTCTTGCCAAGCCTACATGGGCTTGAGCCCATTTAAAATAGCCCGACCTGGCCTCCCAAGCACTTATTTGTTGAATAATTAATTATTAGCAAAATGGCAAAAAAAATATGATTAATTAGAACAAAAAAAGGAAAAGAGGAGAATCATAAAGAATATTCTGCGAATGCGATATTTTAAGATAATAAAAATGCAAAAAAAAAAAAATTGACAGTTGTTGAAAAGGTCATAACGCAACATCAATGATCTACACATCATCCAACGGTCATCCCTCGCCTCGTTCCCGATCCAACGGTCGACGTCACTCGTCCAATGTCGGTACAAATACCCCCCCTTAAACCCCTCGGGAAGCGGGTTTTAGGGTTTTACGTCAGTCTGGAGAGGAAGTAAGAAGGAGAAGGAGAATCGAAGCAGGGCTTCCCAGGTGGACTCCTCCGTCCATTTCCCATGGTGGTTTGTCATGTTTCAGTGGGTTTGATTTTGGTCGACTCGGTGGTGAGGGTTTGGTGATTGAAGTGGTAGACGTGGTTGATGTGTGCGGTCGATTGTTTTGTGCCGTAATTTTTATGATATATGTTTTGCTGAATGACACAATGTGTTGCTGTTGGTGTGTTCGGGAATCAAAGAAGAAGATAGGACGAGGAAGGAAATGGAGAGGAACTTTTAAATTGTGCGAGATGGGAGTTTTTTTGGATGCCTGTTTTCTATTGTTTTTCTTGCCTTTATACACGATACGAACTCGGCACTAGTGAGGCACAGTGATATCGAAATGACAAAAGTAATCCTTGAACCAGATACACCCTTAGTTGATATGGGTTTCTCAGGTATTTCTGAGGTTATTGCATATATGTTTTAGCGTGGAGGTGAAGGGAGATTCATATGGCTTTGCCTTCCACGGTTAATTTGAGAGAGGCTCAAGGGAAGCTTAATGCGACTTTTCATCCGTGCTGGAGGGGTCTGGGAATGGCGACCCTAACTGGGGCTGGGGTTCCTAACATGAAGCTGATCAGGCTGAAGGGTTGGCCGATTCTGCAGCAGCTCCATCTCGAGGAGAGTCTCTTTAGGACCTCGTCCGACAACATCTGCATCTTTAACGATGGAACGAATGTCCCAAGCATTGTCATGGGTGCTTCTGGGTAAGCCACCTTACCTTTGGTTTTGTCTCGGAACCCGTTGAAGTTTATATGGATGTTTAGTTAATCTGCCATTTTTGGGGAGCATTCTGTTCAAACATGAGACTAGGACAGATGAAAAATGTCATCTATTTCGCTAGCCAATGGGTTCTTGTTATGGGAAATTCGAGATGATGATTTGTGATGCTGATTCATATTTTTTCCATAGGAAGCTTGCTGAACTAGTTGAAATTAAACCAGTATTGCGAGATCAGGTCCCTGTAATTAAAAGGTTCAGTGGGGGAGGAACTGTGATTGTTGATAAAGACACGGTATTTGTAACTTTCATATGCAACAAGGATGCTATTCCTGGTCTCCAGCCATATCCAAGGCCTATCATGTCCTGGAGCAGCCAAATATACGACCATGTTTTTGACAAAGCCTGTAACTTCCAACTTCGGGAGAATGGTAAATGTGGTTTCTTTTCAATGCTTTGCTAGGTTAATTTTTTGTTTTATCATTTTATTCTTGGGGCGGATCTATTCCAGAATCAGGCCGAACCTGTCTTTGGCGATGCACTTCGGAGAACTAATCTTGGTATCATGTTACTTTCTTGCCTTCAGATTATGTCTTTGGTAACCATAAGTTTGGAGGGAATGCCCAATCTATCACCAAAAGGCGGTGGATTCACCACACGTCGTTTCTATGGGATTACAAGATTCAAAATATGGCTTATCTAAAGCTTCCTACAAGAGCTCCAGAATATCGACTGGTATCCGATTCCTCACTATCGATATGAATGTATGGTTTGCTAGGGCGTCATTGGCTTTGGTTTGAATCATGCTCTAGACGTGTGAAAATCAAATGTGACGTAGCTCTTCATTGAGGCCTTGTACAATTTTAATCTGCCGGGACAAGGCCTTAGGGGAGTAATACGTAAAAATTTCAGGACTTCTTAATGCACGTGAAAGACTGATTTGTCCTATTCGAGCTTACATATCTGTTTCATATGGGAAATTCAACAGTTGTTTCGTCTTATGTAGGCAAGGAGCCACACGGAATTCATCTGCCGAATGAAGGACTACTTGGCAAGGTCAGAATTCATCGACAAAACAATTTCTGCACTCGGATCCCACTTCTCCATGGAACATGTGGAATTGGAACCAAGTCAACAATCTTTGGCTGCGGATTTTGTTCCCTCTTCCAGGGAAATCACGATGCAGGAAATGGAAGAAGCACTAGCTGAATTGGCTTCAGAGATTGTCGGAACATTGGTGATATAGTTAAGGTTAGATGGTTAATCTCATTTATGGTCCATTTACTTGTCATATCTTTTTTTAGTAATTATCATAGCAGCAGATGGTGTAGTGGTTCTCTTTTTGAGGAAAATTTCTGGAATTCTTAGTCACTGTTTCTGTTAAATTTTCTGTGAGTAGCTCGGAGAGCCACCTTCCAACTCTAGTCCCAGCAGTTCATCATGCAATGCACGTGGAGACCCTCCTGTGGTTAGTGACTGTTGGTATAATTGTACCCTGGAGGATATATCTGGGGAGGATAAGCAGCAACGCCTGCGAAAGGTTTGTCCTGAAGTTAAATCATGATGCTGTCTGTTTTATCTGCTTCTCATGAAATCTTTGATGGGCCAGGATCGAACCTCAGTTGTGTGCTTAATCTGAAGAACAACCAAATCGCAGGCTCTGCGCCAAACAGTTGACTGGTTTGGGCCTGTTAAAGGTAACTTACGGCTTAGTGGCTACTCTGCTTGTGGACAAGATGGTGGTGTGCAACTTCCACACGAATATGTTGAAGGTTCCATGTGCAATGTTGTTCACCTTGCCTACGTAAGACGAAACAACTGTTGAATTTCCCATATGAAACAGATATGTAAGCTCGAATGGGACAAATCAGTCTTGAATGGGACAAATTAGTCTTTCACGTGCATTAAAAAGTCCTGAAATTTTTACGTATTATTCCCCTAAGTCCTTGTCCCGTCAGATTAAAATTGTACAAGGCCTCAATGAAGAGCTACGTCACATTTGATTTTCACACGTCCGGAACATGATTCAAACCAAAGCCAATGACGCCCTAGCAAACCGTACATTTGTATCGATAGTGAGGAATCGGATACCAGTCGATATTCTGGAGCTCTTGTAGGAAGCTTTAGATAAGCCATATTTTCAATCTTGTAATCCCATAGAAACGACGTGTGGAGGCAAGAAAGCAACATGATACCAAGATTAGTTCTCCGAAGTGCATCGCTAAATACAGGTTCGGCCTGATTCTGGAATAGATCCGCCCCAAGAATAAAATGATAAAACAAAAAATTAACCTAGCAAAGCATTGAAAAGAAACCACATTTACCATTCTCCCGAAGTTGAAAGTTATAGGCTTTGTCAAAAACATGGTCGTATATTTGGCTGCTCCAGGACATGATAGGCCTTGGATATGGCTGGAGACCAGGAATAGCATCCTTGTTGCATATGAAAGTCACAAATACCGTGTCTTTATCAACAATCACAGTTCCTCCCCCACTGAACCTTTTAATCTCGCAATACTGATTTAATTTCAACTAGTTCAGCAAGCTTCCTATGGAAAACATATGAATCAGCATCACAAATCATCATCTCGAATTTCCCATAACAAGAACCCACTGGCTAGCGAAATAGATGACTTTTTTCATCTGTCCTAGTCTCATGTTTGAACAGAATGCTCCCCAAAAATGGCAGATTAACTAAACATCCATATAAACTTCAACGGGTTCCGAGACAAAACCAAAGGTAAGGTGGCTTACCCAGAAGCACCCATGACAATGCTTGGGACATTCGTTCCATCGTTAAAGATGCAGATGTTGTCGGACGAGGTCCTAAAGAGACTCTCCTCGAGATGGAGCTGCTGCAGAATCGGCCAACCCTTCAGCCTGATCAGCTTCATGTTAGGAACCCCAATTCTTCTAGCCCCAGTTGGGGTCGCCATTCCCAGACCCCTCCAGCACGGATGAAAAGTTGTAATAGTTGATGGAGATTTATCAAGCGGCTCTTTAATATAGAAATCTGTAGATTTCAGTTACATGTTTTACTTGTCCGAAATTAGCAGCATGACATTATTTTCTCATCATTGATCTATCACGCTTGAGTTCTTATTGATAGTGGGCCGCCATATCCATGTTCTGAGTTTTACTTTGGGTTTGTTTTGTTCTATCTCTAGTTGGCTAAGAAATATTCGTGCAACTTTTTTTTGTAAGTTATTCGTGCATCTTTTAAAGAGACTGAATAAGTTATATGACCATTGCATCTTGGGATTAGTTGGTTTTGCAGTATGATTTTACGTGGCCATGTCAGCTTGCATACTCAGTCTTTTGTCTAAGCTGTCTGGGCTGTCTGAAAGTGCATTCTTACTTAGCATTTCAATGTTGAAATCGTTTTAGCTAGTGTTCATGGACAGGGAAACTGGTCGGTCCAGAGGATTTGGCTTTGTTTCATACGTGTCAACTGAAGAAGCCTCCAGTGCTATCCAAGCATTGGACGGACAGGTACGTGACTTGAAAAAATTTGATGATATAATTGGTCCTTTTCGGTGTTTTCCGTATAATTCTTGGTTTTCTCTGATGCCCAGGATCTCCAAGGTAGGAGAATAAGGGTGAACTATGCGGCTGACAGACAGCCGAGACTTCAATCTGGCTACGGCGGAGGAGATTCTGGCTATGGTGGTGAAGGCGGCTACGGCGGTGGAGGGTATGGTTATGGTGGAGCGAATGCGAGTGGTAGATACTCTGGTGGTGGCGGCGGCTACTCTGGCGGCGGGGGTTATGGTGGTGGAGGAAACTACAACGATATCGGTGGTCAGGGCTATGGTGGCAGTGGCAGTTTCAACAGTCCTGGCAGTGCTGGCGGCTATGGTGCTGATACTGGGTATGGATCTGCAAGCAACAGTGGGTTTGGAGGCAGCTATAACTCTGTCGTAGGTGGTGCCGGAGGCAGCGACAGCTTCACTGGCAGGAGCAACTTCTCGGACAGTGGACTGGATGGAGGATCTGGGGAGGGATTCAGTGAAGGATAACGACAATCTGATCATAATCCTACTGCTGGAGGCTATGGGCAAGACGACTCAGCCGTCATAAATATTCTCGGCCCAAGCCTTCTCATTCGGTTCTCATGTTTTAGTTACTTTTTCTTCACGGGGAACTTTGAAGTTTACTTCCCGCCAGTCATATTCTCTGTAATAACTTTCTGAGACGATGGTCACAAGTTTCTTTGGTTCATCTTTCTTGAGGATCAGTCATGACAAAACCATAAACTTCAGGTAGTGATGCGACCATTTTTGGGGCATGATTATGTAGATATAATAATACCGAAAGTCATCTCATCTCACCAGGTAGCATGGCATGCCATTTCAACAAGATTAAACAATTCACTCCACTTAATCTATCTTTACCGTGATTCGCTATACTGGTATGAACAGGCAGTCGCTTCAGTGTGGATCGCCTTGATCGCTGAAAAGCAGCCGCTGTGCCTTCATCAATGCAGGGGATCCTCTCTTTGTCCTCTCCACCAACTGCCGGATCAACAACTCGTCGTCTGCATCGCTGCTCTCGTCCCTGCTCATGCCAAAAGTGTCTATCTCCTGTGCCCCAGATAAAGTCTCATGGGGATCTAGAGGCATTCGCCCAGTGACAACCCCAAGTTTTTCCTCAATGCCATTTGGTTTGTCACTTCGTGGGAGGTAGTTGTTACCATAAGATGGGGAGTTATCCTCTGAGGAATCGAACGTCACGAATTCCTCGCAAGCCTCATCATAGGTGCTCAAACCCTCCCCTGACAGATTCATGACAACAGGCCGGGCCATACCATTGAAAAACTGGCGACCACTCCGACTTTTTTGTGTGGATTCCATTAGCCGCACCTTCCTCTGGCTGTTTTCGAGAGCCAGCTCGAGCTCTTGGATTCGTTCCTCGAGTCTTGATTGGATGACTTCATGCAAACGCAGGGTCAGACCCCTTGGAGAAACAGAGTAGTTTGCTGATGGAGCAATTGAGCTGCAACTAGACCCATCCTCCTTGCAAATACATCCAGAAACATCCACCTTGTTGAGCTGCAAAAAACAAAACATGGTCTCTCAGTGTAATGATTCATTGACGAATGGGATGAAATGGGAGCGGGTTTTCTGCACATGACGAGAAAATTTGAACAAAATCTTCAGTTCTTACACAAGTTGGGTATTTGGCATAGACCAAGGACAACGGAACTATAAAATCCTTTGGCCTCAAGCATAAACAAATAGACGATAAATCCTTATGATTGCACATATCATATCAAAGCAATTCTAAACAGTAAAACCAAGCCAACCAGGAATTGCCGATGCGATAGCACTGAAGACGATTCCTGAGTTAGTAAGCCAAATAAAGCAATTTTACCTGAATATTGCAACATCTAACATTCAACCCTAGCCTTCCAAGCTCGGCTTCCAGCTCAGCCTCTATTTTACTCATAGAGTCCACATTCTCGTCCATTCCGAGATTATTCACTTCCTTAGAAATGTTGCCTTCACGAGGTTCATATGAGGATGAGGCGGGAACACCAGCAATAAAAGAAGTCTGCCGGGTAAATTGTGAACCATACACATCGTCGCTTAGCTCTTTGACGATTAGCGAATCTTTCATCTCAAGTTCCTCTTGCAGATCCTGGACTAAATTCTCACTCTGCTTCAATAGCTCCTTTAACTTGTCTAACTCTGTCTCCTTTCTAGTGATACAAGATAGGACCGCAGTGTAGATTCCAAGAGAGAACATAATGATCCCATGCATCATCCCTGTTACATCACGAATTTGAGAGATAGTGGTACCCTTTACCAAAAAAGGTGTGATTGGCATAGTTTAACAATTACCCAAAGCGCTTGCATAAAAAAGTTACAGCATTGTATAATCATACAGTGATTAAAAAGCATTCAAACCTTGTTTGACAGTTGATGCACTTAACAGTGTATACTGTGAAGTTAAAAAAATAGTAGTTCTTCAGAAAAGATAACAGAGTGATACCATGATGTGTTGAGGATTTCCTTCGCGTAATGGTGATGCTAGAAATGCCTGAGCTCCCACTCCTCCTAGTCCTAGTCTGCAGTTTCTTAATTCTTGGCAGAGGCGGAACACCAATCACATTTCCATTTTCAGCTAAATGTGATTCTGTTGAAACCTGTCCCCAGACAAGACTGTTGCTTCTCTGGCTGATAATACTGTTTCCATTGGTGCCATGTAGCGGTATCGCCATTGAAGAAGTGGACGTTTGGTGAAAACTGTGGGCACACACATTCTGTTCCATATGATCATTGTACAACTGAGCCAGGAGACAACTTTCTAGGGAAGTTAATGGCTTTACTTGCAAATGGCAATATCTACTTGTAAGAGTGATATCGCTCATTACCAAGCTCCGAAACGAGCAAGTACTGCCAAAATTTTCAGCCCCTCCATTACCCAAGCTACTCAAGATGTCGTGAGGAGTACTCCCATCCTCTTCCCCAAAGCCTGTACTGTTCCCTGCATATTCTGTAGGTGCAGATGCAAAAGAGAGCAAGCTACAATCTTCTGAGTCCCTTGCAACCGTTCCATTTGATCCCAATGTTGAAGGCACATCTGCAGAGGAAGCACTGGACATTGCCTTCCCCTCAAGAACATGACTCCGAGAAGTAAAACCATCTCCAACCATGTTCATCTCCTGCGGCGAACAGTCAACATAACCATTCCCGTCGACGGTGGCATTATATCCTTTGAGGGTCCTCGAGGAACTTTTCAAATACTTTGTTAAGCATCCGGCAGCAGCAGCCGCAATGAAAACCCAAAAATCCATAATCCACCCACCTGCCTCCACCACCACCACCACCACCAAATGCAGCTAACCAAACTCCACAATATTCCCTCTAAAATTTTCTAGGAAAAACCTTTCCATCAAAACAGAACTCCTCGACACTCAGAGCCCAAACCTAATCCGAAAAAAGCCACGGGGCTAGATCCCCAAGCACAACGGTGAAGGTGAAATTACACCTCCGGTGACAATGCCACTTAAAGAAAATATAATAATAACCTACAATCCAACCGTCAATGCCGCACCAAACAGCTTCACCAACAACGCAATCACATTACCCCCACCAAAGTCGATCGGACCGATTCCACGTACACATCGCCTAACGCCCCAAATAGATCAATAAACAAGAAACCGTCCGCTCAACAAGGGGGGAAATTCCAACCCCTTACCCTCTTTTCCCTAACCGCAATGCAACAAGTACAAGATCTCGGGACATTAAAATGGGAGAACAGTGCAGGAAAGATCGATGCTTTACGAAGAATTCCCGAGAAAGGACGGAACTTTCCAGGAATCGGAGGAATTTCCGACAATCCCAACTCTCCTTTTTTCTCCCCCTCTTTTCCAAACAACAGCCGGCCGATGGGGGAAAAGTCGTTGTAGGTTTGGAGTCGATGTGGGATGGTAATAATAGAATAATAACAATAATATTAACAAAAGGGGTTCATTTTTATTTTTAAAAAATTTTAAATGTCTCATCATATAAAGCGTTTCTCCTTTATTTTTTATAATTGCCTGTTTGGGTCGTTGTTTTTCAAAAAGGGAAGGGGAAATTGGGATGGGACTAGCGTGTGCCTTGGGAAAAATAACCAAATTAGGTGGCGGAAGGGAATTGGTTTGGTTTGGGTAGCCCACCACTCCCTCTTCTATGACTTTCTTCAAAAACGAAAAGAAGAAGTTAAAAATATTATTTTATTAATCAATTTGTTTCAGCTCATTATTCCAATAATGTTGAGAAAAGGGTACAATTGTTTTGCATCCCCCGACATGGGTAAAAGAATTGAGGACCACAAAGGTCGAAAAGGAAGCCACAGGAGGAAAGACACGAGCGGGGGAGGACGGCTGTAGCGAGCAGCCACCGAGAGAAGGGCAAACGTCGGATGAGGTTATTCAGGGTTTCCGTCCTGAACGAATGTGAGAGAAAATACCTAAAGTGGGTTTTATCCTTTAAATAATGATTTTCCTTAGAACAGAGGCTAGTGGTTTTGTCAATAACATCTACACAAAGTCACTATTTGGAGTACTACATCCCCAAGGATAACTTAAAGTCGTTATTTGAATTAATGCATCACAAGGATAACCGCTATTCGGAGTAGCGAATTTCTTCAATACACATAAGAATTCACTACTTTTAGTAGCAATGTAATGACAGTAGAATGTGCCTCGCTATTCGAAGTAACCGCTTCCTTCGTAAAACAAAGTCACCGCTTCATTTAGCAACGATATTGGCAAAATTTCGAAACTCCGACGTATTTGACAAAAATTTTCTAGAACAAACAACGCAGACGGCCCACAAACCTAGAATTGCACATGGGACCACTAACACTTCCGAGCAATCTCATTCTTCCATATAATTGAATGGAAGTCACCATAACGACTTAGTTGTGATGTAACCTGCTCTCCTGTCTAGACCAAAACAGTTTAAAAGCTAATGAAATACCGGGCCAATATTTTATGACTCAAAACATTGCCCAAATAATTCAGTTATGCCTAAAGAATATTTTATCTTATCATCATATGCTTCTCCGCAATCAGGCACGGCATTGCAATTCAACCACGGATCGGCTAAAGATCAGTTAGGCCTAACCCATCACACTTCCATCCAATGTACAATGTTGACTCAATTTCTCCCAACTCCAAAGAGGAAAATATATCACCCAGACACAATTGCTTGTCAGAATAAGATGGCCGCACATTTCAGCCAAAAAGATAATGAAGCATCGGATGCGTTTTGTGTATTCACATGACAAGGAAATAAACCCCGGAAAATGTTCCCAGCTACAAAGCATTGCTGGCAGTTGGGATAAAGCAAATTCAGATTGGAGATCGCAAATGACTAATCTCCGAAATAATCAACGCAACAAACTTGACAAATTCACTCCCCAGAATTTCAAACTCTGGCTCTGGAATTTATTTCGCAACTTTCTCAGAAACTTTGCCAAAGTAAAAACAGCAACCAAAGTGTATAATGAACATGACTCCCTCACGATTATTTCGTCACCATCGGAGAAAATCTAAGTACCTTTTCACCAGTTAGCTTCCAACGCGGATTTTCCAGAGATAATTTCAATCAGATCTGTGGTGATAGCCGCTTGGCGAGTCCTGTTAACAAGATGTCATCGGAAAAAGATCAGTTACAGAATCATGGTACCAAATGGTAAAATCACATCTCCTGAAGCATGGTAAAAGAATTCAAGGGAAAAGGTGCATCCAAGGGAGAAAGGCCCACTTGTTGTAGTTGAGGGTGAGACGCTGAAGCATGTCCCCAGCATTTCTGCTCGAACTATCCATAGCGGACATCCTTGATCCTTGCTCACTGCAAGCATTCTCCAAGACGGCATTGAACAGAACCTAAGAAAAAAAGATGGAAGAAAATGAATCACAACTCAATGTCTTTCCAATCCAGTAAAACGAAGCTTCTATTGTGCACACAAAATGCTCTAAACACTATTTTATCATAATATATTGTAGATAAAATATGAAATTCAGGAGATCAAAGTGATGCTACAGTCTCAAAACCCCCCCCCCCCCCCCAAAAAAAAAAAAAAAAAACATTATGCTACCGTCTACTTTTGCAGGGAAGATAAACCGTCAAGAAGCAAATCACCGAGAACATGATCAGTAATGATCCGTAAGCAGAAAGATACCCATGCTGGCAATGCTAACATCCAGATGCTGACTCCAAAAAGCAGATCAACTGATATTCGGCCTTTCAAGTTAAACAATACAGCAGTTCACACTTACACAAGAAAACTGGAACTCGGTCAGATTTTGAAGTATTTCAGACTTCGACTCTCCGCCTTCAACTTCATAGGAGTCCAGTTCTCCAAGCGTACCCCCCGATTCAGACTCTTTTTCAACAAGCTAATCACCACACATGAAAGATTGTGAGGTCTACAACATATCCCACCTTACATAGGCATTGTTAAATGAAATTACCTCCGGGGAAAGTATGGTAGCCATTGTTGGTACGGACGATACAATGGATTTAAACTTGTTGAAGACAATTCTTAGGGCATCATACTCCACATTCTTTAGGATATCATCAGCCAGAACAGAAATCTATGAAACAAGAAAACCAGAACTGGACTAGCATATATGCTGAATAAATAAACATACATGGAAGGAAAGAAAAACAGAGCGGAGTAACATAAACACATACTCTAGTTCTCGTACTGATATAGAAAACAAACCTGAGTATAGTTTAGAGGAACCATCTGCAACTCAGCTATGGACAACTCTATGTCATCCTTGGATTTGCGAGCCAGCTGCGCCTTTGCTTTGTCACCCAGGACAACATAGCGGGCCACCTTTTCAGGACCTAACAGCAGTCCATCCCACAGAAAAACATCAAACGTCTCCACTTACACATACCAAAATGAGGACCAAAGAATTAACTTAAGACCATACCTGAACTCAACTGATATAAAACCCTGGCTAGCTTCACCACATTGGAGTTAATACCACCACAGAGACCTTTGTCAGAGGCAACGGTGATAATAACATTTTTCTTGGCATCAACACCTGTGAAGGACCATAAAAGTGTGAAAGATGAATAAAATATAAAGCTGTAGTGTCAAGGAACTGAAATTGATATACACTTAGAAGCTTAGCAAGGACATTGCATATGTGATAAAATTAGTTTTAGAAACCTCACACACAAAGGAAATACAGTTATTACCATGATTACAGACCTAAGCTTTATCTTACCCCCACAAGCATGGATTAATTGTTTTTGGGTAACGACCAAGACAAAGATAATCTTGATATGATAATGCATACTAAGAATATCATCTTACACATCCTAGATAAACTAACAATTCAGAATTTTTCTTCACTGTCCTTGCATAGATATTTAATGACATTTGTCCTAAAAAAACCCCTACTCTTTAAAAACCATGAGAGTCAAATAAAAAAATTCCTTGCACAAAACAGACCCAGTACCAGCCTATCTAAAGAAACCGCCAAGTGTAGTCAAGCGCCAAGGCACACCTGAGGCGCAATCCCCAGCAAGGCGCACCTTAGTGATTAAGACGTAAAATAATCAAACCGTGTTACAACATATTAGGCACAAGTAAATCAATCCGAAGCTGGCATTCAATCTCTGAAGACCTCTTTAAGCAATCAAGAAAGCATTTCTCTGTCACAACTTCTTGAGCAATCAGACAGTAGACTTGCCATGTTATAAACGAGGCAGGAGTTTACGAATACAACCCTCCCATGGCTCAAATCATATCAACTATCTGAACGAAGGCAACCGCAGAGGACCATGGGTGACAATTTCTAGTAACACACTCTGGGAACACAAAAACTTCATCCATCCACAAGGGACCAACCAAACCTACTCAACTTCCCATAGCAAAGCTAATAAGGCAGAAACAAAAGTCACTGTTCTTTCCAACACCATTCCATTCCAAACACAAATAAGGAAAGAGCGGTCGTCTGGCTGGGGGCATCTGGCTTAGGGGGGTCACCTGACTGGGAGGCCGGCGGGGGTCGTCTGGCTGAGGGGTGGTCGCCTGTCTGGGGGACATGAGGCCGAGGGGGAAGAGGTCTGGGTAGGGTTTTTTTTAAAAAAGCCTGTTGCGCCTTACCCGCACCCCAGCGCCTTGGACCAAAGCATGCGCCCTGGGCGCACCTTTTAAATGGCGCCCGCTGGGGATCAATAGGATGCTAGAGGCTCACTCCGCTGCGCCTCAGCGCACCTAGGCACGCTTTTGACTACACTGGTGTATTTACACTAACTGAGTTAAGCAGCAGTCTACAAAACCTTAATTTTTATGGTTAAGCCTTATTTCAAGAACGACTACATTTTTAATCAGAGATGAACACCAAAAAAAGTTAACAACGTTATGAAGTCAAGGGAAGGTGAATGCTTGACTAGATGATGTATACAAGTACTTAATTAATCTTACAAAACTATTCAATGATATAAGTGAGATGATAACTCAACATGTTGAAGGACCATAAGATGGAAAACATAGTTGCATCAAGACAGTCTCAAATAGGCCTTAAGGACCCTCATTTCCTTATGCAATTGAGGTCTTACGATCACCACATTAGTAACACCAGGATAATGCCAACTATTCAGTCATTCTATTTTCACAACTATCTCACATAGCATTTGTTCCAAAAGCAAGAAATGATCTGACAGGGCTAGCAGCCTTCTTACTGGGCATGTCACCAAGAAGGGCCGTAAATGGCTGCCACAGGCCACGGGAATTTTCTGCTCTGGACTGAATTTTCCTTAGCTTTGAAGCAGCAACCATCTTCATGGCCTTGGTAATCTTCTGGATGTTCTTAACACTCTTCATTCTGTTTCTGACTGCATATATAAGACTACAAAGTAAGCTTCACCACAAACGTAAAAGAACATTCTCTTCCACCTCAGAACAATCCAAGCGTCAAGGGTCATCAATACTTACCCACTTGAGTAGAAATGGAACGAACTCCGAGAGGAAGCTCCTCCCTGACGAAAAAATCAATCAAAAATCAACAACTCATCTGAAAAATCAATCTGTCGAAATCAAGGCCTTGTAAGAAATCATACAAATCATTTCGACCTATACTACAAACTAACAAACAACGGTACTCCATCCCACTCCAAAATCCCGCCGGAACGATCAATTCACAGACAAGAGAGTTCAGCAAGATCCAACAGGAAATCCTCGACGGGAAATCCAAATCGGAAAAAGGTGAGGGAACGTAGAGGGCCGTACTCGGGGGAGGAGCGGACAAAGGAGGGGGCGGCGGCGCTGGCGGCGGCGGGGTTGATGACAGGGCGGTACGGAGAGAGGAGAGGGGCGGCGAATCGCCTTCCCTCGCGGCGGAGAGCAGCCATCGCCATCTCCTTCTAGTTCTTCGGCGGAGTGAAACCCTAGCGGACAATGAGATCCGACGCGTAATGCAGAGAAGAGAGGAGAGAGTCGGGAGGTGACGAAAAAGCACGCGCTGCAGTCTCCGCTTATTTAAGAGACTGCGTTAATAAAAAAAATTCATCAAGGGAAGCTAATGAAATCGCACGAAAACGGCGTCGTTTGGAGAAACTAAACGTCCCCATAACTCAAACCCTTCCCAGACCAGAGAAAATTCGACGGCGTGGGATGGCGGCGACGCCGGAGAAGCGGTGCCTATACGACGTCCTCGGCCTCCCGCGCGACTGCTCCCCGGAGGAGATCCGATCGGCTTACAAGAAGCTCGCCCTCCAACGCCATCCCGACAAGCTCATCCAGACTGGAGTTTCTCCTGATGACGCCACCGCCCAGTTCCAGGAACTCCTCCACGCCTATGAAACCCTCTCCGACCCCAAGCAGCGATCTTGGTACGACTCCCACCGGTCGCAGATCCTCTTCTCTGATCCTAATGCTGCCTCCGGCTCACCGATTCCCGACTTGTTCGCGTTCTTCTCAACCTCCGTCTTCTCCGGATATTCCGACTCAGGTGCCTTGTGCTGGTCTTGTGGAGTAGTCTCTCGTTTCTCCAATTTCATTTCGATAGATTGACAATGAAATTTTCGGCCTTAGGCGTGAATTCTGAACGTGATTCTTGCTCAGTGTTATTTGATAATAACTATGGTTCCTTCTTGAATTTGTGCAGGGAAAGGCTTTTACAAGGTTTACTCTGATGTATTCGACAAGATTTACGCAAATGAGGTGAATTTTGCAAAGAAGATGGGATTGGGTGTGGATGCGGTAAAGGAGGCCCCTCTTATGGGGAACTTGGACAGTCCTTATGAGCAGGTGACTGCATTTTACAGTTACTGGTTGGGGTTCTGTACGGTGATGGATTTCGTTTGGGCGGATGTTTATGATGCCGAGAGAGGCGAGAATAGGAAGTCGAGGAGGGTGATGGAGGAGGAGAACAAGAAGGTGAGGAAGAAGGCGAAGAGGGAATACAATGAGACAGTGAGAGGATTGGTTGAGTTTGTGAAGAAGAGGGATAAGAGGGTGATACTGAGGAAGAAAGAGGAGGAGGAAAGGAGGAAAAAGAAAGAAGAGGAGCGGGAAAGAGAAAGAAAGGAGAAGTTGGAGAGGGAGAAGGCTGAGAGAGCGAGGAAGTATGAGGAGGCTGAGTGGACAAGGGTAGAGGATGATGTTGAAGAATGGGAGGACGAACAGGATGGAGAAGAGGGCGAAGAGGAGGAGGAGGAAGAGGGGGAGCTGTACTGTGTGGCGTGCGGGAAGAAATTCAAGAGTAAGAAGCAATGGGAGAATCATGAGAAGTCGAAAAAGCACAAGGAGAAGGTCGACGCTTTAAGGAAGTCGTTTGTGGATGACGATTTTCATGAAGATGAGGGGGAAGTGAATGAGGAGGACGATGAGTTGGAGGACATGACAAGGAAGTTCCAGGAGGCATTTGATATCTTAGAAGACAAGGAAGAGGATAGAAAGGTGAAGACAGAGGAAAGAAATGAAGAAGACGAAGGAATTGATTTTGAAAATGGAATGAGTAAGGAGCAGGGGAGATCTACCGAGCCCAACAATGGAGACCGCACTGGAGAGGCTGAGGAGGTTGTTGGGTCTTCAGGAGATGATGGCGGGATTGATGAAGTCAATCTTCTTGAGGCAATGTTAGGAGGGAGGAAGAATCGAAGGAAAATGGCTGCAATGGAGAAGGAGTCCATCTCTAGAGCCATTCCCCAAAACAGGGAAGAAGATACAGAATTCATGGAGTATGACAACAGAAAGGGTTCTAGAAGGAGTCGCGGGAGTAAGAAAGACAAGGCAAGGAAGAATAATGCGTCAGCAGGTGCTACCAGCGAGACTGCAACTAATAACCTGGATGAAAAGGTCACAAATGACTCGCCTGACCAAAGTCGAGGTCGAGATGAAAGTAAAGAAGTGACAAATGGTGACGCAACAGCAACCAATCCCAAGGTTCATGACAAGAAGAGGGGCATGAAGGCAGACGATGGCATGAGCAGCAAAATGAAGAACACAACAACAAAGGGCAGAAAAGCAAAGGTGAGGTGATTCTGTGTGTCAAACTCCTTTTCGGTATTTTAGGATAGGGATTGACCTCAGTCATGTTTTTTGATTCGACATGGGTTCCGTTTTTTATGACAGGCGGCATCAAAGTATCTGGACAACATATGCGAAGGCTGCGGCGAGGAATTCGATTCCAGGTAGAGAGCTTTCTGTTTCCTCACTCCGATTGCTGACACTTTGATTAGGTTTTGGGCTTTATTCTACTAACCTTACTGCTAAATGGTTGATCAGGAATAAATTGCACAAGCATTTGGGAGAGACGGGTCATGCTACACTCAAGTTTCGCCGGTGACATGAGCAGATTCATCAATTCCTGTAATTTACTGCCTCAGATGTCTTCCAATTTTTTTTGTTCGATATAAATGTTTCACGAATATGCTGGTGATTCAAGAGGAATGCCAGACTGATTCATTCCATTTTCATTGAAAATCTCGAAATGCCATAATAATAACCTTCGGCCTTTTTATGTTGCCAATGTTGAATTACTCAAAAGGTGGTGAAATAGCTTTGTGATGGCCAGTGAAATAGCTTTAAATGGAAGTGAATTGATTAGGTTCTTTATTAGTGAAAGCAACTAAAGTAGATTTTTCAAATTTCTAGGAAAATTCATAATGTCGTCAATCAATTCCTATAAACCTATTTATAATAGAAACACCAGGAATTGAAAAGAAGAAACAACAAAGTATAGTTGATACATCGGGAGAGAAAATTATACATTACGTTTCAAAATTCTTTTATCAAATCGATATTGCTTTTAATGCTGTAAATCTAGACAGCTTTAGATGGATATTATAAGCAGTTGGAATATATGGTCTGAATTTGAAGATTCTTAGCTTTTATGAAATACGGGTGACACTTTTAAACAAAGAAGTTGATTATCATGAAGAATCTTGGGCTTAATACCATTGTTCCCTGTTATTCGACAGTTGGATCGATCACAAGAGTCGGTGTTTGTTCAATTTTTTGGTGAATAGCTCAAAGTTATAATATTTATTGAATTTGTGGATGCATCTACTTATTCTAAGATGGGAGAGAAATTGTTTGAGCTCTTGATAGCTTCGTGAAAAGAGTTGACGGGCATAATGTGATTCTGATCGTCACAGTCAATGAAAGTAATTACGTTTTAGCCAGTGATGTATGATCTTAAACTTGTTTATAATGAATATGTTATAGTTGGATTGACCGAACAATTTGATGACATCTTATTTTTCTTTAATAGGAAATCTACTTGAAGTTAAGAAAAAGCATATATATTAAACTCATTATGCCGCTCATTGCATCGATTTAATGCTCGAAGACATTGAAAAGATCGCAAGCATTAAAAAAACCTTGGAACATGTAATTTTCTTGGTTTAGGTCATATGCAATCATGGAAGTGCAACGAACATCATGAGGACTTTCACATGGAAGAAGGAATTGTTGTGATATGGTGATACTTGTTACGCAATAACATTTCTAACATTACAAAGACTTTATTTGTTGAAGCAAAACTTGATGAGGATGTTCAGATCCCAAGTATGAGAAGACAACAAGTTGTTTAAGACGATGAAAAAGAAGAAAGGTTATTATGTAGTCTCGACGAGGTAAATATTTTGGAATAGCATTTTGTTACCCTCAAGGTAATGGGGCCTTTCGTAAAATAATTCTTAGTTTGATGGATAACTAGAGTAAGCCTGCCGTGGGCTACACACACAAAGCTATGTATGGGGCTAAAGAAACAATCCGAAAGTCCTTCAATGGCAAGGAAAACAAGTATGTAGAGATTTTCAAGATTATTGATCGTAGATGAGATTGTCAATTACATCATCTATATGTGGCCGGACACTTTTCAAAACCTTGATTAGAACTCATGCATCCTCTCTGATATTGAAGTTACTAAAGGCTTTACATACTATCAAAAATTCTTTCCTAATATAGACCTTCAATACAAGATCATCGATGAAATATCAATGTACGAGAGAAGAGAAGGATAATTCGACGACAGTTTGATCAAGAACTTCTAAATCGCCTATAATATGCAGGTATGCTTAACTTTATAATATTTATTTGTTGTTCAAAAGTAGGGGGGTCGGCATCGTCTCGTCCTGTTCTCCCAAAGTCCATCGTGGATTTATTATATTTAAAAAAGAATTTAATATTTGTAATTCCGAGAAATCCTATTTTTCAAATTTTAAAACTTAATATCGTAAATAATAAGTCAAATTAGCAAATTTATCATGTACTATACTCGTTTTTTCTTATCTATCCCATTCTTTGAAATGCTTCGAAATCATATATGTACTTACTCCGTTATATAAAATCTATCCTCTATTAGTGTTGCAAATAACGATTGTTTTATGTGTCATCCATGTTGGCACAAATGGTGTTAATACACCTCCGTTTTATACGACATGGCAGAAACGGCACACATGGAGCAGATGTGGCAAAAAAAGTCTGATGTGGAGCCAATGTGTCAAAAGTAGGTCACTCCCCTTGTTACCCCATCAGAATCGATGTATTGACCCAAAAGCCCTAATTCCCTCAATTTCTACCTCCCTCATGCTCAATCCCCATACCCACGGTTGTCGTCTCAGTACATAGGCACCTCCGCTACCCTCGTTATCATCATTCCCGTTCCTCCGCCTCCGTTCCTCCGCCCCCGTTCCTTATGTTCCTCCGGCCCCGTTCCTCCGCCCCACCCTCACCCTCAGCAGCTGTTGTCGACCCGTTGTGGTTCCGTTCTCCTCACCCTCAGCAGCTGTTGTAGACCCGCCTTTGGTTCCTCCGCCTTCGGTTCCACCGTTGTTGGATCACATTGAGTCTTGAGTGACAGTGGTGATTGGTCACAGTAGGTCTTGGGTCACAGTGGGCGAATTATTTCGTACCCTCAGCAGCTGAATATAACGTATGTCCGATTACCTAGTGTTGAGGATCACGGAATACGACTATCTGCTGCTGGGGATCCCGGAATACGACGACCTGGGGATGGGGACTACAAAATACGATGTCCTGCTACTGAGAACGATAGGAAGACGTCGGAAGGATGCAGAAGATGAGGGGAAGACAACGAGAAGGCAATAAGGAAGCGCAATTCCAACATTGAGGCTGGTTGTGGTAGTGGGTCTTCGTTGGGAATTCCCTTGCCAGCAAACGGTTTCGTTTGGGGGGAGGGGAATATATTACTGATTAGGTTTTGAGGATTCTAATTTGTGGCTAAGTTTAAGGTCAATTGGAGAAGACGGAGGTGTATTAACGTAGTGCCGACATGGATGACACGTAAGACGTTGTTATTTGCAACACTAATGGAGGATTGATTTAATATAACGGAGTGAGTACATATATGTTTTCAAAGCGTTTTAAAGAACGGGATAGATCGGAAAAAAACGAGTATAATACATGATAATTTTGCTAATTTGACATAAATAATAAATTATTTTACGGACAAAACCGCCGAGGTTTAATTAATCGACATAGTAATGAAATGAAATGATGAGGTCGACCTACAAGCGACCTAAATCTACCAACGACAACACAAAATACTATTTAAATAAAATAAAAAAAAGGTCCCCAACAAAACCTAAGATGATGAAATGTCACGACAACATGGGGCATGGCGTACATGGTAGGACCAAAATAAACCACTCAATTCCCACTTGAGCTCCAGCATGGCCCCCTAGACATGTCATCATGTATGGACACACCAAAAGTTAAGCCTCCACCTCTGCCTTGCCCGTATAGTCGCACCCCTGCAATCGCGATCACGGCAGCCAAGAGGGCAGCGATTAGTGGGCAACCAACCGTGAGCCTAACTCTGCCGTGGCTCATATCTTTGTTAATCCCCGTGGGGCTCACCCCAGCCCCGACGATGCCGATGATGCCGGTGGGAGGGCGTCGCGGTATAAAAGTCGGCCTTTGCGACTCCTTCGGGATTTAAACATCCCGAACCACTTCAGGACATAAGTCACCCTCGTCAAACACCCACCCCTCTCGACCTCTGCGGACTCCCCCGAGGCCCAGCCGTCCCGGACGCCCTTCCCAGTGTTCTTGTCGTCCCAGGTGCCCATCCCCCGACACGGAAGCCCCGACCACGACACTGAACCCCGCTCCAGACGCCCCATCGTTGCGTGGTTGCACTTCCGTCGTTCACCGCCATGCTTCCCCCGGCCACATCCATCCCATGAGGTAAACGTTTAATTAGGGTTTTTGTTAACTAGGGTTTTATTATGGATTTGTTTGATTAATGCTTTATAAATTTAGTATTAGGAATCGACCTAATTTTAGAATTAGGGCTCTAATTAACATACTTAGGGTTCGTATTAACATAATTGCCTATTAAGGAATTAACTTATGTTTGAATTTGAAAGTACATTGTTCTAATTTGGTAACTCAATTGTTAATAGGTATCGTGTTCCAATGTCGTCGATTGAGCTGTTGATTTTTTTCAATGGAAATATTGTTGATGGACTAGACAGAGTTGATTATGATAAATGGACAATAACAAGAATAGAAGTACCTAAATTCGTGAATTACGATAGTTTTGAGCGCATTATATGCGATGTTATCGGTTAGCAATCGGCAATTTCATTACAGATTGTGCATAGATATCCGGTTGTGGGGTTCAATAATATTGATGTGAAGTATTACCAGGTACTATTAAGACAGATAAAGATGTGAGATTGCTGATGAAGTTTGTTCTTGCATATCTGATGTAATGGTGCCGCATGGTGTGCAACATCCAATGTCAGCATGTTAGTCTAGAATGGTGGAGATAGAGCCTAATATGGAAGTGGATCGTCGTATGGTTGTTGGGCGGCAAATTTAAAATGTTGAGGCGGAAGTGGAGCGGTGTTATCCGAATATTATCCGGTAGAAATAGAGAAGTGACATCTACATCAGATGTAGATGATGATAATGTTAACAATCGAATGATCATGGTTGTGGAATCGGGTGAAGGGTCTAGTGCACGAAAGGAGAAAGCCCAACCATTTTATAATGAATATCTCGAAGACGTACACGAGAGAGTTGATGAATTTCCACCCACTTGTTGATGCAAGTGACCTTATTGATGAATTTTGTAAGGGATTGAGATTCGAGAATATGAAGTGAACAATTATGAGGTTATTGAATCTACGAAGAAATTGTGGAATATTTGTTGTTCAGAATCCGATAAGGGCTGCAAGTGGAGATTAAGGGCGATACAAAGAGGTGATGACTTTGAGGAGACATCATAGTTGGACAATAGTTGGCCAACCTCATAGTTGCATCAATCTCGTGTTATCACGTGATCATGTGCGATTGGATTCAAGTTTCATGGATCCGTTGTTCAGAAACTTTGTAAGTGAAACTCCGGAAGTTAAAGTTGCACTCTTTCGCAATGTCGTTAAGGAGAAATATGGATACAAAGTCCCTAGGAGAAGGGTGTGGGATACAAAAAGAAAAACAATTTCGTGGATATATGGCGATTGGTATGAATCATACAATGAGTTGCCTCATTTCTTGAATGCGATTCGTGTTTCTAACCTAATACTTGCATCGACTGGGGAGGTTCATGCTGTGACAAAGGGTGTTCTAGTGTTTTGGTCATGCTATAACAACATTTCATTAATGTCGCCCTGTAGTCAGTATCGACATAACATTTCTGTACGGTAAATACAAGCATAAGTTATATTAATTGCTTGTAGTTTAGATGACAACAATCATATCGTTTCTCTCGCATTTGCAATCGTTGATGAAGAAAGATATCAATCGTTGAAACGTTATGTCGTTGGCGATGAGTGTTAGGGCATATGTTTGATTTCAGATAGGCATTTCGGTATTTTAACGGCGGTAAACGATGTCGAAGTAGGTTGGACGCCGCCATTTGCACATTGGTTGAAGAAGAGTTTGTCATTCGTAATAGATTCATTTTTGTTTGAAAACTTTCTTTGAAGATCTCTGGGATGGATAGCAGAAGATACATAATCTAATACAAATTCTCTCACAAATGGCTATGTGTGCCACAACTTATCGAACAAATTCTGAATTTTCTGACCAGCAAGTAGCATACTTTTTAATTGCTGGTTTTACTGGAACATTAAAAGGATGGTGGGATAACTATTTAACCCAAGACCAAAGAAATGAAATCTTAACAGCAATAAAAACAGATGAGAATGGACATTCTATTTTTTATGATTATGGAAAAATAATGCAAGACTCTGTAAACACTTTAATCTACTCCATTTCCACTCATTTTATTGGTGACCCTTCTGTAATTAGAGATCACAATCTCGATTTACTTTCAAATTTAAAATGTAGATCCCTTGGAGAATTTAGACAATATAAGGACATTTTCCTCCAAAGAGTTTTACTTCGTCCAAAAGGGAAATTCAAATTTTAAAAGAAATTTTACAAGACCAGCAAGAACAAATTAATAATATTAAACCAGTCATCCATCAAGAAGAAAAGTCTAATGAACCTAGTATTCCATATGACTCTGAATCCTTTCTCTATGCTCTAACTAAAATAACCTCTCGAAAATTTATTATCAATATTACCCTTAGCATATCTAATGAATTTATTTTATCAACAACTGCTCTTTTTGATACTGGAGCCGATTAAATGTAGATCCCTTGGAGAATTTAGACAATATAAGGACATTTTCCTCCAAAGAGTTTTACTTCGTCCTGATTGTAACCAACCCTTTTGGAAAGAAAAATTTTTAGCAGGATTACCCATTTTAATTGGAAACCAAGTACGTACCAAACTTCGTGAAGAATTTGGAGAAGCAATTCCTTTTGATTCCCTTTCCTATGGTGAATTAATTTCATATATTTACAAAACTGGAACAAATTTATGTAATAACATTAAATTACAAAAACAACTTAAGAAAGAAAAATCTATTATTAAAAAAGGTCTTGGTGATTTTTGTCAGCAATATGACCCTTCATATAACAATTCTTTAACGCCTACGTGCAACGGCTCTTGCTCTACTAGAAAACCTTTTCAAAATAGAGCTACACATTTTAAAAACTCGAAAAGACCATTCAAAAAATTCACAACTACCCAACCAAAACCACCTCAAACTACTCCAAACGGAACAAAAAGAGATAATAGGCACTTTACTTGCTTCAAATGTGGAAAGAAAGGTCATACTAGCAGATTTTGTAAATTTCGAAATCAAATAAACCAACTAAATCTAGAAGAAAATATCCTTCAACAACTAAACCAACTTATGATTGACTCCAGTTCCGAATATTCTGCTTCAGATACAAGTTTAAAATCTGAAGAAGGACTCCAGGTAAATGATTTAAGCGATTCTGATAATGATTCAACCTCTAAATCAATCAATATGCTAACAAAAGAAGAACAAGCTCTTTTAGATAAACTAAACACTCCCACTGAAATAGACAAACTAACACCTAAACTTCCTTCTCAACATATCTATAGCATTTCAGACATTCTAAAAAGAAAAAATCAACAAAAACAGACTTCTAGACCAGCAAATATAAATGACTTAACTTTTGAGATTAAAGAAATAAAAAGGGAAATTCAAATTTTAAAAGAAATTTTACAAGACCAGCAAGAACAAATTAATAATATTAAACCAGTTATCCATCAAGAAGAAAAGTCTAATGAACCTAGTATTCCATATGACTCTGAATCCTTTTTCCATGCTCTAACTGAAATAACCTCTCAAAAATTTATTATCAATATTACCCTTAGCATATCTAATGCATTTATTTTATCAACAACTATTCTTTTTGATACTGGAGCCGATTTAAATTGTATTAGGGAAGGATTAATTCCCACAAAATATTTTGATAAAACTACAGAAACCTTACGATCTGCATCTGGAGATAGATTAAAAATAAATTATAAACTTTCTAATGTAGAGATTTTAAAAGATAATATTTCGTTACAAACATCATTTCTTTTAGTTAAAGACTTAAAACAAAAGGTTATTCTTGGAACTCCTTTTATGAATTTAATTCAACCCTTTTTTGTTAATAATAATGGAATTACTAGTATGCTTTTTAACCATAAAATAAATTTTCCCTTTATATCAAAACCTGAAAGTAGAAATTTAAATATACTCCAAGAACATTCTTTCAAAGAACTTAACATTTTAATGAAAGACAAAGAAGCTCAAATTACATTTTTAAAAGAAGAAATTAGTTTTAAAAAAAAATTAACCAACAACTTCAAAATCCTCATCTTTTAAATAAAATCAAATTACTTGAAGAAAAAATTAAAAATGAAATATGCTCTACACTCCCCCGTACTTTTTGGTCGCGAAAACAACACATAGTATATCTTCCTTATGAAACCGGATTTTCTAAACTAAACATTCCAACTAAAGCTAGACCCTCTCATATGAACTCAGATTTACTCAAACTTTGCAAAAATGAAATTGATGATCTTTGTAGTAAGGGCCTTATTAGAGAATCTCAATCTCCATGGAGTTGTTCTGCTTTCTATGTAAATAAAAATGCAGAACTTGAAAGAGGTATACCAAGACTTGTAGTCAATTACAAACCGTTAAATGAAGCTTTAAAATGGATCAGATATCCGATTCCAAATAAGAAAGATCTTTTAAACCGTCTATGCAGTTCAAAATTTTTTTCAAAATTTGACATGAAATCAGGATTTTGGCAAATACAAATAGCTGAAGAGGATAGATATAAAACTGCTTTCACAGTTCCTTTTGGACAATATGAGTAGAATGTAATGCCCTTTGGTTTAAAAAATGTCCCATCTGAATTTCAATGTATTATGAACAACATCTTTAATCCCTACCAAAATTTTATAATAGTATACATGATGTTTTAATCTTTTCTGACAATATTGACCTCCATTTTAAACATGTAAACCATTTTCTTCAAGTTACCAAGAAAAATGGTTTAGCACTTTCACCAACTAAAATTGCCCTATTCCAAACTAAGATCCGATTTCTAGGACATTACGTTCACCAAGGAACCATTATTCCCATTGAAAGATCTATCCAATTTGCTGATAAATTTCCTAATATAATTTTAAACAAAAAGCAATTATAAAGATTTCTGGATAGTCTAAACTATGTAATGGATTTTGTTCCAAACTTAAACATTATTTGTAAACCATTACACCAAAGATTAAGGAAAAATCCTGTCCCTTGGACTGATGAACAAACCGAAGCAGTAAAACAAATTAAAATCCTCGTAAAAGAAATTCCTTGCTTACATATAGCCAATCCTTCTGCATTTAAAATAGTTGAGACTGATGCATCTGATGTCGGATATGGAGGCATTCTAAAACAAATAGAAAATAACAAAGAAAATGTGGTGCAATATATTTCTAAACTTTGGAATGATACTCAACGAAATTACTCTACTATAAAAAAGGAATTACTTGCAATTGTATTATCAGTTTCAAAATTTCAGAGTGACCTTTTAAACCAAAAAATTTTGTTAAGAAATGATTGCCAATCTGCTAAATATATTTTACAAAATGATGTTTTAAACATTGCCTCTAAACAAATTTTTGCTAGATGGCAAGCTATTATTTCTATTTTCGATTTTGATATTGAATTCATCAAAGGTAATTCTAATTCTTTGCCTGACTTCCTTACTCGAGAATTTTTGCAGGGCAATCCACAGTCAGAATGCCACCAAAAAGAGACAAAGGAAAAACCCCAGCTACAGCTGAAGAAAATCCCCAAAAAAATGAAAACTCATCGACTTCAAAAAACCTAACCCCAATTCGAAGCTGGTTACAAGCCAGCCAGACCCCTACTGGGCCTTCCACATCATCCATAACCTCCAAATCACCACAAAAGCCCTCTACAAACCCACCAGCCATTTCTGTTACAGACTTGATAAATTACCTACCTCCAAATGCCTTGCAAACACTCCAAGCCAAAACAGGACTAAACCTTTCTGACTACATTCCCACTATTCCTAGCCCACCAAAAAATTTATCTTCTTCGGAGATAGTTCTTGGGACTATACATCCAACCCCTCTCAAAAGGGAAAGATCAAAATACTTCATCAAAACCAATTTTACAAAATTAATCACAGTTGAAAATGGCTTTTATCATGAAAACCCTTTCCAATTCTGCGAAAAAATGTTTGGAAAACAATTCTATTATGCTCCCTATGATTTATCCAAAACAGTAACATATTACGAAAATATTTTGGTAAACACTGGATCGGTCAAGGATAGACATTTTGCAGACAAAAATAACGCGGCAATAATCAATTATTCCACTGCAAAAATATTAAGGGTCACACACCCTTCTGAGTGGAATATTTCACCTTCTACTCCTTTACAAACCTCTTCCTACCCGCCATCATTTACTTATTTTGATTATACCCAAGCATGGCGGAATGCATTTTATAGACAAAACCCAAATCATTCCCATACTTGGCTCCTTTTCTTTGAAAACCTCCACCTTTCTCACAATTTACCATTCTGGTTTATAAGATGGTGGGACGATTTCGGCCCTGTACCTGAAATTTTGCCGCGCAATGCTCAAAATGCTTTTAATCTTTTTATTTCCAAATATAAGCCACCTTTAAATGAGCCATCCTATCCTCATTTACTTCATTTTTTCATGGCCACTCAACTCACCTGGGTTTCTGCCTGGAACATGGAGTACCAACCCCGTGCTGCAAATGACAAAATCCTTATTTTATGCCGCAGATTCCGAACCAAATGGTGGGATGGGTTTTCTCATTGGCACAAAATCTCTGATGCTGTAATCCTAAATTACATAGCATCCCTCAAACCAACTGTGCCAACATTTATAAACCAAGATCATACTGCCTTCCTTCATGACAAAGCCAAGGCAGTTTCTCAATTGGCCGGAGCAACCCATCCAGACGAACTTTACAAGATTTTAAAGAAAGTTGTGACTGAGTATGAAGAATCACAAGCTGCATCATCCTCACATAGTGGAAATACAAACAAGGACGACTGCTATGGGATTGATTTAGCCAGAGATTCAGAAGATGATTAAATTTTGATGTATTTTTGAAGTATTTTAATGTATTTTCCATACTTAAAAAAAAAAGAGTCATATCAGTATCACTGTAGAAACAGTTGAAAATTTTCCTTTAAAAGGAGGACGACCCCCTTCATTGAGGGCATCGTCCTCCTACCTTCTTTCTTTCATCCTTACTCCTCTATTCTCTCTTTCTCTCTTGTACTCCCTCACTTATGAATTTTTGTACTCATTCACTTATGAATTCTCCAATTTGGCGAAGATCAAAAAACTTTTGAATAAAGCTTTATTGTAAGTACTTCCTCCCTGATAATTATAGACCCCAGAATCGGAAGGCTTTGCCTCCTGTTGGTGGTTTTTGTTCTATTTACTGCTTTCTGCTATTAGGCCCCAGAATCGGAAGGCTTTGCCTCCTGTTGGTGGTTTGCATTTTTAATTCTGCTATCTTCTGCTATCTTAGACCCTAGAATCGGAAGGCTTTGCCTCCTGTTGATGGTTTAATTCTGCTATCTCCTGCATTTACAATCTTCTGCTATCCTAGACCCCAGAATCGGAAGGCTTTGCCTCCTGTTGGTGGTTTGCATTTATCTGTATCCTGCAACTATCTTCTGCGTTTTTAATCCCAGATCTGTATCCTGCAACTATCTGCGTTTTTAATCCCAGATCTGTATCCTACAACTATCTTCTGCGTTTTAATCCCAGATCTGTATCCTGCTTTTAATCCCATATCTATAAATCTGATTAAGTGGTATCCGAGCCAGGTACTGGAGGAGGAATTGCTTATTTTATTAGATACTCTTTTGTTTTAAAACTACCTTTTAAGATCTTGACGATAGATCTAGCCTCTAAGGTTCTCGGTGCTTTTACGGCAGAAGTGAGCGTAAGACCGTTAGTGTAGCACACCTGAAAAACTGAGACATATCCATCCCAGAGATCTTCAAAAGAAGTTTTAAAACAAAAATGAATCTATTAAGAAGGACAAATTCCTCTTCAACCACTTCTCTTTCTGAATTTTCCCAGAACGAAGCCCCTTTAAACAGTGAAGAAATTACAATAGCAGATTTCAACAAATCCATAAATAAATGGAGTATACCAAAAGTACAATATGAAGAGATCTATCAACAATCAACATTTAAAAAACTGTTCAAGACGAATGATTATATTATTAACACGGAAGAAAGACAAATTCCACTTACACAGACCTATTCCACCATTTCTTTATTAAACCCTGAATCTGTTAAGAAGCATGCTAAAAAATTCAATTATCTTCATTTTGGAATGGTTCAGATAGGTATTAAACCTTTGGTAAAAGAAGGATTAAACACTTCCCTTTTACTTGTTTTGCGAGATGCTAGGCATCTTCGTTATGAAGACTCCATTCTAGCCACAGTAGAGACTAGTCTATGTAATGGACCAATTAATTTTGATTGTTTTCCAAACCTAACAGTTTATCTCAGAGAACCGAATATCATGAAATGTTTAACACTTCAAATTAAAACTTTTAATTATTTCTTAGAGGAAGGATCAGTCCCTATAGCACTAATTTTTAGACTTCATTATAAAGCCATGGCATCCACTTTTCACATAAACTCTTTAAAATCAGCAACGAAAGGAGAAACATTACTCCTACAAACGGACCTTCAAAGATCCAATTATGTTGTTCCAAAAACTGTCCGTTGGAAGGATGTGACTCTTCCCGAAACATGGGAATTAGATAATCCTATTCCCCAATAATCTATACAAAACTCCAATGCAACCAATGTGATCCAACATCCAGAAGGAAAAGTAACTATTCAATTCTCAAGAATGTCTTTTGATTCTACCTCACTTGCTATGGCAAGATCTTCGTTTCAAGGATCTACTTCTAGACCTTCTGTAGATTTAAGGCCATCGTTCTTTAAAAACAATTTTAGTAGGACAATCCCGTCGGCCCCACCCAGTCTCCGTGGATTGAAAATAAATTCAGGAATTACACAACCAGTTTATCAAACTGCTAATTTAGATCCCGGATCACCAGAACCAACTCCAGCTCAAATGGATGATCCCGAATGCAACGTTTTAAGCAAAAATTTCAAACCAGACCGAAAATTCCTAAGTCAAGATTTTAATCACGAGAAAAATGCAGAATTTAAAATATGGTTTTTCAAAACATTTAATAATGAACAAAGGATTATTATTAAAACCCAGTTTTATGATTTCCTTGAAGAAATTGGAGAACATATGTTTTTCTTTAAATGGTTAGAAGAATATTACTTAAACCCTAGAGAAATAAATGTAATAGACAAAGCAATTCAATGGAAACTTGATAATGGTGAAATTATTGAATCTAATCATCCCCCATTAAGAAAACTAAAAATAGCTCATAATGGGTTAGAAATATCGGCTACTCCATTTAAAATTCTCTCCTCTGAAGAAAGTAATAAAGAATTCAATAAAATAATTGAGCAAAATAATTTTACAAATCAATATGTTCATACCTTAGGAATTCAATTAAATAAAATAGAAACCCTAATACATCATTCTCAACCCAAATCCACTCCACCACAAAATCCAACTATATCTAAACCATTAAAATCTCCTTTGTTTAAAACCTTTGAACTACCACAGCATTTTAGCAAAGAATTTCTTAATGCTGCTAAAATAAAAAGAGACAAACTACTAGCTGAGAAATCGAAAAAACTAGTTTTTGATACTCCAAGAGTGCCCGGACCTTTAAAAATCGATGAACCTTCTGTATCTGTTTTAAATCAAACCTCTGAATCTGAAGAAAAGGATCCTATTGTAAACAAACTCTCCAGGAAAGAACCACAAAAATTGTACTATTCAAGAGCAACGCCTCCTGACTTAATAACAGAAGAGTCACATGTAAAATTTCAAAATAAATACACTTCTGAAGCGATTTACGAATGGAATATTGATGGAATTTCTGAACATAATCTAATACAAATTCTCTCACAAATGGCTATGTGTGCCACAACTTATCGAACAAATTCTGAATTTTCTGACCAGCAAGTAGCATACTTTTTAATTGCTGGTTTTACTGGAACATTAAAAGGATGGTGGGATAACTATTTAACCCAAGACCAAAGAAATGAAATCTTAACAGCAATAAAAACAGATGAGAATGGACATTCTATTTTTTATGATTATGGAAAAATAATATGCTAACAAAAGAAGAACAAGCCATTTTAGACAAACTAAACACTCCTACTGATATAGACAAATTAACACCTAAACTTCCTTCTCAAGATATTTATAGCATTTCTGACATTCTAAAAAGAAAAAATCAACAAAAACAGATTTTTAGGCCAACAAATATAAATGACTTGACTTTTGAAATTAAAGAAATAAAAAGGGAAATTGAAATTTTAAAAGAAATTTTATAAGACCAGCAAGAACAAATTAATAATATTAGACCAGTTATCCATCAAGAAGAAAAGTCTAATGCACCTAGTATTCCATATGACTCTGAATCCTTTCTCCATGCTCTAACTGAAATAACCTCTCGAAAATTTATTATCAATATTACCCTTAGCATATCTAATGAATTTATTTTATCAACAACTGCTCTTTTTGATGCTGGAGCCGATTTAAATTGTATTAGGGAAGGATTAATTCCAACAAAATATTTTGATAAAACTACAGAAACCTTACGATCTGCATCTGGAGATAGATTAAAAATAAATTATAAACTGTGCTCAGCCTTTTTAAGGATAAATAAAACGGCTGTTACAAATTCAAAGTTTTCAAAGAAGGAACGAATGCTTAAAAGAAGAAACGAATGCTTACAGCCATAAAAATGAAGGAAAGAAACGGTGGTATGGACAACGGAGGCAATGTACACTCGCTGCTGGAGGTGCGACTGGAGCTGACGTCACTGCTGACGTTGTCGCCTGGTGCTGACGTCACTGCTGACGCTGTAGACTCGGTACAGTGCGCTGTAGACTTGCGCCCCGTGAAGCAGAGTCTGGCGGATGTCGGATGTGGATGCTAAGACCCCGGATGAACACATTGGTGGCGGAGATGCAGGCGGAGGATGATCGCCGGAACTACGGTTGCTCGTCCCGACGGTGGAGGCGATGGTGGAAGCTGGGTGTCGAGACTACGGCTGCTCGTCTCGACGATGGGAGTGCTGGCGGAAGGTTGATCAACGGAGCTACGGTTGCTCACTCCGCTGTTGGAAGGATGACCCAATAAACTCAGGCCGAGGTATCTACTAAACTAAGGGTGACGAGCAATGCAAAGCTTGTGTTTGGCTGATTGATCGTGAAAATTTTTTAAGTAGAATCTACTCTCCCTTTTATACTAAATTCCGTAAGTATTTGCACGCTCCACACGTCCTCGAAAAATCCCTTAAATCGTGGCTTGATCTTAACTTCTCTCCAGGGATCTCGGAGTTTGTTTTTCTCAGAGATTCTTCTAACCTCCACTTAATGAGATCGTGCGTGGGACGTGTTCAGATGAGTTGTAGACTTAGCTCACACTCGTATTTCTAAAAGGGGTCGTAGACTTAGGCTGTTGCGGACTGAGGATTCGGCACAGTCGACGGGCTATAGACTTAGCTAAGGCCCGTGTTCCAATATGGGCTGTAGACTTAACACAGGCCCAGAATATCCTATCGTGTCAACATAAGCCTCCCTCTTTTTGCTAAGGCCACTTTTCGTCGACTGAGCACAATTGTCAAATTTTTGGGTTTAAAAGAAGCATTTCGTTTTCCCTCCTTTCACTTACGTCTTACGCCTCAACTTCATCCTCTCCAAGAAACCTCGGTTCTCCTTGAAACCCTAACTTCTTTCCAAAGAAAACTTCGATGTCGACTCTTGGCGCTTTTCAGTGGCATCAACAACGTGCCGGTCCCGCCGGTGTCGTTACTACTATGGACGGCGAGGGTCTAACCCTTGGTCCTGTCCTCGGCACCCATTTTTTCCCGGACACCGTTCCTTATGAGTACCTGATGACAGCGTTCCAGATTCCTTTCTGCCGGGTAGACTTCGTCGACCCCCTCAACTGGGAGGACAAGAGTGGATTCCTCTGCTTCCCTTCCGTAGAGAAAACCCTGTTCCGACAGTGGTTCACTTGCTGGCTGGAGAAATTGGAGGGCAAACTCAGAACATGCGGTCTTTGGTCTTTCATGAAGATTACTTTGCTTGGGAAGCATTGTGACCCAAGGGTATGTGCCAGTCTACTTCCTCTCTGGAATAGCTTTTAGGTGAATTGCTTTTATCTGCCGGAGGGTCTTATGACCATTACTTTAGAGGATATTTACTTCTTGACCGAAAGTAGTGTGTCTGGAACCCCCGTTCGCTTATATTCCTTGGATGGTGATTATCATCCTAAAGAGATGCTGCAGATTCAGAATGTAGCAGAGAAACATCTTAAGATGATTGAGGACCGGTCTACTGCGGTCTGGGGAAAGGCTGAGGAGGTTGAGTTCTTTAGCTTCTGATTGAGCAAATATGTTTACTGCTTTGCTGGCAAGAGGGTGCCGAAGCTTGTATACAGGATTGCCAATTTTCTGAGCACGGCGAAGAGCAGGGTGGCTTGGGCACCATTCTTGCTGGGTATTATCTACCAGAGTCTCTATAAGGCCAGCGCGACTGCCAAGCCCTTCCCGAAATATCCAGCTGGTGGCCTTCTTTGGATGGTGCATCTATGGGCCTGCATATGGCTTCCAGGACTCTCTGGATATCAGATGTCCTCCAGCGTTGCTAAGGATAGCTGTTATGGGATCCATATGCTCAAGTCTTGCTGCCAATCAAAGGATCAATGGCTGTGGGCCTCTGTTACAGGGCACATGAAACACCTGGTCGACATTGACCGGAGTGAACATTGTGACTGACACCCATTCCCAGCTGATCATGCCATCACCAAGCGCCGGAAGAAGCTGGAGTCGAGTGTTTACTGGGACTTTGTTCTTACTAGCAGAGTCTTAGCCTGCGCAATAGAGTCAGGCTTCAGCTTCGAAGTCTATAATCCCCAGCCATGCGCAAGACAGTTGGGTTTTGTCCAAAGCTCTGTAGCCCCATTCTTCGATGATTGCAACATGTCTTCTAGGAGCAGCTGTGTCCTTTCTAAGAACTCCTTCCAGGCTGCGATGGATCTCTTATCAAGGAAGACGGAGCTTCGGCGTATGGAATTCCCTCTTGAGAACACCATAGTCTACGTCACTGAAGCCTTTTCTTATCAGTGGTCGTTGACTTTTAAGGCTCTTCGCAGC
Source organism: Melastoma dodecandrum (assembly GCA_029817715.1). Classification (NCBI taxonomy): domain Eukaryota; kingdom Viridiplantae; phylum Streptophyta; class Magnoliopsida; order Myrtales; family Melastomataceae; genus Melastoma; species Melastoma dodecandrum. The sequence goes on along the minus strand of JARUPY010000397.1, from coordinate 3,874,289 downwards.
AAGATGAGGTTCCTGGATGTCTCCACAGAGCCGGACCTACATCTCACCACTGAGTTGAAGTTAAAGGCTGGGCAGAAAGTACCAGCTGGTAAGATTTAACAGCTCTCCTTTTTACTAATCGCTTTTTGAAAATAAATGTTTGTTTTCTGTGTTTCAACAGCAGTGGATGAAGAATCTGGATATGGAGGAGGTACCTCTTCAGAGACGAGCCTTACTCCTTCAGCCAGTCGCTCGACTCGCACGTACCGGCGAGTTCCTGCGAAGAAGGCTAGGAAGTCCAAGGCCGAGGACTCGCCTTCTGCTTCATTAAAGAAGCGCGGGAAAAGAAAAATGCCTTCTCCTCCTGCCTCAGACTCCGATGAAATCCCTATTTCTCAAATACAAAAGCAGGCGAGACTTACTTTCTAGGAGTCTGAATCATTTATGCCCAAGACTCCAAGCTCGGCGACTGTCCAATCTATCACTCCATCTCCAGAGTATGTGTCATTCCCTTGTTGTTAATGAACAATTCTCTACCAACTCTTATAATACTTGCTTCTTGCTTTAGGCAATCATTGGCTTTAGTGCCCTTAATCTCCATATCGCCGGAAGCATCATCAGAGCATGAGATGGATGTAAGTCCCTCTTTACCGTTTCCTTTTCTTTTAATGCTTTGATATCTAATCTCTTTTCTGTTCACAGGATACCTCCCTCCCTACTCCTCAGTTGCTAGCGCTTACAGAGGGGGATGATGTTACCATCGGAGGGGAAGTCGCAGCGCAGGAAAAGATATGCGCTCCTGAAGGCACTCCTCTTGGCGCCGTAGACCCTGCTGTGTCTACAGCGGACGTTGCGACTCAGGAGGAGGCAGTCGCTTCAGAGGCTGATCCTGGTATTGATATACAACCAGCTGCGACGCCTATCGCTTCTCCTCCTATCCATCCTTTAAATGCACCTTCCGGCGAAGGCACATCAAGCGGCGTCAGCGACTACGACCGTGTCATGGAGAATGTGAACCGTATCGCGAAGCTGCTCTGCCATGAAACCTTCTCTGAAGCTCTCTTTAAGGAGCTACAGGACTGCGTTGCAGAGATACAGAGTTCTCCAACAACCAGTGTGCAGATGCTGGCCGCTTGCGAGGAATTCAAGTCGCAGTTTTGGACTGAGTGGTCAGTCTATCAAGATGATCTCAAGGCTCACCAGGAAGCTAAATACCAGATCCATGAGAAGCTGACTGCTCAGTTACAGGAGGTGGATGATATCCAACTCCTCCGGGACCAGAAAGAAGACATGTCCTGGCAACTCCTCTAAGTCCAAAAACAACTATAAGAGCTCTTAGCTCTTGAGAAAGATCTCAAGGAGCGGATCGCTGTGGTGGACTCTCTGCTCGTTGAACGGACTGTACATGCTTCTGGCAGCAAGACCAAGACGACTTGATGCCTTGGTATCGCCGGAAGAACGAGTTCACCGTTAAGCGCAACCGTGCCAAGGTTTTGACTCTTCTGTTCGTGGAGGCAACCAGTTCAATTTTCAGGCCTGGTACAAGATCAAGCCTGCGACTTCCTCCACGCTGAAGTTTTCCCTTATTTTTCATATTTTTCCTGCCGGTTGTAGACAGCAAGTCGCAGGGATGACACCATATAAACAAACTCAAAAATTTGACAACTGTGCTCAGGCGACGAAAAGTTGCCTTAGCAAAAGGAGGGAGGCTTATGTTGACACGATAGGATATTTTGAGTCTGTGTTAAGTCTACAGCCCATATTGGAACACGGGCCTTAGCTAAGCCTATAGCCCGTCGACTGTGCCGAATCCCCAGTCCGCAACAGCCTAAGTCTACGACCCCTTTTAGAAATACGAGTGTGAGCTAAGTCTACAACTCATCTGAACACGTCCCACGCACGATCTCATTAAGTGGAGGTTAGAAGAATCTCTGAGAAAAACAAACTCCGAGATCCCTGGAGAGAAGTTAAGATCAAGCCACGATTTAAGGGATTTTTCGAGGACGTGTGGAGCGTGCAAAGACTTACGGAATTTAGTATAAAAGGGAGAGTAGATTCTACTTGGAAAATTTTCACGATCAATCAGCCAAACACAAGCTTTGCATTGCTCGTCACCCTTAGTTTAGTAGATACCTCGGCCTGAGTTTATTGGGTCATCCTTCCAACAGCGGAGTGAGCAACCGTAGCTCCGTTGATCAACCTTCCGCCAGCACTCCCATCGTCGAGACGAGCAGCCGTAGTCTCGACACCCAGCTTCCACCATCGCCTCCACCGTCGGGACGAGCAACCGTAGTTCCGGCGATCATCCTCCGCCTGCATCTCCGCCACCAAGGTGTTCATCCGAGGCCTTAGCATCCACATCCGACATCCGCCAGACTCTGCTTCACGGGGCGCAAGTCTACAGCGCACTGTACCGAGTCTACAGCGTCAGCAGTGACGTCAGCACCAGGTCTACGTTTCGCGACAACGAGTCTACAGCGTCAGCAGTGACGTCAGCTCCAGTCGCACCTCCAGCAGCGAGTCTACATCGCCTCCGTCATCCATACCACCGTTTTTTTCCTTCATTTTTATGGCTGTAAGCATTCGTTTCTTCTTTTAAGCATTCGTTTCTTCTTTTAAAACTTTGAACTTGTAACAGCCGTATTATTTATCATTGAAATTCATCTTTCTGGCGACCACATACAATTCCCTGTGAGTCCAATTGCCAAATATTTCCGACGTGGTCCGTTTCCTACGCGAACACGTCTTTGGCGACCACAGTGGGAGACGAGTAAAATACCTCATATTTGCAGATGGCAAAAAATACTAGAAGTGGTGCGAACCGCGATCCCCCACCTCCATTAGATGGAGATGGTACTTTTCAAACAGGGGATGCGATCACCGAAAATGTGGCCCTAAGTGGTCAGTTGAACGAAACACAGACCGAGTTTGTGGGACACGCGCCTTCCGAATTCATGTCGAGGCTCGAGTTCCATAAGGAATTTAACGATATGAAGAATTTGGTCGACAGACAGATATCTGGACTGGAAAACAACATGACTCGGATTCTAGAGCAAATCAGTGCCTTAAATAGGCCCAGTGCTGTCGCAGGCGCGAATAACCCCGTAGACAGGGAATTCTCCTTTATGGGAGATACACGACGCACCGAGAAAAGGAGTGTCTCGTTCCAAAATGATGATCCTTGGAATGGTGTTAACCAATACCCTACAAAATTGAGGGACAGGACATCCCCTTCTAGGCCAACCTCTTCTCGATCGCCCACGGAATGGAGGCAAAATGCCGTCTACGCGTTAAATCCGGAAGATGAGTATGGCGAGGCTCAAGGTGAGATAAACAGATATGCACCTTCTGTCCCCGCTCGTCGACCTGGAAAAGCTCCCATATATGAAATTCCGCCAGGGGACTTGCCAAGCGCAAGGGGTCCATCCCGGGTAGAAAGTTTTTATACTAAAGCCCCTGTAGACTCGCTGCCAGCAAAGGGCGTTGAAAGGGCGCCTTACGCAGAAGAAAGATGGGGTCAAGACCCTGTACGAGAGCCGGTTGGCCGTCCACCACCATTAAATTTGAGGGAAACGATAGCCCAAGTGCTAGAAGAGATGGTACTTGGAGTCGTGAGACAGGATGATCCCAACTTCTACAGGAGTCCTTATCCGGCATATGTTGACAGGGATTTCCCATTGCCCAGAGGGTATAGAGTGCCCGATTTCACCCGCTTCTCAGGAGAGGATGAGATGACCCCTCTGGAGCATATAGCGCGATTCACCCATCAACTCGGGAAAGCTGCAGCTAATGATTTTTGGAAACTAAAGTTGTTTCCGAATTCTCTCACGGGAGATGCCTTTACATGGTACGCTAGTCTACCCCCTGGATCGGTGGCATCATGGACAGAAATGCAATGTAGCTTTATGAAGGCATTTGCCCGCTTGGACTCGCCCTTGTCGATCTTTGAGGTGATGCGCTTGAAGCAAGTCGCCGGTGAACATCCAGGGCAGTTTCTGATGCGCTTGCGGAAAGCACTGCTTCGCTGTAGACCAGCAATCCCGGAAAGAGATCAACTCATGGTGGCATTAAATGCCTTATCTATCCCTTTTAAAAAGAAATTACAGGGGGAGAGGTTCACTGACCTTTATGATCTCGCCAGGAGAGCGACAGAGTACCATCAATTATTGTTGGAAGAAGCCCAGTCTACGCGCACCTATCAGCTAGAGACTGTTGAGGTAGACATGGCTGAGTTCATAAAAGGGGAGGCCACCGTTTGTGAGCCATTAGCACGGAGGAATTCCAAAGCGAAAGCATCCCAGAAAACAGGGGAGGAAAGGAAATACTCTTTTGACGTAGACAAAGCGGATGCGATTTTCGACTGGCTTTTCCAGCGAAAACGAATTAAGTTGAAACCGGGCCATAGGACCCCCCAGACAGATAGAGAAAAGTCTAGGAATTTTTGCAAGTGGCATGGGTCGTTTACACACACGACCAAGGATTGCTTGTCCTTTAGGAACATTATTCAAGACCTCATAGAGGCAAAATAGTTATGTTTTCCTGAAGTCGACGAAGTCACTATGGTTGATGAGAAACCGTTTGATGATGAAATCGTTATTCATATGTTTGACATTTCTGATGTAGACATAAATCTCATAGAAGCTGACGATGGTTTCTCTCTGCAGGACACAAAAGCATCTGGAGAGACCATGGTGGCGAATGCCCTGTTCCGTAGACTGGCTGATAAAGGGGTAATTACCTGCCCAGCCAAGGCAATTGCCAGTAACCTCTGCTGTTGGCACATGGATGACACGCACACTACTGATAGGTGTAACACCTTTCGGAAGTATCTGCAAGCTAATCAGGGCGACGCCTGGTATGATCTGACCCCGCTTGAGGAGGTGGCAATGGGAATAGGTTCCCCGGGACCACGGGTTGCCCCAAATAATCTGCAAAGAGGATTCAAAAGCCCTCCGAGTCTGGAACGCAGGGCAGCGATTCGAGGAGGCAGAAGTGGTCCCTATGGTAGAGGAAGGGCGCCCGAACACCACTCTCATGCTGTGGAGCGCTCCAGGCGGCACTTGGAGTTCGACAATCCGCTGATCCAGCACAAAGCTAAGCAGGAAAATGATGGTCGCACCCATGAATCGCACCCTCTGGCAGGTGCGACTGACAGAGCGCAGCGAAGCGACGAAGCACAGAGGAAGGGAGCCAAACCAAGGTATGGCTCGCGTAAAGTTGACGCCTAAGCAATTCAAATGGGACCGTCGATCGCTCAGTTCTTGGACGAGAGGTTGCTGTGCCAGAAGTGTAAACTGATCGGACGAAACAGGATACTGATCACGCAACTCTGTATGGCGTGCTGTGTGAGCTATTTTCTCAAGCACGTAGACCTATCGGCGAATGGAGAGATCGTGGTCCAGCCAGCTTACCCTGCGAGTACAGGTACTCGGAACCCTTTACATAATTCGAAAATGAAGCAGGAACCATCACGAACAGTCGTGGGATATGATCCGATCGTTGAGGACTTCGTTGAGGTATGTCAGACCACCATTGATTCTAAGAAATCAAGAATGGTGAAGGCGACTAATCCTTCAAAATATTGACAGAAAGCTGTGGGTAAAACAACTTTACCACCACAGACCCGGAAAAGGAGAGACAGACGTCTAAGTCACGTCGCCAAAAGGCTTAGACCTGCCCCGACGTTGGTTGCTCCACATGCCCAACTCTATGTAAAGAAACCAAATGTGGAAGCCGAATGCAACGAGTCTACGGACCATTTGGAAGAGCCCGGCTCAAGTTTCGATTATACTCCTCTTCAGAGTGAGATCCCGAATGATGCTAATGGTAGCAAAGAGGTGATCGTGGGTTGTAATGCCATCACTCTGCCTGTAGACTTCGCCAGGGTGAAAGGTACAGAGGCCTCGAGAGGTAAGTCACCTCTTCATCGTCCCTTAATTTACTCGTCGGGCTTCCCACTCCATTGGCTTAAGAAGCCATCGGATAGTATGAAACAACACATGCATTCCTTGTACATCACTGCTACCTTTGATGGTACTGTGGTGAACCGTGTCTTAGTAGACAACGGAGCCACTATAAACGTACTGTCGTTGTCCAGGTTTAAAATGCTTGGATACAAGCCGTGCGACCTGTTAAAAACGGATATAGCCGTAAGCGGATTCAATGGCAGGAAATCGGAATGCTTAGGAATCTTTTCAGTACAAAGACGTGTTCGAGTAGGAAACGGACCACGTCGGAAATATTTGGCAATTGGACTCACAGAGAATTGTATGTGGTCGCCAGAAAAATGAATTTCAATAATAAATAATACGGCTGTTATAAGTTCAAAGTTTTAAAAGAAGAAACGAATGCTTAAAAGAAGAAACGAATGCTTACAGCCATGAAAATGAAGGAAAAAAAAACGGTGGTATGGACGACGGAGGCGATGTAGACTCGCTGCTGGAGGTGCGACTGGAGCTGACATCACTGCTGACGCTGTAGACTCGTTGTCGCGAAACGTAGACCTGGTGCTGACGTCACTGCTGACGCTGTAGACTCGGTACAGTGCGCTGTAGACTTGCGCCCCGTGAAGTAGAGTTTGGCGGATGTCGGATGTGGATGCTAAGGCCTCGGATGAACACCTTGGTGGCGGAGATACAGGCGGAGGATGATCGCCGGAACTACGATTGCTCGTCCCGACGGTGGAGGCGATGGTGGAAGCTGGGTGTCGAGACTACGGCTGCTCGTCTCGACGATGGGGGTGCTGGCGGAAGGTTGATCAACGGAGCTACGGTTGCTCACTCCGCTGTTGGAAGGATGACCCAATAAACCCAGGCCAATGTATCTACTAAACTAAGGGTGACGAGCAATACAAAGCTTATGTTTAGCTGATTGAACGTGAGAATTTTCTAAGTACAATCTACTCTCCCTTTTATACTAAATTCCGTAAGTATTTGCACGCTCCACACGTCCTCGAAAAATCCCTTAAATCGTGACTTGATCTTAACTTCTCTCCAGAGATCTCGGAGTTTGTTTTTCTCAGAGATTCTTCTAACCTCCACTTAATGAGATCGTGCGTGGGACGTGTTCAGATGAGTTGTAGACTTAGCTCACACTCGTATTTCTAAAAGGGGTCGTAGACTTAGGCTGTTGCGGACTGAGGATTCGGCACAGTCGACGGGTTATAGACTTAACTAAGGCTCGTGTTCCAATATGGGCTGTAGACTTAACACAGGCCCATAATATCCTATCGTGTCAACATAAGCGTTTCGTTTTCCCTCCTTTCACTTACGTCCTACGCCTCAACTTCCTTCTCTCCAAAAAACCACGATTCTCCTTGAAACCCTAACTTCTTTCCAAAGAAAACTCCGATGTCGACTCTTGGCTCTTTTCAGTGGTATCAACAATGTGCCGGTCCCGCCGGTGTCGTTACTACTGTGGACGGTGAGGGTCTAACCCTTGGTCCTGTCCTTGGCACCCATTTTTTCCCGGACCCCATTTCTTACGAGTACCTGATGACAGCGTTCCAGATTCCTATCTGCCGGGTAGACTTCGTCGACCCCCTCAATTGGGAGGACAAGAGTGGCTTCCTCTGCTTTCCTTCCGTAGAGAAAACCCTGTTCCGACAGTGGTTCACTTGCTGGCTGGAGAAATTGGAGGGCAAACTCATAACATGCGGTCTTTGGTCTTTCATGAAAATTACTATGCTTGGGAAACATTGTGACCCAAGGGTATGCTTTTATTTGCCGGAGGGTCCTATGACCATTACTTTAGAGGATATTTACTTCTTGACCGAGAGTAGTGTGGCTGGAACCCCTGTTCGCCTATATTCCCTGGATGGTGACTATCATCCTCAAGAGATGCTGCAGATTCAGAATATAGCAGAGAAACATCTTAAGATGATTGAGGACCGGTCTACTACGGTCTGGGGTAAGGCTGAGGAGGTTGAGTTCTTTAGCATCTGGTTGAGCAAATATGTTTACTGCTTTGCTGGCAAGAGGGTGCCGAAGCTGGTATACAGGATTGCCAATTTCCTGAGCAAGGCGAAGAGCAGGGTGGCTTGGGCACCATTCTTGCTGGGTATTATCTACCAGAGTCTCTATAAGGCCAGCGCGACTGCCAAGCCCTTCCCGAAATATCCAGCTGGTGGCCTTCTTTGGATGGTGCATCTATGGGCCTGCATATGACTTCCAGGACTCTCTGGATATCGGATGTCCTCCAGCGTTGCTAAGGATAGCTGTTATGGGATCCATATGCTCAAGTCTTGCTGCCAATCAAAGGATCAATAGCTGTGGGCCTCTGTTACAGGGCACATGAAACACCTGGTCGACATTGACTGGAGTGAACGTCGTGACTGGCACCAATTCCCAGCTGATCATGCCATCACCAAGCGCCGGAAGAAGCTGGAGTCGAGTGTTTACTGGGACTCTGTTCTTACTAGCAGAGTCTTAGCCTGCGCAACAGAGTCAGGCTTCAGCTTCGAAGTCTATAATCCCCAGCTATGCGCAAGACAGTTGGGTTTTGTCCAAAGCTCTGCAGCCCCATTCTTCGACGATTCCAACATGTCTTCTAGGAGCAGCTGTGTCCTTTCTAAGAACTCCTTCCGGGCTGCGGTGGATCTCTTATCAAGGAAGACGGAGCTTCGGCGTATGGAATTCCCTCTTGAGAACACCATAGTCTACGTCACTGAAGCCTTTTCTTATCAGTGGTCGTTGACTTTTAAGGCTCTTCGCAGCAAGATGAGGTTCCTGGATGTCTCCACAGAGCCGGACCTACATCTCAACACTGAGTTGAAGTTAAAGGCTGGGCAGAAAGTACCAGCTGGGCAGAAAGTAACCCTGCTGCGAAGAGCCTTAAAAGTCAACGACCACTGATAAGAAAAGGCTTCAGTGACGTAGACTATGGTGTTCTCAAGAGGGAATTCCATCGCCGAAGCTCCGTCTTCCTTGATAAGAGATCTATCGCAACCTGGAAGGAGTTCTTAGAAAGGACACAGCTGCTCCTAGAAGACATGTAGGAATCATCGAAGAATGGGCCTGCAGAGATTTGGACAAAACCCAACCGTCTTACGCATAACTGGGGATTATAAACTTCGAAGCTGAAGCCTGACTCTGTTGCGCAGGATAAGACTCTGCTACTAAGAACAGAGTCCCAATATGCGCTAGACTCCAATTTCTTCCGGCGCTTAGTAATGTTATGATCAGTCGGGAATGGGTGCCAATCGCGACGCTCACTTCGGTTTATGTCGATCAAGTGCTTTATGTGTCCTGTGACAGAGGCCTACAGCCATTGATCCTTCGATTGGCAGCAGGACTTGAGTATATGAACCCCATGACAGCTGTCCTTTGCGATGCTGGAGGGCATTCGGTATCCGGTAAGTTCTGGAAGCCATATGCAGGACCATAAATGCACCATCCAAAGAAGACCACCAGCAGGGTACTTTGGGAAAGGCTTTGCGGCTGCACTAGCTTTATAGAGACTTTGGTAGATGAGACCCAGCAGAAATGGTGCCCAAGCCACCCTGCTCGTCGCCGTGCTCAAGAAATCGGCAATCATGTATACAAACTTCGGCACCCTCTTGACAGCAAAGCAGTAAACATATTTGCTCAACCAGATGCTAAAGAACTCAACCTCCTCAGCCTTACCCCAGACCGCAGTAGACCGGTCCTCAATCATCTTGAGATGTTTCTCTGCTATATTCTGAATCTGTAGCATCTCTTTAGGATGATAATCATCATCCGAGGAATATAAGCGAACGGGGGTTCCAGACACACTACTCTCGGTCAAGAAGTAAATATCCTCTAAAGTAATGGTCATAGGACCCTCCGGCAGATAAAAGCAATTCACCTCGCTATTCCAGAGAGGAAGTAGACTGGCACATACCCTTGGGTCACAATGCTTCCCAAGCATAGTAATCTTCATGAAAGACCAAAGACCGCATGTCCTGAGTTTGCCCTCCAATTTCTCCAGCCAGTAAGTGAACCACTGTCGGAACAGGGTTTTCTCTACGGAAGGAAAGCAGAGGAAGCCACTCTTGTCCTCCCAGTTGAGGGGGTCGACGAAGTCTACCCGGCAGATAGGAATCTGGAACGCTGTCTTCAAGTACTCGTAAGGAACAAGGTCCGGGAAAAAATGGGTGCCAAGGACAGGACCAAGGGTTAGACCATCGCTGTCCACAGTAGTAACGACACCGGCGGGACCGGCACGTTGTTGATACCACTGAAAAGAGCCAAGAATCGACGTCGGAGTTTCTTTGGAAAGAAGTTAGGGCTTTAAGAGGTTTCTTGGAGAGAAGGAAGTTGAGGCGTAGGACGTAAGTGAAAGGAGGGAAAACGAAACGCTACTTTTAAACCCAAAAATTTGACAACTATGCTCAGGCGATGAAAAGTTGCCTTAGCAAAAAGAGAGAGGCTTATGTTGACACGATAGGATATTTTGGGCCTGTGTTAAGTCTACAGCCTATATTGGAACACGGGCCTTAGCTAAGTCTATAGCCCGTCGACTGTGTCGAATCCCCAGTCCGCAACAGCCTAAGTCTACGACCCCTTTTAGAAATACGAGTGTGAGCTAAGTCTACAACTCATCTGAACACGTCCCACGCACGATCTCATTAAGTGGAGGTTAGAAGAATCTCTGAGAAAAACAAACTCCGAGATCCCTGGAGAGAAGTTAAGATCAAGCCACGATTTAAGGGATTTTTCGAGGACGTGTGGAGCGTGCAAAGACTTACGGAATTTAGTATAAAAGGGAGAGTAGATTCTACTTAGAAAATTCTCACGATCAATCAGCCAAACACAAGCTTTGCATTGCTCGTCACCCTTAGTTTAGTAGATACCTCGGCCTGGGTTTATTGGGTCATCCTTCCAACAGCGGAGTGAGCAACCGTAGCTCCGTTGATCAACCTTCCGCCAGCACTCCCATCGTCGAGACGAGCAGCCGTAGTCTCGACACCCAGCTTCCACCATCGCCTCCACCGTTGGGACGAGCAACCGTAGTTCCGGCGATCATCTTCCGCCTGCATCTCCGCCGCCAAGGTGTTCATCCGAGACCTTCGAATCCACATCCGACGTCCGCCAGACTCTGTTTCACGGGGCTCAAGTCTACAGCGCACTGTACCGAGTCTACAGCGTCAGCAGTGACGCCAGCATCAGGTCTTTGTTTCGCGACAACAAGTCTACAGCGTCAGCAGTGACGTCAGCTCCAGTCGCACCTCCAGCAGCGAGTCTACATCGCCTCCGTCATCCATACCACCGTTTTTTCCTTCATTCGTAAGCATTCGTTTCTTCTTTTAAGCATTCGTTCATTCTTTTAAAACTTTGAACTTGTAACAGCCGTATTATTTATCATTGAAATTCATCTTTTTGGCGATCACATACAATTCCTTGTGAGTCCAATTGCCAAATATTTCCGACGTGGTCCGTTTCCTACGCGAACACGTCTTTGCGACTTCCCATCCGATGGTAACATCATCCCCCTCTGTAAGCGATAAAATGAGTGGAAATGGAGTAGATTAAAGTGTTTACAGAGTCTTGCATTATTTTTCCATAATCATAAAAAATAGAATGTCCATTCTCATCTGTTTTTATTGCTGTTAAGATTTCATTTCTTTGGTCTTGGGTTAAATAGTTATCCCACCATCCTTTTAATGTTCCAGTAAAACCAGCAATTAAAAAGTATGCTACTTGCTGGTCAGAAAATTCAGAATTTGTTCGATAAGTTGTGGCACACATAGCCATTTGTGAGAGAATTTGTATTAGATTATGTTCAGAAATTCCATCAATATTCCATTCGTAAATCGCTTCAGAAGTGTATTTATTTTGAAATTTTACATGTGACTCTTCTGTTATTAAGTCAGGAGGCGTTGCTCTTGAATAGTACAATTTTTGTGGTTCTTTCTAGGAGAGTTTGTTTACAATAGGATCCTTTTCTTCAGATTCAGAGGTTTGATTTAAAACAGATACAGAAGGTTCATCGATTTTTAAAGGTCCGGGCACTCTTGGAGTATCAAAAACTAGTTTTTTCGATTTCTCAACTAGTAGTTTGTCTCTTTTTATTTTAGCAGCATTAAGAAATTCTTTGCTAAAATGCTGTGGTAGTTCAAAGGTTTTAAACAAAAGAGATTTTAATGGTTTAGATATAGTTGGATTTTGTGGTGGAGTGGATTTGGGTTGAGAATGATGTATTAGGGTTTCTATTTTATTTAATTGAATTCCTAAGGTATGAACATATTGATTTGTAAAATTATTTTGCTCAATTATTTTATTGAATTCTTTATTACTTTCATCAGAGGAGAGAATTTTAAATGGAGTAGCCGATATTTCTAACCCATTATGAGCTATTTTTAGTTTTCTTAATGGGGGATGATTAGATTCAATAATTTCACCATTATCAAGTTTCCATTGAATTGTTTTGTCTATTACATTTATTTCTCTAGGGTTTAAGTAATATTCTTCTAACCATTTAAAGAAAAACATATGTTCTCCAATTTCTTCAAGGAAATCATAAAACTGGGTTTTAATAATAATCCTTTGTTCATTATTAAACGTTTGGAAAAACCATATTTTAAATTCTGCATTTTTCTCGTGATTAAAATCTTGACTTAGGAATTTTCGGTCTGGTTTGAAATTTTTGCTTAAAACGTTGCATTCGGGATCATCCATTTGAGCTGGAGTTGGTTCTGGTGATCCGGGATCTAAATTAGCAGTTTGATAAACTGGTTGTGTAATTCCTGAATTTATTTTCAATCCACGGAGACTGGGTGGGGCCGACGGGATTGTCCTACTAAAATTGTTTTTAAAGAACGATGGCCTTAAATCTACAGAAGGTCTAGAAGTAGATCCTTGAAACGAAGATCTTGCAGTATCTAGTGCGGAAGAATCAAAAGACATTCTTGAAAATTGAATAGTTACTTTTCCTTCTGGATGTTGGATCACATTAGTTGCATTGGAGTTTCGTATAGGTTGTTGGTGAATAGGATTATCTAACACCCATGCTTCAGGGAGAGTCACATCCTTCCAACGGACAGTTTTTGGAACAACATAATTGGATCTTTGAAGGTCCGTTTGTAGGAGTAATGTTTCTCCTTTCGTTGCTGATTTTAAAGAGTTTATGTGAAAAGTGGATGCCATGGCTTTATAATGAAGTCTAAAAATTAGTGCTATAGGGACTGATCCTTCTTCTAAGAAATAATTAAAAGTTTTAATTTGAAGTGTTAAACATTTCATGATATTTGGTTCTCTAAGATAAACTGTTAGGTTTGGGAAACAATCAAAATTGATCGGTCCATTACACAGACTTGTCTCAACTGTGGCTAAAATAGAGTCTTCATAACGAAGATGCCTAGCATCTCGTAAAACTAGTAGAAGAGAAGTGTTTAATCCTTCTTTTACCAAAGGTTTAATACCTATTTGGACCATTCCAAAATGAAGATAGTTAAATTTTTTAGCATGCTTATTAACAAATTCAGGATTTAATAAAGAAATGGTGGAATAGGTTTGTGTAAGAGGAATTTGTCTTTCCTCTGTGTTAATTATATAATCATTTGTTTTAAAAAGTTTTTTAAATGTTGATTGTTGATAGATTTCTTTATATTTTACTTTTGGTATACTCTATTTATTTATAGATTTGTTAAAAACTGCTATTATAATTCTGGGGTCTAAAATAGCAGAAAATAGCAAAATTAAAAGATAGCAGAATTAAAAATGTAAACCAACAAGAGGCAAAGCCTTCAAATAAGTAACAAAACTCGCTATCTTTGCCGTGTTGTGAACGAAATGAATTTCCAATGCGACGAATAATGACACAAATTTTATAATCGGAGCCAACTAAGCCAGAGATGAGAGAATAGCCTGTAAAAAATCGTGACAGAAATTCTTATCTCCCTCTTCGCTTTTCAAAAAATAAAAATAAAAATAAATAAAAAGGCAAATATATTATAAGAAAAGGAAAAATAATTATAGTTAAAATGGGGAAAAATGGTTACCTGGCGCTAGAGGGGAAAGCACGTCCTGTGTAGCCTGAAACCACCCGAGATAACAATGACACGGGGGCAATAGCAGTAGTAATAGTACTGTATATGAGCAGAGAACAACAACAATGTCGAATATTAAAAGACAAAAAGATGGAGAGTGGAGGCAGTTGTGTTTACTGGGGTCGGACCTGACGACGCCGGCTGTTCCGGCGAAGTCGCAGAAGACTTGGGACTGCCCCTTCTTTTGGAAGTAGCTGTTGACGGCGTAGAAGCAGTGAGCCCTCACAATGTTGGGCGAGTAACAGGCGTCGCTGGCCTTGACGGGGTTGTGGCCCCGGCACCGCAGGCGTAGTCCACAGCGTCTTCTGAAAGACGGCGTCGCTCAGCCTTTCCTTGCACACGCACCAGCTCGCTGCCCCGCCTGCTGGCCAAAGAAATGGAAAGCAGAAGAGAAGATGTTGTTCAGTAAGGACGACGAGGGAAGACCTTGCGGAGTTGGTTGGCGGTTAATTTATTTAACTACGACTCACTTGAGTGGATGAAGGAGGAGAGGAGGGCGGAGACGAGGAGGAGGCCATCTCTCTCTCTCTCTCTCTCTGTCTCTCTCTCTCTTGCTTTTGGGTTTGGAAATATGGGTTAGGGAGAGAAATAGTTGGTAATTTTAGGACTATGGAGTACTGGGGAGATGATGGTCGGAGAGGGTGAGCGCAGTTGAGTTTGCCTTTTTGTCGGTGCTTGTGTATTATATTTATTATTTATAGGTGTTATATTTTATGGGTGGTGGTCCTTCGCTTAGGTTTGTACGGATGAACAGTTAATTTTTAAAAAAAATCACGAAAAACGGTCAAAGTTTCATAAATTACGTAAAACCCGTCGAGGGGGCGCGTCCCGGAGTAACAAATATGGCGGGTTTTGAGAACCCGCCCTCCGTGTAAAAAGGGGGCGGGGCGGGTTTTGAAAACCCGCCTCTTTAATAAGTAAATGAAGGGCGGGTTTTCAAAACGCGCCCTTCTAGTTGAGTTGGTTAAAGTAGCATCATAAATTGCAAAAGGTCTTGGGTTCGATTCCTATTAGCAACAACTTTGAATAATTTTTTTCTGAAAAACTAAAAAATTTTCATCCTAATAGGAATCGAACCTGAGACCTCTTGCAAACTAAGAGATTACATGACCAACTAAGCTAGAAGAGCGTTTTTTATTTACTTATTAAAGGGGCGGGTTTTGAAAACCCGCCCCCGAGAGTCTCTTTTTTTTTTAAGGTGTTCAAGGGGCGGGTTTCGAGAACCCGCCCCGGCCATTTTTCGACTGTATTTTGGTAATTTACGAAATTTAGACAGTTTTTCGCAAATTTTTTTAAAAACTAACCATAAATCCGTACAAACATCGTCCTTCGCTTCGTTTGTTTTCAGCCGTTGTAGAAGAAGAACACCAACCGAGCCGTTATGGTATCAAAGCGTCACCTTTTTCTACTACTGGTATGAAAGCTTTGGCATGAATGACAAGGAGCCGGTGTTTGTCTCCGGGAAATTAGGGATTTCGAAAACTAACGAAAGTTGAAAATAAATATAAAGCGTGACAAACTTTTATTTATAAGTTTGAGCTTTTAGGACAATTGACGTTAGTACGCGGGGTAGTTAATTTCTTAAGGGATGTCTTCTACATGCTTTCCTTCAATTACATGTTCACTCTCCAATTTTACTTAAGTAGAATTGCTTTTCGGGCTCACACGCACCATTTTCTCATCTTTGAGTTGCCAATTAGTGGCTATGTGATTGACTTGAAGTCTGTATTGGATCATAACATTCGCATCATCGAGGTCCATGACTTTGTATGGATTCTGCAGATGGTTATGCAGGTAAAGCAAATCTTGCATGAGCTTTTAGGCTTGGATCTATCGGAATTAATACGACAGAATAAACATTTGCTCAACTCAAAGAGGAGTAGCCTAGAATTGCATCCCGTGTCTATGTTGAGGTTTCTCAATACATTGTATTAGTTTGTCCTCTCTACCAATTGGCCACAGTGAACATGTTCTCGTCTTTTTTCTATGGTGGAGCAATATAGCGAATCCTGTCCATGTGGCTTTGTCAGGAATTGCGACAATTTCCCCATCTTCAGATGAAGCTACGACATCAGAGGGGCGATGAAGCATCTTCTTCTATTGAGATCAGATTGGAGAAAGCACGTTGAGGGCTTTTACGCCTCGATTTCCCAAGGCAAGTTTAATGGAACTTGTACTGCTCTTGTGATAACTTGTTTTGATTTGACTCTTGCTTTCTTGAATCTCTCCTCTTGACAGATTAAAGCTGAAGAATGGTGGTTGGTCCTCGGGAATACCTCCTCTTCTGAATTATATGCCTTGAAAAGAGTGTCATTCGCTGGTAGTTTGGTTACTAGGATGAAGTTGTCGCCAGCTTTAACTGATGCAGGTGAAATTCACTTCCATTTCGTCTTGGGTACCATTTTCAGCAAATAAGTGAATACCAAATGTTGTTTGTTACTCTTTGTTCCACATTTTGAAGGCCCAGACTCGGATTTTCGGAAGAAGATTGCATGCCAAGTTGTACGAAAATAGTCTGTGATTCTTATCTAGGCTTCAAACAAGAGCAGTCGGTTGAGAATCTCCTGGTTATTGACCGACAAAATGAAAGAAAGTAGATAACCCATTGCCCTGGATACATATGCCCTCTTGTAATCCCTGGACCCATAGGTCATCATCGGACATGAGAGATCGATCAATTATAAGATGTGCCTTATTCATCGTATGTAATTCATGCACATCGGTCAGGCTGTAATCTGGAACGCATTAGCTGTTCGATCTTAGGTGGAGCAGTATGGGTCAATTCTTCCTACACTTCTGCACATCACGGAAGACATTCTTAAAATGCTAAAGAGAGGATGTAACTCAGAGAAATTCCGTCGAACTGTTTGTTCGTTACTCTTGACATTCTAAGGGTTTTTCTTAAGAAAACTATGCAACCAAAATCGTCCACTGTCAACAAATCCCGGTCTTAAGACATAAAATGCTTTTAACTTCTCCCGACAGTGGAAGTGCAGGCAGTTTGATCAATACTCGACGAAAAAGAACAAAGGTAAATTGTGTCTCCCGTGTGTCCTTCG
Organism: Melastoma dodecandrum; assembly: GCA_029817715.1. Taxonomy (NCBI): domain Eukaryota; kingdom Viridiplantae; phylum Streptophyta; class Magnoliopsida; order Myrtales; family Melastomataceae; genus Melastoma; species Melastoma dodecandrum. The sequence goes on along the minus strand of JARUPY010000397.1, from coordinate 3,857,243 downwards.
AATTTTGTAGTCTGAGCATTTGCACTCCGCTAAGCAACTCATGGTGCAATTATGAACAAAGGCTGCGAGAGAGAAAAATGAGAGAAAGCAGAGGGAATCAGGAGAAGGGTGTGCACTAGCTAATGAGAGATGAGTCATCGAAACTAACCGCATCCACACTAATTGGTTTTCCATCATCGACCAGTATTTCAACAATGGTACCGGCCTGATCAGACTGTTCCCAAATGGAGCAAAAATAAAAACGCGTTGAAATTGGTTAGATATCAAACTTCCATAGTTAGGCATTCAGTTTGCTTGTAAACAGAAGTGCACGAGATGAGATCGCGAAGCTTACCTCGATTTCATTCATCAATTTCATGGCTTTAGTGATCCACACGGCCTGTCCCTTCTGGACTTTGTCTCCAACCTGTGGATTAATCAAGAAACTGTCAGCCTCCGATCGTCGAATCCAATAGCTATCATCTCCACTTTGGCTATGTCCTTAATTTTATATCACCTTCACGAAAGGCGGGGTGCCAGGGGCAGGAGAATAGTAGAATGTTCCTGCCATGGGGCATTTGAGGGGAGGATGGGATGATGTGCTCGGTTTTGGTGGAAGAGCTGCCAATGTCATACTAGGCACCGAAACAGCCTTACTGGGAGGAGAGGGTGCAGCAGCCACTGATGGCAGCGGAGGAGGTTGATGCATTATGAAAGCCGGGGGCCCGACAGGCAGAGGTTGCAGCGCTTCCTTTTTCCTTATGACGTCTTCGCATTCCGTCTACTTCAGTTGCAGCTCGTTGATATCTCGAGTGTCCCCCAGCCTACCACAGGTGGCCAGATTGATCATAATCAGCTAACCAACAGCATGAGACGAGCCTATCCACGCACCACCGGAAGTTTGAGAGAAGGGGAACAACTTATTCAATTAGGTCAGCTACTCGGTTCATGAATGCCGAAATGGATGACGCGTCAGGGATCCGGATTTCCTTCTTGTCCTTGGGCGAGATGGACTCAGAGACTACATTCGCGGCCACAGAAGCATTCACTGATGCCGAAACCTGAAACCACAAAATTCGACAGACATTCGAATGTAAGACGATTCGTCGAACTAAAAAAAACCAGATTCATATATAGAACACCGAGATCAGGAGCGCAGACCAGCCATGACAACGAGAAAGTGCCTTATTAATTGAATTAAACCGCGTCCATTTCTTTCAAATATCATATTTCGAGCGATCACTCGGAAATAACATACTGGAACCACCCCGAAAACATTGGATCCCGAAAGACGAATCCGAATTCGATCAGTCAGGCGAAAACTCCAGCACAAAAGCGTACGTCTACTGAGATGATCCATTCCTGTGCAAGTGACCCAAAAAGAACGAGGCCCCGATTGGCTTCGTGCATATGGCCGCAACCAGAGCTGGGGAAGTAGTCGAATGGTGAGCGGAAAAAGAAGCCATAACCGGGAGGTGTTTACGTTAAACTGAGCTGGAGTTCAGCGATCAAAACTTATTCGAAAAGAAAAAAGAACAAAAAATGCCTTCAGAAACGGAGGACAAATCCGGAACTGTATTAGGAGAAATGGGCTGAGAGATCGAAGAACGCGAAGGGCGAGGAGAAATGACACGAAGATCTATTTGTTTTTGTTCTTGTCAAAACTCAGCGCGATGTTTAGCGAGGAAGGTGGTTTTGGTTTCAGTCACTTCCTTTTCTGTTCGGAGTTTTTAATGTTGTCTCCGTGTCTTAAGGTTTTCTTAATTTGTTTTCATTTCACGAGGCTTCCTCGCGCCAAAGAACTCAACAGACTTCCTTCTGAGTTTTTATTTTTCCCTCTTTATTATATATAGTTTGAGGACATTGGAAGAAGTCAAAAGCATAATCTCAGAAGAGACATTTTTTAGTGGGACGGAAATGACATTGGAAAACTATAGAATGTACGCCTTGCTCGACCTTAATTACTACGGCATAATGAGCTCATGTGCTAGTGTTTATATAATTAAAAAATTACTATAACTAATAGAATGTTTGGTTTCTCGATTGAAATTTTAAATGGAATTAAACGAGAATGGAGAAAAGAATATAGTGATTAGAAATGAAATTATTTAAATAATAATGTATTTAATTAAGGAATAAAAAAATGAGAGGAGAAGGATAATTGAATTAGCAGGGAAATTCTAGTGATAATATTTTTTTCTCCTTTATTTTACTCCGAAACCAAACACGCTCTAGGAATGTTATTCTTGTCGGAACGAGAGGTTAAGAATTTCATAAAAAATTATTCTAAATATCAAAAGCTAAAAGGAATGAGATTTGAAATTGGGAAAACAGGAAAACTGTGTCGGCAGTTCGGAAAAAAAAAAAGGAGAAAGAAAACGACTACACCAAATGGATTAACAATTTAAATCGCCGATCGAACCAGTAATTAACGACTTTAATCTTTCCCCTCCTTTTGATCCATCGTCACCTCCCAGACACTTCGAGACAATTTCTTCTGCCCACTTTTCCTTCCTGTCACCACCCCATCTCGGTTTTTTTTTCGTCCCCGTGCTGAGTTGCGTGTGCATTTGAGCGAAAAGGTTGGATCTTTTTGCTGCCCGTGGGGACGGGGATTTGATCTTTTTATGCTGGGATTCGGTTCTGGGTTGTGTTGAGTTTGAGTTTTTGGGTTGTGGGTTTTGATGGGTTTTGTGTTATTTGTTTTATGGGGTTGATAGGAGTGGCGGAATTGGTGGGGAGTTAAGTAGGTTGTTCCCTTTTAGGGGAAGGGGGATGGATGACGATAAGGAAGTGGATAGCTGGGTTTCGGCCCGGGACGGCAGGAGTCCGGTCGAGCTCGGGGACTCTCGGGTGTTTATGATCTCGTGCTTTGCCGCCGCTGTGGTGGGAGTGTTCACCATATTCTATACGGCCTTCCAATGGAGGCGGAACATCAACCTTAGTTGGATGAAGGCCTTGTCCCGTCTTAGGAAGAACCCGAAGGCTAGGCACCAGGTTCCCATGTCTCCTCATTCTTGGGAGGTGGTGTCGGGATCACGCGCCAAGAATCTCAACTGTTGCGTTTGTTTTAAGTCGGTTTCCTCTTTGTCGAGTCTCGGGTCGGCAGCGGGTTCTGAGAGTTACCGTTGCAGTGTCTGCGGCGCGGCGGCTCATCTCGTCTGTGCCTCCAGTGCTCACAAGGATTGCAAATGTGTGTCGATGTATGGGTGCGAGCACATGGTGCATCAGTGGACTTTTTGTTGGTCTGAAGATCTGGACCAGCCAGACGAGACTTCGTTCTGTAGTTACTGTGAGGAGCCTTGTAGTGGGTCTTTGCTTGGTGGTTCGCCCAGTTGGTGTTGCCTATGGTGTCAGAGACTATTACACGTTGATTGCCACGCCAATATGTCCAATGAAAAGGGGGACATGTGTGATATGGGCCCATTCAAGAGGTTGATTTTATCTCCTCTATACGTCAAGGAACTTAATCGCAATCCAGCCGGTGCGCTATTGAGCTCTATAACACATGGAGCCAATGAGATCGCATCATCAGTTCATGCAACTATCCGCCGCCACAGTACGAAGCACAGGCAAGGAGTTCAGAACTCTGGGGACAGCGGAGGTGATGCTCAGAATGTGGATTCACCTGTGGAGGCTATAGAGGAGACTGAGTTGCAACAGCCATCAGTGAATGGTACTACCAAATCAGAAGAAGATTGTATTGGGGATGTGAATGAAGAAGCTTCACAGCAGGGCGATGAGGTGGAAAAAAAGTTGGATAAACAAATCGCTTTCCATAGGAGTGGATCTATAAAACTTAAGGAGGAATCCCAAGTGCTAGATGGCAAACATAAATACGAGTTAGTTGATTTGCCGGTGGATGTCAAACCTTTGTTGGTCTTTATCAATAAGAAAAGTGGAGCCCGGCGAGGCGACTCCCTAAAGCGACGTCTGAATGTTCTTCTAAATCCCATCCAGGTGATTGCTCTATTTATATGGATATGTTTAAATAAGCTAATGACATAGGGAGATGACACACATAAAGCCTGCGTAGTGGACCAGTGGATAGATTTAGGACATCCGACACTGACTAAGTGGGTTAGTTGGTTATATCTACTTATCTTGTCAATATGAGTTTCCTTTCCCTTTGGTAGCGCCTTGTAAAGGAAAAGCTGAATTGGCTGCTTTCCATATGCTGGTAGCAATCTTCTGAAATTGAAACTAATTCAATATCTCCTGTTTATTTAGGCTATTAACAAACCTACGGTAAGCATCTGCAGCCTGCTTCTTGTCCCAAAAAACTAGTGCTTGATATGATGGCACTGCCAGTTTTTAGGATATTGATCAGGCATGCACCATAAATTCTCAGTTTTTAGCTGCCTCTGGATATAACCAAGCAGCATCCCTCTGCAGGGAAGTCGTTGTTTTTTTTTATGGTAGAAGGATGTCATTTTTAAAGGGATTTGGATTAGTGCTATATCTGACAGTACATTACTCTTCCTAGAAGTCCATTATTTCTCCATTAATTTTTGTGTCATGAGAGTATCAGTTTGGGTTTCCATTACAAGAGATTTTCATCCATTTTTTGCAGGTGTTTGAATTAAGTTCCTCGCAAGGACCCGAGGTGGGTCTTCATCTGTTCAGAAAGGTATCCCACTTTAGAGTTCTCGTATGTGGGGGGGATGGTACCGTGGGTTGGGTTCTGAATGCAATAGACAAGCAGAACTTTGTTTCTCCTCCTCCAGTGGCCATTCTTCCAGCCGGAACTGGAAATGATCTTGCTAGAGTTTTGTCTTGGGGAGGTGGGTTAGGCATTGTGGAGAAACAGGGAGGCCTCTTCACCTTCTTAAGCCAGATTGAGCATGCTGCTGTTACAATTCTTGATCGCTGGAAGGTTAATATAGTGAACAGTCAGGGGAAACAACTACAACCACCAAAATTTATGAACAACTATCTTGGTATGATCCAGTAATTCTCATGTAAATTGTGCATGAATAGTTAATGTTCTGTCCTATTTGTCTCTGTTTATCGATCCAGCTGCATCACTTATTTAGTTACAACTATTATGTGTTTGACTCTAGCCTGAAATCCCTAATTACAGGCGTGGGTTGTGATGCCAAGGTTGCTTTAGAAATCCATAATTTACGGGAGGAGAATCCAGATCTGTTCTACAGTCAGGTGATATGCATATTTTGAATACTGCTTGATAATTAGACGTTATAATGCATGTTGTGTGCAATCTGTGCAGACAGTTGATCCCCATAATATTGATTTTTCAATTTTCTTCCGATGGATCCAGTTCATGAATAAAGTTCTTTATGCACGAGAAGGTGCTAAAGGTATAATGGATCGGACACTTGCTGATTTTCCTTGGAAAATTCGCGTAGAAGTGGATGGAATTGAGGTAGAGGTGCCCGAGGTATGTGCGATTATCATTTTATCACTAATGAGCCAGATTGATAAATGGTTGATGTACGGATTAGGCGTCTCATTTCATGTCAATGTACTATTCCATGATCATTCATGCGTGCACCCCCTGTAGTTCTCTGATTTATGGATTTTGGGGAGCTAGGAGACTCACTTGTCCTACTCCGATGACACAGGATGCAGAAGGTGTACTCGTTGCTAACATCGGAAGCTATATGGGCGGGATTGATTTGTGGCATAACGAGGATGAAACATTTGGCAACTTCGACCCTCAATCGATGCATGATAAGTTGCTAGAGGTTGTTAGTGTATCTGGAACATGGCACCTCGGAAAGCTACAGGTAAAGCAAAGTTCGAACTCGTGTGGCTGCGAATGATTAAAAATTGCCAAGCTTTTGCTATTTTCCAGGATAATTTCTGTTAATCTGGACTCTTTTCCACTGGAACATTCGTAACAGGTCGGGCTATCTCGTGCTCAAAAGCTGGCGCAAGGGCAGTCTATCAAGATACATCTCCTATCCTCATTTCCCGTTCATGTTGATGGGGAGCCTTGGTTGCAGCAGCCTTGTACCTTGTCCATATCTCATCACGGCCAGGTTTATTCTCTAGTCGAAGGGACGTAGATGATTATCATAAAGATATTTTACAGGGATAATTATTTGCTTTCGAATTTCGCAGGCCTTCATGTTGAAAAGAGCGGGGGATGAACGTTTTGGTCATGCTTCGGCTATAATCACGGATGTGCTCGAGGCTGCAGAATCGAATCACGTGATCAATGCATCTCAGAAACGCGCTCTCCTTCAGGAGATTGCTATGAGGCTGTCCTAAACCCATTTCTTTCCTGTATATATCTGTTGTTGGCCGAGAATCATCCGTCCTGTCATATCGCTGCTTCTGAAAAAGGGATGGTTTTTTGTACATAGCAGCGGATTGCAGATTGGAGATGTTTGCATTGCAGGGTAATTATCCAGTTTCTGCCAATTTATCTAGCGGAAAAGACGGCAAAATTCGCGAGAGGGTTGTCGGCATCGTATCTGCAGCTCCCACATGCCCGCTCTTCGGCAAACCAGGTTCTTGTTTGAACGACCGGCTGTTATTGGCGAACCAGCTCGATGCGAACTCTTGCTCGGGCATTAGATGAATAGGTAATGTTTTCCCGTGTTTTTTTTTCAGGAAATTATGAATACATCTAAATGATGAATAGGTAATGTTTTCTCGTGATTGTGGAGGCTTATCGTAGTATTCATATTTCAAAATGAAAATAGATATGGATGCAATCCAGATATTTGAGTTATAGTTCTTGCGTCATTATTACATAACAAGTTTTTTAACTAACTTGTAAGAGCTGCCCTCAATTAGACCTGAAGTGGTTCTGTAATGAAAGTGGCAATATCCGTAAATAAGCCCCAACTTGCCGCCCGTTTTCGCATGGCGTCCCGTAGAAAGCAGGCCTGAATAAAACTTCCTTCGATTTCTACGATATATTTAACGGTAGAAATTATTAATTTTTTTTTTAAATTCAAACTACAGCCCCAAATTCAATTTCCCTCCCGATCTGATCTCGATTCCCTCCTCGAATCCTTCAATTGTCCCTCCGCTTCGATTCTCCTCCTCAACAGCTTTCGATTGATACCCCTTTTTGTCCCGCCCCTACCGTTTTCGTGATTCTAGGGTTTCGTTCCTCGATCTGGATCTGGAATTTCCCCTCCGATCTTTCTGATTCCTCGGCACGATTGGTGTTCCATGTTGTTTATTTTTGGGGGGTCTTTTTTCCGTCTGAAAATTTTGATCTCCGGGTGTGGAGTAATTTTTCATTTTTTGGGGGAGGGCGGGTTGTGATTTTCTCGGCCTGGTTGATTTTTGTAGGATAGTCGACGGATCGGTGGGTTTTAGTGTCCGATTGGTCGGGAAATTTGCGTCTTGATGGCCAATTTTGTGGTTGGTCGAGGGTTGAGTTTCTAGGGTTATGTTAAGCGAGATCTTTTGGTCGTTTGGTGTTTAGGCTTCAATAGATTGGGGTGAAGAGTTTCTGAATTGAGAAACCCTTGGTTCTTTCCTTCTGTGTCGTGAATTGGAGGTGGTCGTTGCAAATTAGGGATTCCAGTGTTACCCGTGGAAGAAACAAAATTCGCCTCGAGGTAATGCAAAAAACGAAGAAGAGCTTTTTAATTCTTCTTGGAGCTTCTTTGTTAATGCTCGATTTATCTTCATTTGGTTTAATTTCATTTATCCATAAGTTACAAACTTCAGCTCAACTGTGGTTCACTGGTCTTGTGTCCTGAAATTTTTTTAGAGGTCTTAATTGTGAAGTTCAGTGTAGATTCTTGAAGTGACACTTTTCTAAACGTTCTATGCCCCTTTTTGGAATCACATGATTGAGTGCGGATGAGGATATTCTTTTTTCTTCTGTTTTAGACTACGATGTGCTTCTCTGTTATCTGCAATTTCTATTGTCTTTTCGGTCCACATGCTCTGTTGGCCTGCATGTAATGTCCGCCTGTTATTCACGGTGATATTATGTTTTTTAATCTGATTTTACTTGGAAATCATATTGCAGTTTCAGGATGGTGCAAAAAAGACTTTTGGAGGTTGAGGAGGCACATGAAATCTCTTCTAAGCTTCCTAGAAAAGAAGCTTGTAATAACCGATCCTTGTTTCCCGATATCAACTCCTTTGAAGACGCCAGTCATGTCTCTGGCTTATCTGGTTGGGAAACATTTTTTGCACTTGATCCTGATAAAAATATAGCTGCACTGAAGAAAATGATATAGCTCCTTAGTGTCATGTACTGTCTGCTATTTTTGTTAATAATGCTTTGTAGATAGAGTTAGACCATGTGTGGAGCAGGCCATGTCATCTGGCCAAGGATAAGTGATGTTGGCTTGCATGGTTTTTTGGTCCATGGCCATCATCACTTTTAACAGATGCTTGCATCTGAGAGATTCTCGTTAGACAATCAACTTTCACTTTTTTTGTTTCGTAAGATTGCTTATAGAACTATAGATGGGAGAAGCTCATAAAGAGGGTGAATCGTGATGTTGTTGATGCCTAATGGTATTAGTGTTTATTTATTGTAGCTAAGGGTGGATTTTCTGAGGCAAAGCTTGTGTTTGAGAAGGAGCTTCCTTCCAAAGAGAGAGATGTGGAGCATTCTCCAGGCAAGGAGGATGACCAAGACAGCATATTATTGCCTGGAAGTCACTCTTTTTCTTCTGGTGGAACTAGTGGCACCAGTGAAGAAGATGTGTGGGTACAAGCGCCCTTCAACACATGCTTCTTCCCAGAGTACTTTTATCCAGAACGTCCTGTGACAACTTTGACAAGACGAGGAGTTATCTATTCCCTGCTTTTGGAGTGCCCTCCACAGAAGAAAGTTCCAATTGGACCTCTTCATCAGGCTGACATTCCTCAATTAGAGGTTGCTGATGGTGATTTAAGTCAGGTAGATTCACTTTCTTCATTCGAGGATGGAGATAAAGTCGAAGAGCTGCTTGCAGGGACTTGTATAATTCCGATGCCAACTACGACATTGTCAGTGAACGATGTTGTCAAACCTGAGCATGGTATAACTGATTGTAGTTGTCTTTACAAAGGATCCATTAGATGTGTTAGACAGCATGTGACTGAAGCGAGAGATAAACTAAAGACCCTCTTAGGGGTCCAGGTTTTCGACGAGTTGGGGTTTTCCAGCATGGGTGAGCAGGTTGCAGAGAAATGGACCGAAGACGAAGAGTCTCTTTTCCATGAGGTTGTCTTCTCTAATCCATCATCGATGGGAAAGAACTTCTGGAATTGCCTTTCTCATTCATTTCCCTCGCGGACTAAGGCCGAGATTGTGAGTTATTACTTCAATGTCTTCATGCTTCGGAAGAGGGCTGAGCAGAACAGGCTCGATCCAATGAATGCAGACAGCGATAATGATGAGTGGCAAGCAATCGAGGATGAAGATGATGACTCTGTTGTCGAATCCCCGTTCCATCAGTTGCATCCTGTAGATGAGGGTGAAGATAATTACGAGGAGAGCCATAAAGAGAACATCTCTGACGAGGCCTGTGATGACGATGACCGTTCCAGTCCTCATATTGGTGGGGTCGATGATTCCCATGCAAGCACTATTTTCCAGCCTGTTCAGGAGACATGGAATGAGTCAGACAGATTGTATCATGGTACCCAAGATGATTCATGCACCTCCTTCGATATTGGAGCCACCATGCCTGGGATGTAGATGACGCAGGATGGTGGGTTTGTTCACCTCAGAAGCAAAGACGGCCCAACACCTGCTTTTATCAGGACTGAAGAGGTGTTCCGGGACGAGCTTCCAAACGGGCAGGACACTTGGGAGAAGGGTCCCGGCTAGTTCTGCCAACCGTTGCTTCTAAGAGGTAACGGTGGGTTTGTATCCCTTGTAAATTGAAGTTGCATTTGGAAGAAGGGGGTAGGCGGGGTCGATCAACAGCGGAAATAGCGAGTAGAATTTCAATGTTTGTTTCTATCTTTCTCTTGCTGAGTCGGGTAAACTGTTCAGAACTGTTGTAATCCCCCCCCGCTCCCCATTTGTTTTTGTTTGGGGTTAGTTTTGAGATTACTGAAAAAATCAAATCGGGATAAAATCATTACATCCAGATTCGATCAGGTGTTTTTCAAAATATTTCATCAAATATTTTAAAATATTTTTTCGACGTATTCTGTGCTAAAAATACCGCTATTTGCATATTAGGAGGGAATGTATTCGATTTCACCGATAGTTTGAAAAAAATAAATTGTTTAAATATGGTTGTAATTTAAAAAATTGGCACAAAAAATTTTTAATTATCGTGATTTTAATTCTAGTATAAAATTATGATAATTAAAAAAAGTCACGATTATATATCGCGATTTTAAATTATTTAAGAAATTTTTTATGTTTGATTAAATACCGCAATTTCGAATCACGTCTTTCTTAAGATAAAGTTGCGGTTCGCGACTTAAGACGACAAATCACCAATTTGTCAAATTTCGAGGGTATTTGAGCAATTTCTTTTGTCATAAAGATAAATCCGTACAAATCTGCGAATATTAGCATTAAGGAGTGCTCCGACCATTGCCCATCGGGGCAGACAAAATTCAAACGTTGTCAAGGAGCATAAAGCTCTCTCTGTCTCCCTCTCCCTCTCTGTTTCCCCTGTCCGTCTCTTTGCCAGTGGCGCGCGTGCGAGCGTTTTCTCCACCCTGCCCTCGCCATTTCGATCTCCTCTACCAAACTCTCCCCCTCCTCTCCCCACCCCACCCCATCAACAAACACCTCGTGATTCACCGCGATTTGAGGGAAAACCGCTCGGCTTGAAGGAATTCCTCCCCTCCCCCGGGTTTTCCCTTATCCGGTAATGCAGAAAAACGATTCCCCCCCCCCCTTATTTTTTATTCCAACTGGGCGAAACGATCGGGCGGATTTCCTTCCGTTATTGTTGGGTTCTGGGTCGAATTACCCTCTTTGTGTTCTACTTTGGCAATCAACTATCCGCGTAAAGTTATGATTTTCTTTTCCTTTTCGGAATTTGGTCGGACGATTTATTTTCTCGGTAAATTTTTTGTTTACGTGAGTTAAAAGCTTGGACGATGGTTGGTGTGATCAGGGAATTAGACTAAGCTTGATTGGATGACGATATTGTCGGATGAACTGAGGGTGGTTGGATTTTGATTGCTGAGATTTGCTTTGGGTAATAGGTAGCTGGCGGCTTGCAGTTTGGGGTGGCTTCCACAACACGGGAAGGGTTCTGGGGGTAGGATGTCATCCGTCGAGAGCTGTTCGGAGATTGACGAGCTTCTTGAAATCGGAATGAGATGTAAAGAGGTAATGGTTCTATGGCTTTGTGGTGGCTGTCGAATGGCAGTTTTTGTGGAGCTGTCGGCATCTTCTTGGGGGTGGCTAATCAAGATTATTTCTATGGTTTCGTGTAGCTGAGGAAAGAAAAAGAGTTGTTGAGAGAATCACAGTCCCAAAGCTTTGGCCTGATCAAGGTATCAAAATCTAACTTTATGATTGTAGTGGTTGATCCTGACATATTTTGCGAGTATAGATTTTCACAACGTTTATGTTTCTCCTCTGCAGACGCTAGAGCGTCATGTTAGTTCATTGTCTGAAGCTCGTGCTGAGGATCGAGCTTGCATCAAGCGATTTGAACGGGAGCTGAGTAATTGCTCCCAAGAAATTGGTATTGACTCCCATTTACGCTTGTAATTATGTTGCATTCAACCTTGAGGATATGGACCACTTCTTATTTGATGTTATGTAGAGTTTTAGGTGATTCTCGTCATTAGCTTTGTAAATGAAATTCTTGAATTATAAGAAAGCTTTTTGGTGCACATTATGAACTTGAAAATGGTCGAAATTCTTCTTTTCCCTTTCCTTTCTTGTTAATTTATCGCGCAAAATTCTTCATTATCCTTTTTGTGGTTTATTTGGCAAGTGAAAAGGATTTATACATCACTGTAGATTACCTGCAAGATCAACTTACTTCAAGGGATACAGAGGTGAGCTGTCTCGAGGAGCAAGTACGCATGCTTGAGTTGAGATTGGCAGACATGCAACAAGGACAAGAGGAGGTCGACATGCTCCAACAAGAATTGAGAAGATCTGATGAAGCACGAGATATCCTGTTGCATGAATTAGAGAAAAGAGATTTGGAATACAGCAGTTTTGCTTTATGCATTGAGAAACTAGAGGAGTCTATCTCTTCAATGTCTCTGGAGTCACAATGTGAAATAGAGAGCTTGAAGCTTGATTTGAGGAAATGGGAGCATATGTATTCCGAAACTAATGAAGCCCGAAAGAAAGCTGTACGAGAGAATGAGAGCATGAGTCAATTGTTGGCGGCATTTGGGAAGCAGCTTGAGGAGGCACAAGGGGTCATTAATCACTTGGAGGAGGAAAATAAAGAGCTGAGAGAGAGGCTCCATTTATCAGAAAAGAATACCACAATTTCTGGCATAAATATGGAGGAACTTATTTCAAATTCAAAGTCAACAAATGATGAAGAAAACTCTGATTCAGATGCAAAGGTCTTGTGCAAAGAACCTAGGCACAATCTGTGCACTTGCAGTAAGACAGGGTATGTGATAAATTTCCTGGTTTTTGTCACTGATTGTACGCACCAGTTGATGTTATTAAACCTCAAGAAGAGGAGTTTTTGGGTGTCATGTACTTTAGGGGAAGTCTTCCCAAGGAGCAATCCCAAGCCATGCCGTTGCATAGTCCCGACACGACCCTCAAGGAGAAAATTGAAGGGATGTCTCGCGAAATACGAGATTATGAACTTCTTGTGAAACAGCTTAAGGTGTGGGTCTTTGTTAAGCTTGTTTCCTGAATTGGTTAACTTGTTTGGTTGTGGATGTTGAAGTTATTTTATTTTATTTTCAATCCGGCTTGTAGGAAGAACTGAGACAGGAAAAGTTGAAGGCCAAGGAAGAGGCAGAGGACATGGTCCAAGAGATGGCTGAACTGAGGTATCAAATGACTGAGTTACTCGAGGAAGAATGCAAGCGGCGGGCATCCGTTGAACAGCTATGTCTGCAAAGAATAGTCGAGCTAGAGGCGCAGGTTGCGACACTTTCCATGCTCGTGCTTTATTCATCCTCTCCGATTTTGGCAAATTTATCCTGCATACCGATTCTATTGCTTGCGACTTGTTAAAGGTTCAAAAAGATCAGAGGAACTCGGCCGCCCCGCTTAGTATCGTGAAAGCACAGAGAATTGGCTACTTGTAGGATTTCTTCATTGAAGTGCAATGATCTTTCTTGAAGAATACCCACCGAGGTAGTCTCTCTTCTCCAGTAACCGAGATCTCCCCATGATTATGATTTGTTAGCAGGACAGGATACATGTTATGACCGGGGAGCACTCTGCAAGTATAGATTGTCTCAGGATGTCGGAAGGGGAGATTACATCCCAAATATCATCCTCAATTGCACTTATGTCGTGGCTCTTTCGTGGAGAAGTGAGTTTTGGACTGAATGAACGAGAATATGACGGGCTTGTCTTTGTTTGGTGAGGAAAGAACAGTGGGTCCAACAAGGTCAAATTATCAATCAATTATATCTTGTTCTTTTAGCTCATTTATTCGATTTATCCTAACGTCGATTTATCCTAACGTCGCGGCGTTAAACACCCTTTAAAGTACCTCCCGTCGAATTTTAATCACAAATCAACTCTTCGTCCCAATAATCCTATGAATCAACTAATTGGACTTAACTAAATTCGCCCTCACCACCAAAATATCCAACACAAGTTGACCCAAATCACTTTCACTCTCTTCCAACTTAGTATTGAAAGGCAACATGTTTGCTTCACCGGTTGAACATGTAAGATTTCGATGTACAATAATACATGGGCTAACTTCACCCTCTTCCGGCTTTGGAGTGGTCTCTTTTGGACCATGCCACCTTAAATCGTTTTCCTTGTCTTCAGCTTTTACTCCCTTTAGTCTTCTTCATCCGGCCACACTACACCAATATGAGTCAAACAGTCACTATATTGATGCTGCTTTGGGCATGACCGACTCTCTCATTCATTCATAGTGGAGAGGTCCGACGAAATATCAGTTTTTTTGTTTTGACTACCATAATCTCCGATCATTTTCTTTTAATACCAACATGTAATGCTAGTTAACTCTCACTCCTTACAGATGCAACAAGATGCATTCAAGTTTACTATAAACTTCTCTTCCCTGTGAACAACTTCAAATTGTTCACCGATGCAAGGTTTAAGAACCCAACAAACAGCATTCATCTTCAATTTTTCTATTTTTACCTTAATTTATGTACAAATAACATCTTCTCTACCTTCAATTTATGATCTTATCTCCTCAAAAAATGTTTACAATGGGTTTGAATCTAGCTAATGTAATATAAGTATTAAATATATAAAAGCTGTTGTCGGTTATATCACACTTCACCAAAGTATTAAAGTAAGCATGTCTCGGTTAAATGTAAGCAATAATGAAGTAAGTAAACCTAGATCAAGTAAAATTGAAAATAATATTATTGTAAGTAAAAATTGACCTTGTAGAAATGCCCGAGTCCTTGGTTGAGGAAGCCATCAACCGCAACAAAAGACAACAAACTCATGTTTATCAATGCTTCTTTTAAAAACCTCATGAGTGCTTTTAACAATAGCTCATAAGAACTTATTCAATAACTGTCCTCGGGGTTAAAAATTACACCTAAGGCGTGGTTAAAAATTCCGTATTCTTTATAAATTGAGGGGCATGGTTGATAACAACGTATTTTTTGTAAATTAAGAAGCGCAATTCACGTTGTTTTTTTAAATTTAGGTGCGAGATTGAAATTCGCGTCATCTTTATAAATTAAGGTGCGTAGTTTCCGGTCACGTTTTAGAGACTATTTTAAAAGTTACGAACTCAAATCGTATTACCTAAATTTTTTTTTTAAAGTAATTGTATTTCGATAGAAAGCTTGTACAGCCCACGTCTGTCGAGAAACGAGAAACAGTTTGTCCTTTTTTTTTTTTGTTAGAGGCCGACAGCGACAACCTGCGACGACTTGCTCGCTCAAGTGGAAGTCCGAGGAAAAAAACCCGAGCCGCCCGCCCGACTTTGATCCATTCAAAACGCGCAACTCGCGAGGATTTTTTTCTTTTACCATTTCTTCTCCATCTTCCCTCTTCTTTCCCACCAAAGACTGGTTCCAATCGTCCATCCAAGATAAAAAGTCTTCATCTTTCCCGTCCCTTTTAATTCACTCCATTTCTTTTCCCCCTTCCAGGAAGAACTCGATCCCCCCAGAAAGAAAACAAGTGTTTCTTTTTACATCCTGTTCGAGGTCGTGATCGGGTGAGTTTCACCGATTCTGGGGGTTCGGATCTTTCAGTCGGTTCCCTCTTGTTGGGTTGGTTGTGTTTGGTTTGTGTTTGATGCCCATCTCTGTTGACTATTCTTCTATTGGGAGTTGGTTTGCTTGAATTTGGGGAAGTGGATTCGATCGTTGCTGCGGTTGATGTTTTTGGCCGTTGGGTTAGTTGCATTTGACCAGGACGTGTTTGGGTATGCGGAAAGATTTAACCTTTCTGATCCAGTGCTTATGACGGCATGATCAGTTTGGTATTATTTCTGCAGAGGAGTTGGTTGCGCGTTTCTTGTGATCTAAGGTTTCCGAAAACACCTGGGATTGCGATTTTCTTTTGTGTGAATTGATCTAGAGTCAAACTTTTAAGAAAGAGGAATCTTCTGGCGTTTACCAGGTTCTCGATTAGATTATTAAGAATGGATGAAGCATCCTGGTGCATCTCTGCGTCTGTACCTCGATAGGGATTGGGTCAACATTAAGAATGGATGAAGCATCCTGGTGCATCTCTGCGTCTGTACCTCGATAGGGATTGGGTCAACAGAGGCAGTCCTCTTATCAGGAATGAAGACTTCTGGCACAATTTGAATCTTCAAGCACGTTCATTAGAATTGATGAAAATGTGTTCTGAACAGATTATATATTGTTAATTAGTACGTGGTATCTTGGATCAGTGGAGTTGGGCGTTCTAAATAGGTGACACTAGTGTTTGCCTTAGGTTCCAAGTTCCAATATCTTGATAGAAACAAATTTCCAGAACTCATCAGTTTCTGGAGCTTGGCTAACTTCTGCGTTGTTAATTGCAGGTTCTGAGGGTTCCTTTTGCTACTGTAACCAAAAGAGATGTTTGGCCGGAAGAAATCTCCTCAAAAAGTGATTATGTTGAAGCATAATTCTGCTAACCCTGGATTTCCAGCATCTTCGGGCTCTAACCCTTTCGATTCTGATGATGAGTTTGATACGAAACAAAAGATCGGTACCTCCCGCCGATCATCTTCTGAACCAATATTGAAGCCACCAAAGTCAAGCAACAACCCCTTCGGGGATCAGGGAGGAAGAAGAATCCCTACTTCTTCGAATTCCAGTTCACTCTTCTCCTCGGCAAGAAACAACTACAAAAATGATTTCCGTGAGTCCGGAGGGTTGGAGAACCAATCCGTGCAAGAGCTTGAGAACTATGCCGTGTACAAGGCCGAAGACACGACGAAGGCAGTGAATAACTGCTTGAAGATTGCTACAGATATGAGAGGAGATGCAGCCAGGACGTTGGTTTCACTGCATCAGCAGGGAGAACAAATTACCAGGGCCCATACCGTGGCTGCTGATATGGATCATGATCTCAGTCGGGTAATGACCAGTCCCATTCTCTCGAGTGATTCTATGGCTTGGCAGGGTCTGAGGTCTAATAAGACAATATTGTGCTGTTGCTTCTGCAGGGTGAGAAGCTCCTTGGGAGTCTTGGAGGCCTGTTTGAGAGGAAGTGGAAGCCGAAGAAAACGCGTCCCATATCAGGGCCTACTATTACCAGATGTAATAAAACAAATTCTCTTAAGCTTTGTTTGTCGAAAGACCTCCCTTACGTGATACCATTCCTATTGTAACAAACACTTATGAGATTTCCTGTTGATATGGTTTCTGCAGATGATGTACAGAGTAAGGGGAGTGCTAGTACTATAGAACAAAGGGAAAAGTTGGGACTGACTTCTTCAGCTTCCAAGCAACAACCTAAATCTAGGGTCCCCACTCATGATCCTGCAGACTCAGTCCAGAAAGTTGAGGTCTGTTGTCCGAGCGACCAACCATTTTTGTAATCGTGATTTCCTTCGTATGTGGTCTTTCCTATGAGTTTTAAGCCTCTCATTTCAAACAGGTTGAAAAGACAAAGCAAGACGATACGCTGTCGGAAATCAGCAACATCTTGGGTGAACTGAAGAACATGGCAATCGACATGGGAACCGAAATAGAATGGTCAGTGATAAGCATATTGCCTGGCGAGATCATAATCAAATTATCTATAATCCATGTGAAAGAAAGCAGCTAACTAATATGCACATGACTGTTGCAGGCAAACTAAAGCCTTGGATGGCTTCGATCATGATGTTGATGTGATCAGTGACCGGGTTGGACAAGCCAATAGGCGGGGCCGTAAGCTGCTCGGGAAGTGAACCCGGGTGTTCGCCAGAGCCCTGAGGCTAGCTATAATTGCTTGTTGATCCAGCTTCCATTTGTTGATACGTCCCCGGAACTGCACATGCCTTACGACTACTAGTTTAATAAAAGGCACGACCTTTTTCTGTGAATCCAAGTCCAAAGACTCGATCTTTATTACCTACAGAGAACAAAGTTACGTTTTACAAATACAAGCATCTCCTCGAAAAGTCCCGTGAATACAGCCCCAATCACAAACCCTAACCCCAATTGGGGCGCCACATTGCCTCAATCGCCGGAAGAGCCTCTGACTTCCATGATGCTCTTGACCCCGGGAGCGTACATCGAGTACACAACCGACTGCCGCTTGGCGACCTGGAGCTGGTTCCTCCCATCGGAGTACGAAGCGACGACGGAGGACGCCTTCTCGAGCGACTTGTTCTCCCGGAACGCGTCGATGGTGCGCCGTCTCACGTACTCCCTGATGTTGTAGTCACTGAATTCGCGAGCCGTGCGGAGGAGCGATCGGAAGAGGGAGAGTACCTCCGATCGCGACGGTGCCGCCGACGAAGCCATCGCCAGATACAAAACCGCGAGACAGAGAATTTATTAATCACTGTTGGAGAGGTTTTTAAATATACAACTTATAATAAAAAAAAATGACCAAAATAACGGAGACAGAGGAATTCTTTGATTTTGTTATTAGATTAAAAACGGGAAAAAAAATCGAAAAAGACATTATGAAACGAGGATAAACGGAAAATTAAGTCTCCTTGATAGATAAGATTTATTATAAGATTGCAGTCCTCCTTTCATCCTCTCTGGACCAATATCAAGCGAGAGAGGGAGACTATAATCTCAGGTTCAGAACCTCCCCCAGAGGCGCCAGTGGAGACGTCCTCGACGATGTCATCTCCTCGTAGGGGGGTGTTGGTGACTCCTGTGAGACCAAGCCCTCCTGGAGTGCGACCAAAGCCGCCTTCCTCTGTTGTTTGCGTTCCCGCCAGCTCCTCAGCTCGTCTTCTGCCAGAGCTTGGGCCCTCTCGGCTGCCTCCGCCCTTGTAATTGCCTGCACGACCCTAGTCCTGAACTCCCCGACCTTCGCCTGCGCGATTTCTAGGTCCCTCTTCAGTGCCTGCACCTCGTAATTGTTGGTAGCCTCCGCTGGCATTACCGGAATGTCGTCCACCTTCTTGCCTTTCACAGTCAATGCCATATATTCCTCCAGTGAGATAGTGATTTGGGCCTCCGCCTCGGTCTCAGCATTTTCCACTTCACATGCCTCGCTCGTTGCATGCTCAGAGTATTCCTCATGGGAGGTTGGCTGTTCCTCTTGAGGTTTCGCCTCTTCAGTCTCAACTGCTTTTGTTAAGCTCTCGTCCTCATTCTTGACTTCATCCACTTCTGCAGCCAACTGCTGTACAGTGAGTGTGAGACCAGTTCTCATGCCTTCAGCTTTAATCTTTGCTGCTGCCTCTGGAGCAGCAAGCCTCAACCTGGTCTGGTGCAGCTTGGCCTTCAGCATTGCTATCTCAACTCGAGCTTGAGTTGATCGATCCTTGAAATCCAACAACTCAATCTGTGCACTTTGATACTCTTTCCTCACCCTGAGCATTTCACGAATCATCTGGCTGCCCTTTTCTTTAGATTTGGCAACCTCTGTTCTCAGCAAATCTAGTTCAGCCTCCAATGTGTTGGCATGAACAACATGGTTCGAAATCTCTTGTTCCTTTGCTTCCAATTCTCCATTCAATTCTTCTGCATACTTCTTGGCTTGGGCAACATCTTCCTTGAGTGAGCTGATGATCAGATCTGATTCCTTTAGATCCGACTGTAATGACTCAATAGTCATGGATTTTGACACAATCTGAGCCTCCAATTCCTGCCTAAGATGTAGCTTCCTTCCCATTTTAGCCAATTGCTTCTGCATAGTCAGCGCAGCCGACCTTGCTAGCTCTAACTCGGCAATTTTCTCCGACAAGATTCGAACTTTCTCCTTTTCTGCCTCTGAAGCATCCGCTTTCAACACACAAATCAATTCTTCGAGCTCCTCCCCGCGTTTCAGAAGCGACTCCCTTTGCTCCTTTTCCACATTGGCCAAATTTTCCATTGCTTCTGCTCGATCCATTGCCTTGTTTTTTGACTCGCGCTCTTGGACAATTACTGCTTCCATGCTAAGTTGCTCCTCTCGCGTAGCTTTTAGCTCTTCGAGAAGCTGCTTGTTGGCATCAGTAGATTCGGATAGACAGGAGGTGGTTTCCTTCAATTTGTGCTCTAGGTCCTCTATACGGGCTTGAGCTTCCCGTAATTCTCCCATAGAGAAATCACACTCAAGCTCAGACTTCATCAGTAGGCTGGAAAGTTCCTCTGTTCTCTCATCAAATTGTTGCAGTTTGAGAAGGGCCTGCATGTAAGCAGACTCCTTCGCTTTGAGCTGCAACTTGCAGCCAGCCAACTCATTTTGCAGGACTTCCAATCCTTCCTCATCAATCTTCCCCTGATATCAGTGTAAGAAGCAATTAAAATAGGCTTTTAACCAAGGGTGTGTTTGAAAGAAGGGGAGGTGAGATTTTAAATTATGTAAACAGGAAAATTTATTTTTTTCTGAAAATACATGTTTCCCCTATGTTTCAGCCCTAATCAAACAGAGCCAAAAGGTTCTTGACAAAGGAAACGATCAAAGCTGGATTGACAGGGTCCTCGCCTGAGGACACCCGGTAATGATCGATTGCTATTGTCTAAGGAGCTTCTTAATAATCTTTTCGAATAAACATTGTGGAGTTAAAGTTATCAGCAAAACAAGTTTCCACACCGCCAAGCAATCAATACCAGCCAATATTCATTATAACAGAAGTTCTTATTCTTCTTCGTTCGAGAAGTTTTTTAATAACCAATTCTCGATCACAGTTTACAACCAATCATTTTTACGCCGTATTTTCAACCAGCTCTCCCTTGGATTCTTTGGATCACCAATAAATTCTCAGTTCGCTTCCGTTCCAGTAAAGAGACCATTCAACTTACACCGGATGACCGCTTTGGCTCCTCGGGCAACAAAATCACCTCTTGCACCGATTCCATCAGCTTCGTGTCAACTTCATCCATAATCCCCTATCCTGCGCAAGAAGAACAACATACAAGAACCGGTC
Organism: Melastoma dodecandrum; assembly: GCA_029817715.1. Taxonomy (NCBI): domain Eukaryota; kingdom Viridiplantae; phylum Streptophyta; class Magnoliopsida; order Myrtales; family Melastomataceae; genus Melastoma; species Melastoma dodecandrum. The sequence continues at coordinate 3,836,724 of JARUPY010000397.1, read as the reverse complement.
AAGCATATCAACAACCACCAAAAGGGCGGCTACCGAAATCAATACCCAGATCAAGAAACCCCCGGGAAGTCAAAAACTCAAAAAACAAAGGGTACCCTCGAGGTATTTCATCGAACAACTACGAGGCAACCGGTCAAATAAAAATCCCTACCCTTCCCTTCCCTTGGGCAAACAAAACCCCAAACCGTCACCGCGGAAGACGACCAAACTGCTGACCCGTGGACATGATTTCGGCGATAAATGAGAAGGGGACCAATCATAAATTAATCCGAAAAGAGGCGATTCGTCAAAAAATATGGGGGATTGTCGGGACGCAAGATCTTAGGGCATGACGACGGGTGGAGTTGCCCGGGGAGGGAGGGGTGGTGTCTTGTGGCGAACGAGGGAGGTTTCTATCTCCTCCTCCCATCATCATTCATTCTGAGAGAGAGAGAGAGAGACGTTCACTAGACGTAAATCTGGGCTCGACTGATCCGGTCCTCGTGGGATTATCTTTTCCTAATCCAAAAGATTTACTTTATTGGGCCGAATCGGGCCGAGCCCAGTCTATTATATTTGGGCTTGGGTGCTCATTGGGTGTTAGCCCGGCTCGTATAAAATAAAATTGGATTCGACCTTCGTATTAGATCAGATTTTCGATACAGTAAGGCAAGAAAAATTAAAATTGGTCGGCCATCGTATATAAATAGCTACGCTCGACTCCGGCGACCTCGTCTCGTGTCGTTTTCCTCTCAATCTGTCCTTACTGCCCTAGTTCGAATCGGAGTGAGATGTCGGACGAGGAGCATCACTTCGAGTCCAAGGCTGATGCTGGGGCCTCCAAGACGTACCCGCAGCAGGCCGGAACCATCCGCAAGAACGGTTACATCGTCATCAAGAGCCGCCCTTGCAAGGTGAGGGATGCGTTGTCGATGAGATCTGGTCGTGGCCTTTTTTTGTGGGTTGTTGTTAGTTCGATTATTGCGACCGCGTTGGATCGAGCTGCGGGCGGAACTGATTGCGGAGCGGTTTCGTGTCGATTTTAGGGATTTTGTCGTTGTTTTAGGGTTTGTGATGCGATTGAGTTGAGTTCTCCTTTTTCCTCGTTGCGTCGTTTAGGGAATTCGGGGCGATCGAGAGTTGGTGTAGATGAAAGGGAGAAGTAGATGTTGTTACTGTTATGTTAGTGTATGGAACTGAGAAATCTAATCACTTGATTGAACCATGTGGATGGATATCTTCGAGTTGATCATAGTTCTGTTTCCACTGCCTGAGAAAGTTTTCCATGCAGATATGTGGGGGATCTGAGATTTCTGATGGGATAATCTGAGAGATTTTGGATGTGTTGAAATTTTTTAATTGTATATTATCCAGGTTGTTGAAGTTTCCACTTCCAAGACTGGTAAGCATGGTCATGCGAAATGCCACTTTGTTGCTATCGACATCTTCAATGGCAAGAAGCTCGAAGATATCGTTCCCTCGTCCCACAACTGTGATGTGAGTAATAATATCATATGAAATTATTTTCGGATGATTTTTCATTTCGTTAATCTCCTGCACTTTCTCTATGCAGGTTCCCCATGTCAATCGCACCGACTATCAGCTGATTGATATCTCTGAGGATGGATTTGTACGTCACTTCTCAACGTTCCTCCTCTTTCTCGTAAAAGAATTGTGTAAATTCAATTATTCAGTCAAGCTCTGCCTTTGCAGGTGAGTCTGCTGACTGAAACTGGAGGAACAAAGGATGATCTCAGGCTGCCAACGGATGAGACTCTGCTGGCTCAGGTGGGTGTTGATGTACGAAAATCTCTTGGTTCAGTTAGAACCATTGACATGGATGTTTAACCCTACTCATACTGGCAGATCAAGGATGGCTTTGCGGAGGGTAAGGATCTGGTGGTGACTGTCATGTCCTCCATGGGGGAGGAGCAAATCTGCGCTCTCAAGGACATTGGCCCGAAGTAGTCATCCCGATTTTCTTCGTGTTGTTGTCCAGTTAAATCGACGGATTTTCCCCAATATCTCCAGACTATTGGGGGTTATTTATTTTGCTAGCATCATCTACTTTTATTCAAAAGAATCCTCTTTTGGATTGGTGAGTTCTAAGCTTGATTTGTACACCCACCATTTGTCCTCAGTTTCTAGGAATTCTGTGGATTCAGAACCCGTGTGAATTTTGTATTGGTTAATGGCAATGCTTTAATTTCGAGGTTGATGAATTTGTGAGTAATTACGCGCTTAGTTAACATCTCCTGAAGATGCGGTTTAGAGTTTAGACTAATTTGTAATAACGACGAAAATTGAGGACAATTCGGTAATTTTACGGGAAAGGGAAAACGCCAGCCGAGGCCGAGGTTTTTTTTGTCGTGCGCTCGCGCACGGTCTCGATCGTCCGATGAGCGCCCCCAACAGCCGCCACCCGTCGCCGGAGCGCGGTGGCGAGGAGAGGCCGAGGTTCTTCGACCAGAAGGCCAAGAGTCGGTGCTGGTCGAAAGCGGATGTTGTCCCCGGGAGGCACCCGGACCGATGGCGGAGGGACGCGGCGGGGAACGTGGTGTGCAAGCGCTTCTGCAACTGCCAGGGCTGCCTCTGCTTCGAGTACGACCACATCGTTCCCTTCTCCAAGGGTATGCTGTACGTTCTGTTTGCTCGCTTATTTGTGTTGGTTTGGTGATGGAGCTGTGTTCGACTTAATCGGAGCGGAAATAGCCTGAGCGTCCGCTCTTGCTTTTCTTGAATTTGAATTGAAGCGGAAGCAGAACAAAAGTCCGACTAGAACTCGAAGAAATCGACGATGATTGGGCCCCTCGGAGTTCGATTATTGTGCTTTTACTTTTTACCTGAGATTATGTCTTTGTTTCAGTGCTCTATTTTCTTTTCCATTTTTTGGTCATTCTACAAAAGGAAGTGAGTTGGTGATATCTCCTTGGACTTCCTTTGCTGTGATAGGTCGAAGCCGGTTCCCATTGTTATCTTGGAGCCCTGGTTTGAGTTTTGTTCGAGTTTGACCGATGTAGTTAACCATAACATTATGTGTTCTGATGCTGCGAGTTGTTGAATGTCAGAAACTGTGAGACATTAGGACGATGAAATGGGTAATAGAACTGGTGGGTCTGACCAATGTTTTGGCTTGGCATTGCTTGCATGAAGCTTCCGCTGTTGGCGTATTTTACACGGTCTTGTGTGTCTCATTGCCATAGGTGGGGAATCTACTGCTGATAACTGTCAGATTCTTCAAACAAGGGTTAACAGGTTTAAATCTGACAAGATCGAGGTGGATGCAACTCAACTCAAAGGCTACTCTTGTGACCTCAAATTTACTGGTACTTTTTGGCCCCTTACACATTTTCTGTAAGACTTGAAATTTCATATTATCAGCAGTCTGTTGCCCAATCAGATCACATGCTAAAAGCAAGCAGTTTTGAGGATATAATTGCATGGTTTATATGGACTTCGTTTTCTTTAGTCATGGAGATCATTGGTTGTAGATAAAGAGCTTGACATAATCGAGATGGCTGTATATGGGGATGTGATTCGGCCAGGGAAACAATGCCGTTGTAGAACGGTTGCAGAAATGCTTGGTAGATACAAGTCCAAGGACAATGTGGCTGCTTGCCAGCTTCCTTCCGCCAGTGAACCCTTATAGATGGATTTGTGGACAAAACTTTCCGGTTAGTGCTTGCTGGGTATCTAAAACTAGGGCCCTTATCATTTCCCTGACATTATACTTGCGGCCAGTGAATGGTGGTCCAATTTGTTATGGATAGCTGAAACTATGTTTACCATCATTGAGTTTGGTAAAAATGGGATGGACTGTTACTATTTACCGACTTCCTTTTTCAGATGCTAAGCATTGACTAATTCTCAAAATTAGTGGACCATTAGGTGACCGATCCTTTGACAAAACCCAGAAAGGCCAGAAAGGTTTGACAAAGAACCAGCATCATCCTTCATCATGGTTCTGGGGTCATGATTCGTTAGGAGTCATAATCATTTGTCAAGCACTGGCCTAAAAAGGGCAGTAGAAAAGGTAACTTTTCTCCCTTGCCTTCCTTTTCATGCGGAGGGATCCCTAGGCAGAGTAGAACTCAACCATCCATCATCTGTCCCAGGAGAACTTTATCATTGTTCATAATAATCCACTGATGTCGTGGCTTGTGGGAGAATTTCTCATTCCCTTTCTGCTTGACCCAATAGAGGCAAGAGGCATTTGGTCTTGGGGATGACTGACTAGGATGTGTGCTGTCAAAACAATTCAGAATGAGGTTGTAGCTGCTGATCCATTGACTGAGATTAGGAAAAGGGTTAGACAAACCTATACATTTTAACAGTGCTATCTGTGGTTTTGGGAAAGGAAAACCTAATGCTGTGAAAGTATCTTAGCTGAGACAGTTTTCTTTTTCTGCAATGCCAATGCCAGGCCTGCAATGCTGTGTCTGTCTCCCCCCCATCCACCACTCACTACTTGGGTTCTCATCAAGATCAGGCTTTTTCTTTTTACCTTTATTATTTTTCGTACCATGATTTGTTCCCCCCCCCCCCCCTCCTTTTCTCTGTGGGTCTAGGTAGCTTTTAGGAAAAAGAAAAAGGATTAGTGCGCATGATTGTGGTTTCTTTAATGTTGCATTTTTTCACGCTAGGAGTGGTGTGTGTGTGTGTGTGTGATTCGGCTCCCTGTCGGGGGCATTACATCTACATGCTTAAACAACCTGCTTTCTTACAAGAACGCATTTTTGCCCTTCATGTCTTCCTCGTAGCCAAGGACGTGGAATGTCTCTGAAAGTAATGAATGCCGTGATGCACGTCTAGGTTTTAATTCAGTTAATATGACCTGGGTTGGTCTGGTTTGAACTTTTCTGGTAGATTCTGTCCTTATCATCCCATAAATGTGGGGTTGAATTCCCTGATTAGTTAGTTTTGAAAGGAAAAGAAAATACTTGTAGTTTAGTGTTGGACAAGTCAAAGCCCCTCTGAAACAAATGGTCGTGTTCGGTGTGTGTGTTTGTGTGTATGTTCACGAGTTGTAGGGAGGAGGAGACAAGATACATCAATAAATAATCTGTTTTTTTCATCTGTAGAGTTGACCCCCTCTAGATGTGGCCTGCGTTCGAATTTTTTTTATTGTTGTTATAATTGTGGGTTTTGGGGACCCTTTTTCATTTTTTTTATTATCTATTTTTAATTTATTTTTTAATACGAAGTTTTTTTTTTTTAATATCCTCATATTTCTCTGTCTTTTAATCAATTGCTGTTGTTGGCTTCCATCCTCTTCCACTTTGCTTTCCGAAAAGGACCCTTTCACATCGCAACCCCCAGACGAAAAAGACAAATGGGGGAGAGATCTTTTTCATCATTCTTTTCTTTTTTAGAAATCTAAACAAACCAAAAACAGGGAAAAGGTAAATAAAATAAAATAAATAAAACGAGTAAAAAAGCATGTATCGAAAGCATATATATCTCATGTTAAAATAGAAATATTGTAGCTTTAAAAAAACCGTGAAATATAGTTTCACTTTTTAAAGCTTTTTTAATATAGTTCTTATGTCGCAGTTAGAAAATACTTAATTTATAAAGAAAATATTGTTTTCTATCGCGACACTAACTTGGAGGACGCGATTACACATTGACACATGCAGGAATTCAAATCATTCCCCTTCTTCACTTTGATCTTATGTATTATTTGCATTCAAGTAACAAAACTCTTTCTAACAGATGATATTTCTGATTGGTTTATATATTCAAGGTAACACACTTTTTTTATTTATTTTTAAATTTCAAACCACCTGCACGTCCGGACAAAATAATCTAGAACAGAACTGAATTTTCAAACGTATCTTGACTGCTGTTGTTGTTGTTTATTTGTTTCTCGGTGTATTCTGTCGTCCCTCCCCCCATGGAAAAGGGTAAGAACTCCCCAATTCCGACAAAACCACGACACCTAATAAACGTAAACCAAACCAAACCAAATCAATCAGTTCGGTTCGGTTGACACCACCGTTGTCGTGAAAACCCAGGGAAAACGAACACAAACAGAACAGCTCTGTCCCCATGAAATCTGAATACCCTGTTTCTTTTCTTCCCACTTCCCCGCAATCCCCGGCCAAAAGGCAAAAGAAATTTAATATTTTTTAAACACGAAATGGAAACCCATTTTAATTTTTAAATGAATGAATTCCACACAGAAAACCCATCATAAAGATCCAACCTTTAATATCATTTTTGTTTTGATTTCATGGAATTAACGAGAATCATGGTGTGTGTGTGTGTGTGGGGGGGGGGGTTTGGTTTGGGTTGGGTTTGGCCGTTTGGGTTGGTGTTGAGTTCTATCTTTAGCCTCTCGGTATAAAAGAAAGCCAGACCAACGCCCCTGAATTTTGATTTTTCCTCATTCCAATTCCCACCCTTTTTTTTTTGCGGCTTGGGATTTTTCTTTTGGTTTAATCTGGGTGTTGGTTTTGTCTGTCTGTGTGTTTGTTTCTTCGTTGTTTCTGCCGGGTCGGGCAGGGAATTGCGCATGATCGCCGGCGACGGCGGCGTGGGAGGAGAGTTGACATGGGTTGTGTGAGCTCCAAGCAGGCGGTGACCGTTACTCCGGCTTTCGACCACTCCGGCCAATTCAAGGATAAGGCCGGCGGTTTTGTTGTCGGGAAGGATGGCTGCGGCAGTCGGAGCAATGCGGGTTCTGGACGTGTGGATTCGGGCCGCGGCGGCGGGGGAGGGTGGCTGGGAGTTGATGAGAGGCAGAACGATGCGACGTCAGGTCGTGTGAAGGACGGGGGTAGCGGCAGGGTGGCGGACACGGAGTCGACTAGCTTTAGGCTGGGGAATTTGCACAAGTACGTCGAGGGGGAGCAGGTGGCGGCTGGGTGGCCGGCTTGGCTAAGCGCCGTAGCCGGTGAGGCAATCCAGGGGTGGGTGCCGTTGCGCTCTGACGGGTTCGAGAAGTTGGAGAAGGTAAACGAATGGAATTATACTTCGAGCTTAATCATGGGTAGTTTGCATTGTTCACGGCTTGCTCGATCGAGCTTGAAGCCTTGTCGAACTTTCCGTGGTCGATCAGAAACCCCGAGATTAGTGTTTGAATGTTTCGTTTAGCTCAAAAGTAGTTCAAAAACTTGTTTAACTTTAATTATCATGACAGATAGGGCAAGGTACTTACAGTAGTGTGTTTCGAGCTCGGGAGCTCGACACGGGAAACATTGTCGCTCTAAAGAAGGTTCGGTTCGACAACTTCGAGCCCGAGAGCGTGAGGTTCATGGCGAGGGAGATCATGATACTCCGCAGACTCGACCACCCCAATATCATGAAACTGGAAGGGATAATTACTTCCAGATTATCGTGTAGTATCTACCTCGTGTTCGAGTACATGGAGCACGACATAACTGGGCTCCTGTCTCTCCCTGACGTCAAGTTCGGCGAGGCCCAGGTCAGTTTGTCGTCTCGTTGGCGTAAACTTGTGCCAGTTAATCCTTTTAGTCTCAATTGTTGGTCATTATGCAGATTAAATGCTACATGAAGCAATTGTTATCTGGGCTCGAACACTGTCACTCCCGAGGTATTATGCACCGGGACATCAAGGGGTCGAACCTTCTCGTGAACAATGAAGGGATACTAAAGCTGGCCGATTTCGGATTAGCAAATTACTGTAGTCCTGCCTGTAAGCAACCTTTGACTAGTAGAGTCATCACCTTGTGGTACCGGCCCCCCGAGCTGCTCCTTGGTTCGACGGATTATGGAGCATCGGTCGACTTGTGGAGCGTGGGCTGTGTCTTTGCTGAAATTTTCCTCGGAAAACCTATTCTCCAGGGGAGAACTGAGGTATCCAGTTCTTGCTGTAAGGTCTTGTTCGGGTTTCGACAAAGGATTCTTGCTTTGGTTGGAAGTTCGAACTTGTGGTCGTTTCTGTAGGTTGAACAATTGCATAAGATATTCAAGCTCTGTGGGTCTCCCCCTGAGGACTACTGGAAAAGAACACGACTCCCACACTCAACGCTTTTCAAGCCTCAGCAGCCTTATGATAGCTGTCTCAGGGAAAGTTTCCGGGAGTTGCCATTGGCCGCGGTGGATTTGATCGAGACTCTTCTTTCAGTCGAACCTACCAAGCGCGGGACAGCCTTGTCAGCTCTTTCTTCCGAGGTACACAGGCTTATTCTCTGGATCAGGATATGTTTGCCAAACTTTCCCGCTTATGAGTTAGATTGATCCTTTCGCAGTATTTCAAGATGAAACCTTATGCGTGCAATCCGTCGAGCTTGCCTATGTATCCACCAAGCAAGGAGATCGACGCAAAAAATAGAGAGGAAGTGAAGAGGTGAGGGCCATGCCCTTACATTTAGCCGATATCACGAAACCATTTCTTGTTTGCTCATGTTATTACGCCGAAGGAACTAATGAACGGTTACCAATCCAGGAAAAAGGGCACGGGGAGATCGCGAGGACCTGATGCTATTCGGAAACCGTCCCGAAAGTCTTACGGAAGCAGTAAATTGGCTCCTGCGGAGGTAAGCTCAGTCAGTTCAGTTTATTCTCATTGAGAAAATTTGTATTATGGGGACCAAAGGATTTCTCATTAGAATCTTCCCCTGTTTTCTCAGGATTTCCGATCCAATACCTGGGTCGCCAGTAAAGCGGAGGATAACGTCGCTGGCCCACACGCTCGTCGGGAAAGGAAAACAATGTCCGGCTGGGAAGCCCCAAAACCGTCGCTCGATCTACTTGAGGACGCGTCTCATGCCAAGAATGCTTCTCACGGAGATGTTCCCTTCTCTGGCCCATTACAAGTATCTTCGTCCAGTGGCTTCGCTTGGGCTAAAAGGCAAAAAGACGAGGCTTCTGCTCGATCCCATGTTCGATCAACTTCAAGGAGTCAGATCGGGCTCGAACCTTCGAATCTGTTGCAACCTAGGGACAGCAAAATCATCCAGTTGCGACATCATGAAAATGGCAACCTTCCCGAGGCTGCTCGCATAAACTCCAGGGAACGGCATCTGTTCGACTCGGTAACAACTTTGGATCAGAGCCGGTGGTGCAGGATTGAACGCCCGGATTCGTTCGATACCTCAGATGAATACCATTCCCAGGAGCTGTCGTTGGCGGTTTATCTAAAGGAGGGCTTCGTGCCGAAGAGGAACGACGCGGTAACTTCAGTTGCTAGCACAGCCTCTTAATCAAAGAATCCCGATCATTAACGTTTGTCTATTGCAGAGTTATCAAAATCATGGGGACAAAATTGAGTTCTCCGGCCCACTGTTGAGTCAATCATATAGGATCGACGAGCTCTTGGAGAAGCACGAGAGGCATGTCCGACAGGCGGTTCGGAGGTCGTGGTTCCAAAAAGGTAATGCAAGTTGGCTTTCTTCCGGCCAGGACTCTGGGAAAACTTGTAATAGTCATGACTGTGTTCCCTCTTTTGCAGCTAAGAAAGAGGGGAGATGACGGGAATTCTGCCATGAGGGTCTCCCCTAAGCGGTTCGATGGAGCTAGATACTGATACGAGTGCCTCCTCTGATGAAGAGTCAGCGGCATCCGCCATCCATCGAACAGGGTCCTTCTTGACTGCGTGGAAATAGAGCCGGCGGTCGGGGGGGGCGTAGGATAACGGAGGGAGGAAAGGCAGGCAGGCAGGCGAGAGGGAAGGGAAGGGTGCTCGGAGGATGTCATGTGTGTATCAGTTTGTAGTTGTTTCTCAGGAAATCGACTTCTGCTTTCCGGTTTGTGTCTCTGGAATCACTCTCAATGTTTTGTTGAACCAGCATTGCATTCTCTGTACAGTCTTTTTCTTTATGACAGCAACCACACTTCCCAATTCCCCTTGTCTATCTTCTTCGCAATCTAAAACCCATTTCTTCGTCAGAGAACACATCACAACACTAGCATGTGGCTATTCTCCCGCACGGGACGACAAGTCCGCATGTACAAATCTTTTTTTAAAATTAGTCATAATAATGTATAAAAAAATTAACCGAAATTAGTCATAACAACAATTTGATTTTGTTCTCTTTCGATTTTTTTAGTACACTATTTGTACAACAATGTACAAAAATTATATTGTAATCCATTAGTAAGGTAGAAACACAGTAAAATTTATCAAACTTTTTTAGTAATGATCCGATGGCTTAGTACTTTGTTAGAGGATGAACATCAATGGGCTTAGTATGATTATACAATACTGTACTATACGATTTACTAAATTGTATTGTACATTTACGATACGGTACAATACGATTTACTAAATTTTTTAATAATGTACAGTACCGATATACAGTTTACCAAAAATTTTTAGTAATTTACTATTCTGTATTGTATAATACGATTTACTATATATTTTAGTACATTTACAATACGGTACAATACGATTTACTAAACAGTAAAATGTACTAAAAATTCTTAGTAATGGCCCAATGGGCTTAGTAATTTGTGATACGAATGAACAGTGATAGGCTAGTACATTTGTACAATATTGTACAATACGAATTACTGAAAATATTAGTAACTTACGATACGGTACATTACCATTTACTGAATTCTTTAATATTTTACTGTACCGATATTCTAAAATTTTTAGTAATTTTCTAGGATTTTAGTATCTTCTGGTAAATGTATAAAAGAATTTAGTAAATCGTATTGTACCGTATCATAAATTTATAGTATAATACTAAGAAATATAGTAAATCGTATTTTACCGTAACGTAAATTACTAAAAAATGTTGCAAATCATATTGTACAGAATTGTACAAATGTACAAGCCCATCACTGTTCATTCATCTTACAAATTAATAAGCCCGTTGGGCCGTTACTAACAAGTTTTTAGTATATTTTACTATTTAGTAAATCATATTGTACCGTACTGTACATGTACTAAAAAATTTAGTAAATAAAATTGTATAAAATAGTAAATTACTAAAAAGTTCAAATAGACTACTAATAAATTTAGTACATAGGTACTGTACATTACTAAAAAATTTAGTAAATTGTATTGTACCGTAGAGTAAATTAGTAATAAATTTAGTAAATCGTTATTGTACAAATGTACTAAGCCCATTATTGTTTCGTCCTCTTACAAAGTACTAAGCTCGTCGGATTATTACTAAAAATGGTTCGATAAATTTTACTATTTTGTAATTTACAAAATGATTATTTGTACATTCTTGTACAATACTGTACTAAACAATCGGAAGAGTACAAAATGCATTTGTTTTTATGATTAATTTAATTTAAAAATTTTTTACCTGCAGACTGAGAGTTCCGTGCACGGAAGAATAGCCGCTTCCCACAACCACAACACACTGTCATGTCCTCCCCCACAATGGGCTCCTTCTATGAGGGAACCTCACAAGATACAAATTTGTCAACTTGTACCATAATTTCAAGGCCCATATGGATTACCCATTTAAATCATTTCCAGAACAAAATGGAATCAAGTGAGATGGAAACAAACAAGCTTGTTGTTGATTTTAGCCCAATTCTTTCTTCTTTTTTTATGTCACAACAAATCAATTATTTTATGGGTTATGTTGTGTCATGTCAGGTAATGATTCAACTCTCTTCCCCTCCCACCCACTAAACTGCAAGGAGATAGACACCCAAAAACTTCTTAGTAACCTCCACATTACTAGATGTTAAGAAAACTACTTTGTCCTAACCCAGATTTTAATTGACAATGACACCCACCAGAAACATCTAACCTCATAGGGCGAGGGAGAAGGGATGTGTGGAGTCAAATATCAAGAATGTCTTTTTGTAGGCCTAACATCCTTGTCGTGTCTCATGCAAAATCTTGCTTTGTGGATGGAACTTGGTGGGATGATGGGATTTGGGTTAATCAAATCCACATTGCAAACTTCCAACTCATAATTAATCCAATGGGGGCAGTTGTTAATGTGATAATTATTGACTACTAACTGATAATGACCACGGGTTCAATATAGATTAACCTAACCCCAAGAGAAAATTATGGGATCATTTGCTCAAGGCCCCCATGAACAAACTACAAAAAAACAAACAGATATGAAAGTGGTCCTCCCTAGGGGGCAGGTATCTCTATTATCTCTTGGGACTGGACCATCTAGATGACAAAGAGAAATGGCACAACAAGATGAGGAGGGGATTGGTGGACTTTGATTTTAGATATCACTTTTTTCACACAATCTCTAGTGTTTGCTTCTTCTTGGATGGATGAAATTGGATTACAAAAGTGCCCCCCTTTCAACTCGTCTCCTCCCACATTCTCAGACAAGTGGGAAAGAAAGGATGTAAAGGAACAAAAAATGGCAATTAGTGTGAGGCCAAGGAAATAAAATTTTTCATGGGTTGGGGTTGGGAGGGACTTAAGATTTGGATGACACCCACAAAGGGAAGATTTTTCTATAGAAACTCACGAGAATGTGTGATCGAGTCTTATTTAAGTGTGCGGGGATTGAGGCTTTTATGAAATGTCTCCTAATCATATGATTCATAACCCGCCCAAAACAATGACTTCCCACCACCTTTTTGTTTTTCCAAGTTCCCCTACATGAAAGCGACTAACTCATGGAGGGAAATGATATGGGCTGAACACAAGTGAAATGTTATTAGGATAAGATGTTTGTTGTGGAGCTTGTTTTCGACCCAAATATCGTTGTCCTAAAATGGGGTAGGGTCGCCGGAGGGAATTTAAGTGGTTGGAGATCATCACTGATAGCAACTTAGGACTAATTTCCCGCGCTTACCCGATTCGCCGTTACGTCGATCGTGTTTCGGACGTACACGACGAAATCAAGATGGCGCAACTAATTTGGGAACGATCGTAGCCGCGACTGACTTAAAAAGATTAAGTCATTAGATGGTTTGGGTTAGAATACATATTGGAATGATATGAAATTGAAATGGGAAATGATTGATATGGGCTGAGAGAGTCACGTGTCCACCCCCCACCTCCGCTTTTGCAAAAGTCTTCTAAGTTTGGATGTTGTTTTTCTTTCTGACAAAGTTTTGGGGTTTTCCTTTTTCTATCGAAGTAAGGGGATGGAGTGCAAAGTGGGCGTTGGTGAAGTAAGGGAGGCAGGGGGGGGTTAGCTTGAGGTGGAAGTATGATCAGGAGCAGCAGCAGCAACAACCAACGCTGCAGCTACTACTAACACCTATACTTCTTACACACGTAGAAAAGCCATTCAATGTAAGAGAATATATCCTCTGGGTGTCATCCTCCTACTAGATTGATTTGGTAGTAATCGTTTCATCGCCGGGGTGTCATTGCCCCCAAACACAAATGACATGAAATGTACAAAAAAAAAGAGAAAGGAAGAAAGATAGAGGGAATAAATCGTAGGAGTTGATTACAAAGAAAGAGGAAGAATCACGTATATTGGTATAAGTGGTAAGGAGCCGTATGCATGCGGGCATTCATGTTGGAAGACTCACTCTCGAAAATCTAACGTCCCACTCGAATCGAATTCGAATTAGTCGGAGCAAATTTTTGATTTCCTTAGAGGAAGGAAAAAAAATAAAAAATAAACAGAAGAAGATCGTGAAAGTAAAAAAAAAAGTCACTATAAAATGAAAAATGGAAAATGGTTACCATAACAACACCTTATTGGGTCGTCCTCACAAAATTACATTCGTGATTATGAAATTAAAACCTATACATTTGTCCATCAACTAACTACATGCACCTTACTTACCCCCGAAAAAAAAAAAAACTACATGCACCTCCATCACATAAGTGACATGCTTTATATTCATTTTTATATAAGTATCCTTTTTAATTCATCCCAATGAACACTTCTTTAAAAGAATATCACAAAAAGTAGAAACAAAAGAATCAATAAATATAGATATTTTAAAAATAAATAAATACTTTTTTTTAAAGGAATCCGACAGGATGTTGGACCTGTTCTTCTTCCCTTGTCGTCTCTCCATTCCAACGCGCGGCCATGGATCAATAAGTGAGCAAATTCCTCCACATGACCTGATCCCAATTCCCAAAATTCATATTGTAAATCCCATCCCTACGTACGTACCATTTATTTTACCTCCCCCAACTCCCAATTAATAATCCAACAGTATAATTAGCAATTGTTATTATTACCATCAACCTCATCATCTTCATCATCGTCGTCGTTTACTTTTACACGACAACGTAACTCCACCCCCAGGTCGCCGTTCCTGAGTTGCCCACATTCCACAGACCTCAATCCTCTTCCCCCCCCCCCCTCCCAACCAAATAAGAATTCTACCCAAAGTTGCGAGCTTTACCGCCGTCTCTGCTCCCCTTCAGTTTTGGTATTTGGGTGGGTTGGCGGAGAATTGTCTTGAATGCGGGGGATGATTTGGGTGATGGGTTGATCTGGGGTGGTTGGAATTCTTTTAGTGCTTTTGTTTCCTGGGAGCGAGATCTGGGCTTGCTGGATAGGGTAGGTTTTGACACCCCCCGGGAGATTTGGGAATTCGTTTTTTTCTTGGAGGGGATTTGGGGGGGAATTCTGGGTTTTGGGTTCGAGTTATGTGATGTGTAGGTGGAAGGGGTATTGTTGTTTGTGATTACGGGTTTGGATCCGATCGGGGGAGAAACAGCGCCACCTAGATGGCGCTGTTCAGGAGGTTCTTCTATAGGAAGCCCCCGGATCGGCTTCTCGAGATTTCGGAGCGCGTTTACGGTATGATTTCCTGGTTCTTGCTCTAGAATTTTGTTTTTTTAATCGTTTTGGCTGGAAGTCTCTGTGGGATTCTCAGAGGCTATTTGTTTGCATTGTGGGGAAATGCGGTTTTGTTTGCATTTTTGCTGTATGAGTTGTTATTATGGTAGGGCCTGTCAATCCGGCTTTGGTAATCCATATTTTGGGTTTATAGGAACCAGAGGCTCTTTTTCAAGGGAACCTGTTCAGTTGTTGCTTAATTTGGTCTTCTTTGGCCAAGCAGTATCAAATTAGGAAAGGTTTAGCTCGTATCATTGGGGAGGGGTTGAAGGGGAGGGGGTATTGCCATGGCTACTTGAGTGAGATGGGGTTGGAATTTGAGTTGATTGTGCTCTAGAAATAAAGCTTATTACCAATGTAGGAATGCACATGCCCTCCTTAAGATTGTTTCAGTCATAGTAAGCCGGAGCTGATAGGTATCCTGTTGTCTGCTTATTTCTGTTTGTTGCGGGGTATGGGGATGGGGGGACAAGATGAGAGAAGTTGGGGAGGGTGGGGATAGACTGTCTTGGAAGTTGAGCGATTCTGTTGGTTATCCTAGATTCTCACTTGGGGAGTTCTCTAATTTGACATGAACCCATGTGTTAAAGAAAGAGGTTGAATTTAGACATGTTACTTGCATTAATCCTGTATGTTTTCCTTTTTACCGGTTCCAGTGTTCGACTGTTGCTTCTCGACGGATATATTGGAAGAAGATGACTACAAGGTTTACATGGGCGGAATAGTAGCACAGCTTCAAGACTACTTTCCCGATTCTTCTTTCATGGTGTTCAATTTTAGAGAAGGGGAGAAAAGGAGTCAAATATCTGACATCTTGTCTAACTATGACATGACTGTGATGGATTACCCTCGGCAATATGAGGGCTGTCCCTTGCTGCCCCTTGAGATGATACATCACTTCCTGAAGTCAAGTGAAAGCTGGCTCTCACTGGAGGGGCAGCAGAATGTTCTCTTGATGCATTGCGAGAGGGGAGGATGGCCCGTGCTTGCGTTTATGCTCGCCGGCCTACTTTTGTACCGAAAACAGTATTCCGGAGAGCAGAAGACACTTGACATGGTTTATAAGCAAGCTCCAAAGGAGTTGCTTCATCTGTTGTCTCCGTTAAACCCGCAGCCATCACAGCAGAGATATCTGCAGTACATCTCAAGTAGACACCTTGGCATAGATTGGCCGCCTTCTGTTACACCTCTTCTCCTGGACTGTCTGATTCTTAGATTCCTCCCGCTTTATGACGGAGGCAAAGGTTGCAGACCGGTGGTTCGGGTGTACGGTCAGGACAATTTGGCTCCTGCCAAAAGAAGCTCCAAGCTTCTCTTTTCAAATTCCAACAAGAAAAAGCATGTTCGCCACTATCTACAGGTAGTCACAGGTAGCATTCTCGTGAATTTGGATGTTAGGCTATGAGCAAATTGGCATATCTATTTATGTTTTTGTTTGCATGTAAATATTTTCAGGAAGAGTGCATGCTGTTGAAAATTGATATCCAGTGTTGTGTCCAAGGTGATGTCATTCTCGAGTGCATCCATCTGGACGAGGATCTGGTTAAGGAGGAAATGATCTTTAGAGCTGTTTTTCACACTGCATTCATCCGAGCGAATATATTGATGCTCGGAAGAGATGATGTTGATTTGTTCTGGGATGCCAAGGACCAATTCCCTCGAGATTTTAAGGCGGAGGTTTATTTCCTTATTCCTTCAACCTCTGCTTATGGTTGTCTTTTCTCATACTCCCGCAGGAGTTGAGTAGCAATTTACTCATTACTGTATCAGGTACTCTTTGCGGATGCCGGTGTGGATGCGGATGCAGATGCTATTGTGCCTAAACTTGATTCAGAACTGGTTGAAGAAGACGAAAGCGAAAATGAAATGGCTTCCCCTGAGGAATTCTTCGAAGTTGAGGAGATTTTTAGTAATGCTTCTGAATCCCAACCTGGAACCCCCCGGGTACTCGGAAGCAAGAACCCCAGAGAAGTTTGGAAGGAGGATGTTGATGTACATGCATTCGAGGACTGTGCTTCGGATGATGGCAGTCTTAAATCCGAAGGGAGGGCTGAAATTGTTGACGATGTGAAAGATATCGTTGTTGATGACGTAAAGTACAAGAATGAACATGGGTTGGAGTTCAATAAGGACATCGGCGTGGATGATGGGACCAATAAGCAGGAGTTGGTTATTGATGGATATGAAAAGTCGAGACAGGGAGATGCTTTGTGCTCTAAATCTGCAAATCTTCAGAAGAAAGTGGAGTCTAAATCCTCGGAGCAGAAATCGAGCGATGATGTTGGTGGAAACAAACCCGAGAATTCGGTGTTATCACCTCCTAGGAGGAAACTTCCTACGACCACTTCCAGGACAGCCTCAGATTCTGCTTTGATCAAGCCAAGGGGTAACAAAGTCACGAATGGAAAGCCAGCGAAAGCAAATTCTCCACTGCTCTGGGTACCTTCAAATAAAGGTTCTCATGTTGAGTCGATGCACGTGCATTACCCGTATGCGAGACACCACAGTGCACCTCCCGCTCTTGCCGTCAGTTTGAAAGAGACAGTGAAGAAGACGACCCCTGGCGCGGAGGCCCGCAAGGGCTCATCCCCTACAGTGGTAACGATTCCAGAGGAATCCCCGGTCAAAGTCCTTCAGATACCACGTTCTAGTCCACAAAAGAAGGCAATGCAGTCTTCGCTGAGAGAATCACTGTCCTCTCTACTGTCTCAGACGACATCAACATTGCAGGGATCATCTCTGTCACATGACTCAAGTGGTTCGTCCTTGGCTGATGTTTCGTTGAAGCTGTCATCGGAGCAGGGGCAGTCTTTGATTGGTGATACCCCATCTATACCTCAGCCTCCTCCCCCACCCCCTCCACCTCCTTGGAAGCATGGACAATCTTCAGAAAGCTCGGAACCATTGATCAGTGCTCATCTGGAATCGCAAGTACTGCTGTCAGCCGATGGTGCAGGGCCAGATGAAGTGATTAATGTCAGTTCTGCTGCTCCTTCGCTGCCACCTCCTCCCCCTCCTCTGCCTCCGCTTTTCAGACGGGTGGTTGGCGCTCCTCCGCCTCCACTGTCATCTTTACAACCGTCAGTATTTGGAGTGTCATCTGTTCAGTCATCTGCAACAAGGATTCCACAGTTGCAACCACCACCTTCTAGAGCACATGAAGTGTCAGCCATTGGTTCAGCAGTATCTCCACCTCCGACGCCACCTCCTCCGCCTCCACGGCCTCAAAGTTCAGGACTATTGTTATCAACTTCACCTTCTTTGCCTTCTTTGAGAACAGGGGCACCATCCCCTCCACCACCTCCACGGCCACCTCCTCCTCCTTTGCCAAGAGTAGAGGTAAGCCCACCACCATTGACATCTCCAGGATTAGGAACCCAGCCTCCTCCCAAACCTTTGTGGCGGGGAGTCTCACCACATCCACCACCTCCCCCACATTTGAGGCCTGGAGTCTCACCAACTCCACCTCCTTCCCTACCTTTGAGGACTGGATTCTCACCACCACCTCCACCTCCACCTCCACCACCTCTGAGGCATGGAGTCTCCACTCCATCACCTCCTTCGCCTTTGAGGCAAGAAGTATCCCCTCCACCACCTCCTCCTCCACCTCTGAGGCAAGAAGTATCCCCTCCACCACCTCCTCCACCTGTGAGGCAAGAAGTCTCCCCACCTCCAGCTCCTCCCCCACCTTTTTGGCATAGAGTCTCACTACCTCCACCTTTGAGGCAAGAAGTCTCCCCTCCACCGCCTCCTCCCCCACCATCGAGGCACGGAGTCTCCCATCCACCACCACCACCTCCTCCACCACCTTCGAAGAACGGAGTCTCCCCTCCACCAGCTCCTCCTCCACCATTGTGGCAAGAAGTCATCCCAACCCCAGCTCCTCCACCATTGAGGCAAGAAGTCATCCCACCCCCAGCTCCTCCTCCACGTTTCAGGCAAGAAGTCCCCCCACCTTCACCTCCTCCACCCTCGAGGCAAGAAGTCCCCCCACCCCCACTTCCTCCATCTTGGAGGCAAGAAGTCCCCCCACCCCCACTTCCTCCATCTTGGAGGCAAGAAGTCGACCCACTCCCACCACCTCCTCCACCTTTGAGGCAAGAAGTCTCCCCGGCCTTTCCACCTTTGTGGCATGGAGTCTCCCCACCACCACCTCCTCCTCCACCTTTTAGACATGGAGTCTCACCACCACCACCTCCTCCCCTCCCACCTTCAGGACATGGAGCTCCAGCCCCTCCGCCCCCACCTTTTAGACATGGAGTCTCACCACCAGCACCTCCTCCGCCCCCACCTTCAGGACATGGAGTTCCATCCCCTCCGCCCCCACCTTTTAGACATGGAGTCTCACCACCACCTCCTCCTCCGCTCCCACCTTCAGGACATGGAGCTCCAGCCCCTCCACCCCCACCTTTTAGACCTGGAGCTTCAGCCCCTGCCCCTACCCCGCCCCCTCCCCCACCTCCTTTTGGAACAGGCGTCCCGCCCCCCCCACCTCCACCTTTCCAATCAGGTGGCCCCACCCCTCCTCCTCCACCGTTGAGACCAGGAGCCCCGTCCCCGCCCCCTCCACCTTTAGGATCAGGAGCCCCGCCTCCTCCACCTCCGCCTTTCCTATCGGGTGCCCCAGCCCCTCCTCCTCCACCTTTCGCCGGAGGTGCTCCTCCACCCCCGCCTCCTCCAGGTGGGCGTGGGGCCCCACCTCCTCCTCCACCTTTTGCCGGAGGTGCTCCTCCACCCCCGCCTCCTCCAGGTGGGCGTGGGGCCCCACCTCCTCCTCCACCTTTTGCCGGAGGTGCTCCTCCACCTCCGCCTCCTCCAGGTGGACATGGGGGACCACCCCCTCCCCCGGCTCCTGGAGGCCGTGCTCCAGGTCCTCCTGGGGTTGGACCTCCTCCACCACCCCCTGGTGGAAAAGCTTTGCCTGCTGGAAGAGGGCGTGGTCTTGCTAGACCTGGTGCAGCTGCACAAAAGAGATCCTCCTTGAAGCCTTTACACTGGAGCAAGGTGACACGGGCTCTCCAGGGAAGCTTATGGGAAGAGTTGCAAAGATTTGGCGAGCCACAGATGTATGCATATTTCCGTTGCTCGACGACTAAATGTGGTTTGTCTAAGCTGTTATTAGATATTCACTTGCTAATTGTTTGCTTATTCTTGTAGATTGCCCGAGTTTGATGTTACCGAGCTAGAGACCCTTTTCTCTGCAGCTGTTCCAAAATCCGCGGATGCTGGAAAAGATCGTCGCAAGTCTGCGGGGCCTAAGACCGACAAAGTTACCTTGGTAATGCATACAAATGCAAATATTTGTGTTTAATGCTTTGCTGGATGTTAGTGCTCGGTCTATGTTTTACCCATATGACTGTGTCCTTGTAGATTGACCTGCGAAGGGCCAACAACACGGAGATCATGCTCACGAAAGTTAAGATGCCCCTTCCTGACATGATGGTAAGTCACATCCAATGGGGAGGCCGTGGTCATGCTTATCTCCTGTAATTTTCTCTGGTAATCCTTCTATTACAGAGTAAATTTAACAAAACCATACTCAATGAGGCAGTTCATGTAGTAACCTCCTTTATATTAATTAAGTTTATCCATGTAGTGTCATTATATTCTGCTGCATGACTGCTTAGTGGGCGCCGTGCCATGTCTGTTCGCTGATGCCTAATGTGAAATGTTTGCATTTGCTGGTGACATTTTCATGGAAGATGCCATGACCAAATAAGGAAAGAACTGTTCCCTTCATTTGAAATGGCGTGATACTACCCCTTATTTCTTTTCAATCTGAAAATATTTTCTTGATTCTTTCTTTGTTATCTTCAGTAGTTTTCCTTCCAAAACTGATGAGTGTTCATGCTTTAATATGCCATCTCTTAGAAGTATGTCTCTCTTATGTTTTCAGGCTGCCGTTCTTGCGATGGATGAGACAGTATTAGATGTTGACCAGGTGGAAAACCTCATAAAGTTTTGCCCAACAAAGGAGGAGATGGAACTTCTGAAGGTGAGAATTTTACAGTTTGGCTTCTATTGGGATGATTTGGCTTACTTTGAAGTAACTTCAGCTGATTTGGCGACTAGCGCACCAGCGCTCCATGAGAATGCTTCATCTTGACTTAGTACGGTGGAGCTTTTCACTTGTGATGTTCTTTTATTTCCTCAGAGTTTATAGATAGATTTTGCTCACAAGTTTCTCCTTTTATTTTCTCCCTTTGTAATTTTTTTTTCTTTTAATATTGACTCTACAGAATTATACTGGGGACAAAGAGCTCTTAGGAAAGTGCGAACAGGTTGGTAGTGTTCTTTCTCCACTTTACATCATTTATCTGGACATACCTTGATGTTCTCTTTCATCGCAAAGATGCTAACCAGCACAGATTGTGTTCAGACTTCTTGCTGTTATCAATATACTTTTTAATAGGTTATGGTTTTTTATTAGGAGTGATAGAGGCTGTTCCTATTTTTTTGAATGTTCTTCTCCTTTTCTTTATTGAGTTTCATTATTGTCGTCTTAGACTAAATTATCTTTCTCTGCAGTACTTTCTGGAACTGATGAAGGTACCAAGGGTGGAGTCAAAGCTACGAGTATTTTCTTTCAAGATACAGTTTGGCTCTCAGGTTGGACATTTTTCTTGATTGACAAGTCTTCGTTCATCGATATTCTGTTTCCATTGTGCAATCTGATTGCTCTCATTATGTACATTTCTGTATTCCAGATATCCGAATTCAGAAAGAGTCTAACTAATGTGAGTTCGGCATGTGAAGAGGTATGTTGTGGAAAACTGATCTTTCTGTTACACTCTACCAAGCTTCTTCTGACTTTGGCTCCTGTGGTTTGGCCAGGTCCGGAATTCAGATAAACTAAAGGAAATCATGAAAAGAATTCTCTTCTTGGGAAACGTGTTAAACCAGGGGACTGCAAGAGGTGAGGACTCCATCTTTACCAAAAAATGCTACTTTTGGGGAAAGAATAATCACGATCGTGTCGTTTACTGTTGATTGTCTTGTGCTTGGACGAATTGTCACATGGATCATGTTATTTTGACTTTGAGGATCCTTTTATGTTTTTCCTTAATACCATCTCTCCAAAGTCGTTAGTCTAACTTTACAATCTTTGAAAGGATTCTAGGAGCTTCCTGATTATTTACCTTCATATTACCTTATTCCTTTGTTGATTTGCAGGATCTGCTATTGGATTTAAGTTGGACAGTCTGCTAAAACTTAGTGATACTCGAGCCACCAATAGCAAGATGACCCTGATGCATTTTCTTTGTAAGGTGAGGCTTCGAAGGGGTCTTTTCGTGATCTGGCAGGGGAGATCTTCAACCCTGTGTGGTCATTTAGTTCTTGGATTGACCCGTCCACTGACCTCGTTGCATTCAAAGTTATTAACTCCGAGCATTATTGAGACCTGTTTTCTATGCCTCAGAAACTCGCGGATAAAAATCCAGAACTTCTCGACTTTCATAGGGATCTTGGTAGCTTGGAAATAGCATCAAAGGTTAGGTGTCAATTTGTAGTCAATTTCTATATCTGACGTATTTCATTTGAAAAAAGAGTTGATGTGGATTCCATCTTGCAGATTCAATTGAAATCCTTAGCTGAAGAAATGCAGGCTATTATAAAGGGGTTGGAGAAGGTCAAGCAAGAATTGAGTGCTTCTGAGAATGATGGCCCGGTTTCAGATGTTTTTAGAAAGGTTTGCTCCTTTGTAACCCTGAAACTTGTCGTTCTTGAAGTTCTTGGAATATGCATTTGAGATCGGCTCCGAAAATACCATTATTGATGCATATGTGCTCCGAATTAACTATTGTAGGGGATTGACAAATTTCCACGCGTTTTCACCTTTCTAATGTAAAGATGATATTATCATGCCTCAAATATGGGTTAATCACATTGTGTCAAGGCTTAGGCTCATATGGCATATATACTGAACTAGAACTCTTGAAACTAATTAAGTAATTTTATTGTGTGGAATAATGACCCTTGTAATAGATTTAGGAGTGTTAAAATTGTCATTCCCATCTCGTAGTTGCTCTTATTTCTGTTCTTCCTTTCGTAGACTTTGAAACAATTCATCACAACTGCTGAGGGGGAGGTGGGATCTTTGACAAACCTGTATTCAACGGTGGTAATAATCTCATAATAATTTTTCGATTTTTCATTTAGATGATAAGCGTAGCGTTATCCAATTTACAGTTGTAGTGATTATATCGCATATTATGCAGGGGAGAAATGCGGACGCACTCGCGCTTT
The DNA here is from genome assembly GCA_029817715.1 of Melastoma dodecandrum. Taxonomy (NCBI): domain Eukaryota; kingdom Viridiplantae; phylum Streptophyta; class Magnoliopsida; order Myrtales; family Melastomataceae; genus Melastoma; species Melastoma dodecandrum. The sequence goes on along the minus strand of JARUPY010000397.1, from coordinate 3,813,823 downwards.
ACTTCAATGAGGATCCGGCCAAGTGTCCCTTTGAGCAGGGTAATTTACGATATGAAGAAACCAGTTTCTAATGGAATTCATCTTCCATTCCAGTTATTTTGTTTGGTCGCTGGCTGGGTTCAGATGATGACGAGTTGGGTTTTGGTGCGAGCTTATGGTTGTTTGTGTGATCCCCCATGAGATGTGTGCTTGTGTAGCTTCTGAGTTTGTTGTCTTCTGCTTTATGCAACAGTTACATCAACTCTTCTGAATTTCATGCGGATGTTTCGCAAAGCACACGATGAGAACATTAAGCAGGCAGAACAGGAGAAGAAAAAGGTCGAGAAGGAGGCTGAAATGGAGAAGGCCAAGGAAATTAGCCTTACCAAAACAAGCACCTCTGAGGATGTACCTGAGTAGTCGCCGTCTGGCCTGAATGGATTCATTGCTCTTGCAGCGACTGCTGCTTTACTGCATGCGGGATTATCATGAATACTGGCTGGAAGCCTCTGGGGTCAAATGCGCCATAAGTCATGTACTGCTTCTGTGTCCCCCATGAGATGTGTACTACTCCCTAAGGGCGCCTCGGTGACGCTTGGCTGACGAGGTTCTTCCTGCGCATCAGGGCCCGGAACACAGCTCGAATGACGTGGATCGGGGGTTGTATATATATACACATTCCACGCAGCAGTTAGGGGGTGGAGTACACGGTCTATTAAGACCAACAATTTTGAAGGGTTAGAAGGCATCCGGGTTCAGTGAGCAGACGCATGCTCGTCAAGTCTTCCACTGGGTCCTGTGGCGAGAGGTATTTGAGGGCCAGGGCGAAGGCAGCCGGGATTGCACCATGAAGCTGTACAGATAAGCTTCTTACCTTTTTACTAGAGGGGTTATGATGATTCTTTTCTTTGTACGATAGGAAATTTAGCAGATCCTTTGTTTCTTGAGTTGTATTTCATTTTTTTGTTCTTACAACATTAGATTCTTAGGCCTTGTCGGGGATCCCTTTCAGATAGATGTATAGTTAGATGAATCCTAGGAATGGTAGATGGACGATGATGATGATGAGGGATCCCTTGTTTTAGTACAAATTGTAAAATATAAGCGAATGATAGAATTAGCAAATTCTTTACCAATTCATTCTATCAATTGATTGTATTCAGACTAAAGTTTGATTTGGAATTCTACAAAATTCTCCATTCCTTGTTGTTGGAGCAGTCGGGTCTTGTCGTCCTCTCAGTTCATGTCCCTGATTTCTTAGGCCCCACTTTGCGACTGAGGATCGCATCCAGCCTGATGAAACCTGGAGTACCGGTATGCCGTTCAAGCGTGCTTCTGATACCATTCCCGAGCGGAACCCTTCATTTCGTCGGTTTTTGGTTATCGTCATGAACACCTGGGTTATTTGGCCAGTGTCTCCTCCTGGTTTGGTTTCTTCAATTTTAGCCGCGGAGGCTTGGGGTATTTCTTCAGTGGGCCACTCAACGATCTTCGGTCGAAGCTTTGTTTTCCCGCACTTGTTGGATGATTTTACCCAAGCTGTCTCTGCTAAGCTCCTTAACTCGGAGATCCTACACCCTACCCTGGATGCTCCCTACGTCAATAGAGAAGGCACATGAAGCCCGAAGCAGAAGCTAAAAGAGGGAACAAAACTTAGACGTAGTGAGCATCAATATCTTATTTAGCAAAACCAAGTTGTCATCATCATCATCATCTCCATTAATTTGATGCCCTCCCATCATCCAAAGAATGTCTTTTTTGGGGATGATTTTTACTGTGGATTGGAGATTGACTCTGGGTAGAAAGCCAATCAGAATTCAGATTGGGGGGGGGGGGGATCTATCTCTCTCTCTCTGCCCCTTTTCTTTCATGTCATGTTATGCCGGAGATGTTTGTTTGTCAAGTCATTTGGTTGTTTTTTATTTTAAAAGTGGCAGTTTTGTGTTATTAGTAAAATATTTCGTAATAATATGATGAATTATTTTAAAATTTTACGGATGGAGTTATAAACATTTTGACTTTTTAAAAAAGTTAGAGTTTGTTTTTGTTACGACAAACAAAATTAACTCTTTTTTCTTATCAAAACCACGTTTTTATCGATCTCACTTGTACTAAGAAAATAAATTTCTAAATCCGACTCAGCTAAAAAGCCGTTATTTAGTTGTTTAGACCATCTTGTTTTTTTCCTTTGTTTCCCGGTTCAATTTGTCCGAATGGAAGGAATTCTCAAATTCTCATTTGCTGTTTTATTATTTATCAAAAGAAATTGACATCGGTGTTGTTGGACAGACAGAGACATATGCTGCGCTCGTTCTTCCCCACTTTCCCACTCACTTCCTCCTCCCCACCTCCACCCGGATCAGATCCCTTCAGCCCCCCCTAAAAATTCCTCTTCTCCTCGACCCATCTAGGGTTTTAGCCCCCCTTCGCTGACCCATGTCGCCGATTCCTCCCCAAAGTTCCCATCTTTGATTGTATGTGCTGCCTGTGGAAGGAAGGTAAGGAAAAGGGCGGAGAGAAATGGGGCTGGACAGCAACTTCTCCCCTCAGAAGCGCACCTCGTCCCTGCCCACGACCGTCGCCAAAGGCCGCCACCCTTCCGGTCGCGGTGGCCCACCGCGTGGCCGGCAGATCCAGAAGACCTTCAACAACATCAAGATCACCATCCTCTGCGGCTTCGTCACGATCCTCGTCCTCCGTGGCACCATTGGTGTCAACCTGTCTTCGTCGGAGTCCGATGCTGTCAATCAGAACCTCATTGAGGAGACGAATAGGATACTGGCTGAGATCCGGTCGGATTCAGATCCAACCGACCCCGCCCAGCCCGAGCGGGATCTCTTCCTCAATGAGACCTACGCCCTTGGGCCGAGGATATCGTCCTGGGATTCTGACAGGAAGATTTGGCTGGAGAACAACCCCGAATTCCCCAATTTCGTCTCCCAGAATAGGCCCAGGGTTTTGCTGCTGTCGGGCTCCCCGCCTAATCCCTGCGACAATGCTATTGGCGATCATTACCTCTTGAAAGCGATTAAGAACAAGATCGATTACTGCAGATTGCACGGGATCGAGATCATTTACAATATGGCTCATTTGGATAGGGAATTGGCCGGTTACTGGGCGAAATTGCCAATGATAAGGAGGTTGATGCTGTCGCATCCAGAAGTTGAGTGGATTTGGTGGATGGACAGTGATGCATTGTTCACGGACATGGTTTTCGAGATTCCCTTCGAGAAGTACAAGGAATATAACATGGTGATTCATGGTTATCCAGATTTGTTTTATGATCAGAAGTCGTGGATTGCTCTGAACACGGGGAGTTTCCTGTTGAGGAATTGCCAGTGGACTTTGGACCTGTTGGATACCTGGGCGCCGATGGGTCCCAAGGGACCAATCAGGGAGGAGGCTGGTAAGGTCGTGACAAAATTCTTGAACGGGCGTCCTGATTTTGAGGCCGACGATCAGTCGGCGTTGATTTACCTACTGTTGACGCAGAAAGAGAAATGGATGGATAAAGTCTACATTGAGAACTCCTATTATCTGCACGGGTTCTGGACAGGGTTGGTGGACACGTATGAAGACCTCATGGCAAAGTACCAACCCGGTTATGGTGATCAGAGGTGGCCGTTTGTCACACATTTTGTGGGTTGTAAACCTTGCGGTAGCTATGCGGATTATCCGGTGGAGAGGTGTTTGAGGAGCATGGAGAGGGCATTTAACTTTGCGGATAACCAGGTACTTAATTTATATGGGTTTGGGCACAGGGGTTTGCTGAGCCCAAAGATTAAGAGGAAGAGGAACGAGACCGTTAGTCCATTGGAGTATGTGGATAAGTTTGACATTCGCCGTTCTTCGTCAGATGGAACGAGCAGGTTATCGAGGTGAAGAATGAGAATGTGCTGATCTGAGGGGGTGCGTTGTTCTCTCGAGGCAAATGGCGGGCCTGTTCTTGTTTCGATGTCTCTTGTAACAGTGCATTCATAAACAAGATTGAAAGAAATCAGTACATGTATGTCAGAAAAAGGAGAAAAACAGAATCTCCTTTTCTTAATCTATCTTTCCACCGGGTCTCAAAGAGAATGAAATACGATACAGGCTACAGAATTCGTTGGCATAAGTTTTGTATTCAGTTGTTTTCGGAGAGGGGGAGGGGGATTCTATTCCTTTGGGATGTGAAAACTTCTCACTGTATTTATGATAATGTGGAACAGATCATGATGAAATACTCCTGCCTCGTAGTGGCAATCCGCGCATTGTTCCGCGGTTAGCTTGCAGAGACTGTATGTTACCTTTTCTTTTTGTAATCAAAGCCTGATGGAATGTTTGTTTGGTCAGGATTTGGTAAAATGACATGGATTATTGCAGTTGCAGACATAGTGCAATGGGGCGGGCACCTGAGAAGGTTTGACATGATAAGAAACAAAAATACAGACTGACTACAATCACTTTCTGTTCCTTTTATGTCAAACCTCATAAACTTGAAGAATTATCTCTCTATATGTTAAAATTCAACCGTGATAAGGCAAAGACAATGATTCTCCTTTCAGAGGAAATGTTACTGATGAAGTTATTTTAGGAAAAAAAAAAAAAACTCTCCCCCTCCCTCTCTACCCTTCATGCATCAAGGATACTACTTACACATGCAACGATGATATAATCAACTGATTTCATATATACTTTGACCAAATGCCCTTACGTGGGGTTTTATGTCTCTTATTCCCACAAAGACTGACCTATTTATATTAATCCTAAAATAAAGAAGTAAGTGTGCAATAAACGGATGGAACTGCTTCCACAGCAACGATCAAATGTTGAAATTATTGGAGTAAAAATGTCTGTCAATCGCTGCCCCTAATCGTCTTATTCATTTGCAACGTTTGTCATCCGAGACTAATTACTACTGCCCTCCGACTCAGTCGATACGCTGAAGGCCGTCGATGTTAAGCTCGTCGATCTTTGTTAAATTCGTCGACAGCTTCACAAGCTTTCCCTAAGAAAACCTAAATCCCACTGCGTAAATACCCGTCGGTAAAACAAATCGGGCTTCGAACTCGTACGTAAAAGCAAATGGTGGCGTTGGATCTGGTTACAACCTTGATTCGAGTTCTCCAGGGTGGTCGACCAGGCAGGGGGGCGATAACTTGTCTTGGGCCACACCGGTGAAAACCAGGAACTTGTCTTGGGCCTGAGGATTGTTAATGGGCCTTCATCATTTATAAGACAAGGCCCATCCAAAAGAGAGAGAAATTGACAACCTAAGATATTATTGAACCAGTCGTAAGGTTTTAACGAAAAAGTATTTGCCTTACGAAGAAAAGCTAGTTTTTTCAATTCTTAAAATTTACCCACCATCTCTTTTACCGAAGTGTAAGTACCCATCACCGCAACCCCCATCGAAAACACTAGTATCGCCACGATAATCCCGACCTCTACCCTGGGGAGGCCGTGGCTGTGGAACATCCTCAAGAAGCACGCGCAGGGCATGAGCACCGATCCGGACACGTTGATTACAGCTCCCACAAGTGCCATCAGGATCCCGAAATAGGGAAACGAGATCGCCACGGTCAGGCTGGCGAGCAACAGTAGGGTCCTCACGAGGAGTCGTATTGGTCTAACGTTGCATTTGGGCGGCAGGCTCCTCTCGATCGACTCCACGATCGGGGTCGTGACGAGGGCGTACTTGGAGATCGGGATGAGGAGCGTCGTGTAGATAGCCATCTTGGAGCTAATCTTGTTGGAGGGGAGATTAAGTGTTATTTGTGAGGACAAGTTGTGTCCGAACATGAGGTAGCCTAATACTGCCATGGATGTGTAGCTCAGTGTGCCGAGTCCAAACATTACGAGGCAAACCTACAATGGAAAGGATAGACACGATTAACACAAAAGCAATCAATGATCCCGGTCAACAATTTAGGCTATTAAATTTCGTCATCTTCTAGAAGTATATTATATATACCTTAGTAAATTGGCTCTTGTCTTTGATTGAGGTGTACAGGCTCGGCACCATGGGATGGACCCCATAAGAGAATGCGTAGAGGCTCAAGGCGGTTGGAATCCCACGGAGATCCAACAGTTCCCCGCCTTCGTTCCCGAACCCGACACCGTCGAATGCACCGGCCCACAAGGTGGAGCACGTAATGACAACGGCCGAAAAAACCCCACCAGCGGAGACGAACGACAGTAGGCTCAGATCCTTGAGCCACATAGTGGGAAGGATGACCAGACCCGCCAAAGCTGTGAGGAGGGGCTTCCCGCCGATGTAGAAGTTCCCGCGGAGGTGGAACCCGAACTCGGGGAAGAGCTTGTGGAGGTTGTCGCCTTCGATGATGAGGAATCCTGTGGGGACCAGGAAAAGCTCGAGGTACATGCAGATCGAGATGAGGAGTCTCCCTCGGCGGCCGAAAGCGGCGGCTCCCACGTCAGAGTAGGACTTGGCGGAGGGTTCGTTGTCCATGCAGCGTTTGAGGAGGATGGATGTGTAGAAAGTGATGGCGGCCATGGAGAAGAGAAGCGTTAGGCTCATCCATCCCGCTTCCGACAGAGTGTAGGGAAGAGTTATTATCCCGATTCCTGTTTAGGACAGAGAAGAAAAGGAATTCCCTTATCATGAAACAGTAAAATATATATATATATTAGAATACATGTTGTAGTGAGAAGCCGACATGGATGGTGGGCGGGTCTAATTTTGGTAGTAGTTACAGACGCATTGAATGTTTTTAGTGCGGTAGCAAGAAGCACGTGGTCATTAAGGCCATAATTAGCAAACCTAAAGTAAAAAATTGCAGATCAAAAGACGAGTAAAAAAACTATTAAGGTCTCCGACGTTAGTCGAGATCGCGCTAGAACCCCGGAGACTCGGAACGTTAGCTGCAGAGTCGAGCACGAGGGCACGGTGTAATGGTGAAGCATGGCGTGAAAGGAAAAAAACAACTGGGTTGAGTTTAGTCTTTTAGATGTGGATCTTGAACTTGTGTTTTACCCGACAATGCATTGAGGCCGTTGAAGCAAGTCTTGAGGAAACTAGTAGTCCCTTGGGAAGCCTTTGAGGTTGTCGTCGGAAGAACCGGTTCCTCCATTACCATCCTCACTGAAAACCCTCTCGAAGAAGAAGAAACGTAATAGAGAAGAAGGATCTCTTGCCTTAGATCAGGGACCAAGAAACGAGTGATCGGTATAAATAAGCGTGCTCCGATTTCACACACAAGTTGGTGTGGTTGGTGTAGTGTAGTGTAGTGTCGTGTAGGGACTCGTTTCTTAATCGCGCCACATCATCCCCTAACTCTTCTTTTGATATTTTTGGTTCCTCTCGTTTCTTTCTTGCAATGCTCACGATATATTATTAAAAATAATAAAATGTTTTCTGATATCGATTCGTGATATATAAACGACCTTCTCAGTGTTTGGTCATGTCTTTCAAGACCGGCGTCATTATTTTACTCAAAGAAAAGAAGACGGTGGTCGTGTGCAGTTAGTGTAAATAATACATATGCAAAATGTTTATGGTAGTTGTGTTAGTAGTTACGTTAACGGTTTTATTAACTGTTATTGTCAAGATAAGATTAAATATTAATATAAATATGCGGTGAGTCATTTGAAATAAACACACGACAATCAGACCCCGAAGGTCTGCTTAGTTGTCTCCTTGTAATTTTTTCTCCAGAAATGAAAGTAAGTATTTTTATTAATGCGTTCTTATTCTAGTGATTTGTATAACTGTTTGTTTTAAAGTCTTGACGATCATATTTCTTGAATTTTTTTAATTCTCGTTATATCGCGAAGACGCACGTCGTTATTTTACCAAAAAAAAGAAGGGCAATAGAAATAAGAGGGGGGGAAACAAAACAAAACGTAAACGGAAAACAACAAACAACAGCAACTGAAGAAGCAGAAAACGCGTCTCAAAAGTCGTTTCTTTCTAGATCGTCTTTTTCTAATCAATCAGAGAATCTAGAATAATCTCACGTTTTAATAAATCCATGGCACGAAAGTTTCGATCGCCTTTGTTCTTCGTGTTCGCCGTGAGTTAAAACTAGTTGTTGGTCGCGGTGGAAGTCGAGCTCTCTTTCAATGTAATAATACGAGGTTTTTTTCTCGTCCGTCTTGTCTTCAGAACTTGACTCCGATTAATTCATACTCGACCTGAATAAAACTTCTGATAATAATGGATGAGTTTTCTAACGAGAATGATTACGTACCGTAAATTTCAAACCTAAAAACTCTTTAAACGAATCCAAACTCGTTATTCCTTAATCTGTAGCAATAGGAGGTTTTGTTTTGTTTTGTCTTCACGGCTGATGAATTTTTTAGCAAATAGGAGGGGGGGCGAAAGGGAAGCACCATTCCCAATTGCTTTTTAAAGAGCGCAGCGCGTAGTTTTCCTATTGTAACACAAGAAAACGTGCGTTAAATTTTAATAATGATATTAATAATGGGATGAATGAATGATGATGCAGGTGATGATTTCACATCATTCTTTCTCTAATTACAGGCATCATTCATTCATTTCTTTTCGGTGGTTGTGAAAAATATATAAAAATAAACAAACAGGCACAACGCGTTTTTCTTAATCGGCTCTTCTTATTTAAAATAATCCTGGCCAGATGTTTAACCCAATTGAAAATTAAGAAAGAAAAAGATATCACGACGTAATGTTTTGGTAATAAAATAAAATAGTATTAAATAACCCATCCATCCATCCAACCATCAAACCGTGTGTGTGTGTGTGTGGAAGAAATTCAAAACGATTGAAAGAGAAGAACAAAACACGTGAGTAGGGTAAGGATGGGGGGTTGTAACTCTCATTCATTGGAGTTTTTTTATTGATGTAATAATCTAAAAAAGGGTGGTTTTTTTCTTTATATATCCCGACAAGTGTCACTCCCCCTAAGTCTCAGACAACACGACCAAACACTTCCAGAGTCTTCTTGGGGTGGGGGAGGGGGTTTACTTGGACTATGACTCTAAAAAAGACTACTACAAAGTACAAGACGACGACGACGAGAGTCATAACAACAACTCAGGGGTGACCATACACTTGCCTCCCTCCCGTGGAATGAATGATATAAATTGGTTACGTACGGAGACCGCCAGCTACAGTCTGTTTTTGACGATTTTTAAAAGTTAAATATTTTTTTTTAAAAAAATGTAATGAAACAAAGCTTCTCTCCCAAACAAACAGGGGAGTTGCGTTGCCAATGGTGACAATAACCGAAGACCGCATTAAATGGGGCCCCTATTTTTATTACATACATGACCGGAAAGAGTCTGTGCTTGAGTTTCGTTAATTAATGATGTTTCGTAGTAAAATAGTTTACTAAATAAACCGATTAAATTTATATTCCAATACTCGAAGAATAATGACATGAACATCCTTAAAGGAACCTTAACGACGTGATTTCGAATACTCCTAAGGCTTTTGAAGCGTCGGAAACAGGGATGGTGCTTTGTGCGAAAATATGCTAGTATATATTAAGCTTATCTATCTATGATGATGAGTTTAATGAGTGCGTTGCTGATTGGCGATGATGTTAGGATGGGGGTCTCCTACGCCTAGCATTTCATCAAATAAATCAAACGACTAATCCAAATAAATATTAAGTGTTAAACTATATAATATAAATCGATTTTACACTGGTTAAATAATAACGTAAAGGGTGGTATCATATATCATAAGTTCAAACACTACAAAAAATCCCCTAATATATATGACAAAATGAACCGGGTTTTTAGGTTTTGAACATTTCGGTCCCGTCAATGACATCACCCTTTGACAAGTTATATTTCCGATTAAGACTCGTCAAAAGACGATCGGGTACCATCTGTAGCGAGAAGACTGACAAGGTAACTGGGTCGAGCGTTTTAGAAAAGCCCATAAATTTGATATTCGGCCTTTTACGAGTTGATCATGAGCCGAAGAGTTTCGTATTCAGCCAACTACTGTTACTTTCCTATGCTCGTCGAAGACAATCTAAATGGGTTTCCATTTGGGGGCACCGGGCCATGTTCACGACCGTCAGTGTCAATTCGATTGGGAGAGCAAAGACCACAAACCATTTAGACATAGCTACAAAGAAATTGCATTTTCTTTTATGTCGTAACTTTGATCACATAATTAATTCAATAATTATTATGTCAAGCTTTAGGTTCTCGGAGATGATACCCTGGAATTAGTATTGTCGATTCTAAAAAATTTGGAACCTAGAACCTTCACGATTTATTTGAGGACCTTGGTCGTTGGTATCGACCCTATGATACTTGTTCCGAGTTTTAGCCTGACCCGATGTTTAACGTTATGCGTTCGACAAACATATGTCGAATTGTCTAAAGGAAGCCAAGTGAAGATTGTACATGCTGTAATAACCAGTTGCTAATCAATCAGCGGGAAGTCGTTCTTGTTGTATCTTTTTAAAGGAAGTCACAAACCAACGGAGTTTGTATAGTTAGTCACGCACTTGCAGGTGCATGCTAGAAGTCCCATGTCTGTAAGGTAGAACACGAGTGTGGAAACGCTGCTGGAGTGGAAGTTTCACCCGTAGCGATAATTGTGCAAAAGTCTCGACCTCTAAGATGGATAATGGAGCAGTTTACGTAGGAGCCGCCGGAATAGAAAATTCTTATCTAGACACTGGGTGTGCAGTCTAATGAGTCACAACTGTTATAACCGTGCACGTTTGAACTGCATGTAGGACTCCGAATTTTGCTGTGTGAGAAGTCATGTGTCTTTTTTTCCATGTTGCTATTGTAACTATTGTTTTGTCTCTAAGCTCCCATAGGCACACTTATGTTAAAAGAGATAATGTGATGTGTGAAAAACGTTTTGAGTTATTTGCTGAGTGTGAGTATACTTTTGTTGGAAACGAGAAGACATCCTTTAAGTGAAGAGCTGTGTTGCCCAAAAGAGGATATCATATTTCATAATTACTTACATTCCACTTTATGAGAGATATTGTAAGCCTAATGTAAGGGCATTTACCTATTATTTTATATAAGTAAAATCATCTTGTTGGTGGAAAGTGGACTTACGTCGATTACAATCGAATCATAGCAAAATTATAAATGAAACTTACGGCGGACAAATTTTAAAATCCGAGCAACGTTTCACTGAGATGACACAATGTACTTCCGCTTACACTTGAAAACGGAAAAAAGGTAATAAACATTAATTCACCACTCTCGATACACCCGAACCATCCAACAAACCTGTCGTATGGTTTTAAAAAAAAGTATTTGCACTGCAAACTTATCATCGTTAAGAATAGCTAGTTCTTCAATTCCTAAAATTTACCCAGCATCTCTTTTACCGAAGTGTAGGTACCCATCACCGTGACACCGATCGAAAACACCAGTATCACCACGATAATCCCGACCTCGATCCTGGGGAGCCCGTGACTGCGAAACATCCTCAAAAAGCACGCGCAGGGCATGAGTACCGAATTGGACACGTTGATCACCGCGCCCACGAGCGCCATAAGGATCCCAAAGTAGGGGAGCAAGATCGCTACGGTCAGGCTGGTGAGCAACAACAGGGTCCTCATGAGAAGGCATATTGGCCTAATGTTGTACTTGGGCGGCAGGCTCCTCTCGATCGACTCCACAATCGGGGTCGTGACTAGGGCGTACTTGGAGATCGGGATGATCAGCGTCATGTAGATAGCGATCTTGGAGCTAATTTTGTTGGAGGGGAGATTAAGTGTTATTTGTGAGGACAAGTTGTGTCCGAACATGAGGTAGCCTAATACCGCCATGGATGTGTAGCTCAGTGTGCCGAGTCCAAACATTACGAGGAAAACCTACAAAGGAAAGGATAGACACGATTAACGCAAAAAATCGAAGTCAAACATTCAATCATCTCGGTCGACAATTTAGGCTATTATTAAATTTCGTCATGTTCTACCAATAATAATAATCCAAATATTTAATTTAATAGATGTAAACTATACCTTAGTAAATTGGCTCTTGTCTTTGATTGAGGTGTACAAGGTGGGCACCATGGGATGGACCCCATAAGAGAATGCGTAGAGGCTCAAGGCGGTTGGAATCCCATGGAGATCCAACAGTTCCCCGCCTTCGTTCCCGAACCCAACACCGTCGAATGCACCGGCCCACAAGATGGAGCATATAATGACAACGGTGGACAATACCCCACTCGCGGAGACGAATGACAGTAGGCTCAGATCCTTGAGCCACATAGTGGGCAGGATGACCAGACCCGCCAAAGCTGTGAGGAGGGGCTTCCCGCCGATGTAGACATTCCCGCGGAGGTGGAACCGTAACTCGGGGAAGAGCTTGTGGAGGTTGTCTCCTTCGATCATGAGGAATCCTGTGGGGACCAGGAAGAGCTCGAGGTACATGCAGATCGAGATGAGGAGTCTCCCTCGGCGGCCGAAAGCGGCGGCTCCCACTTCGGAGTAGGACCTGGCGGAGGGTTCGTTGTCCATGCAGCGTTTGAGGAGGATGGAGGTGTAGAAAGTGATGGCGGCCATTGAGAAGAGAAGCGTTAGGCTCATCCATCCGGCTTCCGACAGAGTGTAGGGAAGAGTTATAATCCCGATTCCTGTTTAGGACAGAAAAAATGGAAAGGAATCCCATATCATGAAATAGTAAAAAGAATATATTAAAATACGTGTTTTAGTGAAAGTCGAATTGCATGTTTTTAGAGCGGGTAGCAAGGAGCACGTGGTCATCAAGACCATAATTAGCTAACCTAAAAGCAAAATATTTTGCAGATCAAACGACGAGTAAGAAAACTATTAAGCGGTCCGATGTTATGGACGACATTAGTCAACGTCGCGGGAGGAACCGTCGAGTCGAGAACCCGAGCGTTAGCTGCAGAGATGAGCACGAGCCTAGGGAAACTGAATGAAGTCACATGAAACAACATGGCGTGGAAAAGACAACTGGGTTAAGTTTAGTTTTGTAGCTGTGGATCTTGTTGTTGTTTGTTTACCTGACAATGCATTGAGGCCGTTGAAGCAAGTCTTGAGGAAACTAGTAGTCCCTCCTTGGGAATCCCTCGAGGTTGTCGGAAGCACCGATGTTTCCATCCTCACGAAGACCAAACTCCCTTTACCATCACATCCAAAGGAGAAGAAACAGAAAGGATTCCTAGATGAGTTCAATAGAGTGAGATCAGGGACCAAAAACTGAGTGCTCGGTATAAATAAGCGTGCTCCCATTCCACACTGGTTCAGACAAGTTGGGACTCAGTTTCGCATACCGATTCGGGATGTAAACGTATCGTTATGCTTTCAAGACCCCGCAGCAGTTCAAGAAAGAAAGAGTAAAGAGAAATAAAGAGGGAGTTAAAAAAAAAAATAGCAGGTGGGCGGGCACTGAGTTTGTAATGAATGACATGGGATTGAATGGGCTGTTGATGTTCAGGAAGAAGTATTTCTTCACGTTTTTGAAGAGATCGAACATCCCCCCGTGGGTTGAAGAAGTAAAGTACTTTTAACATGCAAACTTATCCCCGTGATTTTGTTAGCCTACGCCCATGGAGTGAGTGAGTGACTCCTTCTCCCATCGTGTTCAGGACTAGCCCAAAAGGAAAAACAATGAATGGGTTGCTGGCTGGCTGGCGTCTCACATGTTCTTTTGACTTTGCTACTTCAAAAACTCAGTACTCTCTCTATTTATAAACTAGTATTAATAACATTCAAATAATTCAGGTTCAGCCCAATGGAAAAGTTCATGGGCGACCCGAATAATTGAAGGCCTTGAACCCTTAGGTGGGTTTGTGATGTCGGCGACGACACCATGTACTTATTCTTAAGACAACATGTACTTGTTAGAATAAGTAATATCAACCTGGTTATTATTATTGTAATCGGAGTAATTTAATGTGATTGGGAGGAGCTAAAATGGACATCGCCAAGGCCACAAAAGAACTTGTGGCTAGAAATCACCCTCCCCTGCCGACGTGGCGACTCTCAATATCCCCTGCTCCCTCCTCCTTACTTATTCCCCCCCCTTCATTTCATTCCATGTCAGACACAACAAGCCGTACCCCCTCTCCGAGTCCCTCCCTAACAAACAATCATAGTTAGTGAGTGAGATGATGACGATGATGCGGAAACACAAGGAACCCGCCATCAAGCTCTTCGGGAAGGAGATTCCCCTGTCTTCGTCCTCCTCCGACACCACCTCCGTCGATAAGGATGACAGGGACGAGGAGGCCGCTGATGATACAGAGATGAAGAAGGTAACTTTTTGTAAGGAGGGAACTTTTTGTTGGTCCTTCGGGATTCTGATGGGTACCCGTTTCTCGGAATTGGGGAAGGATTCTCCGGTAGGATTTGGTTTTTGAGCGATTCTGACTGGATTGGATTGGATTGGATTGGTCAGGTTGTAGTTGTAGTCGGTCTTGAGGTTTTGTTGTCCGTTGCTCTGTTTTGGCCGAGGTTTTTGGTTTTTTTGTCACCCGGTGATTCGCAGTTTTTTTGTTTTCGAGACTGTAATGTTGTATACAAAATCCCGATTTACAGCATAACTCGAAGTGAGGTGCTTAAGAATTAAAAGACCAGCCGATGTATAATTTATAAAGTAATTCTACAATGACATAACGTTAATGCATTATGCTACCTAATCTCTCTACATATTCCTAAAATTTGTCCGACATGTCTTTCACCGAAGTGTAAGTGCCCGTTACCGCGTTCGCGATCGAAAACACTAGTATCGTAACGATAATCCCAACCTCGACCCTGGGGAACTCGTGACCGTGGAACATTCTCAAGAAGCACGCACAGAGCATGAGCACCGATCCGGGCACGCTGATCACCTAATCGCTAAATTCTCACATCACAAGTATACGAATTACAACAAGTAATTTAGAGATGAGTAGAGTTATCGTTCCCACGAGGATAGCAAATAGAACCTTTTAGCATACATAATTGCAATTCTTATGTAGCCAAGTCAATAAAAGAAATAAGTTTAAAACTTTGAAAACTGAATGAAAAGCAAAAAACAAAGCAAATAAATCGGAATTCAATCGGTCGGAAAAGCCTACGATCACGTATCCCCTCCTTGTTTCGTTAAATCCCTTCTTTCGCTTATCCCAAATTCATACTAGTTAAGTTTACTAATCGGATTCTCATGTCCCTAAGTGTCTCTCCCGAGTTTATAGAGGATTATTCCAAACCACCATAAGATCTATATCCCTATAATGAATTACGAAGGCAAGAAACGCATTAAGAATCAATTCTTTGATGGTTGCCTAGAAGTATATCTCTCGATACTACTTACTAGCTAATTCGCTCCAACGATATTAACCAAGGCTATTTCGTTCTTGTTCTCTCCTAAAATTCATCTCCCAAGTTTAAATTAGGATAACAAATCAATACAATTCATTGATCAGATAAATTACATGCATTAAGATCAAACAAAATAAATAAACATCTAAAGCATGAATTTGTTCTAAAACGAGTTTCGGAAATTCAACTACACAATTCAGTTCAACATAATCCTAGCAAAGAAAGTTTAGCCAAGCATCGTTTTCGGAACACAAATCAAAGAAAAGGAAAGCATCATAAATGATAGTCTAACTCCCTTGCTCTCCTTAATAAAAATCATCCCCCCATGGCAAGGGGTGAATAAAGAACTTTTATAAAGCCTAAAAATAAAACCTAGCGAATGAAATAAAATCTGAAATAAAATATTTTTTCTCCCGTTTGTGCAACTGCACGACTTTCTGGTACAGTTGCACAAGTCTCTGCGATAATCCACGTCCTTCCTTCTTTATGTCGTGCAGCGGCACCAAAATCCATTGCAGCTACACAAAATCTTTGTAGATACGTCAAAATCTTATTGTTTCCGCTTTTATCCTGAAATAAACCCAAAAATCGGCAATATCCAAACTTCTCGAGAATAATGAGAAATATCAAGAAATATTATGCAATGAGCGCAATATTTCACAAATCTAATATAATTTAGGTATGAAATTGATCTAAATAACTCTACTTTAATAGAGTTATCACACCCCAAACCTAAATTTTTGCTAATCCCGAGCAAAGATAAGTAAAATAAAAATAAAAGACTCTCCTTAGCAAACCCAAGTCACTCAAACGTGGAAACACCTTTTAGAGCATTTCAGGCATGGTCGCATCCTTCCCTTGGTTCTAGATTACAATCACACCCCCAACTGAAACGACATGCAATTTTCCAAGTAATTTACTCAGAAGACCCGTTTGAGTAGCCGGTCAAAACAGCGGAAGACGACAAATCTTTGACCCTTTTACCGTGGTGTTTTCTTCCGACTAGTCCCGTACTTCTATGCCACGTGTCTTTTCCCTTCCTTTCTCTACAAGACTGGAAATAATATCCCCTAATAGGGTCAGCGAAAAACGCCGAGTACGCCCGCCCATGCACATGCGAAAACAGTGAGACCCCTAGACGTCCCTGGCGTGCATCTTGAAAACCATTTATGCACATACGATTCAGAACAACAAATTATACGAATACAGATGGATTAACACTTATTCATAGCAGTATGCATAGAAATAATCAGTCTGGCCAACCGAAAACAGATATTCACTAGTGCGGCCCTCATCTCATTTCCACTCGTATGTCAACACTTCGTATGGTGCCAGGACCACCGTAGTGCGTCCCCACCCACTCCTCCAGGAGCGCCCGGGAAAACAGGAGCAGATAGTCGTCGTGAGTGGCGCTACCTCCCCGCACTCCTCCGACATCACAGTCGGGTAACATGCATAACCCTCATACAAAGACAAATGGAACTCAAAGGAACCGGCATTTCCACGCATTCCTTTCAACGAAATAATACCCGTTTCAGAAGTCGTCCGCGCCCACATCGGTACAACCCGTCGCCACCCAACGCATCCGATCAAGGAGCAATCCATCTACAGTGGGGGATCGCAACTCGCCTCGGTTCTTACATTCCGAGCGATTTCAGGAGCCAAGATCGGAAAGCGGCAGCTCAAATAAGCTCGGCGCAATAGTAGAGGCAGGAGCAGCTTTCAGGCTGCGATTCGGGAAGCGGTAGACGGACACCTCACGGCGCCACTACCCGCAAGCCCCTCACAATCCAGCTGTGGTCATCGTCGCATTGTTCCAGTGCCCACAGAACAGCAACCATACAGTCGTCGCGGACTATAGAAGGAAGCAGCACAGTTACAGCTCAACCGGAGCGAGCCAGTAAGTCGAGAGCTGCGATCGTGTGAACTTGGGAAGGCGGCAGACGCCTCCTCGCGACGCCACTACCAGCAAACCCATGAAGACCTCGCTGTGATCACTGGTGCTCTCGACCTCCCAAAGTCGCGCTGCGAACGCAAACTCCACTGTGCTCAGGTTCAGGGCCTCGCGACCCGAGCCAACCTCACGTACGCACCACGACGGAGATCAGGGACCAGGACTAGACACCCACAGCTTACCCGACCCTCCTCGGACGACTCCTAACCCGCGTGCACACACATCGGAAAAACAGGATAACAGAACAGAGAGGGGAGGCGGCGGAACATACCCAGGTGGTTCGGCCCTTCAACCGAGGGTTCTCCTTCCGGTGGCCGACCTTGCCCTGAGCTCCCTCCTCCGATCTCTTCACCCGAGATCCTCGCAGCAACGGCAGCCCCCTTGAGCAGCATATCTCGGTTACTAGAAGGAGTTCCGAAGGGAAGCCGGGGTCCTTTGTAGCTGAAGCTCCCCGACCTCTCGCCCTGTCTCCCTTCCTCTGTGGGGTTGCTCGTTCCGTCAGCGGCACGGCCGCACCCAAGGACCTCAGCTCGACGAACTAGAGGGGGGCGATTCGTAGTCGGGCGATCCTCCCTCGGAAAACGCGAGTCTTCCTTCGTCTTCCCCCCTCCCCCGAGCTCCTCCTCCACGTCTCCTATGTCCCTTCTCTGTTTTTTTTTTTTTAACCCCCCACCCGACAAGGTTTGTGAGGTCGGGGAATGATTTTCCCGATTCTCCTATCCGTTACTTATCCTATTGTCAGATAACACGTGGGTTTACATAATTGATAATTTTTTGTCCATAAAACATTTTTAACCTGTAATCTCACTCATTGTAAGTTAGATACTAATTATAATTTTTCCGGTCAAAAATCCACGACGTTAAAACGAACCTCATCGTTACCTGAATTCGATTACGTTTAGGTCCGGGCGTCCCCTTTCCCACGTGACGTAGTCACACGAAATCGAATTCGAAGTCTCGATAGCGTTCGCTAGTAACATCAGTCAACTACGAGAATATTAAACTCTCGTGCCACGTCGGATTTTGACCAAGTCCACCGTTCGACACGTATTTAGTTACTATTACACTAAACCTTTTATATTCTTATATTCGACACAAAATTTCGGGTCGTTATAATAAAGCACTCCTTGGATCAATCACTCAAGCTAGCACGAAAGACTCACACCGCAAGCACATATTCAGGCAGTTTCTTTCTTCTCTCTCTTTTTTTCTTTTAATTCCTGAACATTGGTACTCGAGCATTGACAACCTCATTTTTTTCAGCACATGTACCAAAGACTTAGTTTCAAGAGATAATTCAAGCTACTCTACTCATCACCAGTCACCATGCATTTTAAGGAGATGTAACATGTTGCCGCTACTTCCTACTGAGAGATCTTTTTCAAAATTCGACAAAAATTTAGCACACTAGGCAAAGAACTTCATCTTTCCACACTTTAATGATACAAACCTTAAGCTCATCATCGAATAAAGACATTCCCTGTTCGAATTTCTAAGGCTACATTGAGGAATAATGACACAAAAATGCATAAAAAACTTAACTTAAACACGACTGAACCAAAGAAAACATACTTTCCAAACTCAACTAAACACATACTCCCAAACTTAAACTGAGCAACGTCCTCGATGCGAAAGAGAATAAGTGAGAAATACACAAAAGAGATAGAGGATAAGGGTATTCACTTAGCTGTATCATCCGAATCGTTATCCGCATCTTCCTCATCAATCATCGATGGTGGAGTTGGTTGCTCGCCAAGGTCCGATATATCCACGTTTAGCGCTGTAGCGATTCTCCTATGAATTTCCGCAGACCTTTGATGGCATGCAATTGAATACTCCATAAATTCGTCCATCTTCATCCAGTTCTCCCGGGCATTAGATGTGTTGGCGGAGGCAATGGCAGGTCCACCTTCAGCGCATGGTGCCGGCAGGGGCATCATCCTTGTGCTCCACCTCACGTTGAATTTTTAACAATGTAGCCTGGGTAATCGGTTTCTAGGGATGATCAATCTCTTCTGTATGATCCCATTGTACCCCTGCCCTCCTACATAACTGAAACACTAAAGATGGGAACCACAAGCCAATATGAGTATCTTTTAACGATTTATGCAACATTGGGTTAATAAGCTTGCCGACATCAATATTCATTCCCTCTAATATGTGTAGATACCCCAAATTATTTGCCATCCTATTAAAGCCGGCCGGTTTTGTCTCGGACCCGCTCGAAACTCACTTCGAAAGCTTGAGGACCAATTCACAATTATTTATATCTGATTTGACCTTTTTTACAATAAATGATGATAAAAGGAGAGGGACGAAATTAAAGCCGAACTACTTCCCCCGACTCATCGGCTTAAAGAAAAATTTTGGAGGGGGAGCCAGTCGACCCAACCCAAGCCCATCCGTCGACGCCCTAAGAATCGAACGAAGACAGCTCCCCCGCCTCCCTGCTGCACCGCCCAAAACAGCCAGTCCCTTTCGTCGAATCTGACATCCCACCTGCACGTGACATAGATAGAAACAGACAGAGGAGACAGGCAACGAAGAAATCTGCCTCAATAGGAATCGTCACCCCCCCGACAGTTGTGATGATTATCTGCGGTGCCTTGAGGTGGGTGCCACGATCGAACAGATAAAGGGGAACCGACCCTCTATTAAAGGAGAACGAGGACAGGGCAACAAAAACAGAACAGAGAGCCCGATCCTCCTTTCCTCTCCAAGATCTCCCATTGAAAAAATGACGTTGCTCTCTACTTGCTCTTTTCTCAAGCTCGCCGGCAGATAGCTGTTACCGCCTCCATTCCGACCGTTTCTGTCCAAGGTATACACCGTGGAGATGGTGACTTTTTGGCTTCGCGGCAGCGACTTCAATGAGCGACAGCCCCGCTTCTCCCCATTCCGAAACCAACAGTAAAAAGACAACGCCAACGACAGGCCCTCACCGAACAGCCTGACTCCCAACGGTGGCTACAGAAACTCTTCCCCGGATGCCCTCATGCACGTCCCCACCAGCGTCTTCGAGTCGCAGCCGCCCTCCCAACAACGGCGACGCCGTCCTCTGCTTCCTGGGCCCGTATCCCGATGCCGACTCCCCCATCAAGTCTAGCGACGGCGAATCCATGTCAAACCCGACATCTCTCAGATCTGGCCACTGTGGGCTACTTCAGCGCCTCCCCCCCGGGGCTGTCCCTCATAAAGAGCGCCATGGCGGCTCAAACGATATCCCCCAAACCTAGATCCGGTTCACCGTACGGCGGATCTTCGCGAACTCTGCTCTCCAAGGGGGGGCTGAACCCTCTCCGAATGCCACGCAACCCTTCCCTCTCTCAGCCCGCGCGCGCGCCCATACCTAGGTAAGATCTAGCGTATTTCGCCCGGGTCGCCTCGTCACGGCCTGATCCGAGCGTGTAGACGCCCTCGCCCCGCCCGTGTCTGACCAAGTCTCGGCGAACCCACCGATGATGCCACGAACCCACGGACGCCCAGCCACCAGCAAAATGATCCCCCCAACGAAGCTCCGAGCGGCGAAGACTCCCCAACACTCGCCTCACCTCCACATGCGGTGGTGATTCCCGTTTGGTTCTTCGAACGCCCTCGTATGGGACAGAAGGCAAGTGTTCTTGCCCATTTAATTGATTCGGGGCAATCCCCACGTTCCTTCCCTTTCTTTTTACTTTATATAATAATAGCTATTATTATTAGTGGTGGTTGTCCGCTCTTTTGTCCTCTTGCATTTGGTTTATTTTATTTTTTTTACAATGCATCGTTCATATTGCATGCGGGATTGTTCCTTTTTAACGTCTAATTAGTTAGATTGAATAAAACGTGAATTTTAGATTTATGATCCATGTAGTTAGATCTATTCGTAATCTCTTTAACTTTAATAAAATCTTGAATTTTAATCAGTACCATTCAATCCGCACAAGTTTAACATTCATGTAATTTATGTGTTAATGACGACTTTATTATTACTTTGATCCCACGTCCCCATTTACTCATATGAGCTAACCTCAGTTTCGGTTCATGCTCCATACTCCCGTACTTCCTTTTTCTTTGTTTCACATGCGAAATGCGACGAGACACGGCGGATAGTTGCAGAACTTGTTTGAGTGACAGACCTTTAATCGGGCAATCCCTGATGGTATATTTGTCACAACCGAACTACACACGTGAACGAATTCAAGAAAGTCAACATTTAACTCCACCATTTCAAATGGTAAGTCATGTCTTACTATTTCAGTTCGGTTAAATTTACGTCAATTTAACCGCTACTAAAAGCTTTGCATTCTCCTCTCCTTTCCTTTGTTGTGCATGTAAAACAACGAGGAATTCATTACCAAGGGACATCCATTTTCGACATCACCGAAGATCAATATTAACGGGCCACACAACGCCCCAGACATCCATCTTCCGACATCACGGAAGATCTACATCAACGGCCTATACAACGCCCCATACATCCATTTTCAACATCATGAAGGATCAACATCAACGGGCCACACAACGCCCGGTGAGTAATCATTCTTACTTACCAGTTAATTTCAAAATCATCCCATGTATTTTGGAATTTTCTACCTATCGTCTTCTATGTGGTGTTTTAATTTTGCATGAAAAAAAATCAACCGAGCTTCATGGAATTTCGACAAAGCGATATTTCGAAGACAGAAAGCTTGAAGGCGCGTGTAACAAACCGCGCGGGTTGGATATACTGCGGCCTAAAAAACCGTTGGTTCAGAGAGAAGCAGCATCAACCGTCATCTCAGGTACATGAGGGAAGTGCGGGCTTCCCGTCTTTTCTTTATTTCCACATGTAACGGGTCGTGAGCCCAAGTGCATAGGCTCACGATCACCGCCCTTTCCCGTTCTCTTTGATCTCGATAATTGGTTGTGGTTGTTCGCATGCTTTAGGCCCGTAGGTTTATCGTCGCATGCTATTTGCTAAATACACATGAGTTCGAGCCCAAAAGGCTCGAATCGGGTCCAACGCCCGTAAAACAGTGACATGAGTTCGGAGTCATGCCCGGATCGGGTCCAACGCCCGTTAATCAAAAGCCAAACTCTTTTGGAGCAAACGCCACCTCTTCGCATGTTTAGAGTGTAAAGACTAGTAAGTAGAAATCCCCGAACAAGCTGTTTTTCCGACTTAACAGTTTTAAAATAAAAAGTCGGTGGCGACTCCGTAATAGTTTACCTAGGTTAAACAACAACACATTTTACAAACGGAGCCATTTTGGATGGGTGACGGCAACACGAGCCGCTTTCTGGATCCTCCCGGAATTTCCCAAGCGAGGTCTTAACGCAGCCTTTCGCCCGTCGCCTTCAAGGACTGGAGACGGTCGGCGAAACGCCCCGCAGATCCGCTCGGGAACCAAGGGAGGATTCAACCCGATGCCCTTCCGCAGCGTCCGACGCTCGAGTCGCGACGCCGACCGGATTGGGCCTCGGGGAGCGGGCCCGGATCCTCGTGTCGCTGGAGCCGCAGCGCGCGTGCTAGGCCGGGGGGCGCGCGTACATCCCGGATGGCGACTCCGCTGGGGAGGTTGCATGTGGATTTTTATCGAAACGTCTTTACACGCGTCCACTTGGGGAGGGGTGTTCTTGTTTGCGCATGTACTTGTTTGGCTCGATGCCTTTTGTCTGCCCTCATGTCTGTGTCTATTTACCGCTTTCTCAGGCATACTTAGGTAAGTCTCTATACCCAGGACTAGGATTTTTAGGGGGTCACCAAAAGGCCCGGCCTCGCTGCGTCCTGCGGCTTGTAGGCTATGGACCGGGACCCGCCTCCCTTAGTCCGAGGGAGGTCTTAGAAGCCTCCATCCGAGTCTAGAATTGATTGCTCACTACCGGTATCAAACGCCACACGTGCATTTGTCTGTTACTAAGTGTCCTCTATATGTGCAGGGACAGGTGTCAGGTACGCTTTGTCTGTGATAAACTATAAAACTAACATTGCTAATTTTGCAGCATTTGGATTCATCGTAGAAGACTTCAAGAATCCTCTTTTCTCCCTTCCCTACCTATTTTATCGCTTACTGCATTTATACATTCGCATGACCACATGAACGCCTGCATAATTGTAGTAGTTGCATTATCATGTCATCCACAGTAATTGCTTCATTGCATTACTGCATTTCATTTGTAATTACATTCTAATAATGTATTCTCCTAGGCATACATGAATACGATTAAGCATATCACAAATTTATTATACATTGATTACATTGTTACACGATGCTAACTTTAACTCTCTTTCTGCTTCTGAGAGGTTTCAATTCTTCAAGATGGCTCCTCGAACTAGATTGGGGGCAAGAAAAATATAATAAATCCAGACAACTAGAAGGCCAAGGATTCCTCAACGGTTGCCGAGGACCAAAGCAACATTCAACCACATGAAGGCCAAGGATCCATCAACGACTGCCAAGGCCTAAGTCAGGCATCCAACAACAAAAAGCTAATGTATGCTCGCCTACCAAAGCCTAAGGCTACACATTCAACTACACAAAGGCCAAAGCTTCTTCAACATATACCAAAGCAAGTCAAACATGAAAACCAAAGATCACCCAACAGCTACCAAGGTTTAGAGCCTAAATCCACGATGACATGGAGACCCCAAGGAAGTTACATTTAAAAGGGCTGATCATGATCAACATCAAGGAAGAAGGCGAGCCTAAAGAGCTATTCACGAACATGTCGAGATCAAATTCAAAGATCTTCACGCCCCCATTAATTCAACCATGCTTCCCAAAGAAGCAGAAGCAATCTTATTACAACACCAGTCGCCCCAACTTCGGCACAAACGGGAATGTGTTTCCCAGATTCTTTCACTATGGAGAAGAAGACTATAATCCTCCGCTCATTATTGGGCAATTCAGATAGGGGCAATTCCCCAATTTACAACCCAAGCCCCGATCCTCAACATCGGGCAATCCGGACAAGGATAATCCCCCAATTCCCGATCCTCAACATCGGGCAATCCAGACAAGAAGCTCGACTCTCAAGAGCCCGTCTCAAATAGAAGGGGAGAAGGTCAATCACCGCCTCGAAGATCAACAGGAATTAGCCCTTACATGAGCGACCCGTCGATCCACATCGGCCCACCGCATGAATGACTAGATGCCCGCCCATGCCCGCCACAAGGTGCTACAACAACGCGCAATATGTGCAATCGCGCCATTCAAAAGAGCAACTGTCGTAACAAAGAGGAACTGCTACAAACAGTCAGCGCAGATGATCTTCGATGTTATAATCACATGAAAGGGAGTATTCGTACTTTAATAAGTACTTCCTTATTTGCAAAAATGAGTTACATTAGCTCACTCGGTTTAGCCCTTGTCGCATTTTGACGAAGGCGTAAAGTTTCGAGCCAAAGCCTTGAAACAATTTTGAGCCAAAGCTTCGAAATATCCTTCGTTGTCAACAAATCAACAGAACAACATGAGAGTACAGGAGCACCCTAGCAGACAAGCAATATTGGGGCAAAACTCCTAGCAATCTTGGAGAAGTCTTATTTTCCAAAATGACGATT
This sequence comes from Melastoma dodecandrum, assembly GCA_029817715.1. Taxonomy (NCBI): domain Eukaryota; kingdom Viridiplantae; phylum Streptophyta; class Magnoliopsida; order Myrtales; family Melastomataceae; genus Melastoma; species Melastoma dodecandrum. The sequence continues at coordinate 3,789,120 of JARUPY010000397.1, read as the reverse complement.
TACATGAAAGGGTGTATTCGTTCATCAACTGATACTATCTCTGCAAAACAGGTTACACGAGCTTACTTGTTTTGCCCTTCGGCTTGTCTCATAGGTACGTGAGCATCCTAGGCAGACGACGAAGGCGAGGGCGGTAGGGTGGAAACGTTTCGAGCCAAAGTTTCGAAACAGCCTTCGTTGGCAAAATGATGACGCACATTAAGACGACAACACGAGAACAATCCTATGACAAATCTCCGAGTGATCTTGAGGCAAATCCTCGACCGATCCTGGGGCAAATCTCCGAGTGATCATGGACATATCTCTGAGTGACTCTAGGGCATATCTCCAAGCAATCCTAGGACCAGACTGAGCCATCTTGGATAACTCTCAGTTGACAAAATGGCAAATAACATGAAAGGTATATGTTCCTTAACAAATGCTTTCTTTACAAAACAGGTTACACGAACTTACTTGTTTTGCCCTTCGGCTTGTCTCATAGGCACATAAACAACCTAGGCAGACGAGAAGATACAACAACATCCTATCATGCCAATCAAGACAACTTTCGAATCAAAGCTTCAAAACAACACTCATTATCAACAAGACAACAAAGACAAACGATGAAGTTTCAAAACAACACTTCAGAACAATCTTCGTCAGCAAACTTCTTTATATCCCTAGGGAGTCAACTGGGGCAAAGAACACTGACAATACTCATGAAAAGGGAGAATCATACAAATACTACTCTCTTCATCAAGCTAAGTGAAATTACATGTGTTCATTTCGCTTACGTCCTTTGTCTCGTGGGCAGGTACAAGAGCTCCTCACACGTATGGTGCAAAACTCCTATGACAAAGGCGAGGGTGGCAGGGTGGCAAAGCTTCAAGCCAAAGTCTTGTCGCAATTTCGTCAAGTCCTTCGATTCCATCAGACGAAGACGCAATGACGAAACCTTACAAATGGGAAGTACCAAAATCCTACACTACTTCACCTTTCTTATAAATGAAATTACATGAGCAAATTTCATTTCTACTCTAAAAGAATCAAGTTGTACGAAGACGCTTGTTTTCTTGTCATTTGTTTGATAGGTACATGAGAAACCTTATACAACGCATACAAAACCAAAGTAGCCATTTCGTCAAACCTTCGGTTCCATCGGACGAAGACACAATGACGAAACTATGTAAAAGGGAAGTACCAAAACTCTACTTCACTTTTCATATAAATGAAGTTACACGAGCAAACTTCATTCTTACTCTAATAGAAACAAGTTACAAGAATTTCCTTATTTCTAGCCATCTGTTTGATAGGTACATGAGCATCCTTACACAACAGACATCAAGCCAAAGTCTTGTAGCAATTTCATCGAACCTTCGATTCCATCGGACGAAGATGCCACGATGAAATCATACAAAAAGGGAAGTATCAAAACTCTACTTCACCTTTCATATAAATGAAGTTACACGAGCAAACTTCATTCTTACTATAACAGAAACAAGTTACAAGAATTTTCTTGTTTCTAACAATCTGTTTGATAGGTACATGAGCATCCTTACACAACAGACATCAAGTAAGAGTAACAATTTCGTCAAGCCTTCGATTCCATCGGACGGAGATGCCACGATGAAATCATACAAAAAGGGAAGTATCAAAACTCTACTTCACCTTTCATATAAATGAAGTTACACGAGCAAACTTCATTCTTACTATAACAGAAACAAGTTACAAGAATTTTCTTGTTTCTAACAATCTGTTTGATAGGTACATGAGCATCCTTACACAACAGACATCAAGTAAGAGTAACAATTTCGTCAAGCCTTCGATTCCATCGGACGAAGATGAAATGATGAAATCATACAAAAAGGGAAGTATCAAAACTCCACTTCACCTTTCATATAAATGAAGTTACATGAGCCAACTTCATTCTCACTTTAAAAGAAAACAAGTTACATGAGCTCACTTGTTGTCTGTCCTTTGCCTAACATAGGTACATGAACATCCTATATTATGGACAAAGGCGCGGGCGGTTGGGTGGAAAATTTCGAACCAAAGCTTCGAGATTGCCTTTGTCATCACCAAAGTTGACCACACCAAAAGGGAGTAACATCTACACTGCTCTCTAACAAAATTTCTCATGATTCCCCAGATGGAGTCGTATCTCTATTTTCCCAGCTGGAGTCCTGCATCTATTCAAGCTGGAGTTGATTACCTACATCGCATTCCTTGACAAGAGTTGAATATACAAGCATATTCTTCCAGAACGACAATCGAGATGGGCATATTCATCTCATATCCCCAGCGGATACTCAACTTTATCATTATCTCCCCAAGCGAGAGTTGAAGTACATGAGCTAACTTCATCTCCGTCCATTGTCAACTGTGTAGGCACATGGACTCCGCACAGTACGGTACAAACTCCTAGACAACGGCGTGGGTGGTCGGGTGGAAGCCATTCTGAGTCTAATCTCAAAGGACATGACTAGGGCATGAAAGTGCAAACACTTTCTCCACGAAGCTTGCACAAGAGCATCACCTTAGTACGACATCATCAAAGAGGTTTGCGTACTTAAACCTATTCACTTTTTAAGCATTTGTGTGCCCATTTGCATACAATTTTAAAAGATTCTTTTACAATAAGAATGCTTCTGAGCAAGAATAGAGAAGGCAAACCCATTCCTAAACACCTACCCCAGAGTGATAAGTGCAAACACTATGAGGGTTCACATGTGAATGTCCGGGCGGACAACGAATCCCTTGACAAAGGATGCTCAAACCGGGATGAGATCGAGCATTTATTCTCTATCCCAAACACGGACATGACCATTGCTAGCCCTTCCGAGCCAAAGTTGAAGTTTTTACACATACTAGTCCCACCGAGTCTAAGGATCGCCTTACATCGAGGTTAATGGAGATCCTGTAGCTAGAAACCGGAAGCAACGGACCACAGAGGCGACACTTCCTCAAGGTTCAAGCGAAGAGGTACCATCAGCAGACGTGCTTGCCAGTTGGCTTGTACCCAATGACGAAAACCTCCAACAATTCTGCAAGACGCACAAATCCTCAAGGAGTCCGAAGCAGCTCCAAAACGATCAGTGGAGAAGAAAATGGGGCAAATCCTCATAAACCTCCAAGAAATATAAATTCCCAAGCAGTCCAAGACGTCTCCCACAAAACAAAGAAAAAGACATAAAATGGGGCAAATCCCTGCATGAAAGCAAAGCAAGAGCAAAATTAGCGCAAAGACCAAGGTCGTCAAAAGCAAAGTGCAAGATAAAACAAAAGAGCAAATTAAAGCACAAGGGCCGACATGAACGGCCGCAAAAGCGAAGGTGCTATCTCACGGAGAAAATGGGAACAAGACACTCCCCAAAACAGATTTTCAAAGATCTAGTGGATCGACCATCAATCCCCAAAGGCGCGTCTCAACGGGCCTGCTGTCTGGTAGATGGAGAATTCGCTTGGACGGTGGAACCTCTATGGTACAACAGCTTCCGATGAGGTCCTTCGACTCGTTCCTTCAAAATGACAAATTCAGATTCTCTATTCAAAGGCCTTACGCCAAAGCTACATTTCAACCTAGATAAAGACTCTTTCAACTGGTACATGAGCATCCATGTCAAAGGAATTCTAAAATCCAGTTGAGATAGCTTTCAGAATTGAGAGTAAGACATGAGAGAAGTCAGAAGCCCTTCTTTGATCTTGCTTAGAAGCAATCTTAATAAGCTTCACCAAAGTAAAATATGACATGCATGAATGTCGTAATCATACATGTTTGATTATCCCCGTACATCACGGAAATGCATTCGTTACTGACATTTTTTTTATGAGATCCCAAGGTACAGATCTACGAAGAACACTTCAAGTTAACAATTTGGGGTATCTATGACGTCCTTGCGAGACAATCTTCTCAGATTCCCTCTCAAGGAGGGGCAAACTGTAGATACCCCAAATTATTTGTCATCCTATTAAAGCCGGCCGGTTTTGTCTCGGACCCGCTCGAAACTCACTTCGAAAGCTTGAGGACCAATTCACAATTATTTATATCCGATTTGACCTTTTTTTTACAATAAATGATGATAAAAGGGGAGGGACGAAATTAAAGCCGAACTACTTCCCCCGACTCATCGGCTTAAAGAAAATTTTGGAGGGGGAGCCAGTCGACCCAACCCAAGCCCATCCGTCGAGGCCCTAAGAATTGAATGAAGACAGCTCCCCTGCCTCCCTGCTGCACCGCCCAAAACAGCCAGTCCCTTTCTTCGAATCTGACATCCCACCTGCACGTGACATAGATAGAAACAGACAGAGGAGACAGGCAACGAAGAAATCTGCCTCAATAGGAATCGTCACCCCCCCGACAGTTGTGATGATTATCTGCGGTGCCTTGAGGTGGGTGCCACGATCGAACAGATAAAGGGGAACCGACCCTCTATTAAAGGAGAACGAGGACAGGGCAACAAAAACAGAACAGAGAGCCCGATCCTCCTTTCCTCTCCAAGATCTCCCATTGAAAAAATGACGTTGCTCTCTACTTGCTCTTTTCTCAAGCTCGCCGGCAGATAGCTGTTACCGCCTCCATTCCGACCGTTTCTGTCCAAGGTATACACCGTGGAGATGGTGACTTTTTGGCTTCGCGGCAGCGACTTCAATGAGCGACAGCCCCGCTTCTCCCCATTCCGAAACCAACAGTAAAAAGACAACGCCAACGACAGGCCCTCACCGAACAGCCTGACTCCCAACGGTGGCTACAGAAACTCTTCCCCGGATGCCCTCATGCACGTCCCCACCAGCGTCTTCGAGTCGCAGCCGCCCTCCCAACAACGGCGACGCCGTCCTCTGCTTCCTGGGCCCGTATCCCGATGCCGACTCCCCCATCAAGTCTAGCGACGGCGAATCCATGTCAAACCCGACATCTCTCAGATCTGGCCACTGTGGGCTACTTCAGCGCCTCCCCCCCGGGGCTGTCCCTCATAAAGAGCGCCATGGCGGCTCAAACGATATCCCCCAAACCTAGATCCGGTTCACCGTACGGCGGATCTTCGCGAACTCTGCTCTCCAAGGGGGGGCTGAACCCTCTCCGAATGCCACGCAACCCTTCCCTCTCTCAGCCCGCGCGCGCGCCCATACCTAGGTAAGATCTAGCGTATTTCGCCCGGGTCGCCTCGTCACGGCCTGATCCGAGCGTGTAGACGCCCTCGCCCCGCCCGCGTCTGACCAAGTCTCGGCAAACCCACCGATGATGCCACGAACCCACGGACGCCCAGCCACCAGCAAAATGATCCCCCCAACGAAGCTCCGAGCGGCGAAGACTCCCCAACACTCGCCTCACCTCCACATGCGGTGGTGATTCCCGTTTGGTTCTTCGAACGCCCTCGTATGGGACAGAAGGCAAGTGTTCTTGCCCATTTAATTGATTTGGGGCAATCCCCACGTTCCTTCCCTTTCTTTTTACTTTATATAATAATAGCTATTATTATTAGTGGTGGTTGTCCGCTCTTTTGTCCTCTTGCATTTGGTTTATTTTATTTTTTTACAATGCATCGTTCATATTGCATGCGGGATTGTTCCTTTTTAACGTCTAATTAGTTAGATTGAATAAAACGTGAATTTTAGATTTATGATCCATGTAGTTAGATCTATTCGTAATCTTTTTAACTTTAATAAAATCTTGAATTTTAATCAGTACCATTCAATCCGCACAAGTTTAACATTCATGTAATTTATATGGTAATGACGACTTTATTATTACTTTGATCCCACGTCCCCATTTACTCATATGAGCTAACCTCAGTTTCGGTTCATGCTCCATACTCCCGTACTTCCTTTTTCTTTGTTTCACATGCGAAATGCGACGAGACACGGCGGATAGTTGCAGAACTTGTTTGAGTGACAGACCTTTAATCGGGCAATCCCTGATGGTATATTTGTCACAACCGAACTACACACGTGAACGAATTCAAGAAAGTCAACATTTAACTCCACCATTTCAAATGGTAAGTCATGTCTTACTATTTCAGTTCGGTTAAATTTACGTCAATTTAACCGCTACTAAAAGCTTTGCATTCTCCTCTCCTTTCCTTTGTTGTGCATGTAAAACAACGAGGAATTCATTACCAAGGGACATCCATTTTCGACATCACCGAAGATCAATATTAACGGGCCACACAACGCCCCAGACATCCATCTTCCGACATCACGGAAGATCTACATCAACGGCCTATACAACGCCCCATACATCCATTTTCAACATCATGAAGGATCAACATCAACGGGCCACACAACGCCCGGTGAGTAATCATTCTTACTTACCAGTTAATTTCAAAATCATCCCATGTATTTTGGAATTTTCTACCTATCGTCTTCTATGTGGTGTTTTAATTTTGCATGAAAAAAAATCAACCGAGCTTCATGGAATTTCGACAAAGCGATATTTCGAAGACAGAAAGCTTGAAGGCGCGTGTAACAAACCGCGCGGGTTGGATATACTGCGGCCTAAAAAACCGTTGGTTCAGAGAGAAGCAGCATCAACCGTCATCTCAGGTACATGAGGGAAGTGCGGGCTTCCCGTCTTTTCTTTATTTCCACATGTAACGGGTCGTGAGCCCAAGTGCATAGGCTCACGATCACCGCCCTTTCCCGTTCTCTTTGATCTCGATAATTGGTTGTGGTTGTTCGCATGCTTTAGGCCCGTAGGTTTATCGTCGCATGCTATTTGCTAAATACACATGAGTTCGAGCCCAAAAGGCTCGAATCGGGTCCAACGCCCGTAAAACAGTGACATGAGTTCGGAGTCATGCCCGGATCGGGTCCAACGCCCGTTAATCAAAAGCCAAACTCTTTTGGAGCAAACGCCACCTCTTCGCATGTTTAGAGTGTAAAGACTAGTAAGTAAAAATCCCCGAACAAGCTGTTTTTCTGACTTAACAGTTTTAAAATAAAAGTCGGTGGCGACTCCGTAATAGTTTACCTAGGTTAAACAACAACACATTTTACAAACTGAGCCATTTTGGATGGGTGACGGCAACACGAGCCGCTTCCTGGATCCTCCCGGAATTTCCCAAGCGAGGTCTTAACGCAGCCTTTCGCCCGTCGCCTTCAAGGACTGGAGACGGTCGGCGAAACGCCCCGCAGATCCGCTCGGGAACCAAGGGAGGATTCAACCCGATGCCCTTCCGCAGCGTCCGACGCTCGAGTCGCGACGCCGACCGGACCGGGCCTCGGGGAGCGGGCCCGGATCCTCGTGTCGCCGGAGCCGCAGCACGCGTGCTAGGCCGGAGGGCGCGCGTACAATATGCAAACTACCAAAGCTGCTCGTTCTTTTTCACATTACCGGTGTTCGTTCCTGAAATCAGTCTCGCAGAAACAAAATGAACCCATATTTTAGCGTCGACTATGAGATCCATGCCATGTAATGCCACAGTTCATTCTTTCACGACCTCTTCCATGTTGCCCCTGGTCTCGAACTCTAATGCTTTCGCGATTTTTATCATAAGTGCTTGCATTAGCATAGAATTCTCTTACTATTGGAACCACCGCAGCTTTCGGGGGGAACAAAGTTGTGTCCAGTGCATGTCCCTAATTTGGAACATATACCTTTTCATATATCTATGGCTTACCTCAAACCCACGTTCTGGAATCAAGATTCGGCGCACCATGGACTCTCGATAATTTTGAGCCGCTTCATCCGATAAGGCTCGTCCTCTCCTAACTTCGGAGGTGCTCCCTTCCGCTAATTTCTTTTTGGGTGCCATCACAATTCATCGGATGTCGAGCAGATTGATGGGATATGTGGGCTTAGCGGCGGGACGGTGGCGGCGACGTCTTGGCTGCGTGGGTGCAAGGGTGGTGACGGCAATGGGTGCCTCGATCGAGGAGTTGTTGTTTCCTCTGGATGGTCGAAACTTAAGGTCGCCATGGTGAAGCTGCACGAAATGGGTGTCGGAACTTAAGGTCGCCATGGTGCAGCTACACGAAATGGGTGTCGGAACTTAAGGTCGCCATGGTGCAGCTACACGAAATTTCTGTGCTTTTGTGTTCTCGGCGGTCCAGCTGTACGAAGTTTCTCGCAGCTGCATGAAGTTTTTGCTTGATTTAGTCTTGCATTCCATGATGTCTTTCACCCCAAAACATGACAATTGAAGAAATTAAATTGAAATATTAGCTAAAATAAAAGGAATTACACCTAAAAAAATGAAAAATGAAAAGAAACTTGGGTTGCCTCCCAAGAAGCGCTTGGTTTTACGTCATCGGCTTGACGTTTCCAAGTAATCACGTTTCTCTCATCAATAGTGTCGTCTAGCTTTGCTGGACGCTTCCTCCTAAATAATGCTTCACCTTGCTTTCATTCACTATGAACTTACCTTGATCATTGAGCCTCTATAATTCTAGGCTCCATATGAAAAAACTTGTGTAATCTTGAATGGCCCTGATCAACGAGATTTCAACTTGCGAGGAAATAATTTTAAACGTGAGTTAAAAAGTAAAACGAGTTGTTCTGGATTGAACTGTCGATCCTAGATGCGTCGGTCATGCCGTTTCTTTATTTTGTCTTTATATATCCTGGAACTCTCATTTGCATCCGGTCGGAATTCTTCAAGTTCATCGAGTTGAAGTAACCTTTGTTCACCTGCAGTTTGCAGATCCAGATTAAGCTTTTGGACAGCCCAAAATGCTTTGTACTCCAGTTCAACTGGCAAGTGACAAGCTTTCCCGTAAACCAATCTCTATGGTGAAGTCCCAATTGGTATATTGTATGCCATCCTATAAGCCCATAAGGCGTCATCCAATTTTCTTGACCAATCCCTCCGATTTGGGCTGACCGTCTTTTCGAAGATCCTTTTGATTTTTCTGTTGGATACCTCGACTTGGCCACTCGTCTGAAGATGATAAGCCTAGGCTATCTTGTGTTTCACGCCATACTTCTTCATGAGGGCATTGAACTTGGCATTGCAGAAGTGTGAACCTTCGTCGCTTATTATTGCTCGTGGTGTCTCGAATTGTGTGAATATCTGCTGTAGAAACTTTAAAACTCCACTAGCATCGTTAATAGGCAAGGCAATAACTTCTATCCATTTAGACACGTAATCCACAGCTACAAGAATATATCTGTTTCTAAACGATTCAACGAATCCTCCCAGATATTTCTTGATATTTCACATTATTCACGAGAAGTTTGGATACTGCCGAATTTTGGGTTTATTTCAGGATAAAAGCGAAAATAAGAAGATTTTCACGTATCTACAAAGATTTTGTGCAGCTGTAAAGGAATTTGGACCGCTGCACGACATAAAGAAGGAAGGACGCGGATTATCTCAGAGACTTGGTGCAACTGTACGAACGGGAGAAAAAATATTTTATTCCAAATTTCCTAGATTCGCTAGGTTTTATTTTTAGGCTTTATAAAAGTTCTTTATTCGCCCCTTGCCATGGGGGGACGATTTGTATTAAGGAGAGCAAACGAGTTAGACTATCGTTTAGGATGTTTTTCTTTTCTCTGATTTGTGTTCCGAAAATGATGCTTGACTAAACTTTATTTGCTAGGATTATGTTGAATTGAATTGTGTAGTTGAATTTTCGAAACTCGTTTTAGAATAAATTCATGCTTTGGATGTTTATTTATTTCGTTTGATCTTAATGTATGTAATTTATCTGATCAATGAATTGCATTGATTTGTTATCATAATTTAAACTTGGGAGATGAATTTTAGGAGAGAACAAGAACAAAATAGCCTTGGTTAATATCGCTGGAGTGAATTAGCTAGTAAGTAGTATCGGGAGAAATACTTCTAGGTAACCATTAAAGGATTGATTCTTAATGCGTTTCTTGCCTTCGTAATTCATTATAGGGATATATGTTTTATGGTGGTTTGGAATAGTCCTTTGTAAACTCGGGAGAGGCACTTAGGGACAAGAGAATCCGATTAGTAAACAGAATTAGTATGAATTTGAGATAAGCGAGTGAAACGATTTAACGAAACAAGGAGGGAATAAGTGATTCTAGGCTTTTCCGACCGTTTGAATTCCGATTTATTTGCTTTGTTGTTTACTTTTTATTCAGTTTTCAAAGTTTTAAACTTATTTCTTTTATTGACTTGGCTACATAAGAATTGCAATTGTGTATGCTAAAAGGTCTTATTTGCTATTCTCGTGGGAACGATAACTCTACTCATCTCTATATTACTTATTGCGATCAGTATACTTGCGGTGTGCGAATTTAGCGATTAGGTGATAAACGTGTCCGGATCGATGCTCATGCCGTGTGCGTGCTTCTTGAGGATGTTCCACGGTCACGAGGTCCCCAAGGTCGAGGTTGGGATTATCGTTGCGATACTAGTGTTTTCGATCGCGAACGCAGTAATGGGCACTTACCCTTAGGTGAAAGACATGTTGGACAAATTTTAGGAATATGTAGAGATTTGGTATCATGAAGCATTAACCTTATATAATTGTAGAAACCTTTTCGGTAGAATTACTTTATAAATTAGACTTCTAATTTATAAAGTAATTCTACCGTTCCGAAAAGGTTAATGCTTTATACTACCAAATCTCTACATATTCCTAAAATTTGTTCGACATGTCTTTCACCGAAGTGTAAGTACCCATTACTGCGACCCCGATCGAAAGCACTAGTATCGCAACGATAATCCCAACCTCGACCCTGGGGACCCCGTGACCGTGGAACATCCTCAAGAAGCACGCGCAGGGCATGAGCACCGAATTGGACACGTTGATCACCGCGCCCACGAGCGTCATTAGGATCCCAAAATAGGGGAACGAGATCGCTACGGTCATGCTGGCAAGCAACAACAGGGTTCTCACCAGAAGGCATATTGGCCTGACGTTGTACCTGGGCGGCAGTTTCCTCTCGATCGACTCCACGACAGGGGTCATGACAAGGGCGTACTTGGAGATCAGGATGAGTAGCGTCGTGTAGATAGCGATCTTGGAGCTAATTTTGTTGGAGGGGAGATTAAGTGTTATTTGTGAGGACAAGTTGTGTCCGAACATGAGGTAGCCTAATACCGCCATCGACATGTAGCTCAATGTGCCAAGTCCAAACATTACGAGGAAAACCTACAAAGGAAAGGATAGACACGATTAAGACAAAAAATCGAAGTCAAACATTCAATAATCTAGGTCGACAATTTAGGCTATTATTAAATTTCGTCATGTTCTAAATAAAAGTAATTAATAGAAATGTTTATACCTTAGTAAATTGTCTCTTGTGTTTGATTGAGGCGTACAAGCTTGGCACCATGGGATGGACCCCATAAGAAAATGCGTAGAGGCTCAAGGCGGTTGGAACCCCACTGAGTTCGAACAGTTCCCCACCTTCGTTCCCGAACCCGACACCGTCGAATGCACCGGCCCACAAGGTGGAGCACGCAATGACAACCGCGGAAAATACCCCACCCGCAGAGACGAAGGACAGTAGGCTCAGATCCTTGAGCCACATAGTGGGCAGGATGACCAGACCTGCCAGCGCTGTGAGGAGGGGCTTCCCGCCGATGTAGAAGTTCCCACGGAGGTGGAACCGTAACTCGGGGAAGAGCTTGTGGAGGTTGTCTCCTTCGATGATGAGGAACCCCGTGGGGACCAGGAAGAGCTCGAGGTACATGCAGATCGAGATGAGGAGTCTCCCTCGGCGGCCAAAAGCGGCGGCTCCCACGTCGGAGAAGGACTTGGCGGAGGGTTCGTTGTCCATGCAGCGTTTGAGGAGGATCGAGGTGTAGAAAGTGATGGCGGCCACGGAGAAGAGAAGCGTTAGGCTCATCCATCCGGCTTCCGACAGAGTGTAGGGAAGAGTTATTATCCCGATTCCTGTTTAGAACAGAGAAGAAAAGGAATCCCAGATCATGAAATAGTAAAAAGAATATATTAAAATAAGTGTTTTAGTGAAAGCCGCATTGCATGATTGTTACGGGAGGAAACTGTGGAGTCGAGAACCCGATCGTTATGTTTGGCCTAGGAAACTGAATGAAATCACATGAAACAACATGGCGTGGAAACGACAACTGGGTTAAGTTTAGTTTTGTAGCTGTGGATCTTGTTGTTGTTTGTTTACCTGACAATGCATTGAGGCCGTTGAAGCAAGTCTTGAGGAAACTAGTAGTCCCTCCTTGGGAATCCCTCGAGGTTGTCGGAAGCACCGATGTTTCCATCCTCACGAAGACCAAACTCCCTTTACCATCACATCCAAAGGAGAAGAAACAAAGAATGAAAAGGAGAAACAAACACACAGTTAGTTGGGGGTGGAGATGGCATTTGGTGAAGTATGGAAGATGGCCCCCGGGAATGAGAAGGTCAGTGTGTGGAGGAGTCATTAGGGGGTGGAAAGGGGTAGGGTTTTTGTGATGGGATCTGAAATCATTCGTGTCTCAATAAATATCTGAGCCGACTTTGTAAGCACTATCTGGGGGGGGGGAGGATGAGAATGAAGTTGGGTTCTGTTCCGGGGAGTTCTCCGCTTCTTGGGAGTGATGAAACGCATGTTGCTCAAAATCCGAGGGGGGGTTGTAAAATATTGTTAGAAATTATATTTAAAAAAAAAAATTGTTTGAGACGAATAGGATGGATACTGGCTGAGATCCGGTCCGATTCGGATCCCACCGACCCCGCCCAGCCGGAGCGGGATCTCTTCCTCAATGAGACCTACGCCCTTGGGCCAAGGATATCGTCCTGGGATTCTGACAGGAAGATTTGGCTGGAGAACAACCCCGAATTCCCCAATATCGTCTAGCGGAATATGCATGCCTAGGGTTTTGCTGCTGTCGGGCTCCCCGCCTAATCCCTGCGACAATGCTATCGGTGATCATTACCTCTTGAAAGCGATTAAGAACAAGATCGATTACTGCAGATTGCACGGGATGGAGATCGTTTACAATATGGCTCATTTGGATAGGGAATTGGCCGGTTACTGGGCGAAATTGTCAATGATAAGGAGTTTGATGCTGTCGCATCCAGAAGTTGAGTGGATTTGGTGGATGGACAGTAATGCATTTGTTCACGGACATGGTTTTGGAGATTCCCTTGGACAAGTATAAGGAATATAACATGTTTTATGATCAGAAGTCGTGGATTGCTCTGAACAGGGGGAGTTTCCTGTTGAGGAATTTTCAGTGGACTTTGGACCCGTTGGATGCCTCGGCCGCCTCGACCTCGATCGCCCACCTCCTTGTTCACCAAATTCAGCTCCCCGGGGACCCCCTTCCATCTCCTCCCCTCCTCTTCCCATCAACTAAACCATCCCTAAATAAACAACACGAACACCACCGCATAACAGCTCGAAATTAGGTTCCCAATCCCAAATAGCCTAATAACAAAACAAATTCGCCCATCATCCTCCCCGCCAGAATCGACCCTGGCCGACGCAAACCGCAGCTCCGAGGTAGTTTGAAAAGGTCCGAGCGGAATGCCTTCGTCAGACACAGAGCCGTGGTGAGTCGAGTCCGAGAGAAAGCAGCTGAAGCGGACTAAAGTGCACGGGGAACAGTCGGAGAGATGTTGACCGTTGGTGGGGGAAATTGACGGTGAGGATTGGTTTCGGAGGGTGTAGCGCGCACATGGGCGGAGGTTGGGGGAGGTGTGACGTGGACGGAAAAGTGCAAATCGATGAGAAATGATATTTTTGGATAGTTCTGTAGAGATAGACAACACGCCACGTCACCTTTTTCTCCCTAAATAAATTATATGAGGTTGATTTAAATAGAAGCATCTTGAACCATGTCACAGTCTAATATTTACATTTTTCTATACATGACGGACATTACAGCAACAAATAAAGGTCACTAGAATCCCCCCCTACAACAAACTACATCAGCCGTGGATCACCAGCTTCTTCGCGACCAGCCGGATGCCTGCGTTTTGCTGATAGTCGTAGGTGTCGAGAGAGATGTACGCGTCCAGGAAGGTTCCGGGATATAGCAATGGCGCCAGTTCCACAGCGTCCATCTGGCTGAACACGAGTTTCTCCAGTTTACCTGTGGAAGCTGTCCTGTACATTTCTGTGGCGTACCTCGGACCGTCGGCGATAGTTGTAGGAATGCTGCAAATGGAAGAAAAGGGAACTCCCCCGATATTAGCATAGTTCAGGCGTTTGATCGCAATGTTAGACAGGACTAAAGAAAACTGGAGCTACGAGGACTTACTGCAGCCTTATGGTTGGGGAATTCATGAAGCCGTTCTTCCTACTAACAACACGCCTCCACTCGGAAGTACTACCAGATTCAACGGAAAGTTTCTCGGCGAGGCAATCACAGGTGTCGAGAACTTGACACAATTCAGGAGTTGCATCCACAACGAAACTCAATCTCGGACTACCAGAGGAGCAGAGATACTTGTTGTCGATGCTGAATCGCACTTTTAAATGAGTCAAACAAAGCTGCAAAGCCAGGCCCCTATGCAATAGTCTAATTCTCTGACCACCCTTGTAGAAAGGATAGGAACACGCTATAATGGAAGGAATAGAAACTTCTTCCAGGTCTAAGAACCCAGAATAACCGCTGTATCCCTCAGACATGGTGCCAGAAGAAGAAACGGGTCTGTCCTCCATGGAAACATCTGCTTCAATACTCTCAATTTTTATTTCAGTATTCAACGTAGCCATGTCGAAAGAATCTGCTCGGTCGAACACCCTAGCCTCTTCTGCCTTGATATCCTCCGGAATACTGGTAAGAAGAGACAGCATCGGGTGACTCTCGTCCATAATCTGAATCCCAGGAGAGTCATCGTTTCCATTCTTTTGAACATAAACGGACGTGTTTATTGTGCTTACACCATTTGGAGGAGAGGTTTTCCCATTACTACGACTTCTCGTGGTAGCATTGGGCGATACCCAGCTATTCTCTGTAAATATATCAGGGAGGCTAGACTCCTGTCGACCATAGTTTCAGTCATCATGCAGTTGAAGGAGCAGGTGTGAGGTCGTCCATGATTTTTCGTTTCAAAAAGCTCATTCTTACCAGAAAAAGAACAGTGGAGCAGTACTTGATTACTTCGAGATTCATCCGCACATCATCTAAGCTCCTGTTGGATTCATTAAACTGTCCATATAAATCACTCCATGACGAGCAAACCTCATGTGCAGACAACAAATTACTAATACCTTAATAGGGCAGTCAGAAGAAATAAGTAACTACAATTACCTGTGAGTCTGCTGTCCAAGGCCAAAATAAGTTGCAAGACTTGCCATCTGCAGGAAAGAATTTTTCGTAATCATATAATCCAGAAGATACAGATCCTAAGATATCGCACATCATGTTATCGTTAATTGTTTAGTTATTATGCACAAGGGCCTTCAATCAGCTGGACAATCAATCACAACAAATTCTATATTACATGTAGCCTGCAGCCAAACATCATCCTCAGTTTCGGGGGATTAATTTTGGATGAACTGCAGAGCAAATCGACGATAGCCCCGGAAGCTCATTAAACATTTGGTGCTATCTATGCATTCCAAAACTTTCTAATTTCATCCTCGAACAATAGTTTGTTTAAGAAGATTAAGATGCCTTCCATCTTCACATCCCAAGAGACTAGAACAGAAACAGAAGGAACAAAAAGGGGAGTGAATATTGAAGACAAACCATATACCTTCATATTCCCGGCTCGTCTTCCAAACTTCTGGGTTAGCAATGCCAGCGAATCAATCGTTCCTTTCGGTACAGGTGCTGGCCTCCCAATTTCTGCAAAAGCCTCCTGTATCCTTTTACAGTCAAACCTCAGTATGTTGTGGCCCGCCCAAATCCTCCCTGAATACCATCAAAACCATCTCCATTAACATCCTTCAGCAGTATTCAGGAAACAATCTATAAGTTCCCCGTGAGAGGAACATAATTATGAACGACGACACTCAAATCATTTATGGAATAAGCAGATAATCCATATCACATCTTCATTGACACTATCCTATATCTTGACTTCTCCTCGCAATCTACCCCCGAAAACCTAACGACTTGCACAACAGCCAGAATTTCACCAAGAACAGCCACGCCAAGCAGTTTATCTTTCTCCACACCCATAGTACATTCACATCTCCTTTCCTCAACTCACAATATATACAATAATGATCCCGAAGACGTCATCGTCGATTAAAAAGGTACCCGGCCTGCATACCATGAAGGAGGTCATAGACTTCATCTGCAACGTCAGAGAAGAAGGGGGCCCGGACAACAGCCTCCCTGGTGATCCCATTACACCGGACGGACAATGAAGAAATGAGAGACAGATCGGAGGGCCTGACGAGGGTGGAGTAGCTGTGGAGCTCGACGAGTTTACGGGGACAGACGAGGATGGCTCCGAACTCAAGGATGGCGAAGCCCTGGCCAGGCCGGGAGGGGACCGTGGTCTCGACGTCGAAGAAGGCGATCTCTGAGCGGTCATCGTAGTTCGGTCCCATTGATAGGGGAAGGGAACGAAGGGGTTGGGGGGAGAGAAGGTGAAGCAAGCGTTCGTTTGGAGGGGGAGGGAATGGGGCAAGCGGCAAATACCGTTGGGGAAGGTTTAAGTAATAAGAAGAAGAGGGCGGAGATCGCGTGCGGGTGAGGTGCAGGGATTACTTGTGGGACAGAGTTGTTCCCTCCGCAGAAATTGAACAACGCATGCATGGCCAATTCTTCTTACGCTGATCGAGGGATGGAGAGAGAGATATGGACCGTCTTCAAGTTATCGATGACCGATTCAACGGGATATTCTCTTGTGCTTTTTTAACGAAGGGGGTTAGAAACTCGTACCATTCGAATTCGCCCCTGGAGAATATCCATTTTGACACACAATGTCCTTATTCTAAACGTGCGGCGTTGTCTTTTAGCGCATTAGGCAATTAACAACCCGGCTCCCTCCTTTGTATTAAAGGGAAGGA
This sequence comes from Melastoma dodecandrum, assembly GCA_029817715.1. Taxonomy (NCBI): domain Eukaryota; kingdom Viridiplantae; phylum Streptophyta; class Magnoliopsida; order Myrtales; family Melastomataceae; genus Melastoma; species Melastoma dodecandrum. Next base: position 3,772,283 of record JARUPY010000397.1, on the reverse strand, counting down.
AATCCACATTTGAAAGGGAAGACAAAAGAATAATTAGAGCCGTACGAATCCCCGCCTCCAATCAACTACGTTCATTCCCCAGACTTGTGAGATGCGTAGACAAATATCAGCAAAACCTGCGAAGGAGTTCTATTATACAGATTGGTGCGTCTCATCCACACCCGCTATGTAGATGGGTGGATCTGTTGTCCGAACCTTGATCAGATCGGCCATGAATTATATCTGCCCTGAGTTTGGCTCCCTGGATATTTCCTGCAGATCCAATGGACATTTAACAGATTAGAGCGAAAGGTTCCAGAGTCATCAGTTGGGAACGCAGTCAACTCTAACTATCAGCATCGGAACTGCAGTAATATACTAAATTGTGCAGACGAAACTTACTTGAAACGAGGTATATAGTTGACAAAGGATTTCATTTAGGCAGGCACTGCTACCGGCCTTTTGCTGGTCTTGATTCCTCGGATAGCTGTGATGTAATTCATTGGAGATTTGTCAAAGAGAATTTCGGCATCAACATCGGAAATGTAGAGTCTGCTCTATGTAGGTTCACCTTCTGCGTAATCCTTGGCACCGAAGACTGCAGAGCCAGCAACTAGAGCATTTGCTCCTGCCTCGATGACCTGAATAGTTCCCCAATCCAAAGGTGCAGACAGTAAGCCACCCAGTTACCATTTTCATAAAAAAAATGATTTCAAGTCATCTTTCAATGTAATGCTCTATGGACTTTTAGCAGATTCCCAGGACATGTCGACGGAGAAATTTCTGCTAAGCCCAAATTTACTAATCCTTTAAGAGGAAATAACATAAAACAATAAGCGCAAGTTGCAAGTATGCATTTTGCCTCATTGAATGTGAATGATACTTAGCTATGTTTGACAAGCTGGTTGATGTTACAGAATACCAATTCTTGTACTCATTAGGACACACATCAATTCCTCAACCTACATGTTATCTACGGATTTCTTTCAGATATCATGTTTCGAAGGCATAGAAATCACTGAAGAGTACCTTGTACGCGTTTTTAGGACCAACGCCGCCATCAACTTCAATCCATGGATTAACTCCCTGCCAGGATGAAAGCAAATCATTGGATTGTTACAATGCCAACTACAATCCACAATAGCTCTGAGGAGATGTTGACTCAGAGAAATAAGAAAGAAGTAAATGTATCATTAAGACCTTCTCCAAACACAATCTTCTTAGGTCGGCTATCTTCTTCACCTGGCTCTCAATGAAGCTTTGTCCGCCAAAACCAGGATTAACCGACATGATCAATACTAGATCCACGACTGATTCCATTGAAACAAAATAAATGCAGGATTATGTACTTCTCCAAACAGGCATCCATTAAAAATCGACCTAAAAATTCAATAGCATGTGAACTACATGTACAGATCATGTTACTAAAAGAAGATACTGGTCATGCAGGGTCATATACTGGCCGTCCCCCCCCCCCCACCCAATTGGGCCCATCAAATAGCTACACAAACAAGGCCTATGGAATATAGAGTCGCGTGAAAGAGAAAACTTACCATCAAGGACGTACTCTATGGCACTTAGAGGGGTACCAGGGTTCAAAACTACTCCAGCTTTTGCTCCGAGACTTTTTATCTAAATCATAGCACAGAATGAGAACTATATCAGATGAGGCACTGCAGTTTTAACAAGAAAGTATCTCTGGAGGTAACACAATAAATTCTTTATCCCACCAACTCCATCCAAACAAAGCACATAAAATGTTTGCTCATCAGCTAATTCACAGTAAATAGAGTCTACACTCTACCATGAAATGTAAACAAACCTTTGCATTTTGAAAACTCTAGAGGCTCAATAGAAGCATATATCTTTCTGAAACATTTTGGAAAGCAGATTAATTCTAAAAGTTAGTTCATTCTATGTAACTTCCCATCCAACCAAGTTTGTGAAAAGCAAAATGTCATCGTTTCAGAGAGCGGCTCTTGAGTAAGTGAACTAATGAAAGGTGTACCCTGCAATTGGCGTAGAAAAACTGCAGATACCGCAGCTTTGGAAGGACAGTTAAAAGGGCATTCATTAAGACAACTCGAAGAAAAGTTAAGGAATGCACTCATGGTCCTGCAGCACCTAGTTCAATCAATCAGGAAAGAACTGCACAACATGAGCACACTCGGATATTATTACTTGATTTATTGAGCGATGCAAGTGGATCGTAGAAGATTGCTCGCAATGAACGCTGACAATGTCAGCTCCAGCCTTAATGAAATCCGGTACTCGTTGCTCGGGTTCCACAATCATCTGCAGCATGCAGGTTAATTTCATCACACGTGGTGTATCTCGATCCTTGTAAAGTCACTGCAAGAAATCGACAAAAAAAGTACCAAATGGACATCGAGAGGAAGATCTGTGACAGGACGCAGTGCATCAACCACAAGAGGTCCAATTGTGATATTCGGAACAAATCGCCCGTCCATCACATCAACATGAATCCAGTCACATCCAGCAACCTCCACGGCTTTGACCTGGACAGAAAAGTCGGACACATAGCATTAAGGAACTCCCGATAACCATATCCACAAAAACTCCAGTCACTCTTAACACCAGTGAGCTCGAACCTGCTCTCCCAATCTCGCAAAATTGGCTGACAAGATCGACGGGGACACGATTACATCGCTCTTGGAGAACTTATCGACACGGGAAGTCGCTTTAACCACGGTCCTCACCTTCCTGCTTTAACGCCAGTTGCGGGCATCAGCAGGAATCGAACACCTCCAGCTCAGAAAACAGTCAAACACCTAACAGGTCGTCCCGGAGGGGGAATACGCTAACCTGACGGTGAAGGTGACGGTCCTCGGCCGAGCGAGAGATGGCCTGATGCCCTGCCCCTTGAGACCGGAGCCAGCGAGGCCGCTGATCCGCGTCGACGAACAAACCGAAGCGCTCGACATCGACAACCACCCGCCTCTCTCTCTCTCTCTCTATCTCTCTCTCTCTCTCTCTCTCTCTCAGGTTCGAAATTCAGTTACGAAACGGTTAGGTGGAGAGAGAAAGAGGTCGGAGGATGGAGGGGGTGGGGAAGCTGTGTGTGGATTTCTCGATCTCCACCAAGACTCGAGACTCCGAGCGGAAAGAAGATGGACCAGACGAGGGAGGGTCAAAATCGGGAAATCCAGGGGAGGAGCTCTGTCTTAGCGACACGTGGCGGTGTGGTGGGTGAGATCTGGGGGGCATTTTTCGTCTTTTGGATTTTTCCTTGGCTTATCCGCTGGCGATGGTTGGCGCTTGTTTTTTAAAGAATTTCCTTTTTAATTTCATTCGGTTTCTTCCTCTCTAAAAGAAATTCTACATTTATTGTTTGTGTTAGAACAGAACAAATGGGGTTTGGCTAATTTTTTTTTTTTTTTGTGGTTTTGGACTCATGAAAAAGATTTCATTCTAGTTTGGTATTTTGGATAAGACGATGAATTGGAATATTGGGATAGTTGGGGCAGCTGCTGCCGACGGACGCTCCTCGTCTCTGGTCTCCACGGGGTTCCTCATCGTCGAAGGTGACAACCTCCACAAACCCTTCCCCGAGCGAGGTTGTAGCCTTCGATGATGAGGACCCCGTGGTGGGGGGCGACATAGAGATGAGGAGCCTCCCTCCGGTAGCCCCTCCCAAAGTAGGTGACAGCGACGTTGTGGCTGGCTTATCTCCTGATTCAATGGATTTATAGGTGTGCTGTTAGTGTGAGGTTACGTGCAGCATCTCATTAGCAATTCCCCGAACGAAACAACAACTACAACACCAAACGCGTTTCAAAACATTAGTGTTTTTCTTTCTTTTTTAGGTATTTAGCCATATAGGTTTACGTACTCAACGTTGTTTCGTAGAAAAAAAAAACTAAATACGATTTTAGTTTCGAAAATTTGAACCGTCTCTTAAACACGATTATCATGACTTTTATAGGACTTATAGATTTTTAATAAGTATGCATCCATCTTGATTTGAAATCGCGACTTTTATATGACACAATTAAAAGGCGTCAAACTTAATAATATTTTTTCGAGCAACGAAAGTTGCGATTTAAAATAAACACTTAGATATTTATAAAATAAAAATCGTGATTTAACACCGTAATTTAAGGACAATATTAGAGGATTTCGATAAGTCTGTAAAAACCTCGTTGGCTGTAGGTCAAAATGGTCATTGGGGGTACGAGATCTTGAAGTAACAAACAAAAGCTTTTGAATTAGGGAGGCATGTCCAAAAGAAAAAAAAAAAAAAAAAATAGACAAAGGATGGCGGTGGTTATATTCCTAAGAAGAGAAAAGTGTTAAACTGATATGAGTCGAGTGTATTCTTATACTATCACTTTCCATGTCAGAATTTTTTGTGCTCTTTCTTCTTCGGTTTGTAAATAAACTATGGAAGTTCTCTCGTTTACGGAGAGAATTAGGTTGAAGATCATATTAACTCCATGAATTTTGCGACAGAAAATGAGAGCCCCAATAGCTTAAGTTTTCCACAAAAATATTTTACATTAAGCTTGCCTGCTCTAAAAATCTTCAATAAAAAGTGGGGATGCCTCAGAGTTCTAATCGGAGTCGAAATCCGAGGACAAGCAGATGCTCGGTTCGGCATCGGTGATTGAAGCAGGGCAATCTCCGCCAGAAGCCTTCCTCCTATGCGCTTCGGCTTGTTCCTGGCACTCCCCTGAGGAAGAAACATGAGAACCAGCACCTGCAAAGACCTGTCTTAAAGCAAGTCCCAGAAGGATGATGGTGGGAGCAACTCCTAATGCAGTACGCCCGGCGTCTCACTTGTGGCTTCATCGGAAGGATTAACTTGATTCAACAGATTTGGTTGTTTCAATGACTCTTACTGCTAATCCTTGAATCCTTGCTGTCAACACTGTGCTCCGTGACAGTACGTTCCCAATGGATCTCCGGTATATCGCATCCTCCTCTGGAACAAGGTCAGGTGTTTTGGTTCTCTGCAATTCAAGTCATAAAGTCATTGCTAAGGCCGGCTCAAGGCATCGAAAACCCGGGACAACGAATCTGAGATTTGCTTACGTAGAATGGGAGTTCGCCAGAGTCGCTGTCCTTGACTATCTCTGATCATCAGCAAAAGTGAAGCGAAAATTATGTAAAAAACTGAGAAAGCCGCCCGCGAATCATCAGCAGAAGTTAGAGAACCTGAAAACTTCATTTGTGCCGCACGAGCTGCGATGCGTGATCCGGATCCTCCTGGAACAGTTCCTCCCAGGGATTCTTAGACTTCTCTTTTGCCTAAGCAGCTTCTTCAGTTCCGTTCCTCTTGTAACGCGGCCAATGAAAATTCCTGGATACATCACGACCACGTCTCTTCTAGGTCTGCAGATTTCTTTCTTATCTGGTCTCTGAATGAAGGTAAAAGAAGCAATATCTCCTTTGTGCTCCCCCCGTCAAGCTATGTAAATGTCGGGCGCTTATCCTTCAAGGCAACTGCAGCCAAGGATTGATCTTCCCGTGAGTTATTTACTTACGACATGATTCCAAAATCTGGCCACCATAACGACCTGAGAGTAGCCGAATGCAACGTCATCCTGCCTTCCATCCTCCAGTCGACCCGGAGGAATCTGACGTCACTTCTCCGGAGATGCCGTCCAATGAAGTACGCGAAGACGATCCACGCCCGAATCATAAGGAACCCGCCGATAGGGCGCGGACGCGGGGGCCTCCTCTCTGCGATCGGGAAGGTTATTGGGTTCTGTGCTGTGTCCGAGCACGGGGACATGGATTATGCCGCGAGGGTCTTCCAACTGATTGATGCCCCCGATGGGTTCCTGTGGAACACAATGATCAGGGGGTTCAGTAGGACCGGGGATCATCGCAGAGCTTTCGAGTATTACAGGGGGATGCAGGAACAGGGGATTTTCGCCAATAACTTCACCTTCTGTTTCTTGCTCAAGGTCAGTTCGCAGTTGGGGTCATTGTCGATGGGAAGGCAATTGCATTGCGGAGTCGTGAAGTTGGGCTTCGAGAAGCATGTATTCGTAGCGAACACGCTGATCCATGTGCACGGGATGCATGGGGATGTGGATGCTGCTTTAGACCTGTTTGACGAATTGCGTGAATCGAAAAGCCCGGTGTTGTGGAATACCATGATTGACTGCTTGCTGTGCTGCGGGGAGCATGGAAAGGGACTCGACATGTTCCGGCTAATGTTGAGGAGTGGGATTGAGCCCGATGAGGCCACGATGGTTGTAGTAATCTCTGTGTGTTCTCGATCCGGAGCATTGGATCACGGGAGATGGCTGCACGGCCTTTTACGGAATAGTCCCATTCTTTGGGAATATGTTTCCATTCGAAATGCACTGATCGATATGTATGCTAAGTGCGGTGCGGCCGATGAAGCGTCCCTGATTTTTGAGGAGATGGAAGGAATGAGGAATCTCGTGACTTGGAATTCAATGATCCTGGGATTCGCGAATCACGGGCGTGTACACGAGGCTCTGGGGTTATTCTCACGGTTGTTACATGACAAACGACTGAGACCGGATGATGTAACCTTCTTGGGCATCTTATGTGCGTGCAGTCACGGAGGCTTGGTCGAAGATGGAAGAAAGTATTTCGAGACCATGAAGAGAGATTACAGCATCGAGCCTTCAATTATGCATTACGGATGCATGGTCGACATGCTAGGTAGAGCAGGACATCTAAATGAGGCGTACCAGTTAATACTCAATATGCCGATTGAATGCAACGCCATAGTATGGAGATCGTTGCTGGGAGCTTGCAGGATTCACGGAAACGTTGAGCTGGGAGAGGTTTCAAGGCAGCATTTGGAGGAGATAGAACCTAATCATAGCAGTGACTACATCCTGCTCTCAAGCATTCAGGCTAGTGCTGGCCGGTGGAACGAAGTGCTGGATGTAAGGAGATCGATGCATTATATGGGTGTAGCGAAGCCACAGCCTGGTTGTAGTTTTGTCGGCTATGGTTCAATGTCGACATAGCCCTCCCAGGAAAATCATCAAAACACGGTAAACTCTTTCCATACAGTTTACCAGCTACACATCCCCTTGGCCGAGGCCACATCGAACAACATCATGAAGACAACAAAACCTTCTCCACATCCATAAATGTTATTTATTGTCTCCTACAACAACATACATACACGGGCTCGAACACGAGCAGCTCCATCTACGTCATCTTCTTTTGTTTAGTCTCCTGCCAAGCTTTTATCTCAGCATCCACCTTCTGCTTCACAGTCGAGTGAAATCCTGGGTAAGGCTCGTACCCGAAAACGATATGCAGGACCTGCATCATATCATATTAGCAACAACCATCGTGAGTCAAAAGTTCATCGGCATCTAACAATTCGATAAGAAAATGCTTTGTGAACTTGCCTCGAGCAGTACAAAGAACGGAGCCATCAGAAAGGCCTGAACTAGGTTGTCCAGAAGAGCTGGGGCTCGTTTCTGACAAGAGCAACAACTCAATGAGTTTACACCACGACGATAAAAGAGCGAAACGTGTGAAAGACTATCTCACCTCAAACAATCCATGGCCGAGAAATTGTCCGGTCCAACATAAAATTTGAGCTGCCAGTACAACCTATATAACATATCATAGGAAGGCAACATGTTAAAAGAGCCTACAGATGAGAAAATCATCCCGTCCAATCTCAACGTCATGCCTTCAAACTCAAATATACTGCTCGTCCGACCAATCCTAACAGGATTAATCTATCGGGTTCAGTAGCTATATAGTTCTGCAAATGCCCAAGATTTTTCTCAATTTTACATAGCTGAAACGAGATCTGAAGCTAAACATGGACACTGATAATCAGATTTCTAGACCAACATAGCAAGCTAAATCCGCTATGATCCAAATCAAATAAAAGAGAATAGTAACAGAACATGGCGGCTCGATCCATGGTCAGACAATACAGAAGGAAAATCATCTAATTAATCAGAAATCCACATTAGTGTCGGTCTCCGGCAACCTCTGTATCAACTACTCGACGTCTCAGTTACACTTCGAACACAGAAGACAACAAAGAGGAGCAATCGCTAGTATTCCAACCCCAGAGCACCGACACCCCAAACACGAAAAAAACGATCCAATCACCCGTCCTCATTTTCATGCCAAGATAATGAAAGGGCCAAAGAGAGTGAACCTTCCAGGCAAGGGAGGGTCCGAGGTGCCTGGCGAGGAGGCTCGACCCGACCCAACACGCCATACACAATAACCCAGCCAGGAACCCAGCTCTCCTATCCATCAACACATAGAAGCCGGCGTAAACCAAGGCGACGAAGAACCCCAGGTTGAGGAACAACCCTCGGGCGGCCAAGAAACACTGGGGCTCCACGCTGAGCAACTCGCAGAGGGAGGGCGTGAAGTAGAGTGGGACGAGGGCCGTGAAGAAGATCGGCCAGACGAAGATGGTGTGTACGAGGATGTTGATGGGGTTGCTGTGGTAGGCGCCGTAGAAGGCGAAGTGCTTCTCGAGATCGAACACCCCTTTTCCCTTCATTGTCCGCTGGCTAAAGACACGAGTTTTTTTTTTTTTTTTTTTTGTATTCGTCGAGAAAGGAATCGACTTTATAGGTTTTTCGGATACCCAGTTCCCGACAATTTATAGGAGGCAGGAGGAGGAGGAGGAGGAGGAGGGATTGGATCGGGGAGGGAGGAATCGGATTTCGGTGTCCGCCCCTAGCAAAAGAATAAAGGGAACAAGAAACAGGGGAGGGTCGGAGGAAGACCGACGGAGAACACGGTAAATCAATAATTTTGAAAACACGTTTTCATATGTTGGCTTCAAGGACGGGTTAAACCCGTCAAATTTACCTGAGGATGATCAGCCTATTTGTAATTTAAATTCACTCTCGATAAATTTGTATTTTTAATTTTTTTAAAATTAAATGTATTTTCATGGGTGGAGTTGGATAGGGATGGATGATGGCGACGAACACAGGAAGGAAATAAGTTAAAATCGTAGTCCACTCCTTCATTAGATTTTGAAGTTTAATTTCGATATAATTTTAGGTATGTCTTCTCGTTTATGTTGTGGGGTAACTAAAACTAGTGCTAATATGTTTTCCTTAAATGGGATCCCATTGTTTTCTTTTCCTTTTCTTTCTGGGCATTGGGGAACAGATAAGGTAACCCCCCAAATTATTATTGTTCTCACAAAGCAAACCAATTGGGACAGAAGTCCATTCTGGGTTTTGAATTGAGGGTGGGGGGGGTGGGGAGGTTTGAATACAAAATAAGGGATATTTTGCCATAAATTGGTGGGTTTGAAAAGCTGCGTTCATTCATTTATGAGTCTACCCCTGTTTTGGACAATGAAAATTAAAAAAAAAAAAAAGGAAAAGGAAATTATATGATGACATAAACATTGATAAGCAAAAAAGAGAGAAAGATGTGGCCCATGCAGGTCTCGAACCTGCGACCTTCGCGTTATTAGCACGACGCTCTAACCAGCTGAGCTAATAGGCCGTGATGTCCACTTTGCATGTAACCTATTTATATCCCCAACAGCTGGCAGATATATTAGAAGTTTTGTCGGGAATTGCATGTTGTTTGCCACGATCACCACCTGTCAGTCTCGTCCGACGGTCAATCATCTATCGAGATGTTAAGGAACGACCCAGACATAAAAACCTCGTATATAAACGAAATAACGCTGTTTGTTTGTTAGTGAGGGGGTGATTTAATGGGATATGAAGGAGCCACATGCATCGTCATTACTAGAAAAACCCAACCAACGCACGCACCTCTCAAAAATAAATAACAAGTTTGACGTCGTCAAACCAAATTGCCCAACTGATGACAAGTGCGTGCATATCTGCATGCACAAACACATCAGAGAATTCCCGACACGTGGTCAAAAAATAACAGTCATCCCTAGTTCTGGTTTTCTTTTCTTTCCCTTATTTCTTTGTCCCCTAATCAGCCATGCAAAATCGTATCGACTCGATACATACATACGTGAATGTCCCGTCTCTTTCTCCTTTCAGCAGTAGTGCAGCTTTTTTCACACTCATTGATTTGATATTTTTTTTAAATATATATATATATTTTTTTTTTGGGGGGGAGGGGTTTAGCCAATGTGCAATTCTCTTTATATATATTATAATAGGCCGACCACATTTATTCTCGGATGAATGACTATTTACTTTGCCCACCCTACATTTCTTCCCATTCGAAAAGACTATTCGGGCAGAAGGGTTGTCAGTTTTGCTTAGTATCTATTTGTAAAAAAGAAATGGTTATCGCGGGTTATGTGTTGTTTGGTTGATGCTTTTTTCTCTCATGCAATAGTGCAGATCATATGGAAGCCCTTGGTGGGGTTCTGCTACTTGTGGGAGTTGTGCTGTCACAAGGGCCGCGCTCTGTTTCTGGAGGCGGCCGCGGGTGGATCGATGCCCGTGCCACCTTCTACGGCGGCAGTGACGCCTCCGGCACTATGGGTGAGTGACAGAAAAAAAACAGTGGAAGAAAGTCGGTTGTGAATGTACTGTTGCTGTGGATATAAATCCCTCGTTTGCATGCAGGAGGGGCTTGCGGTTACGGGAACCTGTACAACCAAGGCTATGGAACCAACACCGCTGCGCTAAGCACTGCCCTCTACAGCGACGGGCTGAGCTGCGGGGCATGCTACGAGATTAAGTGCATGAATGATCTGAAATGGTGCCGCCCATCCACCATCGTGGTGACCGCCACGAATTTCTGTCCCCCGAACTACGCCCTGCCGAACGATGCAGGGGGATGGTGCAACCCCCCGCAGCGGCACTTTGATCTGTCCCAGCCAGTTTACGAGCAGATCGCCCGTTATGAGTCCGGGGTCGTGCCCGTGGCTTATAGGAGGGTGCCGTGTACGAAGAAGGGAGGCATCCGGTTCACCATAAACGGGCACTCGTACTTCAACTTGGTACTGATCAGCAACGTCGGAGGGGCCGGGGACGTCCATGCTGTCTCCATCAAGGGATCGAGGACAGGATGGCAGCCAATGTCGAGGAACTGGGGACAGAACTGGCAGAGCAATGCGCTCCTCGACGGGCAGAGCCTCTCGTTCATGGTCACCACGAGCGACGGCCACACCGTCGTGTCGAAAGACGTCGCACCTCCCAACTGGTACTTCGGCCAGACCTTCTCCGGCCTCCAATTCGCCTGAGTCGGGCTCTCCCCTCGAAGTCGCAACCCGATTACGGGTTGTAAAATGCATTCTACCTTCCCCGAAAGCACAAACAATTAACGTTTGTTGCTCCAAGAAGATTCTGTTCAGGTCGGTCAAATTTTAGAATGATGTCTGAACAGGATTTTGTTTTATCTACTATTATTACATTACATTTGTAATGTGTAAAGAGTAATAAATAATAAGTAATCGGTGACGTTATAATATATGCTTTTCTTATTAATGATCGCAACAAACATAAATTTCTATTTCGACAACCTAATTAGAATAGTATGGGCAAGCAAGGTGATTCTACATAGACGAGCAAGATCTAGTTGATTTTAAAATATCAAGATCCAGTTGATTTTAAGTAAAAGCGAGAAATAAAATAAAATAACTAAGATTTACCAGTGATAATAATATTTACGACATCCGACTTCCCCTCGTGTCCTATGCACCCGATTCCTTTCTTTCTATTGCTACCAAATTATTATAATTGCTAACATAGGTTGTTAGACTCTCCCCGTAGTCTTCCCGAACATCCGGAAACATACCACCATATATCGAATTCCCTATTCTATTCCTAGGCAAGGAACTAGTGATGACCAATTATATTCACCCATTATATTCAAACCCTATATAATTACCTAAGGTGTTTCGGTATATCACTATCCTTCACACTAAAGCCCGGTTTCCTAACACATAGACTTCTTAGGCTATTCAATTCCAGATCTAATCTAGATTATCCTCCCGAGTCTCCATAGGTTATCGAATCAATGTTAAAGGGTGATCATTAGGTTCATTAGGTTCATTCGACCATTTCGTAGAGTTATAGATATAAAATTTCAATTCCTGGTCGTTGACCCGCATGGTCAATTCTCCTTTTTCGACATCTATCAAAGCTCGACCTGTGGCAAGAAATGGTCGTCCCATGATTATCGGAATCTCATGGTCCTCCTCAAAGTCCAGAACAAGAAAGTCAACAAGGAATATAAATTTGTCTACTTTAACCAGCGCATCCTCAATTATTCCCTTAGGATAGGCAATAGACCTATCAGGTAACAATAATGAGACCGATGTAGGTTTTATATCACCCAGTCCTAGCTCCTTTTGTAAATAGAATAAGGCATCAGATTAATACTTGCACCAGGATCGCACAAAGCCTTACCTGAAAATGTCAAACCAATAGTACACAGAATGGTAAAGCTACCTAAATCCTTTAGCTTATGAGGTAATTTCTTCTGAAGTATTGCGCTACACTCTTGTATTAGCGTCACTGTATCGCTCTCGCCTAGTCGCCTTTTCTTTGAGAGTACGAGTTCATAAACTTGACATGTCTAGGCATCTGTTCAAGGGTATCTATAAAAGGAATAATAAAATGAAGCTTTCTAAAAACATCAAGGAACTTACAGTATTGGACTTCTTCATTTTGCTTCCGCGCTCTTTGGGGAAAAGGTAGTGGTGGACGCTCTCCTTCATCTCTGGTAGCTTTAGTCATATCCTTCCTTTGCTTCGAAGTGACTGGGGACTCCGTAGGAATTGTGCTCAACATAGATTGATTGATTTGGTTAGGTCCAGCTGAAGTGTTGTGTGTCTCTACCTCAGATGCGGTCCTTTTCTTCTCTGTAACCACGTCCTCGTCCTCAAGCATTCGACCATTCCTTAAAGTGATCGCATTTACGTGTTCCCTCGGATTCACTTGCGTGTCACTTGGTAACTTCCCAAAGGGCTGAGAATTCATGGCTTGGGCCAACTGGATGACTTGGTTCTCCAAGTTTCAGATGGATGCTGCTTGGTTCTTGATCAAAGTGTCTTGATTCTTCAACATGGTATCTTGATTAGCTATATACTTCATCATCATCTCCTCGAAATTTGGCTTCTTTTCAGAGAAATGTGCTTGTGGTTGTTGGAAACCTGAAGGTGCTGGAGCTCAATTTTCTATCGCTTGTGGACCTTTCCAAGAGAAATTCAGTAATTTCTCCACCCTGGATTATATGTGTTAGAGAAAGGATTGTTGATCTGGTTCCCAATGTAATTTGCCTCCTCCATTCTTATCGCACACTGATCGGTCTGATGATTTCCTCCACGAATATCACTGCTAAATAAAATCCCTCGAACTGAATTGACATTCACAGTCTCAAATTTCTTTGTGAGGGCTGCTAACTATGCTTGAATTGATGTTAAAGCATCGAGTTCATGTGCTCCCTGTGCTCTTCTTCTACTCATCCAATCAAAATATTGATTTGGCATGCACGTCCTTCTCATTGTCTCCAAGAGCTCTAATCCTTCAACATAAGATTTCTTCAAGAATGATCTACCAGATGCTAAATTCAAATCCTTGCGAGATGATTCTGTCAGTCCATTGTAGAACGCCTCCAACTGTCTCCATCCTGGAAGGTCGTGATAGGGACACTAAATCAGCAGGTTCTTAAAACGCTCACACGCTTCCACAAAGGATTCCAAGTCATGCTGTCGGAACGTCGTAATCTCATTCCTCATCTGCGATATCTTCGATGGGAGGAAATACTGGTCTAGAAAAGCCTCCTCCATATGCGCCCAAGTGGTGATAGAATTCATCGGAAGTGAGTTGAACCAACCCCACGCCTTGTCCTTTAGCGAAAATGCAAATAACTTCAACCTGACTGCATCTTGTGGGACTCCTTTATGCCTGAATGTGTCGTAAACACTCAGGAATTTGCTCAAATACTCATGTGGGTCCTCCATCGGTGTTCCTCTGAACTGCACAGAGTTCTGGATCATCTGCATCATTGAAGTTTTGATCTCATAATCCCGAGCCTGGATATCTGGCGATGCAATACATGATCGATGAACATGTGGTCTTGCCGATGTAAACTCCACCATTGGCCTGTTATCCAAGCCTTGTCCATTAACTCCTACTGGGACAAGATTGCCCTCCATCTGATTTCCCTGATTTCTGCCGGCCATAGATACTCGTTGTGCCCTCAACCTTTGCCGAAAAGTCCTTTCAATTTCACGATCCAATAGAGTCAATTCTACCCTTCGGCTTCGTCGCATACACTGAAAAAGAAAATAAAAAGAAAGCTTGAGCGTCAACTAATTACCAATCACGAGGTAAAAGAAAATTTTTGTCAGAAAACAATTCCTCAGCAACGGCGCCAAAATTTGATGCGCGTCGTCAACGCAACAAAAATAAATTCATATTTCAATCTAACTGGAATAGTAAGGGCAAGCAAGGGTGATCCCGAAGAGAATTGTAATGACAAAAACACTCCTAGCGTCGTTCTCGACAATCGGTCGAGGTCAAGCAGAAAGTAAAGTTGATTTTAAGTAAAAGCGAGAAATAAAAGAAAACAACTAAGGTTTACCAGTGATAATAATATCTAGGACATCTGACTTCCCCTCGTGTCCTATGCACCTATTGCTACCAAATTATTATAATTGCTAACATAGGTTGCTAGACTCTCCTCGTAGTCCTCCCGAACATCCGGAAACGTACCAAAATGTATCGAATTCCCTACTCTATTCCTAGACAAGGAACTAGTGATTGCCCATTATATTCAAACCCTATATAGTTACCTAAGGTGTTCCGGTATATCCTCATCATTCATACTAAAGCCCGGTTTCCCAGCACATAGACTTCTTAGGCTATCCAATTCCAGGTCTAACCTAGACTACCCTTCTGAGTCTCCCTAGGTTATCGAATCAATGTTGAAGGGCGATCAGTCATTTAACACGTATTAAGAACATGATTTGATAAGCAATTAATAAAAATCTGAATCACATAAAGGAAGAAGGTTCACGAATTACATGAGAACACGAGGTTCCATCATAGCCCTAGAAAAACGATTTAGTTCATAGCTAAAGAAAACGAAAACAATAAAATCGACATAAAGAAAACTAAGAAAAGTAAAGTAGGTGGAATCGTCTCCGTCGTCGCTCTTATCTCCAATAGCCTCCTAGGTCGAATCCCTCCTCCAAAAGAATTGAAAAAGTCTATATATATGTCCTAGAAATAACCTTAGAGAATCTAAGAAAATCTGAAAAAAAAATATTTTTGGCGTCCATACACAGCTATACAGAAATCTGGTGCAGCTGCACCAACTTCTCTGTCCAGTGGCTGACCCTTCGCTGCAGCTGCACTGACTTTCGTTGCAGCTGCACCGACTGGTCAGATCCGCAGCTTCTTCATGGCTCATCCTTCCATCTCCAATTCTTCTATCTCTCATTTAAACTACCAACAAAGTATACGAAAGTGATGATACATTAAAAAAATAAAAAATATCTAACAATTAAACGACTAAAATGCCTAAAATTAACCAAAATCAAGACTAAAACATAACCTCTTGCATAATTTCATGGAAAGGTGATAACAATGTTCGGGAAAAAAAAAGAAGACTTCAAGTCTTAGCTTTTTCTGGTCGGAAGTCTTCGATTTGGAAATAAAATGAGACCCTTTTAGTTTAGATATTAGAATTATTTTTATTACACTAGTAAATATCACGGCCGCCTGTTTGTTCTCCTCCAGTTTCACAACATACAACTTCGACATGAGTTTAAAGTAGACTTGGTAGGTCAACCCTTTGTTTCTTTTTCGGAAATAATAATGGCAACTATAAAACCAAATAACCTTTTGAAATCATTTCAATAAAATTAAAATTCCCATTACTTTTTCCAATAACCGTTTCTCTCAATTAAAAAATTTGGGGTTAGCTTTTTATTTTTATTTCTCTATATTGGAAAAATATCTAATGATATTTGGAAGAATTATGATTTTCAGTTACAAATTTTCTTATTCTTTATTTGTTTTCGTGGATTCTAGAAAATGTAGAACCACAAAATATCTAGTCTATTCGAGAATACATGATAATATCGACTATATGGTATCGATTACAGGTTTTACCCGGACTTGCTCGCCACTATTAATATCCCGATTTGTTTAATGAAAGACAATAATCTTTGGCATCAATAATCTTTGCTTAAAAAGTCGTGTCCAAATAAGATGGCTACAGACAGCGACGCCAACATTTGTTTATACAAAATAAACAAATGAAAACAGCAGAACGATTTCACATCCATTAAACACGGCTGGAAAAAAGAAACAACACAGGAAGAAGAAGAAGAAGTAGAAGGGAAGAAGCTAAGAAGCTTCGCATTTATAACCCCAAGTAATAAATTAAGACCAAGTCAACCTTTTCGATAACATCACCCCTCACACTTTGGAACATACCCGGAAGTTCCCCCAATGACTTGACACCCCCAAATTCCAACCAAATGCTTCACGTCATATTAAACCTAGCCAGCCAACAAGTAATAAATAATTAAATAAATATTACTAAGGAAAATCAGCCGACTAACAAACAAATACAAAATTAAATCCACCAATTTGCCGCCCTCTCACCACTTTCCATATATTTTCCAAACCCTTCTCCTTCTTCTTCTTCCTCCTCCTTTTTATCTCTAAACAATTTGCACCTGCAATTTCCTCCCTATTTCCCCTCACCTAATTGCAGTTCGTATAAATAAAAATGTGTTTGCACGCCATTTCTTCACCTTACTCCTACATTTTCCATACCCTTCTTTTCCTTGCAAGAGGTTCCGGCCGATAAATGGAGCAGATCGAAGGGTTGACGGGAAACCCCATCCTGACCGTCCTTGCAGCCCTCTTCACGATCGTCCCCATCATCAAGCTACAGCACTACTGTGCTCAATTCCTCTGCCTCCTCGTCAACTGCGTCGCGCGGGAGGGATCCCGCGTCGGCGGGGATGTAGACAGGCTGCTGGAGGGGGAGAAGGGTAATGAGACGTCGCCGTCCTCAGGGAGGGAGGACTTTGATGAGGTGGACCTGTCGAGGAGCGAGGTGAGGATGGTGATGGAGAGACTAGGGATGTTCGCGAGCGAGTACGTGCAGGAGGGACAAGACCACCGGTTCTCCTCGATGGTTTCGGGAGGGGGCATAGGGGCGGGAGAGATAGCGAGGCTGTTCGAGGAGGAAGAGGTCTGCCTGGAGGAGGTCAAGGAGGCGTTTTACGTGTTCGATGGGAACTGCGACGGGAGGATCGACCCGGGGGAGCTGAGCGGGGTCATCCGGGCGCTGGGGATGGCGAACTTAGGGGAGAGCGATTGTAGGGAGCTGATAAGGAACTTCGACGAGGACGGGGACGGATTCATCGACTTCAGGGAGTTCACTAAACTCGTCAAGAGAAGCTTGAGATCTTGAAGGACGGAGGAGGAGGAGGAGTTTAGTCGCTCTTTCCCTTTGTTTTTTTGTGCATAAAAATTGTCATCCTAATTCTCGAATTCAGATTTTTCGAGATTCCTTCATGTGAAATAGAAAAAAAAAAAAAACAGGAAAATCCCTTCTCTCGTTTCCTTCTTCTTGGGATCAGCGGGGATCCCTTCTAGAAGGGATTGTTCTTGGAATCTTGTTCTGAAGAAGAAATGTCTTAACTTGGACCCATAATTTACCGTCTGTGCAAATACTAATAGGAAAACAGCAACGGCAGATCCATCCGTCATGTAGTGCACATGGAATAAGGTGATATTAACCGTAACCAAATACGTATAAGTATTGAAAAATAATTCCACATCGAATAAATAAATGCATATACATGATCGAAATATTTCACATGGAGGATGTCTGTTGTTAGAAAATAATGTCACGCCGCTGCATTATATAAGAAGTTGCGAATCGGTTAAACTATATACAACAAGTGATTTTACTGACAAACCAAAACTGTTTGTCCCATTTGTCTGTCATCATCCCCTGTCTGTGTATCTCTGTTATTTTTTATTACAACATCGTTCGTTCGTTGGTCCGCCGAACTGAGGCGCGCGACCGCTCCTTCTCCTCCTCCTCTTCTTCTTCTTCTTCTTCTTCTTGTTCAATGGGTGTGGTTGGTTGGTTTTGCTAGTTTCCCACCACCGAAATCACAGCGCATCCCTTCGCCTGTCACCCGTTCCCATCACGCTCATTTTGTCCCCCACCCCTCCACGAAGCTTCTCTTCTGCCTCTTCTTCTCTCCTTTTCTCTTCCTCCTTATCCCTTCGTTTCCTCCTTGTCGTCGCCATCCGTCCTCACCTCTTGCGTCCCCGCCCCTCCCTTCATCCACAGATCGCTCGTTATTTCTCGTCATTCCCCGCCCCCAACGAGTGTACGTGTGTATGGGAACAAGTGTTGGTGGGCTCTCTTTTTTATTTATTAGGGTGGGAAGGGGAAAAAAGGGGTAATCTTTTCTCGATCGGATTGTCCTCTCGGCGTTAATTTTTTTTTTTCAGAAAGGTGGAAACTTTTTCATTTTTTACGTTCTGGGTTTTTGTCTTGCTGGGTGAGGGGGTGGCGAGTCAGGGGTGTGGTGGAATTCCCCCTTGTTTTGTTCTGTTCTTGTCTTGGTCTCGTTCTTGGGACAGATTCGGGTTTTGTTTTCGCTTCGGACCTTGATCAAGAGTCTCTGTATATTTGTGTACAGGTGAGGTGGATCCAGTTGCCATCTGATGTAATTGTTTGTTTGTTGGTTTGATGCTTTTCGTGGGAAAAAGATGGGATTGAAATGTGTAGCTTCGCAGGTTGTTGGGTTTGACGGTTTTGTCCAGTTTGTGATCGCCTGGGTTAGTTTCTTGTGCATGTTTCGATCGGCATTGGCGTCTCCTGGATTTATAACCCGAATTTGATCTTGTTTGGGGGCATTTTATAGAATTTGGTGCTGTGTTACCTAGGCCGAATTCGGCCTCGATCGAGTTGTTTGTGGTTTCTTTGCGGAATGTGAATGATCATCGAAGGATACTCTTTTCCAGGGTGATTCCGGGATGGGGAGAGTGAAATTGAAGATAAAGAGGCTGGAGAGTAGCGGTAACAGGCAGGTGACTTACTCCAAAAGGAGGCTTGGGATCCTGAAGAAAGCACGGGAATTGTCCATATTGTGTGACATCGACATAATCCTCTTGATGTTTTCTCCCACCGGGAAGCCGACTCTCTTTCATGGAGAGAGAAGGTAGTTTGAACCCAAGGATGTTCATCTTCGAGCTTCTGCATGTTCCATTTTTTTCCTCCGAGAATCTCGTTGAGGGAGAGGTTCCATGCTTGCCAGAAGTATATGTATTGGAATTTAGTATGCTTACAATGTCATTCATTCTGTTTCAGCAATATTGACGATGTTATCACAAAGTTCGCTCAATTGACACCTCAGGAAAGGGCTAAAAGGTATGAATATTGCATATGGGCAACTCTCACCTATCTCTCTGTGATCCAATAATATTGATCCAGTGACCCATTCATTTCATTTGCTGCGGCAGGAAATTGGAGAGCCTAGAAGTAAGATACCAAGCAACGTCTTGACACAACTTTGTCAATTTATGGTTTTGCATCTCTCGTAATTTCCTTATGGCTATATCTGGTGGCCTCATTAAAAAAATGATCTCTGATGGGGTTACAGGCTTTGAAGAAAACATTTAAGAAGTTGGACCATGATGTCAATATACCAGACTTTCTCGGTGTAAGGTCTGTATTTCTTTATTTTGTTGTGTCGGGTGTGTTTCCCAATGCTTTTCACTTTGGAGGAAATTCTCATGATCTTCCCATCGATTTTTGCAGCACCCAAACTGCAGAGGTACTGGGCTGCTCTAGCATCAGTCAGAAAGCATTTTTCTGACAGAATCATGTTTGGAAATCTTTCAACTTTGGTTTTTCAGTTGATATCTAGAAGCTCTTTTTACGCCTCTTTTGTCAGGAAATGGATAATCAAGTAAGGCTACTGCAAAGTCAGCTAGCAGAGATGCAAAAGAGATTAAGGTATGTCTTTGGCATTTTTTTTTCTTAATGTATGATCTCATTCCTTTCATGTGTTATTTAGATGACCCTCTCTGGATGAGTTTTTTTTACCATAGTTGTTTCCGGTTCCCATTTTTTATGTACTTGTTGGATCAGAGGGTAGGTTTATTATAAGCTTTTATAATTTAAGGATCTGGAGAAAAATCATCCAGATAGGAGTATTTAGAGGACAATTATTCCAGCAGACTGGAATGCTAATTATGATTTCCATGTGGCTCACATTCTTGGTTATATTGTCGAAATAATAATCTTATGTTCTAATCCTGTCCTTTCAGCTATTGGAGTAACCCTGAGAAGATTGATGATGTTGAACAGCTAAGACAGATGGAAGACTCGTTAAGGGAGTCTATAAATAACATTCGTCAACAAAAGGTATTGGGTCCTGATTTCTCTCAAGTATCATTTACGAGACACTCGGCAATCTACCGTGGTTGGTGGAAATATTATGTTCCTCAATTACCAAGTGGGTGCTGCTAGATTAGTTGCAGTAAGTGACTGATATCTTCTTTGCAGGAATCTGTTGGAAAGCATCAACTTATATCATTAGAAAGATCAAATCCGGTAATTTTGCTTGTTTCAAGCTTTTATTTCCGGTAACTGTGGAGCTACCCAATCACCAAGCCGCGTTGCTATTATGTTTTTGTGATGAAATTTTGCTTCTCGGCTTGCAGTTTGAGAACGGGATGCCTTCATCTTACATTATGGCTGGGCTACCTGAATCACAGCCAATAAACTGGCTTCCAATGACTGATAACCAACATTTGATGTTCCCAAACGAGTCTCATTATCTTCCGCAAGGGTAAGCAATGATTAACTCTGGGGTCCTAGTTTATGTGCACCTTTCACTTATCTGATCTTTGGAAAGTTATGACCAAAATGCATCACTGTTATCAACTGCAGTGCACTTGACAGCAACACGGATGCATCCCTGCAAAATTGTTTGGTTTTTCTGGGCGGGGATAAGCCAATGGATATGGGAAATTTGGGGCAAACGCATAACCTCGTACAAGATGGTTGTGTATTGAATGAGTTGAATACAAATGGTTGCGTATTGAATGAGTTGAATACGAATGGTTGCTTGAGCCTGCAAGTGGGCGAGCAATTTTCCTTTGCTCCATATGGTACGCTTGCTTTGCCAGATGAGAAGAAACCAAAGCATGATATGTTGATGGACATGCAAGGGCATCATGTAGATTATCAACTTCCTGGTGCCATTGATCTCTCGAGGCCCTTGTATGACAACGGGCATCATACTTGGCCTTCTGAACCTTCGCCTTACAGCATCGCCATGTACAACGGAAATTCATTTGATCAGGTGAGAATTCGTTTCCCTACTTGACTATGAGCTATGAGGAAGGCTGCTTACATGGTCTTTCACAATGGACAGTATTTTGTGGGTTTTTTTAATGTATTGAGCAGTTGATTGACTGACTACCGGCGAAATATTTTAAAACTAAGCTCACTCCACAGTGGGGTCATTCATTCTCGTGATATAAGTCTGATTGCACACATACCTGTATGTATCATAATCAAGAAAGTTTCACGACTTATCAATAGAGGCTGAGAGGTCATTCCCTCCCTTGATCTTAAGGGTAATGGTGCATACATATACGCGGATCCTTTTCCCTATTTTTAAGCCGGGAATATACTTTGCGCAATTGGGCATGCTTGCATGCTTGTTTGAGGATGGATTTTTACTCTCGTTACTTCTGAACTTAGTAAAACCTGCAATCTTTCTTACGCTAACGTCAAGATTTTCTTTTGGCAGCCCAATTGAGACCTTCCACAACTAGTTAGGATCCTTGACCAGAATGCCACTCTCGTGTGGGGGCTACTAGCACATACTCTAGGTTAAGATAATTTTCGGCGATGAAGAGGGGACACCGAGCACTCCCCGGTGCTTGAAACCCGAGGCAAGTGTATATAGATGGAGGCACCATGTAGGAGTCGCAGGTTCATCTGTACACTAAAATGTTTCTTTGCCCATTAGCTTTAGCCAGAGTTTGTAGGGCTGGGATGGTTTTGATATTCTTCATCAGTTAGTCTTGTTTATGTACCGAGTTTATAGAATCTGTAAAATGACACTCTATTTTTACTGCAAAGGATTGACACAACTACATGAACTTAGACTCATTTGTGTCTGTGTTTGGCAGAACTAGAATGAGCCTTGAATGCTAGAAGTTGAAATCTTCGACCTCTCCGGTCTCACGTGTGGACTCTCGGATCAATGGATGTGAGGGAATCCCTGGTAAGATGAACCTGAAGCGTGGACATAAGTTTTTCTTGCAATGGCAAATGAACCAGACATTTTTACACCGGGGAAACTCCAGTTGATAGTTTCTTACATTGATGCCCCCACATTACTACCATCAGTCATAGGTTACAGCAAATGGAGGGAAAAAAAATTAAAAAGAAGAAACCAAAAAACACAGACCCTTCCTGTGGCGATTATCTTAGTAACCCTTCAAGAGTCTGAACAATGGTGGTGTGCCATGGATCTGAAAGGTGCTTCAACAGGTTCTCAAATGGACCTTTCCCTGTCGCATTGTGTTGCACCACGAAACCCAGGAATGCCGCCATTGCCAGTCTCCCTGCGAAAAAACACGCGATACCTACATTTAGTCCGAAATCTACACTCCCCAAGAATCTGGAAAATTCTCCAAAGTTTTATTCATAACATTGGCAATCTACTCCTTGACTTCAAGGGTTGGGGCAAAGTCAAGGGTTGAACATCCCTCCAGGGTAGCCAACCTCATTCTAATATCGCCAAATACTCAAATATGTCCTAAATTTTGACGTCTTTTTTCGATTTAGCCTAATATTTAAAAAATATCTTCTTACATTCCAACGTTGGACCGTTATTTCAATTATAACCTCCGTTACCCGTCCCCGCTAATGGAGTCTTACGTGGCGCTGATATGGCAGTTAACGCCGTCAACTCCATGTTTAATTTATTTTTCTCCATAATAAATTATCAAATATATCCTAAACTTTGACACTTTTTTCCAATTTAGCTTAACATTTGAAAATATCATCTTACATCCTGACGTTAAGCCGTTAACTTCATTATATTCTATGTTAGCGGTCGATGCTAACGGAGTCCTGCGTAACGTTGATAGGACAATTAACGCTGTCAGCACTACGTTTAATCTATTTTTTTTCTCGAATTGAACCATAAACCCCAAATAAAGCTCCAAATATATTTTATTCTCACTCTTAACGAATATTTTAATCATACTTCCGACCAAACCTATACCGACACCCGACCACAATCGCACCCCGACCATTAATCTCCAACCACTATCCCACCCTAACCCTGAACTCCCAACCCCAAAAAATTGACACCTCAATAATGTTGGTTTGAAGTTGTGGGTTTATATAACAATGTTGACATACTTATACAGTGTTATTTGTTTGGATAATGACCGTGTGCTTGCCTAGATAATGCATGGCAATGTGTTTGTGTGGGCATGTCCTGAAATTTTAGTAATCCTGGATATGTTTAAAACACTTATTTGTTCATAATAGGTAAAAAAATCTATTAAAATATTTGTTCGTATTGGGGACGGCTACAGATTATATGATGGAGATAACAATTCAACGTTGGGATGCAAGATGATATTTTTCAAATGTTAGGCTAAATTAGAAAAAAGTGACAAGGTTTAGAATATATTTGATAATTTAACCTGAGGAAAAAATAGATAAAACGTGGCATTAACGACATTAGCGTTACGTAGGACTCCGTTAGAGGGGACGGCTAACGGAGGATATAATAAAGATAACGGCCGAGAATATTTTTCAAATGTTAGGCTAAATTGGAAAAAATGTCAAATTTTATGATAAATTTGATTATTTAGCCTTCTAATAAAGATCAAACGGGTTAAAATACAATACAACCTTCCGTTGAGGCCAGGTAGCGAGGCGAGGTAAAACCAGGCAACCACTCACCCTTCTTGGCCTCAACCTTGAACAACCGAGAACGTGTAGGCGGGACGATGCCCTTGAACGAGGCTTCCCTTTTGAGCCTAGAGGAAGAACCAGTCAAGAACTTGGTTTTTGGTCTAAAGACAGCCGCTGAGGCCTGTGTGGTAACAGTTGCCATCTTTTTTTTTTTCCTTACACGCCCTTTTTTCTGGGACAAACCTAGAAGGCTAGTGTAATGAACTATGCGCTACTCGTTTTCAGTCATTGCAAAGTGTTTGTTGGCGGGTTTTCACTCCGGAATTGACCGCGGACAAGCTGGATCCAAACACGTCGAAAATCTCTGACACTATGAGCAACTGATGCTCGGAGGTTCGTTGAAATGTGTGGTAGCCGTATGAAGAAAGAGAGAGAGAAGAGAGAAGGCAGGGGACAGACTTCCTTAAGCGGAAGCACTGAAGGAAGAACACATGAGCGCATAATGCTTGAATGCTGGAATGCTTGAAAATAAAAAGACAATATGTTCATCCGTAGAGAGGTGTGTTTGTACAATGCAAAGAGGAACTATTTATACTAAGCTAGACCTACGTATATACGGTAACGAAATATTGTACATATATTATGTATCCGTATTGCCAGTCCTCGTGGAATATCTTCTTTCCATTTGAATAAACTTGCAACAATTTTCTTCCAAGTCTTGAGACCGTCCGGAATCTTCTCATAACAACTACTAATCGACCAAATCGCCCGTTAGCCTTCGTCGCAGAGCTTTCTCGCTCGCCCAGTTGACCGTCGCTTGATCGCCTCGTTGAGCCTCGTCGCCTGATAGCCCCATCGCTTGGTTACTGTTTCGCCCGCAAGCCTTCGCCTGGTGTGTGTCCACAAATACCTCCTTACTGTGTTTCTCGTACTTTGGGCATGTATTCTGAACCGTTGATCCACAGATGAGGCTGGGATATGTGGCCTAGAATTTCTGTTGCTAAACAACGGGTTATATGTGGGAAAGAACGGCTAAAGATAATAGTTGTTGTTGAGGAAGCGGCTAAAGTGATCCCACGGTTAAGTCACCATCGTAAATTATGTTACTGTTTCGTACATTCTTACGAAACAGTAACAACCATTTCTTTTTGTCTACGAAAAAAATTCGTTTTATGTCCGAAGGCTTCGTAAATGCTTCGTAAAATGTACGGGCTTTTACAAACTTTCGTGATGGGCTTAGTAAAAATGTACGAAATCATACAGTAGAATTCTTGTAAATTATGAAACTTAAAAATGTACGAATTTTTAGTAATGGGCCGAATGATTTTTTGTAATGGGTTCGTAACAGTTTACGTGCTTTTATCAAATTTTGAAACGTACTTAGTAAAAATATATGAATTATAACCTTTTTTCGTAAATTATATAAAAAATCCTTATGAAGAATTAATAAACAGTGACGACCTTTCGTAAACATTTTGGTACGAAAAATTTTCGTAAAATTATGAAAGTTTTCGTAATTTTCAAAGCAGAGAAATTACAAAAATATTTCTTAAATTTTTACAAAATTTTTTCGTAAACTATTGTAGATTTACGAAATTTTTCATAAAACGACTTACAATGTCCAGGACAAAGGGTTGCAATCCCGCGATGATAAGCTAACTCCAAAAATCCGTCATCAGTTCGCATTGCATCCTGCAACTAGCCAACATGAAGCCGGAATAATTAGTAATTGCCGTGGATAGAATTTTAGCCGTTTTGTGTTGTTGATGTTGATGATTCTTACCAATGCGAGGGTGGTTGTTCCTTATCCTTATCTCCATTGCAATTGGAAACCAAACACCGTAAATAAGTTTTTATTCCCATGTTATTTCGGTGCCATCGCAGCCATTGGTCGTCATTCTTGCCGAATAGGACAAAGTTCCATCTTGATAAGGGCGTTTGTTGAGTTAAGGTCTGTCTACATCGACCCACTCATGCTCATGCTACAATTACCACTTCACTCACTACACGCATGTGAAAGACAACAAATGACCAACGAGAATAGTTAGTTATAACCTCAACTTGGGATTAGTGCAAGTGCAAACCCTTGTGTTTGACCCCAAATGGAAATTGCCGTCATCCACTTCGCCCCGTTTTCCTGTAAAGGAGGCTTCTTCTTTCTCCTTCTTCCAACCCCACCTTTGAAGAATTTCCAGAACCTTCTTTTCCATCCTCGATCGTGGATTGGTCATACATACCTACCACATCATGAACCAAAAAAAAGTCAACCCCCCTCCCCCAACCCAAACAAAAGTTTATTTTACAGGGTGCATGAACTTTGACGGCTGACCCAAAATGAGCCATTTTAGATTTGATCAAACGTTGTCAATTGGTCGGTCATTCAGCTACGACTCCCGAATGGTCCACATTTTCTGTGGTCCTCGAGGCAGGGGGGGTTCAATCCTCCAACGCCCCCCAATGAATTTACTCGTCACGAATTTCACGTATCTGACTGAGTTGCTCATAGAAATTTATTCGTCTGGTCTTAAACTGTGTGTGTGTGTGTGTATCATACGATAAAAGCACTCGAAATGGGTCAATGTTGTAGTTCTTTTATATCTCAAATCACAACAAAGTCACAAACATGGCGGCTACACGACATTAGAAATATGACGGTTTGCTGTCCTCCAAGTTCATAAACCTTCTTTGTGCTTGCACTAAGAAAGTTGGTTAGGCTGATGAAGGGCTTCCTTTATGACGGTTAAAAGGGTGGGAAGGCTATTCAACCTCGAAGAGCTCTCCACTAAGCTTACACGCCTTGACATCGCGGCCGGGCTTGAAACCCAGGCAGGAGAGATCTTCCCCCGCCGATTGCGCCTTTAAGAAGCCTTGGCTATAGAGCAAATCCTTCTTGATCCCTTAGTGTTGACCATATGGTGCTCTTTGCCGCCTCTTTCGGGTTGTCCATCCTTAATGTTTTCGGGACGAGGACTGTTATGTTCCTTCGTTTCGTGGGGTTCTCTGAGTCGAGTAACTCGTCAGTCGGGGAGTCGGGGACACTGTGGCTTGGCACTAGCGAAGGGAGGTTCCAATTGCTCGGGATGTTGCAATCGAGAAAGGCGGGCGGGTAGAACGGCATGCTGAATCCCAGAGGACACAGAGTTGACGGCAGCAGAACGGCTGGATAATTCCAAGGGTATGGCCAAGGAATCTCAAGGATTCCCGGGATTTGAGGATGGAAGTTCGTGTTTGCAGATCCTTCATTGTTCGAGCTCAAAGCCGAAACTGTAGAATCGCCAGAGTGGTCGTCCCAGTCCTTGCCGTTTGAGTTGGAAAAGCGCCGTTTTCCAGATTTAGGGCCACCAATTCCGCTCATCAAACCATTTAGTGATTTCTTGTCGGTGCCGTTGAGGATAGATGCTTTTGAATCAAGAATGGGTGGGTCGATGCCACCAAAGTTTAGGATGGTCCCATCATGGTACTTCAATCCGGGGCGATCAACGCCATTTGCAGCAGCGTCTGTTTCAACAGCCCGGAGTGCCTCGGAGATCGAGATATGACGATAATGTGATGACGTCCTCTTGGTCTTCCGTCGTCCCGCGCCAACCGGCATGTTCCTCGTATTACCGCCAGCGGTCCAGTACCTCTGGCACGACCTACAGAAATGTCGGGGTTGGTTGACATTGTAATTGTTGTAGTAGCAGAACTTGGTGTTCATGCTGTTGCATCGGGTGCACGGGAGGGTTTTGTCCGGCTTCTTCGTCGTCTTGGAAGGCTTGGGCTTTGTCGTTTCCCCTTGATCAACAGATGCTGCCTCAATTGTCACAGAGTCTGGCGAAGCATTGAGTACACTCGACCGTCGCGTAGTTTCAGAAGCTTCTGTCGAACTTCCCTGCCAATCGGAAAAAAAGAAACAGCGAATCAACAGGTGACTTAAAAAACCAAAACCTCGGCCAGAAACAGAGCAACGGACAGCAAAACCTCACGACCGACTACAACCTGACCGATCCAATCCAATCCAATCCAGTCAAAATCGCTCAAAAACCAAATCCCACCGGAGAATCCTTCCCCAATTTCGAGAAACGGGTACCGATCAGTATCCCGAAAGACCAACAAAAAGTTCCCTCCTTGCAAAAGTTACCTTCTTCGTCTCTGTATCATCAGCGGCCTCCTCGTCCCTGTCATCCTTATCGACGGAGGTGGTGTCGGAGGAGGACGAAGACAGGGGAATCTCCTTCCCGAAGAGCTTGATGGCGGGTTCCTTGTGTTCCCGCATCATCGTCATCATCTCACTCACTAACAATGATTGATGTTAGGGAGGGACTGGGGGAGGGGGTTCGGCTTGTTGTGTCTGACATGGAATGAAATGAAGGGGGGGAGGGGGGAATAAGTAAGGAGGAGGGAGCAGGGGATCTTGAGAGTCGCCACGTCGGCAGGGGAGGGTGATTTCTAGCCACAAGTTCTTTTGTGGCCTTGGCGTAGTCTACTTTATGCCATTTTAACTCTTCCCAATCACATTAAATTACTCCGATTATAATAATAATATAGTAAGTTGTCATGATGGGTCATGTCCTAACAATTACATGTTGTCGAATGTATTGGTTTCAGGTTTGCTTGTGGTGTTAAACCAAGGGGATAATGAATTTAATTAGTATTTTCGTTTAACATTGAACTGAACATATTAAAAAGGTCAGGCCGGGGGTGTATGAAAATATCTTCTCCGGTGGGGTTGGACCGACCAATGGAGGCGGAAGCTCCTCCTCGTCTTTCTCGCCACTCACTCAGTCCTCCACTCCCAGCAGTTCCGGTTGACTTCCCGACCAATTCCTATCCTTCTGACACGTGTACCCCTCGTCAACAACCTCGTAAAAAGGACATTCTCTCTCTCTCTCTCTCTCTGCGTAGACTCTGTTTGAAATAAATAATCCACCTGCCAAAATTATTATATCACCAACAACGTTTTTCATATTCCAAATTCATCGTTATCTATCTCGAAAGTCTTATACCTTTCCGATTGGACACCATTCTCACCAAACCTGTCTTCATCCACCCAGGCGTGCAATGGGCATTGCATCATAATCTTTTCCCAGATTGATAAGGTCACTCTGTATTTGCGGTTTGAGTAGGAAGTTGAACTATTTTGGGCAAGTGACATGACCATCTTTTACCTTTGTTGATTTTCAGTTGGGAACCGAATCTTTGTTGATTTTAGGTTATCCTCAATTTCTAACCAAGCTACCGGTGCAAGAAGTTCGCGGCGATGTGAAACGCCACGGAGGAGAAGACTCTTGTAGAAAATTATTTCAATGGTTTGGTTGATGCATTTGCGATTGATGTATACTGTTAGCTCAAACTGAGTGACAACAAATTAAGACTCTTACTAGTAACTAGTAGTTTGTTAGTCTGAACGATACATCTCTATCCGCCCATCTCAAACTCGAGAAATTCACTTTTAAAGGAAATCGTTCGGTACAGAGCAGCCGGAAGATGCAAAAAGAACATCAAAAAAGAATCTACACACGTGCTCATCCTCCATCGAACGCCATTCTCAAACCTCAGCGCCTGCCTCTTCCTCGGCCACGTCCACCACCACCGCCTCTTCCTCGGCCACGTCCACCACCACCGCCTCTTCCTCGGCCACGTCCACCACCACCGCCTCTTCCTCCACGGTATCTGCCTCCGAGAGCCTTGTTGACCTCTGCCTTCGCCTTCATTTCATCCGGCAATGGGAGTATGTGATCCACACACTTCCTGAAGCTGAAATCATCGGATGATTGGTCCTCCCTCACGAGGAAGAAGCACCTGCTCTTCCACACGGGGTGGTAACGGATAACAAAGGACTTGATGCCAGCGCCAATCTTCTTCTCTGGCTCCGCGTGGCCCTTCTTTATGAGATCTAGCAACATTCCAGACTCATACTGAACAGCAGTCAAACATTTAGTAGTTAGAAAGCGAGATCGCACCACTACAAGAAGATCACAGGAGCTGCCAAATGAAGGAACCAAAAAATAATGGCGGCCACTTCAACTAAGAACATGCTGATCATGGCAATATGGACTTAGGATGGTTAGAATGCAAAGGGGCGTCCCTAAACTCATCAAATAACTCAACAAAGTAGGAAGTGGAGACCAAAAAGAGCGACATATGCAGCAGAGCGTCGCAGAACACAGCAGCCTACAACAGCACTAGGCTCTATCATCGGCGTCCTCATACTAGATAGAAATCATAGGGATATTCAATAACTGACATATATAGCAAGTAGCACGACATGCAGGACAGCCCCAACCAACCCCCACAATTCTCATTAAACCAGGGAAATACCAACTAATCGGCCTAAATTCGACGTCAAAAGTCAGAAATCCAATATGATCCGGCTGATCCCAAATAGAACAACAGAATCTACTGAACCGAACCATGCTCCCGAAAATCATCGGACTCAAACGATCATAATCTCCATAAAAAGGAACCACAAAGGCCACGGCTTTCAACACTTGCCGAGCTCGCGAACGCGGAGCAAGTACCTTGTTGAGGTTAACATTAGTCGGCCAAGCACGCAGCAACCCGCAGAAGTAATCGAACATCTCGGCCGACGTCCCAAACTCCTTGTAACCGACTTTGGTCGTACACGCGAGGGTCTCATCCCCCACCTTCAGCTCCTTCGCCTCGACAACAACACCCTCGCCAACTCCTTCACCTACTTCCTCCTCCCGCTTCCGCTTCCTCTCTTGCTCTTGCTCTGCCATGGCGGGACGGCCGACTGGCGTTGGCGCAAGTTGAGTGGGGGGAACCCCGACATTACAAACCCACCTAGGGTTTAAGGCCTTCAGTTCGGGTCGAGTTTAGGATCGGGCTCCGGCCCATCAACATTTCCATTGGGCTGAACCTGAATGACGACGTCGGCCCGGCCCAATATATATATGATAACTAACTAAATGTTATTAATTAAAGAAGTAAATAAATTAATATAACAATGCATAATTTATTTATTTAGTGAATCGGGTCATTAAATAAAATGAATTAATCAATCACAATTTCTTTCCTTATAACACAGGACAATCACATAAAATCATCTTTATTCTATCGGGCAAGAAGAACGGGTCCAAAAAGGGCACCGAGTTTTTTCAAGGACCAAGTAAAAAAAAACATGTGAAACGACATAGTTTTGGTTCTTCCTTTTCCCATAAAAGAGGCTGGTCCTGAACACGCGGATGACTGGAAGGATAAGGGAGAATGGGTCGAAATTATTATTATTTGGACCCAGAAAAGCACTAGGGGTGTGAGGATCGATTGGGGGGACCATTAAGTTTTAAGTCTAATTGGAGCCTCGGATTCATTCAAAAGCGCGTCCGTCCTCTTGTTCCAAATCCCCCGTCCTATTACAACAACTCCTACTTAAATACTAATAATAATAACAACAAAGTGTTTGATTAATTAGAACTGGACGACAAATGATTATATCCGTTGAGTCTTCCTTCCAACATGAAGAACTGCATACTGTAGATATGGATCCGAGCGTATAATTTGTTGCATTTAGAGGAGGAGTTTAACATTAAGGATTCATAAGCTTGAGAATCTAAACATAAAATAAGGATCAATCAAATGTGATTTTGCCCCCCCACCCCCAAATAAAAATAAAAAACGAAAAAAAAAGGATTTATATTCAATATTTCCTTTTCAAAGTCACGTATTTGGCGAGAGATCAACGTTACTAACTAACTCCATTACGTATGACACTTTTGATTAAAAAGAAAGAAAAGAAAAAGAAATAATTATGTCAAAGTAAATAAAGAGAAACAACGGACCGACCGAGAAAGAGAGAGAGGAAGAAGCTTCGGAAGTTCCGAGGACTTTGTCCGGAAGCAGAGAATATCAAAATCGTCGTCGTCCCCTCGTCTCCCCTCCCTAGTTATCAATCTTCTCTCCGAAAAGTCTCCACCTTTGTTCGCCCCACATTCCAGGTTTTTTTTTATTTTCCTTTCCCTTCCCTGGGTTTTGCTTTTCTTTCCCGTGTTGGTGGGCTGGGGGTTGTTCTCCGCGGCGGTTCTGGGAAGTCAGGGTTTCTTCTTTTTTTTTTTATTGCGTCCGGGGGAGTTGTGTGGGTTTTCTTGTGATTGGATGATGGTGCAATGTTTCATTTTCTGTTGTTTGTTTTCTTTTTTTTTTTTGGGAGGGGGAGGATGTTGGGTTTTTTGGGAAAGTCAACTGCTTTTGCTTATTTGGGTTCAATGCCCCGTTAGTGGTTTGCTGTTGTCATCTCCCTTTTCAGGGATTCTGTTTGGGCTTTCTGGGTTTTGGTGGTGATTGGGGGATCGGCCCTGTTCTTCGATTGACTTGTAACTAGTTTGTATGGCGGAATGACCTTATCTTGCTTGTCGATGATGGCCTGTTCCAAACAGAAATCGTTGTCCTTTTTTGTTCCCTTGACAATTCCAGACTTCGGAGTTTGGTTTGATTTTCCTTTTCCTTTTATAAGTTTGGTTTGATTTTTCCTTTCTCTCGTGTTGTGCAGGAAGCCTGCTGTAAGAAGAATGAGCGTTCATCCAGTTATGAGCTCGGATCGGTTCGCTAAAACTGCGAGCCTCCGATCCCTTGAAAGCGATGAAGAGTCCCTGAAGGTCTCTGTTCCTGGAGAAGCCTCGTCTGTTACCAATCCTACTTCATCGGCTCATGTGGTAGTGGTTGAGGATTTGCATGAGGCAAGCGGGGACGAGGAAGAACCGCTCCTTCATGCCGCGGAGTGTCGAATTTGCCAGGAAGAAGACAGCATCAAGAATTTGGAGACTCCTTGTAATTGCAGTGGCAGCCTGAAGGTTGGTACTTTGAATTGACGTGATTCTTTCT
This sequence comes from Melastoma dodecandrum, assembly GCA_029817715.1. Taxonomy (NCBI): domain Eukaryota; kingdom Viridiplantae; phylum Streptophyta; class Magnoliopsida; order Myrtales; family Melastomataceae; genus Melastoma; species Melastoma dodecandrum. Next base: position 3,739,628 of record JARUPY010000397.1, on the reverse strand, counting down.
ACTTTGCCATAAGGCAGATGGTGAAGTGAATCCATTAGCCTGTTGCTATGCTCATATCCATTATTGGCTCGTTTGAAAATGTTCTGACTTAGTGCAAAACACTGTTCGGCAATTCTGTCGGTTGCTGGCTCCTGAATGGGATCATATTAATCAACTGTAATCCTGCTTGTTGCTGTCATCTTGAGTGGTCATTTTTAGCTTGATCATGGAAGTTAATAGATCTGCCAGAGTTTGTCAGTTGGAAATATGAATAAGAAGCAATACTAAAATACTTCCATTACCATTTATTCTTGTTACTTTCTTCCAATCACATGCTACTTTACTGACTCTTTTTTTTTTGTGCTTATCTCCAGTATGCTCATAGGAAATGTGTTCAGCATTGGTGTAACGAGAAGGGAGATATCATCTGTGAGATATGCCATCAGGTATGCCTGTTTTCTCTTTTGAGCCTCCTTATTTGTGTTTTGCATGGAGAAGGTGGAAGTGGAATGCTCTTCCGTTTGAATGCTGGATAGCCTGTCAAAGAGAAAGCTTGCTTTCTGATATATTTCTTGTTTCTAGATCACAACCTCTGATGCTATTTCGTGCTTTTGTTCTCCTTTTTTGATTTCTTCATGCTCGTAAGCCTTTTCGTTCAGTATTCTAGAATTCTGTTAACCTATTTTATTTTCTCTGGTTCAGCCTTATCAACCAGGTTACACAGCTCCACCTCCTATTGTTGATGATGCAACCATCGATATCAGGTGAGTGGGAATCCTTTTTTGTGCCAGTGCCAGTATATACTTTCTTCTGTATGTAATACTGGATCAGCCATTCTAAAGGCAGTAAGTGAACTTTACATTCCCCGTCTTTGGGAATTAGAGCCGTTTCACTGTTGTATGGTATGAATTGAAATATGAAGAAATGATGCTTGTATAGGTGGTCTAATGCTCTTATGTTTGTCTTTCAGCGAGGGTTGGACATTGTCTGGGGTACCATTGGATTTGCGTGAGCCTCGTATTCTGGCAATGGCTGCAGCTGAACGCCATTTTCTTGAGGCAGAGTACGATGAGTATGCTGATGACAACGCTAGTGGAGCAGCATTTTGCCGCTCAGCTGCCTTGATTGTGAGTGCTAATCTCTTGAATTTCAAATGAAAATTTTCTAAACCCATTGATGTTCTATGAGTAGGAAAATTGACTGCACTTCTGATTCATTTTCAACTTTGAAATGTTAGTTGATGGCTCTGTTACTGCTAAGGCATGCTCTATATCTCACCGATGGTGACGACGATGACGAAGCTTCTGCTTTCTTCTCTGTAAGCACTTTGTCTACTGCCATGTTGTTTTCCTGGAGATTAATTTGAATCAAGTTGTCAATTGGGATTTGGCCTAGCGATTCATATTAACTGATTATGTATTTTACAGCTGTTCCTCCTTCGAGCTGCTGGCTTTCTTCTACCTTGCTATGTAATGGCTTGGGCCATAAGCATCCTGCAGCGCCGACGACAGAGACAGGTTAGTGCCGAGTTACCACATTTCAGAAAGTCTTCAAATGTATTAAATATTAATTCCAGTGTTGTCCCAAAGAAGTTAATTTTTGTGTTAAAGGTTTCTCTTCGCTTATTGATCTTTATCAGGAAGCAGCAGCGCTTGCTGCAAGTGAAGTTGCTTTCATGTTACAAGCCGGCCACCATCATGGTTTGCAGATAACCATTGAGCCGGGGCCTCCCCCTACCGCATCTCCCCATCCTGGACTCGTGGCGTCTCCTCAGCCTAGCCCGGCCATTAACGTCGTACAGTAACTTCTATAAACCAGAGAATGCTGTTCTTTTCAACTTCCCCATTGATTCCAGCAGTAAAAACAAGGGAATAGGAGAGACAACTGTTTGTGTAAGCTTTTCCGGTGGCGAATCTGCCCTCGAGTCGAGTGCACCATTCTTTCCAAGGATTTACCTTCTGTACTTGCATCACTTGCTGTATATATTTTACTTGAATCCCAGTTAATGAGCAGCTTTCTGCTGCACGGATTTCAATTTTTAGCCCGGGTTTTATTCGCATTCGAGAAACAACAGCCGGATATGTTAATGGTTTTACACTGATCAAAGCAAGAATGCCAGAATCACGATTCTCATATGGCAAGGATAAATACAAGTAGAGGCCCCCTTGGCGCTAATGATATTAACATCTAATCAACGTTGACTGTACCAAGTGATTCATCAAACAAACCCACGTGGAACTGGGGTCATCTTGCGCACGAAACTGAACCTCAGGGAGTCCGATAAATTTCAGAGCCTCAGGAAGTCGGCTTTCCACGTGCCATTAGAAATTTCCGCAAGGATCAGGTCAATAATCTCGCACTTCTCGGCTTCCATGATGGGCTTGATATTGCAGGAGAGAGGCGACCCGCGGTTGCGGATGTGATCCGGGAAAGCTTAGGCAGCATACCCGCATGCCCGCAAGGGGTGGGAGTCATCGAACGCGAGGCAGAGGGTGCAGATAGAGTAGTTTTGCATGGCCGAGGCTTCGGCGAGGGACTTCACTCCGGCTTGCTGGGTCTTGGGGCATTCAGACAGGGCATCCTGGAAGCACTAAGAGAGAGAACGGAGGGGCCATTGATAACGTTTGTTGACGTGGTTTTGATAACGTGTCACACATTAGGTTTAAACTACCGTGACTTTACAGTAGTTTTAACCTTCTGATGATATTTTTCTTAGTAAAGGAAAAATAACATGAAAATATTTTCTTCATCCGATCATTTCAGATCAAATGACGTGATTAGAAAATATTTTTATATTTTTATATTTTAATAATTAATTAATTATTAATTATCTTAATTATTTTATTAATTTAAATGAGTAATATTCTTAGGAATATTATTTGAATTAATATTAAATAGTTATCTAGAAAGACAAATTGTTTGAACTCAAAAATAAAATATTTTTCTTAATCAAGAAAATTATTTTGTTATTTTTGGAAATTTCTATCTAACCTTCCGGGGATAATGTTATTTAAAAATCACTTTCAAATAAACTTTTCAGATAAATTTCGTCCACATACAATGTCAAACCTGTCTGGAATGAATTATCTCATTTGGAAATAAATGATTGATTATTTCCATCAATATAAGGTTGACTCTTTATTCTTGCCGAACCTTCTATAGCGCACTATCTGGGGATTAAAACATCAAATTAAAACAAAATTAATTTGAAAGTCCCTAATGGATAGATGCACGAGCCTATAATCAGAATTCTCATGTTGGAATTAAAATATTTTTTCTTTCCAACTATTGAAGCTTGCTGACAAAATCTGGCTCCAGAAATATCTGGTGATTGGATAATTTGATTGTTGCGAAATCAAATGAAATTTATTCCCAATCATTTTATGCACCATAGGAATGAATTTGGTCGCAATTTGTTTTTAGAAAAATAAGTTTTCTTAATAACAGAAGGACGGAACCACTAAAAAAGAAAAACACAAAAACAATTCATTTCAGTTTTTAACTGAGAGTGGTAAGTCTTGGCAATTCCTACAACGTTATTTTGGTGCTTTAACGTGTGTGTGAGTGTGCAGGACGGATTCTCCAGGCGAGCGTTCTCACAGGAGGTGACTATAGCAGGTTGAAGCAGCTTCGGGGACGCCGGTGGTTATAGATCCGAGGGACTCGATCGGATCACTGTCCGTAACGTCGGACTGCGTGCAACAGGACCTGGGGAGAAGGGTTGCTGGTTGGCGAGTCGGCGTACAAAGTTGGTCGGAGAGAAGGAGTCCGTAGCAGGAGTAACTCTTTGTAGTCTGTTATCTGTTTGTCTATTTGTTTGTAGTAGATGTGCATTGGTGAAGCCACAACGTAGGCGTTGGTGGCTACGAAACTGAAGGAGTTGGCCCGGGAAGCTGTCCGTAACGCCGGGTGGGCATACAGCAGGTCCAAGAAAAGGTTTCTGTAGCATGATCATATGTGATATGATTTTGGCAACCAGATCATATCCAGCATGCAATATGTGAAGTCTCGAAGTGGCTTGGTACAAAAGTCTAAGGGAAAGGAAGGTCGACAGAATGAAGCACCTGCTACTTCTGGGAAGACTGGATCGGCTGTTGAGAAGTCTGGTGTTCCAATTGCTCCCATCGTGGATCACCCTCGAGCATGTTCATCCTCCTCCTCTCTGCCATCTCTCATCAAAGATATATAGCGACATATTGCTGCACTAACTGAGGAAATTAATGTCCTCACGGAGAAGGTTGCTGAGTTGGTCACCACTGTTTCACATCAGGACCAGCTCCTACGTGACAATCTGCTTTGATGTGTTATGTTTACTCTTTCAGCACCTTAGACTAGGTCCAGTAGGGTCTTAATGGTCATACTATGGTTTTGATCAAATAAGTGTGTACCCCATCTTGGGATGAACTATTTAAATTTTCAACAGTTTGGCCTTATTCTCTACTTCTGTTGTGGGAATACCTTCTACAGAACCTTAGATTTCCGCTTCTACTTTCTATTCTTTTTATATGACAAAAAGGGGGAGAGATTTTGGAAAACTTTAAAAAATAGTAAGTAACAATTAAGGGGGAGATATAAAGTGATATAGCCCAGCACTAATTCTCAAAAATTTCAAGAATTCTTGAATATTTAGCGGGATAGAAAGTTAAACCTACTATGTGGTATATCAATCTTCTATAAGGCATGCAAAATTTGAGTACAACTCATTTTGCTGGGAGTGCAGAAGCACATGCTACTGTCGGGCTAAATATACAGGAGTCTTGCCCTTGTAATATGTTCAAGTTATATGCTTATACAGAAGCTTTTGCATTCTGTAAAAGTAAAAGCTTGTTGAAGCTTCTATAAAATGTCAAACCCTTACCATCTTTATCTTAGGGGGAGTTTGATACGTCATCTTGCATTAACACATCTCATATGGATGAATATTTTGTCATCATCAAAAAGGATATGATTTTGATGATGTGTCACACAGTAGGTCTGACATGCTATGACTTTACAGAAACATTAACCTCCTGTAACCAAGGTTGTCGGAATCGAGATCCTACGTAGGATCGAGAGAGGTCGGTAAGATTGTAACTCGCGGGATTGTAAGTGAAATCGGAAGAGTTTACAAAAATATGATTTGAACACACACATATATATATACATGATTACAAATATTAAATCTCACAAATAATATAAGTCTGGCCCCAAATCGCAACAGAAGAAGTCGGATCAAAGGACACAGAATCATCAGCCAACCACTTACAGACAACTCCCTTTTTCAATTGTCACTTCAATTTGTCTCCGTAAGGTTGATTATCAGAATTCCAATTTACCCAACAATGTCAATGTCACCTTAAATCGTAACAAAGAGTGGCCAACAAGTTAACAATTACGGCTACCAATTTCTATCCTCGGGTCACAAGGGAGTAATATGTTTGCCAGACTCTAATGTACACTCGAGCAATGACAGTTGCATGACACAAGTCGGCATAAAAATCGACTTCAAATCCAGACCCTCGTAACCCATGGCAACCCCACAACCACAACAGTAAGCCAGACATTCTCAAGCAAGACGAAGATGACACTAAGAGAAGGAGAGGGGGAAACATGACAAACGCAAGACGCGACGAAGGCGGATGAGTGAAAATAGATAGGGGGTGAAACGTACATCAACTACGATGCCCTCGCGGCTCGCCGTCGCCACGATCTGCCAAGCTCCGTAGCCCACGGTCAAGTATGCCCCGTCTCACCCAGCGTCTTCGACCTCGTGCCGCGCCTCCTCCCTTTTTCTCTCTGCTACCAAGTCATGGGTCGATCCTTCTTTCCACGATGGGGTTGTGGCGAGGGTTTGGTATGTCCCCCTAGAGGAGAAAGCCCCTCCTTCCTCTTCAGCAAATGGTTGCTGGGCCTGGGGAGAAGGGTTGCTGGTTGGCGAGTCGGCGTACAGAGTTGGTCGGAGAGAAAGAGTCCGTAGCAAGTAACCTTCTGTAGTCTGTTATCTGTTTGTCTGTTTGTTTGCAGCAGGTGTGCATTGGTGAAGCCACTCTGTAGGCGTTGCTGACTACGAAATTGAAGGACTTGGCCTGGGAAGCCGTCCATAACGCCGGGTGGGCATACAGCAGGTCCAAGAGAAGGATTTTGTAGCAGGCGCAAGTGGTGAGGGACTGCAACTTTCTGTAGATGGTTATTTTCTTTGTTTTGCAGATTATATCAAAAATACAAAAGGAGAAGTCCATCTTATGATGTCCGAACACGTGGAGGAAGCGTCATCAAGTCTGATTGCAGATCCACCGAAGGGACAGCCCGCTAAAGCGTCACAGAAGGCTAAAGCTTCCGGCCAAGGTTCTGTGATTCGACCTAGACTCTTCCCAAACTCAACAAGAGAGTTTCTTGCATTGGTTAAGCTAGTCTTACCGCCCCTGGTTAAAGAAACTCTTTTCTTTCACCACAGAAGATTCAACCTTCTACACTGTAATGACTACTTACAAGTTATTAGCGAAAGCCACCGAAAGTGGATGTAGGTGTATTCACCGAACCACTATAATACATTGTGTTGCGATTTGTCTTTAAGCTTTTGTAAATCACAGAAGCTAAGCCTTCCGTTGTGACGGTTCTGTGAGCTTGTCGAGAAAGTTCTATTCGAGCGAAAAGACTAATTCACTCCCTCTTAGTCACAATCAAAGAGCCAACAGCGTTCCGGTACCATCTTCATCGATATCCTGGACCTGGAGAAGTTTTGAGATAATTCAAACGAAAATATGAATGAAACAACAATTCAACAAAAACCAAAAGCAGCCTCCTACGGTCAAAACTTAGGAGTCAGGACATACATACTTCAGATTTTCTGATCTCTTAAATCCTGCATATATATAGCAGGGAAGAGATCACAGGCTAAACAAAAATTAAGGAGCTTCATTTATCTTAAGGAGAGATAAAAGATATGCAGAATCAAAATCAGAAAAAGTATTAGATTGGGTTTGCTGTTGCCAGCAGGCAGAGCAACATTCATATAAAAATATAATGATGGTCAGTCAGCCGATTTTTGTTTTTTCAAAAGCCAGAAACGAGAGAAGCCATCCATATCCCAGTTTGATTTTATGTCTGCCCAGGACCCCTAAACTCTTAACCGGCCTGTTGAAAGGTTTGACAAGAGAAAAAAGTCTAGTATAGTATATAAGCGTAAGTGGACTACCTTTTATAACCAATTAATTTAGAATGAAAATTCGTTAGACTTATATATTTGCTTCGTATTTTAACTCCTAACAAAGAATCATATATATAACGTGACAATCAAATCGTTTCTCTTACCCCAGATTTGTCTTTTTACAAAAGAACATAATTGTGTAATTCTTTTTCATTTCTTTCTTTCTTTTTCTTTTGTTATCCCTTGCAAAAATGTTACAGTGAGTTCTTTTCCGTGATGCCAGCCAATGTATATAGTTCAACATATCCCTTGTTTGCTTTTAAGGAGAAGTACCCATCTTTTTTTTGGCACAAGAATTTTGGGTGTAGGTATATAAATGGAAACCTTAAACTTTTCTGGAGAAGATGAGGATGTGATAAAAGGAAAACGTCCTGATACATTCAGTCTCACCATGATATCAATCACATAGGGAATATGGGGTAAGTGATGCCAAATTTAATATTGTAGGTATTACAATCGAATGATATTTTTTTAGTAATGGGTACGAGTACAAAGATAACAACAACACGTCATTCTTATTGAGTTAGAACAACGACGAGCGTATTTATATTAAATTATATAATATAAATCAAACATCAAATTTCGGTAGGTTTTCTCTGTTCAATCATTACCATCGCATTTGACCCTGGAGGATAACTGATTTGGAATGGAGGATGAAAATGCAAAAGGAAGAAAAGCAAACATCAAAGTCTCGTGAGGATAACATATCGGGCGTTAATAACCCTAAAGCCGATACCATTCTTACAAAACATCGGTATAATACATACACGCACATTAACATCAAACACATTTTTAGCACAACCTGGGATTTCTTCAACCATGATTAACTCGAACTCGAAGTTATGTCTTAAGGTTGCCCAAAAAAGGTTCGCTTCACTTGAACTCTCTCCCCTAAAGACTTATAATGGAATGGAGTTATCATCAAGTGACATGCCGATTAGTTCCCCGTGACCTTGTTGGTACATGATTCCGTCGTCTAACAACCAGTTCTCGAGCATGGCTAGTGGTGGAACCGGCCTGCTCTCATCACTGTAGATCCCAACAGTCTTGTTCCCATCATCCCGCCCCAACCCGGAGACTGAACTCAAGCCACAACGGTTATTGTAGCCGAATATGGAGTACTGGGCGTCGAGGCCTGATACTGGACCCCCCATGACCAGATTGTCGCTCGGACGGATTTTTCTTTTAGTAACCACGGAAGTCGGAGACAGGGATTCAGGGATGTTCTTCATCCATCCATCTAGCAACCTAGCGATGTTAACCGTGCTCGATGCGTAGGTTGACGTGAGCTGCATGTTGCCACCCGCATCATGGCCAGAGGACCCCTTCAACGATGACTCGGCAGTGAGCAGCAATGAGCCTGGTGAGGGCTTGTCCAGCAAGAGTGCCTCGCAGAGGGCCTGCTTCGCGGCGTGTATGTCGGTATGGAGCCTCCTTTCCCATTGACCCTTGGGGGCATTACCAGAGTGCGAGCTCAGCCGGCCACCATCGGGACAGTGGTGGGGGCTGTCATTAGAATCTTCGCCGTGGCCGGATTGTTGCATCTTCCGAAGCTTCTTCTTGATATGCGTGTTCCAATAATTCTTGACATCATTGTCAGTCCTCTGAGGAAGGTATGAAGCAATTGCTGCCCACCTAAAATCATTACCAACATAACTTAAGAATAAAAATAATACGTTTTTACGGCATAATGAAAGAAGTTAATTTGTTAAATAACAACCCACGTCAACAACACTAAAAGCTCGGACTGTTGAGGAGATTAAACAAACCTATTGCCAAGAAGGGCCTGGAGATGAACGATCAATCTTTCTTCGTTGTCATTGAAGTTACCTCGTTTGATCCCAGGTCTTAGGTAATTTGTCCATCTCAGCCTACAACTCTTACTGCATCTCGTCAAACCTATAATAAAACCCATCAAAAGACAATAAATTAAGAAAGAAATGAAACCATATAAATTGAAATTTCTCAAAAAAAAAAGTAGAAGAAGGATTTCGTTCATAATATCATTTAATGAAAATGGAAGTGATCATAAGAATTTGGTTTTCAGCGCAATCTAACAACCCTCACATCCCTGTTATATACTAGAAATTGCCTGGCCGTCACCAGCGAGGTGCTTGCTTTGCGCGGCAGATACTACAACACTTTATTCGTGACACCTGGTTTCGTCCCTTGGTAGGTGTTTTCGACGAAGTAAACAAAAAGAAACAAAGAAATAAGAGGACTCTCGGTCGGTACGGTGCTTGATGTTATTACCGGTGCTGGTCGGGACGGATCTCCAGTTGCCAGGACCGTGTTCTTGAATGTAAGAGACGAGGATGATGTCTTCCTCGGGCGTCCACGGGCCTTTCTTCATCCTGATATTATCCCAACAAGGCAGCCTTCCCATCTTCTTCCTTAGAAAAAGGAGGGGGCGGGGGATAATAAAAGCAACTCCTCAAGGGCTACGATGATTAGGGCAAAGTGAAGAAGATGATGGAGAAGAGAAGAGAAGAGGAGAAGAAAAGGAGGGGGTGGGAGGTTTTCTTTATTCTTTTCACATATTTGGGAACAGGAAGAGATGGACAAGAGTCTTTCTTAAGCGAAGAAAGTGCTTGTGGCCTTGGCCTTTTGAGGTGGTCATCATGGGCACACACATATATATATATAAGTGAATCCAAGGACTTCTTTCTTTTTCTCTTGTGTCAAATAATCGAACGTGATCAATGGGAGATTAAAAAATACATTAATATTTGAAACTCATTATTTCATTTGAGTGGGATAATCAGCTGATCCAGGATCAAAATCGAGGGCGAAAGGAAGTGCATTTTGGGTTTGGATAAGAGGCGGCCTCCTGCCTTTTTATTCGTGTTAAAAAATAAAATATATAGTATCTCAATATTTCACGTAACGATTTTAGTTCGTGTTAAAAATAAAATATATAGTTTCTTTCACATAATAATTCGAGCTATTAGGGCAGTTGTCCTGACCATTTTTTACCATCATTATTCAATTTTTCCTCATATTATTATTTTACTTTTTTTTTGAACTATTCTCATCTCATCCTAAAGATGTTTTTAATTACTAGACATTTAAGATCATCGAATGATGTCTGTCAAAAATGTTATGGTTTTTCCATCGAGACCCTATGCATTTAATTCCTGTTAGCACAAGCAGCATTGAATACGTTATTACTTCGATGGCGAATAATGTCAATCTTAGGCTTTAGCGACGTCCTAGGTTTAGGCAACAAGGGCGTGCGCCACGTCCGTCCGCGCGGTGGATCGGAGCTCTGGCAAGCACCTACAAGCTAACTTAAATAATAGGATAAACCCCAACACGGTCGGAACTCGCATTGTATTTGAACCGAACAACGAGATGGTCTCAGCTCAGTACTTCTTTTCTTCTTTATGTTGCTTTGGAGGACAAATCATTTTCACGTAATTTATTTAGATTAGTTTTTGTGTTGCTTTATGCAAGTGGAGTCATTGAAATCATGCCTAATTTGTTTTGCCACTTGACATTTTCTTTTATTTAAATCAGGCAATATATTAATACGTCTTCACATGTAACGCATGAGTAGCTAAGAAAATGACAAATTGTTGCTTTGGAGATGGGGGAAAAGTTTCCCAACTTGGCAATTAATTAAAGATAACTCCTTTTAGCCAAATCTTTTTCGACCATGTTTAATTTCCTGGGAAGGTAAAAAGGCGTATTAAAACTCTTGTGAAATAATAAATAAAAAGGAAAATGAGAAACCGACTTAGATCGGGGAACGCCAAAACGTTACATGGTATCGTGTTATTTTTTTTCTTTTGAACTTCCGCACGCGTGTTCGGGCGATATTGAAAATCGTATGCGCCGCGACAACGCGTGACGAAGACGAGAATCGCGGCAACTAACGGTCACGAACCAAAATACATACTCCAACATAGACCTTTCCTCACCGACTCTTTGCCCATCCGGTCGTGTAACGAGGGGAGGAAAGAAACGGAATAAATGAGGCCTCGTGTCAAACTTCGTTGTCCAAAATTGGAAAAAGAAAGCTGATATATAAGATGAGAATGTCGTGTAGTTCGTTATCCAAATTGCGTTGTCCATTTGCACCACTAATGCAACTAAAAGCCCCACCTGTATGTCCTAATCAAATCGCGGCAGCGACCGACTTGGAACGGGAACAGTTGCTTCGACCAATAAGCCCTAAAAGCTCCGCGTTCCATCGACAAGCATCGATCAAGCAACCCGTGTAAATTTACCATCGATTGCGGGCGTTCACAGTCCCCGTGATACATGGCAGAAGATAAGGAAAACAGAAGGGTAACAGAAACAGGAAGAAACTCAGGGACAAGAGATGGAGCTCGATTTCTAGTGTCATCACAGTTTTGAGGATCTTAAATCTTTCTTAAAACGACTTCTAAATTACCGAGAAGGATCTTATTACAACAAATTAAATCGTATAGTTCGTAAGGTTTCACCCGTGATCACCCCCACAAAAACAAAATTGAGAGTTCAATCATTTCTTTTTGGCCAAATTAACAAATATATCCTGTACTATACCCCATTTTTTCGATCTATCCCATCGTTTGAAACGTATCGTATAGTAACCCCAACTTAAGACGTTACTTCGACGTTAACTTCCGTTCGTCCCATTTTGACGGAGTCCGACGTGTCCCAACATGATGGGAGTAACCGGATTCTGCACCACACCATTAGTTGCCTGATTTCACTCAGGAGCTCCGCTGCTTCCAAACTGTGACCTGCTACCAGGTTAGTTCAGTCCTTCTCGGGTCTGTGTATTCTATAATGCGGTTTCTTTTCCGATTAATGGTCCGAATGCAAGGAACTTCTGTCAATTTACGATTATTTTAGGCAGTCGTGAAAAACCTGGAAGATGTCCATGAACAAATCGACGGAGCCGTTTCGACCGCCCTGAGGGAAAGTAAGCCCGTGTACATCAGCATCAGCTGTAACTTACCTGGCATACCTCACCCGACGTTCAGCAGAGAACCGATTCCATTTTTTATCTCAGACAGGTATCGCCATCCAAAATTGATACGTGTGGGGAAGAATTCGAAATTGACAGTCGGGGGGTTTATTTCATTATTTCCTTAAAAGGTTTAGGGGCTCGAGCTAATTTTGGACTCTGTGAATCTTTTATATTTTTGGCTTAATTAGCAATTCTATCCTGTTCTTTTTCCATTTTTTCCGATCTATCCTATCGTTCGGCTAACGGTGATTTTTAACGCCATCATAGCTATGTGTGCGGACACATCAGACTCGATCAGAAAGGAAGCTAACGGGGGATAGTGTCAAAATAGCGCCTTAAGTACGGGTTACTGTAGGATACGTTTTAAACGACAAGATAGATCGAAAAAAATGAATATAGTACAGGATATAATTGCTAATTAGGCCTTTCTTTTTTCTTTACTCAACAAGGATAAGGACGAAGTGTGTACGTTCTCTTTAGGCCGACCATATGTCATTGTAAAATTTCTTAATTTTTGATTAGTTTGTTGTACACCGGCCAACGTCATAAAAGCTTTAACTGTTAAGTTAAAGTATGATATTGTTTATATTTCATTCATCAGCCAAATTTTAGGTAGACATTTTATGTTGTGCATCCGCAGTATACTTTCTGCCATGGAAATGTCCCGGACTTGATACAAACCGTACGCACGTCTTTCGAAGCCTGCTGAAATGTGAAGCCTTCTTGTTTCGAGGCGGATTTGCATGCGCACGGTTAAACCTTGCATGCATGTGATTTCGTAGCGAGCATGCCGACATCTGAAGAATGATTATGTCCCTTCATTGCATTCAGTTCCTGTCAGCAGAAGGATGATGATGTAGGAGCAAGGCAGATTTCGAACACAAATACTTCCCATGCCCTGGATGATAAAGTTTCGTATCTTCTTTATGTGGCCAAGCGTCATCGCAATGAATTCATAGGTGCACATGGCTGCTGGAAGTGCTCCGACAGGCGAGTGCTTGGTAGGAAATGAGTAGATTTTCCACGTCACAAATTATATACGGTTTAAGTTAAAGTTGGACTGTTTGCGGAGTCGTGGGCTATATTTGGCTCGATGCATAACAAGGGTTGCGAGGCCAATGGGGGGAACTAACTTAAATGGATATTGCTTTCTGTTTATACCATGCTGCAGCATTTGTCCTTATGCATTCCAAAGTAGGAATCCCAATGCTTTGGCTTGCTAGCTGCAATGTAATCATCTGCATTTTTTACTAATGATAACCCGGCCGCGAGCGCTAGCTCTTATGAGATTCTCAAATGGTTGTTAACTGCTACCGGACAGCTCGGGACCATACTGATCATGTGTGTCCAGCACAGGGATTAGTGCTGCTGATCGTAGAAGCCTCGGAGCATGGGTTCACACCCGTGCTGTTAAGTGTGGATTAGGGTCATCATGTTCCGTCTGGCAGCTTGGCATTCTTCACACGAATTATAAGAGTCGCCAATTCTTTTCAAAGAAACTCAACAGAAAGAACGAATTCGTGGTGGCCCGTGATGGCTTCTGTGGTTGAACATGGACAGGCAGATTTGAGAAGTGGGAATAACTTGGGCTTTGCTCGTGTCCAGATTAAAAAGCCCAAACTAGGTTGTGGTCGGAAAGGACGGAGCTGTTACTCAGTAATGTTAGTTCAAAAATAATTTATGAAATCAGTGGATCAAATTTATAATTCGTAAATTAATACTACTAAGCCGGAGTTTGTAAATCAGATGTTTCGTCGAACTCTAAGTTTTTTGCTTGAATTAAGAATCATTTCAGAGTTTAAAACTTAGAATTATCAAAGTTTAAAATTCAATTTTAAACTCGAAATTATAACAATAGAATCAAGATTCTGGATTTTAAATTCAAAATTTTATTAACATTAATTCACTGACTTTTGAGTTTCACTCACCTATTTGGTAAATGAACGTAAGGAGAAGGGGCGCATCCAGCCCCACTCTCTACCCTTCCTTCCTATTTCGTGATTTTTTCAGGAAGTGGTTTTCCTTTTGTGATCCCGAAGAGCGGGGCCCATTCTTTCCCTCCCTCCAAATTTTATTTTTTCCCGACGGGGACGAAGGGAATTCGGAGACTCCGACGTTGGTTGGTTGTCTCCCTCGTGGTTGACGTCAACAACCGTTAAAATAAAAGGAAAAGAAGAAAAACCGTCTCACTTCTCTTCTCCCCCTCGGAGTCAACCCCCCCGATTTGATTGCCTGTTCCTGACTTCTACTGGCGAATGTGATGGTTATGGAAGGGGTCCGGAGTTCTTCGATTCCCGATCAGTCGCCAGTCCTTCCCATTTCCTTGCAAGTTTGATTGATTTGTGATTTGTGATTTGGGTTCTGGGTTTTCCTTCTTTTTCCTTGTAGTTGTTTTAGTTCGGACGGGACGGAATGGGTGTAATTCGGCGGCGAAGTTGTTGTCGATGATGATGATGATGATTCGCGGTTATCTTCTGGAAGGGGAGGATTGCGTTTTAAGTCGTGGGTATGTCGTCGATTGGATTATTGCTTGGTTATGATACCCTTTTTTTATGCAAGCTTTTTGTGATGATGCCGTGGAGCAATGATCTTGTACGATGTCTGGCAGGAAATAGCATTTTCGAGCATTACTGAATGAGGCCTTTACTGAAATTTCAAACATGTCTCAGTTACGTAATGGGTTCATGGGAAAAAAAGGCGGAATGTTGGCCTATTTTCAAGGGTTTCTAGAATGTGCATTGTGGATGTTGTCTATTCGAATGTTCAAATTGTATGCCCCGTTTTCTGTGTTTCGGGTTAATGCTGGGGCCAGTAACTTATTATGGAGCAATGATCAAAGTCTTCACTTTTGGTAAGAGAAGGGTTTATAAGGCTGTGTGAGCTTTGTTTGAATCTCAAACTGTTTGCTTGCAGAAGTCTCTGAACTGGACAGTTTACACCCCAGTGTGTTTTTAGGTGCCATCCAGTTTTCAGAAATCGAGTGTTGTTTCATGGCATCTAAAGGGTTTGCAAATGATAGAAGAAGTAGAACTACGTTGTCGGTATATATTACGGTGGGATTATGTGGTTTCTTCTATATATTGGGTGCATGGCAGAGAAGTGGTTTTGGTAAAGGAGATCGAATCGCTGTTGAGATTACCGAACGAGCTGATTGTAGTGTAATTTCCAATCTGAAGTATGAGTCCCACCAAGGCGTTGACATCGGGATGTCTGATTATTCTACTTTTCAAGTGAGGCAATTTAAGCCATGCGATGATCGGTACACGGACTACACGCCATGCCACGACGAAACACGAGCTCTGATGTTTCCTCGAGATAATATGATTTACAGGGAAAGGCAATGTCCCCCTGAGGAGGAGAAGTTACGATGCCTTATTCCAGCTCCCAGAGGATATTTGAACCCATTTCCATGGCCTAAAAGCCGTGATTATGTACCATTTGTGAATGTGCCATACAAGCGCTTAACAGTTGAAAAGGCTGTGCAGAATTGGGTCCACTTCGAAGGCAATGTTTTTAGATTTCCAGGTGGTGGAACACAATTTCCAAATGGAGCTGATGCTTATATTGAAGAACTTGCTTCTGTAATTCCTTTGGATAATGGAATGGTCAGAACGGCCCTTGACATTGGATGTGGGGTGAGTGCCTAGTTTTGGGTCAGCTTATGTACTTCAATTGACCCACTTCTGATCATTTATTCAGCCAGCAAAGAAGATTATAGTTGCCTCGAACTGTACTTTTGAGCATCAATTGTCTGCTTTTCATGTTTTATGCTTATCTAAAATGCAGATCCTGACCTTTTCAATTTCAGGTTGCAAGTTTAGGTGCTTACCTTTTCAAGAAAAATGTCATAGCCATGTCATTTTCACCTAGAGACTCTCATGAAGCCCAAGTTCAGTTTGCGTTGGAGCGAGGTGTCCCAGCAGTTATTGGGGTTCTTGGAACAATGAAATTGCCATATCCATCTGGAGCCTTTGACATGGTTCATTGTTCTCATTGCTTGATACCATGGGAGTATAACGGTACAGGCTATTTTACTGTGATGTTACATGTTGGCATCTGTTTGTTCTCTGTGGGACTCTGAAATGTTCTGTCAGAAATTTGGTCTATGCTTGTTCGTCTTGGATTCTAATTCATTAGTCGAGTTGATGGGGATTCTTGTTATTCTACCATCATTCAGAACTGATATTTTGTCCAATTTTATAGTTCTCAAAGTTTTTAACCTTTTCTTCTTTTACAGATGGGATGTATATGATGGAAGTTGATCGGGTGCTGAGGCCTGGGGGGTACTGGGTGATATCTGGTCCTCCCATTAACTGGAGGGACAATTACCAAGCATGGCAACGCCCACAAGAGGAATTGGAAGCCCAACAAAGGAAAATTGAAGAGATTGCGAGATTCTTGTGCTGGGAAAAGAAGTATGAGAATGGAGAAATAGCCATTTGGAAGAAAAGGACTAATTATGACTCTTGTTGGGACCAACATCAGCTACCAACATACTGCAAGCCTTCATATTCAGATGATCACTGGTATGAGCTCCACCTTATGAGTGCATATCGATCCATTTACATGGAGTAGTCACTTTCCGCTTAATTGGTTCGAAACTCTCCCTAGATGGTTTTATTTTCCTAATGAATAAGATTCTCACTTGGGAAGTTATGCTTTGTGTTTTCATTCATGCGCAGCATTTGGATGTTGTAAATCCATTCGGACTGGTTTCTTGATTTCGGTGGTTTTCAGGGGTTGCTGGTTTGGAAATTGAGATATTCTTCTAGTTTAGCCTTGGGCAAAAATTTATGTTGTTGTACCACAGCATAGTTTAGTCACTGCTAGCGTCCACTGAATTTTCAGGTATAAGAAAATGGAGGCTTGTGTTACTCCCTATCAAGAAACTACAGATCCAAATGAAGTCACTGGTGGTGCATGGAAGCCATTTCCTGAAAGACTAAATGACGTTCCCTTCAGGATTCTTAGTGGATCTGTGCCTGGAGTTTCTGCTGACACATACCATGAAGACAACAGGTCATGGAGGAAGCATCTGAAAGCTTACAAAACCATCAACAAGTACATTGGTTCGAGGCGTTACCGGAATTTGCTGGACATGAATGCTGGCCTTGGAAGTTTCACTGCTGCTATCGAATCTCCTAATCAATGGGTTATGAATGTAGTTCCAACTATAGCTGAGAAAGACACTCTTGGAGCCATATACGAGCGTGGACTCATTGGCATTTATCATGACTGGTAATTTCTGAAGACTTATAGGCTCTTTTCTGAGGCAAGCATTTGAAGTTACTAATTTTCTGTAGTTGATCTTGTTTATCCTAAGACAGGAGGCGTTGTTCCAATAGATGCACGGAGATAGTGTTTTCTGGTCATTTGTTCTTCTTGTGTACTAGACGAAACTTCCAGGCTAGGCATTATGAACTTGTTACTCCGGCGTTGGCCTGGACTATTGTTAAAATGTTGTCGATAGTACCAAAAGCTTCAACTGTGAGATCTAAAAGTCATGATTCTTTTTGCTCGTTGCAGAAGATGGACAGTTGCTATGGTTTACTACTTCTCTGACATGATTTTTCTCTTCTCAGGTGCGAGGCATTTTCAACTTATCCAAGGACCTATGATCTCATACATGCACATGGTCTCTTCACTTTGTACAAGAATAGGTAAGTATTTCGTGCTGATGATGGCCACAAAATGTACTGTTCGCCTGACTATTACCCTCTGGGTAAAGTTGGAGAATGTCTTCCAAGCTATTAAAGTGAGCTTGTTATTAGGATGGTGTTTGATTGATTTATTTATTCATGTTGGGTTTGGTTGTGCATTTGAAGAATAAATCTTGAAATCCCCTCTTTGGGTTGAACTTATGCATTTGGTTTGATTGCAGATGTGAAGTAGAAGACCTTCTACTCGAAATGGATCGGATCCTCCGGCCAGAGGGAGTTGTCATAATCCGCGATGACAGCAGCATCCTTTACAAGATTCAGAGAATTGTGAAGGGAATGAGGTGGGATACAAGAATTGTCGATAACGAGGACGGCCCGCTTTTCTCTGAAAAAGTTATGTTCGCGGTGAAGCAGTATTGGGTTGCCGAAGGAGACAGCTCGCTGTCATAGCCATGCAAGTTAAAAAGAACCTTAGGACGAAAGTGCTTCAAATTTCCATTGGCTTCAGGTGTTTGCTGGCTGTGTGCGTAAGTTTTTTCCTTGACATTTGTTCAGTGTATGTATAGAGCTCTCTGGTCTCATTCTGGACATCGTGTAAAACTTTTCACTCGTCAACTTTCATAGAGGATATAGGATGTCTATAAGAACATTTCGGTTAACTCATACGCTAATGTTAATGCACATCTAGAGCAAACTTTTCCTTCCCTTTGCCGCAACTCATGCTCGATCACTTGGTGATCATAGCCATATTTTGTCATTTTGGCCTCATAACATTTTGCTTTTGCGAGTCAGAGTCATGTTAGACATGTAGAAGTCCCAAATGGGTTAACTGCAAATGAGACACAGATCTGCCTTTGCAATAGAGAGGGTAGCTGATTTAGTGTAGTGTATGAAATCTGTCTTCTGAAGTCCTGCATATCTTTCTTATTGAACAATTATCTTATGGCATCTACTTGTGTAGTGCCGAGTCCCAGTCTGATCTGTCTGATTGAACACTTTTTAAGCATATTCACCAATAGTCTAAAAGAAGAGTGATAGAGGTGCTCGTATTGAAGGCGATGGAGACCGATAACCATCCAATAGCCGAGACGGCATGCGTTTGTGGCCAATTTTCGCATCAATAAGTATACCCATGTGGCACTGAGCTTTCCTAGCCGGGATGTTGGACCTTCTCCATGGAAACAGAAAATTATACCTAGAGTTTATGCCAGAGCTTCATTGTTTCCGGCCATTGTTCTGTTCCTGCGAATGGCTTGTGAGCAAGAGAGGTACAAATGGTTGGTGTGAGGTTGTAAATGAGTTTCTGCTGCTGTTGTCTTTTGAGTGACTGAGCCTAAACAAGAGACAGTGGCTGAGCACACCTTTTTATCAGCTGAAACAAAAGCCAGTCATTACCCTGATATTTGTATGGTTTTCGGAAAGCAAAAGTCCGCTTCATTCTTAGCACCATTTCGAAAAAACATGCTTATCGAACGCATGGAGACCATATTGTGGTAGAGCAGTATTTGCTAGTTCTTTCCTCTATTCAGCCTGAACTTTTAGGACAAGCTAAGTTGTGATAGTTAGAAAAACAGTAGATCATGATTCCTGACATAAAGCAAAAATGGGATCGACTTTTTTTAATCTTTTCCCGGTTGGATCAGCTTATCCCTCCTGTTGGCTTGTCTGCCTATAAAAGTCTCACCCTTTTCTTTAACTCTTGTATTGTGTCTCTCTCTACTAAGACTTTCCACATATCTGTCTCCTCTGTTCCCTTCATCGAAATTAATCCTTTGCTCTGTCTGTCCGTCCTCATGGAAAGTGACGACAGCTGCAACGATATCCGGACCGCTTCCTTCGCGGTCTATCTGAAACCGACGGACGACAGCTTTGTGAAAAGGCTCGGGGACTCCTCCCGGCATGCTGTTGTTCCCAGGGAGGATGTGCACCCGACTTTTGGGTCCATGAAGATAGCAAACCGAGAAGGGGAGATAGGAGTCTTTGGAGCCGAGAAGTACTTCAACGGGAACATGGAGGACGGTCCTTCCCCTAGACTGATTGATGAGTACACGAGGAGGAATGGGTACAAGAAGGAAAGCCGTCTTGATACTTGCACAAGCGTCTCGAAGAGCAGGTCAGTGACTGCAAGCGTTAGTTCTGAGTCCAGCTGGAATGGCCATGCCGCTTTACTGAGAGGCTTCCAGAAGAACCCGGCTCCAAACAGGCAGAGCAGCTTCAGTTTCAATGGGAGGGGCCTCTTCCGACGGCTCGGGTGCAACAAGTCTTGTTCTGATGAGAAATCTATACACACGAGGAAAGAAGATGATCCAAAATGCCATCAACAAAATCTGGCTCTTCCCAGCAGCATAGTTCAGGCCAAGGATGGGCTTCAGTCCT
Source organism: Melastoma dodecandrum (assembly GCA_029817715.1). NCBI lineage: Eukaryota > Viridiplantae > Streptophyta > Magnoliopsida > Myrtales > Melastomataceae > Melastoma > Melastoma dodecandrum. The sequence goes on along the minus strand of JARUPY010000397.1, from coordinate 3,719,464 downwards.
CGAATTTCGATGGTGCAAGCAGCACAGGGTCGAGAAGGGAAGAGCTCTTTGCATTTCCTGTCCTCGGCAGTTTCTGTCACAAAGAGTCCGAGGGAAAACGACTGCGGGAAGGTGTTGGAGATAAGGAAGGCATTGAAGCTCCAAGAGATTCTATCGAAGTGTTCGGCTCCGGCCGCAAGGATAAGAAAAAAGTCGACGCAGTTGCACTAAATCTCGAGAGGAAGCTGTCGGTCTTAACATGGGACGCAATCCCAAAACCGCACAGTCCCAAAGTCTCTCCAAAGAGCAGCGTCCTGAACGATGACCTCGGGAGCGAAGCAAGTTCCGATCTATTCGAGATCGAGAACATCTCCGGCGCCACTAACATCGACCCGCTTTTCGTTCCCCATCCCCCGGACGGTTTCTCCTTCTACGAGCCGAGCGAAGCGAGCATCGAGTGGAGCGTCGTCACGGCGAGCGCAGCGGATTTCTCCGCCATCTCGGAATACGACGAGAAGGAAGTCCGAGAAATCAACTCGGGCTTCACCTTTGTCCCGAACCCGAGACTCACGATGGAAAGGGAAGGTGGTAGGAATCGTCCTGCCATCGGAGGAGGAGGAGGGGGTGGCGGGCTGCTAGGGTGCAAGAGCCACAAGTCGGTGTCGGTGAGAGTAGCCGAAGCCATCAAAACCAACGAGAAGCCGAGGATCTCGCCTCATCAAAGGCTCGACTCAAACGTCATCCGCGGCGGGAAGCCACCATTAGACGCCGAGGCTAAATGATATTATTATCTTTGTCACTTGTTTTTTTTTTTTCTCATGTTTGTTTTAAAATAAAGTTAGTACGGTAAAATATTTCTTGAGAAAAATGACGTAGTTTTAAAATTTCCGAAAGCATTAAAATTGGAGTTAGAAATTCGATTTCTTTAAAAAAAATCTGATTCCGATTTTGAAACATTATTTAATGAATTTTAAAGTTACTTTGACAAAATATTTTCGAATGCATAAAAGCCTGGTGTTTTCCATCTCGTGTCCCAACTAACCGGATCGTGTACTGAATGCCACTACTACTATTAGAACCGTAAAAAAAAAAAAATACATACATCCCCCTCTATCTCCTGGTTGTTCATGTTGTAATAAAACAGAGGGCTTTCCTTACAAAAGAAGCATCCACATGAGAGGATGTGTGTTTTTTCCATCTTGTCCCATAAAATCTAGTACTTTTGTTTTCTGTTTGTGGGAGGGTCATGCATATTTCCCTTTGCCACAACACAAAGGAAAGGCTCTCGTTGTCTATGCTTTTTCAAGGACTCGTAAGAAAATGAAAAAAAGCACGTCTTGTCTTCCTTATAAGACAACAGATGGGATTTTCGTGTTTTTAAGCCTTTTTCACATATGTCCTCGACAAGAACGACCAACAAGATCACAAGAGACATGCCCCCAATCATCCCTTTTTTCAAAATATCTGAATTATTAGCATACGAGAAATGGGGGTAATCAAGGGTTTCAGTGAATTCCCAGGGATTAGGGCTTGTTTGTTTACTCTCGTAGGATGTCATAACATGCTCAAAGACAACGCTTGTTGGCCTTCCTGAACTCCCGAGAGAGCTCTAAGTCACGCTAAGCTAATGGCGAGTTTTATCCCCTTAGCTGAAGCTCGGGATGAGCTCCGAGTACTTCCATGAGTGGATACCGGAAGTCGGGACCTTTTCTTTTCCTTGAGGATGAGCACACGGAACGTCCTTGCCAGAACAGCGAGGAATGAGCGCGCCGGGGATCGACAGGATCCCGGGGGGGTGATGGTGACAAGAGAAGGCACCAACAACCACATGGAAACCGAATGAGAGAGCTGGAGACTGTCGGAATGTCAGTTTAGGCATTGAAGGAAGAGGAAAGAAAGCTTAAAATCTCAATGCATGAGCATGTCAAGCGTGCTAATGGTCCATACAAACATTTATACCGACATTGTAGTTGCCCAGAAAGTAATAACCGACGAGTCTAACTGAATTTGTTTATGCAATTCAATTTGTACATGTTTCAAACTGTATGATTACATACGAATATTTATTATGTGTGTATATAAAATTAATGCCTCGTGAACTGAAACTACTCGAATTTACGGATTAATTTTGAATGATAACAGGCTTAATTTAGTTTTTTTGGGGAGGGAGGGGGGGGGGGCATGGGAATGTCTTTGAAAGGGGACCCCGATTTTTGTAGTTGAGGGATTCGGCCATCACAATTAAATTTTGTTGGGTGTAAGATAGTGGTGAGTAATGGAATGAAAATCACACACAAGGACCACAATGGAAACAGTGGGGTGTCGTCCGATGGGATCAAATGAGGAGATGTGGGATTGGATAACGCCGCCGGGACATTTTTCTCCCAACCCAAATAGTATTTGGGGCTCGCTCACTCCAAACTCCCAAATATTATTACACAAAAGGCAAAGTGGTGTGATGGGCCGAAGTCCAAATGTTGTAAGATAAAGAGGATAAAAGAAGCAAGCGCGCGATCGCGATGGGACTCGAACCCACAATCTCCCGCTCCGGAGGCGAGCGCCTTATCCATTAGGCCACGCGATCCCTGGTCTGAACTTGCAACAAGTTAATTTAAATTTATTTTAAATTTATATTACAAACGACGAGGAGGGAAGGGAGGGATCGAGCGAGCGGAAGGCAGAGTCGTTGGTTTCCTCCCCCTCGGGAAGTGAGAAAGGAGGTCGGATTGGGGCGAGGAGAAAAGGCGAGTTTAGATTCCCGACGGTGCTGTTTCCCGTGATCGGCTTCCGTTTCCTTTGTCGTTTTGTCTTCCCAGGAATTGGTTGATTTGTTCTCTCGGCGATCACTCAAAAGACTCCGCCGCAATCGGGTAAGATCTGACGTCCTCGCATCCTGTTTTCTCCCTCCTGTCGACGGGTTTTCGGAGTTGATCGTCCGTTCGGATCTATCTGCAGAGTTACTTTGTCGCGAGTGGGTGGGGGAGTGTGGAGGAATGGCTAGGGAGGGTGACGGTGAAGTTGAGGAGGTTAAGGAGAAGGAGAGGAAGGACAAGGAGAAGGAGAAGAAGGCGCGTCGGCGTGGCGTCGTCGGCCTGATGTCTTGGATTTGGAACGGTATGTTTGGGGGTCGCGGCGGCCGGTGGGACGACTTCGAGAAGAGGCTGGAGCATATCTCCAAGGAGGAAGCTGCCCTACTTTCGAGGATGAAGAGGCGATCCCACACCTGGAGGCGTATGGCCAGGCATCTCATCCTTTTCTCCGTCTTCTTCGAGGTTAGTCCCCCCCCTCCCCAACCCGCCTGAAATCCTCCTTGGTTGCTGCTGCCCTTCTTTTGAATTTTTTGGAGTGGATCGTAATGCATATTGCTGAATCCCTCTGTTTCTTCTTCTTTTTGGTGGTTTCAGATTATTGCGATTTGCTATGCGATCATATCAACGAGGTCGTTGGATCTTGATTGGAAGACCAGGGCCTTTAGAGTTTTGCCAATGTTCCTCTTGCCAGCCTTCTCCTTTGCTACCTACTCTGCTCTCATCAGCCTTGCGAGAATGCGTAAGTTTCCATTTCCTGGTCTCTTCACTCTCTTCCCTGCTATCACCAGATGGTTGCTTCTGTTCAGTAATCCAGCAAACACCTAATGCTTAAAACTGTCTTGGTTGTACGCTTTTCTATTTGGTGGACATTTGGGGAAATCATGTCGTGGACAACGGGGACTGCTTTTTTGGCCTGATATGGTTCTAGATTGTCGTCCTCTGTTATTGTACAAGTCAGCGTAGAGAGGGTTTTAAATGTGGATAATCTTATAAATCCTAGGCATGAGTGGATGAAGATGTGGGTAATTTGTACCACAGTTGAGTTGGTTATTGGCCCCAGCGTTGTCCTGATTAACACCAGCAAAGAGAACTCCTGAGTTTTGTCTGAGTGCAACTCTGGTAAATGAGGAAAATGTGGATTGTTTGGAAGTAGTTATCGATGGTCATTTGGTCTGTAAATTGACAGAATGTGACAGAAAGCAGTCATTGGCCTTGTGCTGACTGAACGGCCCTGTTGCTTCTAATAATATTGTTCACATACTTGTAATCATCATTGTGATGGATGGAGCGCCTTGTTTATTCAGGTTGATTGGCAATAAGTTTAACTAAAAAGTAAGGTGATCTTTTTCATATATGTTGTTGTGTTTATGTTGGGGGGAATCTTTCTTATATATGGATCAATGACTTTGATGTAGTTTTAGATCGGGTTCTGTGGTGATACATTTTTCTTTTCTTTGTTTTCTCTTATTTATCTGTTTCTTTCTTTATTTAGGACATTCTTTTTCATGTTATAGCTTTCATATTCTTTATTCTTGTATCGGCGAGGTCTTTCTGTAAGCAACATTTTCCCCTTGAACAATAATCAGCTACATCCGATATGTTGGTTGTGAAGGTGATAGAAAGGACCAGAAGGCTTTGGAGCGTCTTCGTGCCGAGAGGCAAGCCAAAATTGATGAACTCAAAGAGAGAACAAATTATTATACCACTCAACAGCTTATTCAGGTGGTCATACTTTTCAAGCTGTTGCCTCACATGAAGCTTCGATCTCCATTTGCTTGTGAAGTCTTGTCCATTGATTGTAAGATGTTGGTGGCAAAGAAGGTTTTCTGCTGTAGTGAGATGGGGTGTTCAAATCCTTCAATTGAAGCTGGCATATTTTCTTTTGTGAGATTTCTGCTAAACCATTGGGTAGATTTTCCAGTTCTAGTGAAATGGCTGTGATTTTTCAAGTGGGGAAATCCTTGGTGCCCCTGAAATTGTTTAATTATTCCAACTATTGATTGATTAGAGAATTTTATTATGCCTGCCCTCTACATCATTTCTATGCTGAAGTACGACAAGTTTGAAGCTACCACATCACTCCTAGCTATTTAGACTAGATGATTCAGTATTGCCTAATGGATGGTGTCTTCCCTTTTAATTGGATATGTTACTACTCATCAACTCAGCAGAGATATAATCAATATTGTTATGTTTTCTCAATGTTTGAAACAGCGTTATGATCCTGATCCAGCTGCCAAGGCAGCTGCAGCCACCGTCCTCGCATCAAAATTGGGTGCTGATTCCGGCTTAAAATTGTTTGTGGGAGATGATTCTCAGTCAGTTGTTTCAACTGGGAAGAGCAATGATGTTGAAGTTGTTCCTTCAAATGGACTTCGAAACAGGAAAGAGGGGCTTGGAAAATCTGGTAGAGAAGGTAGTCGTGCGATGCAACCTGTTGATGGTGAAGCACCCATGCCAGGGGCTGAGTTCAATCAGTTGGTTGTGGATCACTTTAGTCCGGATGGACCAGGATCCCAAAGTAGTAGTTGGGTGGCTCGTATTGCTGCATTACTTGTTGGGGAGGATCCCACACAATCTTATGCACTCATTTGTGGCAACTGCCATATGCACAATGGTAAGTGATTTTTTCATCGATTTGAACAAATGGTTGTTTACTGAAGATGATTGTTAAAATTATCATATTATGAATATTTACATAATTGTGATTCACACTCCCCCAATGATATGTACTTGTTGATTGCTGTATGATTATGTTAGTAGAAAACATGATATGGTGATGTCTAGTGTGAATCCTTGAGACCGTTAACCTTTAAAATCAATGATTTGTTGGAACTTTTGCCAATTCAACCACAGCATGGTGATTGTTGGTTTCAATTCAACTAAATGGCTGTCCTTGTTTTTTCTTGTAGGGTTGTCTCGGAAGGAAGATTTTCCTTTCATCACCTATTATTGCCCGCATTGTCATGCCCTTAACAGACCAAAGCAATCCGGAGAGTCCGACTCTGTGCCTGTTGCGCAGGATACCGGATCTTTGAGAGTAGGTAGTCAAGCGGATGACAACAGCATATTAACTGATTCTAGTGATATTACAAATGCTGCTCTGGGCAGCCAATCTGAGACGGACCACGCCGGAGACAAGGTTGAATGAGTTATATACTGAACCAATACAAGATGAAGGGAAAGCGGACTGGCTAAGTATTGTGTTTACTTTTAAGTCATTGTGTGCTTTCTTTTTACTTAGTTCTCCGTTGGCTAATTCCCATGAATCCGTATGTCTGGCTATATGTCTTGGTATTTGAGTGACAAAAATGTTTGCTAGACAACACTGCTGATCAGTCGGCCTGGTCATAAACGGCAGAAGCTAACTTCTGTGATTTTTTGCTACATGGAAAGATCAGATTTAGTGTGTACTGTGCTTTCCCTTGTGCTCGCTTGAATTTTGTCTGAATCCTTTTATGTCGAGGCAGTTTTATGTGGTGAATCATCCGGTATGACGTGTTTGTATAAACGAGAAAACGTAGAATTGTTTCGGAACATATCTTATGAAAACGACCTTGTGAATTTACATTAATCTTGCTTGTTCTTTCTGTTAAATTTGGTCTGGGCAATTCTTCGAGTTTAATTAGTACTCATGCTTATCTCATCATTTATTTGGTGAATCATGTTCAGAATGAAAATGTCATAAGAATCATTAGATGTACAAAATTGTTCTTGGCTAGTGCAGACAGACAGATAAAAATCTTAGACTATATATATATATTATAACATATAACCTAATGTTTCAAATGGTTGCAAAGTCATTTCCATGTCCAACAAGAACAAGCTGGTAATCATCCTCATGGCAACTGTTGTAAAATTTCATGAATATGAAAAATGAAACGTCAGTCTGTTAACAATCAAAGATAAATTTTGGTATTGGTATTGGTAGCATTTACAATTAGGTCTGTTTGTTGATTTTCCTATCTTCTAGCTCGGGAAAAAGGAAAAGATTAATGAACTGACAAAATGAGATTGAACATTGTTCTCAGGAGGGCGCTATTCTACAGAGCAATAAAAATCAGGACTAATAACAATTACAAACACCCATCTGAGATTTGCTCACTCCAATGTACTTGACTTGGATGCTGGATGGGCAACCTCACATCAATCCGCCATGTAATTGGGCGCAACTGCCAGGATTCTGTCGTCTTTGGAACCCCGCTTCTTACCTTGTGATCCAGTGTCGTCATCTTGCCTTTCGCTGTGTGATTGGGTGCCGTCGTCGATAACGACCAACCTTCCCTTTGTATCAAAAGCTGCATCACCACTATCACATCAGAAGGAATTCAAGAAAGGTGATAAGGCAGACCACCGCTGCAGACTGCTTCTGGGGACTTAAGTACCTGTATAATAGCTCAAATCTTATTGTCCTCGTCCTTGGCTTCCTCTATTGAGGTGTAGCTACTGTTCTCGTTTTGCTGACCAACGTACCACTAGATTAAGTCCTTTTGTGTCAACCCAACCAACTCACTCCCTGCCATTTTCCCCCCCACTTTCCAGAGTCAATTCTCCGCTAAGGACAAGTAGAATGAACCAAAGGCAGGCAGCCCAACGACTAGTAATTGGTATGCACATCTCACAATCTAATGACAGCAACAGCCTCTTATCATGGAGAGACCAAGACAGCATTGGCCGATAGAAGAGCTCAACAAACGACAGGCCCTGTCCATCAGGAAATCAACGTACTGAATGGCATATCAAGAACATTGAAATTCGGGTCACGTTACCTTCTTGAGCTACAGCTTCTTCGTGCTGTCGTAGTCGCATGATGAGGGCCTGGGTGACTTTCTGGAAATATTCGTCAGTTATCACTAGTTTCTTGCGGGGCCAGCCAGTTGAACGTGCTTCGCCATCTGCATTGAGTGGGAGGAATTACGAATAGACCCCATTTGCAAAACGAAAGGGAAGATGATTTCACCAGTATCACCCACCAGCATCGTTGGTGTTCGGCTGGGAGACTCCGGGTGGAGGGTCATCTTGGACATCACAATCACCTTGTTGTTCCTCTTGGAAATCAGACAAGTCAATCTCACTAGAATCCACACTGGTATCAAGAAAACTAAACTGTCACCAAAAGGTCAATAGCGTGCAGTGGCTTTTGAGAGTCCTCAAATGTTCATATATTGAAAAATGAGGTTGTAAGGTGGAAAAGAGGAAAGGAGATCTTTAAAACAACTAGCAGACACCAGACCTTATTATCGAAGTCTTCAACAACTTCACAGCGACACGAACATGGTGTGATTTTATCTGCCAGAAATAGCACGCAAACGTCATCACGAAATATTATTAACTTGCAGATAAGGTATTATAAAATCATAAGGTCCAAGAGGAAGACTCCGCAACAGACATACCTCACCGTCAAGATGACTTCGGGCAATGGCCTCCGACAATCTGATCAGTGCCTCAAGCTGCCGAACTGTCATACCATAAGCAACTTTGCTGCCTGGGTTGGTATCACCCTTTCGAAGAACAACATAAGAATCCACCAAGAGTTTCCTGGCTTCCAAACTCATCTGATCGAGGTAATAAGCACATCAAAACAGCACAATTATTAAGATTACCCAAGTATCCATCATGACTCAAATAACAGAAACATCGCCTCTGTCAAGCACTTATAAAAAATCAGACCTTCGGTTTCAGAGTTTTTGCATATGCTATGAAGCGCTTCAGCTGTGTGGTACTAAATGGAGGTGTAGTAGCTTCCTCACGTCTCTGATGAATTTTCACGATGTGATGTGCAATGTGATAATCGGTGTTATCATCTGGATCGTCGATCATTACATATACAAGATCAAACCTCGAAAGTATAGCCGGGGGAAGAGCCACGTTATACTGCCCAAAAGCCAAGAAACTTATCATTAATGAAAAGAAGAAATACAGAAGCAATTGGATCAGCCAGGGGTCACGCCAAAATTTTCACCTTAAGTGGTTTAGACTAGCCATAGCACCCTCCAGTTGGATTGGCAGCAGCTAGGATTGATGTCCGTGCATTCAGAGTCGCTTGAATACCAGCTTTCGTGATGCTAATTGTTTATTGTTCCATCGCTTCATGAATAGCAACCTCCATGGATAGGAGAAAATCAGTGTTCAATCTCTTCATAATTACAGTAGCAGCAGTAAACAGGATAACATGCGAGGAAACATAGCTGATCTTTGATATCCATCTTGTCGAATTCGTCAATTTAACAAATGCCATTGTCCGCAAGCATGAGAGCACCAGCCTAAAGGATGGTTAATATAGGTTACAATATGCTTCTACTTATTACAGAGCATCTCATCATCCAAACAGAACAGAATTGATTCATTTGGCAAAGCCCTAGAAATTTCTATCATGACATTGTATATCATGTAATCTTATTCTTGTAACAAATTACAAAGAGTTTGTTCTTCGGCCTAGATCTTGTAACAAGGGTTTTCCTTGTCGACTAAATCAATTAATATAAATTGATATGCGTCATAGCAAAGGAAGTCAACCTTGCAGTCTGCAATTAAAGTGATAGGAACAGGCATCTCACAGATTTTTATCAGGAAAAAAAGCACAAGCAGCTCCACAAGTGTAAGTTCTATACCTCGATACAAAATTCACCAGTTTCTGCTTCCTTGGCAACGGTTGCAGTTAACCCAGCCGCAGATGATGACTTTCCAGACGTATAAACAGATCTCGGTACTATAAGTGAAGTATATCTGACAATTTATTTGCAGAAGTTAGTACATGCTCGCGAAGTTATAGATGCATAGAATAGACTAATTGCTTACAAAGCACTCGAGGTGAGAAATTAAGGGTGGGCATACTTGAGGAACTGAGACTTTGCATAACTAGGATCCCCAACAATGCATCCCACTGTCAACTTCATCTGCATCCTTCTTCTTATTCCGAATGTCAATGTTTCTCCTGCCGTCCAAAATCTGACACAAAACAAAGAACATCAAGGGGTGCAACTGCAAAGTCAACATCTTTATACCCAGAAAAAGAAAGCCAACTGCAATAGTAACCTGAACTGAACTTGCAATGAAGGCAAGTCTGTAAGAGAGATCTCTGACACCCAATGCTCGGAGGCCCCGGATGCCTTCATGTCCAACCATTGATAAACCATTGCGGGGAGCTTCCCTGTGGCACTCTGCTCTCTCTCCAGGAGATGCCAATGCCATTATGTCAGGTATTACGACCACGGTCCCAGTGAAAATGACCCTAACTCGGGTAAAAGAACACTGTTAGGTCCTTGAAATCTGAGAATTTGTCCTTGCGAGGACGCCCAAGTGGCGTAAGGTGGGTGGTGGGTGTTTGGAACCTTGTCATGATCCCTGGTTCGAACCCCATCACGCACACTCCACTTGGAAAATTAAGGTTGGTCTCCTGGGTGATGGCTAATAAAGCCCAGGAGCCGCTCACCTGCTAGGCCTTTGGGCCTCAACTGAAATTGGACCGACAGGGGAGCATGCCTCAAGTCGGGCTCAGAGGGGATGTAGAGGGGCCGGGCCTGAGGTTCGCAGGCTTGTAAAAGAGCCTCCGAACCTCGTGAGAGGGCTCGCAAAAAGTAAGTCCACCACGAAACCCGCTGATATAAAAAGAAAAAATTATCTGAGAATTTAGCTGGTTTCCCCTATTTATTCACGAGACTACTTTGCCCCAAAAAGAGCAAAAGGGCACTTAAATCCCAAAGGAAGATTTTTGAAAAGACATACGAATCACCAGCTCTAGCTTGTTCAACTATGTCATGACGGAGAATGACGTCCATTGATCAGGGAAGGGAACCGGGAAGTACCTCTTTCGAAGTCTCTTGCAATCTGACCCTTTGCCAATCTGCAAATTTGCTCTCCTGGTGAAGAAGAGCCCACTTGGTTCTGTTTGTGCAGGTTGCATTCACGCATACGGCTGGCTGGATTCATCAAAACCAAATTCAACACAAAAAATGAAATAACAACGGAAAAAATAAGAAATGGACAGCACTCGCTATAACATCATGTGTAAACGACCAAGCCATCAATGCCACCTCGGTATACTTGAATTGTTCTTCCACGTTCCGGATTACGCCTACACAGTCCAAGCACTTGAATGTCCCGTAGAGGAGTTCAGGCCTAACCTCGCTGGTGCGAGTGATGACCCCAGTCAGGGAGACAAGTGTTCGAACCAAATCGCACACGCAAGTATACGGGTCGCGCAAGTAATATAATGATGAGAAAAAGTATCGTTCCCACGAGGACTAGTTAGAACCTACTGCCGATTACCAGCAAATCTCAGATTCTAGCCGTAAACAGTTAATTGATTTGATGAGTTGACACAAGTAATTAAAATTGCAGAAAACAAAAGTAAAGCAGTAGTCAATGGAAGAAAAGCCTAGGACTATGAGTCCCCTATCGTTTCGTAGATTATCACACTCTCTCTTCCTCAATTCAATCCGTTTTACCGTTTACTAACCACAATTCCCTAACAATCGCTACACCTCTCTCGAGGCTGTAACTGTGAATTACTAATCACCCGTAAACCTATATTTCTATAGCGAATCACGAATAATCAGAATTCCTTGAGATCCAATTGTTCTCTCGATTACCTACGAGTGTATATCTCTATACCCCTCTTAGTTAAACCGATCTCTCGGCCTTAACCTAAGTTATGTTTCCCCTCTTCTAATCCTAAGTCTCTCTCGAGTTCACTTAAGACTAAGAGTTCATACGAACCGGCGATCAACCCGATAGGTAAGCATTAAACACAGAAGAAACACAAGTAAACGATAAATCTTCTTGAATTGATTCCGAAAAAGTGGATAACCAACTACACGAGTCGGTTCATCATCATCCTAGAAAAGATGTTTAGTTCGACATCGAAAACAGAACAAAAAGCAAAGAGAAAAGAGAAATCGTCGAAGTCTCCATCAACGTCTTCGTCTCCTTGTTCCTAGCCGTCGTCGGGTGTCAAAACTAAAGTCCGAAGGGAAAGAGATAACGGGTCCCCCGTAAACCTAAAATCCAATCTTTTTATACCTAAAGCAAATCTAAAAATAAAATCTAATTTTCGGGCAATATTATGTCGTGCAGCTGCAAGATGAATTCGTTGCAGCTGCAACGACCTCTCTGAAGCTCTCTGCATATCTGCCCTGTCGCACTCGTGCAGCTGCAGGGGACTGGCGTTGCAGCTGCAACGACCAGTCTGATGCCCTTGATCAATTCCTCCTCTCGTCGTGCAGCTGCACGAGCTTGGAGTTGCAGCTGCACGAGACTGTCTGTCGTCCTTCTGCTTCACTTGTGCAGCTGCAAGAAGATTGGTTGCAGCTGCACCGTGTCCTCCGCCTTCTATTCATCTTCATCCTTCACCCTTTTGCTTTGTTTTCCGTCATGCCTTCATTTACTTCCTATGATCACAAAGCAAACGTGATGAATGACAATTTAAGCTCAATTGGCAAACAATAACAATTGAAATTCTCGAAACTAACTAGAATTAAGCCTAAATGTGATAATATAACTCTATTTTACTAGAGTTATCAACAAGCTTCCCGATATCCGCAGACATCAATTCCCGCAACCTAGAACACGCAAAAACCTTGAACCAAACGCAGCAGTGGTCATCCCTACCGGAAGGAGCAAGTAAGAAAGGGAAGCATAACGCACCTCTTGCAGAAGGGGAGGTTGAAGAAGGCGACATTGACGACCTTATTAGGGCTATCATCGGCAACAAGGGAGGGATTCTGCTCCATAACAAACCGCTTGCAGGCATTCCTAAGGGACGCCTCGAATCAAAGGTACTCCTCGGAGATGGTGAACTGAAGGGGATCGCTGAAGGTCATGACGTGGGAGAAGTCGACGAAGACGGTGCTGGACTCGTTCGCCTTCATCGCCTCCACCTCCGACTCGTAGTGCGGAGGTCCACCGCCACCAGAATCAGTATCCGCCCTAAAACTGAACCCCGAAAACCAAAACCATCAAGACAACCGCCGAAGATCATCGCTGAGGATTACGACGACGACGACTTCTTCTTCTTCTTCTTAAAACCAAACCGTTTTTACCTCTTGAGGAAATCGAGGAAGAGATTCTCGACCTGGACGGCCTTCCTGTCAACGAATAAGGACTCCATATCCGACGCCCTGCTCGTACCCTTCCGTAGCACAATCGGGTGGCGATTGAAAACCGCCGGCAGAGCCTTGATCCCTTTCCCGCCAAAAAGGAAGACGCTGTAGGGCCAATAATTGGGCCGGTGAATCATTTATGGGCCTACTCTGACTTCGTCTATGCCCATAAACAAAAGGGCCCGGCCCAACGGAAGGGGCCAGTGTCTTCCAGTCCAGACCCCCACCCACCAACCAACCAACCAACAAAAGTGGGTTTCGTTTGCTTAAATATTCGGCAACCCCAACCCCAAGTGTAAAAACATGGCTACGATTACGAAGCTACTAAACTCGATTTGATTTACTTTAACTTTGAGCGGTGGAATTTGGGAAGCCCCGAATTAGTTTGATGGGTCCGAATCACTTTCTTTGGCCTTGGAATATTAATGTGAGAGATGCCAAATCATCGGAATGGCAACAGCCTCTCTTCGTCCCCGCTTTTGTTCCGTTGTGTATAAGTTGCTCGGCCTCGGAGGCCAGTTTGTAGCTTCTTCCCAGGTGCCGAGCAGCAGGGCCGGCGGATTCTGCTTCATTGGACGAAATTGCCTCTCCTTTCGAATGGGCTCCCTCCTTGAAACTTCATTCCCTCGGTCGTTCGCTCGGATCTGCCGCTGCTTCCCATCTTCGGTTTATCCTCCAGCTGTTGATGTGGGTGATTCTCGTGCTCTGGGTGGCTGTCACTGACAAATTGATCACACGACCTTCGCAACCGCTCGTTTTCGCCTCTCCCTCTTCCCTTCGTCCCTCTTCTTGTTTTGTTCGGGTTAACGGAACTGCTAGTTCGTGCTTGATTCATCCGGTTCTTTTCTTACCTGATTTGATTACATCGTGATACTGAAGAAGATGAGCTATCAATATACGGTAGCCCGTTCACTGCTATCGTGTTTCTCGCCTGTTCTATGCTCATCCTAGAATCTATTTGTTCTTCTATACTCATCGACTCTATTTGTTCTTGTGGTATTCTTTGTTCTCCATGTTGGCAATTTCATATTCTGCATAGCTGCGGCCGGCATTTTCCTCTTCATGCTCGACTGGTTTCTGAGGTTCCGTCAATCGAGGGGGACTGTTGACGTCATTTCCTCGTCGAGCGTCCACTGCGGTACTGTTGAAGGCACTCTCGAAGCCACCTGAGTAATTACAAATAACCCACATAATCAACAATCAATTCTTGCTTCGAGTCAAATTGACGATGAAACTAACACGATTGATGCGTCGATGCAGATTTAACGTACAACTCGCTGAGCTTCCTTCAAGTGCGGGAACTGTCGTGGTTGCAGTGACATCCTTTCAGCGTTTCGTCGTGTCCTCTCACCGGGAAGGACCGAATTGCTGTTCTGATCAAAGTTTTGGGAGGATGGACTGCGGAATTGGAGGATCTGTCCTTCCGATCACAACTCAATCGCCGTTACTTAATAACGGCTTCCATGGAGAGGGGCCTTACGGACATGAGTATCTTACCACCTGATGTATGTTGTCGTGATAACTGCGAGCTGGTGGGATCATAGTGAAGGACCGGAGAACGATCGGAGAACAGAGGACAACGAAGAATGAGCGAGAGAAAGAGTTACCTTTTCTTATTTCTCATACCCATAATTTACGGTGCCCTTTTCTATATATAAAACAGTGTCTGCTAGCTGTTTATTTTCTCTCCTAACAGGCACTGCACACACACACCAACGCTCATTCCCGACTAACAAACTCCAATGCTGCAACAAACCAACAGCCTTTTTACGATTTTACTCCTTTGTCCCCCTTATATCAGACGACTAAAGGGACGCTTCGAGCTGCTGGCCCTCTTTACTTACTTCTGCGGCCTTCCTGCATCTCTCCTGCTTTAACCAAGCTCACGGCCCATTTTATCTTCCTGCTCACACTCCCCCTCAAGATGGGAGTTATGTATATCTGTTACTCCCATCTTGTCGAGCAGATAACTCAATCTACCAGGATGTAGAGCCTTGGTAAAAATGTCAGCAAGCTGTAATTCTGTCCGCATGTGCACCAACAGAATAACTCCTTCATCTACCTTTTCTCTCACAAAGTGTAGATCGATCTCTAGGTGCTTCGTCCGCTCGTGAAACATCGGGTTCTTTCTAATGTGAATTGCTGACTTGTTATCACAATATAGGGTAATTGGTTGGCTCGTAATAGCTCCAAATAGGTGATAACACCTGCTCTTTAAATGTCCCTTTTTCCCATAGTGTTCACAAGATATCTCCGGTCTAAATTTTCGCCTTTCTGCAAAAGCTAGTAACCTGCCCTGGTCACTCCCAGCAACCTCTCACTTGACCGCTGCTGCTATCGAGTTTCCGAACAGAGATACTTGTTCCTCCTTCATAGAGCGTTGCATCTCTTCTCTCTGCAGTATATTGTAGGCTTCCCCCAGGGTAGGGAATGGCTTGCGTAGCAGTATCTGACTCCTCAGCGCTCCATACTCGCGATCGAGCCCATTCAGAAACTTATAAACCATGTCCTTTTGCAATTTGTCTGCGTACGATTTTTCCCAGCCACAATCGCATTTTCCGCACTTACACTTTGGGTAGGGACGATATTCACGTAACTCTCTCAAAATTCCTAGCATCTCATTGTAAAAATCTGAAACAGACTTACTTCCTTGTACCAGGGAATGGTACTGTAGTTGCAGACGACATATTCGAGACTCATCCGGCTCTCCGAAACGTTCTTGCAGTTCTTCCCACACCTCTCTCACCGTATGCAAGTAGAAGATTGTCGTCGCAATTGCAGGTAGCTAAGTGCGCACCAAGTCATCACAGCGTTTCCACGCTGGATATAATCTGCTGTTCGGCTCTGGTCTGGGTATCGTCCCGTCAATAAACCCTGCCTTGTTCTTGATTGACGTCGCCAGCTCAAAAGAGCGTCTCCATGACGCGTAGTTACCCTCCATGAGCTTCGATGTCACGACAGCCCCTGACGACAAATCAGCCGCATTGATGTAATACGGCGATTGTTGAGTGTCAATACTCACCAGCTCCATTTCCCACCTTCCGGTTGCTTCAGTAGTGCTATCCCCGCTCTGATACCATGCGAGCTGGTGGGATCATAGTGAACGACCGGAGAACGATCGGAGAACAGAGGA
Source organism: Melastoma dodecandrum (assembly GCA_029817715.1). Taxonomy (NCBI): domain Eukaryota; kingdom Viridiplantae; phylum Streptophyta; class Magnoliopsida; order Myrtales; family Melastomataceae; genus Melastoma; species Melastoma dodecandrum. The sequence goes on along the minus strand of JARUPY010000397.1, from coordinate 3,703,442 downwards.
CAACGAAGAACGAGCGAGAGAAAGAGTTATCTTTTCTTACCATAATTTACAATGCCCTTTTCTATATATAAAATAATGTCTGCTAGCTGTTTATTTTCTGTCCTAACAGACACTGCACACACACACCAACGCTCATTCCCGACTAACAAACTCCAATGCTGCAACAAATCAACAGCCTTTTTACGATTTTACTCCTTTGTCCCCCTTATATCTGACGACTAAAGGGACGCTTTGAGCTGCTGGCCCTCTTTACTTACTTTTGCGGCCCTCCTACATCTCTCCTGCTTTAACCAAGCTCACGGCCCATTTTATCTTCCTGCTCACAATATCAGGCTTGTAATCGCTTCCACAAGATCCTTAATTTTGGTTCTTCCTTTGCCTGCTCTGACATGTACAGAAGCCTCATTCTAGTCGCTGGTGGCATTGGGGTATCCCCATTTTTCGCTATCTCGAGCGACATCCTCCATCTAGTAAGGACTGGACAATCGTGTCAACCAAAGGATGTGTTGGTGATTTGGGCCATCAAGAAATCAGACGAGCTTTCACTTTTATCTGTGCTGGACATGGATAAGAGTAGCCCTTCCTTCTCAGACAAACTCAATCTCGTCGAGAATCGGAGCCTCCTTTGGTATTGCATGTCAAACTTTTCGAGTTTGTTGAGCCCTGGCAACTGCACCTGACTCCAATCCATGGTGCTTGTTTTGTTAATTTTTTGCAGGAAGAAGGTCAGAGAGGCGAAGATGGCCGGAACATCAGCATCCGCTTGGTCTTCCCACACGCAGCGGGCATTGTATGTCGGTCCTGGTTGACACGGAATAGTTATTGGGCGGGCACATACTATTAAACTATATAATATAACTCAAGTCTCACGTAGTAAGTTTTTAGGTCAAATGGTAAGATTTCTACCTGGTGCCCCGGGGGACAGAAGAGCATTGGATTCGGAAAAGACAGACAAGGGAACAGAGAGAAACGAGTCCGAAGGTGCAGAAGGTAATGGAAGTGTATTCCTCAAAACAATCGCTAGGCTCAAGACCGGACTTCACGGAGATATTTGGGTCAGTAGCGAAGAGGTGGGGGGAAGTGGAGGTAAGGGCCGCCAAGCCTGCAGTCGAGCGTGGCCGTAGAATGCAGGGCAGAGAGCATCGGGAGGTTGCGGAACAAAGGCCATGGGCCGATCTTCCATTTCAACAACCACAGCTTCGATCTGTGACATCATCGCCAAACTTCAGGAGTTTTGTTCCATAATGACGTCATTTGGCGAAATATTTTGCCAAATGACGCATTAACGAAAATTATTCGTGAACTAACCCACCATCGGTCTTTGTAAGGCCGACTTTGGTGGGTTAATTGGCGAAATATTTTCCAAAATGCGTTATTTGGCGAAATAATTCGCCAAATAACGTCATTATGGAACAAAACTCCAAACTTCAGTCCCCCTCCCCCCTTGTTAATAATAGATTATTACATCATGGTCTGTGTCCGGGCCTTCTGCTCCATCGAAAAGAACATGTAATGTGAAGGGGTTTGTTACGACAAAATTCGTCAAATGTCTTAAAACTTGAGTTAGAAATTTCGATTATATAAGAAAAACTCCAATTATAGATGAAGTTGTTCTCTTGTGATTGTGACCAAATCGATTTTGGTCTATTTTTTATAAAAAAAAAAAGTAAATACATTTAATAATCTACGTATAAGTTTTACCATAATTTTAAGTATTACTATTCTCACGTTATCGTGGCACTGTAATTATCTGGTATGAGAGTTTGTCTAAAGAATACATAAGATTTGTTTAATAGTTTGTTTAGCTGGGGTTTGCGTTGTGGCCTTTGCTTTGCTTGATGGGTTGGGCGAGTGTTGGTCAGCCGGGACACGACAACGCCACCACCGCCACGAAGACATACGAGGCGGTCTCTCCGATGGCCACGGCGGCAAGGATCGATTGAAGCGGACGAGGGAGGAGGAAGAAGCCCCCCCTCTGGATGAAAGGTTCCTGTAATAATTCATCTGCTCCTGCCCCTGTCGGAGAAGAAGAAGCAGCAGCCGGTTCCACGACCACCTCCACTTGGTCCGCCTTCTTCTCCGTCTTCGATCCCTCAGGCCACCCCTCCGGGAGGCACCCCAGCGGCCACCCTACAAGGCTGAATGCTTCTTGGTCCGCTGCCGTCAAGAAGGTCGTTGCCGGGGTTTCCATGAGGAGGATCCACGAACGAGTCCTTGGTTCTTCCAGGACCGGCGTCCCCAGCCCCACCGCTGATATCTGGCTCCTCGGGGTGTGCTACCGTTTGTTGAATCCGTCCTCCCACGACGTTGATGAATCCCCTGGATTAGCTGCGTTCCACCTCGACTTCTCGTCCAGGATCCTCTTCACCTACCGCAAAAGTCCTCCCTTTGTGGTTGTCCGTATACTTAGTTTTTCAGTCTGAATCGTTGTTTGATCCTCCCCCTGGCTGGGTTATCTCGCAGGATTTGAGGCCTTTGAAGATTCAGGATACACCAGTGATGTGAATTGGGGATGTATGCTACGCAGCAGTCAGATGCTTGTAGCTCAGGTACTTGTCTCTCCTACTGTTCCGTTGGAGTAACCCCATCCTCGGTCGTGTTTTTGGGCCAATGAATTGATGATGCCACTCCTGCAAATGTGGTTCCTTTCTGCAGGCTTTGCTCTTTCACAAGATGGGTAGATCTTGGAGAAAACTGCCAGGCAAGGTGGTGATTTCAACTTGCTCTAGAGCTATCTATGGCTCTTTTTGAGGTAAACGACTGACCTCGTGTCGCCTCTTCCTCTATTTTTGCAGCCATTGGATCGAGAGTATGTTCAGATCTTGACACTGTTTGGTGATTCGAGCACCTGCCCCTTCTCGATTCACAACCTTATTCGTGCTGGAAAAGCTTATGACCTTGCAATTGGGTCATGGGTGGGTCCATATGCAGTTTGCCGATCCTGGGAAAATCTTTTCCGAACATTTCGAGCTGCTAATCCCGAGGAGGCCATAATTCCGATGGCCGTCATCGTTGTCTCGGGAGATGAAGATGGGGAGCGCGGTGGAGCCCCAGTTCTTTGCATGGAAGATGTGAAAAGACATTGTCTTGAGGTTGCTAGATCTGATGTGGAATGGATGCCCATTCTTTTATTGGTTCCACTGGTTCTTGGCCTTGAAAAGATTAATCCCAGGTTTGTAGAAGTATTTTGCTTAATTAATAGCTTAAAATTGAAAAGATCGGTCCTAGGTTTCTAGTTTGAACAGATCAATCCCAACTGTTTTAGTGATATATTGTAAACATTATTTGGGGTGAGACAGCAGTTGGTTGTAGCCTTTTGTAGTTTGAAACTATCATTGTTTCATGCTCTCTGGCTGGGCTACGGAATATGACTAGAGGATTGTTTTCCGCCACAGGTATGGTCCATTATTACGAGCAACATTTTCCTTTCCACAAAGTGTTGGTATCTTGGGGGGTAAACCTGGTGCTTCCACTTATATTGTCGGAGTTCAAGATGAGAATTTGTTATATCTCGACCCTCATGATGTTCAACTGGTATGTCTTTCTAATTTGTCGCTAGAAATTGGCCAATATGTATTGTTTTTAAGGTACTGATTGCTGCTAGACTTGTAATCTTTATAACTTTTCGAAGAATTTTCCTGGATAGAGAACACCCAAATCTTACCTTGTGAACCTGTTATCATGGGAGGATAGCATTGCTAGTAATATGTGTTTGTATCTTTCATACATTCTTCCTTGACATTCGCAAATTCTTGTATGGCTATACTTTGCCTTAAGCTATCAATTTTATGTGCCCATCAACTTGTCGGCTCTCAATAATTCCATGTTTCGATTACTAGACCTTGCAAATGTTGCCAAACCAAATATTTTATGGGGTAGTGGTCTCATTTTCATGATCAATATAGTTATTCTCAATGCAAATGATATTTTTTTAAGCTTTAGTTATAGTTCGGAGCTCCTAAATGATTAGTCTCCTGCTTATGCTTTCGAGTTTGGTACTTGCTAGTTTGAAATGTATGAAGCACTAGAAGTGTTTGTAGTACATTGGGGCAAGTGCAGACTCCTAATACCCTTCTGTATGCATATTCTGACAAAACCAGAAATTATAATGTTAAAATGTATCAGGTGGCCAGCATCAGTACAGAAAATTCGGAAGCAGACACTTCCTCTTATCACTGCAAGTAAGCCTTCTTCCTTTGCTTGCTCTCCCTTTCCTCAGAGTTTCTTTAGGGCTCTTCCTCATGTAGGACATTTCTCTTCTTCCCTTCTTTTTTGTAGCGTCGTCAGGCACTTTCCCCTCGATTTGCTGGATTCTTCCTTAGCCATCGGCTTTTATTGTCAAGACAGAAATGATTTTCATGACTTCTGTTATCGGGCAACTAAACTAGCGGATGAGTCTGATGGAGCGCCATTATTCACAGTGGTCAAAGCCCAGAGCCGTACGCCTGGAGGGGCAATGCGAGGTGATGATTCCTTTCGTGGGTTGCCAACAGGAGCCGGGGAAGACAGTGCAGTCGAAGATGACTGGCAAATTCTTTAGAAACACAAGCCATCTGTTTGATGGCTGAACTGTACATTTAAATCCTTGCTCTTTCTTTTAGCTGGATAGTTAGATGATATATCGATTGGATTCACGGAAACAGTAGACATTGTATCTTGTTTGAATCACCCTGCCTGTTCATTCAGAAATATTGGAGTGCCACCCTCCACACTTGTTCATGTTCATTTGTACATACACTTTCATATTGGCTGAAGCCAATCCATATAACATCTACCATATAAGTGCTATCATCTGTTTTCCTTACTAAGCAGCTCTGATTAGGATGTTCTCGCAGTGAAGAGGGAAAAACAGGTCATCCTCCATCATTAACAGGCGTTCAAATGTTTCTGGATTCTTGAACTGTGGGATGATCTGCCCCCTTTATCCTTGTAGGAGTTCCTGGAGGCAACAGTCTTCCCCCCTCTGCGTGCCGCCGCTATTGCTCGCCGCCTCTGCTTGTTCAATTGTTTCGTTAGCTCCGCATCCTCAGTATTCCCTTGACCAGGTTCCTGAAATGACAGTTCAAAAGAGTCACCCCATCATGGAGTTATTTTTGTCAAACTCTTCTTCCAGGAGATTGTAAAAGAAGTTTGTTTTCTCCCTGAGAGGCATCTAAACAGAGTTTCCAAAACGCAAAAAGCTTAGGAAGTTCTTTAATCGGGCGTGAAGCTGCTGGTACTTGGGAGAGATAGATCCAACATATAGGAATCGTTATATAATACCTCGTCCAAAGAAACATTTTCAGATCCAGGTCGTACTACTTCTGCCTCATGGTCTACGTCTTCATCACTCCGAAGATCTGGATGCTGCACGAAGCCGTCCGAGGTAAGCATTAAGATAGGCAGAGATCTGTAAGTAGACCCCAAGAATAAAAGATAAGAGCTCTAGGAGATGTAATTTACTAGTGGACGAACATGCTCTGATAGAGAAACAACACTAGTTGTCAGCTCACTCAAATCTTCATCACTTTGAAGATCTGGATGCTGCACGAACCCGTCCGAGGTTAAACATTAAGATTAAGGCAGAGATCTGTAAGTAGACCCCACGAATAAAAGATACGAACTCTAGGAGATGTAATTTACTAGTGGACGAACATGCTCTGATAGAGAAACAACATTAGTTGTCAGCTCACTCAAGTCATCAGCAGATTCTTCACCATAAGAAACAAACTTCTCACTATCTTGTTCAATGAACTGCATGAAGCGACAACAAGGGATCATTATACCTCAAATATGATACCTTTATACCTTCCCTCCATAAACACAAAATCAGCAAGCCAGATAATGGAGAAAATAGCTACGTTTCAAATGTTTTGGGCAGATCACAAATTCCTTGAGGATGATTCTTCAATCAGCAAAGAATCTTAAAACAAAAGCTGGTAATACATCGAATTTCTCAAGAGAACTATTAGTTTGACTATAATGGAACAGACCTTGTACCAAATACCAGTAAGTATAACGAATAAGACAAAAGGGCATCTTTAAATAAGTATCAACACGTATGATGGATAAATTAACCCTCAATGGATAAGTACAAATCAGATCCATACCCTTTCCATTTCATCCTGTTCTTTCCTGGTAAATCCACTAGCAGCAAGTTCTTTATCCAGAGAACCAGCAGTCTTGATTATTGAAGAAAAGCAAAGCCTGCTGCTCTCTTCTGCAGGAGAGATATTGAACCTGATTGATGGTCATAAGGAAGTAAACAGGAGATCACGTGAGCTTGCTCAATGTTTACTAGGTTTTACCTAAAACACACAAGCAAAAGGCAGCAGAAATGGGAAAAGGATTTCTTTCAAGACACGGACAGATTCATATATCGGCCATTTGAGAGTTAGCAGGAAGCAAGTTAGATTGATTTGCATGCAACTGACCTCTTCCTAAAAAACTTGTAAATGCAATCGACGTCGCGATCGAAGTACCTATAGTAGAGATTAAAAAAAAATCAGCCACAGAATATCCAAATGTTAATTAAAAAACAAAGAATAGTCATCAAGGTAATGTCTATTACATCTCTGCATTCCGATGTAACACGGAAACCATTTGAGGAAAATCTATCATGGTGACCTTCTCTTCATCATCAATCTGGTTATTGCCATAAAATTAAATGAAAATGTTAAGAGGAACATAGAGATAATAAGGATGGAATGTGCTATAAGAAAGGGCGAGCTCCAGCAACAGCAAGTACAGGTTTTTCTAGCCAATAAGTCAGAATTTTAGCTTCACATGTCTAATATATCAAGACTTTCATTTTATCAAAGCGTTCAGCTTTGACAAGTGAAGTTGCTAATTCCGGCAAAGAAGTAAAATGTGAGATTTCATAATGCCAGTGCTTACCATGATGTTAAACTCATTGAAGTCACAGTGAATCAATCCATTCTCTGCCAGGCGTTCAACAAGATCTAATATCTTGTCACAAACCAACTCTGGGTTCTGAAGTTCCTTCACCTGTACCCTGGTAGGACATAAAGAGCAATGACGGTATGAATACAAATTCAGGACAAAAAACTCTACCGAAAAAAGGAATGACTACTCCATCAACAAGGGTATGCAAAACAATAAATCATTCTTGTAACATTGCTCAAATAAATTCCCATCCCAAAACTTTTGCACAAGCCGAGTATATTTATTCATAGCGCTCTGGCATACTTAAAAAAAAAGATCGGGCATATAAAGTAGCAAAGCTATAAAAATGTGGACATCTTATATGCAATTATCTGAGACCATCTCTTAAACCACATAGTGATAAAGCAAATTACATTGCAAGATGACATATGGAGAATAGTTGTTTAATAAAAACTTACAGCGGGTAACCTTGGACAAGCGACATGACGACACAGTGCCTATTACAATCAATGGCATTTGGCACAGGAAAATCATGATCTTCTAGGGCCTAAACAGGAGGAAAGCATGTGATCTCAGGTCATCTAATCGCTAAATAAGCTACATAACACAAAGAGGCAAGATAAAATCTGTATGCTAAACCTTCATGAAAGCAAACTCTTTCAGAGCAGCAAGTCGCGACAAGTATAGCCAATTGAAGCTTCTCCGATGCTTCAAGTAATCACGCTTCGATTTAACAGCCCTGAATGAAGTTCTTCCCAGCCTGTGTAACTTCATGGCCATAATAGTTCCGTCCTCGGAAGAAACCTCAAAGATATCTAATAGGATAATGCAATTAATGATCACCCCCACAAATCAAAACAAAATCTACTACAAAGAGAAGAAGGGAAAACAAAGAAAGCCCTTTGTTATCTTACCAGACTCCTTTCCAACTCCGATTTGGCGTCCAACAGCAACAAAAACTCCACGATTAACCATTGCCTTGATAGCGAGGAAATCATAACCGAGGTAGGTAAGACGAAACCCATCATCTGCTCATGTCACAAGAACAAAAAAAAAGCAATTACAACACCAAAGTAAACAAACATGATCCACGCAACGTAACAATACAGGTGCTTACATTTAGAGGAGTCGTGGTGCACTAATTTATGCTTAAGCAAGTTCTTCAACACCTTGTATGTGCCTCCATGCCTATATATCAGAGAGCAAACAGATTCTTTCGAATCAACGACACAAACAGGATAAATCATATCAGATCATGATGTGAGACTGCGGAACACACTTGAGAGACGCGATGCGATCAACGAGCTCAGAAGGAACGATCTCATGCTGTGGCCAAAGCAAAACGCATCCGTCAGCGAAAACGGCGACAGCTTTCGAGGGATTAATCGACAAAAAGCAAAGAAGACGAAAGGGAGGGGGTCACGAACGTTGCGCATCCCCATCTCGATGGCTGTGAGAACCCTGAAGTCATCCTTGGAGAGGTAACGCAGCACATCCACATCCAGCTTCATCTCCTCCGGGATTAGGAGCAGCAACCAAACAGGTTTCTCTCCGGAGTCGGCGGGAAGGTATCTAAGGGCTAATCCCCGCTCCTCCCTGCTGAATGAAAAAGGGTTTTGGGGGGAGAAAATTACAAAAAGCTCCTCCTGTCCATTAAAAAAATAATGTTTAAAATATTCGAGGAGTCAAAATTTCACGAAATATGTCCTGCGAGATTTATTTAAAATATACACTTCCAATAAAATCTATCAAATTGACAATATTTATTATATTAATAAGGTAGGAAATAAGAATATTATTAATGTTTTTTGGCAAGTATCTCAGCGCAAATCCAGCAGCTGACTGAACTTGTAGATAGCTATTCTAAAAAATTAGAAGAGCTGACTCTCTTGCAGAGTGAGTTTGAGGAATATTTCCTTGAAGGTAAATCCAATCTTGGGTTTGCGGCAAGTTCGAGGTACTCAAACGAGTATTCGAGGTTGGCAGAACGCCGGCGACAAAGACAACAAAGAAAATCTTCTTAAGTTCGATATCTGGTAAGAATTGGTATCAGAGCCGCTTAAGAAAAATTAATTTTCTTATTGTCTAAAGTTAAAATTGAAACAAGTCGAAAGTATAGGATATCTATAGAGACAATTTAAACTTCAGGCTAGATCGGATAAAACTAGTAAAGTTGAGGGTATATTTGATAAGTAAGCCATTTTTTTTATATATGATAATGTAATATTGATTTCAATTATAACAAGTCTTTAAAATTTATCGAGTCTTAAAATCAAGATTCTCTTATTGATATTTATTATATTAATTGTTAGTGTGTTGTGCCAAAACACTTTGTAATATATGTGAATAGTTATTAATAAATGTAAGTATATACTGTTTATTAATTACTTTTATGTTCGTAATTAATTTAGGGGGACATAAACATCTAGATCAACACCGAGTATGACTTATGTCAAGTTAGACCGATGGATGAATGTCCAAGTTATACTTGGGTGTGCTCAAGTTTAAGGTACACTAGACACGACTTGTTTATAGAGAATACCGCATATTAAACATCATTGATCACTTCTCTTGTTTCTTGTTGAATGTATCTAATTGATCTCCAGACTTGATACCTTCATTTAATCTATGCGTGGAGTTGTGCGCTTTGATGCCGTTAAAAGCAGTCTTTAATCGGATTGTGAGTAATACAGTTATAACGAAGCGTAGAGATATTAGTGATATTAAACACACGGCCGTGGAGGAATGTTTATCATTCAAGTTAAGATCTATTATATCTCATAATCAAGTAAAACGATTTATTCAGTGATTACGCATAATGCTGTGAATTAATCGGAATGTTAGTGAGATGAAGAGATCGAATTACACAGTAATCGGTTCACAGTAGTTTTGGTTCATGACTAATATTCTATTAGATTGGGTGACTGAAAACTGTTGCTAGACGATTACCTCAATGTGTGTTTGCATATAGAACCTAAAGGGTCGCAGCAAAAACACGTATACACGGACATTGATTATTTAATTGTATTGAATATTGAAATTAAAAGATATAAATTTTCAGAATTAGAATTTATTGGACTACAAATTTATTCCGAAACATCGGAAGCACAAAATACTAGTGTTAGATTTAAGTTGGTAGAATATATCTAATTTATGGGCAACATTTATAAAAATATAATTATTTAATTATATTTTTATAATATTATTAATATTATATCATTATTTTGATGATGGGATTATTCATCCCAGCTAAACATAGTAGCCTTGCTACGTGTGGTCGCCGTATGAATAAAGAAAAAGAAGAGAAGGCAGCGGACATACACCCTTAAGCTGAAGTACTTACGGATACCATCGACAATGTCTTCGGAAGGAGCAAGAACGCAAGAGCACATTATGTCTGTCTGTAGAGAGGTGTATATAATGCCTAAGAGTAATTATTTATACTAAGCTAGACCTATGTATGTGTGAGAATAAAATATTATACATATATTACGCTTCCTTGTTACCAGACTAATATCTCCTTTCCATTTGAGCAACCTTGGGAAAAATTTTCTTCCATATCTTAAGACTGTTCGAAATCTTCCCATAACGCGTCCTTGTTGCCAGTCTAAAATTTCTATTGCTAAACAAGATTATAGAGGAAAGAACTCCGAAGGGCTAGCACCCGAGAGTGAGTTCGAGTTGTTCATATGACGTGTACGTGGATACTTATAGATGAGTAACGTTTTAGACTCTAGAAGATGGTCATGTCGAAATGTTCATAAACATTTCAGAATTACGAGATACATTTTATTTAACGTATTTTATTATTCGATTTATATGTATCACATAGATCGAGGTGTGTTTCAGATAGTTTTTCTGAAACGAGCTTTCACTGCAGTCGGTGAAAACCCAACATTAATAATTTAGGAAATCGGAATATTCTTTTTCATATCTTCTTCCGATTATATTTTTCAATAATCGTAATTTCAATTATAAATAATTATTAATTAATAAATTGAATCGCTTTGATTAGTTGAAATCTATATTTTCGTGCCAGAATAATATTTCCATGGATTAAGCTATAATGCTATTACGCAATTACAATTGCAATCGTGAGATCTTCATGGTCGGAAAGAATTATTCACCCGTACTACAAAATGACGTGTACGTTGTAGCTTATGTATTTCTGGAGCGATCAGACAAGAACAAGGCTGGCAGGCGAGCTGGTCGCGGAACCCGATTTTAAGAAAGAATTGGAATTTTTTAATTTATTGCTTAAAATAATAGATCGGGTGATCTTTATTACTGTAAGATTTTTTTTATAGGGGAACGAAGAATGAAAGGGAAGGATAATTTTGGGTATAAAAGAGAGAAAATAGGCGTTAAGTGTTTTTTCTTGTGGGAAATAAGCGTTCAATTTCGCGGACTAGACGACGATTAGTCCGTTGTCACGTTTCCACCGAGTCAGTTGGTATCAGAGCAGGTCATTGCGGAAGCGATGTCGGATAACAATAACGGAGGCAACAACCATCCACTATAGGAGGACAAGGGATACAACCCTTGTGGACAACGCAACGCGGCCTCAAGGTAGATGTACGGGAGATTCGACGTGCAATATCAGTGATTACATATCGTTTTGATTGTTTGGAGACAACTATGAGCGGGAGGGTCGAACCGGTGCCACAGAGGAATCAAAATCACGGTCGACGGATTGAGGATCCTATTCCAAGGGGAGATAACGATCATCATCAAGAAATCCTAAAGGGGTCAGATACTAATGAGAGCTTAAGGGATTATGCTGAAGTTGAAATCCCACGCGGAAGCCCTATGGACGTGGGTATTGTCTTATTAGGGGACCTAATCAAGGTTATCGACAACAAGGCAATTATGGTGAGGAACACGTTCAAGAATGTGAGGATTATGTAAGACGCGAGAATTTCGTGCTGAGGGCTGACCTACCGACCTTCGACGGGACTCTCGACATTGAAGGTTTTATTGACTGGGTGGTTGAGGTGAATCGTTTATTTGATTATATGGATGTACCTGAGAACCGTCGCTTCAAACTGGTGGCGTACAAGTTGATTGGTGGAGCATCTGCATGGTGGGAGAGAATACAGGATTATCGATGTTGAGAAGGAAAGGCCAAGGTGTCAACATGGGAAAAGATGCAAAAGCTCTTGAAACGTCGATTCTTACCGGCAGATTGGGAGAACATTTGTTTCATCTCTATCAAACTTGTGCGCAAGGCCAAAGGAGCGTGCATGACTATACAACAAAATTTATGTGGCTGAGAGAGCGAAATAATTTGAACGAGTCAATGGCGCAACGCGTTTCAAGATATCTAAGTGGGTTACACCGATCAATTCGAGAGAGGATTGGTGTCCAAATGATAACTACTTTGGCTAATGATATAAACTTAGCGTTGAAAGTAGAGTCGTTGAAACAAGAAGAAAGATGACAGCCTAGGAGGAAGCCTTTGTCCGGTAAGGATGAAAGGGAAGTCGCAAGTAGAACAGAGGAAGAACTGGCAGAGTCGAAAAGAAGGAAGCTGAAAGAATAGCCGAAAACAAAACAATTGATTCTGAAGTGACGAAACCAGTCAATCCTTATGCCAAGACGATCCCTGAAAAATGGTTTAAGTGCAACTGGTCAGGGGATCGTTCTAGCAACTGTCCAAGACAAAAACAGTTGGCAATTATTGAACGAGGAGAAGATGCTTTCTCAGGGGAAGAGGAAGAGATTTGTCGTTATCCTAATGAATATGATGAAAAGCGGCAAGTGCGAGGTGCTCGCACATAAACCAGAAGAGGAATCGCAGAGACATAAATTGTTTCGAACCAGGTGTACCATTAACGGGAGTATGTGTGATGTGGTGATCGATGGGGGGAAGTCAAGAGAACTTTATAGGCAAGTCCTTGCTCGGAAAGTTACGCCTCATTCCGGAAAAACCACACTCTTATAATATTGCGTGGATTCGTGAAGGAAGAGGGATTAAAGTGGTAGAGAGGTGCGTGGTACCTTTTTCTATTGGAAGGTATAATGATGAGATTTATTATGATGTTGTTGATGGTCTAGTTGCTTGTGGAGTACTCATCGGAAGACCGTGGCAATACGATGTGCATGCACAACACTTGGGGCACGAGAACGTCTACAAGTGAGTTAAAGATGTAGTGAAGTTTACGTTAGCCCCACTAAAAGAGCAGCGTGACCAGACCGATAAGAGAAATGAAAAGACTTTGGTGACGTTTGTTCATTCTTCGAGAGAATTGGAAAGGGACTTGAAGGTCTCGTGAGAAGTACATGGGTTGGTAGTCAAGGTTGTAGTGGAAAATTCAGAAAAAAATATTGTGATTCCTGTAAAAGTGTGTCAACTTATGGAGAAATTCAAAGGGATCTTGTTCGAAGGGACGTTGTAGCTTATGTATTTCTAGAGTGGTCATACAAGAACAAGGCCAGTAGGCGAGCTAGCCGTGAAATTCGATTTTAAGAAGGAATTGGAAGTTTTTAATTTATTATTTAGAATTTTTTTATAAGAGAACGGATAATGAAAAGGAAGGTTAATTTTTGGATATGAAATAGAGAAAATAGAGCGTTAAGTTTTTTTACTCGTGAAACAAGCGTTCGATTTTGCGAACTAAACGACGATCAGTACCACGTTTCCACCGCGGCACAAAATCACCAAACGGATGCGCGCGCAAGAAACATAGGGGAGGGGGGTGGGGACTGACCAGAAAATTGGAGGGAGCGGAAAGGCGGCAGGTTTTCCCGCCGATCATTTCCCCGTAGAAAACGGAGTTGTCACCTCGCTGAATTTCTGCTTTTATTATTTAAAAATATTTTAAATTAACTCTTTTATTATTTAAATAACATTAAATTAGGACAAAGCATCGCAGTACGTAGAGGCCATTAATGGCAATGCCTTAATCGACGTTCGTACGTAATTTCATCGAACGTATATGTCGTGCAGAAGGTTCGTGCCGGGGCATTATCGTCTTTTCCAGCCAACGGTCTGTTCAGGCCAGGGGAGTGGGAGGACGATCGGATCACGTTAGGGTTTCGTTATTCCAATCCTTCCCGTAGCGCCTGCTTTTTCTCCTAATGGAGGCCGAGGGTGGTGGCGGGGCCCACGGCGGTGGTAGCCCGACTTCAACGTCCATATCGGAATCGGACCTCTTCGTGTCGGCTCTGGGCCCTCTCTTCAACCTCTCCGACGCCCTCGCGACCTTCAAGCAACGTTTCCAGGAACTCCAGAGCCACCTCCGCTCCATCGACGCCGCCCTCGATTCCCTCTCCGAAACCAACTCCCTTTCCGATCTCGAACAGCTTTGTGCCGCCATGTGCAGCCGCGGCCTACGCAAGTACATCGCCTCCCGCCTTTCCTCCGAGCCCGCCCTCCGCCAGTCCGTCCCTAAGGCTCTTCTACAGTTCGCCCCTGACCCCGCTAAGCTCGTCCTGGACTGCGTCGGGGGCTTTTATCTCCAGGGGGCCCGCGCCTTCTCTGATGCCTCCCCTATGGTCCCGTTTCGTCGTGCTGCCATCCTTGCCCTGGAGTTTTTCCTCCTGTCCGGGGACTTAGTCTCGTTGCCCAATGGTGCACTGTCTTCGGAGGGCTCTTCTTTGACGGTGGCGAATGAGGCAGAGTCCGTGGCTCTAGCCTGGAGGAAGAGAATGATCGCCGAGGGTGGCATCTCCAAGGCCTCCATGATCGATGCACGCGGACTCCTCCTCTTTGTCTCTTGCTTTGGAATTCCAACTGTCTTTAAGGCCGATGATGTCATACAGCTGATTAGGGCAAGCGATTGGGGGGATATTGTAGATGCCCTTCGCCGTTCTCGACATCTCGTCCCCAGGATTCCTGGTAAACTACCCTGTGCTACATGTGCGATTGTTTAGCATGCCCTAGTTCGGGCGGCATTTGGCTCACCTGGCCCAGATAACATGTCTGGTGGTGATGGCAGTTTTGTTGGAAGAAATGGCGAGGAAGCAGATGGGTGTTGAGGCTGTCGATCTTGCTTTTGGTTTTAGTATGGAAGATAAGATCAATCCTCAGGAAATCCTCACAATATCCTTAAAGGAAGCTAAGGAAGCTAGCGCCCACAATAAGGAAGCAAATTCTGCGAATACAGTAAGTTCTAATTTAATTGCTTAGCAGCTGACATCTCGTCTCTTTGACGTGTCGGCTTGGTAATAATATGCTCTATGTTTGTATTTCCAGAAGAAAGCATACGTGAGGCATATAACCACTTTAAAGTCTGTGGTAAGATGTTTGGAGGCACACAATCTGGATCCAGATAAAGTACTTCCTGGGTTGCAAGTTAATGATATGATAGCGAAGCTTGAGAAAGATGTTGCCGAGATCAGTGACAGTATCCAAGGGCAAGGGCAATCGAAATCCAAGGGGAGATCCTCCAGGATTTCTAGGACTTTGGGAATCAAACGGAAAAAGACTAAACCTCAAGCAGCAGCCTCATTATCGAAAAAGTTGACAAGCTTCCACGGGGCAAAGGGATCACCAATCATGGGTATTCCAAATCCGTCAGATGGTGGTTCACTTTTAGTGAGATCATTTGACAGCAGACATTTGGGGCATGTAGCATCCTCCCTTTCTCGCAGCCGCAATCCCGCACTTTTGGCCGAAGAATCTGGATATCCTGCTGCTTCACCCATGGTTAGAGCTGGCATTTCGCCTGCTGCTGGCCACCCTCGGGAAGGCTTTGTGGAAGGTGTGGCTATGGTGCCTAGAGTCAGCATCACGAACCCAACATACAGGGACCACGTATACAGGGAGCCTGCCTATCCAAGTCAGTTTGAACAGTTATACCAAAATGTTCCAACAGTTGGGGTTGGGGGATTGCAGCTGCGCCATCCATCTCTGGAAGGCTTCCCGGGACTACATCCTACCCACTTGTCAAACGTTCCTGTCCACAATGATGCAGGGAATCCCGATCTCTATCGTTTTGCTGACGGTGTATAGCAGTTCTCACCTTTGCTTGATAGGGATGGATGAAACTAACTTTTTACGAGCCTTGTCGGCGGCGCCTTCTTTTGACTGCATCTCACATTGGGCTCCATTGGTCCTGTTTGCTTGCTAGCGAGTGTAGGGCATGCTTTAAACCTGTAAATATTCAATTGATCCTATATACAGCGAAGCCGACTAACAAGTCCCTCTGAGGTGACAAATGGAGCCTGTCGCCGCACGACCCTTTCTGTTCATGCGTTTCTCATTGTTCCGGTGAAAGCCAGTCCTGACTAGAAGTTAGTGCAGAAAGGCTTTGTTCCCATTGCGAAGGAATGGGCTGTCGAAGTCCATCTTCCAACAAGGCATAATGGCCCTAGGCCCATATGCTTGTAACAGATCCAGTCCTTGAAGCCCAGTCGACGCTCGGTTCCCCGGCGAACGCTCGACGACGTCCCGCCCCTCTCCCCCTTGGTTGTCTTCTTTCGTTTGGGGATTTTGGTGATCCGAGGGAGGGTTTTGTGTCTGTTACTAATGGCTGGATGGGGCAGACACTTGCCGAATCTACTCCGCCGTGTGGTTGGGGACAGCGGCGATGCTTCGTCTGCCGCCACCTGCTTCTCCCGTCTCCTCTCGTCTCCTTGCTCTTCTTCTTCCGGTGATCTTGCCATTCCGCCGATTAGCTTGCTCTGTGGCTGTCTCTGTCTATTTCGTCTGACCGATTTCTGTTTTCTTTTTCTTTGGCATTTAATTTGGTAGGTGTTGCGCCGCCTCTGTCGCGTGTTTCTCGGTATTTCTCCACTACCTCCTCAAGGCCGGGGCTTCATCAGTATTTTCAGCGTTCTGTAATGCTCCCCATTCCCCGCCTATTTCCTTGTCCGGCTGTCTTAGCTCTTTAATCCCTGAATTAGGGACTCTGGTTAGCAGTTTATGATCTGTTCTTAGGTTAATTCTCTCCAGAAGCGCATTAGGAAAAACCTACCAATATGATCCCTGCGTTGCAGGAGTCCTGTTCTTTCAAAGCAGAACTGTGTGATTTGAGCGAAATATGGAACTGATTGTCTTGTTGCGGCTGCAGGGCATTTCTAGCTCAAGAATTCTCCTGGCTGATTCAGCTGATGCAACGCCAATTTCTTCTCCTCTAACGCCTGCGCTACCCTTGCCAAGTGGATCTGCAGAAGAGCAGAAGGTGATTGCGAAGCGTTCCAAAGTCCAGGCTGTCCTCAAGGGCATAAAGCAGGTTCGGAATAGGGTCCTTTTATCATCTGCTTATCAGAGTTTCTCAGATCCTTTGGATTTGATCAACACGTCCTATTTTCTATTAAATCTTTGCTTAATGAGTTTTTCAGATGCGCCTTGAATAGAATAGTGGAATGAAGGACACAAGTAGGTTTAGTGCCATGGTCTCTCTACCTTTCCTGAAAGGCAGACCAGCTCTGCCTGGTGCATTGCTTTCTAAATTCTTCAAATTTTAGCGCCGAGCGAAATCGTACTTTTACAAATGTGAAAATCCTTGTGATATATACACCTTTAAATGTCCTAACTCTTTGGAGATGAAGGTTTTTTTTTTGTTTGCCTGAATTTCATTTTGAGTTAGAAACCCTTTGTATTCATTTGACGTCATTTGTGGTTTAGAGTCCAAAGAAGGTCAATTTGGTTGCTGCATTGGTTCGTGGAATGCGCGTGGAAGATGCTTTGTTGCAATTGCAAGTGACAGTAAAGAGAGCTGCAAAAACTGTTTATCAGGTGATCTGTCTTTATCTGCACCTAATTGCCTCGGAGGTGTATCGCAATTAGCAATGGTTAGCTTCCTCAAAATATTCATTTCGACGGAGAAGATTGTCGTCATTCTTTGACCTCAAGGATTAGCTTCTTGAACCATGTGCATCTGAATCAGTTATTCAGTGCCTTTGTTTCTTTGATAGAAGTCCCAGCAATTTAAGTGCATCTGAATCAGTCATTCTGTGCCTTTGTTTCTTTGGTAGAAGTCCCAGTAATTTAATCTAATCCAACCACGGTAATGGCATTTGTTTTTGCTGTCCAGGTCATTCACTCTGCTAGGGCCAATGCAACACATAATCACGGATTAGATGGTGACAGACTTCTAGTTGGTAGATGTTCAAACTACATAAATGTTTTAACCACAAGCTTTTTGGAATGTCTATGGCCTAAATGTCATCCTTATTCTTGTTGGTGCAGCTGAGGCATTTGTGGGGAAGGGATTCTTCAAGAAGAGGGTAAATTATCATGGAAAAGGAAAATGCGGAATTAAAGTGAGACCAGAGTGTCGGTTGACCGTGATTCTGAGGGAAGTTACTCCTGAGGAGGAGGCTGAAATAGCAAAGCTTAAGGTGAGCAATTTCAAGAAGCTCACAAAGCGGGAAAGGCAGCTCGTCCCACACAAGCTTATCGAGACAACTCCTGTCTGGAATAGGAAGGGAAAGACTAGCAGGATTGAAAATGCTACCACTGCATAATTTGGAGATATCAGAATCCCCAGATGATTCTTTGTCCGTATCTCAGATGTGGCAAATTTTTCTCCACCGTAGTTAACTCCAATGCTGCGACGGCAACTACAATTACCCGCAGGAGACCAGGCAGTGGACCTCATCGTGTACTCTGTTCCGGTGGAAAAAAGCTCCTTCATAATCTTCCTTACAACAGTTTTTGCTGTGATAAAAATCTCCATCTGGTCTTTGTTGGGACAAGACACGCTTCTAGAGCGAGCACTTGAGAGCTGATATGTGATTGGTTTTGTTGGGGTACGAGCACAACAAATAATAGCTCAGAGACTGTCTTTATTATGAAAAACCCTTGTATCCTTAATATGGAAAGATAAAAATAAAACCGAAACCGCCGCAGTTTCCAAACAATCCCAGGCCTGAGCAGAATTTCACTAGTCTATTCCTATTACATGATTTTGCAAGGCACAAGACCCATGCAGCGACAACTTACCTGTTGAAGTGAGTACGCTGCAGCTCTGGGGTTACACATGCCACACTTGAGCCAACCTTTCCTTCTTCATCTGCTATTGGAGGTGATGCACAAATAGAGATGCCATTTCGATCTGTATCGAAGATTAGAGGCCAAAGTATCAGGTTATGGACTTAATCCTTCAGCTAATGAGACCAATGTCCTTCGACCTCGTTCCATAAATCCCCAAGATTAAGTATGACTGCTGAATTGGTTGAAATAAGAATTGAATGACGACTTACAGCAGTCAAAGCAGCCTCGGATCCCTTATTGCCAGATTTCCCACCCGCACGATTTAGTGCCTGATGGTCATGGGAATGGGATGAGATAATAGGCAGATAGAGAAGACTTTCTGAGAGAACAAAGTTTAGGCCTTACCTGATCCATATCATCACAAGTTAAGACGCCAAAAATGCAAGGGACACCTGTCGATTTTAGGAAGAAGAATTCCGACTTAGCTGGAGTGTGATGGTTGAAAAGACACATGAACACCCGAAGATGGTAAATGGAGCAATACAAATGGAACTTGATGGGAGAGCTGTCGTGCCAAAAGCAAACAATAGCTCTGGCGTCATCATGAAAGGCTCAGTAAGGAGACACTAACCAGAATTTATGCCAGCAGAAAGCACCCCAGAGGCAGCCGAATTAGCTACGGCGTCATAGTGTGACGTATCACCCCTTATCTAGAAACATTGATGTTCTTAATCATCATCATACGAGGATTGCATCTTATGCATGGCATAAAACTCCGAATTCATCAGCAAATCTGCTGAGATATTCGATTATGAAGAACTTACTACAGCGCCGATACATAAGACCGCATTGTACTTATTCGACTTCCCCAGTTTCTGGGCGACAACACCTATTTCAAAGCTTCCAGGTACCCACACCACCTGAAAAGGTGAAATCAATAGCCTTTGTAAATATACAATCAACATATTTATTTCCAACTTAACCCATAAGTCTGCCAGACTTTGAGTTGATCCAGCAATTGCAGGAAATCACACAACAATCTATGTTGAAGGTTTCATCTCATTTGCGACCCCAACAATGGAATAGAAAGATAATAGGACAGAGCCAACACCAGCAATCAAGGATAAAAAGAGACAATCCAACAAATGGATGGACACTGATATCGTCAAAGCAGCTTCGCCTAGCACTATAAAGTCGAAGTAAGGTAGGATTGTCACTTACATCTATGTCTTCTTCCCTCACAGAGTACTTTCTAAAAGTGTCCAGAGCACCCTCCAGCAAAAGCCGGGTCACGATCTCATTGAATCGTGCCACCACCTTCTCCCGGGAACACATACAAAGACAATGGTAAAAAAGCTATCAATCAAGGAAACCCAGTAGGGATAACACCTCCATGGAAACAGGGCATCAAACTATAGTACAAGATGAGAATTAGAGCCAAGACTTCCAGTGGGCAAATCCAGCGAAAACTCGTCTACATAAAGCACTAACAGGAGATGACGTCATCTAGCAGTTGGCAAGGAAGAAGAGGAGCTGACCACAGCGAATCGAAGGCCTTCTGATTTGGTGAGGAACCCGGTGAGCTGCTTGACGGCAGACAAGCGGCCCGCCAACGATGGGGAATGCCTGATCCTCTCGATCGCCAGCCCTACACGAATCCCAGCAGTTAGGTCAAATAAAGGAGGAGAAATAAGAGAGAAGGAGAGGAAGGAAGACCGCAGCCAACCTTGGACTGGGAAGCTGGAAGATGAAGACAAGGGTAAGGAGGCAGCTGAGTTAGGGAAGGGGACGAGATTCGGACGGAGAGGCGGCGCAGTTGATGAGGGGAAGTAGCAACGGGAAGCGGAGTAACACTGCATCGACGACTCCATCCCTCCCTCCCTCCCTCCCGTCCGCCGGTCGGGTAGTCGCAGTCGCAGTGATAGAACGCCGCCACTACTTACCCGCCCAGTACTCCCAAATTGGGAAGGCACTATGCTGAGAAGAGGCCCGGCCCGGCCCTCTGATCTCGGCCTTAGGAATGGCCTAAGCTTAACTCAGCCCATCCGTTTGATCTTTCCCCACCGAGATCTCGTCCTCGTCGGAGGCAGACAATCAGCGGACGGAAGGGAAGTGAAGGATGATGGTGGAAGATCTCGGAGTGGAAGCCAAGGAGGCTGCGGTGCGGGAGGTTGCCAAGTTGTTGCCTCTTCCTGAACTCCTCGTCTCCATCTCCTCCATCAAGTCCGATTACATCTCTCGTCAACAGGTCCATCTTTCTGCCTCTCTGAGTCTACCTCTCTCCCATCTCGGTCGCCATCGATGTGGGGAAGCTAACGATCCGCGTGTTCTATTGCCTCGTCGTTTTGATAGGCTAATGACGCGCAACTGAGCACGATGGTAGCGGAGCAAGTGGAGCAGGCTCAGGCCGGGCTTGAGTCCCTTAATCTGTCCCAGAAGACCGTCCATCAGCTCCGCCAGAATTTCATCAACATTGAAAAGTCTTTTCCTGAATTCCCTTTTCCGTAAGTTTCCCTGACCACCCGCCCCCTGGCTTCCATTGATTCGTGTCTTTGTTCATCAGGTTGTGTCAGGAATGTCAGAATTTGATCGAGAATCATGATCAGATTAAGATCCTCAGCAACGCCAGGAACAATCTGAATACTACCCTTAAGGTTTGCTACTTTTGCCACTTGTTATCTGCCATCTCTGGTTTAATTTTCTTCATCAGACTACTTCACTTTTCCCTTATTTGTTTATCTGCATCTAAACATTGTGTTACTAGCTCATGGGTTAACTTCTTGATCGCAAGAAGAAGTAAGGATAGTGTCTTTATTTAGTAAAATATCAGTATAGGAATGTTTATGGCCCTGACATGATTGTTAATGTCGAAATGTATTGACCAAGATGAGCAGAGTGCATCAAAGCTGCATGCTGTTGGGGGCATGATGCAATGGCTAAAGCTGTCACTTGAATGTCTCCTATCTTTCAGGATGTTGAGGGAATGATGTCTATCTCAGTTGAAGCATCAGAGGCTCGAGATTCGTTGAGCGATGATAAAGAGCTGATCAACACTTATGAGGTCTGAATATTTTCTTTCATGTCTAATCGCATCATGGCTAGAGGAATATTGGTTTCTAGATGATGCTTACCCTCACCTTTTGTTTTTCCTTTTCAAGAGGTTAACCGCTTTAGATGGTAAGCGTAGATTCGCGTTAGCTGCTGCAGCATCACATAAAGAGGAAGTCGGCAGGTTAAGGTACTATCTCTTCCTTCTTGTTGTAGTTACTAATTCTGAGTAGATTGATTTCCTCTGCAAGTTGAAGGACCTGTCATATATCATCTGCAGGTGTTGTTTCCTATCTGGGGAAACCATCCGTATGTACTCATTGTAAATAGCATCGCAGTTAAACCCATTTTTCCCCACAGTATGTTTGCAGACTTTCTTATTGAAGGAGCTTTTGGTGTATCTAATCATGTAGGTTTCTAAGATCGAGCCTATGTTTGTTCTAGTGAAGCTCATGTTGCTTTTTCTGTAATCAGTATTGACAGTTCAGATTATAATACCTCTGTAAATATACGTAGATATTTTAAGATAGTTATATGTATTAAAGATCTATGGTCCTTTACCTATACTTTGTTGTTTTCCTAGAGAATATTTTGAAGATGTGGATCGGACATGGGAAACGTTTGAAAAGACACTGTGGGGTCATGTTGCCAACTTTTATAAGCTTTCAAAGGAGAGGTTGGTATTCCTGAAATTTATCAGATATGATCTATTTCCCTTTATCCCTTCACTCTTATAGTAGTTATTGATGTAAATTTTCAACTTCTTGATTCTAGACGGTCACTTCTCCAGCTAGAACCAATTTCTCTAGCTAGGAACTATTTCACCCTCGTATCAATAGATCCAATTTCTCTAGCTAGGAGGTCGTATCAATGGGAATGATACATGAATATTGTTTTAGTTGTGTTTAGTGACGTTTAGGATATCATGCTGTGTATTTGCTTTAACAAGTAAGATGGGCAGCTTGCATTATATATGTATTCCATTGCTCCATATTAGTACTTGCTCCTCACTCACCTCGAATTTGCCTTCTGTCTTGCAGCCCACAAACTCTGGTGCGTGCTGTAAGGTAAGTTTCTTTGAAATTCCATGCTACTATCCATGCAAAAATAGATAGCATCTTCTGCCTAACTCATTATGGTTTGTTGTGTTGCTTATCTGTACTATAGAATATGCCACAATTATGACTTGTTGTACCTACTATATTTTCAACTGTAGAAGGTACTTGTTGCAAGCATTAAAGAATTGCCTAAGGAAAAGGATATCTTTATCGATGCTTGATATGAACTATGCTCTCCCTGTTTCTGGAGAAGTCCCATTTATTCTGCAAGCTTTAGCACTTCGTCTGCCTAGTGTGTCATCTCAATGACCTCACATTTCTAGGCCTTGCTTTCTGCATCTCATAACTAAAGATTCAACTTGTTGAACTTTAGCCATCCACTTTATGTTTGATGTTCTGTTTTTCGATGATGCTCGTTCTACTATTTTATTATTCGTTGTTTTCCTTATATGTGAATAAATCATATCTTGTATCTCTCCTGAATGGTTCTCAATGTTGATTATAACTCCTTAGGGTAGTTGAAATGCAAGAAATTATTGATCAGCAGCTTGCTGAAGAAGCAGCTGAAGCTGAGGGAGGTGGTGCAATGCCACCAGTTTCTAATCCTCGCAGGTCTCCCACAGAACTCGTTCAACCGACTTTTATGCATTTGGTCTAAACATTTGTCCCAGGTCACAATGTTTTCTGTGCCTCAATTCAGGAAAACAACCGGATCTGCAGCTTCCTCAAAGAATTTGATGCAGAAAAAAATGAATGGTCAGGGAAAAGGTTACAAAGATAAATGCTATGAACATATTAGAAGAGCGGTTGAAGCACGTTTCGATAAGTTGCTTACAGTGGTACATGAAAGATGTGGTCAATGCATGAGTTCTTGCTTCCACAAAACAATTTTTTGATATTCACCTAAGTTTGTTTCCATTTTGTTGTATCAGTTTGTATTTGAGGACTTGAAGGCAGCACTTGAAGAAGCTCGGACGGTATGGTCAAGTGATATCTTACATTGATTATTGATTGTTTTTATACATAGATTCATAAATAGATAGCTGCGGAATATTGAAGATATGACAAGCTTGCTGTATTAAGAAATTAATTACAAACAAAAAAGTGGCCCGTCATTTTAAGGAAGGTTAATTACCGTAAAACTGAAAAAAATGAAGCGACAAACTCTTTTTTTTTGGCTCACACCTTTTCCCATTACGTGTTTTTGTTGTCCTAGGTTGTTGCTTCTATGCTTTTGAGAAATAAACCATCAAATTTAACAAATAAGATAGTTCCTGTGGCAGTAATTCAGTTGTCAACATTTAGCGACAGTTCCAAAAAGGCTGTAAACTCAAATTATGTTAGTAATAGGACAGTTTATGACTGTATTGTTCACTGAAAGGGACCTATAGTTTCTTAACATTGAGAGTCAATCCACGAGGCGAAGTTCACAATCTTGTTCTTCGTATTCTTTTTGATAAGTAATAATACCTAGTGCGGATGCTGAGATTCGAATTTGGAATCTCTAAGTGAATCCTTAGTGCTCTAACTATCGTGGTGTCCCCTTGAGGACGTTCTCCATATTTTGACTATATTGTTTCGGTGCAGATTGGGGAAGAGCTGGGAGATATATATGACTATGTGGCTCCTTGCTTTCCTCCAAGGTTTCTTTTGATGCACATCATGATTATCATTTTTGGGGTCAATACTGAAGAATTTTCTATGATATTTTGATTCTTATCTCATTGTTTGGCAGATATGAAATATTTCAATTGATGGTCAATCTATACATTGAGCGGTTCACTCAAATGCTTAGGTTACTAAGTGACAGGGCAAATAACTTGACCAATATTGAGATACTGAAGGTAGTCTCAATCTGGAAAGCTTTTCCTACATTTATAATGTATATCTCGCAAAAATTAATATCATGAAGGACTTCAGTGATGGACGAATAGCATCCTGTTTATAATCCCATATGCCTTGTAAGAAGTATTGAAAACAGTTAAAAAGTATTGCCTTTCAGGGCAAGAACGTGGTTTTTTATTCAGTAGAAATATGCATCATGAATATTGATTTGACGAACTTGCCAGTGGTTAATCGTGTCTCTATTTCATTTGGATCTGTCAATAGAAAGAATTCTTATTGGTGATGTAATTGATATATTTGCAGGTAACCAGTTGGGTTGTTGAGTATCAAGAAAATCTGATAGGGCTTGGGGTCGATGAGTCTCTAGCTCAAGTTTGCTCCGAAAGTGGTGCTATGGATCCACTAATGAATTCATATGTTGAAAGGATGCAAGCTACGACACGTGTATGTTTGTGCTGGAGCTCTATATTTTCCTTTATTCACATTCCTTTTGTATGATGCTATCTCAACCTCTCTGGCTCATTCTTTCCGTAGAAATGGTACTTAAATATTTTAGAAGCCGACAAAAAGCAGGCTCCCAAAAAAACCGAGGAGGGGAAGTTATACACTCCTGCTGCCGTTGATTTGTTCAGAATTTTAGGAGAGCAAGTCCAAATTGTCCGTGACAACAGCACAGATTTGATGCTATATAGAATTGCTTTGGCAACAATTCAGGCAAGTTTAACCAAAAGCTGATGTTGACCTTGTACTGCATGCTGTCTTCAGAATTTGGTGGAATGAAACTACTTACATTGAACTTTCATGTTATTGCAAATATTTTAGGCCCGGGATAAACAAAATGGGTGGGTTTTTTTTTTGGGGGGGGGGGGGGGTTCAAACCCATGATAATCAGTTGAAGTCGTTTCGCCTATGTTTAGAGTGTTCTCATAAGCTGCCAGAATTGTTTTCATATTAATGAGTCTTCATGCCGTGGTGTACCATACTGCCTTTGGCATCGGTTAACTTTTTGCTTCTTATGATGTCTAGGTAATGATAGATTTTCAAGCAGCGGAGAGGCAAAGACTTGAGGAACCTGCTTCTGAAATTGGATTGGAGTCATTATGTGCTATGGTTTGTCCCTGTTTAGATCAATAACCTGTTTGTATTCTGCCAGGCTCTTAGTTTTCATCGCTTTCATATGTCTGGATGCTCATGTTGACATTACTACTGGCAGATAAACAATAATTTACGTTGTTATGACCTTGCAATGGAGCTAAGCAACAGCACCGTAGAGGCTCTTCCCCAAAACTATGCAGAGCAGGTAAACATCAATTTCTTTTGAAATTCCGTGTATAAGTATTAAGTAGATTTTACATTTCTTTTACGTTAAGATTGTTTTGGTTGAGGTGGCTCTTAAAGTCATATGTTTAGGCTCAAAGAGTTTAGAAATTTCTATTACTGTTCTCGTTGATAAATAATTACACTTATTTTAGTGTAAATTTCCCTGTGATATTATGGACAATGCCCTCAAGGTTAGGAGATAGTATGCTTTTCTAATCAAAAAAATAATGTTGATTGTGAATAAGTTTCCTGCACAAAGTAGATAAAGGCAGAATCGAGGAACTTGCCAAAAGACTCAAACAATCCAAATATTGCATTTGTGCGGATTGATGTTTAATTGACACCATTCTTCTTTTCTGTTCTGGAGGTTAATTTTGAAGACACTTGCAAAGGCTTTTTGGAAGTTGCTAAGGTAAATCGGTTCAGTTTTTGTGCAGCACGAATACTTACTTATGTATGTTGTGGCTTTGATGAGTCCTTTTAGGCATTTCAATCTCTCATCTGCGGAAATGCCTACATTGATTTGCTTATCTTTGCACCGTGATAATGTCATGCTCCCTGGACTTCATTGATTTGGTAAAATTGTGATTTCACCATAATAAGGATACTTCTCTCGCATGTTAAGTGACTTGTAGAATCAGCTAGAAATCTACTTTTTCGCAGCAAGACCTACCGAATTTTGTTCGGCTAAAGGAATAGCAGTTTTTCGTAGCAGTAATTACCAGTCTCTGCTCCTACTTAGCGGTCATAGTAATAGCTTTTCTATCATCAATCTCCCTAAATATCCTTACATTTTACTGTTCTTTGTGTCGGGACAGTGCATGAAGGTTTGTTTTTCTCTTTTTGTATCTTTGAAGGGAAATGTGCTGGAGTTTTTGGTTCCTGCATTATTCATCGTCTGTGATATCATCTTTACGAATAGAGGCAATCATTCTGAACATGTCTTGCTTTCAGGAAGCAGTCCACCAAACAGTCAGTGTAATTTTTGAAGATCCCGGAGTGCAAGAGTTGCTCGTCAAGCTTTATCACAAAGGTCGGTCGAATCTGTCTCCCTAGTCTTATATTGTTGTTGTTTTTTTCCGTGTAAGATTTCTTCCACGATTGAGTGATACTTGAGTGGTGTCATATGTTCAAGGTGACAGATATATGAATGATTTTATTCATGCTCAAGACTCATTTCTATCTTTTTAAAATAGGATTGACAGTTTGCTTCTGGTCGTTTGATGACCTTGCTAACAATTGAATCTGCCTGGATAATTTTGACGGGACAAATGTCAAGACTATAGAGAGTTGTCTATTCTCTATTGTTTTCTTTTCTCTTGACTAGTCAAATTGGATTAAAATGAATGTAATTCATTCCATAATATTTACCTTTGGGCCATATCAATGTGTAGAATGGTTGGAAGGGCAAGTCACAGAGTACCTGGTTGCAACATTTGGAGATTACTTCACAGATGTGAAGATGTAAGCCTTCTCTTTTCTTGTGCTTGAATCTGTTGCTTGAAATTTGTTTCAAAATCTTTAAGTTTACAGGAGAGGCTCCTGATATCCTTATATCTGTAAGGAGATGCATTGAAATTGATTTTGGAGAATTTTTTGGCTTTCTTGTTGTTGTTCCACTAATACTTTTCCATAAATATAACTTCTTATAGAAAAGGACATCAACCATCTCAGAGTTGCAATTTCCTCTAGTCCCATTTGCTTGTTATCTGAGTTGAAAGGTCAATTCAGGGATACGCTCTTCCTAAAGAAACTTATTTATTTTTTGATAGAAAGAAGTACAAACATTTTAGTCTTTTCTTCCGTTATCTTGACAGCCAGAAGTTCATTATCTAGGGTTGGATGCCTCTATGATTCATGTGTAATTACATTGGAGAATGAATGAACTTATTCTCATATCTTATTAATTTTCCTGTTGTTTGTACTGTTAAGATGCATTAGCAAATATGAGGTGGACAGCCCCTATTTCCGTGACTGATCTCCCTCATTCCCTGAAGAGTTCTTGTGCTGACTATCCAAATTTCTCAGAAGTAACCTTCATTTACTCTTGTAGCTTAACATATTAGTGTTCCTTTAAGCAAGGTATATTGAAGATAGATCATTTAGAAGGTTTGTCGAAGCTTGCTTGGAGGAGACGGTTGTTATTTATGTCGATCATCTTTTGACTCAGGTTTTTCTGATGTCTCCTTGAGTTTAACTATTTACCCTTCTGATTAATTTTGTTATCACTAATTATGGTGAGGCCTTAACTTCAGAGAAACTACATCAAGGAAGAAACCATTGAACGGATGAGGCTAGATGAGGAGGTCCTCATGGACTTCTTCAGGGAGTATATTACGGTTTCGGTGAGTGTGCTTTGATCGGTAAAACTCATTTTGTGTTCATTTGACCTTTTCTTCCCTTTACTTGCTAACTCTGACTTAAATCTTGATGGATGGCAGAAAGTTGAAAACCGAGTCAGAATATTGGGTGATTTGAGGGAGCTTGCTTCTGCCGAGAGTCTCGATTCTTTCGCGCTCGTATACACAAATATTCTTGAACATCATCCTGACTGCCCGGTGAGTGCTCCATGAATGGTCTAATTTGCCGAACATTATATAGTATTTCGAATTTCTGCAGATTGCAAATTCTTAAAAGCAAAATCCTCTCGTGACACAATTGCAGCCAGAAGTCGTGGAGAAACTTGTGGGACTAAGGGAAGGAATACCACGTAAAGATGCTAAGGAGGTATGTCTGGGACCTCACAACCCTGTTGGTTTTCTTTCATGATGATTAGGAACTCGCTCACTCTCCTGTCTGATGCAGGTTATTCAAGAGTGCAAGGAAATCTACGAGAACGCGCTCGTGGACGGGAATCCGCCAAAAGCAGGCTTCCTATTCCCAAGGGTGAAATCATTGTCAGCTTCCAAAGGTTCACTGTGGCGGAAATTGACTTAAGAGATTGAGAAATGCTCGTCGTCAGAGTCAGCGCCTTGGCTCTTGCCTGAGCGCGTTTGCATTTTCATGTTTCTTCGTCCATTGTAGCATGTCCATTGCCAGGTTTTCTTCTTATTCTTTTTCTCACCTTAGACTAAACTGCATAGCTACTAAACTGCAGATTGTAAAGTAACAGAGACTTTGAACTTTTGAACTTTGGAGTGGTGTTCTTGAATAGGTTTGAGGCCTTTCTGAGGTCCTCCGGATTTGAACTACACCCATCTTCTTTAAATCTTTACAGTCAAGCCACGTGGGCCAATTGCCCTCTCCTCATGAGGACGTTCCAGAGTCTCCGGATCTCCCCGGAGATGTCGTCCGTCGGCAGCTCGTGCCTGCAGCTCGGGCACGTGTTTCTCTTACTCAGCCACGGCATGATGCACGTCCAATGGAACATATGCCCGCACGGCAGCTCACATGCCTGCCTCCCTCCCTTCATCTCCTCGCAGCAAACCGTGCATTCCCTTCCTCCTTCTCCAACCTCTACCCACGGCAGCCTCTTGACAGTGGATGCTGAAGCTGCCACCTCCTCCTCCTCCCCCTGTGCCGGACACGGCATTGAGCTCACGAACTGGTGGCACCGCACTGCAGTCTCTATGTACGGCACCAGGGCGCTGCCGCGGAGGCTGCTGACCCCGGAGATCGACACCATGGTATCATAGCAGAGGTCCTTTAAGATGCGCTGCCAATCGGATGGGGAGGCCTCCTGAAGGGCCTGCGGACGGCGATGCTGAAGATCGCAGAGCAGGAGCAACAGCAGGACCGCATCCTCGTCCCCGGGCATCATCCTGGGGAAGTGAGGACAATGCGGCAACTCCAAAATGCAGTGTTCGTGGGCGTTGCCATCCCGGGCAAAGGGAAGGGTGAGACAGTGTAGGGAGGAGACGAGGAGGAGGGAGGCGAGACGGGACTTGTCAGGGAGGGATAGGGATAGGAGGCGGAGAAGGGTGAGGGAGAAGAGAGGAGGAGAGGAGAGGAGGGAGGAGATGCGGGAGTGGCGGTGGCGGGTGTCGGAGACGACGGAATCGAGGAGGGAAGAGAGCAAAGGGTGGGGGAGGGTGGAGAGGGCAGATAGTATGGTGGAGGTAGATTCGTCGGCCATGAGATTCGAAGCCGTGGGTTAACTTCTGGTGGACTCAGATTTTGTACTAAATTTGGGATGGCGATAATTCGTGTGATTAATAATGTGAAGAAGACATTTGGGCCAAGGAGATTGTGGACAAGATCATGTGACAGGGAGGAGATGTCCCCTCTGTCTCCTTATCTTTAGTTGATGATGATCGGACTGCATAACTAACAACCATTCATTCACATAAGTTTGTTGTTACAACACCCACGTGCTTCTTCATTTCCGTACTGTTTCCTTAGTCCAGGTCTTCAAAAGTTACATGCCCGGTTTTCACGTATTTAAGACCATTCTTATCGTCCATGAGATCACAAGTTGTTGTCATCGCTCGCTGAATCAGGAGTGTTGTCATCGCTCGCTGAATCAGGAGTGTCGTCTGATTTTAATGTTCGCTTAATATTGAATATCGACCGTCCCAATTCGTCTAGAGGAACCCATTTAGGCGAAAGACGGGAGCATTATCGAAGACACGCGTAACAAGACCTTGTTGAGATTTGACGTGACGAGGCGATCCAATAAGATATGTGACGAAAATAATTCTGATTCTTACTATAAATAAGCCTTTTACAGAGTAAAACTAGCGCAATCATAATTCAAACAGAATTTATGTCGCCAATTCGAGTATTTAGACTTTCTCGTTCTCTACTACGTTCACTCCCGATGCACCAAAAGCTTTTTTCATTCATTCATTCATTCTTGCTTAAGCGTTTTGTTTTTTGTTTGCTCTTTATTCACGACGATTACATTCTCAAACTAAATATCGAACTCGTGTTCATTCTTGCCAAATATTCTCGACATGTGTGTTCGTGAATAGACAGACCCTTTGCATCCCCGCTGGAAGCCGTACAGCTTCAGATCGTGGCGATGAACATGTTGATCGGAGTGTCCAGCATCAGCACGACGACGTTCCTAACGTGGCCCAACTTCACGCATATCGACTCGAGATGAAGGTGTGAGACCCCCATGGCGCTGCGTCTGCCTCCATCTCCCCATTAATCCGAAAGTGACTATAAAAAGTAGAAGACATTCCAGTCCACTTTCATAATAAAGCCACCAACTTAAATAAAGCCCTAAATGTCGGCGGTCATGTCAAGTTTGTACGGACGGCACATCTGATTCAATCATGTCAAGTACGTATAACTTAGTACGATGATATGAAATTAATAAGGTTATATTCCAACCCCCGCGTTGGCCATTCCGTGCATTTCCACAACCTCAACGTCGACAAGGAGATGCTCTAATCCTGTCGTCTCGTTATACTCACTGTCCTCGTCTGAATTTAAGACTTAAAATGGTGTAATAAATTATCAAGAGAAGCATTCGGCGGCGGTGTCGCTGGTTCTCCTCCTGCTCAGAGTCATTCCCTTTGCTCCCCCGCTTTGTGATTCCAATCCCAGTCATGATGTTTGGCCATGCAATGAATCGCCCACCGCGGTTTATCATGATAAGTATCCGAGATGACATCTTGATGCAGATGAACAAGGTCAGTCGTTCTGTCTGGCTTGGGTGACGATCTCTCTGGTGATGCAGATGAACAAGGTCAGACATTTCGATGCGGATGACGATCTCACGGGTGAAGATGGTGCAGTTGATTGGACTAACTCTGCTGGTAGACATCCGGTAATGACAGTCGGGCTCATGTCTCCTCTACCTGGCGTGATGACCGACCGGTCTAATCATGGAGGAGCATCTAAGCTCGAATCCATTCACCAGCATACCGCCACCATCTCCGGTACATGCGCAAGCGGAAACTCATGCAAACAAAAACTCCCTCATCGTCCTTACCCGGCATCAGATATTCTAATCAGACTCTTCTGTCGCAATCGGAATCACTCGAAAAACGCCAACTCTGATGATAATCAAGGTGATGAAACAATATGATCAAGATGAGGCAAGGGAGTAAATTAATTGGAAAATTCATGTTAATCTGAGAACAACAATGACATGCCGAATCTCTCTGAGAAATGGATCTTGGTTAATCTCCCAAACTCAAAAGGGTAAACGGTAAACCATAGGCAAGAGAGGTTCGTCGGAGCAGAGGTCTGCGATCTCTACCATTCATTGTGAGCGAAGGGGTTCTCGCCGATATAATTTCCCGGCGGATCATAGACACAGATCGCGTACATCCCTCCATTATTACACGTCACGCGAGAGCAGCCCACCTTGCTAGTATCTCTCCAAACCACCTGTGTATAATGCCCGCAGATTTCTCCATCTCGACACGAGAAGTTCACCGGGTCATAGTATTGGACCTCGTCGACCCACATATTGACTATCTGAATGGCCGTCCAATGGTTCCTCGATCCCCAGAAGATGTTCTCCCCGTACGGGCCACCCGAGTGGAGCATCTTGCAGTCAGCAACCCTCCCGTTAGCCCAATTCCTGGCGTACTTAGCGAGGTTACGATCCCACACAAGAGGTGGCTCTCCAAACTTCGCGCGGACCACGTTATGGGCTTCCAGGAACAGGTTGATCCTTTTCGCAGGCGGCGGCGTCACGGTAGCAGCAGACACATTGACTATGCCATGGGCAATCGGGACTCTGATCCCACCTCGTTGGTGCCTACCCGGTCGCTTGGCAGGAGCTGGGGGCGTACTTCCCGTGGTGTTCTCGGAGGGGAGGTCAGCGGACACGAGGAGGGAGAGCGAGATAATCACCGTGGCAACGAGGAGAAGCAGAGGAGGAGTCGGCATGATCGGGGTATATGCTTTGCTGAGTGTTGGATTGATGATGGTCGATGCTCTCTTTGGAATTGAGAGCGACAACAGAAGCCTTTTGTCCCTTTGGGGGTAAAAGGTGGAAAGAAGGGCAGAATGAAAGGAACAGCAGAAAGAAAGGCTTTACAACCTGTTTGGTCTCTCCACCGTTGCCTTTCCTCCAAAGACAGCTAACTTTAGGACAGACACAAAAACTTCCTAACCTCCTCTGCCATTGCCATCCCATTTACCTCCAATTCTGGCTCTCGCCCTCGTTTCGAAATAACTAACTATATCTATACGTTCGGTTGGTGCACCGCGGATGTATACCGCGATGCGCCGGTATGGCCTTGTTTGGAACCTGTTCGTACCGTAGTAACATGTAAATCCTGTCATGCACGTAATGATAAAGTCCTTCGATGAATTAACGATGCTTCCATTAAAAAAAAAAAGAGATCGATCTGTAAACGATCGGGACGAGAAGATCTTCTTCAGTTCCTCTTGTTCTTGCTGCCGATTAAGAGAGTGAAGTAGAACAACACCCGGAAGAAGAATCCCCAGGCGATGGTTATCCAAAGGCAGTTCCACTTGCCGATGTCGGTGATCCCCTGCATCCTCAGTATGTCGGACCCTGTCGTTATGCACGTGCTCCCAGTTATGTTAACCCCTAGGGTCTTCCCCATGTTCTTCAGTAGTCGGAGCTTCAGCTGATCAGGAACACTACCCAGTGGCGTCATGTCGAACATCTGGGTCCCCCTCACGAAGCATCTCTCGGGGCTGTGGTCGAATTCGTTGTGCAGAACCCCTTCGAAGGGATACTTCACCAGGGATATGTAGTGGAACCATAACCAGTAGGTGGGGATCCTGTCTTGGGATATGAAGAAACCGCTGAACAGAACGAAGTAGGCCAGGATTGCCACCACGACAGTGAACCCGAGCATAACGTGCGAGACTATCCCCGACAGGAACGTCACGAATGAGCTCCCCGCCCAGAACGATGCCAGGATCGCATAGAGGTAGAATAAGAACCCGTGGACCCCACCATCCAGCCCCACTGGCTGGAAAGTGACTGCCGCGAATGCTAGGGAGAGGGTGATGAGTGACGGGATGGATAGGATGACGTGTGCGAGGACATAGGAGGACCTGCGATAGGCATTGTAAGCAGTTTCTCGCATGAATATGTAACGCTCCTGCAGGAAGACGGGGATGGCTTCCGCGCACGTGTAGAACATGGTGGACATTGCAAAGGCGAAGAACCCAAAGCGTTCCTGGACCCCCTTGGGAGAGTCATCAAGGTGCCGGAATATGGTGGCAAGGATGATCCCTGTCACAAGGACAGCACCGAAACGGATGCCAAAGAGCTCTGGCATGCGGCGGGAGTTGGTGAGCGAGCGCTTGGCTATGACCAGCATTTCCTTCCAGAACGGGTTGGCAAAAGTCGGGACGGAGCTAGAGAGGTTCGAGTCTGAGACTAGTTTCCCCTTGGAGATGCTCTCACTTATAGCATCCTTCAGCGAAGGCAATGGTGGCCCCGATGACACCCCGTTTCGGGACCCGTGCTTTTTCCGTGACTGCCACGATTTGTTGAACTCGACCAGTGATTTGGTTCCGCTGGGAGTTTCTTCCAGTTCGCGGATCAAATCGAGGGCGAACTCCGTCCTGTTCTCATTTGCCGGGATGGGATGACCAAACTCCGAGAAGAATGAGGGGAGGGAAGAAGGTGGACCACCAAAGACCGTGTTGCCGTGGGAGAGGAATATCAGTCGGTCAAGCAGGCCAAGGATGCGATAGCTCGGCTGATGAATGGACATGATCACGATGCTACCACTATGAGCAATTCGCTGCAACACTTTGACAACCATGAAAGCGCTGGTCGAGTCGAGGCCTGATGTCGGCTCATCAAGGAACAGGATGATTGGGTCATGGATGATGTCAATCCCGATGGATACTCGCCTGCGCTCACCCCCAGAGACTCCCCTGTGGCCCTCGTCCCCGATGACCGTGTTGGCTGCAGAACGGAGGCCAAGCTGGTCAATGAGAGCCTCAACGCGTGCCTTCTTACGGGACTTGGAGAGGGAGCGAGGGAGGCGGAACTCGGCAGAAAACATGAGGGTCTCCTGGACGGTGAGCATTGGGAACAGGAGATCGTCCTGCATGACGTAAGCTGAGATGACCTTCAAGAGCCGGGAATCCAAGGTCTGGCCGTTGAGGGCTACGGTTCCTTTCAGACTGTCCTTGGAGATCCTGTTGGCGAGGGCATCAATGAGAGTGGACTTGCCAGAGCCGCTAGCCCCAAGAACCGCCATGAGCTCGCCTTCCCTAGCTTCACCCGATATATCATTAAGAAGGACCTTCTCTCCCAATCGCCGTTCGGGAGAGGATAAGGGGGACAGCGACAGTTTCCTCCGAACATTGACGGAGTAGGTAAGGTGGTTGAAGGAGAGGACAAAGCTAGGTCGGGTGGTGGGAAGGGCCGAACCGGAGGAGTTGGAAGAGGCAGACGAGGACGACGAGGTAGAGGAAGTCATCCCGACGACAGGAGAGAAGGATGCATTATCGACGTACTTGAGGAGCTCGGCGAGGGTGTAGGAGGAAGAGGAGGAGGAACGGTGAGTCCTGGAGAAGTGAAGGATCTCAAGGCGCTGGTCACGGGTGAAGAGGGGGAGGTTGTCGGACGTGGCATGATGATGCGTGGTCTTGGGCTTGCCCGGTAACATGTTTGCTCAGGCGGATCGCGTGCGCGAAAATAGAAGGGGTGGGCAGGAGGAGGATCATACGACAAGCATGAAAATAAGAGCAGGGCGTTGCTGTTTTTAGGTATTAGTAGGGAGGAGGAGTTTCTGGTTTGTAGAGACAGACAGAGAGAGTAGTTGTGCGCGGGCAAACTACTTGGTGTATGCGCTTTGCACTCTTCCTAGTTTAACTTTTCTTCCCTTGTTATTTTAGTTGGATTGTCTGTACGAGGTAAAAGGAAAAAGGAGAAACTTAATTGGCGTTTCCTGTTCTTACCAGACAATGAACAAGTCTTGATTGTTAACATGATCACGCAAACACATCGTCCCTGCAAGAAAGAAACACCCACCCACCCACCCATGTTCAATGCATCACAAGAAAAAAGTAGTCGTCCGCTGAAATGAACATGAATATTTTTTATTTGGTTAGCTGCTGCGGACCATCTACTCCTCTCGGCATAATGTTTTGGGAGGTTGCATCCGCCATGGACTCCACACTCTTTTACCATCTCTTTCTTTTATTCTCTTCCCTTGTACGGGCATACCAAATCATATCATCCCCACCGAAAAGAATATTCCTACCACGGATCCACCAAGACATTGCCTCAACTCAACCGTCCAACTGCACCTCAGCTACTTGTGATAACCATTCAAGAGAAAAATTATATCAGTGTTGCACCGTATCTAACACAACGGTGGGGTGGTGGCCGCGGCAGCTGCAGCAGCACCAGTTATAAATTCTACATATGCTGTAGAAATTGAACGAGAACTGGGTGAATTCAGTCCCCGGGTGAAATTCACCCGATACAGTCCCCGGGGGTTTAGTGTAACATCCTGTCGCCAATACCTTTTATCTGCATTCATGCAATTTGATGTGACCAAAGTTGCTGAATGGAACTTCCCATGCAGGAACAGGTCGGTCCCAGGAGGACCCGCATAATAATCTCACTCTGTCTTGTGCTTTGTCGATCTCGGCCCGCCAGGCGTTCTGCACCTGTCCATACACCTCCCGACAAGCTTCAGGACCTCGTCGATCAATATCACCGGGAATGACACGGCCAGGACCAGGAGCCACTCGTTCAGGCTTAAGGGTACAATCCCGAACACTTTGGCGAGGAACGGCACGTACAGTATCAGGAAGTGAAGGCCAAAGGAGACGGACATGGCCACGAGTAGAAATGGGTTGACCCAAGGCGGCATCACGAGCAGGCTTGTATCCTCGGAAAGGGCATTCAGGGAGTTGAACATTTCGATAGCGACCAACACAGAGAGAGATAGCGTCATTGCCTTGACTTTCCCGTGCTGGAAGTAGCCGCACGGATTATTGTCAAACTTGAAGACCTCTGAACCAGCGGTGAATGGTGAAATCGTGAAATTCTCCCAGGACGAGCACTGGCCCCAATTAGCAAGCTGAGAGTATGTAACCACTGTGTGCCCGTCGCCGAGGAGACTGATGCCCAAAAAGGATCCCTGGGTGTACCATATGATGAAGATTCCGACAGTTGCTATCCCAACATAAGTACCAATGACCTTCAAATTACAAACAAAGAGAAATGAAAACTAGGATCATAGAACACTGTGTATCCTCAAGGCCGGCCGTTATATCAAATATATGCAGACTGCAACACTGTGGCAGTGAGGAAGAGTAAATTACCAGATAGCGGAACAAAATCCAGGCACTTATGAGTGAGTCATCGCTTCTTCGCGGTGGCTTTTTCATTATGCCCTTATCTGGTGGATTAAATCCCAGGGCAGTTGCAGGAGGTCCATCAGTAACAAGATTCACCCAGAGTAGCTGGACAGGGATAAGACCTTCAGGGATGCCAAGGGCTGCTGTCAAAAATATGGAGGCAACTTCTCCGATGTTTGAAGATATCATGTACCTAGAGGGAAAACCATTTTGTAATTTGTCAAAAAAAAGGGCATGAGAAACATCCAGCAAGTCCATAACCATGGAAAAAAAAAACAGGAGAAACACAATCCTTTTGTTTGTAATTGCAACTACTTAATCAGTAGTCGGGCTAAAAAGGAAAACACGGTCCCGAATTGTAAATCCAAGAAAAATGACTACTTAAAGAGGTGGAACGAGGCCGTGTTTGAAAACGGTGGAATTGCATGGAAAACTTGATTCCCGATAAATTATTTCCTCACATCAGTTTTAATTTTTCCTCATGAGTTTTCTTTCCCTCCAATTCCCACCATTTTCAAACAGAGCCTGAGAGTGATTGAAAGATCTCCAGTCAAGTTACAAGTAAGTACTAAAATACAGAAGACAACGTCGAGGGAGTTCCCATAAAATGTAAAAAATAGTATCTACTTATTAAAAATAGATAAGAAGCAACACAAATGATATTGCAAATTGCAGCTCCCCCATTCTTTTGTCAGATTAACAAGTTCATGGCGCTTAAAGGTGTCAAATGTAATATCCATTAGTCCAAAAACTTACAAAAAGAAAATTCGGATTCTACCTTATAAATGCCTTCATATTGTTGTAAATGGAACGACCTTCACCAACGGCAGCAACTATGGTGCTGAAATTGTCATCTGCCAAAACCATGTCAGATGCTTCTTTCGCAACCTGAAATGAGAATCAGAAACATTATGCTAAGCAAAGGTATAAAAAAAGCATTAAAAAAGCAGCAACAGCTGTTACTACTTGTTTCCCCAAATTTATTCAAAGAACAACTTCAAGCTACTAATCTCAATATTGGAATAAACCTTAGGCAACTGCCCCTAAGAAATCAGAAACCCTATAAAGGCATCAGTCAACATCCAATTTTACCTCTGTTCCAGCAATACCCATTGCAATACCAATATCAGCCATCTTCAGAGCAGGGGCATCGTTCACACCATCACCTGTCATGGCAACAACCTCGCCATCTTCCTTCAGTAGCTTTACTATTTCCTGTTTGTGCTTTGGCTCAGCCCTAGAAAAGAGAAGTCCACCTGCTTGTCTTAAGTGAGATTTCTTATCACGTACTGCCATAAAATCTTTCCCTGTTAAACTTTTTGAAGAGATGTCTACATTTGGTTCAAAAACTCCTATGTCACGGCATATGGCTTCAGCTGTATTCTTGTTATCTCCAGTGATAACAATAACACGTATTCCCGCTGCCTTGCAATCTTGAATTGCTTGATACACTTCTTTCCTAGGAGGATCCTACAAATACATCCAAGAATACACATAATTTCAGCAACTAATAACATCAGACCAAAAAGTGAAAATGCAGTCAAAGCCTCCGAACTTGACCAATGCTTGGCCTACCCGCAGTCCCACAAATCCTACAAATATGAGTTCGCTCTCAATCAGCGAATAAGTGGATGGATTTAGTAGAAGCTTGTGGGCAGGGTGATCTTCCGAACCATCATAACTCTCGAACTCAAGCAACTCATTCTTATATGCAAACCCAAGGCAGCGTAGAGATTCAGTGGTCATTTCATTGAGAGACTGCAATATGCATCTCCTCGAGTTGGCATCCAACTCAACAACAGAGCCATCAGCCAGTTGAATAGAACTGCTTCTCTCCAATAGATTTTCAACGGCGCCCTGCAAACAAGTAACAACTCTTTTAGAAATAGCTAAGCCAATGTAGAAACTAAACAAAGTGAATCAAGCAAACTAGACCATAACCAATGAATTTGAAATACTCTCAAATCTAAACCCCAAATCCTGTTGGAAGCAAGATAGAATGTATCTTGTGCTGTCCAAGATTATGCACACTTCCGAAACCAACTCTGTAGAGGAATTAACATCGCATAATGCACACTTTACCAATGCATACAATCAATCCAGAGAAAAAGGGCTCCGCTGTGGTAACCATTGGCCAGCATGTAGCACCGAGTAAACTGATACAACCAGTGTTGTTACCAAAGAAGCATAATGGCTGCGATTCATAGAATTCACACCTTAACAAGCAGTGACTTCTTCCCTGATATTGAGTTGACAATGACACCCATAGACTTCCTGTCACGGTCGAACTCTAACGTTGCAATCCTCCGCTCATGATCACTCCACCATCGGCAGCAACCTGTGAAAAGAAGAAAATATCTAAGCATTGCCTAAAGGAGTAAAATTTATTACTCATAAAATCAAGCGAGCAAGCACGGGACATACGCAGCAGCTCGCTCTTGTTTGTTGAACCAGAGCCTCCATCTGGAAGCCCCATCTTTTCAACAAGAACCTGGGTTGGGCAAAAAAAAACACACTCAAATGATGATTATGAACAAAAAATGAAATGATAATCTTGGCAGAACTGAACAAAAGCTCGAGGACTGGCACACGAGTTAAGAAGTGAAAGACGGTCAGGCATAGAGGCATAGCTTGAAAATTGGCTGCTGTGAAACCATGGAGTCAGTTAATCAGGCACATGCCTGGCCAAAATAAGATCGACTAGGAGATCGGCAATAAAATGAAACTACCAAACCTTTAGTGCAGCCTCAGTTGGCATCCCGTGAGCGACAAACTTATGATCCGATTGCATAACGCTGGCATCATTACACACAGAAGCCACCTTTGCTATCATTTGAAGATTGGCATCCATTGAGGCAGAAGACCAGTTATGAATTCTCCCGTCTAACGGATCATAAGTTGTTCCATCAACCAGGAACTTTTTCAGTTCGTCGGAAGCAGAACCAATGGCCACAAGCTTCACCACAGCCATCTGATTAGTCGTTAATGTACCCGTCTTGTCTGAACAAATCACAGTAGTACATCCCAAAGTCTCGACGCTAGGCAACTTCCTCACAAGGGCATTCTTCTGTGCCATCTTTCTAGTCCCAAGAGCCAAGCAAGTCGTAATCACAGCAGGCAAACCCTCTGGGATAGCAGCAACAGCCAATGCCACGGCAATCTCAAAATA
Organism: Melastoma dodecandrum; assembly: GCA_029817715.1. NCBI lineage: Eukaryota > Viridiplantae > Streptophyta > Magnoliopsida > Myrtales > Melastomataceae > Melastoma > Melastoma dodecandrum. Next base: position 3,663,016 of record JARUPY010000397.1, on the reverse strand, counting down.
ATAGGTGCATTTCTCAAAGGAGAACTTAAAGTTCCCCGGCAGCCACCCATCCACATACTCCCAGGTAAGAAAATACTTCAAATTGATAAGCCAAACAAGAGCACAAATTGCCCCAATCATCACTGTTAGTGTCTCGCCGAACTCATTCAACTTCTTCTTCAGCGGCGTATCTTCCTCGCTCTGCGAAGCCACGTGAATTTGCATATGAATCTTTCCAATCTCAGTCTGCATCCCGGTCTGAGTGACTAAGCAGAGGCAATTCCCATTCACGACGGTTGTTCCGGCAAAAACCATGGACTTCTTCCCCTGAATGATGGAGTCCTCGGGGACAGGCTTATTTGTCTTGTTAACCGCCTCGCTCTCCCCAGTCAAGCTCGCTTCCTCCACACGAAGCGTGGAGCTAACCAATTCAACGACCCTCATGTCAGCAGGGACCTTGTCGCCCACCTTCAGCTCGACTATGTCGCCAGGGACCAACTCTTTAGCAGGCAAATCATGTACCTTCTTCCCATCCCTAATCACAGTGGCATGCTCAGACTGAATCTCCTTGAGTGCCTCGAGTGCCTTCTCGGCATTACTCTCCTGCCAGACACCGACGATGGCGTTCAAGACGAGGATGAGGAAGATAACAAGGGGCTCAACGAAGGCGGTGATCTCCATCTCGCCGCCCTCCTCGCCGTCGTACCAGGCCAGAACGAAGGACACGACCGCGGCGGCAAGGAGGATGCGGACGAGGGTATCATTGAACTGGTCGAGAACGAGCTGCCAAAGGGACTGTCCATCGTGCTTATCGAGGTCGTTGAGGCCGTGGATCTTCAGGCGGCGGGGGACGTCGAAGGAAGGGATGCCAGCGCGGCGGTCAGTCTGGTAGTAGGCCTCGCAGGCGTCGATGTCTCGGGCCCAGGCGGGGAACGCGTCGGGAGTGGAGGAAGGAGGGGAACCGCCGCCGCCTTCGTTGCCGTCGCCTTTGCCGTAGTCCTCGCCGCCCTTGCCCATGTGAACTGTCAGGAAGAAAACCCTAAGCCAGAACCGGATGGATCAAAAGAAGGGGAAGAAGGCACGGGAAATCACAAGTAGGCGGAAATCATGAGATGTAGACTCCCTCTCCTCCCCCGCACACTCACTTCTTGCATCGGGTGGGTAAAGAGGGAAGAAGGCCGGCCCATGGAACCCCCCATCTCTCGAGATATATGTCGTGTAAGTTTCTTACCTCCTCGGGAACTAGAAATTATTGGCTTCCCCCTACCCGAGGGGAGACTGAGAACGTCCCTTTCCCAAATCATCATCCTTTCTTCCGACCAGGCTCGGAGGCCCGGCCCATTAACGTTGCACCGGCCCATTATGGGAGCAGAAGATTTTGTTTTCGTTGCATGGGGATTGGTGGGAGTCCCATCCAATCCCATATTAAGCAATTTAACGCCATATTATTCGAACGAGTAGCAAATAAATTATTATTATTTTTTATGAGTCCAAAATTTTTAAGTAATCGGTGATTATTAAGTAAGACGGGGAACGACAGACGGACAACCTGCGAGGTGCGAATCCCCCACCCCTTCCCCCCCCCTCCCGCCCGGTTGGAAAACTCTAACGAATCGTCAACTCCCCGGTTCCTCTCTCGGAATTGCAACGAGGGAATCCTCAATCTCGCCGCCTCTTTTGAGTCCGTCCTTCCCCCGGAGTCCCCTCGGTGTGTCTCTTACCTCCCCGCCCCCTCCCCCTCCCCCTCGCCTGTCGATTTGATTCGGTTTCCCATCGTCCCGTCATGCAGGCGGTTTGCGTAATGCGGAGGCGGTCGTTTGTTTGTCCATCGCCTCTTGCTTTGATTTGACCCACCGCTGGTGTTCGATCCCCCCCCCCCACCTGGAGTTGTTTCTTTTGGCGGTGTATCGGTGATCGGAGGCGGCGTTGGGGGAGAAGATTGGATTGGTGATCTTGATTTCCTTTTTTTTTTAGTTTTGGGGGTCGAAATGAATGTCGTGGGCAAAGTCGGGAGTTTCCTGTCCCAAGGCGTCTACTCTGTGGCCACCCCTTTCCATCCTTTTGGGGGCGCCATCGACATCGTCGTCGTCCAGCAGCAGGATGGCGGGTTTAGGAGCACCCCCTGGTACGTCCGCTTTGGTAAGTTCCAGGGCGTCTTGAAGGGGGCCGAGAAGGTTGTCCGCATTAGCGTTAATGGCGTCGAGGCCGACTTCCATATGTATCTCGACAACTCTGGGGAAGCCTACTTCGTGAGGGAGATTGATTCCGCCGAGGAGAGCCAATCTGGCAGGTTCGAAGATGTCCCTGACGGTTTGCGGGCAACGGAGAGTTTCGGAGGTTATGAGGATAGGACAAGTGGCGTTGCTGGGCTGAGCAGATTGGAACACAGCGTCTCTGATTCCGTCGCAGTTCAAGTGCGGAATGAGTTTGATTCCTCGGGCGTATGTAGGATTGATAGGTCGGAATCAGATGCCGATAGGAAGTTCTATGATTTCCAAGATGAGAACAGTTCCGATGATGGATCGTTGGAGATATCTGAATATGGATCCAATCGATTAGGGGGTTTTGATGGAGATAATTTCACAGAATCTCAGGGTTCCAGTGCAGAGATGGTTTTGGTCAGCGTGGACGGTCATATCTTGACCGCCCCGATATCGGCATCGGAACAGAACGCTGAAGATCTCCCCATGAATACCCCCCGGTTCCATCTCGGCCCAGGGGACAGCACAGACTTCTGTGAAGGAAATGAGGACATGGATCCAGCTGCTGACCTGTGGGTATCTGATCGTGTAACCAGTCACACCCTCGAGGGCCTCGATGAGTCTGACAATAAGTGTGTCGTTGATCCGACGAATAGTAGCCAGGTTGTCAATGTAGTCCTGGCAAATGATGAACATGCCTGCCAAACTGAGCGGCCCCCTGCCAATAATTCAGATTGTGATGGTGGCACTCAGAATGATGTGGAAGATGCATTTAGAAGGACAAAACGTGAAGACATTTTCAAAAGTTGCTTGGAGTTACCTGATTTGGCAAATCGGGATGGCAGTGCAGAGTCGGATATTACGAGTTCCCCCTCAAAAGCTGGTAACCTACCTGACAAGTCTCGTCAGTCTCTCCTGGAAGTTGCTGATTCAAATGATGATAAGAGGCCTGCTGTCAGCAGTGAGGATGGAGTTTCTCCTTCTCATCTTTTAAGTGAAGAGAGACCGCCGCCCTTTAATGTAGATGTTGAACAGCAAACCATTGAAATAAAGGGGCACACCAGATCAGTCAGCATATCAGATCATTCTCATGGATCGCAAGGTCTAGAAGGTGGCCTCCTTAATACATCAGTTGTGGGCGAAGCGGCTAAAAGCAGTAGACACGTAAAGCTACCAGAAGAAGAATGCGACCATCATGGAAGGGCACCATCTGTCAATACTGAATCCAATGACGAACCTGGTGCTCGTACAACAGCCAGTGAGAACTTTGGCTCTCATTCTCCACTTGTGTTAATTTGTTCTACTATCTAGATGGTCCTGATTCTTTCCCTGATGAAATTCCAGGATTTGAGATATCGCTCTGTCGCAATGAACTGCAAGCTGGCATTGGATTGACTGCTGCTGCCGAAGCTTTCAAAGAGCACCAAATATCAGCTGATGAATTTCTTTATTCCTCGGCATCAATAATGCAGAATGAAAATCTGGTTGTGAGGTATCGGGATTTATACCTGACATGGGAGAAAGCTGCGCCGATCGTTCTCGGGTTGGCTACATTTGGTTTGGAGATGCCCATCGAGCCTAAACACGCCATACAGGTGGAAATAGAGGAGATGTTAAAGCCAGATGACGGTGTACTTACTCCAAGCTCATCGGGGCGTAGATGGAGTCTGTGGCCTATTCCTTTCAGAAGGGTTAAAACACTGCAACATGAAAGCAGCAATTCTTCTAGTGAGGAATTATTCGTGGACACGGAATCTTCTTCCCAAAATGTGGCCACGACCTCAGCCAATCTAGAGAGCAAATCCCCACGGAAGCAAGTCCGAACAAATGTTCCAACTAACGACCAGATAGCATCCTTGAATCTTAAAGAAGGCCAAAATGTAGTTACATTCAGTTTCTCAACCAGGGTACTTGGGAAACAACAGGTCAGCTTGTTCATGACTTGTAAATACATTTTTTCTGGGGCCGAAGCATGGTTGTCAATGTTTAACCAAGTCATAATTTTCTGAAGGTTGATGCACATATATATTTGTGGATGTGGAATGCAAAAATTGTGATATCAGACGTTGACGGGACAATTACGAAGTAAGGCTTACAATTTCCCACGCCTGATGAGCGTGATTATAGTTTGCTGCAGATACTTTAACAGGACAGTTCCCTGCCATCGGAATTGGCTGTTTGAGTATTCCTGGAAGCCTAATTGACTATCTTAGTTTCCGTTATGTGACTTTGTTGTTTCATTTATTCGGCTAAAAGTAAGCATATACATATAGTTCTCCAGAGACAGTTCTGTACTTTACTGACTATCATTTTGAACTGTTTCATAAGGTCTGATGTCCTTGGTCAATTCATGCCTTTGGTTGGGAGAGATTGGACGCAATCTGGAGTAGCCAGACTATTCTCTGCAATCAAGGTAGCCGGTCGCTCTACTCCCTGGACATTATCACCTTATGCTATATGCATTTTTGTGGCATTTAAATCACCTAGAAACATGCCTTATTGATTGGAAAATTTTCTGTTGTATTGTGCCTCCATTTCTTTTTCAGCCTAACAACTTTTGTTGACCAAAGTAGGTTGATGAACGGTGTTGGACATACTTATGCATACCAATAGGATTATCGATCCTATCTTATAAAGATTGGATATTTCTTGGTTATCGACTGCTCTAAAACGTGTAATATACATCATTTCATGACATCTGGAATGTCCCTAAGGGGCAGTTTTTCTCCCTGTCGTCTTCCTTTTTTTATGTGTAAGCAAGTAATGTGATGGTGGCTTGGCTGGGAAACATATGCTTCGGATTAGTTTGACTCTTTTAGATATTCTGATTAAGCTCCTCGCTTCACGGTTCAAGCTTTGTCTTTTGGGTCATTGCTTACTGCAGGAAAATGGGTATCAACTGTTGTTCTTGAGTGCACGTGCAATTGTTCAGGCTTACTTGACTAGAAGTTTTCTTCTCAATTTGAAACAGGTGCGTCCCTTTTTGGATTAATTTGTTACAAGAGTAGTATATTTTTTATTGTAGTTTTTTGTTACTATTTTGTTTGCAGGATGGGAAGAATATGCCAAATGGGCCCGTTGTCATTTCTCCTGATGGATTGTTTCCATCTCTATACCGGGAAGGTGCCGTTCCTTTTCTTTTTTTTTTTTTGTGTTCCGTCTCTGATCTTTCTTCTTCTAAATGTCATCCTCTCTGCATCTGGCTGCTGTCTGACATGTGAATCTTCTGTGTAACTTACAGTAATCAGAAGAGCGCCACACGAGTTTAAAATCGCCTGTTTAGAGGTAATCAGCTTTTGTCACTGTCAGCGATGTAAGGATGACTATCTTCATCTAAATTATGATTCGGATCTTTCGCAGGACATTAAAGCTCTTTTTCCCGCTGATCATAACCCGTTCTATGCCGGCTTTGGGAATAGAGATACCGATGAGTTGAGTTACAGGAAGATCGGGATTCCAAAAGGGAAGATCTTCATCATAAACCCAAAGGTATCGACACAAAAGGCCATAGATTTGGAGACTCAACCTTGATTTCTTCTTAATGTTGGATATTTCTGGACCTTGTAGGGCGAGGTCGCCATCAGCCATCGGATCGATGTCAAATCATACACATCCTTACACACTCTCGTCAATGACATGTTTCCCCCAACCTCAATGGTCGAGCAGGTAACTTGCATTTATTATCGTGGACTCATCGTGTTCCTGATGTCTATGCTGTTGCACACACACGATTACCTTGTATGAGAGGCTAATCCGAAGATGGCGCCATTTGGCAGGAGGACTATAACTCGTGGAACTACTGGAAAGTCCCGATCCCTGAAATCGAGTTATGAACCCGAAGCCCGCTGTAGTGGTTCTCCATTGTCCGAGGGTTGAGGGTTGCTCTTTCGGTAACACAACATAAAACATTCTCCAACAGGAAGAGTTTTCTTACAGCAATTTCCGTCATTGTTCTGATGGGGTCGAAGCAGAGCCATTGACCTCGCCAATCCACGATCGCTGATATAACTTTAGGATACGGGGCATTCTTAGACGACCTAGTAACCTCTTGTTGGGTAGAATAGATGTGATGAGATGAAACACGAATGTCCGACTTCATAAACTGTTTCCAAGTGACTCGCTTGCGGCACCACCTTCTGTTCTGTACTCAGCAAACTATAAGCTGTATTTCGCAGCGGTCCGAAATTTGTATCTGATTCTCTGCCGAAAGTTACTGAAGCGAAGTGAACATGTTGCCTTAGATATGAGAGGTGAAAGGCGGGATGATGATGCACAGCAAACTTCTAGAAACCCAACATTGGGCTTTCTTTAACTGCTTTCTTAACTTTATGCCCTGTCGGCAGAAACGACAGCTTTATATTAAAGACATAACGAAACAGAAAAAAAAAAAAACAGAAAGGGAAACAGAGAGCTTTGTTCTAATTTAACCTTGTTTTCCAAAATAATTCGCGAAATGACCTCGTCAGTTTGAAAATTCGTAAAATAACCTTGTAAAATCGGCCTTTGAAAGGCCGACTTCAATTCTTAAAGAAGTCGGCCTTTGAAAGGCCGACTTCCACTGAATAGGAAAAAAAAAAACAAGGAAACGGGAGATTGTGGGGGATTTGGGGGATTTGTTTTTTTTTTATTTGATGGAAGTCGGCCTTTGAAAGGCCGACTTCCCTAAAATTTTTTATTTTTATTTTTATTTTTATGAAGTCGGCCTTTCAAAGGCCGACTTCTTTAAGAATTTGAGGTCGGCTTTTCTAATGCCGATTTCACGAGGTTATTTACGGAATTTCAAAATTGACGAGGTTATTTCGTGAATTATTTTATAAATTAAGGTTAAATTGGAACAAAACTCGGGAAAAGAAGTGGACTAAATCCGGGAGGTCGCGTTAGGACAAAAAATAACATAACAGTTACATCCCAATCATTCCGTCACTGAGAGCTAACTCCAGAATTTAATAGCCCCAGATGGGAAACTGCCATGGCAGAGGAGCAGTAACAGCTCAAACACCCCCACCCATAATTGTATATGGGTCTACTTCAACTGCGACAGAGGGAACCCGACTTCAACCCAACGGGAAGATGGCGAATTTGCCCTATACCCATGTCGACTCCAGCCTACACGCCCTCGCCAGCCAGGCCGAAGGGTTCGGCCGATCTGCCCTCGGCGGCCTCCACGGCCCGCTCTACCGCGTCACCACCTTGGCTGGTGAGTGGACTCCTCCCCTTCTTATGTTTATCCCGCTTGCTCGGTTGGTTGGAGTTGTGATTTTTTTTCGTAGTGAGATGAGACAGTTCGATGGTAATGATTCCATTTTGATGGGCGTAGATGATGGGCCCGGATCGCTTCGGGATGGTTGTCGTAAGAAGGAGCCGCTCTGGATCGTCTTCGATGTGTCGGGGACCATTTGCCTGAACTCGTTCCTGTCCGTCTCTTCCTTTAAGACCATCGATGGCCGTGGTCAGAGGATAAAATTGACGGGGAAAGGTCTTAGGCTGAAGGAATGCGAGCACGTGATAATCTGTAATCTGGAATTCGAAGGCGGTAGGGGGCCAGATGTCGATGCCATTCAGATTAAACCCAGGTCGAGGCACATCTGGATTGATCGTTGCAGCCTAAGGGATTATGATGATGGCCTCATTGACATCACGAGAGAAAGCACTGATATCACGGTCTCGAGGTCAGTCGGCTCGGCAGTAGTCCTATTGTGTCGTCAGTTTTATCCCTTCTCCGCTACATTTCTATACATTTTAGACTACCGTTATAGGACATAGTCCATCGCTAGCGCTGTGATCTCTAAAGATTACGTCAAAGGGAATTTCAGGTGTCACTTTGCGTCTCATGACAAGACAATGCTTATTGGGGCCGACCCTACTCACACCACGGACAGATGTATAAGGGTAACCATTCACCACTGCTTCTTTGACGGAACTCGACAAAGGCATCCTCGTGTTAGGTTCGCAAAGGTTCATCTGTACAACAATTACACCAGGAACTGGGGGATATATGCAGTCTGTGCGAGCGTTGAGTCTCAGGTGATTCACTTCACCTCACAATTTCTGTTCTTTCTTCAATGGTATAATTCGACATGACACTGCTCTATCCGGTCCAGATATTTTCTCAATGTAACATATATGAAGCGGGTCAGAAGAAGGTGGCCTTTAAGTACCTTACCGAAAAGGTAAACACTGTCACTCGACTGTGATTGCTTCTAAGTTGCGATATGGTCTGAGAGTGGACCATTTCACTGTTGACTGATGATTTGATTTTACGGGTCATTTGCTTGCATAAGTTCTGTCCATGCTGATGTCTGTTTGTAGTCCTTAAGAAGGCGCCGCGCCCTTAATTGTTTATTGGCATCCATCCCCATGGGAAGTGTCCCAAAGCTCTCACATTGTTGATCATTCGAAGCTTTCCACAAAAGGGTTCTGTCGTGACCGGAGTGGATCTGCCATCTTGTCTTGAAGTACTCGTTTTGTTGTATTATAGTTCAATGATTCTCCTCCAGCAGATCATTTGGAGATTCCACTCATTCAGTAAATCTGTATTTGATTAAGCATTCGAGTCCATGTTATTGCAGTGCTCGGGTTCACTCTCCGAAGTCCGCAGTACACTGTCGCTTTCCTACAGTGGCCTGCCTGTTTTCTAATGAAGCTTCTTCTGCTGGAATTTCTTTATTAACTATAGCATGAAATCAATGTGGTTGGCTGTCGCAGAATGTTCTGTTCTTTTTTGACAATGTTTTAAGCCAGCAATGGATGACTAATATAAGATGTTTGGCCTTCTTTGACAAACAGGCAGCGGACAAAGACGAGGGAGGAACCGGCATCATAGTGTCAGAAGGGGACCTGTTCGTCACCGGAACACAACCAGGCCTGGTGACTGCAACCGTCGGATGCACCACGTTCCACCCCAGTGAGCATTACAAGACCTGGACAGTCGGACCTGCAACAGACGAACTCAGGCATACTCTACAGCACTGCACTGGATGGCAGCACGTTCCTCTTCCTCCGGATCTAGGCACAGTCGCTTAGATGCCACGCCCCCCAATAGCGTGGTTGACTACTTCTCCCAAGTAATTCATATAGGAGAACATGGAAGTGGACCACCGGAACCTGACTTGATGATCGCTCGCCCTCACACGTGCAACGGACCAAGAAAAAAATGCAAATATCTAGAAAGAGGGAGGGCGAAGACGACGTTGTGTTTAAGCTGCAGCTCTGACTTGAATTATATGTTATCCTTCTTCCATATTTATGCATGGCGGTCATTTTCAAATTCCCATCGTCAAGTCTCATTTTCTCCGAACAAAAGTAAAACCCCCATGACTTTCAAATGATTGGTGGGCTCCATGGGACGTTGATATAAACCTTTTCCGGTGTTTGATGTCCGACCGGGTGTTGTCGGAAATCCGTTCATCTCGCCATCGGATGGCCTTTCTTACCTACTTCGACTAATCGATCATGTACACGATACGAATATTATCGTATCTTCGTAAGAATGCATTTTTTATTTGGCAAAATATACGTTTATGGCCTGGCCGAACTTTTCGTTTCGTCGAAAACTTAGTTTGTTATACAATTTTATCCATAACTTTTGTTTTTGCATTAATTTTGACTATTCTGAAAATTTTCGGCGAGAAAGCCAAACAAGGCTTTTACAAAACCCCACAAACACCCTCTTCTTCCTCGGGCTTCCGCCCTCCCCCATTCACCTCCTCCACGCTCCACGACCCAGTAGTTCATCAGCGTGGCTCTCCCCACGGCTGCTTCTTTCTCACAGAGTCGATAGGATCACCCCGGCGGTGTCCCGCCTCTTCTTTATCATGAGCAACTAGTGGCGATTAGGGGATGCTTCGCACAACCATCAGCAGGGGCTCTCTCTGAGCCAATCATTTCAGCAACATTGAGGTGCTAAGGCCTTCTTCAGCTTTCTCGCGAGAAAATTTCGGATTTGTCAAAATCAATGTAAAAACGAAAATTAGGAATAAAATCAATTAATAAACTAAGTTTTTTACTAAACAAAAAATCCGCAGCCTTTTTATTTTTTTTAAATTACAAAATACATTTTTAGTTTCCAAAATAATGCGTCTCGAACTGAAAATATAAAGAAGTTACAGTAAAGCTACAATTGTTAGGTGGTTAAGGATCGCACCACTCCTACAACGCCAATAAACGAGCAATCTCATCAATTTTTTCATCAAGTTCATTAGAGTTGTGATCTAGGACGGGGATCTCAACTTCTCTTCTGCGTCGCGGTCTTAAATCGCATTTTTATAAAATGAAAATTCATCCTTGACAGAACCGCGGTCGAGGATTATGTTTTTGCAAGAAATTGCAAATGTTGTGTTCCGTTAACGTGACTTCTTTATATTTTCAGTGTCACGGTCCGATTTGCCGAGACAGTGACATTATTTTGAAAACCAATGGTATTTCATATTTTTTTTTAAACTAATCGTATTTTCGTACAAATAAACGCACTTATCATCTCTTAATGAAATCTGTCCCGTCAACGAAACCGCGACTCGACAATGACGACGATGAAGTCCCGGATTTACTACTGCGATCGGCATCCCCATAGAATAAGTCCGAGATGTAGTTCCGGATATCCTCTGGCGAGGACTTCACGAACAAAGCCGGGTTCCTATGTTCTTCGAGGCTATCCTTGTGTGCATCATAGAACTCTCCGTACGACTTCGCCAGCTTCGCCCCAAGCGAACCCTTGATCTCTTCCCTCAGCTTCTGGTCCTCCACGATGCACCCTCTCTGCTTCCTATATGTCCTCTCGAACCCTGAGTTGAATTTCCTGAGGCACTCCATCGCGTGGGCTGAGGAGACGACTGTCGTGTGGTCGGGCAGCGTTTCCAGGACATGTCCCCACGCAAAGCGTTCATAGTTGTCCACAAACTGTCGTATTTTGCTGTCGTGCTCGGCGATCCATTTCTCGCCAAGCATGTACTGCAGGTTTGATGCCCGCACTCTCACCATGATGTATTGTAAGTTATTCGCAAGGAACAAGTATGTCGTCGAGAGGTCCTTGTAGTGCTTGGCTTTCAGGTCAAGCTTGCAAAGCAAGACAAGGATAAGCCATGCGAGGTGCATTGATATAGCAGGAGTCAGGGCTCCGTCGGGATCGGCTGAACCAAAGAAAGATGCCGGCAACGATGACCTCGCTGGAGACGAGGTGGAGTCAGGGAAAATGTCCGCGAGGATGCTACTGTAGTCGCCGAGGAGAGTCAGGTAATTCATGGTATGAACTGTCAGGGAATGGACCCCGCCTCCGTTGACCGGCGATTTCGATGAGTCCTTCTGCAGTGTCCCCTCAAAACCAGATAGCATGGCTCGCACCAGCTCACCAAGCCGGATGAGCGAGTTGACCGCCTGCGTTCGCACGGCAGAGGTCGAGTCGTACGAGAAAGTCGACACGATATCCTGCCAGCTCTCCGCAATAGCAGAGTACATGTCGAGCACGCGGAAGATCTTCTCCGGCGACGATGCCTTCTTATTCTTGGCAACCATCTCGGGGAACCCGAAGAGGACAGCCGCTCCTTCCAGCACTATATCGCCGAACAGCGACCCGCAGACAGAATCAGAATTGGCGAACACATGGTCGCACAATATCCTCTCCCCAAGGAAGAGGGTGCGCATGGAAACCTTAATGGCCCCCAACCACCTCCTGATCCGGAGCTCCATGACTTCCCAGTCCATCCTGCCAAAGTGCGAGGCGCTCGCCTTCTCCACCCCGAGCCGGTAAATTCCCTCGTCGACGATCGACTTCCTGATGACCCTGTGCACGGCGATGCATTCCTTCGCATAACCCGAGGATATCATGCAGTCGGCGATGGCCTTGAGGTTATTCATGGCGAGCAAAGATGCCTCCTCGACCTGGACAATAGAGTCGCGAGCCTCGTCCTGAGGGGACGACGACGACGTCTCGTCCTCATCGGAGGACAACTCGGAGGTGCTGGAACGGAGGGACGCGAGGGAGTTGGACCTGGTGGAGATGGACTCCGGGTCAAGCTGCGCGCGGTTCACGGACAGGATCTGGTAGAACTCCTTCTGCAGTCGCTTCATGGCGATCTCAATGAGGAAGTGGGCGTGGGAGAGGTATTCGGAGGCGGGGTCCAGGGAAATCAACCGTTGCATGGCCTTGTGGAGGTCATTGGTGCAGTCGATGAAGCGGGCGGCCTCGAGCTTGCTCTCGTAGAAGAGGGAGGTGACGCGAGCGTAGGCGGAGGTGTCTGGGTTCCACTTCATGATCATGAGGGAGGCGCCCTCGATGACGGAGGGGATGTCGGCGAGGTCGGGGGAGGGGGCCGCGGCCGGGGAGGTGAAGGAGTGGGTCCTGGGGTTGAAGCAGATGCTCCTCATTCCTTTGCTAGGCATGGCCGCCCCAACCCTCTTCTCTTGTAGGAATAATAATAATAATAATAATAAAAAGTGGAGGAGGAACCTACTTAAAACATGATGGGGAGCGGAAGCAACCATTGCTCCTATTCTCTATTTATAGACAAAAAAGGATAGAGGGGATGGCTCTGTTGAGAAAGGGGGCAGGCCCGCCTTGTCTGAACTGTTTTTTTTTTTTTTTTTTTGGGCTTCCCCTGCCCCACCGCGTATCCTTCCTAGGTTGTAATAATCGTGCGGAACCACCCGCCTCTCGTTTTGACTTAAACAATTACTATTACAACAACACCATTCCTTCCTTGTCTCATACCTTCGTCGTTCCATTTAGAATGTTTAAAGCGTCACGGCAAGTCATTCATTCGAGCCCTGCTAGGGTCTAAATGACCCCCCCAGTAATAATAATATCATTGTACTCGTGTTCCGACCACGTGTCCCCACGCTGTAATAATAATAAAAAAGTAAAACGACGTCTGATGCTTTCTTTCTTTCAACCTCTTAAAAGTCAGTCTCCTTTCGATTGCGCCTTCTCTTTGCTTTCCTTCCGGGGGTGGGGGTGAATATTTCAAACCCATGTTGTTGTGAATTTACGTCATTTCTCCTCCTCTCGTATTGGGCTTGCATTGATTTTGACTTGGAACGGTCTCTCTATCTCTCCCCCTTTTTGTCCATGACACCGCCATTACCGGCCGAATGAAATCGACATGCAGCAGCGCGGGTTGACATGAGAAATAGAAATTGTTGTGGTGCTGGGTTTTGGAATTTTTATAAATATTTTATTTTATTTTATTTCTTTTATTTTAAAAAAATTCCTTTGGGCTATAATTAATTATTTTGTTTATTTTATAAAAAACGGGTTGTATGTTAATTACGGGACAATGCATGATAGCCCCTTTTTGGTTTGGGTGATCTATGGGTTTTTGCGGCATCTCAATTATTTGTTATTGATGTGGGCTGGACGGCAACTCGGTGTAGGCCTAATGTTGACATAAGCCCGTGATGGAAGGGCCTGTCACATTTATAATAGCGCTAGGTTCCCTCTCCCACTGATGAATTAATCAGATAGTTCCATCGGCCGTCTTGTCAGGAGGGAGGGGAAGACCTAGGGCACTTTCTTGATTGTTCTTGTAGATCGTACTCACGGATCTTGGCTTCCGCTTTTGTATTGGGGATTATGGCGCAAACAGGTACGCTTCTGTTTTCTCTCCCTTTCGGTGTTCCAAATCGACTGCGGAGATTTTGGGTTAGCGATTAATTTGCTTACACTGGGGGGATGACGCAACAAGTGACCGCAAATATTAAAAATTCTACGGAACGTGCTGCGCTTCAGTCAGTCAGGTCGTGGTTGGAGTGCGAAGGAAGGAAATGATCTCTTATTTCTCTCTCGACTATTCAAACCGTATGACAACGATCGAACGTCATTCGACCACTCGTAGTCAGGGGTGAACCAGGAAACCTTAAAGCAGATTTTCAAAGTTAAAAACCTTAAAACATGACCAACAAAAAAACAAAAAAAAAAGAATGATCCGCAGAGTCATTGTTTGGAGTCCTGTTCGACGGCGTTGTGACTGATATAATATAAGAAGGTAAGTCTATCGTAGAATGAAAGTCCATAACATTAGGCTTGGTAATAAAGCAAAAAGCACACGAGTTTTTGTTGTCGTCGTTGGGGGGTTGCTATTTTCCCGGTTTCAAACGGGGGGGGGGGGGGGGGGAAGTCCTCAACTCCAGTAAAAAAAAATACATTAAGAAATTAATTAATTAATGTGAAACCGAAAAAATGATGTCAATTATTATTAGACGCGCTGCGGACTTGAGCCGCGTTGGTTTACTTTAGGAAAACACGTTCCCCCCCAACCCACCAAAAGAAAGAAAGCCGCGTGCGTGTCCTAATATGGATCGATGTTTGATCCATATTAGGACACATTTTGCTCCATAAGAGTCTGTCGTCGGATTCCTGGCCTCGGACACAGAGTGGACGGACACAGCCCGTTGGTAGGAAAGTAGATGGGCCTTGCCCGTGGCATCGTCAAAAGGGTAGTTTCCCATCATCGTTTTGGATTTGCCAATCAATAATCAGGTAAGAGACAGGACGAGGTTCTAGCATGAATACGAGGACATTCATCATCATCGCCTTCTTTGCGGATCTTTTCCCTTATAACCGAATCACTGACCCATCGCCCAGCCCTCTCCTTCCACCAAATTATGTACCTTCCTACGTCGTAGTCTGTTAATTGTTGTCATCCTGCCCTTCTCTTAGTGTGTGGCCAGGCCATGGGCCTTACATTGTTAATTGATGACCGGCCTTACATTCAGCCCTCGTTTGTTTCCATGCTCAAAGAAAAAATCGAAATGGTTTATATAGTTCTGTTTTTGTACACATGATATATATTTAAGAATTTCTTTATGAAATTTAGTTTGAGGGGTATTATTGTCCGACAACATAGCTATGAAATTGATCTCAGATCCCCCGAAACCAACCCCCTTAAATCATTTATGATGATGTCCCCCAACACCAACAAACTTGTGTGTTTTTTTTTGCCCTCCTTCTTAATTTACCCACACCATATTATATTATATTATATTATATTATTAGCAAGCAGCATGTCGGATGAGATTGGAGTTGCAGTTTCACAGCTTCTTTTTTTTACACAGAATTGCTGACGTTATTAATTATGAATATAAGTCCAGAGTCCTCCTCCTCCCTAACCACCACCACCACCAAAGGATGAAGCAGCTGTACAAGCAGCACAGCGTCAACCACCGACGCGACTCCGGGGACCCCGATCTCCACTCCCCCAAATCCCTCAAGCATCAAATCCCCTTCTCCTCCTCCACCTCCTCCTCCCACCACCGCTCCTTCTCCCTCCCCAGATCCATCTCCTACCTCCTCAAGGAGCAGCGCCTCCTCTTCGTCCTCCTCGGCTTCCTCATCGCCTCCTCCTTCTTCCTCCTCCTCCCCTCCCTCTCCCTCCCCTCCACCTCCTCCCCTTCCCACCACCCCTTCATCCCCCTCCGCCCCTCCCTCTCCTCCTCCTTCAACCGCCTCCCCGTTGACCGCTTTGGCATTGGCCGCGTCCCCGCCGCCCTCTCCCGCCGCAGATCCAGGATCGTTGTCACAGGCGGCGCCGGTTTCGTCGGTAGCCACCTCGTCGACAAGCTGATCTCTCGCGGCGATGATGTCATCGTCATCGACAACTTCTTCACCGGCCGCAAGGACAACCTCGTCCATTTGTTCGGCAATCCCAGGTTCGAGCTTATCCGCCATGATGTCGTCGAGCCGATCCTGCTCGAGGTGGATCAGATCTATCACCTCGCCTGTCCCGCCTCCCCAGTCCATTACAAGTACAATCCCATCAAGACCATCATATCCTTCCCCTTTTGCCATTTTTCTTAGTTCTGTATTACCGTGTCTGTATTTGTTTTAGCTTTCTCGTTGCATGTCGATGTGAAATTGATCGTGATTGTCTTGATCCTTGACCGCCATTGTCGTCGTTGTACAAGACCAATGTTATGGGAACCTTGAATATGTTGGGGTTGGCCAAGAGGATTGGGGCCAGGTTCTTGTTGACTAGTACAAGTGAAGTGTACGGAGATCCCCTCGAGCATCCGCAAAAGGAGACTTACTGGGGCCATGTGAATCCCATCGGTAAATGCTCGATGCTGAGCCCATCCTCAATTTTTTGGCAGCTGAAATATCCTGAGTATCTGTGTTTCTGTTAAAGGTGTCCGGAGCTGTTACGATGAGGGGAAGAGAACGGCCGAGACATTGACGATGGACTATCACCGAGGGGCTGAAGTTGAGGTAATTTCCCGTGTTTCTTTTCTTTGAGGCGCACTGGTGGGATCCATTTTTCAAACTTCGGATTTAGTCTTTAGCAGTCACGCATAAGGATGCTGATCTACTCGTGAAAGGGTAGGATTAATTCACGGTTTCCTCTAATGCTTTTCCGCATTACGTTGTCGCATTGGTTACATTTACGGGCAACACATTGGAGAGCACCTCTTATATCTCACTAATCGATGTTCTTATTGGAAAGCTAGTGAATTTCTTGGCATGTTTTGCTATGAATGTTTTTGGTACATGGCTTATCTCTTCATAATTTTAAGGTTCGGTTTTTACCATTTTGCGTTAGCAAAAACCATGTCTATTTGATTGTAGTCATTGACCAAAGTTAGAAGATGGGAAGAAATCTAAAAAAAGGGAAACTGCATCAAATTATTTTCCAGAGGCATTATGAGTCTTGAGAGGAAGAGGCTGAGGTCTGCAACTTCTCGTTTCGAAAATACTTGGAATTTTTAATTATGAAATTTTTGTTCACTGTAGGTGCGCATTGCTCGCATTTTTAATACTTATGGCCCTCGTATGTGTTTGGATGATGGGCGTGTCGTCAGCAATTTTGTTGCTCAGGTAAGTTTATTTTCTTGTTTCATTTCTGTAAGCCTCAACCTCTCAACTTTCGAACAACAACATCGACAATCAATCGTACTTTTAACCCACTTGTTTGGGCAACGTATCGAGATCCTGAGTTTTCTCTGATAATTTATCCATGTGTTAGGCCATTCGCAAGCAACCGATGACGGTTTATGGAGATGGAAAGCAAACGAGGAGCTTCCAGTATGTCGCTGATCTGGTATGGTCGCTTGTGTTGAATTGAAATGATTATGATCCCAAATGCGGCATATGTCTGGCAGCCATTCAACCCGTTTTCTATCCTGAAGTTTTGCTTTGAGCTCGCTAGTTTAGAATCTTTTTCTTTTTCTGTAATGAACGTCTCATCAAAGAGAAAACAGGATCATACGAACACACTATTCTTCTGCCTCTTTGAAGGGGGAAAACCATGGTTTAACTATAGATGATCTGAATTCATAATTATCCATCAATGACAGGTTGATGGACTAGTGGCGCTAATGGAAGGAGAGCATGTGGGGCCTTTCAATCTTGGCAACCCAGGGGAATTTACCATGCTAGAACTGGCCGAGGTCTGATTACAATATCCCCAAATTTAGATCACAAATCACCTTCCTGCACATGTACATCACTAATCGTCCTTCAATTTACATAGGTTGTTAAAGAAACCATCGATCCCAGCGCGACCATAGAATTCAAACCGAACACAGCGGACGATCCCCACAAGAGGAAACCGGACATCACCAAAGCGAAGGAGCTCCTCAACTGGGAACCCAAGATCTCGCTGAGGGAAGGCTTGCCGCTCATGGTCTCTGACTTCAGGAATAGGATTCTGAACGAGGATGAAGGCAAGGCTTAGAATTAAACCACCACCCCATGCAAAGCCGCTGGCGAGAAGAAACAAGCGAGCATGTATCTCAAAGAACATCTCTCAGGAGGAGTAATGCCCATCTGGGTCCAATCCTTGCCCATATATATATACCCGGTGAGTACCTTTTATTCCCTCCTTGCCTGCTCAAATTCATTACATTAGTTGCTGAAGATTTCCTACATACCCAGAAACGGAAATTGCTCAGTTTTTGTAGCAATGTTAATTTGTTTAATCTTTTAATATATGGTTTTGCCCTTTCTGATTGGCCCCAAAAAGATGATCACCAAACAAGCACCACATACATTGAACTGGAAATGGGGAAGTGATTGTTGTTCATAGCGTCACGCCCTTTCTAAAGTATAAATGGGTTGGCCCCATATTCAATATGCAATACAGTGTGATGTGGGAGATGCTCTGTTGAATTTGCAGATGATGTTTCCTTCAATTCAGCCCTCGTTGAGTTCTGTCACTGCCCAGAACTTTTGTTCTTTTTGGGTGAAGGACAAAATCATCTTTCCCTCGAATCCTCATTTTACCATTCATTCCCATGAACTCCTTTTGTGTAGGACATCCCTTTTGTTTGTTTTGTTCCTCCCCCCTCTCTTCACTTCTTTATTGCCAGTAGTAGATATGAGGACTTCATATTCAGCGTCTCCCCTGCAATTTCTGGATGAGACCCAACTAATACCAAATCTAGCCTACAAGCTGCCGTCGAACGACTTTCTCATGTTGTTACTTGTCGGATCACTGTTGAAGTTTGGGAAAGCCTTCAGCGCCCACCGGCATGAATCGAACTCCACCGCAAGAGTTGCCAATCTCTGACTCCAACTGCAACAATTTAAGAAAGGGTTAAGCATGCAACAATACATGAGATCTATCAAGGCAGTAGCCGACTTTCCAAAGTTGCCCACGCTGCCACTTCTTGCTCCAGAGTTTACCACAAACCCTCGACCATAGTGGAATCGATATGATCAGAATTTTTGGATAGATAAGATCGGGATTTTGACAACCGTCCTCAACACCCAATACTTCTATCAGAATCAACAACGGGGGCAGAGCCATCACCAACCCCGTCATTGTCAACTCGAGGAGGACCCTCAGATCTCTTACCCTCCCCGGCCCCTTGCGCTTCTTCCATGCCCATAAGTCATCCGGTTCCTTATCGTCAGCTGCGACCCGAGGCGAAGAAGAGGAACTCCTTTTCCTATTCGTCGAAAAATGAGAAGCACCAGGCCAGGCCAAGTAGGACACCGTCTCGTCGCCGCCTAGACTGAGCCCGTGTAATATCCACCTAAAGGCCCATTTTCAGTGAATTGGGCCGGCTACTTTGATTGGTCCACTTCTCCCTCTCTGTCTCCCCATCTCTCTTGGTTGAGAGTGCCGGAATTATGCAATATTAGGGATGGTGATGGTGGTGAGGCCTAAAAGGCCGACGTTCATGAGCAGAAGCACTTGAATTCTTCGACGATATATGGTGGGCAACAAGGACGAACTCTCCGTCGTCGAGTTATTGCATGAGAAGGCCATCTTTCTCGAATTGATGACCGTCACCTCGACGGAGAGGAAGTTTGGGACAGACAGTGGTTAAGGCATGCGAGGATCAGACATCATGTTGCACCCAGGGGAAGTCCTGGAGATGTGGTGAAGTCCCGACACAGTTGAAGTCCTGCTTCGAGTTTGCTGAGACTCAAGACACTTAACATCTCTCTCATGCTTAGCTTCTAAGAGGAGCTCGACATTGCGGCAAAACAGTCAGCTGCCGAAGATCACTGGCCTGGACTCAGACAATACCCATGTAATTAGTACTAACTAGCCCGTCATCAGCTTCCATTCAACGTAATGGAGTGATGAAGGGTTCTCCGGTAGAATGTCATACAAATGTCCTCGGAATAAAAAAAACAATGTCCACCGGCTTGCGAAAAAAACAAAAGATGACAAGATTCTGCATAATGCAAGAGGACAGATGCTTGCTGTCGGCCTCAGTGTATTCAGGACCCCTAAATTTGAAGCAGGCGCCGTGGAACACGACTGGGACATGATCTACTGCCTCAAGCTCTCCACTATGTAGTCCGCGTAGAGGTCCCTTCACGACCAAACAGAAGTCAGTGCAAGAAATAAGCAAGCCTGTTAATGTTTTGACGAACAGTAAATCAGGGCTCCGCTGCGCTTACATGGAATATTGAATTGCTTCATATGCAGCAGAAGCAGGCAGGAAATCGTCAACAGCAACCTCCTTGTTCTCGTTTTTCTTGTCTGATAAAGATCATCATCAATAATTGAGTCCCATAGTTGTTACTCAGCTGACTAATAATCCATTTTGCATACTAAACCAGAAGAGAGGAGAAAATTCAGGAAGCATACACTCTTCAAAAAAGCGACGGATCTCAGCCAGACGATGGGGCGGGAGGTCCTTGATGTCATTATAGTGGCGATATTCAGGATCGTCCGCACAAACAGCAATGATTTTATCATCTTTCTCACCCTGCATCGATTCACTTACAGTCAACGACTTCTGGACAGATCCCCCAAACAGATCTAAACATCAAGGAGCAAATTAGCAGCACCTGATCAATCATAGGCATGAGTCCAATAGCTTTAGCTCGAAGGAAACATCCGGGAAGAACAGGTTCCTGCGAATTTCCTACTCTTAAGAGACAGATTCCATTGAAGGAAGGTTGAAACAATCACAAAGGCAAACAAATCAACCTGCATGATGACCAGGACATCCATAGGGTCGTTGTCCTCGCAAAGGGTGCGGGGGATGAAACCATAGTTGTGGGGGTACACCACAGAAGAATAGAGCACACGATCCACCTGTTCGGCATGCATCATCATTGGAAAGTCCAGATCAAAAGTCGTACAGACATGAACTCCCGCAAGGGAGGGTCATGTGAACCCGGGGGATTTACCTTGATCAGCCCAGTTTTCTTGTCGAGTTCATACTTCACCTTGCTCCCTTTGCTGATCTCAATGACCTGCTTGCACCAGAGATCCGACATCAAGAGAAAATAAACAAGTGATGCCATTGGGGGGGGAAGGACGAAGATCTTACGCAGTTGAAGACGGTGGGAGCCCCTGGGCCTGCATTGTGGAGAGAAGAAGCGAGATTAGTACAATGGGGGCGAGAAGGGCTAAGCTAGTATCAATCATCATTAGGAGGGATTCAAAGGGAGGGGGGGGGGTACCGATCTCAAGGTCATGCCAAGGGTGAGCGGCGACGGACCTCCGGGACAACGAGGAGAGGATGCGCTCGTTCAGGGGGGGATGAGCGGAAGGACCGCTCTTCTGATGTTGGGTATCAAGGGGAGGGGACATTCCTCCTAAACCAAACCAAGTGATTTCATTAGGACTAAGCAGTAGAAGAAGACCCATCGGAAACGGAAACACCACACAGTGCGGGACAGTCGGAACAGAACTCACCGATCTACACAGCAGAGGGGAAAATGAATGAATCCCCAGAACTTGGTCGGAATGGAATGGAATGGTTGATGATGAGGGAGGAGGAGGAGGAAGAGCAGACCAAACAAACGTATTTAAACCCGCCACCTCGCGCGGCGCCGCCCACTTACTACTTTATTATCAAAAAACCGAAATAAATTCTGACAAATTTGATTTTTTTTTTTTTTGGGTAATTACTTTGCTTTTAATGGACACGTTAGGTAAGAATAAGATACCCCCCACCCCACCCTCCCCATAAGCGTGGGAAAACGCGTCGTTTTGGGGGAACCCAGCTGTCCCATTCGACCCGACTGGGTGTGATCATCGACAGCTGTTGGGGGTGCGTTTGTGTTTCGGCGCCTCATCGTATAGTCCATTCCATGTTACCTTATCACCAATATCAAAAGCAGCCATTTCTTCCTTAAGTAAAGCATTGAAGCCAAATAGTATGGAACAAGTAAAATGAAATGTCTCTGCGTTTGCTCGCAATCTTCTACTACTTTTTTTAACCCGCTTTTCTTGGACGAGTCTCTCTCTCTCGATTACTTGTTATTCTTCCTCCGTCTGCCGTCCCTCACATGCTTTCCTCCCAAAGTCCAGCCGCGTTTGCTTAACACGCTTGCGCGAAGCCGCTGCATATTTTGAAGTTTACCGTCATTTACAGATTGTAGGATTTGTGCCTGCTTCAACTGGGCTGGCTGATCATCTAATTCGGTTGCTGAATAAAAACTACAGTGGATCTGCCAGTTCGGAATACCTTGGTGTTTTTTACCTGCATCAGATGCAAGGACTGTGGATTTCCACACCTCGTAATCCCGTCGCTTCTCCATTTCTTTGCACTTTTTCTGATGAGTGGAAAGTAATACGTAAAGCTTAACTAATTGATCTCGTGAAATGCATGGTGTTAACCATTTAGCGGAAGCTATCATAGGAAACCAGTGAAAGGATGATAACCGCTGACCATTGTACCTTTGGTTCATCATCCGACAGATACCCGCCATCCTCCGGTTTTCTCTTTCCGGGTAATGCATCCAGCAAATCTAAGAACCAAATGACGTCATTTAAGATCAGTTGAAGGAGCAACCGAATCCTAGCAAAGGCTCAAATATGTAGTGCAAGCAGCAAACAACTAATCCTAGTGAGGGCTCAAATAAGTCCCGAACGAGCCAATGCAGTAGTAGCAATAATGACAACGGCAAGAGCGGGAAGGTATGCTTTACCTCGGTTTCCCTTGACCTCACGGGGATCTTTCTTGTCCTTGGAGACACCGAATAGGTCATAGCACAGGTCGATCATGGAGTTAGAGACCTGAAATATGAGACAATTATAGGACCAACTAAACAGAAACAAGGACAATGCGGGATTGAGGGATGTCAATTCCTTACACTGGAAAACTCTTGTTCAGATGTTCCACACACCTCTATCAACCTTGACTTATCGACCTTTAGCTGCAGTGGAAAATACAACCTTTGTTAACACATCCTCGAGGTTGCAGTGGCATTCACCCACATCAGGATCGATGATATCACCAACGTTACTGGCACCTTTTGCTTCTTGGCACACAAGTAAAACGCGACCGCAACGAACACTGGCCGGGCAAAGTCCGCGGCAGATTTTCGCGATGAAGGCAAAGACGCGAGAAAACGCTTCTTGTATCTACAAAACATGAACAATATTACCATAAGAATTTGACGGCATGGATCACCGTCATGGTAGAATGAATGCACACATATTTGTCCTATTCATACTAGGATACATGACTCAAGCAGTAACATCCTGCATCTCACATATATCACCCACCACATGGGCAAATCATCAAGCAAGACAAGGGGATCTATCGAAGAAGTCGGAATTGCGTCTCTTACAAGGATAGACCCTCTTTCACGGAAGGGATGAGCCTAACACACCCAAACTGGATACCCAATTCCCTCACATCGAGCGTGTTCCTGTCCGATTGAATTTGCCGATCAGCCCACAACTCGATCAAATTAACATCACTCAAAAAGCAAAAGGAGAAAAACCCACTTGACCCCGAGGCCATTCTGCAAAAGGTTGAAGGACCTGCTGTAGGCCTTATCAGACAATCCACTCAGCTTCACCGCGGCCGGCCTGTCGAAAATCACCTGCAACCTTCAGAAGCCGGAAAACCACCCACAGCTCACGTTCATTCCAATACCCTGAGTAAACGGAACCAGGAGAAGGATTCCAAGAAGGCGTGTAGGGGGGGGGGGGGAGGGAATACCCGTTTGCAGCGATCTCCAGGCAGATGACGGCCTTGCAAACCTCCCCCTGGACCGAATATTTGAAAGCGGTGACGATCAAGAGACACATCCGAGCGCAATCGGGGCAGATAAAAGAGAAGGAATAAAAGGGGAAGGGGGGGGGGAGATGATTACCACGCCGAAGAGGGAGGAATCAAAGTGGAGATCGCAGAGGCGGCGGAGCTCGGAGGCCTTGCGGACGAGGAGGAGGCGGTCGGGGCTGGAGAGGCCGAGCTTGATTGCCACGTCGGACAGATCCATTCCCCCTCCTCGTTGGTGTGGTCGGGATGATGACCGGGAGGGAATGTTAGTCTCCGAAAGAAAGCTGTTTGGCGGGGAACTTCTTTTCAATCAAAATGGCGCGCCCCCTCCCACCCCACCACCAAAATTCAGGGTTTTTTTTTTCTTTCTTTCTTTGTTTAATAAAGTTTTCATGAGAGGAGGTTTGTAGGGATTAACAGTTAGTTTCTAAAGTGTTGAAGGGGTGGGTTTCGAGAACCCGCCCCGGCCATTTTACACGAATGGCGGGTTTTGAAAACCCGCTCTCTTTGTTATTTGATAGGGACATTTTTAAAACGCGCCCCTTCGACTGTATTTTGGTAATTTACGAAACTCAGACCATTTTTCACAAATTTTTTTAAAACTAACGGTAAATCCGTACAAACCTCGAGAAACGTGGTTACAATATCAAGTTCAGTAAACTTGCTTTACCAATTCAGTGTTATTATGATCATATGAAATGTTTGTTACAAATACAAATGACTTTTGTCGTGACCAAAATCAAACTTTGCACTATTTTTCTTTCCTTTCCAATTTTTTTTTTTTTTTTTACACAATGAAACGAACGAATGAATGAATTCGGTCAAATCTACAAAACACCAAATAGTAAAAAATGGGGAAATAGAGAATGAATCGATCAGAAGCGGGGATGCATCTGTAGTTGTTGTTGTATGTTTGGGGACACGTTCCCCAATAGCAACTTCAAGTCGTTCTCCAGAGGGGTCAGGTTGAGGTCCAGGCAGCCCGCTATCCTCTTGCTGCTATTTGTCCTCTTGAGCACCACCGGCATCAACGCCATCCCACCGTGGTCGCCCACCGGGTACATCGACGTATTCATCAAGTCCGTCCTGTGTTTCCTCATGTGTCCCCCGAGTGCCTGTCCCATGGCGAACCCAAGCCCGCAAATGGAGCACTCGTGCATCCTCGACTTAGAGGCCGAGACGGCATTAGCAGGCTGCTCAGGGGGACGCCTGGCGAACGAGGGCTTAAGGGTGAGCTTGTGGCTGGCCCTGTGACCACCGAGGGCCTGGAAGGAAGGGAACCCGCGACCGCAGGTCTTGCACTCAAAGGGGTCGGAAGCAGCAGCCTCAACAACCCTGGGCTTCTTATGGGGAGGGTGGGAAAGAAAGAGGAGGCAGTTGGCCAAGTCCATGTCCACCATGGTCAAGAACTCTCCTCCTGCTCCGTCGGCCATGGATCTCTTCATGTCGCGAGTAAAAAAAAAAAGAGTAAGAGGTGGTTTTGTTTTGGGTTTGGGTTTGGAGTTGGTGTGGGGGTGGGGGGTGTTGTTTATATATATAAGGAAAAGGGGGGGGGGGGGGGTTGGTTGATTATTCAGAAGGGTAATGTTTGACCATGGACTGCCGTCGGTTTCAGAACGTGGACTTATTCGCGTTTGGCTGGATGGATGGATGAATTCGTTATTCGTTCGTACACGTGACGTGAGAGTGCTTCCAGATGCGTTCACACCTTGAGCCTTTTACCTTTCTTTCGTGGCGTCCGCGTCTCTATGTCTGACTGACTGACGTTTCATTCATTCAGAATAATCCGCGGTCATCCCCAACCCTCTCCACACCACACCTTCCCTTCCTCCCCCCAATATTAACATTTTTTGTTCGGCCATTAATAATAACACGTTATTATTAAAAGGAAAATCTAATGATGTAAATTTCAGATCATCATCGGGAAAATAACAATTGAAACCAGTGTTGGTAGCTTAGTAGTACAAGGTTATATAAATTTGAGAGCTCAAAACACGGTGATTTGAAAAGACACATCTAAATTTTGGATCAGTTAGTTAGCAAATGCAGTTGCCAAAAGGACGGCGGATGGATGGGATCATGCATGGATTACGGAAGAATGTGAAGAAAAAAGACACCCATAAATTTGACAATTTCTTTTCCCAATCGAACCCAAAAAAACTTCCAACAAAAAAGTTATGCGTTCGTTCGTCGTCCGCAGCATCTTCCAGCCATCCAAAAAATTTATTGTCTTTCGACGGGAGTCGTTGACTTTTGCTGATTGTGATAACAACTCTGGAAAATCCCCATCCAAAACAACCGAACCGATAGACATTAACGAGTCGTCCACTCATGCCTTTGCCGTCAGAATAAAAACCAACACGTGACTAAAATGAGGGAATTGAGAGTTTGGATGGACCCTTTGATAATTTTTCCTCTTTGACCGCCCGTTCCCGAGGAAAAATACAACCACAACAACACACACACAGATGCCCCTCTACTACTTGACTTGCACACAGAATTTCCTTCTTCTTTTTTTTATTCCATGACATTGAGAATTGAGATTTTTGGTTCACAGTCAGGAGGGAAGGGGAAGTGGGATGTCACCACACAAACCTGAGATTGACAACAACAGGATACAGATATACTATCTTAAAACAGAGAAAAACAACAAGGGAGAACTAACTTAACCCTCCCCAACAAGGAGCAAGTATTTCCACTTAGCCCTTCTTGGGAGACTTGGATGACGGCGACTTTGGCTCCTTCTGCGCCTTCTTCGGCAGCAACACCGGGTTTATGTTTGGGAGTACTCCTCCGTGTGCTATCGTCACCCCTGCCAACAACTTCCCCAGCTCCTCGTCGTTCCTCACTGCCAGGAGCACGTGTCTCGGGATGATCCGGTTCTTCTTGTTGTCGCGTGCCGCGTTGCCCGCCAATTCCAGGACCTAAATGAAACGCCAGGAGAGCAACCCGTGAGCGCCATACATCCCATCGGCTGCTCCAGATATATGTCGAATCAATCAATTTAGGCGTAGGGCGTCATCTGGATCTATCAGTAATACCATCAGTCCGGCCTTAAACATTCCCAGAGAAGGGCCAGCTAACTAAAACCCCTATCATTAATCATGATTGCAGATCGAGCCTATTATGGAAACGGCATCAAAATTCAGAATGATCTAGGATTAGCATGTCCTCCAGCTAAGCAACTGCTTCCTTCGCTCGGACATCAACACGACTACTAGAGGGCTTCCATTACAATCTTCCAGAGAAGTAATCCGTGCGGAAAATAATAACACGCAAAACATGCTGATCCTTTAAATCCGCACCGATTAATCAAATTCAAAGGTCGCTGATTTTCAACATCGAAGAATTAGCACTACATGGAACACAACACACAGCGTAATGCACAACCATAGTCAATGCAAAACGCTTATCGACGCACAGAGGACATGAAAAAAAGCATTCGATCGGCCAGGGCATCCTACATTCCACAATATGCAGCCCTAATTCAACAACGCGACACATCCAAGACTCTGGAAGAGCATGATCCGATCGCATTACCTCAGCGGCCAAATACTCCAGTACGGCGGCGAGATAAACGGGAGCTCCGGTACCGACCCTCTCAGAGTACCTGCCCTTCTTCAAGTACCTCCCGATCCTGCCGACGGGGAACTGGAGACCAGCCTTGACGGAACGGGAAACAGGCTTCTTCTTGGGAGCGCCTCCCCTGCGGCCGCCGGCACCCTTCTTGAGCTTCCCTCCGGCATCCATCCCGCTCGAAGGAATCCGGCAACCGGTTGGAGTTGTTCGTCAATTGGGGGGATACGGCGATGGAGATGATGAGACTGAGATGGAGATGACGTACGAGTGAGAAGGGACCGGCAAATTACGACCGTTGGATGAAGGGGAGGAGCCTACGGTGAGGATGGGTCGAAGCTAGCAATCCACGGGAGTACCCTTTACTGGGTTTATTATTAATGGGCAATCGGGCGAGGCCCAATAGGCCCAAATTAGAATTTAAGGAAAGGTGGACTTCGGACTACGACGACCAAGAGGAGAGCTCCGAGTTACGAACTTGGTTCCGATGGCTAAGCACGGTCGCCACGGTCTCCGACGAAGCTGCAAGAGTTTACCAAGGACTCTTCTTGGCGCAGACAGCCGGCAGTGAAGACAAGAACCTCACACTGACTATTACAAAAGTACATAGACAATTCAGTAACTTTTTCATCCCGGGGGAAAACAATCGTGCTCTAGTTTTTAGCAAATTCAACACAGTAGTTATATAACCACTCGAATTGGTTCGATACTTCAGAACATTGAACATTCATTAAGAATAAGAGTCCTTGGCTTTAAATGTCAACCGCACCACCCGACTGTCTTATTTGTCCTGAAACCATTATCCGAAGTCTCCTGTTGAGGTGGGGGCGGCGGCGGCGGCCTAGGTTCCCTCGGCTTAGCGGGGTCGACGAAAATGACCCATCCATCGAGAAATTTGGCATTCATTCCTTCTCTAGCCTGCTCCGCTTCTTCAACGGTCTCGTAGGTGACAAAGCCGAATCCCTTTGACCTCCCAGACATCCTATCTATAATTACTTTCGCTGCAGAAATCGCCAACACGAACCTCAGCATATCATAACTATCTGAGATGGTGGAGATGGTAAAGAGAGGGGAGAGTAGATAGAAATAGTCCAACCTTCGATAAGCTTCCCGAAAGGAGCAAATGCCTCCTGGAGCTTATCATCAGTCGTCAATCTATTCAGGCCTGTCAATTGCATAAAAAAGAGCAAATCAGCTATCACAAATTGAGAGGAAGCTAACTGGCTCATCAAATCGCCGAAAGTACTGAAAACCCAGAGACATGGAATGACACGCAACAAAATACACGCCCGGAAGAGACCACAACTAATGCAAAAAAGTGCCTTTCGCATCGAGTAACTTCTACCCCCTGAAATGCACTGACTAATCGGATTCACAATGAAAACCAACCAGACACATTAATCCCTAGGAACCAAAGCGAACTTCAAACGACAAAGGTCGATTGTAGCGCAGAGGCAGAATAATCCATCATCCGACCAAAAACTAAATAAAAAAGAAATTAAGATACGACAATCGCTCCAACTCACCGCTGATGAACAGCTTGGGAGAGGTGAGGGTCGAGTAGAAGGAGGACAAGGGGTATGGAGGCAGGGCGACGGAGGGGGAGAGGGAAGCCCCGCGGAGCGCCTGGCGAATGCTCCTCCCGAGGAAAGCCATTGAGACGAGACGACGGGGTTTAGGGTTTTGATCCTGCCTGACGGACAACTCAGTCAAAAACTATACATATACATCTTAGGCCGGGCCGAGGATGGATTAGAGGCCTGAGGCTGACGCACGTTGTCTTGTACGTGGAGTAAGGGATGTATACAGTTGTTTTTCTAAAATATCTAAATACGGTCGAATCTTCCATAATATAGTAGTTTTGAACCGTTTTACACGGGTTTCAACTCTCGTACCACTCATATTTTATTAAAAAAAAACGCATTTTATTATTTAACGTAAAACTGATTTTAAAAATCTGTCTTTCTAAAAAATATGGGAGACAAAAGTTGAGAGCTTAATTCAATATAAAGGAGAAAGGATAGGAACGGAAGGGGAAAACGGTAGGAGATAAGGGAGTGACGAGGTAGAGGTGATAGGGGAAAGCCGATGAAGGGACCGGGGAAGAGGCGCGTAATACGTCAGGAATATTTTGCACGAATTTTACAAGATTTCGGGGGTTCGAAATATGGACCCCGTAACAAAGAGTAGATAAAAATTAAATTATATCCATGAAAGTAAAAGAACTACAACTGAGTTCAAAAGCTACAATTATGAAAACGATGAAAAAACAAAAGAGCTTGATTGGACGTGGACGTGGGTGTAACATGAAAGCTAACGGTGGTGATACGACAAGGCAAAGGGTCCGGAAACTGGGAACCAAAGGCCGAGGATTAAAGAATGAGAGTTGTTAGACTTCGTCTCCTTACCGATTACTCGATCGCGAATATTAATATCTCCCATATTTTCCTCTAACTAAAGCAATTGTGGCATAATTTCTCTAAATTTCATCGGTATCCAGACAAACAGCCTCAAGACGGTCACAAGAGCTTTGTTTCAGGATAATAATATTTACCGAAAAAATATTTTACGAAATAAAATAATAATTTTAAAATTTTTCAAAGGATGTTTAAAATATATTTATGAAAAATTGAAAATTCGATATTTAAAAGCATCATTTTGACGAATTTTAATAATTGTTCTCCTATTCCCGGACATTATTTTGTATCATAGCTCCTGACAGTAGCAAAAAAGCAAAAACCTTTTCTTTCCATAAACAGAAAGCTACCACATGCACACGGCCAGCCAGACGTCGGGCTAGCGGCTCCCCTCCACCAGCTACAAACAAAGGCCCTACACTCTACAAATGCTACCACTGGGATTTCTGTCCAGAGATACACGCGATACCACAAATCTATTCCCCCTTCCTAGGCTGGGTTCCAAATAACGGTCTCATCTCAGACGCTTCCTGAGGTATCCCATCCGCCTGGGTGCTTGATTCTAGCTAGCTTCCGAAAGACCAGGGCAAAAGCAAAAGGCCAAGTCCAGAATCCACCCACGAATGGAGAAAGGGAGAGACTGGTCTCCCTCGGCGAGGTAAACTTCATCTCTCATTAACTGAGACTTCCTTTTCCAGCATCGATGTTCCCTTGAAGATGGTGAGCTGATGGTCCTTCATGTGCTTCACCAGCTGAAGAAGAAAAGGCAAATACCAGACAAGTCACTACTCAAGTATTGAACTATCAACCCTAGAGTATAAAAGCCAATTATGTTTAACAAAATCTTGCCCCTCAGAAAACAAATTCAGAAATTGCAATGAGATATTATCTGGTTAGACATTGACCATGTTTAACTGATATTCTGCCCCTTTTACAATCTGCTCATCACTCTTACATAACCAGCAAGTTAAATATTACCAAAAGAACTTACATTTTCCTTGCTCATCCTCCGAAACCCGAATCTTTTCGTCCAGATCGACTCGGCTTCTTCAGCAGCAGGTAGCACCAGCTTCTCCACGTTTAGGGAATGCAATAGGCCCTCAATGCGAGTGAATAATGTCTGGAAGTAACCCTGGGAAAAGAATAGCAATAACACAAAGCATGAGGGAAATCAATCGCAAATAATGGAAAGTGGGCACTCTATCAACAAAGTGCAAAGCACCTTTCCCTGAAACTCTCCACATGTAGCAACCATAGGAAGCTCAGCAACCTCCTTGCCGAATATCCTTAGAAGACCAGCTGATACGACAATGGATCTGTTCATTCATGCCATTAGCCACAAATTAAAGGATTGCACCTTGGCAGAAAATACGCCAGCACATGGAGGCAGAATGTATGGCCAAGACTTACTTTACAGTTAATACAACACAATACATCCCACCAAATTCTTGCCCGGAAATATTCCTTCTGCACAAAACAAGACCACATTGTCAATGAAATGGGAAAAACATCAAAGGTTACTCCACGAACCAGGGCGACAGCTTACCCATAAACCATGACTGGGATGAGATCACGGCCAGATGCTGCAACAATAGGATCAAAGCACTCCTGCCAAACAGTCCAACATTAAGGATTAATACATGACACAACAGTGAGATTAATCTACAAAGAACTCATTCATATGATGTTTCACTCCTGACGATAAAAATGACCACACCAAATGGCAGAATAAGCATGTTTTGCCCAAACACCTCAGTATCTCAGTAGCAATGATAAAACAGTACGCTGCTCTACCATGACCCTTTTTGTACCATCAATAGTCCCGAGTGCAATCTAATCATTAGCATGAGCATTCCTATTCAAACATATAATATGTATGGCTTAAGAGAAAATGAATGAACTATTGTGAAGATATATAGAGGAACATTAAAAAGATAAGCCCGGTACTGGAACTTGTTATGAATTCAGTCACTAACATTCTCTTCAACAAAGCCGACAAGGTAAAAAAATGGTTCAGAAGCTCACTCGAAAGATAGCCGTGGCCCTAGAAAGCAGGGGAAGATGCTCAGGAAACCTGCTTTTCCCGCTCAGAATTCTCCATTGTATATCATTCCCAGATCCACCAAACAGAAGTCCTTTTTCCCTATGCTTTCTGCTGATAATATTTAGCAAAGAGCATGGGACAGTCTCAAAACCATTAGAGACTGATGTTTCTAAAGCCTCATGGATCCGATGACAGTCCACACAACAAAACCATTTTTCGCCGGGCAGTTCCTGTATCATCATTTTTTGAAGAGGATAAATGATAACCCACCACCAACAATAGTATGGGTCCAAAATATTCTTCGCTAAACTTACACTTAAATCACACTGTCCAATCTTCCTCAGGCAGCCGACATGGAATTCTTTCTCACACTGACCAAGATTACAATATATGAGAATGAGATTTCATTTTGAATGCCAAAAATTGATAAAACAAGGGGAAATGATAATGGGACTACTACCTGGTCACAAATGATAACAGTTCTTTCATCGAATGTACCAGTACTGAAATCATGATCCCTAGAATTAACAAAGCAAAATTTTAAATTTAGGGCACAAATATTTCTCAAATTTGTTCATTTTTCCATAAGTAGGAGGTATTCACTTGTAAACAGATTATCACAGACATGGCATTCCAAGGACAAATGTCTATGTAAACGACGTGCATAGTACAAGTAATCCGAATAACCTTCTATATGGAAATCCTATACAGGGAGAGCCCCAGACACTGACCTGCAGACACAGCAACCCCCTATGTCATACTCTGGCTCTTTAACAACACGGGTAAGACGTATGAAGATCTGCCTTCCACTATTTATATCTCCTGAAATAGCTTTTTTCCCAGGCAATGACTTATCCATACAATTTGAGCAACACCAGTCTCCCTCAGGAACAGAATCTAAGCCCAAGCAAGCTGCAGGAGAAGATATATTAATTACGACACGAAATATACCAATAAAAAATATGACATTGGTATGCACTACCATTAACCAATGGCTGGAGAGATCATTATTGTGTAACTGCTAAAGGAACGTTGATAAAGACTCGTCTGGCGGGGTTACACACTAAACAGAAGAGAGACAAAGGCTATTGCTACAAATGATCTAAGGTACTGCGACCGACTCAGGAACAATTTTTGTAATTAGGTGGCATAAGAATAATGAGGTGAGAGCCTGTGCAAGAAAGCATTCCAGATTAGACAAAATACAGCAACGATAATCATTTACTCCAACAGGTTTGGTCAACAATATGAACATCTTGACAGTGTTGTGCTTCATTTCAGTACTAATAAAGGATGAAAGTATTTAAAAAGAAGCAACAGTGTTCTACAACAATGAGCATAAGACTCAATCAGAGAAGGGTCCCTCTTGATTACTTCTAATCGAAATATAGCTGGATGGATTTTAAAATCACAAAAGAGGCAAAGGTTGAACTTGAAGGAATATGATAATTAAAAGAATTGCAAACACATATCTCATTGATTATTTTGTGTCAATTCCTTGATCCTCTAACAGGTGCGTCCTCATTAAATTACATGATGGTCTTGGCACTGGGTTGTGTTCTTTCATTTGACTGCCTTAATAGATAAACACAAAGCAAATGTTATCAACAGATAATGCAATCAGTAAGCGAATTACTATATTCTCTATAATGCTCATTTCAGAAATCACGGGGAATCCAGGAATTATCTTTTTCTGCTACATAAAGTGGCTAATTGTCACACACCATTGCTTCATCATAATTTCAGGATGTACTTAGTTCTAGCAGTACTGCTCCTGCTCATGCAAGTTCAACTTGTAAAAATGCTGCAAAGAAATGGCAAAAACCTGCATGGAAAGCTCGAGGACATTGAACACATAAAATCAGATTTCCTTCCTCCCCGCAAGATGAACACATATCGTCACTACTGCCAGAAAGATTATGCCCATTCGCTAAGGAAAGAGCTATATCGTGGAGATTCAATCCATTTGACGCATAGATGTGCCGATAGCTGTGAAGGCAGATAATGTAAATAGAATCAACACCAAATTTCAATTATTTGACAGTAAAATGATGAAAATACTCACGGTTGGCGCCTCGCAGCCATTCCTGCATGAGCCTCGAATTGTGAAGGACTTATCTGTCATACCATAATTATAGAAAACATCAAGGGAACATACACAACCCCAAAGAAAGTTGGAAATATAAATTTTGAGAAATGAAGAAAATCTTGACCGAGAAAGAAAAGAAGAGCAAACAATATCCCCAGTTGTAGCACCTCTTTTTGACAACAATTGCATACAATCCCATTTCCTTGCTTGTATCCTCCAAGGATTCTCTGCATTGATAAAATGTCAATGAAAGCCTTACATTTCCTCAATTATGCATTAAAACAAAAATATCTGCCTATATCCTGAAAGTTTTCATCGGATCACCTGTCCTTTGATTATGTAACCCAACTCAGCCCCTTCCGGAAGTCCGTTAGGCATGAACAGCAGTTTGTGCAGGTCATTGTCCCTACTGTAATAAGAATTAATTAAGAGATGCACAAAAATGAGTCAAGTTGCAAAATAATTACATGATGTAAATTCAGGAACCTGACTAAGTTGAAATTCCAATCCTCACCTTCTTTTGCTGCTTTCCGCTA
This sequence comes from Melastoma dodecandrum, assembly GCA_029817715.1. Classification (NCBI taxonomy): domain Eukaryota; kingdom Viridiplantae; phylum Streptophyta; class Magnoliopsida; order Myrtales; family Melastomataceae; genus Melastoma; species Melastoma dodecandrum. The sequence goes on along the minus strand of JARUPY010000397.1, from coordinate 3,628,763 downwards.
TTCTCTTCGGTTGCAGAGAATAACCACTGTACATTCCTGGCCTGCAAAGAAATATATGCACAGCATAAACATCAATGACCCTGATTGTGCAAGATAATCTCGTGAGCCATTTAATAAATTAATCTGTGATGTGTTTTCAAATACGAGAGGTGGACAGAATAGTACATTTTCAAAGCAGGCTCGTAGTCATCCATAAGAGTAGCCGGTCTCCTGAAATTGTCTTTCGCGTAGTACTCAATTGTGCAGTTGGATCCTTCTACTCCTCGACTGGGGCAGTTGTCAAGCGAACAGTTATCCAAAAGGAAAACCTCAGTATCAGAGAGTAAATTTCAGGTAATAATGCCAACATTGAAGCACAATTTCATCTTGAGTTCAAACTTAAAGTATGTGACATTGCTTTGGGCATCACCAATGCATAGAGAGCTCACTAACTAGAACAAGGATAGAGGATGGGACTTGAGGTACGCGACACAATTGCAGAGTTCAATTAAACAAATTTTCCTCCAATTACAAGCGCAACATCACCGGTAGAAACATCCCAAATATTCTTGGACCTCCAATCATTTGACACCTTATAACTTAAGGCATAAAGACAGATACTTCCAAGATAAGAAAAATAACTTTGAGCACTATTTAAATCAAAAAAGTTGACAATGCAATTCCAGACTTCCACCAGGGCTTTCTTTAACAAAATAAAAAACAATATCATCAAAGCACACGTCAGTACTGAGAGGAGTTTTTTGGCACAAGTTTGAAATCTCCTTTAACAGAATGTTCTCGCACCTCTGATGGTAGAAACTGGAGTATGAATTCTCTACTTCAACTTCTCCACGATCATGTACTAGGGTTTCTGCATCACATGACAGGAGTAAAAGTCATTAGTTTTGATATTTACTGGCAAACGTAGCTCCTCATGGGTAAGAAAGCAAGAACCAACATCAGAAAATATCGCATCATATCCTCCTCTTATATCATTCACAAAGTTCAGCAAAATCTATTTATCTCAACCTAATGGCATGTTGATCTAAAATATCAAGGTTTCTTCTCCTTCAAATCCTTTCTCTTTCTATTTCAGTATGCAAGGGAATAAACTGCAATAGATTTAAAGAAAATAATAGGGGACCAACAGCACCTTTCCAAGCCTTGAAGCCATCCTCATTTATAGCTGAACCAGCTACATCCTTCAAAACCACATCAAGGATGCCTTTTGGTGCATTCTTCAACTCTTGAATTATGCTGTAAACAGGCTTTCCATTCTCCAGGAAAATGCGATTATTGGGATGCTTACTTTTAAAGCCAGCATGCTGTTCAAATTCAAATGCACTGAGAACCTGCTTTCAAAAATCCCTCCTTAGAATGAATAAATTTATGTAGTAGCACTAGAATAACAATGATATAAATAGATCAAACTATTGGAGTTACTGACCTTTGAATAGTTACACAATGAGCACCCACATAAGTATCCACCACCTTTTATTACTCCATCGAGATGTCTCTGCTAAAAGCACGAGAGTCGAAGATAAATCAGAAATTATCATAGTATCTATATACAAAACGATAAATCCAGTTAAGATATGGCTTACATCTTTCGAGGAGGATATGTACTTAATTTTCGCCCCATCGAGGATGCCCGTTTGTAATAACTTCTTGACATTGGTAGGGTAGCTGCTTGGAATAACCTTCTTCGACATTTTCAACTCCAAATTAGGAGTACAGAGGCTATGTAGAAAACCTATCCTTTCATGAATATCTCCATACTGCTCCACCTTTATATGACCATCCGGAACATCCCTTTCTGAACGATTGAAGTAAGGATGACGGACAAAACTACTGTTCTCATCATCCCGATCCTCCTTTTTCTTGCTAAGCTTGAATGTAACTTTCCGGATCCCAGTTGTACTGATGTGCTTGGGAATCTCTAGCACGACACATGATTTTTCACTCGATTCATTTCCATCAGTAATGCTGTCAATCTCTGCATCATTTCCACTCCCAACGCTTCCTTCATTGCTCAAAGTTTCTTTTGGGCTTAAAATGGAGGATTTCGAAGTCACCTCTGAACACCTGAGAACACTACCATCATCTGGCAACTTTGATGTGAGGCTAGAGGGATCTTGAGTTTCACTACCACATGGATATACAGTCGGATTAGAAACTTCAGAGCAATCATCTTTGTCTGAAGGCAAATCCTTCACTTGTCTCTTGCCAGGGGAAGTATACAACTCGAAGCCATCGTCGAAACAATCACGAAGCCTTTTCAGCTCATCTTTACCGGCAGACCCCGATTCCACAGGCACACCTCCACATCCATTCAAACCAACTTCCACTTCTGCCCCCTCTCCCATCAAGACTAACGCCACGAAAGGATTATCCAGAAAAAAGACCCTAGAAAAAAGCCGAAAATCGGAAACAAAACGCCGCGGCCACTATCGTAGACACTAACTGCACACACTAAGCAGCTGAAGGAACGTAGGAGGAACTACCAGGACAAGACAGAGCAGAACGACAGCCGGATTAAACGGGTAGTCGATAAAGCAGCAGAAGGAAAAACTCTTGGCCGCTTTTCCAGATCTAAACGCGAAAATCCACCGGCGGTTCGATTGAATCCGACAGACTCGAAATCGAATAGAAAAGGTCCATTCCCGCCTCCCACTCCAAGACGCGGGGCGTTAGGGTTTTGGCGGGGAGCGGAGGCCGCAACCGCTAGGCAAATAACGAAGGAGGCGAACAGGGAAGAAAACGGACGATGAAAACTGGGATTTTGGGCTCGCTCGGATAAAAAGGACAGGGAGAGGGGGAGGGAGATTGGTTTGATTTCGCATCTGAAATGGGAAGGAAAAGCCGTAAAGGAAATTTGAGAGAATGGAGGGAGGGATAATATAAAATCTCGGGGGTGGTGGGGCCATTGGATAGTCGACGCGTGGCATTGTCACGCGCGGATGACGTGTTCCGATAGTACACGTGTACGATGCGCGCTTTTGTGGGCTGGGCTTTGACCTGGGATTCATGGGCTTTATCCCCTCGGCCCATAAGAAATGGGCTTGAGGCTTGGGTTAGGCAGTTATAACTGCCGCCACTGATCTTCAAAATGCAGGGGAGCTGCTGAACCCGAACCCAACACAGATATTATTTATATACATAACAAACATAGAAAACTAACTTATATATGCCCCGAACCCTGCAATGCCCATGTCGTCTTCGTCGTCCGCGGTCCTTCCCTCGTCCCCGGCCGCGTCCTCACCGAGTGGCCCATGCTCATCTACGCCGCCACGTGGACTCTCCTCCTCACCCTCATCGTAACCGTCGCCTCCTTCTCCCATTATGTCGCCTTCAACAACACCATCTCCTCTTCGTCCTCCTTCTCCCGCGAGTGCTCCTCTTCGCGTGGCTCCCTCAGGGTACCCCTGGATTCCCCCGGGGAAGTCATGTGCCTCCTCGCCCACCTGTTTAGGAAGTCCACTGTCGACCTCATTGTCCCCCCTCTCTTCGCTGGGGTCGTCGTCGCTGGATCCGCTCTCATCCTACTAGCGTACGGACCGTGTGAAGATGATCGCCAGGCAACTTGTTAGGATCCCACCGGTTGGGACGCCTTACTTGGCTTCTCCTCCGAATAGGATGACCTTGTTGTTATATATCATTCTTATTCTTTTTTGTTTATTTGGTTGTGACTCTGTTATCGGCTTCCGGAATGAGCTTACGTCATGGTTGATATCGCCGACGAAACGGGATAAAACGATACATTCACAAGGCACACTTGGGACAGTCCCAGACACAACTTTGTTGCAAGATAAGATATTAGCCCTCCCTAGTAACTGAGAGCCGTACTACTATTTTGCGATTTTTGTGCATGAATCAACCAGCTTCTGGCTGAATGCCCACAGCTTTTTCGCCAGTTTCTCATCCTTGGCAAAGGCGCTTGGTTCCATCTCGTTGCAGTCCAAGAAATATCTCCCAGTGACCCCCTTCAGAGAGGGATGCAGGGCGACATAGCACGTCGTGGCCGCTCCCTGGGGTATGTTCTTCCAGAGGAGGTAGGAGAACATCTGTAGGATCCCTGCAAACAGGATAATTGCGGATTCTGTAACCCCGCCTCAACTGATTATAGACGTTAGAAGCTGAGCAGTGATTTTCCTTATGATCAGGATCTTACTCATCAAGAGCAGCGAATGTTTCATGAGGTTTGTCATTATCAGACCAGGATGGACTGAATTGACTGTGATATTTGCCCCTTCTGCCTGCGAAACAGATTTCGGCTTGAATGATCCAGTATCACTTTTGTTACGTGAAAAGAGCTCGTGTAAGGTCAAGTCTCCTTACCTTCAAGCAACGAGAGAGCTCGTTGGCGTGTAGAATATTCGCCAATTTAGACTGGCCATACGCCTTCTTGTCAGAATAACTGGTTAGACGAAGAGGATATCACATTTCAGACAAACATTGAAACTCGAAAAGTATAACCAGATAAGATGGGATTTTCTCGAATGCAAAACCTGTCTCGGTCATTGATCATGTCGAAACGAATCCCATCTTCATAGGTATAGAGATGTGCGATCGATGACAAATTCACGATCCTACCTTCGATTCCGGTTTCCTTTGCCGTGCTTTTCATTTTGTCCAGAAGAAGGTTTGTCAAGAGGAAGTGCCCTGTCCATGAAGCAAGGATTTTGACAGATGGATAAAAGAGAAATACCGGATCACGTATTAAAAATAAGGTGCGGCCGGCGCCAAGTATTATATACCGATGTGATTAGTAGCGAACTGCACTTCGATCCCATCTTCTGAAAGTTGGTGAGGGCAGAACATTATCCCGGCATTATTACTGCAGACCACAAGATGAAGAATCCATGAGAATTCGTTTCATTACAAGTAAATACAAGAGATTGCGGGTTAGTGGCGTTTTCTTACATCAGGATGTTGAGCGGGAGATTGAGGGCATTGAAGTTCTCATTACAAGTAAATATAAGAGATTGCGGGTTCGTGGCGTTTTCTTACATCAGGATGCTGAGCGGGAGATTGAGGGCATTGAAGTTCTCGACGAATGCCTTGATGGACTTCATCGAGCAAAGATCCAGTTGAAGGACATCGACACGGGCATCTTCGTTTTCCTCCAGTATCAGTTGCCTGGCTTCATTCGCTGCGTCCATGTTTCTAGCAGCAATCACGACATGCGCTTTTCGCAAGGCCAGGACCCTGGCCGTTTCCCGACCGATACCGCTCGCTCCTCCTACACCGAAAAATTCACATAATACGAGCAATCTCCGTTGCCCTCAAGGAATTTCCGGTGTAATAACCAAATGACAAGAAACGTCCGTACAAGATGAACACATTATTTCACGAGCCAGTCTCGTTCATTCCCCATCAATCGTACCTTAGACGAGGGAAGAAAACGGAAACACCATGACGACGAGAAAAGTACGACTGCTCCCGTCTTACCTGTGACAATGGCGGTGAGGTTGCTGGCATCGATACCTTGGGTAACCTGCTCGGCGGTGGAAGCGGAACCAAACCCGCTTTGGCCCGGGATCCCCGTAAGTAAAGAGAATATACCCATCTCCTAATGAAACACAGGGAAACTCAGAAACCCAGGAAAACAACCCCCCAAGAGCTAAATACACATAAAGAGAAGGTTAGCCAAAGATTTGGGTTTCTTTCCGAGTATGGAAGGGCGGCAGCCTGGGGCTGGGAGATTTTCGATCATCTGATGTTAGTTGAACAAGATACACTAATTCATGACTCCTTACCGCTGGGCATTTAATGAGTGCTGTTATAAATGTAGTCCAACAACTTGTCAACTTTCAGATGTCTCCTGCCTCCCCTCCAACCATTTCTTTTCCATCACTTTATCCAGTTGTAGCTACAGCACCAGTTCTGTTCCTGCGTCGGTTCTAGGGTGACGGAATTCAATTAGCTCATGGGAATGGGGAGAAAAGACAGCAAGCACATCCCAGTGACATATGCGCAAGGGCTTCCTCCCGGAGCAAGACCACAGATCCTGGTAATAAAGCTATTCGTGCGGGATCGCATCCATAACTATCATCGTTGGGAAAGTGACGCAGAGAGAATCAGTCTCCCCCCTCCCCCACCCCAAAAAAAAAAACGCAGGCTACATGCATATGAGGTTTGACGCAGGTCTGGAAGGCGTCAATTACTGGGTCCGGTGGGGTCTTGACTGGCATTCATTCCCGCTGTTAAGATGTTCAAACCATGCAGGATAGGAAAGGGGCAATTTGGTGGGATGGACCCGCTTGTTGAGTGTGTTGGGGTCACGCTCGTGTTCAGGGACCAGAGGAACAGGACCTGGACCATAACCACCCCATATGGAGATCTACCTTTCATTAATGTTGGATCGTTTTTGTACATTAAGAGGAAATGAGTTAATGTTTATCACTTTTTTGTTCTTTCTCAGTGTATACGGAAGCGTACTGTATCACAGCAAACCGTTGGTTCATCGCATAGTGGAACCTGACTTCTCACACAGCGATGTCGAGGTATACGTCCTACACACAGTTTGGACGTGCACGGTTACCACAGTTGTGACTCACTGCACTACACTGTTACCACAGTTGTGACTCACTGCACTGCACAGCACTGTACCACAGTTGTGACTCACTGCACTGCACCTTCGATTCCGACGGCTCCCACGCAACCTGCTCTACTGTCCCTCTGTATCAGGAGGTCGAGATTTCTGCACAGCACCTCTGTGATTAGGAGGACCTATTTCTACTCCGGCGGTGTTCACAACTCATGCTCTACCCTACAGACACGAGACTTCTGGCGCGCACCCGCAAGTGCGTGTCTAACTGCTCAAACTCCATAGGTTCGAGACTTCCCTGCTAAAAGACACGACAAACACAGCTTCTTGCCGATGGGTCAGCAACTGATTACTGCAATCAGTACATATATTTACTTAGCTTCCCTTAGACGATTCGCTAGCCGCTCGTTGAACGCACCGAGGACACACAGTCCCTCTCACGACGACTAAGGTGACACACTTGGCACTCCCACACGCAGTTTGCTAGAGGTAAGAACCAGGCAATCATTTAGCACCTTCAGTTCTCCGCCGATCACACTGCTCCTCAAAGCTTCACACAGATCACACAAGCTTTGGACAACCACACAGATGCCTTTTTAGTATATGAATGTTGTCTGATATAAATAGGGAATGAATAAGATGTTTTGTTTCCGAAATAGCAGATTTCAGCACGCTATAATCAGGCTCAACAGACAGTTAATTAACAGTAACTATGACCAAGAAGGAAAGGAATCTATATCAACTTTCCTAATTCGTGTGATTTGATCATGATATCTGATTATTGTTTCAATCATTGACAAGGATAAATCATGAATAACAATAATAGAGATAAGATTGGATAGAATATGTTGCTATATTTAGAGATTCCATGTCCAAATATCTCCAAACTTAGCCATCTGATCCCTACGTAATTTATCATAAATATGATAAGATCACGATAATTAAGCTGAAATAATAATTATTCCCTCGTTTTGGTAATTGTAACGCAATAATGTAGTACAACTTTGCTGTAGTGCAGCAACACACTTCTCAAACGGTACAACAACACATTTCTCATGCGCACGTCATCATCGAAACAACGGTTAACATGCGGGTGGGGATCTCACTGTGAATCAACAATGTCCCCGTCCGATAATTTCATGATCGGTCCGAGACTGAGACAATAACCACAAATACTAATACCAAACCCACACCAGAATACGTAACTGTACTGACAAGGTAGATAAGTCATTGGTGATGTAAGTCATTGGTGATGTAGCCGACAAGAGGGACACCAATCGGGTTCGCTACCCTTACCGACGAAAGGAACACAATTATGAAACTTCTTGGCAAATTATTGTCTCCTAAATCACAAGACAGCACTTCAGATTTGCAGTTTTATTCTCTACAAACTCTTCTAGCAGATCATACCAAACACCCCCACTCCAAGATCTTAGAAAGAGATCCATAATATAAATAAGATTCTTAAAAATAGTGAAGAACACATAATCACAATTAGAAAAATTGAACTGTCATCTTATTGTTAGTCTTTAGGCGTTCAATGCTGTTTGTTTTTGTACATTCTCAAAAGTGAATTCCGAAAGCATCCTCGTTCTAAATATTCTGTTTTTATTCCTTTTATACAACACCAAATTTTGAACTCCATGCTTGTTTCCCTAATATTATCGGGTTTGCTAATCACATGCTTTTGGCGACCGCAAAGGAGGCATGATGGCACAAAAATATGTTAAGTTTGTTGGGACATATGAGATGGATCCTATAAATCCAATGGATTCAAGTGATACTTCGACCAATTTCTAGAATATCGAAATGACCCTCTAATGCTTGGTTGGAGACTAATCTCTCGATCTCCAATTCCTATTTGAGAAATCGGAAACTTGAAACGGAAAATCAAAAGTAAAATTGGAAGTATGAAGCAAAACTCGGAAGAATAAGACTCGTGAATGTAGTCTTGTTAATGGGCATGCAAACGAGTCACCTGAGCACGTCGCTGCAAGCCAAGAAACATGCAATTTCGTTGTGACAAATGGGAAAAGGAAAACGAATCCTCGTACAGAGGACGTAGGAAACTCAGATGGTGCGAACATGCAGGTAACTTTGAAGCATCGGGCCATGTTTGTTGGGGCTAACATGCACCCTAATTAGTTTGTTAATGATGGTCCAGTTTTGCTAATTTCAATCCATAAGTAAATCATCCAAATAGGTCACACGCTTCTTTGTTTAACGGTTTATGATTGGGTTGAGCACCTTCATGTTTGTTGATAATGGTGTAACTCCTGGCGACTGAGCAGGGTCTCAACTTCATCATCCAACTCATGCGTTTTGGAGATGATGAGCGCTGCGAAGGCATCATCATCGCCTGAAATGTTACAGCGAACTTGAGGACAGACTTTCATGTTAGTGGTTTGAGAGCCATGGATTGAGCAAAGATTCAAAACAATTTTGGTCACTGGTTAAGAATTGCGGTGGAGAAGGTCCGAAGACATCCTTTCAGCAACAAACAGGAAATATGAAATCCCTCGAGCAGATAGGAGACAGGTAACACAGAGCAGTAAGTTTACAAATGCCCAGTGCTGTTTAAAACTAGCAGAAGCAATCAATTATGTGTGCTTTTCATAACATGATCATGTTCTGCATCTTAATAAGAGTTTTATCTGTTACAAGCAAACGGAGGATCCGAAATGCAGGAAGAGAGTAATACAGAAAGCAACAAGGCGAGCTTGATTCCAATTGTCCTTTACTACTATTCCAGAAGTTAGATTACACTGCGATAAACGACCTCATCACCAACAACAAAACCTAATCAACAACAGAAACCAAGATCTAACGAGCATCAACCACCAAAACCATAGAGTGTCCTCCCCTGCCTCTTGAGTGCATACACAACGTCCATCGCCGTCACCGTCCTTGATGCAACTAAACAGGGTATAATAGCTGAATCTCTCCGAAAGGCAATACAGAGTCACAGTTCAACCACAAACAGTAGCTCATTACACCATTCAACCCTACCCAGATAGTCGGAGCTCTCCGAATTCATCTATTTCCCATCATACCCCGCAACCTCTCCGTCCCCCTCAGGGCCCCCATTTCCTCCTCAACTAAATTCTATTTTTCCCCTTCTGCAGACATTCCCCATTTAACCCCCGCGCTCCCATTCTGTTGGAGACCCCCTTTTTTTTCATCTTGGTGCTTCTTCACCCATGCTTTCCCCCAAGTGTCTTCCAATTCTTCCTTCGTGATCAGTCTGGTCCTCAAAGGCTTCTTCCACCTCTGCACCAGCAGCCCGACCTCCTTCCTTCGTATTAACAGCCCATTTTATCTTCAAAACGTCAGCCCAGTCCTCCGCGCCAGCCCGGCCCTCCTTTAACTGACTCGTTTGAACGAGAAACGGTCCGTGACAGTTGTTCCCGCCTTGCCCAGCATCTAAATGCATCAGTCTTCCTCCTCGCGTGTTCCGTGTAGGTCACGGCGTCACGGATGTCGTTCTCCAGGAAGATCTTGAGGACACCCCGGGTCTCCTCGTAGATAAGGCCGCTGATTCGCTTCACGCCACCTCTCCTCGCCAACCGCCGGATAGCAGGCTTCGTTATACCCTGGATGTTGTCCCGGAGGACCTTCCGGTGGCGCTTCGCTCCGCCCTTGCCCAGACCCTTGCCGCCCTTCCCTCGCCCAGACATCTTCACTCGATTCGATCGGGGGAGATTTCAAGAGTCGTTTGCGATTTAGGGTTCTTAAAAGGCAAAATATACGATAATATCAAATACTATACCGAAACTTTCTGTTTTATCACTTTCTTTTTTTTGCTATACGATATTATCAAAAACTATAGGGTTGTAATTTTTTTTAGCCATTCTCCGACGGAATCCGTCCAATGGTTGATGTGGCTTGACGGAGTCCGTCCAGTCAGCTAATTTATTCCACGTAGTTGCCTTGAGGGTTAAATCCCCAAGTCCAGCAAGTCCCCATTTGCGAATCAACTGCCCGACTTCCCAAACCTTGAGAAAAATCCCAAATTTCTAACCCTAACCCTAAATCGACTGGCCGATTTCCCAACTTCGCAAATCAACGAGGAGCTAGGGTGGCGTGGTGGCTAGGACGGTGTGGTAGTGAAGGCCTTGCACAGAACAGCTAGAAAGAAAGGTGGAAGAAGGGAAGGAGGTGGTTCGGCAACAAGGTATGGCGACTCGTAACCGTAACCTCATTATAGTGTTTGTAGAGGTTCTGTTAAAAGTTATCGGGTTCGTTTTCTAACAGATATGACGACGAATCGCATTTCGTTCAATCTGCATTTGGGGGGGAGCATGCGTTTAGACGGTATGGGCTCGTATGATGGGGGTAGGGTAGTAAACGTACCTGATGTTGACACTGATCTTCTAGGATACTTCACATTAGTTGCCTTTGGAAAAGAATCTGGGCTTAGTAAGGTTGACATAATGTGGTATGTATATCCGAGAACCAGTTTGTCATTGGCCAGCAACATTCGTGACGATAAGGACGTGATGAACATGATTCTAAATGTAGATGTGCTGAAGTAGATATTTATATGGAAGGCGAGGAAAGTTGCGTTGGTGATTTTGCTGGTAATGAGCCAGAATCTAGTTATGATGTTGATCCGGCTGAATTGGTTGAGGATGAAGCAGAATGTAGGGGTGAAGTAGCTGGGGTAGGAGATGAACATGTAGAGGTTGAAGGGGATAGAATTAATGAGGCGGAGGATGAGGTTGGTCAGACAGAAGAGTCTGAATTTAGGGAAGAAACTGTCACGACTGTGGATGAGGTTGAGTCTGAATATGATAATAGCGATGAAGATATTGCCGATGGTGAGGATGATGGTTTAACAATAGGGGAAAGAAGAAAGAAATTGAAACAAGAGTTTAGTGTGTACAATCCAAACTGTGATCACAAGAGTCTAGAATGGAAAGCTGGGATATGTTTTGAAACACCTAGGCAGATGCATCGGGCTGTCCAACAGTATGCAATTGCGAATGGTTTTAACCTTAGATGGAAAAGAAGCACAAAAGATAGACAAGAAGCCATTTGTGTTAAGGGTTGTCCTTGGAGGTTATACGGGTCTTTTATTGGTAAGGACAACAACTTTGTGGTTCGTTATGTTTACAACGTGCACAAATGTTGTCGTAGTTTGAGTAACCGTCAAGCAACAAGAAAGTGGATTGCTAGTTGTTTAATGGACGGGAGCATTCGTAGGGCTGGTTTGAAGGCCCGTGAGATTCAGCAGGAATTAATGGAGAAGCATAGCCTAGAAATCCCCTTGATGACAATATACAAAGCAAGTTGGTTGACAGAAAAATTAGAAAATGGCAGCCTAGATGATCATTATAGGGATATCCGACCCTACATTAATGCTTTGAATATGAAATACCCTCAGTCTACATTTGAACTCGTCTGTGACTTGACTCTGTCCACTGGCTTGTACACAACGTTCAAAAGGTTGTTTGTTTGCTTTGATGCTTTGCGGATTGGTTTCATAAAAGGGTGTAGACCTTTTATTGGATTCGATGGAACATTTGTTAAGCATAAGTGTGGTGGGATTGTGTTAATTGTTGTTGGGCGTGATGAGAATGAAGGGATGTTTCCCATAGCATGGGCTGTGGTTGAAGGAGAGAACAATGATTCATGGACATGGTTTCTGGAGATATTGTTCAGATTGCTTGAGGTTGGTCTTGGTGACGGATTTGCTTGCTGATTAACTGGTTTGCTTGCTGAGCTAATACTAACAGAATGTTGTTTTCTATTTGTACAGGGTTTGCTTAATGCTATTGTTAATCTGGCGCCAAATGCTGAGCACAGAAATTGTGCGAGGCACATATACCAGCATTGGAAGGTCAAACACAGGGGCTTGTTCCTCAAAACATGTTTTTACAAGGCTATCAAAAGCACTAATGAGAAAGATTATGAAAATGCTCTTAGGGAAATGAGAGAAGGCCGTGATGGGATGCCTGGATCAGTTGAGGCTGTGGATGATTTCTTGAAACATGGCCCGCAACAGTTTTGTAAGGCATTTTTCCGAAAATCAAATAAGTGCTCAACTGTTACGAACAACATGTGTGAGACCTTCAATTCTTATATAATTGCTGCCCGAAGATTGCCTATCATTGATATGCTGGAAAGAATTCGCCGTTTGTTGATGGTACGTCAAGTTCAGAAAAAGAGAATAGCCAGTGGAAGCCATGATGCGTTGCTGCCAAACATTCGGAAGGAAATTGAAGCGCTTAAAGACAATTTAGGTCAGTATGTGGTGCAACCTTCACTGGCTGAACGCTTTGAGGTATCCCTGGCTTCTTATGACAAAGATAGGTACCTGGTCGATTTTGGTATAAGGTCATGTTCATGCAACTTTTGGGACCTATGTTGTTTTCCTTGCCTGCATGTTATTGCTTGTGTAAACTACATGAAAAGGCAAGTAGAGGACTATGTTGATGATTGTTACAAGATAGAATCGTATAAGAAGGCCTATGGACACATCTTGGAGCCTCTTGAAGGCGTTAAATTCTGGCCGCGAGATGATTTGCCTCCGATCAAGCCGCCGCCATACAGAAAACTTCCTGGAAGGCCAAAGAAGCACAATAGGAAAAAAAGTGTAATACCTCAAATTAACAAACCCAATACTCATTTCCCTTAAAATGGCCGAAGTCCAAACACAACTCAAAATTCAACCCACAAATCTAGTCCAACCCAAGGTGGAAGACTGACCCAGTCCAAGACATCATCAGCACGCCCACCAGCCCTCAGCAGCCAAACTAAGACAGGCTCTGAGGGTGACAGAGACAGCCCTCAGATCAAGAAGCAAACGTCAGCTAACCTGCTGCACCGCCCCGACTCTCTCCCCCTCAAACCCCTCAACTCACCGCAGGCTATCACCTGTAGCCGTGATAGTCTTCTGGAGCAATGATGGCCTTCCTATTTGAGAGGGGTGCCGGATAAGGGGGGGAGCCTTCCATAAGAAGAAAGGGCAGGAGATTCATTCAAAAGAAGAGAGGGGGGGAAATAACCAGGGAGGGAGGAGCTTCTTCTAATCTTCTCCCTCCATCTCCATTTCTCTCCAGGGTAGCAGCGGTCGTCTTCCATCTGTTCAGAACCAAGGGATCACTTCTCACCTGTCCTGAACCAAGGTAACCGGACATGTGATGCGATGGAGCCCCCTTTTGATGATCAACCCAAGCGGAGCACACCATGACAGCAGCGTGGAGGAGGTCGCACTCCAAGCTGCAAACAGCTTCAACCCCGTTGGATGTCTCAGCAGGAATACACAGGAATTTTAGTTGCGGCGGACTCCAGCTTCCCCAGACGCAGCGACATCGACGATGATCTTTGACGGCAGCTCCAGCCTCATCAACCGCCATTAGTGACAACGAGCGTTCTCCATGGCAACAACGACGGGAGATGACCACGAAGGCAGACAAACCAGCCCAGATATGTCCTGCTGCAACCCCAACTCCTCTCGTGAAGCAGCTGCTCCTCGGATGATCCACGCCCGCCTTCCTCTGCCGAACCCGGGATTGTCAAAACCCACCTCCCGAAGCCTCGTGGCTCCGTGGAGGATTCTTTTATTACTAATGTTTTGCCTTACCTGTACAGGCTTTCCACAGCTACAGCGGATACGAACGCTCCTGCCACGATCCAACCCACAGCGAGCCTCCTCCGTCTCAGCCTTCCAACAGCCGCGGCAGTTCCCCTGGCGACCAGCCCGGCCGCTGTAACTCATTCCAGCAAGTTGCAGCAACAAGCCGCAGCGACCATTCCAGCCGCTGCGACCTATCCCAGCAAGTCGCGGCCGTCCCAGCAAGTCGCAGCGCCCGTTCCAACCGCTGCGACCTGTCCCAGCACGTCGCAGCGCCCGTTCCCGCCGCTGCGACCTGTCCCAGCAAGTCGCAGCGCCCGTTCCAGCCGCTGCGACCTGTCCCAGCAAGTCGCAGCGCCCGTTCCAGCCGCTGCGACCTATCCCAGCAAGTCACGGCTGTCCCAGCAGGTCGCGGCGACCATTCCAGCCGCTGCGGATTATCCCAGCGAGTCGCGGCCGTCCCTGCAAGTCGCGGCGACCATTCCAGCCGCTGCGACCTATCCCAGCAAGTCGCGGCCGTCCCAGCAAGTCGCAGCGCCCGTTCCAGCCGCTGCGACCTATCCCAGCAAGTCGCAGCGACCATCCCAGCCGCTGCGACCTATCCCAGCAAGTCGCAGTGCTCGTCCCAGCCGCTGCGACCTATCCCAGCAAGTAGCAGCAACCCGAGCAAGTTGCAGCTACCAGTCCAGCTGCAGCAGCGACTCTAGCAGTCGCAACAACCGTCTCTGCAGCTTCAGACCGACTTGGCGTAACATTGGCATCTTCCTCTATTTTGCATGTAAATACTGAGGAATTTACTACCAAGGAACATCATCTTCCGACGACGCGGACGATCGATATCAACGGGCTCACAACGCCCCGTAAGTATCGCTCTTATCTCATTAAGTCTTAATTATTCGTTTCGATTTAAATTAGGACTTTCTGACCACTTCTTTATTTTTCTTTGCATGTACATCGAGTATCTAATCTCGGAAGATCAACTTCAAAATTTCGAAGATTAACTCGAAGGCGCGTGTATCAAACCGCGTGGATCCACCCCGGCCTAAAAACCGTGGGTTCAAAGGTTTAAAGCGGCCCCAAACTCAATCAAAGGTACAAAGGGGAGGTGCGGGCCTCCCCGAATTTTTATTCAATCCACTTGTAACGGATTGCGAACCCAAGTGTATAGGCTCGCAATCACCGCCATTCCCCGTCCTTTTGATCTAAATAATTGTTTGTGATTGCGCGTATGCTTAGGCTTTAGGTTTTGCGTCGCATGATTGGTTTTAATCAAACAAACCTAAATTCGGGTCCAACACCCGTTAAAACGTCGATAAAAGTCCGGCCTACTCCCGGATCGGGCCCAACACCCGTCAATCAAAAGTTAAACTTTTTTGGACAAATCGCCACCCTTTCGCATGTTTTAGATTACAAAGGTTAGTAAATAGGAATCCCCGAACCCAACTCTGATTTTTCCGACTTAAAATCACATTTTTAAACTAAGTCGGTGGCGACTCCGAATAATTTACCAAAGCTAAACATTACCCTCTTTTCGGAGCCATTTAGGATGAGGTGACGGCAGACCGAGCCACTCCTTGAGCCTTCCCCGAAATTCGCGAGCGAGGTCTTAACGCAGCCTTTCGCTCGCCACCTTTAGGGAACTGGAGATGGTTGGCGAAACGTCCCGCAGTCCCGTTCGCGAATCAAGGGAAAGCCCAACCCCGGGTCCCTTTTCCGCAGCGTCTGGCGTTCGAGCCGGAACGTCGACCGGATTAGGCCTCGGGGGAGCGGGCCCAGATCCTCGGGTTGCCCGAACCGCAGCGCGCGTGCTAGGCCGGAGGGCGTGCGTACATCCTGGATGGCGACTCCGCTGGGGACACTCCGCATGTGGATTCCTATCGAAAACCTTTTTACCACATGCGGAGGGAGTTATTTGTTTTCGCATGTACTTGATTGGCTCGGTGCCCTTTGTATGATCTTCTATCCGTGTTTGTTTACCGTTTTTTTTAGGCATACATAGGTAAGTCCCTATACCCGGGACTAGGATCTTTAGGGGGTCACCGAAAGGCACGGCCTCGCTGCTTTCTGCGGCTTGTAGGCTATGGACCGGGACCCGCCTCCCTTAGTCCGAGGGAGGTCTTAGAAACCTTTATCCGAGTCTAGAATTGATTGCCCACTACAGGTACCAGACGCCTCACGTACATTTGTCTATTAGTAAGTGACTGCTACATGTGCAGGGACAGGGCAGGTATGTTTTGTATGCAATAAACTGTGACACTAAATCTGTTCATTTTGCAGCGGTTTGGGTTGGTCACATGGGGGTTTCCAAATTCCTTTTCTCCCTTCCCTTACTCCTTTTACCGCTTTAATGCATCCATAGACATTCATAACAGCATGAATGCATTTCAATCTACAAACGTTCTTGTAATAACATGCATTCTGTTTTACTTGAACACGATTGCGCAAATCGCATGCCAAATCATACTTGGATTAGGGATTGGAATGTTATCATCTCCGAGTGACACCCTATTATGCAGGAAGATTTCATGGAGCCCATCTCATTGCGACAGAAAAATATGCCTAACGCCGATCATCTCCACCAGTGGCTGCCGTTGCTGAGGCCATCCGAACTCGAGTTCGTGCAGTCCAAGCTCAAGGGGCTCTTCCACCTCATGCATCTGGAGTTGGACTGGGCTCTCCTGCAGAACCTGGTGGCGCGCTGGGATCCAGACGCCTTCGTCTTTCGCTTCGGGGACTTGAAGTTGGCGCCGCTCTACGAGGAGTACATCAACCTCGCCGAGATGCCCCACCGCACAGGGATACTGCCCCTGCCTCGGATCGACAAACCGAAGGAGTACATAGCGAAGCTTCTTCAGATATCATCGGCAAGTGTTCCCGGGCTCTTCATAGGAGAAGGCCAAGGATCGGCACGAGCGTTCATCCTGCTATTCGTCGGGACGATACTGTACCCGCAGAATGAGAAGACAATCAATAGGCGAGCCGTCTACATCACCAAAGCCATTTTGGAAGGTGCTCCTTTCCTGCCCAACATGATTGGAGAAACCAACTTCAGCCTCACCAACATTGTGCGTGAGGCCAGGCGAGGAGTTCGCAACCACCGAATGACCTTCTGTCCAGCCCTACTGCAGGTGTGGTTCTACACACATCTCGGGATCACAGGAGAAGCCTTCACAAGAGAGCACACACCGGGACTGCTGGCCCGCATCGTGGGGCGTGCCCGTCTTCCCATATGCACCTTTGTTGGAGTCGACGCTCTATTCCGTTCTCTGGAGCCTGCTGACTTCTATCAGAGAGCCCCCTGCTTCGACACGGATGATGCCATCATTTCCTCGACGGACGAATACTTCATTCCAATCATGGGGTTCGGAGGCACTTTCTACTACGTGCCATTTCAAGTCCGACACCAGCTGGGATTGACTCCGAGGACCAGAGCACCACCACAGCAGCTCTTCTGACCGCTCAGCCTCGATGACAAAGTGATCAAGACAGCACTCCAGAGGGTGATCGCGCACATCTCCCGCACATGGATGACCCCCACGAAGGAAATATGCGAGCTTCTACCAGAACCCGAGGAGGAGGATCGCGCAGCTCAGTCCCAGCGCTTCTGATGGAAGCGTCACGCTCAGTGGGATCGCACCTGATCGACATCGTCGTCACGCAGCTATCGGGCCTGCGAACCCATTCTATCTTTCATTTCAGTTGATTGTGTTTTAACTTTTACGGAGATGTTGAACTTGTTCGTCTCTATCTAATTCGTTTCTTTTGGGGTTAAATTCGTGTGAGAACAATCCGATCCCTACATTAGACGCATCATGCATCACTACATATCATGCATCCATGGCATCACTGCTTGATGTTGATCGGATTTTCATTTGTTTTGAACAAAGGTACTGAGCAATAGCTCCATACCGAAAGCGCCCCAAATAGCGTGCCATCCGAGCAGTGATGGCTGAAGCTTCGGCAGGACAAGCACCGACTCCCATGGTCTTGTCTCCGGCAACAGAAGAAGAGATAGCCCCGGCTGCCGGAGTCACCATTGTCGTCCCGTCACCCGCCGCCATCGATTTCTCGACCGCGATGGAAGCCTCCTCACCTTTCCCAATGTTCGCCTTCCCGTCGTTGCCCCAGACTATCTTCACTACCGAGCAACCCTCAGATGGGAGGACCTCACCGATATACGTTCCACCCGCTGGTTGCGTCAACAGTGCCGTCGGTGATGTCGTCAGCTGATCTACTGGCGGCAGCTCCCCTCAATTCCACCTCAAACATACTGGCCCAAGGTGCCGGCTCTCCTTCACTAGGAGATAAGGTGGAGTCTCTCACAGCCGAGCTCTCTTCTTTGAAGATGATGATGGCTGAACTTCTCCAACGACAGCTAGCAGCCACCCCTGCTCCTGCCACCTCCCGAAATCCCCACCTTCCTCCTGTCACGCCAGGACCCCAAACATCAACATACCCATTCCATCCTAACCTAAACATTTCACCAAACTACCTCCCTATAATCCGATCATGCCCGGATCCGCTACCTCCACAAGTGTAGCACCTTTATCTAAACCGTACATGAGTGGGCCACCCCTTTCCCTTCCCACGCCTCAGCCATATCTGCCTCCATACTACCCTCAACCAACATCCCAAGGGCCAACTCCCTACCTCCCAATGTCTTACGGGCCAACTCCCCACACCCACACTCAAACAACCGGGCCAACTCCCTACCCTCAAACAACCTTCACACCTCTCGCATTCAGAATTTCTCAACCGATTGCCACCCCTTCAGTTTCGCATGTGGAACCAGCCTTGCCAAGCCCACGAACCCGTAATGCAGCGATCGTCGACGAGTTATTTGGCGAGCAACAACAGACCAGCGCTTTCGAGACAAGGCTCGAGGCTAGGATTGCCTCAATGCAGCAAGAAGAGGCTCGCCGCATGGCAAAGTTGGAAGAGCGCCTGAACGCCATCCAGGGGTATCGGGCACACAATTGGGAGTACGCTAACTACCAGATCCCTCAGATTCAAGTCCCGCCAAAGTTCAAGATGCCCGAATTTGAGAAATTCCGTGGAAATGGCTGCCCGGAACTACATCTCAAGCACTTCTGCCACAAGATGGCAGTATATCCAGCAGACGATAAATTTCGCATCGCCATGTTCCAAGAGAGTTTGGCGGAATCAGCGCTGCACTGGTACTACACCAAGGATGTTAGCCAGTACACAACGTTCAAAGACTTGGCCCTTGACTTCCTCAACTACTACAGCTTTAATGTTGAGATGGCGCCTACAATCTCGGATTTGCGGAAATTGAAGAGATACCGCACCGAAGACGTTAAACAGTTTGCCTACCGGTTCAGGCATATCGCGTCACAGATAAAGCCGGTGCTTACAGAAAGGGAACTCATCGACGAATTCCTCCAGCTGATTCCCCGTGAATACATGCCCTACATGATCGGGCAAACATTCTCCACCTTCGCTCAAGCAGTCATCAATGCGGACAAACTTGACGGGGTAAATCGAGAAGGGCTAATCCCTTCCCCTTCAGCAAAACCGGCAGTGAAGCCTAGGCCCAAGGAGCTTATTGCAACTGCTGAGCAGAACAGGCAGTCGATGAGGGCAACACCACCCCCAACCTCATACGCGCCAAGGACATATATCGCAGCCGCGCTCAGGCCCCCATCCCCGGCAACAACTCGTTTTAGACCCCCTGTCAACATGGCGGGACAACAGCAGCCAAGGTCTGCACAAATGGAGCGTCCACGACGGAGGCTAGAGGACTTGACCCCAACGCCCGATCCCCTGGATGTTATGTTTGTCCGATTGAGGGACATGGGTTTCATCAAACCCGTTGAAGCCAAAGCAACCAACCCCTCCTCGTTCGGATACAACCCCAAGGCGGTGTGTCAGTACCACTCAGGAGCAGCAGGGCATGACACCAAAGATTGCATCGCCTTGAAGTTCAAGATTCAAAATCTGTTGGACGAAGGAGCCATTACATTTTCTGCGCCTGCGGCTGCCCCAAATGTTAAGAGCAATCCTCTTCCTGAGCATGTGAATTATATCGGGGCAAATTTCTTCTCAGTTTTAGCCGAACAGGAAGAAGAGGTGAACATGTATGAATACGAGTACGCACCCTCAAGGAGTGTCAACGACATAAGCGCCGGTCATAGTCGAGGCCGAGGCCGCAGCCGAGGTCGAGGAAGAGGTCGTGCGCCCCAGTCCAGCAGAAGTGTTCAGCCCACTATCCTGCCGGATGGATTTACATTAGTTCCCCCTCGGCGGCCAAGGACGCCCTATGTTTATATTTCGTTGGGATCAGCACAACCTGAAGCGTGTCAGACAGAATCATCGCCTGCAACGGAACCAAGGATTCCGGTCGTGATGGGACCTACCTGCACGTCTCTCAGCCCAGAAGTTGAATTAATTACCCGCTCCGGAAGGGTAGTGCTAGCCCCTGAAGCCTCGTCTCCAGCCGAATCTTCGAAGCCCAAGGCGCCTTCAAACGAGCAAATCCGCAAGGTGATTTATACGGTGAAGGGAAGCGACTACGATATAGTCGAGCAGCTCCGAAAACAGCCAGCCCAAATCTCACTATTCGACCTCATCCATTCATCTGACAAGCACAGGGAGATGTTGGAGAAGTTTCTAGCCGAGGTACATGTGCCAGAGCAGGTTGAAGTCGCGGCGTTAGATGCGTACATGAGCAGCATGCTGGCGAAAAACATAATTACCTTCTCGGAAGACGATCTACCGGAACAGGGGCCGGATCACAACAACGCTCTCTTCATCACGCTCAAGTGTCGTGACACCACCATCTCCAAGGTTCTCATCGATTGCGGGTCAGGGGTTAATATCATCCCGTTGGCGGTAGCTCAAAAGCTCAGCATCAACTTGGAGAAGCTTTCACAATCCGGCTTAACTATTCGGGCTTTCGACGGTGCGAAGCGGCAGGCCCATGGGGAAGTTACGTTGGACATCAAAGTTGGGCCAACCCTCTTCTCTACCCAATTCCAGATTCTGGAGACTACGGGGTCCTTCAACATGTTGCTGGGGCGTCCATGGATTCACCAAGCTGGGGCAGTTCCCTCAACGCTTCATCAGATGATTCGATTTTCCTCATATGGCAAGCTCATCACCGTCCGGGGAGAACATTCAATGGAGCTTTGCCACGAGATTGACATGCCATACGTTGGAGAGACAACCGAAGAGCCATCAACAATACAGACCTTGGAAATGGTCAACATGTGAGACGCGAATACAAATCGGATCCTTTGATGACAACATCAGTGTCGCAAAGGAATTCCTTCGACATGGGTATCAACCGGGCCAAGGACTCGAAATCAAAGGACAAGGGATCGTCTATCCGATCACTATCCCAGCTCCGGCAGGGACTACTGGACTCGGGTTCACTCGCAAAATGCAGCGCAAACAGGGCAATCACACCAGTAACAAGTCAGCCATCCGTTTCGTCCGTTCATCTGCGGCGACAATGGAAGGCGAAATCCTGTCGGAGAAGCTGGAGAATGTGAAGATTCGGAGCGATGAAGAAATCGAGGGCAAGCGGACGACTGTTGAACATGTCAATGTCATCCAAGTGAATATTGGGCTCGGTCATAGGCATCGATCTCGCAGGCGGGCTCCCTCCTTACCTCATAACGTCGCCATTCCCCGGAATCAAATGCAGGCACATTTTCAGCAAGCCGGAGCACCGTACTTTCGAGCTCCAGTGGTGCCAATGCTGCCCAGGACGCCTCCAAGGTTCGAAGCGCCTCCTCCGAACAGGCGCTTGGATTCTCCTACCACTAGCGAAGGAGCGGAGGAGAAGGAATACGAGAAGACCAGGACACAAGAGTCCGAAGAAGAAGTTTGTATGATGGAAGCGTCGACCCTGGCCGAGTCAGACATGCCTCTCGACGGGTGAAACTTTCCATCTTTACTTTTATGCACTTAGATAGATGGAATCTAGGGTAGGTTACCTTGCTACATTCTGGTCGCGGACTAGCAAGGTTGTTTATATGCAACGCCAAGGTTGTTTATATGCAACGCGACCCCTAGGCAGTACCTAGGGCGTTTGTGGGATCGGGCCGCTGATGATCAGGGCGAATCTAAGGAAACGACGAGGGACCCGCTGAGTCCTGATCCCATAACATTTTCTTTTGGTCATAAGCGCATGCCTTATTGTCGCATGAAACGATATTTCGAATGATTCATTTCAATGCATCACTCTGATTTCTGTTCCTTTTCAGGAACGGCGCTTCGGGTACACCCGAGAACACCCCTGAACAAGATGGAGAAGCAGTAGACGACCCCAAATCCATAGAAGGATACTATGGCTTGGAACAAGGTCTTCAACGACATGAAGAACCAAAGGACATCACACTGCAGAGGCCGGTTTCAATCAACATCGGAACTCAAGATGACCCCAAAGAATTGTTCGTCGGCGCAGACTTGTCAAAGGATGAAACTGAAGACATCACCAACTTACTCAAGGAATTCTCTGACGTCTTCGCTTGGTCGTACACAGACATGCCGGGATTAGATTCGGAGATTGTGGAGCACAAGATTCCTACAGACCCGTCAGTTCATCCTATAAAGCAGAAGCAACGCCGGTATAAGCCCGAACTAGCCCTTGCCATCAAGGAAGAAGTGGATAAGCTGCTGAGGGTCAACTTTATCGAAGTGTCTACCTATCCACAATGGGTTGCCAACATAGTCCCTGTCATCAAGAAGAACGGGAAGGTCCGAGTCTGCGTCGACTACCGCGACCTCAACAAGGCGAGTCCCAAGGATGACTTTCCACTCCCGCACATCGACCTTTTGGTGGACAATACCGCTGGATTCAACAGATTCTCTTTCATGGATGGATTCTCCGGTTACAATCAGATTCGCATGGTCGAAGAAGACAAAGAAAAGACAACCTTCACAACGCCCTGGGGCACGTTCTGTTATCGAGTCATGCCTTTTGGACTCAAGAATGCTGGGGCAACTTATCAATGTGCTATGGTGGTTTTATTTCATGATATGATGCATCGCGAAATTGAAGTCTTACGTCGACGATATGATTGCCAAGTCCAAGGAAGATGAAAACCACACTGTTATTCTCCGGAAGCTATTTGAACGGCTTCGTAAGTACAAGCTGCGCCTCAACCCCGCCAAATGCGTGTTTGGAGCAACTTCGGGCAAACTTCTTGGTTTCGTTGTCAGTAACAAGGGCATTGAGATTGATCCTGATAAAATCGAAGCAATTCATGATCTCCCAGCTCCAAGGTCAGTCAAAGAGATCCGCGGCTTCATGGGTCGTGTTAACTACATCAGACGGTTCATCTCCAACCTAGTTGACACATGCAAACCACTGTTCAAGAAATTAAGGAAAGACGTCAAATTTGAGTGGGACGATGATTGCAAGATCGTATTTGAGCAGATTAAGACGTATTTGATAGAACCACCAGTTCTTATCTCGCCAAAGCCGGGGCATCCTCTCACGCTCTATCTCACCGTCAGGGAAGAATCATTTGGAGCCATGCTCGCCCAACAATTGCCAGGTGCCAAGGAGCACGCGATTTACTACCTTAGCAAGAAATTTACAGATTGTGAGTCAAGATACACAACTTCTGAGCGTACCTGCTGCGCACTCATTTGGGTTCTCCACCGACTCCGACAGTATACTCTGCACTTTGAGATCCTATTAGTGTCCGAGAATGACCCACTCAAATATCTCTTCGATAAGCCAACACTGATGGGGAGAGTATCAAAGTGGCAATTGCAGCTCGCCGAATTCGACATTCGACTCCACTCCACGAAGTCAGTCAAGGGGAGAACAATCGCTGATCACATCACTGAATATCCGGGAACGGATGATTCATCTTTGGAAATCGGACTACCAGATGAGAACATCTTGCTCATGGAACAAGGACCAAGGTGGAAGATGTACTTCGACGGTGCAGTTAATTCCTCAGGATCGGGAATAGGAGCTGTGGTAATCTCCGCAGATGGACAATATTACCCAACAGCCGCCAAAGTCACCTTTCCCTGCACGAACAACATAGCTGAATATGAAGCGTGCATCCTCGGCCTACTTCGTGCACTCGACATGCGGGTTAAGCTCCTCGACGTTCATGGAGATTCGGCACTCATCATCTCCCAAACAAATGGAGCATGGCGCACTCGGGACCCAAAGCTCATTCCATATCAGGATTATCTACAAACACTAATTAGACAATTTACTGATATTGAATTTAATTATCTCCCACGAACTGATAATCGATTTGCTGATGCTCTTGCAGTGCTCGCCTCAATGATTCCGTTGGCTGGAGAAATGGACATTGAACCCTTGCGCATCAATATTGCTGATGATCCAAGCTGCATGCATATTGAGCAGAGTCAGCCCGAGGATTCCCTGCCTTGGTTCACGGACATCAAGAATCATTTACAATCAGGAGGATTTCCCCAGAATAGCACGGGGAAAGAACGCAAGTTCATCCGGAGGATAACAAGATGTTATTTTCTAGACGGTGATACCTTGTACAAAAAATCCTTCATGACGGCTCTCATGCGATGCGTCACCAAGCAAGAAGCTGAAGCCCTCATTGTCGAAGTCCATGAAGGAGTTTGCGGACCCCACATGAACGGATACGCTCTCGCCCAGAAAATCTTGCGACAGGGGTATAATTGGCTCACAATGGAAGCCGATTGCATCAAATATGTCAAAGCATGTCACAAGTGTCAGATTTACAGCGACAAGGTACATGTGCCTCCAACAAGACTTTACCCACTATTTGAACCATGACCATTCTCGATGTGGGGCATGGATGTGATCGGGCCCATTAATCCCAAGGCATCCAACGGACATCGATTCTTGCTGGTTGCAATCGATTACTTCACCAAATGGATTGAAGCACAATCCTTCAAAGAAGTCACGGCAAATAACGTTGTGCGTTTCATGAGGGCGAACATCATCGCCAGATATGGAGTTCCAGAGCTATTGATCATAGACAATGGTTCAAACTTCAATAGCAAACTAATGGAATCCCTATGCACGGAATTTCGAATCAAGCATCTCAACTCTTCACCGTACCGTCCACAAATGAACGGTGCAGTCGAAGCCGCCATCAAAAATATGAAGAAGATTCTTCAGAAGACAGCAATTACATATCGCGATTGGCACGAGAAGCTCCCTTTCGCATTACTCGCCTACAGAACGACGATGCGCACTTCGACTGGGGCAACTCCCTTCGAGCTCGTCTATGGCACTCAAGCAGTCATTCCAGCAGAGGTCAAATTACCGACTCTCAGGATATCATCCCAAAGCAACATGACAGAAGAAGAGAAGGCCAATCATCAACTCGCCCACCTCAACTTCATTGATGAGAAACGACTTGCCGCAGCTCACCATATGCAATGCTACCAACAACGCATGTCTAGAGCATTCAACAAAAGGGTCAAGCCAATCAGGTACAGACCAGGTGACCTCGTTCTTAAAAGAATCTTACCGAATGTTAGGGATCCACGAGGAAAATTTGCTCCAAACTACGAAGGACCGTTCGTCGTCAAGTACGCCTTCTCGGGAGGAGCAACCATCTTAGCAAAAATGGATGGAGGAGAACTGCCACAAGCAATTAACGCAGATGCTCTCCGACGATATTACACCTGAATGGTATCCAGGTCTCAAGTCGGACTTTTGAGACGATATCTGTCAGCTGAATTCTTTTACACCTCGAAAAGTCACTCAGGATAAAGAAGGCTGACATCAGGAAAAAGGGAGAAATACACAATCATTCTTCTCTTCATTCAAGTTAAGCGAAATTACATGAACACAATTCGTTTACGTCCTTTGTCTCGTGGGCAGGTACAAGAGCTCCTCACACGAATGGTACATAACTCCCATGACAAAGGCGAGGGTGGCAGGGTGGCAAAGCTTCAAGCCAAGTTCTAGTAGCAAATTCGTCAGACCTTCGATTCCATCGGACGAGGACGCAATGACGAAACCATGCGAAAAGGAAGTACCAAAATTCTACTTCGCCTTTCATATAAATGAAGTTACACGAGCAAACTTCTTTCTTACTCTAACAGAAACAAGTTACAAGAATTTTCTTGTTTCTAACCATCTGTTTGGTAGGTACATGCACATCCTTACACAACAGACATCAAGCAAGAGTAGCAATTTTGTCAGACCTTAGATTCCATCGGACAAAGATGCATTGATGAAATCACACAAAAAAGGGAAGTATCAAAACTCTACTTCGCCTTTCATACAAATGAAATTACGTGAACAAATTTCATTCTTACTTTGAAAGAAAAAAAGTCACATGAGCTCACTTGTTGTCTGTCCTTTGCCTAACATAGGCACATGAACATCCTCTATTATGGACAAAGGCGCGGGCGGTTGGGTGGAAAATTTCGAACCAAAGCTTCGAGATTGCCTTTGTCGTCATTATCGATGATCATACCAAAAGGGAGTATCATTTACATTTGCTCTCTAACGGAATTCTTGTCATTCCTCAGATAGAGTCAGAACGACCATTGAGATGGGCATATCCATCTCAACTCCCCAGCGGACATTTTGCTTCATCTCCCCAAGCGAGAATCAAAGCAACGGAGCGGATGGTAGAGGGGAAGTCGTTCCGAGTTCAGTCTAAAAAAGACATAGAACGCAAGAGTGCACAAGAGCACCACAGAGGTTTGAGTATCTAAACCTGTTCATTTCTTAAGCATTTGTGTGCCCAATTGCATATAATTTGAAATCTTTGATAATAAGAATGTTTCTGGGCGAGAGTGGATAAGGCAAACCTATTCCTAAACACTTACCCAGAGTGATGAGCGTAAATACTGTGAGGATTCATACACGAGCGTTCAGATGGATGACGAATCCTTTGACAAAAGATGCTCTAAACCGGGATGAGATCGAGTATTTCTTCTCTGCCCCAAACACGAAACATCAACCATTGCTAGCCCCCTTTCGAGCCAAAGTGGAAGTTTTGTACACAAACTACACCTAACGAGTCCAAGGACCGCCTCACATCGAGGTTAAAATGGAGATTTTGTAGCTAGAAACCGGAAGCAACGGATCGTAGAGGCTACACTTCCTTAAGATTCAAGCAAAGAGGCATCATCGACAGTTAAGCCCACCAGTTGAATCGTTCCTAAAGACCGAGCTACTCAAAGTGCTTCTCAAAAGACATGAATTCCAAGGAAAATTATCAGAAAACAAAGTGGAGCAAATCTCCGCAATTCAACAAAGAAAAGAAAGAATCAGCACAAAGACCAAAGTGTTTAAGCGAAAGCGCAAAAATAAAAATCAAAAGAGCAATAAGTAAAGCACCGGGGCCAACATTGGTGGTCGCAAAAGCAAAGGTGCTACTCTTTCAAACAAGTCAAAGACAAGCCTTCCCCAAAGTGGATTGTGCACACCTACCAGTTATTCATCTCCAACAAAACATGTCGACTGGTAAGTTGTCTGAAAGATTGAGAATTTGTTTGAATGGTGGAACCTCTACGATCCAATAACTTCCGATGAGGTCCTTAAACTCTTTCTTTCAAACAACTGATTTAAGCTTTCAATTTAAAGGCCTTATGCCAAAACCGCATTACAATCCAAGTAAAGACTCCTTTGACCGGTACATGAGCATCCAAGTCAAAGTAATTCCAAAATCCAACTGAAATGGCTTTCAGAAATGAGAGTAAAACACGAGAGAAATCAGAAAACCTTCTCTGCCCTCGCTTAAAAACATGCTTTTAAGCAGAAAGCAGAACGAAGCATAATGTGCATGTACATATAGCTATTTTTTATTTTCGTTGTGACTAATGATTTCCTTGATAAGTTTCTAGGAAGCATGTCGGCCACGAATAATTTGAGGTATTGACGATATCCTTGTGAAAGAATCTTTCCAGATTCTTTCCCAAGGAGGGGCAAACTGTAATACCTCAAATTAACAAACCCAATACTCTTTTCCCTTAAAATGGCCGAAGTCCAAACACAACTCAAAATTCAACCCACAAATCCAGTCCAACCCAAGGTGGAAGACTGACCCAGTCCAAGACATCATCAGCAAGCCCACCAGCCCTCAACAGCCAAACTAAGACAGGCTCTGAGGGTGACAGAGACAGCCCTCAGATCAAGAAGCAAACGTTAGCTAACCTGCTGCACCACCCCGACTCTCTCCCCCTCAAACCCCTTAAACTCACCGCAGGCTATCACCGGTAGCCGTGATAGTCTTCGGGAGCAATGATGGCCTTCCTTCTTGAGAGGGGTGCCGGATAAGGGGGGGCCTTCTATAAGAAGAAAGGAGAGGAGCACACACAAAAAAGGAGAGAGAGAGAGATTCATTCGCAAGAGGGGGGGAAATAACCAAAAGGAGCTTCTTCTAATCCTCCATCTCCATTTTCTCTCCAGGGTAGCAGCAGTCGTCTTCCACCTGTCCAGAACCAAGGGATCACTTCTCACCTGTCCTGAACCAAGGTAACCGGATATGTGATGCGATGGAGCCCCCTTTTGACGATCAACCCAGGCGGAGCACACCATGACAGCAGCGTGGAGGAGGTCGCACTCCAACCTGCAACAGCTTCAACCCCGTTGGGTGTCTCAGCAGGAATACACGGGAATTTTAGTTGCGGCGGACTCCAGCTTCCCCAGACGCAGCGACATCGACGATGATCTTTGACGGCAGCTCCAGCCTCATCAACCGCCATTAGTGACAACAAGCGTTCTCCATGGCAACAACGACGGGAGATGACCACGAAGGCATACAAACCAGCCCAGACATGTCCTGGTGCAACCCCAAATCCTCTCGTGAAGCAGCAGCTCCTGGGATGATCCATGCCCGCCTTCCCCTGTCGAACCCGGGACTGTCAAAACCCACCTCCCGAAGCCTCGTGGCTCCGCGGAGGATTCTTTTATTACTAATGTTTTGCCTTACCTGTACAGGCTCTCCTCAGCTGCAGCGGATACGAACGCTCCTGCCACGATCCAACCCACGGCGAGCCTCCTCCGTCTCAGCCTCCCAGTAGCCGCGGCAGTTCCCCTGGCGACCATCCCAGCCGCTGTAACTCATTCCAGCAAGTTGCAGCAACAAGCCGCAGCGACCATTCCAGCCGCTGCGACCTATCCCAGCAAGTCGCAGCGCCCGTTCCAGCCGCTGCGACCTATCCCAGTAGGTCGCAGCGAGCCCAGCAAGTCGCAGCGCCCGTTCCAGCCGCTGCGACCTGTCCCAGCAAGTCGCAGCGCCCGTTCCAGCCGCTTCGACCTATCCCAGCAAGTCGCGGTTGTCCCAGCAGGTCGCGGCGACCATTCCAGCCGCTGCGGATTATCCCAGCGAGTCGCGGCCGTCCCAGCAAGTCGCAGTGCCCGTTCCAGCCGCAGCGACCTATCCCAGGAAGTCGCAGCGACCCGAGCAAGTCGCAGCGACCGGTCCAGCCGCTGCAACCCATCCCAGCAAGTCGCAGCGACCATCTCAGCCGCTGCGACCTATCCCAGCAAGTCGCAGTGCTCGTCCCAGCCGCTGCGACCTATCCCAGCAAGTAGCAGCAACCCGAGCAAGTTGCAGCTACCAGTCCAGCTGCAGCAGCGACTCTAGCAGTCGCAACAACCGTCTCTGCAGCTTCAGACCGACTTGGCGTAACATTGGCATCTTCCTCTATTTTGCATGTAAATATTGAGGAATTACTACCAAGGAATGTCATCCTTCGACGACGCGGATGATCGACATCAACGGGCTCACAACGCCCCGTAAGCATCGCTCTTATTTCATTAAGTCCTAATTATTCATTTCGATTTAAATTAGGACTTTCTGACCACTTCTTTATTTTTCTTTGCATGTACATCGAGCATCTAATCTCGGAAGATCAACTTCAAAATTCCGAAGATTAACTCGAAGGCGCGTGTATCAAACCGCGTGGATCCACCCCGGCCTAAAAACCGTGGGTTCGAAGGTTTAAAGCGGCCCCAAACTCAATCAAAGGTACAAAGGGGAGGTGCGGGCCTCCCCGAATTTTTATTCAAATCCACTTGTAACGGATTGCGAACCCAAGTGTATAGGCTCGCAATCACTGCCCTTCCCCGTCCTTTTGATCTAAGTAATTGTTTGAGATTGCGCGTATGCTTAGGCTTTAGGTTTTGCGTTGCATGATTGGTTTTAATCAAACAAACCTAAATTCGGGTCCAACGCCCGTTAAAACGTCGATAAAAGTCCGGCCTACTCCCGGATCGGGCCCAACACCCGTCAATCAAAAGTTAAACTTTTTTGGACAAATCGCCACCCTTTCGCATGTTTTAGAATACAAAGGTTAGTAAATAGGAATCCCCGAACCCAACTCTGATTTTTCCGACTTAAAATCACATTTTTAAACTAAGTCGGTGGCGACTCCGAACAATTTACCAAAGCTAAACATTACCCTCTTTTCGGAGCCATTTAGGATGAGGTGACGGCAGACCGAGCCGCTCCTTGAGCCTTCCCCGAAATTCGCGAGCGAGGTCTTAACGCAGCCTTTCGCTCGCCACCTTCAGGGAACTGGAGATGGTTGGCGAAACGTCCCGCAGACCCGTTCGCGAATCAAGGGAAGGCCCAACCCCGGGTCCCCTTTCCGCAGCGTCCGGCGTTCGAGCCGGAACGTCGACCGGACTGGGCCTCGGGGGAGCGGGCCCGGATCCTCGGGTTGCCCGAGCCGCAGCGCGCGTGCTAGGCCGGAGGGCGCGCGTACAAAAAGCAAGGAGGAAGAGCCTAAAGTTTCATCCCAGCCACAAGGGGTTTCCAAGATGTCCAAAAAAGGAGTTGAAATGAAATGTTCTTTATGTGGTGCGTATGGATACAATAAAAGGACATGCAAGGGAGAAGGATCTTCGCAGCAGGTTCCTCTATCTCAAAAATTAGGTATTAAATGCTTGTCATTGCAATAAGTGCATTATTATTCCATTTGAATAACAGCTTCTTGCATTGTTTCAGGTATACGTACACAAGTGACATGCAGACAGTGTGGGCAACAAGGTCACAACAAGAGGACGTGCGTACGTAGAAACAAGACATCACAGTCTGCTGAGGAGGCTGTAGAAGCACCTGATCAGGAAGTTGTTATGACCTGAGGAG
This sequence comes from Melastoma dodecandrum, assembly GCA_029817715.1. NCBI lineage: Eukaryota > Viridiplantae > Streptophyta > Magnoliopsida > Myrtales > Melastomataceae > Melastoma > Melastoma dodecandrum. Next base: position 3,597,595 of record JARUPY010000397.1, on the reverse strand, counting down.
CCTGTAGCACAACTGAGGAAATGATGACTTGCACATGGATATAGTAGGCACAATTTTGAGCAGATGCTCTAGGAGCATGCTTTTCTTATGTATTCGGACATTATGTACGTAGTTAGGGATGCTGATCAGGAACTTGTTATGAACTTATTATATGTTGTACAGACTGGTTATGAACTTAGAATGAACTCATGACCTTTTGGTTACTGGGAACTTGTTGTTCACTGGGAAATTCCAATCACATTGGATCTAAACTAAATTACATTGAATCCAACATGACACGCAGAATGTAAACTAAATTCCCATTGAACCAACATAATTCACCCTACGCAGAACTCCAATAGCACAGTATAAACCCCAACACTACAACAATAGTGCGCAAGGCAAACAATTCAGCCTTCATCTTAGCCATCTTCAGTTCAATATTTTGATGATCATGAATTTTAACTTTCAGCTTCTCAATCTTCACTTCCACCTTCTTACTTTGCTCTTCTTTAAATTCCAACTTGTCCTTCAGCAATTTTATATTGTCCTCCAACGTAGTCTTCGATTCAACGAGCCATAAGATGACTTCTTTTGGCCGATCAGGAAAGTCCTCATCCATCCATTCGAAATAGCCACAGTCATCCTCCTGATAGAACACACACCATCCATTAACAGTCAGACATTCAATTCAGCAAAATAAAGGACTTTCAATACTACCTTCCATGAAGAACATCGCATGAACCGACGACCTGGATTCCTTTTGCTCCAGGAGGTGTACAAAACCACCCTCCTTCCGTGGAGACAAACACGCCCGCCAATAATCGAGCTCGACAGCCCAGATCGGACTGAAGTTTCGCTGCACTCTTCTCCGTCCATTCTCAGTTGATGGGAAAATGAGCTTACCTCCTTCGCCCTAGCCCCCTTCTGACCACTCGTTGATTTGGTTGCTTCTGCCCTCGGATGTTCTCTTCCCGGGATGATTTCCGGACGTTCTCTTCCTGGGACGATAGGGTTCGAAAACGGAATAGGGATTCTGGGATGCGATCTACATGGAAAGGGGAATGGGGTTTACTTAGGGTTACAAATTGGGATTTCTCTCGGAGTTGATTCGCGAATGGGGACTTGCTGGACTTGGGGATTTAACCCTCAAGGCAACTACGTGTAATAAATTAGATGAATGGACAAAATCCGTCAAGCCACATCAACCATTGGACGGATTCCGTCGGAGAATGGCTAAAAAAAATTACAACCCTATAGTTTTTGATAATATCGTATAGCAAAAAAAGAAAGTGACAAAACAGAAAGTTTCGGTATAGTATTTGATATTATCGTATATTTTGCCTTCTTAAAATGACAACGTGATATTTGACCGGGAGTTCTTTATGGAGTGGAGTTAGCCGCGGAAGAGGGACAATGTGCACCGTTGGATTGGATTTTGATCAACGGTGATAGATGGCTATCCGTGCGTCCTGAGAAGGACGAATGTGATTGGCTGGGAAAGTCGATGCCCATTGTCCACGAGTCTACGAAATTCTTCGGTCTCAAAGACGTCCGGGCTGACCATAATAATTGGTTAATTTGAATCTTCCGACATAAATATTTTAGAGGGGCCGTCGAAATGATATTTTATAAAAGAAAAATAAATCTTACAAATATCAAATTAATTTTTTTAGAAACAAATAAAAGCATTCCATTATTTAAAAATTGAATATGAAAAGTTGAATTTTATTTCGAAATATGTTAGATCTGAGCATTAATAACACTAAATTCACGTGAAAAATAAAGAATTTGGCATTTAAAATGAGTTCCTAACTTTTCATTGGCGAACTTGGGTTAATTCGGCGCATTTTACAAATTTTAAAAATTACTATCGCAAAATATTTTTTTCTAATAATGTTATATTGTAACAAAGCTCATGCAAAGTTTATTAAACTAGAAATTTTCCACAAAACGCAGTCAATCAGCATTTACACCAGAAAAGACCATTTTCTCATGCATACAAAGTACATCAAAAGGGGCAAATGCCTTATCATGTCCGAATAATCTTTACCTAAGATTTTGATACAATCAACACATACATCAAAATGCGGGAATTTCCCATTCGTTGGCTGGCTATCTTGAACTCCTGATACCGAGCTCAACACTCCGATGCAAGCCCATGGCTTTCAAGACCTACAAGAGAGGAACCGGCTATATTCACCAGCCAAAGTTTGGCGTAAGGCAGTACTATCGGGCAAACGGTTACCTGCGTTTGTGCCTGCCTTTCGTATCAAAACGTTCCCAGATTTGTCATCAGAGAAGTAGAAGCAGTTAGTGAGAGAGAGAGAACAGAAAAACTTCACAATCCGAAAAACACGAATCCCAGAAGCAACAAATGAACTCAGAAACTCCCTATACAGAGACCCTGAAAGGGATTTTGGCCTTTTGGATTAATGAAAACGGCACCCAAGTAATACGTGTTTAACATTGTTGGCAGCAGTGAGCAGATTTAAGCAACTAGAGCTTCTCTAAGGATGGATTAGGTTGATCGAAATGCAACAGCCGAACATGGTTGCAGATGCCTAAAAGGAAACCCCAGAGAATTACACTAACAAGCAATCATTTTCAATTAAAATGATGATACAAGCAATCATTTTCAATTAAAATCCATCTTCAGAAAACAATACTGGATGCATGTGACATCAAACTCTAAAGTCCCACTTGTTGGCTCCAGGGCATGATGACATGGCAGAGCATTCACTGATCCATAGAAAATGTGACAATAATATCATATTGGCCCACATCAACAAGCCATGTGCATTGCTGTCATGGATGCAAGGGAAAAAATTTGGGCTAGGATGAATATGGTAGAAAATAAAGGACAACAAAAACTCAAGCTTACCAGAACGAGAGCGATTGAAAGAGTCTGGAGATGTAAAAGGAGTTCCCTACACAGGCACAAACAAAACAAGAATAAAGTTGGTTTTGGTTTGGGACATAAATTCATAGGTAATTTACCCTTTGTGACCAAATGGCAAGAAAGAGAAAGTACATCACATGGCAATGTGTTAATTTCCCCAAAGGGAATACAAAGGAGGCCAAAGCGGCACCCTTGTCGTATAAGACTAAACATTTTTACAAAGGTCCACAAGATTAGTCAAGTTCCTAAATGCAGAAGAACCTCCTCAACCTATAATCGCACCTATTCTAGATGAGTGCAGGTCGCTATTGGGTGATCTCGAGGATTTCGCAATCGCACACGTCGGGAGGGGACAAAACAAGGTTGCGGATAAGCTGGCCAAAGAAGCACTCAACCTTGAAGAGATCCCTACCACCTTTGTTTTTTCCCAGATTTTATTTTGGACACCCCACATGGGGACATTCCATGTGCTAGGACTTCTGTAACCTAAACCCCAAACGTTGATTCTAATGCTACCTTCTTTGCTTACCAAAAAAAAAAAAACATTTCTACAAAGGTTAAAGGCTAATTTCAGAGAAGACACATTTCTACGAAGGTTGAAGTTCAACTGCCAACAATGTAACTTCAAATAAGAAAAAAATCTTTCCAGGAAAACAATATCTAGCTGCAAATGCTTTGCATAGTCTGCCCGACATGCACTTATACACAGAGAGGGGGGACTCACTTCAAAGGTTGCCTTAGTTTTACTTGAGCTTTTCCTTTTGGACGCGCTATTTGTGTCAGTCATTTTTTTTTGCCCCTTCCCTGTATATTCGGTTATCCATAGTTAGCAAGCTCCCACGAAGGCAGCAACAACTTTAAAATTGAACTAATAATGATCTGAGTTATATTAATATTAATTGAGGCCCAGAAAATCATCCCTGAGAATGGCGCCAGACCTTTTATTTCACAGAAGGTACATGTTTCGGACAGTGTGAAACACGATTTATTTCACACGCTTGAAATAAGAGATATCATAGTAAAGTAACCAAGGCAGTGCCAACAACCAAACGCATATCACGTTTGCTCACAATATCATCAGTAAGCTTTTTGCACAAGATAATAAAGATGGACACTAACACAAGCCAAAATTTAAACAACTTCAAGACAGCAGACTGACAAAACATCATTGAACGGGCAAACCACACTATCTCTGAACTTACCATTGTTCTCGTTGGGAACAGATGGTTGGCTTTCCAAATTAACTCCTGCATGTGCATCGGCCCTTTTCTCCAAGCATCTTGAAGCACATTCTTCCCAGTCATAAGGAAATCCCAACGCAAAATTATTGAGAACCTGATAGACCAATAAATTAAAGGCGGACAGGGAATACATACTCATTCAAAACATCCTAGTACGCTCGAAAACATCATAACAATCAAAGACATACCTCTGAAAAGCCATTGTCGGCTGTGCATGACTTGTTTATACAACCCTTCAGGATGACACACACCCCATCCGATGTTTCCAGGGTTGAAATATCATATAACTTTGCAATTGGCGCGGATTTAAACAACCGCACGGGTTTCTGGGCAGATTGTGTCCTGAATTTGATCAACAACGCAAAAATCAAGACAAAGGAATTTGACTTTAGAGAGCATCCAACAGAAAAATCCGAAACAGGGAAACAATCCCATAGTTCTTTTTAACCGCAAAAGATCCCTCCTTTTCCTCGCAGGCTTACTTTTGAGAGGTCGAGCCCGCTACAGCGACGGCCTTGCCGTCGGAACCCTCGTCAGGCCGCACCAACCACCAGTCATAGAGACATACCTGAAAACATGGTATAGAAAGAGGATAATGCAATGCAATGCAAGCATGAGCGACGGAGAGAGCGAGAGAGAGGCAGAGGAGGAGAAATATTTCACCGTTTTCTGGAAATGGGATTTCGGGTAGGGGTCGTCGTCGTGGTCGTGGTCGATGACTTGGGTCCGGGTAGGAAGGCCAGTAGAAGAAGACATAGCATGCCAAAAGAGCAGAAGCAAACCTACGAATTCGGACGAGGATGTTGTCTGCTTCGGCAACTGCCGGGTTGAGACGGAGGCGAGGAAAGAACTCGGAAGTTTGTAGAGCTTTGTTCTAAGCATCCAGTTCAGAAAATATTTTTAAATTTATAGTAGAAATTTTAAAATTCATAGTCTATGATCTCGAATTCGAATTCTCGGAGTTTGGCTTCAATTCACAGTTTACCCTACTCTTAAACTCTTAGAATTTGACTTCGATATATAAAAAAGTCAAAATTCAAGAGTTTCAGTTCGAGTTATGTAAGGCGAACTCAAACTTTACGAGTTCGACTTCATTCAAATGGGGCGATTATACATGAAGTTTAACTCTATGACTTCGCCTTACATGGCTCGAACTCAAACTCTTAGAGTTTGATTTCTTTGTATATCGATGTTAAACTTTAAGAATTCGAGTTCGGAACTGTAAATTAAGAATTTTGAAAGCTTCGATCGTAAATTCGAAAATATTTTTCGGACCAACAGTATTTAGGAACAAAACTCGAAGTTTATAGGGATTCATGTTTGGTTTTGAAAATAACGTAGTTAAATATATTCGAATGTTTTAATTTATCGTTTGAAACTAGCATAACATAGAATAATGTACTCGTATGTTAATAAAAAGTTTGTTAAATAAAATGAAGTAATAATTTCTTTCAATAAAAAAAGTCATTACTTTAAATAGTGATTTAATTTATTAGAGTAACAATTTTCATGAAAGAGTGACTTATTTTTAATAAAGCGTCCTTACTTTAAATAATGACTTACTTATGTGATGGGAAGTCGCAACTTAAGGTAACAACTCTTTAAACGATTTTCTACAAAATAAGTAAATTGTGATTTTTAAAGTAGTGACTTTGAATATAAAGATTTGGTATTCGCTCTTTGTCACAACCACTTCTTTTTAAAAGTGTTATGTATCGAACAAAATCGTAATGACTTCGTTTGATAAAAATAAAAAGTTGCTACTCCAAATAACCACTTTGATATAATTTTCTTATTATTTTTTAAGTATAGTAAGTGTGTGACCATTTGATGGAGTGTAAAAAGTCATTATTCCAAGTAGCAACTTTGAATAAGAACTCTTAAAACACGTTATTTGGAGTAGCAATTTCCTCCTCGACACGAAAGAAGTAACTAGTAGGAGTATTAATTTTAAATTAAGGGAAAATTGAGACCAGGAACTCGAGAAAGCTTCAAGCTGAGACTCGCGTGAAGGAAGACCGGCCGACGTCCGGCCCAGTTTCTTTAATTAATAATTGTGAACTCGTTTTTTGGTCTTTCTAGTTTGAGCCTAATTGGGAGGTAGGTTTAGCCAATTTCGGTCCTATCTAAATAGGCCTCGTGTGTTTAGAATTGAACGGAATCTTTTGAACATTTTTTTCTAAATTTGACGGCCGTCCAAGTTTTTCTTAAACTTCCAAGCGTGGTGGTGTAGTTTTTCGTGTCCATCCCGTTCATTCCGTTTTGCTATCGTTGTAGTTTTTCCCGTTTCCGTGGCTGTCATGCATCTAAAAGGGCGACAAGAAGACCACGGTTGCAACAATTTGGACGGTGAAGAAAAGGGGGAACTGTGGAACGATGGTGTATCTGTGACGCCGGAGGATACTCAGGGCGTTCGGAGACAATCGGTAAGCAGTCCAGCACGAGCCCCTACTTGTGGTAGCCGTGTCTGCCGAGAGAGTTGGGCCTTGTTCGCGTATAGAACGGATCACGTCGGAAATATTTGGCAAAGGACTCACAGGGATTGGATTGTGGTCGCCAGTAAGAAGATGCACAATTTTATTGAAAATAGAATGCAAGTCTTACAATCTTGACGAATTAAGAAAAAAAGAAAGGGCTTACAGCCATAAAAAATGAAAAGAGAGCGAGTGGTGACAACGATGTGGAATCCTGTGACGGCGGAGAACTTATGACGAAGGCCTTGGAAGCTCGCTCCGTCGGTGGTGGTCGCTGGCGGGAAGCTGTGACGAAGGCCCTACGAGCTCACTCCGTCGGTGGTGTCGCTGGCGGGGGTTGACGGAAAGGCCCTACGAGCTCACTCTGTCGGTGGAAAGGGAATTGACCTATAAACCGGGTCAAGGTATCTAATTCCTAAGGTTGACGAACAAACTTCAGAGCTTTGGCTGTGTATGGTCGTGTGTTGTCTTGAAAAATTCCTCTGCTATTTATAGAGGACTTGTACGTGTTTAACACGTAACAGATAGATCGTGTTGCAGATCGTGTTATAGACCGTGATTTCTAATATCATGGGAGTGTCTCAACAACCTCCTTGATATATGGGATCTCGTTCCTGGATATTAGGATCAGTTACGATCCTTAACAAACGTGATTGAAAATGAATAAATTTATTCCAACCTTGTCGACTTGACTGATCTGTACGGACTACGACCGACTTGGTCGACTTATCCAGAATTCCGTCGACTTCACCCTACTAGTAGACTTAGCTATCTTGGTTGACTTTGATTACCATATTCCTTCGTTGTGAGTCGACCTAGTCGACTCCGTTCATAAGTCGACCTAGTCGACTTCGTTGTGAGTCGGCCTAGACGACTGTATCTTGGGCCGACTCGGAGTGTGACTTGAGGGATTACTGGGTTTCTGTTCTAAACTCAGGCCCAAAATTATTTGCCATGTCAACATAAGCCCCCCTTTTATGCTGGGTTGGCTATGCCGACTCAGCAGAAATCATACCCTATATAAAGGAGAGTCATCGTCCTTTTCCCGCACTTTTCTTCCTTGCTCAACACTTCTCCATCTTCTCTAAGAAAACAGAAACCCTTGTTTCCCAGAAACCCTTCGTCTCCCTTACCAAAAACTCCTTTGATCCTCAAAAAGATGGCAACTTTTAAGTGTTTTGAGTTCCATAATCTGCGCGCGGGACCACCCGGACCCATTCCGGTCGCAGAGGATCAGGGGTCGGGCGTCACTCTTGGACCTATCTTGCCAGAGCATCTTTTCCCGGAGACGGTGCCGCTCAACTATCTCATCACTGAGAAGCCCATCCCGATTTGTCATCCCGACTTCATCGATCTCCTCAACTGGGAAGGTCAGGGATCTTTCCTGTGTTTCCCATCTGCATCTAAGTCTGAGATGGTAGACTGGCTTGAGATGTGGGAGGAGCACTTTACAGAGAGATTTAGGAATCAGAAGATTTTGAGATTCTTTAGGATGTCAGTGGCAAATAAGAACTGTGATCCTAGGGTTTGTTCAGCCATGCTGCCTTTCTGGAATTCTGCTGTCAACTGCTTCTATTTCCCAGAAGGCCCTATGTCTGTTACATTGGCAGATGTGAAGATTTTGACCAGGTGCAAAATCAATGGCCGCCCTGTCCGACAGTACTCTCAGGCAGATGATATTAATCCCAAGGGCGCCCTTCAGTACATGGAGGTGGTGAATAGGCATCTGAAGATGGCCTCAGCAGGCAAGAGGTCAGATGAGAGATTATCGACTGAAGGTTTTGGTGCCCAGGAAGAGGTCGAGTTCCCCAGCACCTGGTTGAGCAAATTCGTTTATTGCTTCCCTGGGAAGAAGGTTAGCCACACTTCTTATGCGGTGGCCAATTTTCTGAGGGAGACCAATGAAGAAATCTCCTGGGGTCCCTTCGTTTTGGGTCTTCTTTATCACGATCTGGACAGAGCAACTTCTCAAATCAAGCCATTTCCAAAACATCCAGCAGGAGGGTTGCTCTGGCTAGTTCATCTCTGGTCGGCCATGTGAATGCCGGGATTGACTGGGTTCAAGGTCCCTTCTTCGCCCATTGAATCCTCCTATTATGGGGAGACCATCCTAGATCAGTGCTGCCAGCGTAAGGATCAATGGCTTATGACGTCGATCACTGGCCACCTAAAGCACATAGTCGACTTCGGCAGGGTAGATCGACGCGACTGGGCACCCTTTCCAGGCGGCAAGACGCTTGCTCAGGAAATCAATCCTCAAACTGCTCGTGGCTTCTGGAATGGAGTATTGACCAGCAGAGATCTGCCAGTTATTTTCGATGGCTACCTGACCTTTGAAGTCTATAACCCTCAACTGTGTGCAAGGCAGTTTGGGTTATCCAAAGTGTAGCAGTGCCACTCGCTGACCCTGCCGGCGGCTTATACGGGGACAGGATGAAGATGATTGCGTGCAAGTCGATCAACTCGAAGACCCTCGACTTGCTCAATCTCAAGGCGCAGTTCTCCCAGATGGAATTCCCATCTGATACTTCTGCCTGTTTCGCCACACAGTTCTTCACCGTGCTGTGGTCGACTACATACGAAGAGCTGCGGGCCTTGATGCATTTCTTGGAGGTCTCCAAGGAACCTGATTTTTACACCGATGACGCGCATATTAAAGCAAAAGGTAAGGACTTATCTTTACTTTAAGAGTATTGGGTTCTTAATATTAATCATAAGTTTTCTCCTTTTCAGGATCAATGCTTCCTCGGGGCTCTGGAAAACCCAAGCCTAAAGCCCCCCTTGCCCCTGTTCCTTCTAAACTCAAGTCGACCAGCAAGGGGAAGGCTAAAATTGCGAGCCCCAGGGAAGTAGCCAAAGGTGGTCCCTCTAAGGCTCGATCTAAAAGCGCACCAAAGCGCAAAGCGGCCGAGGAAGAAGATCTTGAAGAGATGCCTCTATCTCAGAGGAAGAGGCTGGTGAAGGTGTTGACTCCAGCGGCGACTTCCTCTTCTAGGTCGCCAGTTATTGCAGCGGCGACCCCATCCAGGTCGCCAGCTGCGGCAGCAGCGGCGACCCCATCCAGGTTGCCAGCTGCGGCAGCGGCGACCCCATCCAGGTCGCCAGCTGCTTCAGCGGCGACCTCATCTACCAAGGCACCAGCTGCGGTGCCAGTGTCTTCAGCTGTAGCCGACGCTCCACAAAGGTCGGCCGCAGAGGTATGACTCTGATGACTCCAGTTTTTGTTTTGAGTTTTCATATCTGACCCATATTATATTGTCTAGGGAGAGGCTTCAGATGAGGATGACCACCAGCTTATCTCCCATGCCTTAGACAAAAGTTCAAAGGCTTCCATCGTCAAGGTGAGTTTAATTATAAGCTGGTGTATCATTACTTTAGTTCATATATGAACTTTCGGTTCCGCATCATACTCTGTTTCAGGAACAGCACATCCCTGAGGCCTTGGTTCAAGAAGAACAAGCTACTCTGGATGCGCGATCCTGGTCGACCTACCGACTCGGTCGACTTATGAGGAGGAAAACCAAGCCATTCCTTCTCCTCCAGTCCAAACTCCTACACCAGCAATGGTATGTGTTCTTGTTTTGAACAGAACATAGTATTATCATTGCGATTTTAACTGGGGTACTTGTATCCTTTCCTTGTAGGCTCGTCCGAAGAGGGTGAAGGTGCCTGCTGGCCGACAAAAGATTCCTACTCCCCCTTCTTCTTCGGATGAGAGCTCTGGGGATAGATTGCCTCCAGAGGTAAGTACTCGATCGCACGAGGTCGTTGGCCCTTTTTAGGGTATTGTTTAACAACATTTTGCCTCTTATTCTTCAGGATCCTGCTGCAGCGACTTCTAGGTCAACCAAAGACCCGTGGGTGAAGCTTCACGAGGATATCGAAGAACTTTGCCAACTTCTGCTCATCGACCCCTTAGGCGTCAACGAATTCAGGAGGATGCAGAAGCTGTTGAAAAGAATCGAGGCATCCCCTCGGGTCACGGACGAAATATTGGGGGCCTGCAAGAGCTTCAGGTCGACGTACTGGACCCGCTGGAGGGATTACGACGCCGACCTGCTCACCTTGGAATCGACTGACTCGAAGATTCAGTCGATTAATGAAGCTCGAGGGCAGGCCTCTAAAGCTGCGCAGGACGCCCGCCAACGTTTGGTCGACGTGCAAGAGAAGCTTACCGAGGCAGAGAGACAAATAGAGTTCTATACGAACCTCAAGAATGGCCTGACTCAGCAGCTTGCGTCGATCAATACTCAAGAAATCGAGGAGCTGGAGGCCAATGCTGAGAAGGATAGAGAAAAGGTCGTCGACCTTTATGCCCAGCGAAACAAGTTGAACGCGAAGCGACGAGCTCGTGAATCCCTTGTCCTCGATTTCAGAGAAGTTGGCGGGTTATGGAAATTAGGTTTGTAATTAAAGAACAATGTAATTCCATTGTTTTTGTTTTACTCAATAAATCAAGTTCATTGTGTTTCAAATGAATTTCTGCCCACTACGCACAATTCTTCCAGACAGCGTTACTGAAGCCTATCGCGTTTTCTTATGAATTAAGCGCTTCCCAAATTAATGGAGTCCTTTGTTTTAGGATTTTATGGTGAGCTTCCCAGATAGTCGCGCGATAGGGTTTGAGATATTTACCATTAACCTTTAATGGATGTCTGACCCCACTTCTCGTCATAAGCCGATAACTATTAGATGAGTATGTTTCACATACCTCATATGGACCTTCCCAATTAGGGGACCATTTACCCAAAACTTGGTCTTTCGATTTAAGGGGTAGCACCATCTTCCAAACCAAGTCGCCCACTTTAAAGTGCTTATGGACAACCTTTTTGTTATAATGCCTAGCAATCCTTTGTTTATGTACCTCGAGTCGGTCTATTACATCAAGTCGCTTCTTCTCTAATTCTTCCAAAGCGAGGTACATTGCTTCGTCTTGTAAATCAGGGTGAGTCACCCTGAGCGACTTGTATCGAACCTCAATAGGTAGGACGGCATCTTGCCCATATACTAGTGAAAAAGGGGTTTCCCCTGTGCTTTCTCTCTTAGTAACCCTTAAAGCCCACAAAGTGTCTTGTAATAGTTTGTGCCATTCTCTTGGATTTGCACCAACCATTTTCTGAATATTGTTCTTTATGAGTTTATTGGTAGCTTCAGCCTGTCCATTCGCCTGAGGATAATAAGGTGTTGAGTTGGTGATTGAGAAACCAAACTCCGTAGCGAATTCTCGCATTTTCTCATTATTGAAAGCGGTGCCATTGTCCACTACAATATTCTGGGGAATTCCAAATCTATAGATGATGGATGATTTGAGAAAATCGATCACTTCTTTATGATCGATCTTCTTATAAACCTGAGCCTCGACCCATTTAGTAAAATAATCGGTGGCGACTAGAACATAGGCGTCACCTTTACTTGAGTGCGGATGGATTTCCCCGATTATATCTAAAGCCCAAGACCTAAATGGCCAAGGCTTGATGACTGAGACCAAGTCGGACGCTGGTGCCCTCGTCACCGGACCATGTTTTTGGCACTCTTGGCATCCCCTAGCCATTTCTATGCAGTTCTTTAGCATTGATGGCAGTAAAAACCATGTCTTTGGATAGTCCAAGACATTTTGGTGCCAGATTGGTGAGATCCGCATAAACCCTGATGAGTCTCTAACATAATTGGGGTCGCTTCGTCTAAGTCGACACACCTTAACAGGACTCCCTCCTTGGTCTTTCTGTAAAGTACCCCATCTATAAGGGTGTACGACAAAGCCTGAGTCTTAATTCTTTGGCTCGCCTTTTGTGTTGGGTCAGAAAGGAAAGCAGTGATTGGCTTCCTCCAATCCTTATCGCTTGTCATTATGTCCAGAGTGAAAGTGTCGCTTTGAGGAACTAGGTGGGAAACTATTTCTGGGATACAATCGCTTCCTCTTTTGGCCTTGTATCCTGAAGCCTTCTGGGCTAAGTCGTTAGCGATGGTATTTTCCCCTCGACCTACAAAAAGGAAAGTGATCGCTTCAAATCGCTCAACTAGCTTGAGGGCGACTTGATGATAGGGTGCAAGTTTCTCTTGACATATAGAAGTACCATTCATCTGGTTAATCACCAGTTGAGAGTCCCCCATCACTGTGGCTTTCTTGGCTCCCAAGGTTAATAGTTCCTTCAGGAGCGTGATCAAGGCTTCATATTCAGTCGCATTGTTGGTGTGAGTTGCCGTCAAGCGATACGCTAGACGAACATCCTTCCCTAGTGGCGAAAGTATACGAAGGCCTATACCTACGCCGGATTTCGCCGAAGATCCATCAAACCAACCCTGCCAGATGTCTTCAAGGGATTCTTCTTGGTCGATTGATACAGATGGATCGTGACTCACCAAGAAGTCGGCTAGAGCCTGTCCTTTCACCGACTGTTGGGATTTGAATCGTAGATCATACGCGGATAGCACTAAACTCCATTTACTAATTCTTCCAGTCAGTAGAGGGCTTTCGAAAAAGTACTTTATGACTGGAGACTTGGTAATGACATGAACCTCTTGGGATCCAATATAATGTCTTAGCTTAGTAACAGCATAAAAGACTGACAGGCATAACTTCTCCTTAATTGTATAGCGTTTTTCTGTAGCGGTTAGTTGTCTTGACAAATAGTAGACCGCTCTCTCAGTTTTGTCTTCCGCCTCTTGGGCTAACATGGCTCCGATGACTAATTCAGTCGCTGCCACGTAAAGCAGATTGGGCTTTCCTATCCGAGGAGGGGCAAGCACAGGCGGCTTCATTAAATATTCCTTTAAGCCTTCAAATGCTTTTTGGTGTTCGTCGCTCCACACAAAGTTTCCCTTTGCCTTTAGTAAGGTCGAGAAGACTTCTGTCCATCCAGCGACGTTACCAATAAATCGCCTGAGATAATTGACCTTTCCTAAGAAAGTCTGTAACTGCTTCTTCTTACTCGGAGGGTTCAATCTTTGAATGGCATTCACTTTGTTCTGGTCGACTTCTATGCCACGTTGATGAACTAGGAACCCTAGGAAATGTCCTGCTCTTACTCCAAAAGCACATTTGAGAGGGTTTAGTTTGAGCTGATGCTTTCTCATTTGGATGAAAGCATTCCTAAGATCATTAACATGCGACCTCTCGTCTTTTGATTTGACCACTATATCATCTATGTACACCTCGACTGTTTTGGCAATCGAAGCATCAAAAATGGCGTTCATAGCTCGTTGGTAGGTTGCACCAGCGTTTTTAAGCCCAAATGGCATGACTACCCACTCGAAAATGCCTAAAGGACATCTGAACGCGGTTTTATGGATATCTTCCTCAGCCAAGAAAATTTGGTTATATCCTGAGAAGCCATCCATGAATGACATAATTTGGTGCCCTGCAGTCTTATCGACTAAGTCGTCTGCAATGGGCATGGGATATTCATCCTTTGGAGTAGCACGATTTAGGTCTCTGAAGTCAATGTAGACTCTAATCTTGCCATTCTTTTTTATGACAGGGACTATGCTGGATATCCACTCGGTGTACCTCGATGTTCTTATATACCCAGCTTTAAAGAGCTTCTTGACTTCTTCGAATACTGCCTGAGTGACTTCATGAGTCATTCTCCTTGGTGCCTGTTTGACTGGTTTAAATCCTGCTTTGATTGGCAACTTATGTTCTACAAGCCGGTGATCTAGGCCAGGCATTTCAGTATAGTCCCAGGCGAAACAATCATTGAATTCTTCAAGAGTAGCCTTAATAGAATTGAAAAGTTCTTTATTCATTGAAGAACTAACGAAAACGATCAGAGGGCTAGATTCCTCGCCTAAATTGATACTTACAAGCGGGTCACATGGCATTATAAGTGACTCGCGACCCTGGACACCGCCTAAGCCGGTATCAATAGAATTAGATAAACTAGCCTCAGCATTTACATTGCTTATTTGGCAACCTAATTTCCTAGACTTCCTAACATACTCCTGAAGTCGCTGGAGGATATCAGCGACTGCATAGCCTCTTCCTTCGTCACTGTCCATACATCCCTTCGTGCAGGAGTCTATCGGGCTCCAACTCCGTCGCAGCACTTTCCTGGCTCTTAGGCGCCTCCCCCTTGTCGCCATTAGGACTGTTGTCTGTCTCGCCTCCATCCTTGGTCGGGACTACTTCCTGCAGGACCTCATCTATGTCCTTGTCCGTGAAGTCGGGCCCCCATCCTGTCGGCACGATTGGTCCCTCATCAGGCTTGGGGTGAGAGGTGCCATAGCTCACAATGAAGTCGAACTTCCCGGAGGGTTCACCTAGGGGTCCGACAGTAGGGTCTCCTAGCTTGTAGCGTTGATCCAGGGTGAGGTCCTTGATCGTCTTGCATGTTTCTGCATGTAAAATGCCCTTGTCACAACAGGAGTATTCATCAGCCCTGATAGTCTCTATTTCGGAGTCAAGCCATAAAATCAACTCCCTATGCAAAGTCGATGGGATCGCGGCGGCTTTATGAAGCCAATCGCGTCCCAAAAGCGCATTAAACGAAGGGGCTATGTCAATTACGAAGAAAGCAGTTTCCTTCTCGTGTCTTCCAACGCCTAAATGCACGGAGCATATCCCCAGACATTCGGACTTCCTCCCCTTAAAGCCGCTTACAGCCACGTCGGCTCGCACCAACTCGCTAGGCTTGTATCCAAGTAGTCTGAACTTGGTGAGTGGGAGAACATTGACGGTGGCGCCGTTGTCTATTAAGACTCGACCCACCAAAACACCGTCAAAGGTGGCAGCGATGTATAACGAGTGCATGTGCTGTTTCATGCGATCCGATGGTTTCCTCAGCCAGTGCAGAGCGAAGCCAGATGGAAAAGAAGTGACCTTAGGGTGCAGGGTTTCACCTTTCGGCGCCTCCGACTTATCGTTGCAGGCGAACTCTGCAGGAAAGGTGAGAGCGTTGCATCTCACAAGGGGCCTTTGTTCTGCGTTGAAGTCGCAGGGCCTGTCTCCTCGTAAAGGAGTGTAGTCGAAGCTTGAGTCCGGGTGTTCTGAGTAATCAGGAGACGCAACCCGTTCAGGCTCCGCGACTTGTTTCTCTGCGGCTTGGTTCCCTTCCGAGGGTGGCGTCGCAGGGGTCATCCTAGGTCTTTTTTGGGCGTGACTTAGACGCCTTTCCTTTCTCTTTTGAGCCCTTAAGGGGGGCGCAACCTTCTTTTCCGCCTTCTGCCATTGAGACGAAGGGTTAAGGGCTTTGGCGAATTTTGGTTTCTTAGAACCAAAAGGGAGTCGGCTTACCTCCACGAATCTGCCGTCGACTGGGTCATATCCCACCTGCACTGGAGTATTTCCTGGTCTATTCGAGCTAGGGTTCGAATTACCTGTACCCTCGGGGCGGACCGCTTTCACCAGCATCTCCCCTTTTGCGGACAAGTCAACCAGCCGCAAGAAATAGTTGACGCAGCATGCTGTGCAGAGCTGGGTAATAAGTATCCGATTGTGGGCGATCAGCTTGCATTTCTGGCACAGTAGCTTCTCGTCTAAGAATTGGGCGATAGGAGGTCCCCTCCGCAATTCTTGGGGGTCGACTGTCTGTGACGCATATCGAGGCCTGCGACTTGCAGCCTGTTGGGGTTGGTCTACTCCCTTATACTCTTCCGTAGGTCTTATCTCCTTGACAGGGGTAGTCCTAGTGTACCCCTGCTTGACGACTCTCTGGCCAGACGAGTCTATAAACTCTAGTCGTCGTGCCGGGCGTTCCGTACCCCGGGTGGCTGCCTCTCCATTCCCCCTATGCCCCTGGGAACCCCCTCTTCCTCCTCGCGAAGCTAGTCGGCGATCCACACTAGGAGGACTTTTGAGGACGTGAGAAGGTCCTTTGGGGGTAGTCAGCGACATTGCTGCTTCCTCGAAAGGGGTCAGGTCATACCAGTCTTCTGTCTTACTGTCCAACAGGTACTTCTTAAATGTGTGGCATTGGTCCGTCGTGTGAGTATCGTTCAGGTGCCAGTGGCAAAGCCACTTGTCCCTTCCCTTCGGCAGGATGAAAACCCCACGCTCAGACAGTCGCTTCATCAGGGCATTAGCCACCAAGGTCTCGCCAGTTACTTGCAAATCCTGCGAGGGTATGGATTATCATCCACCATGGCGACTTCATCGACTTCAGGAAAACAGAGTTCTTTAGACTCTATTAAATCCTGAATTATATTTCTAAAGGACAGGCAGTCCTTGGTAGTGTGGGTAAAGGAACCATGCCACTTGCAATAATTCCTACTTTTTTCCCTTTCTGTCTGAGGGACTCGATGACCAGGCTTAAGCCTGATCCTTTTCTTTTGATAAAGCCAGTCAAAAATGGCGTCGACTTTATCTGTGTCGAAGGAGTATTTCCTTTCCTCGGCATTTTTCTGGGAGGCTTTAGCTTTAGAATTCTTCCTAGTCAAGGGGTCACATATAGCCGACTCTCCCTTAACAAACTCGGCCACGTCAACTTCATAAGTATCGACTTGGTAGGCTCGAGTCAGCGTAGCCTCTTCTGTTAGGAGCTGATAGTACTCAGTGGCTCTCCTTGCCAAATCATATAGATCGGCAAAGCGCTCCCCTTGTAGCTTTTTTCGGAAAGGAATGGACAACGCATTTAATGCGAGGAGCAACTGGTCTCTCTCCGGTATGGGAGGCCTGCACCGTAATAAGGCCTTTCTAAGTTTCATTAGAAACTGCCCCGGGTGTTCCCCATTAGCCTGTCTAAGGCGCATAACCTCAAACATCGACATGGGGGTATCGAGCCGAGCAAAGGTTTTAACAAACATGGACTGCATCTGAGTCCATGAAGCTACTGACCCCGACGGCAAACTTGCATACCAGGTAAAGGCATCCCCGGTCAATGAGTTCGGGAAGAGCTTTAGTTTCCAGAAGTCATTCCCGGCCGCCTCGCCAAGTTGATGAGTGAAGCGAGCAATATGCTCAAGTGGAGTCATTTCATCTTCGCCCGAGAAGCGAGTGAAGTCGGGCACCCTATAACCTCTAGGTAAAGGGAAATCCCTATCAATGTACGCAGGATAAGGAGACCTGTATAAACAGGTATCATCTCGCCGAGCTATTCCGGGGACGACTTGCTCTATAACCTGAGTTATGGCCTCTCTTAAGTCTGGGGGTACACCGCCTATCGACCCCTGCCCTGCGAGTCGAGTTGGCCTTAACGGGCTATACGGAGGCCTTTCTCCCATTGTTTGGCTCGTTGGATCCCTTACATAAAATGAAGGCTCCTCACGGTGATTACTACTCCGGGGTCCAGGCTCATAGGGATCTCCAACTGCGTCGACCATTGGCTCTTTTCCAGGGCGACGAGACGGAATAAAATCCTCCCCCCGATCTGTTTCCTCTTGGAAGTCCTCTGCCTCATTCCAATACGTATTTGTTGGTCGATTACGTGAAGAAGAGGGTTGACCAGGGGGAACCAGATTCCCGGTTTCAAAGAGGGCATTCGTCCTTATCTCAGATTGCTCAAAAGTCACATTACGTGGCCCTTGAGTAGTCCGACGAGCGTCTGCCATGAACGTAGACTCCCTAAAGGGGGCCTCTCTCATACGAGGTCTCACTCTTTCCTCTTCTCTCGGGCCAGAAAGACGCCCTATTAGAGTTTGGACATCCATTAGGATACCCTTCATATCAGTCAACTCCTGACGCACATCCCCCAATTCCTTGTGGAACTCCAGTCTCGAAATAAATTCGGACGGGGCATGTGAATCAAAAGTGGACTGGTTTGTAGCTGCCTGGCCTCCTAGGGCCGGCGCTTCCAAGTCCATTCTCGGAGGAAGTTCCTGGTCTTCCCCATCTAAGGGATTCTGAGGCTCATGGCCAGTAGTACTTCGAGTATTTCTTGGCATTTGAGACTTCTCCCACTGTGGTCGCCAAAAACGTGTTCGCGTATAGAACGGATCACGTCGGAAATATTTGGCAAAGGACTCACAGGGATTGGATTGTGGTCGCCAGTAAGAAGATGCACAATTTTATTGAAAATAGAATGCAAGTCTTACAATCTTGACGAATTAAGAAAAAAGGGCTTACAGCCATAAAAAATGAAAAGAGGGCGAGTGGTGACAACGATGTGGAATCCTGTGACGGCGGAGAACTTATGACGAAGGCCTTGGAAGCTCGCTCCGTCGGTGGTGGTCGCTGGCGGGAAGCTGTGACGATGGCCCTACGAGCTCACTCCGTCGGTGGTGTCGCTGGCAGGGGTTGACGGCAAAGGCCCTACGAACTCACTCCGTCGGTGGAAAGGGAATTGACCTATAAACCGGGTCAAGGTATCTAATTCCTAAGGTTGACGAACAAACTTCAGAGCTTTGGCTGTGTATGGTCGTGTGTTGTCTTGAAAAATTCCTCTGCTATTTATAGAGGACTTGTACGTGTTTAACACGTAACAGATAGATCGTGTTGCAGATCGTGTTATAGACCGTGATTTCTAATATCATGGGAGTGTCTCAACAACCTCCTTGATATATGGGATCTCGTTCCTGGATATTAGGATCAGTTACGATCCTTAACAAACGTGATTGAAAATGAATAAATTTATTCCAACCTTGTCGACTTGACTGATCTGTACGGACTACGACCGACTTGGTCGACTTATCCAGAATTCCGTCGACTTCACCCTACTAGTAGACTTAGCTATCTTGGTTGACTTTGATTACCATATTCCTTCGTTGTGAGTCGACCTAGTCGACTCCGTTCATAAGTCGACCTAGTCGACTCCGTTCATAAGTCGACCTAGTCGACTTCGTTGTGAGTCGGCCTAGACGATTGTATCTTGGGCCGACTCGGAGTGTGACTTGAGGGATTACTGGGTTTCTGTTCTAAACTCAGGCCCAAAATTATTTGCCATGTCAACGAGCCTCGATAAGAAAGTGTTAATAGACTTGGGTAAACTGCTTTTTGGTACTACAACACTGACTGTGGGTTGCCATTTGCTGTTGTGGTGGGCGGACATCGGAGTTTTGGGAGAATCCGGCATCGGATGGGGTGGGGGGAGCGCTGGCCTTGGGATAGGAATGAGAGAGGCGGAGCGACGAGGTTGACCGTCGGGGAGTTGTCCGCTAACTGGAGAGGGCGTCACACCAAATGGAAGAAAACGCCATAAGACTTACTTTCATATTAAGAGTGGCAGACTTTCTTTATAGAATAGTGATTTCAACTATGTCTAAAGAATTTAGTTCGAACAACAAACGGAAGTATTCTTTATTTCGAGTAGCGACTTCTTTTAAGATATAAGAGTATCGACTGCTAATTGTATTGTCGTAATTGTTGCTCAAACTCGCGCTTCAGTATAACATTATCAAATCGATATTTTAAGTAACGACAATAGTAATTTTTTGTCATTTAATCAATCACCTTTAAATAGTTACATATGTGAATTTTTTTAAAACTATTTGACGAATTTTTGTATAAGCTAATCCTTAGGAAAAGTTTCTCGCATAGATTCAACTAACACCATTTCTTAATAAACACAATCGACTACAATTATAGAGTTCATAAAAAAAGCTAGTGAATGGCAATTTTAAAAAGCAATTAAAAAATAAAAAGCAAAGCTACAAGGAACTGAATTAAAATTAAATTAAATTACATTCATTTGATTGATTCTGTTCTCCTCCTAATACGTATATATTTTCCATTAATTTAAGCATCTACAATAAATATTTTATTTAGCGCTGCAACATTTTAGGTTAGAAAATAATATAATATTAACATACGAGGCAGAACATAATATAACATCAGGAACCGACGGGGACCTAACGAGACTTGTCTGAGACAACTACAAAATGAAAATAACATATGTTCTCTGCTCCACATCGTCTGTTCTAGGCTACGCCTAACTGCGAATTGCCATTAACGATGCAAACTACCCACCGAATGACCAGAATTGGCATCAACCTTGGCAGAGATTCCTCAACCGAGGAGAAATTCGCCGCTCTGCCATCATCAAGGTGGATAAACGAGCATCCTTCCTTTTCTGGCCGCGATTTGCTGTTTCACCTGAAATAACAGCAGAAAATATTTTTGCCCCAGGCAAAATTAAAAGCCATCAGAATCGGAGTACTCTTTAACAAAAAATGAGACTCGCTGTTATTATTTCATAGCAGGTTCAGGGAAGGAAACAGAAGTGAGTTGCAAATACTCCACCTTGCCCACGATTGCCGATCCCATCCACTTTGTTCTCTCCACATTTGCCTGAAGCTTGACTCGTGTTACAACCATCTTGTGATGGCAACTTCTCTTTCCATGGAGACCCTGGATTTAGGCCAGGCTTTTGCTTAGCATTTGGGACCAAATTACTTGTCTCTGGCTCTGGCTCTCCAGCCATCATGCTTTCTCTCCTCCTAAGACCAGACAAACGGGTACATCTCCGACTAACTGCTGAAGATTCTGTGAGTAAACCAACAGCATAACTTTCAGAATTTTGTGTGCTTTGGGCAGCTGATCGGGTTAATCTTTTGGTCACCAAAGGCTCATTCCCCTGGGTCGCTGCACATACCATACTTGATTTTGATTCGACAAATTCCAAAGCAACCGACGAAAGAGCACCATGAACTTCAACAGTCCCATTGACATCAGGCTCATCTTGGAAAAAGTCATCGTCCTTTCTGGACGCACTCTTCATCGTCTTGTGTCGAACCAAATCTGTATCCTCTGATCCTTTCCTCCCAATCTCAACTTGCTGTTCAAGGTGAGAGGCACTGATGGACTTTCGACTGCTTGCTTCATTATCTTGTCGAAAACCAGAGGAACGAGTGGACCTTCTGCTGCTTACTAGGCTGCTTCTTTCCACATCTTTGAGAATGGGCAAATCATCTTCTGGAAGTTTAGAAATCTTATGAGCTGCTGAACGAGTAATTCTACCAGGATTTCCAGGTTTTGGAAGTTTCTCCTCTGTAGTTGAACGTGCTACATCAGCTCTAGTGTAACTGGAGTTTGATTTTGACAACAGTTCTGTTGCTTTACCATTGACAAAGGATCCGTGGATTAAGATAGAGGGGGCTGGAAGTTTTGTATCATTTTCCATAGGGACATGAAAAGTCGACACCAGTGATGCTAGGGCTGCACGGGCCCCGAGAGGACTTAGCCGGAATTTATTTTTTGGAAGCTCGGAAATAGATGGTACAGAAGGGATGACGCCGTCATTGTTCATAACCAGTTGTGGCATGTCTCTCCTCGGCAAAATTATTTTCTGATTCTCCATATCACCAGTAACTTGACCATTCCTATCAGTACGGTTGAATTCATCAATAAGCCTGCGTTGCAGTGGTGGCTTCCCTTCATCTGCATCAAAAAGTAGATAAATAATTGCTGCTGGATTAACACATCAAGTCACTGATAAATTCATTCTTAGCTTCGGTAATTTAAGTGATTTTACAAGATGAGATAATCTTCTGCTCAATGTATCATTGCCTTCTATTACCTTTCAATCCGAGGATGGTAGTTGTAGTAATATCATTCTTGGACACATCGGCCCCATCACAGATTTCTTTAATATGCCCTCCAAATACACCGTTGGAGTTCTCATTTGTATCAGCAACATGATCAACTTTAACAAGGAGAGAGGCAGTAGATTCCCCTACACCTTTTATTACATTCAGGAACTTGCAAACAACTGGGTGAAGCTTCACATTTTTCTTCTGAAGTCTCATTATTGAGTCAGACGTGATGTTGATACATTCCCCTTCCCTCTCAAGAAATTCGATCACAAAAGTGCAATTGCAGTTGTTCCTCTTTGAGTGCCTTACACGAAGCACCTAATATATCACACAGTTTGACACATTACTCAATAAACTTTTGAGGTTAGAAATACATTTATAACACGAAAATAATGAAATTAAACAATTAATTGAGCAGCATTTGGAGGACTGGCATTCACTGTGATGCAAAACACAATCAGACAGGCAGCTAACATCTACCCAAGATACTAAATTGAGAAGCAATGTCGTGGCCCAACCGCGCGAAGCTAAACCACTACCGTGACTAAATATTTTTGCAGGCATTTGTGCTCTGATGGGATTCTCAAAACAAAGTTAGCAAGCTCTTGGTAAGTAGTCTAATGATGAAGTTACCTTTTTGACAGTGGCATCATAATGGCCATTCTTGGACGGCGACTGATGGGCAACAAGGACATGCTCGCCTTGGTCAATTCGCGCACAATCATCAGCTCTGAGGGGACTGGATCGAAAACGGAGGCGCTCCAACACTTCTACCTCAGTGACTACCATGTCTTCTGGCTCGTGGTATCCATAGTTGATAAATAGACAGTTTCCAAAGGGACTGAAGAAATATAAACCAAGACGACTCAGTCCTTATCAAGCAACTACACGAAGGAAGTGTCATGATAACAACTTGATCGAGCATCGAGGAAGAACCTACAAAATTCACTCTCACTCTGAACAGAACGACTACAATCGAGCAAACAACCACGACCGGAGAAACAATTACCACCATTACCAACCACATTGCCTCCCGAAACCATCCTTTGATCATCCCCAGAACAGTGACAAAGAATCAGACATAGGATCACGGCAAAAAGACGCCACCGCATGCTTTGATCGGCGGAAGATGATCGATGGCCCGAACCTGAGGTAGACCTTGCAGGGATGCCAAGAAGAGTCTGATGGCCGCATCGCTTCAAGCTCCTCGCCCTCGTACTCCGAGGGCGACGTCATCGGCATCCCTCAAGCTCGACGTGACGTCTCCTGGTGTTTGTTTGGTCCCTCCAGTTGCCCCCGTCAGCGGCAGTCAAAACGCCCGGAGAACCTATGGTCGTACCTGAATGGAGCCTCGGATATCAGGCCGGGCCAGACTTGTGGACTTTTGAGGGCATCTGAGCCCAAGGATGGGTCCAAGTCTGAAGCAGCCCGTCGGACGGCAGCCGAGAAGAGGAAGACGAGGAGATCCAGACGGCGGGAAACAAATCTCGTCAATCGCCATCCAATTTTCCCGCGGAACATCATCGAACCCTTCGCCCCTGTTCCCCCACCCCTTTTTGTATATATAAGCAATCTCCCCCTCCTTCCATTACGCACTAACAATTCCTTCCGATCTATATCTCACGAAGAAACCCTAGTTCGGCGATTTTCCATTGCGAGTGTGTTGTGGGGAACCAGGCGCTGACGTCATGGCGGGGAAAGGAGAAGGACCGGCGATCGGCATTGATCTGGGGACGACGTACTCCTGCGTAGGGGTCTGGCAGCACGACCGCGTCGAGATCATCGCCAATGACCAGGGAAACAGGACCACCCCGTCCTATGTGGCCTTCACCGACTCCGAGAGGCTCATCGGAGATGCCGCGAAGAACCAGGTCGCCATGAATCCGATTAACACCGTCTTCGGTCAGATCTCGTCCCGTCGTCCTTTCCTTTTTCTTTTAGCGTTCCACTTGTCCTTATAGCCACTGTTCTTGTTAGATCCCGCTATTTGGTTGGCTCTGAGATGAAGGTTTGCGTGCGTAATTTATAGATCTGGGATTTTTCAATCTGGATTTGTGTGATCATTGCTCTTGTTGTTTGATTAACATTACTCCTTTGATGTTTGTCGAGAAGCAGCTATCAACACGTTGTTGAAAGTTGTCTTATGAGATCTGTCATCTCACGTGCACAGATGCGAAGAGGTTGATTGGAAGGCGATTCAGTGACTCCTCAGTTCAGAGTGACATCAAATTGTGGCCTTTCAAGGTCGTTCCTGGACCTGGCGACAAGCCGATGATTGTTGTCAGCTACAAGGGCGAGGATAAGCAGTTTGCAGCCGAGGAAATCTCCTCCATGGTCCTCATAAAGATGCGGGAAATTGCCGAGGCTTTCCTTGGGTCTACCGTGAAGAATGCTGTGGTTACCGTCCCTGCTTACTTCAATGATTCCCAGCGTCAGGCCACCAAGGATGCTGGTGTCATTGCTGGTCTCAACGTGATGCGTATTATCAACGAGCCGACCGCTGCTGCCATTGCGTATGGTCTGGATAAGAAAGCGACAAGTGTTGGTGAGAAGAATGTCCTGATTTTTGATCTTGGCGGAGGCACTTTTGATGTCTCTCTACTTACGATCGAGGAGGGCATCTTTGAGGTGAAGGCTACTGCTGGTGATACCCACCTTGGCGGTGAAGATTTCGACAACAGGATGGTGAATCACTTTGTGCAAGAGTTCAAGCGAAAACACAAGAAGGATATTAGTGGCAACCCGAGGGCTCTGAGGAGGTTGAGGACATCTTGTGAGAGGGCCAAGAGGACGCTTTCGTCCACTGCTCAGACGACAATTGAAATCGATTCCTTGTATGAGGGCATCGATTTCTACACGACCATAACCCGTGCCAGGTTCGAGGAGCTCAACATGGATCTCTTTAGGAAGTGCATGGAGCCTGTCGAGAAGTGCCTGCGGGATTCCAAGATGGACAAGAGTAGTGTGCATGATGTTGTCCTTGTTGGCGGGTCGACCAGAATTCCCAAGGTGCAGCAGCTTCTGCAGGATTTCTTCAACGGCAAGGAACTCTGTAAGAGCATCAACCCGGACGAGGCCGTTGCCTATGGTGCTGCCGTCCAAGCAGCGATCTTGAGTGGCGAGGGCAATGAGAAAGTACAGGATCTTTTGCTGCTTGACGTCACTCCGCTTTCTCTAGGTCTTGAAACCGCTGGTGGGGTCATGACTGTCCTCATTCCAAGGAACACTACTATCCCCACAAAGAAGGAGCAGGTGTTCTCTACCTACTCGGACAACCAGCCGGGTGTGCTTATCCAGGTATATGAGGGAGAAAGAACGAGGACTCGTGACAACAACTTGCTGGGGAAATTTGAGCTCTCCGGCATCCCTCCTGCTCCCAGGGGCGTTCCTCAGATCACAGTGTGCTTCGACATCGATGCCAATGGTATTCTGAATGTGTCCGCTGAAGACAAGACCACTGGCCAGAAGAACAAGATTACCATCACCAACGACAAGGGTAGACTATCGAAGGAGGAGATTGAGAAGATGGTTCAGGAGGCCGAGAAGTACAAGTCGGAGGATGAGGAGCATAAGAAGAAGGTGGAGGCCAAGAATGCCCTGGAGAATTACTCATACAACATGAGGAACACCATCAAGGACGAGAAGATTGCGGCGAAGCTTCCTGAATCTGACAAGAAGAAGATTGAGGATGCAATCGAGCAGGCCATCCAGTGGTTGGACAGCAACCAGTTGGCAGAGGCGGATGAGTTCGAGGACAAGATGAAGGAGCTGGAAGGCATTTGCAACCCCATCATTGCCAAGATGTACCAGGGCGCTGGCGGTCCTGAAATGGACGAGGATGGTCCTGCTCCCAGCAGCCGCGGCGGTGCTGGTCCAAAGATAGAGGAGGTTGACTAAGCCTCTTTTTTCTCTACCATTCTGTTTTATCTATTGTTGCTTCGGACAACAGTGCGATGAAATTGCTAAGACTCGTTACAATTCTGGAATATCACATAGCTTTGGAACAAATGTTAGTAGAAACCAACGGAAGCCCCCCTTAACTAAGAACAATAATATCCCATCGTCATCGGGTTAACATAAGATCGCTGCCTCCAAGATGAGGCCGAAGGCAGACGTGAACCTTGTGTTCTTCTGGCCCTGCTCGTAGTTTCGGCGCTATTATTTTTAGCACCGAACCGGGGCCATCGTAGTATGCCTTTATGAATTCGCCTGAAGGACAATGCTCTGGTGCCGGATCAGAAAGCTCGAAAGTCCTCTCATTCCTCCTGATGACCGGTGTTTGAGATATGCTGACGCCGGAAACCTTGACGATGCCACGCACGGGCGTGTTTCGTCAAGAAACCTTTACCTTCTGGAGATCAACAAAAGGCAAGCTGATGATGATCAGGTATCCCTCATCGTCGTCATATATTGTCTTTGCGGCGGTAACCGGCCCGTAGACGTTCTTCATTACCCCGCTGAACTTGTTCAACCACTGTGGTTTGCTCATATGAAGCTCCATATCAATATTCCTTTTGGAGGAAGTGTTCACACGGAATGGATCCTCGTCGCCTCTAGGAGCGAAGGAATCCTTCTTCCTCTTGTGGCTGACTGGCGATAGATCCATGCCATCGCCGTTGCAGCTGTTCGATAAATTGAGTCCACATCCATGGATAAGCTTCTTCGCTTGAGAGTTCGATGTACATTTGACTGGTTGCGTTGGCCGTTCGAGCTCAAAGTCTGTGTTGGGCCGATTTCTCCACACACCAAAGTCGCTTGCCTCCGGAGGAACCGAGAAATTAATCTCCCTTCCAGTAAGATCCATCCAGCGCCTTTGATCTTCTTCGTCGAGGCTCGCCAAATTTAGGGAAGGAACAACCTCGATCCAGTGGATACACTGCGGATTCGAAAGCCCCCGGTAATGTTAAGTTGTAATCCTCATAATACTAACTTAATTGGTCGCGTAACTCTATCTCTTTAACTAAACCACAACCTAAAACTAAGGAAAGTTGCAAATGTGAAGATGAATTATTTGAGAAGGAAGAATTCTATGTTGTGGATAAGTTACAAATGAACCAATGACCGCTATTTATAGGGAGGGTCTAAGATGAATTCATTCTCCACCTTTCTAGAACTTTCCTATGTAGACAAATCCTACAACCTTCTAGATTAATCTTAAGAACCTTCTACACAATCTTTGGAGCCTTCTAGGATAATCTTAGGAACTTTCTAGAGCCCATGAGAAAATAAGAGAACCTAGGTGTTGTTATTTCTAACACTCCCCCTCAACACCGACTTGTTCTTCTTGTCATGCCAAGTTTTGTCCGAAGCTCTTCAAGCTTGTTTGTGTTAAGACCCTTAGTGAAGACGTCGGCTATTTGACTTTCCGTTCCAATGTATTGTAGCTTGATGTCTCCTTGTAACACCTTCTCTCGTAAGAAGTGATAGTTGACTTCTACGTGCTTGGTTCGTGCATGAAACACTGGATTTTCTGCTAGTTGGATCGCTGATCGGTTGTCGCATGATAGATGAACTCCATCGTCAGTTTATCGGTGAAGATCTCGCATGAGTTGCATTAGCCAAATAGCTTCTTGTGTTGCGGTTGCAGCAGCTCTATATTCCGCTTCTGTCGTTGAGAGTGAAATTGTTGGTTGTCGCTTACTGTACCATGATACTACTCCCCCTGCGATACTGAATACGTATCCTGTCATTGATCTTCTGGTATCACGGTCACCAGCATAGTCAGCATCGCAGTATCCGACAAGTCTGCAATCCCCTTCTCTTTTATACAGCACCCCATAGTTCAACGTACCCTTAATATATCTCAGAATTCGTCGAACTGCTTCGAGGTGAGGCTTCTTTGGAGTTTGCATAAACCTATTCACCAAACCGACTACATAAGAGATGTCCGGTCTTGTATGTGTCAGGTAGATCAGACTGCCAACCAGCTGACGGTACATTGTTGGCTCTTCAAGATCCTTGCCTTCATTTGCACTAAGCTTAGCGTTGAACTCGATAGGTGTTGATATCGGCTTGCACTCTGACATCCCATATTTCTTTAGCAGCTCCCTTACATATTTCTCTTGACATAAAAACAAGCCTTCTGGAATGCGGTCAACTTCTAATCCCAAGAAGTGCTTGAGTTCTCCAAGCTCCTTCATGTGGAAGCGCATCGAGAGATTTTCCTTGATCTGTTTGATCTCATTGTCATTATCTCCTGTGATGATGAGATCGTCCACGTACACAAGTACTATTACAATTTTCTCTTCTTTGAATTTGACGAAGAGGCTTGAGTCGACGACAGCGAAAGTATATCCACTCTGCACTAAGAACTCCGCAATCTTGCCGTACCAAGCTCTTGGAGCCTACTTCAGTCCGTATAATGCTTTCCTTAGTTTGCAGATATAGTTCGAGCGATTCTTATCTGTAAACCCCTGAGGTTGTTCCATATAGATTGCTCTGTCTAACTCTCCATGTAGGAATGCATTCTTCACGTCCATCTGCCAGAATTTCCATGACTTACTTGCTGCTAAGGCGAGTAGAACTCTGACAGTTGTTATCTTCGTAACTGGATTGAAGGTCTCGTCGTAGTCCAAGCCATACTGTTGAGAGAATCCTCGAACGATGAGACGAGTCTTGTATCTCTCCACCGAACCATCTGTGCGAGTTTTCACCTTATAGACCAACTTGCAGGATATGGGTCTTACCTCGCTAGGTTTTGGAACTAAATCCCAAGTTTGGTTTTCTTCCAATGCTCGGATCTCTTCACTCATTGCCTTTTGCCATACCTTATGCTTTGATGCTTCTTCGTAGCTTGATGGCTCTTGTGGATCAACGTCTTCTGCAAGTGCTGCATCTATGTATCTTGCTGGAGGTCTTCATTGCCTTGTGGACCTCCTCAGTGGTGTCGTCCCGTCACCAGTTTCTTCTTCCACTACATTCTCTTCGAATGACCTCTGGTACACTCTTGTTTGCTAAGGCCTCTCTTCTTCTATGTCATTATTCCCTGTTATAGTGGGCCCTTCATCAGTCTCCTCAATGGTTGGTTTTAGGGTTCGTGCTCCCCCTACTTCAATTGAGCTTCTTCTTCTGGTTCATTTGAAGGCAGCCACCAGGAAGTTGCTTCATCAAAGACGACGTTCTTTGATACAGTGCACTTGTTAGTCATAGGATCGCAGCATCTCCATCCTTTTCTCTCTGTGTCATATCCTACGAAGATACACTTGGTCGCCTTTTTATCGAACTTACTTCGTAGGTGGTTAGGGATGAACACATAGCAGACACACCCAAAGACTCGAAAGTAGCTCACTGTAGGCTTCATATTCCATAGTAGCTCGAATGCTGTCTTGAAGTCAAGGCGAGCTTGCGGTAGCCTATTTGCAGCATCTGCAGCTGTCTTCATGCACTCTGCCCAATATCTTCCTGGGACATTTCTGGCATGCAACATACTTCTGCATACTTCTGCAAGATGCCTATTCTTTCTTTCCGCCACACCATTCTGTTGGGGCGTGTGGGGACAAGTCAACTGTCGTCTTATCTTGTTCTCTTTTAGGTATTCTGCAAACTCCCTAGAGGTATATTCTCCCACATTGTCAATACGTATGCACTTCACCTTTGTCTGCAAATCGCTCTCCGCCTTGATCTTGAACTCTCTGAATTTTTGTAGGACCTCCGACTTCTCCTTCATAAAGTCTACCCAGACATACCTGGAGTAGTCATCCATGAAGGTCACCATGTATCTATAGCCACCTACTGATGGATGCTTCACTGGACCGAACACATCGGAGTGGATTAGCTGGAGTGGTTCATCTGCCCTATACTTGAACTCTTCATACGGTAGCTGGTGTGCTTTACCGTACTGACAGCCTGAACAAACATTGTTGACATTCACTTCCAATTGCGGAAGGCCCTTCAGCATCTCCTTGTTCATCATTACATTCAACTTGTGGTAGCCAACATGTCCAAGTCTCTCATGTCAGAGGTCTGCAGTTTCATTTTTCTTTACTCTGTCTATGTATGCCGATTCTGGAGACATAACATAGATGGAGTTTACCTTCCGTCCTTCCATGAACGGTGTCCTTGAAAACTTTAGCTCGTGGTAGACCTTGACGTCATCAGGCCTGAACATCACGAAATTACCGGGAGCTGTCAGTTGGGATACTGACAGAAGATTCTTCTTTATTCCAGGAACATGGTAGACTCCTTGTAGTTGCACCTCGCTGGAAATGTCATCGATGGCTATAACAGTCTTCCCGACATGGGCGATAGGCAGTTTAGAGTTGTTGGCGGTGACGACGACTCGTTGTCCTTTGTATTTCGACAACTCTTGCAACTTCTCTTGGTCACCCGTCATATGGTAGGAGCACCCAGAGTAAAAAATCCAATTCTCTGTATAGTCCACAGAGTTATTGTTGACCACCGTAAGAGCCTGGTCTTCCGACGGCTGCTTTTCTTCTAGCAAGGCGAGGGATGCTTCTAGATTCCACTCTTCTTCGGATTTATTTCCGTCTTGACTGCTTGATGTGGCAGAATTTCCTTCTACGTTCTTCTTCTTGAACCAGCAGTCTCGGGCATAATGCCCCTTCTTACCACAATTGAAACATTCCTCATTTTTTCGTTGAGTTGGCCTTCCTTGTCTCCTTTGTTCTTGTGGTCGGGTATGTTTTTGCTGCTCTTGTCGTCCCCCTCTACCGCTTTGTGAGAATTTGTTTTCCTCAAACCTCTTATTTTTAGTATAGCTTCTTCCCTTATTACTATATAATGCCTCTTCTGCATTTTTCAAAGATACGCCCACCAACTATTTTGCTAGCGTCTCCTGATTAGCTAGCAAATTTTCTAAAT
Organism: Melastoma dodecandrum; assembly: GCA_029817715.1. Taxonomy (NCBI): domain Eukaryota; kingdom Viridiplantae; phylum Streptophyta; class Magnoliopsida; order Myrtales; family Melastomataceae; genus Melastoma; species Melastoma dodecandrum. The sequence goes on along the minus strand of JARUPY010000397.1, from coordinate 3,566,777 downwards.
CTTCTAACGACAGAGGCGTGGGCCATCCTTGCACAGCCGCAATAAATCCTCTATACTCCGGTCTTAACCCATGAATAATAATCATCCTCATCATATCATCACTAATCCTTGATCCTAGGTCTAACTCTGAAATCTCCCGGCTGATAGATTTTACTTTAGTAAAGAACTAATTAATCCCTAAATCTCCTTGTCTAACTGTCAACAAATCGTTCTCGAGCAACTGTAGCCTCATATCATTCTTCTTTGAGAACCTAGTCGCTAGTATATCCCAAGCATCCTTTGAAGTAGTGGCGTACCTTATATGCTCAAGCATTTCCTCCTCTATGGTGGTCTTAATAACAAACATGGCCTTCCCTGCCTTAATTCATCAAAGCGACATCCTCCTCCTCCGGTGGGGTCGTCTCACTTTCACCAATGATCTCCCAGAGATCTTGGTCTTGGAGATATGACTCCATACACGTCCTCCACGTGCTGTAATTCTGGTTATTTAGTTTCTTTAGCGTGCCGACAGTATTAAACTCCGCCATACCAAATTTATCTTCTGGAAGCGTAGCCTGCTCCCCGACCTATGCCCGACGCAATCCCAGATTACAGCTTTCTTGACAGAATTTCGGTAGTATTTCGGTAGTACCTCCGCTGGACTTCGACAGATTCTCTGTTGGACTTCGGCAAAACCTCCGCTAGATTTCAGCAGATTCTTCGCTGGACTTCGGCAGAACTTCCGCTGGACTTTGACGCCTGGACCCCAACCGCATTGCTCTGATACCAAATGTTAAGTCGTAACCCTCAGAATACTAACTTAATTGGTCGCGTAACTCTATCTCTTTAACTAAACTACAACCTAAAACTAAGAAAAGTTACAAATGTGAAGAGGAATGATTTGAGAAGGAGAATTCTATTCGTTGTGAATAAGTTACAAATGAACCAATGACCGCTATTTATAGGGATGGTCTAAGATGAATTCATTCTCCACCTTTCTAGAACTTTCCTATCTAAACTAATTCCACAACCTTCTAGACTAATCTTAAGAACCTTCTGCACTGATCTTAGGAGCCTTCTAGGATAATTTTAAGAACTTTTTAGAGCCCATGAGAAAATAAGAGAACCTAGGTGTTGTTATTTCTAGCAGGCTTCCTCTACATCCTGTGATCTGACGAAGCTCAAAGTAGGGGAACGGCCGCTCGCCATGCCGAGTATGCCCATTCATGTAACTCCTGAGATGCATCTTACTCAGCGCGTTATCGGGCCTCCCCCTAAAAACCCACATGTACATGTTCTCCATGTCATGCTGAACCATGATCACGTCGGACTTGTCAAATCCGGAGACGCCTTGGCTGTCCCTCACGATCTTGGGCTTGGACTTCTTGTTCACCACGTGGTTGAAGAAAAAGATGAAGAAAAACCAAGCACCGCATGTGCAGTCGACCCTTTTCGCGAACTTGCGCCGGGCCTTGGGGACGTTTAGCAAAGCCTTTGACTCGTCATAAACTTGGGCGGTACCGAGGGTAACGACGAGGATGCCGAATTGGTCGGGATTCCAAGAATTATGGAGAGGGGGAGGAGGGCTGCGCTCAGCCGAAAGCGGCAGGTTAATATCGGGGGGCCTCGACAGGATCATCAGAGGATTCAGCTCCAAATCCAGCTCATCGTGGGACGATGAAGCGGTAGAATCCATGGACAAGAGAGTGGAGGGATGTTGATGAGCTTCCATAGACTCATTCTAAGTGAAGACCGACTGACTATTCCCTCGGTCCCCCCCCCCCCCCCCAACAGCCGGAGAGACAAACCCCCAGAAGGATGACTACGTTCCTCCCAACCCTCCTCGGACTTGTGTCCTGTATGTTCATGTCCTCCTCCTCCTCCTCCTCCCCTGGAAAATCGCTCCCCCACTTCCCTCCCTGCTCACATCTCATAAATAATCCCCATTTGGTTTCAAATATGATTTTGGAGGGTGGTACTCTTTATCCCTTATAGACAAAAGAAATGAGTAAAAAATAAACCATGCCATTGCCAGTCAGATTCAAGTGAACGAAGAATACCTCCGGGGACCAACCATGGTTGCCTCGGTCAGTCTCCGTTCTGCTGAGGTGGTGGGATTGGTTCGTTAACCTAAGCGCCAACGATTACCCCCCTCGTTTCGCAGCTTCCCCCCTGGTAGGAGTGGGGAATCGGGAATGATATTGCCATGTTATAATGAAAATATGCCCCTAGTTGTGCTGACAATTATCCTGCCGATTCAGTCCTGATGAACCTGTTTTTGTTTTGTCCATGTTTTCTCCAATTTGCCGAGAGCAAATCAGTGACCTCGGGTTAAAAGAGTGAGTAAACGACAGTCCGTTTCGGAGGTTACCCCTTCCCAGGGTCACTTTCATATGACTTAATATCAGAGATTTCTTTTCCTAGGCAGGGTCGTCTTGGCGAGTTTTGCGTGTGGGGTTGGGATAACCTTCCCCCGCGCGCGCTTCTCATATACTAACACTAATTCCCTGTGTCTTCTCTGGAGGGGTACTTCCACACCATCGTCTGCAATCACAAGGACTACCAGAACACTACCGTCGACCATGGTTTGAAGTGGGATAATCCTCCAAAGCAAGAACCCACCCCTCACGCTGACGGTTGAAGACTTCAATGACATGGTCCAAAGTGGAGGAGCTCCATTTGCTCGCCAGTTCACCAAAGGATGGCCCTGTTCTCGGCAGGATCGACGACGAGCTGATGAGAAGATCAGATGGTCATTTCACTCCGGGGGGGGGGGGGGCTTGGTGCATGGGATGTTCTGGAGCTGGAAAAGACCCTTGTCTTGTTTACCAGAATCTACGCATCGTACAACCAACGTCGAATACGAAAAAGGCTGGAAAAGCTATTCGCAAACTTGCTTGAACAAGAAACTTTTAGAAGCAGCCAGTGTAAAATAGTTCTTCTTTCACACGGCTAAGTAAACAGCTATTCGTTTTGTTCAATTTTAAGTATCTTGCATCCTCGTGCTTCGAATGCATGTAACTCAGCTGTCTATTGATATGTATGGAAGATTCGACACGGTGCTGTTATCATCATACTAGTAGGGAAAACTGCATTCTTTTGATACAAGCATTTGTCTTCCGGAAGAAAACATGCCGAATGCTCTGTGAGTATGATTTCTTGGTTGTGCTGAACCTCCATGGCTCGGTATTCGCAAAATTGTTGCCAGAGTTGGCCACCCAAAATCCTCTGAAGGAACGGCCGCTCCTTTTTTTCTGCTTCTTTAATCATTGTCCTGCTAGGGATTCTGCGAGGGAATGCGTATGAGCTTCTTCGTTTGTGACCTTTCCGGGAGGGTGCGATTCATGAAAGGTCTTTGAATAGTACTGGTTGACGACCTATCTTGCGAGGCAACCCAAAATTCTGATAGGCCCTGATCTCACCACCCAACCCTGCAGTGACTATCACCATTCCCCAAGCGGTTGGTTGGATGACGCCGCTCCCATTGATGTTACTGCAAATGTCTAACCCTGACCGGGAGGATGACCATGACGAAGTCGATGAGTTTGCAGGGCTGGCAGCTATGGATGACGGATCTGTGTACCTCATCGATGACATTTCTGAGTTGAATGATTCGCCCAGTCCGGTGGAGCTGGAGTCGATGCGAGAAAGTTGACTGAGCTCTTCATCTGTCGGGGTTTGTGTGGTAGCTTTTTCGGTGGCAGCCCCTGTCTTCTTCGGAAGAGGTGGCAACTGCCTCTTGCTATTTCCTGTCAAAGTCTGGGGATCCTCTCGAGTCGGGGAAGCGTTGTTCGAGGCCTGTGACTGTGGCTGTGACCGTTTGGGTTGCCTCTTGGAGTGAATAGGCATGGCTGGTGGATCGCCTTTTATGGTTCCCGGCCAGGGTATTGCTACTGAAACATCAGCACAGTGAAAGTTCTCGTAGGACCTGCACAAGCTCACCTCCTTTCCTTTCCCGGTGCTGGGACCTCGCGGAAGTTCTCGTTTCCAGACGTAGACTTGGGAGTCTTCGCTTGCACTGATCACATACTTCTCATCCTGAGTAAAAGATGCCGAGATCTGACTGCCTGTGTTTCTGAAGCCTGCATGAACATTTATTATTATTGCGACCGACGACGGTAAAGTGTGTGCTCATCAGGGGCAGGATCAAAGCTTAGCACGATTGTTACCCTTGAGCTTCTGCGTCACTTCGGAACCATCCAAGACTCGGATCCGTGAGTCAGCAGACGTAACAAGAACCTCAGATGGATGCCATGGTGCAGCCTACGTAGACAAATAGTTAACAATGGCTTAGTTCACATAACATCTGGCTTAACTCGAGTAGGGATACATTTGAAAGTTTCGAATTCTGGCAGAACTACCGACCTGGAGACCGGTGATCTTTTTCGTCTGCGTCTTCTTCTTGGAATGGAGCTCGGCGGCTTTCAGCTGATTCAGTTTGCAATCTATATGACCAAGCACAGACAGTTACCAGAGCGTACTCATTCAAGTTCGGAAGTGTTCGCAAATCACAAGCGGCATTCGTACCCTCCGTGCTGTAAAGTCGGCAGTTGCCTTTGTGGGTTCCAATTATTGCACCCTATGGTCACAGATTTAAGCTCAATTAGGACATCATCAACTGGTATGTTTTTGCTTGAATTCAAGATTCCAGGGACTCAGCGAATGCACCTGGCCATCGGCTGTGTAACAGACTGCAGTGATCATCTCGTGAAGGTCAGTCCAGTCCACGACCATGCGTTCTGGTATGCTCCAAATCCTGATCTTTGCATCTAGTGAACCACTGATGAAGTATCTGTCATCGACCGGGTTGAACTGTATGCAAGTGACTGCATCGCCATTCAATCAGAAGTCATCAGACGATGTGGGAAGTGCCGAGCTGCAAGATAATATCTACAGGGTTATCTCAAGCCAGAAGTGCAGCCTCTCCATTACCGTAATCCCTATGTGCAAACATTTTTAAACAGCACTTTGTTTCCATGTCCCACAGCCTGACTGTTTTGTCCATCGACGACGAGAGAAGATGCTGCAACGTTCAACGGGAAGCAGGCAGTGAGGAATTGTTATTACAAACTTACAACCAGAAGACAAAGTTCTACAAATGCATTGTGGGATCGAGATTGAAGGAACCTAACCTGGGACCTGGACCACGAGAGGTCCAGAACATCATCCGAGTGACCTTTGAAAGAACAGACCGGCTTCTCCGTGAGGGAAAACATGCTCTCCGGGGCATAGACATAATCAGGAACTAAATTCCCCTTCGTAGAGGTAGGCAAATTTTTCCCTTTCTTCTTTTTATCCGTAGGCAAAGGCGGCGCAGAGTCTGCGCTGAGGTGTCCGTCCTCCGTGCCAGATGAGAAGGAATGAGAGGGGATCAAACTCCACTCATCGGGGTGTTTTGTTGGCATGATCTCGCATTCCTGCACTTCCCAGATGTGAATCATCCGATCCTCGCCCGCGCTGGCAAGGTATCGCCCGTCGGGATCAAACTTCATTGTCCAGATAGAGCCTTCATGAGCCTGAATTTCTTGGCAGAAATGCAGCGCGCTCAACTCCTTGTGCGACTTCCCGTGTTGTCTGACCTTTATCCATTCCGACGTATTATTCCCGGGTTTCTGCTCTATCACCGGCTGGTTCTCCCTTTCTTTGTCAGCGATCAGGCCACTCATGGAATTCGCCACGCCCTTTATGTTCTTCAAAAGAGCGGCCCCGCTCTTTTTGCTCATTCTCAAGCTCTTTGAGAAGTAGTTATTCGGGTTCATCTTCTGATTGCTCGTCACGAGGCTCCCGTCCTTGTTCCTCGTCCCGTTCTCCCTCCTCATCAGCTCCGTGATGACAGGGGAATGGCCTACACACTTCTCGAACTCTTCCATTGTGAGCTGCTGCCCCGTCTGCAGATCGCTGAGCCTGTTCCACATCCCTTGGTCATTATATTCCTTCACTATGAATTCCTTCCCTGTATCCAGATTCTTGATCAGGAAGAATGCGCCGAAGCGGCGGCTCGACTTAGCCGACGTCATCGTCTTCCCTCTTCTCTGTCGGAAAGATGATGACGCCTTCCTTCTGGCTGGAGCAACCCTAACGGAATCTGGGTATCGACAAATCGGCACAACGGGTCCCGATAACGTGGAAGAGGTCCGAATCAACCGTTGCTTTGACGTAGCACCGAAGAACGATTCCTTCCTCTTGGTGACTGATGGGAAATCAATATCGCCATCTGATCTTGACCTCACCAAGATTACCGGAGCCAATGCCACACTCCCATGAGGCGCTTCCTTCGCGACGTCATCCACTAGGGTAACAGCGACAGCAGCATCTCCTTCGCAAACCAATGGAGGAACGACATGATCCCCTCCTCCAACCTTGGTCGAGACGATGCGACCGAAATCCTTGCTCGCGATCCTCACAACACCATTCTCGGACATCCCCATACCTTGGAGGAGACGGTTACGTCTCTCGGTGATGGATCCCGGCTCCGCCATCCAGATATCATAGTCCCTGGAGAGTGTGGAGGCGCCGAACACAGACAGGCTGCGGAAGTCTTCTCCTGGGGAGATGGCGGAGGCGAAGGACATACGGGCCTCGTCGAAGTCGTCATCGTCTGAGCCAGAGGAATGGAGGTCGAGGGGGCCGAAGGAGGAGATGCGGTTGTTGGATTCGAAGAAGCGGTCGTCGTCGTCGTCCATGTTGCCCAATCCGTCCCAGTTCATGGTGAGCTTACGGCGTAGCCCGTTTCCGTTCATTTTGGGAGCAGACGACGGGCGGGGCTGTGGACGGGATCGGATTGGGGGGGTGGTGAGTGGTGGGGGGGACGATCAGGAGATTGTTGAGGCGGGGGGGAGGGTGGGGGGAGAGGAGGGTAAAATGCGATTGGAAGGGAGGAAAATTAGGGAGGGAATGGCCGTTATTACCGACCGTTACACATGAGTCTGCTTGACTTTAAAAAAAAAAGGGTCAGAGAGAAGCGTTGCGTTCAAAAGAGGACAAATACGACGTCGTCCTCCCCTAATACTTTTTTTTTTTTTTAATTTACCAGTGACTTGTCCTCACGACAAGACAAGAGAGGTGGGATGTTTTATAATGTTTTAGCAAAACAGGGAATGTAATGGCATGCACGATTATTTTCCATTAACTAAGAAATCCAAGTATACATGCATTTATGGGATTCAGGCACTGTGGCTGGCCGACGTCTGATCGGCGACCGGAACAGCTGCTAGTTCACCTTCATCTGATCGTCAGATCGAAGGATCTCGTGGCCTCAGCTCTCATGAGTGAACCATACCATATAACATTATATAGAATAATAGGCCAGGCCCACCATGACTGGAACGCATGGCCGTCCTCCGATTTGGGCTGTTTTGTGTAGTAGCAGGACATCCCTCCTCCTCCTCCCTACGAAACAAATAAATAAATAAATAAATAAAGAACAAACATCAAGCTTCAATGGTAAACTTGCAATCCCAAGTTATTCCTCTCTTTTTTCAACATATAGGCAGAATAATTCGGGAAAAAGGCTGCAAAAAGTTAAATGTTGGGCCATGATTAGGCGCACCCAACACCAGCAGTATCATTAGTTTTAAAAAAAAATTTCGCATAGGGTCGCGAATTCTTTCAATTAACATCCTTAATTCGTTATTTAAATCAATAATTTTGTGTAATGAGAGAAGTCGCTATAATGACTTCATGGTTCTTGAATCAAATCCTCGCGATGTCATGATTTCACGTAACGATTTTTTCACGAGTGTTTTAATTCATCACTTTAAGTGGAGATTGTTAAGAAAAACTCAACAAATTGTTTAAATTTACGTTTTTTTTTCTAAATATTGTAAATTAATATTTCATGTAACGATAGGAGATGCAAGTCGCTACTTCGAGTAGCGATTTTAGACGACATTTGAGTTCAAAGTCGCTTCTTCAGGTTGTGACTTTCTTCTCATATAGAAAGTCGCTACTTGAACTAGCGACTTCCAACACTTCGAAAGAACGCATATTTTTTTTTATCAATGTTGCTACTTCAAGTAGCAATTTTAAATAGCATTTGAGCTTGAAGTCGCTATACAAAAAAAACACATATTTTTTGCTCAAAGTAGTGATTTTAGATGGCATTTGAGCTCGCGTTCACTACTTTAAGTAGTGACTTACTTTTCATATAGAGAAAGTTGTTACTTGAATTAATGACTTATGACACTTAGAAAAGAAAATCAAAATTTTAGGCAAAAAAGCCCGTTGAGTTTCGCTCAAAGTCGTCACTTAAAGTAGCGACTTATAACAACTAGAAAAAAAACGCAAATTTAAAGATTTCCCGATTTCTGCTTAAAGTCTCTACTTCAAGTTGCGACTTCCTTATCTTGAAGAGGAAGTCGCTACTTCAAGTTGCAACTTCATTCTCTTGCATAGGAAGTCGCAACTTAAGGTTGCGACTTTATCGTGACTAAATAAAATCACTACTCGAAGTGATTACTTAAATATAATAATTGAAAAATTCTAAAATAATTAAAAAAGAAACTAATGTTACGGGATAACATTCCTTGGTAGAGGAGAGCCCCTTTAGTTGGGCTTTGTTTTATTTCAACCTATTATTAGAATAAAATTTATATATAATCTCAAAATTTCAGAAATAATTTTTCGAAGTAATATATTCGAAAAACGAAAAGGAAAAGTTTGATGGGGATGGGCGTGATGGGTGGAGGAGGCATGTGCATTGTGCCTGGTGGGGTTACCCTTGGGATTGGAATGAGATTTCCAATTTTCAACATAAAAAAAAAGGGGGTGGATAAGCTTATCCCAACCTAGATATAAAATTTATTTCTATTATATTCCGACATTTTTCATTTCCGCGAACCAAACGACGTATTATTAGTGTTTCCTTTCATTTTTTTTTTTCTTGTTTCAATCAAAAAAAAAATTATTTCGTCTTCCTTAATAATATTATTATTATTACGAGAAAGAAGTTATTTCGTTGTCGGTATGGATACCATGAAGAATGATATCTTTTTATGGAAATTTATGTAATATGTAGTTATATTTCACACATTCTGTTGCTGGATCGGCACTGCCCAATTCCTTCCTCCCACTTTTTTTTTTATATTTCGAGAGGGAACTTTTGTACTACGATGCGAACCCATAACAGAGTCCGTCCATACATCAGTGAATAGTTGTACTACTACTACTACTCAAAATATCGTCCACAATAACATCATCGAGTACATCCACCCCGCCCCCTTATATAAAATAAAAAAGTACCACCCGTCAATTGCGTGTGATGCCCAACATTTTCCCCGCATACGCCCAATGGACTAAGTCCTAAATTATTATTATTATTTCGGGGGCTGCAAATTAGATAAGATCGACAGAAAAGATCTTCCCGATTTAATAATTATTAGTGGGCACATATATTAAATGTCAACGGTGATGAGTGATCCTCCCTAGGCGATAATGGGGGTCTAGCAAATTCACTGAACTTATTTGCCGGTTCAAAGTAAGACGTCATATAAAACAATCATATTCGTTGTAAGAAAAATCTCCACGGTGATTAATTTATCAGGGCCGTTGATTTTATTAAATTTTATATCGCCATTAATGTTTGTCGATATCGCCTGGAAATTCCGATCCTTCTCATTGAATTCTTTATTATTCTTAAAAAAAAAAAGAAAGTATTCAGGAAAGAAACCCAAGCAAGAAAGCAAGACGGGCAAAGACATCTGGACCGTGGGATGAAGCATCCGACGGACGACGTCGTCTAAACGGGCGGGTGATCACGAGACCAGACACGTGGACGGTGGATACGTCTCGAATAGTGGAGATAACGCCGTTAAATAGGGGTGGGGGTTGGGGAGGATGTCGGCCGGGATCACAGTCGGGAAGACTCTTTCGATCAATCATTGAACAGACCTCCAGAAAAATGTCTTGCTGCGGAGGGAACTGCGGGTGCGGATCTGGCTGCAAGTGCGGCAACGGCTGCGGAGGGTTAGATGATAAATCAATCGTTGATACTTATGATGATGATGATGATGATCCCGTCCGATGTGTCTCATGATTATGCCCGATCCTTCCCCCTTTCTTTTTTCTGCAGATGCAAGATGTACCCCGACTTCGAGGAGAAGACGAGCTCCGACGCCCTCATCATGGGAGTTGCCCCGCGGAAGGCGTACGTTTTCTCCGCTGCTTCATCAGGCTTGGTTTTATAGGGACGGCCTGGGGGTTGTTGTCGTGTGCTTTTCCTCTTGTGATGTTTTTGTTGTGCGCAGTTCCTACGAGGGAGGCGAGATGGCCGAGGGAGCCGAGAACGGATGCAAGTGCGGATCCAACTGCACCTGCGACCCCTGCAACTGCAAATGATGTCCCTCCCCTCCCTTAGTGGAAGGAGCAAGACGAGAGAGGCTTCGGTCCCTCTTTCTTGCCAGTCCGGATGAAGAAGGGTTACTACTACGGGGATGTGGTTTTGTGTGCGTGTGCCGTGTGGTGGTGGTTGTTGTTGTTGTATATGTGCCCGTAGGTGGTTGTCGTGTAAGAATAAACAGGAATCACCGGAAGTCACGACTCCGTGGTTTGATCGGAATATGGACTTTGTGCTGCTTGGGTGTTGGTTGATCTTTTAGGGAGGAGTGAAAGCTATGATAACGATGTTGTTTTGGTTGTCCGTGACGACGACGATGATGTCTCCGTGCCTCTCTTGATTGGTTTATCATTTAACAAGCAACAAGGAAAAAATAAAATAAAATAAAGGGAGATGTCTCGAAACTGCCAACCTTAATCCTATGACGCCTAATTAAGTTTATTCAACAATTTTAATTTTTTTTTTCGACGCGATTTTGTCTAAAATTTTATAAATCTCCTTAATTATCTTCTGCTCGGTGCAAATTACAAGGAAATATTTGTCACTGAAAATTGTACTTATAAAACGACAACATGAACTATATTCGGATCATTTATTTATAAAATTAAAACTTACTTCGTAATTTTTTTTAAAACTACTTAAAAAACTAAAACTTATTTCGTAATTTCTTTTAAACTAATTACAAATTCGTACGAACCGTAATTTCTCCCCCCCACAAATGAAAGAATTGGAATGGACAAAAATAAGGCACGTGCACCGGGGGGGACGTCACGTGCGGGATACAAAAGAAAAGAAAGGAAAAGGGAAATCCCAAAAAGGAGAACCCTAAAAAACAAAAGAGAGGAAGGAGAAAGGGAGTTGTGGGGGTAATGGACAAGACGATCCTGGGCGACCTGGACACGCTGCCGGAGGAAGAAGACAGGCTGAGGATGTCCTCATTCGTCCATCACCTCCAAGCTCGCGACAGGTCCATCTTCCCCTTTTCTTCTCGAGTATTTGAAGTAGTTAATCGGTCGTTGATGTTTGAGGAGGAATTGCGTGAGGGTTTGATTGTCTTGTTGCCGCCGACTCCGATATTTTCCACCATTTTATACCCTGTTAACTTCCTCATAAGCACGTCCCCGGCGCTCGTTACCTTAACTTAGACCTAAGTTCTTCGATTCTGCAGTCTGGTCTGTGTTCATCGGCTTGTTCCAGAGTTGTCCTAAGTTGCTTGCTACTTGCGGATTTCACTTTGACTCGTGTCTGCGCCCACGATGATCGATCGTGCTTCCCCAGTTGATAGCCAGGGGGAGTTCGACAATACCCTGTTTCGGTTTCTCATATAGCTGTGTTTGTTCCGTTTTCAGTCTGAGGATGTACAATGCCCTGGTGGAGAGATGCTTTGATGACTGCGTCCAGTCTTTCTGGCGCAAGTCCTTGGGGAAGAAGGAAGAGAGATGCGTGCTGCACTGTGCTCACAAGTTCCTCAAGGTATCGATGCAAGTCGGGACTAAACTGGCTGAGCTCAACCAAACCCCACACCTTCCAATTCAAGATGATTCTCAATAACAGTGCCAGTGGTTTTGCGACGTCATATCGGAGGCTTTGCCACATTCATTAGTCTCACCACCAACAGTTTTGCCCCCTAGATGGGGAAAAGTTAGCTGGATTCAAACTTCAGGGTTTCTTTTTTACTTACACTGGCATCATCTACTTAAACAATCAATCAAGGGTCACATTTTTTCTTGATTGTTAGATAAGATAGTGGAATTGCTCTGTGAAGTAAGATTTTCAATGGAATTGAAGTTCTGTGCTCCATTTCATTGGGACAGTGAAATCTGCTTTGCATTTACATGCTAAAGACATGAACTTTATAAGATAAAGACCGACAATGGCAGTTCCATGAGAATCTGGCTGGACAGCTCTGCGGTGATCTATTTACAACATAATAAGCACATTTACCTGCCGCAAAATGTTGATCATTCACCTCAACAATGGAAGGCTGAACTGAAAGAAGATATGCAGGTTTGACCATTCTGCAACCTTAGGGCAATCTCAACTGTAACTTGCCCGTTCTTGAGAGTCGACCAGTAATGGGGACTTGCCTTCATTTTATCATGGATCTCAAGGGTCTGCTCAATAACGTTGACATTGACAGAAGCAAAGCAGTGTGGAAAAGACAATAGTTTGTACCCAAGCTAGATTTTCCATTAGGCAGTTGAGGTAAGCTCGTGAAATGCACAATAGTTTGTATCCAACCTAAAAAATGAAGGCACCAATTACTGTTTGACGAAGCTAAGGATTGTCTAATGAGAGAAGCTGTCGATGCTTGCTCCGTATTGACTTTACTAAATTATTCTACCCTTTTCTAACTTCCTGATCTTTCCGTCTATAACTTTTTATGACTCGACTGCTCATATTGATTTCGATCATATAACTTTCTGATCTGCTTAATTCAGCCTCACAGAAAGGCTGTATCTCTGATCTGCTTTGTCTTAAGGATATTGGCTTCGGGCTATTGTTCATATTCTTTAAATGATCATATCGGGGATATTGTTGGTGATTGATCCTGAAGATCTACATTATTTGTCAGAGTTTTGAATGGGTAGATTGCAGAGATTTTAGGGCTATATATGTGATAACTCTAAGAAATTAGAGTTATATGTCTCATTTAGTAGCCTAATTAATGATAGATATCCGACATTTATGGGCATATATAGTTAGTTGCATGTTATTTTTGGATTAGTCATTTTGTTTGGATATGTTTTGCACTTGTGAGGTTCTTTGCAGGAAAAGAGGTTGACACGATAAGAAATTCATGTCGAGGAAGACATCTTGAAGGAGGAGTGACAAGACGGTTGATGGTAGAGTTGCCGAGAGGGAAGCTGGTGGACAGGAAGTTTTGTGCAGCCACACAAGGATTCCGTGCAGCCACACGAGACGAGAAGATCTTTTTATATTATTTCCAAATCTTGTGGGGTTTTGGGGAAGATTTACCCTACATATAAAAGGGTTTAAAACATGAGGAAGGAGGAGGAGAGACTAGACGACGGCTAAGGAAGAGGGATCAGAGAAGACGATGGAGATTACCTTTTCTTTTCTTTTCTTGTTTTGCTTGTTGGCTAGGATGCAAAACTAAATCTTTTATCTAGGACGGTGATGAACCGACTCGTGTAGTGATTGTCTAAACTCTTTTCGGAATCGATTCGTGGAGTTTCACGTTTGCTTATGTTCTCTTGTGCTTAATGCTTGCATATTGGGTTGATCGTCGATTTGTTTGATTCCTTATCCTTTAGTAGACTCGAGAGAGGGACTTAGGATTAAAAGAGGGAGAATATAACCTAGATTAAGTCTGAGAGATCAGGTTAACTCAGAGGAGTATAGAGATATACGCTCGTAGGTAACCAAGACAACAATTGGCACTTAAAAGGATTATAGTTGTTCGTATATCACTATAGAGATATAGGTTTACGGATAATCTATAATTCACCGTTACAAACTCGAGAGAGGTCTAACGAACAATAAGAATTGTGGTTAGTAAACGGGAAACCGCGAGAATTGAGGAAGAGAGAGCGCAGATAATTCATGAACGATAGGGGATTCGTAATCTTGGATTTTTCATCAATCGATTTATTCTACACTTGCTTTTACTCAGTTGTTATTTTCATTCTTAAATTAAATCTTTTAAACAATTAAATCTTCATCGGCTAGTTTAAGACTTGTTAAGCCGATAATCGACAAAATATTCTGAACAATCTCCGTGGGAACGACTTTTACTCACTACTTTATTACTTGTGCGACCCGTATACTTGCGTGTGCGTTTCTGCGAACAAGTTTTTGGCGCCGTTGCCGGGGATTGTGCCAGAATTTATTTTGTTATTACTTTTCATTTATCAAGTGCTTAAATTTAGTCACCGTTTACATTTTGCAGATGTATGCGACACTGTAGAAGTGAAAACGAACTACTATTTGACCATGAGATTGAGCGAACTTTTCGGATATTGAGAAGAGGTCAAAAGAAATCAATGGCGAACGCAAATAATCATTTGAACGTTGAAGATCCGCAACAAAGAAGGACGATGCGGGAATATGCACAACCAACTCCACAAAATCATGCAGGATTCCTACGTCCAGAAATACAAGCAGACACGTTTGAGATTAAGCCATCTATTATTCTTATGATTGAAAATTCTAATTTTGGTGGTTTGATAAATGAAGATCCACATTGGCACCTGACATGTTTTGAGGATTTGTGTGCAACTTTCAGGTATAATGGAGTATCAGCAGAAGCAATCAAGTTGAGGCTATTTCCATTCTCACTTCGGGATAAAGCTAGATCGTGGTTATATTCGTTGCCCGGTGAATCAGTCAGCTCGTGGGATGATCTCAGAAAGCATTTTTTGTCAAAGTACTACCCACCGAGCAGGACTGTAAAAATAAGGAATGATATCACCTCATTTCGCCAACTACCCAATGAATCTATGTATGAAGCATGGGACAGATTCAAGGAGTTGCATAGGTTATGTCCCCACCACGTGGGTTAGCGGAACAACTTCAATCAACAATTGACTCAGCTGCTGGGGGTACAATAATGAACAAAACTCCAGAAGATGCTTTGGAATTGTTCGAAGCAATGGCAACTAATGGCCAGAGAAGAACACCAGCAAGAGGAGGAGGCTATCATCAACTTGACGCCATAACCACTCTCAGTGCTCAATTGGAAACTCTTACAAAAGAAATGGTTGCATTACGCACCTCATCTTAGACATCTAATAATGCTCGTGCTAATTTGCAGGTTATGGAAATGCAAGAATCAGACGAGGTGAATATTGTGGATACCAACAATAGAAACAACCCGTTATCCAACACATACAATTCAGGATGGCGGAATCACCCTAATTTCTCTTGGCGAAATAACTAAGGCCATCAAGATCCAAGCCGACTAAGAACAAGCCAACCACTAGGCTTTACAACTCCAATGCGACAACCCGTAGGTGAGCCCAAATCTAATGTTGAGGATTTGCTGAGACAGGTACTTGCAAGCAATGAAGAAGTCCGGAAGCAATATGAGGAGACACGGAAGCAGCAAGAATTGATGTTAAAGGACCATGCAACTTCAATCAAACAATTAGAGATGCAGATAGGTCAAATAGCAGGATCTTTGGTCATGCGACCGCATGGAGCGTTTCCAGGCAACACGGAGCTCAACCCAAAAAATCGGGAAAATTGCAATGCCATCACTCTATGAAATGGTACGTGAATTTTAAGCCAATGCTGGTAATGCGGGAAATCCACCGGATGTCATTCATGTGAGAGGAAAATTGGTTAACTTTAGTGCTTCAGCAATAGCCGAGCTTTATGAACTTCCTAGGATCGAACGTGATGATTTTAGGGTAGCCTTGGAGGAAGATTTTAATCCGGCTGATGTTTTAGAATGTATCACAACCATAGGCTCGACTTGAAAAATGTCTAAAGCGAATAAGCCCTTGGCCCTTAGAAATAGCGATTTGTATCCCGAGGCTCGCATGTGGTTACACTTCATATCTAGCAGACTTATCCCTGGAACGAACACGACGCATGTTACCAAGGATAGAGCGGTGTCAATCTTTTGCATCATGGAAGGTAAGCAAATTGACATAGGAGCATTGATTTATCGCAGGCTAACAAAAGCATTGTAGGATCCCAAGCTCGGGATGTGGTTCCCCGCTACAATTTTTTAATTATGCAGACGAGCGGGAGTGATTTGGGATGTTAGGGAAGAGTTGCTTCACCCTCCAAAGCCAATTAATGGGGCTACCTTGAACAAGATGTCGCAGGACTTTTATCACAAACATGATAACGATGAAGGTAATATGTCTCAACCCACAGAAAAACATATCACTAATCATTCTAGTGTTGCAGCATCTTCATCTACAACAAGCATCGACTTTGCTAACCAATGGCATCAAATGGATAAATTTATGCGTTATCAAGTCGAGTGCAATCGAAGGTTTGCGGCAGTCTTAAATGTGGACATCACCGATCTTGAAGATCCGTTTGCACATATCCCATCCAACAATGATGACGACATGAATGATGAATTAAAAGATGATGATTAAGGCACGTCTCGTCTCCCCTAATCCAATTTTTTCTTTTATTTTTCTAAATTCCTTTACCATCGGGACGATGCTTCGTTTAGGTTTGGGGGGATTTGCATTTGCATTGTCTTTAGGTTAGATTAGCCGAATGCATGAGATTAGTTCTGCATATTTTCATTTTAGGGAGTCGGAGTTGTGTTCCATGATGTGATTAATTGGTTACGATTATAGTTGTGGAAGGATGAGAGTCCGAACTTTGACTCGTTTCAGCCGTAAAAATAATTTCTTCCCTAGTATTGGATAAGAACACGATATCACCTCACACGAGTCAAAGTTCGGACTCTCATCCTTCCACAACTATAATCGTAACCAATTAATCACATCATGGAACACAACTCTGACTCCCTAAAATGAAAATATCCAGAACTAATCTCATGCATTCGGCTAATCTAACCTAAAGACAATGCAAATGCAAATCCCCCCAAACCTAAACGAAGCATCGTCCCGATGGTAAAGGAATTTAGAAAAATAAAAGAAACAATTGGATTAGGGGAGTCGAGACGTGCCTTAATCATCATCTTCTGATTCATCATTCATGTCGTCATCATTGTTGGATGGGATATGTGCAAACGGATCTTCAAGATCGGTGATGTCCACATTTAAGGCTGCCGCAAACCTTCGATTGCACTCGACTTGATAACGCATAAATTTATCCATTTGATGCCATTGGTTAGCAAAGTCGATGCGTGTTGTAGATGAAGATGCTGCAACACTAGAAGGATTAGTGATATGATTTTCTGCGGGTTAAGACATATTACCTTCATCGTTATCATGTTTGTGATAAAAGTCCTGCGACATCTTGTTCAAGGTAGCCCCATTAATCGGCTTTGGAGGGTGAAGCAACTCTTCCCTAACATCTCAAATCACTCCCGCTCGTCTGCATAATTCAAAAATTGTAGCGGGGAACCACATCCCGAGCTTGGGATCCTGCAATGCTTTTGTTAGCATGTGATAAATCAATGCTCATATGTCAATTTGCTTACCTTCCATGATGCAAAAGATTAACACCGGTCTATCCTTGGTAACATGCGTCGTGTTCGTTCCAGGGATAAGTCTACTAGATATGAAGTGTAACCACATGCGAGCCTTGGGATACAAATCGCTATTTCTAAGGGCCAAGGGTTTATTCGCTTTAGTCATTTTCCAAGTCGAGCCTATGGTTGTGATACATTCTAAAACATCAGCCGTATTAAAATCTTCCTCCAAGGCTACCCTAAAATCATCACGTTCGATCCTAGGAAGTTCATAAAGCTCGGCTATTGCTGCAGCACTAAAGTTAACCAATTTTCCTCTCACATGAATGACATCCGGTGGATTTCCCGCATTACTAGCATTGGCATAAAATTCACGCACAATCAGCACTACAATCGAACCCGGCGGCGCGCCCAACTTCTCCCAATGTAATTTGACAATTAAGTTCCGAAATTCGTACATACCCGAGTGATTATAATCAAGGCCTCGTTCCGGGACAATTGTCCGATTTATCAAGGCTTGACGGTAGCGCTCCTCCGCTTCCTCCGGCAAACTCCATCTGACCCTAGCCCTCGTGGGGGGGTCCTCGATGGTTTTCGACTTCTTCTTAGGTGCCATAAGCAACCCAAACTACTCAAGCACACAATAACAAAGAAAAACCCTAATTTAGACGGTACCCAAAGAGAGGTGGGTTGGAAGAGACAAACCGCGGGTAAGTCGAGTTGTCGAGTGATCGATTCAGATGGGCACTCCTAGGGGAAGAAGAAGACCCACCACTCCTAGTTGATGGATTCGGATGGGAATTTCGGAAATCGGCCGGTGTGGGCAAGGGTGTGGAGGACGGCCGGCGTGGGTGTTCTTTTTTGTCTTGCCCAAAGGATGGACGGCGCAAACTGGCAAGGGTGGATTTGTGGGGGACGGCCGGGTGTCTTCCTTTTCGCTGTGAGAAGGAGAAAAACAAAACTAAAGATGGAAGGCAAAGGCAAATGAAAGAAAAGGTCTCGAGCAGCTATTTCAATTTTCGATTTTTTTTTTAAACAAATGAGGTCGTGCAGCCACACAAAAGTTTCGTGTGGCTGCACAGAACATTCTGTGCCTGGAAGGGCGTTGTCTGTGCGGCCGCACAAGAATTTCTTGCGGCCGCACAGAACATTCTGTGGATTAGCGGTCGCCACTCGTGCGGCCACAAAAAAATTTCGTGTGGCTGCACAGAACGTTCTGTACCTGCATAAAAAAATAAATTAAAATAACATAATAAAATAAAACAAAATGCGTAAATTAACTAAAATGAAATATTGGGTTGCCTCCCAATAAGCGCTTGATTTAACGTCGTCGGCTTGACGCTTGACTATGTCAGGCGTCTTCCATCATTAGTGTTGTCGGGTCCCGGTTAACAACACCACCAAAGTAGGGCTTCACTCGGCTTGCATTTACCTTAAACTTGTTTAAATCATCATTTCCCATCAATTCGAGAACTCCGTAAGGTAATACCTGAATGATCTTGAATGGTCCGGACCAACGAGATCTAAGTTTTCCTGGAAACAACTTAAGACGTGAGTTAAATAAAAGCACGAGCTGACCTGGAGAAAATTTTCGATCTTTGATTCGACGATCATGCCAACCTTTGGTTTTCTCTTTATAAATTCGAGCATTCTCATAAGCTTCTGTACGGAATTCTTCCATTTCATTCAGTTGCATAAGTCTATGTTCTCCTGCCGCTATTGGATCCATGTTAAACTTTCGAATCGCCCAATACGCTTTATGTTCTAGTTCCACTGGCAGATGGCATGCTTTTCCGAAGACCAACTTTTATGGCGATGTTCCAATTGGGGTCTTGAAACTGTCCGATATGCCCATAGAGCATCATCCAATTTGATTGACCAATCCTTCCTGTTAGTGCTCACCGATTTTTCCAATATCCTCTTTATCTCTCTATTTGACGCTTCCACTTGGCCACATGTTTGCGGATGGTACGATAATGTTATCTTGTGCTTGACTCCGTACTTTCTCATGAGTGCGGTGAATTTCCCATTGCAGAAATGTGCTCCGCCGTCACTAATAATGGCCCTTGGTGCTCCAAAACGCGTGAAAATCTGTTTGAGAAACTTTAACACTCCACGAGCATCATTAGTTGGCAATGCAACCGCTTCAATCCATTTAGATACATAGTCAACCGCAACTAAAATGTATCTATTCTTAAAAGAGTCGACAAAGGGGCCCATGAAGTCTATTCCCCACATATCAAAGATTTCCACTTCTAATATGTTTTGTAGAGGCATCTCATCATGACGAGAAATATTTCCCACACGTTGGCAACGATCACAATGGGCAACAAAATTATGAGCATCTTTAAAAATTGTAGGCCAAAAGAAACCTGACTGAAGAATTTTTGTTGCGGTTTTGTGACCGCCGAAGTGTCCACCATATGGGGCAGCATGGCATTGCTCAAGAATCGGCATTATTTCCTCTTTAGGGACTCATCGCCGAATGACCTGGTCTGTACATTTCTTGAAAAGAAAAGGTTCATCCCACATATAAAACTTAACTTCATGTACAAACCTCTTGCGTTGTTGACTTGTAATGTCCGAAGGAAAAACGTTTGCTATGATGTAATTTACGTAGTCGGCGTACCACGGAGCAGTTACATCAATAGTGAGAAGTTGTTCATCTGGAAACGAATCGTCAATCATTGTTGAATGTGCAGCCACATTTCCCTTAAAAACTTGTTCGCAGAAACGCACACGCAAGTATACGGGTCGCACAAGTAATAAAGTAGTGAGTAAAAGTCGTTCCCACGGAGATTGTTCAGAATATTTTGTCGATTATCAGCTTAATAAGTCTTAAACTAGCCGATGAAGATTTAATTGTTTAAAAGATTTAATTTAAGAATGAAAATAACAACTGAGTAAAAGCAAGTGTAGAATAAATCGATGGATGAAAAACCCAGGACTACGAATCCCCTATCGTTCATGAATTATCCGCGCTATCTCTTCCTCAATTCTCGCGGTTTCCCATTTACTAACCACAATTCTTATTGTTCGTTAGACCTATCTCGAGTTTGTAACGGTGAATTATAGATTATCCGTAAACCTATATCTCTATAGTGATATACGAACAACTATAATCCTTTTAAGTGCCAATTGTTGTCTCGGTTACCTACGAGTGTATATCTCTATACTCCTCTGAGTTAACCTGATCTCTCAGACTTAACCTAGGTTATATTCTCCCTCTTCTAATCCTAAGTCCCTCTCTCGAGTCTACTAAAGGATAAGGAATCAAACAAATCGGCGATCAACCCAATATGCAAGCATTAAGTACAAGAGAACATAAGCAAACGTGAAACTCCACGAATCGATTCCGAAAAGAGTTTAGACAATCACTACACGAGTCGGTTCATCACCGTCCTAGATAAAAGATTTAGTTTTGCATCCTAGCCAACAAGCCAAATAAGAAAAGAAAAGAAAAGGTAATCTCCATCGTCTTCTCTGATCGCTCTTCCTTAGCCGTCGTCTAGTCTTTCCTCCCTCCTTCCTCATTTTTTAAACCCTTTTTTATGTAGGGTAAATCTTCCCCAAAACCCCCCACAAGATTTGGAAATAATATAAAAAGATCTTCTCGTCTCGGGTGGCTGCACGGAATCCTTGTTTGGCTGCACAAAACTTCCTGTCCACCAGCTTCCCTCTCGGCAACTCTACCATCAACCGTCTTGTCACTCCTCCTTTAAGATGTCTTCCTCGACATGAATTTCTCATCGTATCAACCCCTTTTCTTGCAAAGAACCTCACAAGTGCAAAACATATCCAAACAAAACGACTAACCCAAAAATAACATGCAACTAACTATATATGCCCATAAATGTCGAATATTTATCATTAATTAGGCTCCTAAATGAGACATATAACTCTAATTTCTTAGAGTTATCACACCCCCAAACCTAATTTTTGCTAGTCCCGAGCAAAACGAAAAGAAAACAATGCACCTAAAACACTCTAATGAAAACTAAATTATGGTGGTCGGAGTCATCAATCAAACTCTTTGTTCTCAGATATCAACTACTCAGATAGCATAGTCAGATTCCTGTCCTTACCCAACTTGTGTTTCGACAACCTCATGTCCCTATCCTCCACCCGCATTTCATAAAAAACATTTTCAACAACCACATTTTCAGCTTAAAACAAGTCCATCACTCAAACAGCACATTTCAGAACGATGATTTGCAAAACCACCTCAACACCTCGATCTGCTTGCATTGTCTTTAGGTTAGATTAGGCGAATGCATGAGATTAGTTCTGCATATTTTCATTTTAGGGAGTCGGAGTTGTGTTCCATGATGTGATTAATTAGTTACGATTATAGTTGTGGAATGATGAGAGTCTGAACTTTGACTCGTGTGAGGTGATATCGTGTTCCTATCCAATACTAGGGAAGAAATTGTTTTTACGGCTGAAACGAGTCCAAATCTCATAGAGTACATGAAAGTTAGGGAAGAGTAGAGCCACCCTGATAACCTTGTGAAGCGAACCTTTAGGTGCTTAAAAAAAAAAAACTCTTGCCAAGGCTCTGAGTACCGATGTTCAGGCAGAAAAAAATAAAAAAATAATAAAATAATAAAAGAAGAAAGAAAGTATGAAAAAAAAATCAATAAAATGCTTGAATAAGTACTTGTGGTGTGAGTCGTGATAGTGGTGGCTTGAGTATTAGATCCGAGGGGTGCTTTATTACCTAATGCCTTGGACCAACTGGTTCGAGAGTCATTGGTCGAAAGCTCGATACATGAGTCTCCATTATTAGTGATAAGACATTTAGAGTCGAGTAAGAAAAGGAAAGAAAAAGTTGAGAAATTTGTGGTATGTTGTGATACCTAGAGCAAGCAAATCGAGGTGTTGAGGTGGTTTTGCGAATCATCGTTCTGAAATGTGCTGTTTGAGTGATGGACTTGTTTTAAGCTGAAAATGTGGTTGTTGAAAATGTTTTTTTTGAAATACGGGTGGAGGATAGGGACATGAGGTTGTCGAAACACATGTTGGGTAAGGACATGAATCTGACTATGCTGTTTAAGTAGCTGATATCTGAGAACAAAGAGCTTGGTTGATGACTCCGACGACCATGATTTGCATTAGAGTATTTTAGGTGCATTGTTGTCTTTTCGTTTTGCTCGGGACTAGCAAAAATTAAATTTGGAGGTGTGATAACTCTAAGAAATTAGAGTTATATGTCTCATTTAGGAGACTAATTAATGATAGATATTCGACATTTATGGGCATATATAGTTAGTTGCATGTTATTTTTGGGTTAGTCGTTTTGTTTGGATATGTTTTGCACTTGTGAGGTTCTTTGCAGGAAAAGGGGTTGACACGACGAGAAATTCATGTCGAGGAAGACATCTTGAAGGAGGAGTGACAAGACGGTTGATGGTAGAGTTGCGGAGAGGGAAGCTGGTGGACAGGAAGTTTTGTGCAGCCACACAAGGATTCCGTGCAGCCACACGAGACGAGAAGATCTTTTTATATTATTTCCAAATCTTGTGGGGGTTTTGGGGAAGATTTACCCACATATAAAAGGGGTTAAAACATGAAGAAGGAGGAGGAGAGACTAGACGACGGCTAAGGAAGAGGGATCAGAGAAGACGATGGAGATTACCTTTTCTTTTCTTTTCTTGTTTTGCTTGTTGGCTAGGATGCAAAACTAAATCTTTTATCTAGGACGGTGATGAACCGACTCGTGTAGTGATTGTCTAAACTCTTTTCGGAATCGATTCGTGGAGTTTCACGTTTGCTTATGTTCTCTTGTGCTTAATGCTTGCATATTGGGTTGATCGCCGATTTGTTTGATTCCTTATCCTTTAGTAGACTCGAGAGAGGGACTTAGGATTAGAAGAGGGAGAATATAACCTAGGTTAAGTATGAGAGATTAGGTTAACTCAGAGGAGTATAGAGATATACGCTCGTAGGTAACCGAGACAACAATTGGCACTTAAAAGGATTATAGTTGTTCGTATATCACTATAGAGATATAGGTTTACGGATAATCTATAATTTACCGTTACAAACTCGAGAGAGGTCTAACGAACAATAAGAATTGTGGTTAGTAAACGGGAAACCGCGAGAATTGAGGAAGAGAGAGCGCAGATAATTCATGAACCATAGGGGATTCGTAGTCCTGGGTTTTTCATCCATCAATTTATTCTACACTTGCTTTTACTCAGTTGTTATTTTCATTCTTAAATTAAATCTTTTAAAGAATTAAATCTTCATCGGCTAGTTTAAGACTTGTTAAGCTGATAATCGACAAAATATTCTGAACAATCTCCGTGGGAACGACTTTTACTCACTACTTTATTACTTGTGCGACCCGTATACTTGCGTGTGCATTTCTGCGAACAATATGTATATATTCTACCGGTGCTTACAACTTTATTATTTAGTCGGCCACTATGTTTCAGTTATTTTGTTCTCTATTTGTACTTTATTGCCGATAATTGAGACTGAAATATGTTAATAGATTAGGGATGGCCCCTCGCTCGTGGTTTGCTCTTCTGTTCAGTGAGTTTCAATCGTCTTCAAGTGCAGCAACCTGTTTTATGTGCAGCGTCTATCATTTTCTCAGATCATCTCTCTCCGTAAGGATGTGACAATGGGAATTATTTGTTTTTTTAGATATTCATTACAACTATATACTTGGAGTTTCTTACGAAGATGTATACGCTATATTGGCAGAGACTATCATTGTCTGTCCGGGACCTGTTTAGATTTATCAATATGAGAAGGGTTTGAGAGTTCTGGATATATGTAGAGGAATGTACAGGAGTACCGTGAGAAAACAAAAAATTTCACTCTTTACTGCTGGATGTTTTAAAATTCCCAAAAACCTGTTCTGACTCATTTTGGCTCTTTCCAGACTTTAATAAAAACCCAAAATTTAGAAAACTTTGCAATTAGGTCCTTGAAATGGCTGGAGAAGGAAAATCTTTAGGAAATCCTTCTGGGACTCCATCGCGGTTGGAGTTCGTTCCAGAGGCTAGATTGTCTCCCTTTGGAGTTAGCAAGAGTATAAATGATATTTTGACTCAGCTAACCATTCAGGGGAGCAATGAAAGTCTAGAAAGCCGAAACCAAATGGCAAAGGAAGTAGGCTCCATTGTAAACACAATGTTAGACGCTCTGGAAAGAGAAAGAGTTTTAAAATGGCCTGAAGCCGAGGCGACCTCTGGACTGGAAAGTACAACTGGAAAACCAGTCGAGAGATTGAATCTGGGAGGAAGAAATTCCAAACAGAATCAAGGCAAGAGTGTGGATGAGATGTATAAGGAGTCAGTAGCTCCTTACATTTTAGACTCACAAAGGCGAAGTGCAAACTTGAATTCCCAAAGTGGGGAGTTGGCAAAAGACCTAAGAAAAGCCTTAGGTCTGGCAGAAGATACGCCAGTTCATTTAGACAATAAAACGTTTAATGAACTGGTAACTGCGAAGAGGGAAATTTACAGGCCCGATTATCCTCATCGGACTAAACAAGAATTTGTCCCAAGGGATAATATTTTAAAGCCAATAATAACCCCTGGTGCTTTTCTGGACATTGATTGTGAAAAACACGTATCTGAAAAGATAGATGAGTGGCTATCACTTATTCGAATGACGGCGTCTGCGAGAGGAATACCTCCTGGAGCAGTTTACGAATTATGTGTGGCAGCCCTTATGGGTACAACGCAGAAATATTGGAAAACCTTAGTGGCACATACAGACATTAAGGAAAAGATAGATCAAGCGCTAACGGTTGACGGAGTATTGGCAATAATAGCTGATGCCCTGAAACGTGAGTTCTGTGGTTTTTCATTATCCACCGAAACTGTAGAAAAAGAGCAGTCATTAACTGCTCTAGTTAAACTACAGATCTGTGATATGTGCTGGTTTGATAGCTACGTACGTGAATTCCAGAAGTATTATTACAATCTGGATGTAGTATCACAACAGTTCATATTATGAACCTTTTTTGCAAAACTTCCCGAACCTTGGCCGGAAGTTGCGCAAAAGGCCTATGAATTACTTCTGAGTGAGGAAAAGATTGTCTCTGGACTCGGAGGTAAAATTCAGGCGGTTAAGTACGCAATGCGTAAAGCATGTACTGAGCTCCAGGTAAAAGAGGCAGCTAAGAAGCTACCTTACCCGAACAAGAGCTGTTGTTCTCAAATAGAGTATGTACCTGGAAGGTATGTATGCGATACTCGAAGTACTCCAGAAGACTCTTTGAAGAGAAGGAACTTTCCTCGTAAGAGGAAGTTCGTTGGGTACAACAAAAGAAAAGTTTGGCCCAAGAAGGACTCCCAGCGTAAGCAAAAGGGAGGCCCTGCTTACAAACCAAGGAGGTTTGTGAGGAGAAGGGATAACCTAAAGGATAAAGATAGGATCGACGCTTTCAAGAGAAAGCATGGCAGAGAGCCTAAATGTCCTAAAGGGAAACCTTTGAGCAGTTGTAATTGCTGCTGGTTTTGTGGTTCAAAAGACCACAAAGCGGATAGTTGTCCGAAGAAGAACCAAAGGAGAGAAAGACTCCGGATGGTCTTCCTGGATGATAGGAGTCGTGAGGAAGAAGTCCTTGCTTATGAACCAATAGATGAGCAGGAGATTTCCGACTTAGATTCGGAAGTAGAGTCGATTTATGAGATAGTGTCAGATTATGATACAGACTCAGATAATGACTCAGACCTCTGGAAAATGCATCTGTTCATGATGAGAGCAGAGCAAAACGGAGATGGTGATGAGATGGTTCCGTTGGAAGCATCAAATCAGGTACTGGAGGAAACCCACCAGTACGAAGATCCATCCCAGTCAGTTCTGGAATGGAGGTTGCCAAATGTTAATGCGAGGGAAGTCTATAACATATCGAGATTCAATTTTAGATCGATAATAGACATCTCACAAACAGAAGCAACGGCTCAAGTTACAAATACGGAACTTGAGACTTTGGATATCCCATTACTCAACGTACAACGCATTAGGGAAACCATGCAGCGTGCAAGAGGTGTATATAACTATATACACATTGGGTTAATCCAAGTAGGACTAATCCCGCTATTTCATCTTCCAGCGAATAGTCCTGTGGTAGCAGCGGTGATCGATAAACGATGGCGAGAGTTTAGAGATCGGCTGATATCAGGTATACAGGCCAACCTAGCACATGGCCCTGTATGGTTCCAGGTCCATCCTAATTTTATGATGGCCCTGAACGACCGCTGTTTGGGAAATTCATTGACCTTAAGGATCAAATCAATAAATATGGATAGAATGAATTCCCAGGCCAAGTTTTTGGCGTATCACACTAGAGTAATTTACCGATTGGTAAATACCACTAGTCCTGGTGTAAGGAACATCTCAAGACTTACCGAGTTGTTCGAAGAAGGTCATAATAACTACCAACAGTTTCATAGGCGAGAGGTAAACCCATTGGAGTTAACCTGGCCAAGAAACTGGGTTATGACTGAACCTGGTAGTAGCTCTAGGCCAATTAGTGCGGCTAATATCCGACAAAGAGGTAACGAAATTAATTTAATGTTGGGTGAACCGTTTAGAGATGGTTTTAGAGCTGATAGGCATCTGCCTATGAGGATGCCACTCCTGAGAGAGCCAAGAGCACATACGCTCTCTGATGTTTCTTCTAGAGCTAGTGATGTGGGAGAAGACATAATTGTGTCCCGACCAGCAGAAGCATCTGCTCCACCACTAATAGAAGAAATGTCTCGAAGGTCTGTTGATTCAAGAGCCCCGTCGCAACATACGGGTAGAATCGTAGGGTATAGACAGGTATCATTACCAGTCTATGAAGACCCTATAGATCAAACGAGAGAAGAATCTATAAGGATGTTAAGAGTTACCAATATGGAAAACTCTTTATCTGAGATTCCTGAAGTTTGTAAGGTTATTGAGCAAATAGCCGAGCAAAGGTCTATACCAATAGACGATATCTGGAGGATGATAGAACCATCCCAAAAGGTGCCTGAGAATATTGTGTTTAGTGTTAGGAAAGAAGACATGAGCACATATGTGGCTCTAACTTTCAAATTTCCTGGATACTATGAGTATTCTCTGGATACTTTGATAGACACTGGGTTAGCATAACTTGTGCCAGACTCAATGCTCTGCCAGATGAGTGGTGGGAACCACTGCAGAAACCCATCCACATGGTTAACATCGATGGTATGGCCACAATAGTTAGCCATAAGGCAAGCAACGTGCCTGTCTTTATTGGTGGACAAAAGTTCATCATTAAAGAGATTCTTACACATCCTTTACTAGAGGCCGATATCATTATTGGTAACGCATTTTTAAAGGGTCAGAAGGAAAACCTTCCTTTTGTGCAGAATGAAAACGATGTTTCCATTGGTGGTGTAAAGATAAGTATTCTACAAGAGCCTAGACTGAGGTTAAAATTTGGCTTTTATCCGGTAAAACGGACAGAATACTGTGGTGATATCCCATGCGAAAGAGCTTTCAGAGTGCGAGCTCAACGTGGTGATATACGGTTGGATGAGAACGATTCATGGGAACAAACCCTGTTTTCTCCAACGAATACCAGAAGTTCTAACTGGTATGACGACTTGTTTCCAAAACAAGAAGTGTGCATGGCTGTTAAGTTAATAGGAACAAAATGGGATAAATTCCTAATAAAACTAGCCGATAATTTTAGTGTAGATCCACTAAAGTTATGGACTCGAAATGGCCTAAAGGCTAAACTAGAGTTGAAAGATCCCGGAACCATTATAACAGCCAGAAACATTACGTACACGGCGGAAATGGTGGAGGAGTTTGACAAACAAATTCCTGAGTTGCTTGGGAAAGGCTTGATTAGGGACAGTTATAGTCCACATTCTAGTCCTGCCTTTATGGTTATTAATCATGCCGAGCAGGTGCGAGGTAAAGCACGAATGGTTATAGATTATCGTCAGCTTAACAAAGCTACAAAAGACGATAGCTATAAGATTCCCACTGCAGGAGATTTAATTGATAGGGTAAGTCTGAGCCAACCAAAGTTCTTCTCTAAATTTAACTTGAAAAGTGGATACTGGCAAGTCAAAATGGAGGAAGAGTCGGTTCCTCTAACTGCCTTCAATGCTCCGCAAGGAATGTTTGAATGGCTGGTTATGCTATTCGGTCTGAAAAATGCTCCAGGCGTATTTAAGCGCAAAATGGATAATGCTTTCAAGCAAGTCCGAAAATTTTGTGCGGTCTATATTGACGATGTGCTAATCTACAGTCAGACTGAAGACGAACACATGAGACACCTTGATGAGGTGACTGATGTCTTTAGATGAGATGGCATGATTCTATCAGATAGAATGGTTTAAGGAATCAGTTAATTTTCTAGGCATGGAGATTGAGCAGGGAAAAATTAAACTGCAAAATCATATTGCTGAGAAAATAATTAATTTTCCTGACAGACTTGAGGATAGAAAGCAAGTCCAAAGATTTTGTGGATGCGCTAACTATGCAAGAAAGTTTGTGAAAGATCTTTCCCGAGATTTAGGTAGGATTGCGAAGAAAACCTCTTCTACAAATCCTTGGAATTGGGAAGATGAAGACACTCAATCCATTAGAAGGATAAAAGCAAAGGTAAAAAATTTACCACAACTAGCTTTACCTTCTAACGAGGACGAGTTAGTCTTGGAAGTTGATGCTTCTGAAGAATTTTGGGGAGCACTCCTCAAAATTAGAGGACGAAAACCAGAACCAGTGTGCAAATACTGGTCGGGAAGCTTCAAGGGGCACGAATTACAGTACCCGATACATGAAAAGGAAGTATTAGCCTTAAAATACGGAAAAAAGGCTTTTTACATCTTTTTGGCACCGAAAGAATTTTTAGTGCGCTCTGACTCGACCTATGTAAAAAGGTTTATGAGTCTGAACCTTAAAGAAGCTAGGCAAACTAGACTCTGAAGGTTGCATGAATGGTTTAGCTATTATAAATATGAGGTCGAATACATTAAGTCCGACCACAACATAATAGATGACTCTCTCTCTAGAGAACTTGCAAACACCTCTCTTTCTAAAAACTCTGCAGATGGATCCTGCTGTAAAGAGAAAGATATGCTGGGGATGCAAGAAGGAAGGACACTCCCGAAAGGTATGTCCTAACAAGGGAGAAAGTGAGCATAGTGATGCTGGTTCCGTTTCAGGAACGAAGGCGGCAGTGCTCTGCTGGCAGTGCAAGCAACTAGGACATCGTTCTTACGAATGTCCCAAGAAGCTGAAAACTGCGGATTCCCAGAAGGGGAAGGCTGAACTTAAGGAGAAAGCAAAAGCTGACTCCGAGAGTGAGGCGAAACCAGATCTCCAGGAGGAGATGGCTAATCCCAGGAAGGCTGATGCCAGATCTAAGGGAAAGGCGAGAGATTCCCAGAGGGGGATGGCTAGATCTAAGGGAAATGTAATAACCAATCCTAAGGAGAAAGCGAGATTTTCCCAGGAGGGGAAGACAGATCTGAAGGAGAAGGGTAACACCAACTCTGAAAGAGATGTGAAGAAAGATCTTCAAAAGAAGATGACAGATCCGAAGGAGGAAAGCTCCAGAAGAGATGTGAAAATGGCAGATCTGAAGGACAAGGCAAAAGCCGAGTCAGAGGAGAAAGCCAGAAAGAAGAGGAAAGCCAAGAGGCTTGGGTCTTCTGGTCCCAAAGGGGATGATTCTGCAAAGGATGGTCCTAAGAAGGACGGAAAGGTTGAAGAACCTTGGTGGTCGCCTTTGACCATAGAGCAGTTTAACTACTGTAGAAACCACTTAGCCAAAGAGCAGAAAATGTCCATTAATCAAGCTGTGAAATCCTACAAAGCTTTGTTACAAAGCAAGGAGAAACAGAAAGAGGAGATGGAAACACAGTATGCTGAGGAGGAGGCTAAGTTTAAGGCCTTAATTGGCGAGCCAATTCAAGTGGTAGACCCTGAACCTAGGGGAGAACCAGATGAAGCGGCTGCAATGGAGTGTGAGCAATACTTCGACTTTGGAAGTGCTTATGCAGCATTGGAAGGTAATCTTGAAAAGAAAGAAAACCTTGAGGAAGCAATTCCTGTAAAAGACTCAGTCAAGGAGTCTGGTGAGAATGTTCACGGTGACAGAGGTCACGATGGCAAAGGCCATGTTGGGAAAACCCAAGAGGATCTTGGAGGATCTTGGTTTTTTGATCAAGACTCATTCGAGGATGAATCCCTAAGTTGGGATGCGTCTGTGGTCTGTGGAGGACTCATGGGTGGCATCAAGCATGATGACAAGCGCCAAATTGAGTTTTTCGCGAGAAAAACCGTAGAGTACATCAAAGATCTGGAGTATAAGCTATCAATTATGGCTTCAGGTGAGGAGGAGCTGTCCCGAGTGGAAAAAGAAAGACAGCAGATATTCTCCACAACGATGTCTATAATACCGGGGGAAGTCAAAGATTATGATGTCCCAAGGGTAACAGTAGACATGAGTGAATCCTCGCTCGAGGAAAACACTGTACTTCAACCGTATCTACATTGGATATCGGGGAAGTGGCCGTCTCTGAGAATTCACTCAGATATGGTGGGAGTAGCAGCACCTTACGTATATGCTGGGTTCGTAGACATACTGGAGATCGATAGATCAGAACCAGAGTGTATGGAACCACTGCCTATGTTGGTAAGGTTTGTACTCGGATGCCTAGGCTACGGACCAAAGTATGCCACGGCGTTGATTAGTAGCACAATAATGGAGGAGGAAGACCATCCGCAGTATGGGAAGGTGATACTTCAAAATCTGCAAGTATGAGACATCCATCCATGTGAGAGTAGACGTCTGGTGGAACCTCAACGACAGGACCTCGATCAGAGAGGTTTATGGCGGTAATACTATAAGGACAAAACAGTCCGAAAGGCCATAAATGTTGAGTTCCTTAAAGATGTGCTGGAGCACGTGTTAGCCCGCAAGGACGAATACTACGTGCTCTGTGATGGTTTAATCACCGTCACGATTCTTCGGTCAAATCTGAGCCTCATCGGCGAACAAACAGGAGACCGAGGATGGCAGAGAATGCTCGAACTTCTGGATAGTTTCTGGAGGCGAGAGAACCCTGAGTTGCACCTCCGAACCGACACCTTCGAGGTTTGGAGCAAGATTGCTGATTTTACAGACAAGACCTTAAATCAGCAAATCGAATATGATGAGAGAGCCCAACAAATTCTTAAGGCGGTTCAAGACCCACCGGGACTCTCAGAGAAAGAAGGAGTTGGCGAAACTTCAAGAGCCAACGACGATGAAGGAGTCTCCCAGGACAGCGCGCCAATGCAGACGGGAGAAGATAATTGTAGAAGGATAGACTAGGACATTTTTTGTCGGTCATTAGGACCCCATTAACTTTTGAAACAGTTAGATTCCTTTTACTTTTGAGCTGGAAAACAGTGCATAGGCACCAGCTCCCTTGTGTATATATTCACAAGTCCTCTACCTCATTTGGGGAGGCGATCTGAATAGAGAATTTTCTCTCACATCTCTCTGAGTTAGAAATTCTTTGATCGACCTCCGGGAACACCAATAGGTAATCCGAAAATACCTTAAGGAATCAAGAGTAAGGTAGTTAGAATTAACCAAAATCGGTTAAAGACTAACGGAAGGTCAGATCTTTAGATCAGAACCTTGGGAGGATTGAAGCCTACGGGCCGAAACCTTTGGATGAGGAGTGTTTATATAAGACCCTCGAGGTAAGGGCATTCGGTGTGACACAGAAGAGCCTCTCCACTCAATTCCCCAAATTTGAGGAATTCTTCACTCTTGAAGTTCCATAGTGCGGAAGCTTGGTGAACCCTTTGAGCTATCCTGTCGATTAAGGTATGATAAACATCCTTTGTATTGTTTATGCTTTTCTTTCTTGAAAAGAGAATCTGAGAGAAGTGCAAGTGCACGAGTCATTCGTATGACTGATTGTCCTAACCCAGAGTTGCTCCATTTGGATCACGGGGTTGGCAAGGATTCTGCTACTGGACTACTAAACACTGTAGTAGATCGACTGACAAGTATTTCAGCACAAATAGAGCAGCCGATTGAACTTGTGGATAGCTACTCTAAGAAATTGGAAGAGCTAACTCTCTTGCAGAGTGAATTCGAGGAGTATTTCCTTGAAGGTAAATCTAATTTTGGGTTTGCGGCAAGTTCGAGATACTCAAACGAGTACTTGAGGTTGGCAGAACGCCGGCGACAAAGACAATTGGGAAAATCTTCCTGTAAAATTTATTGGTATCAGAGCCCGCTTAAGAAAAATTTTCTTAATAGTCTTGAAGGACTAAATTGAAAAAAAGAAAAGATTTGGGGAAGATAATGAAGAAAAAAAAAAGGCTACGGGAAAGAAAAAGGTAGAATAGGAATTTTTTAGCAAACAACGGTAAAGTGAGAAATAGTTTGCGGGACCACGGTAAATTGGTACAAACCTCGATATATGTATACCGTCGGTCTTCATTCTTTGTTCCTTGCACATTGATGCTATCATTATCTTCTCATCTGGCTGCAGATATAATTTGGTTTGTCCATTGAGATGGAAGACCGTCTAGATTCTGTTTAGTGGGAACTAGAACTATAAATTTGTTGACTGGTTTCGTTTCACCAGTCTTCTAATAAACTTACAGTTTTC
Source organism: Melastoma dodecandrum (assembly GCA_029817715.1). Taxonomy (NCBI): domain Eukaryota; kingdom Viridiplantae; phylum Streptophyta; class Magnoliopsida; order Myrtales; family Melastomataceae; genus Melastoma; species Melastoma dodecandrum. The sequence goes on along the minus strand of JARUPY010000397.1, from coordinate 3,533,755 downwards.
GAAACATTATGGTTCACTGCCTTGAGGAGAGACATATTCATATTGTCGGAGGTTTGCAGTGTGGCCGTCGTGTTTGGACGATTTTATTTGTTGAGAGTTTGGCTCATTCCTTCCAAGGATCAGAAAACTCCCGCCTGGTTCTTCTTTAAGCATCTTTTGGCCCCGTCATTGTTTCTTTACAAGTAAATGCAGGAATGCTCCTTTGTTGATATATCATACTTCTAGCGACACTAATAAAGAGAGACGGCGTAAATGTGTCTTGCACAACAAAGCATGGTTCAGCTAGCAAATTCTTGGAATGATCTGTCATGAGAGTTTCCCTGGCTTCGCATTAGAGTAATGGGATGGCGTCTTAAACTTGATACGAGGTAATGTCAGTATGTAACACTTTCTTTTTTTCCTTAAAAACTTCTTTATGTTGTTAGTTGTTAGGCTCGTGTCTTTATGTTGTCCTTTCTCGATAAGTTACCGATCGTCCTTATCTGAGATCTGAATGTCTGAACAAGAACATATCATCTGCTTAACCAAACTGTTTGATTTTTCGACTTTGCGAACGGTGAAATCTGTTTTGCATTTACAAACTTAAGACTCAGAAACTGTACAAGAAAACTGCCGCACGCAGTCCCATGAGGATCCGGCTGGTGGCATGTGGATTGTTCGTCTGAACACTGCAAGGTTGACCCGAACGAAGATATGCAGGTTTGACCGTTCCGCAACCTTACAGCAAACTAACCTGTAACTTGCGCATTCTTGGAAGTCAACCAGGAAATGGGGACGTTCTCTTTATGATGGATCTTGGTAAAGGCCTACTCAACAATTTTGTGACATTAACAGAGGTGACACAATGCGGCAAAGACAGGCTAGATTTTCCATCAGGCAGTTGAGGTGAACTTGTGAACTGTGCAATAGTTTTGTATCCAACCTAGAGAATGAAGGGACCAATTGTTGTTTGCCGGAGAATCTTTGAGCTTCGGTCTAGTCCATGCGAAGCAACCTATCGAAAGAACATCCGAACAAAAAATCATCAAAATGCAAAATCATACTCAGGTGAACAAGACAACGGATCGATGCCAAAGTAGTTTCACAACAGAACCATTACCATGTAAGTTAAAGCAGCACAACGTTCTTCATTCAGGTACAGAGGCTTCCCTCTCTGCAATTCGGTATCCTGAATATGAACTTAAACCATCTTAAACTAGAAAAGAACTCGAATCATCCAGGAATGTTTTCTAAAAGAAGAATCAGCATAGTTACAAACAAACAAATAGTAAATAAGATGGAAAATATACTATGGCATCACAATACACAATTATCACCAAGTTCAGATTTGCATTGCTCTCCATAGAAGATTTCTATTTGCCAAATCCGCATTTCTGAAAAAGTCATACCAATTTGTCCATGAAAAGTTACGTGTTTACACCACAACAGTTTCTGAGACTGCATCCTAGTTATTACCCACAAAATATCTCCTTAGCTCTTAAAAATCCAAAGACGAGAAGGCTACATTTACCAGACAGAATTATTCATGTAAGAGCTCAAGAAAAACTAGCAATGTGTGTCAATTAACTGACCTCTTCGCCGAATGCATCCAAGTAAGGGGATGGCCAAAGGGCTTGATGAGCATTCCTTAGAAGTAATATTGTTGTTCTCTGACAAAGATAAATTCTCTTTAACATCTTTAAACTTGCAGAGATGGAGACGCTCTATAACTTTAAAAAGAAAAAAGAGCAGAACTCACTCTAATCAACAAGAATACTCCAGTACCAGAACCACAGGCATATGCATGGCTCTGGCAACCGCTTTCCCTGTGAGAAAAGAACAAAAGTTCCAGGCACATAAAATCACAGATGTTCTATTCATAAATGTGTCACCGAGCAAGTGCAGATTATTAGTATATAAAAGTTCCTGTACCTGCAGCAGGGTTTCCAGCTGGGAGAGCATAATTTACTACACAACAAGCAAAGGGCCGGCTCTTGAATAATAGACTTGCAATTAGGGCACTGCTGCTTTATATATCTGATTGACATGTTATGAAGAAATCAGAATGATCCCTCCCCCCAGAAATCACTAATACATAATTTTAGCCAAAAAAAAGAGAGAAAGTAATGATATACCTCTGCAAGAGGTCCTGGTAAAGGTGGGGAAGTTGCATCAATCTAAAAGGGACAGCTGTAGAACATTCGACGGCCCCCTTAATTTTACAGTGTTCACTCTCCCAAGTGAAATGATGTAGCCATCTGGAAACTATATGTCTCACTGTCCCATCCTGGTAGACGTCTCCAATGGATGGGACCTGTAACATTTTCTTGAGCTCTTCCACTTCGTTTAGTGCCATCCAAGAGAAGTTCCCTATGTTATCAGTCTCAAGAACTGAAGTAGTCCGGTTCAATTCATGCACTGAACTATCAAGGGGTATGGATGTAGGAAATTTCACAAGCTTCCATATCAACGCGCACCGTCGCAAATACGGCAAGGTCATAAGAGAGACCGCATCTTGTATATCTAACGATTGGTCAACATTGTGTAAAAAAAAATACTCATGGAAACAACCAGACTCTCCCATGAATTTACAAATATCGGTGATTAGACAATCCTGGATACGAGAATTGTCCATCTTGCCACCACATTTCCCCAGATATGATATTGTAGCCTATACATTTGAAAAAACAAAAGTCACAATGCATGCAACGAAAGCCACTGACAAGAACAATAAATAAAAGAAACACAGAAGACAAACCTGAGTTACAGAGACAACATAGAAGACATGCACAAGGGACAATAACGATTCCTCGCACGATAGGAAGGGATGAGGAAGACAATAGAGAATCCACATCAACGATGAAAAAGGGTCGTGAGAAAGGACAGGGTCCATTGCTCGTTTCCAGAACTGAATGACAGAATAGGAGGTCCCCATATTGGCACAAGCCAAAATGCGAAATATACTGTCTGCATACAAATATTCCATTCAATGTAAGGAAATCACAGTGAGGTATATTGAATGGTATTAGAAGACAATCATTTAATTGGAAATCATATCAAATGTGTAAATGACAAGACATAAAAATAATTTTTTTATAAATCACTTTTGGGTGTTCTCCTTTCTCTTTTGGAGAGAGGATGCCCGATGATACTAGTTCTTGATCATATTAGAAATCTATAGGAATGTATACATTCTAGAGTTTTGATCTTAAATATACAAAGCAGCAACTGCCCATCCCAATGAGAAAAAAAGGTACTGACCAATTTCGGCTCGTGGTAGATAAAGCAAAGAGAAAAGTTGAATACTCACACATACAATTCTTGCACCCAATAACATTGACTAAGATAGGAGAAGTAGCTGAACCCAAGCATTTCTATAGAGTAGCTTAAAAATGAAAAGGAAAAAGAGAATTCCCCATGCAAAAGAAACAAGGAATGAGAATAAAATAACAAGGTATTGCTCTCCTTACCAGAGCTTGGCGAGGAACATGATACACCACGGACAGATTCTGCAAAGACCATTAACCCTCTAAACCTCTGAAGCACATCTAAAGTGTTATTGCACCTTGTACTTTGAAGAACACGTAACAACAAAGATAAAACGAACTCTCCAGAAGTCGCAAATTCCTTGAACAATGTGTTGATGCTGATATTTGGGTCAAGAGAAGTTCTCCTGCTACGAGCAGAAACCTCAGTAGATATAAGAGAATACCGCAGAGTATCCCACATCAAAGCTGAACGCCCTACACTAGGAGGCCCAGATTGTTTTTCTAGCTTGCCCGAAGAATATTTCTTGTGCAACAAGGTGAAAAATGATTCCAACTCCGTAAGCAATCCACTGTCTGAGATATCAGCCTTAAAAGTTTCCAAATTCTTAACAAGATCTGCTGCCGATTGCAAAAGATGTAAACCTTGCGATAGATGATTTGAATTGGCAACACTGCATGTTCCAGAAGATACATCTCTTGCAGAATTTTGAGCTGACATCTCAGAGACCCCAGGCAAGACAGAATTTGCAAGCTGACGACAAACAGGGCATAGAAATTCACCCTGAGGGAAACAAAGTCAGCATGAAATTTCAACATAAAACCCAAAGCTTTTCTCAAACACGAAAAACAAGTTAAATTTACTAAAAGAAAGCAGGCACCTGATCTAGATCAACTATATGGCCCCCTTCGAATACAATTCTTCTTGCATATCTGCACCGGGAATCAGAGGATAAATTTTAGCATGATGCCTTGACCACATTGAGAGATATATGCATCCCTAATGGACAATATCCAATAAAGAATAACTTTATCGCATGAAAACTCACCTTTCCTTCAAAGATGACAAATAGCAATCAAGACATCCCTTATGCACCGCATGCCCACAGGAAGAAAGAAATATTCCGTCACAGTCTATGGGGCCAAAACCATCATGTGGGGAAACACTTTGAGTTCTTTCTTCTGCAGGCTGGTCTATATGCTCAGACATCGACATATTTCCAGCCCTTTCTCTTGAAAGGTGAGCAATGTACTTTCCAAGCAACACAATTTCTGCATCCTCATAGTCCTTGGAAACCTCTTTGGTAGTCACAATATCCTTTTCTTTGACACCATAGTGCATAAAACAATCATGACCAGTGACCCTTGCTTTCACAAGCCGATACATATCCCGTTCAATGGAGTCAAAACTGTTTGAGGACCTCTCTTTTTGGTAAGATGCTTCAGGCAGATGGATATTCCTTAATGAAGGAAACTGGACCTTCACATACTCAATAAAGTCGTTAACCTCACATTGTTGAGCAGCTTGCACTAGTTTATTCACAGCGTTCTGTATCACAGTTGTTAATTGGCCAGGTGACATATCTTTTGGGCTATCCATACTTTCCACTCCCGATTGTCCCGCTTCTGATTTTATCTTGATTTGTACAGATCCCTTTGCAGGTATCAGATTGTCACATGATGGAAGGCTTCTGTCTACATGACTCAGCAGCCTAGATCTCTTTAGAAGGAAAAGGATGGTTCAGCACCAGGAATAATATGCCCAGGGAAGTTCAACAAAAGAGGTCTCATTACCTGGAGAAGAACTAGGAAAGAAAGAGGACTTTCAGGAATGGAATCATGGCAAAGGGAGCAAACAACTTCGGTATTCTCAGCAGTTTTGTGTGAAGTCGCTAAAAAAGTTGCCTCTTCCCTGGGAGATTGGCTCTCATCCATGGAATTAATACTTTCCAAGAACTTCGTCTGCTCAGCCTTCATTTTTGCCTGCATAATACGATAAACATGACCGAAGGACAAACCTGTAATCCCAAAAGGAAGAAATTCTGCATTTATAAAGTCCCCTTGAATCCCAAATTATGAAGTCCCTTCATAATGCAAAGAGTCACAGGTACAACCTCTCATAAATATACCGATTGTCTTATTCCCTTCCATATAATTAAATCCGATAAACCCTTGGCATGGATAGCAAAAACCAGGACCATATGCTCACTTCACTGAGGTAAATGACGAACACTAAACCGGTACCAAAGCATGGATCAACTAGTTCCAAGAGAATTAGAAAAAGAAAGGCCACCATAGGATGCTGTCAAGGATATCTCAAACTTCCATTCAACAAGTTCTATGAATTTCCAAAAATTAACTTTATATCTAGAAAGACTATTTACGACTTGTTTCTAGAAAGAGACGATAATATGCTTATGGAAATGAACAACGACCATTTCAGCTACACAGTCTCACACAAATACAACAAAAAGAAAAAAAGAAAGAAAAAGAAACGAGAATGCAGGACCTCTCACTCAAACTAGAAAAATATGAAGGGGTAACTCACAATCTTACTCCATTTAGAAGAATAGTTAAGAAAGAAATTAATATACATACCATTATGGCAGCCTGCCTTTCTCGTGCTTTGGCCCTGCGTTTCTCAGAATCAGATACCGAACCCAGACCACCAACATCAACTTCCAGAGAAGGGGAGATCTGGCCGATTAATTCAGGTGCAAGAAGTTGCAGCTCCCTCACACAAGCAGAATCAAGCTCTGCAAATCTTCTCAAAAGCTTATCAATCAAAGATGAGAGATCACAACTCTCCACACTTACAAGGTTATCTGCTTTTTCATTGCCATGCATCTTCATCAAGAAGACAAGAAGAGACAAAAGACTTAGTTTTCCAATACCATAAGATTCTCCCTCCCTCATCTCCTCAAGAGCAAATGAAGTAACTGGCACTGACTCTCCACTGCCAGCCATTTCTGGATTAGACTCTTTCTGTTGGAAACAAATGTCCAGGGCAAGAAAAAGCAAGTGCAATGACGGTATGAGGACATTATCGGGTCCCCGTGATTCAGACACATTATCATTTAAAACAGCATAGAACAGAACTGAGCGGATAATTTCAAGGGTTGTTCTACAAGTGGCTAATCCAGCTATTCCGGAAAGTGGAGGGTAAATGAAGGTCCACTGAGGTAACTGAACAGTCAAAGCTGAAGCGCTGCAAAAGCGCGTATATCTTTCTTCGGCAGTCTGCAATTCCCTCGAGTTATAGCGGGAATGATACAAGTCCAACTCTTTCCAATACTGCCACCTTAATATGTATGTTCCCTAATATACGACACAAAATATAATCAGTGTCAGAGGAGAATTAAAGATACGAAGGGGAAGGGTAGGAACATGGAGAGAAAGAAAGACCTGGTTAAAGCTAGATGGATTCGAGTATGAAGCAACAGAATCCAAGACATCCTGCAACCCCGAAAATTTTGACAGGTCCGGAGGAAGTGATTTTACGAGCTGACTATGGGTGGCATCTCCTATAGTCAACTTATAGATCAACTCTCTTTTCACACTGTCAGCCATCATCAATCCAGAAAATCGCCTCTCCTTAATTATTTGGATAATGAGCGTGAGCATTTCTTGCACGAGAATTGGTTCATACCTGAGAAGGAAAGGACAAGATTTCAGCAATTACTGCAGATGTAAAGCCAATGAGGCATAGCAGGTGGGAAGCGACCCCAATAAAAATCACAGAAATGCCACTTGGTTTCCACCAACAGCCACAGCCAACGAATTTAATAGAATTTATATACATAACTTCGCCAGCAAGTTGATTAACCAAAAAGAAAAAACTTTGCTCATCTTTGCCCACAAGCTCATTTCTGGAAAAAGAAAACTAGACAAATAAGCTATTTGACTTGGCATGTTGGATCAAAAACAATTTTCACCTTGTCTAATCCGTGAAATCACTAACTACTGATATAGAAATGTGTCTCAAACAATCATGGTCCACCAATTTATGAAAAATGATAAACTAAACTTAAAAGAGGAGTTTGAAGTTTGTATAGCTGTTTTAGGCACGGGCATAAATTAATCTTTCTGTAATAGGAGCACTGAAGGACAATAACAATTCAATTACATCAGAGTTTCGAATCATAACATGGCAAGATTTCTATCCCTCCTTAGTCAAATATCACTGACCTAAAAGTTTATAATATTATTCCTAGTGCATAGAGTGGACATATACAGAACACTACAAAAATACTATGATTGAGCGACGAGAGTGGACCCATTACACTGAATGTCACTTCATGACAAGCAACTGTGATACGTAGGGCATGTTGAGAAAATGGAAAAGAAAGCAAATGAGGAAATGAAGAAAAAATTTTAAACTATGCAAGAATAATTTGAAACACATTGCTTCCTTCCAATGCCATCTGGCTCCGCCCTAAGCAAAACAGTCTTAAGGATATTAGCAAGTTCTTTTCTGGAAGATTAAACATACTCGCTGGTTCTTTCAAGATTTAGAAGGATATAACTGGATAGACCAAAACGTTCCAGTATTCTCCTGATAAACAGATCAGCAGGAGCCAGTGCAGCACAGCACTGCAACATAAAAAGGTCAAATTCTAAGCCCTGGTCCGACCTGCAAGAAGAAATGTGAGAGATTCAAACATAAAGTTAACAAAACTTTGCTGAAAGCGAACAGGCCAGAATTTACAATTAGGAACAGAATCCCATTATCTAGGAAATACTTCAAAAACCCAATGCTAAAGACGCACCAGCGAGCTGAGCGATACCACTCGCAAGATAATAAAGCAGCCTCTCCATTCTTTTTCCACATTCCAGCATGGACCTCAGCACAGAAAACTTTAATGCGTAAGGGATGTTCCATCAAGAATGCCGAGAAGCCGATTGGATGGCAACCATGCAGAATGGAATTAAAGAACTCAGAGGTCTCTGCAGGAAAGCTAGCAGCACCGGTTCGTGGAGTGGCACATTCACCATAACACCTTCCTAAAGATCTCATTATGAGTAAGGAAAGTAGGCGATGCAGCGGAATGTGAACGGACACATCTTGTGTGCTGACATCATACAATATATCAGGCCAATCCTGCAGACTGAACAGGCGCAGGGCATCCCCTTCTGAAGAAGAATCACCTTCCAAGGTACTATTCTCAGAAGATCGGGACAAACAATCAGTTGAATTGCTTTCACTGGAAAACAGTTTAAGTTTATCAATTATGCTTTTCTTATTTTCTAGATCAATGCCCGTAGAAAAATCACCAAATTGTGAAGAGAATTGTGGACCAATTGGACTACCAAGTCTACGAAATAGATTTCTGCCTTTTCTAATCTTCAAGAGCGTCCTCGCCAACGCTGAAAAGTTTCCTGCAACCTCACCCGTATTTCTCTGATACAAACTCATTGGGGAGGTTCCGGTGCTGTTATCTAGTAACAACCAATTTCCAATGGCCCTAAGACACTCAAATATCATCAACGACACGGACTTTGGAACAGAAAAATGAGTAGCTGAACTACGACCAACTTCAACAGTTATATGATTGGAGGCAGATGCAATGTCCCTGCCTGATGTGCAGCATGCAGAGCTTTGCTGGGATAACCGTCCAACTTTAGCATGCCTATGATCGTCATTGTTGTCAATGCATGCTTGTGAACCATCAATTACTGTGAAGTCACTACCTTCCGCAGCAGATTCTGAGAATACCCCATCTATTAAAAGGATGTTAGTATTTGCCAAGGTGAAACATAACCCAAAGGGTAGGTGGGTTATTTCGATTTCTTCTTCGACATTTATACCCGTTTCCCTTCTTTGAGGATTTATTCCTTGCACAAACGTTAGAAGCCTCATCCAGGTCCTCAACATTTCCCGCCTTTCATCAAATACATACTTACGCACAGCCACGTGGCTCATTACAAATCTGATATCATGAACAACACGTATTGTGGTTTCATACAAGCTTTGCCACTTGGAAACCTACAGATGCACAAAATTTAGCTTTAGCTGCATTCATCACTACTTGAAAAGTTGTGTATCATTTCCTTAAATCATCTTCCGCATGTCATTAGAACGTTTAAAAATAAGTCATGGCGAGATTGATTAAGGAAACAGTGCTCAATGATTATATTTCACCAAGTAGAAATCTTGTATCCCTATTTTATTCCCATTTACAAAGAGACAAAAGCACAGGGTTGTGAAAAGGACAGACAAAATCAACCAAACTTATCTCCAAGTAATGTGTGAAACCTGGATATTTACCGATTTAGAGAAATACCCACATATAAACATTCTTGGAAGATGCGACAAAAATACACATTGCACATATAATATGATAACTCCATCCATGAAGTTCCTCGGCAGAAAAAGAAAAATCTGACAGACTACTTATAAAAAAATCATGGACCATGCTATCTATATGCAGTAGACAAGAGATTCACCGCATAAAATCAAAGGACCACAGAGCATTGTACCTGTAAATGACCATCGTCCCCAATACAGGAAATGAAGATATCTCCCAGGCAGCCAAAGAGGATTTCCAGTAGATTCATTTCTGTTACCAGACGTGGGGTCAAGGTTGGTACCGTGAAGATCTGCACAGAGAAAGTTGACAAGGCAGCATGTTTCTTGAAAACCTCGTCATTGCAATCTTTTACTGCCTCATTTACAACAACTGGGTAGTAACTCAAAAATGCTCTTGCAAAGTTATATTTGAATGAAGGCTCCGCGAGCAACTTAAGAAGCAACTCATGAAGTTTCCTAACAAGAACATCCGTCAAGAACCCCTCAGTTCTCACCAAAATCTCCAGCAGACCAGATGACGAGACAATTCTATCAGCAATGAAACTAAGCAAGCTCTCACTATGCTTGCAGAAATCCAAAAGCGACATGACAATCAGTCGAGAGAGCTCGTTTGCAAATTTTCTACATTCTGAATCAGTTTCATTTTCCAAGCTGCTCTCCTTTAAGTAAGATTCAACTACCATCAGCTTATTCTTCCAACACGTGAAAAGAGAACCGAGAACAGGCCCCATGGACTTAGCAATCTCTGGTGGAAGAGGCTGTATCTGCTCCGTGCCTTTGTGCTTAGAGCAGAAACCCTCTCGTTTCCACGCAGTCACATCTCCACAGTCGCAGCAACCTCCACCCGTATAGATGGTAGAATAGTCATGGCCCTCGTGGTTCCCATTCTCGAAACAAGGGACACAGATTGCACATGTAGCATCGTGCTCGCAGGTACGGCACCTGTAAGCAATATCATTATTCCCCCAAACAGCTCCGCAAACTCCCCTCTGCCCGACGTTAAGTTCGGATAGATACTTAAGAACTTCCTGGGGGTCATCTCCAAACATCAACCACTGCAACCAGGCATTGCTCTCTTTAAAACGATCCCTCACTCCCACGGATTTCTGAGACTCGGCCTTTGATTTCCTGTGAATCTCGGCCACCTCCTCATTCGAGGGTAATATCACAGATATAATCTGGGGTATCCAGGACGCATTATTATCCTTGACGAAATCAACCAAACCGGACTTGGGTTTCAGTAGGTAGTCTTCTGGGACTCCGATTTGAGCCAGTCTCTGACACCAGTAAAAAGCAATAGCAAATAACCGGAATCCTTAGTGATAAACCACAAAGCGGTAGAGTATAAACAGCTTGAACGACTCCATTGAACTCACAGAACGAAACTCCATGACCATCGAAGCACCAAACGACCAATCAACGCAGAATCAAAACAAAACAAAATAGAACCGCCAGTCGACAATCCCTAGCATCATCAATCAAGGGCAGCAAAGGAAAGTAAAAAGGGGCCACCTTTCGACACCTACCACATAACCCACCAAAAAACAAAGACGACCCGACATCCAGGACTGCAAAGACCGAAGTGGGAATCGAGGCGTACGGTTCGGATGCGATTCGTGGGGGAGAGGTCGTGGCGGCGGTCGACAGAGTCGTCGATGTCCATGTCCATGGTCGAGAATCCAGAGTCCCAGGCGAAGCTGGGTAGGAATTCAAAGCACCGCACACACCGCCTCAGGGTAGAGCTGTAACTCCCCAGATTTGCTCTCTTTTGCTTTTATTCGCTCCAAGTTTGCTTTTGATTTCGCTTTGCTTTGGTATCGATCCCCACCCCTATTTCCTTTCCTCCTCCCAACTTTCGAAACAACAAACCACAACTACACCCACGTCCCTCTTCTTCTCTTTCGAAGGATGGTGAATATCAGTAATTCATCCCCCCTCGCCGGCATTCCACGGACAACGCCGTTTCGGCCCCTCGTCTCATCTTCCTCGTCATCCTGGACGGTATCTTTTTGGGATTAAAATTCTTTGGAGATCATCTTCCCTCTTCGTCGGTGGATTTCTCTCCGACTACGTAATTACCGAGTTTCGGTTAAATTTAACGTGTAGTTTAGTGCCCTAAAATGATGAGGTTTATGGTTATCTTTTAAAAAATTGTTAAAAACTCATTATATATCGTCTCTGAGGTATGCGAGTGACGCCGTTGAGCGTCAGCAATAGAAATGCACCTAAAAAAATTTACGATATTAATTTGGGATGAATGATGCGGTTTCCGACCTGTCTTCTCTTTCCTCAGTTGCATCTAACTGCATATTTATTATAAATTAGAATCGCTTCTTATAGACGGCATTTTGATATTTATACAAACTTTTATTCGAAATTAACTATATTTTGGTTCAAAGCTCATAAAATGATACCGACTAATACGGAGTTCTTGCTAATAAAGTTGGTTTTATATTTTCATGACTAAGTCCAATTTTAGAGCAAAATTATTATGTATATTGCTCAATTTAAAACTATCTAACCCCCGCTAGCGTTAAATTATAATAACCCTCCATACTGTCAGTAAATAAATAAAAGAATTTATTTCTAAGATCTACACGACCAAATACTTTTCTCCTTAAATAATAGGCAAAATATACGTTTATGTCCATAACTTTTGACGAACTTTTATTTCTGTCAACATCTTTTTTTTTTCATATACAAAAATGTCACAAACTATGTCATTAACATTTTTTCTAGCCAATGTTAGACGACGTTAGACATAATGTCGTGTTGAACATAACCAAGGTCAACGTGGCAATCCCATAGGTAGGGGTGAAAATAAAATCTGATAACCCGATAATCCAAACCGAATCGAACCAAACCAAACCGATAATTTCGGATTTTTTGTTTTTTAATTTTATTGGTTTGGTTTTAATATTTTAATTTCGGTTCGGTTTTTTTTTCGGTTTTTCTCATTATAGTTTAATGGGTTCGATTTGACCCGAAAAACCCAATAACCAGGGTTATTTTTGTCATTGTAAGTAATGACTATATAAGGGGAAAAAACCCTACTTTTTTTCATCCCTTCCGCCTCCGCCCCCTTCTCCCAATTGCGCAGCCAAGCTACACACACCCACTTTTTCGAATTCAGCCACACCAATTTCTTCAAGTTCCTTTTAGCCCTAAGTTTCGATGAATCACTCCATTGGAAGTCGTGATCAAGGTACGAGCACGAACCCGAGATCATTTCAAACTTTTGATTAGAGCATATTTTGAACTGAGATTCGATTTTAAATTTGAATTTGTGAAAATTTTTTGTTTATGTCGAATGTAGAAATCAATTCACATCGGGGTGATGATGGATGTGGTGTCGATGCTACTTGTCAACCCGCTTCGGTGCAATCAACCCATATTCCTCTGGAACAAGGCCAACCAGTTAGTCATACTAAGAGAAAAAAAAGGTCATCTGTTTGGGAACATTTTGATATATTGCATTCCGATGAACATAATAATCAGCGTGCTAAATGTCGATACTGTTCAAAAGATTTTTGTGCAAATAGTACAATTGGAACTAGCACGCTTCATGCACATCTTGGTAGATGTAAGAAGAACCCTAATAATAAAGAAAAAAGTCAGACTAGCATATCTTTCCCATCTATTAAAAGTTCTTCTAATAATAAAATATGGAAGTTTGACCAAACTGCAAGTAGAAGAGCCCTTGCTTTAATGTTTATATTGGATGAATTACCTTTTAAGCATGTAGAGAATGAAGGATTTAGACAATTTATGGCCTCTGTACAACCTGAATTTATTGCTCCTTGTCAAAATACCTTGAAAAATGACATTATCAATATTTATTCGGATGAAAAGACAAAATTGAAAAAATATTTTTCTGAAATGCCAAAGAGGGTTAGTCTTACAACAGATATATGGACATCATGTCAAAATTTAAATTATATGTGTTTGACAGCTCATTTTATTGATGCTAATTGGATTTTACAAAAGAAAATATTAAATTTTTGTCCGATTTCTGGTCATTCGGGAGAAATAATTGGTAAAGCTATTGAGTCATGTTTGGCTAGTTGGGGTATTAGTAAAATCTTTTGTTTAACTGTTGATAATGCTAGCTCGAATGATCTTTGTATTCAATATTTGAAAAGAAGGTTTCAACATCGAGATACACTTATTTTGAAAGGCGAATATCTTCATATGAGATGTTGCGCTCACATTTTTAGTTTGATTGTTAAAGATGGGTTAAAGGAAATAGATGATGCTATTATAAGAATTCGGAGTGCAGTTCGTTATGTAAGGTCTTCTCCCTCACGATTCGCTAAGTTTATGACATATGTTAAAAGCGAGAAAGTGGAGCATAAAGGTTTGTTATGCTTGGATGTTGAGACAAGATGGAATTCTACTTATATGATGATTGATTCTGCTTTGAAGTTTCAAAAGGTTTTTGACATAATGGAGATTCATGAAAACAAGTTCGTTGACGAACTTAATAAAATAAAAGGAGTCCCTACTTATGATGATTGGAAGTATGCTCGTGATATTCTGTTATTTCTTGAGTTGTTTTATAATGCTACTTTAAAAATTTCTGGTTCATCTTATGTAACTACTAACTATTATATGAATGAGATTTTTGGTATTGGCATGATGATTAATAAATATTGTTCGGATGAAAATATGGGTCTACTTTCAATGGCTAAAAGGATGAAGCTCAAGTTTGAAAAATATTGGGGTAATGTGAACAACATTAATATTATGTTGTTCATAGCTATAATATTAGATCCTATGCATAAATTGAAATATGTTAAATGGGCTGTTGGTATTTTCTATGAAGAAGAAAAAGCAAAAGAGTTGTTACAGAAAATAGAAGCGACACTTGGAGCATTATTTGATCACTATAATAATATTCTTAACAAATCTATTTCGCATACACAAAATAACCTAGACTTAAGTGAAACATCCATTGATACATCTTTAGATATAATGACTGCCATGTATTTGAGACAAGCAGGAAATGAAAATGTTAAAGAAAAATCTGAGTTAGAGAAGTATTTGGCTGAGGCTTGTGAAACTTCTTTTGGCTTAGATTTTAGCATTTTGGATTGGTGGAAATTAAACTCTTCTAGATATCAAGTTTTATCTGTGATGGTACAAGATGTTTTAGCTATTCCTGTTTCGACCGTTGCTTCCGAGTCTGCTTTTAGTACAGGAAGACGAGTCATCAATGTATTTCGTAGTTCGTTGTCTCCTAAGACAGTGGAAGCTCTTATATGTGCTCAAAATTGGCTGCGAAATAGACAAGCTGGATTGTTTTCGATTGATGAATATTCTGAAGAATTAAAAGCTTTTGAAACGGGTAAGTATGGTAACTTTCATATATTCAAATGCTTTTATTCTTTTTCAGTTTATATTAACTGATAATACAATTATCTTCTCTCTATTTTAGATTTGTCTGAAAATGCCGATTCTTATTACAACATTGAGGAATAATTTGAAGAGATTTATTCAATGTAAGTATGATAGTATTGATTTTTTATAATCATATCTTATATAATTAATATTTTTCTTTTCAACGAATATAGGTTATGCAAGTGGAAGATATTGTCGCACAAGTCCACGTGAATTTTGTATGTTAAACTGGGCTGAAATTTCAAAGTTTCATGAAATTAGACTTTTTGTAATTACCCTTCTTTGTTTTTAACTCTGGGAACTATTGTATGTCAAAATTTTTGAACTTCAGAATTATAAGTCAAAATTTTTATAAAATGATTTATGTTTTATGATTTTATCGGATCCCGAACCGAACCCGAACCGAACCGAACCCTAAAAATCGGTTCGGTTTTGAAAAAAATATTTTGGTTTGGGTTAACAGTTTGGGTCGAAAGTTATGAACCCGATAACAATGGTTCGGGTACAAAATATACACAACTCGATCCGAAAATCGGTTCGGTTTTAGAAAAGAACTGAGACGTGGAGAGGGGCCCTCCTACCCCCCAAAATCAAAAAAATTTGGGAACCCTAATTCGCCCTAGACGTCGAAGGAAGAAAGAAAGACGGCTCCTTCTTCAAGCTGCTCGTCCGTCACCCCCTCGCCCTTAACTACAACACACGTCGAAGAAGAAGGACAGAGGCGATTCTTGACCCTGAAGAAAGACTGAGGCTATCCTTGACCCCAAGAAGGACTGGGCGGCTTTGACAAGAACCAGGTAGCACCCTCGTAGAAGGAAGCAATGCACGGCTTTGGAGGTTCACAAATACGAAGGATTCTTAGGTAAATGGCGTCTCTCTGTACATTCTAAAAGAATGAGTGGCAACGAGAATTCTAATGGCTCTGTTGTATCGAGCTCAAGTGTGGGTGAACGAGTTTGCAACCATGGAAGGAGGGTCACACTGTACACATTCTAGAGTAAGAGCAACCCAAATCGATGATTCTACGGGTGTCCGTCCTGGAAAGTCACACTGTACACATCTTGTTAATTGTGTTGTTGTTTTGGCATTGCAAACATTCTGTTTTAAGCTTGTTGATTTCTCTGATAATAACAGGACGATGATTGTGGGTTTTTCGAGTGGGTGGACGAGGACTTCCCAAGTAGGCAGGAGGAAATTATGGTACAACTTTTGGAGTTGAAAAAATTACTGGAGGAGAAGATCGAATTGCTGAACAAAAAATGTCAAACGACAGAAGATCATATAATAAAATTGGAAGGGAAGATTGAAAAGTACAAGAAGCTTAAATTTCAGAGAGATGAAGCCAATAAAGAGATAATTGAGAAAATGAAGGCAGAAATCAATATTTTGCGATTGATGGTAATTTGCTTTTGCAGCATTTACATTGTGTTTTTGTTGTTTTCGTTAGTTAGGGCGATTAGGGTGCAGCAAGATTGGCTGTTGGAGGAACATGGCTGCAGTACGATTGGCTATTATGGCGATTGGCTGCAGTACGATTCCTTGAACAATATGTCTTTAAGTTGTAATATGTCTTTGCATTTGGCTGTTGGAGGAACATTCGACTCCTCCTTATCACTCGATTCATCTATTTCATCTCTAACCTCAGTCTCATTATCCTCCTTATCGTCCAATTCATCTCCTTCATCGCTAACTTCATTCTCATTCTCCTTTTCCAATTCCAATAACTCATCACTCTCCACATTAGGATCTACTTCTAACTCGTCAGCCACACTATCACCCTCCCCTTCATAATATATATCCACGGTTCCACCTTCTTGACATCCTTCTATCATTTTCATAACCTCCGAGTTTCCTACAATTTCCCTTACCAGCGACAAACTATGACTCGAATGCTCATACCACATTTTCAGAACCCTATTTAGCCCTGAATCTTTGGAGGGCCACCAAAGTGAAATAACCTAAAAGGTCAGCATCCACCCCACCATACTTAACTACCGTGCCTCCTATGAAAGAACACAATCCAGAAAAACACATCCTACCCCAACATGCATGTTCAGATTCACCCGCTTCATTGTATCTGTTTGTTCAGCCAAACAACACCCAAATTACCTACTTGAACTTTAACCTACCTAATCACGAGTGCAAACAATGGAGACAAAAGGGTTTGACAACATACCTTCGATGGTGACGAGAAGCTGCTACCTGGTTCAAGCGAGTCACTTCCTGGGTCGCCTTACTTCCTTCTTCGCTTCCAATTACGGTCGCATCACTCCTTCGCATTAGCCTTCGCCTTCGCCTCCGCCTTCGTCTCCGATTTGGTCAAGGTTTCTACCTCCGATTAGGGTTCCCAAATTTTTCTTTTGATTTTTGATTTTGAGGATAGAAGGACCCTCTCCAATTACGCTCAATTCTTTTCCACAGAGGATGTCCTACGGGGTTGCCACGTGGGTCTCCATTATGTCCAGCTCGGCATTATGCCTACCGTCGTCTAACATTGTCAGGAAAAGGTTATTGACATAGTTAGTGACACTTTTGTATATGAAAAAAAAAAAGATGTTGACAGAAAAGAAATTTCGCCAAAAGTCAGGGACATAAACATATATTTGGCCTAAAAAATACAATGATATTATTGTTGAAAACGTGGGGTTGTCGGCCCACGTGGCCCGTATGTTGGTACAATGGGCCTAGTCCGTAAAATCACTCGGCCCATTGTTTTGGGCCTATGGAATGGACATAAGCCCAATGAGCCGAAATCGGCCCATTCCTTAACAGGTAATGATTTCACACAAGACCATAGAAAAGAAAAAAGTAGACACGGAAATGAAACCAGTTGGAATGGAAGCTTCTGGCCGGCCAACGCCTACGTGTACGTGTACGTCTGTGTCCAATTTCATTTTCTAAATTGGGATGCCCCTCGCAAGCAAGCAGGCAGGCAGACGAGACAATTCAGAACGAGTTTCTTCAGATCGAATCTCGTGTGAGGAATTCAAACAGTAAACCAGGTCTCGAACCTCTTCATTGGGTCAAGAATGGCAGCAACCCCAGTGGCGCTTTACACAATCACCAACATAAACCCGTATTTGTAAGAAATTAAGGTTAGTTCGAAAATTCCAACCGCGTTTTTTTTTTCGGACCTTAGAATTCTATCTAACTTTGTCCATTTTTTTTTTAATGATTGGTTTCAGAAACCACACCGAAAAAATGTGTTTGAAAAATGCATCTTGACGTGAAATGGACTATCTTAGGTAACGACGTGATTCGAAAATACGTATTTACCTGAATTCACCACAGACGTATTTTTGAATCATGCACGTCTTATAATCAATATTATGAATAAATTAGAAATTAATATGCGAATTTCGTAGAAAGCTCCACGTACACCACCTGCCTTCCCTGACCTTTGACTATTGATTTCTTCCCGCAAACCAGACTTTTCTTCCTCTCTCTGCCCTTTTCCCCCCTCAATCCCTATCTCCAGTAATATGTTACCAAATTACTAACAGACCCCCGGAAAGAAAAGGAATCTCCAGATTTTTCTCGCAGCCTTTTCGGTTACTGGATCATCCCCTCACCCTCTGCTTTGTCCTGAAACAGAGGCTTCTGCTGGTTTTGTAAGAAGAGTAGTTCGTTTTCTTTAATGGGGATTTGCTGGAGTAATAAAATCAAGGCCGACTCTCCTGCCAACACGGGTAACGCCCTGCCGTATCCAAATCGTTTGATGTTGTTAGACATTAGTTGAAGTTGGTTGCAAGGCGATGACAGATCCCATTAGTTTTATGTTGTAATTCGCTGTGTGGTATGGATGATTGATGTCCAAGGAATGATGGGTGGCGTGAAACAGGAGCGGTCGTAGGATCTAAGAATGTGACCCGCGACGCGAACGAGTCGAGCGGAGCGAGCAGGGTATCCACCTCGTCGGTTTCCCATACCCAGCGCAACGAGGACGCGATCCTGCAGAGCTGTGACGTGAAGAGCTTCACCTTCAACGAGCTTAGGCTGGCTACGAGGAATTTCCGGCCGGATAGTGTTCTGGGAGAAGGCGGCTTTGGCTTGGTTTTCAAAGGCTGGATTGATGAACAAACTCTCAAAGCGGCGAGGCCTGGCACCGGCATGATCATTGCCGTTAAGAGGCTTAATCAAGAAAGTTTACAGGGACACCGAGAGTGGCTGGTAAAGCGATTTCCTGCTTTTAATTGACTCGATTCGCGCCATCATTTTCGCCTGTTCTCATAATTCCTGCAACGGAAACTGCAGGCTGAGATCAACTACCTGGGGCAGCTCCATCATCCTCATCTGCTGAAGTTGATCGGATATTGTCTAGAGGACGAGCATCGACTTCTCGTCTATGAATTTATGGCGCGAGGAAGTGTGGAAAATCACTTGTTCAGGAGTAAGTGCTGAGCTTAATAGTTTAGTGCTTGCATCATTCATGTACATTTTGGCTGATGGTTCGCCCTTTCCGCGATGCTTAACAGGAGGGACTTACTTCCAGCCGCTCTCGTGGAGTCTGAGGATGAAAGTTGCTCTAGACGCTGCAAAGGGTCTCGCATTTCTTCATGGCTTGGAGCCACAAGTGATCTATCGCGACTTCAAGGCGTCTAACATTCTTTTAGACACAGTATGTGGTGGCCATCCCCATCGTGCAGTTTGTTTCAAACCCTAAAGCTCATGAAGTTGTTAACTTGATTGCATCACCGCAGAACTACAATGCAAAGGTTTCCGACTTTGGGCTAGCCAGGGATGGTCCGACTGGGGGTAAGAGCTATGTGTCGACTCGAGTCATGGGCACCTTTGGATATGCAGCCCCAGAGTATCTCGCAACGGGTAAATGCTAACACGGGCATTGCGAATTTTAGCAGCTAATTGTGGTCATAAATTATTGGTTTCTGACCGCTTGGCCCGTCTGTTTTCCGCCAGGCCACCTTACCACGAAATCTGATGTGTACAGCTTCGGGGTGGTCCTCCTGGAGATCCTGTCAGGCCAGCGTGTAATCGACAAGAACAGACCAATGGGACAACACAACCTCGTGGAATGGGCGAAACCGTACCTCACAAACAAGCGGAGGGTATTCCGGGTGATTGACACCCGTCTCGAGGGGCAATACTCCCTCGAGCAGGCCCAGAAGGCGGCCACCCTCGCCCTCCAATGCATAGCCTCAGAGCCGAAGGTCAGGCCAAACATGAACGAGATAGTTCAATCCCTCGAGCAGCTCCAGGACACGAAGAACACAAGGCGGAAGGCCAAGGACCGGCAATCGAGCTGTGGGAATCCCCAGCCTGTCGCAACCAAGCCTAGCAGGACCACGAACTATCCACGGCCTTCGGCTTCTCCGCTTTACGCATAACAATCTGCCACGGAACTCATCTCGAGAGTTGTATGAATCCCATAAATAATCTTCTTTTGGTACAGTTAGTTTTTGCGAAATAGAATGTCGGATTTAGAATTAGTCTACTACAGTCATTACTTTATTGAAGCTAGCGCGACAGTCTGTTCAGGATAAAGTGTCAATTTTATGGTGATTGATTATATTTACAAAAAAAAAAAAAATGGCGAGAGTATTTCATAATTTTTTTTAAAAAAACTAGCCTCCTCTGATTCCAGGGATGCACGGTTTCAGCTACTGAGAAATATATTTCTCCAAATGATATGAGTCAGGACAAGCCCAGTCTGGAAAATACACTGCTGCTCTTTTTGGCGGATCGTTCTTTCGATTTATATATAGTTTACAACAACAACAATTGTAAGCATTCCAATATCTCGAAACCGGCCTTCACTATATTCACTTACTCCCACGAGTCCCGTTTACCTGTTGTCAGCAACAACGTACGTGAGAAATAAGAGCTTTGCCCTCAGTAGTAGTAGCTTAATGGCAGAGAAGGGCATAAGAGAGCAGAGGAAAGGTCACTCCATAAGTGAGCCCTCCCAGTGAGCAGGTTCATTCCAATGCACAAGTCGAAATTTCATCCAATGTCCGCCAGAGCCGTGTAGATTTTGTGTAGTCCTGGCTCAGAAGACCCAAATTATTAGCAGGACGCTTGTGTTCAATTTCAGAAGGAAAAGAGGAGTCTAATCATACAGGTGCATTGGACACGGGAATGAAAAAAAAAAAAAAAATGAATCCTCGCAGCTCATGCTGCAAGACAGGAAAGATTTCATACGACTTCCTTAAGAGAAAGGAAGTCGTCCTGTGGCAGAGCGTCTTCCACCTTGACCAAGATTCCATTTCTGACATCCGTACCTACCGACACCCAGGCGAAAGCTTGAAGTCCTACCTGTTAAAAGGAACCAAAGAAGACAGCAGCATGTCAGAAACAGAGATGAATGTTCTATGTAGATTTTCAGAGCAATCAAGATATTGAAATTTGTTAGGTCAGTCATCTGCAGATTATTCCAGAAATGATGTTGCAAAAGCAGAAGGGCCCATGCTCACCTCAACTAAAAGTAGAGCAGCAGTCCTGTCCTTAATAAATCGGAGTACTAATGCCCGGTAATTCTTTCCCTTGGGTTGCCTCCTCAAACATTATATTATCCCATACCGTAGACAACTGTTGGACAGCCTCTTTGCCATTTTGGCATTCATATTTACGCTAGATGCAATCCCTTCAAGTTGGCCACCTGTAAAGGGAAGGGTCTCCCCTCGAAGAAAAGCTTTCACCTGGGCAACAGAGACAACCGATGTAAATCAGGGACAGGAGACATGACAATGCCTTCAACATCCACCCAATGAATGAAATCATTTACAAGCGAGGAATAAGAACTAAACTTGCACCCTTTTGGGTGGTCATACCTGATAATGCGCAAGAAGATCCATATATCGTCGAATAGGTGATGTGAACTGGACATATCCAGGAAGCCCGAGAACACCATGGCGTATTGGCTTCCCGAAATCAAACTCTGCTGCACGCATAACTTTAACCATAGCTGAACTCCTAACCGGACCTTCTGGAAGGTGTGAGAATGAGGACATGTCAATATTTGATTGTGGCTGTCCCCTGTAAGGCAATGGAATCTTATTGACACATCCATAGGATGCCATTGCTTCGCCACATAGTATCATCATCTCAGATACAAGTCTCATAGCATGGTCAGCCTGGTCCTCCACGTAGAGATTTATAGAATGTTCTGGATCGTCCGGATTAGGTACCTTTATGCATGTCTCCAATGTTGCCGTGTCAATAGCACCCTGAAGTATGGACAATTATCAATCTGATGAAGAGGAGAGTTTGAACAATAGTAGACATGCCTACAAGCCCTACAAACCATCTTCATGAAACAGAAAACGAAAAGGTTGCACATTAGAGTTACTACCGCAAAAATTTAAGGCAAGCTTAGATTGCCAATTCATGGCTCATCTAAAAATATATTTGTCAATGCATGTAGAAGTGACTGCAGAATCCACTTACTCACTCTACATCTAATTTACCAATGATGGACTACCTGTCAGCAACGCCATTTGAACCGGAGAGAAGCTGCCTCAGACAGGATTCTCAAATCAATCTCCTCCTCCAGGTTGAGATTAATAGGCTCTGAGGCACTTTCGTAAGTCAGCATATAAGTCGGTTTGATGACTGAATTATCCACATCGAATTCATCAATGCTGTTCTACCCATGTAACATATTAGTCAGAAGATTATTCAAAACTATGTTGATAATAATAAAGACGAATCAGCATCCTTTTCTACATCCTCCACTACACAGAGACAATGTAGTTGGCGACTTATTCCTGAATATTGATGCAACAACAGATAATTGAGCAAGGTTGCGGAGTTAATGCAAAGACACCTTTCAGTTTATACTAGCATTCAGGTTAATTGATCATAGAAGAGTAAACGGAGACAAGATTCACATATGTTAGACAATATAATCTATAAATATTCACAAGGTAAAAAGCACTAAAGGATCACCTCCCACCTGAGTTGAGCACAACTGTAACAGTAACAGCATTGCAAAACTTTCCTTGTTGCAAGCTCATTCCCTCCATAGCAAGTTTCTCCGGAAACATTGGATAAGTTGCTGTGGGTAAGAAGAGAGAAGTTCCTCTTCTTCTTGCTTCTCTGTACAAAACGAAGCATGCTTTTTATCAGCCTCCGAAGCCAACAAGGATGGCATATGAGCAAACAGTTGTCCTACACTACCTATCAATCATGCTCCCAGGTTGAACATATCTCACAGGATCTGCTACATGTATCCAGACTTTAATCCGACCATCTGGTAGCCTCATTGCACTTAAAGCATCATCAAGCTGCAAAATGTTCCATTTAAATACATCCTTCTGCTAATTATTCCATACACAATTGGACAAAAGATTAGCAGCCTTTAGGTAGGAAGGCAAACTGGAAGGAAGAATAAATAAGGTCCTGCAGCACAGTCAAATAATCCACTATGCAAGCTAAGAGCTACCATAAAAATCCACTGCTAGCACAAAATCTGATAGCCCATTTTCTCCCTCCAATCCACAAATTGTATTGTAAGGATATAAGTGTTCTCTACGCAATTCCTTTTCCTAACTATCCTACTGATATCAATAATTTCCACTCCCCCCCCTCCCCCAAAAAAAAAAAAAAAGATAAAGATAAACGTTAACCAAAATGTTCTCTACAAGCCAGATTATCATCATGGACATCAGAAGATCCTAACCTCATCTGCCTCGTCAACATCAATGGCATAAACCTTGAGGTGAGAGAGATCCTTCCGATTTAACTAAACATGTACAAATATACGAGAACAAATACTCAGTACAATTTCACGACACTCTAAAAAATCCTTTTAATTCTGTTATTCTTTCGTTAATTTTATTTTAATTAAATGGCGATGATTCATTAAATCCTTAATTACCCGAAAATAGATATTCTGATCACATCAAAGCTACTTGATTTCTTCTTTCAATGGCTAAAAAAATAATAATAACGACAACATTCTGCTCAATTGAAGAAAGTTGCCTATTGTGAGACCTTTCTCCGTTATTTATCTAAGACAGTAGCACTAATTTACCTCATCAGGGTCATCTGATTCAGAAAGAAGACTAGCGGCAGCTGAAACAACCTCATCTGAAGGAAGCGTGGAAAGGTCTATTTTCAACAGATCAATATTGACATGAACTGGAAAATATCCAATCTCAATCAGAAGATTTACAGCAGAAGATGCCGTTTTGGTCAGTCCCATGGCCTTGAGTATCTGCCGGAAAAAATGGGTGCCTAAGAATAAGCAAATATCTAGTAACAAAGGGAATTGATTGAATAATATCTGAAAAATTAACAGAAATTTCAAAAGAAGCATCAAACAGGAGATCTCATATTAAATCAACACCTATCCTTTTCCTAATTCCTACAATGTCCCTTCTCAATGGCCGTAACACCAAGCACAGAGCCTTTATAAATTGTGGAAACACAATTTACCATGCTGGCAGTTCTCCTCTGTTCATCACTTATGCAGTTATCAATAGCAAAGCATTCAAGAGATTTGATCCTTTGTTGGCACTTCTCTTCAATAAGCCAGGTGGATTTGGCAGGCTTAGCACCAAAAGGCTTGGATTTTGCCGATTTTAGCAAATCTGAAAACTCCTGAAGTTCTTTCTAAGCAACCTCTCGTGCAAGCCGCCTGCGCATCAATTCTTCCACCTGGCAAGATCAAAAGGGGTGATTATCCTCAGAAGTTCCTTCTCTCAATGCTCGCTTGCTTCTCTTCTTACCAAGACAACACAACCTTCTGAAACAAAACATGTTCCATTATACCAACCTGAAGATCCCTACCAATGATATACATTGCCCACACACATTATTGTTTCATCCTGATCAACAATAATAAGCAGAAGCTCCAACAATACCTGTGCTGCAGGTCGAGGGCTATACACAGTAATAGAGCCTTTTGTCTCAAGCACGAAGAAGTATATTTCATCTCTTGATAGCAAACGATGGGCACAATAACTCTCAAGAGGCTCTGAATTACCGAATATCATCTGCAAAACATGGTTTAATTATTTATGGATTACTACTGCCATTTTTGTAGTTGTGTGATAAGTACCTTTGCCAGTTCCTCTGGCATAATGGGCTTCTTCGGTTCAAGAAGTTCTGCCCACGCAAACTCCAGCAAGGTAGGATCCTGCACCATTTCAAGCAAAATGATAATCACATAACCATTACTCTGAGAAAAGCTCGCTTAAAGAAGCTCATGTCTCTCACATTTTTTTGAGACTAACCAAATTTACTTCAGCATTGCTAATGAAGTCAAATTGGAACGATAAAAGTAATCTGCTGCGGTTTGATGGAGGAGGTAAACCCATTCTTCGTGCAAAAAAATTAATATAAGAAAAGGTTAGATGGAAAGAAATTAACTAAAAATAGCACCTCCGAGAATGGCAATAAATCAGGCATACCTGATCCAACACCATCCAATTCTTCTTGCCATCAGGTCTCTGAGCAACAGCAAGGAATACTTTCTCAGAATCCTTTTTAAACTCCAGCAGCAATCCTTTCTCCAATGCTCGATTCACAAGCTTATCCACCAGAAGTTCTCCGCTGCTAGTAAGGGCCAATCTAAAAAAAAAAAGATTTTTTCCTCAGCCAACAGAATTGACAACTAACCACCGCCACTAAATTTAATTCTTAACTCTACAGAAAGCTTAATAACTAAGCGAACTAAACTTAGGCACACTCAATCAAACTTTAACATCGTGATCATTAGTTCTAGGCTATGTCCTCCGGTTCCTTTCTTTTCTGGTCTCCTTCTCGTCTGGCTATCCACTTCAGTTCAGGTGATGCCTCCGAATAGTCAAAATAAACGTCATTCCTCACCAAACGGATGAAATCCTATTGGAAGTTCCACAACTAGCGAAAGTTCCCAAGAACCACTCGCAGCAACACAACCGTCCCAAGGAGTATGGTCAATTGTTTCCGATAAGCAAACTTACTTGGATGCGGATGCAGAGCGTACAACCTTCCGCGACCGACACCGCGAATTCCTGAGCTCCTGGATGACTGTATCCACGAGGCTATGGGCGGACGACATCCGCACGGTGGCGTCGGCGGCGGCGGCGGCGGCATGGCTCGTCCTGCAAGCGAACGACGAGGAGGAGGGGGTCCTCGACCCGAAGAAGAAGACGCGGTTGCGGTGGACCAGGGGAAGTATCGGGGAGAAGACCATACGGAGCATGAAGCAACGGCCACCACCGCAGCTGCAAGCCATTGCGACTAGGCATTTCGGGCCTGTGGGTTCTGTTTCTGTCAGTCTTTCGCGGCACGAGGACGATAATAGACCAGGCAGAGGGGGAATAAATGGGCTGGACCTTACAAGAACATGGGCCTATCCCAGTAAAATGACCAAGCCCAATTTCAAATGGGCTTTCCGAGTATTGGCCGACGATAGCCTTTACAACGATATCAGATCGCCACAGCAGGTATGGAAAGATAGCAGATGTTCTAGAGACAATGGTCAAGCTGTTCGTCCATTTGTTCTTTGTGCTGGACTAAGTAGCAAGAGGAGGACGATCCATTCTCGCAGTCTTATTGTACAGTCAGGCTTATAAACACGGTATATCGGTCAGCATCTCTTCAAGCTATGGTAAGGACAGACAGTTATGTCGATCAATGTTCCAAAACGAAACTAAGAATGTGGTCGTCGCAGGTTAAATTTTGACGCCCGTGCCTCCATGTTGTCGGTCTTGACCAATGTATCTGGTTCTGGAGGAAGACAGATAACTGCCATGACGACGAGGATTAAACCCCAGCTCAGCTACTCCGCCTTATGGTATAATCCTCTTAACCTTGACCTGCAATATCCGGAAGTTGCAATGGTACTCAGCAGCGAGGAAATGATCTGGCCGAAACCCATCAGGTCAGGCTATTGTGCCATAGTGGTGAAACCAAACACTGGAATAGAATCTAGTCTACTGCAATGCTTAGCTCAATCACTATAGAACTGCATTCGGCTAGATCATCTCGGGAAATTTACACGCAAAAAAGGCGACTGAATGAAGCAATTCCCTGGTCCATCTAATCGCCAGCGTTTCAACATCCAACTATATAGTTCAAACACAACTGGAAAAGTGACAGCAGATTCTAGCAACTCCTAAACCCAGAAGGTGTTCTTACTCAATCCTCAATATGGACTTCCTCGCCGAACCACCGCGGAGGATCGAATCCTGACCCACCTGCCAAAGATCGCCGTCAGAAAACACTCCTCAACCAAATCGGGATGGTTGGGGAACAAACACAGTCACGATTCACATTAAAAAATCATCCCCCCATTCTCACCAAGAGGATTGCAACGACAGAGGCGCCAGGCGGTCAAGACCGTGCCTTTAACGACGCCGTACTTCTTGTAAGCCTCCATGGAGTACTCGCTGCAAGTCGGAACGTACCTACAGCTGTTGGGCAGGATCGGTGAAATCTCCCCTGCCACGACCCAGAAAAGAAAACAATGATTAGGGCAGTCCCCTGTTGGAACCCGATAACGAATTCACTCCGTCACTCACTCTTGTAGAACTTGAGCATGGACAAAGCAACCTTAACTCCGACGTTATCCACGTCGGCGGCTGGAGCATCGACCGCATCGGTTTCAGACGTGTCGTTTGAGGCAAGCGTAGTTGGGGCTCTGCGGGGGCGGAGCTTCAGTCGGAGTTGTCCCTGCTTGAAACCGGGTCGGGGAACCGGAGCCAAGTGACGAGGAGGTAAGAGGTAGCAGATTGTCTGAAGGGACGCCATTCGCCCGGGATTCCGCAACAAATTGGAAAAAAATTCTAAAATACCACCGAATTAAAATAACAAAAAATAAAAATATTTCGCAAAATATCACCCTCTTTTAAAAAACGACTTTAGAGCAAAATCGTATTTTTTTTAAAACACGACTTAGACTGATTAAGGAACCCACGTCTTTTTATTGAAGCAATATCGTCTTTTCAAAATTCGATTTACCCCTCGTCGGCTTCTTGATCAAAACTCAAAGCCTCCGATCCACCGCCCCTTCAAAGGCACCTTAGTACGGCCTGACGAGTCTTCTCTTCACGCCAACCCCAACCACCGCTGGGAAATCGGAACAATCCACTCCAGAGCATGCTTTCACCTCCATGATCGATAAATAGATTAATCTGTGACGTCACCGCGGGTAGGGGGAGGGGAAGTGTGCAGCCAGCGACCTGGAAATGGATGCCGCGGCGGCAGAAGAAATGAAACCCTAGGGATTGCAGGTAATCAGGGGAGGCAGACAGGAGGTTGGGGTTCCGACGGAAGTGGCGTGTGCACGGCCAGACGAAGAACGGTCTATCTTTTTTGTGAGGTGGGACAAAGTCGTCCGACTTACCCAAGGCGTTGCTTTAATTAGGATATATCTTCTATTGAAAACACGACTTTATCCCCTTCACAGATCGAATAAACAATATATGAACGGTATTTATGAAATATTTAATTTTCTCATTATTTTAATAATTTTTTTTATTAAATGTGTATTTTAAAATTTTTCTCAAATTTCTTGCGTTTGTTTACGAGAAAAGCACAGTAAAGTAAACACAGTTGAGAAGAAGTGGAATTCGAATTATTTTTCGCACGTAGAAAAAAAAATTCTTAAAATAATATTGTAAAATTTATTCGAAAAAGAAAATTTAATATTTAAAGTATGAATTTCTCGATAAATCAAAATAAATATTTTTAACTCCGATTTAATGACATTTAATAAATTTTAAAAATTACTATTTACAAAATATTTTCCCGGGTCGAAACCTTGAACCCACCCTTGCCAAAAAAAAAAAAAAAGAAACATCAAATCCTAACAAACTCAGTCGCTCGGCCAGAAAGTTAAAATATCCCGTAGGCTGACGGAAATCTGCTCGTTTGAAATGTGATTATAAAAAAAGGAAAATTATCGATACTTGGCTCAATTAATTTGTCACTTTACGTTGTGACTTACGATTTCAAAAGTTTTTAATTTGGCCTTATTTCAATTTGGCCCTATTCGGAGCGGCGTTTGCGATTTCGCCGTTAGCGTTAATACGTGTCATTTGTTTTTTTTTACGTGGCAATGATAATAAAATAAATCAAGGGCAAAATATTGATATTTGGTCCAATGAATTTGTCAACTTTACATTTTGGCCTGACATTTTAAAAGTTTTCAATTTGGCCTTAAATCAATTTTAATTCGAGTAGGAATTCGAGGAACAGGAAACAAAAACCCAGGAAAACATGAGTCTACCTTAGTGACAACTGGGTTATCATCTCCCGTCTTATTTTCGGCTTTGCTTCTCTCTTTACTTTTGTCGATGTTGGCTGAGATCTGCGCCATTAGGTCCATTTTCGATTCGTGTAATGACATAAGAGATTTACGTTTGGGTCGTTTGCAGTCTGCTTTTGCTTTAGACTTTACATTTTTCTTCTCTCCTCAATGAATATGTCTTCAGGCCTCGCTCTTTTCCCTTGTTCCGTAAGGGAAACCAAGTCGTTAGTAGAATAAGAGTCCAGTTGTCACTGAGGTAGACTCATGCTTTCCTGGGTTTTTGGTTCATGTTTCTCGAATTTCTCATCGAATTAAAATTGATTTAAGGCAAAATTGAAAACTTTTAAAACGTTAGGCCAAAACGTAAAGTTGGCAAATTCATTGGACTAAATATTGATATTTTGCCCTTGATTTATTTCATTATCATTGTCACGTAGGAAAAACAAATGACACGTATTAAGGCCGTTACGAATTAGGCCAAATTGAAAACTTTTGAAACAATACGCCAAACGTAAAGTTGGTAAATTGATTGGGCCAAATATCGATATTTGGCCTAAAAAATTAGAATTTTTTTAGTTTTGTTTCTAAATACCTTAGGCCCACAAAATATTTCTAAATTTAATATTTCCTCGTATACAGCCCAAACTCGAACTCTATAAATTCGACTTCGGGTTATCATTTAGGCAAGTGGTTAGAGACTTTTTTTCTTTCACAAGAGAAGAGATCATGAGTTTGAACTCATAGAACTAGGCTCCAACAATGAGTTCAACTTCTTCTTAAATCGTCCCATCCACGTGAAATCGACGTGAATAGGATTGTAAACCAGAAAATTTAAAAGTTTTAATCATAAATGCAAAAATATTTTCCGAATTAACTGTATTTTGAAACAAAACTCAGAATCCTTTGCTAGTTTTGATTCATCCAAGTTACTAAAACTCCGGATACAACGACATGAACATTTGAATATGATGAGGGTCTTATCGAACAAGGTTCTTATAAGTGCGGCCTTGGCGAACTTGTTCGAGACAGGCTTAATGTGTGGCCACCATAGTTCGAGACAGGGTTTTGGTCCTTGTGTAGCGAAAGAATGCGGCAAAAACAGGGCTTGCCACACCTATACTTCAGTTCAATTGGCAGTGAGCGCCACACCAGGATGATCGCTTAAAACTTTGTTGTCACTTTGGAGAATAGCTCCTTGAAGTCTTTGGTGGGTGTGCCAGCTCCTTCGGGCTTTGAGGCCAAGTCGAATGCTTTGAATTTGGCCTCCTCATAGAGCAGTGCCTGAAGTATAAATAAGTCAAGCTGGCCGTGAGCAGAACAAAAAGTACCAAAAGGCAACCAAAATGACCCAGCAAGCAAAAGCTCTGAGACCTGAAGGCAGACTTCAGCGACATCAGGTCGAGGTACACTCTTGGTATTTGTCTGAAGCAGCTCGTCATCTTTCCCAATAAGTAGTTCTCGGACACCACCATCCCTATCTTGCAAGCCACCAGCCCTGAAAGAACTCATCCATCATAAACAGCAGAAACTTTATCGAAAAACTGAAAGAGAGCGAGACATTGACTTCATTCCCACACACATCTTACGTCATGACAAGGATTGCGCAAAGCCAGGAGACCGATATTTGGCCCAGAGTAGATGGGAAACATTGAAAAATGTGGACACACTGGTGCTTACTTGAAACTCACCTTATAATGGTGTATGGGATGCCCGAGTCAGCCAAATACTGCTCAGCCTTCCTCTTCCAAATCTACAGACAAGCAGAGCAGGCAATACTTGATTGAAACTAATCTACAAATTATATCCAAGAAACATGCATGAGCATGGTCTTTGAATTTTGACTACGAGCAGGAAAAAGTATTACAGCAAAAAATCGTTACAATTCAAATACCCAAATACCCCAGGTATATATTTTTGCGATGGGCCACGAATGAATGTATGCTATTGGTTAGAAGATTGTCCCTTGATAGACATCCCGTGGTGTGGTCAATGCAAGTTCAGAAGTTACCAATTCTTATAACGGAGACGGAACAGATATCAAGTGAAAGAGATTAGGTAAGAACTGAAGAAAGGTCAACAAACCAATATATTCCCATTTCCCAAGCTGTTCAGTGGGTGATTAGGATTTGTCCCGCCCATAGAACCGACCAAGACAATTTGCTTTACTCCCACTGCCTTTGCTGCATAAATATAACATATAACAGCCGTTATGTCAAATTGGAAAAATTTAATCACAAATGGACAAGGACAAAGAAAGGGACTTGTGGAATCATCTTAAGGGTAAATACCAGCATCGATTTGGTTCTTCTGTCCGATCCAATCAACCTAGCAACCAAAGCAATTAGTCGGAAAACAAGAAAGAATTGACCATATTCTGGTGTACTAAAAGATCAACCAAGGACCTGCTCAGGATACGCTCCATCTTCATAATAAAACTCCGGCCGTCCCCCTAGTGTAGGGTCAAACCCCGGTTGCATCTTTGGCACAGCACTGGTCAGAATAATGAGAGCATCAATGCCCTGAAAAGCAGGAAGAATGCTGTTCGCGTCCCTTATGTCACCAACAAACACATCATTGGCACCCCGGATTTTGGCCTTGCTCTCCGGGGTTCTCACCAGACCTCTCCCAACAAACTGTTCCGACCTTTCCTTCAACATCTTATAAACTATTTGACCTGTCCACCAATTACCCAGCAAGTCATCTAACTATACAAGTCATGACCCCAGAGTTTTCACGAGGTCGGACAAACGTGCCCTCACGAATAGGACAGGCACAAATTCAGCCGATACGATTTCCACAACACGGCCTTCCTTCTCTTCATCTAGTTTCTTAGACCTCATGAAGCTTTTCCATACATCCGAACATAACATTAGGAAACACGCCTCCAATCAACACATTTTTCACAAGGTTTTCCGAAATATGATGAGTTATCAAGACATCAAAGAGAAGACAACAGCAAGATATGGTCTTCTGGACAGCACCCCCTAACGGTACAGACAAATTCCCTGTTCTCCCGAACAAAACACGATACAGTACACGACTCTTGGCCAAACCCAACCAGCAAGTAGCTGAATCGGTAGCGGAAAACACTTCCAAAACCCGTCTAAAATCAAACCCCAAAACGAACAAAGAAAAAACCCAGAAACGCACCGGTCCTTCCGCCGGCGCCGGTGACGAGGACTGTGGGAGGAGAAGCCATGGCAGCAGCAAACCCCAGCACTAACAAACGAAGCAAAAAAGCCGGCTCCTTTTCGCAAGTCCGATGAAAGAAAGACCGCCGGTGAGCTGTTTCTTCTATTGATTGTGACCCAATAATACAACAGCTAACAATCACAGCAACACCCTCCCAACAAACCCAATTTATGAAGCGTTGCTGCCCTTCCCATCAACAAACGCCGACCGAGGAGACACCACCCAGCCCTGTCTTAGGGACACGTGTCCTGGTGAAGTTACCCTCTGATGGGTCAGGAAATTATTTGGCTAAGTACTGGTGAAGTTCGTCCGGACCTTTACGATCACAAAAGGCACAGCGACTGCTCACGCAATTACCTTGAAATTAAGGTTTGCTCATCGCGGAACACAAATGTCGAAAGCTACGAGTCTACGTGACAAAATATTTTGAGCCTAAATTAATCATGGTCCATACAGAGTTACGCTGTAGCCCATTAGATCAGAAAGAAGGCATGAGTTCGTATTAAGTCTACGAGGAAAGTTGTTAAGTCTACGCCTCTACGCGAGTCAAAATTGATAAGCGATGTGGATAAGAGACATGTCTATCAAGATCTGGGGAGTTAGTTAAGAAGGTCATGACCTGAATAGATATTCTGATTGAGGAAAATCTGTAACGTGGCATAGATCATAAGCACGTAAATACAGTATAAAAGGGAGAAAATCTCTATCAACAAGGGACGACAATCATTCTGAGCTAAACAGTGCATTAATCGTCAACCCTTTAGTTTTAGTTGAACAGGCATCCAGACCTGGGTGAACTCGCAAGGGTTCTTGGTCTTCACTTCCACCGTCAAAATGAGCACTGTAGCTCTGATAATCAAACCCTGACCTTTGTAAGGCCGACTTCTTTATTGCCTTACTGAAGTCGGCCTTACAAAGGCCGAATTCATCCGGGTGGGACGGATAAAGGCCGACTTCAGTTTGAGGATTATGAAGTCGGCCTTACAAAAGCCGACTTCCTTCATGATCGAAGTCGGCGTTTGTAATGCCGATTTCACTACTTTAGTCAAGGAATTTCCAAACTTCCGACGGTATTTGACGAAATAATTTCCAGACTAACGTTATTTAGGAATAAAACTCTCCTCTTTCACTCCGTGGACGTAATCTTTTTATTTCCATATAGCGTCGTACTGTTGGTGATAGTAGCTCCGGATGATATTGCTATGATGTGGACTTTGGTGTCAGCTGCGTCAAATGTGAGGCCATCATACCATCGTGGTCTAGTAGGGGAATTGGAATTTTTTTGTTAGCTTTAACAAAATGTTTGACAAAGATGGTAAGACAAAGAGAGTTTTGTTCCTAAATAACGTTCGTCCGAAAACTATTCCACTAAATAAGGTTTCAACTTTAAAAATTTTGTAACTAATGCAGCGAAATCGGTCTTACAAAGGCCGACTTCGATTGTGAAGGAAGTCGGCCTTTCTAAGGGCTATTTTATCCTAACCGAAGTGAAGCTGGCCAAAGGCCGACTTCGAAACACTTAATAAAAAAACGCCAACTTCACGGCGGCCTTCTTACACTTTAAAAAAATCAATGTAAAAAGCCTTAGCTAACACATTCAATGTTGTTTTTTTTAGGACAGGTTTGCAGAGGTGTCATATACAAGAGCTGCCAACAAATGCAGGTTGGAGTGCAGACGGATCAGGAAAAAAAGAAAAAAGAAAAGCAGCATCAGAGAGATGGAGAGAGGAGGGTGCGGTCATAATGTGATCACAGAGCGTCCCTCTCTTTCCCTTTCTCACACTCAAACTCTCTCCCTCTACCACATTGAAAGACAGCAGAAGGAAAAATAAAAATTATGTATAAAAAAATTGGAAAAGAAAAGGGATTCGGTGGTGTCCGAAGGCCGACTTTCGTGATTTTTTTTAACTGTCATGGGTCGGTCCTTGTAAGGCGAGCTTATGTGAAGTTAGTATTTTTTTATTAAGTTTTCAGAAATCAGCCTTATAAAGGCCGACTTCGCTTCGGTTAAGATAAAATCGGCCTTATAAAGGCCGACTTCCTTCACAATCGAAGTCGATCTTTGTACGACCGATTTCATTGTATTAGTTACCAAATTTTCAAAGTTAGGACCTTTTTTTGCGAAATAGTTTTCGGACCAATATTATTTATGAACAAAACTCAAGATGAAGCATCGAAGACCACGTTTCTTTGAACTCTTCTTTCATGTCCAGCATGTTATTGTGTGGGGTCAACATGGGGAAAAGAAAAAGGACCTCCTCGAGGGATAACTGATCTTAAACTAAAAACTCGTAACGGGTTCATTTTGGGCCAGAAATCTTGATGGGCCATTTCATTTGGACCTTTATCAGAGCCCAGTCTGTTATAATGAGCCCAGATGCCTCCTATGTTCGGCCCAAAGCACTGGGGGGTTAGGGGGAGGCGGTGGAACGGGAGGGAAGTGGCTTCCTTACTGGAGAAGTTTTGCAAACGAATTGATTCGACGGCATTTAATAAATAAGAATCCCAGTAGTCGGAATCAGATCCCACAGATTCATATATCATATTCATTCCCTCCCTCTAACCCATCCATCCATTTACGGCGTCCCAACGCAAGAGAGAATATCGCAGGGCAGCTACGCGCGATGGGGGGAGGCACCATCCTACGATCCGCAGCAGCCAAGGTCGCCGGGATCGGATCCGGTAACGCCGGCCTTCGCGGCTTGCCTCCATCCGCCGCCGCCCGGTCACTCGTCCGCAACGCCGTTGCGCGCCCCTCCGTTACCCTCTCGGCCCATGGTGGCGTCGAAGATTCGTTGGCTTCTTCGCCCGCTGCCGTGCAGTGGAATCAGCGGAACATCGATGATTGGGAGGAGGTCGTTGACGTGGTGGAGGGGGGCCGGGCCCCCGGCGAGCCGATGCCTAGGGTTATCTTTGCTGGCGCACCGAGCTTAGAGGAGGCTAAGGCCGCTACCAACGAACTGAAGGATGCAATCGATCAGTACGGTCACCACCGTGGCTTGTGGATATATTATGTCTGTCTTCTTTGGTTGATCCGGAGAAGCATCATTGGTGTTGATTGAGATGAGTTGTTTGGCTTGGTTTAGTTGTTGAAGACGGACTTTGTGATTGTTTTGAGTTGCTCTGATACTCCCTCCGAGAGCGAATTCGAGTTTGTTCGTAATTATTTTCCGAGTACTCGTGTTTATGGATGATATTGGAAATGGCTGAAGTGGAAGGAACTGCTTGATTTTTTACTTGATTGATGAAGTAATATGCTAATTATACGAGTGTTAGGGGGAAATGAATCTGTCTGGGGGTGTTTCAGAGAACCTTTTTGCTTTCGTTTTTGTTATCGCAGGGTTTCTGATTGTGGTGGGTCTTGATGGTTTCAACTCAGTTAATTTCGATTCAATTTTCTACTTTTTGTATTCTCGGGGGATCATGTGCCACATCCTTCAGAAAATGCAATATGAATGGCTGCTGGGATTTGTTTTCTATCCTTGCTAGTAGTAGCCCCAAGGCTTTCTTTTTCATGTGCTCAAATCCAGGTGATGATGCCTTATATGAAGGATTTGTGAAGTTGATTTTATGATCTTCATGGATACATCAATTAATTTTCTTAATTCACATCATAGGGTCTATTCGTTGAAGTCCGAGGGTAAAATTCCAGAAGGCGTGGATTCTGCCATTTCAACTGTTGCAAGTGGGGCTGTTTCAACTTATGGCGTGCCCAATCATACTTTCCAGGTTTTGAAGTTGCTTACACAAAGTCCTGCAGCTCAGGTGCCTTGATATAACCCGAGTCTTGTAAATTGAAAGTTTCTTCTGATACTTAGAGGGATTACCTCATGACAATTATTTCCTTGGTTGACACTGATTTCTGCTGTGTTCATGGTTTATGGAAGATGAGGCTGACTTTTATTCCATCAATTTTTCCAGGATGTTGTTGCTTCCATTGCAAGCGACCCTAATGTTTGGAAAGCTTTCCAGCAAAATGACGCACTCAAGGACTTCATGCAGTCTCAGATTTCTGGTAAACGACTCACTTTGTAATTGTGGGTAACTAATTTGCCAACTTGACATTGTTACTGACCCGAAGTATGCCTTCTTCTCCTTGCCACACAAGCCACGGAATCTCCTCTGATGTATCCAATCCCAGATGAATCTGTTGATGATGCTGGACCTGAAGGCTGGAAATCCCCGACAAAGTTGGAAGGGATGTCTGCTAAAAGCAGTTATAGTGTTCTTATGACCTTGCTACAGAATGTCAAACTCACCGTGTTTGAGATGGTGAGTGGCGTTTCAAGCTTCCTTCACAACGTCTTCAACCCTCCGGCTGCAGAAAAGGCTCCTGATAACGACGAGAGTGCTGGATCGGCTTTCAATGAGAAGACAATCACAGCCACCTTTATGGGGTTGGGGATAATGGTCATCATGATAGTCCTTCTGAAGAGGGTCTAGGTAGTTTTTGTCAGCAAGAGTGACGTAATTTGTAGAACGAACTTGTTGGTAATGGTTCATGTGAGTGCAGTGGGAGTACTGCATCAGGATCTGTACATAATGGTGTAATAAGTTGGAACCTAAACTCGTTGCCGTCGTCATCCACTGGTGGGTGAAGCGCGTGCCGCTGCAACCCCCCTCCTTACTAGTTGGCCTGCGCCTCAACCTCATCGCCGCTACATCACTGGTCGATCCTAACAATAAAAAAATATAACCCGGGGTGGTCGGCCAAGCAATCAAACAATCAGATGATAGCTTCACAGGTTTAGCCGAAGTATTTTTGGATGCCGAATGTACTTTCTCCTGCAAAACGTTGCCATGGGGAGTTGGACATAAAATTAAACTAAGATTAAAGAAAGCCCCAATGAGGGCCACGAGTTTGGTTTCGTAGGGGAGTGATGGCGTAACAAAATTAAATAAACCCAACTTGAATCCTCCCCCAACAACTCTAGTCTCGTATAATATAATAAGACTCTCCACCCTCTCCTCCCCCTCCACATCTCCACCAAGTCAATGAGGTTCCTCCTAGACCTCATCCCTTGCTACGGATCCCCCGGCTCAAAGGCGGGGCCTTTGGACCATCCAGCTCCTCCTCCTCCTCCTCGGATGGTTCGTAAGACGTCGAGGGCTCCTTCCTGGTCTCCTTCCCTCTTCGCCATCTCTGAGGAAAGGGCCGTGATGGGAGGCGTCCTCATTGTCGCGAGGGGGAAGGTGATGGCGTCGTTGGGATCCGTTACATGAGGAAACACCAGGAGGACGAGCGGAGGCAGGGGTCCTGGCTCAGCCAGCCGCGCGAGGACCCCATATAAGGATGAATACGGACATGGGTGAGTGTTGTGGTTGGCCTTTTCTATACTAAGGTCTAAATCACCAAACGTGGTCATTTGGGCTCATATATGTTGGTTTGTTAGTTGTTATTGCATGTCGATTTGTATACTCAGATCTAACAACGTTGTGTTTCTTTTCTCCTAATCTTCTCAGGCGGGGATACCTGTCGGGGACGATGATACCTGCATTCTCTCTGGCGCCGTTCGTGTTTTGAGGTTTTGAAAGAGGCCCCTGCAGTAGTAATAGTAGTAGTTCAGTTGTCCGAAAGGGGTTTCTGGTACTGCTCTTGGAGTCAGTTGCAAAATTACGATGACCTCTCTACCTTTCCCGAATCTCGTTAAAAGAGTTCGTTCAGACATAAACCACCAGTCTGAACGGGGTAACATCTATCCACACGTGAATGCCTAAGACGATTGTGCTTGGTTCGGATCCTCGTCTCCTTGGCGAAGTGAAGATACGGGATCTTTCTTTGGCAGTAGAGAGTTGGTGTGTACTGTCTCTGTCCTCCTCCGGGACACAACGAAATCAAGGATCAGCTGGAGAACTAAGCCAACGGGAAGTCCTCCCTGCAGATAGAACAACCTCTTCATGGGCTACGCCTCCGATCCACCTGCCTGCATAACTGCGGCATTACGTGAGGCAGCCAATTTGACAACGAGCAGACGTGGACCCTCACTCTCTCCAGCGACACTAAAAAACTAGACTTATAGTGGTTCTACATAAAATGCAAGCTTTCATTCTCCCAATATTCCATCCCAACAGGGATATATCCACTATATACAAATGCTACATAATTGCACACTTCACAAAAAATTTCTATTAACCACAACTCACACAGCTCATCATCACGACTGGTTCATCCTGCAGGCTCATCACCGTGGTTCACCGAGCAACACCCCTATACAAAAGAGCGACTTACGTCACGGCTGACTACCATTGCTTCCACCCGCACAAAGCCTTCTTGCTTTGTAGTTTCCTCGTACAGCTTGTAATAGTGGCTCAATGCACATCACCTCTACACCAAGGGGGCCACTTCCACTCTTGACTGTTGTTGCTTCCACTTGCGTAAGTACTCCTAGACGCACGATCCTCATGTGTCTAACCCCGAAGTTGCATAAAACACGGCTCTAGTGTCAGACAATACTCTCACAATATAGAAGTGAGATTTGATGAAGCAGAATGATCATTTTCAAGCAATAAACTCAATGAAAACTCCAGTCATCAACTCATTGATAGCTCTTGCATTTTGCTCTTCGTGTTGAAGTATGAATATCTGCTCAGATCTAAATGCAAACTTTCCAAAGTGATTCAGAAACTAGTTGTTCATTCTCTACCATTTATTTTCATTTGGAAAGCTTTGCATATGTACTTCACTGTTCTAAAAGAATTTTCGACATTGTTTGCTAATTACAAATTTTCTGAATTACTTTATACTGTTGGATCTCGACTTAGCGTTGAACAAGGCGAACGCTAGTCTTTGAGCGGACTTCGAACTCCTAAGCTCGGAAGAAGAGGAAGTGAAACACTATCACTTGAAGCCAATACTCCACTACTTCAAATACATGGATTCTTGGATAATTTTACAAATGAGGCTCCTCACCTCTATTTATACTAGTTGGCCTCCTCAATCTACGGCTAGGATTATTCCACATGTACGGTTAGGATTGATCCTCTAGAATTTTCTAAAAACTTCTTCAAGTTTCTAATATGTTCTAGAGTATTCTAAATTTATCCAGAAACTTACCAGAGTATTCTAGAACTTTCTAGTACCTTCGAGGACCTTTGAACTTACCAGATTATTCTAGAACTTTCTAGTACCTTCTAGAACCTTTGAAAGTAGTTGTTGATCTTTAACACTCCCCCTCAACGACTACTTTCTCTTGTTATCATGCCGAGTTGTACTCGAAATTCCTCGGGCGACGAGACGAGCCTTGTATCTCTCCTCGGAACCATCTGTGCGAGTATTCACCTTATAGAGCCACTTGCAGAGTGTGGGTCTTACCTCGCTAGGTTTTGGAACCAAATCCCAAGTTTGATTCTCCTCTAATGCTTTAATCTCTTCTCTCATCGCTTCTTGGCATACCTTGTCCTTCGACGCTTCTTTAAAGGTCGATGGCTCTTGTGGATCAACGTCTTCTGCAAGTGTTGCATCTATGTATCTTGCTGGAGGTCTTCGTTGCCTTGTGGACCTCCTCAGTGGTGTCGTCCAGTCACCAGTTTCTTCTTCTGCTGCATTCTCTTCAGAGGACCTCTGGTACACTCCTGTTTGCCAAGGCCTCTCTTCGTCTATGTCATTATTCCCTGTTATAGTGGGCCCTTCATCAGTCTCCTCAATGGTTGGTTTTAGGGTTATTTGCTCCCCCTGTTTCAATTGAGCTTCTTCTTCTGGTTCCTTTGAAGGCAGCCACCAGGAAGTTGCTTCATCAAAGACGACGTTCCTTGATACAATGCACTTGTTAGTCATAGGATCGCAGCATCTCCATCCTTTTCTCTCTGTGTCGTATCCTAGGAAGATGCACTTGGTCGCCTTTTTGTCGTACTTCGTAGGTGGTTAGAGATG
The DNA here is from genome assembly GCA_029817715.1 of Melastoma dodecandrum. NCBI lineage: Eukaryota > Viridiplantae > Streptophyta > Magnoliopsida > Myrtales > Melastomataceae > Melastoma > Melastoma dodecandrum. The sequence goes on along the minus strand of JARUPY010000397.1, from coordinate 3,493,538 downwards.
AAGACATAGCAGACGCACCCAAATACCCGAAAGTGACTCACTGTAGGCTTCATTTTCCAGAGTAGCTCGAATGGTGTCTTGAAGTCAAGGTGAGCTTGCGGTAGCCTATTTGCAACATCTGCAGCTGTCTTCATGCACTCTGCCCAGTATCTTCCCGGGACATTCCTTGCGTGCAACATACTTCGGCAAACTTCGGCAAGATGCCTGTTCTTCCTTTCTGCAACACCATTCTGTTGTAGTGTGTGGGGACATGTCAATTGTCGCCTTATCTTGTGTTCTCTTAGGAATTCTTCAAATTCCCTAGAGGTGTATTCTCCCCCATTATCAGTGCGCAGACACCTTACCTTCTTCTGCAAATCACTCTCCGCCTTGATCTTAAACTCTCTGAATTTCTGTATGACCTCCGACTTCTCCTTCATAAAGTCTACCCAAACGTACCTCGAGTAGTCGTCGATGAAGGTTACCATGTATCTGTAGCCTCCTATTGATGGATGCTTCACTGGACCGAACACATCAGAGTGAATCAGCAGCAGTGGTTCTTCGGCCCTATACTTGGAGTCTTCGTACGGTAACTGGTGTGCTTTACCGTACTGGCAGCGAGCACATATATTGTTAACATTCACCTCCAGCTGTGGAAGGCCTTTCAACATTTCCTTGTTCATCATTATCTTCAACTTGTGGTAGCCAACGTGCCCAAGTCTCTCATGCCATAGGTCTGCCGTCTCGTTTTTCTTTACTTTGTCTATGTATGCCGATTCTGCAGACATAACATAGATGGAGTTTACCTTCCGTCCTTCCATGAACGGCGTTCCTGAAAACTTTAGCTCGTGGTAGACCTTGACGTCATCAGGACCGAACACCACGAAATTGCCGGGGGCTGTTAGTTGCGCTACTGACAGAAGATTCTTCTTTATCCCAGGGACATGATAGACTCCTTGTAGTTGTACTTTGTTGGAACTGTCATCGGTGGCTATAATAGTCTTCCCGACATGAGCAATGGGTAGTCTAGAGTTGTTGGCGGTGACGACAACTCGTTGGCCTTTATATTCTGACAACTCCTGCAGCTTCTCCTCGTCACCTGTCATATGGTTGGAGCACCCCGAGTCAAATATCCAGTTCTCTGCATAGTTCACAGAGTTATTGTGAACTACTGCAAGAGCCTGGTCTTCCAACAACTGCTTTTCTTCCATCACGGCGAGAGATGCTTCAAGGTTCCACACTTCTTCAGATTTGTCTCCGTCTTGATTGCTTGATGTGGCAGCATTTCCTTCTATGTTTTTCTTCTTGAACCAACAGTCTCGGGCGTAATGCCCCTTCTTACCACAGTTGAAGCATTCTGCATCCTTCCATTGAGCCGGTTTGCCCACTCTCTTCTGTTGTTGTGGTCTATTCGGTTGCTGCTCACGTCGCTCACTTCTACTGCCTTGTGGGAATCTTCTCTCCTCACTCCTTTTATTCTTAGTATAGCTTCTTCCCCTATTACTATATAACGCCTCATCTTCATTTTCTAAGGTTATGCCTGCCAATTGTTTTGCTAGCGTCTCCTGATTAGCTAGCAAATTTTCTAGGTCTTCTAGCGATGGCGGCGTGGGCCATCCTTGCACCGCCGCAGTAAATCCCCTATATTCTGGCCTTAAGCCATGGATAATAATCCTCCTCATCCTATCATCGCTAATCCTGGATCCTGGGTCTAACTCTGATATCTCCCGTCAAATAGACTTTAGTTTTGTAAAGATTTGGTTAATTCCTAAATCTCCTTGTCTAACTGCCAGCAAGTCATTCTTTAGCAACTGTAGTCTCATATCATTCTTCTTAGAGAACCTAGTCGCTAGTATATCCCAGGCATCTTTTGGAGTAGTGGCGTACCTTATGCTCAAGCATTTCCTCCTCTATAGTAGTCTTTATGGCGAACATGGCCTTCCCTGCCTTAATTCGCCATTTCCTCAAAGCGACAGCATCTTCCTCCGGTGGGGTTGTCTCACTTTCGCCAATAATCTCCCAAAGATCTTGGCCTTGAAGATAGGACTCCATACACGTCTTCCACGTGCTATAATTATGGTTGTTTAATTTCTTCAGCATGCCGACAGTGTTGAATTCCGCCATACCGATCTCGACTTCTGGAAGCGTAGCCTGGTCCTCGACCTATGCCCGACGCAATCCCGGATTGCAGCTTCCTCGGTAGAACTTCGGCGGTATTTTGGCAGAACCTCTGCTATACGTCTGCAGAACCTCCGCTGGACTTCGGCAGAACCTTTGCCGGACTTCGGCACCTGGACCCCAACCGCCTGGCTCTGATACCAAATGTTGGATCTCGACTTAGCGTTGAACAAGGCGAACGCTAGTCTTTGAGCGGACTTCGAACTCCTAAGCTCGGAAGAAGAGGAAGTGAAACTCTATCACTTGAAGCCAATACTCCACTACTTCAAATACATGGATTCTTGGATAATTTTACAAATGAGGCTCCTCACCTCTATTTATACTAGTTGGCCTCCTCAATCTACGGCTAGGATTATTCCACATGTACGGTTAGGATTGATCCTCTAGAATTTTCTAAAATTTCTCCAAGTTTCTAATATGTTCTAGAGTATTCTAAATTTATCCAGAAACTTACCAGAGTATTCTAGAACTTTCTAGTACCTTCGAGGACCTTTGAACTTACCAGATTATTCTAGAACTTTCTAGTACCTTCTAGAACCTTTGAAAGTAGTTGTTGATCTTTAACATAGACATCAATTTTTCCAGCTCCAGTCCTTTGACAGGATTCCTGACTCGGTCAGGATCATCTCCCATGTCAACAATATTTCTAGGCTCAACGCTATCTGCTGTCTTCCATGGGTGAGCAAACAGTCATGGAAGATAAGGCCACAATCCGCATTCGGCAAATATCGACATACTGTGCAACGACAGCCAGGGTAGCATCATAATGTGACGGCAAAGATGATTTCCGGTGGAGAAATATCATTTGTCTGCGGATTGATTTTAATCTGATCAAGTGGTGGCATCACTCCCGAAATTTACTACTTTTGAAAAGCGCCCGAATACTTATTATCATGCCATTCATTAGACAGTGCTCAGACAGCCAGTGAGAATTGTACGTGGTCAAGGAAACGAGAGACTTAGAGATCACATCGGCAGGGGATCGACGAGAATATAACAGATGATGTCCTTCATGAGGGTGCTTGAGTGCGTGTAGTTGTCGCCGTCCTTGTAGAGCACGTCAATCACACGCGTGAAATTGAGCACCCGGGTGAGGATTGGTGCCGGGACATCAAACGGCATCAGAGAAGCCTCGTTGATGTCCTTCCACGCATCAAACACCATCTTGTTCAGGGCCTCCTCTGCTTCGACCTCTGTTCCCCCGTATTCCTTGACATAGCACTCGACCGCGGAAGTAAAATGGCCTCTCTTCTGCTCAAACTAGTCAAAATCCGATGGATTTTAGTGAAGTTGGGAAATCCCATTTGGAGACTAAAGTCTGTGTATACCTTTCGGCCGACAATGTCATCCATGAGACGGCATACCAACGTGGAAGCCTCCAGCATCTTTGGGTTACCTGATGCCCACTTGAAAGCGTCTTCCGTCACAGCATCTCCCATCCCAACAAAGGAGTTGGTAATAAGCATCGCATATGCAGTGGTCGTGGATTTGAGGACGATGTACTCATCCAGTGAGGGCTTGTATTTCTGGTAGAACCATTTCGCCTCCGTGAGATATCTCACGGCTTGATCTTTCATCTAGGAGGCAAAATAACCAACATGATACAAAAGTGATTCGACATGGTTGTCTAAACCCGGAACGTAAAACTGATATATTTTCTTACGGATTGAATTGCATAGGGGAGGCGGTAAAGGCGCCCTTTACTGGCCAATTCGGTCTCAGCCTCACAGTAGACATCGAGGATCGCCCTGTAATGCAACTGCATGTAACCGGGAATTCCTTCTGTGGCGCTGAGGTCCCACTTCTGAAGTGCTTCCGTGTAATCTATGAGCTCCTCCAATGTTCCATAGGCATCATACATGTCGTCCATGATCGAAGTCAGTGCAATGAGCTTCGTCAGGAATTTCCTGGCAAAAGCGTACTCCGGCTCAAAGTACACTCCCAGTATCCAGAAGTAGCACTCGACAACTCTGTCCCTGGCAAAAGACGTGTTTCTTGGGAAGTCCCAATCCTTCCACCATCTACTCAGGTCGATGAAAAGGATGTTATTTAGATAGGCAAGCAGGATTTCAAAAAAACGATTATACAGCAAGCTTTCTTACCTCACGATGTCACAGACTTCCTTCTGGTGTAATATCTGGAGCGAGTGAAAATCCATCCTTGCCAACGAGAGCAGGACTGGATCATGAGAAGGATTGTTCTGGTATATCTGGATGTAGTGCCATGCCTCGAGCAGTGGAAGCCCCTTCCGGATTGGCTGCTTGAGGGCTCGCCCGACGAGGTCCACGAGGAACTGACTGTGCTCTGTCTCGTTGATTGATTTGAGGCAATCAGTTGTGAAAACGAGTGCCTCTTCAAGAATGTCCTCCCCATGAACCATCATGTGGCTCGCCTCGTACAGGCTAAGCAGCCCCCGGATATCCCCATCGAGGGTCTCACTGAACTTCCCACCAGTATGCCAGAACTCGTCGAACACCTCTGCACGAAACGGGAGACTCAACTGAAGTTCCTATCGACCAGAACTCCTATCAGTCATGCAAACTTTAGTACTCACCAGATGAGATGTTGTAACCCTGTTGGCGAAGCAAACGGAAGTACAAGGCCACCCCATGGAGCCGCTCGCTGCCGTCGTTCCGACCATCTATGAATCCAGGATACAAATCATGCAACTCCGCCAACTTCGCGTCTATCTCGTTCTCAAAATGACGAGCCACGCCGAGATGTTGCACGTGGTCGATGAGCTCCAAACTATCCAATATCACGTTCACTTTCCCGGTCAGCTTGGCCTTTACTTCATTGACGGCCTTCCGAATGTCGTCGTCCGATGGCCGGACGCCAACCTGCACGGCGGGACAACGAACGCAAACTTTGAAGGTTATGCCAGGTAAGATATCCCAAAGGGCAATCAAATAAAACGATAACCTCGCGAACAATGTCGGAATCATATTTAAGGAAATAGTCCCCCCACACGCTGGGATGGTAATCCGCGAGTGGACGTTGGACGGCGGGGCAGGGAAGAGCTGCGGCAACGGGAAGGGACATTGTCGTTTCCTTGTGGTTTTGCGACTTTATTCTTAGGCATAAATGCCTCATTTTATAGAGGAAAAAAACTTCGTTCGTGGGCATGCAACGCGATTGGAGTTGGCCCCGCATTAATAATAAGCGGGTGTTTACCCGTTCCCTTGGTGCTTTGGAAATTTGCCATTGATTCTTGTACCCTGCGTGTTTAGGTTCCTAAGACTACAGTCTTGCCCTGTCGGGTACGAGGTTTGTTCCCTTTCACTGTGGTCCCCTAAATTATTTCCGATGTTACAGTTCTTTTTTGTTTTTGTTTTGGTAAGCAAATTTGTCTACATATTCCTACTCTATCGTCGCCCTCCCTTTGTCTATTTTCTTCTTTTAATTTTTTCCTCCAAAATTTAATTTCTTCCAATTTAGTCCTTCTAGACGATAAAGAAAAATTATTCTTAAGCGGGTTCTGATACCAATTAGTAAAACTGAAGGATAGCTTAGCCAATTAACTCATGAAAGAGTTAAATATCAGCATACTAGATATCCTTCAAAAATGCCAGGAATCAAACTTAAGAAGATTTTCCCAATTGTCTTTGTCATCGGCGTTCGACCAACCTCAAATACTCGTTTGAGTATTTTTAACTAGCCGTAAATCCGAGATTGGACTTAACTTCAGGAAAAAATTCCTCAAATTCACTCTGTAATAGAGTCAGTTCTTCTAATTTATTAGAATAACTTTCTATGAGCTTGGATAACTGGGTTATCTGTGCTGATAGAATTTCCAAGCGATCCACTACGGTATTAAGAAGACCGGTAGTAGAATCCTTGCCCACACCGTGATCCAAATGGAATAATTCAGGGTTTGTACAATCAATCATAAGAATGACTCGTGCACTTGTACCACTTTAATTAAGTTTTTCTCAATTAATGTCTTTTCTCAAGATAGAAACATAAACAACTTAAAATAAGATGTTTATCATACCTTACTCAATTGGATAGCTCTGAGAGTTCACCAAGCTTCCGCAACTCTGGAAATTCAAGAGTTACTCAATTCTCAAGGTTGAGAATCCTGTGAGATGGAGATGCTCTTTTGTGTCATTCCGAATGCCCTTACTTTGAGGGTTTTATATAGATACTCCACATCCTACACAAGGTTTAGTCACAAAGACTTTTTCTTCAAGGTTTCGATTCGTAAATCTAACATTAAGTTAGTCTTAACCAATTCTGACTAATTCTAACCACTCTTGATTCCTTAAGGTATTCTTGGAGGCCGATCAAAGAACTTAACTCAGAGAGAGTTGAGAGAAAGTTCTCTATTCAGATCGCCTCCCGAAATGAGGTAGAGGTTGTGAAATATATACATAAGAAGCTGGTGACTATGCACTGTTTACCAGCTCAACAGTAAAAGGAATCTACTTTATCAAAAACATACAAAAGCTAGCTAAAGTTGTCTAATCTATCTTTATACAACTTTCTTCTCCCGTCTGCATTATTGCTTTGTCCTAGGAGATTCATTCCTCTTTGTCGTTTGATACCTCGCCAATTTCTTCAGAGAGTCCTTGTCTTTCAAAATTTTGTCGAGCTCTCTCTTCATCTTGTTCAAATCGCTGAGCTAAAGATTTGTCGGTATAATCAGCGATTTTTCTCCAGACTTCAAATGTGTCAGCCCGGAGGCATAACTCATAGTTTTCTCTCTTCCAGAAGCTATCCAGAACATTTAAAACTCTTTCCCATCATTGCTCCCCTGTTTGTTCATCTGCATAACTCATATAGGAACGAAGGATCGTAACGGTTGTCATTCCGTCACTGAGCACGTAATACAATTCCCTGCGGGCGAATACATGCTCCAACACATCCTTCAAGAACACAACTTTTATTACATTCCTCTCAAGAACACAACTTTTATTACATTCCTCTCAAGAACACAACTTTTATTACATTCCTCACAGTTTTGTCCCTATAATATTTTCGCCATAAACCTCCCTGATCAAGGTCACGTCGTTGAGGCTCTATTAGATGTCTACTCTCACTAGGATGGATGTTCCAGACTTGCATATTGGGAAGAATTACTTTCCCAAACTTTTCTTGTTCTTCTTCTTCCATCATAGTGCTAGTAATCAATGTCGTGGCATACTTTGGTCCATATCCCAGGCATCCGAGTATAAAATTTACCAAATGAGGTAGTGGTTCTATCTGTTCTGGTTCGAATCTATCAATCTCCAGAATGTCGACAAAACCTACATACAAATATAGTAAAGCTACTCCCACCATTCCTGAATTAATTCTCAGGGACGGCCACTTCTCCGATATCCAATGTAGATATGGTTGAAATACAGAGTTCTCCTCGAGTGAGGATTTCCTCATATCCACTACTACCTTTGGGGTCTCAAAGTCTTTGACCTCATGTGGCATTATGGACATGGTTATGGTGAGAAAGTTGTATATCCCTTAAGGTCTTAGACAGTTCTTCTCCATTTGAAGCCTTATATGATAACTTGGACTCCAAATCTTTGACGCACTCTATCGCTTTTGCTGCAAAAAACTCAATCTGGCGTTGATAATTATTTTTAATGCCACCCATGAGTCCTCCACAGACAACAGTTGCATCCCAAGATAGGGATCCATCTTCAAAAGAGCCTAAATCAAAATACCAAGATCCATCTAGATCTTCATGATTATCATCATCGTGAGTTTGCTCACCAGGTTCCCTAACCGGACCTCTTTCAGGAATTACTTCATCAAGGTTCTACTTGATTTTAGGATTACCTCCTTCGAGTGTGCCTGGTATTTCGTAATTGAAATACTCGTCATACTCCATTTCTGCCGTATCATCAGGTTCTTCCTTCTGAATTGGCTCACCTATGAAGGCTTTGAATTTTGCCTCCTCCTCAGCAAACTCAGTCTTCTTCTGTTCTTTCTCCTCCTTCGGACTCTGTAATAGAATCTTGTAGGATTTGACAACTTGATTTATGGAGATTTTCTGCTATTTGACAAGGTGATTACGACAGTAATCAAACTGTTCCGTGGTTAATGGATACCACCAAGGTTTTTCAACATTTCTATCCTTTTCAGGACCAGAAGACTTAAGCTGTTTTGCTTTTCTCTTCTTTTTGGTTTTTCCTTGGGAATCAACCTGAGCTTCTTCCTTCAGATCTACCATCTTCGCCTTTCCGTTAGAGCTTTACTCCTCAGGATTGACCACCCTCTCTTAAGAGTTTTTCTTTATGTTTCCTTTGGAGTTGATAGCCTCTTTCTCCTTAGGATTCATCATTCCTTTCTGTGAATTTTTTCCTGCTTTCCCCTTGGAATTGGTTATAACATTTTCCTTGGGTTCAGTCATTCCACTTTGAGAATCAACCTTCGTTTCTCGTTTAGAGTTAGCCGAAGCTTTCTCTTTTGGATCAACTATCTCCTTCTGGAGATCTGTTTTCGTTTTTCTCTTACAGTTGGTAACTACCTCCTCCTTGAGATTAGCCACTCCCTTTTGGGAATTTGCAGTTTTTGGCTTACTTGGACATTCGAAGGATCTATGTCCAGGTCGCTTACACTGCCAGCACATAGCTGATTTCGTTCATGAATTGGAACCAGCGTCACTATGCTCACCCTCTTTCTTATTAGGACATACCTTTTTGGAGTGTCCCTCCTGCTTGCATCCCCAGCAAATCATTCTCTTCGGGCTGGATCCATCTGCAAGTTCTCTAGAGAGAGAGTCAGCTATTATGTTTTTGTCTGAAGAGATGTATTCGACATCGAATTTATGATAGCTAAAGCATTCCTGCAACCTCAAAAGTTTAGTTTGCTTAGCCTCTTTATGGTTCAGAACCATAAACTTTTTTACATAGGTTGAGTAAGAACGCATTAAGAATTTCTTTGGTGCCAAAAAGATGTAAAAGGCTTTTATTCCATTTTTTAAAGCCAATACTTCTTTTTCGTGTATTGGGTATCGGAGTTCGTACCCCTTAAAACTACCCGACCAATACTTTCAAACGGATTCAAGCTTTCTTCCTTTAATCTTTAGGACAGCCCCCTAGAACTCGTTAGAAGCATCAATTTCCAAGACTAACTCATCTTTATCAGACGGTAGAGAGAGTTTAGGTAAATTCTTAACGTTTCTCTTAATCCTCTTAATTGCATGAGTATCATCATCTTCCCATAACTAAGGATTCCCAGAAGATGTCTTCTTTGAAATCCTTCTTAAATCTTGGGAAAGATCTTTCACAAACTTTCGAGCATAGTTAACAAATCCACAAAACCTTTGAACTTACTTTCTATCCTCAAGTTTGTCAGGGAAATCAACAATTTTCTCGGCAAATTTTCAAGTCAAATTTTGAAAAGAATTTTGGTTGGCTCAAACTAACCCTGTCAATTAGGTCTCCCGCCGTAGGAATCTCATAGCCATCATCTTTTGTAGCTTTATTAAGCTGACGATAGTTTATAACCATTCGCGTTTTTCCTCGCGCCTGCTCGGCATGATTTATTACCATAAAAGCATGACTAGAATGTGGACTTTAGCTGTCCCAAATCAAGCCTTTCCCAAGCAACTCAGGAATTTGTTTGTCAAATTCCTCAACCATCTCAGCCGTGTATGTAATATTTCTGGCTCTTATAATGGTTCAAGGATCTTTCAATTCGAGTATAGCCTTAAGGCTATTCGGACTCCACAATTTTAGTGGATCTTCACTAAAATTGTCGGCAAGTTTTATGAGGAACTTATCCCATTTTGTCCCTGTCAAACTTACTGTCCTACACACTTCTTGTTTGGGAAACAAGTCATCATAGCAATTAGAACAACTCTTGGTATCCGTCGGAGAAAACAAAGTTTACATCCATGAATCGTTTTCTTCCAACCTTACTTCACCAAGCTGAGCTCGCACTCTGAAAGCTCTTTCACATGGTGAATCACCATAATATTCTATCCGTTTACCGGATAGAACCCAAATTTTAACCTTAACTTAGGTTCTTGTAGAATATCGATTTTGACACCACCTATGGAAACATAGTGGTCATCCTGCACAAAAGGTAAATTCCCCTTTTGTCCCCTTAGAAAAGCATTACCCAGAATGATATCTGCTTCTAGCAAAGGGTGCGCCAGGATCTCTTTAATGATGAACTTTTGTCCACCAATAAAGACAGGCACCATATTGGCCTGATGGCTAACGATTGTTGCCATTCCATCTACATTAACCATATGGATGGGCTTTTGTAGTAGTTCCCACCACTCAGGAGTAATTCATATGGATGGGCTTTTCCTCCGAGTCCCATAACAATCTTTTCTTCACTCAGGAGTAATTCATAGGCCTTTTGAGCAACTTCCGGCCAAGGTTCTGGAAGTTTAGCAAAAAAGGTTCCCAATATGAACTGTTGAGAGACTACGTCCAGATTGTAATAATACTTCTGGAATTCACATACGTAGCTATCAAACCAGCACATATCACATATATGTAGTTTAACCAGAGCAGTCAACGATTGCTCCTTTTCCACAGTTTCAGTGGATAACGAAAAACTACAGAATTCCCGTTTTAATGCATCAGCGATGATTATCAATACACCATCAACGGTCAGCGCTTGATCTATCATTTCTTTGATGTCTGTATGAGCCACCTGAGATTTCCAATATTTTTGCACTGTTCCCATGAGGGCTACCACACATAATTCATAAACTGATCTAGGGGATAGTATCCCAGCAGACGCAGTCATTCGAATTAGTGATAACCACTCATCTATCTTTTCAGATACGTGTTTCTCACAATCGATATCTAGAAAAGCACCAGGGGTAATTATTGGTTTTAATAAGTTATCCCTTGGAATAAACTCTTGTTTTGTTCTATGGGGATAATCGGGCCTACAGTAACCAGTTCATTAAACGTTCTGTTGTCCAAATGAACTGGAATTTCTTCTGCCTGACCTAACGCTTTCCTTAAGTCTTTTGCCAATTCCCCACTTTGGGAATTCAAATTTGCATTTCGCTTTTGTGAGTCCAAAATGTAAGGAGCTACTGACTCCTAGTACATTTCATCCACACTCTTGCCTTGATCCTGTTTGGAATTTCTTCCTTCCAGTTTCAATTTTTTGACTGGTTTTCCTGTAGTCTCTCCAATCCAGAAGTCGCCTCAGCTTCAGGCTTTTTTAAACTTCTTTCATGCTCTAACGAATCTAACATCTTGTTTACTATTGAACCTACTTCCCGAGCAAGTTGGTTTCAGCTCTCAAGACTTTCTGTACTCCCTTGAATAGTTAGCTGTGTTAAAAACTCTTGCTAATTCTATAAGGAGACATTCTAGACTCTAAAATGAACTCCAATCGTGATGGAGTTCTACAAAGATTTTCCGAAAATTTTCCTTCTCCGGCCATTGTTAAGTACTTAATTAAAATTTTTTTAAAATTTTGAGGTTTTTCTAAAGAAATAAAAAAGACAAAATAAGTGGGGACGGTAATAAAATATTAAAACGATAAAATCCGAAATAGTTTCATTGAATTGGAGCTATCCTCCTGTCGGGTATATCAACTGATTGTCAATCGTGGCAGAACCAGACCTGAAGAATGGTGGGGATCATCTATACCTACTCCTAACCTGCACCAAGCCAATGTCCAAGTCGTAGGAGGCAGCAGCAGTAGAAGTTATTGCCTTTGTAATAACGTCGGCACAAATGGGATCGTGGGATCTCCCGATTTGAATCACATGTTACGTGGTGTGTTTGGTTTCTTTTTTCCAAGTGATAATAAACTGAAACTAACTTTTCCGGACAGTACTCTATTGGGTATCACGTGTTTCTCGAATTTTGCAACTTTCGAAAACCCTGTTAATAATGCCCGACAAGATCGGTTATATTTTACTGGAACTTATAATTACCAAGGAGGTGCAAATGACATAGGGCTGTGTCCAGTCGGCCAAACACTGTAGCGTATGCAGTGCCTATCCGGTTCAACTGGATCTTTCTATTTGATTCAATGGTAGTGTTCTTGAGGGTTTTTTTTTGTGTTCTGGGAATGCGAAATCAAACACGTAAAGGAAGAAACCCCCGAAAAAGTTCGAATCCAAATGGTGAGTTTGGTCCTATCCCCGCCAATCACGTGTCTTTCGATTCCCGATTTCCGACAACCTACCACCGCGGTATCTCATTCAACGGAGTGAGATGTCGGATGAATTCGTGTGGTCGTCGACCATCCCCATTTGTGGCCACGCCTGCTCCCAAAACACACCACGAGGGACACGACTATCATAAGCTGGTGTATCGACTCTGAAATTTCGAGAAATAAAATAGTACGACTTTGACTAGAATTAGAACGTTTGAATGAGTCAAAATCCGACGTGGCACGAGAGTTTAATACTTTCGTTGTCAGTAAACGTTAATATCGAATATTAACGAGATTACTAATTCGATTTCGTGTGATTACGGTACGCGGAAAAAGGGACGCCTAGACCTAAACGAAATCGAATTAGGGTGTCGATAATATTCGTTTAACTTCGCGGATTTTGGTTGGGAATGCTAATTAAATTATTATTAGTACGTACGGAGAATTATTAAAAGATCCAATATTGTGGACTATAATAATGTGGGATTAGTTTCGAATAAAGTCAATCGGTAATATGTGGACTATGCTAACGGGGGATGAGGTTCGGACAAATGAATCCGTAAAAATCATCTCCGGCCATACATGCCTTACCGGGAGACTGATTGGTCAGCAGGAATAAGAAAAAGAGGATAAAACAAGACGAAATAAAAATAAAGCAAACGAAAGCAAGGATAAAGAAAGGGGCCGATTATAACGTTATGTAACTAGGCCGGGAAGAAGATAGATTTTTGTCGGTGTGAGTCGGGGAAAGAATACCTCCCGACCACATAAGCCATATCCGTTGAATCGGATCATTAAAAAATAAAAGGGGAAAACGAAATAAAAAATAAAAGAAAGGCAAATTATCGATTTTTGGCCCCAATTGTAGGCCCACTTCCTTTTATGGCATATCGTTTAAAAAGTTTTAGTTGTGGCCTTATTTCGATTTCAGTTTTTGATTTGGCCTTAAACCCGACGTCCGTTAAGGCTTGCAGACGTGTCGTTGACGGCCCTTTTTTTTATCCTACGTGGCTTAAACTTATTCCACCGAAACGCTACGTGGCAAAAGTGTCTCCAGCTTCATTTTTTCATTTAATAATCTAAAGGAAAAACAGACAGGGGCTTCCCTTTTTACCTTCTCCTCCGTCTTTGCTTTTTACCCCAGCCCCACCGCCCCTCCACCTCCTACTACCTCCACCCAAATGAACACTTCTCCGGCTTCTGCCCTTCCTGCCTCTTCGAACGCCTCTCCCTCTTAGATCCCAACTCCTCCTCCTCCGATCTCCCCGCCAAACCTCACTTCTCCTCCTCCCTCTGGCCCTTCTTCTTCCGACCCTCCTCTTCCCGAAAGCCTCCCCACCCCAACCCTCCTCCAAGAACTACGCCGACACCCTCTTCTCCTGATACTTCGAGCCTCAGAGGAAGTCCTGCGACGTCCGTGCCCGGGGCGCCCTCTATTCCCTTTTCGGCGTCGACGAGGACGGGGTTCTCCTCCCCATCATCCAGCAGAGAAATGGTGACCCCGAAGCTAGCCGTCGTAGCTTTGTTGGGGTTAAGGAGGAGGAGGAAGGGGAGGAGATCCAGCTTACTGGTGATTATAAGGTCGTGAAGGAGGATATCCGGGAATTGGCCGGGGAGGAGGAGGAAGGGATTGTGTAGGAGGAGTGTAATGTAGGTGGGGTTGCGGCGGAGGATAGGTGGACACTTTTGCCACGTAGTATTTCGGTGGACAAAGTTTAAGCCACGTAGGACAAAAAAAAAAGGGTCGTCAACGACACGTCTGCAAGCCTTAACGGACGTCGGGTTTAAGGCCAAATCAAAAACTGAAATTGAAATAATGCCACAACTAAAAATTTTTAAACGATATGCCACAAAAGGAAGTGAGCCTATAGTTGGGGCCAAAAATCGATAATTTGCCTAAAAGAAATAAAGTTAGAATAAAAGAAAAAGCAAGGAAAGGGGGTAACAGGGAGGAGGTTCGGAGGAATTACACTAAGCTGGGTTCGAAGTAACATGTGTCGGGACTGTACAGGAGGAAGGCTGGAACGGAAATCAGTAAGTTGGCGGCCGACGGCAGTTGCTCTGCAAGGGAAGGTTGAAGCCTCTCGGGAGTCATCACGTTTTCGTCAATGCGTTGGCGGTGGAGTGGGTGGGTGGGTGGGTGGTGGTGTTGCTTTGGAGCAAGCAGCACCAAGACCCTGCGGATTACAAACAACCCTATTGGGCATTGCCGGAGCAAGTGGAATGAACTAATTGGGCCTCTTATAATTGGGAAGGTCGATTAAGGTCGGGGAGGGCCCGATCCATCTGATCGATCTCCATCCCAATTCCTTTTTATTTTATTTTTCCTAGTTAATTTTCCCCATCCCCATCCTCGTCGTCATGATTTCCCGACTACAGATAGAAATCAGCATAGCCCGAGGTGTTTCGTAACATGATGATGTGAGCGTGTGTGAACTTTGGGGCACGTGCATCCATGACACATGGGCCGACTTCCTTTGACATTCAACATCACAAGTACAGAAAAAAAAATTTGAAAAGAAACCCATTCACTAATCGACCACATCCCGCGGTGGTAATTTAGCTTAAACCTGTTTAGTTTTAGTTGGGTCAATGTTGGGACTTTAATCGACTCTTGGGAGGGAGGTAATCGATCTGCCCCACCTTTTCCCCTCACACATTATATATAATACACGTAACCATAAATTGTTTGCTTTGATACTGAATAACTCATATTGATATTAGAACGAATTTTGTTAAAAAAAAAAATCTTTATTTAGAAAAAATTTTAATCTCCCACACAGAATTCGATATTTTAAATACCAAATTTTTTTCTCATTTTATTTTACAAAATTAACGTTTCAAGCACTAATTTAAAAGCATTAATTAATAGATTTTAAAGTTGGAGACCTTGAGCAAATTATTAAGTAAAATGCCTCCCCTACCCCAACTCCTATGTATTTATTTTCCCTTTTATTATTATTATTATTATTATTATTATTATTATTATTATTATTATTATTATTATTATTATTATTATTATTATTATTATTATTATTATTATTATTGTTAATTTTGCGAGAGTGTTAGGTTAAGTCTGGGTTGACAGTTGGGCGTCCTATGCTCATGTTACCAGAAAAATAACATTTCTTTCTTTCTTCTTCTTTGAACTCTACCCTCTTTTAACCACCAACACCAAAATCCAACCCAACTTGAAGACTCAATCCCCTATGATATGTCATACGATCTTATCCTAAAGGCCAAAATTTAATTTTACCTGTTTATTCGTATGCTTGGAGAAAATGGAGGCTTTTGATAGGCTGGTTGGTTTGGTTGTGACTAAAAATAGATGGATGAAGTGTGAATTAAGGGAGGATATGGCGTCATCCATCCCTTTTTGTCCCCTATGTTTAAGTTTAACACCTCATCATATCAAATCAAATGGCGATGAAACCGATTTGTAATTATAGTAATGAGATCAATGATATCGTCTCATGTCTATGATTTGATTTGAATTAGCTGTTCTAATCTCACAATTGAATGGATAGAACATTGATCCGCCTGACTATATATATATATATAATAAGTTTTGAGATATTGTTAAACGAATCTAAAGTAGCCAGCGTCTTCTAACACTTGGACATTTTTTACTCCCAAATCAATGTACAGGAGAAGAAAAATGGGAGAATGCCTTTTGCTTTTTCTCTCTCTCCCCCTCCCTCTTGACTTTCCCTTACATTCCTTCGATCACCACACCAACCAGCACGACAATATCCATCACGTCCCTTGAATCCCGATCCCGCCTCCTCCTCCTCCTCGTACCAAGTGTTTCCTTTCCTTTTCCTAGTTTTGTACCCTCCCCGACTCAACCCCACCTGCCCCCCCTCCCCCGTCTCAAAAAAAAATCGCTCGGTCATGCGCTTGCGGGTAAATATCTGCAGTTGCCCTCTCGGCTTTCACCAATGTGTTGTCTTCTCCATTGCTTACATGCTTTCATTCTCTTCTGGGCTCACCTTACATTTCGTGTTTTCTTTTTCTAACCCATTCTTTGCTCGCGCAGGAAGTTTTGTTCTAAAGCTGGTAGATGAAATCTCACTGGAAGATACTTGAGAGTAGCCTTGGGCCAGTCGTTCATTCCCGGGGGTCTTCTCCTCAGGTTAATTTGATTGTTTTTTTTTTGTTGGGTTGGGACAAGAAGTGGGGGAGGAGAGGCGATTCAGTGTCAGTAGATCAGGAAATAGTGGAGGTTGGTGGGCTTGTAGTGTTGCAGGCGATTAATTATGATGTGGGTAATTAATTTTGAGTAATGCCAAAGAAAAAATGAAGGGAACCCAATAAAGTTGGGAAGCGGCTAACGGTACGTGCACGTGGGACTTACGTAGTTTACTACTTAATACTAAAATTAAGTAGTAAATTTTACTAAAAGTTGACCGTTACTACTCAAGTCAACGCAAAAGTAGTAAAAAACGTAGTAAATTTTACTACTTTTTGGTCTTCTTTTAGTAAAGTCAACGCAAATGTAGTATAAAATGTCGTAAATTTTACTACTTTTGGACTGTTCACCGCAGTGCAATTTTACTACTTTTACGCTGACTTTACTAAGACCTCATTTTTAGTAAAGTCAGCGTAAAAGTAGTAAAATTGCACTGCGGTGAACAGTCCAAAAGTAGTAAAATTTACGACATTTTATACTACATTTGCGTTGACTTTACTAAAAGAAGACCAAAAAGTAGTAAAATTTACTACGTTTTTTACTACTTTTGCGTTGACTTGAGTAGTAACGGTCAACTTTTAGTAAAATTTACTACTTAATTTTAGTATTAAGTAGTAAACTACGTAAGTCCCACGTGCACGTACCCTTAGCCGCTTCCAATAAAGTTGTCGCCTCTGGAATTTGTCTTCTTCTTGTGATGGGGTGTGTTCTGAAGGAGATTTTATCCTTCCATCAACGTTGGCCGGTCATTACGATTTGTAAGACGATGAATGTTCTTGTTTTTGACCTTTTCTTTTTCTCTTCCGGGTGGCCGCTGTGCTGATCGAAGTGGAATTCTTATCAACTCTCTTTCACACCATTTGACTTCTTGGAGCTTGACTCATTTTTAATTGTGTCGATTTTCAAACATTAATTTTTTTTTCTGAGTGCCAAGCCTATCAAATACTGATATTCGCTCAACTGGGGCTCCAAGTCGATACAATACCGAAGTTCTCGTCGATTCAGCTGTAGTTTTATCATCAGCCTCAATGTATTAAGTTGAAACCTTCTTCACCGCTTCGACGGGCTTAGGAGTATCATATCCAAGACCAAGTTTTGACTTTTGAGTATCACATCCTGGATTTGCCTCTTTTGAAGCAGCCCCAAGCGCCTTCAAATATTCTGTGTAGCCAATCGCAGAGATTAGCCTGAATGCATTTGGATCAAATCCGTTGGTGCGCCTGTCAGGCAATGAATCTGGATAAATAATTGCCCCCTGTTTAAGCCGGATAAAACCTTTTAAAGGCGTACTCATTTGAGCAATTGTCGTAATTTTCATCACTGGCCAGTTGAGTTCCTTTGGCACCATTATTTCTTCAGCGTGGCTACTCACGAAAGGTGGTTCCCCGGCTTTTCGGAAGGCTCTTGGGACATAGCGCAGAATTGGCACATTTTGTTTAGACTTATTATCCGTCCTTTCATTTCTAACTATCGGATTAACTGAAGATACCTCTTGTTGAATAGGTGAAACTTCTACGTTCGGCTTCTTCATGATATCCCTTACAACCGGAACAAGCTTTGAGACTTTTTCTTCAACATCGGTACCCTTATTAAAGTAAAACTTGGCATTAGCAAAGTATGACTCCTCCTCTGTGAAGGGCTTAGCATATGCCCATACTGTACACGGCACTCCATCCTTAATAAACTTAAAGCATTGATGAAGTGTTGATGCGACGACTCCGTATTCGTGCATCCATGGTCGACCTAGCAACATATTATAGGTCGTCCTTGAATCAATAACATAGAATGTCGTGCAAGATTCTATGTCACCTATCGTGAGAGAAAGACAAATTTTACCAATGGCCCGTTCTCCGCTTTGGTTAAAATCCCTGAATTATCAGTCGACTACTTGAGAGATCATCCACTCCCAAGCCAATATCCTTCAAAGCATTTGATAAAATGATATTGACTGCCGAATCTGGGTCAATCGGGATTCGATTAACCTTTGTGCCGCATGTATATCCAGACACAAATAATAGTCGATTCTGGGACTTATGGCCCACAAGAAGATCTTCATCAGAAAACGTGATAATCGGACAATTTTCTTTGACCTTTTCGACTGACATCGTTGTAGAACTTTCTGGGATGTCAACCTTTGGATTGGACTGCTCCTTTTCTGTGTCAATATAGGGACAACTTCTGGATAAAGTCGCAAGCCTTTGAAATTTTTCGGGGAATAAATCACACACCGTGATTGGAGATGGCATTTTCAAGGTTACTTCAACCTTAGGGGTTCGCTTATCCACAACCTCCTTGAAGTTTGCTTTCTTATATTCTCTTTTAAAAACTTTTGTTCGAATAGGAGGTTTCTTCTCTTGAGGCTTCAAAGTCTTTCTTTGGTTCCTTCTACGCGTTATCAAAGTTCAACCTTCTTCATCATGAACCGCCTCATGGCTAATTGCACAGCTTGACATCTTAATGTCCTGACTATCATCTGGTTTCACTTTCGAACACAAGAAAACAACCATCTCATCAGAGCTAAACGAACCGAAGATAATATTGGATGCGTCCAAACTTGCCATGTCCGGAAACCATCGACCCTAAGTCAATCTTATTATCTCGGGCAAGTTCCATAACATTTTCCTTGAAGAGAAAACACTTCTCAATAGGATGGCCCAGAACACGGTGATACTTGTAAAAGTTTGGATCTCCCGCCCGACTCGCTTGTTGTGGGAGTTTTGACGGAGGGATTTCAATCATTTTAACAGACAAAAGAAAGTCGAATATATCCGCTACATCTGAATTTGGGAAAGGATATTGCTTATTCTGCCTCTCCTCCGGAGTCGGTCGCCTCTTCTCTGTCTGAGGAGTTGCTGGAGCATGGGTCGAAGTGCTCGATTGTCCTTTCTCCTTCGCATTCGGGACCTTGATAGGTATAACATCGGTAGCCAGCACTTGTTTCTTGCTATCCTTGATGGCAGACTTGGCCCCAGTTCTATTAATTGGTCTTCTCGTTCCCTTGGATGGCTCAGGTACCGGAAGATCTCCCACACCAACTCCTACAAAGCTCAACTCCATACCATGTGCACTTGTAGCTAATTCCTCAAAAGACCGAGGTTTGATCCCTTGTAGGATATAGCGAATCCTCCAGAGCATTCCTTGAATGCACATATCTATTGATGTCGCCTCAGATAATCGATCCCTACAGTTTAGACTTAGGTTTCTCCATCGTTGTATATAATCAACGACGGGCTCGCCTTCCCATTGACGTGTGTTAGTGAGTTCTATCATGCTCACCACACGTTTTGTGCTATAAAAGCGATTCAAGAATTCCCTTTCCAACTGCTCCCAACTGTCAATATTTCCTGGTTTTATGTCGATGTACCAATCAAATGCATTTCCCCTCAAGGAGCGGACAAACTGTTTGACCATCAAGTCTTCATATGTACTAGCATTGTTGCAAGTCTCGATAAAATGAGCCACATGTTGCCTTGATTCCCCTTCCCATCAAATTGTTGGAAGTATGGGGGCTGATAACCCATTGGCATGCTCATACTTTCGATTCTTTGGCTGTATGGCTTATTGTACGCCAAAGATGTTGCATAATTTCCTTCAAGTTCATCCTTCATTGCCTCTTGTATTAGTTCTTTCATTATTCTAGTTGAGAATGGAGCATCAACAGAGGCAGATTCAGGCTTCGGTAAATCATCCATATTCAGTACATTCTTGCTTTATCTTTGCGTGTATGAGAACCTTCCTCATTAGATGTTCTTTCAGACTCTTTATTCTCGAGCCTGCTTATGACATACTCAAGTTGTTGATCCCTGCCCCTCATGGATATTGTCATCGCCTCAACTACTTTGGCAAGAGACGCGACTTGGTCTTCCAATGATGGAGTATCAGCCATCATAACTGGCATGATTTCATCTAACTTTTCAGCTAGATCAACCTCACTGACGCTTCGAGACTGATTTGGTAAAGAGTCCTCCGATAAACTATCCTGGAAGCTTGGCAAAGGTGCTGGCGACATATTGCCTCTATTCGGTGGCGTCCTTTCGGCAATCTCCTTGCAGGATGGAATAGATCGAAGAATGTCTTCTATCTCCTTCATTTGCTTGCGTGTTTTAGCCCTTGATTCAGCAAAGTTCCATTTTGGATTGCAGTCTAATGGAGAATCCTCAAGAGGAGATATACTTGATGAGTTGTTGCAGAAACTACCCAAATGAGTCGGTGATTTGGAACCCTTGCTGAGAAGGCTTCTTTTAGTAACCTCCTTGTATGATGGAGATGACTTTGGAGAGATGGATCTTAGAATCTCTTACGTCTCCTTATATATATCAGCAATCAGTCTGGTCTTGGTGAAGTTTCTGTAACCAGGCGATGAAGAGCCTTCAGACGAGTGAGAAGGGAAACCAACTAGCTGATTAGTCACAGCATTGACGGAGTTCTTCAGCATGATCATCTTTGAAGCATCTGGATACTTAGATGGAAAGAGATGAGAGGTAGAGATGGTCCCACTGGGCGTGCCAGAAATTTGTGAACACTAAAATCTCGCAGGAAATATCAGCGTACAAATTGTCGTATTAAGAAATAGCAGGTTATACTCATAAAATGGCAAATATCTGCTGGAGCTTTAGGGAGATATGTTGATGAAGACACTGGAGCGGTAGAGCTTGATCCGGCAGGTCTTCAGAAGTGGCGAAGATCACCAAGGCAGTAGAAGCTTGATCTAGAGAGCCTTCTGAGGATGGGCGAAGAACACCAGGGCTGTTGTAGAAGCTTGATCCGGAGAGCCTTCTGAGGATGGGCAAAGAACACCTGGAGAGTCTGGAGAGTCTTCTGAGGATAGCGAAGAACAACGAAGCTTGATCTGGCAGTACTTCGTCGTCGATCAAGTGAGGAAAAGATGCTTGAGAACTTCGCTATCGAATGAGCTCCTCGCTCTTGAAGTTATCTCCTAAATGAGGGGGAATGACCCCCTTTATATAAGAGTTGAGAAGTCCTTAGGCAATGTTTCTTTCCGACATGGGACAAATGCATGTGGGCTTAAGGTTATATTGGGCCGACATTTGGATTGGGCCGAAGTTTGGATGGGCCGATATATGGGCTAGACCCAGTTCATTTATAATTGGATAAGCTTAATTGGGCTATATATGACTGAGCCACAATTTTCAAACCCAATAATAAATTGGTTGGACTTGAACTTTTTTATAATTTAGGCCCGTGTATTATATTTACACTAAGATATAAGTGCAAAATATTTCATATCATGTTGTCTTATAAGACAATAAATCATATTCAGCCAATATAATATATAGTTTGGGCCGAATGACATTATTTCGACATCAATAAAATTTCAATGTCTACAAGGTTCCTCCTAGATCTCATCCCTTGCTACGGATCCCCCGGCTCAAAGGCGAGGCCTCGGACCATCCAGCTCATCCTCCTCCTGCTCGGATGGTTCGTAAGACGTCGAGGGTTCCTTCCTGGTCTCCTTCCCTCTTCGCCATCTCTGAGGAAAGGGCCGTGTTGGGAGGCATCCTCATTGTCGAGGGGGAAGGTGATGGCGTCGTTGGGATCCATTACAGGAGGAAACACCAGGAGGACGAGCGGAGGCAGGGGTCCTGGCTCAACCAGCCGTGCGAGGACCCCATATATGGATGAATACGGACAAAGATGATTTCCGGTGGAGAAATATCATTTGTCTGCGGATTGATTTTAATCTGATCAAGTGGTGGCGTCACTCCCGAAATTTACTACTTTTGAAAAGTGCCCGAATACTTATTATCATGCCATTCATTAGACAGTGCTCAGACAGCCAGTGAGAATTGTACGTTGTCAAGGAAACGAGAGCCTTAGAGATCACATCGGCAGGGGATCGACGAGAATATAACAGATGATGTCCTTCATGAGGGTGTTTGAGTGCGTGTAGTTGTCGCCGTCCTTGTAGAGCACGTCAATCACACGCGTGAAATTGAGCACCCGGGTGAGGATTGGTGCCGGGACATCAAACGGCATCAGAGAAGCCTCGTTGATGTCCTTCCACGCATCAAACACCATCTTGTTCAGGGCCTCCTCTGCTTCGACCTCTGTTCCCCCGTATTCCTTGGCATAGCACTCGACCGCGGAAGTAACATGGCCTCTCTTCTGCTCAAACTAGTCAAAATTTGATGGATTTTAGTGAAGTTGGGAAATCCCATTTGGAGACTAAAGTCTGTGTATACCTTTCGGCTGACAATGTCATCCATGAGACGGCATACCATCGTGGAAGCCTTCAGCATCTTTGGGTTACCTGATGCCCACTTGAAAGCGTCTTCCGTCACAGCATCTCCCATCCCAACAAAGGAGTTGGTAATAAGCATCGTATATGCAGTGGTCGTGCATGCTAGGACGATGTACTCATCCAGTGAGGGCTTGTATTTCTGGTAGAACCATTTCGCCTCCGTGAGATATCTCACGGCTTGATCTTTCATCTAGGAGGCAAAATAACCAACATGATACAAAAGTGATTCGACATGGTTGTCTAAACCCGGAACGTAAAACTGATATTTTTTCTTACTGACTGAATTGCATAGGGGAGGCGGTAAAGGCGCCCTTTACTGGCCAATTCGGTCTCGGCCTCGCAGTAGACATCGAGGATCGCCCTGTAATGCAACTGCATGTAACCGGGAAGTCCTTCTGTGGCGCTGAGGTCCCACTTCTGAAGTGCTTCCGTGTAAGCTATGAGCTCCTCCAATGTTCCATAGGCATCATACATGTCATCCATGATCGAAGTCAGTGCAATGAGCTTCGTCAGGAATTTCCTGGCAAAAGCATACTCCGGCTCAAAGTACACTCCATGTATCCAGAAGTAGCACTCGACAACTCTGTCCCTGGCAAAAGACGTGTTTCTTGGGAAGTCCCAATCCTTCCACCATCTACTCGGGTCGATGAAAAGGATGTTATTTAGATAGGCAAGCAGGATTTAGAAAAAACGATTATACGAGCAAGCTTTCTTACCTCACGATGTCACAGACTTCCTTCTGGTGTAATATCTGGAGCGAGTGAAAATCCATCCTTGCCAACGAGAGCAGGACTGGATCATGAGAAGGATTGTTCTGGTATATCTGGATGTAGTGCCATGCCTCGAGCCGAGGAAGTCCCTTCCGGATTGGCTGCTTGAGGGCTCGCCTGACGAGGTCCACGAGGAACTGACTGTGCTCTCTCTCGTTGATTGATTTGAGGCAAGCAGTCGTGAAAACGAGTGCCTCTTCAAGAATGTCCTCCCCATGAACCATCATGTGGCTAGCCTCGTACAGGCTAAGCAGCCCCCGGACATCCCCAACGAGGGTCTCACTGAACTTCTCACCAGTATGCCTGAACTCGTCGAACACCTCTGCATGAAACGGGAGACTCAACTGAAGTTCCTATCGACCAGAACTCCTATCAGTCATGCAAACTTTAGTACTCACCAGACGAGATGTTGTAACCCTGTTGGCGAAGCAAACGGAAGTACAAGGCCACCCCATGGAGCCGCCCGCTGCAGTCGTTCCGACCATCTATGAATCCAGGATACACATCATGCAACTCCGCCAACTTCGCGTCTATCTCGTTCTCAAAATGACGAGCCACGCCGAGATGTTGCACGTGGTCGATGAGCTCCAAACTATCCAATATCGCGTCCACTTTCCCGGTCAGCTTGGCCTTTACTTCATCGACGGCCTTCCGAATGTCATCGTCCGATGGCTGGAAGCCAACCTGCACGGCGGGACAACGGACGCAAACTTTGAAGGCTATGCCAGGTAAGATATCCCAAAGGGCGATCAAATAAAACGATAACCTCGCGAACATTGTCGGAATCATATTTAAGGAAATAGTCCCCCCACACGCTGGGATGGTAATCTGCGAGTTGACGTTGGACGGCGGGGCCGGGGAGAGCTGTGGCAACGGGAAGGGACATTGTCGTTTCCTTGTGGTTCTGCGACTTTGGTCTTAGGCATAAATGCCTCATTTTATAGAGGAAAAAAACTTCGTTCATGGGCATGCAACGCGATTGGAGTTGGCCCCGCAACATCTGATTCACGTGAACAATTTTTAACGAACTTACCCGATGATGATGATGATGATTTTGTAAACAGATGCCTTGAGGGTTGCCGCTAAATATAGTAATTTTATATTTTTAAAATTATTTAAATAATTACAACAATACAATTAAAAATATAATATAATTTTAATACTTAATTAAAAAAATTACAACAATCAAGATGTAATAAATGCAAAATGATGCATATTTAATATTTTTCCTTAGGGAACCCGTTAATAAATTTCTAATAATAATAAGGAATCGAGTGCCACCGGTTAAGGGACAATTAATTATTATATTATTACTATTTCTAATTCTAACCCCCCTTAACGTTAAGAATACCCTAATAATAATAATAATAAGCGGGGTGTTTACCCGTTTCTCGCTTTCCTTGGTCCTTTCTAAATTTGCCATTGATTCTTGTACCTAATCATGCGTGTTAAGGTTCCAAAGACTACAGTCTTGCCCTGTCGGGTATATCACTGATTGTCAATCGTGGCAGAACCAGACCTGAAGAATGGTGGGTATCATCTATACCTACTCCTAACCTGCACCAAGCCAATGTCCAAGTCGTAGGAGGCAGCAGCAGTAGAAGTTACTGCCTTTGTAATAACGTCGGCACAAATGGGATCGTGGGATCTCCCGATTTGAATCACATGTTTGGTGTGTTCGGTTTCTTTTTTCCAAGTGATAATAAACTAAAACTAACTTTTCCGAACAGTAAAAAGAATAAACTCTATTGGGTATCACGTGTTTCTCGATTCTTGCAACTTTCGAAAACCCTGTTAATGCCCGACAACCTTCAAAACACTTGTTAAACACTTATAGGACAAGATGGGTCTAAGTTTTCTACATGTCGTGAAGTGATCAGTTATATTTTACTGGAACTTATAATTAACAAGGAGGTGCAAATGACATGGGGCTGTGTCCAGTCGGCCAAACTCTGTAGCGTATTCAGTGCCTATCCAGTTCAACTGGATCTTTCTATTTGATTCAATGGTAGTGTTCTTGAGGGTTTTTTTGTGTTTTGGGAATGCGAAATCAAACACGTAAAGGAAGAAACCCCTGAAAATGTTCGAGTCCAAATGGGGAGTTTGGTCCTATTCCCGCCAATCACGTGTCTTCCGATTCGCGGTTTCCGACAACCTACCACCGTGGTATCTCATTCAGCTGAGTGAGATGTCGGATGAATTCATGTGGTCATCGACCATCCCCTTTTGTGGCCACGCCTTCTCCCAAATCATGCCACCAGGGACACGACCATCATAAGCAGGAGTCTGCGTCATTAGTCCTTCCTCAAAGTATGTCCATATGCCCGTCGCGCTGGCTTCCCGTGGATATTACCTGCTATCGACCATGTGAACGGAAAAGCAATCCTCCGAACTAAGTTGCATTACATTCACAGTTTTAAGATAACAGAAATAGAAGGGGGTCTGCTCTAATGGTTCTAGCCTAAACCCAACAACCAAAAGTCCCATTTGATGTATCTTCACTTGCATTTTGATTATGCTTATGCTCTAATGGTTCCTGCCAGGCCAACAGTATTTCGCGTTTGGGCAGGTTCCAAGTATAACACGATTGACAACGAAAGCCAACGAGTTAATCCATCACATCTGTGAGGGAGTCGTCGACTACCAGGTAACCGATGAGGCGCTTCATCAACAATGATGCCTTGAAGCAGTAATATCTTAATCCTTTTGACTTAAAAAGATTACTGATACGAAACAAATTGGGTTACCTTAGAACATGTGTCGGGACTGTACAGGAGGAAGGCTGGAACGGAAATCGGCAAGTCAGCGGCCGACGGCGGTTGCTCTGCAAGGGAAGGTTGAAGCCAATCGGGAGTCATCACGTTTTCGTCAATGCATTGGCGGTGCGGTGGGTGGGTGGGTGGTGTTGTTGCTTTGGAGCAAGCAGCACCAAGACCCTGCGGATTACAGACAACCCCATTGGGCATTGCCGGAGCAAGTGGAATGAACTAATTGGGCTTTTAATTGGGCCTCTTAGCATGGGCCGAATAATTGGGAAGGTCGATTCAGGTCGGGGAGTGCCTGATCCATCTGATCGATCTCCATCCCAATTCGTTTTTATTTTATTTTTCCTAGTTAATTTTCCCCATCCCCATCCTCGTCGTCATGATTTCCCGACTATAGATAGAAATCATCATAGCCCGAGGTGTTTCGTAACACGATGATGTGAGCGGAGTTTTCTTTTAATATGACGTTGGTTCCAAACTATTTCGTCAAATAACCTCCTAAGTTTGGAAATTCATCAACTACATGGCGAAATCGACGACCGACTTCGATCATGAAGGAAATCGGTAAAACTTTGTAAGGCTGATTTCGCCAATGACAAAGTGAAGTCGGCCTTCCATCAGTTCCTCCCATATAAAGTGTCATTTGTAAGGCCGAATTCTATAAGTCAACAAGAAAGTCGGACTTTGTCCTGATTTAAAAAAGAAATTCAATCATAGTCATTGGATGACTATGATTAAAAAGGAAAGGAAAGGACGCTGGCAAGGCAAAATCACGAGGAATTTTTTAACGGAAGAAATTTTTTTTCAATTTGGAAGGAGTCGGCCTTTGTAAGGCCGACTTCTATGCCCCTCAAGGAAGTCGGTCTTTGTGAAATGTCGTTTTTTTTCTTTAAGTGTTCCGAAGTCGGCCTTACAAAGGCCGACTTCATACGGATGGGACGAATTGCATGAAGTCGGCCTTACTTTCGCTGTGGAAAAATCGGTTTTATAAAGGCCGACTTCCTTCATGTTTAAAGTCGGTCTTTATAAGGCCGATTTTGCCAAATTAGTTGAGGAATTTCCAAACTTACGAGGTTATTTGACGAAATAGTCTGACAATTAACCTCATATTGGAACAAAACTCGACGTGAACGTGTGTGAACTTTAGGGCACGTGCATCCATGACACATGGGCCGACTTCCTTTGACTTTCAACATCACAAGTACAGAAAAAAAAATTTGAAAAGAAACCCATTCACTAATCGAGCACATCCCGAGGTGGTAATTTAGCTTAAACCTGTTTAGTTTTAGTTGGGTCAATGTTGGGACTTTAATCGACTCTTGGGAGGGAGGTAATCGATCTGCCCCACCTTTTCCCCTCACACATTGTATATAATACACGTAATCATAGATTGTTTCCTTGGATACTGAATTAACTCATATTGATATTAGAACGAGTTTTGTTAAAAAAAAATCGTATGTTTTACTTAATTAATACTTCTAAATTTCGAGAAAATTTTAACTTGTAAAGACGGAATTCGATATTTTAAATGTCAAATTTTTTTTCTCATTTGCAAGCACTAATTTAGGAGCATTAGCAAATAAATTTTAAAGTTGGAGACCGTGTAGGAAATTATTAAGTAAAATGCCTCCCCTACCCCAACTCCTATCTATTTATTTTCCCTTTTATGTATACTAAGAAATTGAATTCCCAGCTTTTATTATTGTTAATTTTGCGAGAGTGTTAGGTTAAGTCTGGGTTGACAGTTGGGCCTCCTGTGCGTGCTCAAGTCACCAGAAAAATGACATTTCTTTCTTTCTTCTTCTTTTAATTTTACCTGTTTATTATTCGTATGCTTGGAGAAAATGGAGACTTTTCATAGGCTGGTTTGGTTTGGTTGTGACTAAAAATAGATGGATGAAGTGTGAATTAAGGGAGGATATGGCGTCATCCATCCCTTTTTATCCCCTATGTTTAAGTTTAACACCTCATCATATCAAATCAAAAGGCGTTGAAACCGATTTGTAATTATAGTAATGAGATCAATGAGATCGTCTCATGTCTATGATTTGATTTGAATTAGCTGTTCTAATCTCACAATTGAATGGTTTGTTTTGACATATTTCACCTCTATTAATTCGAATGGATAGAACACTGATCCGCCTGACTATATATATAAAGTTTCGAGATATTCTTACACGAATCTAAAGTAGCAAGCGTTTTCTAACACTTGACATTTTTTACTACCAAATCAAACTACAGACGTCCCAGGAAAAGAAAAATGGGAATGCCTTTTGCTTTTTCTCTCTCTCCCTCTCCCTCTCCCTCTTGACTTTCCCTTACATTCCTTCGATCACGACAGCACGCAGCACGACAACATCCCCCACCTCCCTTGAATCCCAATCCCGTCTCCTCCTCCTCGTACCAAGTGTTTCCTTTCCTTTTCCTAGTTTTGTACCCTCCCCGACTCAACTCCACCTGCCCCCCCCCCCACCCCTCCCCCCGTCCCAAAAAAAATCGCTCGGTTATGCGCTTGCGGGTAAATATCTGCAGTTGCCCTCTCGGCTTTCACCAATGTGTTGTCTTTTCCATTGCTTACACGCTTTCATTCTCTTCTGGGCTCGCCTTACATTTCGTGTTTTCTTTTTCTAACCCATTCTTTGCTCGCGTCGGAAGTTTTGTTCTAAAGCTGGTAGATGAAATCTCACTGGAAGATATTTGAGAGTAGCCTTGGGCCAGTCGTTCCTTCCCGGGGGTCTTCTCCTCAGGTTAATTTGATTGTTTTTTTTTGTTGGGTTGGGACAAGAAGTGGGGGAGAAGAGGCGATTCAGTGTCAATAGATCAGGAAATGGTGGAGGTTGGTGGGTTTGTGGTGTTGCAGGTGATTAATTATGATGTGGGTAATTAATTTTGAGTAATGCCAAAGAAAAAATGAAGGGAACCCAATAAAGTTGTCGCCTCTGGAATTTGTCTTCTTCCAGTGATGGCGTTTGTTCCGAAGGAGATTTTATCCATCAATCGATGTTGACCCGTCATTACGATTTGTAAGACGATGAATGTTCTTGTTTTTGACCTTTTCCTTTTCTATTCCGGGTGGCCGCTGTGCAGATCGAAGTGGAATTCTCGCTCCGTCGTTGACATATGTGATGATACAAAGGATGGTTTGACCCACCCAGATGTTCTTTGGGAGGTTCATCTGCTAACTCCATTCAAGGGCATGGGTTGGTGAACTAAGTGATAAACGACAGATATCCTAGTTGAAGGAGGGAGGAACAGAGGAGGAGATGAAAGCAGAGTCGTCGGGATTGATCATTGGTCTCTCGGTTGGGGTCGTGATTGGGGTGCTGCTCGCGATTCTCGCTCTCTTTTGTCTGAAATATCAACGGAAGAGGTATCAGATTGGGAACAGCAGTTCCAGGAGGGCTGCAACCATTCCTATTCGTGCATATGGTGCCGATTCCTGTACGATCATGTCGGACTCAACTCTCGGCCCAGAGTCGCCTGTGAAGTCCAGAAAGAATGGCATGACCATGTGGCTTGATGGGTTTCGGAGGAGTCACGTGGTATCTGTCTCGGGAATACCCGAATACTCTTACAAGTACGTCCTTCTTTCAAACCCCAGGTGTATGACTTCCATGGGTTCTTTTATGAATGCACTGGTAGATGGTATTTTGTCAAATGTGCATCTGGTTAGATGCTTGTTTGACAATTGTGGATCCTTAAAACTTTTGGCTCATTTAGTTATCATAAAGTGAACACTTCTTCAACGTTGGAGAGTTAAGAGAACCTTCAAAAGTTGGGATATGCCATTGTCTTGTATAGTAGTACGCGGAAAACAACATATGTAATCCTCCCCTACCTAGCTCCTGCTCTCTGTTGCTGCGTTTTGGGGGGTGGCAGTGGCACTACAATTGGGGGTTACAAGCTGCATCGTGATTTAATGCTCTGCCAAAAGATACTGTTCACCTTTTTGGTTATGTGTAATCCTGCTGTCGCTTTAGACTTATTTCGCAACTCTTATAAATTCCTTGCAATGAACTCGAGTATATCCTTTGTTGGTTAGCTTTTTACCCATTTTCCATATTCTGCCTATACAGGGATCTGCAGAAAGCAACATGCAATTTTACAACACTGATTGGACAAGGGGCGTTTGGGCCAGTATATAAAGCTCAGATGTCAATGGGTGAGGTAGTTGCTGTTAAAGTTCTGGCCACTGATTCCAAGCAAGGGGAGAAGGAATTCCAAACAGAGGTAAGAGATTTTGAGATAAAGCTTTGTGGTGAAATAGTTAATAGCGCATGTTCCGATGGGCAACGAGAATGGTTCCTCCTGCTTTGGAAGTCGTCTATTCTTATGTACATAATAAAGCAAATCTGTTACAGACCTTGTATTTGTCTGTCTTTTCAGGTTATGTTGTTGGGGAGGCTGCACCATAGGAATCTTGTAAATTTGGTTGGCTACTGTGCAGAGAAGGGACAACATATGCTTATTTATGTCTACATGAGTAAAGGCAGTTTGGCCTCTCATTTGTATGGTAAGCGAAGCTATTGCTTTCTAAGTTCATATGGTATAGATTGTACAAGTTTGCCCGGCGAGGATTGATGTTTATAATGGTTTATTAGAAGATCAGTGGTCAATAACAGGCACTCAGTCCTCCTGGGTTATTCAGCGGCCAGAGGTCCCTAATTTGTCATTTGTTTTTTTGCTCAAGGTGAAAATACTGAAGTTCTGAGCTGGGATTTAAGAATTTACATTGCATTAGACGTGGCGAGAGGGTTGGAGTATCTCCATGACGGGGTGAGATACTGACTACCTAATATGGCTGGACTTGATTGTTTTCTGCATATAGTTTGTAATTGTCATTGCAGCACACAGTTTATAATTGTTCTGGCTGAAAGAGGGGAATGTTTCACCGATTGTCAAGTCCACACTTGCAGGCAATTCCTCCTGTGATACATAGGGATATCAAATCCTCTAATATCCTCCTGGACCAGTCTATGAGAGGAAGGGTAATAATATTTGTTTCGAGTCACGTTGTGTAAACTGTGAACGTGCCTATTTCTTTTTAGTTTGATTGAAGATAGTCGATCTGGTGGTTTGACTAGGTGGCTGATTTTGGGCTTTCAAGGGAGGAGATGGTGGATAAACACGCCGCTAACATTCGAGGAACGTTTGGCTACCTTGATCCCGAATATATTTCCACTAGGGCTTTCACTAAGAAGAGCGATGTCTATAGTTTCGGAGTCCTGTTATTCGAATTAATCGCCGGGAGAAATCCACAGCAAGGCCTCATGGAATATGTCGAGCTGGTAAGCTCTCTTGTCCCCGGTTACCGGTTATCCTGTTACCCGAAAGTTATCCTTAACCCATGTAGAACATATTGCAGGCAGCAATGAACTCGGAGGGAAAAGCAGGGTGGGAGGAAATAGTGGACTCCCGTCTGGAAGGCAAGTACAACACGGAAGAACTCAATGAAGTGGCAGCCCTGGCATACAAATGCGTGAACCGGGCACCGAGAAGGCGGCCTTCCATGCGAGACATCGTGCAGGTATTATCACGGGTAGTGAAGTTAAGTCACGGCAAGAGACATTGCCATCGGAAGAACCTTTCCGGAATGACGGAAGACATCGGGATGGACATTGATCAACCGGCGGGTAGTAAAACTCCGCCAACCGACCACCACCAGCAACAACATCAACAAAACCATCGGAGGGAAGAATCCATGGAAAGCACAGTGGACGCTTACGAAGTATGAACACGTCACTCCTTTTTTCAACTGGTCTGGCTGCTTCTCGATAGCCGCTGCTGCATTTTGTAGGCGTTTAGTTTTTTCCATAAACAGATTTTGCGTGGAACTCTCGTCTCCTCCCCCCGATGTAAATATATTACATTACTCCTCATTTAGAAATGGACTTGATTTTGGATCCCGGTTGGGCTCTGATACGTGGGCCCATGTGAAACAATTGGGCCCAAGACAAGGAAAAGCTATAGACCCACTATGAAGATGTCCTGTCCGTTTTGCAATTGGCAAGAACGTAATCCCCCTTTTCCCTCTTTCCCCGCCCACCGACAGGAGCTGCCATGGCTGCAGTGAGTTCCTTCTTCGGTCAGCGACTGTCATTGCCGCGCTTTGCTTCCCCCGCCCCGGTGAGGGTTTTGTCTCTGCGTTGCCGTTTTCTGGAGTGATAGTCGCCGTCCTTTGGGTTGAGGAACTGATTCCCGGTTTTTCGTGTCTGAAGCGATTGTGATTGTTGTTGTCACCTGCTACGTTGAAGGGAGTGAAAGCCCCCAGCCGTCTTTTGATTTTCACCTCCCTTGGTCGATGCGTGTTTTAGGTTTTCGTTGTTGTGGGCTTTTGAACTGGAAATTGAAAATTGCCTGATGTGGTGATGTAGGCCGAGAAAAGGGAGAATCCATGCCTTATATCTTCCAAGGTCGGTGGCTTTGCTTGGGTTTGGCTTTGGCTTTGGCACAAGATGAAAATCGTCGAGTGACCGACTCTTTATGTGTTTTTGCCGCTCTTGCGATTGCAACTGAAACGCTGGGAGCGTAAAGAATGTAAGCCAAACAGTCTTCCCGTTTTGCATAAGATGCACGTTAAGATTGGTGACTCGGTGAAGGTAATAGCCGGGCGCGATAAGGGGAAGATTGGAGAGATAACAGAGATCTACAAGCACAACAGCACGGTGGTTATCGGGGAAGTAAACCTAAAGACGAAGCACGTCAAAAGTCGGGAAGAAGGCGAGCAGGGCCAAATCATGAAGGTTCTTCCTCCCTAGGCATCAGACAAGCGCCTTCTTCGTCTGACTCATATGCTTTGAAGTTGTGAAGTATGTTGATCTGACTTGCAGGTCAAGGCACCTATTCATAGCTCGAACGTGATGCTTTACTCCAAGGACAAGGAAGTGGCAAGTCGGGTAGGTCACAAGGTTCTAGATGACGGGACGAGGGCGCGCTACTTGATCAAGACAGGCAAGATCATTGACAGCGCTGAGAATTGGAAGAAGCTGAAGGAGAACAAAGGGGTGGCGGAGGTGGCTACGACATCATGAACGTCCTCATAAATTCCTGAAGCTCTTCCTATTGGGACCATCCTTCATTTGAGGTCACGACGGATTGTAGCTAGTTGATGTTTTTTATTCCAGCATTATTCATTTACTGACAGCAGAGTGATCATTGCTCGATGCTTAATGAGAAAAGCGGACGATCCCCGATTTGGGAATACTCAATTCGAGTTTGCAAAGGGTTTGTCAGCAAGAAGATAGAGAACTTTAAAGGGCCTTTCTGGGATCGAGAAAAGAAAGATGGTTTAACCGTACAATCCTACCTCTTAACAGACCGACGCATTTTTAACAGCATGTCAAAGCAAGAGGCATTAGCACATCAAACACGATCTCCATTACTGCTACATTCCATCTCCTCGGCATCATCAAAGCGTTTGCTCATTCATGTGAAGCTGCCAAAAACAATATCGAAGTCAATGGTCAATTGTCGAGCATCTCAACATATTTCATATTAAACTAGTGTTGTCAAAAAGCGCGCTTAAAAGCGCAGTGAGACGCATTCTCAGCGCTTCGCTCCCAAGCTCTGAAGCGGCTCGCATGAAATGCGCGCTTAGGAGGCGCTTTGGGCTTTAAGCGCGAGGCGCAAAGCGCAGCCGAAGCGACAAAGGCGCAATGATTCCTATTCTAAATCTTATTTTTCTTTTTTTTTTCTGTCTGAAGCACTCCCTCTCAAGGCCTGACGGAAGACCTCCCTCCCTCCCAGAAGCCCTCCCTCCCGGCGCCAGAAGCCTTCCTTCCCTCCTAGAAGCCTTCGTTCCCGTCGCCTCGCCGGACCCCGACCTAAACCATTATTCTCTTGCTGTGATTTCTGATTTCTTATCTCTTACATACGCGGGTTTTGATTTCTGTAGAATTGATTTCTGTGGGGTTGATTTCTGGAGATGAACATACTTAGCTCCCACTCCCAGCTCAGTTCGTCTCTTTTCAAATATACGTGAGTTTCGATTTCTGTTGGTTTCGATTTCTTTGATTTCTAACAAATCTTGTGTTGTTTGTCGGGACTGATATTAGGAATGGATTTATCGGACAAATCTTCGAAAAGAGATTAACATTGATACTTACATGTCAAAAGCGTAAATGCCTACATGTCAAAAGCACACTTTACACTTAAAGCGATTTGAGAGGTTTACGCTTTTTATGCACTTGCATTTTAATAACTATGGTTTAAACTAGCGTCGCAGCTTACCTCAAGAACATTTCGGGACAGGTCATGATCGCCATTGGAATGACCAATTGAACTGGCCACATAAGCGGAAGAATCCTGCGCAGTATCCTCACCTTCTGCAGTCAGCTTGCGCAATGTCGGCATGGTAAACACATGCATTCGGCATAGTAATCATATTATAAGCAACTGCTGCTCACCCTCAGGGTCAGCGTCATTATTTATCATATCAGCAATGAAAACAAAAGTATGTTCTCCACTTCCTTCTTCTGTAAAGGATGTGAAATAATTAATCACCCAACCAAACCATTTCCTTCCTTTGAGACGTTTAAGCATCAGAATCAATCAGGACCTCCTCCTCCTCCCTCAGCTAATCACTCCAATATTATATATCGTTTCCCCATAAACCAAAATTAAATAATAGAAGCTAAGGGGAAGTGTGTGTGGGTACAGCCCAACCTTCTCCACCGGCCGATGCACCCTCCCCGCTATCACCCTGCACACTATCAGCGCCTTCCTCCTCCACCTCCTTGTCAACGTCCCCTCCCCTGCCTCTATGCTCCCCATCGCCCTCCCGCTCGTCGACGTTGTGAATACTCCCACCCCCTCCCTCATCTCCCTCTTGGACGAGAACCCGTCCCTGATTATGATACCCAGCCCCCCCCCCCCCCGGACAGGCACAGGCTCGATGAGGTGGAGGAGGTGTTGCCGCCTCCACTGAGCCCCAGCGACCAGGAGATTGTCGTGCCGTAGAACCGGAGGAGCTCGTTCCCGTCGGCAAGGCATCGCGGATGCTTCTTCTGGAGCTTGCTCGCCCTGATCTTCACCGTCTCACGATACTCCTCGAACCTAGCTAGCGTCTTCTCCATGTTGTGGACCTTCAGTACCTTGTCGACCCGGCTGCATTGCGTCTCCGACTTCGTCAACCCTGTCCGGCATATTATCTCCGCTATCTTCCTCGAAGAGTCCCCTTCCATGAGCTCCGTCACTGCCCCGTTTCAGCCACATTCGCGAACCAAACAGTCGGTATCTAACTCACACACACACACACACTAATATTATAATATCTTTATTACAACAAAATCTGGGAAATGGTCGGAAAGGAATTGGCATGCAATAACTTAAAAAAAAGAAAAAGAAGAAACGGAGCTCCGAAGGAAGAGGAGGAGTTAATGAGAGGATAAGGTGTGAAGTAAAAGGGTTGGGAGGAAAGAGACACGGAGAGACAGAGACAGAGCTTTACTTAGCAAATGGACCAACAAAAGAAGGCGAGACGACGGAGGAGGAATCCCATTGTTTCCGTCTCTTCTTCTTCTTCTTCTTCGGACATGTCCAAAACATTCAAGATATATATTTTTCTGACATCATCATCAATGGACCCCAAACCCTACTACTGCACTCAACCTCTGCCTCTGGGTGTTTTCCCTGTTTTTCATTCTTGGTGGGTGTCTGAAAGCTGTCTTCTTGCTACGTTCAATCCCAGGAGTTCCTTTTCCTAGGAATAGGGAGGGCATCGAACAAAAGTTATGACGACATTTTATGGTAAAATATACGTTTATGGCCTTAACTTTGAGTCAACTTTCTGTTTTGTCATTAACTTAGTTTGTTATATAATCTTGTCACCAACTTTTATTTTTATTTTTATTTTGGCCAATCATGAATTTCTTTTAGCGAAAGCCAAACAAGGCCTTAATATAGTCTGACCCGTGTCTTATAATAGTTGATTTTCGACCTCTCATTCGTTCGTCACATAATCTATTTTATCCGTAGTAGTCACCCCATAATAGAACATCATCCGACCTTCATCGATTTTTCATATTTTTTGACAACTTCAGCAACTATCGTTAACTTCTACTTCCAATTCACTTGATTTGTCCATCAAAATTTTATAAAAAAAAATACAAATGAAAGGTTTCAATATTATTTCCTATTTTTTGAAATTTTTTTTCCTTTTTAGTCGATAAATAAAAGTTGTCTATTAAGGTCTGTTTGAATTACGCACGATAAAATTCAAGATTGGCCAAAATCAAAATAAAAACAAAAGTTGGGGACAAAATTATATAACAAACTAAGTTAATGACAAAATAGAAAGTTGGCTCAAACTTGAGGCCATAAATTAATATTTTGCCTTTTTTTTTATAAAGAAAAGTGAAAACAGGATGGGGGATGAGGGTTGATAGTGATCTCAAATCATTGCAGACATGGGCAGAAAAACTTCTGGGTCCCATAATCACCATCCACAACCCGCAGGGGCACTTGAATCCCCACCATTGTTTGTTCCCAGAATCAACCCCCCCTTCCCTCCCTCCTAATACTACTTCCTACCAATGATCTGAGGCTAACACTGAAGTGAAATTGACTCTTTGTTGCTATGGACCAGGTCCAGGACCTCCCCTTGCATTAAGAATCAACTAGGTTTGTATTATTCCAATGGCCCAATTCGTTTAATGTTGTCTGCTCCCAAGAAACTGGGTTTATGTTGTCACTCGCCCTGGGGATCGGCCCCTTCCCAGAATGCCACCTCGAGCTGCACGGCAAGGCCAAGCTCCGGTTACCCTTCGTTGGCTTTGGACCTCGTCGCCATCCTCGACCATGTCACTTCCCAGGTTCAGCTTGTGTCACTTCCAAAGGAGGGGGTGCTCGGACTAGGAATTCCACAGAGATTCATCGATCCTACTTTGTCTTTGTTAGTTGGGAGCTACTGTTTCGGTGCACGACGAGAGACAACAAGAAGTCCATGATCGTGCCGCGACACTTGCTGCTGGCGGGTAGGGGACAAGGACGACCCCGGAGATGAGCAAAGGTCAAAAGGGGAGGCTTACATGGTGGTGCCGGACTGCCATGGCCTTCTTCCCTAACAACAAACTAATGAAAATGAAGGTGAATTATCGTGCAAATTATAGAAATGTTTTTTCTTAGAACTTGTAGAAATTGCCGGGAAGTGTGAAATTGGTTTTTGATATTATTATTCTCTTTTTGCACATTCTTACCAAGCCTAACCCAACACACATTCTTACACGCTGACGCGTGTCAATCAAGGCATTGGTCCCAGAAGGCAGGCTTTAACTTACGACATCAACATTGAAATATTATTTTTATTAACTACAATCATTTCTATTTAACTTTTCGTTATAAAGATGTCACTTGCAATTTTATGGAGGTTTGTTACAAGTTAGTAAAGAATCGAGTTTGGTAAAACAAAGTCCGGTACAGGTGATAATTCTATACTATAATTTAAAAATTATTATCATATTTTATAAAATATTTTTTAAAATTTAAAACGGACATGAGATTTACATCCAATACTTACCTAGGCTTAAGTCCCAAGTTACACACCGGCGAGAAAATGCTTCTTAAATTAACGGTAAATGGATCAATCCAAAAAGAAAATGACTCCCGACAGTCCAATGAATCAATCACTTAATTAGAATGGACTTTATTGGATTTATACTCGAGATTTTTTTACGTATACACGTATATATATCATAAGCAAAGAAAAGCGTAAAGTTTTCTCATCCAGTGATTTTAGATACAGGGGGTTTATTTCAAGTAACGTTAATTTGTAAAATATTTTACGAAATAGATTAGTCAAATTTAAAATTTCTTAATTAGCATCGATAAATCAAAGTTATAATCTTTAATTTTATTTTATAAAAAAATTAGAGTGCATAATTTTATTTTATAAAGAAATCGGAGTCGTCCCCTCCGAGTTTCGAGGAATTTTGATTTAGATAAAACAAGGGTAGGGCGAAAATGGAGTTGACATCAGATGAACGAATCTTTTTTTCATACGTTTGATATAATGATTATTTTGTTAAATATAATTAGAAATTTAAAAATTTTTTAATTAAAATAATAAAATTAACCTTATAAACTTCGACTTGAGTGATAAAAAAGAAGTCGAGACCGATTTCGACTCCTTCGTGTAGGAAAAAAAAAAACTTTCGAAAGGAAACGTTTGCCCCGTCTGATTTCGATATCATCAGTTTAGAAAAAAAGTAAGAAGATGGTTATGTCACGATCCCGAAGTTGTACTTTTTGAGTATTTTATCTTAAACCAAGAAGCCCCACCTCTTTAAATTGGGGGCTACGAGAGAGAGAGAGAGACAATAGATAGGCTAGTTGTAGTTGTACGAGTGTCAGAATCCAATCCAATCGCCACCCTTCTTATAGGAATTTCTTTATTATCGACTCTATTATGAAATCCTGATGCAGTTTCTTTTTATCTCCCCTACGCAACGCCTAATGGGGGTGCTCCGAACATTAAATGACTAGCAATTGTCACGTACTACGACGAGTCCTATCGCGGGCTGATTTGACACCCCCCCTGTTTTTCTTCTCCTTCTACATTTATTTACCTGTGGGCCGGCTCGTGAGGTTATGGGTCTAATTATTTCTCCTTCTCCATTTATTTCTCCTCCTTCGTTTATTTGCCTTACAAAGTTCTTTTCTACTCCATGGAAAGGCCGATGCCCACTTAACTTTATTTATAATTAAAGTCGATTTTTATAAGATCGATTTCGTTATTTTAATTAAAAAATTTTTAAGCTAATTTCCGAAATTTACTAACAATACTCAGCCTTTTCCTTCCGACCAAGTAAAACAAGTGGGTACGATAACATCGAGGTTTGTACGGTTGTACGGTTCGTTTTTTAAAAAATTCGTCAAAAACCGTTCGAGTTTGAGAAATTACTGAAATACCGTCGATGGGGCGCGTTTTGAAAACGCGCCCCCCGAATAACAAAGAGGGCGGGTTCTCAAAACCCGCCCTCCGTGTAAAACTATAGGGGCGGGTTCTCAAAACCCGCCCCTATGTCCCTGAAACAATGCCGCATAAGGGCGCGTTCTCAAAACCCGCCCTTATGTAGGGCGGGTTTTGAGAACGGGTCTTTTAAACACTTAAAAAAATTTTCACCAAGCGTCAGGCCGCCTGTGCCATGTCCAAAAGGGGCGGGTTTTGAAAACCCGCCCCTACCTTATGTCCACCGGGGGCGGCTTTTGAGAACCCGCCCCTAGCCCTATTACACAGGGGGCGGGTTCTTAAAACCCGCCCCCGACTAAATTAGACGGGGGCGTTCTCAAAACCCGCCCCTTGTATAATTTAGTCGGGGGCGGGTTTTGAGAACCCGCCCCCACCCGCCCTTTTTGGACATGTATGGGGAGAACCCGCCCTCTTTGTTATTCGGGGGGTGCGTTTTCAAAACGCGCCCCATCGACGGTATTTCAGTAATTTCTCAAACTCGAACGGTTTTTGACGAATTTTTTAAAAAACGAACCGTACAACCGTACAATCCTCCCGTAACATCATGGAGGGAGAGGGTGGAAGAGAAATTCAATGACCCCATCGATTGATTTTTACTTTTACCTACTCCATGTGACAGCGAACGTGTCCGTAAGCTGACGTCGCCTGCCTTCACGGTCAACCGCGCGCATGGACGACCCCCCCCCCCCCACCAAGAAGAAGAACAGCGCATAGGCCAAAATTTCTTTTTACCGATTGGGGTTGAAACCAAATATAAACTTCCTAAGATTTCGCAACTCTTGGGGACCTCCACTCCGAGTTGTAGTCCCCATTAAAAAGCGGAGTCATGAACTCCGACGTCGTCTTTGACCAAAATCGGAGTTAGGACTGCCCTTCGTCAAAATCGGATTTATAATTCCGATTTTAAGAGTCAATAAAATCGAACTTCTTTAACTCCGAACTTATATATGTTGGAATAAAATCGAAATAAAGGACTTCGATTTAATGATTTTTTCACATTTTCGTACGGTCCGGTGACTCCGAATTTTTTTAAATCAGCTTAAATCGGAATTTCTCGCTTAAATTTTTTTTAAAATTAAAATTAAAATTTATATGTCCGATTTACCGATACTAGAAGAATCTTTAGTTTCACCACCTATTCCCTAAAATTTCAGGAAGAAACATTATTTTATAACAAAAATTTTAAAAAATACGGGTGTTTTTGAGGAAAATGTACAGAAATGGACAAATCAAGCCCAAAACCACCCAACAAGTAACCAAAATTGAAAGTGGGATGCTGAAGGGGGAATTGTCGGAGCTGTGAGAGATCGGACGGCGTAGGGATGGTCTGGAAGGCGTCGAAGGTGAACGGGGGTAATGATAAGGGCAGCAGCAACGGCGAAGGGCATGGAGGTGCCCGAGCTCGACAGGCCTTCGCGCTGGTGAATAATCTCGGCAATGCGAAGGGTGGCTACAACTCAATACAAGAGCAATTTACGTCGCTTAAAGAAAAATGATGCTACATTTTCTATTCAAGTAAATGGATCAAGCATCTTCAAGTAAATGGATCAAGCATCGCTAATCTATGTGGGCATTTCTTACTTGAAGAAAGTGACGACAGAACCAAGTGTCCTCTCACTAGACAGTTTACACTCCCTCTCTTTGGCTAGTGAATCCACAGCTACCTGGTTTTCATGCAGCGAGCATTTGGTTGTATCGTATTTGGACATACTTTAACGGCATAGCTAACACCTTTGTGAGTCTTACCCCTCTATCTGCTTCTTTTGCGAGCTTCTCCTGAGCAAATGCAAGGATGTTACTTAGCTCCACAACAATGCAACTAAGCTCTTCCTCCTTTCTTTTGGAAGAAAATTCTGTAACACAGAGAATAAAAACAATTGATAAAAAATTAATTAATTTTACTCTTCCGCCGAGCAGTCGAGGATCCCACAACAAAGTGTACCAATCTCATCGAGTCTTTGCTCGGCCGATTCAAGCACAACCCTCAGTTGGCCTAGCTCCTGCACATATCCGACTTCCACCTCTTGAAACCATTTGATGCATAGCCGCAACCTCTCAATATAATCGGACATGTTCTCGCATCTCTCCTGTCGGGACAAAACAAGACCTAATCAGAACCCTGTTCTAATTAACGCTCCGCAAGCCAACCAAGATTCTTCTTGGACAGAAAATAGTACTGCAAAACAATATGTGATCAAGCATGATGCAAGTGGTAATACTAGTGTCTCCGATTTGACAGTTTGTGGATGTTTGCAATACTAAGGAGGCGTCTTACCTTTTGAAACATGCCGCTCGTGGCAGGTAATGCTTGATAGCACTGGATGACATTTGCCCGACATGTGCGTAAAGCATTTGGCTTTTGATTTGTTTCTCGTAGGTCTATTGGGAAAACTCGGATGAATGAAGAGTCATCGAGAAGCCACTTCATTTTTACATTGCAGATTTCCGGGTTCAACATGGTACTTGAATTTCGTAGGAGTATTTATTCTTATTGTCTTGAGGTTTACATCTCTTGAATTTTTCTTTTGGATCAATACAAGGGGTGTTGAACCTAATCGATCTCGCGGGAAGTGAGCGCCGCTTGAAGAGTGGATCAACTGGGGATCGCTTAAAGGAAACTCAAGTAAGCAGGTTTCTAACGGGTTGATTTCGAGGATGTCTTCTTTAGCTGGTTTGCTGTAATTCGAGAGCTTGTCATCTTTGAGCGACGTTTTCTTCGCACTGGCTAAGAAGGAGGATCATGTCCCGTTTCGGAATTCAAAGCTCACTTACCTCCTTCAGGTATACAAGTCGCTCTGGTTTATCCTTGAATTTATCATCATCTATGGTCGACATTAAAGTAGTCAATGCTCTCGTCTTTGTTTCAAACAGCCTTGCCTCGGTGGAAATGCAAAGACGCTGATGTTTGTGAATATCTCCCCAGATTCGTCATCAGTTGGGGAGTCGCTATGCTCACTTCGATTTGCAGCCCGTATCAATGCTTGTGAGATTGGGGTCCCTCGACGCCAGACGAGCACACGGACCCCAGATTCTAGGCTAAGCTTCGGTTAACCCCAGATCAGATTGGAGTAAAAAGCTACATAATACCATTTGGTAATGCTTGTACGGGCACAGAGCTCTGTGTGAGAATAACTCTGCAGAGTTTTATTTATTCTAATTGATCGCATAAAGGATATAGGATTTGAAGGGGAATGTACGTGTATTCAGTCGAGTGCATCCCTTATTGCCTGAAGATAATGGTTCGGGAGGGAAGATTTTTTCCTATCATACATCAATGGACACGCGAGGGCGGGGCATAGATGTATTGCAGAATGGTATGTTCTAATTTTTTAAAATTCCTTTTAGCGACATTTAGTCCATATTTCTTTGGTATATCAGATAAGTTTCTTAACGTTGGTTGGCAACAGGACAGAAACATTCCTTCTTATTTGTCAAAGTGTTCCCTCCCGAAGCTTCACAAGAGGATGTGTTTCTTGAAATGTCGCAACTCGTACAAAGTGCTATTGATGGTTATAAGGTGAACATTCGGTTATTTTATTTAGATTTGTTGCTGAAGGTTTGTATCCTTACCCGATTATTGAAGTTGACATTATTTAACTCATTTTCCAGGTCTGTGTCTTTGCTTATGGTCAAACGTGCTCGGGTAAAACATACACCATGTTAGGTAGAACGGGATATGCAGATGAGAAGGGGCTGATTCCTCGTTCATTGGAGCAAATATTCCAGACCACACAATCTCTAAAATCTCAAGGATGTAGTAGTGTCGACAAACTAGTTTTAGTATATAGTGCAACCATTTCCCACTTGCACTGCAATGAATCAACAGTGAGCCATTGAATTGTGTATCCATAAGGAGCCTGAAGGCCTCCCACAGGAGATGCTGCAACTGCAACGATGGTGACCCGGGCAAGGACGGAAGCCAGGCTGTTGCCCGCCCAGCGGCCTAATCATGACTTGTTCTGTCCTAAGGAATGTCCATTTGGTCTTAGTGCCCCAAAAGGAAAACCTAAAGTTTAGCTTGAAACTTTGTAAATCTGCAGTTGCCATCAGTGAAAGGATTCCCAGTTTAGCAATTAATGAAGTTCTTTCATCTCCTTGGAGAGGACTATCAGAATGTATTCTTGA
This sequence comes from Melastoma dodecandrum, assembly GCA_029817715.1. Lineage (NCBI taxonomy): Eukaryota > Viridiplantae > Streptophyta > Magnoliopsida > Myrtales > Melastomataceae > Melastoma > Melastoma dodecandrum. The sequence continues at coordinate 3,450,214 of JARUPY010000397.1, read as the reverse complement.
ACTATATACTTCATTCTTAATTAAACGAAGTCAGCTGTGTACATAATCTACACGGGCAGGAAACCCACAACTTTGGTATTTACAAATTCCCTTCTGTAGCTCTGTACTCGGAATGCTTGCTGGAAAGCCAGTCTAGGCACTCCAAGCGAATATATTTGACTCCAGTGAACCTCCAGGAGGGAAAAAGAGAAAATCATATCACAGCAGCAAAAACACACCAATGACATCGTCAACCATGCTCAGGATGGAAAGGGAATGAACATACACCTCATGATTTCTTACCTCTAGTCGAAGATGCCACCTTCGTCCTCGAGATGACTCTCCATCTTCGCTTCACTTTCTTCACTGTCTATATTCATCAGTGGAGCCTCCTCCGTTTCATGGCTTTCTCCATTATTTACAATGTCCGGCCGAGTATTTACAATTGGGGTACCGTCCCTATTTACAGAACCATTGCTTTCAGAGAACACCAAGGAACCATTTGAACCGATCTTTTCGGAGCTATGATGGGGCTTTGCACACCCCAAGGGATTCCCCACATCTGAGTCCAAGTCAAGGCTGTTCCTTGAACTGAGGGAGAGGTTGCGATTTAATGTCACAAAAGAAGTTCGATGAACTGCTTGTCCATAATCATTACTCCCTTGTCCATAAGCATTGTAGTCGTTTTTATTAGTAACCCTGCACCAGAGATATGGATCAATTTCAATAATGGAAACCTCCTCCCCAATACTACTACACCAGGATGAATCAGCAAAACAAAGATAAAAAAAAAAAAGCACACCTCACATAAACAAACAGCTGCAAATGTTAAGTTACGGTAAAATTGAAGAACCTTGGGGATTGAACTTTGAATGTTTGAAGACAGTCAAAGACTGGAACCAAATCTCTTGATCTTGCTGCCACCATACGGGCGGGGATTCGTTCTATCTCAATCTCCCCTCCGAAAGAAGTCCCCTCATCTAAGTTATTGACATCATTTGCCAACATGGACAGGAAATTAATCTGCAAAATAAATCACATGTTAGAAAACAAAAATACGAAGAAAAAAAAATACCCCAACAGAAAGGAGTGTTAACATGCTAGACATAAAAACGAGCAAAGAAACATCACAAGAGAAGGAAAATACCCCAGATTTGGCCCACAAAGGCAACTTGGCTTGATGCATCTGAAGTTCAACTTCAGAAATATATAGAGGATGCTTATCCACATTATTAGTACTTGTTTTGGTACCCTTTTGTGCAGTTCCGTGAAGGTTATTATAGCCTATGATCATTCCTTCAGGATATATCTTCTTATTATCAGACGTTCCATTCTCGCCATATATGTCAAGAGAGTCTTCTTCTCTGTCTCTTCTATTTTGTTTCTGGCATATATTCCATTTCCGGATAGCCTCAACCACCAGCCTTCCATCACAGTCCACCGCTGAGTCGGGGCTATTACCAACCCTTGTCATAGCCGTCACAGTATCCAGACCGGTTGGAATTTGCAATGCATACTGAATCATACTCCCAGAAGGGGAGAAAACTAGCAGGTGATGCTTTGCCTTTTCAGAGCTTCTATCTGTGAAAGCATTGCTCCCTCTGCAGTTGTGGAATGATGACGCTATAGCCCCATTGAGGGAGCTCAACCTACCAGTTGCTGCAGCAGCTGCACCACTTATAGTGCCCCTCCAGCCATTACTCCCATTCCGGATCCTGCTTATAGCAGAAAGCGTAACTGGGTTTCCATTAGTGGGAAAACTGGTTTGAGAAGGCAAACCTATGTCTATGTTAGGTGGACAGCGGGTCGCAGACTTAACAGGAACACTCGTTCCACCAGCTTGAGATGAGAGGCTGATGTCGGCAGAGAGAAAAATAGATGTCCCTTCTGGTGGAGTAAGTGCAAACAGATGGCTTGTACCCCTTGTGGAACTGACCATAATCCAGGAACAGTCATCGCTAAAACTTATATCCTGAATAACCTGGAAATCATTACAGACCACAATTACAAATCCGACCATTAGTTAGTTGATAATCATAAGCAAGACAAAATTGTTAGTAAAAAGTATACATTCTCCACTGAACTCAGAAATGCACAAATTTTTCCTTGCGCATACATGTGCACAACCCTTTTAATGGAAAACTAAAATGTGCATAATAAAAGTGCCTAGACATTTGTGGGAGACTAGAACACTAAGGCAAGACAATGACAAATGTGAAAAATCAATCCACTCACTGCATTTGTCAAACCACGTTGCAGCCGGAAGAGATGTACACAAGATGAATTGAGACCAGCTGCAGCAGAATCTCTGGGATTTACAGCCATTACTTTAAAAACATTAATGTTGTGACCCATAACTGAAGCAGTGACCAGAAGGGTGCCACTTGGATCAAAGCACAAGGCAGAGATGGGACTTTTGTGTGCCTTGAGCTGGGCGACCACAGATTTACTTACAATATCTCGGATGACAACCTGAAGGATGTAAACTAAACTTTCAAGAGCATAAGAGAAGCTCTGAGATAAAATTGTCGATAAAAATGGCACAGCTCCAACAACTAATCTAAGATAAGGAAACCACCTAAATGTTTTTGCTAAAAAAGAAACAAAAAACAGAAAGAATGCCACATACCACTCCGACATTGTCAGCATCCTGTATGCATCCATTCACAAGGCCAGGTCCCTTTCTGGTAGAATTGTCGGCATGATGGCAGACGCCATCAAGAATTCTCTCAGAACAGTACTTAGAAAGTTTCTTATGACCCATGTCTCCCAATGTCACAATCCCTGCAGCCAGTTGCTTGCCGGATTCCTTTGCATAGTGCGCCACCATGCCGCCATTTGAAGGAAAACCAGAAAAGCTAGCCGAAGAAGTGAGATGCTGTGGAGTCACCCATCCTGTGTTTGATGGGAACACCGGGTTGCCGCTGTAAGCCATCCACCTAGGACCTACTGCAAGAGGTCCACAGCCAATGCCGCTAGAACCAGGGGGTCCAGAAGGGAAAGGATGGGTAAGAATAGCGTATGCCCTCTCTAATGTCTTGGAATCAAAACAGTGTATCTGCAATTAATTGCAGGCTAATTATCGTAACAACGTTATTTGTAAGACTCCACGCTCGCAAGCAATGTTGACAAGGCACAGAACGTACCTGAGCTGCTTGAGAGATGGCCACAACTCGGCAGCTGCATCTCACTGAATAAACTGCTGATCTAAACTTGAGGACGTGCACGTAAGACTGTGACTTTATGGAATAGAAACGGACAGTGGTCGGCACAAAAGAATTATCATGCCCATTAGGCATGCTGCCATTATTGTGAGCGGTAAAACCATCTTGGGATATAGCACCTCCGGTATTATCACTGCATACTACTAGCAAGGGTCGGCTATTTGAGAATTTATCTTCCATTTTCTTGGATGGAATCGGATTTGGTAGCATTTGCATGAAAGATACAGGACCATCATGTCTTGAGACCAAGTCACGCACATCTTCGGCTTCTTCGACATCCCAGACCTGGAAGCCAGATCGATATCCAAGCAGAAGAACCCTTCTAACGGCATGCCCATCGCCCTCTAACTTGTCAAATCCAGCCCACAGAACCTTCATTGAGACAAGACCATTGAAAGTGGATATTCAGTATAACAAGTAATGAATTCCAATCTATTGAATAAAATCCAATCAATTATGCATGCCCAAATGAAACACCTTCACGGCAATAGCTATGTTCTCCTGGTAACCTATATAAACCATAAGGGATAAATGGGCCAATTCTAACTTAATCATAAGCCATCAAATACCTGATCATGACTCGGATAGTCATCCCTATCAACAAGTGAAGATGCCACGTTTGCGGCCGAACGAGCAACCGTTGACGCCCCGGACGAAACTATCCTCCAGTAGCTAGAAATCGCCCGGAAGGAACTAGGAATCAGCCCATTCACCCGATGGTTACTGCCTCCTCCGTTACTCTGCCTCTGCACATCATTGTTCCTCATCCCCAAATCCTCCCAAACTCTCAATTTCCCCAACACCCACTTCTCCAATCCTTGCAAACTCCCGGAATTCCGCAATGCGCATAACCCCGGACTCTCGTTCCTCTTAATCTCACCAACTTCTCCCCCGTGTATTAGAAACGGTCCCGATATCCAACCACCTTTTGCATCCTCCAGTAGAAACGCCAAGAATAAATGATGTCCCAAATTTCACAAATCCCAAACACACCGAATCCAATCAAATCACCAACAAGGAAGGGACAAAAAAAAACCCAAAATTCGGTTCCACAGGCAGACCCAAATAATAACTACCAGTCTCCCCCCCCCCCCCCAAGGTATTAAAGAAAAACACCCAAAACAAAAACACAATTCTGGGTTTTCCTTTTTTCAGCTAAACTGCGAGGAAGATCAAAAGTCGGGATCTTTACACAAGATATCAAAGGTAATAATGGAGTTTTAATTCTTGGTATCGCGCAATCAATCAATCAATCAACAAACGAAAATGGGATCGACGGGGTTTCGAAAGAATGAAGTGATTGAAACCTACTACGACTTTGGTTTTTCCTTTTTCTTCCGATCGAATTGGGGTGGGGGGGGGGTGGAGAAAGAGAGAGAGAGAGAGATATGACAAAGGATGGGAGGTGAGTAAGAAGAAAACCAGCCAGAAAGACAGACCAGACCAAAAAGAAAAAAGGAAGACGGAGGAGGAAGCCTGTTGATGACGACGACGATCACGATCCAAAAAAATTATATATATATAAAAAATCGATGTATGCAACTGAAAGATTTTACGATGTTGTCATAAATCCATCTTTTCATGAATTCAGTTTTTTTAGTATTTTATAAGTAAACAAAAAAAAAGTCTATGCGGGGGGATTTGATTTGAAGTAATGTCTGAATTCTTTCTTAGTAGAAGAAGAGGAAGACATTGTTATATTTACTTATTTATTTATTTTGAAATTGAAAAAAACATTATTTTATATGAAAAAAAGTGGACCGGATAAAATCAACTGAGCTGGCAATTACTTTGTCCGGAAATCGAGGGGAAATGTGTTATTCCCTTTCAAAATAGTATCCCTATATTACAGTTCGAGCATGTGACCCAGAAAATATAAAAAAGTCATGGTCCTCGATGGCGATACTTAAACGCTTAGGAAAAAATTTATTAGAGGTGATCATCATCGCATTCTTAAATTACAAACTTAATTTACCTAATCAACAGAAGAAATTTGACTTAATTTATGCAAAATATATAACAGAGGCCAAACTGAAAAATGAGTTAAAACCCGACTTTGAATAAGTTAAATATCTCAGATGGCAGTATGTTCTTTATATGCCCTTCTAACGCTTTGATAATTTCATAGTTGTAATAATTCTTTACATGAAAGGTGTTGATTATACGAATGACATGACTTTTATGCTTAAAATGTATTCATATCCTAAATTCAACAAAAGAGAATCGATATTTATCTAGGATTACATTATTTTTAAAAATTAACTTTCAATAATCACTATTATCAATGTAAAATGATTGCAATTTCTTCACTTTTTTCAGAGACAATGCAGCCTCCAACCCTCCCTTTTATTTCATCCCCTTGCCGCATCTAAATTATTAAACATTTCCTCATTTATATCGACATCTTCATCAGATTACGTCGATATAGATTTTTACTATTAATATCTACTAGATTACATTATTTTTAAAAATTAACTTTCAATAATCACTATTATCAATGTAAAACGATTGCAATTTCTTCACTTTTTTCAGAGACAATGCAGCCTCCAACCCTCCCTTTTATTTCATCCCCTTGCCGCATCTAAATTATTAAACATTTCCTCATTTATATCGACATCTTCATCAGATTACGTCGATATAGATTTTTACTATTAATATCTACTAGATTTTTGAAAGAACCATCAGCTTCCTTACGGTACACCAATCATCCTTACCTCCTTCACAACATTTCTTTCTGGTGCACCAACTTCCAGCATCTTATCAACATTAGGATTGTTACATGACTCCCTTAACATTAGAATACTTACATTATTCTTGAATGCACTTAACATTTGTTACAAAAAATTTAATAAATAATCTCACGTCGTTATCATCACCGTAAGAATAAGCTTTACTACACGACCATCATAAGTAACTATAAGATATTGATGAAATATCTCTAATTTACAAGTTTCGTTTCATTTCATAACACGCGTTATAATCGTTTAGAAACTTACATAGTCTTCCAGTTCTTCTAATTCGACATAGTTACAACAACAACAAGAGAAATTACCTTTAATAAACTTTTTTTATAGTGTCCGCATCTTTGAAGTAACTTACAATTGTCAGGACTATGACTTAAAAAATGCTTTGTCATAAATTAAAAAATCTAGGATCACGTTTCTTGATCTTTTTTAAATTCACGATAATTTCGTATGTTATTTTTTTATAATTTAGTAAGCTGCGGAAATTGGAATGTTAAAAAGATAATTAATTATCTTCCGGCCGACAAAAAAGAAGTGATGGGAGAAATCCAGAGGCATGGCCACTATGCCCCAAACAAAACAAAAAGCCCACAGGGTTGCATCGCCCTCATCCCACTCTACTCCTCTCACCTTTTTCGCCTGCCTTCCTTCGGCAAAAGCAAAACCCCGCTCACTTCCTAATCCCCCCATTTTAGTCGCCTCGTCAATCGTTCCCCCCCCCCCCCCCCCCCCCCCCCAAAGCAGATCGGAGATCCGCTTCACAACGAGGAGGTCGGCGGTGGGGGGATATGGAGTCGATCATCGCCCGGGCTCTGGAGTACACCCTCAGGTACTGGCTCAAGTCCTTCTCCCGAGATCAGTTCAAGCTGCAAGGTCGAACCGCTCTCCTCTCCAATCTCGGTGAGTTCCTCCCACTCCCATCCCTTGCTCCCCCGGCTCCTGTTTCCTCCTCCTTTCGCTGACCTCTCTCCGATCGTTAATGCGATCAGATATTAACGGAGATGCGTTGCATTCGAGTGTCGGACTGCCTCCTGCTCTGAACGTGGCCACGGCCAAGGTTGGGACGTTGCAGATCACGGTGCGTTGTTCTCGGAGGTGGTTTTGTTTTGAGTACGTGGTCGTTTTTTGAGGTTTTCTGCTGAGTAATGATGGTGGATTTTGTTGTGATCCTCTTCAATTCCTGCAGCTTCCATCCGTCAGCAATGTCCAGGTTGAGCCAATTGTGGTGCAGATCGATCGGCTTGATCTGGTTCTCGAGGAGAATTTGGATGTCGATGCAGCTAGGAGTTCATGTAGGTAATGACGTCGATATACGTGTTTTAGTGATCAGCCTAGGCATATCTAGGGGCTCTTTTGACACTGTCCGTGCTTTACGGCATGAATTGATTTTTGCCTTGTGCTGCCTTTCAGTACTCCATCCTCATCCTCGGTGTCTACCAGCTCAGGATGGGGCAGTGGTTATGGATTCGCGGATAAGGTCAGTCGGGCGACTAAGGTCGCTGTTGTGTTCACTGTTAGCCTTGCAAACAATTTTTTTTTCTTTTTTTTTATTCTTTTTTGAATGCTTTTAGTTTTGAATTACTCTTTTCCTTCTTATAGTACTTTCATGGGGATCGTCTTACACCATGGAACATTGTAATGGAAAACGATTTGTAGAGAGTTAGATAATCAGAACATAGTTGTCTTTCTAGTTAGATAATCTCCATGGAATAATGATCTCATTAAAATTATGTGCATGGAATGTATTAGATAGCCGATGGAATGACATTGGAGGTTTCAACTGTCAACTTGCTAATAGAAACGCGTGGCGGCAGCAAAAAACAAGGAAGCGCTGCATGGTGAGTTCTTTCTTTCTTGAGATCGTTGGGCAGTGAGGTTTGAGCTAACATGTTGCGGGTCCATAAAACTCATAACAGCTATGAGCTCATGCAAATTGTATGGGTTCCAGTTACCACTTTCTGATGCTTCTCAAGCATCGGTATTCATGCATTTTTTTCTATCATTTCCATTTCTTTTTTAGGGCCTCACCGCTGGCATCCATCACCATACACAATTTACTTCTGTACACTACTAACGAGAATTGGCAGGTAGACTATTGCCCTTGAAACTTATCAATAACTGGAATTGTTACGTGTAACTCATTATGTAATCTTGTTATACTAGGCTGTTAATCTTAAGGAAGCACGTGACTTCTTCAGCAACAGTAAATATATTTATGTTTTTAAGGTAAACCAATTTCACTGTCGCGAAAATCCCCAGGTCTGTGACCTGAGCTATCTTAGATAGTACCTAACTGGTGATTCATAGTATCAAACAGAAATTGCAATGGGAATCTTTGTCCATTGACCTTCTTCCACATCCTGATATGTTTACGGAAGCCAATTTAGTACGAGCTCAGGAGGGAGCAAATCAAAGAGATGATGATGGGGCAAAACGCGTTTTCTTTGGCGGGGAGCGTTTCATTGAAGGCATATCAGGCGAAGCTTATGTATGGATAAAACTTCACAATTTTCTTGTGAAGGAATTCTACCACTCTATTAGTTGGGAATAAATTTATGGCAAACATCAGGTTTTGAGGCAGGTAAAATAACCATTCTACGTTGATGATTTCAGATTACTGTTAAGAGGACAGAACTAAACAGACCTCTGGGTCTTGAGGTTCAATTACATGTTACGGAGGCAGTTTGTCCTGCATTAAGTGAACCAGGTTACACTGGAGTTTTTTAAATATATCTTATCTTCAGTTATGTACCTTTAAATTGAAGCTGTGTTCTTTGATTATGTTGGCAGGACTACGTGCTTTGCTTCGGTTCTTAACGGGTTTCTATGTGTGCCTTAATAGAGCAGATATGGATTTAAATGCTCAACAGGTTAGCTCCAGCCACTCGTTTTATCTATACCATGATTTTATATTATACCTGTTGCTAAAAGGAATTCTGCAACACATCTTACAGCGATCAGTGGAGGCGGCTGGTCATTCCCTTGTATCCATGGTAGTGGATCACATTTTCTTATGCATAAAAGATGCCGGTTCGTCCTGTCCCACTAAATTGTTTGTTATATTTTGAAAATAAAGTTACCAATTTGACAATATCACAGATTCTTGAACTTGTGATGCCACAATTTTTTAACACTTTTTATGTGTTTGCAGAATACAAGCTGGAGTTGCTGATGCAGTCCCTTCATTTTTCTAGGGTGAGTATGCCATATTCTATTTCCACCAACTGATGATTCTTAATCCTCCTTATTCACATTGTTGCCTGAGCCTTCCTTTTTACCCAAATTAAGGTATGCGTGTAGTTTTGTTTCATTCCCTTAATGTTGCCATTCGCCTACATTCTTCCTCCATTTGCATGTATATCCATCCATCCCAAATAATAAATAGTAGATTCGTTTTTCCAGGGCGTAACAATTTTAGTTTTAATTTACATTGCCAGGCCAGTGTTTGCGATGGAGAGACTGCCAATAACTTGACAAAGTTATCCATCGGGGGGCTTTTTCTGAGGTCAGACCAATTACCTGACTTATATCTTAGATTGAGGGAGATCCTTTAGGCGACTTGGTTACTATTCTACACCTTTCTAGTCAAGAAAATACTTTAAGAAAACAACTTAACTATATTTTACGTAAGGTTTGGTTACTCATTGTCTTTTAGACTACTTCATGCTAACGGTGACAATGTAATCCACATTTTCTGTTATAGTGGAAGATATGTATGCAGCCATTTTACCTTTAATGGAATGAACCTAATATTCTTTTTAGCTGGAATTCTGAAAGGCCCTCATGCAAATCTAAGAAGAGCAACTGTTTCATGATTTTAGTCCCATCTCTTAAGATGAAAAGATACCGTTGACAAAAAAGGTAAATATGCTGCAGGGACACTTTTGCAAGGCCTCCATGTACCTTGGCTCAACCATCCATGCTCACTCCAGCAGATGATTCTCTGCATATCCCAGAATTTGGTGTGTTTTTTTAATAACACGAGCACATCTTAATTCTCCCATTTTACTGAAAAACATTAGCAAAATATCAATTTATAGACTCAACTTTGAGCCAACTTTCTATTTTATCATTAACTTAGTTTGTCATCAACTTTTATTTTTATTTTGATTTTGGCCAATCTTGAATTTTATCGCACGTAAGCCAAACAAACCTAAATAGACAATTTTCATTTATTAACTAAAAAAGAAAACAAAATACAAAAAATGGGAAATAATATTGAAACCTCTCATATGTTTTTTTATTTTAAAATTTTGATGGACAAATCAAGTGAATTGGAAGCTGAAGTTAGAAGATAATTGTTGTTGTTGTAAAAAAATACGCAAAATCGATGAGGGTCGGATACTGTTCTATTAGGGGTTGTTATTATGGGTAAAGTGGATTATGATGCAAATGAATGAGAGGTTGAAACTCTACTGTTATAGGACACCGGTCAAACTATATTAAGGCTTTGTTTGACTTTCGTTAGAAGAAATTCAAGGTTGGCTAAAATCAAAATGAAAATAAAAGTTAGCGACAAAATTATATAACAAAATAAGTTAGTATGACGGAACAAAAAGTTGACTTAGAGTTGATGCCATAAATATATATTTTGCCAAAAACATTTATTGATTTGCTAAGTAAGGTTTTGATGTTTTGAAGCCACAAACTTTTGTCCTCCAATATATCCTTTGGGTACACAAGAATGGCAGAGTAGCGCAGGCGTTCCCTTAGTGTGCTTGCATTCCCTTCAGGTCAATCCCTCACCTAAACCCCCATCTTTGGCATCAGAGACTGTCATTAATTGCCAGCCTCTTGAGGTATGTGAATAATGTGGATGCTGCTCACTCAGTAATTTGCTTCATATAGAGTTTTTTTTTTTTGATAAGTCATATAGAGTTGTATTGCTCTGACTGTTCTGTAACTTTCATTTTGATCAGCTATTTCTTCAGGAAGAATCCTGTCTGAGAATATTTTCCTTCTTGGCTGATGGTATTGTTGTTAGCCCGGGAGATATTCAAGCCGACTCTTCAGTAAATTCCTTATTTTTCACGCTAAACCAGTTGGATCTTACTGTTCCACTCGAGGTGCAAAAACAATGTACCTCTCGTGATAGAAATTGTGACATCAAAAGTCATTTCACTGGAGCAAAGCTTCTAATAAAAAACCTATCATTTTCTGAATCACCTTTTCTGAAACTACGGTTACTGAAATTGGAGAAAGACCCTGCTTGCTTTTGTCTCTGGCCTGACCAACCTGTTGATGCTAGCCAGAAAAAGTGGAGTGCTGAAGTATCCTTGTTGACTTTATCACTCGAATCACCTTCTGAGTTTAACGGAGTTGAGCAATTTAATGATAATACAGTAAATCAGTTTGAGTGTATTGTCATCAAAGATGCCAGCATTCAAGCAGCTATGCTTACCTCTGATGGGAAGCCTATAAAGGAGGTTCCTCCTCCAGGTGGAATCGTCAGAATAGGGGTTTCTTTTCAGCAGTATTTCTCCAACACTTCAGTGGAGCAGTTGTTCTTTGTTCTCGATCTCTATGCTTATGTTGGAAAAGTCGCTGATAAGATAGCGTTAGCCGGTAAGAAGAGCAGCTCTAAGACCGATAGGGATGTGGCTAATGCTGGAAGGCTGCTGGACAAGGTTCCTAGTGATACATCAGTGAGTTTAAGAGTAAGCTATCTGCAGCTTCGATTTCTGGAGTCTTCTTCATTGGTCACGGCGATCATACCCCTTGCGCAGTTCATTGGAGAAGACTTCTCCGTGAAAGTTTCTCATAGGACTCTAGGAGGTGCCATGGTTGTATCTTCCAATTTGAGATGGGAGAGAGTACAAGTTGATTGTGTGGATACTGGAATAAACATAGACTTAAAGAATCACTCAGGTTCAAGCGTGGACAATCATCGCCTGGGTAATGAAGATGATATTCCTCAACTGAAGGCTGTTCTGTGGACAAGCACCAAATACAACATTCAATCGAATGGCAGAAAAAGATCCCTGCCTTTCCTTGACTTAAGCATGGTACAAGTGATACCATTCAGCGAGCAAGATGCAGAGAGCCACAGATTAGATGTTTCAGCTTCCATTTCCGGTGTTCGTCTTAGCGGTGGGATGGCTTTTTCTGAATCGTTGTTGCATCGATTTGGAATCCTTGGGCCGGATGGTGGTCCTGGGGAGGGGCTTTTAAAGGGACTTGACAATCTCTCATCTGGTCCACTTGCAAAACTCTTTAAACCATCAGAGGTCGTCAAGTCTAATGTCAATGGTGGGGCAGATTTGTTTTTCTCTGAATTTTAGCTCTTTTATATCCTTCTTTCTGATATTATAATGTGCGCTGAAATTTCAGGAGATAACATGAATGATTACCCGAAGTTCACAAACCCTGATAATGTGGATGTACGCATAGATTTGAGAGACTGGCTATTTGCTCTGGAAGGTCCTATTGATATGTTGGAAAGGTGGCAAGATGATAACTGCAGAGATTCTGCGAGAGAGAAGAGGTGTTGGCATGCTAATTTTCATAGCTTTTGGGTCGAAGCTAGACGGAATCATGTGCAGGAATTGAAGGAGAAGGCAGATACGGCATCCAGACATCTTCTGGAGTCGGTTGTGGTAAGAACTGTTTATATGGCAATATTAATTCAGACCTGCTCAGCGTTTATTATCTGTTGGTAGTTCTATGATGCTTCATCAAGCTGTTACTTGCTTCTATTTTTTAGGTGGTACCTTAATGGAGACTCTAATGACCTCTGCATGACCCATTTTGGTATTCCATTGACCTTCTGCTTATATTTGCACTACAGATAGGTGTTGAAGGCTTGCAGGTTGTGAAGCCCCTTCTGCAGGGCGAAGCTCATTTGTCAAATGGAATAAAAGAAGATGTTTATTTGTCTGATGGGGTAAATTTTGAAGTGCGCATCATTGCTGTAGACAATGATGCGGACAACGATTCGGACAATGAAATGGACAAGTGGGCTTTTGAAAATATGAAGTTCTCTGTTAAGAACCCCGTAAGTATCTTAATCGACAGAATATGTTATCTTTCTTGCCAGAGCAGTCGCTTTGAACCATCCCCCTTCTTTTACTTTTTCCTGTTCTTGGTAGCCATGCATGCCTCTGACACATGGTGCTTACAGATTGAAGCCATTGTTACCAAAAATGAGCTGCAAAATCTTGCTTTGACGTGCAAATCTGAAGTTGATTCAATGGGACGAATCACTGCAGGCATTATTCGTTTGCTAAAACTGGAGGGATCTGTTGGCCAGGCAGCCATACACCAGCTCAGCAACCTAGGTAGTCTTCTCAAGATCTTCTCTGCCATAAGCCTTCCTTTTTCCTTAAGAACTTTATTGACGCTCTTGTTCATAGTCATGTATCATGAAGCTCTTCTTTGAAATTGGTGAAACTGTAGTTGATGGCCAAGTAGTTATTTCTGGAGTTGATTCTCGAGCATAATGATGTGCAGGAAGTCAGGGTCTGGAGAAGATCCTTACCCCCGATAGGCTGAGCTCTAGCAGGTTCAGTAGCCCCAGCAGTTTCAGCCTCCCGCCACCCCCAAATCTCATTGCTGAACCAGTTCATCTACATGCGAACTCCACCATGGCTTCCCTCGAGGAAACAATTTTGGACTCGCAGGCAAAATGCGCAGCTCTCATGAATGCATTGAGCGGTTTGGAAGCCACCCACGAGCACCTTCTCGATGCAGAACAGCTCGCCCAGAATCTCAAAAGCATGCAGAATCTGCTTAAGCAATTGCGAGTACAAATCTGATAGGTGGTGACCCGTCGCTGGCTGCATCCTTTTTGCTTCTCAGTTTTGACGAAAGAGGGAGAGAAATGTACAGCATACCGAGGCATTCTGTATAGATTAGCATACAAATTATATATGAGCGTGGGTACATGTATCAGCTTTACTGTGTAAGACCCAACGCTGATGTTGGATCTCATCCCTAAAGATTGCATAATGACTGCCATGGTGAGTGCTTTCAATGTAAGAATGCTGTGCAATATTTCGACTTAAACATGGCCGATATCTGATTCTGAAAATACAACACTTTCTCGAGTTTCTTTCTGTACAAGGTAAAAACAGCCTACGGAATCACCTGGCCTAAATTAGACAAGTTTGTTTTACAACTTGGTTAAAACAAAACGGAAGTCAAGCCAAATCAGGGGGGAATCAAACATGCCACTCTAATATAAAGTAACAGCTAGCCTGGATTCATGAAGCCACAACTGCGTCCCATCGCCAGATGGTGCCATCCTCGCAGCAACTTAATATTGTACTGTGAAATAGGAGGAAAAAAATTACTAGCTGTCAGGCATGAATGCAAGAGCTGAAAGTAAAAACAAGCAGTAAAATTTGACCAACCTTCCGTCAAATGACATGGCGGTTTGTCTGATTGGTGACTTCGACTGGGAATGAGACAGTCTAAAGGGCATAAAAACAGGAGGGAGATCTCAATCAACAAAGGAGTTGGCATTATTCTTATTTGACAAAAAATTGAGTGCGATAAAATTAGTGAGTTTCTCACTTAGCAATCAGGACAGGTGGACTACTCTGTAGTTCCCAGACAAAGATTTTTCCCTCCCTATTACCTAAATAAAATAAAAGCAGTGCAGAATTTTTAATTACTGTCTAGAGCAAGTGCAAAAATATGATCTATATGCCTGGTCTGTGCAAGGAGACTAGCATACCTATAGCAATTGACTGATAATGAAAGTCGCAAGAGAACTTGATGAACCAGATGTCACATTCTGGAACAGGATACTTCTGAAGGATATCAATTGTTCCCTATAAACATTACAGTATGAAAAGGCATAGTCGAGATTTGAGTTTCTTTCATTCTATGAATGTGAAGAGGTGCTTAAATTAGGAAACATCTCTCTCTCTCTCTCCCTCTCTCCCTTACCTCTCCAGGGGACTGTTCCTTCATTTTGGGTTCCCACAGCACTATCTCATTGTCGACGCTCTAAATCAGAGAAGGAATAAGCTTCAGTGACGTTAGGAAACCACAAATTAAGGTAATCAAAACTTCATGCCTTTCAAACCAACATCAGTTGGGAACATTTATAGATGCCTGCCTATTAACCCTGTCGATATTTCACCAAGAAGCCAGCTAATCTCGACTTCAAGTTCTAACCATGAAGAAATCAACCCTTTAACAGCATTTATTGCTAACGCAGGTGTGGATACTGCCTGAATTTAGAATTTTATGTTTCATGACACCATAAAGCATAGCATTGCGGACATATGAAACTGGTAGCACAAAATAATGGACACCCAATACAACATTGATCTGGCAATCTTTACCCACCTTTGACAAGATGAAATCTCCCAGCCACCTATTACAATCAACATAATTTGAATGAACTGAAGCGATGAAGACCTGAAAGATGAGACGAGTCAAGATATGATAACAGCCTTTTGTCACCTACTAGACTGAATCAAGAGGAGATGCTACTTACAGGGAACTGCACATATTTGGTGGGAAACTTTGAGGGTAAATCTGTCCATGTGAATGACTTCTCAACATATGTCCAAAACTCTGCAACAAGGGTAACAGATGGTTAAATCCAGCGAGCAGAAAACGAATTCATAACATCAATTAACGTGGAATCTAAAACAGGAGGAATATCAAATTGCCAAGCTGAGAACACAGGTTTCAATCACATCCGGAGAAACCAAAGCTCCTAGAAATCATTACCTTTCATAGACCAGATTTTAACTGTGTTATCCATACCGCAGCTTGCAATCTGATACATGTCTGAAGGGTGAAAGTCCTAAAACATTATCAGGAGATATTAGAATATCACCCAACTCCACAAGCATAATAAACTGGCTTCACAATTACAGCCAGGCAAGTTGCAACAGAAAAAACAATGCTTATGATGCATTTACCACACTTAATACTTCATTGCGATGCCCCCCGGCTCCAGCGAATATCAACACACAAATACCGGTCTCGACATTCCATAGCCTGACCGATTCATCCTAAAAGAATCAAATTCAAATTCAAAATCAGTCAAAATAAGAAGAGCACAGAAAAATCAGCCAGTGAATAGATTCCAATTACTTTGCTAGCAGAGATGATAAGTGACGGTTTCAGGGGTTGAGTCCTAATCTCATTAATAGAGTCTCCATGTCCTACAAGACTCTGCTCACACAAAGCAAAGATCAAAATGATAGTTAGGAGGGAACATTCTGTAAGATTCATGCAAAGGGGACTCTGGAAAACAGAAATGACAGCAAAACCTTGTGAATCTTCTCATTTCCGGCATCGATGACACGAATAATTCCATTGATTCCCCCGGCAACAGCAAAAGGGGTGCCGGCGACATTGCAAGCCCAGCTTACAGTGTAAAACGACTCATCCTTCTGATCTACATCCAAAAGGTTCCTTCTTCACGAGACCAGCAGATTATCAAGTAAAACATAATCTAAGAAAAACGGCATTCCTCACATCCTCGTCTATGTAAGACTGCAACACGGCAATGACCCCTCCTTCGAGGCACTGGTATACAGTAACCTAAACACACAAATATGGCAGAGTGAAGAAGCTAAAGAACCAGAGCAGCTGCATATTCCTCCAAAAAGAGAAGAAGAAAAGGGAGGATGGGGAGGAGAGGGAAGAGAAGTACGCGGTTGCCGCCGACGGTAGCAAAGACGTTGAAGTAGCGAGAATCGATGAAGTTGAAGACGACGGCGTAGAGAGGCCGCTTTCCCTCCTGAAGCCTATTGGTCACTCTGTACTCCTTCTTCTTCGACGAAGTCAGCGATCCGACCACAGCGTCACAACCCAGCGCCACCTTTGCCATCGCCATCGCCGCCTCCCACTCCCGACGATCGGCCGCGCCACCGCCGCCCGCGAGCTTCCTTCGGTGCCCTAACTTGTCCCCCCAAATTTGGCAGACCCGTGAGGCCCGTTAAAACAAAGCCCATATTTAGCCCAATTATTGTAGGCTTACATATAAGCCCATACAGTAACAGACCCAATTCCGAAAACACCCGTGTGATTTCTCTCTTGGTCTAAAATATCTTTCTTATCCATTTACAATCCGTTATACTTTCCCCCCAAACACCGGAGCAAAATGGCCGCACCCCTGCAACTCCATTTCTACCACCTCCTCCACCACCGTCACCACCGCCCTTCCCAGACGACTCCCCGCTGCACTGCCCCCTCCACCCCGGAACCAGAGCCGCAACCAGATCCTTCCCTCGCCGGCCCCTCCCCGGCGTCACTCTCCACCATCCCGTCCTCAGCCTTCCCCCTCGCCAAGCGACGGCCCTCCCTAATCGTCCGGCCGTCCGGCCCAACCCTCCCGGCCACCAGACCAGAGCCGCCAAACTTGGAGATCGGATGGAAGAGGACGAAGCCTATCCCCCTGGAGAAGCCCAAGGGATACGTGATAGCGGACTTCCTGGATAAGCTGCAGGGGCTGATGGAGAAGGAGTTTGGGACGAAGGAGCTGCTGGCAAAGGCGGGGGAGATAGTGGCGATGAGGGCGAAGGAGGAGGCGGAGGTGTTGAGGGAGAAGGGGGAGGTGGAGGAGAGGCTGATCACGGAGCTGCTGAGGGTGCTGAGGCTGCTGGAGATGGATTTCGTGATGGTTAAGGGGGCCGTCAAGGAGGAGACGGTGGCCGAGAGGGTCGAGCAGGCCAAGGCCAGGTGCCGCCAGGCCATCCTCGTCGCCAATTCCTTTTGAGAAAAATGTTCATTCACCTTTGCCCGATGAATTCCACGGCCTCCCCATCTCGAACTTCTCCTGTAATTTTTCACACCAAGCGAAACACCTAGGAAATAATAAAAAAGATTTACAATGTTTTAAGGGGCCTGACCATTTGAAGATAGATGGGCTACATCTTGGATGACGGCCCATTAGGGCACGCCATTCGACCGCGTCCCAAGGGTGATCGCGCCAAGTCTTCTCTAACGGTATTAGCCTGCTGTCCTTTGCTTTGCTTCCGAATTCCCTCCCTCCCTCTATCCACTCCCACCCTCAACTCCTCACTTTTCATCCCCTCAGTTCTTCGCTGCCTAACGAATCGCTGGTCGAAGGTGATTTAGTCACTCTTTAACGATTTGGGCTTGATCTCGAGAATCGTCAGCTAAGTATCGTCTTCGGTTGCTAGAACTCTTCTTTTGTTTTGTATTTTCCCGCGACAAAGAAGAGTTGGTTACTGGTCCGATGCGATCTTCCTTGGTTGTGATTCCTCGAAGGTGCTCTGATTGCTTTACTTGTTTCTAGTTTGTGGTTTGCAGTTGGGTCAAGGTTCGGGAAGTGCATTCGCTCACGCAAGGGGCGATTTCTCGGACGGAAAAGAAGGCCCGAGAGGATTAGGGTTTGGACATTTTTATGAGGTTTGTCTAGGGCCTAATCAAGGCGGTCGCCTCCCTCGATTAAGGCGAGAGGGGCGACCCGAAATCGCCTTTCTGGGTATCCGGGCGAGGCAAGGTCCAAAGGCGCTCGCCTTTTGTCGAAAGGCGTTGTATTGAAATTTGGACCTATTTGTAAGAAATCATAAATTTAAGGACTAAATTGAATTAGAAACTTTCGAGGTTCAGACAGCCAGCCCTCCGCCTCCTCTGCCTTTCCCTAAGACGACGCCTCCTCCCTCCTGGCGTCCTCTTTCCTCCATCCCCGCGTCTTCCCTCTTGACCACCAGGAAGTTTCTTACGCCGACAGCCGGCGTAAGCTCTGCCGCCCAGCTTCAGTAGCAGCAGTTGTCCTCTAATCTCCACTCATCCGCCGTCGAGAAGAAGGTAATCCGTCGCGGAGGAGATCCGCTCGTGTGAGTTAGAGCGATTTTCGTGATTGGGGAGTTTGGACAGAGTAGATTGATCCTCTCGTGTAATCGATCTGGGTGCAGGGAATTGAATTATCTTGACTTGATTTGATCTTGAACGTCTGTCTGTTTCAAAATTTTTAGGTCCCGCTTTACACATCCCATTTTCTTACGCAGACCGCCAGCGCCGAGTCCAGCGTCGGGTTTAGACGCCTTGGCACATCCAGGGGAAGGTACGAGGTTACTTGTTATTTGAACAAGTAAAAGTTATCCGCCGCCGGATAATCAGTGAAATCACCATTATTGTAGGCATTATTGTCATCGGTGAAAGGCTAGAAGATGGCATTATGAAAGGCATTATTCGGATGTTAAACTTGTCATTTTCGGATGATAATGACTTAGATTGAACTTTTTAATTGATCATTTCCTTTTGGACAACTTATTTGAACTTCTTTATGTCAATGCCTTTTGATATTTATGTCTAACATTACATTTATCGCCTTTGTTCAAAAGGCCAGCGTATTTCGCCTCGCTGGGGCGAGGCCTTGTTGCCTCGCGTCGCCTTCGCCTTTTACAACTATGGGCGTAATTTGAAGGAATACTTGGAAGAGAATTGTTTTGTGATTCTTTTGTGTGTATCCTGTTGGAATGACTCTTTGTTTTGGGTGTTACTTTCTGTGTCTTGTTCTAATGCTTTGATGTTAGAAGGATTTCTTTTTTTTTTTTTGTGGTTAAGGGGTTTATTTGGATACAATTTTGTTGAAGTTTTATGCATGAAAATAATCAGTATGGCGAGGATGCTCTCAAGGAAGGAATGGGAGGAGGTGGTGGAGCTGGCCATGACCCTTTTGATATTTTCCAGACTTTCTTTGGTGGTGGCCCATTCAGTGGTATGGTCGTATTTTTTATCTGAAATTACGTTGTAAAATACTTCGGTCGACGGTGGTTCTGAGAAGGACTTTGCTCAGGAGGTGGTGGAAGCAGTAGAAGCAGGAGACAGAGAAGGGGAGAAGATGTAATCCATCCCCTGTAAGTATCATTGGAAGTCATCTATAACGGGACATCCAAGAAGTTGGCACTGTCTCGCAACATCCAAGAAGTGTAAAGGGTTAGTGAAACAAGATGCTGGTGCTCTTGCGAATCCTCTGGTAATTGGTTGATGTTCCTTAATGTGTTGGTGACTTTTTATGCTTTGATTTGCAGAAAAGGGTCTAAAATCTGGGGCAGCGATCAAGTGTGCTGGTTGTCAGGGTTCAAGAATGAAAGTCTCAATCAGGCAGCTCGGTCCTTCCATGGTCCAGCAAATGCAGCACCCTTGTAACGACTGTAAGGGTACGGGAGAGATTATAAGCGCCAGGGATCGTTGCCCGCAGTGCAAGGGCGAGAAGGTTGTTCAGGAGAAAAGGTCTTGGAGGTTGTAGTTGAGAAGGGTATGCGAAACGGACAGAAGATAAAGTTCCCGGGGGAAGCCAATGAAGCCGTAAGAGCTATTTAGTTTATTTACTGATGAAACGGGTTTAAACTATCTGACACGGGGAATCGTAACATGTTGAATTATTCTCTTTGGCAGCCTGATACTATTACCGGGGACATCGTTCATAATACAACAGAAAGAGCACCCAAAGTTCAAGAGGAAGGGCGATGACTTGTTCTTGGAGCATACCTTGTCTCTGACAGTCACTTTGCAACTTCCAGTTCGTATTAACTCGCTTGGACGGTCGGCAGCTCCTTATCAAGTCGCAACCTGGAGAAGTCAGCAAGCCCGGTAAAAGGGCTTCTTCCCATTTGCTTTTTTGCTGTAATCTTATTTATAACACGAGACAAAATCCTCATCCACCATTTCTTGGACCGTGACAGACCAATTCAAAGGGATAAACGACGAGGGAATGCCGATACACCAGAGGTCATTCATGAAGGGAAAACTGTACTTGCACTTCGCTGTGGTGTTCCCGGATTCGATCAGTCCTGACCAATGCAAGGCTCTGAAGGGGAAACTCCCTTTCAAGCAGTCCATGCAGCTGACTGACATGGAGCTGGACGAGTGCGAGGAAACAACCCTCCACAATGTAAACATGGAGGAAGAGATGCGGCGCGAGAAGCATGCACGGGCACAGGAGGCCTACGATGAGGACGAGGACGAGGACGATGCCATGCAAGGCGGAGCTCAGAGAGTGCAGTGCGCGTAGCAGTAACTTCCCCTGACTGGTCCATACGTGATGCATATATATATATATATATATTGTATGTATACTTTCTGAATGGCGTTTTGTGGTTTTGTACTTGGAAGGCTTACGCCTGCATTCGGTGGAAAGCAATGTTATAAAAAGGGCTTTTGTTATTTTTGGATTGGAATAATAATAACCGAGCAGATAACAACATTATTCATGAAATGAAATTATGTATTGGAATTAAGCATTTAAACTTTGCCACTTAGGGGGGCACAAAGCCACAAAATCTATACAAATTATTGTCTATTTATTCTTGACAAGTTTTTTTTTTTCTTTTTTTCTTAAACGGCATTTATAAAAAATTCCAGAAAACAGGCGTGAGTTTCTGTTTTTCGAAGTTTAGTCCTAAGCAGCCAATTGCCCTCCCTCCCTCTCTCTCCCTCTCTTCGAGAAATTCTTGAGTATTCGTCGGATGGTAAGAATCCTGCTTGCCCAATTCTTGATCCTCGCTATTCTCGTATTATAAGCTTCGCCCAGCTCGAAATCCGACCAAAGTTTTGACCTTTATATTTTTCATTTTTAGTTTTTTATTAGTTGTCGCGATTTTCTGCCCTATCTGTTTCCCTGGGCAGATTGAGAAGTCCGGATCGCGTATGGGGTTTCTGCTGTTCGGGCATGATTCGCTGTGTTTTGTGTATATTCCTAGTGGATAATTGGAGTTTGCCCTAGTTCACGGGTACCCCTGTCAGTTTTGAATTCTGGAACGACTGTTGGGGTTGTGAGTTTAGAGGGGGTTTCTTGTTGTTTTGTGAAGCGGATCGATCAAGGTCGGGTTTGTGTGCCAGAAGTGATTTTGATCTGAGGGGTGGGGGGTATGAAATGCTTCAAACCTCGAGTTTTAAGGCCGAGTCAAAGTTCGCTGGATTTGCACGCGAGGTTTTAGGACTTCAGATAAACTGATTTGTGGGACCTCAATGGGCTGAAAAGGATTCACGGTTGGGATATGCTGTCATAGGGAGTGCATGGTTCTGTAACTCTCTTGGTTTTTCTTTTGCAAAGATGTAAGGATCTATTGCTAAATATGGTTCTCCTTTCCAATGTCTTAGCTATCATCTGTATGCAGCGGAGAAGATGTGCATTAAAGCCTCCTAGCTTTCCTTGAAGTTATAGTACTTTGTGGGGAGGTAACATTATCACTAACTTTGGCCTTTACTTTTCAAATTCTCCAATATGCATGCCTAACCTCCTGGCGTTGAGTAGTCTTTGCATGATGAATGCTGTAATTCCTATAATTTTTGTGTCATTTTTGCTTCCAGTTGATTTAAATCTCATGGGAGAAATAAAAGATGGAACGATCTCGGGATTCTTACCGAGCACCACAGCATTTATTGTACACTACCCGGGTTATCCGTCTAGTGCTTCACGTGCTGTGGAGACACTCGGCGGAAGTGAAGGGATTATGAAGGTATGGGCTATGACTGCTCGCTTCTTCAACCATGTCTTTCTATCGATCCAAAACACAGAAAGTGTCGTGTATTTCACTTTCTATAGGCTCGGAGCTCTGATTCAAACAAATTGGAGCTTCGATTCCGCCCTGAAGACCCCTTTTGCCATCCTGCTTTTGGGAAGCTTCATCACTGCAACAATTTCCTCTTAAAGATATATAGGAGAAGCGAGAGTTTTACTAATGCTAAAGCCACCCCATCACATAATGATGTCTCTAATCTCCGAATCGAACAGCCAGGAGAACAAGCACGAGATTCTGTCAGTTCTGTTACAGAAGATAAAACACGAATTTGTGCTAATATCACTGCCCATGTCCAGGAGGAATATCATTTTACTGGTTGAGAGAAGTTTTCCGATTTTTTTTTTCACTTGCAAATATATGGCAGTACATCTTTCTTGGATTTTGTATTTCTATCTACTTTCTGTCATACAGGAATGGCCGATTACCAGCACGTTGTAGCTGTTCATGCAGATATTGCCCGTAAAAAGAAGAGAAAAGGGAGAGAACCAGGCCAGCATTATTTCGGTAACATTTTTGTCTCTCATAAAACCTTCCTTTATATTTCCGACACTTATACTGCAATCGTTTTCTCTGGTATATAGAGAAGTATGGTCCCAGTAATTTTGGTTGTGATGATGTGATGATGCTAGTTCCGCCTCTTTTTTCCCCCAAGGATGCACCGACTACTGTAGTGTAAGATTTTCTTCGCCTCACAATACGATTGCATTGTTTTCTAGTTTTGTGGATTGTTTAGTAGAGATACTGCTGAGATTGGAAATGGAAGTCAACCTTTTCACTTCCCAATTCTTAAGAGATTGGCTGTTTTGCTGTTATCCTTCAATTTGTACGCCGATTTTGTTCACAAGAGTTGTGTGCAAATATGTCTGGTAGAATGAAGTATGAATAATGGCTTAAGACTCAAACCAATCATTCAAAGTGATAGCATTAGAATGGATGGTTCTACTTTGCTCAGATTAGTTCATGAGGATAAGAGATATTCGAGATAAGCCGTTGAGTTTGAGATATGATTTGTGGAGTATAGTGGTTTCATTTTCTTATTCTTTACAGGTTAAATTATCGACCAAGCATGTCAAGTTCAAGAAAGAAGCTGGACGGAGATGGCAAGCTGAATGAGGTAAATTGTATATTCTACGTGGCATACAATAATAAGCTTTCAAGATTGAGAAAATTGAAACCCTATACTTTGTGAAGATCAGATACCATAATGTTTATCGGGAATAAAGAGTTGATGTCGAGTGTTACCTATTTTACCCTTCAAATGATCAACTCCATGGATAAATTATCTTCTTTATAACTTCCCAGGTACTTGGGGAAAGGAGTTTGGCCCTGGACTTCAAAATTGAAGATATCCTTGAATTTTAACTTCTTTACATTATTTTTTTATACCTCCTTTTACCAGTAAGTTTTTTTACCAAAGCTTTGAAACAAAGGTTGGTCTATTGATTGTTTTATAGTGGCCATAACTCATTCACACAGATACCAAGCAAAGTAGCGTGGGAGGAGCACATGCCTCAAGGATCAGAAGACTGGGAGAAGCAAATGGCTTTGGCCAAATTATTTGAAAAACGGCCTATTTGGCCAAAAAGATCATTAAATGATAAATTATTAGCAATGGGATTCAACTTAGGGAGTCTTATGCCTAAGAGGTATTAACTACTGTTTCCGTTTCTGTTGTTTTCTTATACAGGAACTGACTATCTGTGGTTCATCAGATCTTGCAGGCTTCTCGTTAATGTAGCATACTACTTCAACAACGGTCCTTTTCTCAAATTCTGGATCAGGAAAGGCTATGATCCCCGCAAAGATCCAGAATCTCGCATGTGAGACTTGCACTTGGGAATGGCCCTTATGTAACTACGACAAATTGTGTGCATTATTTTGAGCATTGTTGGAATTTTTTGTTGTTTACTGTGGTATCATAATTAGGCTGGTAGATGAACTTAGAAAGGGCCAACTTGTTCACATGTATGAAACAATTGTTAGCGCCTCCAGTAGTCTGAAAACACTTTCAATGTAAATTCCTTTGGTTTGGTTTTACAGAATTTGGCCAGGTAAACTGGATCAAGTAATTATTATCATGCAATCTTCCTGACTTTGTAGTTTGTAGTATTTCTAACTGGAATAGTATATTAAGAGTATTCTGTTTCATATTTTGTGCATTATTATATTAATGTTGACATCTTGTCTACACTTACCGCAGGTATCAAGGGATTGACTTTCGAGTTCCTCAACAGCTTCAAAGTTACTGCGAGTCAGCAGAAACTAGCAAGTCGGTCTTCGCTTCATCTTTCAACTGTTGATTATCTATTCTTGGCTACATCGGTTAAATGATATAATTCTTGGACTGGGTCTTAACTTTAGTTTCCAAGTGCATGTGAAAAACATGCATTGTCTGGATTATTCAACCATACTATAGAAGATAAACACTTGTTTTTCATTACGTCGTTATCTTCAATTGTTCTCTCGGTATCTTCGTTCCCATCCTTCTGCATGCGAAAACTTTTGCACACTGTTCCTAGGGTAGTGATTGTTCTATTAATTTGATTAAGTCCCTCAAAATTCATTAATGCTGTGCAACTGTTGTTTATTCACCACATAAATGAATTTTTGAGGAATGATGTACAACCTCACTTCAAATTAGCTAGCATTTTTGTTGATGCTTGTAGGTCGGATTGTAGATGGGAAGACATATGTGCATTTCGTATTTTCCCACAAAAGTGTCATCTGTCCTTGCAATTATTTGAGCTCACTGATGATTATATTCAAGAAGAAATAAAAAATTCCCCATTGCAGCAGAGTTGTACTGTAAGTCTGTTTGGCTAGTTGCTGTGATAATTCTTTATCTATTGATATCGGATTGGATCGGCTGTAATTATTCAGATTTAGATGGTTTTCTGAGGAAATTTTGTATTAATGAAGAAAATTGCAAGAGAACTTTGCCTGGGACAGCCAACGAGAAAAATTGTATGCTGCAAAATCGGACATGTAGATGGACACTTAAATTACCAAAATAGTGGGGAAGACTTGATTAGTTTCTTACAAGTGTCTGACCAACAGTATCCGTATCACACTGTCCTTACATTCCTGCGAGGAGCAATGCATATATCATTCTCGTTTGCTTCCTCTCTCATGCTGTGGATATGTTATTTTGCAGTTTAAAAATGGGTGGTTCGTGGACCATGTTCTTGATCGCATTAGACAACGAGCCATGATGAGATTTTTGTCCATCTACCCTCAGCCAGGGGCAGAAGGATTGCTTAAACAAGCTTCCGAACGGTTTGAAAAATTAAAGAGGGTTCAGTTGCGTCATACCCCCTTGAGGCAACAAAAATTCCAACAGGATACAGAAGGTTAAAACCATCACTTGAAATTCTACTTTAGTGTCATTGTGTTTCCCATGATCTAATCAGGTATGAAAAAATTGAACGGGAAGGATGATCATTACATAGGGCTTGGATGATTTCTTGCCTGATAATTTTTCTTGTTGCCCCAATATTGGTTTTAGTGTTGCTGATGCTTTCAGACACTCAAGAGGAGGAGGAAGAAGAAGAAGATATCGAATCCGACAATGATATTGAGGGAGCAGAGGCTGCTGACGACGGGGAGGAAGAGATAGATGCAGACGATGTATTTGATCAGGTGGGTGAATACCAAAGCTCTTTTTATGATCCGAATCTGATGCATTGTGGCTTCTCAAATGTCAAGACTCGTGTTTCTTATTCCCTGCCATTACCCATGATAGGAGGCCGATGCTGGAGACCCTCTCGAGTTAAATTCGTGTATCCTTCTTATTTATTCGATTTGGTTCAACTGTGGCGGAACTTCAATTCAGAGTCCTTTGTCTGCGTCAATGCCTTTACTACATGATGAGATTAGACACAGGAGCGGACAGCATATCGAGAACATATCTGCAAGAGCTTTTTGGTAGCTTCCCAGGGACGAAGGGAGTCGGACAAGAACTCGACATGAAAAATCTGGAAGAAGTAGAAGGAGATGAAGAAGAAGATGGAGAGTATGAGATATACGAGCAAGACAGTGATGACAGCTATTCGGACGAGGACTGATGGGGGGAGGTGCTGCCTGCATCCTTTTTCGTCTTACTTTACATGAGAGTAGTTGACCAATCCAATTGTGCCTGCCTGTTATGATCTCCACCTACCATATTCATCCCTTTGCGGAGGCGTGACTTGTCTTCTGGAATCCTGAAGAAGAATAACGATTTCTTAGAAACTAAGTAAATAGGAATGAGTTCATAATATCATCATCCCTTGTGCTTTCTTTGCCCCTAAAGGACACGCCTTGTAGGTCGTTTCCCCCAGCCGACGAAGAAAACGACACCGCGACAGAACAACCTCGGGGTGAAAGTTTAAGCCCACTTGCGCGCGTGTATTTAATCCTCCCCTCCCTCAAGCCAATTTTGGACGATTGCCGCTGACATTTCCAGTTTCATTGCATCGGGACATTTTCCGTCGCTTTCTTTGATAAAACAATAAATACTACATGGAAATTAAATGGATCATCTAATGGGCCGATCACCGGACCCATTCGTGAATCGACGGTCACTATCCAAGCGCGTCAACGATGCAACCCCACCCCCCCCCCCCTCCTAAAAAAAGAACCATTTTCTAGCCACCGTTTCGCCAAATGGGTTGATACTTATCTCTTGGCGTGCCTTCAATGTCGATTCCACGCGTCGTCATCTTATTGGAGTAGACCCGTGAGGCTGACGGCATCTCCAGCTATAAATGGACCTCAATCTTCCCCCCCTCCTCTCCACCTCTCAATACAACGATTCTTCGTGTTGTGTGGATCTTCTTCCCCCTTTCTCTAATCCTCCTTCAAGGTAGTTCCGACTCTCCTCCGCCGATTCCGCTGTCGTCGCGATTGTCTTAACGATTCGTCTGTTTTATGTCTCGAGGTCATAAGTTTGATTAGGGTTTGGATTTGGATTGGGATTTGTTTTTCTGTATGAAATTTCTCTCGAATTGGTTTCGATAGTGCTAGATCCGCGGCTCCGAATCCTTTAGATCTATTAGCTCTGTTTCTGGGTTTGCGTCTGCTATTTCGCCACTGGATTTGGACATCGCTCCTGAAGTTGGCGATCCGTCCATAAGTGTGAAGTCTCGTTGTGATACGTAAGCGTTAATTTGATCTGGCGAGTTTTTGGTTATCTGTTTTGAGTTTTCGGTTGTGCGGTGATTCTTCAGGATTTATGCTCCGACCAATTTCTTCTTGTAGATCTGTGTATGTGTATCATGTTGATGTTTGGTTGGAAGGGGGCTGACCCGTTGTATTGGTAACAGATGCAGATTTTCGTGAAAACCCTCACCGGAAAGACCATCACCCTTGAGGTGGAGAGCTCCGACACCATTGACAATGTTAAGGCCAAGATCCAGGACAAGGAGGGAATCCCCCCAGATCAGCAGAGGCTCATCTTCGCAGGGAAGCAGCTGGAGGATGGCCGAACCCTCGCAGACTACAACATCCAGAAGGAGTCCACCCTCCACCTGGTGTTGAGGCTCAGGGGAGGCATGCAGATCTTTGTCAAGACCCTCACCGGGAAGACCATCACATTGGAGGTGGAGAGTTCTGATACCATCGACAACGTGAAGGCTAAGATCCAGGACAAGGAAGGCATTCCCCCAGATCAACAAAGGCTCATCTTTGCCGGGAAGCAGCTTGAGGATGGCCGCACCCTTGCCGACTACAACATCCAGAAGGAGTCCACCCTCCACTTGGTGCTTAGGTTGAGGGGAGGCATGCAGATCTTCGTCAAGACCCTTACCGGAAAGACCATCACCCTGGAGGTTGAGAGTTCGGATACCATCGACAACGTGAAGGCCAAGATCCAGGACAAGGAGGGCATCCCCCCGGACCAGCAGAGGCTGATCTTCGCTGGCAAGCAGCTCGAGGATGGGAGGACCCTTGCAGACTACAACATTCAGAAGGAGTCTACCCTCCATTTGGTCCTCCGTCTCAGGGGTGGGATGCAGATATTCGTGAAGACCCTTACTGGCAAGACGATCACCCTGGAAGTCGAGAGCTCAGACACCATCGACAACGTCAAGGCCAAGATCCAGGACAAGGAGGGTATCCCCCCGGACCAGCAGAGGCTGATCTTTGCCGGCAAGCAGCTAGAGGATGGGAGGACGCTCGCGGACTACAACATCCAGAAGGAGTCTACCCTGCACTTGGTCCTCCGCCTCAGGGGTGGAATGCAGATCTTTGTGAAGACGCTGACCGGGAAGACCATCACCCTGGAGGTGGAGAGCTCGGATACCATAGACAATGTCAAGGCCAAGATTCAAGACAAGGAAGGGATCCCACCGGACCAGCAGAGGTTGATCTTTGCTGGCAAGCAGCTGGAGGATGGCCGCACCCTCGCGGACTACAACATTCAAAAGGAATCGACTCTTCACCTTGTGCTCCGTCTCCGTGGTGGATTTTAAGTGGTTGAAGCGCCGGTGGTGTGTGGTCTTGGTGGCTCTGTTGCCTGGAACTTTGAATTTTTATTTCCCGTCTCGTGTGTATGGTAGTTGATCCTTAAGGGACGGACCCTGATGCGGTCTGTCTCCAATGGATTTGGTAATATTCCCCGTTTAAATTTAAACAATCTTTAAAGAGGAGCGTTACTTTAATTTCTTGGCAGCTTGCTATTGTTAAGCCTCTGTGAATATAAATAAAACCGGATAGTACGAGGATGTCTTAAGAGAGGCGGAGTCATGGTTGTCGGTAAAAGGGCTTAAATTGGGGGCCTTTTTTCTTATTTATATTTGGGTTGGGCTTTCTTTAAATTCCGGCCCAACATCGACGACTCCTTTTTTGTCTTTCGGCACAAAACATCGGGGGGGGGGGGAGACAAGAATCGGGACTTCTCCTTGTGAGTTCTTCTTCTTCTTTTGGTCTCCGTGGATTTACTGATTGGTTGATGATGATCGGTTGGGCATTTCAATTCCCAATTTCAATTCTCCTTGGGGGATGTCTCTGGGATTTTAGGTTTTAATCCCTTTCTTTGATTCTTTTTCCTTGTGCTTATGGGTGGTTTGGAGGTCGTTGATCCATGCGATTCTCTCTTTTTTATCATTCACTTGTTCGTTGGTCCGCCCGGGAATCGTTTTGTTTTCAGCAGCTAGAGCTACCTTCCTTTTCTTTTCTCTTCTTCTTTTTGAACTTCAAAGGTCGATCTTTTTGTTGTTGAGTTAATCTTCTCCTTGTTTTCTTTTTCATCCCAGCAGCGCAATGGTAGGAAAAGCCTAACGACTGTTCAGGGATTGAAGAAAGACTACAGCTATAACAAGATCCTCAAGGAACTCAAGAAAGAGTTCTGCTGCAATGGAACTGTCGTCCAGGACCCAGAACTAGGACGGGTTTGTTGTCTTGGTCTTGGCCCTCCCCTGCCCTGGCGTATGACTAAGATGTGATTCCTCTGTTAACCCTTGATAGGTAATTCAACTTCAAGGAGATCAGTGAAAGAATGGCTCGACCTTCCTCATCCAGGTTTCTTCATTGTCCAACCATCCATCCAAATTCCCTCAGATAGCTTAGCTTATTCTTGGTTTAGCATGTTCGATAGTTTTCAAACAGCATATCTTTGATATTAACAAAGCTGCTTTGTTATGATTATTATTTCTTTTTGTCGGTAAATTCTTGACGGCGTCCATACGATTCCCGTTTCGATCGCTTGCTGATGTCATGGAATCCCGCTGCTACTACCCTTAGGCTGGGATCGTGAAGAAGGAGCACATCAAGATTCACGGTTTCTGATCGTGGCACGGTCTCTCCATAACATCGTGGGGGAAGCGGCTGTCGTCCATCTGATGCTTTGTGTAGGGGGGGCTCCTATCTGTCGTGACTCCGTGAAACGGCCCCTTGCCGCAATACTTACTCCTTGTCATCTCTGGATGCGACTCCTTTATGTCATTAATGCATTTGTAGTTTGTCTCGAAACAGTTAAAAGAACCCTGCTCCTCTGCCCCAGCATGTGTTTTAGTTCCCCTGTTAACTATAATGTTGGTTCTTCCTTCAAACAAAGGCAGATCGTTTTAAAGAAAATTAAATCTTGGCATGTTGATACAATTAAATAAAAAAAAATGTCAGGAGAAAATAAAAAGGAAAGGTAGAAAGGAATGGCAACTTGATGGAGGGAAATCAAATCAAATCAAATCCTCCATGGTCCCCCCCTCCCCGCCCCACTCAATCACTAAGGAAAAGCGGGAAAGATATCTTGCAACAGTTGAAAGAATAGAAAAGGACAAGATGGAAAGGTCTTTTTCCTTTTTAATGTCATGTCATTGTCCCCAAAAGAGAGAAAATTAATTGGGGGGGGGGGGGGGTGAAAATTAATTGAATGCACTGCATGCATGCAAGAGTTTTGGTTCCGATTCCATGCATCACAACCCCCTCCCCAAAAAAAAAAAAAACTTTTACCCTCTTCTTCTGATCCAGATTTGGGCCTCTAGACAAAACCTCGGATCTTTTCCTTCTGTAAGAAACAAACAGATTAAATTTTCAAGTAAGACAGAGACGGAGAGAAAGAAAGGAGAAAAAAACTGTTTGGCAAATTTCTGGACCCACCTTCGATCCCTATCCTGTCGCCACGTTTGCCCTGCCCCTTCAAGAGGTGGGGGGGAAGATATTTTTATCAACTCTCACCTTTTTAGCTGCTGCTGGCTTCTTTGTTATTATATCGTCATCCTCACCATCTCCATCTCCTTCCTCCTCTTTTCTATCTTCAGACCCAACAAAAACAAATGGCTTTCTCGACCCTCGCCTCCTCCTCCACCACCACCACCACCACCTTCTTCGGCCGACGCTCTTCCTTCCTCCATGGCACTCCACTCCCTTCCTCCCTCCGCCTCCTCCCCCCCTCCAAGCCCTCCAACCTCTCCATCTCTGCCGTCGCCTCCTCCTCTCCTTACGACTTGTCCTCCTTTAAGTTCGACCCCATCAAGGAGTCCATCGTCTCCCGGGAGATGACCCGTCGTTACATGATGGACGTCATCTCCTATGCTGATACCGACGTCGTCGTCGTCGGCGCTGGCTCAGCCGGCCTCTCCTGCGCTTACGAGCTCTCCAAGAACCCCAACGTCAACATCGCCATCATTGAGCAGTCCGTTAGCCCCGGCGGCGGAGCCTGGCTCGGCGGCCAGCTCTTCTCTGCCATGGTACTCTTCCTCGCTCCCTCTCTTTCTGCCTGCTTGATTTCGCGTGCAGGGTTTCTGATTCCATGAGCCTTGACGTTAGGTTGTTCGGAAACCGGCTCACCTGTTCCTGAACGAGCTCGGGATCGACTATGACGAGCAGGACAACTACGTGGTCATCAAGCATGCCGCCCTCTTCACTTCCACCATCATGAGCAAGCTCCTGGCACGCCCCAATGTGAAGCTCTTCAACGCGGTGGCTGCCGAGGACCTGATCGTGAAGAACGGCAGGGTCGGGGGTGTGGTCACCAACTGGGCCCTCGTCTCCATGAACCACGACACCCAGTCCTGCATGGACCCCAACGTCATGGAGGCCAAGGTGGTCGTCAGCTCCTGCGGCCACGATGGACCCTTTGGCGCCACTGGCGTCAAGAGGCTGAAGAGCATCGGACTGATCGACAGCGTCCCTGGGATGAAGGCCCTGGACATGAACACCGCCGAGGACGCCATCGTTAGGCTGACCAGGGAGATCGTCCCTGGGATGATCGTGACTGGGATGGAGGTCGCCGAGATCGACGGCGCACCCAGAATGGTGACCAATCTAGCTTTTCTCGCTCGAATTCATCCCATCCTTCGGCATCTCAGCCGCACCTCATCTTTCTTTTATGCGACGTGCAGGGGCCGACCTTTGGGGCGATGATGATATCTGGGCAGAAGGCGGCACACCTGGCGCTGAAGGCCCTTGGTCTTCCTAATGCCCTTGACAACGTCGGGAACATCCACCCGGAGCTTGTCATGGCTGCAGCAGAATCCGCCGAGATTGCAGAGGCTTGAGGGAATATCAAAATGGGGCTGAGGAGTAGATGGGGATTGGACCGTAGCGTCGTTTCTTGTTCAATAAAGAGCAAAAGTTACACAACTTTTGCTCCGAGTAATGGATGAAGTAGCAATGGGGGGGGAAGTCTATGGTTGATGTTCTTCTCGGGCTCTTTTGTTCAAGTCGAACTACTTCCCAAGATACAACTGCAGCAGAAGGAAGCCTCCCCGAAATCATCGATATGATTCAAAACCCCTAAAACATCTTTTACGGGAAACTTTCATTCTCTCTTACACAAGGGGCAGTGGCTGCAGTGGTTTCAGAAAGGACTTAAAAAGAAAACCTTATCAAAATGGTTGAAATGAAAAAAATAGATGTTCCGACGGTGTGTACTCCCAGGATCAACGGGTATTCCTAAGCCTAACAGCTCTTCTTCGGGGCTCGTCTAGGGAGCCTCTGTCCTCTACTGGAAAAACGAAAGTTCATGCAGTCCTAAACCAGACTCAAATATTTTTGCCTAATTCAACCTTTTTCATCAGTCTAAAGGTGTGGTGAAAAATGGAGTCCAATATTCCAGCAACCTGCAAATCGTCAAGAGGTTAACCTACCCGGTTGATGAACAACTGCTATGAGTGATGATGATAGAAACTCACCGTGAAAACACCCCCTATGATGGCACATAGGCTCGTGAGGAAATGCGACAACGATTTGGGATTTTCGGTAATTAGGACCTGATGCCGAGATAGGAGTAAGCGAAAAAGCATGCACAGATCATTTTTAAAGTGAGAGAGGGGATTAATTCTCCGTCCTGACCTGCATGGGGGAGAGCTCGAAATGGAACTTCGCCACTGGAATGTGTAGCGTTTGCACCAAGCTACTGTGAGCCGTGTACTCGTATTCCTCAATCAGTTTGTGGTTTCCGCTGGTCAATACCTCTGTTTTTACAATCTGAAGATAGTGCTCTATCTGCAAAACAGATCACTTGATCAGCGGTATTCCGCAGTTTCCTGTATCACTGATCATGTTATTTCTAAAGCTCCGGTCAACTTGAGGAGAAAGCGACTCCCAAACCAGAGCAGTACATCTTCTGGCTAAAAGTTCTTCATTTCATCAAGGGCAAGCAAAACATGGGAGGAGCGAATCTTAGATCTCACTTACCGTCACATTCGCACCGACATCATGGTGATTAATGAAGGCTCGGCCATTGAGCCTATCGTGGCTTCCACCTATATAAGGTATCAGCCTCCTAGCATCGCTCAGAATCCTTGGGGAAATCTTCCGACCAAATGAAAAATGAGATATGACGTGTGACATATTCATCTGTGAAGTGTCGAAGGAATGGGCTCCTGAATGAGCTGAGATTATGAGGCTACCTGGAACCTGTGGAGGCAAAGGTAAAAAAAGATGAGGGTGTATTCTGCTTTGACATGAAATTTTAAACTGGGCAAGAAATGAAAAGAGTGAGGGGGTTATTGACTGGTAAGGCAACTAGCTGAAGTCTGTGACAAGTATATCCTCCAGGTTCGGAATTACCCTATTCTATTTTGCGAATCATTTTACCTTCTTCACACGCACAAATCCTTCAACTCTACAACCACCAGTCAGTGGGGCTGGTCTTTTTACAGCATTGGTTGAGTTGTCAGCAGGGGGACCGTGCTTTCCAGACTCAACAGGAATGGGTGCAACCAATGCTTCCATGGTCTGTGTGTAATCGGATTCACGCATTATATTGTGAGGGAGAGCCCCAACATATCACACACCCATCAGCCACACAAAAGTGATTTCTCTTACTAAAGCAAATGATACTAGGAATGCTCCAATACCTTGACCAAGGTTTCCGTGTCTCTGTCTCCATAGTAGGATTCATGCTCGTGGTGTCCATGATCCTCTCTGTCACCAATCAAGACAATCAACGTCATATACACGATACACCATAAGAAGTGCGCCGTATCACTTGAGTTGCTCGATGCCAAAGTCAATTCATCAACAAAAACTATAACACAGTAATGTAAGACAATGGGAACAAATGTAGCTCATAGCCAGAATAGCCGACTTCAAGTAGCTCTTTTGATGCAGGAGCATATTATTATTTTTAGATTTTTAATATTATGGGTATTTTAGGAATATCACATTAGCTTCCTTTTCTAGTATAAATAAGGCCTTAGGTTTTCTAAGGAGAACCATTGTTATTTTTACACTATTATCTGACTTTAAGAATTTCTTGAGGTTTTCTTACGAACCCTAGAATTGTCTTATCATTCCCTTTAACCTATTCGTTTTCTCCTCTTTTTTTCCTGTGATTTCTCCTATTTCCACTACGCTACTCCATCATCTTTTGGACCCATATTGGAAATAGATAAAGACCCCACTAGCTCATATATGGATATGAATGACTGAACAAAGAAAAATCAGAATGTTTGTGATCCCTGCCAAGGCCAATCTTACAGACATTTTATGTCATTATCTCTGTTTCGCCAAGACTGTACTTCTACTGTCATGATAACGACATATGCATGGAGGAAGAACTTCATAGAAAGATATGGAAGCGGAAAAAGAAAACAAGCCATTTACCTGACATCGCTTCCCTTACGGAAAATGCGAATCGACGGGTACCCTTGTATGTGATTTCTGAAATATCAAAATAGACAATTCATACGTGAAAAATCTAACAATTAATAGGAGGAAAAAATGCTCAAAAATCAAAGGTAACAAAAATCATGTAATATCTCCCTATTATAAATTGGTAATAGAGCCTAAAATACCTTCGACACAAATCACCAGAAACAGTGCAGTCAACCTTCCCCATAAGAATACGTCCATCAGTTTCTGGATCATATCTGAAAGCAAAAGCTCCATTTCAGGAATAACCTCATCAATTTCCGAACATACTGCAGTCTACAGAGGAAGCCAGAGTTGACACAAATGCAGCCAATTCTCTCCCCTTCTTTTTCTTGCAAGTTAGAAGTTACCTTTCTCTGATTATTTTAGCAGCTTTCTCCCACGATGGTTTCTAAAGCCAAAAAAGGGGAAAATCAGCACAAAATGACGTTTCAAAATTATGCATTCTTACACGTGAAAAACAATTCTGATTGTGTTGAAATAGAAGCTCAATTATCAGGCTGAAAAGAGAAATTTGATAAAAAAAACTGATGTAAATTACCAGGCGATTACTCCAGTAACACCAAGGAGCATAGAAATTCACAACCAGAATCGGGTACCTTCAATTTAAAGAAACAAATATGAGAGATCATAACATGAGGAGTATCTAAAACAAAAGGTGCCACAACAGGCTTCCGCATTTTACATCCTCTCTTGCATAAATCTTGAAAATGCATGGATGCAATTGGATACTCACTCATGGGAGACCATATCGAAGTTCTGGGAATTCAAAGTAAAAGAACCTTCCTCATGTTCTCCATCATCTACATCATCATGCTTAACAGCATGTCCAACTGATCCAGAATGAAATTCAGAGCCTGTAATCCTCAAGTCTGAATCAATCGAATACTTGCGGACAGTTTTTGTAATATTCAACCTGTTCTGCATGAAAGGAGCGACATATTAGGCTAATATAGCTACTACAATGTTGGTGACCTGGGTAAGCCATTTCAAAGGAATTTTAAATACAGAAAGAAAATGAACATTGCTCATATTAATCAAATAAGAATCCATTCTTTAAAATACGGTAATGAAAATTTCAGTAGGGGATGCTCACTGTTCCCAAAACATCGCTCACATCCACCGACGCGAATTCACATGAAAGTGAAGGAAAGCTGCAATGTTAAGGTTAGAAGAAAATTATCAATGAACATACATTTTCCATGTTTTAAGTGTCCCAAATATATACAACAAGAGAAAGAATTCAGCCAAATGAGTTCACCCATCAGCAACAGATAACTCGGGTTGTAACCTAATTCTAAGTGCATCGGATTTTCACCCTCCAAAAGTGTAAATTGCAGTCTCTCTAGATACAAGAATTTAATTCCAACATTGATTTGAGGAAAGATGCAAGCTAGACTCTTCTATACGATCTCAAAATTACCCTAAATGACCATTTTACTGGAATGTGAATGAAGCCACGTGCTCAGGTTAATCACTCAAAGAGGAAAGAATTGGACATTAGAAAAATCACAGAAATTATGTCTGTGACCAAGAAGCATGTACACAGATGATCTAACCATACTTGGCAACAGTGTATGATAATAACAAATACAAAGAGAGTATTACCTGAGATTGAAGTCTAGTCGTAAAAAGTCCCCATCCGAGCTCTTGTCAACTATGACTGAAGTAGAGGTGCTGACAGTCAAATAATTACTCAGCTCCTAAGGAATGGAATCAAGAGTCAGGATATTTTAAGCTAATAAGCAGAAATTTTTTAAAGAAAAAAATGCCGATTCACAGACGGAATAGAGTAATTTTATCTAAAGTAGTAGGATGGGCTCAATTCCATTTCTTCATCGAATCCATTCGATCCGACCTCCGTCAGGCAAACCAAACATGCTATGTAACAAGCCTCAAACCATAAGAACTGCCGGCCCTAATCTAATAACAACACCTACCCTCAGACTATGTGCTATTCGTTTCCAGTTTCCACGTACCATTCCGAATAAAAACATCATACAGAATGCGGCGACGATGGACAGTCCGGCGCCAGAGAGCGACGCCTCTGTCAAATCTCTTGGTATCTTCCTGCGGAAAAAACACGAAACAGAAACTACTATCAGATCCGTCACCGAAACGCGACTACTAAAAAGATCGATTGGAATCAACAGGAAAAAACACACACAGAGAGTCACCATCAGATCAGATTCGCAAAAAAAAAAGGAAGAAGAAATGGCGAGCGGGAACAACGGAAGGGGAGAAGCAGTCGCATCGATTGGAAAGGGACGCGTCCGACGAACCTGTAGAAATCGAGGGACTTGATGTTCCTGGTGGAAACCATGGCCACAACAGAAACGGCTTCGAATCGAAACGAAGGGGGAGAGGAAGATCGTCCCCACCTCCTAAACTGCCAGCCCCACGACGATTGCCTAATTATTTTATTCAAGTCTTTTGTCCCCTTCCACTTCCCTTCTACTTTTTCTGCGTTAAGTTAGTTAGTCTGGTAACTTACTTTTGAAAGATATATAAAATTATATTTGTGTCCTAGCGTTAATTTCATCAGCCGCATCTGGTATAGTGGTATCAAAGTACCCAGCCACGGTACCGACCGGGGTTCGATTCCCCGCCTTTTTTTCTTCTCGTGTCTCTGTTGTTTTTGCACCATTTCATGGACACCGCCTCGTGAAACGATATGTTCTTCTTTTTCTGCATATAAGACAGACAGTTGTGCATGGAGAGATCCTCCGGCAACTGCCTGTTTGTCTGCCATCCTGCCAAAGCTTTTATGGCGGATCAGTCTGTGGATTACTACTTCGAGGATACAACTTCCTTGGATCAGACAGACGACTTTGATGGCTCCAGTTATTCAGAATCGAGTCCTTCGTCACGGGGATCCAATGGGGAAGAAATCCTGCAAAGTGGGCATTTAGGAACCTCTGAATTCCGGTTCACCTCCTCACTGGGGTCGACCAACACTCGTGATATGATCATGTCCTATGCGAGGTCGGCGGTTCGGGAGCTTGTGGAAATGGCTCGGTGTGATGCCCCATTGTGGAAGCCATTGGAGGAGGAGCCCAACACTTCGAATCTCAACCTTGCAGAATACTACCGAGTTTTCTGTCCCATGGACCCAAACTTGGAGAATCCAAGGAAAAAGGCGCGGATGCGCCTGCCTTCCTATGCAGCCTCGAAAGAAACCTCCCGCATCAATATCTGCCCGGCTCGTCTCGCTGCTTCGTTCATGGATCTGGTGAGTTCATGAATCGATCTTCAGGTTTTCGGGATTCATTCCTTGTCACCGTTTATTTATCTGAAATATCAGAAGGAATGGTCAACAATCTTTGCAAGCATTGTGTCGGGGGCAGATATTCTTGCCGTAGTATCTCCTGGAACTCATGGAACTCTAGACGAAGCCACTTACTTAGTACGTCTCCGTAATAATTCAACAATCTCGCCCGCGAAATGTTTGAAGTTACTTACTATAGTACTTTGATGATCAAAACGGAGACGCGTTTCTGCAGATGACAGCCGAATTTCATCTCCCGACCACGATGGTTCAATCGGGGGCGAGTTCCTTCGTGAGGCACTGTAGGATGCTGGGTATGCACAGCTGGGCGATCACGGACTTTTCGGTAGAAAATCTATTCCCCAATGAGGTGTATACGTATCAAATAAGGCCATCGGGTTGTTTGATAGAGTCTATGCCCGGACGATCATCCAAGGTTCGATCATCAAACAGTAGTTCCTTTGTTGCTGGGATGTTGATACATAACTCATAGCATCTTTTCAGGTCACTGTTGTTCAACATTATAAAGAGGACAACGCCTCCCTGCATCATCTGTATGCCCCAATCGTAGCATCCGGTCATGCGTTCTGCGCAAAGAGGTGGATGCAGGCACTTACCAGAACTCTCGAATTCACGTCCCATCACAACACACCTCAATCGATCGCATTCAAAAGAGGTGTGTGGCCAAACATCTATCTGAAAAGGCTCATCAACTCGAACACGAGTTCATTAGCTGGCATGGCATTATGCAGATGGAGATTTATGCGAGTTTCAGAGGAAGGGCCTAATGAGGCTTTGCGAAAGAATGCTGAGGGCTTTCTTCGGAGAAGTGAATGGTTCAACAACAAACTCGTGGAGGCCGGTCCCGCTATGTGGAGGCAATCCTTTGGAGCTTATGATGAACAGGTGCGGCGTCCACATCCTGGGAAATGTCGAGGCCGATTCTTTGGCATTCTCAACCTCCGTATTCCTCCCGTTCCCCCCATTGAAAGTGTTTGAATTCCTTAGGGACTCAACCCGGCGCCACAAGGTGCATATTTTGTATCAACCTGATATTTCAATTTACCATACCGTTGTCCCACAATGCTATGAATGATGCCCACCCTTATTTGTAGTGGGATCCTCTTTCGAAAGAAGAGGATATGGAGGAAATCGCGGCCATGCCCACTGCCCGAGATGTCCGAAACAAGATCACCATCGTTAGGTCGAAGAATGTGTGTAGCAAATGTTCCTTGACTAATTTCCATGTGCTCGGATAAGAGATTTCAATTAGGTGGTGTTGATTCATGAAAATTTTCAGGGCGGCAAATCTCCATATTTCATCGAGAACAGCTTTTACACAGCAATGGAGTCTTACCTCGTTCGTGCAGGCATCCAACCCGATAGCATGGGCGACATCCTGCGTGGCAACAGCCCGGATGACGTCCTGATTCTCCCATCGGGATTCGCCATCCTCCCTTCCAAGCCACCTGTTGGCGATGAGCATGGCGAAGACAGAACACTCCTGACAATTGCAATCCAATCCAACCATGAAGGACGGACTCAATGGAATCCCGCTCCTAGGATCGACGAGTTAGAGTTTAATCTCCTAGTGATGTCAGAAACCATTCAGCGGATCGAGCGTGGCTTGGCAGCCAAAGAGAGAGCTGGCAGCAGAAGAGGTCGCTTGCACATAGGCTAAGCGTCCAAGTACTCCTGAGTCTTGTTGGTTATTGCATTCATCATCGACAATAAACAAATAAGCTAAGTAAGGAGCAAGCAAATCCAGTAGGATCAAACCCGTGTAACCAGTGCCGGATGATACTTTCTAGGCGAGAGGCTCTGAGACGGAGCACAACATCCCCACGGGCCCACACATGATCATATGAATTCCATTGAGTACTGTTGCTTCATCCATCTGGAAGGAGGTCGGAAAACGAACAATCATGGAAAGGAGGACCTGCAACCAGTGATTAGATAACTTAAAATCTGGTCGTAGATAGTGTCATGTCCAAAGAAAGACTTGTAATAACGTTCATTTGATGGAACACATCCATTTGTAAAAGGAAAATGAGAGGAGAGATGAAAAGAACAAAAGTAAACCTCACAGAGTTCGCCCAAAATGTGAAAGGGAATGTAGCAGGTAGGTCTGTTGCCATCTTCAGTCCACCTCACACCACTGATAATGCAATAGCAGGCTCACTAGTTAGACCCAAGTAATTAGATGCACGCTTCCTTACGCAGGCATCTGAGATTCTAGATCTCGCTACCTGGTGAAAGTTCGTCAATTCTGTCAACATAGGAAGGGGTGACCATGCCAAGAGCTGCACGAGCATTTGGCAAGCTTGTCTATGGAATTTCTAACAACACAGGAGTCTAGATTGCAATGACCTCTTATCTGTTTCCCCGCCAGATTTAACATCTCTCCTGCCTTGAGCCAAGGCGACTTCACTGCCAAGCCCAACGACAAAGTTAATGGAGGAAACCAGATATATTGGTAGATACTAGGACGACATATTCATGCAAGATCAAGCCTGTAATGGTTGAAACATGACTGAAGATGACGATGCTTCTAGCTAGAGAACGAAAACAAAAACACAAGTTTGAGGCTTCCTGAAACCTAGATTCTCGTGCAAGAGGAGTTCTCGACTCTCAACTTTGTGATTATTACCACCCTCACCATGCTGTCCAGTAGCCCAACATAACTGTAGAGCTAACTTGGTCTGGAAGTCTCCGAGTTAGCTGTAGGGTGATTATTACCACCTTACCATGCTGTCCTGTAGTGGACTCGTATCAAGCATGTGCTCCATGATTGAAGTCTCCAATGACGACAGGAGGCGGACTCGTTCTTCCAGCTTCAACTACAGAAGCCTCAGCTTCGCAACCAAGCTCTGGGCTAATCCGAGTCGTGTCCCCCTAGAGCCTCGAGAATCCAAGCTTCATTAGCCTGTTAGCAATAGGACCTGCCGCATTGGAACCATCTGTGTATTCCTAAATTTGACGTTAACACTACGTCATATTTTCTTCACTCTCCTGAGAGTTCTGGCCCTCGACAGACTACTGTTCGCAGGGACATCCCACTGTAATTCTTCTTCATTAGCCCATTCCTTTCATCCTCCAAGAGGATTCACGCTGTCAACACAACCGCTGCTGCTCGTCCGCACAATGTGAACTTGTTCAATAATGATGACATTGTTCTGATAACTCAGATTCATTACATCCCCCAAGAAACGACCTTTAGTCGAAGATTGACTATCAAAACTTTACTGATTAGGAAAAAACCCGTCGCAATCATGTTAAAAAGTTTAAAATGAGAAACACAGAAGCAAAGCAGGGGCTGCTGTTTGATCTGCCTATCTGTTCGACGCGACGAATGTTCTTCCGGGGTGTTAACGATGTCGTTTTCCTCTCCGACGACTCAGAAGGTAGTGAGTTTCAGAATGGGATTGATTTTGCACACAGTAGGCCCAAATTTGTGAAAAAACAAGAAATAAAGCAATATTTTTGCACAAATCACCTAAATAATTCACAACCAGACAACTCCCGAAGGTTGGCACGAAGACTGTTATTCTTCCGGCAGGGCCGCCGAGTCCCCTTTGGATTTATTGTTTGTTAGGAAACCGAGGGCGGTCACGACATCCCCAATCAGAGGTCGAGTGCTCACTTCCTCCTGGAGGCACATGGCAGCGACAGCGAGTGCTTGGCAGAGACCCTTCATCGGGTAGTTACCTTCCAGTGATGGGTCGGCCATTAATGTGAACTTCCTTCTGTCCTTGAACAGCGGTTGCGCCTAAAACGGCCAATGTTCATGCATTTTCTGACAACATGGCACCGTGCATGAGGATGACGATTATGTATTTACAGGACTTACCCAGGTCACCAAGTTCTGCTCCTCGGTTGGTCTCGAGTTGTCGATCACCCTCCTGCCTGTGATGATCTCCAGGAAGACTACTCCGAAACTGTACACGTCGCACTTGGTCGTCAATTGGCCTGTCATTGCATACTCTGGCGAGCAGTAACCGTAGGTGCCCATGACTCTCGTCGAGATATGGGTCTTGTCCCCGGTGGGTCCCAGCTTAGCTAGCCCAAAGTCGGAGAGCTTTGAATTGAAGTTTTCGTCAAGCAAGATGTTCGATGCCTTGAAGTCCCGATATATCACAGGAGGATCTGCCTTCTCGTGCAAGTACAAGAGCCCTTTTGCTGCACCCAAAGCGATCTTCATCCTGGTGTTCCAGTCCAGAGGTTTTCTCCCCGGGGGCAATTCTGTGATAAATGAATCGAAGCACGTCAACTCGCTTTCCACGCTTTGTTTCTGAACAAGTAATTGAGACTGATGAGATTCACCAACCGAGAAGGTGATCCTCTAAAGATCCATTAGCCATGAATTCGTACACCAGAATCCTCTGATCGCCATCACAGCAATATCCGACCAAATTGACGAGGTGTTGATGGTGAAGCAGACTTAAAATCAAGACCTCGATGAGGAATTCCCGATTGCCTTGGAAACCATTCCGATTGAGTTGTTTTACCGCAACAGTCTGCAAAAGAACAGAGAAGAAATTAATGATGATCAAAGAAACAGGAAAACGCGACCAAATCGGCTCCAAGACTGTTCCATCCGTTACTTGGTTTAAGCTCTCGAGGTGGCCTTTGTACACCCTGCCGAAACCGCCTTCGCCTATCAGGGATTCGGGGTTGAATTTTTTGGTAGCGGAGTTGAGTTCCTTCAACGTAAATATCTGCGCGGTGATACTCCCCTTCCCGAGTTTATTGATCTCCTCGGCAATGTACCTCCGCTTGCTACTATCTGCAATGACCAAACATCAAATCCTTTCCTGTCCGCACCCACAAATTCGCAATAATACGATGATTAACCACGAATTCCGCCTGTTACCCGATTTAAAGGAGAGGTTTGCGAAGGAGGCAAGCTTCTTCGTATCCTTATTAAACTCATGCATGTTCTTCTTCTTCAGGGATTTCCTGGACGAGACCTTGTCCTGAGAATCACAGCAATTGAAGCAATTCATCTTCGTCTCCCTTCGGTGACACCACGTGCCCCGCCGGACCGGACGCAATCACTATCAAAGGCGAGCCCACGATCCCAACACCCAGACTGGAGACACCAATCGGGAGGTTCAGAAGGAACAAGGAAAGCGAATAGGATTTGATGTGCCTGAATTTGGTGGGGTTTCCTTGTTGCATTCGACAAAAAGTCCTGAAGAGAGTTCTTGTCATTGGGGTCTTCCTATATTAAGGGGTTGTCGGAAAACCTGACGGGTACTCACTTTCGGTTTCGCTTGGCTGTGTCTCCATCTATCTTCATAAAAATAGGTTTTTTATGTTTGGAATTCCATCCCACCAATCGTGTCTATCGTGACATTCAGTCGTTAGGTATCCCCTCCACATCTCGCATATTCATATTCCTTTTGACAGCAACAGAGACAGAAAATATCAAATATATTTTTAATATGAGAACCAGGTTTTGATCCTTACGACAATGATGTTCTTCTAGCACGCGGTACTTCCTCGGATGCCCTCCCCAGTTTGTGCTTCCCGGGACACCAAGAGCTGATGCATTCCCAGATGTGGCCGTTTAACAACAGTCATCACCATTTGACGGAAGAATTTGCCTGCATACAGAACAAGGAACTTCCCATAAACAATTAACAAATCCAGAACAGGATTGTTCCAACAACATTCTCCAAAAGGAAATAGGCAAAATATACGATAATATCATAAACTATGCTCAAACTTTCTGTTTTGTCAAAATCTTTTTTGGCTATACGATATTATCACTATCTTTAGTGTTAGTAATTTTTTTTGTCAAATCTGTAATTTTTACTCTGAGGAAACCAAACACGGCCTTAATACTGTCTAACAGTTATCCTATAATAGTTGACTTTTAACCTCTCATTGCATCGTTTTGCAATCCAATTTATGCGTAGTAGTAACCTCACAATAAATCCATCATTCGTTCTTCATCGATTTTACAGATTCTTAACAGCATCAATAACTACAGTCCAACTTCGACTTCCAAATTACTTAATTTAATTATTAA
Organism: Melastoma dodecandrum; assembly: GCA_029817715.1. NCBI lineage: Eukaryota > Viridiplantae > Streptophyta > Magnoliopsida > Myrtales > Melastomataceae > Melastoma > Melastoma dodecandrum. The sequence goes on along the minus strand of JARUPY010000397.1, from coordinate 3,405,923 downwards.
AATTATATAATAAATAACACATGAAATTGTTTAATATTATTATCCATTTTTCACTTTTTTAGTCAATAATTGAAATTTAAAGATTAGGACATGTTTGGTTTTCTAATAGCCAAAAAAGATAGTGATAATATCGTATAGCCAAAAAAGATTTCGACAAAAACAGAAAGTTTGAGCATAGTTTATGATATTATCGTATATTTTGCCAAAGGAAATATTGTATTAGACTTGCTTGTAAATTAATAAAGATGTAAAAAAAAAAAAAAACCAAATTAATGGCGGATATTATAACCCAAGTTGGGCTTTTCTCTATTCCTCTTTGGGCCCATTCAGCCCACCAACGTGAACCCAACATCACTAGGCCCACCGATTCCGATCACGGCATACAAATGATAAACAAGCAATTACAGCTAACATTAGAGTACATTACACTACAACTTAGGCGTCTTAGCCAAATCGTTGGTGTATATGCAGATGTAACAGCGTTATCATCAATAAGCCTACGTACAAATTTCACAACTCACTCCTAATGCCTTTTTTCTTTTATTGCTACAAACCAAGCTCGGGAGCTGCAACCCGGCTCTGCGACAGACCGCCCGTGGGGGAAAGGAACTAATCACTTGGGGCAGCAACTAGGTGTTGCTCCCCTCCGGAGGAACTGGCCTTTGACTCTCCGGTAGGTGCTTGATGTACAGGTCGTGGACCAGCTCCACCCAGGTGTCTATGCGGTCCGCTGTCCAGTTGTCTGTCCTTATGGGAGGAAGGAATTTCACTGTGAGAGGAGTTGGGCGGATGTGTAGACTGCCCTTCTTCCAAGCACAGTGTGTCCCGGCGAAGATGATAGGGACGATGGGTCGCTTCGATTGCAGAGCTAGATGGATGAATCCCTGAAAGGGAAGGGGTAGAGATTAAGCAGGATGCAGCAAAGGAAACTGGGAGGCATCGAGTTGAATCAGAGAAGCACCTTCTTGAAAGGCAGTAGCCGGCCATTCTTCGACCGAGTTCCTTCGGGGAAAATTATCAAGGACAACTGGTTTCGCACCACCGCACGAGCTGCCTGCGAGTTGCGTGTTTTACATGTCGTGAATAATGCCGGGTAAATGAGTAATCTCCATGTTAAAGGGTGATGATAAAAAGCGCACACCTCCTTCAGGGACTGTACTGCCGCAACTGGGTTCGAACGATCAATACGAAGATGATTTGCCAGCACATACAGTTGTCCGAAAAGCGGATACCAGATAATCTACATTCATCAATCATTTTGCAATGTAATTAATGCTAAAAAAACACCACATGGAGCATTTCCACGCAGCATGTCTACCAAGCACGAGAGATAAATCTTAAGCCCAGTGGATACCGAGGGTGTCTTGTAAGAACCGACAAGCCACGGATAGTTTCTAGCAAAAGAATTACCTCTTTCTTCGCGATGCCAACAGTGCCAGTGGGAACTAACCACATGATTAGTATTACATCAATCGGGGAACAATGGTTGCAGATATAAATGGCTTTCTCCTGAGAATACTCCTTGCCTTCTATCTTTATGGGATTCCCCAGTATCCACATCTATGGAAGAAAAAGAAAATGAGAGAATTGAAAGATAAGCACGAAACATTCTCCAGAGCAGCCAAATCATGGAAATAACCAATAGATCAGCTAAGAATTGGCAGTTCAATCCTACTCAGATGCTCATAAAGCCACACAACAAAGACCTGCTGCCATGTGCATACAGTTAGTCACGGCTAAAACTTTCCCGGCAACTCGCTATGCAGAGTTTGGTGAAAAGGATTGATAAGCGCATATTGATATGGACAAGGAGAGTCTTTGCCTTTGTTGGGCCATCAGGCACCTTAAAACAAGTTCTGTCACAGAAGTAACCATCCGAAAATGATGTCACTACAAAAGGGGACACTTCAGCACCAGCAACTAATTCATCGCAGGAACGGCGGAAGCATCTGTTTTTAACTTACCAAAATTCTTCCAGAGACATGGCCGTAAATATTCCCCTGCCGGATCCTCTCGTACGGCCACGGAATGAGCAGGACCATTATTACCGCCCATACGAATGTCGTAACCATCATACACAAGAAACACGCCACTATCCTAATCCAAGACACCAACACAGCGAACCAACCATTGTCCTCGACATACACGTCTCTCCGCAGCTGACTCTCTGCGGCCTCCCTCACTTTCGCCACGAGCTTTGACGTCAGCTCCATGGTCTGCTCTGAGCTAGTGTATACATAACTCTCCAACTTGCGGTTCCTCAGGAAAGAACCGAACCCAAAACTATCCATACCGAAGAAAGCAGGAAAATCTCCAATCTCCAAGGCCGAGACTCTTCTATGCTGAAAATCACAAACCCAAAAAAAAAAAAAGAATGATTGTTAAACAAAACGATAAACAACCGACAGTCGATCAAAAAGCTCTGCTTCAGCTGAGGTCGCTCTCGCCATCAACTCCACAACAATGGCGAATCGCGACCATCAATCGGAATCAAAATCAGGATCCCACAACAACTAAACAAACAAACATCCAACCAACCAAACCCACATCACTTTCCTCCACCGACGACCCAAAAGACAACAAAAACAAGCTCCCCTTCTCTTTAAACGAAAAAGGAAAAGAAGAAGAAGACAGTAAACAAATTTCCAAACCGAACCATCTCAAAGGAGGAATCTTGCGGGTCGACGGAGAAAACCCAACTCGGGTTACAACGAATCGACTCACCTAAAACCATCCAACAAAAGTCTCCACCGGGGCGTTATGGCGTAAGAAAGAGAGAAGCAATGGCTGCTGTGAAGCTATAAGCCGACACGTGAATAAAAAAAGCCCACCTTTGTTTTTCCTCCTCCGTGAATCCAAACTCCACAGCCACTCGATTTCCACACACAAAAGACAGAAAAGGATCGATTGGTCGGATTGCCGGACGATATAAAGTTAAAAAAAAAAAAGGAGGAAAAGGTTTTAGCTATTCCTCCTCCTATTTTCCCTCATCAGAAGACTGGCGGGTAGAAGATTGGAGAGAATTCGCAGTCCATACACACACACGCCCGGATTCCGGTCCTTCTCCTTCCTCACCCTCTTTCTTACAAGTTCTTCCTACGAGGATTACGACAACAATTCCGAGGTCGTTGTCCGAGAGAGAGTCTGCCTAACATCCATTATTTTTTTATTTGATTTAATGATTGGTGGGGGTGTTCTTTACATTAGTCCTGAAGGACAAGCAACAACGAGAGAAGGCAAAATGGAATAGGGAAAGGTTTTAGAGTAATATTCGTTTTGGGGTAAGGGGAATAATGTCCGACAAAATCACAAAGGGAGCAAATTGAGGCAAACTCAACAGCCAATCACAAGCATTTCACTTTATTTTTGTTCGGGTCTTCTGCGATGAAAAATGTCAAGATATAATAGGAATAAAAAAATGTTCAATGTTATCGCCAATGCTTTTAAATAAGAAGTGTAAAGAACGGGAACAGAAATATACCAACAAAAACACTTATTTTCATTTCTGGAGAAAAAATATATGAAAGTTTTTCAGATTCTTTGAATAATTGTCGTGTATTTATTACAAGAGACTAACCTCATATTTATACTAGCACTTGATCATATCCTAACAGTAACCACTAACGCAATCGCTACCATAAGCGCTACCATCACCGCTAGACACATTTTGCACATGCTTTATTAAAACTAAATGCACACTTAATATATTTTGATTAAGTCTTGATAGAACTTTGACCGGAAATTGGCCAAATCTTAGAATTTCGACTGAAAATTAGTTAAGTCCGGAACTTCGACTGAAAATTGGTTAAGTCTGGAACTTCGACTGAAATTTGGCTAAGTCTGGAACTTCGGCTGAAATTTGACTAAGTTTGGAACTTTGACTGAAAACCATTGTTTCGACAAAGACTTAGTCGGAGTTCGACTGAAACCTTTCATTCGACCCAGACTTAATCAAATTTCAACCAAAACTTTTCTGCGACCAATACTTAGTCAAAGTTCGACTGAAACATTTCCTTCGACTAAGACTTAGTCAAATTTCGACTGAACTTCACGGTGATGCTTCGACTATCAACCAGATCAATTCGTTCTTTGTCAATTCAGTGAGTTTTATCAACATTATAACCCAAAATGGCTTTACAGGAGGATTGTAAGAGTGATGGAGGATTTTATTTCCCACAAATATAGTTGGGTCGTTTAATGTTATTCCCGGTGTGGTCGTGTCTAAAATGGAAATGAGTTGATTACAAAAGAAAAAGAAAAAAGAAAATCCCTCTTGATATTATTATGGGCTCTAGCCCACGGTCGCCCGGGATTCTGCCCAGTGAAAGCCCATATACCCAATAAATAAAGGCCCACTATAAAACTTCACGGGCTCGGCCCTTGGTCGTGAGCAACGTGAATATCTTGGATGCTTTTGAACGTCCGTGCATGTAAAATAGGATGTATTTCACACGTAGGTTCGTGTTCATTCATATTGTAGTGGGAGCGACGAGTTTGGAATCCGAACATATTTATTCGATTTGACAAATTCTAAAGTATATTTTATACGAACATGATTCGGGGTGTAGAATTATCAAGTTTCATGAGTTGATGGGGGAAGTGATGATCTCTGCCACCACGTTCTCCTCACTTGCCGTTTCCCCAAAAGGAAAGGTCAAACATCTAGATACAATAAAAACCAGGTCAACTAAACGACATGCTAACTTAGCTAGTTCCCTCCATCCATCTGTTCTCCGGCTGCAGCTCCTACGACGTGTTTGGTATCCAGATCAGGGAAAGGGAATGAAATGGAAGACGGAATCGGTTGGGATGAAAACCTCCCGGCAGCTTCATTTTCGGAAGGGATGCCATTCCGTTCCCTTTGTCGTTCCATTCCATTCTCCTTCCCAATCGGGATACCAAACACCCCCTTAGGCTTCCACGGCATCCAGAGGATCAGGGTGTGGCCTAACCGAAAACTCTCCTGTGTGAATTGTGATCTCCAAAGGAGACCGAAAACTTTTCTTATTACTATCCTGTCTGTACAAGGATTTTGTATGTTGGTATGTTAGCTCCTTGGAGGGGTCAGACCTCGGAGATGCTGGTGAGAGCGGGACTCCAAGACCGCTGGGGAACGCTCATGCGGAGGAGATGAGACATGACCTGATGTACCGACACCCTGTCCTCAGCGTCCAACTTGTTCAACAGCTCCTCCAGCTGCTTCTTGCTCGTCTTTAACTTCACCTCCGCTCCCGTCTTCATCCTCCCACTAACCTTGATTCGCCCTGTCACATCCACATCTTCGTCGTCGTACTTGTTCCTAGCAAACGTGGAACCCCAATCGTCTCCACCCCACTGCATCCCCGACTCGTGCCTGAAGCAGTTTCCCATTTTCCAGAAAAAAAGAAGAAATAGTAGGGAACTGAAAGGTTCTCGCTAATGGAGGATTTAATGTAGAGGGGAGAGGAGAAAAATTAGGGGAGGGTTTATATAAGTTAAATAACAGGGATGATTGAAGTTTGAAGTTTGGTTGTATTGGGGGGGAGATCAGGTGGGAAAGCACAAGAAAATTGGGAATCTTTTGGACTATGCGGTTTAAAAGTATAACCCCAGGTCGGTGTGATAGAGAGGTTTCATTGGGAATTCAGCTCCAAAGTCACTGTCATCTCTCCCCGTGGCGATTCAGATCGAATTGTCGATTTAAGAGGATCCTGTCAATGGCTTCACCATGTTCGATTTTGCAGCCGTATGCGTGCATTTATCTGGGGAGGTTCCGGGCAAAACTGACATGAATGCGGAAAGGGTTAAGATGAGTTGTTTGGCCTCCCGTTTTGACGTGCTACATCCCCAAGCACCATGTGAGCAGATACGTATGCATATCAGAATATTCATACTGCAGCTAATAAGGTCTAAGTTTTTTCCTGACAAGTCGGATAACTTAGTTCATCTCATGTGACTGCCGTTACTGGAGGATTTCGACTTTTGTGGTAGTTATAGTTGGGGATCAACTTGTTTGGCGTGCTTGTATAGGCAATTATATAGAGCATCAGACAAGCATTCATCACTGGTGACGGGTTGTTTAGTGTTGCTACAGACGTGGGTGTGGGATAGATTTCCTCATTTGTCTCCCCTTAGACACCAGAGCAAGCAAAGGGAGGGAATACCTTTAACATATCGATGGGGTGCAGATTTAGACACGAAAACTATCGCCACGCATGTTTTATCAGTGATTAGAGAAGCATTGAACATACATAATCCTCAGCAGGTTCTTTCCTTCGACTTTATGTTATTTCAAGTTCTTGATTGTCGAATTTTGGTTAGTTGGTTATGTTGGGTTGTTTTTCAGGTTGTTTGGCATTCATATACGGATGAGATACGCGCCAGATTACCTGATTACTGCTTCAACAAAGCTGGCAAGCACGTGTACTGCTCATTTGCTTCTCCGTGGTGGAATGACACTTTCCAGACAGACTCATTCGCCAGTTTGGAGACGAGCAACTAATACCCGGTTCCTGCGATACCGAAGCACGCCTCCATTGGATTGACATGCGGGGAAAGCAGTTCGACAATTGGATGCACATTCACGCCAAGTACATCGAGTTATGGCATCATCACCGAGGTAGCCACATTGTTCCTTTGCGTTGGGAACAGAGCGAGGACTACATTACATAGTACATGCGTCACTCTCTTCCTTTGCTATCACACACAAGTATCATGTTGAGCATAGTGGTAAGTACAATAACTATTATCTTCGTTAATGTAAAAATTATTGTATAGATATAATTTCTTCGTAGATGCAACGAATGGCCAAGATTTCTACTCCAAAAGAGGTGACCCTCGAAATTACAGCACATTGCTGGTATTTCTCGCAAAGGCCATAGCTTCTTAAGAGAGTTTACCCCGATGCGTTTGTATGGACGGGGTGAAGGGCTACAGGAGGAGGTCGAGTTTCAAGAAAAGCCAGCGAAACAAGCACAACAGGTTGAGCAAGAGGAAGAGGAGGAGCAGGAGGACGAGGAGCAGGAGGACGAGGAAGATCGGGTTGACATGTTTGATACTGATAAGTTTATTATGCAGTCGCAGGAGGATGAGGGTGCTTGATCCAACTCCCGTGGATGCCTTTCGAACTCCATTAACACATGCCTATACGTCATCCACTCCCGTGGCTCCAAGGAAGACCAGGAACCATCGACCATCCGTACGTGATGCAGATAACTCGCAGATTTCTCAGCTCACACAAATGGTCTCTCGGAGGTTTGGGCGCTTCTACTCACGCAAAAGCAGGCGAAGACATTAGATAGATTACTTTGTATCACTTACGGTTGTTAACAATCATAGTACTCTAGTATTTGATGTGAACTTTTGAGAAAGACTTGGTTGAATTTGTTAAATTGCGTCATGAGTTCTTGAGTTATGTGTATTTGCATTACAGGTGGGATATCATAATTTTAATTTAATTTAATTTTTATCCCAAGGGAGTTGGCCTTTGTAAGGCCGAGTTCGCCGCATTAGTTAGGGAATTTCCAAACTTGCGACTTTATTTGGCGAAATAGTTTCGGCACTAACGTTATTTTGGAACAAAACTCCTAAAAGTAGTACCTTTTCCTTGTTCGTCCTTGACCAGGAGTTGCGAGGCCTTCCCTTACAAGAAAATCCTTCACCCGAGTGTTCCTGATTGCCTTCGAGATGGTTCGTCCGGCTTAGATCCGCCTTGCTGACGACCATCTTCCAGGGTGTTCTCATGTATTAGGCCCTTCCTCGAGCCTTCGACCGTCGCGAGGCAGTCGTCTTGAATGGCCTTCTTCTTTACCACGGGCAGAACACCACTTAACTGCCCGAAATAGTATCTATGACCATCACTGTATTCTGGATATGGGCTGGTGAGGTTGCCCTTTGTATCACTTACCTTCTCAGCGCGGACATTGATGTACTTCTCAAGGTCCATCATAACTGTAATACCTCAAATAGGTCATGGATTACAAATACTTAAAAAAGGGAACAATACAATTGCCTAAAATTCGTTGTGGATGGAGTTTACATAGATACAAACGGCGTAAGAAAAGAATACACCAGCAAACAAAGAAAAGCTGCCGCTACCCTAACATGTTTCGCAGCGAGATTGAACGTTTAGCCATCTCGCAGGATAATTCCCACCCTTTCCCTATACCTACTCTCATTGGGCTAGCTCCAGCATACAGAGGAATTTATTCACAGGCGATGTCCTTCTTCAACGGGCCATCCTATTCCTCTCAGACGTTCCATCCATCTCAGCTCCCACAGTTGCAAGCCTCGAATCCAATTCAACTTTCTGTGTGCCAACTGCGCAGGACTGAATACAAAAGAATGGATAAATAGGATGAGTGCAGGGCTTGTCCAGAAGCCTATCATGCAGCCACCTAATCCCCGCACGCCAGCAAACACAGCCAGTTCTCGAAATTTCCCAGAAAACAAAACGAGGCAGAAACGCCAACTTACTCGAAGGCATGTGCAGACTAGACCGGCCTCATCTCCCGTAACTGCAGCCACAGTTGGCATCCCCATCATAACGATTCCAAAGCCTGCCTGAAGCCACAAGTCGTGCCCACCGATGATGGCTGCAAAAGAGAAAAGAAACAACGAATGACCATGCAGACATGCCAACTCCAGGAAAAGCATCAGTTGGCTGCAGTTGCGGCAGCTGCTGCTCAAAATGCAACCTGCCAGGAAGTAAACACCAATTGCCGCGGGAGCCAATGCTGACTTTGAAACAAGCATAATCGCAGCAGCAGTGACGACCACAAAACTGACGCAGCGACATCAAGGGACAGTGGGAAACCAGACTTTACCTTTCTTTGGGAAGACTGCGGTGGCACGGCAACAGGGCCCATCCGGTTTCCTGCAGAAATAAAAGCTTTAAGTGATGACTGCGAGAGATTTATGTCTTTCCTTCCGGCAAGCAAGGAAGTCCAGCTTACTGTCGCACGAAATGTCGAAACTTCATGTTGCGTAAATCCTGCAATCAGCACACTCTCACTCTAATGGATTCTGCCATCAAGGGAGATTTGGTCCTGTGCTACTGCGAATCCTGCAAGAAAGGAATAAGCCAGAAGCAACAAGTTTACTATTGTACAGAGTGCAAATATGGAGCGCATCTGGAATGTATGGCTGTGGAGGACTACCCAGACCCAGAAAGACTCCTTGAAGAAATCATAAATTCTCAAGCAGAAACAGAAGTATTAGTAAATAAATTAAAGCAGAAAGTAAACTCATTGTTGAAGCCGCTACAAGCAGTGGCTGGAAGGCAGTCTAACATATTGGATTCGCAATCCATGTTCCAAGACACATTGAAAGCGAAAACTTAGGGTCACATATCAACATATCAGACTGCAAGGGGGAAGCCCGGCCTAAAACCAAACCCAAAGGGCTGGGCTAGATCTGAACCAAATTCAGCCCGAACAAAAGAAAAAGGGCCAAAAATAAAAGCCTAAAACAAGCCCAAACCCAAAACCAAATGTACCTTGCCTCGACAGAATTCTGATTCCCGACAAAAATCCCACATTGGCAGCACACCCACCTGCAGCACACCAAGGATGATTACAGGCTGCAGACTGAAAGGCCCCCTGCCCCCCTCAGCTCCTGGAGGATGGCGGCAGCACACCCTGGACGCGGCATGCGCGTCCATAGGACAATATTCCCTAACGGTTTGTGCCAAGAAAGAGACAAAAAGGAATTTCAGGATAACCGGGTGAGGGAAGAGGGGATAAAGAGCAAAATTACCTAGAGAGCACATGTGGGGGGAGGAAGCATTCATTCTGCTTTTCTCTCTGGATTCCCAAAAAATTTCGGAGGGGGGAAAATCGTTTCTTCTTCTGAGGGGGGGATATTCATCTGGATTCGGAGGAGGAGCCATTTTCTTTTCTTTGGGGCTTCTTCGGAGGAAAACTTGATTCGGGGGAGGAGGGCTTGGAGGAAAGCACCCTGCCGCCGGCTGTCTTCACCACCAGGAATCCTACAGCAAACTTAAGCCAAGGTAAGAACAACTAAAACTTAACAGGAACTCCCTCCGTCGCCAACCCAAACAACAAAGAGCGTGTCATACCTCAGAATGCTAGGATTTCAGCTCCCGTCTCCTCAGATGCAGTGGCGACGGTTTCGGCTTCATCGGCTGTTCATTTGTCACAATGGCATCCTTCTGCAACAACGATGGAGACAAGCCCCTCCCTCTAGATAATCCAGCAGGCTTCGACCACCTGTGGAGAACAGTCCCTAGGCTCCTCGCAGACGCACATCAGCGTCGTGGGGAGCCCTCCTTTCGTTTTGATATGCTACTTTCCTTGTGCAGATCACAAGACTAGAAGCAGACATCCCAAGGCGACTCCTCCTCCGACTTCAGCAACCACAAACGCTTTGGCTGTTCTTCCAGTAACGGCTACCGGCTCTCCACCATCCTGGAGCACCCACTTTCGTAGGATACCTCAGATGCTACCTCAGTTCCCGTAGCAACGAGCTTCATACCAGCGGCTCCAAGGTGGCCTCTCCTTCAACCTCAGCTCCAAGACAGGACCCTTTCCAGAATCGAAGGCCGATGATGGAGAACTCATCTCCTCCCCTCGACTCCCAGAAGTCCCCACAGCAACTAGCGCCCCAAGATGGTCTTCCCACTTCGCCAACATCAGTGACCCGAGCCAACCCCTCCTGCAGCCGCACCAGTCCTCTTGCAGCGACCCACCAACATACAAGGGCAGCCACTCCAGCAACTCCGGCGAACCCTCCAACGACGACCAAACCAACACAGGCTCAGCCACAGCCTGTCCCCGGTGACCTCGAACCCCAGCAGATCCCCAAGCTTGGTCCCATAGCGGCCCCTCCCCACTGCAGCAATCAATCGGCGGCCAAACTCAACTTCCCAGGATCTGTAGCGGCCAACCCACGACAGCCTCGACAACCTCCCTCACCAAGCCCGCCTCCGCCACTTCTGTTCTCGCCAAGCCCACTGTTGCCACTTCAACTTTTACCCATCCTTGCTGCAGAAGCCTTCGCCTTCGTCCATCAGCACCCACACCAGTAGCAGCCGTCGCCGCCGTAACAACAGCCGTGGACAACCCGACTGTAGCGACAACCCTTCCAAACCCCCATACCCATCTTCAGCCGCTTCTACCGCGAGGGAATCGGTGGCTCATGCGCCATGAACATTGACGGCTGCAACGGACTCGCCTGCCTCGACCTGATCCTCCTGCGATGGCGCTTCGGCAACCGATCTTTTGGATCTGACCATGGCAGCAACAACCCACCTAGGTTCGGCAGAGATGGACCCCCGCTCCCTCCGACATTCTCTCCCGACGATCGCGTCTTCAGGTCCAGCAGTGGACTCCGTCCTCCTTCCCGGCATCGGCAAATCACAGTCACCACGGCGCCTCCATACCCCGGCTCCTCTTCGCCCGTCCCAGACCTGCTGGCACATCCTGACCCCTCTTGCATCGTCGCCGCTCGCTTCGTCCTTCAAGGAACCAATTCCGGCTACGGGACCATGGGTAACTCCGATCCCTTATCTCTTCGTTGACGAAGTCTTCAAACTTCCACAGGACGCCACAGATTGCTAGGAGTTTTCGAAGTTTTTCTTTCTTCAGCCCATGTGGAGTCCAGATGTCCAGAGGTAAAAGAAACAAGGCTCTTTCCTGTCCAGCCCATTTAGGATTCTGATATTTCAAAGTCACAGCGGATGGGCTCCGGCTATTGAGCTGCGAAACATTCAGAAAAAACACAATCGAAACTCGAGCATCTCGAGGAATCGCGACCCCACTCAACCGATTCATACGGTAAGACATGTCTTACTAATTTAATTCAATTGAATTTGAATTTGCCCGATATTATTGGCTTGGCATTTATTTCTTCCTCTACTTTCCATGTAAACACCGAGGAATTTACTACCAAGGAATGTCATCCTTCGACGGCGCGGACGATCGACATCAACGAGCTCACAATGCCACGTAAGTATCGCTCTTACCTCGTAAAGTCCTAATCATTGCTTTCGATTTTAAATTAGGACTTTCTGACTACTTCTTTATTTTTCTTTGCATGTACATCGAGCATTGAATCCCGAAGATCAACTCCAACATCTCGAAGATTAACTCGAAGGCGCGTGTATCAAACCGCGTGGATCCACCTCGTGTCAACGGATGTTCTTGGAATCTGCAGGTGAACAGAATGGAGAGAGTAGAAAGAAGAAGAGATGGGAGGAACATGGGCCATGTGTGGGCTTCGTTAGTTAAGAAGGCTTGTAAATAGAATTTGTGTTCAAGCCCATTATCTATAATGATATATATGTAACTAGTTACAGTTTGGAGTTTTCTAACAGAAATAACAGAAGTAGTTCCTCTGTTCTTCATCTTCCAGAAGTCCCCTCTATAACTGCTTCTCCAGTGGTGTGTTTATTGCTTCCGCCAGGGTCGTCGGACTTGCTGGCACGGTATCAGAGCAACAGGAAGACAAGAATGGGAGATCTGACTCGCGACAAAGCATTTGTGGAGTTGGATCCTTCCTCGCCCTTCTTTGTAAGTCCGGCTGATAGTCAAATGGCAGTACTAGTTACGCCTGAGTTAGTAGAAGGTAATTACATGGCCTGGATTAGGATGTTCTTGGTTGCACCGTCGATTCGCAACAAAATTGGTTTTGTGGATGGTTCGATTATTAAACCAGCCGAGAGTGATCCGTTATTTGTTGCTTGGAAGAGGTGCGATGTTTTAGTTAGAACCTGGATATACAAGTCAGTCTCGGTTTCGATTGCTGCTACAGCTTTCTTTCTAGAATCGGCGAAAGAGATATGGGAGGAGTTGAAAGAAAGGTTCGCGGAACCTGATGACTCTAGAATCTGCCAACTGCAAATGCAGTTTCATAATCTAGTTCAAGGTTTAAATCCTGTAGCAACGTATTATAGTGAGTTGCTAACGATCTTAAGAGAAATCAAGTTGTTTAGACCCTTACCTCAATGCTTATGCAATGGTTGTAAATGTGATTGGGCAAGGATTTCGGCTGCACAGCATTAAAAGGATATGCTTTTCAAGTTTTTGAATGGACTAAATGAGGAGTTTGCTGGGTTGAGATCACAAATCCTAATGAGGAAACCTTTTCCCACTCTTGGTGAAGCATATAACATACTACAGCGGGAAGAAATGTAGAAGGGACTCGAGAAGAGTATGCATCACACAGCTGAAGGTTTGGCCATGACAGTAAATTCAGACAGATTTCAATCTGTGGACAGAAGAAGAGGAAAATTTGATGTGGTTTGTGATCACTGTGGAAGAAGAGGGCATATGAAGGAGAAGTGCTATCAACTAATTGGGTTTCCTACTGGATTTTCTGGTGGCAATAGAGGTGGATGAGGCAGAGGAACACGCTTTGTTTCAACTAGAAGAGTTAATCAACTCAATGTGGCAGAACAGACTAAACAACATGAGGGCTTAGTGATGGCTTCTGAGTTGGGTCTTTCAAAGCAGCAGGTTCAGAAATTAATGGCCATTCTTAAAGAAGATCAGTCTGGTGTCTTGGGTGAATCGTCTACTTCCTCTGTTTCTCTTCTTGAAAATCAAGCAGGCAAGAATTCTTTGGTTCGAGCGCTTTCTGCTCATAATAAAACTTTCGTTTCTAAACTTTGGATTGTGGACACAGGTGTTACAGACCATATAGTGGCGATTTGTCTTTGCTGTTTAAAAATACAGCTTCCCAATAATTCTTTTGTTTTAGCCACACATACTGGTCTGTGTCATTTGAATAAGCACTTATGTTTACAAAATGTCTTGTTCGTTCCAAATTTCAAGTTCAATCTTATTTCAGCTAGCAAACTTGCTTTGCACAGCAAGGTTTGTTTGATATTTCTTAAAGAATTTTGCTTTATCCAGTACTTGCAAAGCTCGATGATGATTGGATTGGCTAAGCAAAAAGATGGGCTCTATGTGATGGAAGAGATGAAGGGTCACTACAAACAGAGTACCGATGATCCTACAGACTGTTGCTTGTCATTTTCCAGTCATAAGAGCATTAGTAATAGTGTTTCTTCAAATCATGTATTCTTAGAAAAATTTGTTCTGTGGCATTCAAGGCTTGGTCATGCATCAATAGAAAAGATGAGAATGTTTCCATTTCTTTCATTTCGGATAATGTTTGTACTTCTTGTCATGAATCAAAACAAAGACGATTGTCTTTTCCATTAAGTTCCTCTACTAGTTCAACACCTTTCGAATTGATACACTGTGACATTTGGGGTCCATATTCTCATGAAGCTATAGGAGGTTTTAGATATTTTTTGACCATAGTGGATGATTATACTAGAGGCACTTGGCTTTATCTCATGCGTTATAAATCTGAAGCACAAGGGTATCTGAAACAATTTCATATGTTTGTTAAAACTCAATTTGGTGGAGTAGTGAAAGTAGTAAGGACAGATAGTGGCTCAGAATTTTTCCTAAAAGACTTTTACAATGAGCATGGTATTCTGCATCAAGTAACCTGTGTTGAAACCCCTCGGCAGAATGGGATTGTTGAAAGGAAGCATCAACACCTTCTTCAAGTAGCACGTGCTTTAATGTTTCAGGCTAAGATGCCTCTTCAATTTTGGGGTTATGCTGTTCTTACTGCTACCTATATCATTAATAGACTTCCTTCTAAATGTTTGAAATTTCAGACACCTTATGAGGTGCTTTTTAGGCAGAGGCCTCTGTTTCATAGTATGAGGGTTTGCTTTGCTAGTATATTGTCACAAAACAGAAAGAAATTTGATAAAAGAGCTATACGATGTGTTTTTGTTGGTTACCCACTTCATGTAAAAGGTTACTTTCTTTATAACCTTGAAACACAGCAAGTCTTCATATCCAGGGATGTGATGTTCTATGAATCAGTTTTTCCTTTTCATGACATCTCTCAAACTCAGTCAACAGATCCTTTTATGAAATCTATTTCTGAAACTTCTGGTTTTTCACAGGTTTTAATTCCCACTTTACATGATTCTGTTTCTGCATTACATGATCATTTAGATCCTTCTTCTACTTTCTCTCCTCAATCTGCATCTCCTTCTCATGAAACCACAAGTCAACCTATTCTAAGGAGAAGTACTAGAAATAGGACAATACCTTCATATCTTCAACAGTACCATCATGGCCTTTCTTTGAGCATAGCTGATCCACTCTCATCACAGCTTCCCAGGTCAGGTTCTTCTAATCCCTTGCCTGCTTATCCCATTGATTCTTTCATTGCTTATTCACAGCTTTCTCCTTTCTATAAATCTTTTGTTTTGAATTTAGAAACGCATGTTGAGCCTCAGACATATAGGCAAGTAAAAATGTCCCCACAGTGGGTGGAGGCTATGAATGCTGAACTTTCTGCTTTGGAGGATAATCAGACTTGGGAGTTAGTTCATTTGCCAGAGGGTAAGCAAGCTAGTGGTTGCAAATGGATGTATAAAATCAAATTACATGCTGATGGCACTGTTGAAAGGTATAAGGCACGGTTTGTGGCAAAAGGATACACACAGCAAGAGGGCTTAGATTATCAAGAGACTTTTAGTCCCGTGGCCAAACACACCTCGGTACGCATGTTCTTTGCTGTGGCTGCTGCAAAAGGTTGGTGCTTGCGACAATTGGACATACATAATGCATTTCTAAATGGCGATTTGTTGGAGGAAGTGTATATGGAGGTGCCACCTGGTTTGATGATTAAGGGGGAGATTGCGGATTCATCATCAAACATGCCTGTAGTATGCAAGTTGAAGAGGTCCTTATATGGCCTCATACAGGCCTCAAGGCAGTAGAACTGTAAGCTTACAGAATGCTTACTGGCAGGAGGATTTAGTCAATCAAAGGTGGAGTATTCTTTGTTTACTAAAGAGAGTAGACAAGGATTTTTTGCTATACTTGTTTATGTTGATGATATAGCAATAGTAGGGTCGAATGAACAGGTAATTGACAGCTTGCAAAGCCACCTTGAGAGCTATTTTAAAGTAAGAAACCTAGGTGATCTGAAATACTTTCTGGGATTGGAAATTGCGAGGTCACATAAATGTATCTTTCTTTCCAAGAGGGCTTATACACTTCGGCTTTTAGAAGATATGGGGAAGTTAGCTGTCAAACCTAGTATGGTACCAATGCAGCCAAATATGAAGTTGGTACATGGTGATGAGTCAGGAGCTGTTGATGTTACTTCTTATAGACAATTGATTGGTAAATTGATTTACTTAGGCATTACTAGGCCTGATATAGCTTTCTCTGTGCACTTATTAGCACAGTTTATGGATTCTCCAACTTAGAGACACTGGGATGTAGCATGTGGAGTTCTGAGATATCTTAAGGCTACTCCAGGACAAGGTGTTTTGTTCTCAAGCAATTCGGAGCTAAAATTGGTGGCATATACAGACAGTGATTGGGGAGGTTGCTTGGAGACGAGGAGATCAACTACAGGGTTTTGTGTTTTTCTGGGAGAATAATTAGTAAGCTGGAAATCTAAGAAGCAGTCCACTGTTTCCAGGTCATCCACTGAAGCAGAGTATAGGGCAGTGGCTGCAACAACTGCAGAAATTGTTTGGCTCGTTTCTTTACTCAAAGACTTTGGAGTTGCAACAGCAGAACCTATTCAGCTTCATTGTGATAACAAATCTGCTATATACTTGAGTAAAAATCCAGTTTTACATGAGAGGACGAAGCATCTAGAGATTGATTTGCATTTTGTCCGTGAAAAGGTGGCAGAGGGACAGATTCAAGTTATACATTTGCCTACGCATCTGCGAGTCGTTGATTTGTTGACTAAAGCCTTACATCCGTCGAGATTTCAATTTCTTGTTGGCAAGATGGGATTGCTGGATATTTACAAGTCCCATCTTGAGGGGGAGTGTCAACGAATGTTCTTAGAATCTGCAGGTGAACAGAATGGAGAGAGTAGAAAGAAGAAGAGATGGGAGGAACATGGGCCATGTGTGGGCTTCGTTAGTTAAGAAGGCTTGTAAATAGAATTTGTGTTCAAGCCCATTATCTATAATGATATATATATAACTAGTTACAGTTTGGAGTTTTCTAACAGAAATAACAGAAGTAGTTCCTCTGTTCTTCATCTTCCAGAAGTCCCCTCTGTAACTGCTTCTCCGGTGGTGTGTTTGTTGCTTCCGGCAGAGTCGTCGGACTTGCTCGCACCTCGGCCTAAAAAACCGTGGGCTCGAAGGCTTAAAGCGGCCGCAACCTCAATCAAAGGTACAAAGGGGAGGTGCGGGCCTCCCCGAAATTTTCTTTAAGCCCACTTGTAACGGATTGCGGGCCCAAGTGTATAGGCCTGCAATCACCACCCTTCCACGCCCTTTTGATCTAAATAATTGTTTGTAATTGCGCGTATGCTTAAGCTTTAGGTTTTACGTCGCATGCTTGGTTTTAATCAAACAAACCTAAATTCGGGTCCAACGCCCTTTAAAAAGTTGATAAGAGTCCAGCCTACTCCCGGATCGTGCCCAACACCCGTCAATCAAAAGTTAAACATTTTTGGACAAATCGCCACCATTTTCGCATGTTTTAAAATACAAAGGTTAGTAAATATGAATTCCTGAACCCAAACTCTGATTTTTTCGACTTAAAATCACATTTTTAACTAAGTCGGTGGCGACTCCGAACAATTTTACCAAAGCTAAACCCTACCCTTTTTTCGGAGCCATTTAGGATGAGGTGACGGCAAACCGAGCCGTTCCTTGGGCCATCCTAAAAATTCACGAGCAAGGTCTTACGTAGCCTTTCGCTCGCCACCTTCAGGGAATTGGAGATGGCTGGCGAAACGTCCCGCAGACCCGTTCGCGAATCAAGGGAAGGCCCAACCCGGGTCCCTTTCTGCAGCGTCCGGCGTTCGAGCCGTGACGCCGACCGGACTGGGCCTCGGGGGAGCGGGCCCGGATCTTCGGGTTGCCCGAACGGCCTCGCGCGTGCTAGGCCGGAGGGCACGCTTACACTAACACATTAAACAGAGACTAAAATATGCCGGCCGAATTTCTAAACTCTATGCAAACAAAACAGCACGTTCATGTCACTCAAAACAAACTGGACAAATAACACGAAGGAACAAAGAAGTAACTAACTACAAGTAATGAAGTGATTGATCCACTCGCAGAAGGTGGTTCCACCAAAGCTAGCAGTAGACAACATCAACTCCTACCTGAAAACAGGTAAAAACTGCCAATAGCACAAGATAAATCTACCTTATGTCAGCAACATGGACCTTAGACGATCACAAACTCTGGAAAGTTTTGAGTTTTTATATAAGCATAATCAGACAAGAAGCTGAACTCTCAAGGGTGGGGAGTAAAAAATGGATATTTTTTAAGGGGACAATTTCCACTAACTGGGTCACCCAATTTTCAGGGACTAAACAGAAAACGTCGTGTGTGCAGCTGTAGAACAGAACCCAATGTGATATCCTAGAAATAAAAGGCACACAGTATCTTTGTCAGTCAAATGCAATAAGGTCCAAGAAGCTTTTGTTAACCAAATGTTTAGATATGTACAACTGGAACCAATCATTCCTTACCATGGAAAGAGGTACTTATTGAAGTTGAGTTTGCCATAAGTAGGCAAGAGTGATCCCAAGAAAACGATTAGAAATCCCACCAATCCCAGCCTCCGTGGCATCGATGGTACTAGCTGACGGCGAATTATTAGTAGCACTTAAACTACTGCCTGTGGCTACGCTATTTGTAAAGCCAATGGAGTTGGAACTTGAGCTGAGAGCTGTATTTCCATGGAGTTTCTCAACATAGCGCTCCACTTGTCAAATTCTTCCTCTTGAACTTCACCAACCATGGATATTAGGGGAAGTCTCAGCCTCTGAGCAGCTTCAGCGACCACAAGACGATGCTCAAGAGTCTCATATACCTGGATTCAGAGATGCAAGAAAACAAATCATGAGATAAACAAATAAGAATGAGATGAGGACGTGATCTAACGGGTCCGTAGATAATTACTAAATGGGATACCAGAGGATTTAACGTTTTGAATGCCATAACAAAGTTACCTTCAGCTACACTCATATAAGCTACTAAACTTGCACATCAACACTGAAACCATGCCTCATGTCATGGAACAATGCAGTAAAATGTAGAAACACCTGAGGGGAGTTCTTAAGCCCAAGCGGTGGATATAGGCACTGAACATCACGAATCCCACTAAGATTAGCAGCTGAAGCAGGCAGCATGCTGATACTCTTCGACCATGGCTATGGCCTCACAATACATTGCCTGCATTTAATCCACCAGTAACTAATAATTCACTATCAAATGCATCAAATCAAAATCACGACCTGAAACGCACCACAATCAATCCAATCATCATTCAAGTTATTTTTCAGCAAATCCGCTGAGACTCTCACCATCCAGGCACCTCAACCTCTCCTGCGACATCTCCTCAGTCGCCCGCGAAACACGCAGAAACAACAAATCGCCAAATTGCCTCATAAATAGCGACACCGTAACCGAAATCTCGGACAGGAATCAGTTAAAAAGAGGAGGTTACGAGATGGAGGTCGAGGTAAGCAGGTCTGGCGAGGATAGATCCATCGGGAGCCAAGCAACGGCGCTCGAGCTGATCGATGACCCGGTTGACATCCGCCGGCACATTGCAAGCCCGCCACCATTTGCTTCTCCGATGCCGCCTTCGCAAGGACTGTCCGGATCGCAACCGGCAGTTCAGCAAAAGAACCTTCGGCTTCCAACTCCAACCGACGGATTCCGGAAGGACATGAAAATTTCCTGCGAAATTCGAATTCCTTTCGGCAGAATGGACTCGCCGAGTTCTTGGGTGGGCCTGTTTTGGGCTTTTTATTGGGCCTATCAGTTTCTAAAAGATAACAAAATTCCTTGACCTGCCAAGCAAGCAAAAACAAAATCTTAAACTTGGGATTCTCCAACCTCTCCTTCCTATTAGTTACCATATTTATATGTATATATATATATAAAGCAGTTCATTTCTTCTCCATTTGGGACTCCGATCGCCAGACGCCGCCTCCGCGAAATCCGCACGCAACCGTTTTCCGTTTGGGCGTCTTCGTCGCTGGCGAAATCCTAATTCCGATTCTTCGTTTGCAGATCGAAGCGATGTCGAAGAGCTCCTTCAAGTTGGAACACCCCCTCGGTCTGTCGCCTAACCCCCCCTTAATTCGATTCCCGCGATTATGATCTGGTTTTTATTTTCATTTCCTGGATTGTTAATCGGAATATGCTTTCGGTCGCGCTGACGATTTCTTGACGTGTTTGTGCGGTTTTTGTTTTTTTTTTGGTGGAGGGGGGGGGGGGGATTTTTCGAATACTTGTGTTATTGAGGAGAACGGCTGTGATATTGGGGATTTAGTGTTTTCGTGATTTTGGTTCTTGTTGCAGAGAGGAGGCAGGCGGAAGCTGCTCGCATTAGGGAGAAATACCCAGACAGAATACCGGTATTGTTTATCGTTTTTGGTTTCGTTTTAGAAGGTTTGACGTTGTCTCTTAAAATATAATTGATGAATTTTTCGCAGGTCATTGTGGAGAAGGCCGAGAGAAGCGATATTCCTGATATCGACAAGAAGAAGTTAGTAAACTAAAGCTTCATGTCACATTCCAATAATTTTTTCGTTGTGATCTTTTTTATCTGCATCATGTCTACATTTTCTTGTTGCCGTTGTTTCATTTGGTATAATTGATGCTGTCCACTTCCGGAAAGATGGACGAATTGAGTTTGGAGTGATTCTGATGTGAGGATGTTTGTCAGTCCTGATACATTGGTTCTTGCATCGGCCGATTGGAATTGGATGATATGTGGTTGCTAGCTTTGGGGTTGGGAAGCTGTTTTTTAACTATTGTCGTTCAATCGTAGTTGTTTTGGCTCCGTCTTTGAATAATTAAACAGTATAGTTTTCTTGTTGTGAGACCATATCCTTTAGAGGGCTATCTTAGATGGTGAAATGTTGCAATTTGGACCCTCATAGGGGGCGATGATTCAATGTGATTTCAATGTTCGAGACATGAAATTGTCACGTGATTCTCTTGTGAATTGTATATTTTGAAGATAAAGCATAATTTTTGCTGCTTGAGCCATTTATTTGCATAAACTGGGAAGATGCTTCTTACAACCTGTTCTTTCTTACCTGCAGGTACTTGGTCCCTGCTGACCTTACCGTTGGACAGTTTGTGTACGTCGTCCGCAAGAGGATAAAGCTCAGCGCTGAGAAAGCCATATTCATATTCGTGAAGAATATTTTGCCCCCAACTGGTGAGGACTAAGTAGCGTTGTTTCAAATTATTTCGAGGAAAAAAAAATCCTCATCGAACATTCCAGTTTGACATTAGATGTTTGACGTGCATTAAATTCTTCTCTCAGCGGCAATGATGTCTGCGATGTACGAAGAGCACAAAGATGAGGATGGGTTCCTCTACATGACCTACAGCGGAGAGAACACGTTTGGATTGTTCTAAGCGGACGAAACATCACATCTCTCATTTCCAGTGTACATACATTATATCATTATAAGGCATGGATGATGTAAATACGTGTCTGCTCACACGTCATCGGACACCCTCGTGAAGAAGAAAACTTTGCATTGCTGTCTATTACATTTGGGATCGCATGGTGTTGGTAGTGCGTTGTGCGAATGTATTGGTTTCTCTGCTGGTTGTTGTTGGTGCTGTATCTACAAGTCAGGTCAGTAGTCTGTGCGTGGAAGCTCATTGCTCTTAATAGGCCTAGGCGGAGGGGCTTCTACGGGCCAACTTGGCCCAAATTGCCCGCTTGACAATCCAAAGTCAAAAAGTCTTTCCCTTTCTGCATTCATCGTCTTGGTCATGGTCGTTATCTTTAGAACAGCTCGTCCCTCTTTGCATGCGGTGGTGGGAAATTCTTTAATGCCTAAAGGCTAGCTTTTGAGACGGGGAGTTTAGGATGGGGTTGAGGGTCAATTACCAAATCAAAGGGATTGAGTTTGTGGGGGACAACACAGTTCTCTTTTTGGGAGTTCACTTTGAGTGGTTGTAGAAAAACAAGGGAGTTGACTTCGTTTTTGGTTTTGGGTTTTCCTCCCTTTCTTTTTGATAGGTTGTAATAGATTAAGGTTAGTTGTAATAAAAAAGGTCAACCTTACAAACAATAATGCCTGATAACGAGAGGGGGGGGGGGGGTTAGGTAATCGGGAACCCCCAAAATTCTTATCCTACCAATTAAACCGAACTTTGAACTTCGAACTTGCTCTCCTACCGAACACCTTTTGTTTTGTTAGAGCTCAATATTGACCCTTTTTATCACTTGGGGTTTTGGTTTGTCGGCTCACCTTGGGAATTCCCCCAATTTGACTCTTCACATTCGACGTCAACTTCGAGTTTTTAATGAAGTTAGTAATAGTTGTCCCACTGGGTGAAAGTTAGTAGTCAATGCCAGAAGTCGGTTAAGAACACTATCGTCTTCCTCGAAACTTGATTCCTTATGTACAAGATAATCTTCTTTATTACCATTCGTTATCACAGTAACTTCCTCAGTAATGCCAACATCATCGTCGCCTTCGTCGCTAGCTCTTATTGCAACATTGTCTAAGCTAAGCACACTCAAATCCAACTCTTCCTCCCCAAAGAACAGAGCGCTCTCTGGCGGTTCATTGTCTCTGTTGTGGCGATCGTCGTCCGCTTCCTCATCCTCACTTGCCCTTACCGTTAGCCATTCATCGCCCCCAGATCCCCATTCGGTTTGACCCAGGATAGGATACCTGCTGCACCGGTCGATCAGCTGCCCCATTCTCTCGCCAGCATTTCTCGAGGCGAGGTCTGGCCACGTGACTTCGGCATCGACGCTCTCTAGTGACTCCCATAGCCTCAGCTCCAGTACCCCGTTAGGCGAGTCCCCGTCCACCGCGTCTTTATCTCTGCTCGACTCGGCAGCCTCGCTCGGTCCAGGACTTTGGTAAAAGAATGGATGCCTCAGCAGCTCCTTGGCGCTCGGCCTCTCCTTGGGATCCCAGATCAGGCATCTCCGTATGAAATCCCTTGCCTCCTCCGTGAGCCACCGTGGAGGCTCAGGGACCTCACCGGAGTACCCAATTCTGTACAGTGCCGACACTGGACTATCTGTGTCCATCCACGGCGGGGAACCCGTTAACATCTCAACGGCCGTGCATCCAACGCTCCAAACATCCGACACGTACCCCTGCTCCTCCCTGCGTGCAGCCTCCGGGGACATGTAAGCCGGCGTCCCAGCAAAGGCCGCGGCGCATTCACCTAACTTGGCGCATCCGAAATCGGCAATCTTGAGTCCACCCTCAGCGATCAGTATGTTCTGAGACTTGATGTCGCAATGCGCTATGCCCTTCCCATGGATATACTCCAAGCCCAACAGAATCCCACGAGCAATCTCCCGAACCTCGGGCTCCTCCAGCCTCCCTCCCCGGGCACGAATCAAGTCGCGAAGCGTCCCGCGGGGCGCATACTCCATGAACAAGTTGTAAGTGGGGCCGCCGTGATCGCCAGTGACACCGCACCCCCTGTACTCAACGACGTATGGGGAGCTCAACGAGGAAAGCAGCCCGGCCTCCTTCTGCAGGGAGGAGGAACAGGAAAGGTCGGCGGACTTGACGGCGAGGACTTGGCCGGAAGAAGGGGAGAAGGAGAGGGACACGGTGGAGGATGATCCGCGGCCGATGACCGGACCCCTGATCCACTCCATTTTCAGGGGAACGGGAATGAAGATGATTGATTGATTGATGGCAGAATATAAACGAAACAAATAGAGAAGAACGGGGTTTGGTTGGCGGTCGGTTGGTTTGGTGGGAAATTATGGGGGGGGGGGGTCGAAATGTGATTTGGTTTCAAAACAATTTGAAAGAAAAGAAGAAGAAGAAAAAAGAGGGAATTCGAATCGAATTGGAAAAGAGGGAGAGGGTTTGGGTAATTATATAATAAACAGGAAAAAAAAAAAGGAAGGAAACGAGGGAAAGGGAAGATTCCTTCCTTCCTTGCTTATTGTATGAGCTGGGTGTGTTGTGGGTTGTCGACACGTGGCGGGATTTGGGAAGGGGAGACGGGGTTAGAGGGTTTGGATGTTTGTGGGCGGCGCCAGTCTTAAGTCTTTGGTTTTCCTTTGCTTTATTTTTATTTAATGTTTTTAACTGACAGACTACGGGACAAACAAAGCGAATGCCGCCCCCCACAACAAATGGTTGGATTTTAAGCAAAGGAATGGAATGGACAGCCGTCCTTAAGGGAGGTGGGGGGGAAGCCGTCCAATCATTTGGTTGGCTTTGGTTGTTGAGATTCAAATGATGAGTTTTTTTTCTAAATAAAGTCGGTCGAAAAATTATTTTGCCAAATAAGACATGGCGTTTGAAAATTCGATGACTAAAGTCGCGAAATCGATCTTTGAAATGCCGATTTCATAATTTCTAAACTGAAGTCAGCCTTCATTCGTCTCACCCGCATGAAGTCAATCTTTGTAAGATCGACTTCTGAACACTTTAAAAAAAATTTTACTGGGTTTGATCCGCATCGTCCACGGGAAAGTGTTTGTCCCTCCTTGCCTTCCACGGAGCCGACGGAGTGAAAGACGTGGACGCCTCTGCTAGTTGAGGAGTCGAGTATACTTCTACTGGTACATAATCGTCATCATCCTGTTCATCAACCAGTGCAGCAAGGTCGAACATGTCAGCATCTTCATGGACTTGATCATCTTCGTGTTTGCTCGATCTCTTGCGGTTGTTCCTCATCTGCTGCCTCTTCTTCAAACCCGTCCTCCTCCTGTAGCCCTTCACGTCGTCCATACAAACACATTGGAGTAAACTCTCTCAAGAAGTTATGGCCCTTGCGAGAAATGCCCGCGATGTGCTGTAATTTCGAATGGTCACCTCTCTCCTATCGAATAGAAATGTCGGTCATTTGTTGCGTTTGTGAAAAACTTATATCAATACAATAATTTTTACTTTAATGAAGATAATAGTTATTGTACTTACCACTATGAACAACATTACGTCTGTGTACGATAGGTAAAGATGTGAGTGACGCATGTGCCATGTACTGTAGTCCAAGCCTTGTTCCAAGCGCAAAGGAACGATGTGACTACCTCGCTGATACCACAACACGATGTACTTATTGTGGATGTGCATCCAATTATCGAACTACTTTCCTCGCATGTCAATCCGATGAAGGTGTGCTTCGGTATCCTAGTTACCCGGTATTAGTTGTTCGTCTCTAAATTGGCGAATGACTTTATCTGGAAAGTGTCATTCAACCAAGGAGAAGCAAATGAGAGGTACACGTGCTCGCGAGCATTCTTGGCCATCTAAACAGTAATTAGGTAATCTGGCGTGTATCTCATCCATATATGGATGCCAAACAACATGAAAAACAACCCAACAACATAACCAACAAACCAAATTTAGACAATCAAGAACTTGAAATAACATAAAGTCGAAGGTAAAAACCTGTTAAGGACTCTGTCTGTCTAATGCTGCTTTAATCGCTGATAGAACATACGTGGCAACAGTTCTCGTGTATAGATCTGCATCCCATCGATATGCTAAAGGCATTCCCTGCCTTTGCCTGCTCCGATGTCTAACGGGTGAAAAATGGGGAAATATATCCCACGCTCATGACTGTAGCAACACTAAACAACCCGCCACCTGTGATGCCTACTTGTATAAGGTTCTACATAATTGTCTATACAACAACGCCAAACATGTTGATCCCTAACTGTAACTACGAATAACTTCGAAATCCTCCAGTAATGACAGCCACATAAGATGAACTAAGTTATCCGACTTGTCAGGGAAAATCATGGACTCTATTAGCTGCAGCATGTATGTCCGGGTATACATATGTACCTGCTCATCTGGTGCTTGGGGATGTAGCATGTCAAAACGGGAGGCCAACGAACTCATACCCGGAACCTCCCTAAGTAAATCCGCGCACACGGCTGCAAAATCGAAGCTGGTGAATCCAATAACATGGTCCCCTTCAATCGGCAATCCAAGTTGAATCTGAACATCCTTCAACGTTATTGTCATCTCTCCATTGGCCATACGGAAATTATGAGTCTCGGGCATCCATCTCTCAATTAATGCTGCAGTAATGAGAGCATGATCCAACTGAATGAATGGCAGCTTCGCAACTCCAAAAAATCTGGCCTGTCGGAGGTACACATCCATACGGGGGTCTCGCCTTATTTTCTTCACGCTGCTTTCATGGTGCCGACATTTCAAAACATTGTTCTGAAAAAATAAATGAAACGTCAAAGGATTAGTAACGAATTCCAAAATAAATGAAAGGATAAGTATGATAAACATACCTCCGCATATGATGATGCCCAAACCACGAAGAACGATGTTGATCCTGGGAGTGCAATATGTCCGTAACACGTGGTCCAGGCTCCATAGTACAACCTGCAAACAAAAATGTAAATTGCAGATACATATACAAGCGTTTATAAAAAATGATACTGTGCGTACAAATAATTGATTCAATAAACCTTACAAGTTCATTTATTTGGATAACTTCGCTTATTATGTCATTTCTCTTTTACAAATACTACAAGTCAACTTAGTTTTACGTTCTCTCACATTCATTTCATTATGGATGCGAGAAGATCTCGGTCTCCCTTTCGGTCGTACCCTTTCATGGTTTGGAACGACCTTTGGGAATTAATACTCACTCTAATCTTCTTTACAATCAAACGATGTCCATTTAGATAAGTATGTAGCCTTTTGATTAGCCCAACTATAAATATTTTCTATATTAACTGACCCATTCACGTTCACAAACGCGAAACAAGCAAGCGCGTATGAACATGATATCCGATAGGTTTGCCATTTCTTGCACGAGCACCTGTTGTGTCGTAGGAATACGTTCTTTGTCTTGTGAGTCCCTCTGGTTGTGATAACAAATGTACCATCACCATGATCTATAAGTGTGACCTGATGATTTCTAGCCTTCTTTATTCCGTTATTAAAACGCTCCATGGCAACTTTAGTGAATTTTTCTCCCTTATTTATCGCCGCGTCAGCCTCATCTCTTCTGTTATTCCAATATGCAATACAGTTGTAGAACGTCTTTCTCACTAAAGCAGAGACCGGAAGCGATCGTGCACCCTTTAGAATAGCATTGTAGCTCTCGCTTAAATTCGTCGTCATTATCCCCCAACAATAGTTCCCATCGAAATTGAGAGTCCATTGCCTCTTATCTATCTGATCAAAAAAATATGTTGATTCTGGAATATTTTTCAAAATATGACGCAAATATTGCTTCATCTTTGGCGCCATACATTTCCTTGCAACAATAGCTAGCCTTTTTTTTTCCCACGGAGATTCTTGTACCTCGTGTTGAAGTTGCTAGCTACATTATGTATGCAGAACCTCTACTGTGCAAATGGCAGCGTCCAACCTACTTCGACATCGTTTATCGCCGCAAGAATACCAGAATGCCTATCTGAAATCAAACATATGCCCTGACACTCATCGCCAACGACAAAACGTTTCAAGCATTTTAGATATCTCCCCCACAACTGATAGCTTTCTTCATCAACGATTGTAAATGCGAGACGAACGATATGATTTCTGCCATCTAAATTACGAGCAATTAATAACTTATGCTTGTATTTACCGCACAGAAATGTTCCGTCAATACTGACAACAGGGCGACAATAACGAAATGTTGTTACGGCAGGACCAAAACTTACTGACATTGGATGTTGCACACTATGTGGCACCGTTACATCAGATAAAGCCAAAACATATACTTGCTGTATATGTCTTGGATATGATAGAGCAAACTTCATCAACAATCTCACATCTTTATCGTCTTAATAGACACCATATAATATTTCACATCAATATTATTGAACTCCACAACTGGATACCTATGAGCAATCTGTAATGAAATTGCTGATTACAAACAGATAGTATCGCATATAATGCGCTCAAAGTTATCGTAATTCATGAATTCTGAAACGTCTATTCTTGTTATTGGCCTTTATCATAACCAACTCCGTCTGATTTATTGACAATATTTTCATTAAAAAAAATCAACAGCTCTATCGAGGACATTGGAACACGATATCTATTAACAATTGAGCTAGCAAATTACAACAATGTAGTTTCATTAAAGATTCAAACCTTATAATAATTCGATTAGGTTTTTTCAAATCCAATTGGATATTCATTAGTAATTCAAATTGAAACCCTAATTAGAAATTATGTTAATTACTAAAGTATAATTTCAATTACGCAAAATATGTTAGTTCTTGTAATTTGTCAAATCCTAAACCATAATTATAACATTATGTTAATTTTTCAAATTTTCTAAACTCTAATTGACATATAGATAACCCTAATTCAATACATAACCTCTGAAATTTCAAAAACCCGTCCGACTGCTTATCCATCGCCCATAACCAGCTATCGCGTGAGGTAATTTTCGGCATTACAAAGACCGACTTCTCTCCGATACCACAAAATTTGGCGCCCGCCTAAGAAATTCGGCCTTTTTAAGGTCGACTTTTGATGGTGTAATTTTTTATTTTAAATTTTCACTACAAAGACCAACTTCATAGGGTATCATTCGCATGAATTCGACTTTTGTAAGGCTGACTTTTTTTCGGGTATGATGAAATCGGCCTTATAAAGGACAACTTTCTTCTTGATCGAATTCAGTCTTTGTAAGACCGATTTTACTACCTTACTCAACGAATTTCGAAAATTACAACCTTCGACGAAATAATTTCTAAAATAACATTATGGAGGAAAAAAAAACTCTTAAGAGAAAGAGGGGAGAAAGTGTATTGCTTTGCGGCTTCCCACCCCTTCCTTCTGTGTAAGATGATGCCAAGGATGACCGAAAGTGAGGAGAAAAGACGCAAAGGAATACGCGTGCGTGCCTGTCATGGATGATGGGAATATGCCCCCGTTTCATTCCATTCCCTTTTTATTATCATTATTATTAATTATTACTACTAGTTGAACGTCCGGATGCTCCTGTCACTTACTAGGGATATTCTCCTTTGTTTGTTTGTTTTTTCTGAAGGGGGTCATTAATGCGTTCGTATATCGTACGGTCAATTCCAATAGGCTAAACCACTAAAAGTTTATCTCCCCTACGAACCATCGCTTTCCTTTGGAGATTTTTGGTACGGCTAATCTTCCCGGGAGGGGAAGATTTTCTGCCGGCTCATCTCGTAACGTACGAACGACCTTCGTATTCTTTACAGGCCATTCATATTATAGTATAAAGAAATTCATATTTCATATTATAGCTCGTTTGTACTATAATACGAAACACTTTTCGTATTGTAGGAAATTTTTCCGTAACGGAAGATTAGCCTCGTCCAAAAATCCATGTCAGGTCGAGGAGCTACGAAGGTGTCCTACACTGTTCAATAAGAACAACCTCCTCCCCCCATGAACAGGCCAAATGAAAAAAAAAAAAAGCAATTACAATCCAACTTCAAACGAGAGCGTGGAGAAGAACACAGTGACAGGACAATGCAACAGCAGAAGGAGGAAGGTTCGCCTTCTTTTGGAACATTGCTGAGTCGATCGTGCGTGCGTGTAGCTTCCATGAACTTTCCCCCCCCCCCCCCCCTTTTGGATGTTGGGTCGGGGTTGCATCTTCCTCGTTTTTTCTGTGCTAAATTTCTTAGGTTCGAGTCGTGAGGCTGGTTCCACGACTAAATGAACAAAGCATTCGAGATTCTCGATATCACTACTAATGCAAAAGGTGTCTAAAAATCGTTCGAAACCTAGCAAGCAAAGGATTTTAAATCTAATCTTTACTGAAGTTGTTTACTGTACTGATATAGAGAAATGAACGAATTTTACTTGAGTTTCCTTTGCTTTCGACGGTATAGAGTTAGTGTACGTTTGAAATCAGTCCTCCGAAGTCGGGAGAGCAAGGTGGTCGACTGGTTCTAACATGATAGGAAACCTGCAGTCCGAGTTACCGAGGGGATGGAGTGCGTGTAGGCTATCTCGCTGCCTCCTTCGAGGTTTTTTTAGCAATGACGTGAAAATACACTTATGGAGTTACTAAGAGAATTTGACAGTTTAATGTTACCTCTTGACGGCTTAATCCTCCTATCTCCTCAGACGAGAAAATTCACAAGAGACCGATGACTCCTTGCTTATGGCAAAATGATTAATAGGATGAGGACAGTACACGAGAAGGGGACACGATATCAACACGAGAGACGGTTCTAGGGAAAGTGACATCGATGCATCATCCACCAATGTATACGAGCAAGCCAGACGAAGAGGCATGGCCATTTGTTCTGCATTAACATGTGGATGCTGCCGTCCGAAATGAAAGCGATACTTGATCGAATCCATAGCTTTATGGTTTTCTGACTCTCTCGAGGAAAATAGGAAACGTTGGGTAAATTTGTAAGGTTTTTGTCCAGAGCGCTTCCCGCTCCCTGTCGAGGTCGACATGCAACGCTCCATTAACATCTTAGCCTAGGGTCGACCGTGGGGGAGGGCAGGGCCAGTCGCTCAAGAACCGGCAGGATATGCCTTCCCTTCCAAGAATACCTGTTTGATTATTTCGACAACCTGTTCCGGATGTTCCTTACAGGATAGGATGAATCCCATCGAGATAAGGCAAAAACCATATTTCGACAGAGGGGAGAAGAACAGTGGCGGTACGAAGGGGATCGCCGTGGGGGTTCGGTGATTGGATGTTGGGTTGATTTTCCATGCAGCTTCCTCAGATCTCTTGCGGGAACAAGGCACATGTCAAGTTCTTTCCCTTCTTTTGGTTCAAGGATAAACAACTTCGAATGTCAGAAACGGGCTCAACAGAACACCCTTCTACACACGGTCGAGCACACACTCGAGAGCTTGCCTGTCACATTCCTGTCCTTTGATGGAGAGAGGCTTCCCATCAATTGGTCGTAGTTACAACGGATGAACCTAACATCCGTCTTTCCAAGAACTTTCCCGTGCTCTTGACATACTTGTTGCTGGAGCCCAAACAAACTTTAGCTGTCTTGAGAAGATCATAACAAATATTCGACACTTCGTTGTTTATCTGCCAAATGAACGATAGCACGTCAACACGAGTGTATAGATGAGCTGAACTCACTTCAACACATGACTTTTCAGACAAGATCCCTTATGTCGACAATTTGGAAAACAGATTGTCCTTTTCATGTAAAATCACCGCCGGTGACTATGAAGGAAAAGAAACGGCAGAAAAAGGGAATGCTTCAGTAAGATTCATGTTCACTTCGCCAAAACATCACCATACCACACTCCGGAAGACCATTTTATGATTAATAAATCAAACGCAAACACCGGCATACTTACTTCAAATACTGATGCAATGCAATTGCAGGCATCAAGGGCCATACCTCCACGTGCTACCTGAATACAATTAATTCAGTGGAGAAAGTCTACGAGACAAAAAGTAATCATGAGTATCGAACTTGCCTTACTAGGCTCCTCTTGAACTGAATCAAGCAATTTCTGGACAATGGTTTCGGAGAAGGATAGGAGCCCATACAGCATGGAAACATCGCCTTCGAATGCAAGCTTACCAGAAATATAGAGAAGGATAAGTGATTAGAAGTTGCCAGACTGTTTCTAAAAGAACTTTCAGCAGCAGCCGATACTATGTCTTGATTGATGATTCAAGGAGTTGGGATTTCTGTCAGATGGCAGTGTAGCACTTACCTGCGAACCCTTAATATGGTATGGGAGAATCTCCTGAGAATGTATAGCAGCCAACCAGAGAATGGTAGATAGTGACCTAAACCTGATCACTGGCATCATCCTGCATGATTGCGCAATTAAATTTGAGGCCTACCAGGAACAAGCATCCATTTGCTGTTGCAAGGAAAGTGAGACTAACCATGCCCCTGATTCAATCAGTTCTAGAAAGCTCTGCAGATTCTGAAGAGTGTTCACTTCAGGATTACCTTCATTGTAAAATCAGATATGCCTTATGATTAGCAATTGTTCCTGTAAGATAGAACTAGAGCCACCTCTCTGGACTTAGATACAAGTCAACTCCCAACCAGCATTCTCACAAAGAGGGACGTCACACAAAAGCAACAAAAAATTACCAAAATCCAATGTAATATTAACTTATCACATGGCATACAAGTAATTCAGGTAGACAAAAAATTTCCTTTCAACGCCAGCTTCTTTTTCCAGCAACTGGTTCTAGATTCAGATTCCAGAAGACAACAATCATCCATGCGGAGGGAAGGTAACAAGGTAGCACACAAGGTGACCAAGACTGGAGCAGATATGTAATTGCAGAGGACTCATAAATTGCAGAAGACTTGTAAATTCTATGAATCCCTTTTACCAAAACAAAAGAAGAAGATGAAGAAGAAAGAAAAACAAACCTACCAATTCCTTTCCCTCTATGTTATCTTTATATATGACATCACTGGAAAACACAATTGATAATTGTTTCCTAATCCTACCAGCTTAAGCTGAAAATATAACCATTATGTGACTATTTTATTTTTTCAGTTCATAATTCTTGTGAACGAGATAATCAGCATCAATAAGTAGGCTGGAAAACAATCAATTTGCCAGAAAGCTACTAATTAAAGAAGTTCGCTTCTTACTAGGCGACATAACCAAGAGATTGGATGCTTTCTGAAAGGCAGACAAGAAGATGTCCACATTATAAGTTCCCCCTGGGCCTACAGCCAGATAAGATTCACACTCTTCAGATTCAGGGGAATATAACTGTCATCAAATGATAAAATGTTTGCATTACATTCAATACATTTGTTGTATTATGAGAGACCATGCAATTCTTGGTAGACATAAACAATGTTCACCATGTATGTAAGATAGCTTTTGATAATCAGAGAACACATAAGAACGCACGTATGATGTATTCGGTAACAGCGCCACTGACAATTCCACTAATGCTAGGAAGCATATTAGAGGAATCTTCTTCACACCTAATCTCAGAATGCAGGTATGAGAGATTGTTTCAGTAAGGGAGATAGCAACTGACCTTCTAGCATTATTATCTTCAAACAGCTGACCACTGACTGTATCAACCTATCCATATGAGAAATTAAGCCACCGAGTATCGCAACCTGCTCTAAAACTGACACATAGTCAAACTATTAATAATTTGGAACACAGAGAACAAGAATAGAAATGGAACACTTGTCGCACCTCTGCAGTCTCTATATAGAGGTTTAACTGCTTTAGCATATTTGATACCGCAGGTATCGTGACTTCATTAAAGGCCATGCAAGATTTGATGAAGTCTGGATGCTTTCCATCTTTCAAGCCACGGATGACCAATTTATTACTGGCATGAACAAGAGCCTCCTGCAGTTTCATTAAACACTAAATGACTGACAACATCCTTAGAATTTTCCCAATAACCGGGACAAAAAGTTCGATTAACTTCTTCCCATATATTCTTCTTAAAAATGGACTAGTTCGCTAAGTAGAGGACACAAGTGCATCAAGAAATAAAATGCCATTCATGTTACAAAAGAACAACAAATTTAGCAAGTTAGAACAAATGTCTGACCTTTGTCTCATTTGAGCCACCAAGCTCTTTGCGACATCTCACCAAGAATGCCAAATGATGCTCCATCTCTAAATTGTAGTCCACCTAACAGAGAAAGGACAAGTATGAAATAGCCACTTTAGAATTTTACGAGCATCATGGTTCCTAAAGGACGTGTATTCTCACCAAGTTAATGAACTGAGAGATCAGGCGTGTCATCTGCTTATCATTGCTTATATTTGCTTGGTCTAAAGAATCTATTACAACCAGGCATATCTCTAATAACAACTGGATAATGACTGGATCACGAATTGCTCCGTTCCTGCACAAGTGGCAGGCTGTCAAAAGGAGCATTCGAGGTTGAAGTAGCTTCCACACTAAAGCCATGCCAGGAAACATACGCAAAAACCAATTAGTCATCAAAGAAGCAGTGTTACCATTGCATTAAGCACCGAGCCCAATGGTGTACTATCAATCTTCCAGTTAAAGCGATTCAAAATAAAGCAGGACACATTTCAATGATTATCCTTGCGTGGTGGTTCGTCAGCCTTCTAAGATCAATACATGAATTGCTGCAATTTTTTTCCAGGGCTTCACTAGAAGGATCTAATGAATTTACCACTAGAGTGATGAACAAACACGCAACAAAGTGGAGAAACATAATAATATCCTAACTAACTAGCTATAAATATATTCAAATATCCCCTACAAGCAAGTAAATACTTGCAGAGAATGAGTTTGTTTCACAAATAATCAAGTGGCCTGAACATTGAAGCAGTAAAGAAATAGCCTATGAAGCAAGGTTCAATCAGAATATATGCTTAACCTACTGAAGTAGTATCATTATACCGGGTAGCTGTATTGAGTATTTGCAAGTTGATAGTACTCCTGGAGCTCCCGTACATCATATCTAAGAGTTCAAGGCAGTGATTCTGCAAAACATATGTGGATATAAACTAAACCAGTGTATTGTACTTGAGATGAGCATACAAACTTTTTAGCTCTTAGTTGAAGAACGCTGTAGATACAAGAAGAATGAAATCGCATGAAAAAAGGCGCACCATAAATAAGTCAGCCCCAGGATCCTTGAAATGAGAAAGAAGCTTTAATAGGATGGATTGTAAGTCTCCAAGTTCAACTTCGCTGAATCCCCTACCCTCTGCCCTTTCTGAGATACCTTTCACCATTCTCATTAGAAGGTCATCCTGGCATTAAAAACAGTTTATTTCTCTTAGTAAACAGGCTGAGAACATGGTTATAAAGATCCCATAAACTATGTTCCAAGTGTGTATATGGAAATTAATAATATGTAAATGCAAGGCCACCATTGCCAATGGACTAGTTTACCATGTAATTTTGTAAGACAAGATCGACATAAGGATCTACAACATTTAGGTACTTCTCAAGCTTATCCCACTGAGAAACAACCTAACAAGAATACAAGAAGTTACACTCATCAGAAAGTCTTGTTCTCTGTTGTGATGGGTAATTAATCATATAAATGATAATATTAAACAGGAAACAACAATAGCATCCCTCTCTGATAATTGAAATCATCATGCACTTTGGATACCTGAAAGACAGTATTAACTACATGAACCGTGTTAGCTGGAGATGCACTTTCACACAACCTGAATCCAAGCAACCTGTAATTAATGCACTGCTTATCAAAAGTTAAAAGACGTCAACAACATAAGATGTGTCAGGTATCTCCTTCCCAGAGAAAGAAGATCACAAAATTCATTCAAAACATACAGTACCAAGTCTCTTTTCCAAAGTGGTAAAAATACCTGGTCAAAGTTGCCATCATTGTAGCGTCCAATAAGGTCAACAATCTCCATTGACTTGGTGTTCAGGGCTTCATCTGGAAGTTCCTTTATGAGATAGTGAATGAAGATTGAGGCGCAAGGCACATTTCTTCCTTTGGAGTTAAGATCAAACTCGACCAATATGTTGTCTAGATGCTCCTGAGAAATGGCCACTATAAATTAAACAGCAAAATTGGACAGCAGTGCATATATACTTAAACTGGAAATGTCCAATAACATTCTTTACAAGGACACGTAAAAGTCGGTTACTATATCCAGTGAAAAGTAATTTCAAACCATCGGTTACTATATCCAGTGAAAAGTAATTTCAAACCAGTAACAAGTGTCATCAATAAATCTACACATATTCCACATAACAGCATTTACTTTCATTTCCATGGAGTCACTACAATCATTCTCTAAACGAACATTAGGCCAAACATAGAGACACGGAAGTATCCGTAACTAACCTGAGAGGCACTTTTAAAAATATTGCGCATGATGTATCCGATAGTTGGCTCCATCAAACTCATCAGCAACTTTTTTCTATCCCCATAATATCCTCGAGAGTTGTTTAAAATAGCATGCTCGAGAACAAACATCATGTCTTTAATGCAAGTAATTAAAATTTCTGCATGAACCGCAAAAAGATCCCAAAATCAGAAAATTTTTTCAAGAACTAACAATCAAAGTATAATTGTTAGATTACTGGGCATTTACAAATCTTTGATTGGCGCTACTTAAAGGGTTCATCTAATAGAATCTAGCTCAATTAATGCAGGATCAATTAAGGTTCCCTTTGAATAACCAAATGTCACTCTAGATTCGACTGACAACAGTGTCAATCCAGCCAAAGTTCACAGTGAAGAAAAGCCAATCAGTTGTAAACTCGCGATAAAGTAATCTTCAACCTACAAAATCCAGGAGACTAATTTTCCAAATAAATATTGCTTCAAGCAGTATAAGGAGAAGCATTGACTCCATTTAATTCATTGAAGTACAGAATCGTACGTAAATCAAAGTAAATACGGAAGCATGCCTGTATCATGAGAGGTAAACTTGCTGGCAGTGTATGCCATGTACAGCCGACAATAAGAAGAAGATAATGGATCTGTTAATCCCCTCATCATCTTGCCAATTCGTTTAAAACTGTCCATAGGTTGGTTCAAAAGAAAGCGCCAACAAGGAAATACTGCAAGTTCCAAATAACTGAAAAAAATCAAATAATAGTTAGATAGCAATGTAGATCCTAGAATCCAATTGGAACGTGCAAAATGTACAGATTACAGCTGTTCCGTAGTGACGTGGAATATATTGTCGCGAAAACATTTCCTATAGTCATCATCCGGAAAATATTGCTATAGAACAACGTCCTACAGAGAAGATTTGCCCCTGATCCAATACAATTGAACTTTAGCAACAAATCTAACCTAGCCTAACCTAAGAAATATTAATGTTCTCCATCCAATGAAGTGAAAAGTAATTAAATAAGGTTCCCTGCCCCCAAAATAAACTGAAAATCAAATGAAGTTCGATAAACGGAATAGATAATAAGCATTCACGAGAAACTATTCATGAAAACAAAATGAAAAATTCCACAAATAAAAGGGCATCTTATGCATATGGTGGTTAAAAGAAACAGACAGTTACATGCGAGGAAGAAGTTCCTTGACCGAGCCGATTTTGGAGAGCCAATTATAGCACGTTTCTTTGGCATCGGAGCATACATCACTTGCCACAAAGTTCTCTGACATACATAACACATACTTCATGCCAAGGTAGTAACCATAACATATAGAACACATGACACTTATTTGCAAATTGTTTATCATAAGGATCTCTAAGAATAAAAAAATAGAACCTGGTAAAGGCCTTAGCATAATTCCATCTTCAGACAATTCAGCCTTTTCTTTTATCCGCTGCCAGACCAAATCCCCTAGCAGGTCCATAACATCCGTAGCAAGAACAAATAATGAAGGATAGAATTGCAGAACTGAAGTATCCATGAGTAGTCTCGCAACCTCCATTAGGAACCATATCACACTTTAGAAAATGAATAGTAACTGGATGGTATCTACAGCAGTAATTGTAAATTGAAAAAACACAACATAAATCGCATCACAAATGCAAGATATGACTGCAGGTAAAGGCTGATAAGAACATTCTTTCCGAGTGAACTATCACCTTTATAGCAATCTTCAAAGATGCCACTCGATCGTCAGACTGCCAAGCTTGCCTCAGCTTTTCTTTGAAATCAATTAGTCGAGAAACATACTCCTGACGGGTTGTGTATCTAGTGTCCGCATCAGCAAAGTTTTTTGAATCATCTGCTTCTTCTGGATGCAAGCTGGTGGAGGATTTATCATTGTCTAACATGTGATGAATGAGAATTTACAAATAGTTAGACAAGTGGTTCCACGAGCACAAATATTTATATGAAGCAAAACTCACATTTGTGGCTTCTCAGTATTCCATCAGATATCTGCAGAAAGAATCCAAAGAAAAAACTTAATAGAGAATGTCTACCTAATGCTAAATTTAATTGGGTAGGAAAAAGCGCACGCACCGTAGATATGCGCACCAATTTCGAGACAGGGAACCTCTGCATCAAGAATTTCTTAAACATGGTCCAATCCCTCAATGGGTCGTGGTTATTGACCTTGATTGATGAATTAAACTCGACATTATCTGAATCACAAGAAATTCCAACAACACCTGTGCTTGTTCCTCTCAGAGGATCAAAGAATTCTTCGACAGAATTATCCACAGCTTCATGGAACTGAACAACAAGGACGAAAAAGTGGTCTTTCATGATCACACTAAATCATATCCCGTCATAACGAGGACACAGAATAGGAATTAAAAGAACACCATCATACCAAAAGTATGATTACATGTGGAAAATGATACGAGATCATAGCCCAACATCCTCAATTCTTTTCTGTAAAGTAATGTAGTTCTTAACACATTTCGATCAGCTAAAACATGGCAGTGTCGAACAACTACGTTTGTTCCCCTGGTTTGGGAGTATTCATCCCCATAGATTCAGTGATACGATTATTTGTCCCTATAGATCAAACGCGACAAATCATTCTTGAGGATCCGGAACTTCGCCATCGGAAAGAACCCGCAGGAAACGCGCAACTTCACCTGACTATGGTACGATGAATCACTGCAAGGAGAGAGAGGATGAACGTTGACGCGGGATCGAGGAAGGTCGCCGCCGAGCTCCTCCTCCTTCTTGTAGCTCCGACGCCGGAACTCCATGGAAAAAGTTGAATCGGCACGTCGCCGGATCGCCGGGGTCTACGAGAAACGACGACGACGGACTGATTTTACAACCGACCTAAAGATTGACGTCTGACCCCCTTTATGGGCCTATGATGGGCCCACAAATGGACCGAGGCCCATTTATTAAGAAATTGTATATTCATTTAGAACGAGGAGAGACAAAGGATTCACAATAAATGATACAAGGTTTACAGTGAGCGATGGGTTCTGCAGTCTCGTCAAAGCAGTTTCAGCTCAAATGACCAACAAGAGACCTATCAACGAGGAATAATAAGCATTTCGCTTGCAGACTACCTATGACTACTTATCTGCACGCATCCTCCCGACGCCAAATAATTAGCTTTTTTCAATTTCTCATAAGCAATGCGACAATGCAACCCAGAATGGCCCCTGCGACGACCTGCAGCAACATTAGGCAACCAAAACAACAGTTAGTATGACCACGCCTTTCTCTGTTTTGAAACTGAATTGGTCCAAGTTTTGAATAGGCACGTAAAAGGACAGTTGCCTGAAAGCAAACTATTGTTCCGCGGCAGATAGAGAAAACATCTCCATGCTACCATCACAAAGTGCCAACGAGTTTAATGTAGTAGAAAAGATGGGAACTGCAAAGTAACAGACCTGGACCGGCGTATGACCAAGGGAATCTCGCAACGGCTTAATGCTGGATACAGGATGTTCGGGAGGTAACTCGCACACGATTTGATTTAACAACTGCACATTTGTGACACATTAACCCTTAAGAATTTTCACAAGTGCGAGAAAACAAACAAAGACGACGGAACCAGACGGATGCAGCAAAGAATGCACCATAAAAGTGAATATAAGAAATGCGCTGGAACATATGCACATGAAAGATGAACGCAACCTTCTGGATGGAGAAAGTAAGCATGCTCATAAGTATATGCAACGAGTCATCTTATGCAGGTGATTAGGACAAATTAAAGAGAAGACCAAACGCTTGCAATATACTGTGATAAACAAACATCTGCTGTAAGCAGGCCATACTTCTGCTTGGCGGCCAGCATGCAGCCTTACACCGGACGCATCATACATGACCTGAGATAAAAAAAATTCAGCAACAAAACTAAATTTCGAAATATATTCCAGAAGAAAACAACAAAACTCCTAGCTATGGTGCTGCCTTCAGTGGATTTAGCTCATCTGGGCATTAATTTTGACTCAGCCCATGAAGATGAGATACGCCAAGAGAAAATGACTTACAACGCAGGCCATAACAGCTGCGATGGCAAAAGCCGATCCTTGAATGCCTTCTTGTAGACCTATTGAAACAGCAAGAGCCGTCACAGTTGCAGAGTGCGATGATGGCATTCCACCCGAACCAAGCATTTTTCTGGAGTCCCATCTCCTGTCCTTAAACCTGAAGGACCCGCAGGTGAATCAGTTCAAACAAGTGCCCAAAAAGTACCCTAGAGTCCCCCGATTTGCAATAACTCTTTGCGACATTGCTTCATTCACAGTACCAAGGCATATGTGCGGAAACTAAAGCCTTCATCTTTCGCCACACCCAAACACCATATCATTTTCAAATTTCATAGATACATCAGACCCGCGACAAATTTCACCAAGATCAGTCACTTCTACAGCCCCAGGCCATGCTATTACCAGGATAACTCAATCATCAGCGCTGAAAACTACTAAAACCGCGACAATTGACAGGGGCCAACAACAAAACGGCCATTCCATTCAATTACCACAAGATAAAATAAAACCATAACCTAATCTCCCATCAGCAAAGCGAAAAGGGCCGAAATCGATAACTTTACCAGCAAGAGAAGGGCTTTAGAAACTGAGCGAGGGCGAGGGAGAGGAGGGCAGACAACAACGGCAAGTTCAACGGGATCGGCGAAGGCTGGTAGGCGCCGATCGATGAGGCGTCAGAGGCGGTGATCAACTCGTTCATGGCTGACCGATACAACGGGATCGGAGAGGTGACCGACGCCGGTGATCGGATCGACGGGGAATCGTACGGAGGAGGGAGAGGAGAACGCGGTTTGACGACGATTGGTCCCCCCACCACCTCCACCAAATCATCGATTCCTTTCTTTGGGCTTATTACAACAACCTGGGCCTCATCCCAACTGGTCGGGTTCTAGCAAGAGGAATCATCCTGCCGGGCCGCCATTGACGAGGCTGCGGGAAGATTCGCATATTCCTCGTATATCCTTCTGTGGGGCTGCATAGCTTCCACACATTCCCGAACGCCCTCAAAAAGCCCCTATTCACCACAGCCACAGATCCACCCTGTCCCAAAAAGAAAAAAAGAAAAAATCGCCCGTTTCTCGCTCCCTATATATGGCCAATCTCTTCCCCGTGGAATTGGGTGGTCGTCCGCTCTGATAGCTTTGTCCTTCTATTGATGTTGCTGTGGGGTAAAACCCAGGGGAAGTCGGAGCAGTCGACATCACGGCTATACTAAGGGGAACCCGTCCCTTCATCGTCCACGCCCGCGCATTCCGTCGCAAGGGTTGCGTGACCGGCTTTGTCATCGCATCCAATCCTTCCCCTCACGGCGGCAGGGGCGCCCTCCCCTCCGAAGGCGGCAGCCCCTCCGACCTCCTCTTCCTCGCCGGCGGCGGCCGTTCCCTCTGAGCCACCCGCGTCTAGTTTCAAGGCCATTTGTCTTCTTGTAATTGCGTAGCCAGAATTTATTCTTTAACTTGACCAGCATCGACTTTCATTTTATTGGGGGATAGTGCCAGGATATATAGTTGATTAATCGGTTAGTTGAAGAGTAAGGGTGTAGAAGAAGGTTTGGAAAGATGATGCTTAAGATTAAGAGAGTGCCGACCGTCGTGTCGAATTACCAGAAGGAGGAGGGGGGAGATGGAGGAGGCAATCGCAGCAGAGGTTGCGGCCGGAGTTGCCTCCGGAGCTGCTGCATCCAAGGTCAGTGCCATGTTAAGGTTGCAGGCATTTGTTTCTGTGTTTTTAGATTCCTAAGAGATGGGCAGCTAGTTAATTGGACAAAGCTGAGGTAAATGGTGTGTGGTTGGAATTGAGCTTTTCTCGAAGCGGAGGACAACAAGTCAAATATGGTGCAGTACCACCAGGCTTACTTAGCATGGTTGTGGATGCCGCTTGTGAATTCTTACACACTCATTATGCTAGAAGACGTTATTAGTATATTCTTGGAGTGCTTTCAAATAACACATTTTGTCTGAGGAATTCGAAAATGTATTGATTGGACTCATTGGACGCAGCTCTTTCCATGTCAAGTGTAGCACTTCACTAGTCGTCAGTTTGTTGATTTGAGGTTGTCTTCCCTCTGTCTATTTAGGGGCAAAGCTCCCACTCTATGCTTTCAAGGTGGAAAGTGCTACTGTTGAGAAGGAGTTTTCCATGACTCGCATGAAGGGAACCCCTGTTCAGTTCCTGGATTCTCTTCTTCTTGGAGAGGTAAAACTGGCGAAGTCGACAATTGAAGTTGCTCCAATGCCAATATTCTTGCCTGTTGGGCTGCAATTTGTTGTGTGCTGACTTTGACTATCTTCATGGTTGTAGTGGGAGGATCGCATGCAGAAGGGGCTCTTTCGCTACGACGTCACTGCCTGTGAAACCAAGGTGCTGAGTTCTCATAGAATTGGTTATGACTTTGCCGTTTAATTACCTCTTAGGAATCCTCTCTGATATCTGCCGATACACGTGAAGGTTATTCCTGGTAGATATGGCTTCATTGCCCAGCTGAACGAGGGGCGTCACTTGAAGAAGCGGCCTACAGAGTTCCGTGTTGATAAGGTGCTGCAACCTTTTGATGGAAATAAATTCAACTTCACCAAGGTCGGACAAGAGGAGGTCCTATTCCAATTTGAAGCCAGTGAAGATGGAGAAGCCCGGTTCTTCCCAAATGCCCCGATCGATGTTGACAACTCTCCTGGCGTCGTTGCAATCAACGTAATTAGTTGTCATATAATTGATCTTTATTCTTTGTTACTCTGTTCATTTCTTCTAAGACTCAGACTTGAACCGCCAGGTTAGTCCCATTGAATATGGGCATGTGCTTCTCATCCCCCGCATTCTAGAATGCTTGCCTCAGAGGATTGACGGTGAAAGCTTCCTACTTGCCCTTCACATGGCAGTTGAAGCTGGAAATCCATATTTCCGACTTGGTTATAATAGCTTGGGAGCTTTTGCTACCATCAATCATCTTCACTTTCAGGTAGAATAGATCCCCCCCTCCCCTCCCTCTGCATATATTTTCTTTTCCTTGAAAAATTGAGGCAAAGGGGAAGGAAATGATAGTTGTTTCTGATCTACTGCAGGCTTATTACTTGGCTTCTATTTTCCCAATTGAGAAAGCCCCATCCAGGAAAATTTCCACTCTGGGCTCGGGAGTGCGGATCTCGGAACTTCTGGACTATCCTGTTAGGGGTCTAGTCTTTGAAGGTGGGAACAGCTTGGAGAATCTAGCCAATGCTGTCTCAGAATCCTGCATCTGTTTGCAAGACAACAACATCCCCTTCAATGTGCTCATCTCAGATTCTGGAAAACGGATTTTCCTCTTACCCCAGGTAAACTAATCATGTGTTATGATGATACCCGACATAATTTGCCTGTGTCACGATCAATGTTGATGATTCCAAGCCGGTTGTTTCCAGTGCTATGCAGAGAAACAAGCTCTCGGCGAAGTGAGCACGGAGCTTCTGGACACTCAGGTGAATCCAGCAGTGTGGGAAATCAGTGGGCACATGGTTCTAAAGAGGAAGGAAGACTACGAGGGGGCTTCCGAGGATAACGCCTGGAGGCTCCTCGCAGAGGTATCTCTCTCCGAGGAGAGGTTCGAAGAAGTGAAGGCCCTCGTCTTCGAGGCCATCTCATGCGCCAGCACCATCGCCAGTGGCTCTCCTCCAGACAAAACCGTGGAATCCGCAGACAAGCCCGGAACTGCGAACAAAGACGCCGATAAAGCAAACCAGATATCCCACCCTGCCGTGCTGCCTGGGTCCCGCGAATGCGTGGTTCTCCAGTGAGTGGAAGCCTGCCGTAAATATGGAGAAACCCCTGGTATATAAGCCGTGTATGTGGGGAGTGGTTAGTCGGCTAGGGATGTTCAGTCTTCTTCTTGCTAACTCTGGTGAGTTAGGGTAGTCTTCGTGGTCGTGGTCGTCTGTGTTGGTCTCTCCGTTTTAAGCGGGTAACGCAGTAACACATACTTGATACTCCTTGTAATGATCCCTCCCTTTTTCTGGTCTTCCCCACTCGTACAACTTTCCACCCCTATCTGCCCGACCATTTTCGCGGGGCCGACCGAGCACCGTTCCAACGGCATCATCGCCCACCTGCTGGAAGCCCTCGTATGCCTAATACTACATCTTCCTGGAGGGTGACGGGTGAACGGGTGGAGATGATGTGTCTGTATTCCTGGCGTGCATTTTCCCCGCAAATAAGCCACCGGGGCAACACGACGGTGAGAACCACCTACGTCGGTTCAGTGAATTTTCTTTCCCTGGAAAATTCTCTGGGCTTGAGTTTGTGCGGCTTGTTGCTCATCTGGGTGCCTTTTGGGGTTTTACTGATCAC
Source organism: Melastoma dodecandrum (assembly GCA_029817715.1). NCBI lineage: Eukaryota > Viridiplantae > Streptophyta > Magnoliopsida > Myrtales > Melastomataceae > Melastoma > Melastoma dodecandrum. The sequence continues at coordinate 3,361,829 of JARUPY010000397.1, read as the reverse complement.
GACTTGAACGTAGATCGCCTGTTTGATGAAATGCCTCTTCATCGCCCATGTTGACGATTTCTTTTCTCGACCTGTAACTTTGGATTTGCGATCGGATAGGCAAATTGCCTTCTTTACTTGGATCTTCTTAACTGACTGGTTTTTGTCGGTTGCAGATCATTATGGCATCTCCTCCAACATTCTCCACGGCCGGCGGGCAACTACTGCCGAAGGGTGGGTGTTCTGTTCCCGACCTTTAAGATCCCGCTGTGCATCCGGCGAGTTCCGGTCCTTCCTGCCCTGACGGTCCGTTCGTAATGAGTTGAATCTTTCAGTTGCTCTTGTGGCGAAGCGTGTCGGGACTGGGACGACTCGTCAAGGAAGAGGGCTTGTGTGTTGGGCAGTTGAAGTTGTGGATTTCATACTTCCATTTGTACAAGGGAATAGGTTTCAACTAGATGACGTGATTGAGGCACAGCAATTCGACCGGGACATTCTTAATGCTATATTTGAGGTGGCTCGCAATATGGAGAAGATCGAAAAGAATTCACCGGAAGCCAAATTCTGAAAGGATATTTGATGGCCACCTTCTTTTACGAGCCCTCTACAAGAACCAGGCTTTCTTTCGAACCTGCTATGAGGAGGTTGGGCGGTGAGGTTTTGACGACTGAAAATGCAAGGGAGTTCTCATCAGCGGCCAAGGGAGAAACGCTTGAAGGTTATTGTCAATCACTTTTCTGTCACTTGTGCGGATTGTTCGGCTGTTATTTTTTCGGTGTGTAACTCTTCTCTTTCACAGATTCGATCAGAACAGTTGAAGGCTACTCGGATATAATTGTGATGAGGCACTTTGAAAGTGGTGCGGCAAGAAGAGCTGCAGCTACTGCGGGAATTCCTGTAATTAATGCTGGGGATGGCCCTGGTCAGCATCCAACTCAGGTATGTCAATCCCACGTTTGATTGGACATTATGCTTCTGCATGCCCGTCGAATTATCGTAATTTAGGAAGATGCGTTATTCCATGATGTGAGGGAGGATGTGCTTCCTTTTTACGCTAGTTATTGCTGGATGGACAAAAAAGCGGTTCATCTTTTGTTCATGGAGCAACATTGGTTGCAGGGCTTTAGGTTACCTAAGGAGCAAACAGCGGCTTGTTCATCGGCGATTCATTTTTGTTATTGATGTCTGTTATGAAGATCTGATGTCTAACCCTGCATCTTTTACCTCTGGTGGTTTAGGCTCTTTTGGATGTCTACACAATTGATAGGGAAGTTGGAAAGCTAGATGGCATCAAGGTTGGTCTGGTAGGAGATCTTGCAAATGGAAGAACAGTTCGATCACTGGCGTACTTGTTGGCCAAATACCAAGATGTGAAGATCTACTTCGTCTCACCTGATGTAGTGAAGATGAAGGCTCGTACATTTGAACCTAACTGTCAGGCCACACCGTGGTGTCAAGGATATGGTTCTGCTGCATTCAGTACAAATTATGCCCGACCCATGCCTCCTGTTTTTTTCTTTCTTTCTCAGGATGATATCGAGGAATACCTGAGGGGGTGGAATGGGAACAGTGTGATCTAATGGAAGTGGCTTCCAAGTGCGATGTGGTCTATCAGACTCGCATTCAGAAGGAGCGTCTCGGCGAGAGGATCGACCTGTACGAAGAAGCCCGGGGCAAGTACATGGTGGACAAGGGAGTCCTGGATGTCATGCAGAGGCACGCTGTCATGATGCACCCTCTTCCGAGGGTGGACGGGGTTGTGTGTTTGCTGATATATCTTTCTTGCTCAGGCCCTTGATTTATTCATTCCTTGTATGATTGGAAATGCAGATAACAGTTTTTCGGATCCAAGGGCTGCCTACTTCAGACAGGCAAAAGAATGGTCTCCACATCAGGATGGCCCTGTTGAAGCTGCTCCTGCTTGTCGGCTGGTGATGGCTTCCCTTCTTGTACAAGAAACATAGTTTTGTTCAAAGAAAACTCTCCTTCTAATGAGCTGCAATAACAATAATATGAAGCCGGGCCGATTGGGGATTAGAGTATGATTCGTTCGGTTGTGTACATAAAGTAAATATTACATGTATTTTGGTCAATCCTGGCTGCTACTAAAATTAAGAATGGATGGCCCGCCGCTCATGATGCATTTAATATGTTATAGTTTCATATCAAATCTATCCTAAATCGATGAGTCACTTGTTTTGGACGTGTCTGTCTTATCTGGACTCTATTTATCGGTTATTACAAAAAATTTGTCCTAAGGTTGGAGGAATTTTGGTGTGTCACTTTACTTTCCCAACCGAAGTCTGTCTAATCAAAAGATCGGAAACCTTATCCCCATGGCGGCTTCGAAGCTCCAAGCTTTCTGGAACCACCCTGCAGGTCCCAAAACCAGTTAATTCCACATCTCCCCCTTGTCTTTTCCTCTCCAGTTATTTTGGTTCCGATTCCGGAACTCGTCCTCGCGTTTAGTTGACCCGTGTGATTTTCTTTCGCTGGCAGTTCATTTCTGGGCTCCTACATTCAAGTGGGGGATCAGTTTAGCCAACGTCGCCGACTTCCAGAAGCCCCCGGAGACGATCTCCCTGCCTCACCAGGCGGGTCCGTGTCTCCTCTACGCCCGGGCTACCGATCATCTGTTCTTTCTGTGATGTCTTTCCCGCCCGCTGTTTCTGATCCCGATTGTTGTTGGTTGCCTGCAGTCGTCGCCTGCTCCGGGCTCATCTGGTCGCGCTACAGCTTGCAGATTATCCCGGTAAAGGCCCCGCCTTCAAGTCCGTCCGAATGAGTCGTGGCGGAGACTTATTTTTGGGTAATCCAAGTGATTTTCTGCAGAGGAACGCGAACCTTTTCTGCGTCAACTTTGGCATGGCCATGACGGGGATCTATCAACTGTCCCGAAAGCTCAGGTAAAAACTCATCCCATCGGCCCAATCTTAATAAGATCTTGTATTATAAGAATAAAGGGGTCGACGAATACTGATACCACTTCCTCGGCCCTGTGTTTCAGGCATGACTACTCGGCGGAGAAGGCGGAGGCGGCATTGGACGAGGGCGGGCCACAAGTCGTAGAAAGGGACTGACTTAAAACAATTGTCAACAACGATAGTACTGGGTTTCCATGTGGAATAAGAATTGTTTTGTTATAAGCCTCAAAATGAGAATTGAAATCATGATGGAAGATGATGACGATGTAGCTCTTTGTTTTCTCGCTTTATGCTTTTGGACAAAAAGGGTGAATCTGAAACTAATACAACCTTTGTTGCTAAACCAACTTAGTATTTTGCTGTGAAAGACTTAAATTTTAAAATGTTATCGATATAACTCAGTTTTTTTTATGGATAATGAATTCATAAATATATGTAAAAAAATTTATAAAAAAAAAACTCATTATTTTATTTGAAAAACGAACTCGCTGTTTCGTGTAGTTGAATTCGGGAGCTCTAATTTATAACAAACCTCAAACTTGTTTATATAATATATTATACTTTCAGTCCGAACTAAGCCAGTTAAGTGGTTGGATAGTCTGGAAAGTAGTTGCAGTTGAAGTCTTTCTGCCCGCAATAGCGTTTAGGCGGTGATATTCAAGCAAACGTTATTCTGGAGCATGTCCTTGCAATCCAGTTGTTGTGCGGCATATCTCCAAAAGAAAGCTCAAGATGATGTGTACCATGCATGGGGTATATGCAGGCAAAGCGTACGACCAAAGGTAGATAAAGAAAGACCAGAAGGACGTAAGCAATTAATTATCTAAACAGTCCAGTTTTCCTATCACCATAAGACAGACACAAGCCATGCCATGCATGCTCTCCAATACATAGGTACACCGAAGATGACATCACTTACCCGCAGACGGATTAGTCAGCAGCTCGAGTGACTTCCTTAAGAAATCCACAGCAACTGAAACATCATCAAATGCCAGAGCACCAACAGCAAATCTAGCAGCTTTATGAGCTTCAGCGATCTTTTCCGGTGGAGGTTGGTAATTGCTGTCATAGTGATGTGTTTCGGCACGAGGAGAAGCTTCTGTAGCGCCTCCATTCGACCTCCCAGTGTCATGCCGGGTAGCTGTAGAGGAGCTTCTTCCAAGATGACCAGAAAGGGAAGGATGGGAAGAATCTGGACCTTGGTAGTAGGACGGATGTTGAGAAGAGACGGATGGGACTGAGGCCGCCGCAACGCTAGGATATGATTGAAAGTGAGGATAGGAATGTATCGTGCTATTTTGAGGCGAAATATCACTGGAGATATACTGCTGTGAATCCGAGAAATGGCCAGGGATGTGTTGCTGTTCCAAAGGATAATGACGAGGCATTTGTGGCAGGTGTTCCTGGGGGTAACCATGTAACTGATGCTGATGTGTATCCGGAGTATAATCTTGGGGAAGATTTTGGGTGTTGGTCGGATAAGGCTCATGGCTGTATGATGTAGGATAACTGGGACTTACAGGCTTTGGGACAGAATAAAAGGGTGGTTGAAAGTCCTGAGGAGGAGGATAATTAGATGTATTAGAACTGGGAGATTGTGAGATATCGGCTGAATATTGCCTCTCTATTTTCTGGGTTGGGGATGGCAAATCAATTTCCGATCCGGGATGAACGGATCCAGCTTCACTAGGATCTACTCCCTGCAAAGACAATGAAAGAAATGAATAGCGGAGATATTATCTGGATAACAATAGAAATCTAGATATAAGAAAAAATATAAGCAGAAAAGGAACTTGTGAACATACTCTTCTTTTTTTTTTTTTTTGCAAACTGACAAGTCACCAGTTATCTTCAGAAAAAACAGATCATATATCTCCAATCAAAATGATAAAAGAAGTAGAAAGTGCACCAGTTCCAGCAATCAGGATAAACAGGCATAAATATGCATACAAAGTATGACTAAACCCAATGAGGAGAAAATCTTACATATGAACCACTTGGTGAAGTAGAAGGGAGAAAGAGATCTTCGTCATCAAGTGGTGGTCCAGGGATGGGTTTCCGCCCTTCTTTCAATGCTTTTCTTATATCGACAGCCTTCCACGCAGCATATTTCCTTTTCTGTTCAAGCTGTCATCAAAGAAGTCACAATCTTAATGAAGCTGCAAAAGTGCAACTACATCCCATGAAGCTAAAGAGGGAACAACTGTACAGAAACAAAGTTTTCTGCTCGCCACAGTTGGACCACCTACATCAGGCTGAACAGGACCAAATTGATTAAGGACTTCAAAAAAGATGCTCGCTGCATAGAACGTCTTGGCAGTGTTCCTGCATTACAGCCAAATAGAATCATCATGTAAACAGAACTACCATATACAGAGTACATATCACTCTTAAACTCATTGTGGACATCAAAGTTCAACATAATGAACACTCAGCAGAATTGTTCTAAAAAGCATCAATAAAATTCACTCACCAAAGAAAACATCAATAGCACAATCATCAATTATTAGAATAATTAAAAAAAAGCACAATCAATGATATGCCTTCCTCACTAGTTCAATCTTCAGTTCTGAGTAAACAAGTTGCCTTATGTAGAGAATAAATGAAACAACATGCAGTAGGACTTAGATCCTGACTAACTTAACCGAACTTAGTAAAAAAATAGTAACTACAACCGCACACCCAGATAAGCCAAGCTACCAGCCATACCAATATACTAAACAAACGTTTCCCAAGATTCTGGTTTTGAATGGAACCCATTATCCACGGCAAATTTCACATATAAAAGAACATCAGAAAACACGAATTTGGTAAAGGCATTCGATGTATTCCAAAGGATATTGATAAGGCAGACAAAATTTGTAACTTCCAATCTAGTTTCAAAGGTAAGAAATTCATCGTACAAATCAGCACGCCCAGCACGATCTTGTTTGTCTGCTTTTCCAAATAGATTCAACGCAAAACCCTCCAAGTACAAGTTGTCTTCAGGTCCAAGGTTAAGTGATTTTTTGTCCTGTCAATAGTAAAGCACCATAACTCACCTTGATCAAAAGATGATTAATAAACACAAGCTGGATATCTATCAAACAGTGTTTTGCTAGAAACTTCAGGCATACTCGATCAGCCAATCAAACTTGCATAATTTTCTGTCCCTGAAGAATTCCATCAGGGAGATCGAGAAGGGAAAGAGAAAAAATAAACTAGCCACCTATTAATCAAACTTCACAAGAGAAACCTCACACAATCTTTTACGATCGTATGTGTCAAGTCTTCCCTTAACGTTCCAGCAAGTCAAGAATAACACTTCGGAAGGCCTTGAAAATAACCCTAGCAGGCTGACAGTAAAGGGACATTCCCGGTCAAACTGATTGCTAATATAAGTAACAAAGACCCTTGGAAAACAGAAAACGGAAAAGAACCCTACGGCAATCAAGGGAATGAAACACATCCAAACCGCAGGCCAAATCCAGAAAATGAAGCGACCGCATGACCGGAGACCTTCTCTAGTTGCTTGATGAGCGAATTCAGGAGAGAATTGGTCGTCTTGGTCCGATTGCTCGCCGGAATCTTCAGCCCCCGATCCATCGCATACAACCTACCTGAACAAGCAATAACAACGAAGAAGACGCGAAATTCAAACACATCGAGGAACGACCTAGGGTTCAGGAAGGAGTGGGGGCGAAGAGGAGAGAAGCGCACAATAGTAGGCGACGATCGGCTCGTGCTTCTGCAATTCGTCGGCTCGCTGTAGGTAGGGCAAGAGCGCCTTCGCCGGCTCCTGATCGGACACCATGGCCGCGGACACCCGAAGCTTCTTCCTTCTAGACGAAGAATCAGGACGGGAGGGAACGGAGACAGAGGAAAGGGAAATCTCTTCAAATGGGGCGGGTTAACGAAGTGAAGTCGCTGGCGTTTTCCCCCTCCCCCTTTTATTATTATATATATAGAGTCATCCCGTCCGTTGCCACTCACTTTAGTCCACACTTACCAGTAGCTGTTGGATTGGATTCATGTCTCTGTTTCGGACATCGTTTTGAGCTCGACGATCGAGAGTTTCATGCGTCGCAGTCGGTGGTGATCGTTTTGAGCTCGACGATCGAGAGTTTCGTGCGTCGCAGTCGGTGGTGATCGATCGATTGATTTCTTGCAGCGGGAATGGTTTCGATGGCCGACTTGTGGCTTAAGGAATACAACGGGGAGGCTAAGCCTGCTGATGGTATTGCCGGCTTGATATCCACCTTCTTTGATTCAACGTCTTCAGAACCTGAGAGCTTTCGTCGAGCCTCGACTATCCGAAGGAAGCTGACCATTTTAGGCACTAGGCTGGATGGGCTACCTGCTGCACTCGTCAAGTTACAGGCGTTTACACAGATAATCTTTTGCTGTTGATCAAGGAGATTGTGGTACTCAATCGAGAAGCTGACCCATGTGATAAAATTCTGGGGATCACCACTCCAAAAAGTTAGCCTCAGAGGTAAGAGTCTCCTTATATATTAAATCGGATGAGCGTCTCCATCTTGCGTGGACTATCAATCCGAAATGCCTCTGCGGTCACAGGTCAAAGCTACCGGCGATGGGGATAGACCCCACGAACGCGGTGGCATTGCTGGGAAGGCAATGCTCCCAACGAGCCGCCGTCCTCCTGGCGGCACTGCTCGCTGCCTCCTTAGCATCGACCCGAGTTGCCGCTGCTCAAGGATCCACCAGCCGATCCTCTCCATGGCTGATTCTCACCGGTACGTCCCCCTCCTCTTCTTCTTCCCTTGTCTCTCCCGTTGCCATTCTTACGCGGGTTCCGTCGAGACTGGTTCCCTGGATTTTGTTTTGCACCACCCGAGATAGGACACCTCATCGGCGGACTTCTTGACCCTTATCTTTCGCTCTTTAGCTTTTTCCTTACATTGGCCTTGTAGTAGTAATTCATGGAACGACCGCCACCCCAAACTCGAGAAGATCTTTCTTGATACCGAATCCTGATGGTGTTACTGGAAGTGCCCCCGTGGTCGTGGCACGAGGAGGGGTTTCGGAGGTTTTCCCGGATTCGAGCTCGCTTGCGTAGGGGGCCGTTACTGCTACCAGCATCCCCGACGTCGTTTTTTGGTGTGATGTCAGTTAACGAAGGATGGGGTCAGCATCTGGGCGCCTAACGTCAACTTGGACAACAGCTCGGACATAGCTAATGTCTACAAGAACAGGAGCAACAGTTACATGGTCGACGGCGCAGCAGTTCAGGGATAGTTCTTGGTCGACTTCACCATGAGAGAATTGGGAAATGTTAACTGTAAGCTCCGTTAACGGCTTGTCCTCGATTAACATTTGCACCGACTCTTTTAATCGTAGCGCATTGACTTGACAGTGATTCGTGGAGTGCTGTCGGGAATGAATAGGTTCGATGATGATGCTTGCAGATAATCACTGTTTAAGACCTGGTTGCTAATTACAAGCCGCCTGTTTTATGGCTAAATGCTCAGGTAATAATCCGATCGTTGGTTCGGGTATCCAAGATTGTCTGTTGACTGATTTTTCCGATTGCTGTTCTTCCGCAGCACGGCGCTTTCTTCACTCAGCACAACTTGAGCATGAGGAGCTTCATTCTCTCAGAGATGCGAATCACCGTCATCAACTACATCTCTTCCCCTGAGGTGAATTTTGTAGAGAGCTTGCCTCCCGAGTTAGCTCGAAGACAAAATTAATCTTCAGATTCATGGGACAAGGCGATCTTGAGCCTTCGACCAACCAGACATACGGCTCTTTTCTTAAGAACCTTACCTCCATCAAGGCATTTGCTTCCAGAATACTCGTCCCTAAGAGTTACATCTGGCCTGTCGATTCCGGCAACTACCTGCTGCCTTATACGACCGTCGTCGGTGATGCCACAAAGCAGGACTCCTAGTCTTTTGCGGGAGATTTTGCTAACGATGTGCCATTTAGCTACAATTACAGCTATGACCCCGTGGCTGAGACTATTTCCTATGTTGACAACGGTGCATTCTCAGTCGATGGCGTGCTCACCAATTTCCCAATAACTCCGTCTGAAGCGATAGGTGTGTATCAATTTCCCCCAGTTACAAGGAGTATTACAAACATCAACTTGATGCTAAACCCTTTCTCTGTTCCTGCAGAGTGTTTTGCTCATGTGGGCAAAAACAGCATTGCGAGAGGTATGCATATCTGTTGTCCGTCCTTACGGGACATCCCTCGTGACAGATATGCATACCCCATCCATCAGTACATCCAGGGTAATCTCCGCATCAACAAATGCTATCTCGGATGGGGCCGACATTATTGACCGTGATGTTCAAATGTCACTGGATGGAACACCGTTCGGCCTGAGCTCCATCAATCTGATCGACACCAGCTTGGTTGCTCAGTCGAGTTTTAGCAATCTTACAGCGACGATCCCCGAGATTCAATCTGAGAGTGGAATATTCGCTTTTAGCCTCGCATGGAGCGACATCCAGACGCTGACACGTAAGAACCGTTCCGAGAGGAAACCTTGATGCTTTTCTGACTGGAAGACGTAGTTTGAGTTTTTTGTGCCTATTTTGCAAGCTTGAGACTTCAAAATCCATTGATTGGATCAACCTCGGTTTACTTGCAGCGTCAATTTTCAATCCGTACTCTAACTACCAACTGTTCAGAAATCCGAGGAACAAGAATGCTGGGAAATTCTTGTCGTTGTCGGATTTTCTGAGCTTGGCATGGAACTCTTCTGTATCGTTGGTCTTGATCAATATCGAGGTGAAATACCAGCACCTGATGGTGAGAGCAGGAAGTGTTCGAAGGAGGAGCTACGTTTGACGGGAAGTGTTGGACTGAAAGTGTTGAACTGAAGACTGGGAAGAAGAGGCCTCAGCCCATGACCAATCGTCTGAGTGCACCTGAGGCTCGTCCAAAACTCAGCCAGCCCAGCTTCTAGTAACTTACTGGTAGAAGGGGATAAGGTTTGTTATAACAAACAGAAGCGCAGCACACCAGCTCTAGTCTGCTGAGTGAGCTGCAATAACGATGCACATGGCAACAACCAGCAAATAGAATAGAAGGAATCTTGTGGTACTATAAAGATGTATCTGTACAGAGGAGATTAATCAATGAAAAATTGAAGTTCCCTCCTTCTCCTTCTTTCTTCTTCTTCTCTTCTTCTTTTCTGAAACTTTCTGTCTTCTTTCTCTTGTCCTGCTCGCCTCTCTTCTTCTATTCTCATGGAAGCCGAGTCCTAAATCCCACATGGTATCAGAGCGACAGTCAAGCGACTGATCCGAGGTTTTTCAGTCGCAAATGGCCGGGAACTACGCTACCACACCTGGGTCTGCAGAAATGGGAGGTAACCAAACTGGGCTGTCTGCAAACCTGTCTTCTGGCACACAGTTCTGATTCTATGGCTGCTTCTCTCCCGAACCCAATTCAGATTCCAACTAGCATCTTCTCCTCCACCATCAAGCTAGATGATGGAAATTATATACTCTGGAAAGGACAGCTGTTGGCAGCACTAATTGCAGGAGGATATGAGGATTTTATCTTTGGTACTGCACAGCCTCCAAAAAAGTTCGTGGGAGACCAGCAGACTGATGTAAATCCGGCATACAAACAGTGGCAACGAACCGATAAGTCAGTAATGAGTTTTTTGTTTTCAACGCTAACTTCAGAGCCATTGAGTCAGGTCGTATGCTGCGCTTCGTCACATGAAGTATGGGAGAATCTACGACAGCGCTTCGAATCAAACTCGACCACCCGGATTATCAATCTTCGCACTCAAATGCAGCAAGTTTGAAAGGATGGCCGGTCCATGCAGAACTACCTCAACACCATAAAACTGTTCGCAAACCAGCTGAGTGCTACTGGGGAGCCAGTTCGTTATCGGGATTACTTGTGGTACATCCTTGAAGGACTCCCAGCTGAATATGACCCGGTGGTCACTGCTGTGTACAGTCGTGCTGACCAGCCAGCTATTGAGGAGGTTTATTAGCTGTTACTCAACTTTGACCTGCGTCTGGAAAAGCGACAGGTTCCAGATCTCATTCTGCCGCAGGTATAGTATTCCATTGCTTCTACTGGTGTAGGAAATCTTCAGCAGCCCAAACACACTCAGTATCAACCTCGCCAGCCCAGACCAGCTCGACCAGCCCCTGTTCCTAACTTTTCTTCCTCTACATTTCCAAGGACAACTTCATTACAAAGACTACCTCGGCCAGAATATTCCTTACCTCACCACTCATCCCAGTTTCAACCCAGTGTCCTTGGACAACCACCCACCAGACCATACACCCAGTACCCCACTCCACGCTAGAGTGACAGGCCCTATATGAGACCAAAGCCAAAATGCCAGATATGTTACAAGCTGGGTCATACTGCCCAAACCTGCTTCCACCGAATGTCCTCTTCTTTTTCTCCTACTCCACAGACACATTTCACTAGTCTTCAGATGCCTTACCTACCTGAGTCTTACCCTCATTCAACTCTGCCTTCCTCTTCCCCAGTAGACCTTTCTATGCCTACCAACGCCTCTGCCTGGCTCATGGATTATGGGGCAACTCACCACGTTACTCCTCATCTTTCTGATCTCTCTGCAGCAACACCTTATCAGGGTGAGTCCTCTGTTATGATAGGAAATGGAACCCAGCTACAAATTGCTAGTGTTGGCAACACCTCTATGTCCTCTGCCTCTTATCCTATGTCTCTCTGTCTAAATCATGTTCTTTATACTCCAACTCTTTGTCAACGCTTAGTCAGTGTTTCTCAATTATGCCGTGACAATAATGTTTTTGTCGAGTTCCACTCTGACGTGTTTTATGTCAAGGACAAGAGGACAGCCAGGCTTCTGCTTCAGGGACCAGCACATCACGGACTTTATCAACTCCCTGCTCAGCTCCACCATCCTCCTAACAATTTCCCAGCTCTGTCATCATCCTCAATCTCTCCAACTGTCTCCTTTACAAAGATCACAGAAACTGACCAGCTCACCTGGCATCATCGCCTAGGACATCCTAGTGCTGAAATACTTCACAAAGTAGTACCAGCATATACTCAGACCTCTTCTGCTGTCTTCAATACTTGTCAAACCTACATTATGAGTAAAATACATCGCCAACCCTTTCCTATTTCTGATAGTCACTCTACATCACCGTTTGATTTGGTTCATACTGATGTATGGGGTCCCTCACCTGTTCCATCTGTTACCGGTGCAAGATATTTTATTCTGTTCATTGATGATGCAACTCGGTTCACCTGGCTGTATCTCCTTCATTCTAAGTCTCAAGTGTTACCTGATTTTCAGCAGTTTTACTAGATGATTCAAACACAATTCCAAGTTCCTATTCGCAAGGTTCGATCTCTACGAACCACAGAAGCCATAACTTGACAGGTGAGCTGACTTGGTGCCATATTTCGACCTTGTTACTTTCCCGTAACGAAATTACAGTTTGACGATCCAGCGCCCAGTCTTTCATGATGAAATCATCCAACGGAACAGCAAAGCCAATCAAACTCGCATTCCAGAGCGATCTTCAGACAGTGCAACTTATTAACTAATGACAATCAAAGCCACGGAATAGCAGATGAATCCCGGCCAGGAGGTCACGCTTTCTTTCCTGGTCCCAGAGCACCGTCGCCATACTTCTTCATCAAGCTTTCCTTGACAAACTCATTCCGAGCCCTTATCCGGTCCTGCCAAGGTCCGATGTTGACATACCACAGATGCAAACAGTGCCAGAAAGTCGCTGCTCTGGCGAGAAAAAACCCGACAGTCCCTGCCATCTTCTTGGGAGCCGACGGGAAGCACGTAACTATACGGCCTGCTTTATAAAACTAATCAACCCAAGCAAAATATCAGAGCGCATTTTGTCGAACACATGGAAAGGCATCACCCGTGGTGAATTCAATTGAATCCACCACAAACAACCAAGAAGATCACCGGTTTAGCTGTGATCGAAGGAAAAGGCTCAGATTTCCCAGAATTCCGTCCGATTGGTTCTTTCGAGAAATCGCGGAAGATGAACTGCAATAAAAATGTGACTTTCGACCTTCTTGCCTAATATTTTCATGAACAAGATTCCTCTCTACATACAATTTCTCAGTGTTATGTCAAATGTCAACCCATCTAACCTTAAAACGATGTTTTAATCCAGCCGTTTAAACCTTCCCTCTCATAACGACCCGTTGTGTCGTTGTGCCAGGAAAGAAGCTGCCTTTCCGAGCCCTAGCGAAACGAAGACAGCGGGCCGTGAACCGGGTTGAAACCTTATTTGTGCCATCTCCTTTGGGAATTTCGAAGTCAGAGACGGGATTGTTAGAACCAGTCAGCATCCAAGGTTCTCGATGATGCTCCTGAGCTTATCGATAACCTCTCCCGGGTTGGCATAGGACCCTTCAAGATTCATGGCATGGTACTCCAAGCCCCTCCACCATGCAATCAGTGCATAATGAGGGCGCCGGAACTTGCTACCTATGATCTCCAAGATCACTGTATCAGATATCGCCGAGATGATGTGGGTGAGCCCCGCCCCATGTGCGGAGATGATCACTGAAGCATCTTGTATGGCCTTGACCTGATCTTTCATTGGCATGTGCGCAAAAAGTCCGTCCACGAGATTTACATTGCAGCCCTGGTAGCTTGACGCCCAAATTTTTAGGGAATCAAATAGGTGCTGCTCATTGATCAGCCTCGATTCTAGTTTGCCTATGTGACGAGGATGCGCCCGATAATCCTCCCTACGGATGAAGAGCACATTATGGGCAGACAAGGGTCTTTTGATCTGATGATCGCCTACCGGAAGCCCAAACGATGCTCTTATCATTTCGCCAAACTCAGAAAGCCGGGTGGTTCTTTTATCATCTGGATTTCTCCATTGATCCTTTATGGATGCTCCTTGACAGAGTATTTTCCTAGAGAGGCCTTTGAAGATGGCGGTCTCATATCCCAGGGGCACGAATATAGCATGGCGGAAACAGACGGCGCCAGTGAAGTTCTTAGCATACGTCACGCTGGAGAACATGGCTTTCCACGTTTCTTCCAAGGGTGACTGAGAAATCTCGCAGAAAAAATTTATGCTTGTCAGAGATTGCAACCAAGGATGAGCTCTCTGTGAACATGCCAACAACAAGGTCACGAGCTGTTTCGATCATTACCGAGCAGTGACCGTCCACAAATATCAAACGCGGGCGATAAGGCAATCCTGCAACTCGGGAAGCAGCATATGAACTGTACAAATCTGTTACAGTGTGAAACAAGTTTGCATACTCATAGCGGGTAACCAAAAGGACCGGCTCGTCAATCCACTGCAAAACACCGAAACAATGTCCATCAAGCGCCCCAGAAATCTAATACGGCAATTGGCACGACAACAGCAACGTAGAAAAGAGCCAGCAAATGAAATCACCGAGAGAAAACCAACCCAGACACCTGATCACATTGCAATTCGCCCTTTGCGACGACGGTAAGGTTCCCGATCAACTCCCGCATTGTATGCCTCTCAACGCCGTTACCAGGCAAGAACCTCTCCAAGTCCTCGTCCCCGACAACCCTCCACCTCTTCCACCCGTTCCCCCACTTCCTCCCCGCGAACCAGACCCCACCGTCCCCCTCGACCTCGAAAGCCCCCTCTTCGAAAACGGGCAGCTCCTCCTCCTCCTTCCTCCCCAAGACCTCCTCCAACCTCTCCCCTCCCCTGGCCATACGAATCCTCCCGCTCGCCATCCTCACCCTCCCACCTTCGCAGACGGAGCTCCCGAGCGCCGCATTGTGGTGGCAACGGAACCATCCCCTGTCGCGGCCCCTGCGAAGGAAGTCGACACGGCGGGTGAACCCATTACCGAAGAAGGACTCGCAGGACTCGGTGTCCCGACTGGGGTTGGAGGGCCAAGGGAGGTAGGATGGAAGGGAAGGCCAGGGCTTGAGGGAGGAGAGCTCGTTGCGATCGTCGTCGGGGTCTTCGGGCGCGGGTAACGGGGACCGGGGGAGGAAGTATAGGTAGATGGACAGGATGTTGAAGGCGAAGATGAGGAGGATCGACTTTTTGAGGACAGATACCATTTTTTTCTTATGTGGGGACTCCAAGATTTGTCCAAGTCCTGCGTTTCGTGTTGATGGTGGTGGTGATGGTGACGTGAGATTCGACGGTCACAGAAAACAGGGAATTGGGATTTGGGCAAAATGGGACTCCGTCGTAGGTTTTGTTGGGTTTGTGGGAGAGGAAGGGGGTTCCTTCGACGACGCCGATCTGAGAGGGCCCATGAAGCTCCTCGCTCTTGGGCTTCTTCTTCAACATGGGAATCTGCTCCGTTTGTCGCTGTTGTTCTGGCCTTCCTTGGTACGGTTTGCACTCTGTTTTGTCAATCTGACGACTCCTCTGCCGTTTCTTCGAGGAAAGCTCCTGCTTCTTTGGATCATCTCCGGTTATGGGATCCCCCGTTTTCTGCTCCTTTGGATCCCGTTTGTGTCCCGAAGTGGCCCTGCGCGAGCTCCCGCGGCTTCCGCCTTCTGGTCGGAGCAGGTAAAGCAGTTATCACTGTGTTTCTATCGGAGAGAGTAGACCGTGCAGGAAAGGGACAGTGTGCTACCAGCACGAGCCAACCGGTTTCGAGGAGAGAGCCAGCCCTGAATGAGGACACTCCTGCTTGCTCTTTTACAGAAGACAATGACGTCCCCCTAACTCATCGCTGTCATTATACAAAAGGTCAGGAAGGAAGTCGATGCTATGATAATTCGAAAGGTCAGCAGGGGGCTCGTATAATCCTCGAGGATGGGACCGGGTCGTGATCATTACTCGAAAGTGGAAGGAACTCATATGCTGCAACGAGCATTTCTATGTTATGTTGTTGTTATCGCTGCCCAGATTGTTCTTAACTCACCAGGTGGCAAAACTTTTGACTGCACAACATGGTCAGGTGCTGGTCCCGGCCTAATGGATGCTCCAACAGAGGTGCATGGGCAGCCGGTCACCGGACTGAGATTGGAAAAGAAGCCGGAGACTGGACAGCCTCGAATTTCCACCCCTACCGGACAAATTCCCCTTATAATCTGGAAAGAGTATAATAATAAGCCAAGAACACATACGCAGCAACCCGAGAAGGGTCGTGCAAAGTTGAAGTGCCCCGTTATTAGTAGTGATCTTGGTATATGGCTCCGAATTCGGCTCTCTAGGCCTGGTCTTTGTCGATGTGAGATGCTGACCCATGACCAACCTCAGTATCCTCCTCCACTGCGTAGTATGTCTGCGGCAATGCAGATTGTGGTAGTTTGCTCTCCACGAAATACCGCTTCATAGTGGACGTCTCCGCCTTGTGCTTCTTCTCGAGTTTCTCCACTTGCTTCCTCAGCTTCTCGTTGTCTTCCTGGACGGCCCCCAAGTTTTCCTGCCAATAAACATCACAAATAAGTTCGCCTTGCGATAAGGATCATCGTCTCGGATATTCACTTTTCTATGCACTGATTTTTTTTACCTTGGCAGCGGAAGTGGCTCGCTCAGCTTCTCTTAGCCAGACAAGTTCTCCGGCAGCATGGACTGCTTCAGCAGTGTCCCTGAGTTGGGCCTTCAGCCTCTCGTTCTCCTTCCTCAGGCGTTTCCTCTCCCTTTCCCTCTCAACGCTCACAGCGGAAAGTTCAGCCCCCAGCAGTATTGCAGAACGAGCGCCCTTACCCCTCGAGCCTGCCTTAGTGGCTGCCTTCTTTACTTTATTTATCCAGTCCACAATTGCACTGTGCTTCTCAACCAAATCGTTGTGTTTCTCCTGAAGTTCGGAGTAGTGCTCGATCATCCTGGAGTGATTAAGAACAGATCGATGGACAACATCCTCTAGTTCCTCCCTGCAATTCTTCTCGGACCGTAGTTCCATCTCCAGATTCTCAGTACGCTGGCGGTGGGTTTCACTGTCAATCCTCAGCTCATCAGTTAGGGAGATCCACTCGCTCTCCATTTCTAACCACCTCTCTCTCTCCCTCCCGAGTTTTTCCTCATTGGGGTGGGACAATCCCAGGCAACTCTTCCCCAACGGGCAAGGCGGGTCATCAACGAGAAATACCTGTTGAATTTTCACTGCTTGCTCTTGGCAAAGGAGTTCAAGCTCCTTTATTATCTTCTAGGCTTCTGAATCATTTCCTTTTTCCTGATCGTGGAAGAGGCAGCAAGAAGTCAGTGAGGGAAAAGTAGACTTTGCTTCTGAATGTCCTAATAAGCACAACAAACACTATAATTCTTACCTTCACAACCTCCGACGTAACAATCCAGGCCTTCAAGCTATCTTTGATCTCATCAGAACCGATATTTGACCTTCTCCTTCTGCAAGAAGAGCAGATAAATGAGGCCAATCGTCCATCTATAGACTGTTTCTCTTCGGACGCCTTTTCCTTGTGAACCCCCAGACTGGGTTTCAACGCCAAGTATTCAAAAAAAAGGAAACGGTAGACTTGTTCAGCAATTTTTTCCCGTTCATGAGATTCAATTATCTCCAATCTCCTTCTGAGGCTTGCTGCCAAGGACTCTGCAGGTCCTGCGCTAGCCTGTAGAGATTGCCCGAGGGACTGTCTGACCCCGTCTGGTGCGAAATTCTCTCCATCAGCAGCATTATGTTCACTTGCAAGCAATATAGATGAAACGGTTACACTCCTCCTTGGAGATCTTCCAAATTTCGGGGATTCTGTCAATTGACAGTGATGTGTCCTGACAACTGACAAACATTTCAGACGACGACAGGCTTTCTTCTGGAGCAAGTTCGTGGTGGTCCTGAATACTGTTGCTCCCTTCTAGTTCGAAGTCCTCCGGACAGTTTGCGTACATTTCACCGGATTCAGTACCGCAACTTTCCGCAATAGAAGAGCAGGGGAGCTAAATCATCTTTTCGAGACGAATCAATGACTTTATCTTCAGATTCAGCCAATTCATCCAGCTGCTTGCACAATTCCTTCACATCATCTGCATCTAAATTTATCTCTTCCTCAACATCATGGTCCGCACGAGGCAGCAGAAGAGACCTGTTAAGGCTCACTCGACGGTGATTGAGGCTATCGCAAGCGTTCGGCCCATAAAAATACCTGCAAATCTGAGTGTGCTCAGCGTTTCACTTTCATTTCTGCATTCATAAAATGTATGATGTGACAGAATGAAATGATAGTACCTCTGTGATGTCACCGGAGGACACTTCCGGGGCGACTGATTCCAGCTTAGGATCCAAGTACTCGATATCAGAGACCGGGATGTTAGGGTTAGGAAGGGGAGCATTCTCGGAGCTCGGCCGGTAGTCCTCGAGGATCGACTTCTGATTGGTGGAAGTGGACCTTGTGAGGAAGTTGCGGATGGTCGAAGACGATAGGGCGGGCTTGGTCAACTTCATCGCCTGGGATCGCTACAGAGATCGAAGACAACAAAGAAGAAGAAGAAGCGGAACCAGGCGACCGTTAGAGGACTGAAATGACGGTGTAGCCCTTTTGTAGGACTCTTCGAGCTTCTCAACCGGGGGACGTTTTTGTCGATTACAAAATTACTAGAAAAACAACCCAAAATAAAAGCAAAGGGATTTTCCTCCATTCTGAAAGTAATTTCAAACGTCCAAAAACGCGCTTGAAATTAGATCAAAGTCAAACTAAGTTGCAATTTCGACAGCTATTTACACTTGGAACTGTACTGAAACTAAAAGCCTAGCTTAGTAGTATCGGAAGTTTCTACCTAGTTCTCATCATCATCTTCGAGCCCTAGAAAGAAGGCGTCGTTCAGCAGCTCGGTTGCCGAGGGGCGGTCCCTCGGCTGCCCCAGGCACTTCTCGATGAATGCCTTGACCTCGTCGTTCTTCACCTTGTTCAGGGAAAGGGGCCTTATGCCCGAGGTCACTTTCTTGTATATCTTGGGGACGGTGTCGCACTCTGAGTAGGGGATCTCGAGCGTCACCATCTCTAGCAGGCACATCCCGAACGAGTATATGTCGACAAGCTCCGTGTAGTCCTCCTCATAGAGCTCCGGCGCCATGAACTCCGGAGTGCCAAGGACAGACCTGGCAATGTGATTCTTCCCTACGCGCGCCGCTAGACCAAGGTCACCGATTTTGACCTGAACCGCGACAAAAACCCATCATGGTCAAGGTTATGGAGAAACTAGGCGATTCATCACGTGATAAGGACGCGAGAGCTTGTGCATACCTGTCCGATGTTTCCGTTGACGAACAAGTTGCTGCAGTTCAGATCCCTGTGGATGATACAGGGTTCGTGGGTGTGCAAGTACTCCAACCCCTTCAGGATCTGCCTCGACCACTTCTTCAACGCCTTAATCGAGACGTGCTTGTGTTTCTTTCTGTACTCCCTCAGGTTCCCCGAGGTGCACACCTCGGTTATAAAATTCAGCGTCTCACGTGCCTCATCGTTCCAGAAGCTGTACAGGGTGATGATGTTCTTGTCCTTGAGATCACGGAGTAGCTGAACCTCCGAGTATATCCGCTCCACCATTGCCGGATCGCCACAGAAATTCCGCAGTTTGACCTGGTACCATGCGACTTCGATCCCCTCCTCCTGGTCAAAGGCGCGATACACTTTCTTCACGGATCCGGCACCGAGCAGGTCCGCGTACCTGCCGTATCGGCCAGAGGGGTCGACCTCCACAAAAGGCTCGCCCCCGTTGTCGTCCGGGGCATTGTCAACTTCGCTTGGCATCTAAAATCACGCGAACACCGAGCAAATGCAGTCAGAATCAATCTCAGGAGATCGAAAACGGTACTTCACCAAAACTAATATCTGCGATTAACAACGGGTCGTCCGAGCCTGGCCTTTTCCCAGCAGGAATCACAATCTCTTCCTAAACATCCTCGGGATCGACAAAAAAAAAAAAAAAAACCTTGAACCCAACACTAAACAGATCACGGAAACTACGCCGTGACACAAAATTTCAACCCTCAGAACGAAACAAATCAAAGGCCGGAAGCGAAACCAAATCCCAAAAGACTAAAGAAAAGCCTCAAAAAGAGAAGAACAAAAAGGGGCGAGAGGGTCACCACAAGTCCGGCAAGAGGCGGCAATTTCGTGCTCTTTCAAACTCGGACTCCAAACCCAGAACTCAACTCACGAACAAGCCAGCCGCCCTTGACAGTGATAGTAGGGTTGAAAAATCCAAGATTTTTGGGGGGTTTGGGTGTAATTGTATTGGGAATTCCTTATCTCCAAAACAAACACAAATACATCAAAAAAATAAAATAAAAAGATTCTGGTTGTTGGGGTATTTTGGTCTTACGGGATATTTGACGAGGTTGTCGGGATTCTTCCATCTTTTATTTTCCGTTATTTATTCGACTAATTAAACGGTCAAAGGTCAAATCTCGTTGGGAAGGAGTCGTCCTGGAGTGGATCTGGACCGTCGATTTTTAACGATTCGTTTAAATCTTTTTGGTTGAAGGAAGGAGGATTTTTTTATTTTTATTTTAGTATTTAATATTTTTTAAGATATAAAAATCAAAATATAGGATAAATTCTAGTTTTTTTTTTTTACGATTTTCTTGATTATTTAGTATCAGGATGGCCCGTCGTCTATAGAGATCCGGCCCACTTAAATATATATGAAATGGGCCTGTTCTATCCGTCGCCACTGGGCCGGCCCAGCCCAACTTAGATTAGCCGAAAAAAAAAATCGTTCGCAATTGCTTCCCTTCGGAGAATTCGTTCGAAGTTGCTTGCCTGATTAATACTCTCGTATGTCGAACAGGAAATTGTTACGCGTGACGGAGGTTTGTAGCTTCGCCCTTGTTTCCTTCCTCCGAGGCGCAAACCAAGGGCACCTTTTTTGGGCACCGGGGCGGGGCCTAATACCATGTTAAAATATCGAACCGGCCCATATGTCGAGCCCAGTATATAAGTTCAACGGGGTTTCAATCTAAAACTAATTGCTTGTAGAATGAGTAACCCGCTAGGCTATATATATTAGGCCGGACTATTTTCTTTATCCATATTATTGGGTTTGCTATATACCAAGCCTTTCAACAGCTGCCTCCATACCAAGAGCTTGGAAGATGATAGGGATGATTATATTTGTCACTATAAATATCTATCTCGCAAGATCACATCGTCTCATTTAAAAAAACAGAGTAATGAAACGGAAAAGAACGAAGGGTGGAAATAAATCGAATTCTGATCGAATCTTTTCATGCTCGAGTTCGAGCTGGCTCGATTCAATTATAAGGAGTTTGAATTCGATTCATAAGGCTTGAATACAGACCATAAACTAGGCTCAATAAATCAAGTTCGATTTGAAAATACATAACTTAAAATCAACTCCACGGTCTCAAAATTGATTTAACGATTAATAAACGGTTTACAAATCACCGAATTATAAGTGCTAAAGTTCGAGCTCACCTTCTTGCATTAATGAACCGGCTCGAGTACAAAACGAATCGAAATCCGCCCGGTTCGCTTTCACGCCATTGGAATTAACTAAACGTTCATACCTATGAATTTTGTATCTGAGAGAGAGTGAGACCAGAGAGAGAAAAGTCTGACACGACAACACTTCTGTCGGTCTCTCCCTCCACCTGCGAGTGTTAATAGTTTGTCTTTGTCCGCATAATCGTTGGGGATGGCTTGATCTTCCAATCGGCCCAATCCCAGGCGTAATTCAGGATTTGGGCGGCCAAATTCCCCGATCCAAAAGCACTCGATCCTTCCCTGCCTGTGATTGGGGGACCCGCTTTAGGGTTCCTGACTCAACCGATTCGATCCCTACGGTCGGTAGGATCTCAGCCGCTTCTCCCCCACGGAGTTTCGATCTTTTCGATTTTATCAGCTTGTTCTGTTGATTTCAGATATTGGGTCGACTTGGGTTTTTGTTTTGTTTTTTGGGGTGTTGTGGATGTTGATCTCTAATTGGTTGAATTACCTGGATCGGAAGGGTGGATTGATTATGCCTAGTTCTGGGACTTCATTGGGAGTGATAGTTGGTGAGTTATCGATTAAGAGGCTTGGTTGGATAGAGATCTCGTGGGAAATTCACGGGGAAGATGATGTTGTCGCAGTAATTGGTCATTGGATCGACAAAGTGAATTTATTGCTGCTTCTGTTGCTGTCTGCGGTTTTGTTGTGCTCCAAAATGAATGTTTTGAACTGAAGCTGAGGTATTGTGTTGTTGCGTAGTTTGCCGGCTTTTTTCATGGAAATGCGGCTTGTCTGTTTTGAAAGGTTTTTGAGAGCGTAAGACTGGCTGCTTCAACCTGAGACCAAGATTAGAAGAGTGAACAAATGGGTACTGAAAATCCAGGTCGTCCGTCCTTTCCCGGAAGGCCTGTCTCTACCCCTTTTGCATCTTCACAACCACCAGCAGCATTTTCTTCGTCCAGACCAGTGGGCGGATTTGCTCCCTCCGCATTTCGACACACACCACCTCCTCCTTCCAATACCAATCCTTACCCGTCTGGAGCACCTGCAACAGCTGGATCAGGTTTGCCAAAATCTCGGCCACCACCGCAGTATGGTTTGAATGATTCATCTGTAAGTGCTCCGCCATCGTCTTATGTTCCACCAACGTCTGGAAATATCCAACGACCCAATTTGCCACAGTTTCCAGCAGTATCACAAGCATTTACCGCTGGACCACCGCCAAGTCAACCTCCATCAACTCAGTTATATTCTCAGCCAGGTTCTTTTCGTCCGCCGGTACAAGCACCTCCGGTACCCATGGGATCTCCTCCATTAAGAGGAAATATTCCATCCCCTAGCCCAAGTGTGCCAACAGGTACACCTTTGCAGCAAGGGAGCTCTACCTATCCTGGAATGCGGCCAAGTATGCTGCCACAAACGCCTGCATTTGCAAATCAGCAGCCTACAACTATTCCACAAGTCCCGACAACCCAAACCTTCCGGCCACCTTTTGCTACCGCTCAAGGAGCTTATCCAGCAGCTCCGCTTGCACCTTCACAACATTTTGGAAACCAGGGAGGATATGCTCCACCACCACCATCCATGGGAGTTCAACCCGGTCTTCAACAGAGGCCCCAAGGACCGTACCCTATTTCAGGGCCTCCCATGGGTGCCATGACTGGCCTGTTAGAAGACTTCAGCTCACTTTCTCTTGGTTCTGTGCCTGGTTCAGTCAATGCTGGGCTTGATGCAAGGGCTTTGCCCAGACCATTGGATGGTGATGTTGAGACAAAGTTATTGACAAAAATGTTTCCCTTGAATTGCAAATCTAGTTTTCTTCAGCTCACCACTGGTGCCATACCAAACTCCCAGTCCCTAGCATCAAGGTGGCACTTGCCTCTTGGAGCTATTGTTTGTCCTCTCGCAGAATGTCCGGATGGGGTCTGTATGTTTGAACCAAATCAAACTGGCTATCTCAGCATGTATTGATTACTGGCCACACCCATCAATGACTACTAATTTTTTTTACCTTTCAGGAGGCAGTACCAGTTGTCAACTTTGTCTCCACTGGTATCATCCGATGCAGGAAATGCCGCACCTACGTGAACCCCTATGTAACATTTATTGATACTGGAAGAAAGTGGCGTTGCAACATTTGTTCATTACCTAATGACGGTGATTAATTTTATCTATATCCTGTGTCCCCATTTGAGTCATGTTTGACGCGAACTCACGGTACACACTGGCTGAAGCATTTTTACAGCTGCACGTTTGGACGTTTCATTGTAGGCTAATGTTATTTTCTCGTTTTAGTAGGTTGATAAGGCAAATTCTGGCATTTATGATAAAATGAACAATTTTTTGGACTTATTTGTCCTTAATGTGATGATCCACTATGGAAGCCGTTTCCTTGAAAATGAAGAATGATGAATGGTATTATTTTAGAGTTACATTACTTACTTTCAAAAAGAGGTATCATGGCCACAAGGAAGTGCCATTTTTTTCAGAACCAGTTGATCGTAGTTTATGTTATAATCAGCTGTTAGCAATCACTTGTAATTATTAGTGGTTGGCCAGCTCCATCACATATTTTGTTGGTACAAAAGTTTGCTTCTCTTTGAAATGGGGAAAATAATCCCGTAAAACAGGACATGTCTGTCTTCATAATTTCATCGGAATAATTTGTTCTGTTGCTTTAATCTTGACAGTCCCTGGAGACTACTTTGCTCATTTGGATGCCACTGGTAAAAGAGTTGACTTGGACCTGCGACCTGAACTTACCCAGGGAAGTGTTGAATTTGTTGCTTCGACGGAATATATGGTTCGGCCCCCAATGCCGCCTCTCTACTTTTTCCTCATTGATGTTTCTGTCACTGCGGCTAGAAGTGGAATGCTTGAGGTAAGTATTGGTTTACTGTTCCTGGCTTATTGATGTTCGCGTCAGGAACATGGATCCCAGGAGTTCCTTCCGCCATCTCATATTGTTCATCTGATGATTTGTCTTTGCTAATATTTTTACTGTAGGTTGTGGCACAAACCATAAAGTCTTGTTTGGATGATCTACCTGGATATCCCCGGACACAGATTGGTTTCATTACTTTTGACAGCACTATACACTTCTACAACATGAAGGCAAGTGCTCATCTCAGGAGATGGTTCCTGTTTTCCCCTTTGTGAAGTATTTTCACTTTTTTTCTTCCTAATAATAAATATTTCCTTCTTTTTTTTGGGTAGAATATTTCCTTCTTTTTTGGTATTAACTGGAATTTGCACATGTAGGTAATGTTTTTCTGGACTAATGTTGCAGTGAACCATGCTTTTCTTGTGCAGTCTTCTTTAAACCAGCCTCAAATGATGGTTGTATCAGATCTGGATGATGTATTCATTCCTCTGCCTGATGACCTATTAGTCAACCTTTCGGAGTCCAGAAGTGTTGTGGAATCTTTTCTTGACAGCTTACCATCTATGTTTCAAGATACTGTCAATGTTGAATCTGCTTTTGGACCTGCTCTTACGGCGGCTTATATGGTTATGGTGCGAAACTTCACCATGTTTTCTTTTGTTATGTAGATGATTTTATATTCCTGATTTTTCCAATGCATATGCTACAAGTAGCTGTTTTGTTATATTTTCCGTGTGATTTTTGGATGACACTATTTCTTTGCAGAGTCAACTGGGAGGAAAGCTTCTTATTTTCCAAAGTACATTGCCATCCCTTGGTGTTGGTCGTTTGAAATTGAGAGGAGACGATGTTCGTGTTTATGGAACTGATAAAGAACATACGCTAAGAATTCCAGAAGATCCATTTTATAAGCAAATGGCTGCTGATCTCACCAAGTTTCAGATAGCAGTTAACCTATATGCGTTTAGTGACAAGTACACAGACATTGCTTCACTAGGTATGAATGGTCATTGCTTGTAGATACTAACAGCAACAACCATAATCTCACTTCGCAGGGTTGTCGTGTATGTACTACACTGATAGACAAAATAGAGATTTCACTTCATGGTCATTTTTTTTATGGAGACAATAGGCAAGTCAGAGCAATGTTTGATTTGCAACATTCTACATTTGATCATCTCTGTTATACCATATAGGAACTTTGGCAAGGTACACTGGTGGTCAAGTATACTATTATCCAAGCTTCCAATCAGCTGCCCAGGGGGAGAAGTTGAGACATGAATTATCCAGAGATCTTACCAGGGAAACTGCCTGGGAAGCTGTATTGCGTGTTAGGTGTGGGAAAGGTTAGTACTTTATCCACTATTCCCTCTCCTTATGAGATTGACTTTTGTATGATAGTTTGATTTGGATAATCCAGGGACTGATATATTTATTTTCTTTTGGTGATGCCAACTGCAGGAATTCGCTTTACATCTTACCATGGGAATTTCATGCTGAGGTCCACTGATTTATTAGCACTTCCATCTGTAGATTGTGATAAAGCATATGCAATGCAGTTGTCCCTTGAGGAAACATTGCTTACAACTCAGACAGTCTATTTCCAAGTTGCACTGCTGTATCCTTTGCATGAAAATTGCTATTCTTGTACTACATCACAGTTTGGTCTAAAACTATAAAATTTAGCTTCGTTGGTGAAAGTGTTGCGGTACTCTACTGAAGTGCAGGCTGCAGCGAACTTGATGTCTATCCCTTTGGAATTGCCTCTGGGTGTAGATTTTAGCATCGGCAATTCGAATTGTGGCGTGCAGGTTTTGCGTTGTTGGTTTTCTTGCTTTGGTTAGGCTCTAGCTGCGAAGGGCTGTCATCTCGTAGTATTGCTTCGATCTGGTTTATTGCAGTTTCATATATTTTGTGACTCATGCTTTATCATTTGGAGAAACAGTCTAGGATCAGTTTCTCTTGACAATTAAAGATACACAGCATCTTGCGGAGAAAGACGTATCAGGGTACACACAGCCGCTGCCCCAGTGGTTTCCGACTTGAGTGAAATGTATCGTTATGCGGACACTGGTGCTATTGTATCATTGTTCAGTCGGCTAGGTTGACTTCGTAAACCTCTTACCTTTAGTAGATTTATTTATTCTTTCCATTAGCTCACTGTATGTGATGGTATTGAACTGTTGAGCGCAGCAATCGAGAAATCATTAACTCACAAGTTGGAGGATGCGAGAAGTTCTATTCAGCAGCGTATCATAAAGGCATTAAGGGAGTATAGAAATCTCTATGCCGTGCAACATCGCTTGGCTGGCAGGATGATCTATCCAGAATCATTGAAGTTTCTTCCTTTGTATGGATTGTCATTGTCCAAATCAACAGCACTACGCGGAGGTTACGCAGATGCGTCTCTTGATGAACGTAGTGCAGCTGGTTACTTAATCATGGCCTTGCCAGTTAAAAGTTTATTGAAGCTTTTATATCCCGACTTAATTAGGCTTGATGAACACCTCACCAAGGTATCCCAAGACTAATCTAGAGAGTGCAATTTCAGATTAATATTTTGTTTTAAATTCATGTTGAGTAATTTTGCTGTGGTCAAGTACATCGTATAATTAATTCTTCATCGTTCTTTCTCTAGGGATCTGTGTTAGGCGACGAATCGAAAAGCGTCATAACGAAGTTGCCTTTGACAGCAGAAAGTCTAGATTCACGAGGCCTTTATTTATATGATGATGGCCTTCGCTTTATACTGTGGTTTGGTAGAATGCTTTCTCCTGATATAGCCATGAATTTGATGGGGCAAGACTGTGCTGCTGATTTATCGCGGGTAAGTTTCTGTTCCTTATGCTTTTTGTCGCAACTTGTTCTTCACATCTTCTGTCACTGAAGCTTCGACAGTGAAACAATCCTATATATGTCATCCAATTCCCCAGAGATGCATTGGTTCGATATTTTTGCCTTTTCAGTTTCAACTTGACGGCCATGTTCATTACGCTTGTGAATGAATTTTTCAATGTTTTGGCTTGCAAGTTTAAACTAAGCTGTGTTTCTTCAACACTGCCAGCTCTCTTTTCTGTTTCCATAAACAAAATCTGTTTTTTCTTTTTTATTGCTGGAATCAGGTTAACTTCTGCCAACGAGACCAAGAAATGTCCAGGAAGCTTTTTGCTCTCCTGAAGAAGATTAGAGAGAGTGATCCTTCTCACTATCAGCTATGTAATCTAGTTAGGCAAGGTGAGCAACCAAGAGAGGGCCTGCTTCTTCTTACCAACCTTATTGAGGACCAAATCGCAGGCACCAACGGCTATGTTGATTGGTTGGTACAAATACAACGGCAAGTTCAACAAAATGCATAAAACAGGTAAGTCAATGGAAAGCCCTTGGAATTATCTGAGGGTCGAAGCTGTGCTTGCATCCATCTGTGGTGGTTGACGAGCCTAACAAGTTTTTGTTTCTATCCCTTTTCTTTGGCAATAGTTGTCATGCCATTCAGGTCATTGTAGAGTCGGCCGGAATAATTATTTAAAGAGAACGATGTACAGCGAGCCATCCATGTCTTCCCTTGGAGCAAAAGATTCGTACCAGCCGGGCATCTTCGAATAAACTGGCAGCCAATGGACGGGTTGAGACTTGTAGCTGTAGCCATGTAACTTTTGTGGATTTTTCTGGGAAAAGCTGATTTTGTGTCTTAGAGGGGAATTTTTTTTTTGAAATGTGCAAATAGATTATTATCATTATTAGCTTGTTTATGTTTTCATTGCCTTTTCTTCTTGGGAGATTTTGCCATTCGTTGAGTATAGGATGTCTGTAAGAACTTTTCTTTCCGAGGACATCACTAGTACTGTATTCTACAAATCCGGAACTATCATTGGCTTGAGATCTTAAAGGATTATGAAGAAGATTGGCTTGAATGCTTGATCCGACCTCAAGTTTCTACACTGTCGGCAGCTTCTCTGAATAATGTAGCTTCATGTTCTTGGTGAAGCACGGGGCTCCGAAGTTCGTTGAGAACCTGCATGAACCGGGACGGTTTCTTGCGCTTCGCCGTGGGAAAGAGTCGCGCCTGCAAAATCCTGGAATAGTTCCTGTCAAAATGCCTTTCTTTGTTTCTTTCATTCACGGACCATCGACAACATCATCCAACTCTCGTCTTCTGCGCTGACCTACGCCAGGAATCAGGCTGCTGCGACCCGATTTCAAATATCAAGGAAGGCGAGTTCAAGTTGTCCGAAAAGAAAAGCCCCGTCGACATCTCCAGTGAAACGACTCCACTAATCACTTCCACATAGAATTGCAACTGCAGGGTAACCAAAGCAGCTAGTGCCAAGTAATTAGTAGTAGTACAGGGTTG
Organism: Melastoma dodecandrum; assembly: GCA_029817715.1. Classification (NCBI taxonomy): domain Eukaryota; kingdom Viridiplantae; phylum Streptophyta; class Magnoliopsida; order Myrtales; family Melastomataceae; genus Melastoma; species Melastoma dodecandrum. Next base: position 3,333,357 of record JARUPY010000397.1, on the reverse strand, counting down.
TGAACAACATGTGTTGTCCATGGAAGATGGAAATGCATTTGTGCAGGAGAACCTCAGTTCCCTCTTAAACAAAAACAGGTACAATAAACCTAAAGGGGACTCTCCTATATCACGTAATCCGACCACTCGGATAAATGTAAGGTATGATCCATGGTAAAACTGGGTGGTTTCTCCAGCTTAATTGGGTTGGCGTTCCCGCCAACCAGCTTCGCAGGGTTCCCGACCGCTGTCGTCCTCGGGGGAACCTCCTTCAAGACAACCGACCCGGCACCGATCTTTGCACCATCGCCGATCCTAATATTACCCAGTATGCAGGTACCAGCACCAATCAGAACCCCGTTTCCGATCTTCGGATGCCTGTCTCCCGACACCTTCCCAGTCCCTCCAAGGGTCACGTTATGCAGTATCGAAACGTTATCTCCTATCACCGCTGTCTCACCGACAACGATCCCGGTGGCGTGATCGAGCAGCACCCCGCGGCCCATCCTCGCCCCCGGGTGGATATCCACGGCGAAGACCTCCGAGACCCGGTTCTGTATAATCAGGGCAATGGCCTGCCTCCCCTGGGACCACAGCCTATGCGCAATACGATGAGCTTGACACGCCAAGAACCCCTTAAAGTGAAGCAAGCAATGGACGTAGCTTATGCAGGCAGGGTCTCTCGTCCTAACCGCCCTAAGGTCACACCTCACGGCCTCCATGATCTCAGGATCATCCAACAACACGCCGACAAAGACTTGGTAGAGATTACAACTAGGAAGGCTGGAATTGCTCAGCTTAAGGGACAGGTGATTACCCAGAGCCGTCTCCAACGAATCATGTGACAGGATCGAATCCAGGTAGTAGCCCGACAACATGGGCTCGCCCGCGACGTCCGCCCTGGCTTCGTCCTGAATTTTAACCCAAAGGAAATCTCCCTCCTCTTCCCCGTCGAGCCCATCAAGATCGGAGCTTTCCGCTGCAGCGGAGGGGGTGGTGTCGTCGTCGGGACGGGGTTCACGGGCGGTGCAGGTCAAAGGGGCGAGACGATCGCCGGGACAGGGGCGGCAGAACGTCGACCAATGGCAGGCGGGGACGGAGTTGTTCCCGGAGCCAGGGGGATTGCGGGAGAATCGACAGGCGGCGCTGTTCCGACGGGATTCTATGCAAGCGGCCATGTAGTTGGAGGAGGAGGGGAAGCTGTTTCTTGCGGGGGGGGGGGGATGCGTGCGAGGAAGGAGGAACAAGTGACGGAAAGAAAGATGTTGTTGTAATAACCAAGGAAGGAAATGGCGGGTCTGCTTTTGTATAAATAAGGAGGACCATTGGAAATTAATTCCTTTATCAACTGGATTATTATTTATTATTATTATTACAATACAATGCTCTCTCTCTCTCTCTCTCTCTCTATCTCTTCGTCGTCGTCGTTACTTGAGCTGAGCATTTAATTGGGTGTTTGGTGGGTGGGGAGAGGATCACATTTTATTTCCTCTCCTCCCTGTATTTCATGAGGGTTTAGGAAATTCTGGAGGGTCTTGAGGACGTGATTTCCCCACCCGATGAAAATATAATTAAATAGGATTTTGTGCGTGTGTGTGTGGTTAGAAGGAAATGGGGTGGAAAAGAAAACATAGGGATAAATACGAAAATGTTGTCGCATGATACGCAGGTAATAATAATTGGGGGGATGGCGTAGAGGTGGCGTGTGCGATTACGTCACCATCTCTCCCTGTCTCATTACGTGAGGGGTTACGTGTACAGGGAGGGAGGGTTTATTCTATTCGCCGCCGCCGCCGCCTCCTCATCCTCCAGAAAAGTTGCATGAGATTGAGTCAAGGGAAGGAGACTGCTTTTTTCACTACCACAGTGTCTCTCAATCTCTCTCTCTCTCTCTCTCTCTCTTGTGTGTGTCAGGTGCTATTGTTATTGCTATTACAAACAGTCCTCCCACTCCACTCCACGCCACCCCAACCCCACATAATATATATATAAACAAATAGGATAATAACTTTTCCCCTACATCAAAGCATATTCCATGAAAATATTCCCCTTGCTCGCATTTTACTCCATTACTTTTTTATTTCTTAAAAATTAAAAAGAACGAATTGTTTGTTAGTTGAAACGAAATTCGCGAAACATTAAAATCTTTTTGAATTTTTTTTTTTAAAGAAAGCCGCTGCGAGTATCATCATTCAACCTGGAACTTACCGGCCAATGAGCGGTTTCTTGTGAGAATCCACAGAGCATTAGAGAAGTTGGGCATGATTCCTTGGCAATGGCAGGGAGAGTGTTCACATACCCGAGTTCGAAACCATGCATTACTTTTTCTCCGGAGATGAAAAACAAGGCCATATGTACAACAGCAACATCAGCATGTCACACTGATCTGCAGTCTCTGTGTTAAATGTACAACGACCCACAATTTCTACCAAATCCTTCTGCTAAGTACTATCATCGCCGCCATGATGATAATGACTAGGATACCTTAACCAAACAGCAGCCGGCTTTTCGACTTAAAGCATCTCTTCCCTCATGCACCACTCCCACGGGCTCGACTGTTTCGCGTTTCTGGTCAAGGTCTTCCGTATCATGATGGTGAGAAGCAGATTTGTTAGTTGAATCCATGGGACCAATCCGAAGACTACCTTCATGAGGACCAGTTCCATCTGTCTCACAATCCTTCGCACTTTCCTCTTACTTGGGCGGTAATGACATTTGCTCATCCCGGGGATTGCATGGAGCTTAAACCATCAGCTGGTGTTCCATTCACTCTCACTTCCCTAACATCGGTGCCACCAGTAACATCTGTCTCCAATGCTGTAATACCATGAGGCTGACCATCTTTCACTCCAGTTGAATGTGAAGAAAGCCTAGATTCTGCCGTAATGGTGGAGGTTATCACATAAAGAATATCTCGCTTGATCCCGATATCTGTCCAGTGATCTTCCACCCAATCTCTTGATACCCGGAGATCCTTCATGTGAAAGCTCATGAATAAACTTTCACCTATGGAGAAAAGCAAAGAACCGACAGACTGGATGAGGAAGTGAGTGAAAAACAGTGACAAAATCGAACATCGAATTTAGATAGTGCCTGAATACCGGGAAAATATATCTGCAGATGATCGTCTGCAGAATTGTTGACTCCTATCACAACCCCTTCCCACCATCCATCACTCCACCATGCATCCACCGCCACCCCAATGTCAACCGAATGTTCCGTGTGGTCAACCTTTGGAGGATTTGGTCGAACTGTTAGGCGGCTAAAGAACCTCGTTCCAAGCTTATCAGGAAGTGCTGCCTTCAAGGCAGGAATCCACTCCTAAAAACAAGTTATATTTATCCGCATCACCAAAATATTGCAGATAAGGTACACAGGTCAACATAGGAAAGGTAATACGATTAGCATTCAAATGTCTAAATTCCCGAGGGTCGATCCCAGCCCAACAAATGCCTCCTAGGCTTAGTTTAATGATTAAGTTAGCCTACCTCAAGATTACCAGTCCCATCTTCATCCTTCACATCATCATAACGCACTTTCAGCTGTTTATGGGCCACCTGCAAGATTGTGCACTGGAACCAGCAGCCTCGAATTCCACTATCTTGGCATAGCAATTCAATCTTCCCACCCACTCTCAACCATTTTGGCAAACTAGGATGCGACTCCATGTGCCTAAGAGAAAGCAAACTTCTGGCCAGCAAACTATCGCTTATCCTCTGCTTATTATTCCCAATACCCAATGTGAAATCAAGGAATTGTCTGCCAACCGGGTTGACACCACCACAAGTAATCTGGGACGTGGTACATTCGCTACCTCTTCTTGACCTCTTCTCTCCGACTTTTACATCACTACCCAATGTCAGCTCATCGTCTTCATCACCATTTAGACTGCTCCAGTCAGAGTCTGGCTTCTGCATGGGGCTTGTAAACAAGCAAGAGAGGATGGGTTGATTAAAGTATCCACGCAGTTTAGTCAGATCAAAAGACTTAACACGGTTATTTCTGAACTGTCGAAAGCACATGTGGACTTTGGATGGCAAGGCATGTGACAGAGCAGTGGAACACTTGTGGAAATGTTCACGCGACAAAATTGTAGCAGGGCCATCCACACATTCTGCACTTAGCACCTGTGCAAATGGGGTAATGAACACTTCTTTAGCATGAATGTTTCTTACTGGAGCCGCTCCCTTCACTTCCTCGTTATAATGAAACCACCTCACTTTGACCTTTTTTTGACCTCTCCTGTCTTCATACATGTCGTCCAAATATGCAAGATAGTGATTTTCCCCCTTACCCATGACAAAGACAAATGAGTGAACCTGAAACCATTGATAAAATGATATCTCATTGATGTAAAAATAGCTAAAAAGAATTGCTACCACAAACAACGAATTAGAGGTACCACAGAAAAAGTATAATTTAAGCTATAAGCATTTTTTAACTGGAGTCTGGGTAAAATCTAGGAAGAAGAATAATTCAGACTTCACAAACATAAAAATATGTGCGCAAACAAAACAATGAAGATTCTACAGCTCATACAAGAAATGTCTATACATATATCGGTCTCATGACAACATGATAAGGTGTTTTGCCAACATTGACCGGATCTTTATCAAAAAACTTCATTCGTATTTTCAACCCTCGCAAAACGATGAACAAGAATGTCAATCAGGGCAGGTGCCACTTACAGCTATAGAAATTCCATTTCTGGAAAATGAAGAATAGTGCCTCAGCTGTTTACCACAAATCCACGCATTTCCTGACCACACAATTTCTGAACGGTTCCCGTTTAATATCCTCGGAAGATGTCCCTGATAAAGAAGTTTGATGTGAACATCATGGGTAAAACAAAAGATGGAAAACTTGATGGTCTGAATAAAAAAGAGAACCTGGGAATCTGATTGTGGGAATCCAGATCCATTTACAGAAAATTCTAAATTTCCCAAAGAAAATGCAGAAGACTCTGTCATGTGGCAGATCCAAGTATAGTCAGCATATCTGAAAATAGATGTGAAGGAAGGCAACACAAAAATGCTTTTGGACAACGATATGTCAAAATTGTCCTCGACAAGAATCTAAAAGATGATACAAATCCTAATCTAGTCAATTTACAAGAATGCAATTATAATCCTGAAATAATCAAAGATGGTCGTCTCATTCGCTCCTTCAACATTCATTCATATAGTCCACGTTTAAAACTCATTCAGCTGCAAGAACATAAGGAATTTAGAAGGCATCCGACAATAAAATAATACACACCATGCTGCCTTGAGATCATTGAAGTAAGCCAATCCACGACCTCTCTCCTTGATCTCCACTTGTAACCGGCATGGATTTTTGTTTGACTTCCAAAAGCTTTAACAAAATCGTCTGCCACAATGTAGAACATATGTCTAACACTCCTCTCAGTGCCGATGATGGCTAATACCGTCTCCCCGGAAGAACCTTTCAAGAAATAGTGGACCACGCGATTGCCACGCTCCAGTGAGATGAACTGCTCTTTCCACTCCACGAAATGATATTCATCAACCGACATATTAACCAAAACCAGGCGGATTGCTCTGAATGAAAGAAAATAATTTTTTTGTCCAATACTCTACCACATAGCTACAACAACAATCACTGCACAGAATTGCCAGTGTACACTGATCGGGGATACTGTGGCATCCCATGGAGAGGGACTCAGAAACTACAGCTAGATCGCCTCCCTAGCAAAGGACTACACACGGAAATTACTGATCTGGCTGAAACTAACCAAGCCGACCGTAGCCAAATCAACCCCAAACTAGGACTCGCGGAGGAAACAGGATAAGTCACAAAACCCTGATGGTAAAGGAAGGTGAAGGTTTCATCAATCTATATACCGGCTCCCCACAAAGGGAAAACGACAAAGAAATTTCTTGCAACAATCCCGGCCAAGCAACAACACTCCACGCCTAAAACCACTTAAGCGTGCCTAACTCAAAGAGAAGAAGAACAAGAAAACAGAGCCATCCCCAGAGACGATGGCTTGACCAAACCCCAGAAAGGAAGAACCTTTCTGACCATCAGCGGCCAGACCAGAAAACCCACTTCTCCAAGAACGATCCCTTCATCCCTACCAACCTCGGAATCCATATAATATCTCAACTCTCAGGGACAAACCAGGGAAAAGTCACAAAAAACGGCACCCCAGCTCGCGGGCAAGAAGAAGCAACCCCAATGATTAAGCGAGGAGGAAACCAAACGAGATAGGTGACAGTATCGCCGCCGCCGCCACAGCAGGCTGGGTTCCAGTGAGTTTTACGACTGGGGAGCGGCGAGACAGAGCGTAAGAAAGTTGAACAGAGACGAGCGGCGAATGTCAAAGAAATAAAGAAGGTGTGGAATATGAAATGACTGTCTTGCCCCTCACTGGGACATCAGCTGCGAGTTGGATGATGTCAGAAAGACGTTGTTTATCTGGTTTGGTAATAATTCTCTGTACTTGACCGAACTGTTCTTAAACTGACGAATGATCAACTAACCCCAAAGCCAACAACCCCCACCCCCAAGGAAGGGGGGATTTGTTTGGTCTGAAACGAAACGTCTTCAAGAGTTAGGTGCAATTGGGCCACAGAGTTCAGCTCACCTCTTTCATGCTTTGCTTAGTCTCTGCATCGTGTTTTACCGATACCGGAATGATTATTGATGCAGCAGGCATGGGGTGAATCGTTATTACCAAGAGAAGTCATGAAAAGAGAGAACTTTAAACACACAGCAACGCGATCCCTGTGTTCCTTTGGTGGGGAGTGTTCATGATGACCAGACACCATGCCCTTGCAAAATTGCACGTCGTGTTGGGAATCCCTGAAAAAGGGACTACTTCCACCGATAAAAGAAAGTCACTTGTTTCGGCTTCAAATGAGGAGGACTTGATAATAAGAAGCTCCCGTCTGTCTGTTCTCGTTAGCTTTGTTCTAGCCCGAGACGAAGTTGCTCTCAATCCCATGGGCAGGAATTGCTTTGACCGCTTTCCTCGCTTCGTGCTGTACTTTGTGTCCGGCGTCTCCTTGTGGTGCAGCGGCTGCCGGATCACTCTTGCTGTTACTCTCTCTCTTCTTCATGTCCTATCTCACGAAGAGAAAGCTGACCAAGCACCCAATGGTTGTCCACAACGAGGAGGATGCAGAATGTCATGTACAGGGGCGACTGCAAGGGCTGGTATCAATTGGGGAAGAAGAAACAGTCCCGGCAGCCGCAGCAGCAGTAACACTCAGAGCCAAATCCGCCTTCCCTTGCCATTGACAAATTTGCAGGACTGAACCTTGGCGAGCTCACTCCAGACCAGACAGCAGAAATAAGTATCTATGGCTCTGACAGTGAAGACCGGGGCTCGCTGTCGTCTTACAGTTCCGACAACAATGAAGAAGAAGCAGACAGCCTTCTTGAGATCAGCCTGCCCTTTCACGAAGGAGATCGTATCTGCTTTAGCCAACGGATCGGACAAAAGGAAGTCGATGCGTTGAATGACAATGAAGAGGATAGCTTGTTAGAGCTGGATATTTCAGCAGGGTTCATCAGACAAACGAGGAAGGACGAACAAGCCACAGGCAATTGAATACCTCGTGTAAAGCTTTCGATCCAACATATTCTCACAAAATCACCGCCTCGGTTCAACAGAGCATGACCACAGAAACCAGATAAATATGCCCAATCCAACATCCAGGAAAACTGCTTGAAATATAACAAACACCAGCAAACCTTCCTACCATCACATTTGAATTGAAGAGCTGCGAAACAGCCACTTGTAAAAGCCAACCATGGCTGCTAACTGCTAGTACATAAACACGTGCTCTGTAGGGGAAAACGTCCCTCAAATTGCTTGAACAAGCTATGATGGAATGAAAGGAGACAAAAGATGCCTAGAAAGAACATTGTGATTAAAATTTAACCTATGTACAGAGACTAGAGTAATTACAAAGATTGTTAGTACATACAACTCACAGACCGCAAGGAACTTACACCTTCGGTAGGGTTGAGCTGGCCACACAACAGCAAAAATAATTGTGTGGGCAATCTCGGCAGTACATTCGCCGAGAAAGAACAATGGTGGAGGGATACATACAAGAAGGGGGAGAACACAAGCAGGGGGGGGGGGGATGATACAGGAGAATGTACAAAGACAAGACGGCTGTAACAAACATCCTCCGCTACGTCCCTATTACATCACCATTCAAGCAATAAGTTCTAGACGGTAGTCTACAACTACAACAGCTACGTCCTCGCACAGTCAACACATAATATCATCCATAATAATGGTTCCCCAAATGCAGCATAAAATCACAAAATTAGATGTCTTTGAAATATAAAACCCAAGATCCACTCCTACTCCATGCAAGAAAGGCTGTGCTATCATCCTTCCACTGGAAAGCGGTTTCACGAGGCCTCCTCATCGGTAGAACGGTTTGTGAACCCAAGCTTCAGTTCTGATGTCAGTTCAACCTTCAAGCTAAGAATAAACGAATAAGCCAAAGCTCACAGACATAAAGGAATGAAGGATGCAAAAGCTCACATATATCAATCAAGCAAATGAATTGATAGAGTAATATAAAGACAAGAGTCACAAATGAGTCTACTTCATAGATCTCTGATAATTAACTGATGGCAAAAAATAACCTGACAGCAGTCTCATTTCTGAAGAAAAAAAAGCATAATTCTGTTCTCTTGGTAACAAAAACAACAAAACACATATCTAGCCTAGACCAGAAATTTCACAAAAGTGGCACGGTAAACAGATTATTATCAGTCCAATTTCAAGATGATTTCCATCTAACTTATGCACGTTAATCAATATCAAAGATCAATGAGAAAACTAAATGATTAGGTTAAAGAAAAACTAACTTAAAATACTTACTACTTCCTGGTTGGAAACAAAGACAAACCTAACCCCAGAGAGAAGGGGCCATCAAGAACCTTCACGCATAGGTACAATACTTCGGTTCACCGGCAATAAGGGCCCGGAAGAGCAATTTGATGGACTGCAGGACAGAACACACGTTTTCATTCTTCAGATAAGACTTGGCTTGAATCATTCGGAAGTCACTCGGCGCCGCTTCCCATAATCAGCATCCCTGGATCTAGATCGATGGTCATCCTCTTGAGGTGCTCTTGACTTGCTATGTGTCCTAGAGGACCGTCCTTCATGCTCTGTCTCACGGTGACCATGCTTGTGATGATCAGCATACCTATCTCGGTCATCCCTGTACCTATCCCGGTCCCTCTCACGTTCACGCTCTCGCTCTCGATCTCGTTCTTTGTCCCGCTCACGCTCACGCTCACGGTCCCGAGAGTGTTCTCTATCCCTCTCACGTTCCCTTTCACGGTCACGTCCCACATCCCTGTCATCACGGTGCCTCCTGTCGGACCACTCATTATCACGAGCCACATCCTCTTCTCTAGGAATTTCTCTTTCATAACCTGATTCTTTATCATCCCTGTGTCTTCTCTCAGAAGACCAATCTCTTTCAAAGCTTCTATCCTTTTCCTTAGCAGGAGGCCACCCCCCTCTTTCATGATTACCCTCACCGTACTGGTGCTCGGATGCTGCTTCTTCACCATAGCTAGACTCACCCACTCTACCTCCACCATGATCTTCACCACCCCATCCTCCCATGCTGGCATCAGACCACATGCCCATATTGGGCCCCTCAACACCCGATGTCGGCATCATTCCCATAGCATTCATCGGCATCCCACGGCCAAAGAACGCGGGATTAACATGGGGAGCCACACCGGGCAAACCAACACCTCCCACTGGGGGGAAAGAAGGCATCATACCTGCAAATGGAGGAGCCGGGACGCCGGGAAAGCCTCCATAGTTACCCATTCTTCCCATAGGGCCACCAAAAGCAGGGTCGAAACCCTGACCCATCATTGACTGAGGATGCAACAATGGCGGTGTGCCTCCCATTCCCTGGCCAAAACCATTTCCGCCATTACCCATGATACCTCTACCACCCATCCCAGCGCCACGACCCCTGGGACCAACAGGGCCCCTACCAGTCATTCCAGGAGCATTGCCTCTCCAATTACCTCTCCCATAGCCCCTGTTATTATCTCCACCTTGATAATTCCCACCGGTAGCTATGTTATTGCCCCCAGTCTTTGCAGGGGGATCATTAGGGCCACGTCTTGTCTGAGCTAGTGAAGACTGCGCCATCTGTTGATTCCTATTCACCTGAGCTTCCCCCATCCTCTTAACGCTGTAAGGAGATGCAAATGCAACGACACAAGGCCGACCATTGAAAAGTTGACCATTCATGCCTTCCTTGCAAGCTGCAGTAGCACCAGGATCATAGAACTCAACTTGGCAGTACCCTTTCGACTTCCCACTTGCTTTCTCATCAAAAAACTTAACCTCCTTTACATTCCCGTACTTGCATAACTCAGCCTCAAGCTCAGCATCAGTCGTCCACCAATGCAAATCACCCACAAACAGGATAGTCCCACCGCCACCACCTCCCCCACCGGCTATATTATTCGCACCTGGGCCACTCCCCATAACTCCCATAGCACCAGGACCACGGCCTAAATTATTATTGCCGGGAGCATGCACCGTCCCGTTGCCACCGTTCATGTTCCCACCTCCAGCTGGCCCGGCCAAACCATCGTTCCCCACAATCCCAGAATTCCCCATTCCAACGCTACCGCCACCAGCACCTCCTCCTCCTAGGTTAGACTGCTGACCAAACCCCTGAACACCTCCCCCGTCCCCCCTGGGCATTCCCCCCTGCTCAATCGGCTCAGCCTTAACCGACCCCTGCCCTAGTTCAACCCTAAGGCCCCCGCTACGCCCAACCGATGGCCCGGATCCAACGACCCCCTTGACATCGTTCCCCCTAGACCCCTGATTCTGATACCCCTGACCGACCGGATCAACCCCACCTCCGAATCCACCCGCAACGCCATCACCACTATTCCCGCTCACCCCAGGGATGGGAATACCAGCCTGATTCGACACCTGCGGAGGCCGGGGCTGCACATGAACCGGAGCATCAAAGACCTTCTTTTCCTCGACGACCTCCTCATCCCTAAACCCCCCAGATTCCTCGAAACCACCACCTCCCGAACTGTTCTTTCTCATGGTCTGGATGAAATTCTCGCCGACGTTGACATCGTTGTAGAGATCCTCATAGTCGTCGTCCTCCTCCTCCTCGCCAAGTATGCCGTCGTCGACCACGGCTGCGATCGCCTCGTTGCGGTGGAACTGATCCATGTGATCCCCCCCGCCGCCGCCCTCCCCACCTTCCATCTCTCTATCTTTTTTTCCTTTTTTTTTTCTCTCTCTCTAACTCAGTCAAAATTATCCCCTTTTATTTTTCCCCGCACCCACGAACTCTTTTATTACAAGTCAGCGGTCGGACCAAAAGGGTTGTTGGAAAGGGGAGAGGGGTTAGGGTTTCATTTTCTGGGCGTTGGTTGATTTTGGGATTCAGAAAAAGGGAAGAGAAAACCCTAATCTTGGAATTTGGGGAGTTTTGTGATATCGATTATTAAAATTAATTATTTATTTCATTTTAAAAATTTTAAATTCGATGTTACAAATATCATTGATAATTATCAAGACAATGTAGACGGTGATCTACACATTCGACCAAACTCCACCACCTTCATTCAAAGCAAGTAGGGATTACCAATTCTCAGTACACCCAATCACGATAATGCCATGATATCTCAACTGACTTAGCTAAAAACGAGCGTTATGTGTGATTCCTTATTGTAGCTCTTGGAGCAAGTTCGACTTTATAGCACCGAGTTTCTGGATTGATACCTTGATCTTAATCTTCTTTTTAACTAAGAAAATGTGGCGTCGTCGATAATTTGATTGGGGAAGATGGACCGGCCCAAGGTTAGAACCGTGAGCCCGACCACACCAGATCGGATTATTAATTAACGTCCGGGGCCCAACGAAATTATTATTAAACTAATCCAGCAACGGGTATTTCCCAGTAACCGGTCATCCACCTCTCCCTTCGCCAAAACCCAACGGTCCTTTACTTAATCTAAAACCGTTATATAATCCAATAGCCTTTTCCTTCTTCCTTTCTTTATTCACAACTCAAACCTCCTCCCAAAACACAATCCCCTCTCTCCCTCTTTCCCACTCTCTCGGGACAACCTTTCTTTCTTCTTTCTACACTGAAGATGAATGGGTTCGGGATCCTGAGGTGGTCCCTGTTGCTGTTGTTGCTTCATCCTCCGTGTACGGTCGTGGTCGTGGTGCATTGCGCTACTAGCGGCAACGCGCCTTCCCCATCCCCCGTGTCTTCCTCGGCCTCGTCTCCCTCGCCCGCTGCTGCTTCTTCTCCTCCCCCGACCAGTTCGATCTCACCTCCTTCCACTTCACCTGCTCCTAGCGTTCCTCCCGTTGCTTCCCCTCCGACTGCTTCCACCACCACCACCCCCTCGCCTTCCCCTGCCATTTCTCCCTCGAGTTCCCCGCCTTCTGCAGCCGCCACTCCCCCTGCTGTAGGCGGCCCGGCTCCAGTCATTTCCCCTGTTAGTCCTCCATCAAAGGCTCAGTCTCCAACTCCAGCTCCGGCTACGACCCCCGCTGTGTCTCCTCCTGCACCCGCTCCCACAAGTCCTGCACCGCTTATAGGCAGCCCGGCGCCAGCGGCAACCCCAGAGGCAGCGAGCATTCCTTCAAGCTCAGCCACGCCTGCGGAATCGCCTGGGATCTTCCCCAGCAGCCCCAGCCCACCAAGTCCACTGCCGGATAGTTTGTCGCCCGGTACAGCCCCTGGTCCGATCAAGGACTTATCGGGATGCGGGCATGTCCATGCCACGGCCATGTTAACCGGATTGGCCGTAATTTTTGGGACAGTCATTGTCGGTATCTAGGCCAGCATTGGTTCATATGAGCATTTGTTTGTCCTGTTGCTAGAAACCAATCTAATTTGAGCACTTGTTTAACCTGAGTTTTGCTGCTTGAATTGAATCTTGGGATGATTAATTAACTGGTTGGCCTTGCCCTGACCCTGACCCTGTTTTTTGGGAGGCTCGAGAGGGAGGCATCTCGGGCGGTGACCCTACTTCATAAATAAAGAGAGACCAGTTTGAGCAGATGGACTCTACTTTCCTTTACCTCAATCCCTGCAACATCTTTGTCCCATTCATTTGGCTTTCACGAGAATTTGGCATCTGTGAAGGGAGAAAAAAAATCCTTTTTTTACTTTCTTACCTGCTCTATGATAAACAGCAAAAGCATCTGCCCTGATTTCACGGTCAAATCAGATGAATCACAAGTTGTTTTGTCCGCGATCGACATTTAAGCCAATCAGCTTTTCTTAGTGAGTCCAGCTAAAAGTTTTGTGAAATGCTGCTACTGACATGATATGTAGCTGCAACGATTAATTGTATAATGCTGAACTGGGTGGTCGTCTGGGTAACAAACAGAAAGGGCTAACCCAAAATACATAGTACTACTGATTGAGCTTATTTATGCAGGGAAGGACTGTCCTGGCGACTAGGAAAAAGAAACAACGTGGTACTGATTGAGCTTCTTACTTAGGTCATGCAAACATATGTCAGATGACCAGGTAGGGATCAGCATTTCTGTTTACCTTTGTCCCACAAAGATTGCAGCAGTACATCCCACAGAAGAAGGGAAATCGCCAACTGTGTGTGTGTATAAGTTTGTCTACCTTTGTTCAATTAGAAACAAAAAGAATGCAGTTGCTTTACATCTGTGACAGTGCTTTTGCTTAAACAATCAACCATAACTACAGAGATGATGAGTTGAGGAGAAGAGATGAGGAGTAAATAGTCATCGTCATCATCGCTATCGAACTGACTCAAAGGACTTGCCTTTCTGCAGCTTCTGCAACGATAGGCAACCTGGGCACCTTCTCAACAAGACAACAACCCAACCCATAAACCAGACAAACCAAGAGGTACAAGAAAACGGTGCTGTCCAGGCTCATCAGCAGGTCAAACCCAATCCCTTCCCTAACGCTGAAGGTCCTCTCCAGCAGCCCAGGGAAGATCAGCAGGACGTCGAGGGCGATCGCCTGCATGGTGTTGAACCTTACGTACATGCTGAAGTTCTGGTTCCTGACGACGACGAAGTACAGGGGGGTCACGAAGACTAGGAAGCTGTTGAGGGGGAACGATAGGAAGGCCCTAATGGAAGGAAGGAACGGGCAGACCAGTGACCCGAAGGTCGGGTACTGGGTGATGAGGTACTTCCCGTTCTGGATCCCGTCGAAGAATGGGTAGAAGTAAGCCACGGCGGAGATGAGCGGGTCGGGGACGTCGGCGGCAGAAGGAATTTTTCGCGTCGGAAATGGAGCAAGAAAATATTTGGTACAAACACGTTAGAGTTAGGTTCTGGTCGCCGCTAACAAAAACTTATGAATTTTATTAATAAATAATGACAAAAATGTCTTACAAAGAAAAAATCTTACGATCACGAAAAGTGACGAATGAGAATGTGGACGTGGACTAAGATTTGGTGAAAGAATCTCTGGAAACATATATGGAAACAAGAAGTTAGAAAGTGAACGTTGGAGAGTTGTTAGACAAATAATATACTTTTGATTTTAGATAAATGTCCGCCGAGACGTGAGTTATATTTTTCTCATTTTTCTCTACTAGAATATCATCTCAAATTATGAGGACGTGGTCTCCCTAATCAATTTTCTAAAATTTCATAATCAAGATCTTTTTTGTTTTTTTAGACTTTAACCCCTGATCACGACGGTTTTGCCTTCGTAGACTTAGTACTATCTCTAACAATCTTGTATAATGGTAGATTTATAAATATTTTGACAGACCCTCGGACTCATAAATTTTTCGTATAATGTGCCCAAAATTTATGTTATTGTCTTGATAGATTTGCTGTGGATCAGCGAAATAACACTACGAATTTGTTTTAAAATAGATCTAAATTTATGAATTTTTCGTAATTATGTACAAAATTTTTGGCAGACGGAGGTTGGGCCCATCCTCGTCCCCGTCCTCGTCCTAGGGGTGGTGGGGCGAGCCTGGTCAGGGGGTGGGATGGGTTGAGTGGGAGGAAGAGGTAGGACATGGACGAGGAGACCGACATTCGGACAGGTCGGACGGACGCCGGGGGGAGGAGGGGAGGGATGAGGTCATAGCGGGCCGGGCCGTCAATGGGCCCACCCACGAGGAATATTTTAAAATACGGGGTTTGGTAAGTAAGTTGTCACATGCAAGCTTTGACCCAATAGATTCCCTTGGATTAGCTGTGTATCTCCTGCATAACTTTCGGGTGAGATTGACATCGGACTTTGGACTCTGGGCTTGACGCCCCCCCCCCCCCCCCCCCCCACCATTCTTAAGAAACTTGTCACAACTCTGGTTTGGTGGGGGGGGGGGGGGGGGTGGTAGGTAGGGCCATCTGCCCCCCTGCCATGCAAATTTAGAGAGAAAAGAAAAACCCATAATCTTCCTACTCATGAACTGTCATCATACATAGTTTAAATGCAGTTGGTAGAATTAAAAAAAAAACATGAATAGTATCAGACTCCCCCAATCATGCTTTACGCCTCTTTCTTAAGTAGTAGTAGTAGTAGTAGTAGGCCCCCCCCTCCTCCCTCATCTCACCCAACTGCTCCGTTCCAATTTTCAGGAGACTTTTTTCTTAGAATATGCCTTTCTTGTCGCACTCACTGAGGCTTAATCTTCTCCGAGGTTGTAAGATATATAATGTTTTACACCCCTCCCCCCCCTCCTTTTTCTGGTTGGCAGTCTGTTCTCTATTTGAGTTTTCGTTGCATTTGGGGCCATGCCGATGTTCTTCTAGAAGCATCCTGGAGTCCTCACTCACTCCTTCCCACCTCAGCGAATCAAACGGCATGTGACGCTGTCGGTGCCGGGACGACTCTCCCCGGACGATCCGCCCTACACGTGGACATATTCACCACCGCTGGATCCGGTGTCGGCGAGTGTTAAAAAGACGAATTTAACCCCCCCGGTCTCCCCTTTTTCTTTCTTTACTCACTGTAAGAGCGTAGTGTCCTGTCGATAAAAAGTACTTCTTCCGTCGTCTTCGTCTCGCCCTCCACACCTGCACTCTGTCCACCCTACGACTCTCTCTCTCTCTCTCTCTCTCGAAACCAGACACACTCGTCAGTTTCGGACAATGCATAAGCGGAGGGAGTTTCAGCTTCCGGCTCTCGTTCCTGTTCTGCTGGTAGTTGTCACGATGTTGTCGGCGCAAGCCAACGGCCACAACGTGACGAAGCTGCTGGCGTCCCACCCCTCCCTCTCCACCTTCAACCACTACCTCTCCCTGACCCACCTCGCCGAATTGATCAACTCCCGCACAACCATCACGGTCCTCGCCCTCGACAACTCCGCCATGTCCTCCCTCCTCTCCTCCAACCCAACCATCTCCACCGTCCGCAACATCCTGTCCCTCCACGTCCTCCTCGACTACTTCGGCGCCAAGAAGCTCCACCAGATCACCAACGGCACCGCCCTCGCCGCCACCCTCTTCCAGGCTTCGGGGACCGCCCCCGGCTCCTCCGGCTTCGTCAACATCACCGACCTCCAGGGCGGTAAGGTGGGTTTCGGGCCTGAGGAGAACGACGGAAAGCTAGGCATCTTCTTCGTGAAGTCGGTCGAGGAGGTCCCTTACAACATCTCCATCATCGAGGTTAGTGGAAAAGGAACCACCTTTAGCATTTTTCTTACATCAGTCATTGTGAGGTCTGAATCTGATCTGTCGGAACAAGAAATTGTCAATGTTGGAAAAGCGTTGAAAGATCTCGATTTGTGGGGACTAATGGACAAATTTGCAGCACCGATTCCTGGGCCAATGGGAAATGGTGCACGATTGGTGTATGCATCTTTTCACTTGTTTCCGATCTAATCTAATCTGCTGCATCATGCATAGCTTTCATTATTACAACCGGTGTGTAAGAAGAAAAGGAGAGGATAAAAAGGAAAGCATGGATAGACCACGTGGTGTGTCTGCAATTGCTCTTTCCTAGTGTCTGTGTGTGTGTGAGTGAGTGGTGTTACTTATCTGAATGGTAGTTGGGTTCTGGTTTCTTACAATCAATGTGTCTGCTTTGCTGGTTTTGGTCTACTCTGTTATCATGATGCGTAAAAAGTTGATTACTTTTTATGTTGTTTATGCAATTCAGGTTAGCGGGGTAATACCATCTGATAAGGCGGCCGCCCCTACTCCGGGCCCGTCTCAGGTGAACTTGACGGATATAATGTCGGCTCATGGGTGCAAGTTCTTCGCTGATACGTTGCTCAACAATTCTGATGCCATGAAGACTTATGAGGTGATTGGGATTTTCTGCTGGAGTTGCTTTCTGTGTTGATCTTGATTGCTTTGGACAATTTTCCTTGGTGGAGGTTTGAGATCATTTGTGCTGATGTCATTCAGGACAATGTGGAAGGAGGGGTGACGGTGTTTTGCCCACTCGACGACCCCTTCAAGCAATTCCTGCCGAAATACAATAACCTTTCGGCCGCCGGAAAGGTCTCTTTCCTAGAATTCTACGCGGTGCCGATGTACCTGTCCATGGCCATGCTGAAGGCCAACAACGGGCTGATGAACACATTGGCAACCGACGGTGCGAACAAGTACGACTTCACTGTCCAGAATGACGGAGAACAGGTGACCCTGAAGACAAAGCTCAACACAGTCAGGATCACGGGAACGTTGTTCGATGAGCAGCCGCTCACAATCTATTCGACAGACAAGGTCCTATTGCCCAAGGAACTGTTCAAGGCCGATGCCCCAACCCCGGCTCCTGCACCCGCACCTGATACAGCTGCCGATTCGCCAAAGGCCTCAAAGGGGAAGTCGAAGTCAAAGTCGGTGCCAGCAACTGCTGACTCACCCGCTGATTCCCCCGATGGGGACGTGGCGGACCAGACGGCCGATAGCAAAAACAACGGGTCAAGGTTTGGTGTCGCCAGTTATGCGATGGTGATCTTGTTGAGCTTCTGGGTCTGTCACCTTCTTCATTGAGATTCTCATGTAAGTGGGGGTGTCTCTGTTTGGCATATTTTTCTCATCATTTTTTGTTTCTTTTATGGGGGGTTGTTGGGCATTCACGACAAATTGTTGGTTTTGGTTTCTGATATGAGGTCTTGTCGTGTTTTTCTTCAGGTTGCACTAAGATTTGTTTAATGAGGTTGATGTAGAACATTCAGTCTGTCCTCACTCTTGTCTTGTCTGAATACGAGGTTTGACTCCTTTATAGCTACTGCTGCTAAACTGGCTTCCCTTTGTTCCTCCTGCTTTACTTCGATACTCCCCTCAAACACCGTCGATCTGCTCCTGTCCTACTACCATTCAATCATCGTCCTTCGTGTTGCTTTATGTAGTTGATCACTTCATCTGGTGTCAGATATTTTATCAAGAGCCCGCTGGATATGCATCCCCTGCAAAACATAGGACGCACGAGTTTCTTCGAAAGCTAATACGAGGTGATCAGATATAGTGTGTTAACTAGGTACACCGCCGCCTGCTGCTCCCTTGTTTACCTTACTCGGGTTGAACTGATCTGGTTGGGGACGACATCCTCGACGACCTTGATGTTGCCCTGCAACACGAAATAAAATGCTCTCAACCATATGCTGAAATTGCAGTCCAGATTCTGTGTGCGCTGCAGAATTCACAGAAATCGAAAGAATGCTACTCAGATGACCGGAAACTCTTGAATAGATATCAGTGACTATATATCTTTATATTCGCTGCTTCACAGTAAACTCAAGACCAAAATCAGGAGACGCGAAAAAGAAACGTTGGACACTGTCTCGATGAGCATAAAAATGACAAGGAAGTCAGTTACCCGGTGCTTATTCAAAATATTATCATTAGATATAATATCCTCTATGTCCTGACCCTCTCTGCGAATGGAAACAATTCCAAAGTCTCTGCAAATGGTTTCAACCTGAAAAAAAGAGTTAACCAACCAATATAGTCCTCAGACACTTAAGATAAATAACCGACATCCTGCCGTTCTGATAAGATAATAACTAGTTCTCACTGTCATGGTATACCTGTTCGGGAATCCATGTTCCGGGTATACCAAAAGATTGAAGGAGATCAGAACCGCAAATAAGCACTACTCTGAGAGACTCTACACCAGGAGAAGTATAGAAGTCATAACAGAAGCTGGTAGTGTGAACCCCACAAGAACACCGTGAAATGGTGTAAAAATAATGGTTTTGCTAACAACGAGGGAAACCTTTTTGGAATATCAATATCATAGTTTGGGGAAATGAAACAGTAATAGGTCAACTGACGTCATACTGAAGTGTTTTACTTGGCACAGCTATACCAGGAATAGAAGCTGAAGAATTACCAGTGCTCAGGCCCCTGTCTTGGCATAAGCGAGCTTTAATCCTAGATAAAACAGTGAGAGTCCGTTGGTAGCTGCTTTGACTAGCCTGAGATAACATTAAAACAAAAAAGAAGTAAATATATGAAGATTCATTCTTTGGGCGACCCCTGCACGATGTAAGATGCTCCAACCAAAAGGAAGATGGTGAGCTTTAAATTAAAAAAGTACCTCCCATGAATCGACCATAATAAAATCAGAGCTCAAGCAGGCCAGCTGACATAATGACATCCGATGCTTGGAAGATATGAGGGCCTATGAATCAAACGGGTTACCTTCTATCAAAGCATGATATTGGACGATAAAAGAAAAGGCAGCCTCATGACCTTGATGAAAATCCCTCGCTGCCTAACAGAGCGATTGACATTTCAAAAGAGAGAGAACGTGCACCTTTTTCGTGTATGCATCATTGACTGGTGATACATAACCTCCAATGACATTATATCCGTCCCTGGTCAAGGCATCTCTTGCCAGCTCTATCATCGAAGCAAAAGTTATGTTATGAAAGGACGATTAAGAAACTGGAGTAGACACACAGCTAACCAGAAAAACCAAACTTTCAAATATTTAACAGATACTGAAACATGTGAACAAAACCACATTCTATTTGAAGATTGACAAGGTGGGTGATTAAATGACGATAAGCATTGAACTCTTGCAGAAATAGCCGTCAAACGGCGCTGAACTTCAACGAAACATTACCGTACACCATCCTTTAATTAGACTAATGAAACAAGATTACTTATATGAAAGTATCATGCTTGGAGTTACTAGTCATCCAGCAAAACTTTTATCGAATAAAAAAGCATGTCAGCACAGACCAGAAAGGGGTAAATGCAGCATGCAAACACCAAGACACGATGGCGAAACCAAGGACATGAAGAAGCCCTCATTCTGAATTGGAAAATGACTTTTAACTTACCGAAGATTCGTAGATGCATATAAATCGGAGGATTAAAACTTGCAGTCGACACAAGAACAACAATCTTTCCATCCCTGTCCAGGAGACACGTAATTCAGTCCTCACTTCTAGGCAGGTCACTGGCTCGGATGAGTAGCTAAATTGCATACCCTATATGATTCGCTGGAAGAGACAACTTATTAGTGGGAAGAGGAACATCCTTTTCGTCTGGGCACAACAAATCTAGGTCAAACACACATATCGGTCCAAATCAAAGACCCTGTCATCTGCACCTGGAGATGGGTTGCAATTACCTGATTGAGTAACACCATCCTGCAACATTGTCAGTCAATTGTAGTAAGCACTCCGTTCACTTGCCTGGTGGAAAAAAAATGCAGAACTACTTTCAGGGAAAAACACCAATACAAGCCATCGGATCCAATCTCATAAAGGAAAAGAAGGTAGCCGAGCAAGAATTCTAAGAGGCATTTCATCGAGCATGTGAACTGCAAACCTTGATTCACCAAATCGAACGCTCCCAACCAAGCAAAAGCCCCGGGTCGAGCGGTGGACTGCACGGGAAGGGGCAAACCCTCTGACCCTCAATGATTACCCCTTAATCACACTCTCACCATCCGACAACGCCACGTCAGCCATGAGGGTTGCTTGTGACGGCGGCGACTTGTCCTGTTCTTACCACTCACTTTCCCCACGCTTTCCTTGGATCAAAATCAAACGGTAAAAAGAGAACCCAAAAGAAATAAAGAGATTAAAAAGAAAAGTCCAAAGACACGACAGGAGAGACCATTCGTTTCACTTCATTCCTATCCCCAAACCCAACCCATGAAGTGGTAAAAAGAACAATAAAAATCATTCCCTCACAAAATTCACGTCTTTCCCGCACAGCGCTACCTAAAGTTGCTCCCTTTTTTCCTCCCCCGAGTGAAAAAGGGCCCCCTTCCTCCCCTTTTTTTCTTTTCCGGTTATACCCACTTCTGCAGAAAGTCCGAATTCATCATGTCGGTATGTTGTCGAATCCGCTCTTCCCCCCTTCGTGAAGCGATTGGGGGGGGGGGATCTATGATCTGTTTGTCGTCGTCGTCGTGGTCGTTAGTCTTGATTCTGGGTCCGTTGTTTCGATGGTGTTTTGGGGGTGGTGCTCGGTCATTTGTCTGGATTGGATCCTTTTGACGCCGCCTGGTCTTGTTTTTAGTTGAGTTTCCTGTCCTAGTTCTTGTTCGTGGCGTTGTTTTTACGATTATCCCGTTTATGTTGATCTTGTATGGGATGGTAGCTGTTGTCTGGGAGAGGATGTTTTCATTTGGGAACAATTGATGGATCTTTGGTTGGTCTGTTACTGATTTTGTTTATGATGATGAGGTTCCCGGATTAGGATCTGGGTTTGTCCGGTAATGAATTACTATTGTGGGCATGCTTGGGTGAAGAAGGTTTGCGATTGATTTTGAATTCTCGGGTTTGATTAGTGTTCTAGGTTCGGCTTGATGAGAGTTTACACGTCTGCTTGGAGAAGATTTAGTTTGTATGATCATATGGATTGTGGGTATCTGAGGTGATTGTGATTGTGTTCTCCTATTTCGGTTTTTGCATTTCGACGATTCCTGGAGTGATGGGTTGGTATTTAGCCGCTGTCTGAGATTTTTTTCTTTTCCTCAACAGGAGAAAGGTCAGCCATTGCCAAAGTTTGGAGAATGGGATGTTAATGATCCTGCTTCGGCTGAGGGGTTTACAGTCATCTTCAACAAAGCTAGAGATGAGAAAAAGACTGGGGGCAAGCCAGAGTCCCCTGCAAATGCTGATCCCCCAACGAGGCCTCACATGAATCACCACAAACCTCCTTCCGTAAGATTTTCCTTTTCTCGTTTTCTAGTCATGTTTTAAGCATCTAGGATGTTAAACAGGAAGAATACCTTTGTCTTCTTCTGCAATTCCAGCCTCTTCATAAGAGAGCGCTTTGAATTTTCTTAAGTTTTGGCGAAGAATCCAGTCAAACTAGGCTATCGCTTTCGTTTATTTGGTTCAACTTTCTCATTATGAGGGTATTGGTCTTCATTTCTTTCTTACCCAGAAGAAGGGGTTCTGCTGCTTCCGGAGCCCATCCGCGGACTGACCTGGAGGTCCTTCTTGTACGCCTGCGAAGGGAACACTTTGAACATGTTCATCCCACAAAACATTCCCTTGAAGAAGATATATATAGTATGTAGAGTCAAAGGTTTTTTGGTGTTCTCCGCTGGAATTTGTCGAAACGTGGGTTGGACTCAATGATAATGCGATGCGCTGCAGAAAAGGACTCGGTTTCGGTTGTGGTTTCATCTGTATTCTTTTATGTTCTGTGATATATAGGGGTCCTTTGTTTGTATCCTCATATCTGGTATTGTCTCGCCTGCTACGCACTTTGGCTCGGCTTTCCTGATTCTGATTGTGATAGGTTTTTGTCCTTTTTTTTCTTGTATTGGCTGCTGCCGGGGCTACAAACGCTTGATCCAAAGGACAATGGAGGGAAGGAAATTCTATATAAAAACTTAGTGTAAAATAATCACTAAATCCCTACTATACAGAGGCAATAATCAAATCTCCATTACTGAAGGCTAGTCTTCATCATCATTGAGGGGGTGTAGTCCCAGTCCTGCCAGATGACTTCAATTCAGTTTTCGCCGTGCCTGCTGAACAGATGACAGCAGTGATATTCCTCCTTCAGGCTGGGCAATGTCTTGCAGAGACTCAGATTCTTGTTACAAGTCTACTCTGTCTTTGGGTTTGTGTAATTGAATAGTTGGGACCGATATGAAATCGTATGGAAAAATTCAAGGACCAAACTGTAAAGTAAAAAGCTTTTGCCGTTATATTCTTTTAACCGACGCTTCATTCTGTGGAAGGCGGTCTAGTGGCAGAGTTCTTGATCCGACCTTGCTAACTTTATCCGATCACCATTCGGAGATTTGTTGGTTTCATGAAGAAAAGTTTTAAGGGCGGTGAACTCCAGGATGTTGGATGGTGTTTCGTGTGTTCGTCTGCGGCTGTCTGGGTAAATTTTGGTTCCATTTGTTTCGTCAAGTTTGTGGTGACGTCGATAGGATGCTGACGAGGGATTCATATGAAGGGAGATACCGGTTTCTTTTTGGATCTAAGCAAGAATCCTTATCTTTTTGGATCTAATATAGAATCTCTGCATTGGCGGATTGTGAAGAATGGAGCACTTGTGGAGAAGAAAGTAGCTGATGCAACGGCCAAACTGAAACATCTAGGGAGGAGCGAGAGCGAGGGCCTTGCGAAGCTGTAAATCGCTAGGAGAGAACTCAGGGATGTAAAGTCCGCGAAAGAAGTGGCCGTGAAGAGGGCGACTTTTAGATAAAACATAATCACCAGGATCTTATGGTACTTATAAAAATATAAACTTTTATATAAACTTTAGATATAAACTTTTACGTCCAAAATAAAACAGGATCTTATGGTACTTTTAAAATTTTAGATAAATAAAATCATGATCTTATCCGAAAATCGTATCTGGTAATTTTCGGCGAAACAAAAACGTAATCAGTAATTTCCGGCCACTCGTAGGTCCATCTCACCCTTGGACAGCCGTTTGTAGTCACTCAAACCCTGCAAATTTGCACAAATGTGATAACTACTTCCGGAGTCTATGACCCATGATGAAGAAACAGAAAGATTGCATTCAATCACAAAGATATCTGAAGCATCCGCTCCACTGGCATTCTTCTTCATGAATTGATAACAATTCTTATTCTAATGGCCTTTCTTGCCACAATGAAAGCATATAGCCTCATTCTCATCAGACTGAGGTACCTGCTGTCCTTTCTTAAGCCTCTTTTGAGCTGGAGGTCCGGTGCTCTTAACTACTTTGGCCTTGGGAATGAATTTTCTAGTGCCTGGACGCTTGTTGGTCTTTCTAACCATCATTGCTCGAAGTGTAGGATTCACCTCCATGTCCTTCTTAGCAGTTTTCAGCATTGCCATTAGATCAGTCAAACTCTTCTCCATACTGTTCATGTTGAAGTTCAACACAAACTGAGAAAATGATAGTGGTATAGAGGATAAAACCAGATCAACAGTTAAGTCCTGGTCCAGCTTGAAACCTAAGCTCTCGAGCCTCTCAATGTACCCTAACATCTTAAGTACATGTGGCCCAACTGGATTTCCTTCCACTAGCATTGTTCGAAACAATGCCCGAAACGTCTCATGCCTCTCAACTCTTGCACTCTCTTGGAAGAGCTCACGTAAGTGCTGATCAATCTCCCTAGCACTCATGTTCTCATGCTGCCTCTGTAACTCGGGAGACATAGAAGACAACATGATGCACTGAACATCCAGCGCATCCTCCAAGTATAAACTGTAGTAAGACTGATCATCCTCAGAAGCATCACGTGTAGGTTCTTTAAGTGGTTCTTCCTCTAGCACATAAATCCTTCTCTCGTGCCTTAGGATAATTTTTAGTTTTCTATACCAATTCAGGTAGTTGGAACCGATGAGGATATTCTCTTTCTCGAGAATGCTTCGCAGCGAAAGGGAATTTGTGTTTGCCATCTACAAAATAATTTAAAGTAGAGTTTTAGCATTTATGGAATATTAATTAATAAAGGACTTCAATATAGCTTCCACTATTTTATTCGAAAACAACATCACCCACTGTTGAAAACGGGAATTTGTTGGTAATAATTCCTACTGGGACAGAAATCTTGAACATGAAGTATGCACACAACTGAGCTGTACCTACACACCCACACGAAACAAGTAGGCCTTAACTCGCCAATCATAATTTTCTATGTGACTTTAGGTATTTTCACGTTGAGTCTAATAACTCTTAAATTCAACACTTGCCCTTAAAAAAGCTGACCATAGTTGAGCTAAACAAGTCAACTAAATTGAGTTTAGTCGACCAATGAATCATTTAGAATAAATTACAGATGTTCTACCAGAAGCCCACAGCTAAGCTGTACCGACTCATGGGAAAATTCCACTATTATAATAAACATTAATGGATGGCTTTTATTTTATAATAATTGACTTAATAATTAAGGGATTTTATTTTAATATTCTCTCACCATTAAAATATATCTTAGGACATAATTGCCCGTTAACTTTTGTTCCGAACTTTTAGTATAATGGTAATACTTTTAATTTTTTTTGTTTCTTGGTCAGACAATTTATTATTATTTTATTTCAAACTGCCGAATTTATCCAAATCTATTTTCTCGGATTCTTCACTAAAAGTATAATAATTTAATAGCATAGATTTAGTTCGACTATTGATATATATTTGAACAATTCACATTAATTGTCATATCATATAGTAACGGTTAATTCCACAACCACTATTACTTTATACAGTTATTTTCAATCAATTAGAAACGATTGAATTGACAACTCAAATTAATTATGCCCATAACCGATTGAAATTTAAACTTTCGGTTTCTTTCTATTTTAAAATTAAACATTTTAAAACATCTATCTCCTCGGGGATATTTGGGTTTCAGAAGTTCTTGGGCTATGTGGGGTCCTGGAAGGTTTTCTGGGTTTTCTGAATGTTTGGTGCCATTGTCGGGGGAACTCTGCTGGAAGAAATTTTTATTACTATATATTGAATGGTAATATTTTTATTAGAACCAAAAAGACAACAAACGTCTTTACTGTCCATTTCAACAGGAATTTAAAATTATTTTTTCTAATAGATTCTTGATCTCGGCCTATTATATAAAATCAATATATATGATTTGGTATAAATCTTGAATTTTAATAAAATTGATCAGTAAATATCAATATGTTAAATTCCTGTTTGGAATCCCACCAATATTGTGGTTATAATATTAGTTTACCTAAATTCATATAAATTATTTTAATCGAGACTTATAATAATTTGTCTTTTTAAGGCAAATATATATTTCCAAATCACGTAGTAAATTATACAGTGGTATAATATTACTATATTATTTGGGTAAAATAATTACTAATCCAAAATTATACGATATAATCATGATCATCTCGGATACATCAACTTATATCCAACAAATATTAGTTTAAATAAGATTTAACTATCATTAAAATAAATTAAAATTGACCTGAATAAATTCATACTCGAGGTCAATGTTTATTTGCTTTCGATATTTCAGAATAAATTAATAATTCAATTAATTCTAATTCTGAAATATTAAAATGATTAATTTAGTATTCACTAAATAATCAACAATATAATGTTCGTATCGACGTGTTATGCGTGCGACATCCTATGTCCTATACACGAATGTAGTGTAAATCCATACACAAATTAAGGTAACCGTCTAGCAACAGTTTTTAGCCACCCAACGTGTTAGGATAATGATCATAAATCATAAACCACTATGAATCGATTATTATGTAATTCAATCTCTTCATCTAACCGACATCCCAATTAATCCGGTGCAAAATACATCATCACCAAATTAATTGTTTTACTTGATTACCAAGATATAATAGACTCACTTGAATGTAAAACATTCCTCCCATAGCAATGGTTTTTAGAGTCACTAATATCTCTATCAAGTGGCCTAGATGTCAACTCTCTAATCCAAAAGAGCGATAAATCTTATATTGATTCAACACTATTCTCTCTACGCATTGTCACACACCCAACAATCGTATTACTCACAATCCGGTTGAAGACTGCTTTTAACGACGTCAAAGTGCACAAACTCCACACATAGAATAAATGAAAGTCTCAAGTCAAAAGATCAGTTACACTCGTATATAAAAATGATTGACCAATGATGTTCAATATGTGGTATTCTCTTAAACGGGTATTGTCCAGTAACTCCATACTCAGGGTATTCCTAAGTATAACTTGAACACACTATCCATCGGTCTATCTTGACCTCAGTTATACTTAGTGATGGTCTAGATGTCAATGTCCCATCTAAATATCTATCCAATCACGGACTATTTCAGATTAATATACTCATTAATCTGTGGGACTTTATCATTAATAATTTTACGTACAGAATTAATGACAAATACTCGTCTTTATTAATTATTTATCCACAAATACAATAAAACGTCTTGGCACATAAACGCACACACTAACAGATTGAAGGCAACATGCTATTTCCTTGACTTCGCAGAGAAGGCGCTGCTTATTCACAACAGGACTTCCCTGGATAGGCTTTCACCAGGCCAAAGGAAATGGCCTCATCCGGGAATGGATCGTCGGCGCAATGCATCACCAACGTTAGAAAGTTTAACTTCTCCCTTGTCTGGTGGAATAAGGAGACTGAGGAGCCCCCTACCATACTGCCTGGGTGCTTGTTCACGTCCAAGAATCTCGTGGAATTCCTTTGGACGACGCAACTGTCTCAACCCATCCTCACCAATGTTCCTCCTTCCGCTGCTTATTTCCCCAGCCTTGAGGTCTTATATCTCGAGCGAGTGATATTCCTTCCTATATGGCAATATCATGAGAGGCTTTTCTCCGGCCCCACTCTCGAGGAGCTCACCCTGACAAATTGTTGCTTCACAGGATCTGAATGCCTGAACATCTGTGCTCCAAATCTGCTGAGCTTGTCGATGAAAGGGCTCGGTATAGCTAGTACCAAGATACTGATTCATAAGTCCAGTATGAAGACCGTTTCTTACGAAAATAAAACCTGCTACGATTGCACAGTGATCAGCTCGCGCGCTCTTGAGGAGTTCCATCTACGACGCACCTAAACTCAAAAGAATACTTCTCAATGTCAAACCAACCGCCTGACATTATCTCATTAAGCTTTTAAAATTGCAGTATATACATATGTACCTCCCCAACTCGAATTCTCGTTTCTGTGACGACGCCTTGCATACACCATCCATCCGCTTTCCACTTGATAAATTCGTTCATCAGGCTACCCTGCACCCATACATCCCTCGGGCACCCAATAATCTCTACGAGCTGAATCTTGGGCACGCTCACTGCTTGCATATTCATCAAAGGATTTACGGCGATGCTCCATTCTTATCCTCCTCATCTAAGTAGTATTGAATTCATTGAGGTGAGTACTCTGCTCTTTCGTCAATAATCTCTTGATTTAATTCCTGATTTGTCGACGACTTTGTTGCTCGCAGCGGAGGGAGAAGAACATTCTGGAGCTGAACCCACAGGCTCTTGATCCTGTTCTTCAGTGCATTGTGTCGTCGGTAAAAAGAATCACAGTAAACAACTGCGACTGGATGGAGGAAGAGCCATCAGCAGTAGAGGTGCGTGCTACTCGGGTGTTGGAGGAGATGATTTAGGATACGCTCAAACCCAGTAGAAGCTGGGTCTACTGAGAACTTATCAGAAAACGGGGCCTGCTGAGAGTAAACTTCACACTCCAAAATTAGAGAAGAAATCGTCAATGGCCATAATTTAAAAATAGCATCATTGCTCTGCTAATGCCAAATTTAGATTAAGTGAAAGGGAAAAACAAGAGTCAGAACCAAAGAGTTGTTGAGGTCCCTAAAATTAGGACAAGAAATGAATGGCTGCGTTAGAATCCAAGGAATGTTGTCTAGTTTCTTACACAAAATTCAATGTTTGGTCCTTCTGTGTCCGAATCTTATGATTCGATGTCAATACCTGTTCTTCTTCTTCCTTTTCTAAATATTACAGGCTAAATATAACAATCGCAGCTTGTGGTCACAAACTGCTGCAATCTGCATATAAATACAGGCCTGATCTTGGGATGTAAGCAAGGCAGGGTTAAAAGTAATAATAATAAGGAGAAGAAAAGACCTCTCTTCTTCCTCCCCTGGCATCTTCTTCCTTTATATTTTGTTTTCTTTTCACATAGATCAAGGAGAAGACGTGGAGGAAGAAGGAGGTCACCATGACGTCGGTCGAGAAAGGGGACGAGGAACCGCAGAAGCTTGCCTCCCTGGGTAACGCGTCGCGTTGCTGTTTCTGCAATGCGTTTATAGGATGTTTCGTAAGTTTTCGTGTTGAAAGTGTTTTTGTTTGTGGCAGATGTGGAAGATGGAGAGAATGATTCCCCTATCGAGGAGGTCAGGCTGACGGTCCCGACCAAGGACGATCCCAATGAGCCTGCGTTGACGTTCAGGACATGGTTTCTTGGGATCTTCTCCTGCGTCATCCTCGCCTTTGTGAACCAGTTCTTTGGGTACCGTCAGAACCCGTTGTTTATCTCGTCCGTCTCGGCCCAGATCCTCGTCCTACCTGCCGGGAGACTGATGGCGAGGACGCTCCCTACCACGAAGTTCTCTGTCCCGTTTACCAAGTGGTCGTTCTCGCTCAATCCGGGTCCTTTCAACCTCAAGGAACATGTCCTGATCACCATCTTCGCCAACTCCGGGTCAGGCGGCGTCTACGCACTGAACATCGTGACCATTATCAAGGCTTTCTACAAGAAGAAGATATCTGTTTTGGCCCTCTTCCTGTTGTCGCAAACCACACAGGTTCGTTCATTAGCTTGTGTATTCCAGATCATCCTTGGACAACAACCATTCGGAACATGGGATCTTAGGACTCTGCATCTCTTTGTCGTGCAGATGCTTGGCTATGGCTGGGCAGGTCTGTTCAGGAAGTACCTTGTTGACTCGGCGTACATGTGGTGGCCTGGGAATCTTGTTCAAGTTTCCCTGTTCACGTACGTACTTCCGCTTCGCTGAAAGATAATCTTGCCCACAATATTTCTCACGTTGGAAGATTAAAATTTGTTTTCTTGCAGGGCATTGCACGAGAAAGAAGGAAGGCGCAAGGGAGGCGTCAGCCGGTTGCAATTCTTTGTCATTGTCTTCATCGCGAGCTTCTCATACTACATCTTCCCAGGCTACTTGTTCCAGACCCTGTCGAACATATCCATCGCTTGCCTGATCTGGAAGAATTCAGTCACCGCACAGCAGATCGGTTCGGGTGTCAGAGGCCTTGGGATTGGCTCATTCGGATTTGACTGGTCTACGATCGCCTCTTTCCTCGGAACCCCTCTCGCTGTGCCTGGTTTCGCCATCATCAACATCCTGGTCGGGTTTGTCGTCATCGTATACATTCTCCAGCCTATCCTCTACTGGTCGAATGCCTATGATGCAAAGAAATACCCGTTCATCTCCTCAAACACCTTTGACTCCACGGGACAACGTTTCAATATCACGAGGGTTCTCAACGAGAAGACCTTCGATCTCGATATCCCTGCCTATAATGGATACAGCAAGCTTTACCTCAGCGTCTTCTTTGCCATGACTTATGGTTTAAGCTTTGCGACTCTTTCGTCGTCCATCTCACACGTCATGCTCTTCAACGGAAAGTAAGCAAAAGCATCCTACAAAATCCATCCTTCTTACCTCCCCTTTTCTTGTTTACATCATCCCTAACGTGATCCTTCACAGGACGATCGTCAACATGTGGAAGAAGACAACCAGCACATTGGAGGGAAAAGTGGGAGACATCCACACCCGAATAATGAAGAAGAATTACGAAGAAGTCCCGCAATGGTGGTTCCATGTCATCCTGGTCTCCATGTTTGCTTTGGCGCTGTGGGCTTGCGAAGGTTTCGGCCGCCAGCTCCAGCTGCCGTGGTGGGGTCTCTTGCTGGCTTGCCTGATGGCTTTGCTGTTCACCTTGCCGATCGGTGTCATAGCGGCAACCACGAATCAGGTACATTTCCCGCACTATCCCTGGCCCCCATTGACGGCAATCTAACATTTTCAATTGTGGCCTACGCATTATTTCTCGCAGGCTCCGGGTCTTAATGTCATCACAGAGCTCGTGATCGGTTACCTGTACCCGGGAAGGCCCCTCGCGAATGTGGCCTTCAAGACATACGGATATATCAGCATGATTCAGGCCTTGTCGTTCCTTGGAGACTTCAAATTAGGCCACTACATGAAGATCCCGCCGAAATCCATGTTCTGGGTTCAGGTTAGAGTCCTTCTCAATTCTCATCACCGTGCAAGCACGCGAATCACAGACATGATAACGTCCTTGGAAACATTTGCAGTTGGTGGGGACTGTGATCGCTTCGACCGTTTACTTCGGCACTGCCTGGTACCTCCTCAGTACGATCCCTGATATTTGCGACCCAGACCAGAAGGTGTGGACTTGCCCCGGCTACGATGTGTTCTATGATGCCTCCATCATCTGGGGAGTTGTTGGGCCCGGCCGGATGTTCACCAAGGACGGTGTCTATCCCGAGATGAACTGGTTCTTCCTCATCGGCTTCCTTGCGCCATTCCCCGTGTACTTCCTCTCCAAGAAGTTCCCCAACCATAAGTGGATCCGCCTCATCCACATGCCCGTCTTCCTCGGAGCGACGGCTAGCATGCCCCCGGCGAGGTCGGTGAACTACATCACATGGGGAGCCATGGGCCTCTTCTTCAGCTTCTATGTCTACAAGAAGCACAAGGCATGGTGGGCAAGGTACAACTACGTGCTATCTGCCGGCCTCGACGCAGGGCTCGCCTTCTCCGGTG
The DNA here is from genome assembly GCA_029817715.1 of Melastoma dodecandrum. NCBI lineage: Eukaryota > Viridiplantae > Streptophyta > Magnoliopsida > Myrtales > Melastomataceae > Melastoma > Melastoma dodecandrum. Next base: position 3,301,674 of record JARUPY010000397.1, on the reverse strand, counting down.
TGCTGCTCTACTTCGCGCTGCAATCATACGAAATCTGGGGTCCAGATTGGTGGGGAACCCAGGACGGTGACCACTGCCTGCTCGCTAGATGCCCGACAGCGCCCGGGATCAAGGTCGGGAACTGCCCTGTGCTTTAAACTTTCACCTGGGATTTTGTCCATCACATGCCTTTAAAGTGGTTTTAGAAGCTGAACATCCGCTTGGTTTATAGGAAGCAGCCCTCGACTCGTTATCAATAAGTCTGTAAATGTCACCTTTCTTCATATAATCCCTTTGTAAAGTCTGGTACCGTTGCATTACTCTCTATTACACCTCATGCGATTATCCTTTGATATTATTAGCTTTCTTACCAGATTTGTCCAACAATTACCTTTTTAGAGAATCAAATAAACATTTTTATGACCAGCAAAACTCAAGAATGCAGAGCACAACCTCTTATATCATATCCATGGGATGTCTAATTCCAAACTCAGCAAACAGACAACACCACTAGGCTCAAAGCTCTCATTGCTCTGAGGCCTTGAGCTGGGACTTGAACTATCACTCCATTGGAAGAAGTTAAGATTTGGCCCCACAGTGTTGTGCCCTGCAAAGTAAACATGCGACTTACGCAAACAGAGCTTTCGCTATAACGGAAACAAGGAGCATTTTGTACTAACTATGCTTGCAGGCTTACAAAGAACCACCTTCTTACCTTCATTGGAAGATAAGCAGATCCAGTTGCCGAACACAACCCAAAAGTTGGAAAAAGATCAATGTAGACGCAACAGAAATAAACATGATCTATCTAAACCACTAACCAAAGGATGGGTTCACTAAGAAACACGAGCATTAGTCTACATCACAAGAAATCTAAACTGACATGACCCAATCAGTCTACACGAGTTTTCTTCACATGGATACATTTGAAAGAAATCTAAATAAATGTCCTTATGATCGAAGTTTTCTCTGCAACTGATGACATCAGAAGCCTAGAACTTGATCACTTACACAGATAGCACACCTCTAGAACTCGACTGAAGGTGCCTATATGGAGTGAAAAAGAGCATATCTAGAGGGATCTGGCAAACTTCTAGGCCTTGACCTTCTATCTTGCATAGGGATGGTATCGACTACTGCCACTATAGCCTCCTCTTCCATACATCACACCACCTCCACCATAAGCAGAACCAGGGCCTGAGTCATAGCCACCACCATATCCTGAACCTCCATAACCTCCATATCCATAGCCATCGCCTTCACGACCATATCCACCAAAACTATTCGTGCCATATCCTCCTCCGAAGCCTCCACCATACTGTCCATAGCGGCCGGAATAACCAAAGGATGATTCACCATGGTATCCACCTAAACCACTCCCTCCATATCCTCCATATCCCCTACCAAAGTCACCGCCCCCGCCTCCAGCACCATAACCATATCCTCCTCCATATCTACTGCCTAGACCCCCTGGAGTTCTATACGGACTGGGACCATAACCTCCATCGAAACCCCCATAAGATCCTCCATATCCACCACCAAAGCCATCGTTAAATGAGCTAGCCCTAGAATTACGACCATATCCTGAAGGTGGTGGATTTGAGGGTTTCTTCGGTTCAGCTTTCTTGATCTCCACCTACAACAAAGTAACTTAGTTAACCTATTGTGCAGCAGTTGTAACTACAATGACCTTTCCTCATGTCCTAGACCTGCACAATTTTCTCTGCTTAGAATCAGAATAGAATCTAGACATGATGGGAACGAATCGTTGCTTTTGGCAGAAAGGACCTTCGCAGTCAATCTAAAAATTGACATGAAATTAATTTTAGGAAGAAAACATGCATATTTCACGAAGATCTGGTTAACAACACAGCCCTCCAGCGTACATTGGAATGTACTCACCTTAGATCCTGCCAAATCAATCATATTTCCCTCGGATAATATTTCATCCACAACTTCTTCACTATCAAAAATAACAAATCCAAAGCCACGAGATCGGTTGGTCATGCGATCACGGATAATCTCATGTTCTACAACTTTCCCATATTTTGAGAAGAAGTCCTTCAGCTCATCTGCAAGTGCAGCACAAGAAGCGAGTTAGCAGTAAGCAAAATTTAATAGAAGTTGAGTAGTATCGATCCCCAAGAAGATGCTTACCCTCAGTTACACTTGATGGTATCCCACCAACAAATATCTTCTTAGTTTTGAAGTCATTCGACTGCCCAGATCCCTTAGGGATGGTCCTTTTTATCTCAACCTGGTTCAAGACCATCCAGAGGTCAGTTTGTCGATATGAGAAACCAGAAAAAAACATGGTGACAGTAGAATGAATAAGTGGAGAAGATAACACCGAACACATGTATTACCTGCTTTCCATTCAGGACATGTGTTTCCTCAATCACTTTATCGACAACAGAGGGATCTGCATAAGTTACGAACCCAAAGCCCCTCGGTTGACCCGTGAGCCGATCTTTCATGATCACCGAATCCACTATCTCCCCATACGACCCAAAATGATCATTGAATTGATCTAACAAAGAAAGTAAAAGAAATCACTGGTCAGTAAACAAGATTAGTCAACGCAGAGAGAGAAAATGGGCACGCAAGAAAAAAGTAACACAGCTTCTCTTCCGCAAAATAAATAGCAAAACTCTTTCGTCAACGTCCGAACAATCCACGCGAAACCAATCAACCCACAACAATCGAAAGGGTTTCAAAACCCATACTCACAGGTAACCATTTCAAGCAACAAATTCCACAAGTCCGCCAATTTAAAGACCACTTCCAACAGCTTCCCCAGGGAGGAAAGATAACGAGGGAATCACTCACCAAAGCTAACATCCCTCGCCAATCCGCCTATAAAAATCTTCCTGAAAAACAAGAAAAAAACAAAAGATAAAATACAATCAGCTCACAGATCAATCCCAAGAAAACACACTCAGAAAATAACCACAGCCAAGAGAAGAACAAATCACCCGGGACTGGCCCCGTCGTCGTCGCGGGGATCCGTCCTCTGCTTCGAACCCATGGATTTTCCCCCGAACTCAATCTCGAGACGCGGTGCAGAAGAATCCGTCGAAGGGGGGGGGGGGGTTTCGGAGTGTTCTTCCCCAGGGTTTGCTGCTTTTCCGCGTTGCTCTCAGAGAGGATAAAGAGGAAACCTCCGAGGGGCTTCCTTGTAATTTCGCAATTCACCAGGGTCGGTCCCTTTACATTGTATTTGACCAATTGCGCCTTGTCCCCATTGGGCCTCGAGGCCCGGCCCCATCTGAGCATACCGACTGGACCGACCGTTCTTGTAGTTGTCCGAACCCCTTAAACCCTCGACGCATCCCCCCCCCCCCTCCCCGGTTGCCCTAATTGTATTGACAAAAAGGTCCGAGCTTTCTTCGTCCCTCCCCCTCGTCCCCCCACCCCTCCCCCTCCCTCCAGAAGGACTTATTTTCGGCATATTCAATGAGTCGTATTCAGCACATTTTGATCTCCCTCTCCCCGCCCTAAATTTTTTGGTCTTTCAATAAACCCAGCTCTGGATCGCTGAAATCCCCCCGCGTCTCCTCCATTCTCCGATTCGGTCGAGCTTTCCTTTCCCCGTGGGCGAAATCGTTTGTCCTGCGCCTGAGTTTCGGATTTGGGGGTTGTGGTTGTTTTCTGGTGGGTTGGTTGTCGTCGTTGTTGGGTTTGCTCGTGAGATTTCGACGAATCTTGGGTCGGGGAAGCGGCGGCGGAGGGGTAAAGGGTTCAGATGAGCAGTAGCGGCGGCGGCGGCGGGAGAGGTGGGGTTGGGGGAGATGGAGGTAGGGTTTCGATGTCGGAGGAGGTTAGGAGGACGATACACAACATTAGGGAGATCACGGGGAAGCAGCACAGCGACGAGGATGTCTATGCGATGCTCGAGGTTTGCTCCATGGATCCCGACGAGACCACCCAGAAGCTCTTCTACCTCGGTATTGAGAGTTTTCCTTTTTAACTATCCGGGGGTTCTTCTGTGGTCCTGTTTTGCCTTTTCTTTTATCGGGTTTATGTTAATTATTGTTGAGAGCTATCGTAGGGTTTGTCACGTGTTCTTTGGCGCTTTGTTGATGCTTGATGGAGGTTCGAGGGGGAAGTTTTGTTTTACTTATGTTTGGATTGAGGGGCGAGTGAGAGGAATAAAGGGGGGTTGGATGAGGGTTTGGGTCGACAGTCTTAAAAATGACAAGGACTGACTGTTTCTTGCAGGTGATGCGGCTTCATGTTTGCTACTTTATGATGATTTTGATTTGTGAATGATTTAAGCACGGAAGAAATCATTGTAGAAATGATTTAATGCGCTATTACTGGTGAAGCATTACTTTGGGGTCGTAATTTAGGTGTATAAATTTGTCTTGAATGACGTGAGTCTAACTGTTAATGTCATATATCTTATTTGCAGACACTTTTCATGAGGTGAAGAGCAAGCGGGAGCGGAGGAGGGGGGTAGGTCGAGCATGTATTACGTTCTATCAGATATTTATTGCCTTTAACTTGTGTTAAATTGATTATGTGATCTTGTTGTATGTACTATACCTTGTTCTCTACTAATAAGGGCTGGTTCCATGATGATTCTGTCAAGTAATGGAACGACGTTTTCTCATTTGTGAAAGAGGAAGATTTTTCCCATTGTTAACTTTTTCTTCGAATATTCTTCTTTGAGAGACATGCCTTGTGTGTTATTCGACAGCAAATAAATTTGCTTCCATTTATGAGGAAAATTGTTTGATTAGTAATTTTCTTTCTTATAAAAATTTTTAAATAAATTTCATGTAGTCTGCATTATGATAATCATTTGTACCTCTTCCTTTGCAGGTTTCCATCAGATCACCGGAATCCAAATTTATGATGGATGGTCCGGGAAGGGCTGCCAAGGGGAATCGGATCCCACGAACAAACCATGTTTATTCTGGTTAGAAATTTCATTGGGATTATCATAACTTTGCTTGTAGTGGGGCTTCTTTCATTTTTTTCCTGAGTAAATCTCCTCGCTTTTATCTGCTAACTTTTTTATCCGCGCACCGCATTTAGTTGTCTATACTGACTTGCAACCAGAAAATTGATTCTAATGGCTACTCGCTCCAAAAGGTCTGTCCTTTTTATCTGATTTATTTGGTCGGACAGGCGCTGGAAAGATTGCTCCTTCTCAACGGGAAAAATTTGGCAATGCCATTGAGCGAGGTCCGTCGTCTTCCACTTCATCTCTGCACAAAGGAAAAAGTGCCACTCCATCTCATAGCTCCAGGTATTGAACTTCTCCGCTTTCCTGATGTTAATAATATTTTTTGTTTCTAAAAGCACATTCTTTCACATTTCTTCCCTTTTATGCGATTAATGAGTGTACTGATGTTGATCTAGAGCCTCAACTCCACTGCAAAATGGACCTTATCGATTGTCGAACGGGTCCACTTCGCAAGGTCTTATGCCATGTTCTTCTACTGGTGGTGTCAAGGTTCCTCCTGTAAAATGTAACGGTGAAACCAAGGAAAATTCCAAAGTCATGTCTGATCCTGTGACTGGAGAATTACAGGCTGATAACGAATCAGTTTCTGCTACTTTTGTACCTGAAACTGGTTTTCCTGACTTAAAATTGGTAACAAATTCACTGGAACTGAAGCCAGAGACCCATCTGATTGCTTCTGAGAATCTTCCTCTCATCAAGTCAGTGGAAACACAGAAGCTCCCTGGTTCTCAGGATTTGCAGACTCCCTTGTCTGCTGATCAGGGTTCTTTTACCCCTAAAGCTGTTTTGGTGAAAGAAAGTAGCTTTGTTGGAGAGGCTTCTGATTCTATAAAAGGTATTGCTCGACAAGTCAAGTGTTTCTTTTGCAATGAATACTTTGATAGGGTTCCTATATTTTGAAAGAACTGCTATTCGGATGAGCATTTTCTCACAATTTGATGTATTTGAATCAATTACTAAAACAGAATTCATTGCATAGAGCTTCTTACTCTGATGGATTGCACAGTCATCTGCAGTAATTTTGCTGTACTAGATTTTGGCCAACTGTCAATATTTTGATGCTGCTTAAGGAGTGAATTGAACGGGATAGTTTTGTTTGTTTTTATATTATCCATGTAGTGCACTTGAGCTGTTTGAAATGAAAACAGTTTTAACCTTTCTTAACAAGGCTATTCTTGGATGTCCTCTTTTCATGTTTTAGATATTATTTTTCTGTCCTTCTAAGTTTCCTATTTACACTATTTCATGTCTCTGATACAGTGGTTGCATCTAAGGTTGCGGAGCTCACGGTGGACGCTAGTTCCCGCTCCCTGCCCATGCCTGGATCTAGGGTCTATGATGGGAAACCTGTTACTTTCCCAAATCACTTTAAAGTTCCTGAAACTCTGAAAAATGGTTTGACTTTTGGAAGCTTTGACATGGGTTTCGGGGCAAAAGCAGATATCTCCATCGGTATCACATCTGATGATAAATCCAGTTTGGGTGTTGACATGTCTGCAGGGGATGATGTAACAGTCCAGGAACCGTTTCCAAGGTGCATGAGTGCTATGTCAACTAGTTGTACAATGAGAGAATATTTAACAATTCAATTGCCGGATCTCTTAAAAATATCTGCTAATGGTTCCATTCCAATACAACTAGAATCTGTTTTGTAGTGTCCTTAACTTCTTTTGCCCTTGGCTTTTGCAGTCAGAATGAGGGTCTTTCCGAGCAACGTGAAGATTCCTCTCTTGCACTTGAGAGGGAACAAAAACCTTTGGAGAACCATGTCTTGATTGACAATGGCCCGTCCCATGATCAAGAAAAAGTTAATTTGATCACTGAGGTTCCTCAAAACCATGTTATTCAAGAAGTTCAAGCAAATGGTTTTGGTTTAGTTACTTCCATTTTGGGCGGCCAGTTGCAGCCCAAGGCATTAGATGCCCAAGCACGAGATCCTCTGCAGGCATCAACTTTTGCAGTAAGTAATCATCTGGTTGGCTTCCATCTTCCTAGGCTCCCCATCGTCATTGCCTATTTCCTACAGTCAATAAGTCCTTTCTTTGATTTGTTGGCTGTTATGTAACATATCATTTGATGAACAATTAAATTACTAGCACTGATGAGTTCATCATAAGTTCCTCCACGATGACAGCATTATTCTTTTTCTAATTTGTCCTCCATTGAATGTTGCAGAATGGGAATGCTTCGACTATATCAAGCCCAGCCCCAACTCCTGTTCCAGCTCTGCAGAGCTCCATTGCTGTGTCTCCTCAACCAATTCCGGTTTTCAGGCAGCCTTATCCGCTCAATTACTTCCCTTATGCGCCATTCTTTCCCCCTTTCTACATGCCTACGGTCCCTCATCTTATAAGCCCAAATGGATTTACTCAGCAGCCATCAGCTGGAAACTATCTACCCCCAGCCGTTGCTGCCCAAGGCATCAAGCACCCATTTCCTTCATTTAAACCAGGATCGAACGCTCCTCCAATTGGCATTCCATCTGCATTTGGTCCATATGGCACTGCTGCCTTAGGTTTCAATCCTGGTCAAGCGGTGACTTTAGGGAATGCACCTACTAATGAGGAGATGCCTTCTCAGTTGAAAGAAAATCACACCCATTCTGCAGCTGTTCCACAGGTTTGTTCATGATTTGACAATTCCTTATTTGATTGCTACTGTTGATATTCAGTAAAGCCATGGACCCAAAACGCGGTAGATTATATGAAACTGAATATCTTTCGGTTTAAATTGGAACAGGGTGAAGCTCCTGCTGTTTGGGTTCCTCCTCTGCTTGGACAAGATACGACAGGTTTACAAGTAAACTCTTTGTACAATCTGTCGCAAGGACCACATGTCGCTTTCTCACCTGCACAAGCTGGCCACATTCCATTCGGAATGCATCAACCTGCACAGAACATCGTAGCCGCTTCAAATGTCCATCCCTTGTTGCAGCAGTCACAACCTGGCACCGTCGACACTGGAGGGCCACCGTCCAATGGTTATCAGCATCCTCAACATGGTCAGATGAACTGGAACACTAATTTCTGAGTAGACAAGACAAGATCTGTGACTCCTACATGAAGGGCACCCTCGTGATCCAGAAAGAATCAGCTGCTATGAGTGTAAATATACAAGTGGGCGTTCAGAGGAAAATTCTGCGATAACTCTATTTTGAAGGGAAGGGCATTGTCTGATTGACCAAGTTTATCAAGATGGGGGAGTGGATAATTTTTTGTTTTTCTTTCTGGGTTTATTGTTTGTCTGTTTATTTTCCTTATTTGATGTGTAGTGGATGGAAGTCTTGTGGGTGGTTTACCCTTGGAAGTTGCTTATAACTTTTGGCTAAGAATGTCCTTTTTTGGGAAAGGGGTGGGTGATGGGGGTCTCCAAAGGTAGGTGGTGCGATTCACTGGTAATTTCCTCTCATATTGTGGTTTCATTGTAAATTTATCCTTTCCTGTGGGGATAAATGAAATATAGAGTTCACCATTGGTTGAGCTGGCTTGGCAATCCTCATCCAAACTTGATCATGTAGTTGGGCTGATGTTTTTGCTGACATAGCTAGAGAATTGTTAATCTGAACCAAGTTCAGCAGTTGGGTTTCGAGACATTGTTGACTGTGTGATGCTCATCTTCTTGGTGCTTTGATTCGTCTTTGCTCGAAGAAGGTGGTGATTAGATGAAGGCATGGAAAGCATGTCCTGCCATCTTTTTTCCTTCCCAGATAATTATAATGATGATATGATGATCAAGGGCAAGTGTATTGTTGGTTGCTGCATGACATATCTGGTTCAATATAAGTTGGAATTCTGCCGAACCCCACACTTTAGTTTGCAAATGGAGATGGGAACGGGAGAGGAAGACATTGAGAACAATGTTGCCATGTCAATAGCAATGTCCTCCCCTCCCAGGATCAATTCCCTGCACATTTCAGGGAGCATTGCCTTTGGCCACGGTATGGAGTTAATCCCTCCTTCCTATGTTAGGAACAGGCACTCTGAGATCAACATCGCGGACAATGTCCCCAAACCCGACTCCAACCACCCCCTCCCTATTTACCTTAAGGTGGTTTGATTCTCGGGCTTTGTTCCGATTGAGGCTTGGCTTTACATGAGATGTTTGATCGTTTTCCCATCCCATTCCAGTTCGAAGATGTGTGCTACAAAGCCAAGCTGGCTTCGAGAGGGAAGAATGCAGTCAAGGCGGTGGTCTCGAAGGTGAGTTTGCAGCTGGGCGAGGACGAGGGCAGGTACAAGCACATCCTAAAAGGGATAAGTGGGAGTGTCGGGCCCGGGGAGATCCTGGCTCTGATGGGGCCTTCGGGTAGCGGCAAGACGACGCTACTCAAAGTAATAGGTGGAAGGCTAACAGATAATGCTACTGGGACAATTACTTACAATGACGTTCCTTACAATCCTGCGCTCAAAAGAAGGTAATTGATCCTCGTTGAGATGTTGGCAACATTCGGAGCATTCATTTTTATCTGAAGGGTCGGATTATCTTTCTGTTTGACAGGATTGGGTTTGTGACGCAAGACGATGTGCTACTGCCTCAGCTGACAGTGGAGGAAACGCTGGTTTTCTCCGCATTCCTAAGGCTTCCTGGCAACATGAGCCACCAGCAGAAGTATGCTCGAGTCGAGTCAATCATGAAGGAGCTCGGACTAGAAAGGTATATTATGTTATCGGAATAATTGACAATAACAGAACTGTGAAACATTGATCAGCCTGATAGCATGATTAGCTAATTAGGTGCCGGCACACAAAGATTGGAGGCCTATTTGTTAAGGGAATATCAGGGGGAGAAAGAAAACGGACGAGCATCGCGTATGAGATCCTAGTCGATCCTTCGTTGCTTTTGCTCGATGAGCCCACTTCGGGCCTTGACTCCACCTCCGCCAATAGGCTCCTTCAAATCCTTCAAGGACTCGCTGAGGTTCGCCTCCTATGCTAAAGAATTTGGGAGACAACGTTATGATTGAGAATCCTTGGCAGGAGATAACTCGATGTTGAACAGGCAGGACGAACGATAATCACAACCATACACCAACCTTCGAGCAAGATGTTCCACATGTTTGACAACCTTCTACTTCTAGCGGAAGGATACCCCGTTTACTATGGTAAGGCCGGAGAAGCGATGGAATATTTCTCGTCCTTGAGTATTGTCCCAGAGATCGCAATGAATCCTGCGGAGTTCCTGCTCGATTTGGCAACCGGGCAGTTGAATGATATCAGCACCCCGGAAGACCTGATATTAGAACCTCAGGACAACTCAAATTCTGACAAGACAGTAATCAAGGCAAGTGAAATTATACGAATCCGAGCCTTCTTAACATTTTTTGCGTCCTAACGTGGATCTTTAATCTGTTTCGGTTTCCAGTATCTTCAAGTCAAGTATAAGACTCTGTTGGAGCCGAAAGAGCTGCTCATCCACCGAAACAAGGCTTCAGAACATCTTCAGGTAGCCATCTGTATTAAGAAGGATTGGTCGCTGAGTTGGTGGGAACAATTCCTCATCCTTTCGAGGAGGACGTTCAAGGAAAGGTGCCGAGACTACTTCGATATACTACGAATGACGCAGGCTCTAGGAGTGGCCTGCCTTCTAGGCTTACTCTGGTGGAAGTCGAGCACTGGGAACGAGGCCCAACTCAGAGACCAGGTAAGGAAATTCACATCCATTTTGGCCGAATCCCCATTATTTCATGGCTCGGGATTCATTTCGGCGTGAACGGGGTTTGTCCCAGGTTGGGCTAATGTTCTACATATGCATCTTCTGGACCTCATCGTCTATATTCGGGGCAGTGTATGTCTTCCCATTTGAGAAAGTCTACCTGGTCAAGGAGAGGAAAGCGGAGATGTACCGCCTGAGCGTGTACTACGTCTGCAGCACGCTCTGCGACATGGTGGCGCATGTTCTGTACCCGACCCTGTTCATGATCATTGTCTACTTCATGGCCGGGTTCAACAGGACAATCCCATGTTTCTTCCTCAGCCTGTTCGCCATCCTGCTCATCGCCGTCACCAGCCAAGTAAAACTTCATTCCGGCTCCTTGCTTCTCTGCTTCCTTGGATTTGAACCCCAATGACACAGTCACTGACTTGATCTGGATTCAGGGCGCTGGGGAGCTGTTCGGGGCGACGGTTCTCAGCATCAGGGGTGCTGGGATGGTGGCCTCCCTGCTGCTCATGTTGATCCTTCTCACCGGAGGTTACTACGTACAGGTAAACATCGCATGTAAACAAGCCCTGTAACTCGACATGTCAATCCAATACTGTCGACTGATGCGGTCCTTCTCCCCAGCACGTGCCACATTTCGTGCAATGGTTGAAGTACTTGTCGTTCATGTACTATGGGTTCCGGCTGCTGCTAAAGGTGCAGTACTCGGGGGAGCAGCTGTACGAGTGCGACAGCCCGGGAGGTTGCAGGACGTTGCAGAGCTCGCCGTCGTTCGACTCTGTGAACCTGAGCGGGGGTCTTCAGGAGGTGTGGATCCTCATGGGGATGGCGGTGGTTTACAGGATCTGCGCATACTTCTGCCTTAGGAGAAGAATCAGCAACTGCCAGTTTTGATCTTCACTGTGCTTATTAGTCACCACCTCTAATACTCTCTAATCATACGACTATTAAAAATAATAATAATAAATATTACGTCATTCGAATATTTTAGTTTTGGTCTCTCTGCAATCCATTCGTAATCCCGGCTGTCATCACAATAACAGAATCGTCTCTCTCTCTCTCTATCTATAGAGGAGAGAGATTCGGCCTCGCTATCGACGAGAGCGTGGGGGGGATCGGCAGGCAGGAATTCGTGTAGATTTTTTTTGTCTTTGAAATGGCAAACTGCCGCAGCCCCCGCCCCCGCCTTGACACCTCCGATCGGCTCATCTAGATGTGCGTACGCGTTGGATGCTTGTTCCGTCCTTTCGTCGTTGAGGATTTCCTGTTTCTTTTTGTTTCGGTCGCCGATCCGACTGAGTTGGATGGATTGGTTTAAATTGTGCCTTTTAGAGCCTATGTGGATCGGTTTTGGTGCTCCAGTAATCGTGTTTCTGAGAGCATGTTGTTTTAATGCTCTCCGCGGGGTGTCCGATCGGCGATTGAACTGGTGATCCCTTAGTTCTTGTCCACGAAAACGTGAATTTGTCCTTCTGATTTTGATTTGTTTGAAATCAGGCGCTTCGATTGAAATTGCACCCCTTGGCTCGAATGGGCAGATTTATCATTAAGGTGGTCGATGGCAGACGCTGACCTGTTTTCTGTTTTTGTTCTCTCAACTTCAAAAGCACCATCACGGGGCTTCATTGATCAGTCTAAAGCGCCATTATTGTTTCAAAGTCAAATTTGAGCCGTCTAATGCTCTGCTCTTGAAAGTCGTTCCCTTGATCCTGTTCTGTTTTAGAATTAGGATTTCCGAATTTCAATCAACACATAGGTTTTTCTCTCTAATCCCTATGTGATGTGGGTTCAACTGACAGGTATGGAGTGTCTTGATGTGGGGATGATATCATGTTGCAGTGCATAAGTGGCATTCAGCATTTATGTGCTTCTGTCTTAAGGTGTTGCGATCTTGATTTGTATAAGCCATCCAGTGGCCTTGATGATCCTCAGCTTCTCGCCAGGGAAACAGTCTGTAAGTAGTTGCTCTTTAACGATTTAGTTTTCAAAACTTATTAATGTTGCTAGCTTTCTCGACGTGTTTTTGTCCGCCTTCTCTTGCAGTTACCCTGACATTTATTTTGTTTTCTTTAAATTTGCAGTTAGCGTTAGTGAAATTGAAGCCTTGTACGAGCTTTTTAAGAAAATCAGCAGTGCTGTGATTGATGATGGCCTCATTAACAAGGTAAAATCTTGTTTTAACTATGATCCTATAGGTTTTAGTCGTATGAATCCAGTTGAGATTCAAATTTCGGATGGGAAATTGTTTGTAGAATGAAAAGAACAGGCTCTCTTTTATTTTACTTTTTCTAATGCTTGTAAGTTCGCAGGAAGAATTTCAGCTGGCATTGTTCAAGACAAACAAAAAGGAGAGTTTATTTGCCGATCGGGTAGTTCACTCGAAGTTTCCCGATTCTTCATTTCAAATAGCCTTTGAAATATATTGAAACCCTTTTCTTTTGTGTTTTCTGGGTATCTTTCTGTCGTCTGGTTTTGTGTCCATAGTTTTTTTTCCTCTTTTCATGGGTATTGTATAACAGAGCTGATGCTTTCCTTGAAATTTATTTTGAAACCCTTTTCTTTTGTGTTTTCTGGGTATCTTTCTGTCGTCTGGTTTTGTGTCCATAGTTTTTCCTCTTTTCATGGGTATTGTATAACAGAGCTGATGCTTTCCTTGAAATTTATTACTGTGATTCATTTTTTTTCTCAGGTATTCGACTTGTTTGACACAAAGCACAACGGGATACTAGGTTTTGAGGAGTTTGCCCATGCCTTATCTGTTTTTCATCCTAATGCGCCCATTGAGGACAAGATTGAGTGTAAGTGTCTTAGTCCGTGACCCAAATTTTATGTTTGAAAGTCCTGTTGACATTTCTGTGGATAGAGATATAGAAGACATTGGCTTTACTTGTACAAGTTTTGGTTTTTTTCTTGTGAAATTTTTATGCAAGAATTCGATTCCACCTTCTAATATGATACCCCAATGTTGCAGTTTCTTTTCAACTTTATGATCTCAAGCAGCAAGGCTTTATCGAGCGACAGGAGGTAGTTGATCTTTAGAATGCCGAGTCGCAACATATCCAATTGATTTATGGTAGTGGGATGACATTCGAGTTATGTCGCACTGTAGGTTAAACAAATGGTTGTGGCCACGCTTGCTGAATCTGGCATGAATCTTTCAGACGATGTTATAGAAAGCATAATCGACAAGGTACTGCATTACAAATTCTGTTCAAAATCCTCGTGCATTGGTATGGGTCGATGGGTTTCGGTATTACTTGTTAGGGAGGGTTGGCTTAGTTGGTGCAAAATATGATTTGTGGAACGATGGGAAATTGTGAATGAGGTGCATAAGAATGTTGTGCTTGGCCTGGAATGTTTGCCTGGTTCTTTATCAGACATTTGAGGAAGCTGACACGAAGCATGACGGAAAGATTGATAAGGAAGAGTGGCGAAGTCTTGTGCTGCGGCATCCCTCTCTTTTAAAGAACATGACACTCCAATACCTGAAGTAAGTTCATGCTCTGATGTAGTCAATATTGCGATGACTTTGCTGTTATGGAGAGGGCCCATAATGGCTCAGGGTTGCACGTCAATAATTTTTGGCTGGTGGTGCTGTGGAATAGCACGCCACAAATTAGATGAAGATGATCGGAGTAACATGAGTTTCAATAGCTTTAATGCCATGCACGGTACATGATTATCACATTCAATCAATATCTTCTAACCATCTCGTCATTGTCAGGGACATCACGACGGCATTCCCAAGTTTCGTGTTCCATTCACAAGTCGATGACACCTAAGCTGAGTGCGTTACAAGGAGATTGGAATGGATTCTGGGATTTTTTTCTCCTCTTTTTGGAGATTAAGTCGGTCAGAAAACGGCATTATCATGCGCCTAGTAATTTTAAGTTTTCTGAATACCAAATATCGAAAGGGTTTGAGCAAGTTTGGTTGGGAGGGGGGGGGGGGGGTTTGGACTTAAAAGACGAGCTTGGCCTGTTTGTGTCTGTTTGCGTTTGCCTGCCGGAATTATATGATTGATTGCGCAAGTAAGATCTTCGAGAGACTATTTCCCCTTCTAGCGCAATTGACTGGATGGATCCATGTTATGTTTGGGTTAATTGAATTGGAACGTGAACCACCCCCCACACACCTAACCCAAACATCTCAGGAGAAAAAAAGTCCCAAATCAGCCTCAAGAAACTTCATAAAACATTCCATAATATGAAACATTCCTCTTTCAATCTCATTAGATGGGTATCCGTTTGATGATGGGAAGATAATAAACATGAAAGACAACATCAAAACGTCTACAGCCAAATTCAAATAGAAACATCGTCCAAAGGTTTCTACTTAACGAGGAAATATGCAGAATTTAGAAAGAAAAGAAAAACGAAGAATCCGGCCGTATTGCCAGTAAAGGAAGGACCCTCCTTAGGACACTGAAATAATTTAATCAACCTCCTCCATCTTGCTGCCCTCAGCATCGGCATCCACGTCCTCCAATGGAGGCATGTCGGCATCTTCCTCACCAGCCTCCTCGTCGATGCTCAGCCCCAGCTTGAGCATCCTGTGGATCCTGTTCCCAAAGGTGTTGGGGTCGTCAAGGCTGAACCCAGAGGTGAGCAGGGCTGTCTCGAACAGCAGCAGGACGAGGTCCTTGACCGACTTGTCATTCTTGTCAGAGTCGGCCCTCTTCCTCAGCTCCTCCATGATGGGGTTCTCTGGGTTGATCTCCATGGTCTTCTTGCTGGACATGTACCCAGCCATGCTGCTGTCCCTCAGCGCCTGAGCCTTCATGATCCTCTCCATGTTGGCTGTCCACCCGTACTCCCCGGTCACCAAACAGCAGGGGGAATCAACCACGCGGTCCGAGACCACAACCTTCTCGACCTTGTCGCCCAGCACATCCTTGATGACCTTGCAGAGCCCCTCGAATTTCTCCTTCAGCTCTTCCTTCTTCTTCTTCTCGTCCTCGCTCTCGTCAAGCTTCAGGCCCTCCTTGGTTGCAGAGACAAGCTTCTTGCCCTCAAACTCCTTGAGCTGACCAACAGCATACTCGTCGATGGCATCCACCATGTACAGCACCTCGTACCCCTTCTTCTTCAGCTTCTCCAGGAATGGGGAGTTCTCCACCGCCTTCTTGCTCTCGCCAGTTATGTAATAGATGTCACTCTGGCCTTCCTTCATCCTGGTCACATAATCCTTCAGGCTTGTCATCTCATCACCACTCTTAGTCGAGTGGTACCTCAGCAACTCGGCAATCTTGTTCTTGTTCTGAGAGTCCTCGTGAATTCCAAGCTTCAGGTTCTTAGAGAAAGCCTCGTAGAACTTGTTATAGTCCTCCTTGTTCTCCGCTATCTCGAAGAAGAGCTCAATGCACTTCTTGACAAGGTTCTTACGAATGACCTTCAGGATCTTGTTCTGCTGGAGCATTTCCCGGGAGATGTTCAGGGGCAGATCCTCTGAATCCACAATGCCCTTTACAAAGCTTAAGTACTCGGGAATCAACTCCTCGCAGTTGTCCATGATGAAAACACGACGGACATAGAGCTTAATGTTGTTGGGCTTCTTCCTGGTATCGAAGAGGTCAAAAGGAGCCCTCTTCGGGACGAAAAGGATAGCCTTGAACTCGAGCTGCCCTTCAACCGAGAAGTGCTTCACAGCCAAATGCTCCTCCCAGTCATTGGTCAAGCTCTTGTAGAATGCGGCATACTCTTCCTTGGTAATCTCCTCAGGCTTCCTCATCCAGATAGGCTTCTGCTTGTTGACCAGAGACCATTCATGAGACACTTCCTTTATCTTCTTCTTCTTTTTCTCCTCTTTCTCTTTCTCCTCATCGACCTCCTCAACCTTTCCTTCCTCATCCTTCTTGTCCTCCTCATCCTCATCATCAGAAATCTCTTTTTCAGTGGTCTTCTCAATCCACAGGGAAATGGGGTAGCTGATGAACTCAGAGTGCTTCTTGATAAGGTCCTTCAAACGGCGCTCCTCAAGGTACTCAAGCTGGTCCTCTTTAAGGAAGAGGGTGATCTTGGTTCCTCTTCCGAGAGTCTCCCCAGAAGTGTCCCTAGTAACGGTGAAGGATCCACCAGCTTGGGACTCCCAGACATACTGTTCATCATCATTGTGCTTACTGGTGACAATGACCTTCTCGGCAACAAGATAAGCAGAATAGAACCCGACACCGAACTGCCCAATCATGCTGACATCAGCACCAGCAGCAAGGGCCTCCATGAACTCCTTGGTTCCAGATCGAGCAATTGTACCCAAATTGTTCACCAAATCTGAAAGCACCGCATTGTTAGTCAGATACGTATAACCAGATAACGAACAGGAATAACATGCAGAAACTGAACTGCAATCGTCAACTAACCAGCTTTAGTCATTCCAATGCCACTGTCGATGATAGAAAGTGTGTTGTTGGCCTTGTCAGGGATAATGTGGATGAAAAGCTCCGGCTGAGCATCGAGCTTGCTCTTATCCGTGAGACTCTCGAATCTGATTTTATCAAGGGCCTGCACATGGCAACATTCACCCGTGAGACACAACAATGGCTGGTAGATCAGAATCCACGCCACAATACCGAGCCACCATAACAAGCATCACTAAGGAAACAGAAGCCTTAATTTATTTCCATCCAATAACTAAACAACTAGCCTATCCTACACGCTAGGCTCCATTAAACCAGAACGCCGGTCTCAAAACACGGTTTCACTCCCTAGATCCCGCTCAGCGGTCAGAAAGGAGAGAAGCACGCAACGAATCTCATAAACAAAAAAAAAAAAGGACTAAACAAACATATGCCGGAGAAATGAAGAGAAAAGCGAAGCGCGAGATTCTCACGTCGGAGGAGTTGCTGATGAGCTCGCGAAGGAAGATCTCCTTGTTGCTGTAGAAGGTGTTGATGATGAGGCTGAGGAGCTGGTTGATCTCCGCCTGGAAGGCAAACGTCTCGGTATCTGCCATCGCTGAAACACCTCGGCGATCTACGACGGACAGAGGAAACAGCCGGGATCGATCGGCGAAGAGAGCACGAATCAGTCACAGAAGAGGGGAGCGTTCCGGGCAGGGAAATGGGAAGGAGGAGTATATAGTGGGGGATGTTAGGGTTTCTAGATCCTTCCGAGACTTCCTTTCTTTTTCTTCTCATATATGACGTGGGGCCCTTTGGCCGAGTTGAGTACCCGTTGGATGATGTACACGTGGACGGATGGATGGTGTTTCCTCCGTTGGACTTGACCAGATTTCTCAGAGGGGCTTTTTCGTCCTTTCGCTCCTCTGACCTATATGACGGTTAACTACGGCTTCCCAGCCTCGCCCACGTCACACCATATCGTGATCCAGGAAACGGATTGAGCCAGCGCGCCAGAATGAGCACCCCCGGCGCCCTCTCCGCCTCCGCATCCGCCTCGCCGTTGCCGACGACCGTAAAATGGCTGGCGTAAAAAAAGACGAGTCCTCGCGTCTGCTGCATCCCATCTCGTTCTCGTCGGTATGGTGTATAGTCGATTTGCCCTTATTCTTCTAGAGATTCGCGGTCTTTAGGTGTAGTTTTTTTCTTTAATTTTTTTTGTAGCGAAGAATAGATATCATTAATTAGTCGTCCAGGGTTTTAGGTTACAGATCTAGTGTTGCATGGAATGTCCACATGCAACAAATTCAAAATGAAATTCGGAGGATAAGCAAAAGTGCTATGAGTCATCCGATGGATAAGCAATATCGCCCTCAGTGCGATATTGTAGTCTCCTCGAGCTCACACAATAGCGACCTGCATTCAGCCATGAGAGGGGTTATGAAATTGGTTGGCTGCTGGGAACCATTTAGATAGTTTACTAGGGTGGATGCATCTGTTTGTATCGCTAGGTGCTTGATTCCTAAATCTTGAGCTAGTTGGATTCCTTCCAAGAGCCTGAGCTTCGGCTATTAGGCAGTTTGTGTTTGGTTTTCTGACAGAGAAACCTCTAATCCAGGTTCCTTTTTGGTCTCTAATTACTCCTTCTAGACCTACATTTAGGTCGCCTTCCTTAGCAGCTGCATCTGTGTTCAGGATGGAGGGCATATCGGGATTAGGTTCCCATCTGATTGTCAGTGGCTGTCTATTGTGAGCTTCCATGTTCTAGAGCATCCAGATTCCTCCCCTAAATCCATGTGGATTAGAGCAGATGGACCAGTCGTATGGAAATCTTCTAGTTTTGTTAGCTGCTCCCTCTCCAGAAGCTCTGGTTTCCAGTATAAGTGCCAGGCTTGGTTTGTGTTGGTGGTAAAGATCCCAGAAGTGCCTTACAAAACTTGGGTTACCCGTACCCCTGCTGTTCCAGAAGTGCCTTTAGGCGTAGTTGGCATGTCGGGGGCAAAGCTTGTGGATTCTTTGGGTTTTCTCGTCAATAGGCATAATCAATTATGTCGGCTACTATTAGGTTGGATAGCGTTCGCTCCTGAGAGGATTTCTGGTCTGGCCAGCTTGTGATTTGCCCAGAGTACTACCGGATGAGAAATTAGGGTGATTTACGATTGAAATTAGAGCTGTAGCTATAAGGTTGCTATTATTATGCATTTTGATGGGACCGCCATGTAATGTTGGATGCTTCCTTCAAATGTCTGTCCAGACAGCAGTATTAGGGCGCAATTCTCAGAGTTTTCTCCCATGAGATGTCATACTTCCTGAATCAATGTGCGTCATTTTTTCTCAGAAGCAGCAGCCCAAGATATGAGCAATCTGTGGTAGCGAAGGCCGAGGCTCACTTCAGAAAAGAGATGCCATTATTTCTCGGGAAAGTATCTCGGAGGCTGCTGGTCGGATTCCCTGGGTTAATCCCCTCCATAGCCTGCATTTTTCCTGGTCTTGCTCTCCCCCCGATGTTCGATATGAGGGAACCAGAAGTAATTAGGTAAATTTTCCAGCATTGTTCTGTTTTCTCTCTTGGGCGTTTTGTTTTCTGGAGTTGCCTGGTGGGCATATCTAAGCAAAATTTCACATGCTTTTGAAGTCTTCAGGACAGTGAAGCTCGCTGATGGGGTGAGGATACAAGGTATGTGGCTTTATATGGTGTCCTTTGGAGATCAGAGTTCTCTGCCGGTATCCTGATTGAGAAAAGTAATATGTGCATGCTGTAGAGATTACATTGACAGATAATATTTAGTGGTAGGGTTTTATAAGACAAATCTGCAGGATGCTTGGTTGAAATGTTGAATAAGGTATTGGTCAAATTAAGCTCTGTTCATTCAGTGAGCAAGAGGTTGCAAGTCAGAGAGAGCTAATCAGTTGATTCAACCGGGTTTGTGATTAATACCTACAATAGAGATTCCAATTTGTTCTTCTTCCTACAGATATTGTTGAGGGAAAGGGAGCAGAGGCACATGAGGGAGACCTTGTCCAGCTTAATTATGTATGCCGACGCTCGAATGGATACTTTGTTCATAGGTAATATACATTTGTAATGTATGTCATGTCTTGGATACACTCTACTTAGGTCGCCCCTCATTGTAGCCTTCACTGTGGGCTTGTATTTCTCATATCTTTGCCTACCGATGCATGTGCTCCTTCTTTTTTATGGCCTGATTGAATGCATATGCAGCACGGTAGATCAGTTCAGTGGAGAGAGCACGCCTGTCACTCTTCCCTTGGATGAGTCTCTTGTAAGCACAGTTTTTGTTTCCAACACATGTTATGTAGTATAGCCTCATTTTCTCATTTCAAGTTTAGTTCATTCAGAATGGTCGCTTTTGATTTATTTTGGTTGAATTATCTGCTCTTTGACATTCATTTGGAGCTAATGGTCCTTTTTCATTTTAATTTCTTGGCAAGTACAAGATCCTAACCTTTTTTCTTCACTGCAGATAATTAGAGGCCTAAAAGAGGTCTTGCTAGGCATGCGAGTTGGAGGTAATCTCCTGACTGTGACATTCTGATAGCATGCCCAAGCTCAACCATGGCCTGTTTGATTCCACGTTCATATTGAAAAATCTCCGATACCTATTTCTAGGCAAGAGAAGGGCTTTGATACCTCCCTCCGCCGGATACGTGGATGAAAACTTACAGCCTATTCCCGATGAGGTGCTATAATTGCCACTTACCCTCTTCCTGCATTCTTACTATATCATTACCTTAACGGGTGGTAAAATATGTCTCAGTTTGGACCGAGACGAAGCCTGTTGTCGCACGTGAAGGAGCCGTTGATCTTTGAGGTGCAGCTGTTGAAAGTACTCTGATCTGAACAGTTAGGACGTGATGCCGGTTTTGGCTACGGAAAGAGGGAGACTTGGGACGTCTTTCTTTTAGCTCAACAGAAATCCTCTCTGCACATGAAAATTGTTTGATGTTTCTTCTAATGAACTGGCCTTTGGTGGAAAGCTCAGAATTGTGAGTGAAGCAATTAATTATCGGGTGTATAGTTTGAATGGGGCCCACTTTCTTGTTAAAGACCGGGGCTTCTCTGCTTAGGAATTAAGCCTCCCAGTCGGTTCACAAACCCAAATCCCCCTAACGCTCAAAAACTTTCCCTTTGGTGGCGTAGTCTTCTCGCCGACGACGCAACGGGTAGCAGCAGATTGGTCGAAGCCGCAAGAGGATGCAGAAGATGGCGCAGTCCTGGTTCTCGGCCTCGCCCGACGAACTGCAGAAGCCGTCGTCCTCCCTTCTATCCGATTGGAACTCCTACGCGGCGTCGCAGGAATCCGATGCCGCCGGCGGAGGCTCGGCATTCAACATAGGGTTCGACATCGAGTCCGCCGTTAGGTCCGCTAACGACTCCGTTTCCGGGACCTTCAACGTGTAAGGTTTTCCTTGTTCCCTCCTCCCCCGATGATGGCTAGGGTTTCCTAAGGTTTCGGTGATGGTTGAGCGATGAAGATCTATTGGATTGACTTTAATTTACGTGAATGGGGAACTGAAATGATTGAAACGATCTAGATGGATCAAAGGACCCATGAAGGTGGCACTCAGTCGTAGGAATGTCCAATTGTCGGAACTTCTGGTTATGGATTGTTTTGAAACCCCTGCTGTTGTTGATATCCTATTTACTGGTAGTGTGATGGAAGTTTATGGTGGTGATTTGATGTTGTTTATGGATGGATGAGAACTACAGAAATTAGCATCTCTATGTAACTTCTCGGTCAGCAACTACAGTATATGTCCTGAATCCAGGGTATTTGAACTACGATCTCTGTGACCTCTGCTTTATTTGCAGTAAGATTAGAATATATTTGTACTGTTCCAGGGTTACAAAAGGGGTGAGAGATTTGCCTGGTAGCCTCCAGTCCGCTACCAGCGGCATTCCTTCGGGAAAATCTCTTATGTACTTTGGTTTGCTGCTGGCAAGTGGGATCTTCTTCATTATAATTGCATTCACCATGTTCCTCCCTGTCATGGTATTGATGCCCCAGAAGTTCGCCATATGCTTCACGCTCGGGAGCTGCTTCATTATCGGGTCCTTTTTTTCTCTTAAGGGCCCAAAGAATCAACTCGTTCACATGACATCGACAGAGGTAGTAAAATTTGCCACTATATCTGGTTTTACCTATCTGAATCCCTTTTACTGCTTTCTCATTTTCCCCTCTGCCTGTACAGAGACTACCATTCACGGCAATATGTTTGGGAAGCATGGTGGGTACTATATATGTCTCCATGGTGCTTCACAGTTATATTTTCTCGGTGCTGTTTTCCATCATCCAGGTACCAATCACATCTATTGGCCCATCACTCTCATTACGCCAAACCTCAGCTTCGTTCTGGGTTGACATTGCAATTGCTATTCACATCCGTATTTCTATAGGTGCTTGCGCTGGTGTACTATGTCATCTCATACTTCCCGGGCGGATCAACAGGGCTGAAATTCCTGACATCTTCAATGACCTCCACGATTATGGGATGTTTCGGTCGATAACACCATGTCTTGCCATTGATAATGTTGCCGTCTCGCTAGATCGGGCTGATTAGTGTTCTGACGTGATGAGTCTCGGCACCGTACCGTAGCGTTTGAAGAGTAGTAGAATTCGACTCGATGATAGGATTTACCTTGTGGATAGATTATGTATGGTTCCTGCTTAGGCCTTGTTACCAATGCTCGACTTGGGGCCTCTTGTCTCCGTAATCACTGCCAGGTCTCTACGTGTCATCTTAGGCCCGTCCTAAGATCCAATCCTGCTGCTGCGTGGGTCTTTCTTTCTCCAGTGAAAGGAATGAATGAACATCCCATTTCAACGGACGCCTTTGTTTGGTTGGCTTGTTTATAATGGCCTCACTACAAACACCAGGTTGTGAACATGATATGTTTAGGGTGCTTTCTTTCCTAATATACCACATCCTTAAGGTAAAGCACTGCTGTTGGGTTCAGCTCCTAGGTACACACGGAGAGGTCAGATCGGCGCAAGCCACCGCACCTGAAGGAGAACAACATCTATATCATGTGATGTATGTATGTATTTATGTATATATTTACATAGATTTGGTTGGATGGAGACGGACCAACCAACATGCAGAACGGACACTCCTTTTCTTGGAGGGTCGTCCCAGACCCCACCACCCATGACCCAAAACTCCCGTCACTGTTCGAGAGCAATAACGAGTCGGACAAACCAACCTTGGTTTTCCTTGTCCTTGTCCTTGTCCCTTCCTGCGCATCCCCCTGTCTGTTTCTGCCGACTTCGAAAATGTCCGGGCCACACAGAAAAAAATCCCGAAATCAAGGACAGGAAACCGATAGGAGAAGGTGGGTTGGGTTGTAATGTTTGTAATATAAAGCCGATAAAGTAAACAAAAGGTTAGTGGCATGATTGTTAAAATTTCAATTATCTATAGAAAAGGAGATGGGGGGTGGGTATATATTTGGATAGGGACGTGGAGTCCATTAGGTTCATGGCATTCATTTGAAAGGAATGCGTGATGATTGTGATGCGACCCAATTGATTAAATCAAACCCCTACCCCCCCATCTTCAAAACCGTGATTATCACCCACTAATCCTCTTTTTTCCTCTTTATTGGAGGGGGTCCTCGTCTTTTGTGGGATTTGGCACGAAAAAGGAGATTAGGACAGACAGACGAGGGGTGAGAGACTCACGTGTGTCCAAGAACAAGTGAAAATCAGAAAGAAAAAGAACGTTAATGTCATCCACTCGTGGGGGAAGTCACTTCCCGGAAGCGGCTAACGGTACGTGCACGTAACCGTTACATGCTTTACTAAATTCGACCAAAATTTTAGTAAAGTTTACTAAAAATCGACTTTTTTAAGTAAAATGATTAGTAAATTACTAAAAAAAATTAGTAATCCGTTACTAATTTTTCACTGTTTGACCATTCGGAAAGTTACTAAACTAGGTTTAGTAAATCTGCGAAAAAATTTACTAAACTTTTTAGTAACCGATTACTAAAAATAACGGTGATTTGACAGTTTTTTTAGTAATCGTTACTAAAATTTCACTGTTCAACTTTAGTAATCGGTTACTAAAAAGTTTAGTAATTTTTTTCGCCGATTTACTAAACCTAGTTTAGTAACTTTCCGAATGGTCAAACAGTGAAAAATTAGTAGCGGCAACTAATTTTTTGTAATAAAATTTGTAATACTAGTAATTTTCCAAGTAGGCCGTCCGGAGATTTTAGTAATGATTTACTAATTTTGTAAGCGAAATTAGTAAATTACTGTTTGACATAGTAAAGTCGTTAGTAAATTACTAATTTTTTTAGTTTTTTTCGTAATCGTTTACTACTTTTTGAACAAAATTCAGTAATCAATTACTAAACTTTTTTAGTAATTTTCGTAAATGAACAGTACATTCCGAACCTAAAACTGAACCTGTTTTCAGTGTGAAATTACCATTTTACCCCTCCTGTAAAATTATAAATAGGTTCGGTTTTAGGTTTGGAGTGAAAATTCGTAAACGATTTTGTAATTTATCGTATGGGTAAAATGGTAATTTCACACTGAAAACAGGTTCAGTTTTAGGTTCGGAATGTACTGTTCATTTTAGAAAATTACTAAAAAAATTAGTAATGGGTTACGAAATTTTTTCCCAAAAGTAGTAAACCATTACGAAAAAAATTTTTAGAAAATAGTAATTTACTAACGACTTTACTATGTTACACAGTAATTTACTAATTTTTTTAACACAATTAGTAAATCATTACTAAAATCTCCGGACGGGAAACTTGGAAAATTACTACTATTACTAATTTTTTAACAAAATATTAGTAACGGGTACTAATTTTTCACTGTTTGACCATTCGGAAAGTTACTAAACTAGGTTTAGTAAATCGGCGAAAAAATTTACTAAACTTTTTAGTAACCGATTACTAAAGTTGAACAGTGAAATTTTAGTAACGATTACTAAAAAAAACTGTCAAATCAAAGTTATTTTGAGTAATCGGTTACTAAAAAGTTTAGTAAATTTTCCGGCCGATTTACTAAACCTAGTTTAATAACTTTCCTAATGGTCAAACAGTAAAAAATTAGTAACGGATTACTAATGTTTTTTAGTAATTTACTAACGATTTTACTAAAAAACATCGATTTTTAGTAAACTTTACTTAAAAAAAAATTCATTTTTAGTAAACAACGTAACGGTTACGTGCAAGTACCGTTAGCCGCTTCCGTCACTTCCCTCAAATTTGGCACTTCCGTTTTCTCTGAATCTTTGACAAGATGGCAATTAACCTGCCTCCCTCCTCCAAACCAAAAATCAAATCACACACATCTTTCTTTTTTTTCTTTACAAATCACATCGCACGTGTGTCCAATCCCCAGACCAACCAACTAACCCTTTTCCATCGCTCTTGCTGACCCAAGTTGATTTTTCCTCTTCGTTTGTATCATGGAACATTGTGTTTTGGTGTTCAAGCAAATCCAATACCTCCGAAAACAACAACATGCGGGCATGTAAGAAGACCGGAAGTGAGAGAGGAACTCACGTATCTGGCCAACGCATATTTTTTTGTTTTCAAATGGGATACACAGGCGTATGTCTGATGGAGATCGTTACGGGATCGTGGGTTTGTTTGGTTCTGTTGATGTGCTTGGATCTGGGGATTGTCGCAGCCGATTGTTGGGGACAGCCCGGTTGTCATTTGATTATTACTACGAGCTGTCCTAATTTCAAGTCCGTTGTTAATCACAAGGTTAATCAATGGGTTAAGCAGGACCCCACTTTGGCCCCCCTCCATCATGAGGCTGCAGTTCCAAGACAGCGCCGTCCAGGTACGTCGCATGATCACGTGCGGCCGTTGTCGTTCGGCGCACCTAACCCACTCGTTGTTACGAGTATAGATGATTAGGCATGCGCAACGTTCCTAAGATGTCTGGAGACGAGTAGGAACGATTCCAAGTTTGATGACTAGAGCTTGGTAGTTTCTTGGCAGGGTTGAGATGCTTCGATCCTTTTGAATCAGACTGGAAGCGAGAGATCGGCAGCTACCAGCATGACCCTGATGGGATTTGAGCTGATCGACTACATCAAGGCCGCCCTCAAGAAATCGTGCCCCGGGGCCACGTCGTGCACGGATATCTTGACTTCAGCAGCGAGGGATGAGACTGTGGCGGCCGGTGGTCCTTTCTGGATGGTGCCTTACGGGAGAAAGGATGGTTGGGCATCTGTAGCCGCTGAGACGCAGAACGTTCCCATGGGCTACGAGAACATGGACACTCTCTATCTCGGGTAACAACTTCACGAACATTACAATTGACATCTGTTTCTAACATTTGTTGTCAGCCATTCGATGCAGGGGCACACACGATCGGGAGGTGCACGTGCGAATCAATCCAGGAAGGTATAAACTACTACAACGGCACGAGCAAGCCCGACCCTTCCGCCAACCCGGGGTACCTCAACTTCCTAAGGAGAAAGTGCAGGTGGGCATCCGAGAAAGTATACCTGGATGCATCCACGCCCCGAACCTTCGACTCTGTTTACCACAACAACTTGCAGAAGAAGATGGGGCTCCTGCACACGGACCAACTAACCCAATCGTCGCCGCATTCGTGAACGAGTCGTTCTTCTTCTACCAGCAGTTCAGTGTCTCCATGGCCAAGCTCGGGAACATTGACATCCTCACCAGCAACGAAGGCGAAGTCAGGACGAATCTCGATCGTCCTTGAATCCGAGAACGAAGATTAAAACGATTCCTGACAAGGACCACGTCGTCATACCCAAAAGCAAATATTTTTTTGCTTGATTCCTGTTTCCTGCTGCGAGAGTTGTCTTCATCATCCCCATGATTTTTTAATTTCACGTCGAGGTCTAATCTTTGATGTCATTAGCTGCATTATTGTTAAATCTCCATCATTCTTTCGCTGCCACAATTATTTGATGGGCGTTTCTGGACGAACTCGTTCCACCAACCGGGTGACGTATTTCATGACATATAATCAATCCATCATTGGCGCGAGAATTCATCTTGTGACCGAATATGGACCATACGGTCTGCCGTCGAGCCGTGATCTAAGTTCATACGACACCTTTTTGCAAATCCAGGTCGAGTTCCGAATTACCTGATCTCGGCTCTGGAACAATGGTTGGCAAGAAAGAACTGTCCATGGCTAACCAAGTACTGTGTTTTTCTTTCCTTTTTGTTTAGTGGAAGTGACTCTGTTTTTTATCTGGATCAGCCAAAACGGATCGAGTTCATGTGATTTTTCAAGATCCGTGATGTGATCCAAAGCGAAAAGAAAAGAAAGAGGACAAAAATTGAGGGCGAGAGGACATGAGATTGATTGGGATTTGGGACTTTCCGTGTTATTACAAAAGCCAAGGCATGTTCTTTCCACTCCCAACCACGTGTGTTTCAAAAGTATACATTCATAACACCTTCAGTGTAGATCAACCAAAAAAGTTGGTTCTGATTGAACTGAACTGAACCAGACCCAGAATCACTCTCGCGGTAAATTTTGATTTTGCGATACCCTCCAAAAATGGGCTTTCCTTAAAAGGGTGTTACTGAATAAGATGGTTAAAAAGCTCAATCGTGTTTATAGGATTCCTGATCTAAGCAAAGCATAAACTTTCAGACCAGACTTTCCCCCTTACAACTTTTCCTTCCGACAGCATGACCAGGTTTTCAGGCAATGAATGCAAAACTAAAACAAACGAATGTTAAAAAAAAAAATCCCTTTCTTTCATGTGCTTGCTTTCCCCAATCCATCTATCCATCACCAATCTCATTACATAATTCCATTGGCAGGTTTTTGTGACTGAAATGTAAATTTCCTTTGTCTGCAGACAACAACATTACAAACACAGGGAAATTGAAAACATATAAATCCACAGATGGCCCCATCAATCAAGCATTTTGCCGCCCCCACTTCCATTTCCTCAGTATAAATAAATGAATAAATCAGTTTGATAGAGTGTTTGATGGTAATCCAGATCTGCCTCTTCTAGTAGAATCATGGGTTTCCAACCTCATAAATCCTAGAAAACATCACCTGTTCCCGTTCCCGTTCCCGTTCCTGTTCCTGTTCCTGTCCTTGTTCTTGCTGTTCTGCTGTTTTCTTACACTCCAGCAATGCCTGCGATCCTAGGAAACCTTTTCTTCTCTTCCTTCTCCTTGTTTGTATCAATAAACCACGTAGTAATAATACCCTTGGTCTTCTCCTCTTCCTTCTTCTTTGGACCTTGCGTGTACTCCCTTGACGCTCAGGGCCAGGCTCTTCTGTCGTGGAAGAACGGCCTGAACGGCTCAGCGCAGGCGCTTGCCTCGTGGACCGCTGCCGACCCAAATCCATGCGGATGGTTTGGCGTGAGGTGTGATTCCCACGGGGAGGTTATCGAGATACGCCTGAAGTCGGTTGACCTGCAGGGGACTCCGCCGTCAAATCTTCAGCCACTCAAGTCGTTGCAAGGACTTGATCTGTCATCGGCGAATATCAGCGGGGCGATCCCAAAGGAGTTTGGGGACTACAAGGAGTTGCAGTTCATTGATCTCAGCGATAACTTGATATCCGGGGAAATCCCCGTCGAGTTGTGCGGGCTCGGGAATCTGCAGAGTCTGTCCCTGAGCTCGAACTTTCTGGAAGGGGGGATCCCAGCAGAAATCGGGAACCTTTCGAGTCTTACGTATCTCACGCTCTTTGACAATCAACTCTCGGGCAGGATACCAAGGAGCATCGGAGTGATGAAGAGGTTGCAAGTGTTTCGGGCTGGTGGAAATAAGAACATTAGCGGGCAGGTTCCCCGGGAAATAGGAAACTGCAGCGATTTGGTGATGCTTGGCCTGGCCGAGACGAGCGTTTCTGGGAATTTGCCATCATCAATCGGAATGCTGAAAAATATCCAAACAATAGCGATATACACGGCCCAGCTTTCGGGCTCGATCCCAGATGAGATTGGAAACTGCACTGAATTGCAGAACTTGTACCTGTACCAGAATACAATATCTGGTTTGATTCCAAAGAGACTTGGCGAGCTTAGCAAGTTGCAGAGTCTGCTTCTATGGCAGAACAGCTTAACGGGGCTGATACCAGACGAGCTGGGGAGCTGCGGCGAGCTCACTGTTGTTGACCTTTCGGAGAATCTGTTGACGGGGAGCATCCCACGGAGTTTCGGGAATCTTCTGAAGCTTCAGGAGCTTCAGCTCAGTATCAACCAGTTGACCAGCAGCATACCTCCGGAAATCACCAGCTGCACGGCGATGACTCAGCTAGAAATCGACAACAACTACATATCCGGCGGCATCCCAGCAGGTATTGGCAATCTGAAGAACCTGACTTTGTTCTTTGCCTGGCAGAATAGGCTCACCGGAAACATCCCAACGGGCTTATCCCAGTGCCAGAACCTCCAAGCTGTCGATTTTTCTTACAACAATCTGTCAGGCTCGGTTCCCAAGGAGATATTCGGCCTGACGAACCTGACGAAGCTGCTCTTGCTTTCTAACGATTTGTCTGGTTTCATACCCCCCGACATAGGAAACTGCACGGCCTTGTACCGGTTGCGGATGAACCGCAACAGGTTGTCGGGAACTGTTCCATCAGAAATCGGGAAGTTGGTGAGCCTGAACTTCCTCGACTTGGGCGACAATAGGCTCGAAGGAGGAATTCCTCCGGCGTTATCCGGTTGTGGAAAGCTTGAGTTCATGGACCTCCACTCAAACAGGCTCTCTGGTCCCTTGCCAGATGCTCTGCCCCAGAGTCTGCAAGTCATCGATGTCTCAGATAATGGGCTCACAGGGACACTGAATGCAAGCATAGGCTCGCTGATCGAGTTGACGAAGCTGAACCTTGGGAGAAATCAACTGTCAGGTAGGATACCTGTCGAAATCTCATCCTGCACCCAGCTCCAGCAGCTGGATCTCGGAGAAAATGGCTTCTTTGGCGAAATCCCGAAGGAAATTGGTCAGCTCTCTTCACTCGAAATTTCTCTGAACCTTAGTTTCAACCAATTCTCCGGTGAGCTACCCCTACAGTTTTTTGGCCTCACAAAGCTGGCCGATCTCGACCTCTCCCATAACAAGCTCAGCGGAAGTTTAAGCATTCTTGCCGATCTTCAAAATCTGGTATATCTGAATGTTTCCTTCAACGAGTTTTCTGGCGAGCTCCCGGACACAGTCTTCTTCAAGAAGCTCCCTCCGAGTGACCTGGCAGGAAACCAAGGTCTTCATGTTTTGGGCAAACTTGACGCCCTGGGAAGCCACTCAAAGTCCTCTGCTCGTGCACATAAAGCTGCAAAAACGGTGATGTCCATCCTGGTTGCCGCCAGTGTGGTGCTCGTGCTTCTTGCCATTTATATGTTAATCCAAGGTCGCCGCCAGATCAACAAGGGGCTCATGGGCCACGGCACCTGGGAGGTGACCTTGTGTCAGAAACTCGATTGCTCTATTGATGACATAGTCAGGAACTTGACAGCGAATAACGTGATTGGCACCGGAAGCTCTGGAGCGGTCTATAGGGTGATGACTCCGAGCGGAGAGACGTTTGCCGTCAAGAAAATGTGGTCGATGGAAGAGTCAGGAGCATTTTCTTCCGAAATCCAGACGCTAGGATCGGTCAGGCACAAAAACATCGTCCGGCTACTGGGCTGGTGCTCAAATCGGAATGTGAAGCTCTTGTTCTATGACTATCTTCCAAAGGGCAGCCTAAGTTCACTCCTCCATGGCACCGGAAAGGGTGAGGCTGAATGGGAGACAAGACATGAGATCGTGCTCGGTGTGGCACACGCTCTTGCGTACTTGCACCACGACTGTGTTCCCGCCATTCTTCATGGAGACGTAAAGGCGATGAATGTCTTGCTGGGCCCAAGATATGAACCTTTTTTGGCGGATTTTGGCTTAGCTCAGGTTGTGTCGAAAGATAGCTTCTCCAAAGTGAGCCGCTCCCCTCGCCTCGCCGGGTCCTATGGTTACATGGCTCCAGGTAAGAGAGATATTTTATCATCTTCATTGTCCGTCTATCGACCAAGATCATCCACGTGTTACTCTAGACTAATCCTTACCAACTTCACTTGCGGCAGAACACGCGACGATGCAGCGGGTCACCGAGAAGAGTGACGTGTACAGTTTCGGGGTCCTCCTACTGGAGGTGTTGACAGGTAGGCACCCGTTAGACCCGACACTACCGGGGGGTGCGCACTTGGTCCAGTGGGCTTACGAGCACTTAATTACCAATCAAGAACCGGCCGGCATCCTCGAATCGAACCTCCGTGGGAGGGAAGATCCCGCGATGCACGAGATGCTGCAGACACTAGCCGTTTCATTCCTCTGCCTAAGCACCAGGGCCTCGGAACGTCCCACCATGAAGGATGTGGTCGCGATGCTGAACGAAATCCGGCACAGCGATCCCACGAGGCCGGAATCCGATAACCCATCAAAGGGATTGACAAACATCCATCCACGGCCTCCGCTGCCGCAACCGCCAAAGGACGTGGCATCAAGGGGATCTTCCCTTAGCTCGTTCGCTTTTTCCTACGAATCCATGCCGTAACTTAAAGAGAAACAAGCAGCACCCGTCTGGCTAATCACGAGTAACCAATTTGGGCTTTATGTTAGCCCATGTTTATTCTCGGCTATTTACCAGCCCAAGAGGCGCGTGGACAGTGGGCCATGATAACGGGCTTATCGAGGTTGTCCGTGGCCCAATTGTAAGATTCTCAAGAAGTGGAGATATTTTCTTTCTTCATGCCATGGATAATTGACCATACGCGAAAAAAAGGAGAGGGCAGAAGTCCGGCAATCATAAAGCTGATTTTGTAATCTTCCCTTGAAAACAACTTCCGTTTTCTTTTTTGGGGGGTTTTCGTCTTTTTTTGCCTGTGGGGATGTTTTCATGGATTTTTTTTTTTTCTAAGTCATGTCCTAAAACTTTTGACAAAGAAATCCGGCGCACTCGACTGAGCTTCCAACGTGGAAACTTCATCCTGGAAAATTTTGCTGACGTTTAGGTTTAGGAATGGATTGTCCTGAGATTATTTCCAAGAAAATGACATTTCCACTTCGGTTGATCATTCATCATCTTCTTGTTCAGTTCGGCAGAGCTAAACCTCGACCCTGAATGGTAAACTAAACCCCCTGAAGCTCAACCTCAACCTGAACTGAACCCACGACCTCGTCAACTGTCGCCACAATTGTCGGAATTTTTGTCCCCGCAGGTTCGCAGAAAACCCAAGGAAGAACCCCTTGACTTTACCTCGGTTAGCATTTTCTCACCACTGGAGGATCTCTCTTTGGGGGTCTACCCAACTCGTCTTTCGAGGAAACATTCACGTCCCAGGTCCCAAAGTTAGCATCTTGGTGACGAAAGATCGAATCCTTCCTCTTCTTTCCTTCATTTTTCTCGGTTTTTTCGCCCTCTTGCCTTTTCTATTTTCGGTGAGCGGAGTGAGGCCGGTCGACATGCTTGGTGGGAAAATGCGATTTGTGCTTGTCAGTAGCAGGATTTGTAAATGGAACGATTTCAGATTGGACGATTGTTGTCGGATGAGGGTAGCGTGTTCGGTCTGCTTACTATAAGCGGACTGGTTGTGAATTGGCCTCCTCAAATCGGCTTCTGTTTTTGTGCTTGTTGGCGGCATCAGGTCTACTGATTATGGATTCTAGGTCGGTCGTGGACATGATAGAGGAGTCTTCCAGGGCCCATTTTTCCGGGCTCCATTTGAATGGCTCGCAGCATGCAGGTGTTAGAGACCGAGGGTCGGTGGTCAATGTTGCCGAGAGCGTGCTAAAGCAGCCCTTTGTCATTGGTATAGCTTTGCCGTGTTGTGAGTTGATGAGGGATGCCTCATTTACTGCTAGTGTCCCGTTTATGATAGTGTTGTTACTTTTGTCATACCCTGATGTTTCCAGTATATGTGTCTCATGTAATGACTTTGCGGCAGGAGTTGCCGGGGGAGCTGCATCCGGAAAGACTACAGTTTGTGATATGATTATTCAGCAGCTTCATGATCAGCGTGTCGTTCTAGTTAATCAGGTAATATTACCGTACTCTTACTATGCGACGACGCTGTCAAAGCATTAACCTTTGTCTCATGTTCGTGGTGTAAAGGTGAACAACTGCCCTTGGTACTCTTATTATGTTTGTTTGAGAATAAGATGATATAGATGTAAAAGGACATGACCAAACTCTTGAGTAGAGGAGTTTGTGAATGATAAAAAAAATTGGGATTTAGCCAGCCAGCATCATCAAGTTATGTTTTCAATATTTTTTATGTGATAAATCATTCACTGCTGCAATTACACAATTATCAAACCGTGTCTGGTCATCTGAGTGGTCTTTACTGCAGGATTCATTTTATCACAAATTGAGCGAAGAGGAGCTTGCCCGAGTAAATGAATACAATTTCGACCATCCTGGTGAGGGCGCTTCTTTCTCATAAGCAGGAGTTACTGCTGCACAGCTATGTCTGTTGAGTTTTGAAGGAAACGCTCTTGAAACATCCCGCTTCAGTATTGTTATCTGAGTAGTCACCTCTAGCCTCTCTTTCTTTCTATCATCCGAAAGAGTTTTTAGCTCTTTAATGTGCTTTATTTTAACAAACAGATGCATTCGATACCGAGCAGTTACTCTCTTCTATGTACCAATTGAAGCATGGGCAAGCTGTAGATATCCCCCTGTATGATTTCAAGTCTTACAAGAATGATGTGAATCTGCCAAGAAGGGTATTCTCATTTCCCTGGTTAAGTACACACTTTATGTGGTGTTAATATGCAGAACCATGAAAAACAAAATAAACTTGACACAAGCTTTTTTCAAGTTATTGGCTAACGGTCCACTGTTCATATGGCCTGTTTTCTTGACCTTTCTGATACCCTATATTGAAAGATTCTTCACTCCTCAGACTTTATCTCCAGGTAAATCCTTCAGATGTTATACTACTGGAAGGTATACTTGTCTTCCAAGACGCCCGCGTCCGAGATTTGATGAACATGAAGATATTTGTTGATACAGGTTTGTGCATTCCAATGGCATGTCTCGACAAACTCCTCCTGTTTGACATTCAGAGTCACTCTAGCTACCTATTATCATCTTTATCTGGTCAATGCATGGTTTTATATGCTAATAGTTTAGTGACATTCTCTGGGTTTTCAGTCGGCTATCAAGTCATGACATTCCATTTACTAGTTCAATGCATCCTGGATTTCAGATTTTTCAAAATCTCTTTAGCATGCATGCGATGTTATTCCCAAGCTATTGCTAGAGCCCAGTTTGTTTTCCCCTCGTCGTTTTCCTTCCTTGACAAAATGATGTAGTCAGCGTCTCTGGAAATATTGCTCACGTTAACTGACTGAAAACCATTTGATTCCTCTTCCATCTCTCTAGAAGTATGCCTTTACTTCACGTCACGAACTTTCCAGCGCAGATGCTGATGTGCGACTTGCTAGGAGGATAAGAAGGGATACTCTCGAAAAAGGAAGAGATATCGCTTCTGTGCTTGACAAGGTGAGTGGGTTTGCTTTCTCTTGTCTGGAAAAAGATGGCTGTGACCATTTATGTCACTGGGAGTAATTTGATCTGCTTTAGAATGCAAAATCTGTCGTCAGAAGAGGTTTTTCATTCTCTTGTCTTTTAATGCAGTACTCTAAATTTGTGAAGCCAGCCTTCGATGACTTTATCCTTCCGACCAAGAAGTATGCTGATATTGTTATTCCCCGAGGAGGAGATAACCACGTCGCTGTAGATTTGATTGTTCAGCATATTAGGACGAAGCTTGGGCAGCATGACCTTTGTAAAATATATCCCAATTTGCATGTCATCCAATCAACCTTTCAGGTTTGTGTTAATCCTTCCATGAATCGTAGCAGATGCTTTTTATCATTTTATTTTTAACAGACAGTGTCTCTTATCTTTGAGAAATTCTGTCAATCAATTGTTTCTACTGGCAGATAAGAGGCATGCACACGCTCATACGTGATTGTCAAACAACGAAGCACGACTTCGTCTTTTATGCTGATCGGTTGATTCGTTTGGTAAGCAATGATTCTTTATCGAGTCGCATGTAGTGATCTCTTTTCACATTTCCTCTCTTTATTTGGCAGTCCTAACACATCCATTGCAGGTGGTAGAACATGGTCTAGGGCATCTGCCATTCACTGAAAAGCAGGTGATCACTCCAACAGGTGGGTCACATTCATTGAAATCTAATATCCCAATCAACCGTGTTTTGTTTGGCCTGATGGAAGGCTCATGGCATGATGGCCAATAAAACTCAGGTCGTGTTCATCTTGAAAGCTCCTGTCTTCAGCTATAAACACTTTAACGGAATTGTCTTTGTTTATTTTCTCCCTGATGTTTGGTATTGTCAGATTCCGTGTATATTGGCGTGGATTTCTGCAAAAGATTATGTGGTGTCTCGGTCATCCGGAGGTATTTCTTGTCTCCTAGGCCGCATCTCTGTATCGTATTTCCATGGCCGGTACTAAATGCATGTTAAATGGTCTCATTTCTTTTTGACGACAGTGGCGAAAGCATGGAGAATGCTCTTCGAGCTTGTTGTAAGGGCATAAAGATAGGAAAGATTCTTATTCACAGGGAAGGTGACAATGGCCAGCATGTATGCTTCTTTTCAATGTCGCTCTTCTTTGTGAATGATGTGGTCTGGCACTTCCCTCCTTAACTCGCTTGCTCACTTTTATACTGTTAAAGCTAATTTATGAGAAGTTGCCCCAAGACATCGCTGAGAGGCATGTGTTGCTGTTGGATCCGATTCTCGGGACAGGTTTGTGTTGAAGTTAGTCTCCCAATTCCATGCTTAGCCATGGTTTTACTCGTAAACCGATTGTAGATTAAATATATTTTTGGTATAACCATGGCCCAGGGAATTCAGCAGTTCAAGCAATCTCCTTGCTCATCAGAAAAGGCGTACCTGAGTCGAACATCATCTTCCTCAACCTCATTTCTGTCAGTAGAAATCAGTCAGACGTTTCATTTAGCATCCCCCGTCTGATGCCGAAGATATTTTCGACTGACTAGAGGATTTTTCTGTTCACTTAGGCACCTCAGGGAGTGCATGTAGTCTGCAAAGCCTTTCCTAGGATAAAGATCATGACATCAGAAATCGAAGCTGGGTTGAATGAGGACTATCGGGTCGTCCCTGGCATGGGCGAGTTCGGAGACCGATATTTCGGCACGGATGACGATGACCATCCTGTAAAGGCTCCATCTTCTCAATAGCTCGAGTGAGAACTGCTTTCCTGAAACTGTGCTGGCCGTTCCTCAACTCTTATATCCATATCCATGCATTGTCGTTGGAAGTAGGGAAAAACCACGCAAGCTGGCATGATCAGCTTGTTAAATGTGGGGCATTTCCTGCCTTGTTATTGAGAATAAGCATCATCAAAACGTTTATAGTGTCATTGTTTTGGGATGCGACATCAAAGACTGGCAAGTGCATTTAGTGTTGTGCATGTATGATCACGGACGATGAGATTAACTTATTCCCTTGAGGTGCAATCTCGAATCCCGAAGGCAGTTCCATTACTCTTTTGTGTTGTTTAGTTTGTGGAACGAAGGCGGGAATGAAATGGAAATAGGATCGTTCCTTCCAAAACGTATGGATCAATTTCATTATCCACGCACGCTTTTCGGCCTAGCACGCGCGTGGCGATTTGGACGACACGAGGATCCGAACCCATTCTCTGGGCCCATTCGGTCGGCGCCTAGACTCGAGCGTCGGGCGCTGTGGAGGGGGGCCGAGGTGAATCCTCCTCGATTCATAAACGGGCCTGTCCGGGGAGTCGCCGATCGTCTCCATGCTAATTAGGAGGCGACGGGCGAAAAGCGGGGCATGATCCGTAAAGGAAGCTTCGAGAAGATCCGAAACGGCTCCTGTTGCCTTCACCCATCCATGATGGTTCCGTAAAAAGATTGATGTTATTTAACTTAGGTAAACTAAAACCGAGTCGCCACCGACTTTATTTACAAAATCTATTTAAGTCGGAAAAAAATAGTGGTTATGGGATTCCTAGTTACTAACTCTTACATCTAAACTTGCGAAAAAAAGTGGCGTTTGCTCCAAAAGTTTACTTTTGGTTAACGGGTGTTAGACATGACGGGCATGACTACGGACTCATGTCAATGTTTTACGGGGCGTTGGACCCGATTCGAGCTTTTTGAGCCCGAACTCATGTGTGGTTTAACAAGCAGCATGCGACGATAGAGTCCTAAAGCCTTACAGCATGCACCTTAACCACGGATCAATAATTTAGATTAAAGGGAGTTTAGAAAGGTGGTGATCGTGGACCTATGCACTTGGGTCCATGACCCGTTACATGTGGAAATAAAGAAAATCGGGAGGCCCGTACCTCCCTCATGTACCTGAGGCCCACCGGGATGGCTTTACATTGGTCGGGCTCGTCAGTTGGGGCCGCTTTCTAGACGTGCTTCCACCACGGGTTTACTCGCACGCTTCCAGTCTTCGAAATTCGTTTTGTCGAACTCCCGTGAAGCTCGGTTGATTTTCATGCAAATCAAACCAGAATGCAGTGGTTAGAAATTCTAATTGAATATTTGAAACAATTAAAATTAACTATTGTAAGTCGGAGTGAGACTTACGGGGCATTGTGTGGCCCGTTGGTGTTGATCCTCCGTGACGTCGGAAGATAACAGGGCGTTGTGTGGCCCGTTAATGTCGATCCTCCACAATGTCGAAAGATAACTTCCTTGGCAGTGAATTCCGTTTGAAATTGTTGAATTAAATGGGACATTTTGTAGCCCGTTGATGTCGATCCTCCGTGATGTCGGAAGATAACGTTCTTTAGTAATGAATTCCTCGTTGTTTTACATGCAAAAGAGAGAAGATGATGGGAAATTGGTATATTAGTTAAATTTGAATTAAATTTAACTAATAATAATGTGTCTTACCGTTCGAAACAGCCGGACGGAATCCTGGTACTTGTACGCAGCGCGCCCTTCCGGCCTAGAAGCGCGCGCGATGGTTGTTCGGGCAACCTGAGGATCGAGCCCGCTCTCCCGAGGCCCATTCCGGTCGGCGTTACGGCGCGAACGCCGGACACTGCGGAAAGGGGCCTAGGGTTGGGCCTTCCCTTGATTCGCGAACGGGTCTGCGGGAAGTTTCGCCAACCGTCTCCAGTTCTCGGGAGGCGGCGAGCGAAACGCTGCGTTAAGGCCTCGCTCGCGAATTTCGGGAAGGGCCCAAGGAGCGGCTCGAGTAGCCGTTACCTCACCCTAAATGGCTCCGAAAAAAGGGAAGTGAAGTTTAGTTTTACTTTGGAAAATTTTTGTTCGGAGTCGCCACCGACTTAGTTAAAAATGTGATATTAAGTCGGAAAAATCAGAGTCTGGGTTCGAGAATTCCTATTTACTAACCATGGTATTCTAACACATGCGAAAAGGGTGGCGATTTGTCCAAAAAATTGTTTAACTTTTGATTGACGGGCGTTGGACCCGATCCGAGAGTGGGCCGGACTCTTATCGACGTTTTAACGGGCGTTGGACCCGAATTTAGGTTTGTTTGATTAAAACCAGGCATGCGACGTATAAACCTAAAGCCTAAGTCACGCCCGCAACCACAGACAATAATTTAGATTAAAAGGGCGGGGAAGGGGCGGTGATTGCGGGCATATGCACTTGGGCCCGTAATCCGTTACAAGTGGGCTTTTAAAATAAAATTCGGGGAGACCCGCACCTCCCCTTTGTACCTTAAATTGAAGGTTGGAACCGCTTTGTCTTCGAGCCCGTGGTTTTTAGGCCGGGGTGCATCCGCGCGGTTTGATACACGCGCCTTCGAGTTAATCTTCGTCTTCAAGATTATCGAAATTTCAAGAGAGTTCTCGTCGTCACATGTGTGATGTACATGCAAAGAAAACATAAATATGATTAGTTGACTTTCATTTTCAAAATCAAAAAGACAATTCGAAATCAAAGAAACAAGCATAAGTCTCTACTAAATCAAGATAATTAAAATCCAACCACACATTAAGTAAAAAGGACATGACAAGCATGTTTGTCAAATATCAGCAAAATCTAATGGTGGAATTAAAAATAATACACACACAAAGTCGGCTGTAATGTGCAAACGAGAATGCAGCACACGTAGGTCCAGAAATGAGAGCACAACTTCACTCAGGATCGTCCGATCTAAATGAAATCAAACTCTATAGATCCATATTTTAATGAGGAATCAGCCTGTAAAATTCCACATGAATCCAACGGTGGGATCTCATTCTATCAGGCAAAGAAAGTGATTTGGTCTCTTGCATAAAAAATCCTCGACCAGCAGACTGATGGGAAGAGAAAATTTCATAACTCTTCATTCGTTCATCGAAAAATCATGAAATTTTGTCATATTCCGGATAAATTACTCATAATGTGGCATGCTAAATTTTAGGAAAGATGGATGTGTAGTCTGTTGCCAGTAAAACAAAGAATCTAGACATTCGAACAGCATGTGTTTCAATTAAATGGTATGACAGGCCAAGATTGACCGCAGTTGACCATGGACTAAAATTGCTCAAATTAACAAACATAAAACATAAAAGTTGTAGCAGGTTAAGAAATATAGTTTTGGGTTTCAATTTCAGTCCATCGGAGCTCAAATGAGCAAATTGTGTCATCTGGTGTACAAGGCACTCCAGCTGCCGCAACAGAACAGAAGACAATGGAGGTCTTTGGGTTTCTCGAACTTTTGGACATACAGATGATCCCGAAAACAAAAACTCAAAGAATAAAATTTGTAGAGGGCTCAAATATGGTTTTAAAGGCACTAATTTTGTAAAATTCGGGCATGTGATGAAAGAAATATGAATTTCTTCGTATAACAGTTTGAATCTGCCCTGAAATGTTGCAGCACATCTGTTCTATCTGCACTCCAACAGCGATTTGACCAGGATGTGTAGGTTTAATGGAAAAGTGTATAACACAAAAGTTTTAGAAAATCTAAAGAGGGATCCATTCCAACCAATTTTAGGTTGAACGGAGCTCGGATGTTTGAGTTGTGTCCGAAAAAACAGAACAGCTATCCCGTTCGTGCACAGAATCAAGCCGTTTCTTTCGAACAAATAAAACTCGACCCTGTCTTAAATGAGAAAGCGTAAAACATGAAAGTTATAGAATGGCCAAAAACGGAACGAATCCAAGTAGCTTCGGAGGGATCTCGGTGAATCCGGTGGCGGCAAAGTAAAAGGGGGAGAGGGCTTCTCCAGATCTGGGCGAAGGAGGAGGTGCTCGGGATGAGGCTGAGGCCGGGGTAATCAAGTAGGCCCTCACCATTGCCGGATTCCGGAAGAACAGTGTCGTCTGATGGTCGATCAGCTGGTCGCTAGCAACGGAGACTCCAACGTGATGAATGTCTGCTGCGGTCGGGAGCTTGTTTCCACCGCGATTTGTTGCGCCAGGTAGTGGGGTGAGGGCAGCTAAGGATGGAGACGAGCCTTGGGGCTGCTTGTTACTGGATGAAGGGGAACCACTGGAGACGGTATTCTCCATGGCGAAGTGATCACCCCGGCTGGTGGTGTTGGTTGGAGTTGGTCTGATGCGGCTGAACAGTTTGCTGTTGTAGCCGCGGTTGCTGCTGATGTTAGTGCTGGGTCTGCAGCACAGTTGGAGGTTTGGGAAAGGAAGGACGTCGTGTCTTCGAGTCGAAACAGCCGCTGGGGATGTTGACCGTGGGAGCATGGCTATGGATCACCGCAGTTTCAGGGTGGGGGACGGCTGTTTGCGTCCAGGTTTGCCTGTTCCCGTCGTGAGAATTTGGAGTTGGAGGAATGCCGATTCTGCAGTCCGGACTTGCTCGAAGCCAGAGCAGAGGCTGAAGGGTCTGGGACAGTGGGGAAGGTTGTCTGTGGCCGATGATGAGGCTATGTAGGAGGAACGGAGTTGGTCGACTGTCAACCTTGGTGGTGGCGACCATTTGGCAGCTTTGGTGCCGGAGGAGGTCGGGGTCTCCCGGAGGTTCTTGACTCCGGTCGTTTGGAGTTTTTTTTTTTTTGTTCGTTCCCTCCCTGGAAGCTTTGAGGGAAGGATTTTATTTTTGCTCCTCCCCGTTGATGAAGGAGGAGCCCCAATCTCGGTCATTCCCCCCTCATTGCCAATTTTTTTTCGTTGCTCAGATAAGATCTACATTGTCCTTGGCAATGTAGATATTTGTTTTATAAATTGATTCCCTTTGTTATTAAAATGCATAAAATCATAATTTCGGGTTGATTTGATTGTTTTTTTTGTGTGATTTTTTTAGATAAAAAGAATGAAATCGAAAATGCTAAAAATGATAAAAAAAAAGTAAAAAAAAAAGTTTTAAATATGTTAGTAAAAAAAAGTAAATTAGTTTCATATAACTAATTTTAGTTTAAAATTAATAATTTAATCACTTTTAGGAAAATTAATTATTGATTACCTAATCATAATCATGTTCAAAGACAATAAGATTGCTAACCATGTTTAATGATTTTATGAAAACTTAAGGTTATCCTAATTGCATGTAATTAAAATTTGATTAACGATGAGTGTGTTACTTGAATGGCCAATTTATGGATTTACCGTTTACCCCTTCTTGCGAGAGAATCTGAAAAGTTTTTCTTGCAAGTACGTCATAGATACTCCAAATTGTGAGCTTGAAGTGTTCTTGCTAGATCTATCTTATGAAGAAAATGTCAGTAACAAATACATCTCGCAGAGTACGGAGATTCATGACACTCATACGTGCCATGTTTTATTTTGTATAAACATGTTAAAATTGCTTCCGAGCAAGACGTGAGTGGGTTCCTTGTTTCTCTCGTGGCTCACTATTGTATTTGAAATACGACCGGATTTTAGAATTCCCTTAACCCTGGATTTTATATTCCAAGCATTCCTTGGTTGGATAAAGATTCTGCTTCCTTATAAAAATGAAATGGGAAAAGTTTGGCGATTGTTGCTCCAGCGAGGAGGCAGGGGGCAGTGAGGTTTTAAATTAAATTAAAAACAGGGGAGGGAGAAGAACGCACCACATCCCCTGTCTCTTCTTCTTCTTCCTTCCAGCATCTCTCTCTCGTCTTTTCCCGTCAAGCAGTACAGCGAGAAGGAACAAAGGGACGAGTAGTTTGGTTCTTACCCGTTTGATCCTTCTGTTGCCGATTCTCTCTCCAGAATATACGGCCGTATTTGCAGCAGAGGTTTGTTCGTACTTGTTTTGACATTTCAGTCATACGTACAGTACTTATGGCCGCAAAAGCGCAATGTGAAAGGATTCTCGTTAAGATTTGCCGGGATCCATCGGCAGGGATGGTACGTTGAAGCCGGGGTGCTTGCTTGTAACGTGATTCTTAGAGTTGCATTCTTCTGTATGTAATGAGAGGGCGGGCAGTAAACTATGGGATGTAGGAAGAGGGGGCACAGGGCCTGTTAGCTGGTAGGCCTTTTGCCGGGCTGTTGTTTTGTGCATCATTTTGGGTGTATTTATCCTCCCTTTTGTCTTGTAACCAAAGGTTGGTTAGGAATGTACTACCCCTCAAATAGCTCCTGTCCTCCCAAAAGATTTTCGGACTCCTAGGAGAGTTGGGAAAGGCGGGAAAAAGGAGGAATCGAGGAGGAGGAGGAGGAGGAGGAGGAGGGATGACGACAGGCCATTCCTCCGCCGCATGTTTGCTTTTCCCTTTTCTTGTCTTGTCCGCATTCTTTGCTCCGGCGCTTTCTACAAAGGTACATTATTGTCTCGATCATCGTTGATCCAGGATAATGGCCGGAGAAAATATCGTGGATTTTGATCACCGCAGCGTCTTCGGAGTCTTATTGTTTTTCCGTTATTCGGTTTCGCCTTGCAGTCCTACGTGGTGTTCCTAACGGATCAAAACCAGGCTGCCGGGCTAACATCTCAGACGGATGTTGACAGTGTTCTTAACTCCCATTACAATGTGATGTCGTCTGTCCTGGGAAGGTACTTCAAAAGTTTGGATTCAGAAGCTCTTGCTAGGGAGGATCGTCGCCGGAGCCGTATCTAAAAGGGAATTTTATTGTACTTGTTTTATCCGGCAGCGTAGAGGAGGCTCAGCAGTCGATTATCTACTCCTACTCACGGTACTTAAACGGCTTCGCGGCTGTTATGAATGACGACCAGGCAGAGCAGATTGCAAGTGCGTAACTCGTCCCTTCCCATTTGCCTTCCCCTGTTTGCTCTGCAATCGAAAAAGACCGATCGAGATCTATTTTTTGTGCATCCTTGACAGAGAATCCAAATGTCCTGTCTGTGTTGCCTAACCGTGCGAGGAAATTGCATACAACGAGGTCCTGGCAATTCCTTGGATTGGAGAAAGACGACGGTGCGGCTGTCCCCGGCTCCACCTGGGAACAGGCAAGGTATGGCGAGGATACGATCATCGCAAACCTTGATACAGGTGCATTCCTTCGTCACACTCTGATGCAAATTAATCGATTATCTCACCTTTTTCAATGTCCTTTTCGTTAATTTTTCTTTTTTGCCGTAAAGGTGTTTGGCCGGAATCCGCAAGCTTTAACGACGAAGGCCTGGGTCCGATCCCGTTGAGGTGGAAAGGGACATGCCAGCAGGGCGTTAAAGATAAATTTCCATGCAACAGGTTTGGAGCATAACATGCACAATGTCGATTGATCCATCTTTGGCGAAGTCCGTTCATCTAAGCGCATTTTCCATTTCCATCGTTGTAGGAAGTTGATCGGAGGAAAGGCCTTCTTCAGGGGGTACATCGCAGAGGGAGGACATGTCACTATTGGGGATGTCACAGCTCGCGACACAGAGGGTCATGGCTCCCACACCTTGTCAACGGCAGGTGGAAGCTTCGTCCCCAACGTCAACATTCACGGTTTTGCCAACGGGACTGCCATGGGAGGATCACCCCGAGCCCGTGTAGCAGCGTACAAGGTGTGCTGGCCTGCCCTCACTCCCGACGGCGGGGGATGCTTTGACGCCGACATATTGGCAGGTTTTGAAGCAGCGATTGCTGATGGTGTGGACGTGATCTCAGTCTCGCTAGGGGGCGAGGCTGACGAGTTTTATGCTGATGGTATCGCAATTGGGTCATTCCATGCCGTCTCAAATGGGATAACTGTGATAGCATCCGGTGGTAACGCTGGACCTTTTCCTGAGACAATAAGGAACAATGCCCCGTGGTTGTTCACAGTTGCTGCCAGTACCTTCGATCGGACGTTCCCAGCTTATGTCGCTCTCGGAAACAGGATACACCTAAAGGTACAAAAACATGGACAACCCCCGACAATCTGGCGAAAAGATGTACTCCTTATCCTTATTTCTCTGATCCAAAGTTGTGAATGTCAGGGAATGAGCTTCTGCAGCAAAGGGTTGCCGAGAGCGAAGTTCTATCCTCTGATGACTGCCAGGGACGCACAGCTCACTAACACAACGGATTTTGAGGCGTGAGTGCCACAGTATCTTAATATTTTGATTTCCCTCCCGACCTTCTGCTTACTCTAGATTAGCTTCCAGCGGCATCTCACCTGTTTCCTTTTTCTTGTTCCAACTATTACAGGGAACTATGCAAGCCAGGGACTCTTGACCCCAGCCAGGCGAAAGGCAAGATCTTGATCTGCCATACAGGCGAAACCACTGGAATCGATAAAGGCAAGCAGGTCCTTGAAGCAGGTGGAGTTGGCATGATTCTGGTGAACGATGTAGACGGAGACGATATTTCACCCGAGGCCCATGTCCTTCCTGCATCTGAAATCTCCTATGCGGACAGCATCGCCCTTTTTAAGTATTATAAGTCGACAGTGT
Organism: Melastoma dodecandrum; assembly: GCA_029817715.1. Classification (NCBI taxonomy): domain Eukaryota; kingdom Viridiplantae; phylum Streptophyta; class Magnoliopsida; order Myrtales; family Melastomataceae; genus Melastoma; species Melastoma dodecandrum. The sequence continues at coordinate 3,256,969 of JARUPY010000397.1, read as the reverse complement.
AAGTTCACAGGATTGTTTGTCGTAGTAGCTCGCTGCCAAATAGTTAACAGGGAACAAGCTGGGTGGATTGATTATCGTGCGCGCTCAACTAAAATCTCTGCAGGTCACCGACAGCCTTCATAACGAAGGGTACTACGGAAATAGGAAATAAGCCGGCTCCCATTGTGGCAGCGTTCTCCTCCAGAGGACCAAACACAGTTGATCCAGCGATCTTGAAGGCAAGATGAGTTGTTAATATCGAACCGAAACAATCTCGATTACTTTCACCTGGTTGTTTCTAGCTTTTTTATTGGAACGCAGTGGTGTTTTTCTCTTCTTGTAGCCCGATATAACGGCGCCTGGGGTTGACGTTCTTGCTGCATACACGCAAGTGACTGATCCCAGTGTAGACCCAAGACCATATAACCTTATGTCGGGTACTTCAATGGCGTGCCCTCACGTGTCTGGCATCGTCGGCCTTCTCAAGACAGCGCATCCCGACTGGAGCCCTGCGGCGATCAGATCCGCACTCATGACCACAGGTAGGTAAAACCAACCGCATTCGTAATGCTCAAGTCACGTCCGATCCCAGGTTTTGTTTCATGGCGCATGCTCATGCAAGCAACTCGATTCCTTTGCAGCCGTAGCCCGAGACAACAAAAGGGAAACGATCCTGGATTCCAACTTCCAGAAGGCCACTCCCTTCGACTACGGCGCAGGACAAGTCCAGCCAAACCAGGCCCTGGACCCGGGTCTTGTGTACGACCTCGGGAAATACGACTACATGAACTACTTGTGCGGCAGGGGATACAGCATGTCGCTGATGGCGACATTCAGCAAAGAGCCCTACACTTGTCCTCCGAAATTCAGCATCTTGAACTTCAACTACCCATCGATCACGGTTCCCAAACTAAGTCAGAGGACGGAAGTCACACGCAGGGTGAAGAACGTGGGGGTGCCTGGGAAGTATGTGGTGAGGGTGAGGCAGCCGGCGGGGGCCGTGGTGGGGGTGTGGCCGTCGGAGCTAGTCTTCGAGAAGGTAGGCGAGGAGAAGGAGTTCGTGGTGGTGCTGAGGCCGAGGATAGGGGCAAAGAGAGGGGAGTATGGGTTTGGGAGCATTGTGTGGTCGGATGGGAAGCACATTGTGAGGAGCCCTCTCCTTGTCAAGCTCCCCTAAATAACATAGTAAAACTAAAACAAACCAATACACACTCTTCCCTTGCCTCTTGTAAATTTTTGAAGAATGAGGCGATCACCATTTTCGTCATCGTCGCTGTAATGTTCATGTGAATAAAATTGGCAAATGTTTCTGGTGGATCATTTGGTTCTCATCCGTTTGCTCCTTCTCTTGCCGATCCTGCCCGTGGCGTGTACAAGCTGCATTTGCAGCGAAGGCTTGATTCCTCTGCATCCCATCTCTTCTGATATTGGAGCAAATTGCTGTCTCACTTTATTCTTACAGTTTGTTCGTACTTGTTTCGGCGTTACAGTCATACGTTGCGTACTTATGCCCACAATAGCACAGCATGCAAGAGACCGCGGAGGATATCCATAATGTTCTAGATTCTCATTACCGTTTGCTGGGATCATCATGGGAAGGTACTTCGAAGCCTAGAAAACCAGTGCTTGCTTGCAAACGTGACATCCATGGAGAAAGAGTTCTCTTATGGTTGATTTCTTCTGGCAATAACGAGAGGGCTCGGCAGTCCATTATTTACTCGTCCATGCTGTAATCAACGGCTTTGCCGCCACTATGAGCGAGGCTAAGGCGGCATAAATTGCGGGTATGATTCTTTGCTTTTCTTGCGTTGTCCTGTTCTCTTCTTCCGTTGTTCCACTTCAATCATGTACTCATCCTTTCTTTGTAATTATCTGCGATGCCTCAAAGGCTCTCCAATGGAACTGTCGCAGCAGGAATGCTCGACCACAGCAAGGTGGAGGACAAGATCTTGATCTGCCTCCGTGGGATAACAGCTATAGTTGATAAAGGCGTGCAGGCCAGGAAGGCCGGTGCCGCAGGAATGATACTGGCATATGATGAGGCAGACGAAAACAAAGTCATACCCGATACCCATGTTCTTCCTGCATCTCATATCAGCTACACAGATGGCCTCATACTCTTCGAGTATTATGCATCGACGAGGTGAGTTGATAGCCGGCACATTCTTGTAGTAGAAAGGAACAGAATCGGTAGATGTTGCTTGACTATGAGCTCCTCAGGTTTCCAAATGCTTTCATCACGAAGCCCAGGACAGAGTTGCATACAAAGCCTGCTCCATACACAGCACAATTCTCATCCCGAGGACCGAACTTGGTCGAGTCGGCGATCTTAAAGGCGAGATGAACCACCATAAGAGGCTCTTACAATCCTGATAACTGTCGGTCTGTATCGTTGCTATACAAGGTTGTTGCCTTTTTACTTCAGCCTGACATAACGGCCCTGGGAGTGGACGTGCTCGCTACACACACAGAAGCTGCCACCCATTCAACGTCCTGTCAGGTACTTCGATGTCCTGCCCTCATGTATCGGGCATCGCTGGCCTTCTCAAAACAGCGAATCCTAAATGGACGCCATCTGCAATCACATCGGCAATCACGACTCCAGGTAAAGTCCCCTTCCCTCCGTCCTGCATGCTTAATGTAAAGCTCGCTCAATGTACGGGAGCATGGTATGGTCAGATGGAAATCACAATGTGAGGAGCCCTCTTTAGTCGTGAGTGATGCCCCCACTTAATGTGATAACTGCTCCGATGGTAATAAAATTCAACAGTTTCTGCAATAGATTTGTCCCACATCGTCGGGGGAAGGAGGAGGGAGGGGAAGAGGGTGGTATAAATAAAAGGTCAGGGGGACGAGGCAACATACTTACCTGGACGGGGTCAATGGGCGATCAATAAGGCCCATGGCCTAGGTGTGTGACCTCCATTGCACATTGCGGAGGGGTGCACGCCTAAGGTCTGTCCTTAATGGCAGAGCCTACGTCATAATTTGTGGCAGGGGGGGCCTGCGTTCGCGCGGCCCCCATACCCCCAATACGTAGTCTGTTAAATTTTGGCACTTCATCTTGGTTCGTAGATGGGTCAATGGTGGCTCAATTCGGGGTTTGTCAGTCTTAAGTTGCCCAGGTTTACGAGATGGTCTGTAATTGTGGGCCCTTAGATGGTTGGCCTTTTAACTCTTTTTGTTTGGTAATAATCTATTGAGTGGTTAAATGCATGGCGGATTTAAATGCTTAAAAGCCACGTCACGTAATTAATTGGGGGGGGGGGGGGTCAAAGGGACTGTAATCAGAAGGGGCAATTCGATTCTGTTCAAATCCTATCAGATCTTATACAGCAAATATCAAATCAAACACCGCTGAAACCAAATCACAGACCTGAAATCCATACCAGGGGAACCAATAACGAACGAATAACAACGATCATCCGATCGAAATTCACATGAGAACGGAATGACTAATATGGCGAAGGAGCGAAGAAGGGGCGGCCACCGCCGTTGCAGTAGCCGGGCTGGCAGTCGTGGAAAGTGTCCTTCAATTTGTGGAAGCCATGGGTGAAGACCTTGAAACCGAAGAGGAATCCGATGAGGATCACCACTAGGATGAGGCAAGTGCAGAGCATGCAGACCCTGCCGCCGCAGCACATCCTTTCTTCTTCTACTTCTTTTCTTTGATTAGAGCTTTGGAGAAAAGCGAGATCTGGGTTTTAATAGAAGGGGGAGATATGGACCAGGGATTTGGTTGGCATGAACAAAGCAATGCGGAGACGTTAAGAGTTATCTATAAAGGGAGTTGTTTGTTGCTTGAACGGTAAGCAGATCGGGATATGATAAAAGAAGAGAGAGAAAACGACACCACGAGACAAAAAGAGTGTGTGTGTTTGCGCGCTTGTATTGGGTCTTTCACAAATATGCTGATCTCCAAGATTATTTACGTATATATTCGTACAAATTAACGAGGCCGCCTAAACTTAGTTTAGGCAAAAAAAAAAAAAAAGTTCAGTGTTCGTAATCACATCCCCTGGAAAGCAAAAAAAAAAGCTAAGCCCATTAAATCCATGTCCACTTATGTAGGTAGGCCCAACGTTTTGGCCCATTAAACCCAGGCGCACTCATGTTAGCCCAATTAATTGGCCCATTATAGCAGTCGGGTTTTCCATCCTCATCTGGGCCTAAATCTCCCTCTTCCATTGCATTCGCATTTACTATAAATTTAAGGCGAAATATCGGCTAACTTTTGGATGTGTGTTAGCATTTGACTAACTTTTATTTTTATCTTCATTAATTGATTTAATCATGTGAAAGCAAAAAAATACTTTAATAGCAGCAACCTCGTAATAGATTCATCATTCGGCATTCATCGATTTTACGTATTCTTGGTAGCATAAGAAACTATAGTCCAACTTTGAATTCTAAGTGATAAAATCAAGTGATAAAACTAGATAATAAACTAAGATCAAAACAGAAAGTTAAGTCAAAATGTGTTCACACCAATTTTTGACAAGATCGGGTTGATTTATGTTTTCGGATTAGTTACTTGTAATCGAAATCATCTAGATGATATAACAAACATTTCCCTTAACTTAAAAGTTCGGACGTTTAGTACAGTTGAAGTCGATATCTAGAGGTCGAGTTTCAACCCATAATGCAAACTAGGAAATTACAAAATGGCAAAAATGGCAGAGTGAGACGCAAGCCAAAAGATTACAAAAATGGTTAAAGACGTGTGCTTCCCCTCGTCTATATCATTGACAAAAAAAAAACAAGTCATGGAAATTTATTGGAAACATCGGCGGGTAAATTCGAAAGAAAAAATAAGTCATCTAAAAAAATTTTAAAAAAAAGTCATCGAAAAATTCCCTGTGAAAAATCATCAAATCAAATGCATAATTTGAACTCTTTCTTCCCAATCCCTTTCTTTTCCAGCCGTTTCCATGGCCTCCAAAGTCCAAAGATAGTCATTAGACAGACTATCAATTCCTGTCCATTCGCGAAGCCAAAGCATCTTCGAAAAGAATGATACTGATGTGTCCCACTTCCTCTAATTTGAGAGTTCATTTGGGAAATTTAAGTCTCTCATCAATCTGTCATTTGAGTGAAGTTTCTTCTTGTATCAATTCTTTTGGGATAAGGGGAGGACTTTGGTAAGAGCAAACTTTAACCTTGACCTTCGCACTGAGATGCAATCCCTTGAGCTTGAAGGCAATGCAGCTGACGATGATGGCCACCCTCGACGAACAGGTAGAGCACCTCCCCTCCCTCTAATGAAGCAGAGGAAACTTTTTTCTTTCCTTTTTGTTTGGATATCTTGAGCGATGCGATTTTCTTTGCCCAGGGACATTGTGGAGTTGCATCGCTCACATCATAACTGCTGTCGTCGGGGCAGGGGTTTTGTCCCTTGCGTGGAGTGTGGCCCAGTTGGGATGGATAGCGGGGCCAGTTTCGTTGCTCTGTTTCACGGTAATCACTTGTGTTTCTGCTTTCCTCCTAGCTGAATGCTAGAGAGGCCCGGACCCTGTCACTGGGAAGAGGAACTACTCTTACATGGAGGCCGTCGGAGTTTATCTGGGTAGAACTCCAACATTCGATTTCCATTACGGTTGGAGACAAGAAATAAAAATATGAGCCAACGTTGAGTTTACGGGGTTCTCTTCTTCTTTCTTTCTCTATTTTCTTCTCGTGATGTTTAGGCCAAAAAAGGATGATAGCGTGTGGTTTGCTTCAGTTCGTGAACCTTTATGGAACTTCCATTGCTTATGTGATCACTTGCGCAGCTAGCATAAGGTACTCTCAGGGAGCATCAGACGGGTTCCTCCGCTGCGTGTACCGATGACAGTTTACTTCATTGAAAATCGATAGTGATGAGGGCATCTGCTCATTGAATTTCTGCAGAGCGATCCAGAATTCAAACTGTTACCACAAAAAGGGCCGCCACAGGCCCTGTCATTTCGACATCAGGGGCTTACATGCTGTTTTTCGGGGTGTTCCAGATAGTGATGTCCTTCATACCAGACTTCCATAACATGATGTGGTTTTCGGCTGTGGCTGCAATCATGTCCTTTGCTTATTCGTTTATAGGACTTGGACTCGGGTTCGCGAAGGTCCTTGGTATGCATTTATTATGTTCTACTTTGCTCTCCAGTGCCGTCCGATAATACAATGGCAATAACAGATACATGTTCCTTCTTGAATTCATAGAAAACAGAAGAGTGAAGGGAGGAATTGCAGGAGCACCGGCTATGGATGCGCAGAGAAAACTCTGTAATGTTTTCGAAGCTCTAGGAGACATTGCCTTTGCCTATCCTTACTCGAAGTCTAGAGATACAGGTAAATGGTTTGCCAGAGTTTTACGGTGTTCTCGTTAGATATGGTTGGACATTTCTGATCTCGGATGCTATTTTGAATGCAGGATACCTTAAAGTCCCCTCTGCGGAGAATAAGACAATGAAGAACGCGTCGGTGGTTGCTACCCTTTTGATCACTTTCCTATATGTTGGCTGCGGATGCTTTGGTTACGCAGCATTCGGCGACGAGACTCCAGGGAATCTCTTGACGGGGTTTGGATTCTTTGAGCCATACTGGCTCGTCGACCTTGCAAATGCATGCATTGTTCTTCACTTGGTCGGAGGGTACCAGGTATATAGTCAACCGATATTCTCCACGTCGGAAAGATGGATCATGAACAATTTCACAGACAGCCGTTTCGTCAACGGCTTTCGCTCTGTCAAGCTTCCTGTCCTTCCCACCCTTTTGGATCAACCCGATGAAGTTCGTCCTCCGGACATCCCTACGTCATGTCCACCATGGGGATTGCACTCGTTTTCCCTTACTTCAATTCTGCAGTGGGAGTTCTGGGGGCTCTCAATTTCTGGCCCCTGGCGATCTACTTCCCGGTAGAGATGTACATTGTGCAGAAGAAAATAACCCAATGGACCAGAACATGGGTCGTCCTACAATCGTTCAGCTACATCTGTTTGGGGATCACGGTACTGGGGCTCCTCGGGCACTCGAAGGCCTAGTTCACTCAGAATAGGTTTCGATGACCTTCTGTGTACCGGATGTCAAACATCTATACTACAGAAACTACTCACGTTAAGAATTTTTTGTAAAAAATATTTTTATAATTAAATGATTGTTTAATTACGAAATAAAAAGAATTTGATTAATATATTAATCTGATCACATTTAATGGATTACGTTTCCAAATAATCTCAATAAGAATTATATTTTTCATGGAAGATATTGATATGGTTTTGATGATGAGTCACACTACATGTTTGACCTGCTATAAAGGAAAAATAAAATATTTTCTTCATCCTCCAATGATCATCTCAGATCAAATGAAGTTATTAGAAAATATTTTCATAATTAGATATTTTAATGATTAATTAATTGTTAATTAATTATTGATTATCTTAATTATTTTATTGAAAGTCAAAAATAAAATATTTTTCCTAATCAAGGAAATTATATCGTTATTTTTGGAAATTTCTATCTAACATTTTGTAAAGGTTAATGTTATTTAGAAATCACTTTCAAATAAACTTTTCAGGTAAATTTAATCCAAATACAATGTCAAACATATTTGGAACGAATGATCTCTTTTAGGAAATAAATGATTAATTATTTCCATAAATAGAAGGTTGCTTGATTGTTTTGGTCGAACCTTCTATAGTCCACTATTTGGGGATTATAACATCAAGTTAAAAAAAAATTAATTTTGAAAGTCCCTAATGGATAAATGCACGAGCCAATAATCAAATTCTCAAGTTGGAATTAAAATATTTTTTCTTTCCAAGGTTGTTGACAAAATTTGGCTCCAACCTTCTATAATGAAATATCTGGTGATTGGATGATCTAATTATTGCGAAATCAAATGGAATTTGTTCCCAATCATTCTATGCACCATAAGAATGAATCTGGTCGAAATTTGTTTAGAAAAATAAGTTTCCTTAATAACATAAGGACGGAACCACTATATAAAAGAAAAACACAAAAATAATTCATTTCGGTTTTTAACTGAGCATGGTAAGTCTTGGCATTCTCGCAACTATAGTGTGGAGTTTAAACGTGTGTGTGAGTGTGCGTGACGGATTCTTCAGGCGAGCGTTCTCGTAGGAGGTGACTACAATGGGTTGAAGCCGCTCCGGAGACGCCGGTGGTTATAGATCCTAGGTACTCGACCGGAACACTGTCCGTAATGTCGGACTGCGTGCAACAGGGCCTGGGGAGAAGGGTTGCTGGTTGGCGAGTTGGCGTACAGAGTTGGTCAGAGAGAAGGAGTCCGTAGCAGGCGTAACCTTCTACATTCTGTTATCTTGTTGTCTATTTGTTTGTAGTAGGCGTGCATTGGTGAAGCCACTCCGTAGGCGTCGGTAGCTGTGAATATGAAGGACTTGGCTGGGGAAGCTGTCCGTAACGCCGGATGGGGGTACAACAGGTCCAAGAGAAGGTTTCTGTAGCAGGCGCAAGTGGTGAGGGACTGCAACCTTCTGTAGATGATTATTTTCCTTGTTTTGCAGGTTATATAGAAAATACAAAAAGAGAATTCCACCAGACGACATCCGAACACGTGGAGATAGCGCCATCGAGTCAAATAACAGATCCATAGAAGGGACAGCCCGCTACTGCGTCCCAGAAGGCTGAAGCTTCCAGCCAAGGTTCTGTGCTCGCCAAATCTGGTTGATTTCCTTGTGATTCGATCTAGACTCATCCCAAACTCAGCAAGAGAGTTTCTTGCATTGGTTAGGTTAGTCTGACCGCCTCGTGGTTAAAGAAACTGCTTTCTTTCACCACAGAAGATTCAATCTTCTACAACTGTAATCACTACATACAAGTATTAGTGAAAGGTACCGAAAGTGGATGTAGGTGTATTCACCGAACCACTATAAAACATTGTGTTCCCATTTGTCTTTAAGCTTCTGTAAATCACAGAAGCAAAGTCTTCCGTAAATTACAGAAGCTAAGTTTCCGTGTGAGGGTTCTGTGAGTTTGTCGAGAAAGTTCTATTCGAGCAAAAAGATTAATTCACCCCCCTCTTAGTCACAATCAAAGGGCCAACAGAAGGAAATATAATCTTCTATTTATGGTAAGCTTCTGCAAGGTTGTCTCCAACCTTCTATGGATCCATCCGACCACCAAAGAACCGTTATTTTGGATGTCTATTCACGTCATCTGTCTAGATACATTCAATTATGTGTCCTGAATAGCATGGTAGACATTTTGAGTTAATCTTTAATTCCATTCGCAGAAGGTTGCCGATCAGATTCAGTCAGAACCTTCTGTAACGCAGTATTCGTGGAAACAATCATCAAATCATTATCAAATTGATATGATTACCTAAACGAATATATGCTTGGGAGTGACGTTTTTGTAAATAATACATTGTAATATTTTTTAGTCCTTCGTTTCTATGTTTGCAGAAGGCTGATTGTGAAGATTACCTTCTATATTTTCACATAGACTATTTTGTATAAATAGGGACATTCAGCTACGCTTCTTAAGTAGTTTTCCAGAGAAGTTTTATTATTGTAAAATCCAGAGAGCGTGCTGAGAGCTTGTAACTTTTCATTTGAGCTTTGTTAGTCACATACGAGGAACATGAGCTGCAGAAGGCTGCATCGTTATTGAAGTCTTCTAGGAGGGTGACTCGGGGGCCACGAGGGACTCGGTTAAGAAATTGCAGGAGACGTTGGTGGGAAACGTGCGGCTGGAGGTGACCAATGTGCAGTAGGTCGGAGAGAAGGGCAGAACCCCGAGAGAACAGAAGGTGAGGGACTAACCAGCTTTTGTAGTGTATCATTCTGTGTGCAGGAACCTAGGATAGAGGCTGATGTCTGTTTGCGTGGGGTTTGCCGCGTACTTGCACATGGTTTGTTGCGTGCTTGCATAGGGTTTGCTATGTGCTTGCATGGAGTTCGCCACGTAGTCGCTATCTCGAGGAGGTCGTGTGGAGCTGCCAGAGGGAAAATCCATCCTTGGACAGGGGGACGTTGTCTGCTTACGTAGGGTTCGTTACGTACTCGCGTGGGGTATGCCACGAAGTCGTTGTCCTGAGGGGATTACGTTGGTTATTTTTGTTAGTCACATTAACGTGTGCAATGAGTCACTGTAGTACTGAACCTTACGGTCTGTACTTTGAAAATTAGTCACTTGTAGTACAGAACTTTACGGTCTATGCTGTAGAGGGTTGACACTTTTGGTATAAACTATTACGATTTGTGCTGTGAAATCAAATCACCTTTGGTACAGAACCTTCTGGTCTATGCTGTAGAGGGTTGACACATTTGGTACAGAAACTTATGATTTGTGCTGTGAAATCAATTCACCTTTAGTACAGAACCTTCTGGTCTGTGTTGTAGAAGGTTGACATCGAGGAGTCATGGGGTCCCCCCCGGACCGCCCGGATCTTTTTTTTTAGCTAGAATTTAGACGCGCGAAGGGCTTTGAAGCCAAATACATTCCCTACAGAAGTAGAAAAAGGAATAAATATAGTGCCCCCCGATCAGTGCAATGGGATGTGGATCTTCGTTTGATCAATCCAGAGATCGTTCCAGATATTTGCTATCTTTCTCTTTGATACATAGAATAACTTTTTATGGGATTGATAATCATACAAAGCAGCAGGAAAGGGGGCTCGGCAGGAAGATTGTATCATGAGAGAAGTAAGGAGATCAACCTTGGTACAGAACCTTCTGGTCTGTGCTTTGTAACTCAGTAATCTGTGGTGCAGAAATTTATGGTCTGTGATTTGCAGCTTAGTCATCTGTGGTGCAGAACCTTCTTGTCTGTGATATAAAAGATTAATTGTGTATTATCTTCTGTAGTCGTTACTAAGTTACGTCTGAGTGAATACCATCCAAAATTCTGGGTGAAGAGTAGATGTAAGCAAATTACAGAACCACTATAAAAGTCATGTGTGCATCAAACAAATCGCAATCACATTCATACGTTATGTCTTACAAAACCTGTCTCTACGGTTCTATTTTACAGAAGCTTTCTTCCGCTGTTGGATTTATTAAAAAAGAGTTAAAAATTCTTAATTGGACTTTAACACTAATTCGCCCCGTCTTAGTGTAACACACTCCAAACTCAACCGGTGACGGCGAAAGAACACCGTAGCCGAAGGAATAACATGTCCCTGATATATAGAATGGCGTGGATGGTTTGCCTCAAAAGGAACCGTCGGTAGCCGTGATGTATTTATTTATTGGTTGGCTGCCACAGCGTGATCTCCAAATCAAACTGTGTAATAATCTCCCTCTTGCCATTGCAGTGGAGCATAGAAAGGATATCCAAAAATTGACAAATCAGAAATCGCCAGCTCACCCCAGAGAGATCGTCTCCCTCTCGTTTCCCTCCTCACGAAGTTCTTCCCCTCCCCCCCCCTACATCATCCCTTGTTTTCTATCATCAGTCCCACCTTATCTTATCCACTCCGCTCGAATCCTTCTGCTCACACACAATCCTCGACTACGACCATGGCCGCCGCTGCTGCCTCCTCCTCGGCCCTGCTGTGCTTCGCCCAGAGCCGTGTCGTCCCCTCTGCAACTCCCTCCTCCATCTCCTTCCAAGGCCTCAAGGCCCTCCCTTCCTCAGCAGCTGCCCTGCGTCGACAGTACCCCCGTCGCAGAGGCCTCCACGCCACCATTAGGGCGGAGCTGAACCCTTCCCTGGTGATAAGCCTGAGCACGGGGCTCTCGCTATTCCTCGGGAGGTTCGTATTCTTCAACTTCCAGAGGGAGAATGTGGCGAAGCAGGGTTTGCCGGAGCAGAATGGGAAGACCCACTTCGAGGCAGGGGACATTAGGGCGAAGGAGTACGTCAGCCTCCTCAAGTCCAACGACCCGGTCGGGTTCAACATCGTGGATGTCCTCGCGTGGGGGTCGATCGGCCACATCGTCGCTTACTACATCCTCGCGACAGCCAGCAATGGATATAGTCCCAACTTCTTTGGTTGAGCTACAATATGCCGCAAATCTTTTTAGTAATTCGATGACTTTAGTATATGTTGTAAGTTAAGTAGTTTCTGTATTTTGTATAGTCTTGTTGTGATTGCATGTGCCAAGTTTCAGTTCTGATCATTTGGATCATGCAAATGGGAGGTATGTTATTTAAAAAGGGTCAGCAAATTATTTTTGTGGTATAGAATTTTCACTCTTGACTAATGCCTATAAATCACCGAAACACCAAGATTAAAAAGTTAAAATCGATATTTCAAGAAATTTTAGTACTTCAAATCATATCAGATATGATCTTTAACCTGTATAAGACTATGGTTATGCTAAGTTTAAAATATAAAAGTTCGTATCAATCAGGATTGGTTGATATACTCCTCCTAATTTGAATAATCTCTTTTAACACAATGAAATCTCATATTCTAATGACTTCTCATAATCACTTTCTAAGAATATGATATTCTCTTTAAAGAATCTCATATAGAGATAGATTTTCAAGTAAATTTTCTATTTCGATTTAATCTATTAGAAGGAAAAAGTAATTATTTTTTTATTAGTAATGTGAAAAATTATATCAGGATTTAGTTAGTCACACGGCAAATTTTTCTTACTTTGTTTCCTTGGAGGGTTGTAAAAGGACAGACTAGATCACTTCTTGGGCTTTAAAGTGCCACTGATCGCTCAAGAGCTTCCCAAACTTTGGTTGGTTTCGATACTTAGGAGCCAAGAATCCCGCCCCGATGGTGAAGTTGGAAGAGGAGGAGGAGGGGTTGGTGGTTGTGGATGATGCCGGAAGCATGAACTCATGGCCTTTTGGCATAAAGCTCAGGGTTCCGAAGGCCATGTCGGAGGAGGAAGACAGCACAGGAGGAGGGGGCCCAGAGACTGTGACATCTGAGGGGTTGTCTGGCAGGCCTCCGGAACGGGGCAGCTCTGGAGGAGGAGAGTCAAAGGCCATGACTAGTGAGGAGTTTTCTGGGAAACCTTCAGAGCGAGGCAGCCCAAGAGGAGGGGTGCCGAAGACCGTGACTGCTGAGTTGTTTCCTTGCAAGGCCATGGACAGTCACATGAGGGTACAGTCAAAAGGAAATGAGAGGGGAAATCTCTCCGAGCAGGGATTTGGATGTGGTCTCATCTACTTTGTCGGATGGCGAGGAGATTTTTTGTTGCCAGCTTTGCAGGAAGACTTTCCCATCGTAGAAGTCGCTCTACGGCCACCTGAGGGTACATCCTGAAAGGCCTTGGAGGGGAGCTCATCTGCCGACCGACGGTTGTCCACCGGGAAGTGTGGGCGCAAAACTGACCTTAGTTTCTTCAAAAAGAATCATCCAAGATATCTACAACTCAGTCTGAATGTTTCCGATGATGAGGTTCCTGTTGCCAGGAGGAATAAGGACGCCGGAGTCAAGATCAAAGTCGACATGCCCCGAAAGTAGAACCCGCCCCTGAATGTTCCTAGAATCAAGGCAGAGGAAGTGGGGAGCAAGAACTCCTACACAGACCTCAGGGCATTCAAAAGGAAAGCCAGGGAGACCGACATTGGAGATATCCCGGATCCTACACTGCCCAGTAATTACCCGTGCTGGTGCGGCAAGTCCTTCTCCAAGTTCCAGTCGCTGGGTGGTCACAGGTCGAGCTGCAAAACAGCAAAGCAGAGAGCCCACTTCCCCGCCACCAATCAACCCGCCTTACCAATGCCGAACCTGCCTCAGTTGGACCTGTCCCTGTCGTTGTCGCCCCCTAATTCTTCTAGGAGCAACTTGGGCAGTGAAGCCATGTCCAGTCCCGGACCCAGGATGATGGGGTTAAATCTGAACATGGATGTGACGCTGAGCCGAAGGAATCCGATAACAGGGATGGAACTGAACTTGATCAAGATCCTCTAGAACTCGGAGATATGACATCTTCCTCAAATGCAATTCTGGGTTCCTTCTTAGATTTTCCATTAATATTAGTGTTAGCGGTCCAGAAATATAGTTAATGTCCGTTATTTATCATGTATACCGTCATTAACTCTTTTGGACCCTTATATATATTGACGATGCAGCCTTTTGTATCCCTCCAAAGTTCTGAATTTTCGAAAGTTGTTGCTCACGGCCTAAGCTTCCTTCGATCCTTTTGCTTCCGAATAGGCAGAATCGTCTCGATTTTGGTTTTTGAGGTTTCTTCTACTTAGACCTACCTGTGTTCTTGTAAAGTTGGATCCGTTTTTTATTGGATGGCGAAAGATATGGTGGAAAGGAAGATCGTCACTTCAATGATGGACCGTGACAAGTGCCATCAAGGAAGAGGCGATTCAAAGATGGAGGCCGCCAAGGATCGGTTGCCCCACCGTATGACGTCCGGGAAGGTATCAGGGTCAAGCACCGCAGTAGCGGACATGCGGGGGAAGAGATCGAAATGTAGGAAGACAATATTAAATGATTCGATCAAGAAACGGGATCTGCCAGTCGTGATGGCCTTACCGAATTCGAGGGGTGGAGACTTGTTTTCATCTACTTCATCAGACAGCCAGAATTCTTGAACAAGGATGAAGGTGGATGGACGGATCTGGAAACACGATCAGCCAGTCTCAAAGTGCTTACCGAGCGCAAGAGGTGGGGAATTGTTCTCATCTACTTCGGACAGGCCGAATTCTGTGAATTATTCGTCGCGGGAGTCACCCTACTCCCACAAGAAGTCGCATATCGAAAGTAGGAGGAGGGAGGTCCAGCCCCATATGGCCGAGAAATTGGAGTCGGTTGTCCATCCTCAGCCGACTACTTTGATCAAGGGAGTGGAAGAGATGCCTCTGTAAATTATCACCCGAGTTCGGGGGCTGACTGTGCAGGTTCAAGCACTACCAAGAAGGATGATGAGAAGGTTCCCAGATGTTCCAACAGCAACGTTTCGGACGCCAAAGCTGCGTATGGGAATGGAAAGCGTAGAGGGTTCACGGTCAATGCTGAATTGACCCAAGAAGAATCAGGGTGGTGCAAGAATGCCTGTGGTAGTCCAGCCGACAAGAAGTCGAAGACCGCGGAGATCAAGAGGAAAAACACCAAAATATATGAAAGAGATCGCAATCATAGCACGAAGATCGTCACTGAAGATGCAGATGCCGGCCATAAGTCATTTTCGAGCCACCGGCAATCAGACAGTCAGCCAATGAGCTGCCACAAGTCCAAGAAGAGTGCTGTCCATGGACCCAAGTCAACGTTGCTAGTGCCACCGCATCCAACTAAGGTCTCGAACGTGACTCCCGTTGATAAAGTGGCCCATCATTCTTCCGGACTCAAGCCGCCGACACTCATCGACAAAGTGGCCCGTCAATCTTCCGGACTCAACACTGGCAGCACCAGTGAACACGGATGTAGGTTGGCAGATTTTGACCCGAACAAGTCGCCGGCACTCGTCGACAAAGTGGCCCATCAATCTTCCGGACTCAATGCTGACAGCATCAGTAGACGTGGATGCAGATTGGCAGACTTCGACCTGAACAAGCCACCAGCATAAAGTAGTCGTCCAAGGAAAAAGCTCAGGAAGATGACCCAATGAATCAGGTCCTCGAGTTAGTCTCTAGAATCCATCTAGAGAAAGCATAATAACCCCAGTGTAAAACTGGCTTACATCAAACCATTAATACAACATCACTCGACCCAAAGAAAATCTATCATCAAGCTAACAACAAAATTTAGTCCCGGCCAAAGCAATGACTAATACTGGTTCAAGTTGGGATGAATTCAGCCTCCTGGGGTGATAACCGCAACATGAGGAACCAGACAACCAGGACCAGCAACAACAGTTGTACGAAAAACCATGAAGTGGCCTTACAAGCTCCTCTCCGCAACTCCAAAACATCATCTTCGGCCTCGGTGATGCCTTCGCATGCTTCCTTGAGCTCCTCAGCTCGTTTCTCTAATTGGGCAGCCCTGGTTTCCACTTCGCAGAGTTTGCCATGAGTGGCCGTCTGCTCTACAGCTGCTTCCTGCTCGGCCAAGAGCATCAGTTGGCTCTGCAGGTCAACCCTCAATGCCTGTATAGTCCTAACAATGGCTAGATACTCAATCTCGGCTTCAATCTTTTGTTTGAAGGCAATTTCCAGCTCGTCCATGGGCTTACTTGTCAGCGACTCACAGTTCGTCGTTGATTCTTCCTTAAGTGACCTGGGATCACTCAAGGCAGCTTCCAGTTCGGAAATTCTGGACTCTCTAACTAGTAGATTCATCCTTGTTTCCTCTAGAATGACCTCCAAAGACTTAACGTTTTCCATTAAATCAGACACCTGCCCTTGAGCGATAGTGTCAACAGGATCCTTGGCAATCTCAGTGAACTTCTCGACCTCTGTTGATAAAGGAAACAGTATTAGCTCGCGCACGACAACAACCAAAGATGAATGCTAACATATAAAGAATTTGTAAGCCCGAAGTTCAAGTAGAGGACCGACCTTTCTCAAGTGCTTCTTGGACAGACAACAAGGCCTGCATAGACCTAACCAGAGGATCTTGATCTGCAGAAGATTGATGGTTTTTATCTTTATCCTCCTCGGCCTCCCAAGCAGCAGAGCCATCTTGAGAAATATTTTCACCATTCAGGGAATTCTCTTTGAGGTAACTAGCATGAGCATCATCGCTGTATTGTCCACTCTGGTGAGCTCCGTCACTATTCCCCGAGTAATAACTCGGAGATTTTCCACTCTTCATCCCATTAGAGGCTGCTGAAAAAGCGCCCTGTGTGAAAATAGAGTTGGAGCTTCTCAAGTCCGATTCCATGCTGGATTGAGAGTTTTCCTTCTGTAGTTTGACCCTTTCTCCTCTCGGCTTCTTGGTGCTTTCAACACGAGTCTTTCCTTGTTGAACCAATCCCTTCCCGGTCAAGTTCTTGGCCCTGTTCCTTTCACGGGCATGTCCCAGAGCACCAATCGAATCATGCCTAGCTTTCGGAGCACTTGCGGCAGTCGATGACTTGCTACTCCGATCCTCACTATGATCAGAATCCACAATAGCAGCAAAAGCAGGCCCAGCTGCAAAATTAAGATCCAAAACAGATGGACCCACAAAGCCTTCCGCAACACTATGGTTCATAGTGACACTTGTGGATCCAATTGATCCTTCACTATCTTTCCCGATTTCTACGGGTGCCCGCACAGGCTTTGCCATATTCCCAGAACCAGAATAGCCCCTCTTCAAAATCTTGCTAGCATCTAGGCTCAAGTTTCCATCCTTAACTACATCTCGCCGGATTCTTCGCCATTTCTTCAATCCATACCCTTTGGTTGTCGGAGGAGTCAATCCACCAGCAGATTGAGCAGTCCCAGGCGGCGACCCACCAAGATGCCCAATCTCGTCCCCATCGTCAATTGCATCATGAGGAGATGCCGAAACATCAGTATTTTCACCAGTAACCGACTCATCTACATCACTACTACTACAGGAACCATTATCCCTCACATCACTTGCATCACCGCTGGGTACTCTCTCAAAATCAGCATTATTCACCTTCACGGATCCAACCTCAGAACATTTATCGGGCGAATCCATCCCAAACAGGCTTATCTCTTGGCCAAAACCAACACAGATTCTGTGTCCAGATTAAAATCAAGTAAAATAACTTCCATCCCAGCTAAAGGCCTCAAATTCAATAAAATAAAAAAAAAAAGACAATCTGGGAAGAGCTATTCAACGACAAAACAAAACAACCCCAGCTGCTCCTCAGCAATTCGATCAAAGCGAACTGACCGAGCAGACAAAAGAAAAAGATCCAATCTGGACACCCAGTGATCTGAAAATTGGGACGAAGAATCCCATTTAAATTCTCGGCACCATTGATAATCAACTTCTTTTCCCGGGGAACCCTCTTCCAATCATAACCCAAAACAATCAAATCCAACCCAATTAATCAAACCAAAAAGTGATACAAAGATGGGACACGGCAACAGAGGATCGATTTTTATCATACCCAACACCGAAAAACCGAGAAAGGACTCACCTTTACGCCCATAAACAAGTGTTAGGATCGATAGAACATGTGGGATTTGATCGGATGAACGGAAGGACGCGGAGCAAACCCTGAAGCTGTGGTGGGATTGGCAGATTTGTCGCTGTAACCCTGAGAATGGAGGGGGAGTTGGGTTGGGATGGGACCAATGATGATGTCAGCGTCGATCTGGTTTCTTTTTCTTTATTACAAGAAAAATCAACATAAAACTAATCGGTGTTGGGTAATAACGAATAATTAAAACTGAAAATTAGTAGTTAGGATTAGGAAAGAAAGAAATCGGAAAACGTGGGCCCATGTGGACTTGCCACGTGTACACGACCGTCCACGTCATTCGGTTTCCTCCATTCATGTCTCGATACGTATTTGGAATCATGGAACAAGAATTGCTACAACAACACTTTGATGCAGAAACGTGTTTTTTCTTCTGGATTAACCAGCAAAAAGAATTTCTGACAGTGGGATTGGAATTTGGAGGGGACAAAACTTGGTAGTGTTCCGTTTTCCGGTTTATGTACAAAACCCGACCGGAGACCAGGGCCGGGATTAGCTAGCCCGCGGCCGGTAATCCGTTCAGCCAAGGGTCCTTCTCGCGGGATTCGTCAATGGTCCCATCCTTAAGGGATAGTCCATCGAGCATGTCGCTTTCCGAATTGACCTGCAGCTCCTTGAACATAGCCATCACCTGAATCATGGTCGGCCGCCGGAGAGGCCGGTCGTCCAGGCACTGGAAGGCGACCGTTAGATAGTGATATAGCTCTGCCTCGCCGGATTTGGTCATTATCAGTTCGGGGTCGAGGATGCTATTTAGCTTCTTTTCCTTCTGTAGTTGCTTAGCCCACCCGACAAGGTTGTTGTCGTCCCCAAATTCTGCCGTGTCGATGGGTCTCTTCCCCGACAGGAGCTCAAGCAGCACGACACCGTAACTGTACACGTCGCCCTTGGTCGTGCACCGGAAGCTCTGGTAATACTCGGGAGGGACGTACCCAGGGGTCCCAGCGAGGGTGCTCACGCTTAGGTGGGTGTCGAGTGCGTTCACCAGCCTGGCCATTCCAAAATCTGAGACCCTCGCCTCCAGGTTCTCGTCCAATAGGACGTTGCTCGATTTCATGTCTCGATGGATGATGTGCGGTATGCAGCTGTGATGAAGGAATGCCAGCCCTCTCGCGGCCCCGATCGCGATCTTCTTCCTTGTTGTCCAGTCAAGCCTCACGAGTCCTCCTTTCGCCTTGTCGTGAAGAACAGATTCGAGGCTTCCCCATTTCATGAACTCGTAAACGAGCAGTCTTTCCTCTCCGACCTTGCAATAGCCCATCAAAGGGACCAGGTTCCGGTGTTTGATCTTCCCAATCGTCTCCATTTCCGCCATGAACTCCCGATCCCCCTGACTGGTGACATGTATAAGCTTCTTGATGGCGACAATATCCCCGTCCTTCAGCTTCGCCTTGTAGACCTCTCCGAAGCCTCCAGAACCGATCAAGCTCTTGGCACTAAAACCGTTGGTGGCCTCTAGTAAATGTGCGAAAGTTAGCTTCCTCAAAGGCTTCTCGAAGGTTGCCACATTTATGCTGAGGGGCTCGTGGATGCTGGAAAGCTTCCAGCTGCCGCTGCCAGAGGTCGGGAGGCTCTCCACGTACTTCTCCCTCTGCAGTTCCACTTTCTGGCTCTTCTTCACCCGATAAAGAGAGAACATTAGGCCGACGATGCATGTGAGGAAGAAAGCAACGCCGATGACCATCACGGCTTCGAACGACTGCTTCTTGTCTCTGTTCCTGGAATTCGCAGTCCTAGGTCCTCCCGAGCCACAAGGTGGTAGAGGCAAACCGCAAAGCCCCGAATTATTTTCGAACCTGGCTGCCGGAAACGTGGTCAGTTGACCTCCAGTAGGGATTGGGCCACTGAGGTTGTTATTCGAGACATCAAGATCATTCAAGAAGTTGAGCGATCCGAGAGCACCAGGGATCGGACCATCGAGATGGTTGTGGGAAACATCGAGAACTCCCAGCGACTTAAGACCACCGAAACTGACCGGGATCTGTCCTGTCAGACTGTTGTGTCCCAAGTTCAGCACTTGCAGGTAGCCCATGGAGCCATAGTTATCAGGGATCATGCCCAACAAGTCGTTGTACGACAAATCGAGATAGATCAGGCTTCCGTTGTGGGCAAAAGTGTATACTGTTGACCCAGTGTAGATCCTTGTGGTTGGGCAGGAATGGACCATCGGAAAATTCTCGAGTCTTGCTGGCCGGATCCCTTGGAACTCCACCAACCCTCCTGCGCCTCTGCAGGCCGTACCACCCTCGTTCCGAACGAATGCAAACTGCTTCCCTGAAACGCCCCCTTGAATGACTTGTCCTGCCTGGTTGGCCAAGGCTGGAGGGACTGGACCGGTAAGTTGGTTGCTATTCAGGTCGAGCCATATGAGGCTCTCGCAGTTGCCCAGATCAGCTGGAATCTCCCCCGTGAGAGAGTTATTACCGAGCTGGAGTATTGCTAAGCTTCGAAGATTCCCCATTCCTCTGGGGATGATCCCAGTGAGACTGTTACTCGAGAGAGAGACCCAGATCATGTTGGTGCAGTTCGTGATCGACTCAGGAAGACTCCCGGAGATAAGATTGTTGTTGAGGATCAAGGTCTCCAGCATCCCACCATTCACGCATATACCTTCCGGGATCTTGCCAGTGAGATTATTCGCCCACATGGCCAAGTCTGCAATGTTCGGCAAGAACCAAATCTCCTTTGGGATCTCGCCGTTCAGGTTATTGAAGCTGAGGTCAATGGCCTTGAGGTTCTTGCATAGTCCGAGAGCGGAAGGCACCGTTCCGGAGAGGTAATTGTTCGGCAACAGCAGTTTCTCCAGAGGATGTGACGATGAGGATGAACAAATATCCGAGGGGACACTCCCAGTAATCGCATTCGAGCTGAGATCAAGGGTCTGAAGCTGAGTGAACTTACTCATGGATTGCGGCATCGTGCCGGTGAAGTTGTTAAAAGGTAGGTAGAGGTGATTCAGGCTGGTAAGATTCCAGATCACGGAGCCGGGAAAATCCCCATAGAGATGGTTGTTACCAAGATTGAGGCTATACAAGGAGGAGCATGAGGCGAAAGGTGCAGGCAACTCACCTGAGAGATTGTTCGAAGAGAGATCGAGTTCCTGGAGCGTCCTGCAAGACTGGGCCAACTCGGTCGGAATCTGCCCCATTAAATGGTTGCGGGAGAGAAGCAGCTTCGACAGATTCTTCAGGCCACCTAACAATGTACCAGGTATCGTGGACTGAAGCTCGTTGCGAGACAAATCAAGAGTCTTCAGGAACTGACAGTTCTTCAGGCTGGTTGGGAAGTCAGTCCCGAAGAAGCCGTTCTGGGACATGTTCAGTACGGCGAGGTTTCCACAGCTGCCAAAATCAAGGGAGGAAAAATCCCCAGAGAAGTTATTCCGTGACAGATCCAAGTACACCAGAGAGAGGGAGTCGGCCACGAATCTTGAAGGTAAGCTGCTGGAGATGTTGTTCCCTGATACATCGATATACGTTAGGTTCTTGCAGTTGGAGGGCGTGGCTTCCAACTTTCCGATAAGCCTGTTATTTGAGAAATCCAGCAGGTTTAGATTCTGGCAGTTGGCGAGGGAAGTAATCAGGAGGGCGACATCTGATATCAGATTCGACGAGAGGTCCAGCTGAAGGAGTGAGGGACCGAACTGGAAACTGCCCCCAGGGATCGAGTTGCCCGACAGGTTGGCGTACATGAGTTGACCGCAAGAGCCTAAGAATGTGCTCCCAGGCAGAGGGTCGGAGAAATTGTTCGATGACAGGTCGATGCTCTGGAGGAGGCAGGGCACAGCCGTCCCCACACTGAGGTTACCGGCTGTGAATTTGTTCCCCTGGAGATACACCGAACGAAGGCCAGTCAACGCGATGAGATCGGGCAGGTGGAGCGAGCCAGTCAGGCCAGCACCGCTAAGGTCAATCCCCGTAACAGCCGATGAGGAGGAGCAGGTGACGCCCCACCATCCGCAAGGGCTGCCGTTCCCTGAGACCCAGCTCGACAGGGCACCGTTGGGGTCCGACTGAATAGAGGATCTCTTGAAGGACAGCAGGGCGGTCGCGTCATCGCTAGACGCTAGCCGTCTGGAGGATCCCGCTGTACCGCAGCAGATAATCATAGCCGCGAAACAAAAGAAGGACGAAAGCTTCGGCCGTCCACCAACGATCATCTTAACACAAAAAAAAAGCCCTCCCTGGAATCCCTTCCTAGCTGTAGAACCTCATTCGAATCAACCCCCGGCAACCACCGATTCCATTTGCTTCTAGCCACACACGCACGACAACCTTAAACAACAAAAGAGAGGAACAGAAAGGACAGACGGATATCAGAGAGTCAAGCAAACAGAGATTTAGTCACCAAGTACACCAGAAAGTTAAAAAAAAAACAAAATAAATGGCCCAGGGTAGACATGAATGAGAGAGTCTGCTCTCCTTCAAAGCGAATGCATTTTTTTTTTCCAAACACACAAAAAAATCCTTGCTTAGTTTCGCTTTTGCATACCTTCTGGAAATCCAGGCGTACAGAATAAAGCGGGAAAGAAAGAATCGTCTTCTTCTTCAACTACTTTTTTTTTTTCTTTCTGGGTGGGGGAAAAATCTAGTCAACTGACTTGAGTCACGGAAGCGCAAAAAAGGTGATGGATTGATTCGTCTTTTTTTTTTTTTGGTGGGGGGGGGGGGGGGGTTTGGAGAAGGGTGGGTAGTGATACGAAATGGGGGATACAGAAAAGGGGAAGAACGAGGAAGAGGAGGCTGTCGAAGGTTAGGATTGAAGAGTCTGAAGGGAGAGAGAGAGAGAGAGAGTGTGTGTGTGTGTCAGGACCAAATGCTCTCAGTTGAAAGTGTTGTTGTCGGGTGGTGGGTGGGGGGAGAGAGAGCGAGAGCACGAGGTTGAGAGAAAATATCACCTGTGCGGTTTTCGACGACCACCACCAGCACCAGACCCACGTCTTTTTTGGAGGAGGAGTAGATGGGAAAGAAGAAAGAGGAGGAGGAGGAGGAGGAGGATGAAGGAAGCCAGAAGATGCCAAAAAGCACTCACTGGTTCTCTTCTCTTATTATTAATAAATAAGAAGAAGAGGAAGAGGGCAGCTCAGCTCTAAAACAAAAGGGGGTGGGCATTTGGCATTTACTTAATTGTAAAAAACGAATAATGATCAACAGGGCAGACTGCTGAGATTAGGGAGGGAGATGAGTAAATCCCGGGCGTTATGCCCCCCCTTCCCTTCCCCTTCTCCTTCCTATCAATCTCATATTCTCTCTAATTTATTATTATTATTATTAAAGAAAGAAAAGGTGGCTTTGGGTTGCTCTTCCTCTTCGCTTAGTAAGTTTAAACACCATGCCATACATAACGAAGGGGGATTGATTTTGAATGCTCCCGCTGGCTTCGTTGCATTTTGTTTGTTTGTGTCAGAGGGAGGGGATTTATGATTTGAAGAACTTCACTCGTCTTTGTTTTGAAACCCCTCCCCGACAGTCAGAATAGAAACGTGTACACACAAAAAGATAAAAAAAAAATTTAGAGAGAGGGTTACAATCAATGGCGGTAACAACTCAATTATTAGTTTTAAGACATGGGACAGATGATGATGGGAAGCGGCTAACGGTACGAGCACGTAACGGTTACGTGCTTTTACTAATTACTACTAAATTTTTTTAGTAAATTTTATTAAAAGTTGACCGTTACTAACAAAGTCAACGCGAATTTAGTAAAAAATGTAGTAAAATTTATTAAAATCCGATCTTCTTTTAGTAAAGTCAACGTAGAATTAGTAAAAATGTATGTAAAATTTACTATTTTTTTACTGTTCAAAGAAGTTAAAGTTTACTAATTTTCCGCTTACTTTACTAAAACTTTTCCGTTAGTAAAGTCAACTCATATTTAGTAAAAAAAGTAGTAAAATTTACGACCTTTTTTATTAACTGTACGTTGACGTAACGAAAATTTTTTCGTATTTTAGTAAAGTCAACTATATTTTAGTAAAATTGTTAGTAAAATTTACTACTTTTTTTTACTAATTTTGAGTTGACTTTTAATAATGGAAAAGTTTTAGTTAGGTCAGCGGGGATTTACTAAAAAAAGTAGTAAAATTTACGACTTTTTACTGTGCGGAGGAAGCCGATAAGTAGTAATCGTTTACTAATTGTGGTGCCATTTTTAGTAAAAAACTCTTCCAGTTAGTAAAACTGTTAGTAAAGTCCAACGTTTTTAGTAAATGTTTACTAATTTTGACATGTTTTTACTAAAAATATTAGTAAACTGTTACTACAAAATGAACGTATTTACTAATGAATTTACTAAGTAGAACAGTGTTTCCTAAGCTAACTCCGAACCTATATTGGATGTGAAATTACCGGTTTACCCCGGTTACTAACTTTATTACTAATTTTACGGGTCGAAAGTTGACATTTGCATCGAAGACTTCTCCGCTTGCACGTCGAGTGGACTGCTGCTCCTCCTTGTTCTCCGCCGCGTCTGCTGTTGCCGGCCCAAAGACGGTGCGTGTGTGGTGGAAGTGGTGAGGACGACATCAAGTTTGTACTCCACTTCCGTCTTTGTGTGGGTTTTTCCTAGCATTTGCTGGCATTGCTTCCATAAACGTAATCGAGAAATGGGTATGTTTCCGTACCTCAAATCCGATCGTTGGAGAAGTTTGGAAAGCTGAAAGCGCGAGGGCGGTTGTAGTCGTTTGTGGGTTTGTGGGTGTTGCGTTTTTATGGGTTTGTGGGTGGATGTTGCGTTTTTATGGGTTTGTGGGTGTTGCGGTTTATATGGGTTCGTGGCTGTTGCGGGTTGATGGGTTTGTGCGTTTTGCGGTTTTATGGGTTGTCCGCTATCGAAACCTGAAATCGGCCGTTGTCCCCTGTTTGTTTTCGTGTGTCATTTGGGTTCGTGGGTTCTGCGCTTTCCTGGAATCCGGCTTCAGCCTCGTCATGATTTGTTTGGGTCTGGATACTGTTAGTCGGAGGTAGGCTTCATGAGGTGTTGTTTGTTGGTAGTCGTCCTGATTGGGCTCAACTTGGTTGGATAATACTTGAACTGGGTCTGTGGTGTTGTCTGTACCTTGAAGTGGGAATGGTTGGGTTTGATTTTGTTGGTTTCGTTGAATTTGACGAAAGTAGAAGTGGGTTTGATCTGGTTCGTTTTATGTGGTTCGCAGCCCGATTTGGTTTCGCTTTTGTTATGGTTTGGATTGTGTTTCTTTTCATTTTGTGTATGAGTGGAGTGGGGTCCAATCTTCATTTGGTTTGATGTTAATTTGTGATGGATTTGTGATGGATGCTCCTTGGCTCGTTGGGTTGTTTGTTTTCTTTAATTTTGTTTTGTTTGAGTGCGACTGTACGAACAAAATGAAGTTCGGTTCGTTATAGTTATGGTTCGCAGTTTAATTAGCTTCGGTTTAATAGGGTATTTGGTGTATTTGTACTTATTGGATGGTGCAGAAATGGAAGGATCTTTTGCAGATTTGGCAGGACAGCTTTCACCCGAGGCACAAGGGGTAGACATTCCAGAAGTCGGAATGGAAGGCAACACACCCGTTTCTTCTCAAAAGGCGAAGGCGAAGGCTGTGCGTGTCTCCAAGGTAACTCGAGAAACATCTTTTGTGAGTGTCTTGAGTATTGATGATTGTAGTATTGACGGTGTCGCGGATATATTGTTACAGGATTACCTGTATACAAGATGTAATCCGCGGAAGTTGTGGGCTGTGCTGAATACATTTAACGATGCCAAGAGGGCTGCCCTGTGTGAGTTAGGATTTGCTGGGCTACTACATCTGGCTAGTCGGCAAGTTCATCACAAGGCTGTGAAGTCCCTTCTGAAGTTGTTCGACCCCGTTAAGAGAGTTATGGTAATTGATGGTGTCGAACACCGTATGCTCTCTTCGGACGTGGAAGCACTGATTGGCCTTCCGACTACGAAAGTCGGTGTCCCGTTCAGCGGACACATGGACACCGTCCGGGATGAGCTGAAACAGCATCTGAAGCGGGGTAAGATTTCGTTAAAGTCAGTTGAAAGTAGTATGCTAAGAAGAGATATTCCGGACGACGTATGGAAAGTAGAGGTCGTACTATTCATATTAGGAAGCTACTTGTGCCTGACGACGGCCTTCGACATCGAGAAGGAGTACCTGCTCGCGACAAGGTACGTTGGCTCCATTTGTAAGTTTGATTGGGCCACTCACGTCGTCGATACACTATGTACTCAAGTGAGGGCCTTCAAAGGTCATCATGCGAAGTATATAGGAGGCTGCGTCCATCTATTGCTGGTGAGACTGTATAGTACATTGCTTGTTTTGCTTACTGAATGAGTTTGGAGTTAACTGAATTGGACGTTAACAATTAATTGTTAATATGTTGGTTTTGTGAAACCACCAGTTGTTTTACGCTTGTAAAACAACTATGGAGGAGACCGTGTCAACCTCGACGAGCAGGACTACTCCTTTATGTGCGGATTGGGATGACGACCGCCTGAAATCCGTATTCAGAGTTGCAAATGCTGATCTTGCTTAACTTGTACGTTTTGTCGTTGTTTTAATGCGTACTACATGTCATTGGCAGATAATCGTACTAAGTGTACTTACAGGAATCCCGCGATGTGGAAACAAACGCAGAGGAAGAAGTGGACCCTACGAACGAATATGGGCAAATGGAATTGGTGATGCGGCGGCTGAAGGTATGTTTCATTGCGATTGCTGGTCTGTATCTGTTTATAATTTGGGCTGTGACTTTAGTCTTCATTTGTAAGTCGTTATTGTTCGAATGTACTTCCTAAGCAGACCGTGGAACTTTCGGTTATGAGACTCCATGCTAGTAATGAGCACATCATCCGGAAATTGGCTGCAATTCTCAATGAACTTAGAAAAGAAAGAGGGCGACAAGGCCATTCCGTCATGCAAGAAGAGCCAAGTAAGTCTGAAGAGAAGGTGGTAGGAGACGAGAAGGAGAAGGATTTCCCAGAGGGTGTTGCCGTAGGAGTGACAGAATGAATGGTTGACGTAAATCCGGCAGAGAATGATGCTGACCGTTCGTCTCCATCTTCTGAGCCCGGGCCGCCGGACATCCGCATCACTGTACCTATAGTCGAGGTAGGATCAACTATGATGTCGGAGCAGAGCTTGGTTCCGTATCATCCTCCTCAGATACAACAGAATTTGCCAGAAGGCTCCGATGAATATTCGGACCCGCGTGAGGTACAACTAGCCCGAGCTCTGAATAAACTATCTGCATTGGTTGGTGCTGACGTGAATGAGAGTGAATCTGAGCTGAGCTTGACACCATCGGAGGAGGGTGTGTATCTGCTTCAGAGGAATAAAGGAAACGAGAAGAATATTGAGGTAGTCGCGGTCGATAAGGAAGAGAACGCCACCCCCACAGAAATGGCAAAGGAGAAGGAGTTGGTAGCAGAACAATGCACTGCAGATTTCGAGGAGGTTCCCAGCACTAAAGTCGATGACAATCCCCGGCATCCCATGGCTTCACATCCGGAAGTTGGGAAAAGTGGTAAAGGGGTGACCCAGATGGGGGAAGAGGTCGAACTGCATATGAAGGTGAAGTATGCAGATTTTTTTTTAAACCCCTTTCCAAAGTGATTGACCATTGTCGGTTGCTCCACTATTTCTGTCAGGAAAGTGCATCATCGACGACAGCAGTCTTCAATCGAAAGACCACCCGTCGTACGGCTGAGCGGAAGCCATCCGCTTTTAAGAGCAGTCCATTTGTTTCGCCTAAGCCGATTACAAGGACGAGAAAGCGTGGACGGTCAACTATCCCGGAGGTATAAATGGGCTGGAGCCGTAGCTGAAATCCTGTCAGAAATATAAGGAACAAAAGGATTAATAGGTTAATCCATGGTTGTAATTTGTCATGGTTAGGCACTGCAAAAAGTCTTCCCAGTGGATGTGCCAGTTAGTGAGCTGAAAACTTTTACACCGGCTCAATGGAGTGTCATTGAGTACGCTTGGAATGAGGACCGGGACCATAGGTTAGTGTCACCGTCTTCGGACTTGTTGTATTCGGATATTCTTTAAGTTTCTGAACACTCGATGCATGGATCTGTTGTGTTGCAGTGAATGCCTTTGCATGACCGAGTCCGCACACGTTAATAGGCATGCGATGCTGTCTCTTATGCCAAAAAGATGGATAGATAGCGATGTAAGTTTAACATGTTAATGTGGGACCTTCAATGACAGTTAACCTCTCTTGCCATGTGACCCGCAATTCCTTCATGTAGATTATAGACTTCCACGCCGTTATGCTACAAAGTAGCGTCGATCCCGAGAAGAGAAGGATATGGTACCTTCCAAGTTGGTTAGGGGTAAGTGATAATTCATGATGGCATCCTACATTGTATGTAGCCTCAACTAACGGTCCCGTGGAAAACAGAATCTTGCATCGATGCAGTATAGTGCAGCCAAGATGCCAGTAATAAGCAAAACAAATGCCGCTTCGTTATATTCGCACTTCAAGTCTCACATTGGCAAGAACCATGAAGTGCAATGGGTAACCATCCTCACCAGTTTACTAATTCATGGTTATGACCATCTACGTACATGTTTCATGGTTGCGAATTTCGTGTTGTTGGTATTTTTGAAAACTGAATTGTATTTGAATATGCAGATTTTTATTCCGATTTGCGTAGCGGAATCACATTGGGCATTATAGATTCTTTCATTCAGAACACAAGAAGTGATCATAATGGACACAATGTACAAGAAACTATCGAACGTCGGGGGCAGAGCTGAGCTCCATCATCGGGTGTTGAAGCTTCTAAGCGTCGTCATGGAAGAGACTATGGTGAAATCAAAGGCGAAAGGGTATCAAATACCAGACATTTGCAGCTTGATCCTGTATGGGTCATTAACGACGACCACTCCTGTTCAACTTCTTCACTTGGTCTACTGTTGTACATGAATGACGAAATACGAGCTCGCATACCCGGGTCCTGTACACGACAATTGATGTTCCGACTAAAATGCCAAAGACATAACCTATGCCTTGACATTGGCCATACTTGTCTCACTGAAGCAATCATGGCTTTGTCGGCGTCTGTGACCACGCTTAGCGGATGTTTGCCTCCCATTATCTGTGTATGAGTCCGTAGAATGAACTTTGTTTTCTTCACCGAATCTTGTGTTATCCGCGTTCAATAGACTCTCCATTTCGGCAGACTAACGAGGACGAAAGCACATACTCCACCACAAACCGAACAAGAATCCCCTATCGGGCCACCTGCAGCGGAGGAATAAAGGCCTGTCAGTCCACCTGCAGCGGAAGTACATGAACCTACAGGACAAGCTGCAGCCGAATATCATGAAGTTGTCGGAAGAGCTGCAACCGAAGAACCTGAACATGCAACTCGGCCTGCGGCCGCAGCGGAGGGAGCATGCCGAACACCTGGGACGATGCCCTCCAGCCGAACATCTCGGAGGAGGACCTGCAGAATGTGATATGGGTTGAAGACGAAGTCCAGCCGAAGATCCGGCACGAGGACGACCTGCACGAGCCAAAATCTGGGACGCCGCCCCAAAGCCCACGCTCTGGGACGATCACGTACTGCCGGCGGGGAGAAATCCGGGACGAAGACCCGGTCACGAAATGGTGAATCCTTCACCGTCTGCAGCTGCGGCTACTACCTCTGCCTACGGGAGCAACACCTCGTCAGCAAGAACGCTGCAACAACTCCAAATCGAACTGCAGAAGCACATCGGTAGGGAATTAAATGCGGATCTGGGGGTTAAACTTAGTAAAATTTACGTCACAATTCTTAAAACTTAGTAATAAAGTTAGTAAGTTAATTACTAAATAATATTAGTAATACGACCTGTAAAATTAGTAATAAAGTTAGTAACCGGGGTAAACCGGTAATTTCACATCCAATATAGGTTCGGAGTTAGCTTAGGAAACACTGTTCTACTTAGTAAATTTATTAGTAAACACGTTCATTTTGTAGTAACAGTTTACTAATATTTTTAGTAAAAACATGTC
The DNA here is from genome assembly GCA_029817715.1 of Melastoma dodecandrum. NCBI lineage: Eukaryota > Viridiplantae > Streptophyta > Magnoliopsida > Myrtales > Melastomataceae > Melastoma > Melastoma dodecandrum. The sequence goes on along the minus strand of JARUPY010000397.1, from coordinate 3,227,028 downwards.
AAAATTAGTAAACATTTACTAAAAACGTTGGACTTTACTAACAGTTTTACTAACTGGAAGAGTTTTTTACTAAAAATGGCACCACAATTAGTAAACGATTACTACTTATCGGCTTCCTCCGCACAGTAAAAAGTTGTAAATTTTACTACTTTTTTTAGTAAATTCCCGCTGACCTTACTAAAACTTTTCCATTAGTAAAAGTTAACTCAAAATTAGTAAAAAAAGTAGTAAATTTTACTAACAATTTTACTAAAATATAGTTGACTTTACTAAAATACGAAAAAAATTTTCGTTACGTCAACGTACAGTTAGTAAAAAAGGTCGTAAATTTTACTACTTTTTTTACTAAATATGATTTGACTTTACTAACGGAAAAGTTTTAGTAAAGTCAGCGGAAAATTAGTAAACTTTAACTTCTTTGAACAGTAAAAAAATAGTAAATTTTACATACATTTTTACTAATTATGTGCTGACTTTACTAAAAGAAGACCGGATTTTAGTAAATTTTACTACATTTTTTACTAAATTCGCGTTGACTTTGTTAGTAACGGTCAACTTTTAGTAAAATTTACTAAAAAAATTTAGTAGTAATTAGTAAAAGCACGTAACCGTTACGTGCACGTACCGTTAGCCGCTTTCGATGATGATGAAGATGGGTTTGGTCATAGTTGGAGTTCAAGTTGCAATAATAAAAACTTTGGGGGATTTAGTTAATGAAATGATAGGAAGGAATTGTAGATGAAGAAGAAGGGAGGGAGCAAAGCGCACGCAAGCGTTTAATGTCTTCCAGTTATATATAATAATAAAAGACTAGTAGTAGTGGAGTGGTGTGGTACAGGAGGCAGGCAGGCCCCTCTGAATAATCGGACCGGGGGAAATCGGATTAATAAATTACTGCCTTCCAAAGTTACGGTTACGTTGTAGTAGTAGGACAAATGACTTTCCCCACCTCAAAAAAACTAATTTTTTTTGTTTTAATTTAGTATTTAATGAGTTATATCTCTCCATACATTTCATAAGTCGTGTTTTTAAAATTTGTTAACAAAACTAGTTTATTTTGACCACTTGACATAGAAATTAATTTTTGGTCCGTCTAAAGAAAATGAGATAAAATTCGGAGTGTTATAATTTAATTTAAATATGTGACCAACCCAACCGCCTTATTTGAAGGAGGATTGTCTTTTGCCCACCCCCCCTTGAGTCATATATGTGATAGATAGTATGAATTTGTTTATCAATAACTGACAACGACCCCGCCAGCCAATCCACCCACCACGTAGGCCAACTGAAAAATTCATCATCATTACAATTACAGCAAATCGAACTCAGACAACCATTTATTCCCCTCCCCCTACTACTCTTTGTACTGTAAGATTAGAAGTAACATGCTAATTAATTAATTACATTATTAACTAATAATTCTACTCTACATCTTCTATTCGAAATGATCAAAGAAACTATTTCGTAAAAAATATGAAATTTAACGTTTTAATTTAAAAAAAAATCAATAGTATCGAAATTCGATATTTTTTAAAAAGACTCCGAGCACGAATTCTTCGCTGCATTTGTTTTCTTCCTTTTTTATTTATTACTTTTTTGTCTTTGTTTTCTTTTCCAGAGGAATCGCGCCACGGTTTCCATATCTCCCATGCACGTTGGTCTTCCCACCACCACCACATTCAATAATAGCACTAAAAATTTATTTTACCTTTTCGAAATGATTTCTGTAACTTAATTTATTTTAGAGCATCTCGGTGGTATGAAATCGCCTGGAAATAAATAAAGATCCTTTCGATTGTTAATGGACCGCCGGACGAATACAATATAATAATTAAACCCACAACCACACGCGCCACAAAAGTCAAAAGGGGGACGTCCCCGTGTGTATGGATCGTGATGAACCCGACCGCGTTATTTTTAGAATCACGTCGTTTTCATCAGACCGACCGTCCCGTGTGTTGGCGTTACGAACGAAAACACGACATCGTACGTAGTAGTAACAAATAATTTGCTTAATATAAGAAATTTTAGGTCCTTGCAAGCACGATTGAATCTGCGAGAGAAGACTTAATTAGCCGGTGCCGGCCAAAAAAAAAAAAAAAAGCCCCACTTAAATTATGGAAAAGACGATGGCAAAGGTTAACTTGCAGGAACGCAATCCAAAAGGCTCTTTCAATTCCCACGGACACGGGGGTCGTTTTCAAAAATACCCTGTCCACGTGGGTATTCGAGTTGATATGGTAAGAAGAAGAGTTTTAGGCATGTAGAATTTAGATGTTGACTTGGAAGGTAATAGCGAAGAAGATGTCGCAGTTTGTGCTTCACGTGAAGGGAATGGTGCCATGTGTAACCCTCTTGACTGAATCAAGTGTTGTCGAGTTTGTGCTTTTCAAAGCAGCGTTGAGTTTCGATACACCCGCAGCAATTTGGAGAAGTGATATGGGATTGATTATGTTATATATTAGAGATGGAGTCTTCGACGTAGATTGGCCCGACAACAACTGATGATCTCTCCCCCCCCAGCCCACCCCAGGAGAATTATCAGAAACTCACCCTTAAAGACACGCTTGAATCTTGGCTCTTACTCGTAACAAGTCTTGCAAATTGGGCCATGTTGCCTTCCAGGGTCAACGTCAAGGCCGTCGGATCTACCAATGATCCTCGGTGAGAGGCAATCACAACCATAGGTCTGCTCGTTGTGGAGTTGAAGTTGGGAGCTTTGGTTGAACAAATGGTACCCAACAGGCAGCTGTCAAATTTTTCCACTTTTGGAGACTCGTAATTTGATGCAGAGTTCGAAACCGAGGCTCATGATGAATCAAGCACGAACTATTCAAGAATCATATTATATAACTGACTGATTACAAACTATTGGGAAGATTGTAAAATTACTTCCTAAGCTCAATAATTCTTATTCTGCTCACTCCTTTTGGCTAAAAATGGGCTTGGCCAATCCATTGATTCAGGCATCCAGTCGAAGATTCGGCGTGTCACATGTTACCGAACTTATCGCGAAGCTGAGAGAGAGACGGAGAGCGACAACTTCATTGGCAACAGTCTCTATGTCCCTATGGAGACTGAATGAACGTTTAGGTGGTCGGCCTTGTCATCGTTGACAGCCCACGACCACCGACAGGAATTACCCCTCGCATTCCATCGTCTGTTTCCCCATCTTCCAATACGCCTGTCGGACATTGATCATGAAGAAGTAGAGCGTTAAGTAATCACATATGGAGAACGCGTACATGTGCAGCTGGCTACTTACCCCCAATTTCTTCTCCGGCTTGTGCCCCAGCGATTCCGATACATGTATACAAGGAACTCTCGTCAACCTTCAACTGATCGTATGCCAAGTAGATGTCCTCAACGGTGGCCGCTTCGTATAAACAAGTAAGTTCTTTTATGCATGATATGTCCTGGATCACGGTGCAAAATAAGAAAAGAGTTTGAATGATTAGACAACCCCACATGAAGATGGAAAATTCGACGATGCTTTCCAATAGGCAGAAATGTCAACATTAACCGATGAGTTCATTCATTCCATTCAGATATGCCTAACAACCCTAACTCTACTTCCCAGTACCTTCCGTGGAACTGATGCAGCCTGCAAGTGAGCTAAAAGCCCTAGCCAATAGGCATTTGCTTTAATTTCAGCTTCATGTCTCATCAACAGAGTCCTTTTTGCCTGTCAAGCACAGAAGAAGCGACGGAGTAATGACGAGAAAAAAGCTTTAAGGTATGCAAAGTAACATTTTCGTCAATACACATCATTGGTGAAGCACACTAACCCTGTCCAACTCCCTTTGAACAATATTGTTGCTATGCAAACTTCTAAGGACGTTCTTGCATGCATCGACCGCTTTATGCACCTGATATTTAAAAAGTGGTGGTAAGAAGATTAAGTCATCAGTAAAATATTCTAAATATTTGCGGTGAGTTTGGTACCTTGCCCGGAGTGGATGTCACGGATATCACGTACCAACCAAGCTCAAGCCTATCAAATAGGTTTAATTCGAATGAAACGTCGTAAGTCAGACCGAGTGAATCTCTCACTGTTGTGAAAAGCCTGCAATGTCGAAGACAACACAAGTGAGGAATTTCAAACAAAGAAAACCACCAAAAAACGGCATTCATTTTTCTTATAGCAGTGACAGGTTCATGTCCAGACAGAAGATGCTGCACAAATATTATAATTAATAAACCAGTAATCAAGATATTCGTGCAGTTGTAACAGAGTTCCAGATGTCCAGGACTATGCATAAGCCAAATAAAACCAGCAAATCATTAAAGAACCACAGACTGTGTTACCTAGAATTAATAATCTCCGCCAGCAGACCCAGTGTCACACCAAAGAAAAGTGGGTGACTCCTAAGTTTGCTTCGTGTACTACTTTCAGCACCCTTCTCCTCAACGGAGCTTTCTTCAGAGTGCAATTGTACATCTGCAAATTATTTCAGTCAACCCTGTGCTGAAGTAAAGGCATATCGATGAACAAGTATCTATGAAGAAATTTCCAAGCAACCACGAGCATCAGTTAGATGTTTTCAGATAGTCATGATAGGGTGAGAACGGACGTATGAAAAAAGATGGTAAGAACTATACGTGGCAGTTTTTATTGGAATTTAAGCCCTATTTTTAAAATAAATAAAGAAGTAAATATTTAATGAATAAAAATATGAACAATCAGAATGTGACACGTATAGTCCTTACCTATTTTTTCTGCGATTGCACCCTATCAAAACCCTTTCAGATAAGTTACTCTGATTTTCAGCCTCCACTCATGAGGAGGCTAATTTTCTCAGGAAAACAGCAGTATGCCAACATACAATATTTTTACAGTGAAATTCATGCTTACCATCACCAATTGATATTTCGTCCACAGTCTGAAATAGGTCCTTTCCATCAGCAGTGAAGCCCCAGCGGTTAGGAGCGGGGCCAGCAATGTATGCACATGCTCTCTCATCGGTGTCTTTCAAGAAAACCTGACATTTACAAAATGATTTAGACCAGCTACATGTAAATGCAAACTCTTGAAAAAATGGTAAAATCAATCCAGCAATTAGCTTGAGACCTCTTGGGATTGTAAGCCTGATGGACCTGGTCGGAATACCACAGGCTCGGACGGGAATAACCTTCCAGAACCCCTTGTGGATCTGGCGGTGCCAAGATAATCTAGTATACATGACTCGATTTCCTCCTCAGTAAAGTCTCCCACTATGCTGACCTGAAATAACAAACGCGATCAAGATAACGCGTCCTCAGCAACACTTGTCGAGACGGAGATGATAGTTCAGAAGTGGTAACCTCCATGTTATCGCCAACAAATTGATTCATGACTGCATCTTTTACGGATTCAAGTGACAAACATTGCAACGATATAGGCGTTGGTTCAATAAACCGCTCATCACCATTCAACATTGCTAGCATGAGCTTGTGTGCTGTGGAACGTTCCAAACTTTTTGGAATAGAACGGTAGTAGGACAGATATAGTTGTCTTGCTCTATCAAATGCATCGTCCAACCAGACACTATGCTGCAAGTCAGAAAGCAAGACAAAGCGTGTAAGGTAATTTAAAAAAAACACAAACAATAGATAGTCTCGTCCTTTTGACGAAATGATAGCAGACCCTCAAAGAGGGACCAATATTCTCCCTAAAGAGAGTTTCGAGTAAACAAGCTATCAAGTGACTTATTTTGCCAATACCTCAAGCACCATATGAAGCAGCTGAAAAGCAGCGCGCATTCCATTGTCTCTTAGAGTAAACCGAAATTCCATCGATATAAATTCCTCAGTGGACTCCAATGAACAATTTATCAAGTTATTCACACAGAAAAGCTCCACCTGCAGCGACAAATCGAATAAGGGCTAATCAGTCTCCTCACAAATGAAACGTCCAGATGCATGCATCCATTGTATTATGATATTCACCAGGAACCAATCCACATGAGAGGATGCAGGTTGGGCATAGCAACAGGATCGAAGATACACACCTGTTCCCTTGAAAAGTTTCCAACCCGTCCTCCCTCACTGAGAGTTCTCACACCTACAATGACTGCCCCTCTTGAATCCGAACTTTCTGCTGCTCGTCCGCCACCAACTATGAGCCGCATAACTCCTCCTCGAGATTCACTTTGTGAAATCTGAAGAATCAGAAGTGTTCGTTCAAGAAAACAGCCATGAGTCAATGGCGTGTTACTCTATAAGAATGGAAAAGCTGAAACAATGAAAAGATGTCTCATCCTAAGACTGGTTTATTATTTTCTTAAGCCAGTCATAGGCGGTCACATTCCATATTGTCAGGAAAATGAACGTGTTAGGAGAATATCAAGCTAAGATATCTATGATCCAACATGTCAGAATCAGATGATGAACATCAGCAAAGGTAGGATATGGTCCAGACATTATCTCGTGGTATGGAAACAAATTTTCCGTCACACCAACTGTCAGTAGTTAATTCTTCCTCAGGTACTTATCGCATTCTTCCACCATTTTGGCAAGCATATAACTCTGGTCATTGTTAGCCTTTTACTCTCACATTTATAGTAAGGCATTGAGTGAAATAACTCAATAGACTAAGATCGGCAACACTGAACTGCAGGCACAAACATATACCTTATAGTTTATCCGAATTCCATTGGAAAGCTGACACTGGGTGATCCCTGTTTCCTTATCGTGATTTTTTGTAACATTTGATTCCGGAGTCAGAGGAACAAAGGATGGCATCCGTTGTAACCTCAAACTTTGTAGTTCTGATGTAGAAATTAATTCTTTTGGCACCTCAAGCTGCAAAGTAAAGAAAAAGAGTCTTAGTAAACATTCAAGCATATCCTGCTAACCCAAAAGGAAAAATTTGAACACTCACAATGGATTCATACAAAGTAGTAACACTAATTAAAACAAAGAGACAAAGATACCTCTGGCTCAGCCTCAATAGGCTGATCTAGACCTGTTTTGATAGCAGCAACAATCTCTCCTGGTGTTATTTGAAATTCAATTTCACCAGCTTCATCACTGTGTACTTTCTTGGGTATGCATGCAACAACTGCTGCAGGATTAGGGGCGGAAGGTTTCCCAAAATCAGAGATGAACTCGAGTACCTTCGCCCCAATAGCATTGACCTAACATGCAACCATTTCACAGTGACTGTTAATAAGTTGGAGATAGATAATGAACTAGGTACAGATATTCTCACCATTCCATTAGGAACTATTACTAAGAGGACCCATTATAAAGCTGATGGAAACTTCAAAATAAGGACAAGTAATTTGGTTCTTAGTAAATAACCATTTTTGAGGAATTTTATTTCACCAAAACGGCAGACATGTTAATAATAGATTGCAGCTGTAAAGCAGCCAGGGCTGAAACATTCTGAATAGGAATTATAAGATCATGTATTAAATGAACTTCCTATGAACTCAACCAACCCCCGCCCCCCCCCCCCCAAAAAAAGAAACCTACCTCTTCTAGTGTAACTGTGCCAGCCACCGCAACTAAGCTTTCATGGCCTTGTCTCTGATCCATGACAGTGTGTCCTAGTGCATCGCTCTCCATGATGAAGTCCAAATTGTCAACTGATGAAACATTATCTATCATAGCGGCGAGCTGTTCACTATCCTTAATCAGGGCGTCCATATACCGCGTCAGTTCGCCTTTTGTCACACCAAATTCTTTCAAACGCCGAACCTGCACCAGACAAGATACACCACATAATCAGAATAACTAGGAGGAATGGGGAATATAGAAAGGCACTTTTATCATAGAAATAATGCATTTATTTTTTTCCCATGGGAGAACCATGAAAATGCATTGTTTATGGTTTAGGAACAATAAATGAAGCTCTGATCTAACCAAAAGAGAAACATAAAAGCATATGACTATTTAACGATGCTAGTCAAGAAAAGTGAGTACCTCTTGAACAGCAACTCTAATTGCACTCTGCCAGTTCTTGGGCTCCGCAGTAACAGTGAGAGTGGTCACAGTACATCCTTCCCTTCCTGAATCACTATGATCTAGTTCGACTGAGGTGAAGGGCGGATTAGAACTCTGCAAAACAAAATAAGCAATAAAAATGATAGCTGCTGAAATTTCAACATATAGAGGTCAGAATTTTGAGAAGAATAACCTTGTATCTTGTATTAATTCGGAAATGTAGAGCCGAAAGGAATATACGTTTCATCAGAACGTTGCGTAAATCGCCATATGTATGAACCTTGCTCACAGGAATCTGCCAGAAAATCATCTTGCTTAGTTAATTAAGACCACAAAAATAAGTTATTGCTGGAGTACCCAAAAGCACAGATGAAGCAAAATGTTTCTTATTGACGTTCCACCTGCCAAGTATAGGCATCAAATAAAAGCATGACAATTGTCCGATGCCAATAAAGAGATAGAACAAAAGAAACATGCCTTGCAGAACATGTTGATTGAAAAGTTCTGAAGAAGCTCATGTTGAAAAATCTGTGGAGGCTTCACATCAGCCTGATTTCCAGGAAGGGACCAATTATGCACCACAGGAGGACGAACTGCATGCCTTTCTTTCCTTGTGACCTTAGCTTGATTGAAAGAACCTGATCTATCCTGTGTTGCACTTCCAGCCAGACCAGCTGGGATCTTTGGAACAAGAAAGCTGGCCATGGCACCAAAAGCACTAGGCGTTGGTGGGACTGGAGTCTCGTTTTCACCAGTCGTTTGCCCAAACACAGCCTATATACATGGGGGACAACATTTGAGAAGCAAATATGATTCTCTAACACTGTTTATCAACGGAATTTCAAAATGCAACTGGTCACAGAAGTCTGTGAAATTGGTACTTCTCAATGAAGATACTCCATTAAGGGGAGCCCCAACAGATGGGCCTTGGTAGAAAAAAATCCATCAGAAAACACCAATCACCAAATCAAGAGAGTGATAGGACATACTTCAATCTGGGCAACAGTCTTGGAGATGTTATCAATGTCACCGACAATGTACAAAGTTGCATTGGCAGGGAAGTACCACCTCTCATGGAACTTCCTAATCTTTTCCGCATCCCATTTCTTAATCTGATCCTCTAAACCAATTGGAAACCTTTTGCTCAACTTGTTCTCTGAATGTAGATGCTGTAATAGCTGCAATCAAAAGCCAAGATGGTGTGATACAGAGAGGTTAAGAACTAAGAAGTAGGGGAAATTTCTCTCACTATCAACGATCAGTAATCAAAACAGACCTGGCAATCTACGCGGTATTCAATAGTATTCATCATTTGTAACTCCGAAAGTATGGCTCGGCGCTCCTTCTCAACCCTTGAAGCCAGGAATTTCGGGTGAAATGCAATCTGTGTACCCATTGACGTATGGAGTTTCAGATAATCCATCCGAGCAGATACACTAGTTATCTAAGACTAAAGCAACAGAAAGCTAAAATTCCATCTATCATCAACCCTACAGATATTTGTAAAGGAATCTAGTTATCAATTCACCTCATTTAATGCATCCAACACAGAAGGAAGTAGATCTTCACCAAAGTCCTGAAAAAGAAACAATTCATTAGCTTTTGTGAATATGCCAAAGGCACGAATTTGCAGGTTTAAAAAAACAGAGAACGACTAAAAAAGTTTTCTTTTCAATAAATTAACATTACGTTATTTAATTGTGTACATAAATTGTACTATGCATGCATAAACCAGAGAAATACACATACATAGTTCATTACCATGAAGTATGCACTGTTGCAACCTAAGCAACTTGTTCATAGATGAAAAACTCGAGATGTTTCACATCTGGTTATTACGGCGAAAAAATTCAACCATTGCAGATGAAAGTTTTAAATACCTTTGCAGTGGTTGGCGAATGGATGTGAAACACCGTATGGTGAAAATCCGTATATGCATTTGATCGAGCTCCTGTTCCAAGAAGCTTTTCACGTTTCTTGCTACCAAGGAATGCTACATGTTCAATCATGTGTGCTATTCCCTGTTCATCATCTTCTTCATCAATGGATCCCACATGAACTTCCATATGCGCCTCAAACCTAGTCGATAAAAACTTCACCCTTTAGGAACATTAAAATTATCTCAAAAAGAGTTTTTTAAGCAGTAAAAAGACGAGATGACTAGAAAACCAGCAAAATACTGACCTCGATGCATTTAGAAGATAAATCACAAACTTGGATAAACTAAAATGATGTTTTGCATAAATAAATAGCCGTTTTCATAAGGAATTCTTTTAACCACTATGAAATTTTTTAAAGTTGATCTATTCAACAATCCCCTCTGTTGAGAATGACGGCAGAAAAGAGCTCAAAATCTTCCTCTATTGCAGAAAAAAAAGAAACGAAAGGCTCAGTCCAATGAGGGCCATCGTCTGGTTTAATAGTTGCAGCTTAATACTAGTGTTACAGTCGACGTAGATGACAATAGATGTCAGGGCAGTATACATAGCCTCAACAATGACAGAGCCCAATTCAATCAGCCTATGATTAGCACACCAAATACCTACAAGAATATACCTGCTTGGAGGAACTTTATTGGGTAAAATTAGATATCGCAGTCCATTTCCCAATTGTCCTCGGTATAATTTTGGATGCGATGGAAGATTGGACTTTAGAAAGTTCTCCAGTCCTAACTCTGCCACCTCTCTTTCAAGATCAAAAATACCCAACTCTTGCTTCTCAAGCAGACCACCAGGTAATGCAGTACTAGTAGCATGAGGTTCTTCAGGCCCTACTGTTGCGGATGGAATATGCAGTCGCTTCACCATAATCAGAAGCAAATTACTCAGCCAAGGTAAAGGAAACATATATTCGCATAAACAGTCAACAATTGGAAGCAACAACTTTTCCATCAAAACGATGCCTAAAATATTAGCTAATCAACGTATCCCCTGTCAAAACAGAGTCCGTTTATGCACATATTTAGGCAATTCTATTGTTCCTTGGCATAACCGAACTAATGAAACACTAGAAAGAAAGCATGAGCAAGACAAGGAACAGTGAAAAAGTGATTATTACCGGTGTCCGTCTGGACAAATGGAAAGAGGACCTGTCCAGAAAAGCCCTGGGAAGATAGTCCAGATAGAGACTCCCCTTTCGTTGATTCACCGTACAGGAGATGCAGCCGCTCAGTCCTGGATAACGGGATCTCGACACTCGTCCAGGAAACCTAGAAGAATATCTGGTCCACGTATGGGACTTCTTCTTGTATAGCCTTAAACCACTGTGGTCAACATCAAACTGCCATCTTTTTTTGAAGAAAAAGAAGAGAAAAGAAAATAAATGAGAAAATGGGAGAAAGATTAAGATTCATTCTCTGCTAAACCAGGAAAAGTACATTAATCAAAAGGCAATGTGTGGACAGATTAGTGAAGTCTCCAGGGAACAATACCAAGTACTTCCACAAAAGAATCACGTCAATAACTATCCGTACACTTTCAGACAAACAGAATCAACATTTCAACAAACACTACTAGCAAATCAATCTGGATGAAAGAATCCAGTACGAAACATTGCATATTTCCTGGAGGACGAAAGACCTTAAAAATTAGGGTCGAAACAGGAACCCGTGCAATTCACAATCAAAAAAACCAAATCCACTTTCTTGATCGAACCCCCACCCCCGGTGGAACGTTATTCGCGAGTGACTTACTCAACTAACTCCAAATTCGACTCCCACCATCGAGAAACAACTTCCGAGAACTAATCCAAACCAATCCAATCACAGGTAAACGCGAACTAAACCGCTAATACCTCCTGGGAGAAGAGGCGGACAGGCAACGGCAACTAAGACGAGCCCAAGGGGCGGGGAGAGAAGCCGACTGACAGGGCCGGTCCTTGACGGAACACCGGCGGTTAGGGGACAAGGAAGGCCTGATTTGAGGGATTCCGGCAGCCACCAGCGATGCGGACGCCGCCATGTCGCCGGCGTAGGTCAGGGGTTGGCGGTCTCCGCTTTGTTAGGAGTCGGTCGGAGGGAAGGAAGGAAGCTATCGTCCGCTTCAATTGATTTTTCTATTTCATTTCATAAAATAAAGTAAAATAAAATGTTATACTGATATTATTAAAAAAGGACAAAATTATTATTCTAAATCATCAAAAATAGGGGGGTGGGGATTAGATTGGGCCACGTTATGACGACGTGCAGCAGCCTAAAAATAAAAATATCAAGGCGTCCATATGCTCAGCAGACATGTACATGTTATCGTTATTTTTTATTACCTCCGTTATTATTTCCGACTGTTGCATCCCGGAATGCTTCCTTATTGTCCGAATACCGGCGCCAAAGATTTTATCCCCTCTGCAGGCCGGAAGATTTATGGATGGTACTACATCTGCAGAATAGCAACCTATGCAGATCTCGTGAATGGGCGGGCGTGCCTTCGGGCTGGGAAGCAGCGAGCCTTGGGTTAAATTCCCAATGACGACTGAGCCTCGGAAGTATCATCGGTGGATGTAATCGCTGCTGTGTCGTCTCTTGTTCGCGAACCTGTGTCTGTTTCGCGAGTGAATGCATAGAAAAGAACAATCCTGCGACCACTTCATAAAAGAAACTAGATACATAGACGGCAATTTTATTCCTCGAAAGGACAGCCTCTATGACAGTTTCCTTGGCGTCCGTTGGCCCTTCGGCCGCCTAACATATCCAGATTGTTCCCTGTATGCTTAAACTCGTCACCCAAGCATAGATGTTCACGGAGACGCGTAGAGATTTTCTCTTCTGGTTGCAGACATCCGTGTCCAGGGTATCTGTGTTCATCGTCTCCTAGAGGCTGAGAAACAGAATCCTGCAACTGCAACGTCGAGAAATGCTTGATTTTCCTGCAGTGCTAGTTTTCGTTGCCCTCCAGTTTACCTATGGCGAGCCTAACAAGGACGCTCCAATGGCCAAGCCGGGAGGGCCTCCAGAAATGAGGCAACGTCAGCACTCCACACCCGTTGCTGGAAACCCTAACCTTCCTAATGGTTGCGTAGATATCGGTGAATGCAAGGGAGACAGACACATGTGTGCCGAAACAGAGGGAGCTGATTGCTACACCGCGGAGGGAAGTTATTACTGCCGATGCCCCCTCGGTTTCCATAACGACGTGACACATGAAACTGGTGTGTTTACGAAGGAGAGGGCGATTTTTGTAACCATCTAGAGAAAGCAGTTCTGGCAAGTATGTCTCTAGCTGCTCTTGTTGCTAAGTATATATCGGCCTTGATTGGAGGATTGACTAACTATGTTTTCTTCACTGTCGAAAGCATTGCAGCGGTGTTGAACATGGCAGCTTCATTTGGTAGTAGGATCTGGTGCGACCTGGTGCTGAGAACAAAAAGGCAAGTAAGATAGTGTTCAAGCGGAATGAAGGGCTGTTGTTGGAACAAATTGTCTCGCAGGAGACCCATATTTTCACGTCAGAGGAACTCGAAAAGGCTACAGACCACTTCTTCGAGTGCCGGATGTTAAGTAAAGGTGGGTTCGGCACCGTTTGGAATGCTGTCTGACGGGAGAATTGTGGCCATCCTGATACACGTGAAGCAGGTAAATCAGTTCATTGGCGACGTTGTGATCCTCTCCGAAACCAACCATCGGAACATCGTCAAGCTGCTCGGATGTTTGCCTCGAGACAGAAGTCCCCCTGTTGGTCTATGAGTTTATCGGCAATGGAACTCTTGCACAACGCCTCCACAAAAAGGAAGATTCTGCTCCCCATCTTCCGTGGAACATCCAGGTCCGTGTTGCTCTGGAGATCTCTGAGGTCTTGCTTATCTGCAGTCGTCAGCATCCACACCTGTATTCCACCGAGATGTGAAATCCAGTAACATCCTCTTGGATGGCGATTACAACGTGAAGATCTCTGAGTTCGGATTATCAAGGTCATTCCCAAGGAGAAAACTCACCTGAAGACGGTGCTCCAGGGGACGTTTGGGTACTTACACCCTGAGAATTCCATTCCAATCGGTACACGGGCAAGAGCGACGTGTACAGCTTCGGCGTCATCCTCGTGGAGCTGTTGACCGGAGAAGGGGCCGTCTCAAGATCAAAGATCGTAGTGGAGGAGATAAAATCGATCCCCGTTATCAGGGACGAGGCAGCCGAGGATGAGCTGCCAGAGTTCGCAAAACTGGCTAAGAAGTGCCTCAAGCTGCGGCCTCGAAGTGCTGAACAAGCTCTCATATCACCATGTTTGAGTTCATTTGGCTGCTGATTACAGTAATAATGTAATGAATGAGGAATTGGACAGATAATCTATCAACCACTGGTTCGCAGCTGGTTCTAATCGAATAAGGAATAAACGAACTAAAGAATCGGCAACTCAAGCGATAAAGAAAGCAGATCGCTTTCTCAAAGCTCCACATCGACATCGACAGTGCCTTCGTGGATTGTACTGAGTCGGATCCTGAACGACCGCATGGCCTTCCCCAGCCGTCGTGAAGGGTACTTCCTTAACTGCCGGAAGCTCTCCGAACGGCGGCTCATCATCTTGGCTTTCATCTGCACTTCATCGCAGCTCTCCGTTCCAGCTCCTGTTCTCTTCGGCTGGCTTGCGTACTCCGAAATGAAACTGGATGCCTTCCGGTTAACCCCCGCGGACAGAGAAACCCGAGTCTCTCTCCTCCTCTGCCTCCTCCCGCGTTTGCCCTCCGCCTTCTGAATAGCGAGGTTGGCCTTAACAGCCAACGCAGCCATATCCGACGCCGTCAGCCGTTGCCTCAGCCTGGACCCTGGCAAAACGAAGTAGATCTGTCCGTCCACTAGCTCCTCCTCCGGATCAAGCGTGGGTACAAATTCGTCGTACAACAACATGTCCGAACAGCAAACGAACCGTGCTGCGGCAGCAGACGAGGTAGCAGACAAACTCCCAGACCTCAGCACCTGAGCAGCCGTGACGGGGATGCAGTACTCCCGGAGGTCACCGCCGACGGTGATCACCCTACCGGTCCCGGGGCAACCGTAATCGTCGCAGACGAATTCGTAGGAGAAGCAGCCTCCCATGGTTGTTGAAGGTCGATCGCATTGGTGTGGTGAACAAGTTTCAAGAAGGGGGGTTTATATAGAAAAGAGGCGAGGAACGAACGTAAGCAGACAAACTTCAACGAGTTTCGTGTCATAATCACGACGACTTTTGTGGGAAAGACCCCGAGTGAAAAAGTAAACCGAAAATCCACAAAATTTAAATGTTTGATTTTTTGGGTTGACGGGACTCATCGAAAGGCTCGACTCGGCCATGATGATCCGGTCCATCACGTCTTCCGGAATTTTGACTGCTCTCGGGAACGACTAACGACGGGAATGCTGACGAAAGAGCGGTGACCGATCAAAGGCTGACCTTGGAGAAGGGAATGGAAGTAGTCGG
Organism: Melastoma dodecandrum; assembly: GCA_029817715.1. Classification (NCBI taxonomy): domain Eukaryota; kingdom Viridiplantae; phylum Streptophyta; class Magnoliopsida; order Myrtales; family Melastomataceae; genus Melastoma; species Melastoma dodecandrum. The sequence goes on along the minus strand of JARUPY010000397.1, from coordinate 3,211,717 downwards.
AGCGGACGAGTAGAACAGTCAATGCTGTACGGGATCACCGAGAAGATTCCTCGTAAGTAATAAGCCGGGCCGCGAGCAGTCGCTCTCGGAGATACACGTAGTCTACCGTCGATACGTGATCGTCCAGAACAGGTTTTCAGCATTGGAACACACTGTGCCGATGTGTTCTCATCCCAGAAAGCACCGTACTTGGAATAATCCCCGGTGCTGAATCTTTGTATTACTGCAGAATCCCATATAGTACCAACACTATCCATCGCCACCAAGAACAAGATTTGAAAAAAAAAATTATCAGGGGCGACGCCTAATGGCGATCCTTGTTCTTGATTTCTTCCACTAATCGGAAACTAGCCATGAACACCAAGAGGTGTCTGTATACAAGAACCTAAGATCTAACTCCCTTTATTTCAACCCGAAAGAAATCTGCCTGTTTATTATATCCTCTTCTTGCTTCCTCCTGTATAATGTATATGATCAGAAGAATGGTGCTCGCTTAGGCGTACCCTTTCTCTTTCGTGAATTCCTGTGGTCATAAGGGGAAGCATCGGCCGTGTTTTCGGCATTGGTCTCATCAACGGAGCTGGAGGAACGATCGTGGCCATCCCTTTTCTGATCAGGGGAAGGCACAACATTAGTTGGGCAACCGGAATGCTCCGTCTTCCGGACCTTTCCGGGAGTCGAGGACTCATCCGATTCAGCCCCGGCGCTCAAGTTGTCTATTTCCCCGGCCTTCGGCCTCGGGGAGAACGAGATGTTCGCATCGCCCCTCCTCATCGCATTCAACTGCAAATCAACATTGACGGACAAAGCAGTCAAGCCTCTGTTGACTACAGAATTGACTAATCATGGAGGTAAAAGGAATCCCATCGTCACCTTGCAGCCGATGGAGCAGAACCGGAAGGAGAACTCCAGGGTCTTGTGGCAAATCAGGCAGGCATTGATCACCTTCTTCGCAGGTTTGGGCTGCGGACGCTCGTTCAGGAAAACAACCTTCGCCTTATTGATGATGAAGGTCTGGATCCCCGAGATGTCGATGAACTTTTGAATCTCGCTCGCCCTCACCACCTCGTGGTATGACGACTTCCTAACCTGCGAAACAACCACCGACCAGCAATCAAGATCGAATCTTTCATGTAAACACGCAACCGAAGCACATCAATGCCGATCGAGGAGGGGTTCCCGATGGAATCAAACCAACCTGGATGACCCTGTGGCCGCTGTGGCTGACAGTCGTGCAGTAGAAGCAGAAGGGATCACCCATACAATCAATGCAAAACATCTTGCATTCATTCCTATGAGAATCAGCATGAAGCAAACAGGTCTTGAAGTAGGCAACGTGCAGGAACGCCGCCAGCCAACGGGGGCAATCATCCCCATCCTTCCCGCCGCCGGCGGTCATCCTCCCCAAAGAACTCACCTGCACACAAACACACAAAAACTTCAACAATGCCGCTTCATCGACCAACAACGGGGACCCGAAACGAGAATCACAAACAGCAACAACAACAACAAAAAGAACCCACCATGACAAAAAGAACACTGCTTTTCTTCAGCAAGGATGAGCGAAATCCGAAAGGGGGTTTGGGGCAGTGTCGGCCGGTGTGAATCTAATAATACCCAGAAAAGAAAAATCCAAGAAACCACCACGGAAACGAATCGCAGACGCCGAAAAGGAAACAAATTTTTTAGCGATGCAATTTGCAAAATAATAAAAGGAAAAATGTTCCCACTTTTTAAGGTTCCCGAACTCACGATGACAGGACAACGACAGAAGGCGTTACTAGGGTGAGGTGGGGTTTCGCATGTTTTCGTATGAAACCAATCCGATGACTGTCGTTGGCCGAAAAGAAAACGTGATCCCACCCCACCGCACACTCGTGTTCTAAGTTTTGAGCGGGGCGGTGTGGGAATCGCACGGTCGGGGTTGGTGGAAGCTGACGTGGAGTGGTATCTGACCGTCGGATTCGCGGGTGGAGGTTCTTTTATGAAGAGGAAGCCGCCGTCCGGGTTGATCTTTATTTATTTTTTTCTTTTCTTGTCTTTTCCGGAACCAAAAAAAAACCCTAGGATTGACTAATAACGAGTGGAAATTAATCGAATTTAAGCAAATGACCTGCTTGTCCCCGACAAGTCAAAAATGTTATTTTTTAGAAAACAAAAGGATTAGTGCAACGCTTTTGGAGTTATCAAGGCCCAATTATACCCACGAGCAACATGAAGAGAGGCCCAATTCTGGGCCCGTTTATTTAAGCCCATTGAGTAATGATAAGACATTCATAGACCAGAAAGAAAAAAACACAGAGAGACAGACGACTACTGACGGCTTAGAAGAACAAGTAGGAAGTAATACCAAGAACATAGTTTTGTACGGAAATACAGTTAATTTTTAAAAAAATGTGTGAAATACGGTCACAGTTTCGTAAAATACGGTTTTATCGTCGATGCGGCGCGTTCTGAAAACGCGCCCCTCGGATTACAAAGATGGCGCGGTCCGAAAACGCGCCCTCCGTGTGCCCGAGTGAGGGGCGGGTTACCAAAACCCGCCCCTTACGCATCACCGTTTCCTGGGTCAATAAGGGAAAAAAATGCTAAGTGAACAAGGGGCGCGGTTTCAAAACGCGCCGCTTGAACAGCCAGCCCTCCCCGCTTCCCCCCTTGTCCCCCCGTCCCCCCCCCTCAACCTGCGGCCGCTCCCCCCGTCCCCCCAGTAGGGTGTTAATGAGTCGGGCCGGCTTGCGAACTATTCGGCCCGGCTCGACTAAAAGTTCGAGTCCGGCTCGATAATATTCAAGCTTTTGCAATCTCGGACCCGGGCTCGGGTCTTATTCTTTAAAAATCAAGCCGGGCTCGGGCTCATTCATTAGCCCGACAAACAGTTTGGCCCGGCCTGACAACAATTATAATGAATAATTAATTATAATAAATATCAATTTTTTTAAAAATCTGAAACTTTCCTTGGCTTAATTCTCCATCCTGTTTGCCTTTTCATCTTCTTCATATCCTGTAGAAGCCGTGAGACCACCAGGAGGTTTTTTACATCGATCGATAGCATAATACTGTCCAGGTATTCGTTGTTCTTTTTCCCTTATGGGTGATTCTTAATTGTTTATTCGATTGATTATTTCAATCGCTGATTTCTTTAAACACACATGTTAAAGATATTTCTTTAAACACTTATTTCTTCAATGTCGGGGCGAGGAATATTTCTGAATGTTATGATTTTTTATTTTTGTTCAATGTTAAAACTTAAACGGGCTCAGACTCGGACTCGGTCTGAAAATTTTTAAACAGGCTAAAGCCTGAGCTTGACTATATAAAGCCCGATCAAGCTCGAGCTCAGGCTCCAGCCTGATAAAGTTTTACTCGGGCCAAACTCGGGTAGGGGGTGTCTGAGCCCGGCCCGACTCATTGGGCGGGTTTCCAAAACCCGCCCCTCCTGGGGACACCAAAGGGGCGGGTCACTCCCCCCCCGGTCCCCCCATGGGCGGGTTTTGGAAACTCGCTCCCCGTCTGGCAATACAACATTCCTATGAATAACTTTAGAAACCCCGTTTCAACAAACATAAATAATTCATAGGTAACAACCATACATCCAACACCAAACTTCGAAACAACGTAACACCCAACATTCAATAACAAAGCCAATGTCTATACATAACGTCCAACATCTAACGTACAAAGTCAAACGTCCAAATTTCATATCAGTAATGTCCCCTACGCCTCGTAGATTTCCTCCTAACATAAGCCCTCACGACGGGGACTTCTGGAACTTCAGGCTGCTCCGATGGAACATCCGGGTACAGTTGTGTAATTTGAGAAGTTCCTTCTCCTTGTTGCAAATGGTCGTACCTGAAGAAGTTATATTAGTTAAGTTACGAAAGTTTAAATGAATCTTAAATCGAAGGACTTACCCGAATTCTCTTGGGCCTTTAATCGGAGCCTCCGGTGTAGAACTGGACCCAACCTCGTAGTAAGGAGTGCCGTAATCGCCATAAACATGAGAAACTTGCGAGATAAGCATCCCTTCTCGCACTTCATGGCCCTCCTCGTCAAATACGGGGTCGTCGTATGTCCGTGGCTCCTCCTCATGTTCATGATCCTCTTCCGCAACGTCCATATGATGAGGATGATCCTCCTCCATTGATTTTCCTCCTCCATATGTTGTCCACCTTGTGGGATGAACTCGTATGCAGGTTGATCTTCCAACCCGCCGGTACGACCATATAATCTCATCGGTGCATACTCCCGCATCATTTCCATGGACTCCGCGGCAAGAGTAACCAGTTCCGGCTAGTCAGACCGAAGCTTTATCTTTCGGAAGTTCTTCATCTACATCAGAAGTATAGGTTAAAATTGAACAATGAATAAGAAAATGTTATGAGATACTCATACTCATTAAGGACTTGCCAATGTGCCTAGCATGGAGCCTGTGTGCGAGATGTGCTGCCTGGTGTGCTTTGCATACCATTTTGAATATCTAACGGGAGACTCCCAAAACAGCGGCACGACCACGTTGAGACGATATTCCCACTAGTCCACAAACACTCGGTGGATCTCTCTCCAGTTGTTCATCATCTTCCCGCGTAAATCTATCTTGTGGAGTGCCTTGCTTGTGTCACAATCTTGCGGCACCAGTTGATGATCGCCAAACTGACGAATCACTCTATCCGGGTACTGCCACTCCACGATGTAGAAGCAAATTAACGGAAGTCTTGCACGCCAGAAAGCCTCACCAGATCGGCAGTAATCAGGAAGCATGGCTACCAACTCATCCGGGTAAGGATGCCAAATAATCTGCATATATCAATGTGAATGTGTGAGAAGAGTTCGATATAATCAAATGAATTTGTTAGCTATAATAGTTTACTTGATCCATGCTCTGCCTATCGAATGCCTCTCTGTAGGAGGAAAGAACATGGGTGGACACCGTGCGTACATCCTTCGCAACGGCCCATCTATGGCTCAAAGGCATATCTTCCACAAAGGGGCTACGAAGTCTCAGAGGTGCTACACGAGGGAATCTATCCCATGCCCAAATCTGTAGCAGTATCAATGAACCTTCTATCTGAGATGTCTTATGGTGAGCCGCCTTACACAAGCTCTTGTAAAGCCACGCTAGGCATGCACTTCCCCAACTATAATTTCCAGCCCTCTCAAAGTCAGCTAGCAAAGGCCACCAGAATACATGCACTAAACTATCTGACTTCGTCGTGAACAACATCCCACCAATTGGCTGCAGAATATATGCCCTAGTATGCATCTGCACTAACTCCTCAGGGGTATCTATAGGGATCTCACCAAAATTCGCAGCCAGCCAGCTCAGTCTAATATGACCAGACCTGATGTTGTCACCCCTAGGTATCCGGCCCAATAACTCTAAGCACACCGCCTCATTAGATACGGATGTATCTGCTATCACAGCATCACCATCTACGGGCAAACCTAGATGAATTGCCACATCCTGAAGGGTGATAGTCATCTCACCGTGGACCATATGGAAGGTGTGCGTCTCCGGCCTCCAGCGTTCCGTCAATGCTGTGATGAGGGCCCAGTCCAATGATATGAACGGAAGTTTAGCCACTCCATAGAATCCTACTTGACGGAGGTATACGTCCATCCTAGGATCGGTGGCACCTCCCTTCAGTTATTTCTCAACCCGACCGGCAATTGAGAACGTTATTCTGTAGATAAGACACGAGTTAGTAAAAAAGATACGAATACATGAAACATATAAGATGCCACGAAGGTAGAATACACGAATTCACATACCACGCTATATCCGGCTTCCCATACAGCCGTCGATCGATGCTCTGCTTGAGCATCAAGAACACTTGTCTTTCTTGGTCCTGGACTCATTTTCCTGTTACAAAATATATCAACAACGGTTAATAACAAGAACAACTTAAGCATAAAATCAGAAATCAGAACTTATTCAATTTAAATATTGAAACAACACTTACAAAGATTCCTATTAGGACAACTACTCGGTTATGACCTTTCTTTCTACATAACCCACAACTAGTTTTTCGAGTTTTCTCCTTGATGTCCATTTCATTATGTATACGGGATGACCGTGGACGCCCTTTTGGTCTGACTCTTGTAGGATCGGGATTTACTCTCGGGAAAGGATATTCCGGCCAATCATCTTTGCAGTCAAAAGAATGCCATTTCGAAGCATACACGGCCTTCTGACACTCGAATGAGTAGAAATGACTAATCACAGCGGTATGATCTACATGCATGTGTGCATAACATGCCAAAGCGTGCGAACACGGAATGCGATAGATTTGCCACTTCTTGCAGCTGCATTTCCGCGCTTGAAGAAACACATACTTGAGTCGATGTTTTCCTCTAGTTTTCACGTCAAATCTACCCTCCTGTCGATCGAGAAGCACTACTTCATACCGTTTGGCCTTCTCCATACATTTAAACAACCGATTTGTACAAACACTTGTAAAACTTTCGCCAATTCTCAACGCGGAGTAAGCGTCATCCCTTCTGGCTATCCAGTATGACACGCAATTATACCAAATTTTTCGAACAAAAGCCGAAACAGGAAGATTTCTGGCACCTCTTATAACGGCGTTGTAACTCTCGCTCAAATTCGTAGTCATAAGACCATATCTATAAAAGCCATCCCGACTCAAACACCACTGCTCTTCATTCATCTCGGCGAAAAACTCACCAGCTTCTGGCATTGATTCAAACAAGCTTCTCATAATGTTTTTATGCTTCACAATCATCGATTTCCTCGCTGTGGCTATCATCTTCCTTTTACAAGCAACATTTTTATATCTAGTATTGAAATTGCTTGCAACATGTCTAAGACAGAATCGCCAATGCACAAATGGCGAGTTCCAGCCCACCTGCGGATCATTCACAGCCGCCTGAATGCCTGCATGTCTGTCGGAAATCAAGCATACTCCTCCCGTCCTATCACCAACGACATATCCCTTAAGACATCTCAAGAACCAACTCCAAGAATCATAGCTTTCCTCATCAACCAGTTCAAATGCAAGCGGTACAATATGGTTATCCCCATCCCTAGCACAAGCAATTAAGAGTTTATGCCTATATTTACCATATAAAAATGTGCCATCTATACTCATAACTGGCCGACAATGAGTAAATGCCTGAATACACTGTCCAAACGCCCAAAAAAGTCTCTGAAACTGTTATACTTCCACATCGCCAAGATTATAAGTTGCACCCCAATCAACAATTGTTACGGGGTTGGCAATTCTGATTGCATTCATTAGATGCGGCAACTCGTTATAAGATTCATCCCATTTGTCATATTCAACTTCAATTGCCTTCCTCTTTGCATCCCATACTCGTCTCCGAGTTACTTCTTACCCAAATCTCTCCTTTATTACATTCTGTAGGAATGACACTTTCACTTCAGGAGATTCTCTAACAAAAGTACGGAAGTAGGGAACCATAAAGTTACAGTCAAGTCGATCATGATCTTGGGAAAGCACTGCATTTAAACATGTATGCGCCTCACCAACGATGGTTATTTCAAATTCATCATCACAAGCACGTTGAATCGCACGTAATCTCCACTTGCAACCAGAACCAACCTCAGAACAAAACACAGACCATGTCGTCTTATCTGACTCCACAATTTCGTAGTTATAATGGTTCTTAATATGGAACATATTAACCGTATGAATGAGCTGGTTCTTATGCTTGAAACGCATCCCTTTACGAAATTCAACCACAGCATCTGGATCGTCCGTCATCCTACTTCCTCATCATCCTCGAAAATGACCTTCCCAGTATCGCCACTGTCTAGATAGAATGGTAGAGGTTTTTCCAACCGTTTCCTCTTAGAGGGACCAGCCTCATTAACCCCCACATTGTTATCATCGTTCCCTAAATCAACACCGTTAAACATTTCATCATCAGTATCTGCCTCATCGGAATTCACTATTGAATCAACGATATGATTCTCATATCGCCGATAAATAGTTTCGTTTAAAGCTGCTTCATCGCCCACATCACGTTCTAAATCTTCAAACGGATCACCCTCTTCATAATCGTCTCCGTAATCATTACCACCGTCATCATCCATATCACCATCCTCCTCATTCCCCACATTACCACCATATCCGCTACACCCTTCATTCACCGGTACAAATCGACGAAAATTTCTACTAACTTCGAAATTTTCCATTCTCTCTTGCACAACATTTAACCCCTCATCCACATTCACTCCTACGGCTTGCATGTTACTACCGTGCTTACTTCTTGAATTCGTCGGCCTCCCTTCATTGCTAGAATTCCCAGAAACTGATATCACATATACTTCTTGAATGCGGTCACCATTTGACATCGCAAACTCACACAACAACCTAACATCTTCATCATCACCAATCGGTACTAGCACAAAATTTATGCCGGAAGGACCATACGAAGGAACAGGATATCTATGACATATTTCCAGCCTACTTCCTTCGCTTAATCTCATTGCATTAGCAATGACCCTTTCGAATTGGACATAGTCCACATCAGCAGGTATCCTTATACGTTTCACTGGACCCCTATTATAACCTACTCCTTGACTACCATGAATAACTTTTCCATTACCATACAATAACAAATGAACTTGCGCCATTCAAACGTAAGGGAAAACTTACGTGAATTAGCTCCCTTCTCGAACTTAATAATACCTACAACAATTCACACAACGTATAATTAATCATCATAATTGTAATACCAAACAACAATTTATAAATTTATATGCTAAATAATCAAATCAATTTATAAATTTATATACTAAATAATCAATCCTAAATTTCTAACCAAATGTTCTAACATAAAAATCTAGCCTAAATTTTAAAACTAAATTTCTTTTCTAACCTAAAATATCTAACTTAAATAATTCAACTACGAATGATAATCGAATGTCGGACGAGCGGAGATCGGAGGTCGAACGTCGGAGGTCGGACGGGCGGATGAGGGGAGGACGGCGGACGAGGGGAGGACGGGGGACGGCACGAACAGGGGTCGGAGGCGGTGAGGATGGAGCACGGGGCCCCTTATTATTTTAATGGGGGGGCGGGTTTTGGAAACCCGCCTCTTATTGTTTTATTGGAGGCCCCCCGTGTGACGCACAATCCCCTTTGAAAAAACCTGCCTCTGGAGGGAGGCATGGGGGACTGCCCAAAGGTTGGGGGGACAGGGGGGACCGAGGGGGGACGGGGGACTGTCTTAACTGCTGAAGGGGGGACGGAGGGGGATAGGGGGGTCTGCTCGTTGAAGGGGCGCGTTTTGAAACCGCGCCCTTTGTACACTTAGCATTTTTTTCCCTTATTGACCCAGAAAACGGTGCTGCGTAAGGGGCGGATTTTGGCGGCTAAAACCCGCCCTCACTCGGGCATACGGAGGGCGCGTTTTCAGATCGCGCCCCATCAACGGTAAAACCGTATTTCACAAATTTTTTTTAAAACTAACCGTATTTCCGTACAAAACTCACCAAGAACAACCCATTTAATGTTTAAATAAAAGAAACCAATCAATAGTGGCTGTTCAAATCTCAGATAAGAGGAGTTAAATAGCTCAAAGTAGAGAGAAAGAAGTAGGAAACACTCTCACCAATCTCTCCTATTACTACCACCAAAGTAGAAGCAGGCCCCAACCCAATAGAAAACTAGGCAAAAAGAAAGAATCGTTCCCCGGCTTGATCACCTTTTTATGTCCATGTATGGATAGAGAGGATGGGAGATATCAACCTCTCATTGGCGCCCGTACCTCTCTCCAGGGAGTTTTAGGAGTAACATGTAATGGTTGTATATATATGTCAGTGTGCGTGTTTGTGTTTTGGAGAGGCTACCTGCCCTTGTGAGCTCGTGGATATCAGAAGAGGGTCCGAGCATTTCCCGCCAGGAACAACGCCAAAACCAGAAGGGCCACCGCCAAGACCCACATCCAAGGTTGCATCTTCCTCTTGCCCCTGTTGCGGAGAGGAGCGGGGATGGGATCGATCTTCGTTTGCTTGGTAAAATGCGACGCTTTCGCTGGTCTCCTTGTTGGCGCTGCCTTTTCCCTGATCTCGACCTCTGCAGGAGTGGCTTCGACGGGGACTTCCGGGGGAACCGGAGATTGTCCTTCCGGGACATCGTCCGACAATGCGTTTCCGCCGCCCAATCTCCTCCTTTCCTTCTTCCTTGCCCTCTTTTCCCTCTCCTACACATTGCAAAACACGAAACGACTTATAATTGATTTCAAAGCCAGGCACTAGGAAATTATTATATCAAAGGATGAAATGAAAAGGGCGCACCTTCTCTTTCTGTTCGGCTTCCTTCTGCGCTTTTTGTGCGGCCCTGGCCGATGCCCTCTCGGCGTTCCGTCTCTTGCGCTCCAAGGCTTCTTTCTCCTTGACTTTCTCCTCCTGACGTCTCTGCTCTAACAACTTCTCAGCCTCTTCCTTCCTCCTAAGTTCCTCGGCCTTTCTTGCCTGCTCTTGCTCCTCCTCAGTTACCTCCGGCTCCTTTGCTTTCTCAGGGATCTCGTCTCTATCCAAACTAGCCAAAACCGTTTCAATCTCTTGGGGGGCTTTTATGGTGTTCTTAGCTTTGGGTTGATGTTTCTTCTTGTCGGCATCCTTTCTCAACGCCTTATCAGCAGAAGATTCAACTTCGACAGCCTGCACGATGGTTTCCGGTTTTAGGGTGGGAAGCGGGGGGAAAGACTTCTCCTGGGCTTGTCTCTTATTTATGATTGGAGGTATGCTGGGTGCTTCCTCATTGGGTCCAAGCGAACGACCGTCGGTCGTCCCTAGCCTCCTTAACGTTCTTCGTGCATTTGACTTGATGTATTCTTCCCTAAACTCGCTGCTTTTGTTCCATGCCTCCATAAAAGTCTCAACCTAAAGATGAGAATATAAGCCAATGACAAGGATATGGGTCACTAGGCTCGTGCCAAGGATGCAAAAGGATTTCTCACCTGTTGAATACAAAACTGGGACACAGACTCTCGGTCCCCCTTCAATGCCAAATCCGTGGCCATCTTCATATCGTCCCTGTACTTCCAAAACGGTTTGTTCTGCCAGTACACAAGAAATTCATGTTAATGTTGTTTCCTAAAGTAACTGCCCCTGGGCTCTTTCCCAATGGGAAGTTACCAGATCCTTCGACACTTGTCCTAGGATTACCATTTTTAAAGTGGTTTGATGAAGTCCCAAAGCCAAATTATTGTAATCAAGATGACTAACCTTCTCATATAATTCTTTCTTCAAACTATGGAGCTGCATGTATGCGTCTTGTCTGATTTCATCTGCCTCTTTAAAACGAGTTTGCAGTTCACGCAGCTTCTCACCGTCGTCATAATATATCTTCTTAGTTGCCTTTGTGATTGCTTCAGCTTTCATACAATTTTCTCTGAGAGAGTCTGCGTCCTTTTTCAGCACCTGCACGACGATGAACCTCAGCGGAAGAGTAGCACTCGATGTCACCCCAGTCATAAAACACCCAAGAAAACAAAACTCTCATATGGTTCGTCGAGTCTTGCAAACCAGCAATGACAACCACCTTTGAAAACACGCAAAGGGACAAAGGGAATAAAGGACATACCTTTAGGCGTTCCTCAGTTTCCTCCCTCTTGTTCAAGGCTGCCTTCAGTTCATCTCCACCCCCAATACTAGAAGACATCTGTCCTCGCAGTTGCTTCAACTTCCTAATTTTGTTGACCAATTCTCTCTCTTCCTTCAAAGGTAAGGTTTCATGTTGTATGCTGTGTTCCATGCCGCATATCTACCAAGGAGCATCAGGAAAACAAACGTCACACACAAAATTCAATGTTCTATCAATGAAAGGGCATGGATGAGACACAATCATCACCTCTGCCTCAATTTCACCAAGAGACATTGCATTCTTCACTTTGTTGATCTCATTTTGGACCAAGTCTACATCCTGCCTCTTAGATTTCAACAACCCACGCGCAGCTTTCTCTTCCAATACTGCAGCTCCAAATTTTTCACTGCTCTCCTTGTAGATGCTCTAAGAAATTAAAGGACAGCAAATAAGACAGGGCATTTTATTGACTGAGGTTAGAACGGAATATAACTCTGGGGGAGGACATACCTTTTTGCTATGCATTTCGGCTTTAATAGCGTCACGAATCTTGGTTTTTTCGTCAACTTGTAGCTGAGTGTCACTTATCTTGGATTTTAGAAGATGATCTTCGAACCTGGGAGTCGTTATCAGATAATTAAAGACTTTCTTCTCAACTTCGGAGGACCGTGTTTGCTCTTTAGGAGAAGCAACTAACGGAACATCAGCCACTACCACATCACTCCGAGGATTAACATCAACAACCTCGGCCTGACGAGATGATTGATCAATATCCTGACCAGGAACATTGTGCTGATCCACTTTCTTTTGGGAAAGAACTTCAGATGGAATGCCGAATAACTCACTTTGGTCAAATGAACCAAAACATATCACTGCCTCTGCACTGGCATTACCAGCCAAGGCACTCGAGGATACATCCACAGCAGTTCTGGTCTCCATTGTCACCTCACTTGGATCAGAATCAATGACCTTATTTTTTATATCTTCTTCTTCCTTTTCAATTTCCGTAGGCGAGGGCTCTCCCTTGGCATCCAGGGAAGAGGATCCCACAGAATCCCTTCCCTCATCTAACTCTGGGTCCTTCTCATCAGAAGCAACCAAGCATTCAACGGGTACAATGTCGCCATCATCCTTGTTCTCATCGGTACACGTAACCGCCAATACTGTAACAGCACATTCGGGTTCAGTAACAGCTGGGCTTGCATCACTGTGATGGCCCTCAACAGGAAGGTCAGATTCAGCAGTGCCTGCCTCTTCTGTTGATAAGTTCTCCAGCATGGTATTCATTTTTTTTACAGAAACATCCCCGGCTTCCACCACCTCGATTTTTTCATCTACCTCCTCGACCTTGTCATCAGCACTCGGAGCCTCAATGTCCGCCTCGGCCACTTTATGAGGCTCCACATAAGACAAGCTACATAAATCCAATTCATTTGTATGATCTGGCTGTGAATGTACGGCAGACTCTATTTGCTTGGTAGCCACTTTCAAGTCAGTATCTGTCTGTTCGGCTTTATGAATCCCATCGCCAGATTTCTTAACATTATATATCTTGCCATTAGCTGATTCCACCACTATAGAGCCTCCCTTTTGACTTACCCCCTCTTGCATGGCTGGCTCAGTATGATCTGGCTGAGATTGTATTGCAGGCTCTATTTGCTCGGAAGCCACGCCAGTATCTGTCTGTTCGGCATTAGGAATCTCAGGTTTCTCAACATTATAGATCTTGTCATCGGCTGATTCCACCACTATAGAGCCTCCCATTTGACTTAGCCCCGCTTGCATGAGTGGCTCAGTATGATCTGACTGAGATTGTATGGCAGACTCTATTTGCTCAGCAGCCACTGTCAACCCAGAATCTGTGTGTTTGGCTTTATGAATCACATCATCAGATTCCTCAACATTGTAATTCTTCGAATCAGCTGATTCCACCACTGTAGAGCCTCCCGTTTGACTTAGCCCCTCTTGCATGACTGGCTCGGTATGAACTGGCTTAGATTGTATGGGAGACTCTACTTGCTCGGCAGCCACTGTCGAACCAGTATCTGTCTGATCGGCTTTATGAATCTCATCATCAGATTTCTCAGCATTGTAAATCTTGGCATCAGCTGGTTCCACCACGATGGAGCCTCCCGTTTGACTTAGCCCCTCTAGCATGACTGGCTCAGTCTGATCGACGAACTGCTCCTTAATCGTGCCTTTGGTATCAGCAGCAGGATGTGATTCAACACCTCCAGACAATCCCTCCACATAATCGGATTCACTGACCACACCTATCAACCCATCAACAGATTCCGTAGCATCCACCCTCCCGTTTTGGTGCTCGACCACAACGTCTTCTACTTTGCTATCCTGTGATCCACTCAGTGACTCTTCCCTAGCAAAACCATTGCTCAAGGAATGATCCTCAGCGCCGCGATTGATATCATCTTTGCGATCAACAACGTCAGCCTCCTTAACATCCTCTAATTTCTCATCGCAGCCATTAGCTTCCGGAACTTCAACCTCAATTACCTCAACTACCCCACCAGCACCACAATCTCCATTTTCAAGCACTCCATTCTTTCTATGCTCCTCGGCATCACTCCCAGGTACTACCACTGCACCCCCCTTACCTTTAAAGACATCGCCCTCATTTTCCAGAACATGCCCATTGGCACCAGAGAATCCATTCTCTAGAGCCCCATTCTCCCGCCTCTTAACCACCGCGTCCTCGCCGACGCAATTCCCAGTCCGATCGTCACCCTCTGCCCTCCCGTTCTCGACAGTCTCCTTCCGATCTGCACCGACCCCCTTCATGGCAATGCAAACAGCGTCCACCACAGGACTCCCCACAGAAGAGCCTAGATCCACGTGCCCCTTGACAGTGACGGCACCACCCATCCCGAAATCCTCGCCGATTTTCCCGTTCAAGAGTGGGGCATCATTGTGCACGCCGATCTCCCCGTTCATTATCACGCCACCGATACTCCCACCCAAAATCACGTTAACCGCCTATTTGAAAAAAAAAAAGACCCAAAAAGAAAAAACTCAAAACTTGAAACAGAAAAACAGGACCCAAAACAGAATCGTAACAAACCCAGGAAAAATAAACGGAGAAAAAGGCGCGACCCGCCGGCAAAAAAATAAAGTCGGGGAGACAATGCCGAGGGGAGGGGGGGCGATCTCTTCGGGAGGGAGACTTACCGGCGGAGGGGGGGGGAGGGGACGAGGCGACGCGCCCTAGAAAGAGCCGACGGAATGTCTGTGTGGGAATCGGAGCGAGGGATTGATTTTGATGAGGATGAGATCGCGGAAACGGAGTGAGACGCTCTCTTTGTGGTTTTGGGGGAGGGGGGACAAAACAGCTGTCAGGGACGAGGTAGAGAGAGACGGAGTGATAGCTACAAATTACTGTTTACTTATATATAAAGTTTACGTATAATCTGATAGATTTGTCCCATGATTTGGATGGGGACAAAAATCTCTCTACCTACAAAAACTCAATCTTAAAAATAATTTTTTTTTATTCTTGATTAATGAAGCCGATGTTAATCTTATGTTAAGTTACTCAATTGTGAAGATAAAAATAAAAATACTGGTTTCCTTAAAAAGGGATGAATATATTTTATTAGGTTCGGGACGTCTACGGATAAGGACAATAATAGTTTCTTATTTACAGTTTGGCGTTTCTATAATAAATAAATAAAGTGATCGAATAAGATCTTTATATTTCCTTAATTAGTGTTAGTATTTAATAATGTAATGATTTTAGATTTGACGTCGTCGTGACATTAGAGGCGGGATTATTATTCGGTTAGGCTCCGTGTAAATATTTTTTTTTTATCGAGGAGGAGGAGGACTGAAAACATTTTTCGTCCAAAACAAGCGGAGTGATCGGATGCAACCGAGGGAAAGGACGGGGGTCGATGTCGATGTCGATGTCCACATCAGCGTCTACGTCCCCCCCCCCCCCCCAACAACTTTCTCTCGTTCACATCTAATCGGATGTTTCCCTAACCACCCCCCCCAAAAAGTAATGATCCGCATTGTTGACCAATGAAGCTAGAAAATCCTTTTTCTAATAATTAATCGACCTTTCGCGTTATTCCTTAACCCCATTCAGATATTATTTAATAAATTTTAAAAATTATTATCTAATTTTTTAAAAAAATAGGGTTTGGGTATTAGTGTATAATGTAAACTAATGAGACCGAGTTAACGAACATCCCACCCCTACCCTACACTCCTCCCTAAGCCAAATAATAACCGAGTTTAAAACAGCAAAAAGGGATGAGTTATATTGATTGTTCTCTCACCCCTATCAGTTTATGAGAGTTTGAGACGGACCACGTGTAACTTTGTGACATGCGAGTGCAGAGTGGGGTGGAAAGAGTCTAGAACCTCCTCCTCCACCTCCTACTACTATAGAAAAGTACAAGCAGGGATGCTCGAAAGGAAAAGGTCAACTTGTGTGTATTCGGCATGTACTATTTTTATTTTAGTCTTTATATTGGTGGGTGGGGGAGAAAAGTAACCCCATAAAGATAGATATTCCCAAAAAACAAAAACAAAGGAGAACATGAGGACAAAGGAGCATCATCCCCGGTCTTACTCTATTACGAGCTGGGCCTTTTATCTTTGTTTCTTTACATAGTTCGCCCCGAGTATTTTGTCTTTTCAAAATTGTTGATGTTATTTACAAATTCCCACTCTTTTATTATTAAATAATATCTTGAAATTTTATACCTTAAATACAGGAATTGGAAGAATAATTCAGGCTTTTTTTTTAAATAAAAATCACGCGCCTAAAATAACTAAAACCCGCCATTTAATTTTTTTTCTTTTGTTTGTAAATCATGACGTCAGATAATGCATAATCAATCCGTCATTCGAAAGTTCACATCGGTTGGCACCTTTTTTTTCTTTTTTTTTTAATTTGTCTGAGTGGAGGAAATGGACATATCCGGTGCTCATTCTCACAACATCCGAATGTTTCCCTTTCAAAAGAAATAAATAAAATTGTATTTCTTTTGAAATTTATCTCCTTGGTTTTTTTTTTTCCCCAAAGTTACTTTTCTTTCTTGTTCAAGTGGCTCATCCGGAACGAGCATCAAATTCGTATTTTCTTGATTAATGTCAATAGCTCGATAATTTTTA
Organism: Melastoma dodecandrum; assembly: GCA_029817715.1. Taxonomy (NCBI): domain Eukaryota; kingdom Viridiplantae; phylum Streptophyta; class Magnoliopsida; order Myrtales; family Melastomataceae; genus Melastoma; species Melastoma dodecandrum. The sequence goes on along the minus strand of JARUPY010000397.1, from coordinate 3,195,002 downwards.
ATATCAAATTTTCAAATTTCTTAAAATGAATTAAGATCAACGCATGAATCAGGAATCAAACTCACGTGGTTACTGTATACAATTAATTCAACCGAGGTCCAAATGGATGTTGGAAGTAACACGAACGGTGGCCCATGGACCGACTTAAATTTTTTATTGATTTTGGATTGAAATTTTGGTGATTGGTAGCGGCTTAAAAGAATTTGGCCCATTTTAATTACGTATACAACGACAGCAGGGGGGAATATCTCATCTTAGAACAACAATCGCCATTTAATCTCTCAGACCTCCTTAGCCTCGACCCACCGCGTCCCCTTGTACTCGACCTCCACCGCACGGTGGGAAGGAGGAAAGGTTAGGAAAACGTTTGCACGGACAGAACGGAATGATGTTATGGATTTCCTATTTTGATTGCAGATCAAATTAGGTAGGCGTAAGAGGGAGACCACCACCAAATTTTCTAGAGTTGATCCAAGAGACACCAAAAAGTCTCAATCGTGTGAATTCAGAGGGGCATCGCTGTCGGCGAGTTACATGAAATATGTGTGATTTGTGTGTGGTATAATAAACGAATCTGTTGTTAATCTGTGTGTGGTATAATCAGTTTTGATTAATTCTAACCACTCTTGATTCCTTAAGGTATACTTAGAGCACGATCAAAGAATTTTGACTCAGAGAGATGTGAGAGAAAATTCTCTATTCAAATCGCCTCCTCAAATGAGGTAGAGGGTTGTGAAATATATACATAAAGAAGCTGGTGCCTATGCACTGTTTGCCAGCTCAAAAGTAAAAAGAATCTACTTTATCAACCCTTCTTTCATCACGTTTCCTTTGGAGTTGACATTATCTTCTCCTTTAGGACCCGTCATTCCCTTCTGGGAATTTTTCTCTGCCTTCCCTTTGGAATTGGTTATTACCTTTTCATTAGGTTCAGTCATTCCCCTCTGGGAATCAATTTTCGTTTTTCCTTTAAAGTTAGCCAAAGCTTTCTCCTTTGGATTAACCATCTCCTTTTGGAGATCTGTTTCCGCTTTTCTCTTGGAGTTGATGACTACCTTCTCTTTGAGATTAGAAATTCCCTTCTGGGAATCCGCAGTTTTCAGCTTATTTGGACATTCAAATGATCTATGTCCAGGTCGCTTACACTGCCAGCAAAGAGCTGATTTCATTCCAGAATTGGAACCAGCATCACTATGCTCACTCTCTTTCTTATTAGGACATACCTTCTTGGAGTGTCCCTCTTGCTTGCATCCCCAGCAGATCTTCCTCTTCGCGGCTGGATCCATCTGCAAGTTCTCTAGAGAGAGAGTCAGCTATTATGTTCTTGTCTAAAGAAATGTATTCGACATCGAATTTATAATAGCTAAACCATTCCTGCAAACTCAAAAGTCTAGTTTGCCTAGCCTCCTTGAGGTTCAGACTCATAAACCTTTTTACATAGGTCGAGTCAGAGTGCACTAAGAATTTCTTAGGTGCCAAAAAGATGTAAAAGGTTTTATTCTATTTTTTAAAGCCAATACTTCTTTTTCGTGTATCGGGTATCGGAGTTCATACCCCTTAAAACTACTCGACCAATACTTACAAACGGGTTCACGCTTTCTTCCCTTAATTTTTAGGACAGCCCCCCAGAACTCGTTAGAAGCATCAATTTCCAGGACTAACTCATCTTTATCAGATGGTAAAGAGAGTTGAGGTAAATTTTTAACCTTTCTCTTAATCCTCTGAATAGCATGTGTATCCTCATCTTCCCATAACCAAGGATTCACAGAAGATGTCTTCTTTGAAATCTTCCATAAATCTTGGGAAAGATCTTTCACAAACTTTCTACCATAGTTAACAAATCCACAAAATCTTTGGACTTGTTTTCTATCTTCGAGTTTGTCAGGAAAATGAACAATTTTCTCGGCAATATGACTTTGTAATTTAATTTTTCCTTGTTCAATTTTCATGCCTAGAAAATTAACTGATTCCTTAAACCATTCTTTCTGATAGAATCATGCCCTCCTGTCAGAAGACATCGGTCACCTTATCAAAGTGCCTCATGTGGTCGTCTTCAGTCTGACTATAGACTAACACATCGTCTATGTAAACCGTACAAAATTTGCAGACCTGCTTGAAAGCATTATCCATTTTGCTCTGAAAGACGCTTGGAGCATTCTTCAGGCCGAATGGCATCACCAGCCATTCAAACATTTCTTGCGGAGCATTGAAGGCAGTTAGAGGAACCGAATCTTCTTCCATCTTGACTTGCCAGTAACCACTCTTCAAGCCAAATTTAGAGAAGAATTTTGGTTAGCTCAAACTAACTCTATCAATTAGGTCTCCAGCCGTAGGAATCTTATAACCATCGTCTTTGCTAGCTTTGTTAAGCTGACGATAATCTATAACCATTCGTGATTTTCCTCGCACCTGCTCGGCATGATTTATTACCATAAAGGCAGGACTATAATGTTGACTGTAACTGTCCGTAATCAAGCATTTTCCAAGCAACTCAGGAATTTGTTTGTCAAATTCCTTAACCATTTCAGCCGTATATGTAATATTTCTGGCTCTTATGATGGTTCCGGATCTTTTAACTCGAGTCTAGCCTTTAGGCTATTCCGACTCCACAATTTTAATGGATCTTCACTAAAATTGTCGGCAAGTTTTACCAGGAAGTTATCCCATTTTGTCCCAGTTAACTTTACTGCCTTACACAATTTTCTGAGTCTGTATCGTAATTTGATACAACTTCATAGATAAATTCTACCTCCGAGTCTAAGTCAGAAATATCCTGCTTATCTATTGGTTCATATGTCAGGACTTCTTCCTCATGACTCCTGTCATCTAAGAACACCATTCGGAGTCTTTCTCTCCTTTGGTTATTCTAAGGACAAGTATCCGCTTTGTGGGTTTTTGATCCACAAAACCAGCAACAATTGCAATTGCTCAATGGTTTTCCTTTTGGACACTTAGGTTCTCTGCCATGCTTTCGCTTAAAGGCATCGATCCTATCTTTATCGTTAAGGTTCGTCCGTCTCCTTACAAACCTCCTGGGTTTGTAAGCAGGACCTCTCTTTTTATTTTCCTGGAGGTCTCTCTTAGACCAAACTTTCCTTTTATTGTATCCAGCGAATTTTTTCTTCTTCGGAAAGTTTCTTGTTCTCATTAATTCTCCTGGAGTATCGCATCCATACCTCCCAGGTACATATTCAATTTGAGAACAACAGCTCTTGTTTAGATAAGACAGCTTTTTAGCCGCTTCCTTAACCTGGAGCTTAGTACACGCTTTTCTCACTGCGTACTTAACCGCCTGAATTTTTCCTCCGAGTCCGGAAACAATTTTTTCTTCACTCAGAAGTAATTCATAGGCCTTTTGCGCAACTTCCGGCCAAGGTTCTGGAAGTTTTGCAAAAAAGGTTCCCAATATGAACTGTTGAGAAACTACATCCAGATTGTAATAATACTTCTGGAATTCACATACGTAGTTATCAAACAGACACTTATCACAGATCTGTAGTTTAACAAGAGCGGTCAACTGCTCTTTTTCCACAGTCTTAGTGGATAATGAAAAACCACAGAACTCCCGTTTTAATGCATCAGTGATGATTGCTAATACACCATCAACGGTTAGCGCTTGATCTATCTTTTCTTTGATGTCAGTATGTGCCACCAAAGATTTCTAGTATTTTTGCGCTGTTCCCATAAGGGCTGCCACACATAATTCGTAAACTGATCCAGGGGATAATATCCCTGCAGACGCAGTCATTCGAATTAGTGACAATAACTCATATATCTTTTCAGATACGTGCTTTTCACAATCGATATCTAAAAAAGCACCAAGGGTAATTATTGGCTTTAAGACGTTATCCATTGGAATAAACTCTTGTTTGGTTCTATGGGGATAATCAGGCCTGTAAATTTCCCTCTTCGCAGTCACCAATTCATTAAACGTTCTATTGTCTAAATGAACTGGAATTTCATCTGCCAGGCCTAAGGCTTTCCTTAAGTCCTTTGCCAACTCTCCACTTTAAGAGTTCAAATTTGCATTTCGCTTTTGTGAGTCTAAAATGTAAGAAGCTACTGACTCCTTGTACATTTCTTCCACACTCTTGCCTTGATCTTATTTGGAATTTCTTCCTCCCAGTTTCAATTTTTCGACTGGTTTTCCTGTAGTACTCTCCAGTCCAGAAGTCGCCTCGGCTTCAGGCCTTTTTAAACTTCTTTCATGCTCAATAGGGTCTAACATCTTATTTACTATAGAACCTACTTTCCGAGCAAAATGGTTTCGGCTCTCAAGATTTTATGTACTCCCTTGAATAGTTAGCTGAGTTAAAATATCATTTATACTCTTGCTAATTACATAATGAGACATTCTAGACTCTGAAACGAACTCCAATCGTGAAGGATTTCCCGAAGACTTTCCTTCTCCGGCCATTTTCAAGGACTTACTTAAAACTTTTTCAAAATTTTGGATTTTTTCTAGAAATAGAAAAGACAAAATAGGTTGGAGCAGTGTGAGTAATATTAGAACTTTCTACTGTAAAATCCGAAAATGTTTCTTTTACCACGGTACTTTGGATCCTTCCTCGTTAAATTAAAAGCCCAAGTCATTGGAGAAAAGATTAAGGCTTTGGAACTGGATTGGGACCTTTTGTCATGTCATGTCTTGTCCTTTTTTCTTGTTGGGCTAAATAAAATTTTGGTACTTCATCCCATGGAATACTAGATTTTTAGCCTAAACCCACGATACCAAAAACCCCAGGAAAGGAAAAAGAAATAACATAGAGTTTTGTTCATATTTAACATTTGTCATGAAAATATTCCGCTACATAAGTATATTTACTTTCGAAATTTCTAAACTAATTTGATCAAACTCTTATATAAAATTGAAAAGATAATTTTGAAAATACATCTATGGTAGCTTTGTTACAAAATAATTTTATGCGGACAAATATTTCATGAAATTGGTCATTGGCTTTCAAAATTCGTCGAATATTACTCCTAAGTAGGTGTTAAATACACCAAAATCGATTTATAAGAATTTGGAGTTTCTAACAACAAATTTCGAAGAATTCGACGTTTCAAACACTGAATTCGCTCCGATGAATTTGGTGTTTCATGATGAACTGAATTTACTGTTATAAAGACCGAATTCTTCAATTTTTACAAGTACTCGATTCGAAGTTTCTAATGACAAATTAGGGTCATCAGACTAATTTTAAAATTTACTTTCCTCCTAAATATCCCTAAATTGTTGTGTATTAAAGGGTGGCATTAGTTAGATGTTGGGATATGCTTGAAGTCGAAGTAAGCACTTTCTCAATAAAAGAAAACCACAAAGACAACAATAATATTCTTTACTTTCCCTTCGGACGGAAGTTAAAAGGTGGTCATAACACGAGAAACCCCAAAAAAGTCAATAAAACCGCGTCCATCTTTCCTTTGAGCCCCCCCAAAAAAAAAAAAACATTCCATTTGGTAATTCATTTAATCGTTCTAAAGAACGTTTTGGTCGTCACGTTATAAGATCAAAAAATGCGAGAAAATTTAAAAAGAAAAGGAAAGAAACCCCCAAATCCAACGGCCGGAAATAAACCTCGGACGGTCATGATCCTTCCCGAAACAACGCCACGGACCGATAAAAGAATCCCTAGCAAATAAAAGACCGGCGCCTCCAAGCGGCATTTCCTTTCTTTCCCTTCCCTTGAGAGCAGCAGTTATATATCTGCTTTCACCTTCCCATCTCTACCTTTCGAGCCCTTCCCTTTCGCCACTTTTCATCTCCATCACCGCCGTTACCCAGCAGCCGCCAGCGGCATCTATCCCTACCTCCCTCTGCCTTCCCTCTCCCTTATCCCTTAGAAAACCAACCAAAAATCGCAAAATACCCTTCAAAAGAAAAAAAAAACCCCCAGTCTCTTTCGCGAATCGGCGTTCCTGGCGACGAGGGAGTTCCACTTTTTGGGTTCGAGTTGTTGTTATCCCTAGGGTTTTTGATCGTGTGTCTTTGATTGTTGTCTGATTTAGTCGAAATAACGCGGCGGAGAGGGAAGGGAGAGGGGTTTTTTGGAAAAAAAAATCCCAAAAAAAGAGAAAAAAAATTTAGGAAAAAAAAGGGTTTCCGGGAATTTTTGCTCGTCCGAGGATTTTTTGGTGTTGTTGGCTTGTTGGGTGAGATTGTCTTGGAGAGATGGCGCAGGTTCAGGTTCAGGGTCAGGGTCAGGGGGTGGCGAACGGCGGGGGGAACGCCTTCGCGACGACCTCGTTGTATGTCGGGGACTTGGATGTGAACGTCACGGACTCTCAGTTGTATGATCTGTTCAACCAGGTGGGTCAGGTCGTGTCCGTTCGGGTCTGCAGGGATTTGACCACCCGGAGGTCGCTTGGTTATGGTTATGTCAACTACAGCAATCCTTTTGATGGTGAGTTCCCGAGTCGTTGTTTGTGTTTGATTCTGCATGTAGTAGCTTATCATACAATGATTAGGGTAGATGTTTTCCGGGCGAATGGTTTTGGAATGACTCTGTGGATGGACATTATGATGTCCCCTATGCGATGACTATGCTCCTCCCGTCTTGGAAAGGTGTCTATTGTGTCTTAGTATTTGGATTGTTTGGTTTATTTAATATTTACGAGGAAGTCGTGTGTCTGGATTCGCTCCCTTAGATGTTGGTCTCTATTTCTGCTTGTCCAAATAGTTGTCGGTTTGGTATGGATAAAGTGTGGGCAAGAATCCTCTTATATAGTTTCTGGACAATTCATTATTCCCATGTACTATATTTGGATGATATTTCATTTTTTATGTTTTTCCCCAGACATAGTAACCATGGAAATTGTCTATCGATCAATAATGTCGGTATTGGCGCTTTTTCAGTGAACATCTGGCTTATTCGAAATTTTTGCTAAAATATTATGTTGGTGTCTGTCAGCTGCGAAGGCACTGGAGGTTCTGAATTTCACCCCCCTCAACGACAAGGCCATTAGGGTCATGTACTCTCAGCGTGATCCTAGTGTCCGCAAAAGTGGGGCTGGTAATATCTTTATCAAGGTATGTATATGTATGCTATATATGTTATCATAAACACCTGTCTGCCTTTGTAGCATTGCAACTGTATTAAGTTCTAATTTTTTTGAATCGCAGAACTTGGACAAAGGCATTGACCAGAAAGCTCTGCATGAAACCTTCTCCTCATTTGGAAACATCCTCTCTTGCAAAGTTGTTACCGATGCTTCTGGCCAATCGAAGGGATATGGCTTCGTGCAGTATGATAGCGATGAAGCTGCACAGAAAGCTATAGAAAAACTCAATGGCATGCTTCTGAATGATAAGCAAGTTTATGTCGGTCCTTTCCTTCGAAAGCAGGAAAGAGAGACTTCCAAGGACAATAGCAAGTTCAACAATGTCTATGTGAAGAATCTGGCTGAAACTACCACAGAGGAAGAACTGCAGAGGATCTTTGGAGGGTTCGGACCAATTACTAGCGTCGTGGTCATGAGGGATGCTGATGGAAAATCCAGATGTTTTGGATTTGTGAACTTTGAGAATCCTGATGATGCTGCAAGGTCTGTCGACGCTTTGAATGGGAAGAAATTTGAAGAGAAAGAGTGGTACGTAGGGAAAGCTCAGAAGAAGTCCGAGAGGGAAATGGAACTCAAACAGCGTTTCGAGCAGACGGTAAAGGAAGCTTCTGATAAGACTCAAGGCACAAACTTATACATAAAGAATTTGGACGATAGCATTGACGACGAAAAGCTTAAGGAGTTGTTCTCTCCCTTTGGTACCATAACATCTTGCAAGGTCTGTGTGTGAAAAGTCTTTATCGTACCTTAATATCAAACATGCTTCTTTTTGTGCCATCATTTTCATATTGCCTTTTTATAGGTGATGCGGGACCCCAGTGGAATCAGCCGAGGATCTGGTTTTGTGGCATTCTCTACGCCTGAGGAGGCAAATAGAGCGGTAAATTATCTTACCTTTTGCAAGAATCTAACTCAATTAATTTATGAGAGCAATTGTTCAAATTCGTGAAGAATTTGTTTTTATTATTTGTGTTTCTCTAGCTGAATGAGATGCTTGGGAAAATGGTAGTCAGCAAGCCACTGTATGTTGCTCATGCGCAGCGGAAGGAGGAACGTAGTGCCAGGTTGCAGGTATTACTACGGCTTAACTCATCGTCGTATTTTAGTGTCTTCTGTAGCAACAGCATATTCGTGGGTGCCGTAAGAAAATGAAATGAAAACACGATACATTGCACTTATGCAGGCTCAGTTTTCTCAAATGCGTCCAGTTGCGGTGCCTACTGCCATGGCGCCACGCATGCCCTTCTATCCTCCTGGAGGTCCGGGTCTTGGGCAGCAGCTTTTCTATGGACAAGGTCCTCCTGCTGTCATTCCTCCACAGGTACTATTTTCCACTTGTGGTTTCCTTTTCATTTGATTTGACTTGATTGATGATATATGCACATTGAAATTCCACGTTTTCCACCCTACTTAATCTCTTGAATGCCTGTCAGCCCGGCTTTGGATATCAGCAGCAGCTTGTCCCTGGTATGAGGCCTGGGGCTGCTCCTATGACGAATTTCTTAGTGCCCATGGTTCCTCAAGGACAGCAAGGTCCGCGACCGGGCGGGAGACGGGGCGGTGTCGCTCAGCAAGGACAGCAGTCTGTTCCAATGATGCAACATCAGGTTGTCTGACGGGGAATTAAATTCTTATATAGTCAAGTTCTTATTAATTTATTCACCCTTCATGTTTCTTTTTCGACTGATGAACTCACAGATGATGCCGAGGGGACGTGTCTACCGTTATCCTCCCAGCCGTGGCATGCCTGATATGTCCTTTCCAGGCGTACCTGGTGGGATGATCACCATGCCATATGATATGGGTGGGATTCCGATCCGGGATGGGTCAATGTCTCCTCAAGTTCCTATAACTGCTCTGGCTTCTGCTCTGGCTAATGCATCTCCGGATCAGCAGAGAACGGTGCGGAAGAAGTCATTGCCCCAGAAATTTGAATAACTGATTGTCCCCGTTAACCACCCTTTTCCCCTCTTATTGTGCAGATGCTTGGCGAGAACCTCTATCCCCTCGTGGAACAGCTGGAACCCGAGGCTGCGGCCAAGGTCACTGGCATGCTCCTGGAGATGGACCAGCCCGAGGTGCTGCACTTGCTGGAGTCCCCCGAAGCTCTAAAGGCGAAGGTCGCCGAGGCCATGGAAGTTCTTAGGAGTGTGGCTCAATCACAGGTAGGCGGCGCTGCCGACCAGCTTGGCTCCTTGTCCCTCAACGACAACATCGTGCCCTGAACCCCAAACATTTGTGGAAGACCTTTTGGTTTGGATTGCCGGGACTAAGTTAGGATGTGTTCGTATCATTCAAGACCACCTTGGGAATTTCCGTTAGGATTGCTTGTTTCTTCCTGGGATTTGAGTTGTGCATTTGGTTTGGACCCAAAATTCTCACAATGTTCTCTAACACGATGAATCGTCGACGTCCGGATAAAGGCGCTAATCTCGAAGCTGCGGTAAAATTGTAACGTAAAGGGCTTGTAAACGGGCCGGCCCATTTACGCCAAAGGCCCGATCCGTTGGGATTTCAAATTATATTCAGGGACAAAAAGGAAAAACTCCCAACGGTCAAAAGACGCTCCTATAAGAAAAGCCCCCCGATGTTCGTTCCAGTGTCTAATCGAATTCTTGAAGATCTCCTCAAGTGCAAAAACTCTCGTAGCGGGAATGATCAAGATGGAGGGAACGGGAATGAGGGATGTACTGGTCGTGGATCCAGAGACCGAGTTCCTCGAATCGAAGACGAAGACGGGCGACGAGTGGGAGATTTACAAGGAGAACGTCCGGCCTCTCAAGCGCGGCCGCAAGGTCGAGGTTTTGAACCTCGCCCTCAGGGCTCACCAGGACTGTCAACTCAGGAAGGAACTCCTGGAGAAGCGAAGGTACCTAGCTTTGCTAGGGTTTGTTTTCCTTTGATTTTTTTGGGGGTTGTTTCCTGGTCTTAGATCTGAATTTTTCTGGGTTTGGTTCTAACGCGGGCAATGTCGCAGGGGATTTATCAAAGCAATTGACGACTACGATGGGGATGACCCTATCCAGCCGTGGATAGAGTAAGTTTTTTTAGCAATGTGTATTTTCCGTGTTCGATTCTGGATATTTTAGCTATTCCCAATTCGGTCAGATCCCGAGATTTTATATCGTTGATGCCTGGTGTCTGCCTGTGTTTGTTGGATTTTTAGACTGAGAATACACTGGGCACATGTTTGTTTTTAAGGTGTCTTAAATGGGTGCAAGAGTCATTTCCTGCCGGGGGAGAATCCTCTGGTGTCGTTGTCCTGTACGAGCAGTGTGCCCGGGCTTTCTGGGATTCAGAACGCTACAAGAATGATCTCCGCTATCTGAAAGTTTGGTTGGAATATGTGAGTCCCGACTGTTCTTTTTCGGAGATCGTTCTAGATTTTCTCGCTTCTGATCAAGCATGTTTACCCAATCTTTTCTTTTTCCCATCACAGGCCGAGCATTGTAAAGATGCTGAAGTTATATATGCATTTCTTGACGAAAATGATATTGGGAAGAAACATTCTTTGTTCTATGTTTCTTATGCAAGGCACATGGAGTCCAAGGACAAGGTTAAAGCCGCTAATGAAATTCTTAATAGGGGAATATCGAGGTGATGCTCTAAGGGATCTCGTTATCAACTGTTTCCACTATCTACCATGGTTATCAGATATAAAAACAGCATTTGATTGGTCCTCACTTTCACGGTTCCATTAGTAAATGAGAACAAGTGACTAACAAGGTTTCATCTGCTCCTATTATTGTGTGTGTGATCTGATGCTTCGTTTTTCATCACTGTTAGCAATGCTCAACCCATCAAGAAGTTGGAGGATGCATTCAGGAAGTTTCTGGCACGCTCCTTGAGTAGGCCGCCTGTAGATGATGTATGTACTATGGAGTTTCAAATATTCAAGTCGGTGTTATGTTGGACTATTCATATGTGGCTTAATTGGAGCTTACTTTGTAGGAAGAAGAGGACTGTTCCGTACCAAATCGAAGCTTTGGAACAGACTTAACTATGGGAGGAAATTGTCAGTTCTCTGATCTGTTTATTTATTTTCATTTCCTGGACTAATTATATGTAATGGTTGCATGCATTTTTTCTTGTAGCGAGAAGGTCTCAGTGGAATTATGATCAAGCTAGCGACAAGCAGATGGCAAAGAGGTAAGATCGGCGAATTAAAGGATAAATTTCATCATACTTATAGAGACAGCCCCTGCTCTGAGACCTGGACTTCAATTTATAGTTGAAAACAAACACTAGCTAATTCTTCCATGCCTCGCTCTTCCATTTTTTGTGCCCTATCAATATCGTCTTCATTCGTACTGCTTGCGAGATTCCACCATCACTCCGAGTTCTCTGTCTTTGTAGAGTTCCTCTTGGCATATACCAGGACAAGAAATCTGACATTTCCTCTAGCCATTCACCGAATGATGCATCCAAGAAGGGTTTAGGTCCATGGAAAGATATCGGTGCACGCATAGAGAGAAACAAGGAAAACAATCCAATGCCCTCCAAGTGGACTTCTTACAAGGTTCATTGCCCATGTCCCTGGTTTCGGTAACTTAGCTTTTTTTATCATGTTACACTATTTTCATATTGCAGTATTATCTAGCAGAAACCCAGCGTGGTTGCAGCAGGACGAGAAGTTGTTGCTAGCAGCGCCTCGATAGAGGTCTACGTGGATGAAGATTGCAAGCAGTGAGCACCTTACTTAATGCCCATCAATACTTTGATAAGATGAATCGGCCGAAACTAAATGAGTAACACTCAATTTTTTCAAAATACTTACTAGGACTGCAGGAGATCTACCAAGGCCGTCCAAGGCCGAGCTCGGACAAAACGAAAGGGACATTCGAATGTGAGCCATTAGCATCTCTTTCTGCATGCTGTTTCTTGTCAACCTATGATAATCGAAGGATTCATCTCATAAAACACACGCATGTCCACTCCTTGGCTTCTTTCAGGAAGGAGGATATGCTGAGGAAGCATCCCCTGCACAATTTTCCCATCAAGCGCCTGCCGCGGTGACGGCTTGTCCCCGCTTCATCTGTTCGGTCGGATCGGCTTTTCCCTCCAAAGCTAAGAAGATCCAGCAAGTGAATCCATGGTCCGTCGTCCAGGAGGGGTTTATCTTCCTTTTGTCCGCATTGCTACGTGCATCCCTTCATGTATTAACTAAAAGTACTTTTCCTCGATGGCTATTACTATTGTTACCATTATGTAGTCAAAATTAAAGGCAGTCCTAGGCGGCAAGATCGCATTGGTCGAATGACGAGTCCCCGAAAGTAGGCCAAAGCAGTCACGTTCCTCTACAACTTCAACCACAGTAATCCCCTACATCGAGCACTACAACAACCTCCATGTAGCAACGTCTCTTCCTCGAACGGGTCCACCTTCTCAGGCCCATCATCACTAGCGTGAGCTCCCCTCTACCGAATCCTCCCCTCCGAAGTTTCCTCCCTACTTCGTAATTCAATCTCTTAACCACGAAGATTCATTGACTCCCACCAACTGCCTCGACTCGTCCTTAAAAGTCTCCACCCTTCACCCACGAATTACTTCAGATTTTTTCTCTTTTTTTCTTTTTACTTTTTATTTTTCGGGAGGTGATTCGACTCGATGGAGAACCTGGAACTGTTCTTCGACGACCACGTCGACGGCCTGATCCCGATCGACCTCGACGGCTTCCTCGGCGGGATCCCCGATCCTCCTACGATGGAGGACATCCCCCCAGAGGCCAACGCGGTGTCTCCCTCGGAGTCGGCGGGGTCGTGGATTGACCATATTGAGAGGATGTTGATGGAGGAGGTGGAGGAGGATGGGGACGGCGGTCGGGACGAGGCATGCGAGAGCTTCCTAGCTGATTTGATCGTGGATTCCCAAGCGGAAGCGGGGTCGGGGTCGGGGTCCGGCGAGGTGGTGGATGCTTCCAGTTGCGATGATAAAGTTGGGGATTCGGAGGAGGAGTTGGAGGATAAGGCGACCGGTGGAAGAGGAAGCGATCGGGGTGATGACGAGGATGACGATGGCGAGGCTGCTGGCGATGGCGTTCCTGTTTCGAAGAAGAAGAAGAGGTGCTGATAGGATTTCGTCTGTGTTTATTGATATGTCGAATGATTTTTTGGCCTGATTGTGTTTTCGGCTTCTATGCTCATCTGACGGCATCGCCTTAGGGAGGAATAAGTTTGAATAGTCTTTAGGGTTTAGGAGTAGGAGGAATTGAGGTTCAGTGTCTATTTGTATTGGGCAGTGACATTTCTGCGGATTATTTGCAGGCAGCTGAGGAATAGGGACGCAGCAGCCAGGTCCAGGGAGAGGAAGAAAGTGTATGTGAAGGAGTTAGAGATGAAGAGTAAGTACTTGGAGAGCGAGTGCCTTAGACTGGGGCGGATGCTTCAGTGTGTCATGGCAGAGAACCAAGCTCTTCGGTTTAGTTTGCAAAATGGTGGTAGCACGCATGATGCTTCAGCGGCAAAGCAGGAGTCTGCTGTACTCTTGTTGGGTATGTTTTCTCAAGGGACCGAATGTGTCCGATTGATTGAGTTATTCCTTTTATGGATTTTATGTGGGCAACCTATGTTGCATCTGCTGATTGCTAATGCTTAGTAATGATTGAATGAACATGTATGATGGTCAGAGCTAGGGTTTACAGGATGTGCCAGACGGTAGCCCATGTTATGTTAAACCTTTTGTTTGGTCGTGGTTGGATAACACTGATCACATTGAACTTTCAATGGATTGAAATAAAGGCGTTATTGGTTGCGCTGGTTTGTACTCCACCCACTCCTTGGCTATGTATGCTCTATGTTTCTGCTTTCTCACCAGTTGTCCCCTCAACACTTTCACTTCCAGTTATTCGTGTGTTTTGATGAAATTGATGAAGGACCAAAGAATGTTTTTTCTCTGTCAATGCAGAATCCCTGCTGTTGGGTTCCCTGCTTTGGTCCCTGGGCATCGTGTGCCTATTCAACCTACCCCTCTCAATCCAGCCGGTGCTGGATGTACTGGGAAACGTCAGAAGGATAGAACCGGAACATCTGGCTCCAAGAGGAGCAAAAATTGAGAAGCTCCGGCTTTTCAATGCCGGTTCCTTTTTGACGTCCAGGAAATGCAAATCCTCGAGGACAAAGATCAAGTCAGACCTTACTACTCGAGTGACGCATAGAGATTCATCCTGCCTGGTGATATCGACTCAATGACTACCCCTTTCTATCTGCTGGCTCTTTGCTGTTTAATATGAATATTAGGAATGGTTGCCTTGGTTTCTTTCGTACTGCTGCCTGTAGACGTGACTGAAGATGATTGAATCGTATGTCTAAATATGATTATGCCTTGTGGAACAGATGCGCATTCCAGTGACATTGTCAGTGGTTTTGAGACATCACTTCTGACATTAAGTTAAAGCCATGATTGAATTTGTCGATCCCTCCTCCCGGCTTGATTACACGAATCCCTTCCAACAGCCAACGAGAATTCAAACTCTGTGGGCTTTTACCATTTCTGACATAATGGCAATGTTCAGTCCGAAGGCTTGCAAGGAAGGTCACTTTTTCTTGACTATTTCGTTTTCAATCTATAAATCTAGCCGTTAAACAAGACAATCAATCACTCGGACTTGACAAAAATTAATACCACCTCGTGCGCCAAAAAACAAGACAATCCCCAAAATCTGACAACACCCGGAATCCTCCGCCCCAAGCCCACCTTCCAGAGCAGGAAATCTCGAGGCGAATCTAAAACATTCTGGGAGGGTGTCGTGATGTCGTCGTCGGCGACCGGGACATCTCGTTGTGCTGCCTGCAGGAATCAGAGGAGGAGATGTCCCACTGACTGCATCTTCTCCCCTCATTTCCCATCCACAGACCCAGAAAGATTTGATGCTGTCCATAGAATATATGGGGCCAGCAAAGTTGCCAAAATGCTTGAGGTACACATGCTGCGTCTCATTCTCATATCCAAAGGCCTTCGAATGATTCAACTTTGCTAACCTGTCCCTCTCGTTTCAGGAAATCCCTCCGGAGATGAGAGGACCAGCAGCCAACGCTTTGCACTTCGAAGCAAAGTGCAGGATTCGAGACCCAGTCTATGGTTGCGTCGGGATCATCTCCACGCTCAACGAAGAGATACGCGACACGGGAACTGAACTAGCAAAACTCAGAGCCCGCGTTGCGTTCCTTGCTTCTGGTGCTCGAGAACGACAACTAGGACAGGATTACACCATCGTCGACGATCACTGGACCGAGCAACAGCAAATCGGCAACGTGGTTCCTTAGGACCGCCCTGTGCTCGACGCGGACATTTCATTGGCTTCCAGCGAGATTCTTTTGCCATAAAAGCATGCTGTCCCTACTGTTAGGACGAGAATGTAGCACTTCAGACACAGCCCGTCATTTTACCGTGAGAAACATCAAGGAGAATGATCCACATACGCATCATTCGTCGATCTTACTTTGCTCTCCACAATAGTCATTAACCCTCGACAAAACGGACCCAAGATATATTCTGCTGCCATTGTTGTCGGGGAGGGCTTTTGGTCCGAAAAGGATAGGACGGGGGATGGCGGGGGCAATGTGGAAACATGGGAATGGGATGTTCGAGCGGCGGAGGAGACACGTGTCGCCACCAGACTGCTTCCCAACCATCCTCCCATTATTATTATTATTATTTGGTTATTTATTGCAACCTTTGAACAACTGCACCATTAAAAACCAAACCCACCTCCAGAACGCCGTCGTGGGCTCCATCCTCCACTAGTCATGGGCTCCATCCTCCACTGGTATGTCCGTGGGTTAATGTTGTCAACTGCTTTGGGGATGGGATTAAGCAATTACTTAGTTACTCGATCCCCAACTACTAGCTCCTCGGACTAATACGATCAACTATTGTTAAAAAAAGACTCGTCGTCTTGCTATATAAAGGTCGCATCTTTTCTCGACGACTCTGTTCTTGAGAACCTAGCAGAGCAGAGAGCAAGTTTCGAGGAGGATGGAGAAAGAGAGAGTGTGCGTGACGGGAGCCGGCGGATTCCTTGCTTCGTGGGTCGTCGAGGTTCTCCTCTCTCAGGGATACGTCGTCCACGGCACCGCCAGGGATCCCGGTACCATTCCATTCCTGTTGGCTTTAAGCTTTCGAAACGCCTTAAAATGGTGTAACGATCGTTCCTTTTGCAAGATTTGAGTAGGGTTTTTTTGTTTTGTTTTCTTTGGTTGCATGCAGGGGATGCCAAGAACGCCCACTTGAATAAACTTGCAGAGGAATCCGGGAAGCTGAAGATCTTCAAGGCTGACTTGCTGGATTACGATTCTCTGCGGTCGGCGATCGATGGTTGCATCGGGGTCCTCCATGTCGCCAGCCCCGTTCCCCCTACCAGTGTCCCCAATCCTGAGGTCCCAGTTCCATCCACTGTTCTATTCACTAGATAGTATCACGAATTATAAGGTGTTATGTGCTCGACCAGTGTGGATCGATCATTTACTGTCTGCATGCAAGTGCTTTTGTGGGTTGCGCATGGGTTTAATTTCTTTGTCCCGGAACCTGCTTTGGAATTGGATGACTTAGCTGGAACTGCATGGCCGATGTATGTACGTGGTTCTGAAAGGTTGTTTTGTTTTTACTTTGATTTTACAGTTGGAACTGCTTGAGCCTGCTGTTACAGGGACGCTCAATGTGCTAAAGGCTAGTGCCACGTCAAAAGTTAGGCGGGTGGTTTATGTTTCTTCTGTCGCTTCTGTCATGATGAATCCTAACTTGCCAAAGGATCGAGCAATGGACGAGGCATGCTGGAGCGACAAGGAATATTGTCGGAAGACTGGGGTACTTGTCTATGTTTTCATTGCTTGTTTGCGGGAGTTATTAGTCTTTGAATTAATGATCTTAAAGGATACTTTCACTCCATAAGATCAGTAACTGCCTCAGCCTCCTATCCCTCATGGCGAGTTTTCAGGTATTCTTAGAACCAGGAACTGGACACCAGATGCACATATCGCCAGCCAATCTTGCTATGACTTAATTCACGCTCGAATTCTCTCTACTCTCATGATTTAAATCTTTTGTTCCGTGCTCTGCACAGTGGAAGTAGTTAGGTTTCTCTTTTCGTTACATGAGTGAAGGAATTCCTCAATTATCTGTTCTTTTGACAGAATTGTTATTGCCTTTCAAAAACTGAAGCTGAAAGCCAAGCTTTTGATTATGCAAAATCAAATGGGTTGGATTTGGTGTCTATTTGTCCTTCCCTCATTCTGGGACCACTGCTGCAGCCCACACTCAATGCAAGCTCAGCAGTGCTTGTAAATCTTTTAAAGGGTATTAGACTGATGAAATTTACCATTACGAGGTTCCACTGCTTTGTTATTGTTGTAATGTTTCTCCTGTTACACGTGTTCTGCGGACTTTTTTATGGCATTCATGTGACAACTGCTTTGGGAAGTTCCATTAGCATAGCTAACCGTGCAGGCCCTAAATATCAAATTCAATACTTCAATTTAGGGTTCCACGAATGAAAGCACTTTTTCATTTGTCCTGTATGCATGTGAAGCAGAGATTTGTGATAACATTCTTGTGTTCACGGAACTTTTTGAATCACTGGGTTAAACAACTTATTGGGGCTGATTATTTCTGTCGTTTGTTTATCAGGAATGCCAGACCCTGCCCCAAACCGGATCAGGCACATCGTTGATGTACGTGATGTTGCTGCTGCTGTGATTTTGGCATACGAGAAGCCCGAGGCTGAAGGAAGATACATATGCTCCTCTCATACCATTAACACTGTCAATCTGGTGGAAAAACTGAGGAGCCTGTTTCCCGATTACAACTACCCTAAGAAGTAAAAAGCTCTCTTCAATTAGCCAACACACCTGTTAGCATGTGATGATATAACGCCTTGGTCCAAGATTATTACATGTAGAATTTCAGTTAAGCTGCATGTATCGAGCGTGACAATCACTTCGTGGCATGCCCTTTATTCATACTCAAGCGTTTGATTGCTTATTCATTGATTACGTCTTCCATTGATGTTGTTGGCATGCAGTTTCACCGTGGGCGAAGAGTGGGGAGACTTCAGTAATGAGAGACTCAAGATGCTTGGTTGGACTTGCAGGCCTCTAGAAGAGACCCTAGTGGATGCTATTCGAAACTATCAAGGGGCAAGACTTCTTCTCGGTTGAGAAGGGGTTTTTAAGTTTGTATGAGGACTGTGTTGAAATGTTTTCTGTATTCCTGCACTTCTCTTGAAACTTTCCGTTGGTTTTCCAGCACAAATGGGCATAATCTAATCCAAAGGATGAACATCGTTTTCCATGCCCATTTGTGATGTTGCTTTCTGCAGATTTGACATTTCCGCAACTATCAGACATTTCACCCCCGTGTTTCTGCACTATTATTCTGAAGATGTTAAATTCTCCCATTGCATATACTTGCCTTTTCTTGGCAGGATTTAAGGGAGTTTTGTACGAAAATACGATTAGTTTAAAAAAAAAATTGCGAAATACGGTTCGTGTTTTGTAAAACTTTGCGAACCCAAGACTAGATACGGGTTCAAATCCCGTCCGCTATGCTATTTTAAGGCGACGAGTTTTCAAAACCGATATTTTAGGGAAGTGGCGGGTATTTAAAACCCACCTTTTATGTTAGTTTAGGATGACGTGTTTTAAAAATTCGCCCCTTATTCAGACATCAGACCCTTCCTCCTCTTTGGCGGAAATTTTCACTTGGAGGGGTGGGCTTCATGCGGATGCATGCAAGCCCCATGGTCCCGTGACCTGCCTTTTCTATTTTCCTCGATGATACGGTAAATTCGTATTTTATGAAACACGAACTGTATTTCGTAAATTTCTTTTAGGCAAAATATACATTTATGGCCTCAACTTTGAGACAACTTTTTGTTTTATCATTAACTTAGTTTGTTATATAATTTGTCACCAACTTTTGTTTTTATTTTGATTTTAGCCAATCATGAATTTCGTCTAGCGAAAGCCAAACAAGGCCTTAATATAGTCTGACCCGTGTCCTATAATAGTGGAGTTTCAACCTATCATTCATTCGTCTCATAATTCACTTTATCCGTAGTAGTCGCTCCCTAATAGAACATCATCCGACGTTCATCGATTTTTCATATTTTTTGACAATATCAGCAACTATCGTTAACTTCGGCTTCCAATTCACTTGATTTGTCCATCAAAATTTTATAATAAAAAAGCAAATGAAAGGTTCAAATATTATTTCCCATTTTTTTAAATTTTTTTTTTCCTTTTTAGTCTATAAATGAAAATTGTCTATGTATGATAAAATTCAAGATTGGTCAAAATCAAAATAAAAATAAAAGTTGGTGACAAAATTATAATGACAAAACAGGAAGTTGGCTCAAACTGGAGGCCATAAATTAATATTTTGCATTTCTTTTAAAGCTAATCGACTTTTCTTTCAAAATATATTTGGAAAGAACAGGAACTATGACTTTCACGAGTTGAGTTTTTTGTCCGCAGGGAGAAGATTACAAGTTACATAGTCGACGGTTATTTCGCGACTTGGGCAAGAGAAAAATGTAGCAAAACTGCAATTTGTCCTAGATGGCCTGCTATGACTTGTATGCAGGACTTTTCTTCTTCAGAGCTATTGGCTGTCATCACCAGCCGAATGGACAAAACAAAAGTATTGGGTGTCGTACAGGAACAGGAGGAGGCAAAGTGGTAGGATATTCCAAGGACGGCTGGGGTGCCAGAAGTTTCGGTTGTCTCTTTCCCAGTAGATAAGATTAGCAGGTAAGATGGGGCCACATATCAGCTGTATATCAGTTGGAACAACCCCCCCTGCTTCATCAGGCATTGAAGGATAATAACAATGGAAGAAAAGACTGTATGTGTGACAGGTGCAGGAGGTTACATAGCTTCATGGGTTGTGAAGTTCCTC
This sequence comes from Melastoma dodecandrum, assembly GCA_029817715.1. Classification (NCBI taxonomy): domain Eukaryota; kingdom Viridiplantae; phylum Streptophyta; class Magnoliopsida; order Myrtales; family Melastomataceae; genus Melastoma; species Melastoma dodecandrum. The sequence goes on along the minus strand of JARUPY010000397.1, from coordinate 3,175,049 downwards.
CTTTCCAGGGGCTACAGAGTTCATGGAACTGTCAGAGACCCTGGTAAACACAATATGAAGTTAAAGTCAGCGTGATGGGTATCTTGTCTTCTCCTTTTCTATTGTCTACTTTGGTTCAGTTGTTTTCCCTTTTGCTATCTCCGTCAGGCGATTCGAAAAATGCCCATTTGATGAACTTGGAGTACGCCGCAGCAAACCTGAAGCTTTTCAAGGCAGACTTATTGGACTATGAAAGTATTTCTGCTGCCGTTTCCGGATGCACGGGTGTTCTGCATGTAGCTAGCCCCGTGCCTGCTGTAAAAGTGATGAACCCCGAGGTAAGCAGCTTCTCTAGCTTGATCTTAGTCACGGATCTGTTGAAATGACGATGAAATTGACCTGCATACTTTCAGGTTGAGTTATATGAGCCGGCACATACCGGCACAAAGAACGTGCTCAATGCTTGTTTGCAGGAGAAGGTCAAGAAGGTTGTGGTGGTGTCATCAATTGCTGCCATAGCAATTACAGAAGCTTGGCCAAAAGATCTGGCGATGGATGAAACTTGCTGGAGCGACATAGAACGTTGCAAAAGCCTCGAGGCAAGTGAGAGAGTGATACACGTGATAGCTCATGGACTAGTGGAGTATCAAAATTCTTCGATACTAGCTAATAAGCCTGGAAAACCATTTTGCAGCAATGGTATTGCGTGGCCAAAACATTGGCTGAAACTGAAGCTTGGGAATTTGCAAAGAGGACCAGGCTCAACCTCGTCACAGTTTGCCCCTCTATAGTGATTGGTCCATTGCTACAGCCCACCGTGAACGCTAGCTCCATGTATCTCTTGGCATTGTTGCAAGGTTGGCCGTAATTTGCCTTGGCCTGCTATATCTTTGATTGATGATCTTCAACCTTGCTCTTTCCGCATGGCAGGAACTGATCCTGGGGAGCTTGGAGGAATGGCTTTTGTAGACGTCCGTGATACAGCAGAAGCGATTTTGCTGGCTTACGAGAATCCCGAAGCGGATGGCAGATACATATGCTCTGCCCATGAAATGCGCAATGAAGCCATAGTCGAGATGCTCAAGGAAAAGTATCCGGAATTCAACTACCCAAAAAGGTAAAGAAGTTACACCACTCCCTTTTCCCCTCCGAATGCACAGTCGAATTCACCAGACATCTTGTTTCTGAAGCTTCCGGGAAGTGCATTCCGACTTGAGGCTAAGCTCGCAAAAGTTGCAGAATCTCGGGTGGAAGTACAGACCGTTCGAGGAAACACTCGTCGTTGCAGTGGAGAACTACAAACAATGGGGACTGTTGGCCACAAAGACTGGCGACAGCTAGCGAAGTTTGTTTTTTTTATACTGCTGCTCATTGCAGAAAGCTCGTGTTCAACAATAAAAATGGCTGTAGTTTATGGCCAGATGGAAAGTACTCTTTTCCTTCTTTAGCTAGTACATCAATGATTTCCGACAACGTTGAGGATTACAACTGGATCTCATTTCACATTGAGTCTTCCGATTAAGCTGGATCGATTGGGGGAGGTGACATAAACTTCGGGATATCAGTCTAACGAAAAGCCGGCAAGCCATTGAAGAATAGCCAGCCTAGCCTCTGTTGGATATTCCGATAAGATGGTCACATAGTCCTGTCCTTTTTCCGTGGAATTCAAGAACATCGTTAGATATGAGACGATTGTGTTGTCTGTTTCCGAAGTCGCGGAATGTCCGTCTCCTCGTGCACGTGCAGTTAGCGCGGCTAAGGATCCTGCCGCACAGAGCATGAATATCATTTGGGGTAAAACTCACTGCGATGGGGGTGGTAGGTAGAAGGGACAAATGGAGGATAGGAGAATTTGTGTGACCGGTGCCGGAGGATACGTCGCTTCATGGGCGGTGAAGTTCCTTCTTGCAAAGGGATACAAAGTCCATGGACAGAGTCTGCAACCCGAGTAAACTTTTGAGCAGACAAAAGCTGCGTAATCTCACGAGTTGCTTGATTATGACCAATGCTGTTACGCACCACAGGCGATCCAAAGAATGCTCATTTGTGGAGCCTGGAGTATGCTCGAGAGAACCTGAGGCTCTTCAAGGCGGACGACTATGATGAGTTTTGTTCGTTAATGACGTTAGTTCGCAAAATAATTTACGAATGTGTCAGTCAAACTCATATTTTCATGACCAATACCAAGAAATCGGTATTAGAAGTACCGAGTTCGGTTCCTTGAGAAACTTGGTGCTTCTAATGTTGAATTCCGGCTACTTGACTATTGCAGGAATTGATCGGACACGGTTCTGGGAGATGGCCTTTGTGGAAATTCACGACACCACAGAAGCGATTTTGCTGGCTTATGAGAACCCTGAGGCATAGGGGAGATATGTCTGTTCTGCATATGAGATGCGTAATCAGGCTTTAGCAGAGAAGTTGAAGGGCATGTATCCAGATTTGAACTACCCCAAAAGGCGAAAACTCTTAACCCCGTACCAAACAACCTATCCAACTGACTCGATTTTTTTGTTTATGAAGTTCAAGAACGCGATGGCTGACTCAGAGGCTAATCTCAATCAAGTTGCAGGTCTGGAAGTACAGATCCTTTGAGGAGACGCTTGCAGATGCTGTGGAGAACCATAAACAAACATGTAGACTTGAAAATGATCCAAATCACGAGTACATCCCGTTGATGTTCTAGATCTGGAAGATTTGTTAACTATATCACGAAAAGCAACAGAGAGTCTTCATTTATTGAATCTTTTTCTTCATAGTATGCTTCGTTAGCATCTCGGAGAGCATACATGAATTATACATGCTTGCAGGCATAAAGCCAACGTCCACATTCTTGTATCAGGAAGCTGTGCCATTTGTGCTGAGGGATTCGGCTTCTCGATAGTTATGGATGGTGTCATTGAGTGTTTCCTTGAATGCTCGGTACTTCCACCCAAGGTTCTGCAGCTTGACGGAGCTAAGGCTGATGGCATCCTGCACTTCCTCGTAACTGCATTTTTGCATGGAGGAATTGACATCATTTCGATTGAGTCAATCGCACGGAGGAAATCTAAATTGTGTTATAACACTTCGTACGATTCGAAGCGTCAATGCTACCTCTTCTGGTAATTGTATGCTGGGTATACTTCCTTCAACATGCTCACCAGCTCTTTCATCGAAGTCTCGGAGGCAGAGCAAATATACCTCCCCTCTGCCTCGGGGCTCTCATAAACCAGCAAAATGGCTTCTGCCGTGTCTCGTACATCTACAAAACACGTCCCGATGTTCTCTAAAGGTTTGGTTCCTGGATTGACATCTCATTATCAAGAAATTGCCAACCTCTCTCAATCCGAATGACACAACGGTAAGTGTTTTGCGCTTACCTTTCACGATTTCAAGGAAATATGAGGAGCTGGCGTTCAATGTTGGCTGCAACATTGGCCCGATGGTGATAGATGGGCAAATCGTAGTGATGTTGAGGCCGGTCCTCTTGGAGAACTCCAAAGCTTCCATTTCCGCCAATGTTTTCGCAACACAATACCAATACTAGAATGCAATGTCTTCAGTATGATGAATTTATTCTAAAGTGGTCCATAATTCACAACTACGACATCAGAAAAGTATTCACTAGGGAAGTTTAGTTCATCCACCTCGCGGCGTTTGCAGTATTCGACATCTGACCAGAAAGTTTCATCCAACGGTTGATCCTTTGGCCGAGGATCAGCAGTCATTGCGACCGTGGTCACGGAGGAAACGACTACAACCTTCCTCACTTTTGCCTCCAAACTAGCTTTCAGCACGTTTCTTGTACCTGTGAGGGCAGGCTCCAGAAGATCAACCTGCAAGCAAACCATGTTCTACACGAGTATTTCCCGAACATTCATCGACTCAAAACTTGCATAGCAAGTAAACAGCAACTTGCCTCTGGGTTCTCCACTTTATCAAGAGGCACAGGACTGGCAAGATGAAAAACGCCGGCGCTTCCACTAACTGCGGCCAAAATCCTATCATAGTCCAAAATGTCCGCCTTGAACAGTCTCAATCTATCGGGGGCATTCTCCAGACTCTTCAGATGACCATTCTTCGGATTGCCTAGTTGGATATTGCGGCTCACAATCACGTCAGACAACAGAAACATGCAGAACCCAACCTGCTGCAAGGGAGAGAATCTTACCCGGGTCTCTAACGGTTCCATGGACAAGATAACCCTTGGAAAGGAGCAACTTGACGAGCCATGAGGCGATGTATCCGCCAGCACCCGTCACACAGACACGAACCATCTTCTCCTCCGCCATTTCTTGTACGTCCAAAGAGAAACAACCGGTCGGCAGTCTATATAGAAAACAGCCGCAACCCCAGGGACGAACCCTCCCTGTCAAAGAGGTAATGTCCAAAGAAAACCAAACGCAAACAAGCACCACTAAATTAAAAGAAAAAATTGGAGGCGTAGCTGGGTGATTCACAATCAACTGGAGGCGTAGCTGGGTGACCTCTCACCTTATCAGCTGTTGAATATTCACGTTTTTCTGGGGGACCATCATGCAATTTTCTGTATTGAACGATGACACATGCGAATTTCTGGGCTTCACCCTCAATGGGCCAAAAAAGTGAAACTCTAGACGGACATCATTTAAGACAAATAAGGCCTAACATTAATTCTGCTCGAGAAGCCTGCGTAGACGCCGCTCGAGAAATGCTCCCAAGATCAACATCACTCGAGTAGTGACTCTCGAGCACCCGATATAGCTCGAGACGTAATTCAGATTCTCGCTACTTAAGAGCCCAAGAACAAAACCACAACACACAACAACTCAAACAAACTTTAATATTTTATCTTTTACTTTTGTTCGGAACCTTCCAACCTCAGCGCTGTCGATACTGTCCGGCGTTGTTGACACACTTTCGTCCACCCACAGTGATGTTGATTCTGTCCGGCATTGTTGACATATCTTCTTCCATCATCAGTGCTGTTGATTTTGCCCATCGCTGTTGACCTGCTACCACTTCGAATCTGCCTTCCACCCTCGTTGCCGTTGCATTAAATTCCGGCGCCGTTGACGTCCGACCGCCACTCCACAATGGTGAATTCCATTAAAGGAGTTTACCTCGACCGTCGTTCATCCGCCGCCGACCGTCGTAAAGTGTCACCAAGTCTTTCATGTTGTTTTCCGTTCAAGTCATGTCTGTAGGTGTTACGTCGTAAACCTGGTACTGTTGCATTAAATTGTAGTGTTGTGTTTACTTGTTTTACTTACACTTGTTCACTTTATGGTGTACAATATTAAATATTGTAAATTCAGTACCGTCGTATTAAATTTCGATTTTGCGTTTACTTTAACTTTTCGGCTGCTACATTATTACTATAAAATTCGATACGTGTCGAGAGTAACACGAGTTCCGCGCCAACAACATGACAAATGCAAGTTGCTTGTGCCGCTTCATCGGGGCTTGTCGATGATTGGACGGCTTGAAACTCGTACAACCGTTCGTTCAAGAGGAAGACTTGTCATGAGTTCCGACCAATCGTACACGATTGTCAAGCACATGCTGTAGTTTCCCGGTTGAATTGGAACGAGATTCTCAATGATAGTGATAGATTTTATTTCTCATCTTCATTTCTATTACTAACTCATCTTCACAGGGGGCTTTCTCAAAATTATCATCTCTCTCTCTCTCTCTAATATGCAGCTGCATAGCTAAAGTTTTGTTGTTCTACAGTTCTTATCTTAGCCGTAATAAGCTCAAATATTTTTATGGACTGTTCTCTGTGGAGGAAATCATGTTTATCAGTTAAGCGATCTTTGTGAGTTTCTCAATTATGAATCTTTTCCAGGACTTTGTTTCATGCTATGATTTGCGCTTGTACCGTGGATTTTGTTGACAGTCTACTTTACTGGTTAACTTTGATCGGATTGGCATGTTTTGCTGTAATGTAATGGGAAGGGCTGTGTAGCCATCGGTAACCGTCGTCGCGCTTATTCTCCGTGGATTGAATTATTTAGTGGATCGTGTGACGGACGAGGCAGAGCATACATTGAAGTATCCGGGAAATGGTTTATGAGACTGCTTTCCTGGCTAATGTGAAGCATTCTAGGAGAAATTGCGAAGCTCGATCGAGTTCTCTGTGATGTAGGTGCAACATGTGAATCTTCCAACATTCCATAATCAAACTGTTTACCAGCTATCTTTCCCGAATTCTTGATTCGCGTGCTTCAATTGGCAGTCCCGGAGCTGACAAGGCCTCCATTCTGGGAATTGCAGGGTTTACGAGGAAGTTCCAGGCAATCGGAAGAACCCCCGCAACACTCATACTGCGATGTTGCTCCGTATTGCAGCCACCTTGAGCCCAGTAGGTATCTTCCCCTCTCTTTTTTCCAGTCTAGAAATACATACCTGTCGCTGGACGGGGTTATGCTCCATCACCTGTTTGGTTGTTTCCCCACGGGCGGCTACCCCGTCTTGGCTGATGTAGCCATCGTTGCATCCCCACTGGCGGACCGTGACGTCGATGGGAACTGCAGTTTTTGGCTTGTACTAGCATTCTATGTCAATAGTTCGACACGGGACGGATGATTTTATCGTCGTAGCTTGAGACGGCCGTGCATTAAACAATCAGAAGTTTGATCCAAGTGAGGAAATGTTCTTGTTCTTTTATTAGAAGGGGAAGTCTAGGACAGTAAAGGCAAGGGAAAGAGGGAAATAGATAGAAAGACAACATCGGTTCCTTCTCTTTACGAGGAAAACATTTGCAGGACAGAGTAGTAGTAATGGGATAAGACCTCGGACTTTTTCATCCTTATTATACTTGGGTAACAAGACCGCTGTCGGGGGAGACTCACCGTGTTCTTTCTCACTACCAGTTCGGGTCGAAGTCGTAGTTGTGGTACCTCATCTTGCAGTCGCGGAGCTTCACGCGAGCCCCCTTCCTGAACGGACAAGAATGTTTCAATTCCCCGTCGGCGATGACCAGGCATTTGCTGCAGTCGTTCTTGTCCCACAGGTTCGGGCTGCAACTGGCATGCCCCCACATCCTGTCGTCCCCCCTCTGCTTCCAGTCCTTAAAGCTGTAGTCCTCGAGTGGGGTGATGTTGATCAGCTGCGTGATCAGGTCGGTGATTGCTCGCATCGAGTCTCCGGTTTCGGGAACCCACCCGTCGTCGCAACTCCATTCAACGAGAGTAACGTCGAGACCGTCCCCGGGCACGCAAAGATAAGACATTGCGAAGGCTAAGACTAAAACTCCGCTGATCGTCGACATGTTGGGCAGAGGCGAGCCGATGGATGATCGCGGATCACCCTCCTCCCCCGGTGGGACTGTATATAGGACACAAACACATGCTTTCTCATACCTTCAAGGATCGTCGGTCGTATGGACTTTGACTTGGGATGACCACGGAGAGTATCACATCTCCAAACTCCTTTTCCAGGTTTGACATGAAGCGTAAAAACATAGAAAGGAAGACTTCCCAATCCACAAATCCGAGGCATCCATGGAAAAGACGATCTGACCATGTCGGGGCGGCGGAACTCCTTGTGCACTTTGTTTAGTCGTGCTTACACGAACGAGGTCGTTTTGTCGGGACCCTCCCGGGTTTTGTTACTAACGAAAATAATTTACTTAACTTTTAAAATTTTTTAAGTAATGCGGCATATTTTGTAATTGAAAAATATATAAATCGATATTTAAAACATTTATTCCATTTTAAAAGTTTAAAATTCGCGTTTAATTTCTCTACTTTTATATTTTGAAATTGGTGTTACAATTAAAGGACAAAATCAGTGTCAAAAAAAAAAAAATCGATTTGGGAGAATAATTTTAAAATTATAGAGCTTCTTTCGTAAAACGTGTCTGGCTTAAAGAAAGTATGTTTGACACGTGTCGATCTCTCACGGAGGAGGGTCATGGATTTTTGGATCAGCTTGTGAAAATAATTAATTAAGTAAATTAGGGCGATTTTAATTTCTCGTTGATGTTTTTATAAATCAAAATCTCTCGAATAAATAAATAAGCAAGCAATTATTATTTTTTTCACCATCTTCCGCTTGAAATAAAACAGAAATTCCTCTTGCTGCTTCATCTTCTTCTTCTTCTTCTTCTTCTTCTTCTTCTTCTTCTTCTTCTTCGTCATCATCCCCCTCGGCTGCCTTTTTTCTTTTTATTTTTTTCTTCCTGAACTGCGCGCGGTAAGTTTTTTTTTATTTTTAATTTTTTTTTGGGTTTACCCAATATTCCGTCATGATTGAACTCAATTGTTCGGTGTTCGTTTTTTTTTTTTTGTATTTATTTTTTTTTTGGATTTTGTTATTATTAAATCCTTAAAAAATTCTGGAAATGGGTTTCTGTTGCCTTTGTTCTTCGATCTCGGAGCTTTAATTTGTAATTCTTCCCTGATCTAGTGACCATATCTGAAATGTGCTGTTGCCGTGACTTTCTTCTACCCGGAAATTTGTCTAGGGTTTTAGGATTTTTTGGGTTTAGATCTTGGCTGAAGTTAAATGGTTTTTCCTAGTGTTGAGTAAGTGTTCGTCGTCATTCCTGCTTTAATTTCGACTTGCTTGATTTTGGTATGCTGTTTAACTGCACTGCCGCCGGTAGAAAAATCCAATCTTTGCTGGGTTTTCGATTTAATCGCATGCGTTGTTATTACTCCGGTCTCGGGGAGGAAAAGTTGGTGTTTGTGCTTAAGGGTTTGAAAATTCCCTGAAATGGTTCCGTCGTTGCAGGGGTTTGTGTGGCCGCGGCAGGAGTGGAGATCTGCTGTGGAGGAAGGGACAATGTCGGGATCTGAGACAGGGTTGATGGCTACCAGGGGAGATCCTTTCCCTGTTAATCTCCAGAAGAGCAGCAATCCTTTCTCCTCGGTCCAGAACATGAGATTAGCCTTCAGCCCCAGTGGGACTGCAATATACAAGCCAGTAACACCGAATTCCCCCTCGTATGAACCCCCTGCCACGGAGGGAAACGGTGGCCTGGACATGTCGTCGGGAACTGGTGTGATGGGTGTTGGTATGGCTCCTCAGGGGATCAATATGAACATGAGCATGGAGCCGATGAAGAAAAGGAGAGGAAGGCCCAGGAAGTACAGGCCCGATGGTACGATCTCATTGGGACTCAGCCCTGCCGCAGGTACAGGATTCCCGCCTCCGAACAATGTAGGTGGGAGCGGATCTACAGGGGCCGCGGCAGACGGTTTGGTGGGAGTGTCTCCGAACTCCTCTGTGAGGAAGTCTAGAGGGAGGCCACGTGGATCTAAGAACAAGAAGAAGCACTTCGAAGTCTTAGGTAACCAACTTGTGAAAATGGCTAGCTCTATATAATCACTCAGGGGCGTCTACATAATATATATTTTCTATTAAGTGAGGAAGTGTTTGCTTTGCTTTCATGTTGGCTTAGTGTAAACTTATATCTGGATTCGCAGCTCCTACGAATCCTTTTTGCTTGGTTATGTTGTATTGTGAGTTGCAAGGTTGACTGAGTTACTGGTTTGATCTGATCTATAGATTCTTTTTGTTGCAGGATCTGTTGGTCTTGGGTTTACTCCGCATGTGATTACTGTCAAAGCTGGAGAGGTTCCTTGATGAAACCTTGCATTTCCTCTCCTGAGCTTTCCTTTGCCTATTTCTCGGCTTGCTAGGAATATTATAGTTTTACCGTCGTGCAGATCATTATTTGGCCTTTTGTTTCATCATACTAAAGAACATCTGGGTTAGTTTTTGCTGTGATGATATCACGTGCTAAAGGCCTGCGTTTGGAATTGTAATTTGAGAATCCTACAATTAATACTGCTTTTCCAGGTAGGAAGGGGAATATGTTAACTTAATTTGGTTGTTCTCCCCTTTTGGTTTAGGATGTTTGTTCAAAGATAATGTCGTTTTCGCGCCACGGCCCTAGGGCCGTTTGCATTTTGTCTGCAAATGGGGCTATATCAAATGTCACACTCCGTCAACCGGCAATGTCTGGGGGCACTGTCACTTACGAAGTATGTTGATCATGCATCCTCCTACTTCAACTTCACACGAAATGTCTTTCTGTGAAATGGATATCAGAATGTGACTCGGTTTCCTTTTTCCTTTAATTGCATATTATACAGGGGCGGTTCGAAATGTTGTCACTGTCGGGATCATTCTTGGTATCAGAAAATGGTGGCCAACGAAGTAGAACCGGAGGCCTCAGTGTTTCTTTGTCAGGCCCTGATGGCCGTGTTCTTGGCGGTGGGGTGGCTGGTCTTCTAACTGCTGCATCTCCTGTTCAGGTTGAATCAAATTGTTTTTGCTCAACTAGAATTGTCCATCACTATTTTAGAGCCGTAGATGCGAAATAAGCCATACTTCTTATTTTATGCAGGTAATTGCAGGAAGCTTCATTGCGGAAAGTCAGTCAGAACCCAAGGTGATAAACCCTGTGGACCATTTCATGCCGCCGGCAAAGCTTCCCCCCATCAACAATGCTAGGATGGGAATGGGAGGTGGTGTTAGCAGCCCGTCTAATGGGACCCTGAGCGAATCTTCTGGCGGGGGTGGAAGCCCTCTAAACCAGAACGTGACTAATAACAGTGCGCCTCAGGTGATTCCGACTATGCTGTGGAAGTAAATGTAGTTCGAAGGCTAGAGTGTCATGTCGTATTATCTTATCCTAGGATTGTTGTGTTCATAGTTAACCCAGTTTACATGGGGGAGCCACCCAGTGCTCGGACATCGCCTCATCGCATCTTATCTCGCACTGGGATATTACGACGTTGAGCTTGTCAGTAGTAGGTAGTTTGGTTGTTTTTTTTTTCTTTTTCTTTATGTAATCGTCTTTTGCATCGCCTTTAATGTATTCTATCCAGTGGTGGTCTAAGTGGAATCCGGCGAAGCACCGGAGATATTATTCATGAAGATGGTACCGACAGATACACGGCGAAACCTTGAGCACAACAGTGGCTTCTTAAGGGCTTGATTATGCCGGAGTTATTTGGTCTTGAGAGGATACGATGCCATCTTGTTGATTCCGCAGAGTCCTTCAGGCTTTCCTGTATTCCTCCTCATCCTTATGTACCCTTTCTCCCCCCATTTCGGCCCCCATGAGTTCTTCACGATGATATAATCCAAGCCCTTTGATGAACCATACCCCACGGCCGCCACCCCGTGGTCGAGCTCTGTTCCACAGTGCCCGTCGAACACACCCTGCAAATGCCAAAGCCGAGCTCCAGTCGCATCAAAGTGCCAAGTGCGGGATGAGGTTTGGGAAAACGTTGGCAACAACTAGAGAAAGCTTACCCCGCTGTAGAACTGGAAGTTCCTGCCAGAAGCGTCGATGGCGACGCTCACCGGTTGGTTTGCCAGTGCCTTGACGAGGCTCTTCTCATCGTTCGCGGGGACATCTTTGTAACCGGTGATGGTTACGACCTCCGATAGCTCCTGAAGGAAACGTAGAGACGATATCACACGTACCAAGGAGTAATCGCACGTCGAAAGAGTTTTACCTCTGTTAATCCGCAAGTCCCTTCTTCCATGATGTAAGGATAGTCCTCCTCCTTATGAAGTCCCCCGCTGGCAACGATGTAAGAGAATGCATAGTCCATCAGACCGCCATTACACCCGTTGTTGTAGGTTGTGTCGCAGTCAATCAGCTCTTGCTCCGACAGAGTTGTCAGGTTCCCAGTTACTATTTGGTTGATCCCCTCGACAGCAGCCACGGTCGAGAAGGCCCAGCAACTTCCTGTTTGCGCACACCAGTGTTCATATCGCACTGTCTCGGAAGGAAAAATAATAAGCTGTATTGTACTTTATGCTCGCTGCAAACCGCATGCATTACCGCAGGATCCCTGGTTCTTGACAGGGGTGACGGCGCCGAGCTTCCTCCAATCCACGGACTGCGGCAAGTCCACGAAATCCTTGTAAGTAAACTCCTCCTCCGTGGATGGCTCCCTCCTCCTTGTTTCGGTCCCCTTGAGGCCGAGGTAAGTCCTCTTGAACTCGTCGTGGGTGAGGTCAGCAAACTCGTTGAGCCCGAGCCAGTAGTTCTGCACCTTCTTGTTAGTCTCGTCGATGTGCTGGAGGTTGTCCTTGAACACCTCGAACCTCTCCAGCTTCTTCTCCAGGCTCTCGTAGCTCTTCCCGTGCTTCGCCATCCACGACTCGAACAGCTCGATGAGCCTGTCTATGGACTTGAGGTCGTCCGGCGAATATCCCACGATCGACATCTCCCTCGCAGAGGCGGCATTGCTAACAAGCCCGGCCACGAAGAGGATGAAGAGGACTAGGAGCGGTTTAGGAATCGAAGCCACTGCCGACGACAAGGACGCCATCTTGGGAGATCAGATCGCTGAAGCGAATGTAGTTGGAGGAACTGGGAATTGTGGTTTGGAGCTCATCAATATATAGGATTTCATTTGGGACGATCTATTTCGAGTCCCAATCACATTGGAATACCGAGGCTTAAAGCTTGGTTCTTACCACATTTGCCTTCGACTCCACTCATGTTTTTCTGTTTTCTTTTCAAAGGTTGTCCCTTGCAACCCTTCTGAACGACAGTCGGTGGTAATAATAATAATTTTCACGCCCAGTTTATTTTAATTACAGTGTGCTAAATTCATTTTCTTATTCTTTTTTAGGGTGAGAGAAAGAGACTAAGAACCCTACCTGAAAAAGCACCTTGCCTTAAATGCCATGGATAGCCCTACAGTGATGACCGCCCCAATCACATTAGATACTTGCCCTTCTTTTCTCAAATCCACCTCTGACAAGTTAGATGGCTTGTATGAGATCTCCTATCAGGATACCTCAAACAACAACCAAATTTTCAACACCACCATTCCACTTCTCAACCCATACACAGCTTTTAGCAAACCATCCTCTAGCCCCATTAGAAAGATAAGAACACTTATTCGGCAACCTAGTTCTCAGGTTCTTGAATACATTCAGACCAGCAAATTCAGTCAATACCCAATTTAAGCTACACAGAGAGAGCAGCTTGTATCACTCCAGCTGCCAGCATACTTTCCTAGGCAATGGTCCCAAAAGGGATATACCCATCTTCACTTTGGTGCAATCAGATTAGCACTTACCTATCATGGAAGGAAAGGACTGCCAGTTACAGCCAGAATGGCCCTTTTGGACTCCAGATATATGGAGTATCAGCATGCATGTATAGGAACTATAGAGACCACTCTCAATGCAGGAACTGTTTTTGTAACTCTCTATCCTAATTTATGCATGTCTCTACAGGATCCAAAGATCTTGACGGCCTTACAGGTTCAGATCCAGATAGCCGGTCCTCCGCAGGATCCCAACTCTATTGAAGCAACACTCCATTATCAGATGTCATATAGAGTACAGAACCATGCGTAAGATCTTAAAGTTCCTAATGATGAAAATGATACCCTGATAATTTCTGCTGATTATCACCATGCACAAGCTCCCACTTGTTTACATGTCCCCAGACAAATTACCAGAGGAGAGCTACTCAAGCTATTACCAGAAAGATGGATCACAAACTATGAACAGTTGCAGCAGCACGTCAAACCTATACAATCCTCTGAATCAAAGTTCATCAGAGAGAAGGATGGGACTGTCACCATCAAGTCTGACCGCTCGCATGAGAAGGATGCACCCACACCTTCTATATTCCCAACGATGTTCATGATGTAGCCTGTCCCGAAGCGTAAGAAACCAGACTATTTGAATGCAATAAATAATCCATTCTTTTGATGGACAGGAAAAGCCAGCGTACCACTTCAAAGACCCTCATACTAAACACTGCTACTGGGACATTTGCAACTCAGAGACTTGTGGTTGCAAGAATGACTACCTCAATGGAAATTATCTCTACAGCGACAATGAGGACGAGTGTCCCACATCCAGACGCAACAGGAAGAAAATGTCAGAATATAGAAATCTCCCTGATTCTGACAGTGACAGTGATGATGATAATGATCAGGATGATAAGCCGCATCAGGACGATGAGCCGGATACTGCCCCGGAAATTGCAGTTTCCTCTAGACAGGAAAACTATGGAGATTGACAAATCCTGATGGATAAAGCCAAAGAAGCAACCCTCGAAGGTACTACCATGTTATAAGAATATTCTTAAATGGCAGAAGAAGAATTCTTCTGAACAGGTAGTTCCAGTGAGCGAACCAGCCTTGACCAAGGAAATCAAACCAGCAATCAGTTGTGCCCAGGAGGCCTGCACAACAATAGCCCCTGTAGAAGCTCTACCCGCAATCATGATGATGGGTAAACCTGATTTAAATTTTCCTCCACTCAATGAGCAGACTATTGATAATGTGCGATATTGTGCAAAGATTCCTGTACCTATAGATCTTGATAGCCACGGGAATCCCGTACGTAACAGTATTGCAGAAACTGTCTTGAATTGGCAAAGCCAGAATGCCTTAGCCCAGAATTCCGCCTTGAACACCATCTATCACAAGATTGATCATATGCATGAAAACTTGGCAGGAACTGAAAAGAGACTTTCAGACAAAATGGATTCTCAGCACACCCAGACCCAGGAAACGTTGAATGCACTTCAAAAGCGGTTAGATAAGTATGAGAAAGGTATTTTTCCCGCTTATTTCAGGTCTAACCCAGAGGCTGAGATAGCCAAGCTTAAAAGACAGATAAAGCTCATAGAAGATAAACAGGTAGACTTATCTAATAAGCCAGACATGGCTAGTTTCCTAAGTTTTAGAAGAACCAAGTCTACCAGTCCAGCTTTTGATCTAAGTCCCAGACCTAGACCGTATAGTTCTGACATCTTGGATTTTGGAAGAAATATTGTATCCCATGTGCAGGAAGAGGAAACAATACATCCTATTTTTGGGCAGATAGGAAAGAAGGATCCCGCTGAATTGAGAGACATTGTCAGGGATCAACAAAAGCAAAACAGGAAGCGTGAGGCTATCAGAGAAGGAAAAAAGAAGGCAGAAAGTTCTAAGCCTCCAGCTCGACGCAAATCTTCAAGATCCTCTAGTCCAGATACAGACTCAGGTCAGTATCCCTATACACAACAATTGATGATTAAGATGGAACATCTTAGTGTACCTCCAAAGGTAACAACCCTAGAGGGAACAGTCCTAAAGTGGGACATACAGCCAAAGGTGTCAACCCCAAAATGGGTAACTTCGACAATTCCTACACCGTCAACAACACCTTCTGATAGTGCTTTAGAAAACTATACTGATTCAGACGGATACAAGGATGATTCTGTTGAAAGGTATTTTCAGAATGCACCTCCGTTTGTATCGTCACAGATTCTGATGACAATAGGACCTGGAGAGTCTGAGGAATCAGACAAACCATCAGAACAGACTTCATCAGACGAAAGCACCACAGAAACTACTGAAGATTCTACTGGAGAAACATCCGGAGACTCTATAGCGCCAGAAGAAGCACTTCAAATCTTCATGGCGGACAGAGATGACCAAGAGCCAATGGCTAAAGAACACTCATCGGAAGAAGCCAACGAGAGGCCCCAGCCTACCATCAGAAGTAGTGAAGGGATCAACAACATCAAGTTCACTTTTGATGACATCCCTTACGTCAAATGGCCACAGCGCATACAAGACTTTTATGCGTGGTGTTTGCATAAGAGATTGACTGTCTATACAATGCTGACATTCTTGCAGACATGACGTCCAGATTTACAGGAACCCTCCTAGTTTGGTGGACGGTGTTTCCAGAACAAACTCAGATACAAATGTTGAGTGTTCCTCTGCAGGAATTCATGTTCAATCTCCATGCTCATTTCATTGGAAATTCAAACAACATCCTGGAAGAAAAACGTACCGAGTTCTTCCAACGTAAGTGTTGTTCTTACAAGGTCAGAGATTTGGACAAGCACTACCAAAGGTTATTGCACTTATTCATTCACTTAGGTGGTAATGATTCTTTAAAGCCAGTATTTTTATCATCTATACCACCCTCAATTTCGGCCATGGTAGAAAAGAGTTTAACCAGTAAACAGTTGAGAGTTACTGACTTGACAGTTGGACAGATCCAACAAGAAATTCATTTAGGAGTCAGTGAACTCTGTCAAAGGAAAGAAATAATTCAAGGTTTCCTAAAACAGGATAAGAGGCTTGATCAGGTTTGCAGGACCAAGACAAGCAGGTACAAGATTAAATGTACCTCTAAAGATTTATGTTCTTGTGCTCCAGGGACCAAACCCTCTAAGCCAAAATTCAGAAAGAAGGACCGTCGCAGGTTCGAAAGAAACCCAAATAAACCACGACGGGCTCCTAGAAAATGGAAAAGATTCCTCCTTTCAAGAGAAGAAGAAGTCCTCAAAGAAAGACGACCAGATGCTTTATTTACAGCAAGGAATTATCCTAAAGAACAAAAGAAGTTGGTCGCCCAGATAGAAAAATACTCTGGGACTTCTTTGAAAGATGACGATTTAGAATCAATTTTCTCCTTAGAAGATGAACCGTCCTCACATACAGTTTGCTGTCTTGAAGGATACTTTACAGATTACAGCACAGAGGACACCCAGTCTTCTTCATCTGAAGGACAACACAGGAGGATTTGCACCATCAGTGCTTATCCTAGCCCAGAGAATATAAGGGAAAACTTTCCTATCCTATCCTCAAGGAGAGTCCCTACAGATGAATCCAACATAGGAGAAGTTCAGATCGAAAATATAGAGAGCTCTGAAAACGAAGAAAGCTCTCAACCACTCAAGGACAAGGAAATTCCACTCATAGCAGCAACACATGTTGCCCCACATATAAAGGTGCAGGTATATTTTTCAAAGTATCACAGACCGGTAACTGCGATTGCCTTTATTGACACAGGTGCTGTAGAGTGATCAACCCAGCGATCGTACCTCAAGAATTCCTTGTTCCCCACCAAAAGTCATTCATTGCTGCATCGGGTGATTTGTTCTATACTCACTATAAGTCTAAAAGTCTGAAGATCATGATTTTTCATAATTGCACCATTAAGGCTTCATTGTATGCCACTGATCTTCCTGGAAGAGACATAGTGCTAGGATGGAATTTAATGCAGCAGCTGCCAGAGCTAAACATCTTGACTACAGGACTCAAGTATGATGGAAACTTCAAACCATACACGACACTTACCCGGATGTTTTCCATTGAGCCCGCAGAACAGGCAAGACAACTATTTAGCTCATCTTTTGTAGAAAACCACACTGAATTTTTGCAGAAATGCCCGCATCCTTTATGGAAAAACCAAGAGTTTTTTGTGAGTCTACCCTTCAAACAGAATGAAGACATCAACCCTACCAAGGCAAGTCATTCTGGTATAAAACCTAATGATGCTCGCCTAGCTCGAGAAGAATGTTTCTCTTTGATACAACAGGGTTTGATAGAGCAGTCAAACTCACAGTGGGTATGTGAAGCGTTCTATGTTAACAAGCGTTCAGAACAGATCAGAGGTAAGAAAATGTTAGTCATCAACTACCAACCTTTGAATCACTTCCTACAAGATGACAAGTTCCCCTTGCCAAATAGAACAACATTATTTGCTTCACTAGCCAAGGCAAAACTATTCTCAAAGTTTGACCTTAAAAGTGGTTTCTGGCAACTTGGCATTCACCCTGAGGAAAGATGGAAAACGGGATTCTGTATCCCAGGTGGACATTACCAATGGACAGTACTACCTTTTGGACTTAAGACTGCCCCATCTTTATTCCAGAAAGCTATGACTAAGATATTTTGGCCTATCCAGGACTCAGCCTTGATTTACATTGATGACATCTTACTATTCAGTCCTGACAGACATTCACATGAACTTTTGCTAAGACAATTTGCAGACCTTGTGCAAAAGTATGGCACTTGAGTTCCCCATAGAGGAACTTCTTAAGTACTTTGATCAGCTTGGAGAACTTCACATGTATACTCCATACAGGAGACGTCATGCTCACTTAGCAGAGATACTCTCTTGGTTCACCCCATTGAGTCAATGGCGAACATGGATCAAGCTCCACCAAGACAAATACTTCAAGTTCGAAGGACTAACCCTTTATTCAGTTTATTTGTTTCGCAGGCAATGGCATTTTGACCCCAGCTTATAGGCGATGGTGGCCATCAACAATTCGGAAGAATTTTTCAGTCTTCCTTATTCCCTCACAAATGATGAAAACATGACTTTTTCAGATAGGGAAATGGCGATCAGGGACAACGAGTTTCTAAAGCAGAAACTCTGTGCAGAAAATAGAGTCCACTACCTTGACCCTGATGAAGTGACTCAAGCCCGGATCCAATACACAGACCCCAATCATGTTTATAGGCTCTTATGTGCACTTCACCAACACAGCCAAGATGGCATACACTGGGATGAAGTAACCCAGAACTTTCTAACGAAAGTCGACCTAGACCCAGGATCACCAAGTTCAAACTCAGGCCCAGGATCGTCACATGCGGGACCATCTTCCACTCACAAAAGGACAAAGGAGCACTCACAAGACTCCCGAGGAAAAAGACCAAAGGAATAGCCGCCCATGTGAAGATAAGATTTTAAAGACAAGGTCTGCAGAGGCAGCCAAACAACTTTCTGGAAAGCTGCAAGATTCCTTAGCGATAAGGCCACTAATGTTTTTATCTTTTATCTCCACTAGTCTTTTAGCTTTACCTTTTTATAAAGGCTTCGTGGAGAAACCACAGCCAAGCTTTTCTAGCTTAGCTTGTATTATAAATAGCCACTCCCATTCATGGAGTTGGGCAGAGCGAAATACACACAGAAAAACCCATCCAGAGTTTTTCCAAATCCATGGCTTTCTAAAGTTTCTCTAAGGTGTTATCCAGGATAGTGGTTTCTTAGTTCTTGATCTCTCACCAACCCATCACTTTCGAAAAACCTAAAAACATCAGAAAACCCCCAAACTCCAAAAACATGGAAAAAATCCAGAAAACCCAGAAAAACTTTGTGTTTCTTTATCTTGTATTATTTTATCTTTAGGTGATATTCCTGCATGTCTTACGTTTCTAAGCTCATTCTGTCCAAAGCTTCCCAGGCATTTCTCCTTCCTAAATCCTAATTAGCAGTAATAGCTTTGTTATTAGCTTACACTATCTCGTTAAGAGGTTTTGCTATAGGCATTTGTTTTCAAAGAAAGGTAACATCTGAGTAAGCCGTAAGGCTACCGGAATCGCCCTAGAAGGACCACTTGCCGCTTAAGCCAGGAGGGCTGGAGTACGACTATCACAAACAACTATGGAATAGTTTACAAAGGATATGGACAATGGAGTACATAAGGCAAAAACTAGACAAATAGTTGTACAAGATAGAAGCTTCGACCACCAGAACAGAACAATTAACAGGATAATTGCTCAGGGTCGGTGAGAAACAAGGAACAAAGACAATGGGTGACAGCAGAATTACAATGATTATAGACAATTTCTAAAAACACAAACAAAGGATTTATAGCGGAAGGAATAACTGGAACTTATGCCGAATTCCAGTAGAGATAACATTTTTGGTACCATACGAGAAATCTCCTATACTGGACATGATGTTTAAGTTTTTGCCAGTGGTTGGAGTGTGGAGGATCATAAGGATTAAGGTACCAATTTTTGTCAGGGTCCTCAGAGAGATAATAAGCAAGATGTGCAAGGACTTTACGTTCAATAGCTTTGACAGTCTTACGCTGTATGTAGTTGCTCAACCACCGAATGTAGAATTGGATTCGCTTGAGTTGGGTTGGATTCTTCCATGAAGGCTGGACTCTTTCCCTGTTACTAATCAGAGTAATAAAATGGTTATAAAGCCTCCAGTTATCAGGAAAAGGGGGCCTGCATAGGCATCGTCTTCTCGGTGGAGGTCTCATATTTTCACCTGCTACCAGTGTCAAGCCACGACCTATGCCTGGCAGCCCTCCTGGCTTAAGTGGCAAGTGGTCCTTCTAGGGCGATTCCGGTAGCCTTACGGCTTACTCAGATGTTACCTTTCTTTGAAAACAAACGCTTACATCAAAACCTCTTAACGAGATAGTGTAAGCTAATAACAAAGCTATTACTGCTAATTAGGATTCAGGAAGGAGAAATGCCTGGGAAGCTTTGGACAGAATGAGCTTAGAGACGTAAGACATGCAGGAATATCACCTAAAGATAAAATAATACAAGATAAAGAAACACAAAGTTTTTCTGGGTTTTCTAGATTTTTTCAATGTTTTTGGAGTTTGGGGGTTTTCTGATGTTTTTGGGTTTTTCGAAAGTGAGGGGTTGGTGAGAGATCAAGAACTAAGAAACCACTACCCTGGATGACACCTTAGAGAAACTTTAGAAAGCCATGGATTTGGAAAAACTCTGGATGGGTTTTTCTGTGTGTATTTCGCTCCCTCCAACTCCATGAATGGGAGTGGCTATTTATAATACAAGCTAAGCTAGAAAAGCTTGGCTGTGGTTTCTCCACGAAGCATTTGTAAAAAGGTAAAGCTAAAAGACTAGTGGAGCTAAAAGCTAAAAACATTAGTGGCCTTATCGCTAAGGAATCTTACAGCTTTCTAAAAAGTTGTTTGGCTGCTTCTGCCGACCTTATCTTCAAAACCTTATCTTCACATGGGCGGCTATTCCTTTGGTCTTTTTCCTCGGGAGTCTTGTGAGTGCTCCTTTGTCCTTTTGTGAGTGGAAGATGGTCCCGCATATGACGAGCCTGGGCCTGAGTTTGAACTTGGTAATCCTGGGCCTAGGTCGACTTTCGTTAGAAAGTTCTGGGCTACTTCATCCCAGTGTATGCCATCTTGGCTGTGTTGGTGAAGTGCACATAAGAGCCTATAAACATGATTGGGGTCTGTGTATTGGATCCGGGCTTGAGTCACTTCATCAGGGTCAAGGTAGTGGACTCCATTTTCTGCACAGAGTTTCTGCTTTAGAAACTCGTTGTCTGTGATCACCATTTCCCTATCTGAAAAAGTCATGTTTTCATCATTTGTGAGGGAATAAGGAAGACTGAAAAATTCTTTAGAATTGTTGATGGCCACCATCGCTTGTAAGCTGGGGTCAAAATGCCAGTGCCTGCGAAACAAATAAACTGAATAAGGGGTTAGTCCTCCGAACTTGAAGTATTTGTCTTGGTGGAGCTTGATCCATGTTCGCCATTGACTCAATGGGGTGAACCAAGAGAGTATCTCTGTTAAGTGAGCATGACGTCTCCTGTATGGAGTATACATGTGAAGTTCTCCAAGCTGATCAAAGTACTTAAGAAGTTCCTCTATGGGGAACTCAAGTGCCTCTGTGGGGAACTTAAGAGGAACCTTGGTAGCTCTCTCTGTTTTGGCACATAAGTGGAGATCATTGCCTGTAACCTCGGGCTTTCCTGCAACACTGGGTTTGCAATATCAAAGGGTCTGGATAAAAAGTCTGCTACGACATTATTGGTACCTTTGATATGCCTTACTGTGAATGAGTATTGGGAAAACCATTCCGACAATCTGAGCAACTGAGTGTTCGGTATCTTCTTCTGCCTGAACTTAAGCATAAAAGTGAAAGAAGACATATCGCTCTCTACAATAAAATGATATCCGACCAAATGGAATTCGAATTTCTTAATTCCATATTTTACTGCCAAAATCTCCTTGATGGTCGAGTGATAATGTTGCTTAGCCTGATTGAACTTACCAGATTTATATGCACAGATGTGCCTTTTTCCCTCTTTTTCCTCAATCAGGATTGCGGCCCAAAACTGATCACTAGCATCTGTTTGGAGTATCCTTACTCCGTCCGAAGGAATCTGTAAAGGAGGAAGCATTTGTAATTGGGTTTTCAAATACCCGACTGCTTCTGTCTGGGCTTCTCCCCAGGGTTGAGATCCTTTCTTTAACTGGGCTTCCAATGGACTAGTGTACCTGCTAATGTTGGGCACAAAGTCTCTCAAATAGTTAGTAATTCCCAAAAATTGCTGGACTTGTTTCATGGTTAGATTTCAGTCCGGGAATTTTAACAGTTCTTAGGCTATATGTGGTCCTGGATAATATTGTCCATCTAAGAGTCTCATTCCCAAGAATTCAATGGTAGTTTCAAACAATTTTACTTTTTTCTCAGAAAGCATTAGTCCATACTTTTGCACAAGGTCTGCAAATTGTCTTAGCAAAAGTTCATGTGAATGTCTGTCAGGACTGAATAGTAAGATGTCATCAATGTAAATCAAGGCTGAGTCCTGGATAGGCCAAAATATCTTAGTCATAACTTTCTGGAATAAAGATGGGGCAATCTTAAGTCCAAAAGGTAGTACCGTCCAATGGTAATGTCCACCTGGGATACAGAATCTCATTTTCCATCTTTCCTCAGGGTGAATGCCAAGTTGCCAGAAACCACTTTTAAGGTCAAACTTTGAGAATTGTTTTGCCTTGGCTAGTGAAGTAAATAATGTTGTTCTATTTGGCAAGGGGAACTTGTCATCTTGTAGGAAGTGATTCAGAGGTTGGTAGTTGATGACTAACCTTTTCTTACCTCTGATATGTTCTGAACGCTTGTTAACATAGAACGCTTCACATGCCCACTTTGAGTTTGACTGCTCTATCAACCCCTGTTGCATCAAAGAGAAACATTCTTCTCGAGCTAGGCGAGCATCATTAGGTTTCATACCAGAATGACTTGCCTTGGTAGGGTTGATGTCTTCATTCTGTTTGAATGGTAGACTCACAAAAAACTCTTGGTTTTTCCATAAAGGATGCGGGCATTTTGGCAAAAATTCAGTGTGGTTTTCTGTAAAAGATGAGATAAATAGTTGTCTTGCCTGTTCTGCGGGCTCAATGGAAAACATCCGGGTAAGTGTCGTGTATGGTTTGAAGTTTCCATGATACTTGAGTCCTGTAGTCACGATGTTTAGCTCTGGCAGCTGCTGCATTAAATTCCATCCTAGCACTATGTCTCTTCCAGGAAGATCAGTGCCATACAATGAAGCCTTAATGGTGCAATTATGAAAAATCATGATCTTCAGACTTTTAGTCTTATAGTGAGTATAGAACAAATCACCCGATGCAGCAATGAATGACTTTTGGTGGGGAATAAGGAATTCTTGAGGTACAATCGCTGGGTTGATCATACTCTCTGCAGCACCTGTGTCAATAAAGGCAATCGCTGTTATCGGTTTGTGATACTTTGAAAAATATACCTGCACCTTTATATGTGGGGCAACATGTGTTGCCGCTATGAGCGGAATTTCCTTGTCCTTGAGTGGTTGAGAGCTTTCTTCGTTTTCAGAGCTCTCTATATTTTCGATCAGAACTTCTCCTATGTTGGATTCATCTGTAGGGACTCTCCTTGAGGATAGGATAGGAAAGTTTTCCCTTATATTCTCTGGGCTAGGATAAGCACTGATGGTGCAATCCTCCTGTGTTGTCCTTCAGATGAAGAAGACTGGGTGTCCTCTGTGCTGTAATCTGTAAAGTATCCTTCAAGACAGCAAACTGTATATGAGGACGGTTCATCTTCTAAGGAGAAAATTGATTCTAAATCGTCATCTTTCAAAGAAGTCCCAGAGAATTTTTCTATCTAGGCGACCAACTTCTTTTGTTCTTTAGGACAATT
Source organism: Melastoma dodecandrum (assembly GCA_029817715.1). Taxonomy (NCBI): domain Eukaryota; kingdom Viridiplantae; phylum Streptophyta; class Magnoliopsida; order Myrtales; family Melastomataceae; genus Melastoma; species Melastoma dodecandrum. Next base: position 3,151,614 of record JARUPY010000397.1, on the reverse strand, counting down.
CCTTGCAAAATGTCCCTGCTTATTGCAAATAAAGCATCTGGTCGTCTTTCTTTGAGGACTTCTTCTACTCTTGAAACGGATGAATCTTTTCCATTTTCTAGGAGCCCGTCGTGGTTTATTTGGGTTTCGACGGTCCTTCCTTCTGAATTTTGGCTTAGTGGGTTTGGTCCCTGGAGCACAAGAACATAAATCCTTAGATGTACATTTAATCTTGTACCTGCTTGTCTTGGTCCTGCAAACCTGATCAAGCCTCTTATCCTGTTTTAGGAAACCTTGAATTATTTCTTTCCTTTGACAGAGTTCACTGACTCCTAAATGAATTTCTTGCTGAATCTGTCCAACTGTCAAGTCAGTAACTCTCAATTGTTTACTGGTCAGACTCTTTTCTACCATGGCCGAAATTGAGGGTGGTATGGATGATAAAAATACTGGCTTTAAAGAATCATTACCATCTAAGTGAATGAATAAGTGCAATAACCTTTGGTAGTGCTTGTCCAAATCTCTGACCTTGTAAGAACAACACTTATGTTGGAAGAACTCGGTACGTTTTTCTTCCAGGATGTTGTTTGAATTTCCAATGAAATGAGCATGGAGATTGAACATGAATTCCTGCAGAGGAACACTCAACATTTGTATCTGAGTTTGTTCTGTAAACAGCGTCCACCAAACTAGGAGGGTTCCTGTAAATCTGGACGTCATGTCTGCAAGAATGTCAGCATTGTTATAGACAGTCAATCTCTTATGCAAACACCACGCATAAAAGTCTTGTATGCGCTGTGGCTATTTGACGTAAGGGATGTCATCAAAAGTGAACTTGATGTTTTTTATCCCTTCACTACTTCTGATGGTAGGGGCCTCTCGTTGGCTTCTTCCGATGAGTGTTCTTTAGCCATAGGCTCTTGGTCATCTCTGTCCGCCATCTCTGTTAGCTATAGAGTCTCCGGATGTTTCTCCAGTAGAATCTTCAGTAGTTTCCGTGGTGCTTTCGTCTGATGAAGTCTGTTCTGATGGTTTGTCTGATTCCTCAGACTCTCCAGGTCCTATTGTCATCAGAATCTGTGACGATACAAACGGAGGTGCATTCTGAAAATACCTTTCAACAGAATCATCCTTGTATCCGTCTGAATCAGTATAGTTTTCTGAAGCACTATCAGAAGGTGTTGTTGACGGTGTAGGAATTGTCGAAGTTACCCATTTTGGGGTTGACACCTTTGGTTGTATTACCCACTTTAGGACTGTTCCCTTTGGGGTTGTTACCTTTGGAGGTACACTAAGATGTTCCATCTTAATCATCAATTGTTGTGTATGGGGATACTGACCTGAGTCTGTATCTGGGCTAGAGGATATTGAAGATTTGCGTCGAGCTGGAGGCTTAGAACTTTCTGCCTTCTTTTTTCCTTCTCTGATAGCCTCACGCTTCCTGTTTTGCTTTTGTTAATCCCTGACAATGTCTCTCAATTCAGCGGGATCCTTCTTTCCTATCTGCCCAAAAATAGGATGTATTGTTTCCTGTTCCTGCACATGGGATACAATATTTCTTCCAAAATCCAAGATGTCAGAACTATACGGTCTAGGTCTGGGACTTAGATCAAAAGCTGGACTGGTAGACTTGGTTCTTCCAAAACTTAGGAAACTAGCCATATCTGGCTTATTAGATAAGTCTACCTGTTTATCTTCTATGAGCTTTATCTGTCTTTTAAGCTTGGCTATCTCAGCCTCTGGGTTAGACCTGAAATAAGTGGGAAAAATACCTTTCTCATACTTATCTAACCGCTTTTGAAGTGCATTCAATGTTTCCTGGGTCTGCGTGTGCTGAGAATCCATTTTGTCTGAAAGTCTCTTTTCAGTTCCTGCCAAGTTTTCCTGCATATGATCAATCTTGTGATAGATGGTGTTCAAGGCGGAATTCTGGGCTAAGGCATTCTGGCTTTGCCAATTCAAGACAGTTTCTGCAATACTGGTACGTACGGGATTCCCGTGGCTGTCAAGATCTGTAGGTACAGGAATCTTTGCACAATATCGCACATTATCAATAGTCTGCTCATTGAGTGGAGGAAAATTTAAATCAGGTTTACCCATCATCATGATTGCGGGTAGAGCTTCTACAGGGGCTATTGTTGTGCAGGCCTCTTGGGCACAACTGATTGCTGGTTTGATTTCCTTGGTCAAGGCTGGTTCGCTCACTGGAACTACCTGTTCAGAAGAATTCTTCTTCTGCCATTTAAGAATATTCTTATAACATGGTAGTACCTTCGAGGGTTGCTTCTTTGGCTTTTGTCTTTTGGCTTTATCCATCAGGAACTGCCAATCTCCATAGTTTTCCTGTCTAGAGGAAACTGCAATTTCCGAGGCAGTATCTGGCTCATCGTCCTGATGCGGCTTATCATCCTGATCATTATCATCATCACTGTCACTGTCAGAATCAGGGAGATTTCTATATTCTGACATTTTCTTCCTGTTATGTCTGGATGAGGGACACTCGTCCTCATTGTCGCTGTAGAGATAATTTCCATTGAGGTAGTCATTCTTGCAACCACAAGTCTCTGAGTTGCAAATGTCCCAGTAACAGTGTTTAGTATGAGGGTCTTTGAAGTGGTACGCTGGCTTTCCCTGTCCATCAAAAGAATGGATTATTGCATTCAAACAGTCTGGTTTCTTACGCTTCGGGATAGGCTGCATCATGAACTTCGTTGGGAATATAGAAGGTGCGGGTGCATCCTTCTCATGCGAGCGGTCAAACTTGATGGTGACAGTCCCATCCTTCTCTCTAATGAACTTTGATTCAGAGGATTGTATAGGTTTGACGTGCTGCTGTAACTGTTCATAGTTTGTGATCCATCTTTCTGGTAATAGCTTGAGTAGCTCTCCTCTGGTAATTTGTCTGGGGACATGTAAACAAGTGGGAGCTTGTGCATGGTGATAATCAGCAGAAATTATCAGGGCATCATTTTCATCATTAGGAACTTTTCTAACGCATGGTTCTGTACTCTATATGACATATGATAATGAAGTGTTGCTTCAATAGAGTTGGGATCCTGCGGAGGACCGGCTATTTGGATCTGAACCTGCAAGGCCGTCAAGATCTTTGGATCCTGTAGAGACATGCAGAAATTAGGATAGAGAGTTACAAAAACAGTTCCTGCATTGAGAGTGGTCTCTATAGTTCCTATGCATGCATGCTGATACTCCACATATCTAGAGTCCAAAAGGACCATTCTGGCTGTAACTGGCAGTCCTTTCCTTCCATGATAGGTAAGTGCTAATCTGATTGCACCAAAGTGAAGATGGGTATATCCCCTTTGGGACCATTGCCTAGGAAAGTCTGCTGGCAGCTGGAGTGATACAAACTGCTCTCTCTGTGTAGCACAAATTGGGTATTGACTGAATTTGCTGGTCTGAATGTATTCAAGAACCTGAGAACTAGGTTGCCGGATAAGAGTTCTTATCTTTCTAATGGGGCTAGAGGATGGTTTGCTAAAAGCTGTGTATGGGTTGAGAAGTGGAATGGTGGTGTCGGAAATTTGGTTGTTGTTTGAGGTATCTTGATAGGAGATCTCATACAAGCCATCTAACCTGTCAGAGGTGGATTTGCGAAAAGAAGGGCAAGTATCTAATGTGATGGGAGCAGTCATCACTGTAGGGCTATCCATGGCATTTAAGGCAAGGTGCTTTTCCAGGTATGGTTCTTAGTCTCTTTCTCTCCCCCTCAAAAAGAATAAGAAAATGAGTTTACAATTATTCGAAGCAGGGCTTCGAGTTCGTGGGCCCAGTCCGTTGGGCTTATATGGCCCGATTTACATGAAGCAAAGCCCAAATTACAGATACATGGATTGGGCCCATATGGGGAAAATGGAAAGCCCATAATAATTTACTTAATCGTCACTCCGTTTCTGTTTGACGCGCGGGAGGGAGGCCTCGCAAGCGTGTCGAATCCAATCCGGCAGTCGATCATAAGTTTAAGAATTATGACCAAATCGGCCTATATCTACGGATGATAATAAATAATCCACGGGGTACTTAATACTTTTACTTGAAATAATTTTAACGAGTCTTTTAAATAAATATGACATTGGGCGAGGAGGAAGAAGAGCTCAGAGCACTAGCAGGCAGACAGACAGACAGAGAGACACCCCGAAAATACAACCAACCACTGAAACCAAAGAAAGTAAATGCGAAAAAGAGAGGAGAAGGAGAGCAAAAAAAAAAAAAGTGTCGCTTTCGGTGGTCAGCAACGGGCGGCTGTCGTCAGATCTTCTCCTTTCCCCAAAGAAAAACAACAAAACACACCACCCCCACCCCCACTCATGGACTGATTTCTGATGACACCCAAGAAAATTTTGGCAGTACGGAATCATTTGTTGTTGTTGTAGTTGGGAAAGCAAATAAATGCGAATAATTAGGCCGTCAAAAACTACAACTTCCCCAGGATCTCCTTACTTATCATCATGTAATATTAATAAGTAAATAAATAGATAACATCATTGAATGAATGAATGGGTGTTTGTTAATCGTGGGAACCTTCCGATTTTCGACGACCAGTTATTACTTTCTTTTTTTTTAAAAAAAAAAACTTTATTTGTACTGTCCACACTGATACTGACTCTTGCTTCCTTTTCCTACTCTCTCTAATAAAAAAAAAAAAAGAGAGAGAAGAGATAACTGTTGGTTTGAAGGTGGGGGTGGGGTGGGGTGGGAGTATTATTACTCTTAAGTCTATTATAGTAGTAGTTACAGATACACACAACCTGAAACTCTAAGGGGGAGGGGGAGGGAGGTTCAGGTTGTAGGGTGTAGGTCGTAGGAGGGTAACTGTTGTTTCTGTGTCTCCTTCTGTAATAAACACATACTTGTAGGCCCCTCTCTCTCTCTCTCTCTGCCCTCCTACTAACTACTCTACTCCCCTCCTTAGCATTCGGTCCATGTTTCCCCCCCCCCCCCCCCAACTCTCTCCCACACAACACACGTGCGACCCTCCCACGTGTGGCCGATCCCCTCCGTTTCCACCACAATTTTTTTACTTAATTACAGTTCTTCTATATACTCTCTTCTTAGGGTTTCCTTTTTTATTACGGGAGAAGATACATACATACATGCACGACGGAATGCTGCGTATATGTGGAGGAGGGTGGGGGACTCGAGATATGAAGACAAAGGAAACGAGAGAGATAGAGAGAGAGTGTGTGTGTGAGCTTGTCGTTTATGGTTCCCGGGTCCACCGACGAATGAGACGTCACTTTACCTCGAGCCGACATTTCGAGGGTGGTCACCACCCTACCACGACGACTACGTTCCCTAGGGTGGTCACGCCCTCCCTCGCCGAGCTACTTCAACATGTGTTCGTGTCCCTTTTGAGAGTTTACTGCCCAAGTGGAATTAAATGATTTTTATTCATGTTTAATGAGTAGTTATTTGAATGGAGTCACACCCCCCAAAAGCCTTTATTTAATGTCCCAAGTACTGGAAGCGTCGGGACGAATTGTATATGTTTTTTTTATCCTTCTTTTTAGGTTCGAAGAATGTGTAGAGATTTTGTCACGGAGGGTCTCTCGAAATATTTGAGGGGGTTTTGGCAATGAAACAAAAGATTAAATGATTTTGAGGAATATGATTATCCATGGTAAACACAAGTGTAACATTCAGACGTGTTTTTTATGAATGACCATGGGACGACCGTGACATCGATGTTTGACCCCCTCCCTACACGCCTTTTTTTGTGTGCATTTATTACAAACCTATCGCAACCACTACTCCCGCTTGCAATGTTAGAAATCCATCTCATCCAACAAAATACTATAATCTCTTTGATATTCGTTCCCCGGTTTCCCGACATTTTCCTCACATGCACCGTTCATTTCCTCCTCTCCCGAAAAAAAGATTTCGCACGTAGTTGCATATCCTTGAGAATCGGTCAGACTCTATCCTCGACGAGCCTTACTAACGACGACCCTAAAAAGACGTACGCAATTCAAAGTCGGATAAAGCCCTTAATTTACGAGAAAAATCACGCTAAATTATGTATAAAAAAAGAACATGTCACCGTTGAAGTGAATATTATTTCTTTTCTTATTTAGAAGAACGCGTAGTCGTCGTACTCTCAATTAATAATTACCCAAATGAAAATGATGGGAGATAGTAGTTGTCCCTGGGACCATATCAGTTGGTAGAAACACAGACAAGATCAATCGTAGATTATAAATTTAATGAGATATAGTCTGGGGATTTATCTCTAACCTTGACTAAATGTATGGTCATCACTATTGGTCCATTTTATCCATCGGATATATTCTCCCCGTATATATATGTGTGCGCCCATTTTGTAGAGGGATCGATATAGAGCTGTGTGATTTCATTCCTTAGAGTTGGGAGTGTTGGGAAATGTTGAAGGTAGAAGACGTGCTTTGCGAACTTAGTCGGGTCGCGACCACGGGTGCTGACGGGTTTAATCAGGGGTTGCCGCCCGGTTTCCGGTTTCACCCCACCGACGAGGAGCTCATCACCTTCTACCTGGCCGCCAAGGTCTTCGACTGCACCTTATTCGGGGTGGAGATCGCCGAGATCGATCTCAACCGATGTGAGCCATGGGAACTACCTGGTATTTATAAAAACGGCCGATGGAGCTTATATTTTAGTCCCACTAGGCGGCCGCGCCTGTTTTGACGTGTGGCACTTGCAGAGGTGGCGAGGATGGGCGAGAAGGAGTGGTACTTCTTCAGCCTTAGGGATAGGAAGTACCCGACGGGGCTCCGGACGAACCGGGCAACGAGCGCGGGGTACTGGAAGGCGACGGGAAAGGACCGTCTGGTCCACAGCGCGTCCACCGGGAACCTGCTCGGGATGAAGAAGACCCTTGTGTTCTACCACGGCAGGGCTCCACGCGGCGAGAAGACCAAGTGGGTTATGCACGAGTACCGCCTCGACGGCCGCATATCCTGCCGCCACTCGTGCAAGGTACTCGTCAGTTTATCGGAAGCCAAAAAGGAGTGTTGTTTTCCTGCCCTAATTTTGTTTTCGTTAGGTTAGTCGCATGTTTATCTGTCCGGGGGTCCTTCTATGCGCGGCTGACATGTAACGAAGCAAATGTCCTTCCCTTGGTTAGGACGAGTGGGTGATCTGCAGGATTATCCAAAAGTCGACGGAGAAGAAGGCCTCGGTCCTAGACCAAGGACAACAAAGGCGGAACCGTGCCGCCGACGAACTCCTGCCCTGTGATACGTGGTCGTTCTCTGCGGGCAGTCCACCACTGCGATGCCCTCTTCTTCAAATTCAATCACAGGAGAACCCTCACCTCCCTCCACCAAACCAGCTTCCCCATACGAGCTATGAATCTCAACCGCCCTCGTTTCACCCCCAAGTCCCACCATACCTAGGGCAGGAAGCCGGCACGGAGGCAGTTACGAAGCAACGCAAGGCCGAACCCAAGCTGCTGCCCCATCTAGAGGACCCCTTGGTGATCGACCCGGAACATTTCTACCGTTACAACCTTTGCGGCGAAACCATCCCGACGTACATCCTCGAAAAGATGGTGGCGGAGGGAGGATCCTGGCTAGCGGACGTTTGAGATTCTGGGCATGTGTGCGTCTGTTTGTGTATGTGCTTGCGCTTAGCTTCCTGATCTTTCTCGACTTCCCAGTCTCGTCTAAATTTCTGTCATCCACGTGCGTATTAAAAAATAATCTCAAGCATCCGTTTTAAGTTATTTATTTTTATTATTATTATCATCACGTACAGACAAACTCAGGGCATCTCACGACTTCATGTTTTTCATCCAAAAGCTTTAATAATTGTGGGCAAAAAAGTAGAATTATTTAAGATATTTAAATCATCTTTTTTAAAATATTGGGTTGGGTGGGGAAGGGGGAAATCAATTTTCTGACCACAGGCATTTTATTTTATTTTATTCTATCGATAATTGAAATGGGTGAAAGGGCTATATGTCTATTGTCTCCTGAGGTCATCCAGAAAAGCCTACTAACCCTTCTATCATTAATTATTAATTTTTTGTTTTGATTTTTTTGGGTGGGTGGGGGGGGAGAAAAAGACACAAGTGCACTGTTGTTGTTGTTACTGTACTAGTAGTAAAACCAGGACTGACCTTGGCAAATGAGCTTGAATTTATTATAGTAGAGAGATTTGCCAAGTGTGTTTTATTCGGATGCAAAAATTTCGAAAATCAAGCGAAAAACCAAAAAAATAAATAAATCGAGGAATGTGGTTTTCTTCTTTACTTTTGAAAATTCAGTTGAATTGATTGACACCTTCCCCCATTTTCTTTTTCTTTCTTTTCTTTTTTTATTTTACTCAATAATTATATATACATATTTTATTGTGACGTGAGCATTGCGTAATGCTCCCGTGGATGATGAGCGTCCTCCTTCTGTGTGGCTTTTTGTTTTGGGCTTATTGTGGCCCAACCCAAATGAAGAGGGAGACTATGACTCCCTTGAATAATCTCTCTTTGTTTGTTCCAAATGAAGAGGATGTCGCAGTAACCAACGGTCGGCCTCTCACTGCGGGCGAACGAATGTCCGTCCACTCGTGTGGAAACCAGGCGATGATCGTTATTGGGATCGGGAGGGTTTGATCTCGATGACCGAACCATCGGATCGGATCGGACTTCAGAAACTTTTACAGTCCCTCAAAGTCCTTGTCGAGCTTCTGGCACTGCAAACAAACCTGGCGAGACGATTCACGGGATGAATCCCGTAAAAATTCATAAACCAGGGCATGTTGCATAAGAAAATGTTAGATGCTGTTGGTGCCGCAACTGAAGATGACGACGGCGTTCACATTTTGGTAATCCAAGAATCACTTAGGAACGATCCATTATACGGACGTAGGGAGTTGGGATACCAGTTTCGGCATCAAGATGAAAACCGATCATTTGATTTCCTGGAAGCCCGCAAAGTTCATAATAACAAGGCTGTGGCATTTACAACCGTCCGCCTCCTGCAGCTATATGATGTGCAAAACCTCGCTGCCTGACGCATATTGGCAAACAAAGCAACCTACATATGGACAGGGGAGATGGCTGGATGGGGCGGATTACAATTTCTGAGTTTCATCAGGAAACAACTGGCTCCCAGAGGAAATCGGCTGAGCATCGGACTCGGGTGCGCTGGGGCTTGTCGGTTGACCGTTGGTAGGGCTTTGGTCAATTTCATTAGGCTTCCCCTGCAACATATACGGCCTCTCAAAATTCTTGGCACTGCTTCGATCAATGACCAACTTATCGAGCTTCTGGTCCTGCAATTAACAAAAGGAAGCACAGTTCTCAGGATGAGTGGCACAAAGTTAATGTGGTGTTCCAAAAACAGAACCGTCAGATAGGTAACAAGGAAAGACGAGGAATAGGGAACTCACCCTCTGCAAACCCTCAAGCTTCCTCTGGAGCTCATCATGTTCGGCTTTAATCCGGAATGGGACACCATGTTGCTGATACACGTTATTCTGAGCCAAGTCTTCATCAATCTCGCCAGCTGTCGTCGCAAAAGGATGATTAGCAGGAATCCATCTTACTGTCTCAGGATCGACATCAGCAGGGACAGGGTCGCCTTCCTTGAGAAACACAGCAGGCCTCTTCCACTGATAAGCTCGTGACCTTCTTCTTTTATGCATGTCCTGCTGTTCCTCTGTAAGGGTAGTTGGAGATAATCGATACACTTTACCACACATCTCTAGTGTCGAGTCCCTCTTCCCAGCCTTGATAAGAGGATTGTTAAACGGGTCCTCATACTTTAGAGGTCTTGACCTGATCATAGAAAATGCACATGTCAAGCACTATCGGCCGGGAATTGTAGGAGGAATCATAAATTCCAGACGGTGGTAGAGAAGTCTAAACTCAGGTTTAGAAATCGTACATGCCTCTTCTACCGGATTTCAACTGTCCTCGTCTAACAAGATCAGCGACCGTGCCTGAAGGACTCTTCCTCGCCTTCCTAGCCATATACACTCTCACAGCAACCAAAACGAATGCAGTCGCGACACATAAACCGATCGCATAACCAGCTGCAGATTTCCTCTTGATCTGCAAAACCCAAATATAACTAACTACATTATCTTAAACGACTCCACAACTGATCGGCCAACCGGTCTCGCCAAGATGATTCCAAGTAGCTGCCCTCAATGGGTTACCCAGAGAAAAGGGAGAAATTACCACGTATACGACAGGAGGGAAGGAAGCGACAATCCCTCGGAGTCCATCTAAAGGGGATTCCTTCCCTTCAGACACCGCCGCCGCAACGACATTCCCGTCCCCGTTGTTGTCCTTCGAATCGGTAGAACTCAACCCATCACTGCCACACGCTTTCAGGAAAAATCCCTTCCGGCATCTCATTGCACTCAATCTCACTGACCCCAACCTCAATAATTCCGAACTCGACCATTCTGGGTGCATAACTAGAGGCTGCTAAGAGAAGGAAAAGCACGCTCAACTCCCTAGTGGAAAAGATCCAGAAAGAAGAGAAGGCTTCGGTCGAGGGTTACGCTACCGCAGAAGGAAGTGGGCGCACGTCGAGCTTCCAGATGGACGTCATGCTCCTTCAATGGCGCCGGCGAGTCATTCGTTCACGAGGTGGAGAAGTCGAATGAGATGAACGAGGGTTTGCTTTGGAGAAAATGTTTAAATCTTTGTAGTAGTCAGGACATATGGATCCGTGGCGCAATGGTAGCGCGTCTGACTCCAGATCAGAAGGTTGCGTGTTCGATTCACGTCGGGTTCAAAACCCCACCTTTTTAAAAATCCTTTTTCAGAACCTTTTCATCAGTTTCACTCACATATACAAACACTGCAACGACCCTGAATAATAACAATCATGGACTTAAATCCCCATAAATTTAATACAAAGTATAAAAAGAGAAGCTGCACATTTCAATCCAATAGTAACATAACTAAAAGCAAACTTCCAGCATTTCTTAGACCTAAGGGCGTTTGGAAGATTGCTGGTAGTCGCTCGGGAGAAACACCGGCAATTGACCGCCGCTCTGCGACCGCCCTTGCCTGTAGTAAGTTGTCAGGCCTCTGCCTTGGGTGGTACTGGAGACACCGCTCGGCTGTTCATTGTTCGTCAGAGGACCTCCAAAGAATATGGACTGGCCTGTGTACACCAGCTCGGTGCTCGGAATCTGAGAAGACCCGCCGGCTCGAGAACATGACACGAACCTCCCGGCTTCCTGGTCCCAGAAAACAGAGGATCTCGAGCTCTCTGCTGGCCCTGGTTTCTTTCTGACCGGGTTTTGGGTCCTATTGCTTTGCTTTGCTGAAGACCATGGGGATTGATTTTCTGACGATTGGTAAATCGGGTTGAAGTGATCTCTGTGGGGAAGTGGGTTCTCCAAAGGCGAGGCGGCAAGATTCGAGGGCTGAGGACTGCTCAAGTTACTAATGCTGTGACCGCATGTTTCTGTATCCTCACGGCTCACCCGGCTAGGTGGGTAGGAACTCTTGCCTCTAGAAGTCCCAGCTTTCGCACTGCGATGGTGATTCCCTTGGTCAGAACTGACAGGGCTGCTTCTGCCGCTGATATTGCTGCTGGACAGATGATCTGGATCATATGGATGATGCAGGGAACCGACCGGACGGAGGACTGATGATGAAGCTCGTGCTTTGACACCAGCTTTGATAGCTTCCTTAGAATCAAGCTTTGCCAGTTTCCATGCACTGATTCGAACTTGCTTCTGGGGCATTCTTCTATCCTTCTCTCCACCCTGAGAATCTGGATCAATTGTCGATGGCAAACGCCCGGGTCCCAAGTGTGGGATGATTTCGTCCTGCTTAACAAGAGTTACTTTGTCACTAGTATTTGATGGCAATGGCATAAAAGTATTATTACCATATACCTGGTGATCCATAAAAATTCGTGGAGGGGTACACCACCCGACTTTGGCTTGCAAGCCCCGTCCAAGAGAGCTTCTTCCACTGAAAGCAGTCACAGCAGAGCTAGTAGGCGAAGAAGGCAGACTTTGCTGGTCATCACCACCTCCAGCTGATTGCCCTGGCAACTCGCTTTGAGTTCTCATGGCTACTACATATTCGTACGTTGTTATACCCTGCAGTTTGTGAAGCATTAAAATCGAGTAAAGGAAGGGATAAGAAGAAGATATCCTTTAAACACCCCAACCTTTCTAATCAGAATCATGTGAAAAAAGAACAGTTCTCCCAACGGTATCGTGGCCAGACAAGAAAGGGTAGTGCATATAACCTACAATCAAAGAATACTATTTAGCCAATGCAGTTGCATTATGAGGCTGCAAAATGGAAACATACCACTACTAGAATGAAGGGGACCCAGGTGAATCCAACTCCAAGTTTGTCACTTATCTGACGTTCCATCCGATGCCGATCCACAAAGCACCGGACGAGCACGGCAACCCCGACCCCGAACTCGACGGTAAGCTAAGGATGCAAATTCAAGTAAGTGGTCTACAATGAGCCGACTAAGTTGGTAGAAAATGTTAGAATGAAGCTCAATATTCAACTGCAGATTGGCATACCCAAAGAAGGCTGGCAGCCATGAGGCATACGAAAGTGATGTAATTTTTCCTTCCAACACAGTTATTCAACCACTGCAAGACAAGAACGCCATTTCGGTTAGTGAATTCCCAATGATGAAGATGAAGATACACATGCATCATCCACGGGTTATCAATAGCCAAACTTACAAAGCACTAAATGTCGAATATCACAGGAAGGAAATTCAGACTTACTCGGCAGTGGTGATCAAATACGTCAACACACTTATCGCAGCTTCTACAGTGTTTACTGAACTTGCGCACCTACAAAATAGTGATTTTTGCATAAGAGAGAAGCCTTCTTTGGGTTCATGAGAAGACAGTCTGGCCTAGCAAGGTTATTGTTGGCCACCATTAAGAATTAGTGTTCAAATTGATTTTGCTCGACAGAACTTGCTAATCACATAAGATAGAGAGCACATGTACAATGAGGAAAGGTCAACTGCCAGATCTGTTCGTGTACGGGATACATGTTTATTCCGCTAGATGTTCCTCTCATGACATCCATGAAAAATAATGCTTTTCTGCAAGATAAAGCAGACTTCAAGTCTCACCTCCGCATTGCACAATGTGCAAAATAGGGCTTCCTCATCACCACCTTGTTGGAAATGCAAATCATCATCTTTGCGGCAATCTTCCCTAACAAAACAGAAGCAGAAAATGCCTCCTAAAGTTGCAAAAAAGCTGGAACCACGCCCGTCAGGTCTTTTAGGGTTCTGCAATTGCTGTTTGCCAGGTTCTTCGGCTGAACAAGCATTTCCAGAAAATTGACACAAAATGAGAAGAATTAATCCGTCTTTGCGACACTTTAGTTGATGAAAAAGCCAGATTGTCTTTCCAATCTATTAAATAAAGCACACGAAATGACTCTATAATGATCAAGCCATTTATTTTTCTCCATACAAAGTTTAAGAGACTAAATGTTTAATTGAGTCGTAATGAGCAAATGCCATCCAGTAATCCTGCTTTTTGACAGCACCCACAGGTTTTCCCAGGAAACTCACCTGGAAAATCAGTTCCTTGTTGTGACTTGCTCAATGGAGTCCCATGATACTCAACCAATATCCCAGGATCAGCAGGATCAATGGCAGTGGACCGCACATATAGCACGAAAACAGACAGTGCCTGTTCGACAGAATCAAGTGCCGTCAGAACATTACATGAGCACCGAAGATTACATTACGTGCAGAAGAGATTCACCCACCAGTGAGGAGTAAACACCGAGGGCAATATACTCATACAGATCCTTCCAGAGGAAAGGAGCGAGAAAGGCGTAAAAAGCAACGCACAGCAAGAAAAATACAGTTATAGCCACCACCTGCACATAATGCCGTTCATGTAAGTCAACATTTAAGAACAATCCTCGCACCAAATAAACAATGTGAATCGCGAACTGACTAGCAACTAAGGAATGCATTTACAGACAGAAAAATTTGGGGAATGATTTCCACACACATCATTTCAGAATTGAAAGAGAGAAACCAGAAATTATGCAGAAATTCACAAAGTCAAACCCTCAGATCAGCAATTCCCAGAAGTTTATAGCAAAATATCCCCAGATTTTCGCCCAGAAAAAGGCAAACCAAGAGCAGTAATTTCTCTTTCAGCTGGGAAAAAGGATGACCCCAAGTAAACTCCAAAATCAAATAACTGACATCCATTCAGTCATCTCTGCCCAAGCTTGACTACGGGATAAAGCAAATCGCTAAACGGGAAAATGGGCCTGAACAAACAACCACCATGAATTAAGACAACCGCATAAGACAAAACAAAAAAGGTCAAACAACAACCCAAGAGGAAAAAGACAATCCACAGATCCACAAAAGGGGAAGAACTCTTTTAAGTCAACGCAACGACGACAAGCGAACAACAAAAGACTCTCCCCCTACCACCCCACCAAAAAGAGAAAACCGGGAAAGAAACCACATTTGGTACGGGAATCAAAGGATTTCAAAGAGGAGGGGTGATGCCGAGGGGGAACCTGAAATGGGTGAGCGGGGAGTTCCCAACCATGTCGCCTCGCCATGGTCAAAAGGGCCAGGACCACGAAGCAGAAGAAGGCATCAAACCTCCGCCATGTAACCAACGAGAAATCACACCGCGCGAGGGGAAAGGGCAGCGTTTCCTTCAGGCATTGCCGAGAATCAGCCCCAGGGAGGATCCCGAAAGGCACGGATGATAGGTGAGTGAGTGCGTGTGCGCGCGCTTCTCGGTGGAGGGGGAAGTAGAAGAAGGCTTCGGGAGGAGGAGGAGAGGGCAAGGAACGAGGCAGGGAGAGTGGTGGGAAGACACCGTCCGATGAACAACGAAAGAGAGTGAAAAATAAGTTATGGGACTCTGCGGCTGCGCCTCCTCCCCCCTCTCCCCTGCCTCGGAAAAAATAATCATTTCTTTATTTATTTAATTCAAGCATTATAGTTTAATTTGAACAAAGTTGAATAATTTTTAAGGCTTTTTATTTTTCCTTTGTGGGCCAGGGGCATTAAATGTGTTGGGAGTAAATAATTTAAGGTAATGATTAATTTGCCATACTTCCGGAAATAGCAAATTGAAAATCCCACCCACCATATAAACGTCGCGCTCCTCGGTTTCGGTTGACATGTCGAGATCACAAGCGCTCCCTCCCTCCACCCATCAAACCGCTTACATTTTTCTCTATTTAGACTTGGCTTCCAATTTCAACAAAAAATGCCTGTCTCTCTCGTCTATTATTACCCGGACCAAAAAACCAATTCATGGGAGGGAGCCGAATGAAAATTTGATTCAGCCCATGCGAATTATTGGGCCGGAGAATCAGCCCATCACATGCAAAGCATCTACACCGCATAATTGGCGGGCATCCTACCACCACACATGGCTGTTCCGTGAGTACATCAAAGACAGACAGACAATGATTCCTCACCTACTGGAGTTTAGGATAATATAGAGAATCGGATAAACTACACTGAACATGGAGGTATGATACTGAACTAAGGATACTACCGGGGAGAGGATGACGATTAACTACCATGCGGAAAGCTAAGGCATAACCTGTTTTTTATGCAGTTACCCGTCATCCTGCTACAAGGAAATAAAAACGACCGATTTCAGAAATCGTGATGTATGCCTCGGTTGAGTCTTGTGGAGTGAGGGACTCTAGCTGTTTACTAAACCTCCTCGTCGTTGCCCTCCTCTCCGTCTTCCTCGTTGTTTACCTCGGACATTGACTTCTCTGCGTCATCTTCACCGGCTTTTGGGCCGTCGGCCTAGTTCCAGACAGTCCACAAATGAGGTGGAATCGGCAAACTCGTAGATGGTTTTCCTTGGAATTTCAAATCATCTGTGCAAGAAAACTGACCTGCTCCTTGTTGTAGGCCTTCATGTTCTTCTCGTAATCGGCCTTACGCTTCCCTGCCTTTGCGACGTAAGGTCCTTTATCCTGAAATATTTTTTTGGTACCCATCAAATTCCATACTGCATAGTGTCCGTCAAGTGTTCGAAGCATTTGAGTAACTCGTGGACTTCCAACACAAAATAAAGGGAATAGGCACGGGAAGAAAGAAACAAACCACAATCACTAAAGTAAGAAAGACTTACTTCATCAGACATGGACTTCCACTTATCTCCAGCAGCCTTCCCGACCTAGATTTTTACCAAAATTACAAGCAAGAGACATCCGCAAGCACGGATCAAACAATTATCCCCCACCAAGAGACCATACCAAAAAATGGTCGACAAAAAGAAAACACAGTACTCACAACAGAGACGGCCTTGTTCTGGGGATGCTTCTCCTTGTATTCCTTCCTGAACTCCTCCCTTAAAATAGCGATCAATGGTTACACGAGAATCAGGCTTCGTCTACGAGGCGGAGTAGGACTACCAATGAGACATTAACCACACCGACACGTTCCATTAGTAATCAACATATGCTTGGACTATAGCCAAATTAAACGGGTAACCACAGATCATCTCCCATTGCCTCCTTCCATTCCGCAACAGGGACAGCATACTTTACTTCTAACGAGGAGCATCAATCAAAACACCAAATCAACCAACCACACAGAACCGTCATCGCAGGAGCACGGGGACAGCGCCCAATGACAAAAAGGACGACGAGAAATAGAAGGGAAGAAAACAACAAATTAGACATACAGGAAGACGAAGAAAGCGCTAGAGGGCCTCTTGGGCTTGTTGGGATCCTTGGCCTTCTTCTCCTTCTTGTTCGACTTCCTCCCACTCTTGTTCACCGCCAGGCTGTTAAGCAAAACACCCGATCAGACCTCGGATCCGACCAACCCCACTTTACCCCCCCCCTCCCCCCAACAATAACAACAACAAAAACAGCCAAGAAAGAAACCCGCCCAAAATTCCAACTCACGCGGCGTCTGTGGACTTGGACCTGGACTTGGCTCCCTTCATTGCTCGAAAACCACGTCGGTCAGACCTGCTTAGGGTTAGGGTTAGGGCGGACAAGAGAACGTCGGTCGGGGTGGGATTTGGGAAAGGCGACTTACGATTCGGACCGTATCCTTTGTTTCCTCTCCCGCCCTCTCGGTCAGTAGAAGTCATTTTTAACCCCCCCGGAACTCGAATACAAATGTTGTGGCTTTATTCGTTTCTAGTTGGGCTGAATTCGATTACATGGGCCGGGCTAGTCGAGGCCCAAATTGACTTGGTTTGGGCGGTAGCTGGCACTGGCAGGGTAGCGCTTAGTAATCACTGGATTCATTGTTCTCATCTCTATCTCTAGTCTATTATTGATCATCACAGAATATACTTTTTATTGGGGATAGTTAGCGACTTGTTATGTTTGGAAGAACGTGTTAAGGCCATGTCGATATTAGCTAGCAAAACAATATGCAAGCCCGAACCAATCATTGAGTCAAAACAATAAATAAATAAAAGGGAAAGAGGACATCTCAATCACTCACCAGCAAAGCAATATGCTATGCCGAGGTTTGGCTTTCTTTGGACACCAATAAGTCAAGACAAACACCCCCCCCCCCCCCCTTAAATCATGCTCCCGTTGTAAGCCTACCATTCCAATCCCACCATTCTCATTGCTTTTGTTACTAATTAAAAAATAATTTCTAATATGAAGCATGAAGTTTCAAAATTAGCCAAATATAGTTTGTAACACCGAGTTTTGTGAAATTAATTACACCAAGTTTCTAAAATATAATGAACTCGGTTATGCCAGCTTTTCTTAGTATTTATAAAAACTGGTGTTGAAACTCAAGTTTAAATCAATATTTATAACACCGTAAAATTTAACATTATTTGTCAAATTTTAAAAAATTGGCACTTATTTTGAATATTATTTTCCCATCGAAGGAACAAACCTCGCCATTCTCAAACTTACCAGAGGACTTGCACCGGAATGCGACTGGAGAACATGTAGAGGAGAGAGATTTCCTTATAAAAAAAGAGCCAGGAGACCCGACAAGTTCTACATCGAGGTCTTTTTGCATATTTCCCCATTTCTCTCCCTCTCTAGAAACATACAGAGGTACACTATCCATATCCCCAGAGTGAAAATAAGCGCATCCGCAAAAGGGCAAAAGAGAAAAAATAAAAAAAAAACAGAGAGAGATCTTCCAAGGGCAACTGATCTATTTGATTCCCATGATATAACAAGAGGAGGCGATGAAAGGCACCGAGATGACCAGTCCCAAATGCTAACATTCCTCATTAACTTAGAAACAGCCTCAGGCTTCTACTCATCATCGTCATCCTGTAAGACCCATGGCAACGGAGTAGCAAAGGCCGTTTAGCT
Organism: Melastoma dodecandrum; assembly: GCA_029817715.1. Classification (NCBI taxonomy): domain Eukaryota; kingdom Viridiplantae; phylum Streptophyta; class Magnoliopsida; order Myrtales; family Melastomataceae; genus Melastoma; species Melastoma dodecandrum. The sequence goes on along the minus strand of JARUPY010000397.1, from coordinate 3,133,352 downwards.
TATATTAGAAGAAGAATTGTTGTCCTTCAAGGTTAGCACATATATATATACAGGGGAGAAGACAGACCTCATCGTCGTCGTCGTCCTCATCGTCCTCCTCCTCATTGTTCACCTCGGATGACTTCTCCGACTCTTCGTCATCTGCCTTTGTGCCTTCAGCCTGCTCGCAACAGTATTGAACCATGGAGAGGTATAAATAGGGATGGTTCGCACAGATGCATTAGGCTTATGGTACAATCTGGTGGAAAAGGAGAGATACCTGCTTCTTGTTGTAGGCCTTCATGTTCTTCTCATAGTCAGCCTTGCGCTTCTCCGCCTTGGAGATGTAGGGAGCCTTCTCCTGAAATTTTTTTCATACCCACTTAATGCCACAAACTGCATAACATTCATCCAAAGTTCAAAAAGAAGACATTAAGAACTATGTTCATTCAATTCACTACTATCATGAATATGCTCTCTGTGCAGATCGCTGCAAGTAACTCTCTTGGAAAATAAACAAGAAAGGCAGAAACTCACAGCATCAGATAAAGACTTCCACTTTTCTCCGCCAGCTTTACCAACCTGATTTTATCCAAAATAAACAGGAATTAGACCACTCAAACACATTAAATCAATCACAGTTACCAAATAATCACTTCGAATCGCACTTACAACTGACACAGACTTATTCTGGGGGTGCTTTTCCTTATACTGCACCCGGAACTCCTCCCTGTCAAAATCACCCGCCGATTAAGCGACTCTAGACTCATTTATCGCCTCTGCATAACCAGAAACTATTCCACTCCTATTCAAGATCAAGCAGCTAAACAACTAATCCGATCATCTCGCTGAAAAAAAAATCCAACCACCATATCCTAACAAGTTCGGCAATCAATCCAACCAAAAACACACACAAAAAAAAGCAATCGCCAAATCCTCACATGAAGACAAAGAAAGCGCTGGGGGGCCTCTTGGGCTTGTTGGGATCCTTCGCCTGCTTATCCTTCCTGGTCGACTGCCTCCCTTTAGCAACCGCGGCCGCCTTCTTGTTGACAGACAAGCTGCAACGAACCCATAAAAAAAAAAAACAAAACAAAACCCTCAATCAGATCTCACAAAACCAGCACCGACCCATCAGGGGAAACCCCAAAAAGCATCAATTTCTAACAAACTCACGCGGCGTTCTTCGCCTGGGACTTCGGCTTCCCACCCTTCATGTTATCGACCCTACAGTACCAAACCCATCAACAACACGACCTCAAAAACAACCCCTCCCCCCCCCCAAAAAAAAAAAAAAGTCAAGCCGGAGGGGGCGAAAAAACTCACCTTTTGGAGACGAAAGCTAGAGTTACCGAGGGGACGCGCTTTGTCGGGTTTGGGAAGGAAAACAGGAGGAAAGGCGGAAGATATTAAGCAGGAAAAAAGATGAAATTGAAATGAAATTCCGATTCAATCGTGGGTGTGTGGGTGGATGGGGGAGAAACGACAAGATGCAAATTTCGATTGTTTCCCTTTTTCTTTTTGGGTGTGGGGGTAGAAAAGATCTTTTCCACCCTCATGCTTTTTAACCTCAGACACGTCATCGATCCGAGGCAGACAATCCCCATCGATCTGATTGGTCTGTTTCGTTTCCTTGGGTTCGGTTTTCTTCCTCTCCCCTTCTGTGCTTGTTGGTGGTGTTCAGGGATGCGGGTTTTGTCTCCGGAACAGATATTAGTACAACTCACAGTTCGCCTCGCAATTCCAAATTTCTATATACGATAAATCGCTAATTTGTTCTTTCGTGCCTTTGGAAATAATATAACTACCGAATATTTCTGTTTAGAAATATCGTTATTTCGTAGAAATATTTGTCTTTTACGAAGCGAAAGGTTTTAGGAAGAGCCTGAATGTGATCGGCAGTATCCCCGACGGGCCGGTGGCGCCGAATCCTGGTCTCGTTGAGTGAAGGTCATCCCCGGCAACCTGTGGCATTCATCGTCCATTGCACCCCTTGATGGGATTTTCCATTTTCCCTCGTTCCCGCCCGTATGTTTTTACTTTGTAAATCACGTAAAACCTCAAGTATCCCCCATCCAGACATGCAGACCGCTTTTTTGTACGGAAGGAAGGGGACGAAACCACAGCTTTCTTGCTACGGTGGATATTAATAATTCATTAGAAACATAACTAGTCGAATTTGATAATTCTGTTTTTTATTTTTAAAGTGATTTTTATAAATCTCATTTCATTAAGTTTAAGGAAATCAAATTCGTTAAAATCTACTACGTGACACTAAAAACAAAAGATGTTGATTTCACTTGTATTAACATAATCAAATCCGATTTTTTGTGTTATAATTTCGATTTCATTATTTAATGGAGAATATTATCGTGAGTTTCGAAACACACTGCAAAAATTTCCAGCTACCACACCAAAAACAATATTAATAGCCATAATGAATCCGGGAATAATGTCTGTTGAACGAACTTTATGTATAAATATGATCTATTAAAATAAATAAAGGGCACTAGATTTAATAAATGTCACTGTCATCCTATTTATTCATTTAGTTTGGCAAAACCTCAAAAGGGCCTCGCGGATTTTGAAAAGCCCATCCTGGGCCTAATGGGCCCGTGAAAAGATAATATCCGAATGGCGAATATCGCGACCAGCACCATGCGTAGGCGGCAGTGAAGTTCTTGGGGAGCAACACCCTCACCTGTTATTACGCTTCCTAAGTTGTGTGAGCCAGTGCAGGGGGAGTGGAGCCGCTGCCGTGGGAAATAAGGCCGAAGATAGCCATTGGGGCAGCACAGAGGCTGGACTTCCTCCACATTTCGGAGAAGTCAGTCCGTCTTCTACAGGGGCATCAAGTTGGCCAACATCTTGCTGAATAGGGTAAGGACCAGAGATTATCTTTCGTCATCCGCAACATCGTATATGCCGTCATTCTACTAGTCGGATAAATACTTGGGTAGGTCATGTCACGTCGGTACGTAGGTCGGTACGAGAACCCGGCCCTGCATATTGTAGAGATGATAGTCTTATACTGCATTTCTTGAAGGTCTCATTTTCTTCCTAGAGCTAGTAACAGGGCACTTGTACTTGAAGAGTGATGCGGACTGTTTCGGGGCAGTGCTTCTCGAGCTTCTAACCAGACCAAAGGCTCGGGACAACACCCGCCCTTCTTTCCAAGTCAACCCGGTGGAGTTGGCGAATCTGTACTTGAATGAAAAGAATCAGATCAAGAAGATCACGGACTCGAAAGCTTGACAGACGATACTCGATCAAAGGCGCAGCCATTGCAGCTCAGATGATCCTCAAATGCTTGGATGGCGATCCCAAGAACCGGCCTGCCACGGAGCGTGCACTCTTCATTTCTCCAAGCAATACACCCCGGATCATCTCCAGCTAACAGTCTGGATATCAACCGGTCGCCCCTCCATGGCAATCACAACGGTGGCACAGGTCCTAGCAGAATCAACTCACGCTGATGACAAGGAAAACTACATCTCCCAAACGGGAATTTAGCATACAGTAAATGCAGTGTTATAGTGGTTCCCCCATTCGGTTGATTGCGGTTTCATTTTTCTGGGTTTAGAGTTCAGAAAAAAGCATTTTCATACCCTCCCCATCAGAGATAAATGCAAATGACGAGACATTTTCTGCTGCCTCCCGGCGATCATTGAATAAGCTTAACATAAGTAAAAATGCAAGGCTGTAGAGAGTATGGATCGCGATACAGTACACTGGTAATTATTATTAGTATGAGGATGAGGACGGGGACGAGGACACGAGATGACAACAATCGGAAACCATTTGATGCTTTCACTAATGTGGTTGCTTTCCTCGTATGGTCAAAAGAGCATCTTCAGTTCATCGTTCTCCCCCGCTCAAAACATCTTCAACTCGGATGCTCAGCCGGATGTTGAGACGAGAAGCAAGCTTCTGCCCCAGAGACTTGTCCGCCTGTTCCAATTCAGAGGAAACCGGCCGGTATTGAATTGTGTTCACGTAGGTCGCACAGCAAACCGAAAAGCGAAAAGGCGTGCTGACATTACCTGAGACCAGTTTGAGATCCAGATGCTGCGGATTTCATAAGTCACTCGAGGATCAGACAAGGCGTCAACCCAACGGCAGATGAACCTTTCTTGCCTGAAACAGACGAGGGGATAGAAAAGATCAAGATACCCGTAAATGTTCTTCTAAGAGAGGGGTAAAGAGACATATACCTGTCGGGTGCCCATGAGCGATACCTCTCCCCTGGCTGCTTGAAGTTGTTCTCCTTCTCGATGATGGCCTGTTCAAGCACAAAGAAGGAACTGTAAGTCAGTTGTCTCAGTCGAATAGAGCAACCAGCTAATACATGAACGTGAGAGTTCAGAAAGCGAACCCTGTCGTGCCTTCCTGTCAAGATAGCAGGTGGGATAGGGTACCTCTCGGCATGATGAACAGGATCATACCTTGACGGGAAGTAGTTAACCTGTAAAAGGTTACAAAACATGCACTATTCATATGCTGTTCGACGAATAAGCAAGTACAAGAGTCGGGATCATTAGATCGAGGCATCATGTGTTATGCAGGGAAATAAAAGGAGGATCCTTCACCTCTTCATGCCTGTGCATGAAATTCATGAAACCCTCGTGGTGATTGTTGTGATGAGCGCCTTTGGGCGCATTGGCGGGGAGCTGCAGATAATTCGGTCCAAGGCGGTGCCTCTGGGTGTCAGAGTCGGAGAAAATATGGGTCTGGAGCAGCTTATCATCGGAGTAGTAGACTCCGGGGACAACAATGCCGGGGCAGAACGCCAGCTGCTCATTCTCGGCGAAGAAGTTATCGATGTTCTTGTTCAGAAGCAGGCGCCCGACCAGCTGCAGAGGCAAGATATCTTCCGGCCAGGTCTTGGTGACATCAAGTGGGTCAAAGTCGAACCTGTCCTCATGATCGGGAACAATGGTCTGAATGAACAGCTTCCACTCCGGGTAGTTTCCAGCGGCGATAGAGTCGTAAAGATCCTGGGTTGCAAGACTGTGATTGGCTCCTCCGACTTTGATGGCCTCTTCCTCCAACAGGGACTTCACACCGCAGGTTGGCTTCCAGTGGAATTTCACAGTGCGCCTTTCCGGCCTTGTTGATCAGAGTGTAGGTGTTAACCCCAAATCCTTCCATGTGCCTGAAATCCTGCAGGATGCCGATATCGTCGAACAGGAAGGTGAACATGTGCAAGCTTTTGGGATGGTGGGAGAAGAAGTCAACAATCCTCCAGTTCTCCTGGATGTGCGACTTCGGGTTTGGCTTGAGTGCATGATCCGTGTCAGGGAACTTCATCCCTTCACGGATGAAGAACACGGGGAAGTTGTTCCCAACAAGATCGAAGTTACCCTGCAGTAGCAAGTGAAGGGGTCAGTCAATAATCCTGCCAGAAGCTATCAGGGGCAGCAAATATTCGCACAACTATTGTTCTCACCTCTCTGGTGTAAAACTTCACAGCGAAACCACGAGGATCCCTGACGGTTCGGGGCTCCCACGCTCGTGGATGACGGTGGAGAAACGGACGATGACAGGGGACTGAACTCGGGGAGCTCGGAGGAAGTCAGCACAGCTGAGATGAGAGATATCATGGGTGACCTCGAAGAACCCCTTCGCACTGGCTCCCCTGGCATGGACCACACGCTCGGGGATCCTCTACCGATCGAAGTTAGGGGGCTTCTCCACCAGGTGATAATCCTCGAGAAGGATGGGTCCTGTCAACAGCGAGAGAAACCCCGGCTTCACATACACCTCCCACTCCCAGGGAACAACAACATCGCTAGGAACTCGCAATCGTCAGCGAAAACACCGGGAAAGGAACGCCACGAACGCAAAAACGGACATCCCCACGAAATTCACGGCCAAAAGACTACTACGAAATCGTTTGAGAACATCTCCGGCATCCAAAGGAGGATTTCCAAATGCAGAGAAAAATATGCTCCTTTTACTTGAAACTAGAACCCAAAGCAAGCAGACGCTGACTATGATGACCGCAGAAGACGGAACAGGAGAGAAAGAGATTGAAGGACCTCGGGTGCCGACGGTGAGGGAGGAGTTGTTGTTGTAGACAGGGGCGCCGGAGTTGGTGGTCCAGAAGGGGGAGTTGAAGGCACTCGATGGTCGGTACTGATATCAATCAAACACCCCCACCCCAAAATCCAAAATCAACCCAGAAATCCCACTCCGAATACAAATCCAAAATCAAACCAAGGGAGTTGGTGGTTGGTCATACCTTGTATGGATCCGTGGCTTCTCTGCTCAGCCCAGAGATCGGAGACGGGTCCGTGGGGGGGGGAGATTAAACAAATATTTGGGGGGTATTAAGTTATTAATTTATAACATCAAAGGGAATTGGAGGGGGGAATGGGACAGAAGTATGTGGTGGTGATCGATGATTGATTGTCTTGTTCGGATTCGAAGGATACAAGCGAGAAAGGGGGAGGGAGGGGTAGCTCGCATTCCAAGTCAAGAACACCTCCGTTATCTCTTCGGATAATCCAGGTTTCAAAATTCTCGTAATAATACTTTGAAAATTAAAATTTGTACTTTCGATGAGTTTTTAAACTCGATTTATATTTTCGTTAATTCGTTGATTTTGATTCCGATTTTACGAATTTTAAAATTATAAATTTCATTTTGTGAAATATTTTCGTGACTAATTACAAATTCACCTTCTCCATTTCCTTATCTCCTTAATTGATTAATTAAAAATGCTAATTAACTGAGAGATATTATCTATCATTGGTAAAACAGGATTTGGATAAATATAATTTGACAAAATATCGATATTTGATTCAATTAATTTGCTAACTTTACATTTTAGCGTATCATTTCAAAAGATTTCAATTTGGTTTTATTTCAATTTCGACCTATTCGCAACGGCGTTAATACATGTAATTTGTTTTTCTTACGTGGTAATAATAATGAAATAAATCAAGGCAAAATATCGATATTTGTCCAATGAATTTGTTAAGTTTACGTTTTGGCATAATGTTTTAAAAGTTTTCAATTTGGCCTTAAATCAATTTTAATTCGAGGAGGAATACCTCAGTTACATCTGGGCTATCATCTCCTCAAATTAAAATTGATTTAAAGCCAAATTGAAAACTTTTAAAACGTTAGGCAAAAAAGTAAAGTTGGAAAATTCATTTGGACAAATATCGATATTTGGCCATTGATTTATTTCATTATCATTGCCACGTAGGAAAAACAAGTGACGCGTATTAACGCTAACATGAAAATCGCAAATGCGGTTACGAATAGGGCCAAATTGAAAAGTAAAATTGAAAACTTTTAAAACGATATGCAAAAACGTAAAATTGACAAATTAAGTGGGCCAAATATCGATATTTTGCCTTATAATTTTGAGGATGGGCATCTCTCCTTCCTTATCCTCCTCCTCCGTGTGTTTTGTTGGACTCATGTACTCCCTCAACCAACCACACTTTCGCACATGGCTTCCTCTTCTTTTTTAGAATGTCATCACTAACTTCAATATATATAGATGGGCCTGAGTTGGAGCCCAATTCCCCGCAAAGGGCCCATCGGCCGACTTCTTTTTTACACTCATGTCTGGATTCCGATTCACCAAAAATCTGGGCCTGCCTAATTTATATAACCTCCTCGGATATTTAGCTATATCGTTTGAACGGCCCGGATTGCTGTGATTAATTCAACGCCGATGATTTTGGGCCGTTGGATCCCGTTGCGCGCGCTCCTCCTACCCCCATCTTTTTAATAAGGCCTCTTAAACAAATATAACCTGAAGTTTGAAAATTTTGACAATTCAGTCCAAAAGTTTAGAAATATCATTTGATATCCTAAACTTTTGAAATAGTAACAAACTCCGACTTTGTAAGAATAAAAATATAGTCCTCAACTTTTGAAAACTACAAAAAAGTCCTCGAAATGGCTTGATAAGGAAAATCCTCCGGAAATCCTTCTGGGACTCCGTCACGATTGGAGTTCGTTCCAGAGGCTAGATTGTCTCCCTTTGGAATGAGTAAGAGTATAAACGATGTTTTAACTCAGCTAACCATTCAAGGGAGTACAGAAAGTCTAGAAAGCCGAAACCAAATGGCAAGGGAAGTAGGCGATTATGTTAATAACATACTGGACGCTCTGGAAAGAGAAAGAGGTTTAAAGAGGCCTGAAGTCGAGGCTACCTCTGGGCTGGAAAGTACTATGGGAAACCCAGTCGAAAGATTGAATCTGGGAGGAAGAAATTCCAAACAGAATCAAGACAAGAGTGTGGATGAAATGTATAGGGAGTCAATAGCCCCTTTCATTCTAGATACACAGAAGCGAAGTGCAAACTTGAACCCTCAAAGTGGAGAGTTGGCAAAAGACTTAAGGAAAGCTTTAGGTCTAGCAGAAGATGCTCCGGTTCATTTAGACAACAGAACGTTTAATGAACTGGTAACTGCGAAGAGGGAAATTTACAGGCCCGATTATCCACATAGAACTAAACAAGAGTTTGTTCCTAGGGATAATGTTTTAAAACCTATAATTACCCCTGGTGCTTTTCTGGACATAGATTGTGAAAAGCATGTATCTGAAAAGATAGATGAGTGGTTATCACTAATTCGAATGACTGCATCCGCAGGGATATTATCCCCTGGATCTGTCTATGAATTATGTGTGGCAGCCCTCATGGGAACGGCGCAGAAATATTGGAAATCTTTGGTGACCCATACAGACATCAAGGAAAAAATAGATCAAGCGCTGACGGTCGACGGTGTATTGGCAATAATCGCTGATGCCCTGAAACGTGAGTTCTGTGGTTTTTCACTATCCACTGAGACTGTGGAAAAAGAGCAGTCGTTGACAGCTCTGGTTAAACTTCAGATATGCGATATGTGCTGGTTTGATAGCTACGTGTGTGAATTCCAGAAGTATTACTACAATCTGGACGTAGTATCTCAACAGTTCATATTGGGAACCTTTTTTGCAAAACTTCCTGAACCGTGGCCGGAGGTTGCGCAAAAGGCCTATGAATTACTCCTGAGTGAGGAAAAGATAGTCTCTGGACTCGGAGGAAAAATTCAGGCGGTTAAGTATGCGATGAGGAAGGCGTGTACTGAGCTCCAGGTTAAGGAGGCAGCTAAGAAGTTGCCATACCTAAACAAGAGCTGTTGTTCTCAAATAGAGTATGTGCCTGGAAGATACGGATGCGATACTCGCAGTACTCCAGAAGACTCTTTGAAGAGAAAGAACTTTCCTCGTAAGAGGAAGTTTGTTGGGTACAACAAAAGAAAAGTTTGGCCCAAGAAGGACTTCCAGCGTAAGCAAAAGGGAAGTCCTGCTTACAAACCAGGTTTGTAAGGAGAAGGGATAACCTGAAGGATAAAGATAGGATCGATGCCTTCAAGAGAAAGCATGGCAGAGAGCCTAAATGTCCTAAAGGGAAACCTTTGAGCAGTTGTAATTGCTGCTGGTTTTGTGGTTCAAAAGACCACAAGGCGGATAGTTGTCCAAAGAAGAATCAAAGGAGAGAAAGACCCCGGATGATCTTCCTGGATGACAGGAGTCATGAGGAAGAAGTCCTTGCTTATGAACCAATAGATGAGCAAGAGATTTCCGATTTAGACTCGGAAGTAGAATCAATTTACGAGGTAGTGTCTGATTATGATACAGACTCGGAAGAAGATTCTGATCTTTGGAAAATGCATCTGTTCATGATGAGAGCAGTGCAACACGAAGATGGTGATGAGATGGTTCCATTAGAAGCATCGAATCACGTACTGGAAGAATCCCACCAGTACGAAGATCCATCCCAGTCAGTACTGGAATGGAGGTTGCCTAACGTTAATGTGAGAGAAGTCTATAATGTATCGAGATTTAATTTTAGATCGATAATAGATATCTCACAAACAGAAGCAACGGCTCAAGTGACAAGTACGGAAATTGAGACGATGGACATACCCTTACTCAATGTACAACGCATTAGGGAAACTATGCAACGTGCGAGAGGTGTATATAATTATATACACATCGGGTTAATCCAGATAGGACTAATCCCGCTGTTTCATTTACCAGCAGATAGTCTTGTGGTAGCAGCTGTGATCGATAAACGTTGGCGAGAGTTTAGAGATCAGCTGATATCAGGAATACAGGCCAACCTAGCGCATGGCCCTGTATGGTTCCAGGTCCATCCAAATTTCATGATGGCCCTGAACGATCGCTGTTTGGGAAATTCATTGACCTTAAGGATCAAATCAATGAATATGGATAGGATGAATTCCCAGGCCAAGTTCTTGGCGTATCACACTAGAGTGATTTACCGATTGGTAAATACAACTAGTCCTGGTGTAAGGAACATCTCAAGACTTACTGAGTTGTTCGAAGAAGGTCATAATAACTACCAACAGTTTCACAGGCGAGAGGTAAACCCATTAGAGTTAACCTGGCCAAGAAACTGGGTTATGACTGAACCTGGTAATAGCTCTAGGCCGATTAGTGCGGACAATATCCGACAAAGAGGTAACGAGATTACTTTGATGTTGGGAGAACCGTCTAGAGACAGTTTTAGAGCTGATAGGCATTTACCTATGCATAGCGAAAGGGCTGACAGGCATTCGCCTGTGAGGATGCCACTCCTGAGAGAGCCGCTCAATAGAGCGTCCTCTGAAGTCTCTTCAAGAGCTAGTGATGTGGGAGAAGATGTAATAGTCTCTCGACCAGAGGTTGCAAGCGCACCTCCACTAATAGAAGAGATGTCTCGAAGTTCTGTTGATTCAAGAGCCCCGTCACAACATACGGGTAGAATCGTAGGGTATAGACAGGTATCGTTACCAATCTATGAAGACCCGGTAGACCAAACGAGAGAGGAGTCTATACGGATGTTAAGGGTTACCAATATAGAATACTCTTTATCCAAGATTCCTGAAGTTTGTAAGGTTATCGAACAGATAGCCGAACAAAGGTCTATTGCAGTAGACGAAATCTGGAGGATGATAGAACCATCCCAAAGTGTACCTGAGAATATTGGGTTTAGTGTTAGGAAAGAAGACATGAGCACATATGTGGCTCTAACTTTCAAATTTCCTGGATACTATGAATACTCTTTAGACACGTTGATAGACACTGGGTGTAGCATAACACGTGCTAGACTCAATGCTCTGCCAGATGAGTGGTGGGAACCACTGCAGAAACCCATCCACATGGTTAACGTCGACGGTATGGCCACAATCGTTGGCCATAAGGCAAGCAACGTGCCTGTCTTTATTGGTGGGCAAAAGTTCATCATTAAAGAGATTCTTGCACATCCTTTACTAGAGGCCGACATCATTATTGGTAACGCCTTTCTGAAGGGTCAAAAGGAAAACCTTCCTTTTGTGCAGAATGAAAAAGATGTCTCCATTGGTGGTATAAAGATAAGTATTCTACAAGAGCCTAGACTACGGTTAAAATTTGGCTTTTCTCCGGTAAAACGGACAGAATACTGTGGTGATATCCCATGTGAAAGAGCTTTCAGAGTGCGAGCTCAACGTGGTGATATACGGTTGGATGAGAACAATTCATGGGAACAAACTTTGTTTTCTTCAACAAATACCAGAAGTTCTAACTGGTATGACGACTTGTTTCCAAGACAAGAAGTGTGTATGGCTGTTAAATTAACAGGAATGAAATGGGATAAGTTCCTAATAAAACTGGCCGATAATTTTAGTGAAGATCCACTAAAGTTATGGACTCGAAATGGCCTCAGGGCTAGACTAGAGTTGAAAGATCCCGGAACCATTATAAGAGCCAGAAATATTACATATACGGCTGAGATGGTTGATGAGTTTGACAAACAAATTCCTGAATTGCTTGGGAAAGGCTTAATTAGGGATAGTTACTGTCCACATTCTAGTCCTGCCTTTATGGTTATTAATCATGCCGAGCAGGTGCGAGGTAAAGCACGAATGGTTATAGATTATCGTCAGCTTAACAAAGCTACAAAGGACGATGGCTATAAGATTCCCACTGCGGGAGATCTAATTGATAGGGTAAGTCTGAGCCAACCAAAGTTCTTCTCTAAGTTTGACTTGAAAAGTGGATACTGGCAAGTCAAAATGGAGGAAGAATCGGTTCCTCTAACTGCCTTCAATGCTCCGCAAGGAATGTTTGAATGGTTAGTAATGCCGTTCGGCCTGAAGAATGCTCCAGGCGTATTTCAGCGCAAGATGGATAATGCTTTTAAGCAAATCCAAAAATTTTGTGCGGTCTACATTGACGATGTATTAGTCTACAGTCAGACTGAAGACGACCACATGAAGCACCTAGATAAGGTGACTGATATCTTCCGAAGAGAAGGTATGATTCTATCCGAAAAGAAGATAGAATGGTTTAAGGAGTCAGTTAACTTCTTAGGCATGGAGATTGAGCAGGGTAAGATTAAACTGCAAAATCATATTGCCGAGAAAATAATTAACTTTCCTGACAAACTTGAGGATAGAAAGCAAGTCCAAAGATTTTGTGGATGTGCTAACTATGAAAGAAAGTTTGTGAAAGATCTTTCCCAAGACCTGAGCAGGATTTCGAAGAAAACTTCATCTACGAATCCTTGGAAATGGGAAAACGAGGACACTCAAGCTATTAGAAGGATTAAGGCGAAGGTAAAAAATTTGCCACAACTCGCTTTACCATCTGATAAAGATGAGTTAGTCTTGGAAGTTGATGCTTCTGAAGAACATTGGGGAGCAGTCCTTAAAATCAAAGGACGCAAACCAGAACCGGTATGTAAATACTGGTCGGGAAGCTTCAAGGGGTACGAACTACGGTACCCGATACATGAAAAGGAAGTATTAGCCTTAAAATACGGAATAAAGGCTTTTTACATCTTTTTGGCACCGAAAGCATTTTTAGTGCGATCTGACTCAACCTATGTAAAAAGGTTTATGAGTTTAAACCTTAAGGAAGCTAGGCAAACTAGACTCTTAAGGTTGCAGGAACAACTAAGCTATTATAAATATGAGGTCGAATACATTAAGTCTGACCACAACATAATAGCTGACTCTCTCTCTAGAGAACTTGCAAACACCTCTCTTTCTAAAAACTCTGCAGATGGATCCTGCTGCAAAGAGAAAGATATGCTGGGGATGCAAGAAAGAGGGACACTCCAGAAAGGTATGTCCTAATAAGGGAGATGGTGAGCATAGTGATGATGGTTCCGTTTCAGGAACGAAAGCGGCAGTGCTCTGCTGGCAGTGCAAGCAACTAGGACATCGTTCATACGAATGTCCCAAGAAGCTGAAAACTGCGGATTCCCAGAAGGGGAAGGCTGAACTAAAAGAGAAAGCAAAAGCTGACTCTAAGAGTGAAGCGAAACCAGATCTCCATATGGAGATGACTAATCCCAAGGAGGCTGAGGCCAGATCTAAAGGAAAGGCGAAAGAATCCCAGAAGGGGATGGTTGGATCCAAGGGAAAGGTAATAACCAATCCTAAGGAGAAAACGAAAGTGTCCCGGAAAGGGAAGACAGATCTGAAGGAGAAGGGTAACACCAACTCTGAAGGAAATGTGAAAAAAGATCTTCAGAAGAAGATGACAGATCCGAAGGAGGAAAGCTCCAGAAGAGATGTGAAAATGGCAGATCTAAAAGACAAGGCAAAAGCCGAGTCAGAGGAGAAAGCCAAGAAGAGGAGGAAAGCCAAGAGGCTTGGGTCTTCTGGTCCCAAAAGGGGAGATTCTGCAAAAGATGGTCCTAAGAAGGACGAAAAGGTTGAAGAACCTTGGTGGTCTCCGTTGACCATGGAGCAGTTCAATTACTGCCGAAACCACTTAGCCAAAGAGCAGAAAATTTCCATTAATCAAGCTGTAAAATCCTACAAGGCTTTGTTACAAAGCAAAGAGGAACAGAAGGAGAACATGGAAACACAGTATGCCGAGGAAGAGGCTAAGTTCAAGGCCATTATTGGCGAGCCAATCCAAGTGGTAGACCCTGAACCAAGGGAAGAACCAGAGGAAGCGGCTGCAATGGAGTGTGAGCAGTACTTCGACTTTGGAAGTGCTTACGCAGCATTGGAAGGCAATCTTGAAAAGAAAGAAAGCCTTGAGGAAGTAATTCCTGAAAAAGACTCAGTAAAAGAGCCTGGTGAAAGCAGTCACGGTGGTAAGAACCACGATGGCAAAGGCCATGTTGGAAAAACCCAAGAGGATCTGGAAGGATCCTGGTTTTTTGATGAAGACTCGTTTGAGGACGAATCCCTAAGTTGGGATGCGGCCGTAGTCTGTGGAGGACTCATAGGTGGCGTCAAGCATGGTGACAACCGCCAGATTGAGTTTTTCGCAAGAAAGACAGTTGAGTACATCAAAGATCTGGAGTTCAAACTATCTGTAATGGCTTCAGGTGAGGAGGAGTTGTCTCGTTTTGAAAAAGAAAGGCAGCAGATATTCTCCACAACGATGTCTATAATACCAGGGGAAGTTAGAGAGTATGACGTCCCAAGGGTAACAGTAGACATGAGTGAATCCTCTCTTGAGGAAAACACCGTGCTTCAACCGTATCTACACTGGATATCGGGAAAGTGGCCGTCTCTGAGAATTCACTCAGACATGGTGGGAGTAGCAGCGCCTTATGTGTATGCTGGGTTTGTGGACATACTGGAGATCGACAGATCAGAACCAGAATGTATGGAACCCCTGCCTACGTTAGTAAGGTATATACTCGGATGCCTAGGCTATGGACCAAAGTATGCCACGGCGTTGATTACTAGCACAATGATGGAGGAAGAAGACCATCCGCAGTATGGGAAGGTAATACTTCAAAATCTGCAAGTATGGGACATCCATCCGTGTGAGAGTAGACGTATGACGGAACCTCATAAACAAGACCTCGATCAGAGAGGGTTATGGCGGAAATACTACAAAGACAAGACTGTCCGAAAAGCCATAAAAGTTGAGTTCCTTAAAGACGTGCTAGAGCATGTGTTAGCCCGCAAGGACGAATATTACGTGCTCTGTGATGGTATAGTCACCGTCACGATTCTTCGGTCAAATTTAAGCTTCATCGATGAACAAGCAGGAGACCGAGGATGGCAGAGAATGCTCGATCTTCTAGATAGTTTCTGGAGGCGAGAAAACTCTGAGCTGCACCTCCGAACCGACACCTTCGAGGTTTGGAGCAAGATTGCTGATTTCACCGACAAGACCTTAAATCAGCAAATCGAGCATAATGCAGAGAGAGTCCAGCAAATTCTTAATGCTGTCCAAGACCCACCGGGACTCTCAGAAAAAGAAGGAGTTGGCGGAACTTTAGGAGCCAACGACAGTGAAGGAGTCTCCCAGAACAGCGAGCCAATGCAGACGGGAGAAGATAACTGTATAAAGTTAGACTAGGACATTTTTGTCGGTCAGTAGGACCCCACTAACTTTAGCAACAGTTGTTAGATTCCTTTTACTTTTGAGCTGGCAAACAGTGCATAGGCACCAGCTCCTTTGTGTATATATTCACAAGCCTTCTACCTCATTTGAGGAGGCAATCTGAATAGAGAATTTTCTCTCTCAAAAACTATGAGCAAGAATTCTTTGATTGTCCTCCAGAAGAAAATCTGAGATAAAAGTTATTTCGGGTTGTTCTTCGATAGATACCTTAAGAAACCAAGAAAGTTAGAATTAATCGAGTCTGATTAAAGCTAACTAAAGGATAGATCTGCGGATCGACACCTTGAAGGATAAGTCTTCATGACTAAACCTTGTAAGGCTAAGCCGTTTGGCTGACACCTAGGATGAGGAGTGCCTATATAAGTCCCTCATGGTATGGGCATTGAGATAGCACAGAAGAGCCTCTCCAACACCTTCTCTAAAAAATTTCCTGAGAAGAAGACTCCTGAAGTTTCTCTTCCTGAGTTCTCTTGGTGCGGAAGCTTGGTGGACCCTCTGAGCAATCCGATTAAGGTATGATAATAAACTTTATATTTTAAGGTTGTTTATGCCATTCTTTCAAGCAGAAAAGAAGATCTTGATTACGGTAACTTAATTAAGGTGGTGCAACAGCACGAGTCATTCTATGACTGATTGTCCTAACCCAGATCTTTTGCATTTGGATCACGGAGTGGGCAAGGATTCTACTACTGGTCTCCTTAATACCATAGTAGATCGACTTGAAAATCTATCAGCACAGATATTACAAATATCAAAGCAGATAGAAAGTTACTCTAAAAAGTTAGAAGAGCTGACTCTAGTTCAGAGTGAATTCGAGGAATATTTCCTTGAAGGTAAGTCCAATTTGGGATTTGCGGCAAGTTCGAAATACTCAAACGAGTATTCGAGGTTGGCAGAACGCCGGCGACAAAGACAATTAACAAAATCATCTTAAGTTCGATTCCTGTATAGCTTATTGGTATCAGAGTCGCTTAAGAATTTTTGTTAAGTCTTGGAGGACTTCTATAAAATAAGAGAAGGCCTGAGGACTATAAAGGAATTTTTGAGTTTGAAGCTGGGATAGAATTGCTAAAAGGAGTAAAGCTTAGGATATATTTGTAAATAAGGCCTTTTAATAATAATAATTCAAAAACTCCCGGTCCCATCTTTTCCTTCCCTCTCTATTTCAACAGTCAACAAATCGGATACAAAACCCTACTAGCAGTAGTATCAAGCAAACAGAGTACCATTTCTTTCTCCCCCACTCGCCGCGAGATACCACGTGGTGAGCTGGTCTCCCTCACTCGCTCCCGCCTCTCGGACGTCAGGATCGGTGGCATTTGGATCTTTATGTTTCATGTCATTTCCTGCAGATTGTTTGTTTCCAAAGTTGTCCCTGGGATATGTCGAGGACGAGGTTCGACGGGGAGCCCCCGCTCGTTAAGTTTCTGATCCGTTTCGGATCGAGGGCAGGGCTTCGGTCTGACCATGCCGCCTCGCTTTCTCTGCAAACCCCCTAGGTCAGTTCCCCTCTCCCAAGGTTAGACGGAGGATGGAATTGTTTAGAAGAGATTAGGGAATTTAGGATTTCCGTGCTTCTCGCCGATTGCATCAGGTTTTTTTACCAAGTCCAAGAAAGTGGCCTCCAAGTGGGATGCGGTCGAGATTGACCTCGTCCCTGGTTACTACTGCGTTTCATGTGAGATGTGGCGTTCAACAGTTTTGCTTGTTCGTATAAGGGATTTAGTAAGAATACCTGTTGTTTTGAATTGACCTTCTCCCCATGTGCTTCGGATAAGAGAGTTCGTCATATCATCATAGCAATCGCCCTCCCTCCGTCAATTTACAGAGAAAGAGAAGACATTCGAAAGGATTCCTTTCCACCCGGGCAACAGCTGAAGCAAATGCACCTGTTCCGGACTGACCCGGCCACCGGCTCATAAACCAAATCAACATCATTCCGACTCCTTGAGCCGGAGGAACTGATGCAACCGGGTGCCTTCCTTCGCGTGGGTGACGCTGGGAGCCCGATACTTGAGGGCCCGGTGGGTACTGTGAGATGTGCCTTTAGATATTCCAGACGACCCAACATCTATTTCCCTGCTCGAGCTCGACTCAAAAAGGTCAGCGACTTCCGAGAACGGTTTTATTCATCAGATGCATGATTTTATAGATTAAGAACCAATTCATAGTATCTTTTAAAAGTATATTTGACTAGGTTTGATGCATTTGATTCTCAACTTTTACCTTGTCATGATCAATTTAAACTATGTTCTTACACACAGATTGCGGCAGCTCAACTCGGGAGCACCGTTCAAGGCGCAACTCTCGACCAAGCGCGCCATACATCACACTGCCAGACGCATTCCCTTCAGCATCGTGAGCGACCAGCGTTATTCCCTTCCCTAATCCAAAAGAGCATGCTTTGCCCTAAACTCGCTAAAGCTGCATTCCATTTCCCAATTCCTAATCCAAAAGAGTCACTGGATGTAAGACTGTCCCGTGATGTCGACATCACGATCCCCAGTCGAGGGAGGCGGCACGTGCCTGGGAGGGCCGCGCTGCTCGACGGGTCCGTCGGCACTCTGCGTGTCACTGGCCGGGGGCTTGTTCTCCCGCTGCTGTTGCCCTGCTTCACCAGCAGCGCCGGGGTCATTGTCGTCCGTCCCGTACATCCCACCACCGTAGGCGTCATGGGTCAGCGGCTCCAGCGGTGTGATGTGGGTCGGTTCGGTGGCAGTGCTCCCTTGGTCTTTCCTCCGTGCCTCCCGCTTCTCCTCCAAATCCACGGCCACTTTGCCCACACGATGTCGGACTTCCCTCCTTCGGGTGCTGAGGCAAAGACAGACGGGGGGAGGTAGAAAAGGAGGGAACGTGGCGCCAGACGCGTGCGGGCGATGCAAAGCGTGGCGCTCTACCGACGCGCCACGTCTGTATATATCACGTGACCCCGATTAGTTTCAGGTTTTCGGACCGTTCATCCCACGTGTGTAATAACCATGCAAAAAAGCAAAAAAAAAAAAGAAACATACGTGAGCGAGGGGAGGAACAACGTTGCGAAAAGGGGGCATCATTATCATTACAACTACAATTACAATACGACCGCCTTTCTATTTTTATTATTATTTTGGACTTGGACCAACAACAATGGGTTGGGGAATTCGTTATTAGGAAAGAAACAATGATGGTAAGGAAAAGATAATGATGATGTGTTATTTGGGGTTGGAGTGCTTTTTCAGTGTAACGTTGTAATATGTCCTAAAAGTGACAGCAATTATAACTATAGATTTATGTTGGTCAATCCCTTACATGATGGATGATGATACTGCAACTAGTCAATTCTTTTATTGATTGCCTTCCCAATAACGGCCCATAGTGATTAGTTAACTGATCGACCGTCAATTACATGTATAAATTATATCACTACGTGTAAAATATTTTCTCCGAAAGTCGAGAATTTTGCATGTTCAACGCCTAGGGGACTGAAGTGGGAACTGGTTGTACATCTTTTCGTGCTGCAGCTTTACCAAGAAATAATAAAATAAAAAATAAAAAAAGCGCATTATGCACATGCAAAAGAATCAGGACCACACCACCATCCATCGTCCCCAAACAATAACCATAATAATAATAATAATAAGGCTTAATTATCAAATATACCCTCAACTTTACTAGTTTTATCCGATCTAGCCTGAAGTTTAAATTGTATCTATAGGTATCCTATACTTTCGACTTGTTTCAATTTTATCCTGCTTATCTTAGTCTCTAGGTTAACTTTCCCAGACAATAAGAAAATTAATTCTTCTTAAGCGGCTCTGATACCAATAATCTTAACCAGATATCGAACTTAAGAAGATTTTCTTTGTTGTCTTTGTCGCCGGCGTTCTGCCAACCTCGAATACTCGTTTGAGTACCTCGAACTTGCCGCAAACCCAAGATTGGATTTACCTTCAAGGAAATATTCCTCAAATTCACTCTGCAAGAGAGTCAGCTCTTCTAATTTTTTAGAATAGCTATCTACAAGTTCAGTCAGCTGCTGGATTTGCGCTGAGATACTTGCCAATCGATCTACTACAGTGTTTAGAAGTCCAGTAGCAGAATCCTTGCCCACACCGTGATCCAAATGTAGGAGCTCGGGATTTGGACAATCAGTCATAAGACTCTTGCTTTCGCAACCGTCGTGCTGTTGCACTACCTTCACAATCTTATTAGATTATGACGATTATCATAAACTACACAGCGGAAAGTTTATCATACCTTAACTCAGTGGGTTGCTCAGGGGGTTCACCAAGCTTCCGCGACAATAGAGATCCAAGAGAAGCACAATTCTCAAACTAGAGAATTCAGCGAACGTATCCGCAAACTGGAGAGGCTCTTCTGTGTCGATCCAATGCCCTTACACTGAGGGTCTTATATAGACACTCCTCATCCAAGGTTTCAGCCCAAGGCTATACTCCCTGCAAGGTTCTTGATCTTTCGACCTGACCTTCCGTTAGTCTTAACCAATGTTAATTCTAACCACCTTACTCTTGGTTCCTTAAGGTATTCGGAGAGCGATTCAGAGATTTCTTACTCTGAGTTTTTGAGAGAGAATTTCTCTATTCGATTCGCCTCCCCAAATGAGGTAGAGGGCTTGTGAATATATACACAAAGGAGCTGGTGCCTATGCACTGTTTGCCAGCTCAAAAGTAAAAGGAATCTAACTGTTGCAAAAGTTAGTGGGGTCCTAATGACCGACAAAAATGTCCTAGTCTAACTTTATACAGTTGTCTTCTCCCGTCTGCATTGGCGCACTGTTCTGGGAGCCTCCTTCACTGTCGTTGGCTCTTAAAGTTCCGCCAACTCCTTCTTTTTCTGAGAGTCCCGGTGGGTCTTGGACAGCATTAAGAATTTGCTGGACTCTCTCTGTATTATGCTCAATTTGCTGATTTAAGGTCTTGTCGGTGAAATCAGCAATCTTGCTCCAAACCTCAAAGGTGTCGGTTCGGAGGTGCAGCTCAGAGTTCTCTCTCCTCCAGAAACTATCTAGAAGGTCGAGCATTCTCTGCCATCCTCGGTCTCCTGCTTGTTCGTCGATGAAGCTTAAGTTTGACCGAAGAATCGTGACAGTGATCACACCATCACAGAGCACGTAATATTCGTCCTTGCGGGCTAACACATGCTCTAGCACGTCTTTAAGGAACTCAACTTTTATGGCCTTTCGGACAGTCTTGTCCTTGTAGTATTTCCGCCATAACCCTCTCTGATCGAGGTCTTGTTTATGAGGTTCCGTCATACGTCTACTTTCACACGGATGGATGTCCCATACTTGCAGATTTTGAAGTATCACCTTCCCATACTGCGGATGGTCTTCTTCCTCCATCATTGTGCTAGTAATCAATGCCGTGGCATACTTTGGTCCGTAGCCTAGGCATCCGAGTATATACCTTACTAACGTAGGCAGGGGTTCCATACATTCTGGTTCTGATCTGTCGATCTCCAGTATGTCCACAAACCCAGCATATACATAAGGCGCTGCTACTCCCACCATATCTGAGTGTATTCTCAGAGACGGCCACTTCCCCGATATCCAGTGTAGATACGGTTGAAGCACAGTGTTTTCCTCAAGAGAGGATTCACTCATGTCTACTGTTACCATTGGGACGTCATACTCTCTAACTTCTCCTGGTATTATAGACATTGTTGTGGAGAATATCTGCTGCCTTTCCTTCTCAAATCGAGACAGCTCCTCCTCACCTGAAGTCATAACCGATAATTTAAACTCCAGATCTTTGATGTACTCAACGGTCTTTCTTGCAAAAAACTCAATCTGGCGCTTTTCATCATGTTTGATGCCAGCCATGAGTCCTCCACAGACCACTGCCGCATCCCAACTTAGGGATTCGTCTTCAAATGAGTCCTCATCAAAAAACCAGGACCCTTCTGGATCCTCTTGGGTTTTCCCAACATGACCTTTGCCATCGTGGTTCTTACCACCATGACTGTTGTCACCAGACTCTTTAACTGAGTCTTTTACAGGAATTGCTTCCTCAAGGCTTTCTTTCTTTTCTAGATTACCTTCCAATGCTGCGTAAGCACTTCCGAAGTCGAAGTATTGCTCACACTCCATTGCAGCCGCTTCCTCTGGTTCTCCCCTAGGCTCAGGGTCTACCACTTGGATTGGCTCGCCAATTATAGCCTTAAACTTAGCCTCTTCTTCAGCATACTGCGTTTCCATATCCTTTTTCTGTTCTTCCTTGCTTTGTAATAAAGCCTTGTAGGATTTCACAGCTTGATTAATGGAAATTTTCTGCTCTTTGGCTAAGTGGTTTCGGCAGTAATTGAACTGCTCCATGGTCAAAGGAGACCACCAAGGTTCTATAACCTTACCGTCCTTCTTAGGACCTTCCTTTACAGAAACATCCCCCTCGGGACCGGAAGACCTAAGCCTCTTGGCTTTCCTCTTTTTTCTGGTTTTTTCTTCTGACTCGGCTCTTGCCTTGTCTTTCAGATTTGCCATCTTCACATCTCTTCCGGAGCTTTCCTCCTTCTGATCTGTCATCTTTTCTTGAAGATCTTTCACCACATCTCTTTTAGAGTTGGTGTTACCCTTCTCCTTCAGATCTGTCTCCCCTTTCTGGGAAATTCTCACTTTCTCTTTAGGATCGGTTTTTACCTTTCCCTTAGAACCAGCCATCCCCTTCTGGGATTCTTTCGCTTTTCCCTTAGATCTGGCCTCAGCCTCTTTGGGATCAGCCATCTCCTTTTGGAGATTTGGTTTCGCCTTACTTTCGGAGTCAGCTTTTGCTTTCTCCTTAAGTTCAGCCTTCCCCTTCTGGGAATCTGCAGATTTCAGCTTCTTGGGACACTCATAAGAGCGATGCCCGAGTTGCTTACACTGCCAGCAGAGCACTGCTGCCTTTGTTCCTGAATTGGAACCAGCATCACTATGCTCACCATCTCCCTTGTTAGGACATACCTTTCGGGAATGTCCCTCCTTCTTGCATCCCCAGCATATCTTTCTCTTTGCAGTAGGATCCATCTGCAGAGTTTTTAGAAAGAGAGGTGTTTGCAAGTTCTCTAGAGAGAGAGTCGGCTATTATGTTGTGGTCGGACTTAATGTATTCGACCTCGTATTTATAATAGCTCAACAGTTCCTGTAACCTCAAGAGTCTAGTTTGCCTAGCCTCCTTAAGGTTCAGACTCATGAACCTCTTTACATAGGTCGAGTCAGATCGCACTAAAAATGCTTTTGGTGCCAAAAAGATGTAAAAAGCCTTTATTCCATATTTTAAGGCTAATACTTCCTTTTCATGTATCGGGTATCGTAGTTCGTACCCCTTGAAGCTTCCCGACCAGTATTTACACACCGGTTCTGGTTTTCGTCCTCTAATTTTGAGAACTGCTCCCCAATGATTTTCAGAAGCATCAACTTCCAAGACTAGCTCATCACTATCAGATGGTAAAGCTAATTGTGGCAAATTTTTCACCTTAGCTTTTATCCTTCTAATGGACTGAGTGTCTTCATCTTCCCACATCCAAGGATTAGTCGAAGAGGTTTTCTTCGAAATCCTACTCAGATCTCGGGAAAGATCTTTCACAAACTTTCTTGCATAGTTAGCGCATCCACAAAATCTTTGGACTTGCTTTCTATCCTCAAGTCTGTCAGGAAAATTAACTATTTTCTCGGCAATATGATTTTGCAGTTTAATCTTACCCTGCTCAATTTCCATGCCTAAGAAGTTAACTGACTCCTTAAACCATTCTATCTTCTTTTCAGATAGAATCATACCTTCCCTACGGAAGACATCAGTCACCTTATCTAAGTGTCTCATGTGGTCATCTTCAGACTGACTGTAGACTAACACATCGTCAATATAGACCGCACAAAATTTTTGGATTTGTTTGAACGCATTATCCATTTTGCGCTGAAATACGCCTGGAGCATTCTTCAGGCCGAATGGCATAACCAACCATTCAAACATTCCCCGCGGAGCATTGAAGGCAGTTAGAGGAACCGACTCTTCTTCCATCTTGACTTGCCAGTATCCACTTTTCAAGTCAAATTTAGAAAAGTATTTTGGTTGACTCAGACTAATCCTATCAATAAGATCACCCGCCGTTGGAATCTTATAGCCATCGTCTTTTGTAGCTTTGTTAAGCTGACGATAATCTATAACCATTCGTGCTTTACCTCGCACCTGCTCGGCATGGTTAATTACCATAAAGGCTGGACTAGAATGCGGACTGTAACTGTCCCTAATCAAACCCTTTCCAAGCAACTCAGGAATTTGTTTGTCAAACTCCTCAACCATCTCAGCCGTATACGTAATGTTTCGGGCTCTTATAATGGTTCCGGGATCTTTCAACTCTAATCTAGCCTTGAGGCTATTTCGAGTCCATAACTTTAGTGGATCTTCACTAAAATTATCGGCCAGTTTTATTAGGAACTTATCCCATTTCGTTCCTGTTAACTTGACAGCCATACACACTTCTTGTTTTGGATTTCTAAACAGGTCGTCATACCAGCTACTGGTATTCGTTGGGGAAAACAGGGTTTGTTCCCATGACTCGTTCTCCTCCAACCGTATATCACCACGTTGAGCTCGCACTCTGAAAGCTCTTTCACATGGGATATTGCCACAGTATTCTGCCCGTTTTACCGGATAAAAGCCAAATTTTAACCGAAGTCTAGGCTCTCTTAGAATACTTATTTTTACCCCACCGATGGAAACATCATTTTCATTCTGCACAAAAGGGAGGTTTTCCTTTTGTCCCTTCAAAAAGGCGTTACCAATAATGATGTCGGCCTCTAATAAAGGATGTGCAAGAATCTCTTTAATGATGAACTTTTGTCCACCAATAAAGACAGGCACGTTGCTTGCCTTGTGACCAACAATTGTGGCCATACCATCGACGTTAACCATGTGGATGGGTTTCTGCAGTGGTTCCCACCACTCATCTGGCAGAGCATTGAGTCTAGCACAAGTTGTGCTACACCCAGTATCTATCAAAGTATCCAGGGAATACTCATAGTATCCAGGAAATTTGAAAGTTAGAGCCACATATGTGCTCAAGTCTTCCTTCCTAACACTAAACCCAATATTCTCAGGTACACTTTGGGATGGTTCTATCATCCTCCAGATATCGTCTATAGCGATAGACCTTTGCTTGGCTATCTGCTCGATAACCTTACAAACTTCAGGAATCTCAGATAAAGAGTTACCAATTCTTAGCATCCTTATAGATTCCTCTCTCGGTTGATCTACAGGGTCTTCATAGACTGGTAATGATACCTGTCTATACCCTACGATTCTACCCGTATGTTGCGACGGGGTTCTTGAATCAACAGACCTTCGAGACATCTCTTCTATTAGCGGGGGTGCACTTGCAACCTCTGGTCGAGAGACTATTACGTCTTCTCCCACATCACTAACTCTTGAAGAGACTTCAGAGGGCGTTCTATTGAACGGCTCTCTCAGGATTGGCATCCTCACAGGCAAATGCCTGTCAGCTCTTTCGCTAAGCATAGGCAAATGCCTATCAGCTCTAAAACTGTCCCTAGACGGTTCTCCCAACATCAAAGTAATCTCATTACCTCTTTGTCGGATATTGGCCGCACTAATCGGCCTAGAGCTAGTACCAGGTTCAGTCATAACCCAGTTTCTCGGCCAGGTTAACTCTAATGGGTTTACCTCTCGCCTATGGAACTGTTGGTAGTTGTTATGACCTTCCTCGAACAACTCTGTAAGTCTAGAGATGTTCCTCACACCAGGACTAGTGGTGTTTACCAATCGGTAAATTACCCTAGTGTGATACGCCAAAAACTTGGCCTGGGAATTCATTCTATCCATATTCATCGATTTGATTCTTAGGGTTAATGAATTTCCCAAACAGCGATCGCTCAAGGCCATCATAAAATTTGGATGGACCTGGAACCATACAGGACCATGCGCTAGGTTGGCCTGTATTCCGGATATCAACTGATCTCTAAACTCTCGCCACCGTTTATCGATCACAGCTGCTACCACTGGACTATCTGCTGGTAAATGAAACAGCGGGATTAATCCTACTTGGATCAACCCTATGTGTATATAGTTATATACACCTCTCGCGTTACGCATGGTATCTCTTATGCGTTGCACATTCAAGAGTGGGATATCCAAAGTCTCAAGCTCAGTGCTTGTGACTTGTGCCGTCGCCTCAGTTTGTGAGATGTCTATGGTGGATCGAAACCTAAATCTCGATACCTCATAAATCTCCCTCGCATTGACATTTGGCAACCTCCATTCCAGAACTGACTGGGATGGATCTTCATACTGGTGGGTTTCCTCCAGTACCTGATTCGTTGTTTCTAAAGGAACCAACTCGTCACCATCTCCTTCCCTTTCTGCTCGCATCATGAACAGATGTTCGGTCCAGAGATCAGAATCATCATCTGAATCTGTATCATAATTTGACACAATCTCATATATAGATTCTACTTCCGAGTCTAAGTCGGAAATTTCTTGCTCATCGATCGGCTCATAAGCAAGGACTTCTTTCTCATGACTCCTGTCATCCAGGAAGACCATACGGAGTCTTTCTCTCCTTTGGTTCTTCTTCGGACAACTATCCGCTTTGTGATCTTTTGAACCACAAAACCAACAGCAATTACAACTGCTCAAAGGTTTTCCTTTAGGACATTTAGGCTCCCGGCCATGCTTTCTTTTGAAAGCATCTATCCTATCTTTGTCCTTCAGGTTATCCCTTCTCCTTACAAACTTTCTTGGTTTGTAAGCAGGACTTCCTCTTTGTTTAAGCGGAAGGTCCTTCTTGGGCCAAATTTTCTTTTTGTTGTACCCAACAAACTTCCTTTTACTAGGAAAGTTCCTTCTCTTTAAAGAGTCTCCTGGAGTATTGCGAGTGTCGCATCCATACCTTCCAGGCACATACTCTATCTGAGAACAACAGCTCTTGTTTAGGTAAGGTAGCTTCTTAGCTGCCTCTTTCACCTGGAGCTCAGTACATGCTTTACGCATTGCGTACTTTACCGCCTGAATTTTTCCTCCGAGTCCAGAGACTATCTTCTCCTCACTCAGAAGTAATTCATAGGCCTTTTGCGCAACTTCTGGCCAAGGTTCGGGAAGTTTTGCAAAAAAGGTTCCTAATATGAACTGTTGAGATACTACATCCAGATTGTAATAATACCTCTGGAATTCACACACGTAGTTATCAAAATAGCACATATCACAGATCTGTAGCTTAACCAGAGCGGTCAAGGACTGCTCTTTTTCCACAGTCTCAGTGGATAATGAGAAACCACAGAACTCTCGTTTCAGGGCATCAGCAATTATTGCCAATACTCCGTCAACCGTCAGCGCTTAATCTATTTTTTCCTTAATGTCTGTGTGTGCCACTAAGGTTTTCCAGTACTTCTGCGCTGTACCCATGAGGGCTGCCACACACAATTCGTAGACCGCGCCAGGAGGTACTCCTCCTGCAGATGCCGTCATCCGAATAAGTGATAACCACTCATCTATCTTTTCAGATACATGCTTTTCACAATCAATATCTAGAAAAGCACCAGGGGTGATTATTGGCTTTAAAATATTATCCCTGGGGACAAACTCTTGTTTTGTCCTATGAGGATAATCGGGCCTGTAAATTTCCCTCTTCGCAGTTACCAGTTCATTAAACGTTCTGTTGTCTAAATGAACCGGGGTATCTTCTGCCAGACCTAAAGCTTTCCTTAAGTCTTTTGCCAACTCCCCACTTTGGGAATTCAAGTTTGCACTTCGCCTTTGTGAGTCTAAAATGAAAGAGGCCACTGACTCCCTATACATTTCATCCACACTCTTGCCTTGATCTTGTTTGGAATTTCTTCCTCCCAGATTCAATCTTTCGACTGGTTTTCCTGTAGTACTTTCCAGTCCAGAGGTCGCCTCGGCTTCAGGCCTTTTTAAACCTCTTTCTTTTTCCAGAGCGTCTAACATTGTGTTTACAATGGAGCCTACTTCCTTTGCCATTTGGTTTCGGCTTTCTAGACTTTCATTGCTCCCCTGAATGGTTAGCTGAGTTAAAATATCATTTATACTCTTGCTAACTCCAAAAGGAGACAATCTAGCCTCTGGAACGAACTCCAACCTTGATGGAGTTCCAGAAGGATTTCCTGAAGATTTTCCTTCTCCAGCCATTCAGAAAACTTGACCTTAAGACTTCAATGGATATTTCTGAAATTGGGTCTAAGTTCTGGATACAGAGAGATACCTTTTGAACTTTAGGGTAGATTTGAAAAACTTTGTAAATACGGGGATATTTTTGATAAAGCGGCCTAATAATAATAATGTATTTAATTATTATTCGAACCTCCCCATGTTTATCTGCCGCGTTACTTTTTATATTTTCGTTCATCCCAATCACCGCCTACCTCTTTTTACTTGGCGAGGGAATCAAACCTCGAAAATTCCAGTCCTTCCGTCCTCGGCCTCTCTGCTCTCTCTCTCTCCGACAACTTCCGAGGATTTTACGTTCATGGGCTGCACCAACTCCAAGCTCGACCGCCTCCCCGCCGTCTCCCTCTGCCGCCACCGTTGCCGTTCCCTAGACCACGCCCTCCTCCAGAGCTACGCCCTCGCTGACGCCCACCTCGCCTACCTTCGCTCCCTCAGGGCCTTTGGCAGCTCTCTCCGTAGCTTCGTTACCTCAGGGCCTGCCCCCGAGCTGGGCTGTGGAGATCCCACGAAGGTTCCCCTGCACCCAGCATCTCCCGGTCGATCCTCCTCGAGTTCTGCAGCCGCCTCCGGCTCCCACATCCACTTCAACTCCGACTCGGATCATGACGACCACCGTAAGCCCGCTTCAGATAGTTTCCGACTCGGACAAGTAGGTGATTACTTCAACCCCGTGGAGGCTTTGAACCCGAGTTTCGACCGGTTGGTGTCTATCAGCTACCAGAGAAGTCAGCCCGCTCAATCTTTCGCGTACATTCAGCCTACCTATGGCACGTTCCTTAATCAAGCAATAACAGCAGGATTAGAGTTGAAGCCGCAGCCGCCAGCCCCTCCCCCTCCGCCTCCCCCGAGCACCGCCACTTGGGACTTCCTCAACTTCTTTGACGCCTACGATCTGTCGGGGAGCAGCGGAAGGAGACATAATGTGTTTAATCCTGATGTAGAGGTCACCCCTATCAAGCCCGAGACAGGGGTTCCAGTTTCGGCAGTTCATAAGAAGATCGTCGTACCAGAAGTGGAGGAAATCAGGGCTGATATTTCGAAAGCCAAAAGTGAGAAACCCGTTTCGAATAACCCCGCGAACCAGAACTTTACTGAACCAGCCCATGAAGTGGGCAGGGAAGACTTGGGCAATGTCATGGAGGAGGTGGCGACACTGTTTGAGAAGGCTTCAGATTCGGGCACCGCAGTACTGAGGTCTCTGGACAATGCGAAGTTCCGTTACCGATCCAGGAGTTGCATCCATCAAGGTGTTGTACCCGTGATTTCACGACTCTTCCCTTAGTAAAGAACATTCCATGTCGAAGCTACAGCATATTTTCGGTAATTGCAGTTTCATCAAAGGTCCTACAAGCGATCTCGCCGTCGCAATGCCTGAAACAGGGGACGGCTGCCACACCTCCTGGGGATGGGATCGATCTTGATCTCATAGGCTCTGACGAAGATGCAATGGTGGGGTCCAGAAATTTCACTTCCACCTTGAAGAAGCTCTACATGTGGGAGAAGAAGCTCTACGGTGAAGTCAAGGTCAGTAACATTTCCTTTTCCTTTTCCATTTTTGTTGTATATTTTTCACTTTGTGGTGGGATGGTGGAATGACTTTTGCCCATCTTGCTTTTCTTTCTGAGAGATCATTATGCCCTCCTCTTTTTGTCATCCCTTGCATTTGTGTTTAAGTGCTAGTTTTCCTGATCCATGGAATCTTTGTTTGGAGAAGTAAACCTTTTTTGTTATGTCAATACTAGACCGAGGAGAAGCTCCGAATAGTTTACACAAAAAAGTGCAAGGAGCTGAAACAGGTGGTTGAGAAGGAGCAGCGGCAGCCGGCCGATGCCGCGAGGATCGAACCTGGTCATGCCCTGATCAAGAGCTTGTCTACCCAGTTGAAGATATCACTTCGTGTTGCTAACACGATCTCTGATAGGATTATCAAGTTAAGGGATGAGGACGTTTGGACCTGCTTTTGCCAATTGATACATGGGTAAATGAATGTCAACAGATTTATTATTATGTAGATGATTTCTGGGGTGGTATTAAAGTTTTTGTTGTATTTTTTATAAGCTGGCTGGAGATGTGGAGGGTCATGGCGGAGTGCCATCGGCGGCAGGGGCAAGCCATTGCCAAGGCCAAGGCCCCGGACATGATCATATCCAACCAGAAGAAGGATTACAGGTTGGAGCGTCTCGAGGAGGCAATGCAGGTTAAATTGGACCTCCAGAACTTGGAGCTATGTTTCTGCAATTGGGTGGCCGTCCAGGAGGACTGCATTCGGGCTTTGGATTCCTGGCTGACAAGATACCTCTCGAGTGAGCTAGAAGGGTCGCCTTTGTTATCTGAAATTGCACCGCCTCCCGTGTTTGATGTCTGTCGAAATTGGACGCATGCCATCAACAAGTCCCGGGTGATGCGTGTCACGGGGACGATGAGCGAACTCGTTGGCATCATGGGTGGGTTTTACAATAGTAGTTACGCGAGGCTTCATGCAAAGGCCCCAGGAGATAAAGACTTGGAACTAAAAACGAAGATGTTGGAGAGGAAGGATCAGAGGATGAAGGGTCAGATTCGTCGTGCGATCAAAAGAGGCGTAATTCCTCCGGCTGAAGTGGGACTGGGGATTGAGGAAGGGGAACTTGGAGGCATGAGCAGGGTGAGGACTCAGTTGGAAAACATGTTCGAGGCAATGGCCAAATACTCTACCCACTGTGTGGAAGCCTACGAAGAGTTGTGCAAACTGTGTGACGAAAAACACTTAAAGAAAGCTTAAAATACTCAGAGGGTATTTTGAGAAGAGTTATTTCTTTCGTTAAAATTTTGGCTTTTTTATGCTTTACGGTGAAATAAAGTATCGTTCTTTGTTAGATCGGCAGGTCTATTCAAACGTGTTCAAGTAAATCTTTGCCATTAATAGCAAAACTGGCAAAATCAGTAATGCAATGTAGCAGGACTA
Source organism: Melastoma dodecandrum (assembly GCA_029817715.1). NCBI lineage: Eukaryota > Viridiplantae > Streptophyta > Magnoliopsida > Myrtales > Melastomataceae > Melastoma > Melastoma dodecandrum. The sequence goes on along the minus strand of JARUPY010000397.1, from coordinate 3,102,878 downwards.
GGTGCGGCTTAACCCAAGTGAAATGGCCGGCGTGTCGAGATGCATATCAAAGGCTTTTGCCAAGGGTGAAAAACACTACCTCTCATCAAATGCCGACCAGGATCAGTCGCTCGTTACAACAATATTTGGTTAGGATGGCGACTAAGGCGGTGTAACTGCAAGCAACTGGGTGAAATTTCAACTTGCCACCTCACAGAAAGGAAGAACATCAAAACCATCTAGCCGGGGCCGATTCAATTGGGTGATCTTGATTTTAACCATGATCTCCCCTCTCAAAGAATTACTCGCTAAATCTGAGCCCTCAATCAAGCTTGCATGAGAGTCTTTGGCCGAAATATCCAACGGTCAGGTACTTGCTTTAGATGTTTATCAAGAGGAGAGCAATAAACAGCAATCACACCTGAATCTTAGTTCCCTACGTGGACAATGGAAGAAGCAGTATCCTTCACTTCTTCTTACTGACCAGTTTTACGTACTTCGTCACCTTCATGCATAACAGCAACAACAAGGCAACACAGATCAAAATGAAGGCAAGCCGCATGTGCCGGAAATATAAGGATATCGCTGAGAAGACCAAAAAAGCTAGGGTGACGAGCTCCCAGATCACAAAGACCGCGACATCTATCCTGCACGAAAACAAGAAAAAAAAATGCATTCATGAGGTACCTATCAAACAAACGCAAAACAACAAGCGCATAATCTGCTTTGGTAATACAGACTACCTCCAATCACAAAGAGGCGAAACACCGAAATCATTTGCATTTATAATGGCGAAACATCACAGTTTTGTGACAGATGGGGAGGAGTCGCAGCACTCATTGATCGATCACATTTCCTTCCAGCGACGATGCAGAAAAGCTTTTCAGGCGATTTCCAGAAGGGCAATCGGTCTGTGCATACAAAATCTCTGGGGGATACAGACACCCGAAACTGTAATATAACCAAGATTCGGTTTTTACCTCCTGATTGACAAATTCTACCACCGGCTTTCAAGAAGCAAGCGAAAACTAGACGAAAGGCGCAAAATTCTCTCACAGTAAAGAGCCACGAACATAAGCAAAGCCTTTCTCTGTGGTTAGTTTTGGAAAAGCAATCAGCGTGGTTGGAACGTCGATGGTGGAAGCCGATGCGTCTATGTTGCATCAGCCAGGCAAGGAAGCCTTCACTGAAAAGACCCCAAAACTCTGCAGCAGGTAACGACTCTTGGCGCCTGTCCAGAGTTGGAATCCTCCTCGTTCTAGGTAGGACTTTTGTTCTGAACTTGCGAACACTGAAGCTACATATCAAGCCAGGTAACTTATAAAAAAAAAAGCCCAGGTGGGTCGACCTGACGAGAAATGCCGGTTCCTTCTTGTGGGCAGAGTGCCTTTTAGCTATTGGTTTAGTATCGATTCACGGGGGATGCCTCTCCGGTGTCTTCTTTTTTCCGCAGAAATGGTGTAAAGCCTGGTGTTTTGCTTGAAGGACTGAACAAGGGATTGCCGACGAACTCGGAGGACCGAATGCTGAGCCAAAACAGGATCAAATGCCCAACAGCTCGAGGAGCATAGCTAGCAAATAGTGTGGTACGATGGATTTATGGCCAATGTAGACTAAGCTGGGTGAAAATTTTCATAGATCTCTAGTCCAAGCTCACTATATTTAGATGAGCGTCTCTGCGTCAGGGAATTTATGACCGATATCGACCGGAATCGTTGCTGTTTATAAATACTTGGCCAGCTTTTCTTTCATATTCGTTTTGGTTTGATTTTGATATATATAAAGAAATCATCGCATAATCATCTTAAAAGAGAAGTATGGGCACGTGCAATGACGGAACTGCCCTTTTCGGGAATTCTCCCGCAATTTCCGGAAACCCACTCCCAAGGCACGCTCACTTCCTCCCTCCGTCAAGAACCCTAACAGCACCAGCACCGCCACCGCCGCGACAGGCCATCCCTTCGACGTTACGTACTTGGGTTTCAGGCGTCTCACTTCGTCTCCGTTTTAACATTCCTTCAAATCCGAAGAGCCTATTTTCTCTCTCTCACTGGCCGCCGTTTTGGATCTTACCGCAGATACTCGGCGAATAAGCTAATCTTTCCGAATGGCGGTACGTGTCGCTGCGTGGTCGAAACGATCTGAGGATTGTCGCTTCGGTTTTGGGAGATTTTGAGCGTTTGCTTTTGTTTCTGCCGTGGGGTGGTGTTGCAGGTTGAGAAGATTCTGAAGGATGACGCCAGCGAAGAGAAAGGGGAGCGCGCCAGAATGGTAACCAGGACTTGTCTTTCTCGATGCGGCTCAGTTTTGAGCTATTTTGTTCTGTTGATGATTGTCGGATCTGAGTTTCATTTGCTGTTATGATTTCTTAGGCGTCCTTTATTGGAGCCATGGCTATTGCTGACCTAGTCAAGACCACCTTAGGTCCGAAGGGAATGGTGAGGTTTCTCCAGTCGCTCGAACATATTCTTCGGATTAGAAGGTGATGTTCTTTGCTAAATATGGTTTTCGCCTCAGGATAAGATTCTGCAATCGACTGGCAGAGGACAACAAGTAACCGTGACTAATGACGGTGCTACCATCTTGAAATCTCTGCACATTGACAACCCTGCCGCGAAAGTTCTTGTCGGTATCCTTTGATGGCACATGAAGTGCCGTGATCTTGTTTTTTGGCTGTTTCTGCATGGTTGTTTCATTTTTCGACCTTTTTGAGTCGAGTGTGTCTCATGAAATATATGGTGGAGATCTGGATTTGGCAGCGATAAGGGAGAATGATCAGTTAAATCTCTTTCTTAAGTGTTATGTTTTGCTGTACTGATCTACCTTACTATGTCCATTAGATATTTCCAAAGTTCAGGATGATGAGGTCGGTGATGGAACCACCTCAGTTGTTGTACTGGCTGGTGAGCTCTTGAGAGAGGCCGAGAAGCTGGTCAACTCTAAAATCCACCCGATGACTATAATATCTGGTAAGCCACCACCTTCTTTTGGCTGCCTAATTGATTAGAGGCATCTTTTTACTTAATTCTATCTGAAAACATTGTTCTCTGAAAGTTCTTTGTTTTTATTTTTAAGTATTGAGTTTACAGATGGCCTAATAACTTATAATTGATAATGGGGTCAGGGATGATTTTTAAGCCACTTCTTTGGGACCATCCTTTTTAATTCATTTATATGTTGAATTAATTTAGCTTTTAATGGACTTTCAAAGATATTGGTCTAATAGTTGGAGTTTTCCAAATCAATAGGGTACAGAATGGCGGCTGATGCTGCAAGGAATGCCTTGTTGCAGAAGGTAGTTGATAACAAAGAAGATGCAGGTAACCCCACTTTTAGCCTTACGTGAATGTTTATCAATAAGGTTTACTTGTGTCTGTATCTTTTAAATGGTTACTCGGTGTTATGGTTGGGAAACCCCATCCGAAATTTCTGTTAGTGACATAGGTTTTAGCAGTCTCTTCAAATGGTTCGTTTCTCATTTAGTGGCTGTTATCAATGCAGAGAAATTCAGGTCAGACTTGATGAAGATTGCCATGACTACCCTGAGTTCAAAGATATTATCCCAGGACAAGGAACATTTTGCTCAGCTCGCTGTGGATGCTGTCATGCGGCTAAAGGTCAGTATTCACTAGATGTGAGCACAAGTATTGATATATCCATAATGAAGATGTAAATTTTCTCATAAGTATTAACTTCCTTTTACGCAGAGCTGTTGAGATTTTATCTCTAATTATGGTAAATTTGTTACCGTATAGGAATGAGCCTGAGGAAGCTGCTATCTCTAGATAAATTAACAAATATAGCATTTCCTATTACCTTGGCATCTAAATTTGTACTTTATTAGACAACATAATTATACTAAATCCAACTTGAGGGTTCATGTTAAATTACCTTCCCAACCTAACGATCTCTATTTGTTATAGTGGTAATTCTTCTTTTTCGTCTAATATGGACCATATTTATCAGGGAAGCACAAATCTTGAAGCCATTCAGATCATTAAGAAGCCAGGGGGCTCATTAAAGGACTCCTTCCTCGACGAAGGGTGAGACATCAGAAATCAGAACATGTTTCCATACCTATACTTAGTGAAGTCATCTCCTCTTGACAAAAGAATCTTCCGATGTCTGATCACATCTAGTTGTTCTTTTTCTGTGCCTTTGAATTGAATTATACTTGTTTCTTGTCTGTTTTTGTCAGGTTTATTCTAGACAAGAAAATTGGTATTGGACAACCAAAGCGGATCGAGAATGCAAAAATCTTGGTGGCAAATACTGCAATGGACACAGATAAAGTAAAGATATACGGGGCACGAGTTCGTGTTGATTCTATGTCCAAGGTTGCCGAAATTGAGGCAGCTGAAAAACAGAAAATGAGGGAAAAGGTTCAAAAAATAATTGGTCATGGGATCAATTGCTTCATTAACAGACAACTGATTTACAATTTCCCAGAGGAACTGTTTGCTGATGCCGGAATTCTTGCTATTGAACACGCCGATTTCGATGGAATTGAGCGTCTTGCTCTAGTTACAGGGGGTGAGATTGCATCGACTTTTGATAACCCCGAGTCAGTTAAGTTGGGGCACTGCAAACTGATTGAGGAAATTATGATTGGTGAGGACAAATTAATTCACTTCTCTGGTTGTGAAATGGGTCAGGCTTGTACTATAGTGTTGAGAGGTGCAAGGTACATAATCTTTCTTTCATTCTTTTTACACTTTAGTTTCAGAGTGCAAAAATCCGTGCAGTGTGTATGTTTACTCTAGCCCTCTAAACCATGCAATTTTCTCTCTTTGGCAGTCAGCATGTTCTTGACGAGGCAGATAGATCTTTGCATGATGCACTGTGCGTACTATCCCAGACAGTGAATGACAGCAGAGTGTTGCTTGGAGGCGGATGGCCGGAGATGATAATGGCGAAAGAAGTAGATGAGCTGGCTCGCAAGACGCCTGGGAAAAAGTCCCTTGCCATCGAAGCATTCTCGAGGTCTCTTTTGGCTATTCCAACAATAATTGCTGACAATGCCGGTCTGGACAGTGCTGAGCTGGTTGCTCAGCTTCGAGCCGAGCACCATAGGGAGGGGTGCAATGCTGGAATTGACGTTATCACGGGATCTGTGAGTCATAAACTCGATTTAACTTGTTCGCCTCTTTGTCGATGTTATTGCATTAGCTCCTTGGTAATCACCTCGTCTACTTGTGGTTTTTAACATTGGCTGTCTTTTGTTATATTAGTCTTCTCGCATTTTAAGGTTTTTTTAGCACAAGGTATATGTGATTTAAGAGATCTTTGCTGTGATCTTAAAATTTAGGGTGGAGAGGGGCTAAGATAATAAAGTTTATGTTCTGTTTGATGAAAGAGTGGAATACTGAAGAGTTTGTTAGAACAAATTTGGCATTTGCGTCACACAAGTAATTTATGTTGATATTCAGGAGCTCATGTGCTGTGAAGCTCTTATATTTTACGTCGGGTTGACAGTCCATAAACAATTGAGTCACTTTTTCCGGAACAGGTGGGGGACATGGCTGCACTAGGGATATCGGAGTCATTTAAAGTTAAGCAAGCCGTGTTGCTTTCTGCGACGGAGGCTGCCGAGATGATTCTTAGGGTCGACGAGATCATCACTTGCGCCCCAAGGAGGAGAGAGGACAGAATGTGAAAGAGCAGAATCATCGGAAGTCTCAGGGGTGTGTTAGTCTTCCAGAGTCCCCATCTGCTTTGCAAGGCTCTTTTTCCCTGTCTCATTTTGAGGCATAGTCTTACTGTGTTGGTGGTTTCTTTGGGTGGGGATGGTGAAAAAGTCTGTCTAAGCTACGAATTGTCTTTGTCCGTGAACGTCAAAATCTTGGCCATGACTTTTGCGCGGTTTTGAAGCCATTTTTAGATGGAAGTGATTCTGCTCTCAAGGGAACCAAGCGATGGTCCTAAAGATGGTGAGCTGATTTCCTAATATTTTGTAGGAATGTCAATGCCTGGATGAAGGTCTTTCAATTTGTTGTCTTATATGGAATTCGGGTGGATTTGATCCTTTTTGGTGGTATTTGATAATATTTTTATTTTTAACTTTGAAATGTGAAAAATATCCGTAAAACTAATATTTTTACTCTCGAATTAATTCTGTCAGCAAATTAACAAACTTTACATCAGATTTTACCGTGTCCGTATATTTGGTGGTAGACAAAGGTATATTTTTGAATTATTTCTCCCGGAAAACTAAGACAAGAGGCGTCGATTTCACTCGTGTAAAAAATGCAAACATCCCAGGGAAAATGTTGTCAATTTGAAAATTCAAGTTTGCAGGGTGTTAATCGCAGTCATGGCAATTTTCCCATATGGTCGACTTACAAGGAAGATGAGTTGTGATGACAAGAGCCCCCTGTTGCTGAACGGCTGCGTCGAGTGGTCATCTTCGACAAACTTACCTTAAATTAACCTGAAATCCTTCTAATCTGAATTCATGTTAGCTTAGGATAACCGAATGGATAACAAGGATATCTATTCCCTGATATGCTTTCTGATTTGAGCTGATCCACTTGTCTATGCAGACTGCAACAACAACAACACTTTGGTTGTATGCACTGCTAATGGTTTAGTCGTTGAAAACGAAACAAGCGAACCTTTTGTTTGACTCTGAAAAGATTGCCCTGACTGAAGATTCTATGCCCACTGATGTTTCCAGTAGTGGCTTTCCACTGAAAAGATCCTCTGGTCTTTCCAAGGTTTGTTTTTCTTCCATCTTATTTGTCCTACTGTAACTTTGATTTACATAACAATGAGGAGTCCAGATAACAAAAGACGTTGCAATCCGGGTGTTCTCCCATTCCACCTAGACCGCCGTGGTTAGGGGTCGAGGGGTGTTCCCGGGATATTTTGTTCCAAAATAATGTTAATTTCGGAAACCTATTTCGTGACATAGGGTAATAATTTTCAAAATTTCTCGTATAACGTTGGTAATTAAAAAATCGAGTCCGGTTATAAAGAAATTATGTTTGTATAACACCGGGTTCACATGCAAAGGTTGAACTTGGTTTTTATGACATCAAGTTCTCCCATCTTACCAGACGAATTCGGTATTATAAAAGCCGAGTTTCTTAATGACCCGAATTATGTTTTTGAAACTTTTCAAAGTATTTGTTTAATTTAAAAAGTTTCGACTAACATTATTTTAAAATAAATATGAAAAAACGATTTACCCCGGCGATTTAGTTTCGGCGATTTTGGAAGGGGTAAAATATTCGTTTCGAATCCGTCATTCCGAAGTAATTGAGTAGACATTGTTGAACTGCTTTTCTTTTTCTTGAGGGGGGAGGGAGTGTCCTAATCTCGGTTTTTGGAGCATAAGTTTGGGTTATGACGAGGTTTATCAGACATGAAATGTAATGACTCAAAAATTTTAGTAATAGTGAATATATCAATGCTTTACAAAAGAGCTTCGGTGTTGAGGGCGACGGACGTAGGTGTGAGAGCGCCCGATGCCTTATTCACAAACCGCACGTCCCGGGTGCAGGGGGAGAGGGAGGTTTGGTTGGTTATCTTGTACCTATTTTGATTAATTTGATTTTTTATTAACCCATGAGAGGAGCCTGAACCTCGGATCACTTCATCTCCACCATTCATAAGAGAGTTACATATTTGACTAAGAATAAATGAAGACCCTTGGATCATTTTGTCTCCACTTGAATAGCTTCCTCAAGAAGCCATATTGGGGTGTTTATCAAGAGATGACGGGTATCATTACGGGGACTCTGATATCTCCCTCCCTTGTCTTGAAAAGCACACCCACCTTTCCTCTCCTTTTCGCATATGGCAGAAGAGGAGAAAAAGAAATCTGATCGTCATCTCCCTTGCACAAGAGGGTTCGGTTGAGCGTATAAGGTGGAAGGAAAGAAAAAAAAAATGACGTGAGGGAGCGAAGCTAACCGAGTTGTGCGAAGGAATCGAAGACGGCAGCCCAAGCTCGTTTGTCGTGAGGTGAAGTCTTGGGAAGAAGGAAGGAACCTCGAGGAAGGGATGCGTCAAAGCTTCCAACCCGGAGCGAAATTGTATGGAGACGTCGAGAACTTGAAGTGTTTTGCGGAGGAAGTGGAACGAGGTATGCTCCCATCTTACTCTTCTCTTTAATTTATGTACATGACCATCAAGATTATTGGTTTCTTCTCCATATTGGCATGTACGAGAATGGCAGTTCGGTAATGGTAATGGGAAGCTGACTCTTAGGTTGACTAGCAGAAGCACCCCAAGTCTAAGTGCGTGTGCGTCACTCATAGGCTACGGAGGTCTCCGCCTTGGAGTAGGTGGCGAGTTTCCCGTTCTCTTGGTTGGAGAAGGATGGACGAGATTCCTCGGTGTTTTGGAGAACCAACCGGAGCTGGATTAAAGAACGACACTCTCGTGGAGGGATTCTCGGTTATGGTCCAAAATGATGAAAAGTCGAATGGGTTATTAATGTTGAAATGTGAGAATGGGAATTGATGAAAATAAGGTTGAGAATGTCATGCATCGGAAAGGGGAGGAAAAAGGATGACTTGAGGCAAAACAAAAACCTCTATAATGGGGTGGGACGAATTGACAAATACTGGTCAATTGGAAATTTAGGACTCGCGGGGTATCCCCCGGAATGCTCTATTTTAAGACCTTAGAGACCGGTTAAAATCGCCTGGAACGAGGGTCAGGAAATTACGACGAAACGGGGTTATGATTGGAATTACGGACAGACTTAGTTCCTGTGGATGCGTACGAATTTTTATCAAGACGAAAAGGGTCTTGGAAAGCATTTATAGACCGAAAGAAAGAGAAAGACTTCTGATGTAATGTAAGTGGAGGAAGATGTGGTCTCCACGCCTACGAGGGAATCGTTGGATTATTAATTGAATAAGGGATAGAATTTTAGAAAAGAAATAAAGTTAAACACAATTAAGTTTGTCTAACATGACTAATTAAATTTGTTTTATGATACTTTATAGGATAAAAAAAGAAATCTCCTACTTATATATATATGTTTATTATTCAGCCTTGGTATTCTTGTACGATAGTGATGTAATCAAAAGAACTTACACGAGGACTTTGTGGTTGACTTAATAAAAAAAAATTCAAACTACTTTCTTAATTATCGAAAGAGAACTTTCATGAAAGACCGCCACACCATCTCTTGTTTTAATCATAATGTAAGAAATGCAACTTTTTCCACGTGTGACGTCAGGCTCTGTGTCTACACAGAGGACATGATCTCTGATAACAAAACCATGTATCCACGCACTCTGCATGGAACGTGTGTTGACACTGAGGCAGCCTCCGCCGCACCTGAGTCGCCTCCACTTCCTGCGAGGAGGAAATCGAGTCAGTGACGTGGTCGATGATATGATACGACGTGACTTTCGGGTTCACCTGCTGGCAAATTGAACAGTCATAGACTTGGGGTTCGTCTGTCGAGCCGATTCCGGGAAGCTGGTCCCTGCTTTGCCGCCCTGTCACTGGATGCTCCTTTGTTTGTGTACCCCAGTAGTGGGCTAGCTTCGCGGCCATGATCGCCATCGAGTCCATCTGCAGCAGGACAGTAAACTTTAGGACGCGGCACACGAATTCGAAGGGAATGCTCGAGACGTGCTTTTCACCTGCGAGAGGATCTGGAGAGAAGACGAATCCTCGCAGTCCCACAAAACAACACAAGCCCTGAGAAGCCACGAGGAGAGCACGATGCTGAAGATTGGCCCCGCGGCGGTCCCGTGCAGAATGCCGTTTCGGGTTCTTAGGCCGATGAAAGCTCCAGACACGACTCCGGTAGTAATTCCAACTGCAAGGCAAAAGGCGAACACATCCATGGAATCAAAGACCTTATCCTCTCGAGGATTATGCAGTATGCAGGGGAAGGCATTCGAGGATTACAAACTGAGAACAACAAGGCCAGGGCTGCAAGGAAGGGCTTCCAACTGAGAACGGAAAACCCCTTTCTCCCAGCCTCGCAGAACTTCTCCGCAGAAAGTCTAAAGCTTGCGACGCCTTTCATTCGGTTGCTTGCTTTAAGAGGAATCCACAGCTCGTGACGGTGGCTACTGTCTTCTTTTATAGAGAACACCGGGTGTCAGCCAAAGCAAATGTGAGGAAATTACAGGTACTAGGAAAGACAGACTGGGAAAGAGACGACCCAACGATCGGATATTTGTCTTGACATGGTGTTGACATGGCAATTAATTTTGGGCCTGGGTTTAGAACAGAAACCCAGTAATCCCTCAAGTCACACTCCGAGTCGGCCAAAGATGTAGTCGTCTAGGCTAACTCACGACGAAGTCGACTAGGTCGATTTATGACGAAGTCGACGAGGTTGACTTATGAACGGGGTCGACTAGGTCGACTCACAACGAAGGAGTATGGTCAATCAAGATGACTCAACAGTAGGTAGGTCTACTGGTAGGGTCAAGTCGATGGAATCCTGGATAAATCGACCAAGTCGATTGTAGTCCGTACAGTTCAGTCAAATCGACAAGGTTGAAATAAATTTATTCATTTTCAATCACGTTTATTAAAGATCGTAACTGATCCTAAATATCCAGGAACGTGATCCCATATATCAAGGGGGTTGTTGAGACACTCCCACAACATTAGGGATCACGATCTACAACACGATCTGCAAAACGACCTATCTGTTACGCGTTAACCACGTACAAATCCTCTATAAATAGCAGAGGAATTTTTCAAGACACGACACGACCACACACACAGCCAAAACACTGAAGTTTGTTCGTCAACTTTAGGAAATTAGATACCTCGACCCGGTTTGTAGGTCAACCTCCCTCCGCCAGCAGAGTGAGCTCGTAGGGCCTTTGCCGTCAACCCCCGCCAGTGACACCACCGACGGAGTGAGCTCGTAGGGCCTTCGTCACAGCCTCCCGCCAGCGACCACCACCGACGGAGCGAGCTTCCAAGGCCTTCGTCACAAGTTCTCCACCGTCACGGATTTCCACATCGTCATCAGTACTTGCGCTCTTTTTCCATTTTTAATGGCTGTAAGCCCTGTTTCCTTTATTCATTAAGATTGTAAGACTTGTATTTGATTTCAATAAAATTGTGCATTTTCTTACTGGCGACCACAATATAACTACTGTGAGTCCATTGCCAAATATTTCCGACGTGATCCGTTCCGTGCGCGAACACGTTTTTGGCGACCACAGTGGGAGCACATGCCGAGAAATACTCGAAGTACTACTCAGAATCCCTTAGATGGGGAAAACCAGGAACTTCCTCCGGGAATGAACTTGGAAGCGCCAGCCCTAGGAGGCCAGGCGGCTACGAACCAGTCCGCTTTTGATTCACATGCCCAAGTGCCAGCCCTAGGAGGCCAAGCAGCTACAAACCAGTCCGCTTTTGATTCACATGCCCCGTCCGAATTTATTTCGAGACTGGAGTTCCACAAGGAATTGGGGAATGTGCGTCAGGATTTGACCGATATGAAGGGCATCCTAATGGATGTCCAAACTCTAATAGGGCGTCTTTCTGGCCCGAGAGACGAGGAAAGAGTAAGACCTCGTATGAGAGAGGCCCCCTTTAGGGAGTCTACGTTCATGGCAGACGCTCGTCGGACTACTCAAGGGCCACGTAACGTGACTTTTGAGCGATCCGACATAAGGACAAATACTCTATTCGAACCTGGGAATTTGGTTCCCCCTAGTCGACCCTCTTCTTCACGTAATCAACCGACGAATACGTATTGGAATGAGGCAGAGGACTTTCAAGAGGAAACGGATCTAGGGGAGGATTTTATTCCGTCTCATCGCCCTGGAAAAGAACCTGTAATCGACGCGACTGGAGACCCCTATGGGCTTGGATCCCGAGGTGGAAACTTTCGGGAAGAGCCTTCTTTCTACATGAGGAATCCAGCGAGTCAGACAGTGGGGGAAAGATCTCCGTACAGCCCGATAAGGTCGACTCGACCTACAGCGCAGGCCCCAGTAGGCGGTGTACCCCCAGACTTGAGGGAGGCCATAACTCAGGTTATAGAGCAAGTCGTCCCCGGAATAGCTCGGCGAGACGATGCCTGTTTGTACAGGGCTCCCTATCCTGCATATGTCGACAGGGATTTCCCTCTACCTAGAGGTTATAAGGCACCCGACTTTACTCGTTTTTCGGGTGAAGATGAAATGACCCCACTCGAGCATGTCGCTCGCTTCACTCACCAACTTGGTGAGGCGGCTGGGAACAACTTTTGGAAACTGAAGCTCTTCCCTAATTCGTTAACGGGAGATGCCTTTACGTGGTATGCGAGTTTGCCGCCATGGTCAGTAGCCTCGTGGACTCAAATGCAATCTATGTTCATTAAGACCTTTGCTCGACTGGACACCCCCATGTCGATGTTTGAGGTAATGCACCTTAAGCAGGCTAACGGAGAACACCCAGGGCAGTTTCTAATGAAACTTAGGAAGGCCCTACTACGGTGTAGACCCCCCATACCGGAGAAAGATCAATTACTTCTCGCGTTAAATGGGTTGACTATCCCGTTCCGGAAAAAGCTGCAGGGCGAGCGCTTTGCTGACCTGTATGACTTAGCAAGGAGGGCTACTGAGTATTATCAGCTCCTTACAGAGGAAGCCCAGCTGACTCGAGCCTACCAAGTCGACACTTATGAAGTCGACATGGCGGAATTTGTCAAGGGGGAATCGACTATATGCGATCCCCTGATTAAGAAGAATTCCAAAGCTAAGGCATCCCAAAGGAATGCCGAGGAAAGAAAATATTCTTTCGACACGGATAAAGTCGACGCTATATTCGACTGGCTTTATCAAAGGAAAAGGATTAGGCTTAAGCCCGGCCATCGAGTTCCCCAGACAGAGAGGGAAAAGAATAGGAATTACTGCAAGTGGCATGGGTCTTTCACCCATGCTACCAAGGACTGTTTGTCCTTTAGAAATATCATCCAGGATTTAATAGAGTCTAAAGAACTCCGTTTTCCTGAGGTCGACGAAGTCGCCGTGGTGGATAATAATCCATTCGGAGATGAAGTCGCTATTCATACGTTTGACATATTTGATGCTGAAGTTAATCTCTTAGAAGTTATTAACGACTCTGCTGTACCCTCGCTGGACTTACAAGCAACCGGCGAGACTTTGGTGGCTAATGCCCTGATGAAGCGACTGGCTGAGCGTGGGGTCTTCATTCTGCCCAAAGGAAGGGTGAAGTGGCTATGCCACTGGCACTTGAACGACACTCATACTACGGATCAGTGCCACACGTTCAAGAAGTACCTATTGGACAGCAAGACGGAGGGGTGGTACGACTTGACCCCGTTCGAGGAAGTAGCAATGTCGCTGAACACTCCCCGAGGATCCTCTCACGCCCTCAAAAGCCCTCCTAGCGCAGATCGCCGATTAGCCTTGCGAGGAGGAAGAGGAGGCCCCCATGGTCACAAGGGGAATGGAGAGGCAGTCGCCCGAGGAACAGAACGCCCGGCACGGCGACTGGAGTTCATAGACTCGTCTGGCCAAAGGGTTATCAAACAGGGGTACACTAGAACTACCCCTGTCAAGGAGATCAGGCCGGTAGCGGAACATAAGGGAGAGGACCAACCTCAGCAGGCCATGAATCGCAGGCCCCGTTATGCGTCGCAGACGGTCGATCCTCAGGAACTACGGAGGGGGCCACCCATCGCCCAATTCCTAGACGAAAAGCTGATGTGCCAAAAGTGCAAGCTGATCGCTCACAACCGCATACTCATTACCCAGCACTGCACAGCATGCTGCGTTAGCTACTTCTTGCGACTCGTCGACTTATCCGCAAAAGGGGAGATGCTCGTGAAGGCAGTCCGTCCTGAGGGCTCAGGTAACTCGAACCTTAACAAGCCCTCGAATAGGCCAGCAGATAACCCTGTGCAGGTAGGATATGACCCAGCCGACGGAAGGTTTGTGGAGGTAAGTCGACTTCCCTTTGGTTCTAAGAAACCAAGATTTGTCAAAGCGCTTAACCCTTCGTCTCAATGGCAGAAGGCGGAAAGAAAGATTACGCTTCCCGTGAGGGCTCAAAAGAGAAAAGAAAGGCGTCTAAGTCACGCCCAAAAAAAGCCAAGAATGATCCCTGTGATGCCATCCTTTGGCGGGAACCACGCCACAGGGAAACAAGTCGCAGAGCCCGAGCGGGTCGAGTCTACTGATTACTCGGAAGACCCAGGCTCGAGTTTCGACTACACTCCTCTACGAGGAGATAAGCCCTGCGACTTCGATGCAGAGCAAGGGCCCCTCGTGGGCTGTAACGTTCTTACCCTCCCTGCGGAGTTCGCCTGCAACAACAAGTCGGAGGCACCGGAAGGTAAAACTCTCGACTCTAAAGTCACTACATTTCCTTCTGGCTTCCCTCTGCACTGGTTGAGGAAACCATCAGATCGCATGAAACAGCATATGCATTCGCTGTACATCTCAGCCACCTTTGATGGTGTCTTAGTGGGCCGAGTCTTAATAGACAATGGCGCCACTGTCAATGTTCTTCCCCTTGCCAAGTTTAGATTACTTGGGTACAAGCCTAGTGAGTTGGTGCGAACCGACGTAGCTGTAAGTGGCTTTAATGGGAGAAAATCCGAGTGCCTAGGCATATGCTCCGTGCGCCTAGGCGTCGGGAGACACGAGCAGGAAACCGCTTTCTTTGTAATCGATATAGCCCCTTCATTTAATGCGCTTTTAGGACGCGATTGGCTTCATAAGGCCGCCGCGATTCCATCTACTTTGCATAGGGAGTTAATCCTATGGCTTGACTCCGAAATAGAAATCATTAAGGCTGATGAATACTCCTGTTGTGACAAGGGTATTTTGCATGCAGAGACGTGTAAGACAGTCAAGGACCTTACTCTGGACCAGCGCTACAAGTTGGGAGACCCCACAGTCGGACCTTTAGGTGAACCTTCTGGGAAATTCGACTTCATCGTGAGCTATGGCACCTCTCACCCCAAGCCTGACGAAGGACCGATTGTGCCAACAGGATGGGGGCCCGACTTCACAGACAAGGACATTGACGAGGTCCTGCAAGAGGTAGTTACGACCAAGGACGGAGGCGAGGCGAACAACAGCCCAAGCGGCAACAAGGGAGAAGCGCCTAAGAGCCAAGAGAGCACTGCAACGGAGCTGGAGCCCGATAGACTCCTACACGAAGGGATGTATGGACAGTGAGGAGAAAGGTCATGCAGTCGCTGATATCCTAAAGCGACTTCAAAAGCATGTTAGGATGTCTAAGAAAGTAGGGTGCCAAATAGGCAACATCAATTTCGAAGCTAGGTCATGTAATAACGTTGACACCGATTTAGGTGGTGTCCAGAGTCGTGAGTCACTGATGATGCCATGTGACTCACTCGTAGGCGTCAATTTAGGCGAGGCATCAAGCCCTCGAATTGTTTTCATCAGTTCCTCAATAAACAAAGAACTTTTCAATTCTATCAAAGCTACTCTAGAAGAGTTTAAAGACTGTTTCGCTTGGGATTACACTGAGATGCCTGGCCTAGATCGCCGACTTGTGGAATGACTCATGAAGTCGCTCAAGCAGTATTCGAGGAAGTCAAGAAGCTCTTTAAAGCTGGATATATAAGGACATCGAGGTACACCGAGTGGATATCCAGTATAGTTCCTGTCATTAAGAAGAATGGTAAGATTAGAGTTTGCATCGACTTCAGAGACTTGAACCGTGCCACTCCAAAGGATGAGTACCCCATGCCTATCGCAGACGACTTAGTCGACAAGACTGCAGGGCATCAAATTATGTCCTTCATGGATGGTTTCTCGGGGTATAACCAAATCTTCCTATCTGAGGAGGATATCCATAAAACTGCGTTCAGGTGTCCCTTAGGCATTTTCGAATGGGTAGTTATGCCATTCGGACTCAAAAACGCTGGGGCAACCTACCAACGAGCCATGAACGTTGTATTTGATGCCTCGATTAACAAAACAGTCGAAGTATACATAGACGATATAGTGGTCAAGTCGCAAGATGAGAAATCACATGTTAATGACCTTAGAAATGCTTTCATTCGAATGAGAAAGCATCAGCTCAAACTAAACCCTCTCAAATGTGCCTTCGGAGTCAGAGCAGGACATTTCCTAGGGTTCCTAGTCCATCAACGTGGCATAGAAGTCGACCAGAACAAGGTGAATGCCATCCAAGGGTTGAACCCTCCGAGTAATAAGAAGCAGTTACAGGCTTTCTTAGGAAGGGTCAATTATCTAAGGCGATTTATTGGTAACGTCGCTGGACGGACAAAAGTTTTCTCAACTTTACTAAAAGCGAAGGGAAATTTTGTGTGGAGCGATGAACACCAAAAAGCATTTGAAAGCTTAAAGGAGTACTTAATGAAGCCGCCTGTGCTTGCCCCTCCTCGGATAGGAAAGCCCTATCTGCTTTACGTGGCAGCGACTGAATCAGTCATCGGTGCCATGTTAGCCCAAGAGGCGGAGGACAAAACTGAGAGAGCAGTCTACTATTTGTCAAGACAACTGACTGCTACATAAAAGTGCTATACAATTAAGGAGAAGTTATGCCTGTCAATCTTTTATGCTGTTAAGAAGCTGAGACATTATATCGGATCCCAAGAGGTTCATGTTATTGCCAAGTCTCCAGTCATAAAATACTTTTTCGAAAGTCCCCTATTGACCGGAAGAATTAGTAAATGGAGCTTGGTCCTATCCGCATACGATCTGCGTTTCAAACCTCAACAGTCGGTGAAAGGGCAGGCCTTAGCCGACTTCTTAGTGAACCACGATCCATCTGCATCAATCGATCAAGAGGAATCCCTTGAGGATGTCTGGCAAGCTTGGTTTGATGGATCTTCGGCGAAATCCGGCGTAGGCATAGGCCTCCACGTACTTTCGCCACTAGGAAAGGACGTTCGCCTAGCATATCGTCTGTCGCGACTCATACAAACAATGCGACTGAGTACGAAGCGTTGATCACGCTCTTGAAGGAGTTATTAGCCTTGGGAGCCAGGAAAGCCAGAGTAATGGGAGACTCTCAACTGGTTATTAACCAGATGAACGGCGACTCTCTATGTCAAGAGAAACTCGCACCCTATCATCAAGTCGCTCGAAGGCTAGTCGAGCGGTTCGAAGCAATTACTTTCCTCTTTGTAGGCCGGGAGGAAAACACAATCGCTAACGACCCAGCCCAAAAGGCTTCAGGATACAAGGCCAAAAGGGGAAGCGATTGTATCCCAGAAATAGCTTCCCACTTAGCTCCCCAAGGCGACGCGTTCACTCTGAACATAATGACAAGCGATAAAGATTGGAGGAGACCAATCACCGACTTCCTCTCCGACCCAACACAAAAGGCGAGCCAAAGAATCAAGACTCAGGCTTTGTCGTACACCCTTATAGATGGGGTACTTTACAGAAAGACCAAAGAAGGAGTCCTACTAAGGTGCGTCGACTTAGACGAAGCGACCCCAATTATGTTGGAGACTCACCAGGGTTTATGCGGGTCTCACCAATCTGGCACCAAAATGTCTTGGACTATCCAAAGACATGGTTTTTACTGGCCATCAATGCTAAAGAATTGCATAGAAATGGCTAGGGGGTGCCAAGAGTGTAAAAAACATGGTCCGGTGACAAGGGCCCCAGCGTCCGATTTAGTCTCAGTCATCAAGCCTTGGCCGTTTAGGTCTTGGGCTTTAGATATAATCGGGGAGATTCACCCACACTCGAGTAAAGGCGATGCCTACATTCTAGTCGCTACTGACTACTTTACCAAGTGGGTCGAGGCTCAAGTATACCAGAAAATTGATCACAAAGAGGTGATCGATTTTCTCAGATCCTCCATCATTTATAGATTTGGGATTCCCCAGAATATCGTAGTAGATAATGGCACCGTTTTCAATAATGAGAAGGTGCGTGAATTCGCTGCTGAATTTAGCTTTTCAATCACTAATTCGACACCTTATTACCCCCAGTCGAATGGACAAGCTGAAGCTACTAATAAGCTCATAAAGAATAACATTCAGAAAATGGTTGGTGCAAATCCAAGGAAATGGCACGAACTATTACAGGACACCTTGTGGGCTCTAAGAGTTACCAAGAGAGACAGCACAGGAGAAGCCCCTTTTTCGCTGGTATATGGGCAAGATGCTGTCCTACCTATTGAGATTCGATACAAGTCGCTCAGTGTAGCTCATCCTGACTTGCAAGACGAGGCAATGTACCTCGCTTTAGAAGAATTGGAGAAGAAGCGACTCGACGTAATAGACCGACTCGAGGTACATAAGCAAAGAATTGCTAGATACTATAATAAAAAGGTTGTCCATAAGCGCTTCAAAGTGGGCGACTTGGTATGGAAGATGATCCTACCCCTTAAATCAAAAGACCAAGTCTTGGGTAAGTGGTCTCCTAATTGGGAGGGTCCATATGAAGTGTGCGAGACATACTCATCTAATACGTATCGACTTATGACCAGAGAAGGAGATAGGCATCCATTGAAGGTCAATGGTAAATATCTTAAATCCTACCGCGCGACTATCTGGGAAGCTCATCATAAAATCCTAAGACAAAGGACTCCATTAATTTGGGAAGCGCTTAATTCCTAAGAAAATCGCGCTAGGCTTCAGTAACGCTGTTTGGAAGAATGAATTTAGCGTAGTGGGCAGAAATTCATTCGAGACATAAGATACTTGATTTATTCAGTAAAGCAAAAATAATCGAATTGCGTTGTTCTTTGGTTACAAGTCTAGACTCCATAACCCGCCAACTTCTCTAAAATCGAGGACAAGGGATTTACGAGCTCGTCGCTTCGCGTTCACCTTGTTTCGCTGGGCATAAAGGTCGACGACCTTTTCTCTATCCTTCTCAGCGTTGGCCTCCAGCTCCTCGATTTCTTGAGTATTGATCGACGCAAGCTGCCGAGTCAGGTCATTCTTCAGGTTCGTATAGAACTCTATCTGTCTCTCTGCCTCGGTCAGCTTCTCTTGCACATCGACCAAATGTTGGCGGGCGTCCTGTGCAGCTTTAGAGGCCTGCCCTCGAGCTTCATTGATCGACTGAATCTTCGAGTCGGTCAAGTCGTAGGCGAGCAGGTCGGCGTAGTAATCCCTCCAGCGGGTCCAATACGTCGACCTGAAACTCTTGCAGGCCCCCAGTATTTCGTCCGTAACCCGAGGGGATGTCTCGATCTCCTTCAGCAGCTTCTGCATCCTCCTAAACTCGTCGACGTTTAAGGGGTCAATGAGCAGAAGTTGGCAGAATTCTTCAATGTCCTGGTGAAGCTTCACCCATGGGTCGCTAGTCGAGGTCGCTGCAGCAGGACCCTGCAGAATAAGAAATGAAATGTTGCTAAGACACAACATCCCGAAAAGTCGACACATCCATGCAATCGAATACCTACCTCTGAAGGTAGTAAATCCTCAGAACTTTCGCCCGAAGAAGTGGAGGGGGTAGGAGCCTTCTTGCTTCCAGCAGTCGTCTTCACTCTCTTCGGACGAGCCTGTGAAGTGTCGCGGTTAGAATCGCGATAACAGCGCCATGCTCCATGTGAGAGAAGAACACATACCATTGGTGGTGCAGGAGTGGGGACTGAAGAAGAAGGAACGCCTTGTTCTTCCTCCTCTCGCATCGACTGAGGTGGTGCCCCCTCTCGCGTCGACCGAGTTGGAGGATCGACTAAAACCATAGCGGTTCCTTCTTGTAGCAAGACTTCAGGAGCCTGCTCTTCTTAGAGTAGAGTATAATAAAACCAAGGTTCATATATGAACTAGAATAATAGATCTTAGCGGGGAGTCGAGCTCACCTCGGCGATCGAAGCCATTGCACCTGTCTCAAACACAACCGGAGTAGGTTGGTCACCACCTCCGGTTGACGCTTCGCCCTAGGCAATATAGTGCGGGTTAGATACAGAAGCTCAAGATGAATTAGAATCAGTAGAGTCATACCTCTGTAGGCGCTCCTCGAGCGATATCGACCATCGCTAAGGTCGCAGGCACCGCAGCAGATGATGAACTCATTGGTGATCTGAGTGGGGCCACCGCTGCTGGCGACTTCGAAGAAGAAGTCGCCGCTGCGGTAGTCGGCGACTTGGGAAGAGGAGCCGCCACTGAAGATGATACCTTCACCAGTCTCCTCCTCTGGGATAATGGCATCTCTTTAAAATCTCCTGCCGCGACCGCCTTGCGCTTTGGAGCGTTTTTAGGTCGAGCCTGCGGCTGTCTCCCTGGGGCTCGCCACCTTAGCTTTCCCCCTGCCAGTCGACTTGAGTCTGGAAGGAGCGGGGGCAAGGGGAGCTTTGGGCTTGGATTTTCCAGAGCCTTGAGGCATCATTGATCCTGAAAAGGAGAAAGCTCACGATTAATACTAAGAACCCAATACTCTTAAAGTAAAGTTAAGTCTTTACCTTTTGCTTTGATATGTGCGTCGCCTAGGTAAAAATCAGGCTCCTTGGAGACCTCCAAAAAATGCATCAAAGCCCGCAGCTCTTCATAGGTAGTCGACCACAGCACAGTGAAGAACTGCGTGGCGAAACAGGCAGAAGAATCAGATGGGAACTCCACCTGGGAGAGCTGCGCCTTGCTGTTGAGCAAGTCGAGGGTCTTCGGGGCGATCGGCTTGCACACAATTCTCTTCGTCCTGTCCCCGCACAAGCCACCGGTAGGGTCGGCAAGTGGAACTGCTACACCCTGGATGAACCCAAACTGCCTTGCACACAGCTGAGGATTATAGGCTTCAAAGGTCAGGTAGCCGTCGAAGATAACTGGTAGGTCCCTGCGGGTCAATACCCCATTCCAGAAGCCCCGAGCAATTTGAAGCTTAATTTCCTGAGCAAATGTCTTGCCGCCTGGAAAGGGTGTCCAGTTGCGTCGATCTGCCCTGCCGGAGTCGACGATGTGCTTCATGTGGCCAGTGATCGATGTCATAAGCCATTGATCCTTCCGCTGACAGCACTGCTCCAAAATGGTCTCCCCGTAATAAGCAGACTCGAGGGGCGAAGCAGGGCCCTTGAACCCAGTCAATCCTGGCATCCACATAGCCGACCAGAGGTGAACTAACCAGAGCAACCCTCCTGCTGGATGCTTTGGAAATGGCTTGATCTGAGTCGTCGCTCTGTCCAGATCGTGGTAGAGAAGACCCAAAAGGAAGGGGCCCCAAGAGACTTCTTCATTGGTCTCCCTCAGAAAGTTGGCCACTGCATAAGAAGTGTGGCTGACCTTCTTCCCAGGGAAGCAATAAACAAATTTGCTTAACCAGGTGCTGAGAAACTCGACCTCTTCCCGGGCGCCAAAACCTTCAGTCGACAACTTCTCATCTGGCTCCTTGCCTGCTGAGGCCATTTTTAGGTGCCTGTTCACCACCTCCATGTACTGAAGGGCGCCCTTGGGGTTAATATCACCTGCTTGAGAGTATTGTCGAACAGGGAGGCCATTGATTTTGCACCTGGTCAAAATCTTCACATCTGCCAAGGTAACAGACATGGGACCCTCCGGGAAATAGAAGCAGTTGACGGCCGAGTTCCAGAAAGGCAACATGGCCGAACAAACCCTAGGATCACAGTTCTTGTCTGCCACAGACATCCTAAAGAACCTCAAGATCTTCTGACTTCTAAACCTCTCTGTGAAGTGCTCCTCCCACATCTCGAGCCATTCCACCATCTCGGATTTGGATGCAGAAGGAAAACACAGGAAGGATCCCTGACCTTCCCAGTTGAGGGGGTCGACGAAGTTGGGATGGCAAATCGGGATAGGCTTCTCAGTGACGAGATAGTTGAGCGGCACCGTCCCCGGGAAAAGACGCTCCGGCAGGATAGGTCCGAGAGTGACGCCCGACCCCTGTTCCTCCACGACCGAAACGGGTCCGGTTGGCCCCGCACGCTGATTATGGAACTCGAAAGCCTTAAAAGTCGACATCTTTTTAAGGATCGGGAGAGTTTTGAGGAGGGAGACGAAGAGTTTTCTGGGAAGCGAGGGTTTCTGGTTTCTTGAAGAAGATGGAGAAGTGTTGAGCAAGGAAGAAAAGTGCGGGAAAAGGACGATGACTCTCCTTTATATGGAGTATGATTTCTGCTGAGTCGGCATAGCCAACCCAGCATAAAAGGGGGGCTTATGTTGACATGCCAATTAATTTTGGGCCTGGGTTTAGAACAGAAACCCAGTAATCCCTCAAGTCACACTCCGAGTCGGCCCAAGATGTAGTCGTCTAGGCTAACTCACGACGAAGTCGACTAGGTCGATTTATGACGAAGTCGACGAGGTCGACTTATGAACGGGGTCGACTAGGTCGACTCACAACGAAAGAGTATGGTCAATCAAGATGACTCAACAGTAGGTAGGTCTACTGGTAGGGTCAAGTCGATGGAACCCTGGATAAATCGACCAAGTCGATCGTAGTCCGTACAGTTCAGTCAAATCGACAAGGTTGAAATAAATTCATTCATTTTCAATCACGTTTATTAAAGATCGTAACTGATCATAAATATCCAGGAACGTGATCCCATATATCAAGGGGGTTGTTGAGACACTCCCACAACATTAGGGATCAAGATCTACAACAAGATCTGCAAAACGACCTATCTGTTACGCGTTAACCACGTACAAATCCTCTATAAATAGCAGAGGAATTTTTCAAGACATGACACGACCACACACACAGCCAAAACACTGAAGTTTGTTCGTCAACTTTAGGAAATTAGATACCTCGACCCGGTTTGTAGGTCAACCTCCCTCCGCCAGCAGAGTGAGCTCGTAGGGCCTTTGCCGTCAACCCCCGCCAGTGACACCACCGACGGAGTGAGCTCGTAGGGCCTTCGTCACAGCCTCCCGCCAGCGACCACCACCGACGGAGCGAGCTTCCAAGGCCTTCGTCACAAGTTCTCCACCGTCACGGATTTCCACATCGTCATCAGTACTTGCGCTCTTTTTCCATTTTTAATGGCTGTAAGCCCTGTTTCCTTTATTCATTAAGATTGTAAGACTTGCATTTGATTTCAATAAAGTTGTGCATCTTCTTACTGGCGACCACAATATAACTACTGTGAGTCCATTGCCAAATATTTCCGACGTGATCCGTTTTGTGCGCGAACACATGGAAAATGTGAAGCCCTGTTGGTTGAGGAACAAGACCTGGTCCCCCGGTGTGACCTGGTTCTGATATTTGCTCACGTGTGGTTTGGATGCTTATTACATGACTTTAAGTTAGTTCGAGCATTTGTTTTTTTCTATTTTGATCTTTTACAGCGAGGATTTCTCCAACTGCCCCACACTTTATGTAGATCTCAGTCTTTAGATCCTGTGCTTGAATCGACAGACAGGTTGTCGGATTATCACTAATGCTTCGATCCGGCCTCTGATATCGCCTGCTCCTTATTCACTGGCGACTCACAGAGTAAAGCCATTTTAGGATTTAGGCTTTAATGATCGCAAGTCCCATCATTACGATGGTTAGATGGGGGTCAAAGGAGCACTCGGTCGAAATTCAAAAACGTCGAAGCAGGACATGTCGAAGTACGGGCGGACGAAGTTCAATTGAGACATCGTCGAAGGAAGTGGCATTCCAAGAAAGAGTCCCAGCCAAGGTTTCAAAACTTAGTCAATTTTCGATGGGAACTTCATCAGGACTTGGTCAAAGTAGATAGTATGCAGTTAGTTTAAATAAACATGTGCAAAATGTGTATAACAGTTACGTTAGCGGTTTTACTAGCGGTTATTGTCCAGATATGATCAAATGTTAGTATAAATATGAGGTCAATCATTTGTAATAAACACACGGCAATCATTCAAAGACCCCGAAAGGGCTGCTTGGTTGTCTCCTTGTACTCTGTTTCTCATAAATGTAAGTAAGTGTTCGCGCTCATGTGCTTTCGTTCTTGTTTTCGCATTATTGTCTATCTAAAAGTTTCGACGACCATATTTTATTAACTCTGTGTTAGTCACCGTTATATCGCGACGTGTTTCGACCGCAAACATGTTTTTTTGCGACCACAGTAGGAGTCAGAAATGAGCTTCGTGTGAATATGCGAAATGTCAATACGTTTTTGGTGCATTGGGCGTGTAACAAATTGGGACAATGATTCCTTTTATGATGAAGGGTTTGTTCGATCACTCGACGCGGATGAGGCTTTCAAAATAGTCCTCCAAGAGTTGGATGCGCGAATAACTTAGAAAACCGCCCTCTGTAGTATAATGGAGAGATTATAAAGTATTTGTCAGGAATTTGAAACTTTCCGTTTGATAACTTTGCGTCTGACGGTTCATACTCCGACGCATGTTCATATGGAAAACCGACAACGAACCGTTGATGTTGATCCGAATATATGTCCTCGGAGTGAAGGGGCAGCCTCGACTGGAATTGCCGTGACTGGGGGCTACCGCGACTGGCGCAACCGTCATTGGGGCAAAAGGTGATTTCCTTGCCCCTTTCAAGGGGCAACTCTCAAAGGTTGAACGTCTCTTCATGATCAATATCGATCTAGAAAATATCACTTTATTTAAATGAATCGACGATGTGGAAGGTTACGTCGTCTTGATTCGTCATATAAGAATGAACCACCATGCAGACCTATCGATGCTTGGGGTGTTCCTAATACTATGGTCTTGGGATATAACCGACGTATTGTCGATAATGTTAAACTTTGATAAAATATCATTGAAAGATATTGGTTTCGGACCACCTAAGTTATACTTTCAATAGTTTCCCTTATTTTAAATATTGTTTTAATAAAAGACAATCGATTGATTTGTAGTCAATTGATTTTCACAATAAGAAAGTATGTGGCATTGCTAAAATTTTAAGGTCTTCTTCTACCGAAAAATCTTTTCATTGACTCTTGTGAGGGGGCAAAATGTTTATACAGTAAAGCCATTTTGGGCTTCAATGATGGCAATGCCCATCATTGTGATGGTAGATGCGGTCGAAGGAGCACTCGGTCGAAGTTCAAAGACGTCGAAGCAGGACATGTCGAAGTACGGACGAGGCGAAGTTCGATCGAGACCTCGTCGAATGAAGTAGCATTCGAAGAAAGAGTCTCAATTGAGGTTTCAAGACTTAGCCGATTATCGATGGGAACTTCATCAGGACTTGATCGAAGTAGATAATGTGTAGTTAGTTTAAATAAAACATGTGCAAAATATATATAATCGTTACGTTAGCGGTTTTATTAGCAATTATTGTTCATATAAAATCAAATGTTAGTATAAATATAGGGTCAGTCATTTATAATAAACACACGACAATCATTCAAAGATCCCAAATGGCTGCTTGGTTGTCGTCTTATACTCTGTTTTCGAAAAATGGAAGTAAGCGTTCGCGTTCATGTGCATTTATTCTTGTTCTTCATATTATTATTTGCTTAAAAGACTCAACGACCACATTTCTTTAGTTATGTGTTTGTCACTGTTATATGCGATGTGTTTCGGCCGCAAACACTCAAGCCAAGTTTTGTCGCGGGATTTGTGAAGCTTTCTCCCGTTCTGTGCCGCGGTTAGATCAACGATGAACCCCCGTTTTCCATTGTAGCAAGTTCGATCGTGAACAGGAAGGACAATCTGTTCCCAGAGGGATCGACAAAATGCTCTCCGGTCGGGTACGTCCTGGTCTTGTTGGCAAACTTCTTGGACTAGTTTTGCAGCCGAGATTGCGGTTGAGTCGATCTGAACGGAGAAGGCATGGGAGAAAAATTCAGGAAACCATCATAAAGTCAGAGAGACGACCTGTTGTAGGAAGCTCTCGGAGACGTATCGTGTCCTAGTCCAGAGTCCCACCAAGAGACGTGGTCCTGAGTACGCTGGCCGATAACACACTACCATTGATAGCCCCAGCCGTGGCAGCATGTACGATCCCACCTCGGGACTTTAGGCCGACGGAAGCGCCAGCTACTGCTCCAGTCGTAACACCAACTATGGCGAAGAATAAGGCGAGCACGACATGGAAGAGCTTGCACCCAACGGCGTAAACTCCGATGCTGCTGGGCGTTCTGAACTCCTCGTCGGCAGCTGGAACACAAGACAATCCACGAAATCTTCCTTCAACCTCCATATTCGAACTCAAGGGAACGAGAACAACAGCGACCAGACCAGACAAAAAGGGAACTGGTGGTGTTGGGTAATGGCGTGTGAGTTGGGAATATGAGGAGGAGGCGCGAATAACGTTGGGTTGCTTCTGGTCAGTAAAAGTCTAAGAAAAATTTGACTGACAAATTCTCAACCAATTTCAACTCTGTTCTGGCAGCTTTCTAGGAAGATCGACCCTTCTAGAACACATCATCAAAATGCTCATCATTCGGTCCCGTCCCACCTATTTATTAATTTGGTGGTGATTACTATTAATCTTGTCATTGATTATGGGCTATGGCCCAATTGGCCCATCTCTTCATTCAAGGGCAAGAACATACAGGCCCAGCCCATTTATACTAAATGGATTGTTGATACTGGAGCAACAAATAACATTGTCAGTAATCTAAACTTCTTTTCAAAACACTTCTCTGCTCAAAATCTATCTATTTACTTACTAAATGGACAGAGAGTTCAAGTCACTCATGTTGGTGAAGTGATGATTCGTACTGATCTTGTTCTAAAAAATGTCTTATACATACCAGCCTTCCATATGAATCTCTTCTTTGTAAGTCAGTTGATGAAATCCAGTCAATATTGTGTCCTTTTCCTCAAACACTTTTGTCTTATACTGGCTATATCCACATGGAGGATGATTGGACTTGCTAAGTAAGTGTGAGGACTATACATCTTGCAAGAAAGTTGGAGAGATCCTCTTGTCAACCACCATGTCCCATCTGTAGTGCATGACACCACTTTAGACTCTTTTGATGTATGGCATTTTAGGCTTGGACATCCATCTTTAGAAAAACTGAAGTATGTTCACTCTTGTAATGGATTGACACCTGCATTGAATGGTCAAATCTTATGCTCAGTTTGTCATTATGCTAAACACAAAAGAGATTACCATTTCCGATACACATGCAGTCTTCCAAACTCATTTTTAACCTTATACACTGTGACATATGGGGGCCTGTTTCTTCTTTGTCAATAGGTGGACATAAATACTTCTTAACAATTGTGATTATAGTAGGTGACTTGGGTATTTCTGTTGCAAACTAAATCAGAGGCTACTACATACATACAACAGTTTTGCACCCTATTAGAAACTCAATATCATTCATGTGTCAAAGTAATCAGGTCTGATAATGAGAAGGAAGTCATGATGACATAATTTTATAAAAACAAAGGCATTTTACATCATACAACTTGTGTAGCAACCCCTCAGCAAAATGGCATTGTAGAGAGAAAACAACAGCACATCCTTAATGTCACAAGAGCACTCTTATTCCAGTCTAACTTGCCATTGCAATTCTGGGGAGATGCAATTCAAACTGTTGTTCATATCATCAATAGACTACCAACTTCTACTTTACAGAACAAAAGTCCTCTTGAACCGTTGCTTGGCATTAAACCAGTCTATACACATCTGAGAGTGTTTTGATGTCTATGTTTTGCCTCCACATTACAACATGTTAGATCAGAGTTTGATACTAGAGCAGTAAAGTGTGTTTTCATTGGATATCAAGTGGGCACCAAAGGCTATAGAGTCTATGACATAAAAGAACATGGAATTTTTATATCTCGGAATGTCATATTCTATGAACATGTGTTTCCATTCAAATGTCCACAAATTACCCTAGGCTCATCTGACATACCCAATACCACTTCTGGTATTCCCCTACCTCATTCGGATATCTCTTTTACTCCTTCAGAACAGTTTACTTCTCCACATCATGTTACATCAGATTTTGCATTATCTAGTGCATAAGAGGATGTTCCCTCTTCGCATTTGACATCTGAGACACATTATGATAATACTGTTTCTTTAAGGACAAGTGGTAGACAGAGGAAACCTCCCACTTACCTACAAGATTATCATTGTTCCCTTGCCATGACTTTAGCCGGTTCAAGTCATCCTACTTCCAGGTCTGTCACTTCTTTGGTTTCCTCTACTAAACATGATCTTAGCAATTTCCTTTCTTACTCACATCTTTGCCCTGGCTATCAAAACTTTGTCATTAACCTCATGATGTCCATTGACCCTGTTACTTTTTCTGAGGCTGCTTGTTCTGAACATTGGTACAAAGCGATAACTGCAGAACTAGATACATTGGCTGAAAGTCAAACCTGGGTTTTGACTGAGTTACCTGATGGGAAGATTCCTATTGGATGTAAGTGGATTTTCAAACAAAATACAGTGCAGATGGGAGCATTAGCAAATATAAGGCAAGGTTGGTGGCTAAAAGCTATACACAACGTGAATGGATTGATTATACTAATACATTCAGTCCAGTAGCTATGCACACAACTGTTAGAGTGTTTCTTGCCTTATCTGCTAGCTTCAATTGCATCTTTGTCAAATGGACATTAATAATACTTCCTCCTAGACTGCAAGTCAATCCTTTGCAGTTTAAGGGTGAGAAAAGGGTTGTGAGTAAACTGCAAAAGGCATTATATGGCTTGAAACAGGCTTCAAAGCAGTGGAATTCTAAATTTGAGGCTGCCCTGCAGGATTATGGATTTTTACAATCAAAATCAGATTATTCCTTGTTTATCAAAGGAAAAGGAGGACCTGATTTCATAGCATTGCTTGTGTATGTGGATGATATAGCAGTTGGAGGGCCGAATCTAGTTGAAATTGAAAAATTCAAGCAATACTTGAACAGTATATTCAAGCTGAAGGATTTGGGAGATCTAAAGTTCTTTCTTGGTCTTAAAGTAGCAAGATCAGAGAAAGGAATAGTATTATCACAAAGAAAATACACTCTGGAGATGTTGCAAACTCATGGTTTATTGGGAAGTAAACCAGCTACGGTACCAATAACAACTAATCACAGGTTATCTAAAGAAGGGGGAGAAAGAACTCAAGGATCCAATGGAGTGCCGACAGTTGGTTGGAATGCTGTTGTACCTCAATCTCACACGTCCAGATATTAGCTATGCTGTTCAGGTGTTATCTCAGTTCATGGCTTAACCTAGAGAAGCTCATCAAGTTTTGAGATATCTGAAAGGGTGTCCAGGTGCTGGTGTATTTTTCAGCTCTGATAAGACACACCTGGTTGTTGGGTTTGTGGACAGTGACTGGGGAAGCACGACTGCTAAGCATTGTTCATTATTAGTAATTAGTTGAAGAGAAGTGATGGTGGTGTTCTCAGTGGGTTAAACAGATTACAGTCCCTTAAACCATTTATACGATGGTCCTTAGTCACCACTGCAGAGAATGAAGCTGACTGTAATTTCTCTCATTACGATGCAGGTGCTCATGGATGTCACTACTCCCGAATTAGATATATTGGATACCTTTGAGGACGGGGAATACGAAAGGAGAGGCGTTCTTGTTAATACGCTAGTTAGTGAACTGTCTGCCTTGGTGTTTCGTCGAGAAATTCCACTCCATTATGAAGCCATATCAGAAACAAAAGTCGTATCCTCATACCATCATGATGCCACCCGAACTGCCTTTTCTTGCGATTGATCGACATGAAAGTCTTTGCTGGATAATTTCGACACACACCTATGTATGGCGCAATGCAGATGATCCAGACTTGTGTACGGGGAGTGGGATTTCGAGGTGCCTAATGCTTCTTCTCTATCACTCAACACAAAGCGTTAGACCTCTCGACTCCACAACTTCTCATACGTTCGACCGGTCACGTCCCCGAAGCTTCTTCTGTGTCTGTAGGATTGGAAGAAGAAACACCTGGTTGATTTTGTGAAGATGACGATGGGATTTGTGGAGGAACTAGACAACCCGAGTCCAAGCCCAGGGTTAATAAGTGACGGCGGGCCTGAACTGGACCCGCCCATCTGGGCCGAGGGCCCAATATCCTACATCATAAAAGGAAAGTGGCAAATCTATATAATATAATAACAACCAAAAAAAAAATTCACCTACTACAAAGCAAAACCAAATTGAATTGAATAAAGAACAAGAAGTAGTAAAGGGCACAGAAAACCATGGAAGGGCAAAAAGGCCAAATCAAAGTCGTTATTACACACAAACACAATCAAACCCAAAAAAATTGAGACAGACAAACAGCCAGCCAGCCATCCACCCTTGAAACTTGACACGGTCTTCATCATCATCTTCTCAAGATCTTCTTCCAATAAAAAACCCACGAAGGGAAGGGCTGCCTTCAAAAAAGTTATTCACCAACTTAGATGGAGAAGGCAAAGAACAAGGTCCTCAAGTTCTTCCCCAAGGCCCTCTCCTTCCACAACCCTCCCTTCAGCCCTTCCTGGGACAAAGATGCCCCCACCAGGTCCAACGCCAGGTTCTCCGGACCCCTCGTCTCACTTGTCCCCAGGGAGGCTAGGAGGACACCGCACACGCCTC
Organism: Melastoma dodecandrum; assembly: GCA_029817715.1. Taxonomy (NCBI): domain Eukaryota; kingdom Viridiplantae; phylum Streptophyta; class Magnoliopsida; order Myrtales; family Melastomataceae; genus Melastoma; species Melastoma dodecandrum. The sequence goes on along the minus strand of JARUPY010000397.1, from coordinate 3,072,591 downwards.
AGGAGCCCACCTCCCCCAAGGTCTCCTGTTTGGGCCAGATCAAGCAGCGCCGCTGCAGTAAGAAGAGTAAGAGTAAGGACAAGTTGATCAACGAGGAGGAGGAGCCAAAGAGGACGAGGACGAGGACCCGCCTTCTGTCCAAGGAGTCAAAGAAGGGCAAGAAGAAGGAGGAGGAGGGGAGAATGTCGGTGGAAGGGAGCGCTCCGGCGCTAGGGCAGATGAGGAGGTTCGCTAGCAGCAGAAGCTCCCTGTCGAATTTCGATTGGACGGCTCAGGTGGCGCCGGGGGAGGAGGAGGTGGATGTGGAGGTGGATAGGATAGCGTTCTCGGCTCCGCTGGGGACGGGGGAGGGAGAGGTAGGGTTGATGCCTAAGAAGGAGATCAACCTGTGGAAGAGGAGGACGATGGAGCCGCCGCGGCCGCTGGATTTGAGTCCGCCGCACTCGGTTCCCTAGGTTTTTTTGTTTTTGTCATTGTTCTTATCCCCCCGATGTTAATAATATTATTATAAAAAAATAATTGATTCCTTCCCCTTCCTGTTAATTCTTTCCCAGGATTTTGAAATCAATTAATTAATTTTTTGCTTATATTATAATATTCAGAGTGCCGTGCATTGCATGGGCTTCCCCCCCTCTTCCTTCCCTATTTGACCTGAGCAAGTCATTGACTTTTTGGTTTTCTTCTTTTTTTTCTTTTGTCTCTTTTCTCCCAATCGGATTTGAATTCCTCCCGCAATTTCGTCCATGCATCGCCCGTCTAAATGGGCCTCGGGCCCATAACGTTTTGGGCCCAATAGGACACACGGGCCCTTAGACTGGAATGGGCCATCGGGGGTGGATTTCTGTCGCTGTTCCTTCTCCTCTCGGAGTCGTCCACCACGTTTCGTTTTGATCCCTGAGAATTTTTCATTCAATGTTCTCCGAACACACGAGTTTGAATTTAACTAAACGTGTCACACGACGACGTGACATAATTTAAAACGATTTAAAATACAACACAATAAAATATAAAATTTTAAAATTTTTTTTCGTAGAAACACCACAGATTTAAATAAAGGATAACACCGTCCCTACAATTGACACCGACAAACTCAATTTCCCAAGAACAAAAAAAAAAAAAAAAAAAGATTTCTGTTCATTGAGAACTCGTAGAAAGGTAGCAGAGATTTCATCACACTCGATTCTTGATATCTGATTAAATCACATTATCATCGTCATGTTCATGATCAATCTAAAGACTTGAAGAAGGGAAAAAAAATGCTAATTCAATCCTCTCTCTCTCCCCCCGGGTCGCCTCAAAATTTCAAACCTCGACAGTATTGGACTAGTACGTGACGCGGACGCCCTGGTACCTGAGTATCTCCCCGATGAGCTCTCCCTTCCCGGACCCGACGTACCTCCCGCGTATCTCCCCATCCCTTATGAACAGGAAGGTCGGCACCTCCACCACCTCCATGTCCCTAAGGAAGTCCATGCAGCTCTCGTTCTCGTCCCCGTTCATCCTTGCGAACACCACCGTGTCCGCCATCTGCCTCGACAGCTTGATCACCGTCGGGTACACCTTCACGCAAGGCCCGCAGTGCTTGAGCCCCACGTCCAGCACCAGGAGCTTCCCGTCCGCCTTGCGGGCTTCGATGAGCTTCTCCACGTCCTCCCTGCTGTGCAGCTGCTCCACCGCAGAGTGGTTGTCCCCGTAGTAGAGCACGTCCCCCATGAGACGGTCGGGTCCTATGGCCTCCTCCTCGTGGATCTTCTCCATGCTCTTGTAGAAGCTGAAGTGGGGGACCTTGTCGACCTTCTCCCTGCGGCAGAGCTCCCGGGTCTTCTCGGACTCGTCCCCCATCACCAGGAGGAAATCAACGTCCCCGCAGGTACGGCTGAGGTCGACCATGAAGGGGTATATCTTCTTGCTGTTAGCGCTGTGGCTGGCAGCGTACTCGACCACAACCAGCCTATTCTTGGCGGCCTTGAGGGCCTCGTCAAACTCCTCAGCGCTGTGGACCTTCTTGACACGCTCATCCTTGGGCTTGGCGGTGGCACCGGGGGAGGCGGCGGTGGCTCTCGAGATGGCAAAGTAGCTCTCTCGCTTCCAAGGAGCAGACGACAGAGGGCGGCAATCAGGGGTTCGGGAAGAGGTGGTGGTCTGAAGGAAGGAAGGAGAGGAGGTGATGATGGGGAAGTTGGGGTTGGAGGAAAGGGAAGGGTGGGGTGGTCTGGACAGGATATTGGCAGTGGAGGCCATCCAAAGGGGAGAATTAAAGCAGAGAATGTGTATATGGGTCGAGGCTGAGTTGTTGTTGTTGTCCGAGGGGAGGAAGGAAGTAAGGAAGGAGATGATAAATTAAAATATCAAGATCGATTTTTTGGCTTGGAATTGATGTCCGCCACAAGTTCCTTTGCACCTACTAAGTCCAAACCAAGAATTAAAAAAAAAAAAAATCTTCCTTTTTTTAGCTTGGGCCCATGTTTCATGGGCCTTTTGAGGCCCAGAGGAGTCTGTTACAAACCTAACATTTACCCAGCGACGCAATGCGAATCTCCATCCTATAGTTGGACAACCCCACTTCCACGGAATCGTTAAGTTTACGGTTAGTTTGGTTTTGGGTTTTGGTGGGTTGCGGTGATGAATACTGCGGCGGGCAGGGGCTTGAAGATGGCTATTAGGAATAAGGCGAATGAGTCGGAGCAGTCCCAGATGGTGGTGAAGAATAAGAGGGATGAATTTTGAGTGTTCAAACAGGGACTCGTATGACAAGAAGCTTGTAACTACTTCTCTAGCCTTGGCTTTTCCACCAGATGAAGGTGAAAACAATTTGATAAAGTCTTAGCCTTCACAGCTGCGGCATTACGTGTGGGTGGATGCGGCCTGTTGACTTAGGAGATAAGTTGTAAAAGGGAACTGGGAATGGGAAGAGGAGTCCCATTCGCGTACTTCATCGATCTTGGACGGGATATATTCTTGGCACAAAAACGAAATGGACTGCACGGAAAGGGCTTCGATCTCGAATTTCACTCTTCTTTGAAGCATTAGCTCCAACTCCGACCTTAGAATTTCAGATGGCAACAAAACATAGAGAGAGTAAACCTTGAGGTGGAAAAGTCTTGATATGTAACGCCAGAGGAGGAGGAGCTTACCTCCACCCGGGCACTTCTCTTTGCAGGTAGCACCTGCCTAACATTGCCTTGATCTTTCTGTCATCTGACATCAATCAGTGGACAACAGTTGAATACGGCTTCTACATGGTCTTATATATCCTGGATGCTTCAGAGAATATAATCCTTACCATTTTCAGTCAAAGGTAAGAGACTTTCCTCTGGGAGTCGGTATTTCTCAAAATCTGAAGGAAAAGCCCCCAACCATCTTATTTCTGGGTTGCACAAAAGCTTTGCTTCTTGAGCCATTTGCTAAAAGTGGAAACCAAGAAACAGGAAGTGCTTAAGAGCAATGCAAAGGCTAAAAAGTGTGATATAATAATTCAAATGCTCGCCAGACTAAGTACCTGGCTTTTCTTACCTGTGAACCAAATCTGTATGTTGTTAGGATGTCAAAACCAAATGGATCACAATCCACGAGACAGAAGGTAGGCAGGTGCAATGTCTCGAAAAGAAGCCTTAGGAACCTGAAGAAGATAACGTGGTGATGTTTCATAAGGAAATCAGAATATTAATTATTCTGATCATACTTCTTACCTTCTTGTTGGAACATCAGGGTAGCCTCTCCCCTGCCAAAAAATTATTAGGATGAGAAGAAAAGAACTGAAGGAGTAATATAGTTCTCTAACAATTGAAAATGCATCACATGGGTGTAAAAGTTACAGTTATCACGATGCAACGGTTTCTGCTGCAGAATCGGTCATTGGCTAGACGCTGAAAGACTGCAGTAAAAGGTCAGTTGATGAAAAAGGAGTGTCTAGAAAAGGATAAACCATTAGTTAGCTTCTTACCAGATTCCTTCTCCACAACTAAAATATATTGAGCCATGCTCAGGATGTCTATGCAACAAAATCAAGGTAAATCCAAATATATCTCCTCATGCGAAATCAAAGCCCGTAGATATCATATTAAAACAATCTATAAACCCAGAACTTGATGTATTGATTGCATGGAGGCTCTTCGAGCTCTTGATTGGATAGGATCAAGAGTTTAAGCAAAATCCCATATCCAACCAATTCATTTAGATACCATCAACTTTTTCAACGTGCACAGGAACTGAGTGGGCCTGCAAAAGATAAAGCCGGCAATTTGTAATATGTAGATTAATGTGCACCTGAATTCTGAAATAGCTAAACTTCGTTGTACTTACAGCATTGAGATTGTTCATGCAATCATACCATGATCCAGCTTCTGTGAACCTCAACCAACCCATTACCAGCCTACGAAAAGAGTATTAATAAAGGGAAACCACAAAGAGAAAGACAGTGATTCCCAAGAAAGCTCTTTGCAGAATTCATTCTGAATGAGAATTAAAGAACTACAATAAACCCCGAATTCCATTCATCCTCATATGCATTAATGAAATTGCGATAGAAATTACCCTTTTCCAACTGAAACCTGCAAAAAAAGGATGAAAAGAGGCCAATCAGGTCCTTTATTTTGGGCATAGAAAGGGATTCCAGAGGCTTTCCAAATTGTAAATGTTCTGACCAATGTAAATTCGTTACAAATTGAAACCTAGTCAGCCAATAGTTCTTCTCAAGAAGCACATAAAAGGAAAACATTTGAGAACTGTCCTGCTGGTGGGTCATTCATATCAGCACGATAAATTTTAAACAAATCCTTTACCGGCATAAACATAAGATAAAGCAGCATCTTAAGTCAAGTGAGCAGCAGCATCTTTGAGCTCCGAAAAAAAATGCAAGTCTAGGCGATGCGTTTCCTTACCACATTCAAGTTGTGCCGGCTGCAATCTAGAATGATGCATAGGTCGTTGATGGCTCTGTCCACAACCGACTGAGCTGCACCACAATGCAACAGAGACAATAAGAGACTGTATTGCCAAGAAAAATCCCATCGTGATTCAAAAGACTTTTTCATGCCCTTCCATTCCAACATAATACCATCCGCCGAGGACTGCCCACCAGAATTTGTTACTCAACCAGTATCGAGGTGTTAAATTCTTGAACAAAACATTTCCTGATTTTCATCAGCTAGACTCTTTCGAATTGACAATCCTACTCAAGAAGAATCAAAACAATCCAACCTCACCTGAAAATAGAGAAGGGTACATGTAATATATGTCACGCTTGGAGCCATGCTTTTTTTCTTGGAGGAGTTGTTGGATGATCAGTAGCACTCTCAGCAAGAAGTCTACAGAAAACCACCTTCAACATACATCAACACCTGCAAATTTCCTTTCGGAGTTAATAGCCCAACTACGAGGAAACCTACTGATCTGGCGTGCTTGGCATGCCCTGCCGAAAGTCAGATTACTCTTCCCTTCACAGTAATCAGGACTGCAACCACTGCAAGAATAAAAAATAAACCATCGAACAGATACTTAACGAAACCGCTTCGGAATTTCTTTTTTCACATCTAGGCCTAAAATTACAAACCAAATCCCAGCATACTGCCAACTACAAACCAAGCGTTCAGCCAGGAACGGAGGCATTACATATAAAAAGAAAAACAGACCAGATTAGGTTAGAATTCTTGCAGTAATTCCGGAACCGGTCCATTGAAATCGTCGGGCAATGGCCGGTGCAGAGGTCTCCGATAATCGATCTCGTCAGTCCTGTTTTAGAACGGAAACCGTCCTTCAAACTGCGAACAAATCCGGATAACATAAACGATCGCGGAAGCATTCACCGGGAATCCGATCACCACGACCGCTAGCAAACCTTTGATTTTCCACAGCATGTCGCCAGGATCAACCGCCATGAGACTCCGATTTCCCTCCATTTTCCTTTTCAAAGAAGATGCCCCGTCGGTTCAGGTTTCATTGACGGGACGGGACGGGGGGTTGAGATTTTAAAGATGGCGCCCAAAGAGGGGGCCCACCGCTGGCCCGTCTAAGGTACGTTGGGCTGAGGTTGTCTCGACACATGATAAGTACAGGGCCCAGGCCCATTTAAAACACATGGGCTTTGGGCTCCTCGAACTCACACGGTAACAAGCAGCAGAACTACGCAGTCGCGGCAACCTACAAGCTTCTTTTTAGGACCAGAAGAACCATATGACTGAATCCCAGGTTCCCAGCTTTGACTAGACAACTTTCAATAAATGAATCAAAGATTTAACAACACCGGCAGAGACAAAGCGGGTATGCATTCTGCACTGCTCAAATAGCCAGGAGTAAACCAGCCAACATAACAGGATGCACGAGCACAGTGTTGTTTGCTCCTTTGTGGAAGGAAGCGGCGGATCGAGAGTAAGTGATTATTCCAAATTGAGTACTCGGAAGCCACAATTTGTCCACCGCATATTCGTTAACTCGAAAGCAGAACCACCACATGCGACAACCATGAGCCTCATTCCTTCTTCCCAATCCCATGAGACATGTTATAGATTCCCCGACCCTGAAAAGTTTTCACGGGATGAGTCTTTCATTGTTCTATGATAAGACGGATAGATATACGAGGTGAATCAAAGCATAGAAATAAAGCATAACTTACAATCATATAAAGAGCAGCGCCGGCCAGGGTGAGAGGAATCGCAACGGAGGTGATCTTGTCATAGGGTCCCTTCAGATAAGTGTGCTTGTGGATGGATTGGAAAACCCTCTGCTTCTCGATGAGCTTCTCCCGAGGATTGGAAAGGTGCCTCTGTCTCTGACATTCTGCAGCGTGATATCAAGATCAATGAAGATTCATGCAAAGCTGAGCAAAACTAAACTTCTCCATCTTACAGAGGATATTAACCTTCTCGAGTAGAAACAGCCCAGGCCATATTTTTCTAATCCCAAAGAAATCACTATCACTATCCAGAAAAATATTAGTAGCCGATTACGCAAGCGGATCTTTCCCGGGGTTCAACATAATCAAAATCCTTTCTTCATCGGCTGGCCTCCATCCATGCACCAAAGGATAACATCTTAAAGACCCAACCAACCAACCAACAAAAGAAATGAAAGCCTCCTGTAGAAAACCTAATAGCTACTGATTTTAGCATAACCACCGGAACCCTAGAAACACAACGAAACCCCCACACACAAATTCCAGCGCCAATTCAACCAATCAACCCCACAAGACTACAAAATCTACTTCCACAAAGTATACAGGAACAGGATTACAACCATAAGTTAATCGAAGACCCCGATTGACCAATGTCGTCGGAGTCAACAAACACCGCTATATCTCCGATCCTTAATCCGGCCACAAGAAAAGACCCCATGAAATTCACAGAAATCTCGTAAGAGATTGGATGAACTTAATCGGGAGGAGGGGCAGGAAATCAAGAGGACAGGGTGCGGCCAATCGAAAGGCGAGAGAACAGACAGCTCCCAGATAAATAAATATTAAGAACTGACAATTGTAGAGCTTTACCCAAGAAAAGGAGCCCTTCCAGAAACCCTCAACGGCCCAGGTCAGCAGTAGACGCGCCACGTTTAGCACCTCACTAGCTGCGTCATTGCCCCAAGCGCAAAGATGGTTTGGAAGAGCAGCTTCCGTTATCTTTTATAGTTGCAAAGTGGCCTTCCCTTCTTTCTCTTCTGTCCATGTGGGGCACACCAAAAAGGGATGGAAAATAAACAGCGTTTTCTCCAAAACTTTATTTAGACGCCGTTGCCGGGGATCGAACCCGGGTCACCCGCGTGACAGGCGGGAATACTCACCACTATACTACAACGACTAGACTTCGCTGGAACCTATTAAAAACTTTCTAATCAATCTTTAGAGAGGGGAGATGAATGATTGCTTTGATATGATACGGAATTGTGGTCATTTTCCCCGGGGTGCGGGGGGGAAAACTTGGGAAGATGCAATTAATTATCACTTCCCACACTGACCAAAAAGGAATCGACACGTTCCCTCCTCGTCCTCCTCCTCACCCCCTTTTAATCATGATCTCCATCTCTTCTTCCCTCGCTACTTTTTTGCATGGAGAAATCAACAAAACAGGAAACAAAGGAGTCGTGTTGATCCCATTTCGTTTAAAAAAGTATCTGATCCTAATCTCCTTATAATCATCATATCAATGCTGAATGTGTTGGGTGGGTAATAAATGAAGGTGATCCGCAATTAATGTGATGCCAACAAACGGTTGATGGTTTTACTGATGAATTCCCCCCAACCCAACATCGGAAACCACGACCGGCATGATCAAAACCCTAATAACCATGTCTTCCTTCCCTCTTTAATCATGATGCCAAGCAATTTGTCACGCTAGTTGTCTGATTATTTAAACTCCCTTTTACTGTTTATATAAGAAAACTTGTTGCGATGCTCGAACGTAACAATCACTAGGGGTTTAAAAGCGGGGTGAAATCTCCTTAACCCAAGATAAAAAGAATGCTAGAAAGGAAAAAGAAAACAATGATTCTGATGAAGCGCAAAATCTTTTTCATCTTCCCAATGATTCAATCATGACCTCCTCTGACAATTTAAGAGTAGGAAAAGAGAAGCACACATACCCCCCAATCAATATTCACACACAGCACATGAACTTACTTAAGAAACACCCCCCCCCCCAAAAAACCAAGTCAAATCAACACAGTAAATACAGAAAAAACAATCTTCTCTGTACACGGGCTAACGTTGAAATTTTCGAACCTCGGGAATTAAGTTTTATTTTATTTTTTTGGTAATAAAATGAAAGGAACAATGAATGGCTGCTGGGGTTTGTGTATGGTGGGGGTGCGGTAGATTTGGGTGCAATCAATTCCTGCTATGTCAATTAAATTCACATACACTCGCAGAGCACCACCAAGGATTTCTGTGTTTTTCGTTTTGCTCTTCTGGGGTGGAAGAGAAATTTATGTCTCTTCTGCAACTGATGAGTAATAGGAGGAGGATGAAGGAGTCGAGCTGTTTAGACAACGATGTTTTTAAATGCAGATCTCAAAAGGAGACACGAAAGAAGGGAGGGGAAAATAAAAGAAAAAAAGAACAAAGATGGTTGGATGGTTGCATAAACAACAGATGGTGAAAAGAAATTTGCAGGGCGGGAATTAGAAGGAAGGAGTGTGACATATCGGGTCGGCAAAAAGGAAGGTCATTCAATTCTCTCCTCTCCTCCACCTCCACCTCCACCTCCATCCCTCAGATCCAATATATTCCCACGATTCAGCGGCCGAACGTTTCCTGGTTTGGTGTGTGGTAAAAAGGAAAGGCAAAATATACGATTATGGCCTTAATTTTGAGCCAATTTTCTATTTTGTCATTAATTTAGTTTGTTATATAATTTTGTCACTAACTTTTGTTTTTATTTTGATTTTGGCCAATCATGAATTTCTTCTAAAGAAAGCCAAACAAGGCCTTAATATAGTTAACATGTGTCCTATAATAGTGGAGTTTCCACATATAATTCATTCGTCTCATAATCCACTTTATCCGTAATAGTCGCCCCTTAATAGAACATCATCCAACATTCATCGATTTTTCATATTTTTTGACAATATCAGCAACTATCGTTAATTTCAGCCTCCAATTCACTTAATTTATTCATCAAAATTTTATAATAAAAAAATAAATGAATGGTTTCAATATTATTTCTTATTTTTTTAATTTTTTTTTTTTAGTCGATAAATGAAAATTGTCTGTTAAGGCCTTGTTTGGCTTTCGTTAGAAGAAATTCATGATTGACCAAAATCAAAATAAAAACAAAAATTGGTGATAAAATTATATAACAAACTAAGTGAATGACAAAACAAAAAATTGGCTCAAAGTTAAGGCCATAAATTGATATTTTGCCAAAAAGAAAACACACGTACTTATCATCATTGACTCGTTGAATTTGGGTGGTTATATAATTTTCTTCCAGGGTGGTGGTGGGGATGAAGATGAAAAGACCACCATTTCCCATCAGCGAAGAGACAGGCTTTTCTTTTTCAAATTCAATTATAATTAACTACGACTTACCCCTAAACCATCCTTAATGATGATTAATTATTTGCATGACTCGGGGAAGAAGTGGCTCCGATGAGTCGGTGGTTGAGAATTTGAGATGATGACGATGGGAGACGGGAAAAGATGAAAGAAAAAGACTAGAGGGAAAGACGCAGGAAAGTGACCGAGGGATAATGGAATGGATTTTGAAAAGATTGGGGTCGGGGGAGGGAAAGAACACGATGATGATTATCCTTTGAACTTTCTAAATATGCCCTTCCCGATGAATTTGCAACATTATTCAATCCCATCAGTCATCATTAAACCCTACATCTCTATCCCCCTTTCCTTTCATTTTATTTATTTGAGAAATAAAAACAAAACATCAAAGTCGTATGTACAAAAAACAATGTAATCGTATCGTTAAAACCCTACGTCTCTCGCCATGTCTTTCGGTATTTAGTGTGGAGAAATACTTAGTCAGATCGTCATGATCATCTCCCCCCCTCCCCACACATCACCACCACTCCCCATCATCATTCATAAATACAGCGCATCTTCAACCCCTCCCCCCACCGCTGGTCCCTCCCCTTCGGTCGAATCTCTTCTCCTCTCTCTTTCTCTTTGCTATCTCCTCCTGCCTTGGGAGGGGAAGAAGTGGGCTTCCCTTGTTTTGTTTCTTCACTGGGAATGTTTTTTACAAAGGGTTGATTACAGAGTTTATTGGCATTCTGTCCACCTCCCCCCCCCCCTGGAATCCTTGATGCGATCGGGGTTTTGGGTGTCCGTGTCATGGGGGTTTTTGTTGGGGGTGGTCGGAGGTGGGCATACTGCCAAGGGAGCTCTGTGGCCTTCTCTTTGTGAAAACCCTTGTGATCGATCCTTCATCATGTTCGTTTTGTCTTTCACTTTTGTTTAGATAGGGAAACGCCTGTGTTTGTACTTCCTTTGACGATCTCCAGTTTATTGTACCCGTTATTGTGAAGTTTTAACCATCCCTTGTTGTGAGCCGCTCCTCTGGTAAGTCCAAGTAGTAATAGCTAGCGATTCCCCAGGACGGGAACGATCCCTTGATTCCTTTTTGTGTGGTCGTCAACCCTAGACAACGTCCTCCCTGACCGCGAGCCTTCTTTGCACTGGGCGACGATTGCCCGGACCAAAGGGTACTTCCTAAGGCCATCTAATTTATCAGATCTTGGGGTTTCTCCACTGTGGTATTACAGGAGAAACGTGCAGGTGTTGGGATAACACTCTCGTGTCACTCAATTCATCTTTGTTTGGAAGGACGCCAGCCGTTCATCCGCGTTGCTGTGTGGTTTGCCCTAAACGCAGAGATTATAGTTGTTACCTTCTCAACACGGTAATGAAATCCCAGCTGCCCCGGAAGTCCAGCGGAGATATCATATTAAAAGTCATGGGTGTGCGGACGTTGTTTCTTGTATTTTATGTGGTGGTGATGCTTGGGTTATGCTATCGTGTTATGTTATGATGGTTGTTGTCTGCAACCAAGGTAGGGTAGTGCATGTCGTGTCTACATCCTATGAACTTTGAGTTCTTGTTATTTGTGTAGTGTTGGTATTCTCGGAAGACGATTCGCTTGGGCTAGTGTAGTTCTTCCGGCCATTGTGAGGTTTTTTGCCTTTTTGGTTTGGACGCCTTACGAAGGGTTCGTTATTACATTATCCGAAGCCTTTCGGTCTTTTTTACTTGTTTACTTTGATGCCAACAACTCGGGTCAGACTAGGAGGAGGAGGATAAATCTTCGTTTTGTAATGGTGGTTGGCTGTCCATCCTTCATCTCGGTAATGGAAATGGTATTCTGGTGGGGTTGGTGTGGGGAGGGGGGGGAGTTGGGAGAATCCTATGTTTACCCTCCCTCCCTTTCTCGGCGGCCCTTGGCATGGATGCGTTGACAACATTAATCATTTCCTTGTTTTACAAAGGTTGTTCGTGCTGCGTGTCTGCGGGGGCTTTTCCTCGTCGTTTCGAGGCACGCCCCCTGCACTCCCCCACTCGATGTTGTTTGCCATTAACCCGTGGCTGACCGATGCCCTGTAAGTCAACCCACGTATCTGTTCGCGTCGAAACGGATCACGTCGGAAATATTTGACAAATGGACTCACAGGGAACTGTATGTGGTCGCCAGAAAGATGAATTTCAACGATATAAAAATAAAGCTGTTACAAATTTAAAGGTTCACAAGATGAAACGCGTGTTTACAGCCATAAAAATGAAGGAAAAAACGGTGCTGAAAGTGCTGTAGACTTGCTACTTGAAGTGCGACTGAAGTTGACGTCACCGCTGACGCTCGAACGTAGACTTAGGAAGACGTTGGTGCGAAAAAAGAAGGCGACGTAGACTCGCTGCTGCAAGTGCGACTGGAGTTGACGTCACCGCTGACGCTGTAGACTTAGTACAGTGCGCTGTCGACCTGAATACTCGTGGAACGGAATCTGGCTGCCGGCACTCGGTATGACTGCGACGGGCGGAGGTATCGTAGGATGTGGATGTCGAGGCTTCAAACGAACACCTTGCTGGCGGAGATGCGGGTGAAGGAAGATAGCCGGAACTACGGTTGCTCGTCCCGACGGTGGAGGTGATGGCGGAGGATTGTCGTCTCGGTTACGGTTGCTCGCCGAAACGAAGGAAGTGCTGGCGGAAGGTTGATCTCCGGAGCTACGGTTACTCACACCGAAGTTGGAAGGATGACCTGAAACCCATGCTGAGGTATCTATTAAGCTAAGGGTGACGAGCAATGCAAAGCTTGTGTTTGGCTTACTGATCGTGTTTATTTTCTAAGTGTAAACTGCCCCTTTTATACTAGTTTTCACAAAGCTCTACACGTCCTACACGTTTTCGAAAATCCCTTAAAATACGGCTCAACCTTAACCTTTCTTCAGGGATCTCGGGAGTTGTTTTAAAAGATTTTTACAACTGTCATTTAATGAGTTAAGACGTGTTCAGACGAGTCGTAGACTCATCTCGCACTTTGCGCTGCTAAAGGAAACTGTAGACTTAGGCTGTTGTAGACTGAGATTTCCACAAGTCGACGGGTTGTTCACTTAGGCCTGCACTCAATATGGGCCGTAGACTTAGTACAGGCCCAGAATATTTTATTGTGTCAACAGTATCAAACGATTCAGGAGAACTTTTTAACATGTTGGTGAGTTGTGTCGCACCATCATTTCTGCTTGTCTTGTGGACTTTCTCTTAGGACATATGAACATCTCTGATGCTCTGCCCATTCGATGTCTACGCTATTTTCTTTCGTAAAAATACGTTTATTGATACTATCGACCATAATTCATTTAGATTTTGTGCTCTAAGGACTCTCGTGTTCATGGAATTTCCAATGGAAAATTCATGCGCGGCCTACGGACTTGACCGAATGAGACAGACGCATTGTCACGTATACCTAGTTTCGTGGGGAAGTTGTAATTTATTAAAATTTTTAGTAAATTATATAGTAAAATTTATTAAATTCATTAATGTGGATTAACTCGTTGGATTTTTACTAAGCTAGATAAGGATTAGTAAACTAATATTATTTTTAAAGGTTGTTTGTATTTAGTAAAATTTTATTAAAAAAAAAGTGAAAGTTTAATAAATCGCAAGAAAGTTTAGTTAATTTTTTCCAAGGACGATGAAATCCTCGTCACGCCATTTCTTCTTTCTTTATTTCCCTTTTTATTATTCGCCCCAGGAAAATGAGGAAAAACTAGCGTCAAGATGTCAACACCGTAACGCCACGCCCATTCCCCCTTCTCCTAATACCGACCATCACGGCGTCGTTTTTACGCACGCCCCGCCCCCCTTAAAGACAGCGAGTCCAGCGTACGATGTTGTTAGCCTTCCGTCACCACACGCCCCTCGCTTTCCTTCCCTCTCTCGCTGGCCGTCTGTCCCCACGCCTCCTCTCCTCACTCCCTATAAATAAAAGTCTTCTCCGCCCTCCTTCTCCAACAAGAAATCCCTAGCATTGTCCGCGTTCTCCCCTCGGAACTATCTGTCCGATTTCATCCTCGCAGGAGGTAAACGTTTGGTCCATTCCCGGTTTCGAGACACCATGGGATCGCTTTCCGCGACGGAGGAAGGTGGAGCGTTCAAGTATCCGCTTGCTCGGAGGGATGAATCCGTCGTTGATGATTTCTTCGGCGTCCAAGTAGCCGATCCTTACCGTTGGTAATCGTCGATTTTCGTCGGAAGCATCTGCTTTTTGTTGATTGTCTTTTGGAGGATAGTCAGATCGGTTGTTGTCAGCGGTGCCTGGGTGTTGAGATGCTCTGGTTTTGATTTTTCTTTGATTTGACTTGGAGGCGGCTTGTAGGCGGTGCCGCCGGAAGAAAAAGTTTGAACCTAGTTTGATCATTTGGACTGGACTGTAGGTTTGGTGATTGACAAAACTATAGGACAATGAAAGTCTGCAAAGTTAGGGGGACCTGCTGGTGAATATTGCTTCTTCCGTTTGCGCGTCGTTTGCATTTCTCTTAAGCTGTGGAGGCTTGGAATCCAATGGTTGTTATGATGGTTTTGGTGTTCGAAATGAGATATCCATGGAGGAGTTTGTGTTGTTCGAGTTCTTTTTTTAATCTAGCATCTTGTTCTTCGGTATATTGAGAGGAAGTTATTTGTGTCGTGAATGATAATTAGGCTTGAAGATCCTGACAGCGATGAGACCAAGGAATTTGTGCAAAATCAGGTGAAATTGACTGAATCCGTGCTAAAGGAATGTGATGTAAGGGACAAGCTTCAACAGACAATTACTAAGCTGTTTGATCATCCAAGATATGAAGCCCCGTACAGACGAGGGAAGAAGTACTTTTATTTTCATAATACGGGACTGCAAGCGCAGAGCGTACTTTATGTGCAGGTTTGTTTGAACTTTGAAAAGAGTTGGTAATTAGAATGTTAAGAGTGTTGAAAGTCTAAGTAATGATAGACTATGGAGTAACTGTTGTGAATGTGGTTATTTGCAGGATAGTTTGGATGCAGAAGCAGAAGTTTTACTTGACCCTAATGTGCTCAGTGCAGATGGTACAGTCTCTTTGAACAAAGTTTCTATTAGTGAGGATGGCAAGTACATGGCATATGGTCTCAGTTCAAGTGGAAGTGATTGGGTGACAATCAAGGTTATGCAGATAGAGAGCAAGCAAGTTGAGCCTGACACTCTATTATGGGTAAGAACATTAACAATGTAATCCTCCCAGTCCATGGGTGGGGTACTATGATCTCACTTTTTGACAGTTTAATAGTAGCTAAAGTTTGTTGCAGGCAAAATTCACAACCATTAGCTGGACTCATGATAGCAAGGGATTTTTCTACTGCCGGTATCCAGCTCCCAAGTATGCGGTTTCATTTTTATTTACAATTTCTAATTATGGATTGATTGACTAGTAGTATTTTAATTTCACTCCCTGCGTGGGCCAAGCCTAGATACCAGATTATGATCTTTTGGATTCAATATCAATTAATCGTTACTCTTATTTGTTGAAGGGAAGGAGAGGATATTGATGCCGGGACTGAAACTAACTCTAATTTGTATCACGAGGTGTACTACCATACTGTTGGCACAGATCAGTCTGAAGATATCTTATGCTGGAGGGATCCTGAAAATCCTAAATACTTATTTGGAGCCTCAGTTACAGAGGATGGGAAGGTAACTGTCTATAATGAGTGACACAGCTCTATCTGTAGCTACTCCATTCCCTGATTTACTTTTCAGATAATTTATTTGTCTTTTTACATATTTTTTTTATGTAAGTCTTTTAACATTTTTGCGAAGTGCAGTAGTTAGCTACCATCACCACTTCTTGGAATTTATTATATTTTTTACTTCACTACATCTATACAGTCAGGCATCTTCTCTTATTGGCTTTCTTCTTTGTACGATGGGAAGTAAGAAGCTTCCTAATTATTTTTTATTGTCATACAAAATTCATATTTGAGACATAAGACTAAATATAATAGGATTCTTATTTTTTTTTCTGAGTTCATGGTTAGTCATTTGCAACAGTTATGTGATTAAATCTTTTATTGAGACAGTTTCTGCCGCTGGTTCCGAATGTTTTATGCATTTCTGTCTTCCTAATATATGATGCATGAGGTGAGGTGTTGCCGATGTTGACTCTCTTTCTCTCTCATCTTCCAGTATTTACTTCTGTATATTGATGAAGGCTGTGATCCTGTGAACAAAATTTACTATTGTGACCTCTCTAGTCTTCCCGATGGTATTGGAGATTTCAAGAAGGATGAACTGCTCCCTTTTGTCAAACTAGTGGATAACTTCAAGGCAAAGTACGAGGCTGTTGCAAATGATGGGACCGTATTTACTTTTCTGACAAACAAAGATGCTCCGAAGTACAAGCTGGTTCGAGTGGATCTGAATGAACCAAATGTGTGGACTGATGTCCTACCAGAATCTGAGAAGGATGTGCTGGAATCTGCCTCTGCTGTCAATGGCAACCAAATGGTTGTGAGTTACTTGAGTGATGTCAAGTACATTATGCAGATAAGGGATTTAAATACAGGATCTCTTCTGCATAATTTACCCATAGACATTGGGTCCGTCTCTGGAATTTCTGGTCGACGTGAAGACAGTACTATTTTCATTGGGTTTACTAGCTTCTTAACTCCTGGAATCATCTATCAGTGCAACCTTAGTAGTGAGGTTCCTGAGATGAAGATATTCCGTGAAATTGTCGTCCCTGGATTTGATCGCTCTGAGTTCAACGTGGATCAGGTAAAACGAACAGTCTGACTTAAGCCCTTTTTATACAATTTTCTGAATTTTCACCTATTTTCAGCAGCAACCCAGCTATTTGTTGTCTTCATGTACTGTTCAGAGAGACAATTTTCTGTGCTAATCCTCTTTTTCAGTTCCATTCGAAGGTAGTGTGAAATTTGCTGGTAACTTCCGATTTTTGCTATGGAGGGTTTGTTTATTCCTGTCAGGTTTTTGTCCCTAGCAAGGATGGCACTAAGATACCGATGTTTATCATAGCAAAGAAGAACATTCCTCTGGATGGATCACATCCTTGTCTATTGTATGGTTATGGCGGATTCAACATTAGCCTCACACCATCATTCAGCGTCAGCAGAATTGTGCTCACCAGACATCTAGGAGCTATTTTCTGCATCGCAAATATCCGTGGTGGGGGAGAATATGGTGAAGAATGGCACAAGGCTGGTTCTCTTGCGAGGAAGCAAAATTGCTTCGACGACTTCATTTCTACCGCCGAGTTCCTTATATCCTCAGGTTACACGCAGCCCAAAAAGTTGTGTATTGAAGGAGGGAGTAACGGCGGGCTTCTCATTGGGGCTTGCATCAACCAGGTTTTTGAGCCGTTGATTGTTACTCGTCTTAATTATTTGAATTAAGTCTTGTGCCGAAAAAATACATATTATTTCAATATCTTGCAGAGGCCTGATCTTTTTGGCTGTGCTCTGGCTCATGTCGGAGTAATGGACATGCTGCGATTCCACAAGTTCACTATTGGTCGCTCCATCTCTTTCTCCCTATTTTCTGCTAGTTGATTATCTTAAGCTGTGCTGTTCCTCATCGTCAGTTTTGCTTGCAGGCCATGCGTGGACATCTGACTATGGTTGCTCTGACAATGAGGAAGAGTTCCAGTGGCTGATCAAGTGCCTAGCTTCTTCTTTCTTTTATCATTCTTTGTTAAGAGTTGTCGCCAATAGTCCCTATCTTGTCCCAGTTACAGTCTGTTTATGGTCGATTTGTTTGTCCCTGTGACTTGCAGGTATTCCCCACTACACAATGTTCGAAGGCCCTGGGAGCAGAAATCGGATCAATCGATCCAATATCCCCCCACCATGCTCTTGACCGCGGATCACGACGATCGGGTGGTGCCACTGCACTCGCTGAAGCTGTTGGCAGTAAGTAACTCCATGTTATGGTCCTCTTGTTTGTCAGGGGGGTGATGCATTCTCTCCTTCATGTTGGTAAACAAACTGAAAAACCTGCACTCTTAATCTCAGACGATGCAATACATCTTATGCACGAGCCTCGAGAACAGTCCCCAAACCAATCCAATAATAGGGCGCATTGAGTGCAAGGCAGGCCATGGAGCCGGGCGCCCGACCAAAAAGATGGTGCTCCTTTTCTATTCAAGACTGATATATCATTGAAAACCCTTGTGTCATGTGACTTTTCCTCTTGGTCATCATTTGTCTATGATGTTTGTGTGCGTGCAGATTGATGAAGCGTCCGATCTATACGCCTTCATGGCTAAAATGGTGAATGCTAGCTGGACAGACTAGGTGAGATATGTACCATCATTTATGCCGCTTCATCGCAACTGTGTACCATGTACTATTATTATTGGTGACCAGGGAATAGAGGGATAGAGCAGAGGAAGGTTGCGTACTGAGTGGGATTCGAGGTAAACAAGGAGGCAAATGTGAAGCGAGTAATGAAAGAATGTTCATTGTTTAGAAGCGGTGTCGGTCACATGCGACTTGCTGATGTACCTTTATTATGTTATAAAAATAATTATTTACGCTTACATTTGGTTCCGTTAATCTCTAAATCCTAAATCGAAGAAGAGGCAAGGAAAGAGAAGGTGGATGTCAGTGAGCGAGTGGCAGAGGCAGAGGCTCCTGCTGCTGTGACGAGAGTAGGGGATGACCGGCGGTTTCCGTGGGTTGCCGGAGTGTGGCATTTAGGGCCTTGTTGAAGAGGTCGCGTTGACATTCTGACAAATAAAAAAATTAAAAATTAATGTCACGTATGAGAGTGAAATTTGTTAACGTAATTAAATATATATGATTGAAAAGATAGTCATTTTTTGGACCACGGATTTTATGAATATTTTATTTAATTATTATCACCATGAGGGGTATATAAACCCCCTCCCCCGGACAAAACGGAGAGAGTTACTAACACTCGCCGCATGGTTTTAAGTTAGGGCGTGTGAGGAAAAGGAAGGCAGGCCAAAAACCCGAAGAAATCCCTCCAAAAACCAAGACAACCCTCCTCCCCTTCCCCCCCACCCCCTCCCTCAGGTACGCCGTCAGGTTCCCTCCCTTCACCTGTCCGCCCGTCTTGCGCTCGTTTCATTTGCGTCTGTATGTAAGTCAGAACCCTAGGTGCCGATCTCTTTGGGTCCTGTTCGTTGCGATTTAGAGGTTTTCTTTCCCCTTGTGTTGTAGTTAGGAGAATGGATCGGTACCAGAGGGTCGAGAAGCCCAAGGCTGGGGTTCCGATCGAAGCCAACGAGATTCGGATTACTAGCCTCGGGAGGATGAGGAGTTACATCACTTACGCCATGACCCTGCTCCAGGTGTGGCCTCTTGGCACTCTGTTTGTTTGATTTGGGTTGTTTTTACGGTGGTTTTTTTGGACAAGTGTTCTCGCGGCGTGGTTTCTTACAAGAAGATTGCCTTGTCTGGATTTGGACACACGGTGTCGCGTGTTCTGTTGCTATTGATGTGGTACTATTTTCGGAGGGTATTATATCCCATTTTCAAGGATTGTTTAACCATTTTAACGAGAACTTGGTCATCGTTTTCTAGCTTCTCTATGATTTGTAGTAACATATTGGTTTCTGTTAGTCTATTTTCTAGTGATAACAGTATTTCTTTCTGGTGCTTTGCTTTGTTAGGACAAGGATTCGAGTGAGATTGTCTTTAAGGCCATGGGAAGAGCTATCAACAAGACCGTAACCATAGTGGAGTTGATCAAGGTATCTTTTTTTTTTTTTTTCTTTTCCCCTCTATTTAGGTATCTTTGTTCTTATCACATATTTGGGAATTTCGGAAGTTTCAATGGTTCCTTGAGCCTTATGTTCATTTCTTGCTACACTGAAGCGGAGAATTGTGGGTCTTCATCAAGTTACGTCAATCGGATCCACTGATATTACTGATACGTGGGAACCCCTCGAGGAAGGACTCCTTCCGTAAGATTGGAGTTTAATTGCAGAATGTGTATTGCAATTTGCACGAGTACATTTGTTTTGTCATGGGTTATTCTCAAGGCAGAGGTATGTTGCTGATTTGAACAGGCTGGAAACTACAAGGCATGTGTCAATGATTACCATCACACTCTCTAAGAAGGAACTTGATACTTCATCTGTTGGGTGAGTTTTGGCTCATGGACTCATCCTTTCTTAATTTATTCCGTTCCCATCTTGTTAAATGTTATATCACATGGGTTTCAATGCCTGCATTTTCTCCCCTTTATTTGATATGTTTAATATGATCTGGTTTCAGGTATCAGCCTCCATTGCCAGCAGATCTGGTGAAACCCAGCATGGAATATGACAATGAAGGGGGTAATAATGGAACAGCAATGGCGGTAATTTTTTATGCCTTTTCTTGTCACGAGCACTCGTAACACATCTTTTTATTGTAGAGGGCTATCCAAGTGGTCGACGCAGGGTACGTGGCGGCAGAGGAAGGCCTAGAGCTGAAGGTAGTACTATTCTGGAATATTTTTGTTGATCTTGGATGTCTTCCCCCACTTGATATTTACTGTTTCTTCCCACTTATTTGTACTGATTTTAACTACATAGCTCAATTTATGCTGTTTCAGGGAATGGCTACATGAATAACGAATATGCTGATGGCTGGGATAACAACCAGGGATATGCTAGAGGGAGAGGAAGGGGGGGAGGCCGTGGTTTCCGTGGGCGTGGTAGGGAGGGTTACAATGGACCTCAAGGCGATGACCATCAAGATGGCGGATACTATGAAGAGCCACCTGCTCAAGGCCGAGGTTTCCGTGGGCGAGGAAGGAGAGGTTACGATGGACCTCAACGTGATGACCATCAGGAAGGCGGATATTATCAAGAGCCACCTGCGCAAGGCCGTGGTTTCCGTGGGCGAGGACGGAGAGGTTATGATGGACCTCAAGGTGATGACCATCAAGATGGCGGATACTATCAAGAGCCACCCGCTCAAGGCCGTGGTTTCCGTGGGCGAGGCAGGAGAGGTTCTGATGGACCTCAAGGTGATGACCATCAAGATGGCGGATACTATCAAGAGCCACCTGCACGAGGCCGTGGTTTCCGTGGCCGAGGCAGGGGAGGTTACCAAGGACCTCGAGGTGATGACCATCAAGATGGTGGATACTATCAAGAGCCACCTCCTCAAGGCCGTGGTTTCCGTGGCCGAGGCAGAAGAGGTTATAATGGAACTCAAGGTGATGACCGTCAAGATGGCGGATACTATCAAGAGCCACCTGCTTTCCGTGGGAGAGGCAGGAGAGCTTACAATGGACCTCAAGGTGACGACCATCAAGATGGTGGATACTATCAGGAGCCACCTGCTCAAGGCCGTGCCTTCCGCGGACAAGGGAGGGGAGGTTACAATGGACCGCAAGGGGATGACTATCAAGATGGTGGATACTATCAAGAGCCGCCTGCTCAGTTTCGCGGTACTATTAAAACGCATTTGGATATTCCACTTCTGCAGTATCCATCTCGCTAGTCTTTCATCTTAGTGCCTCTATTTCCCCAGGACATGGCCGCGGGAGGGGAACCCGCGGAAGGGGTCGTGGATTCAGATCGAACGGACCGGAGGCTTGAAGGATTTATGACCTTCCCCGTTTCTCATTGAATCAGTGTGAGTCTTCCATCATCCACCAAGTTTGGTTTTTTCAGGTATTTTCCCCCAAAATGAAAAAGAAGACTGGTCGTCTTAGGATTGTGTCCGTGAGTAATTTGTGGTAGTAGACTCATGGTTTCGTCTTCCCCCACTTAGATTCTCTCAGCATATTTATTTCCCTCTGATTTTACAATTTTCAGTTGAAGAATTTGTTCCTCCCCTCCTTTTTAAAGTAAGGGCACGCATTATCCACAGCTATTTCTCAAAGGCTTTTAACATAAGAACGAATATGTCAATCAATCGGGCCCAATTAAGGACCAAATCGAAATACTGGCCTAATCTTCAGGGACCAATGCGTAATTTTTACTTCCTCCTTTCTCGTCTAGCTTGGAGACAAAGAAAACTCGGAAGGTTTCTTCCTCCTCCACTCTCCCTTCCTGATCCACCCCCCGCTCCCCTACAGTCGGTTCGTAACCCTAAACGTCAATCCATCGATCGATCGCTCCCTCCCTCCCTCGGTTTCATTGATTCGGTCGATCGCTCATTCCGTCCGTTCCTTTTCCGGTCGACGCAGATTTATCCCCCGCCTCGCAAGATGGTTCAGGACGTGGAGATGAAGGACCAGGCGACTCCCCCCAACTCCATCTCCTCGGCCGTTCCCCCCGAAATCCAGCGTAACCCCGGGGATCCGCCCCCTCTCCTCCCGGTCCCTATGCTCGGTATCGATAAGCTCTAATTGGCTGCGTATTGATTCTCGACTTCGTGTGTAGAAACTGCTGCGGTGGTCGCGAGTTTGAAGGATATCGTGGCACTGATTGAGACGGGGGCGTACGCTAAGGAGGTTCGGAGGATTGCCCGGGCATTGCGGCTGACTGTCGCGCTCAGGAAGAAGCTCACGTCTTCGGTCATTAATGCGTTCTTGGACTTTGCGCTGGGGCCAAGTTCTGAGGCTCGGGCTAGACTCGCGGCGTACGTGGGGAAGGTATGGTTGTCTCTGTGGGATATTTGGGTGGTTTGTTGAAGAATTGGAGAGATTGGGTTTTTGGCCGATGTCTTCCTCTTTCTCGAGATTTATTGGGTGTGAAATGTTTATTGTGGGATGGCAATTGGTTTAATGGTGTATTTTAGGATGATGAGCATGGCATGGAAGTTGATACCGCCACGTCTGGTGGTCAGGGTTCATCAAAGCACCTCTTGCCAGAGATTGAAGTTTACTGTCACTTGCTTGTTTTGATTTTCCTGATAGATCAGAAACAATTCAAGCAGGTACCGATGGTTCTATTTTTGTCATGTTATTTTGCCCGTTTGGAGCTGGACTGATCAATCTGTCACATTTTCCAGGCAAAAGCCTTTTCCTCGGCGACCATAGCTCGGTTGAAGAACTTGAATAGAAGAACAGTTGATGTTCTTGCATCGAGGTTGTACTTCTACTACTCATACAGTTATGAAGTAACCGGTGACCTTGCTGTGATACGTGGGTATGTGAACTCTTGTGCCTTTTGTTTTCTCTGACCTCGCTATTTCTTGATTGACACTTTTTATGCCTATTTTGGTATGTGGGTAGTATGTCGATGGTTTTTTAATTCAATCTCAGTGTAGGAAGTACTACATTTAAGTTATGTGGACTTGTACGGTAGGTCCCTAGCCTGTAACAGATATTGTTGAACATGTTTGTGGAAGTTTTGGGAAAACCACGTATATATGATATTATATCTTTTGAATTTGATACATTGTAGAGTACTGAGCAGCAATTTGGTTGCCTCTCCGTCTTCATCTGAAGAATCTTTCTGACGCTTCATTTTGTTTTTCCTTTCAGCAACCTCCTTGCTCTGCATAGGATTGCTACATTGCGTCATGATGAATTGGGCCAGGTCTGTTGTACTTTCAGAATTATGAGTGAAACTGTTGTGTTTGGGATTTGAAATCCCTTATAACTCTACCATTGGTGCAGGAGACTCTCCTTAACTTATTGCTCCGTAATTATCTTCATTACAACCTCTATGATCAAGCAGAAAAGTTGCGCTCTAAGGCACCAAGATTTGAAGCACATTCCAATCAACAGGTGGGGAAGTTTAGTCTATGTATACTACTTATAAGGTGGAATGAGTACCCTTATATGTTTTTAGAGTAAGATTCCTAGCTGTTGAGACACTGGGTGTTGATGTTACTTTCGCTGCAGTTCTGTCGATATCTGTTTTATCTTGGGAAGATAAGGACTATCCAACTCGAGTACACAGATGCAAAAGAAGCTCTCCTTCAGGCTGCCCGAAAAGCTCCAGTTTCTGCCCGTGGCTTTCGTATTCAATGCAATAAGTGGGCTGTTTTGGTCCGTTTGTTGCTTGGAGAAATACCAGAGAGGACCATATTTATGCAAAGAGGAATGGAAAAAGCTTTGAGGCCTTACTTCGAATTGACTAATGTAAGTAGAGTAAATTATGATCTTACATATAATCATTTGCTGTTGCTGCAGTTTGCTGAAGTATGATTATTCATCTAAGAGATACTCATGCCTTTCTATTGTGCTCTGTTTCTAGGCTGTGAGGATTGGTGACCTGGAGCTCTTTAGAACTGTTGCTGAGAAGTTTGCTACAACTTTCAATACTGATCGGACACACAATCTGATCGTGCGGCTGCGACACAATGTCATCAGAACTGGTCTTCGTAACATCAGCATATCCTATTCCCGCATCTCGCTCGTTGACGTCGCCAAGAAATTGAGGCTGGACTCTGCAAACCCTGTCGCCGATGCCGAGAACATCGTGGCTAAGGCAATC
Source organism: Melastoma dodecandrum (assembly GCA_029817715.1). Lineage (NCBI taxonomy): Eukaryota > Viridiplantae > Streptophyta > Magnoliopsida > Myrtales > Melastomataceae > Melastoma > Melastoma dodecandrum. Next base: position 3,048,273 of record JARUPY010000397.1, on the reverse strand, counting down.
CGTGACGGGGCAATCGATGCTACATTAGACCACGCGAATGGCTGGATGGTGTCCAAGGAGACTGGGGACATCTACTCCACCAACGAACCCCAGATGGCATTCAACTCCAGGATTGCATTCTGCCTCAACATGCACAACGAAGCTGTCCGGGCGCTGCGGTTCCCTCCAAACACTCACAAGGAGAAGGAGAGCGCTGAGAAGAGGCGTGAAAGGCAACAACAAGAACAAGAATTAGCCAAGCACATTGCTGAGGAAGAGGATGATGACTTCTGATTCAGCCTTTCAGGCAGAGACCGGACCCCGTGCTGCTGCGGCTATTTCAAGTTTAACAAGGTTATCTTACCTCTGGGGAGGTCTTTCGTATTGTTGAGTACTTGGGGGTGGGGGTGATTCCGGCAAACATGTGCAAAGTTGCAGTACGTTTACAGAGGAATTGACGCTGAAAACCTGTTGTTCAGATCACCTGTTTATGCAGTTTTTAAGCTTTAAAAAGAACACAAACAATCAGATGCTTGATTCCTTCATATCAACCATCTGATATGGAATGTGATTGCGTTAAGGCGGAGTTGCGTCTGCCTCTCTATCTTTTATAGAGAGAACATGAGAATGATTGATATTCATATCATCATCGTTATCATCCTCCCCCTCCTTTCTGAGATCAGATCACATGCTGTGGGGTGGTCTGCCTTTAAATGTTTCTGCTTTGTTTTTCACACCACACCCCCAACCACCACCACCTGCTCATTGGCGTAAGCTCCACACTTTCTATTGTAGATAAGAACCGAAGATCATGGGGGCACGCAGAATCCAACTGTTGGCATTTCTTGGCTACTTTTGCATCTTCACCTGTGTCGTCGTCATCAGTCCTGTTGCTGCTGCCACTGCTTCTCTCCATCGGGATGGACCAAAGCTCGTGCCACTTTCTATGGAGGAAGTAATGCTTCTGGCTCCATGGGTACACAGTACTTACTACCTTCAAACTCGTAGTTGTCCCGGGTTATTATCTCCGGGTGCTTTCGCAGAAGTTGGGGATCGGTACTTATGATGGGTTTTTTGGGGGGAAATTGAGAGGAGCCTGTGGTTACGGTGACTTGTATTCGTCGGGGTACTGATTCCACATTGAGCACCGTGTTGTTTAATGACTGGGCATCTTGTGGACAGTGCTACAAGATTACATGCGATCACCAGGCAGACTTGCGGTGGTGCAAGAAGTGTGTCTCCGTGACGGTCACCGCCACAAATTTCTGTCCGCCGAACTTTGCCCTGCCAAATGACGACGGGGGATGGTGCAATCCACCGCTTCATCACCTTGACATGGCTCAACCCGCCTGGGAGAAGATCGACATTTACAGTGGGTCGAATCGTCCCTGTATTGTTCTAAAGGTATAGTCCCTTTCAAATTAGTTGTTTGAACGGACTGTCGCACTAAAATAAATACAAACTCTAGGACTCTCTTTTTTAAGTATCGAACTATTATGCAGGGAGCGGTGTAAGAAGCACAGCGGGGTGAGATTCACTATCAATGGGAGAGACTACTTCGAGCTAGTCCTGATCACCAACGTTGCGGGCTGCGGCTCGATCCTGTCAGTGTCGGTGAAAGGCTCGAGGACCAGCTGGATGCCAATGTCGAGGAACTGGAGAGCCGATTGGCGATCCAATTCCTGCCTGAACGGCCAGTCCTTATCTTTCAGGATCACCACGACCAACGGAGAAACCCGTGTTTCCAACAACATCATCCCTCCAAATTGGGCAATCCAAAGCAATGGAATCCTGGGGTCACAATCTGTGTTTGCATGTAACTTTAAAGCATATAATTAGCTTAGCCGAACATCACGCTAAAACTTCCCATCCATCACATATTTCACTTTCTGATCAACAGAAAAAGTGAAAAACTGTTAAAGACAGTTATGATCAGATGTACTGCAATGCCTTATCTTACACACATCCGATGTTGTCTGGGCATGAGTTCGCGTCAGCATCGAGCAAAAGCAAACTCTTCTCCACTCCACTTGCAAAAGTAATCTTTTCCTGATCACCTAACAAACTAACTTAACCACCCTATTACCGCCTAATCATCAGATTAACCACTCCCCTAATCACTACAATATAAGCAGAGATCAGTCTTCTCCCGATGCCCAGCGTGGAGAAGACACGATGAACGCTGTTGTTTTTGGCCTTCTTTTAGCCTCCTGTTTGTTTTGTACTACATCTGGTTTGAGCACGGATTACTATGAAAGGACATGCCCGCAGCTTGAGCATGCCGTGAGGAGAGTCGTGAAGAAGGCAATGAAGAATGACGCTACGGTTCCAGCTGCTCTTCTTCGGATGCACTTCCACGACTGCTTCATTCGCGTAAAAAAAGAGCCGTAGAGCATTCGATGTCGAGTATCCGATGTTACGTTAGAGTTCCGAACTTAGGACATTGAATTTTTTGTTGATGCAGGGGTGCGATGGTTCTGTGCTTCTGGACTCAAAGGGCAACAACACCGCGGAGAAAGAGGGGCCTCCAAACATCTCCTTACATGCATTCTATGTGATTGACCACGCGAAAGAAGCAGTAGAAGCTCTCTGCCCGGGTACTGTCTCGTGCGCTGACATTCTTGCTGTGGCTGCACGGGACTCGGTCACTCTGGTGAGTAGCCTCAGCGTAGTCATCTGGGTCTCTTGTTCTCGTCTAATTTTGGATAGCTGTCACTTGTTGTTGCTAGTCCGGTGGACCACATTGGGAAGTTCCGAAAGGTCGGAAAGACGGGACGATATCCAAGGCGAGCGACACAAGGCAACTACCAGCGCCAATCTTCAACAATTCTCAACTGCAACAGAGCTTTTCTCAGAGAGGTCTTTCGATTGATGACCTCGTAGCTCTCTCGGGTGGTCATACACTCGGGTTTGCACATTGCTCATCATTCCAGAACAGGATCCACAACTTCAATGCGACCCACGACGTGGATCCATCCCTGGACCCAACCTTTGGTACTGCACTTCAGAAAACATGCCCCATGCACAACAAGGTGAAGAATGCGGGATCAACCTTGGATCCTACGACCACCAAGTTCGACAACAGGTACTACAAGATGATCCTGCAAGGAAGAAGCATATTCTCGTCGGACCAGGCCCTGCTTGACAACCCGAGGACGAAGATGTTGGTTGCCAAGTTTGCGAAATCGAGGAAGCATTTCAGGAAGGCGTTTGCGCAGTCGATGATCAAGATGAGCAGCTTGAGTGGCGGAGAGGAGATTAGGCTCAACTGTCGATTAGTTCGTTGAGCTCGTGTTTTTAAATATCTTTGACAAAATCATTCGCCGACGGACTAACACTCCGTTCGTTCCGATGGATTTGAATGGATTCAAAGAAATCTAAAATTTTTTATTAAAATAACTTTTCTGAGTTTTTACTCGAATATATTTTTCTGAATGATTTGATTTGCTTATTAATTAATTATAGAATTTTACCTTAGTATTTTTTTATGAAACTTTTTGGAACGAAAGGATTTTTTTTTTTATTATTATTATTTACAGAGGGGGGAAAAGGGTTTAGTTGTATGTCTCTGTGATGCATCATCAAGGCTTATTTAAACAGATGTCTTCTTAATAAGACTCAAATAAAAAATAAATAAAATTTATCTCCAAGTGGTGGGTGGGGAAGGGAAGGGAAAGGAAAGGGAAAACCCTAATTCCCCCCAACCCCGACATCATTTTCATCCCCCACCGCCGCCGACTACTCCGATCATCCCAAACCCAAACCCTAACCTTCTCTCTGATGCCTGCTCCGCTGGCTGATTCCTCCCCCTCGGCCAAGGCAGCTGCCCTCCCCTCCCCTTGGGCCTCAATCGTCCGCGGCCCCGACCATGACCCTGCCCCGCCGCCGCCGCCGTCCGATCCATCCCCATCTCCCGTTCCAGAGCAGACTCCTCCCCGTTCCCCTGAGCTCCCCCCCGGGGATCATCCCCGGGGCTCCGATGACAATGTGGGTCCCGATAGGGGTAGTAAGCCTGCCTGGAAGGCGTTGCCTAATGGGGTCGTCGAGGGGAGTGGGATCAAACATGTTGATGGCTCGACCGTTGGTGCCGCTGGTGGCGGCGGCGGTGCTGTGATGGGGGATGACGTGACGTGGCCGGCTCTCTCCGAGTCGACTAGGGCCCCTTCCAAGTCCTTGTCCTCTGATTCTTTGGCTTCGTCCAGCAAGGCTCCGGCTGAGGGGCCGTCCTCTGCTTCTCAGGTCTTCGGCTTTACTTGGTTTAATCCCGAGCGTTTTACGCTACCCGGAATACTTTTAATAGTGTTGTTGTCGTTGTGCAATTGTGGAACATTAGACTCAGAGCTGTAGAGTTTCTTTTTTTTGCGTTGTTTCTGAAACTTAATCGGGAATGGTTTTGGTATTGTTGTAATATTTGTGGGCAGTTGGTGATAATCTGTCTCGTTCTTCTGTTTTTAATAGGCAGCTGTTCTTCCTAATTCTCCGCTTAAAAGAGCTACTAACAACAATGGAAGTCCGAGAACTACACAAAACAACACGAATCCGCAGTTTAGAAAATCAAGCAGACGCAATGATGTTGGGGCAGCGAGAAACAGCGGCACAGAGATTAACAGCAGTGCAGGGAATAATAGTGGTGCATATTGGCAGCCGCCGAGTGGCTTCAGTCACACGCAGCTTGCACCGTCAATGCCGCCTTCTTTCCCTGCTTTTCCAGTTCCTCCAAACGGTTTTGTAAATATGGTTCCACCCATCATGGATTTTCTAAACAGGGACCCTCCTTATAGGGGTGTTGGCTGGGATAGCAGGTCTGCTGGAGTGTTCTCACATCTGCCAACGGGGGATGATAATGCTAATTCTTCTCGGAGGGGAAATTTTGGGCTTAGGGGTGGTAACCCCCAGAACAATAATAATCGAAACCGTCGTGATCGAGGTCGTGGAAATCCCTCAGAGAGGCGAGATGTCCGTCCGCAGCAGCAACAAAGAGGTGCCCCAAGGGGTTATAGAGGACCTCCTTCCCCAACTTTACGTGCCCCAGTGTATGTTGCACCCCAGCCCATGAGACCACCTTTCGGACCTCCAATTGGTTTCACTGGTGAGTTGATTACCTGAACTGACTCGGGGAATTTTATTGGCTATACTTATGGCTCGTATTCTGCTTCCAGATATGGCACCCCCGTTTTACTATCACGCATTCCCTGTGGATCCATACCGGAGTCCGCCATATATGGCTCCGCCTCCAACTGAAATCATGATTCCCATGCCTGGGACTCCATTGCCAGCTTTATTGGTGAAACAGATAGACTATTATTTCAGGTATCTTAGTTTGGAAGCATTATTGTAGCTAACACAGATCTTCCTTGTTTAATCAATATAGTATTTCTGTATTTAGTGATGATAACCTTGTCAAAGATGACTACCTAAAGTCAAACATGGATGATCAAGGATGGGTTCCAATCCGCTTAATTGCTGGCTTTCCTAGGGTAAGAACAGGATTCCTCTGTGAAATACCTCACGAAAATCCTGTTTCTGTTTATATTTTTCATTTTGATGCTTCTGAAATTCATACAGAATCTTTTAGCTTACTTATTTCCTTAGCTGAATATCGGGACTGAATTTTTCCTCTCCAGAAAGGTATTACTATTAAACATATTTAGTCTCAATGAGAAAAAGAGAACGCAAAGTAGCATGTGGAATCACTTGTTATATATCAAGGAGTGATAAATATTATAAGATACTGACATTTCCAGCAATAACTTGGCTGGAAAGGTATTGATTTGACTGCCATAATCAATATAGCGGTACAGAATAGTAAGTGCTGCGATGGCCAGATAATGTAAAAGCCTGGTAAGATGCCACTGCTATAGTGAACCTCACTGGAAATCCATCCGGTATTTTGACAAGATCGTGGCCTTGTTAGTAACGTCAAGGTTGCAACATCTCGTTTTTTGGATAGAAGATGATGGTTACTAATCTCATTGCTTATATTTGAATGGTTTTTGCCCAAATTGCAAAACTGATGTGCTACACTTTAATTGTTAATGAATGCTGAGAAGCCCTCGCAGCCTAATTTTCTTGGTAATAGGATGGGCCGATGGAATTGACCCGGTCACCCGGAAAGGCTTTTCTTCATTTTACATTTTGACTTGACTTTATTCTTTAAATTCACCACCCATGTTTTTCAGGTCAAGACATTGACTGACAACACCCAGTTAATACTCGAATGCTTAGGAGATTCTACCATTGTTGAAGTAAAGGTGAGTGCCCTGCCCTCTGCCCAACCAAAAGAAATTATTTTAGCAGCAGAAACGAAATCCACTCTGCTATAAAAACTGTTACAGGATGATAAGATTAGAAGGCGTGGCGAGTGGATGAAGTGGGTACGGTTTGCAGCCCCGGGATCTCTCCAGCCCGGTTCGCCGTCGTCCGCAGTTGCCAACCGCGACGAACGATCATTAGCAACGTCCCTGCAAAATGTTACACTAGAAGGCAAGTCAACTCAGGGTGATGCAGCGGAGATTGTCTCAAACGCGGAAGACACCCTTCCCCATAAGAAGTGACGACGATCCATCCAACCAGGCGTTCTCCATTCAGAGCTGCCCACGAACCATTTTGATCCGTCCTTTTTAACTTATTTTGTCCGCTGACTGCTTATTTTTGGCAAGCGGAGAAGAAGGTAGATAGGAAGGAGGAGAAACTACCGAATAAGACCTGATACTTGTCTTTTGTCCTCTTAATCCTGGGAGATGAGGGGCAAAACTTAAATTAAAACTTATGGGGAGAGGGGGAGGTATCAATCAAATATGTAAGGTTTCTGGGTTTTGTACAGTAACTATTTGGGTGGTATGCTAATGACTCGGTTCTAATTCTTTAATTTTAGTTTCTGACTGATTTTGTGCATCATAATCAGAAGCAGGATCCAGCTACAAACAGAAGCAAGATCCATGGATTGATGCAGGGGGGGAAAGATCTGTTTCGGCAGGTTTTGTTATCAGAGCATAGGCTTCCAGTCCAAGCACAGTCATGGCCCTTCACTCGACCACTTGTTTTCCTTCCGAACCTCCTCCTCGTTCTTTCGAGGTTGAAGATCCTGCGAATCTCCTCAGGAGTCTTCCTTTTGATCACGACAGCCACCGTCTGACAAGTCGAGTCCAGCAAGCCCTTGATTTTGAGGTCATCGGCTGTCTGGAACAAAGCAAGAAGACGAATCAGCGTGGAAACTCCCTTTCTCAAGTGGACAAAAACGAATACAGATTTTCGACATTGTGGTTATATTTAGAGTTACAGTTGTCAAAGTGTTGAATTGGATAAGATAAAGAGAGTGAGATTCATTATGGAGACTCTCTGGCTTGGAAAAAGGGGAGATTGATTGATTGATATTCATGCAATCTTTGTTATAGCGAGTGAAGTCAGCTCAACATTCATGATCGCATGTTATCAGGAACTCACCCGGATGAGATCAAACAGGGTGACGAAATCTGCGTCCCCAGCCTCTTCCACTTCGAACGATACCCCATCGGACGACTTTGACAAGCTTTACATTCACGACATGATTTCTTCCGGTTAATACTCGAATGCTTAGGAGATTTATGCCTCTGTTGAAGTAGAGGTGAGAACCGAACTGTCTGCAATGTGAGAACACTTTAAAGGCCCTTTCCTCCGCATAGAACTGTCAGCAGGATCAGAAGACGCGGCTCAGTGGATGAATTCATATGCGTTGCTACTTCCATTTTTTCTTGTTTGCTGCTGACAAATCTGTCATCTGGTTTGACAGTCCGTCTTTAACGGTTGTCCGTGTTTAACAGCCTGCCTCACGGTCCAAACTCTCTGGCTGATGAGATTAGAATGCAGGAGTAGATAAAGTTTGCTGCAATTTTCTGTAGAAGATGGTGTTAGTTGACGTGCTTGCTCAGGTGAGGGGACCCCGGTGTGGCACCCAGATCAGCTACTCTGTGCACAGAAAGTACATGACAACCCAGGCGTGAGAACTCTTCGGTCAAAGGCTGACTCAATTTCCCTCATAACCTCCTTGGCCATGAAGTTGTTCTTGGTGTTGAAGAACTCCAGAATTTCTGCAAAAGTCTTCCCTCTGATCGTGGCGGCCACCGTCTGCCGAGTCAAATCCAGCAGCCCCTTGATGTTGAGGTAGTTAGCAGCCTGTGTGGAGGAACAAACAAGATGGAAAACAGCCAGCCTTTCCTCGAGAGGACACAAGCAACCGACGGGCAACTAAAAGAATAACAAAGACATCATCTCATTATCCCAAATGTGTACAGCTTCGATGCAGAAAATGGTTTTAATGAAGCGCTGAAGACCCTCGTGTCACTGTAACAGGAGAGGCTAATGGTAACCGTGTCTTTACTTCGACAAAGACTCCGGCCAACAACATCCAGTTCATAATACTATCGAATGTTTTAGGAGATTCCACCCTCATCGAAACAAGGGTTAAGTACAAATCTGTCTGCAATAATATAATGGTCGTGAGCACTTCTGCCAATAGAATCACCATCGCAGGATGACAAGACAAGAAGGAGTGGCGAGTGGATAAAGTGGGCGGGGTGCGGTATGCAGCCCCAGGATCATTCCATCCCAGCTCCCCTTCATCCAGAGTCGCCAACCGTCACTTGCCGAGCCATCATTAGCATTAGCAACTTCCCTGGAAAATGCTTTCCCCAGAAGGCGCGCCCCACTCATGGGAACTACCCGGATAAGACCTGAACAGCCCACTTCTGTCCTCCTTTTACTAAAACTTATGGGGAGGGAGGGAGGTATCAATGAATGCAAGGTTTCTGGGTTTCTTCCCCTTTTGAGTCCGAAAATCACCATATAACAGTTAACACTATGATGTAAGAACACCACCATCGGTCGATCGGAGATAACAACAGCTAAAGCGAAAGGGACTGACTCCGAGAACTAAATGTCAAGTCGGGAGAAGATCCATAGATCGATTTATATATGCAGAGGATAGAGGAAGATATACTAAGAAGCATAGATTTATTATTGCATGGGCAGTGATCATGGTAGATTAGATGAGAGCAGCGCAGATTCACTCGAAGGCCCACCGGTTTTCCCTCCTGACCTCTTCCTCCTCTTCGGGGGTGAAGGCTTGGTTGATGTTGAAGGTCTGGCGGATCTCATCGGGGGTCTTCCCCTTGATCATGTCGGCCACCGTCTGGCAAGCCAAATCCAGTAACCCCCTGATGTTGAGGTAGTTAGCAGCCTGCGGTAGAACAAACGAGTCATGTGATCGGCGTGGAGACAGCTGTCTACACCGGGAACTTTTTTTCACTCACCCGGATGATATCGAAGAGGGTGTTTTGTTCCACCTTGACAAAATCGGCGTCCCAGCTGTCGAGGTCCTCGGAGGAGGCGGAGGCGGAGGCGGCGGCGTGCTTCTTGCAGTAGTCGATGACCAAGGAGAGGATCTGGCTGTTGATGGTGGGGAGGGGCAAGCCGCCCTCCACCCAGCCGTCCTCCATCCCGTCCTTGATGGTCTGGGAAAGGAGAGCCGCCTCCTCTTCCACCTCGAACGACACCCCGTCGGACGACCTCAGGACGACGATCTTCTTCGGAGTTGACGAAGACGAAGACATTGATCCGATTCCAAAACCAATCTGACCACCAACCCAATTTATATGTAGATGTCCTTCGACGTTACAAATTCTTTTTTCTCTAATTAAAAAATTTCCAAATTAAAAATTCCTGTGACCCTAATTTTTTAAAAACCAATAAAAAAGGAAATTAGTAGACATCACGCAGCTTCTCCGTTCAAGTACGGATATCTCCTGTTATTGAAGTACGGAGATCCCCCACTGCGTTTCTTTCACTCTAAGGCACGCGCTGGTTTTCTCTCCTGACCTCTTCCTCCTCCTATTCCTCAGGGGTGAAGTTGCTCTTTGATGTTGAAGGTCTTGCGAATCTCCTCGGGGATATGTACCCCTTGATCATATCGGCCACCATGTGGAATGTCGAGTCCACCAAGCCAAGGAGCCTGTGACGAACAAATGAGCACATCTGCCGTTACAAACCACCGCAGGAAGGTAAGAACAGAACATAACTGTTTATTTTATTTTTTATAAGCAAGTGGGTATGATACGGTTTGCAGCTCTGGGATTGGTCAAGCTCCGGTTCTCTGTTGTCCCAGAGTCGTCAACCGTGGCGAACGAATGACTATTGGGGATTTGCCCGCAAAATCTTACAACGGATAGGAAGGAGCGGGAGCTACTGAATAAGAAGACTTATGGGGCGGGACGTATCAAGGTAAAGGTTTCTGGTGTTTTCTTTTTTTTAAAGAACTGATTTTGTCAACCTCAATCACTTCTGCCTGGTAGCCGTAATGGAAACTTTGGTCTTCATATTATTAGATGTTAGACTTTGGGCTTTGGTAGTCGTCGATAAATCTTTGGCATTCTTGTGCTTGTAGATTTGAAATGTCATGCTTTGTCCCTACTCCTGTTCGAGGAATCATGTAGGGTAATTAAACCTTGGAAGGAAAATAGAGAGAATGTTTGGATTAGTATCATGCAATAATGTAGTCGATGCATTATAAATTTGTGATGATACTTGATCGCACTCGTATATGCAGAAAAGTATGCAATGTAACTGCAATTGTAAATGAGACGTAGTGATGTAATGGAGTAATTACTGTGAATGACATGATAATGTAACTACTGCAATCGAACAGAAACTCATGTAGTCATGCAAATGTATGAATGCAGTAAGAAGTAAAATAGGTAGGGATAGGAGAAATGAAGGTTGTTGAAACCCATTGTAATAAACTCCACCCAACTGCAAAACTAGCAAAGTTAGTTTTACAGTTATAGCAGACAAAGCGTACCTGACACCTGTCCCTGCACATGTAGCAGTCACTCAATAACAGACAAATGCACGTGCGGCGTCTGGTACCTGTAGTAGGGGCAATCAATTATAGATTCTCGGATGAAGGCTTCTAAACCTCCCTCGGACTAAGGGAGGCAGGGCCCCGGCCAATAAACAAACCGCAAAGAGCAGCAGGCTGGGCCTTTCGGTGACCCCCCTAAAGATCCTAGCCCCGGGTTCGGGCACACCTAAAAATGCCTAGTAAGCGGTAAACGAACACAACCATAAGAACAAACAAAAGGCACCGAGCCAAGCAAGTACATGCGCAAACAAGAACTCTCCTCCGCATGTGGACTAAAAATGTAAGAGCGTTCGAAAAGAATCCACGTGTAGAGTCCCCAGCGGAGTCGCCATCCGGGATGTACGCGCGCCTTCCGGCCTAGCACGCGCGCGGCGGTTCGAACGACCCGAAGATCCGAGTCCGCTCCCCAAGGCCCAACCAGTCGACGTCACGACTCAAGTGTCGGACGCTGTGGAAGGAAATTGGGTGATCCCTCCCTGGGTTCCTAACTGGGCCTGCTCGGGCCCTCGCCGACCGTCTCTGTTTTCCTAAGAGGCGGCGGGCGAAAGGCGAAGCGTGATCCGAAAAAGGAACTTTCGGGAGAAATCGGGAGCGATTCGTGTCATCCGTTCCTCATCCAAAATGGCTCCGTAAAAAGGTTGTTGTTTAACCTAGGTAAACTATACGGAGTCGCCACCGACTTTATTTATAAAAGATGTTCAAGTCGAAAAAAACAGTTGGTTCGGGGATTACTAGTTACTAACTCTTACTTTCTAACATGCGGAAAAAGGGAGGTGGCGTTTGCTCCAAAGGATTTGCTTTTGTTTAACGGGCATTGGACCCGATCCGGGCATGACTCCGGACTCATGTCAATGTTTTACGGGCGTTGGACCCGATTCAGGCTTTGGACCCAAACTTATGTTTGTCAATAGCAAACAACATGCGACAATAAACCTATGAGCCTAAGGCATGCAGGCAAGCACAAATAATTATTGAGATCAAAGGGGGCGAGGAAGGATGGTGACCGTGGACCTATGCACTTGGGCCCACGGCCCGTTACAAGTGGATTATCTATCTTTTCGGGGAGGCTCGCACCTCCCCTTTTGTACCTCATGTGGTGGGAGCCGCTTGATGATCTTGACATCGCGGTTTTATGTACGGAAAGATTCACACGTCTGATACACGCACCTTCGAGAGAGGTTTCGGCTGGGCCTTCGAAAGTTGCGCGTTCATTGTACATGCATAAACAAAAAAAAAAGAGTGTAAGTTATGCGAGAAAGTAGAGCGCAAGACTTCACATGTAATCATATTACAAAGAGTTATATAATCACGAATCACAACGAACACAGATTACGTACTATTCAGAAAACGGATTATAACTTTGGCTAGGATTGTTCGATTTAATTGAAATTTAAATCAAAAGATCCAAACTTAATTACGAGTATGCATGTAAAATTTTATGAAAATCTAACGGTGTAATATCTCAAGATCAAGGAACAAATGTGGCTGTCCAGAAAAGCAGAACAATTTGCACAAACAGTGTTGTTCCTATCATATCTTGGCCCTCGAATGTCTGATCAGAGTGGAAAAGGACTTCAAAGAAATGTAAAACTATGAAGAATGTGTGTGAAAAATTTCACATGGATCCAACGGTTGGATCGTAAGATATATAGGTGAAAATGTCATACTGTTCTGTAGACTTGATCTGACTCTGGCCGGGTAAAGTTCTAGAAAGAAAAATAGAAAACTTGACATCCACAGAACGGAAAAATGTGTATGATATGTCAAAATCACCAGGATAAAATGAAGAACACATCTGCTGTTATTGAATAAAGAATATGATAGCAACACTCAGGAAATCTTACGGAGTATACAGTCTGTTCATAAGCTTGTTTCATCTTATGCTAGAATCTTCAACGGTTGATATACATATATATAGAACCGTCTTGAAGTCTAGTTTAGAGCCTAAAAGTTTGAGCAAGATCCAACGGTTAGATCTCACGAAACTTCGCCGGAAGCGACAATGCAGCAGGCTGTCCTGCTGCGGCCAGGGAAAGTAGCGACCGTTTCAGGGGAAATAACTCGATCCTCGATCAACCAAAAATTAAAACAAAAATATTTCCAAGATCATCACTCATTGTAGATCATTTGACATTTTGGGATTGAGGTTCGAAAACGTCCATAACCTCATCAAAAAATTCAAATTTTAGAGGCATTGCCGCTGAAAATAACTGAACAGAAGGTCGGGAGATGTCCCGACACTTCAGTGCCACAAATGAATGCAAAATCGAGGGGTTACCTCGCCCCGAGGTGGCCCGAGGAGGATGAACGACGCCGGGAGGGTGTCGGCTGGTAGGCTAGTCGGGAGGGTTTGGCTCGTCAGCACTGGAGAGGGAGAGTCCTTGGCTCCGGTTTCTGTGTGTACGTCAGGAAGGAGTTGGCCACCGATTGTATGTGGAGGAATTTGTCCCGATTCCCAGAGGAGTTGGCCTCCGGTTTCTCAGAGGGGGTGGAGCGCCTGGAGGTGAGACGTGTGTGTCTCCCCGGAGAGGGACGTCTCTCTGATTGGAGATTGTCAGATGGGGATGGGGAGGCTTTGGCTCTTGGGAATTTCAGAGATTCTATGACGGGGAATCTCTGATTTTTTTTTGTGTGTGTGTGTCTGTGTATAATTGAAATATGGGGATAAGGGAATTGACAGAATGTGACGATTACGATCCCTCAATCTATCACCTAAAAATCTGTAATTGCCTTCCTTTGAGTGAATGGACGTCTCGGAGAATTCTCTGAAGGGGTTGTCCACTAACTAGAGATTGGATATTGTCTGATAGGGAATCAGAGATTTTGGCTGAGAGGATTTTTTAGAGATCTCTGATAGAGGATCTCTGATGTTTTGTTTTCGTGTCTCCAGGAGAAGGAAGTCAAAATTTTTTTACATCTGTCTCATCGCCTGATTGATTGGTGCTTTTTTTTGAGACTTTGGTTGGATATGTGAAGGAGAATGTGTCTAGGTTCATCGAAACAAAAAAGGGTAAGATATATTATTTAATGAGAAATGAGATATTTTTTATTATAATTGATTGAAGATTTTCATTTTTAGATGTTATATTATAATTATTATCTAAAATTTGGGTATTACAACGATTATTAGCAACGTCCCTGCAAAATGTTACACTAGAAGGCAAGTCAACTCGGGTGATGCAGCGGAGATTGTCTCAAACGCGGAAGACACCCTTCCCCATAAGAAGTGACGACGATCCATCCAACCAGGCGCTCTCCATTCAGAGCTGCCTAGGAACCATTTTGATCCGTCCTTTTTAACTTATTTTGTCCGCTGACTGCTTATTTTTGGCAAGCGGAGAAGAAGGTAGATAGGAAGGAGGAGAAACTACCGAATAAGACCTGATACTTGTCTTTTGTCCTCTTAATCCTGGGAGATGAGGGGCAAAACTTAAATTAAAACTTATGGGGAGAGGGGGAGGTATCAATCAAATATGTAAGGTTTCTGGGTTTTGTACAGTAACTATTTGGGTGGTATGCTAATGACTCGGTTCTAATTCTTTAATTTTAGTTTCTGACTGATTTTGTCCATCATAATCAGAAGCAGGATCCAGCTACAAACAGAAGCAAGATCCATGGATTGATGCAGGGGGGCGAAAGATCTGTATCGGCAGGTTTTGTTATCAAAGCATAGGCTTCCAGTCCAAGCACAATCATGGCCCTTCACTCGAAGAGCCACTGGTTTTCCTTCCGAACCTCCTCCTCGTTCTTTCGAGGTTGAAGATCCTGCTAATCTCCTCAGGGGTCTTTCCTTTGATCACGACAGCCACCGTCTGACAAGTCGAGTCCAGCAAGCCCTTGATTTTGAGGTAATCAGCTGCCTGGAACAAAGCAAGAAGACGAATCAGCCTGGAAACTCCCTTTCTCAAGTGGACAAAAACGAATACAGATTTTCGACCTTGTGGTTATATTTAGAGTTACAGTTGTCAAAGTGTTGAATTGGATAAGATAAAGAGAAAGGGAGATTCATTATGGAGACTCTCTAGCTTGGAAAAAGGGGAGATTGATCGATTGATATTCATGCAATCTTTGTTATAGCGAGTGAAGTCAACTCAACATTCATGATCGCATGTTATCAGGAACTCACCCGGATGAGATCAAACAGGGTGACGAAATCTGCGTCCCGAGCCTCTTCCACTTCGAACGATACCCCATCGGACGACTTTGACAATCTTTACATTCACGACATGATTTCTTCCGGTTAATACTCGAATGCTTAGGAGATTTATGCCTCTGTTGAAGTAGAGGTGAGAACCGAACTGTCTGCAATGCGAGAACACTTTAAAGTCCCTTTCCTCCTCATAGAACTGTCAGCAGGATCAGAAGACACGGCTCAGTGGATGAATTCATATGCGTTGCTACTTCCATTTTTTCTTAAACGTATTTATAGTAATACTCTCAATAGTTCGAACCATTTATCCGTGTAGATCTTCGCAAGAGACTCTGTGTCGGAAATGGTTTTCGCCTTTATCTGAATTGCATTGGTAACTCCGAGACCCTGAGTCACCCGAGATCATCACCCAGAGTTGATACTCCCCAAAGGACTTCCCTCAGTTGCTTAGTTAACTTTTTCTTGTTTGCTGCTGACAAATCTGTCATCTGGTTTGACAGTCCGTCTTTAACGGTTGTCTGTGTTTAACAGCCTGCCTCACGGTCCAAACTCTCTGGCTGATGAGATTAGAATGCAGGAGTAGATGAAGTTTGCCGCAATTTTCTGTAGAAGACGGTGTTAGTGGACGTGCTTGCTCAGGTGAGGGGACCCCGGTGTGGCACCCAGATCAGCTACTCTGTGCACAGAAAGTAGATGACAACCCAGGCGTGAGAACTCTTCTGTCAAAGGCTGACTCATCTTCCCTCTTAACCTCCTTGGCCATGAAGTTGTTCTTGGTGTTGAAGAATGATGCAAAGACGGACGACAACTTATCCCCGTCGACGCACAGCAAGAGAAGCGTCACTTTACTCGCTTGCGACTGAGCTACTATTGCGATTCAGCACGTGCGACTCGACGAGTGCGACTTGCGACTTGACGTCGACTTGACGAGTGCGACTTGCGACTTGACGAGTGCGACTTGCGACTTGACGTCGGCTTGACGTGTGCGACTTAAGGAGGTGCGACTTGACATCATCAGCGACTGAGCAACGAAGAGTCTGTCAAGCCAAGAGTCTCGAAGATGAAGAGCCTCAAAGAAGCTGAATCAATTCGCATTCCTCATTCATGCATTTGTCATTCATGCTTTGCATTTACTTTGTTGCATTTCCAATAAGCCATTTATGGCCCGTCCATGAATCTTGCCTTGCATGCATCTAGCCTAGGTTCATTTCGTGCATTGAAGTTCTTCTTCAGGTGTTCCCTATATAATGGGCACCTTGTACTCATTTGGATATCAGTTTTTGAAATCAAATTATAAACCCTTATCAGACTTAGTGTCTTTTATCCGAAGTGAGTGGATTCTCCTTCAAACCTCGTTCCTGATTTGGTGGATTTCCAAGTGCGGATTGAGTAGAGTGTATCAACCGGTGGTGGTGTATCTGTTTCCTCCGTGTTGTGCCTCGCCCTCGTCTTGTTCGTGGTGGTGTATCTGTATCCACGGCCAAACGAGTTTCAACCTATTTACCCCATTTCCAACCGCACCCATTATACACTACCTTCCGCCCATACCCAACGTCACCCATTCCCTATCATTCTGTGGCGTTCCCCTTATTTTTTGTTTAGGAATCATCTATTCCTTGCCGTCCCCGCATCATCTTGGTATCAGAGCTCGAGGTTGTCAATGGCCGGAAGATTTCAACGCGGTATGACCCTAGACGAAGCACAAGTTGCTCGGCTTGAGGAGCAGATAGCCGATCTTCAACAGCAACTACAGTCGTTACGGACACACCATGCATCGACTTCCCGCAGTCGAATAGAGAGCGATGATGAGGAGAACCCATGGCGTGAGGAGTCTCAACGAGGATCTTCACCGGAGTATCGTAGGCAGGAGAGGAGAGCCCCGACGATGAGCATTCAGATTCCGGAGTTCGAAGGAAACTTGGACCCCGAGGAGTTCATCGACTGGATGCACACGGTAGAGCGCATCTTCGACTATGAAGAGGTGCTCGAGGATCGAAAGGTGAAACTGGCTGCCTTGAAATTGAAGAAGTACGCGAGTTTGTGGTGGGAGAACACCAACCAGCAGCGTCGAAGAGAAGGACGTGATCAGATACGAACATGGTCAAAAATGAAGAGGGCTATGACTAAGAGGTTTCTGCCGGAGCATTATCGACGAGATCTGTACCTCAAGTTGCAATCGCTTCTGCAAGTTTCAAGTGTATCGGAGTACACAAGGGAGTTCGAGAGATTATTGCTGCAGTGCGATGTCCAAGAAGCCCAAGAGCAAACCATTGCCAGGTATCTTCGAGGACTTAAGCCTCATATTGCAGATGCGGTCGAACTACAACAATATTGGACTTTCGATGATGTTCGGGCATTAGCGCACAAGGTTGAGCAGCAACAAGCGAGAAGATCGAATACCCGCTCATTTGTGAAGTTTCGCCTTTCAACAAGGGGAGTAGCTCCCAAGCAAAGCCACCACTGACGACTTCGAGAAAAACTCCTTCATCGACTACCAGACCAGAAGTTAAGTCGAACGAGCGAGATAATGCTAGGCGATGTTTCAAGTGCCAAGGAATAGGACACATGGCTTCTGAGTGTCCGACGAGAAGAAACGTTGTCATTAGAGAGCTGTCTGATGGAGAAGAAGAGTTCGATGAGAACGTCGACCCTGTTTGGGATGCCGAAGAGATAGAGGAGTATCCGGACGAAGGAGAACTGTTGGTCGTCCGAAAGGCTTTAAGTGTGACACCTGCGAAAGAGGAAAGTCAAAGGGAGAGCATCTTCCATACTAGGTGCACAGTCGCAGGAAAGATATGTTTGGTGATTGTGGATAGTGGTAGCTGCACCAACGCCGTGTCAAGAACGATGGTTGAAAAGCTGAAGTTGCCCATCGAAGCGCACCCACATCCCTACCGTCTACAATGGCTCAACAAGGAGAGTGACGTTCGAGTCACCCAGCGAGCGCGAGTTCCATTTTCCATTGGGAAGAGCTACCAGGATGAAGTCGCTTGCGACGTCATTCCCATGGATGCATGCCACCTACTATTGGGGAGACCGTGGCAGTTTGATCGACGCGCGCAACACGACGGGTATCACAATACGTATTCCATCCACATCGGAGAGAAGAAGGTCACTTTGATGCCCCTCACTAGTCAGCCTACAATCGCGACCCAGGATCGACTTAGCGACCAGCCTCTCAAGGGAGTTCAACTAGTTCGAGCGATTCAAGAAGGTGAGAAGGCTTATTTTGTGGTTCTTGTCGAATCCGCCCCAGGTCAAGCGACGAGCCATCCTCAGGCGGCTTCCATTCTTGGGGAGTTCAAGGACGTATTTCCAGAGGAGCTACCAGTCGAATTACCACCGATGCGGAGCATACAACATCAAATCGACTTGGTTCCAGGGGTGTCGCTACCAAATAGACCAGCCTATCGATGCAATCCAGAGGAGGCAAAGGAGTTGCAGAGGCAGGTCGACGAGCTTGCCAACAAGGGATTAATTCGAGAGAGTTTGAGCCCATGTTCGGTTCCAGCCATATTAGTGCCGAAGAAGGATGGCACATGGAGAATGTGCATGGACAGTCGAGCGATCAACAAAATCACAGTAAAGTATCGCTTTCCTATCCCTCGACTGGATGATATGTTGGATGAGTTGTATGGAGCGCAGGTGTTTTCCAAAGTGAATTTGCGAAGTGGTTATCACCAGATCCGGATGAAAGAAGGCGACGAGTGGAAGACAGCCTTCAAGACTAAGTACGGGTTGTACGAGTGGTTGGTGATGCCATTTGGATTGTCAAACGCGCCCAGCACGTTCATGCGACTAATGACCCATGTCTTGCGACCATTCATGGGGAAGTTTGTGGTCGTCTACTTCGACGATATTCTTGTCTACAGCCGGAGCAATAAGGAGCATATCAATCATTTGCGAGCTGTGTTCAACACACTTCGGGAGGAAAAACTATATGGAAATCTCAAGAAATGTGAGTTCTTCCAACCGAGTGTAATATTTCTTGGATTTGTCGTCTCAGCAGAAGGAATTAAGGTGGACGAGAGCAAGATTGAAGCGATCAAGGAGTGGCCGTCTCCAAGGAGTTTCCACGACGTTCGCAGCTTCCATGGCTTGGCGTCGTTCTATCGGAGGTTCATTCAAGGATTTAGCTCAATCGCAGCCCCACTCACCGAATGTTTGAAGGGAGACAAATTCGAGTGGACACCAGTCGCACAAGCTAGTTTCGAGCGACTGAAGGAGTGTCTAAGTGCAGCCCCAGTTCTAGCTTTACCCGACTTTGCGAAGATGTTCGAAGTGGAATGTGATGCATCGGGAGTAGGAATTGGAGGAGTTTTGCTGCAGGAGGGAAGACCCATCGCTTATTTCAGCGAGAAGCTTAATGGCGCCAAATTGAACTACTCGACATATGACAAGGAGTTCTTAGCAATTGTTCGAGTACTCGAGACTTGGAGTCATTACTTGCTGCCCAGAGAGTTTGTGTTGCACACCGATCATGAAGCTCTCAAGTACATCAATGGTCAGCACAAGCTTAGTCGCCGACATGCGAAGTGGGTAGAGTTTCTACAAGCATTCAACTTTGTCTTGAAGCACAAACCAGGCGCGAAGAATGTAGTCGCAGATGTTCTCTCGAGGAAAATTATTTTACTATCTGCGATGGAGACAAAGCTGATTGGATTTGGGTATTTGAAGGAGTTGTACAAGGACGATGAAGATTTTGGAGCGATCTTCGTCCAATGCGCCCAGCAAGCCATCGATCGATTCCACCAGGTGAATGAATTCTTATTTCGCGACTCTAAGCTATGCATTCCAAGGAGTTCGACGCGAGAGCTACTTATACGAGAAGTCCATGGCGGAGGAATCGCTGGACATTTTGGAGTTGACAAGACGCTGGCAATGCTACAAGAGCATTTCTATTGGCCGCGAATGGAGAAGCAAGTGCGAGGACTAATCGCGAGATGTGCGACTTGCCAGCAAGCGAAGAGCCGTGTCCAACCTCAGGGTCTCTACACTCCATTGCCCGTCCCAGAGCGACCATGGGAACATGTGAGTATGGATTTTGTACTAGGATTTCCAAGAACGCAACGAAGAAAGGATTCGATCATGGTAGTGGTCGACCGATTTTCGAAGATGGCACACTTCATCCCATGTCAGAAAACGGACGATGCGACCAACGTAGCCGATTTGTACTTTCGAGAAGTGCTAAGGTTGCATGGAGTACCCAAGTCGATCGTTTCAGATCGCGACACGAAGTTCCTAAGCTACTTTTGGAAGACACTGTGGCACAAGTTGGGAACGAAGCTTGTATTCAGCACAGCTTATCATCCGCAAACCGATGGACAAACGGAGGTTGTCAATCGCACTATGGTTACAATCCTTTGAACCTTGGTCTCGAAGAACCAGAAGGATTGGGACATCAAGCTTGCCCACGCTGAATTCGCATACAATCGAGCCCCAAGTTCGACAACGAAGTCATCACCCTTCCAGGTAGTCTACGGACTCAATCCCTTAGTCCCTGTTGAACTAATGCCTGCGAGCGATATGAGGTCAGTTAGCCGAGATGCTGAGGAGCGCGTTAAGGAGATGCGATTGCTCCATGAGAAGACTCGAGCGCAGATCGAGAAGGCCAATCAACGTTACACGGAAAGAGCCAATCGCGGAAGAAGAGTGAAGATATTTCAGCCAGGAGACTTAGTTTGGATTCATTTGCGCAAGGATCGATTCCCAGGCAAGAGGAAGAACAAGCTAATGCCGCGCGCAGAAGGATCATTCAAGATCGTCGAGCGCATCAACGACAACGCCTACAAAATTGATCTTCCAGGTGACTATGGAGTTTCTTCCACATTCAACGTCCAGGATCTCATGCCATTTGTGGGGGATGACGACGACGAGAGTTTGAGGACAAACTCTTTTCAACAAGGGGAGGATGATGCAAAGACGGACGACAACTTATCCCCGTCGACGCGCAGCAAGAGAAGCGTCACTTTACTCGCTTGCGACTGAGCTACTATTGCGATTCAGCACGTGCGACTCGACGAGTGCGACTTGCGACTTGACGTCGACTTGACGAGTGCGACTTGCGACTTGACGTCGACTTGACGAGTGCGACTTGCGACTTGACGTCGACTTGACGTGTGCGACTCAAGGAGGTGCGACTTGACATCATCAGCGACTGAGCAACGAAGAGTCGGCCAAGCCAAGAGTCTCGAAGATGAAGAGCCTCAAAGAAGCTGAATCAATTCGCATTCCTCATTCATGCATTTGTCATTCATGCTTTGCATTTACTTTGTTGCATTTCCAATAAGTCATTTATGGCCCGTCCATGAATCTTGCCTTGCATGCATCTAGCCTAGGTTCATTTCGTGCATTTAAGTTCTTCTTCAGGTGTTCCCTATATAATGGGCACCTTGTACTCATTTGGATATCAGTTTTTGAAATCAAATTATAAACCCTTATCAGACTTAGTATCTTTTATCCGAAGTGAGTGGATTCTCCTTCAAACCTCGTTCCTCATTTGGTGGATTTCCAAGTGCGGATTGAGTAGAGTGTATCAACCGGTGGTGGTGTATCTGTATCCTCCGTGTTGTGCCTCGCCCTCGTCTTGTTCGTGGTGGTGTATCTGTATCCACGGCCAAACGAGTTTCAACCTATTTACCCCATTTCCAACCGCACCCATTATACACTACCTTCCACCCATACCCAACGTCACCCATTCCCTATCATTCTGTGGCGTTCCCCTTATTTTTGGTTTAGGAATCATCAATTCCTTGCCGTCCCCGCATCAAAGAACTCCAGAATTTCTGCAGAAGTCTTCCCTCTGATCGTGGCGGCCACCGTCTGCCGAGTCAAATGCAGCAGCCCCTTGATGTTGAGGTAGTTAGCAGCTTGTGTGGAGGAACAAACAAGACGGAAAACAGCCAGCCTTTCCTCGAGAGGACACAAGCAACCGACGGGCAACTAAAAGAATAACAAAGACATCATCTCACTATCCCAAATGTGTACAGCTTCGATGTAGAAAATGGTTTTAATGTAGCGCTGAAGACCCTCGTGTCACAGTAACAGGAGAGAGTAATGGTAACCGTGTCTTTACTTCGACAAAGACTCTGGCCAACAACATCCAGTTCATAATACTCTCGAATGTTTTAGGAGATTCCACCATCATCGAAACAAGGGTTAAGTACAAATCTGTCTGCGATAATCTAATGGTCGTGAGCACTTCTGCCAATAGAATCACCATCGCAGGATGACAAGACAAGAAGGCGTGGCTAGTGGATAAAGTGGGCGGGGTGCGGTATGCAGCCCCAGGATCATTCCATCCCAGCTCACCTTCATCCAGAGTCGCCAACTGTTACTTGCCGAGCCATCATTAGCATTAGCAACTTCCCAGGAAAATGCTTTCCCCAGAAGGCGCGCCCCACTCATGGGAACTACCCGGATAAGACCTAAACACACTTCTTCTGTCCTCCTTTTACTAAAACTTATGGGGAGGGAGGGAGGTATCAATGAATGCAAGGTTTCTGGGTTTCTTCCCCGTTTGAGTCCGCAAATCACCATATAACAGTTAACACTGTGATGTAAGACCATCACCATCGGCCGATCGGAAATGACAACAGCTAAAGCGAAAGGGACTGATTCAGAGAACTAAATGTCATGTCGGGAGAAGATCCATAGATCGATTTATATATGCAGAGGATAGAGGAAGATATACTAAGGCATCATAGATTTATTATTGCATGGGCAGTGATCATGGTAGATTAGATGAGAGCAGCGCAGATTCACTCGAAGGCCCACTGGTTTTCCCTCCTGACCTGTTCCTCCTCTTCGGGGGTGAAGACGTTGTTGATGTTGAAGATCTGGCGGATCTCCTCAGGGGTCTTCCCCTTGATCATGTCGGCCACCTTCTGGCAAGCCAAATCCAGTAACCCCCTGATGTTGAGGTAGTTAGCAGCCTGCGGTAGAACAAACGAGTCATGTGATCGGCGTGGAGACAGCTGTCTACACCGGGAACTTTGTTTCACTCACCAGGATGATATCGAAGAGGGTGTTTTGTTCCACCTTGACAAAATCGGCGTCCCAGCTGTCGAGGTCCTCGGAGGAGGCGGAGGCGGCGGCGTGCTTCTTGCAGTAGTCGATGACCAAGGAGAGGATCTGGCTGTTGATGGTGGGGAGGGGCAAGCCGCCCTCCACCCAGCCGTCCTCCATCCCGTCCTTGATGGTCTGGGAAAGGAGAGCCGCCTCCTCTTCCAGCTCGAACGACACCCCGTCGGACGACCTCAGGACGACGACCTTCTTCGGAGTTGACGAAGACGAAGACATTGTCACTCCCTACAATTTGATCCGATTCCAAAACCAATCTTACCACCAACCCAATTTATATATGGATGTCCTTCGACGTTGCAAATTCTTTTTTCTCTAATTAAAAAATTTCCAAATTAAAAAGGAAATTAGTAGAAATCACGCAGCTTCTCCGTTCGAGTACGGATATCTCCTGTTATTGAAGTCATAAGGCTCGATTTACAGTTTCTGCAGGGGAAAAATGGTTGGTGTTCGCGGTCGTGCTCGCTTGCTCGGATCACTGAACCCCGACTTCCCTTTCCTTATAGACAGAGCTGCTGGCAGTATCACCAACGGCGACCTTTGTTCACCCTGGTATAGGTGAACGCCCGCGAGGTCTAGGCCTGCTGCCAGACACTCAGAGAATGGCATGGCTGCCCTGACCATCCTTGCTTGCCATGGGGTGCAATAAGTAAAGAACAGATTCGGAAGTTAAAAGAGACGATCCCATGCATCGAAAGATACTTTAACAGATAACGTCGTCGAAGGGTAGAAGTTTTCGATAAAATGCAGTTATGGTGCAATGAGATCCCCCACCGCGTTTCTTTCGCTCGAAGGCACGCGCTGGTTTTCTCTCCTGACCTCTTCCTCCTCCTACTCCTCAGGGGTGAAGTTGCTCTTTGATGTTGAAGGTCTTGCGAATCTCCTCGGGGATATGCACCCCTTGATCATATCGGCCACCATGTGGAATGTCGAGTCCACCAAGCCAAGGAGCCTGTGACGAACAAATGAGCACATCTGCCGTTACAAACCACCGCAGGAAGGTAAGAACAGAACACAACTGTTTATTTTATTTTTTATAAGCAAGTGGGTATGATACGGTTTGCAGCTCTGGGATTGATCAAGCTCAGGTTCTCTGTTGTCCCAGAGTCGTCAACTGTGGCGAACGAATGACTATTGGGGATATGCCCGCAAAATCTTACAACAGATAGGAAGGAGCGGGATCTACTGAATAAGAAGACTTATGGGGCGGGACGTATCAAGGTAAAGGTTTCTGGTTTTTTCTTTTTTTTTTAAAGAACTGATTTTGTCAACCTGAATAACTTCTGCCCATTGCGGAGTTTTTAATCAAACATCTACCTGCCAGTAGCTTTTTATTCTGCCAAAGACTGCTTAAATTTAATGATAAGACCATCGCTGCAGATCGTTAATAACAGCAGCTACCAAAAGGGACTGATTCAGAGAACTAAATATCAAGGTGGTAGAAAATGCATGGATTGATCGATATATGCAAAAAAGGGATACAGATACTTACTAACAACTAGGCCGACATCATAGCAGATAGAGGACGAAGTAAGATTCACTCGAGGGCCCCCCTCGTGATCTCTTCCTCCTCCTCGGGGGTGAAGCTGTTGCTGATGCTGAAGAACTCCTAAATTTCTGCAGGAGTCTTCCCTCTGATCATGTTGGCTACTGTCTGGCAAGTCAAATCCAACAATCCCTTGATGTTGAGGTAGACAGCAGCCTGCGGAAGAACAACAAAGGAAGAAGCAAAGAAAGCACAAAACAGCTGAGAAAAGCAACCAAAGCGAAAACACAATCGGTCGTGGTGATATTATCAGGCACTGTCTCACTCACCCGGATGAGATCAAAGAGAGTGTCTTTCTCGAGCTTGATGAAATCTGTTTCCCAGCTCATCAGCTCCATGTCAATGTAGAGGTGGGAGGAGGAGGTGTGAAAATGCTTCTTGTAGTAGTCGATGACCAAGGAGAGGATCTTGCTGTCAATGGTAGGGAAGGGCAGACTGCCTTCCATCCAATTGTCCTCGATCCCATCCCTGATGGTCTCCGACAGGAGAGCCACCACCTCTTCCACCTCGAACGGCACCCCATCGGACGATCTCAGGACAATGATCTTCCTCAGAGTCAACGACAAAGACATAGTCTGACCCGCCACAATGTTCCAATTACAAACCGAATGTAAGATCCAATAATATAAATGTCATCCTAATTCAACTGTTCCCCTGTTTTGATTTAGCTCTTTCCTTATCCAAAAAGTTTTTAATCTTAGAAAGATCCGGCAACTAACATCATCTGAGGATAACTTCTCTAACAAGCAAAACCTCCATTTTCAGCATGAAACTAAGCCATTGAAGATCTAACTGACTGATGTGGTGAAAAAGTTTTCCCGTGAACTTCATGTGCAACCACCATGGAAGCACTTCTCGCTGGGTAAGTTTCATCTATACCTGTGATTTTGTGGCCAGGATGATAAGATCAGAAGGTACAGCTTCTGCACAAGGAAAATGGTTGGTTGGTGTTAAGGGAGGTGCTCGCTTGCCCAGATCATGTTACCCGACTTTGCTTTTTCTGTATAAAAGAGGTGCCAGAGGCATCAAGAACCTCAGTTTTTTTTTTCACCCAGAACAGGCAAATCCTGTCATCCCAAGCTCCAAGCGTGTGCAAGCCAGACCATAGTTGCTATGGGGCGCGGTAAGCAAGGACAGAATTGGAGGACTAATACCAAGTTCAAGAGAAGATCCATGGATTGATTGATTACAAAAGGACAGAAGATGTACTAACAGATAATTGCATCAAAGCATAGCAGTTTCCGATTAAAATGCAGTCATGGTAGTACAATTGAAGTCCACGAGATCCCCAACCGGGGCAAGGAGGAACCCCCTGGAGTTTCTTCACTCGAAGGCCCACTGGTTTTCCCTCCTGACCTCTTCCTCCTCCTCGGGCGTGAAGTCGTTCTTGATGTTGAAGGTCTTGCGAATCTCCTCGGGGGTCTTCCCTTTGATCATGTCTGCGACTGTCTGGCAAGTCAAGTCCAGCAACCCCTTGATGTTGAGGTAGTTAGCAGCCTGTGATGAACAAACAAACAGGCAAGAAAAACAATTGAGAAATCGCGCAGATTGTGCTAGTCCTTCCCAAAAGGACAAGACAGGAAAGAAGAACCCCTCCAAGTGCCGCCAATTGTTAGGACAAATCCACAGCAGAACACAATGACCTCGATTACACAAAGTTATTGGCCAATCGATCCAGTTTCCAGCACCAATCAATCCACGGACGAATGAAATGGAAAGACAACAATACAGACAACAATGAATCGACCACCACAGTCAACAATCAAAGGATTTCGATCACGAACTAAACAGATCGACTGATCTCCTCCAACCATCTGCCGAAATCGCCTGCCTAGCCTACTGGCCACGTCAACAACGACAAACGGAATCAAAGTCCTAGACAGGAAAGTCGAGACAAAGGAAAAAGGAAGGAAGATCCAGCGACCAGATCCCGGCACTCACCAGGATGAGGTCGAAGAGGGTGGCCTGATCGACCTTGACGAAATCAGCGTCCCAGTTCTTGAGCTCCTCATCGAGGGAGGAGGAGGAGGACTTGTCCTCGCCGCCCTTGGAAGAATCAACGTGTTTCTTGCAATACTCGATGACCTTGGCCAGGATCTTGCTGTTGACGTTGGGGAGGGGGATGCCGCTGTCGGCGCAGTCGTCCTCGATCATGTGTTTGATGGTCTGGGACTCCAGGGCAACCGCCTCCTCCACCTCGAACGACTCCCCATCCGAGGAGCGGAGGATGATCTTCTTCGGGGACGATGACGACATCTCTCCCTTATGCCTGTGATCGAATCAAACCCTAAACGGAATCCCAAACCAAGGTAAAAACGAAGAAGAATGTCGACGAAGAAGAAGTAGGAGAGGGCCGGTCAAAATCACGACACACCTAACTCCCCCGATATTTATTATAAACCTAATGTTTTACGAGGATAGTTCCAAATACAGTGGAAAAGGAAAAAATTTTGAGTTTTACCCTGAAGTTTCCAAATTATAAAAAATCTGCTTCTATTTTTTTAAAATTTTTTGTTTTTAGAAAAAATCTAAAAATTTTGAAAAACTTTTAATTAGGTCCTTGAGATGGTTGGAGAAGGAAAATATTCGGGAAATACTTCTGAGACTCCATCACGATTGGAGTTCGTTCCAGAGTCTAGATTAACTCCTTTTTGAATTAGCAAGAGTATAAATAATATT
This sequence comes from Melastoma dodecandrum, assembly GCA_029817715.1. Lineage (NCBI taxonomy): Eukaryota > Viridiplantae > Streptophyta > Magnoliopsida > Myrtales > Melastomataceae > Melastoma > Melastoma dodecandrum. Next base: position 3,020,943 of record JARUPY010000397.1, on the reverse strand, counting down.
TTAACTCAGCTAACAATTCAGGGGAGTACAGAAACTCTAGAAAGTCGAAACCAAATGGCAAAGGAAGTAGGCTCTGTAGTGAATAATATGCTAGACGCACTGGAAAAAAAAAAGAAGTTTAAAAAGGCCCGAAGCCGAGGCGACTTCTGGACTGGAAAGTACTACGGGAAAACCAGTTGAAAGATTGAATCTGAGAGGAAGAAATTCCAAACAGAATCAAGGCAGAAGTGTTGATGAAATGTACAAAGAGTTAGTAGCTCCCTACATTTTAGACGCACAGAAGCGAAATGCAAATTTGAACTACCAAAGTGGGGAGTTGGCAAAAGACTTAAGGAAAGCCTTAGGTCTAGCAGAAGATGCCCTATTGAGCAAATAGCCGAGCAGAGGTCTATACCAATAGACGAAATCTGGAGGATGATAGAACCATCCCAGGAAGTACCTAAGAATATTGGGTTTACTGTCCGGAAGGAAGAATTGAGCACATATGTGGCTCTAACTTTCAAGTTTCCTGGAACTATGAGTATTCTCTGGATACTTTGATAGACACTGGGTGTAGAATAAGTTGTGCTTGACTCAATGCACTACCAGATGAGTGGTGGAAGCCATTGCAGAAACCTATTCATATGGTAAACGTAGATGGAAAGGCGACAATAGTCAGCCATCAGGCCAATAATGTGCCTGTCTTTATTGGTGGACAACAGTTCATCATAAAAGAGATCCTGGCCCATCCTTTATTAGAGGCAGACATCATAATTGGTAATGCTTTTTTAAAATGACAAAAGGAAAACCTACCTTTTGTGCAGGATGTCTATCATGTATCCATTGGTAGGGTGAAAATCAGTATTCTCCAGGAACCAAAGTTACGATTAAAATTTGGTTTCTATCCGGTAAAACGGACCTTCGATCCTATCTTTATTCTTTAGGTTATTCCGTCTCCTCATAAACCTCATTGGTTTGTAAGTATGACCTCCTCTCTGTTTTTTCCGGAGGTCTCTCTTTGGCCAAACTTTCATTTTGTTGTATCCAACAAATTTTTTCTTTCTTGGAAAGTTTCTTGTTCTCATAGATTCTGTTTGAGTATCACATCCATACCTTCCCGGTACATACTCAATCTGAGAACAACAACTCTTGTTTAGGTATGGCAACTTCTTAGCTGCCTCCTTAACTTGGAGCTCAGTACATGCCTTCCGCATTGCATACTTAACCGCCTGAATTTTTCGCCTGAGCTTCTTCCTCCAGATCTGCCATTTTCGCTTTTCCCTTAGAGCTTACCTCTTCAGGATCAGCCATCTTCTCTTGAAGATCTTCTTTCACGTTTCCTTTGGGTTTGACAATGTCTTCTCCCTTAGGACCCGTCACTCCCTTCTTTGAATCTTTCTCTGCTTTCCCTTTGGAATTGGTTCTTACTCTTCTGAGAATCATCCTTCGTTTTTCCTTTGAAGTTAGCAGTAGCTTTCTTCTTAGGATCAACCATCTCCTTCTGGAGATCTGTCTCCGCTTTTCTTTTAGAGTTGGTTGTTACCTTCTCCTTAAGATTAGCCACACCCTTCTGGGCATCCGTAGTTTTCAGCTTACTGGGACATTCGAATGATCTATGTCCAGGTCGCTTGCACTGCCGGCACAAAGCTGATTTCGTTCCAGAATTGGAACCAGCATCACTATGCTCACTATCTCTCTTGATAGGGTTAGGACATACCTTCTTGGAGTGTCCCTCCTGTTTGCATCTCCAGCAGATCTTTTTCTTTGCTGCGGGATCCATCTACAAGTTCTCTAGAGAGAGAGTCAGCTAATATGTTTTTGTCTGAAGAGATATACTCGACATCGAATTTATAATAGCTAAACCACTCTTGCAACCTCAATAGTCTAGTCTGCCTAGCCTCCTTGAGGTTCAGACTCATAAACCTTTTTACATAGGTCGAGTCAGAGTGCACTAAGAATTTCTTATGTGCCAAAAAGATGTAAAAGGCTTTTATTCCTTTTTTTAAAGTCAATACTTCCTTTTCATGTATCGGGTACTTGAGTTCATACCCCTTAAAACTACCCGACCAATACTTACAAACGGGTTCTGGTTTTCTTCCTTTAATTTTAAGGACAGCACCCCAAAAATCGTTTGAAGCATCTATTTCCAGAACTAATTCATCCTTATCAGATGGTAAAGAGAGTTGCGGTAAATTTTTCACCTTTCTCTTAATTCAATAGCATGAATGTCCTCATCTTCCCATATCCAAGGATTTACCGAAGAGGTTTTCTTCGAAATCCTACCCAGATCTTGGGAAAGATCTTTCACAAACTTTCTTGCATAGTTAACAAATCCACAAAATCTTTGGACCTGTTTTCTATCCTCAAGTCTGTCAGGAAAATCAACAATTTTCTCGGCAATATGGCTTTGTAATTTTATCTTTCCTTGCTCAATTTTCATGCCTAGAAAATTTACTGACTCCTTAAACCATTCTATCTTCCTTTCTGATAGAATCATGCCCTTCTGTCGGAAGACATCAGTCACCTTATCAAGGTGCCTCATGTGGTCGTCTTCAGTCTGACTGTAGACTAACACATCGTCAATATAGACCGCACAAAATTTTCGGACTTGCTTGAAAGCATTATCCATTTTGCGCTGAAACACGCCTGGAGCATTTTTCAGGCCGAACGACATAACTAGCCATTCAAACATTTCTTGCGGAGCATTGAAGGCAGTTAGAGGAACTGACTCTTCCTCCATCTTGACTTGCCAGTATCCACTTTTCAAGTCAAACTTAGAGAAGAATTTTGGTTGGCTTAAACTAACTCTATCAATTAAATTTCCCGCAGTGGGAATCTTATAGCCATCGTCCTTTGTAGCTTTGTTAAGCTGACGATAATCTATAACCATATGTGCTTTACCTCGCACCTGCTCGGCATGATTTATTACCATAAAGGCAGGACTAGAATGCGGACTATAACTGTCCCTAATCAAACCTTTTCCAAGCAACTCAGGAATTTGTTTGTCAAATTCCTCAACCATTTCAGCCGTGTATGTAATGTTTCTGGCTCTTATAATGGTTCCGGGATCTTTCAATTCGAGTCTAGCCTTTAGGCTATTCCGACTCCACAATTTTAATGGATCTTCACTAAAATTGTCGGCAAGTTTTTCCAAGAACTTATCCCATTTTGTTCTGGTTAACTTTACCGCCCTGCACATTTCTTGTTTTGGAAACAAGTCGTCATACCAGTTGGAACTCCTGGTATTCATCGGAGAAAACAGGGTTTGTTCCCATGAATCGTTCTCATCCTCATCCAACAGTATATCACCACGCTGAGCTCGCACTCTGAAAACCTTGGTGGTCTCCTCTGACCATGGAACAGTTTAATTACTGCCGTAACCATCTGGCCAAAGAGCAGAAAATCTCTATAAACCAAGCTGTAAAATCCTACAAAGCTTTGTTACAAAGCAAGGAGGAACAGAAAGAAAAGGTAAAGAGTGAGTATGCTGAGGAGGAAGCTAAGTTTAAAGCTTTCATTGGCGAGCCAATTGTTCAGAAGGAAGAACATCCTGATGAAGCGGCTGACATGGAGTACGACGAGTATTTCAATTACGAGATACCCGTAACACTTGAAGGTAATCCTCAAACTCAGGAGAACCTTGAGGAAGTAATTCCTGAAGGAGGTTCAGTTAAACCTGGTGAGCAAGCTCACAATGACGAAGGTCATGAAGATCTAGATAGATCTTGATTTTTTGATTTGGACTCTTTTGAAGATGGATCCCTATCTTGGGATGCCACTGTTGTGTGTGGATGACTTATGGGAGGTATTAAAAGGAATTACCAAGCCCAAATTATGTTTTTCGCAGCAAAGGTGATTGAGTACATCAAAGATCTGGAAGCCAAGTTAACTTACAAGGCTGCAGATGGGGAAGAGTTGTCTAAATCGATACGAGATAGACAACAGATTCTTACAACGACTATGCCCATATTACCGCTGGAAGTTAAAGACTATGAGACTTCAAAGGTGGTGGTGGATATGAGAGAATCCTCACTTGAGGAGAACTCTGTACTTCAACCGCATCTACACTGGATATTGGAGAAGTGGTCATCCTTGAGGATTAGTTCAGATATGGTGGGAGTTGCTTTACCTTATTTATATGCGGGTTTTGTTGATATTCTGGAGATCGATAGATCAGAACCAGAGCAGCTAACCCCGCTACCTCATTTGGTAAAGTTCATACTCGGGTCCCTAGGTTATGGTTCAAAATATGCCACGGCACTGATTACTAGCACTATGATGGAGGAAGAAGAACATGAGCAATATGGGAAAGTAATCCTTCCTAATATGCAAGTATGGGATATCCATCCTAGTGAAAGTAGGCATCTGATAGAACCTCAAAAACAGGACATCGATCAGAGGGGTTTATGGTGCAAGTATTATAAAGATAAGACTGTAAGAAAGGCCATAAATGTGGAGTTTCTTAAGGATGTGCTGGAGCACGTATTTGCTCGCAAGGAGCTATATTATGTGCTTAGTGACGGGATGACGATTGTCACGATCTTTCGCTCTTATCTTAGCTATGCAGATGAGCAGGCAGGAGAAAGAGGATGGGAGAGGGTTCTGGATCTTCTAGATAGTTTCTGGAGGAAGGAGAACTCTAAACTGTCTCCGGACGGACACCTTCGAAGTCTGGAGTAAGATCGCTGACTACACCGATAAAACCTTAGCACAGCGATTCAAGCAAGATGAAGAGAAAGCCCAACAAAATGCTGATCAGGGACTCTTGGAAGGAACTGGCGAGTCTTCGCACGCCAGAGAAGAAGGAATCTCCTTAGATGAAGCAGTAATGCAGAAAGGAGATAACAATTATATAAAGATAGACTAGGCAATTCTGTAGTCTAGGTAGCTTTGGTAAGCTTTAGTAAAAGTAGATTCTTTTTACTTTTGAGCTGACAAACAGTGCATAGGCACCAGCTTGTCTGTGTATATATTTCACAATCCTCTACCATTTTAGGGGGGGACAATCTGAATAGAGAAATTTTCTCTCACATCTCTCTGAGTAAGATTTCTTTGATTGTCCTCCAACAACAATACCTTAAGGAACCCAGGAGAGTTAGAATTAATCAGAGTTGATTAAAACTAACTTAAGGTTAGATATGCGTATCGAAACCTTGAAGGAAAAGTTTTTATAACTAGACCTTGTGTCCGGATGAGGAGTGTCTATATAAGACCCTAGTGGTAAGGGCATTTGGAAGACACAGAAGAGCCTCTCTCTTGAGTTCTAAGAAGTTGCGGAAGCTTGGTGAACCCTCCAGGCTATGCAGAAGATTAAGGTATGATAAGCATCTTGAATTAAGTTGTTTATGTTTGGAGAGAGAGACTTTAATCAAGAGAATAAAGTGGTGCATTGCACGGGTCATTCTTATGACTGATTGTCCAAATCCAGAACTATTACATTTAGATCACGGTGTGGGCAATGATTCTACTACTGGTCTTCTCAACACCATAGTAGATCGTCTTGAAAATCTATTAGCACAGATATCACAAATATCTAAGCAGATAGAGAGTTATTCTAAGAAATTAGAAGAACTGACTTTGGTGCAGAGTGAATTCGAGGAATATTTCTTTGAAGGTAAGTCCAATCTCGGATTTACGGCAAGTTCTAAATACTCCAACGAGTATTTGAGGTTGGTGGAACGCCGACGGCAAAGACAATTAGGAAATTCTTCTTAAGATCGATTCCTGTCAATACTGAGGAATATCTAGCATGCTGATATCTAACTCTTCAGGGAGTTAATTTGCATCGCTTATCATCAGTATAATTATTGGTATCAGAGCCCGCTTAAGAATTATTTTCTTTATAGTCTTGAAGGACTAAATTAGAATACTTCTAATTTTGGAAGTCTGAAGTTTTGGGAAAACAAAACTGATAAAATAGGAGATTTGGGAGAAAGGCAGTATTTCGGGAATATATTTCCAAACAACGGTAAAGGCCTAAAATTTTTCGCGGACCACTGTAAGTTGGAACAAAGCTCAATGTTTTACCCAAAAGACACTATCATATCTATCATCATTTAAATATATATATATATATATATGTGCAGTATCTGTCCTCCAAGGAGATGACAGATTATTTGACCAAACGTGCTGAAGGTCTGATTAACAAGGTAAAAAAAAAAAAAGACTTCGCTTGAAATAATAGCATAAGAGAATTCACAGATCGGAAAACAACAGAAAACCCAATCTTCATCTTGTTGACATCTTTGAAGAATAGACCACGTTTTATTGATTAGAACCTTGGAAAATGGGTCATGCTGTGGCGAGTTCATCAATAAATTCATACGCAGAATAGGCAAAGCCTTTGGCGGATTTGACCGCCAAGGTTAACTGCTCCATACAACTGGAGAAGTGTAACGGTATATCTTTGAACGGGATTTAGGCAGCAGTTTCGATATACCTCGGTGAACTCAGAAACCATCACGATGACAACACATAATCACCGCTGTGGATGAATATTGTGATAATACATAGGCTCGTCACTCTCCAATCTTAGACAATAGTTATTACATTCATAGCTCCAGAATGTTCTTCCATTATTGGAATGACTATCCTTTCCTGAGATTTGTCGGAAACCCAAGATACTGTGCAGTGTGAAATCACAGCAAACAGACTCCAAACAAACAATGCCTGCAACACAACCATCCTCAATTCCTATACTTCCTTCCTACATGTTCAGCATGCGAAAACAGAGAGGAAATGGCTATATTATTCTAGCGGATCCACCGACAGCCTTCTCCATCCGATCATACCATTCACCAATTCGAGTATTCTCGACCATGTCTTTGCCAGACTGGAGATGCCGGATGGGCCTTAATACACCGAAGACGGCAAGATCAGCTAAATTCGGTTTGATGCCACCTGTTAGAAGCATCAGGTAGTTGAGAAAATCAGTGAAGGTTCGTTCGTGTTTGCCTACTTATATGCAATGGACAAACTTACCAAAATATGGACGGCCTTTCAATGCATCTACCCATGTTTCTGCAGCTCCGTATAATGCAGCACGTTCATCATCGATATTGTGCTTCTTTTTCAATTTTTTGGCGACCATGTACATGGCTGCTGCTCCAGTATACTTCGCAAATAACCTCTCCATGAAGGTGAAATTTCCTGTGTTGAGGAACATAAACCAAAATCAACTTAAGACCACTGGTCGCGAACCTTTTCTTTTGCAATTCTGAACCAACTACTAAGGCACAGATCTTTCTTACCATGTGTAGTGATGTAGTCGAAGGACTCCAAGGCCTCTGAGGGGTTCCTATAAATATTTGGCGATAGAACATGAACCAAATGATTGTCAACCCACCTGCATTTACAACGAAACCAGTATCAGGAATCCCGTCTTGAACAAACACTAGCATCATGGCTCTAGCAACCAAATCCGACAGAAAGAATGAGAGGGAACAAACCCTACCCACGCCACTTCTTTTCCTCCACATCATCCGCAAACTCATCCGGATGAAAATTCTGAAACAATTCATCTATGATCGCTGTTCAACAACGAAGAAAAGAAAAGACAAAATACAAGCATGAGTTATAGTTAAAATGCTCAAATTCCTAAACCCTAAAGGCATAGTATGCCAGAAGTTACATTAATATCTACCAGAAGAATCATTCATTTGCTTTCCTCCCTCAACGGTCACAATAGGAACCTTCCTGTAATCGGACCATTTGATCTCCTTCTTGCTAATGGGGTTAACTTCCACCACCTTGTAAGGGATCTTATAGTAATCCAAGAACGCTACACACAACCAATCAGGCATCCAATGATCAGAAATCAACCAAAAATGAAACTCGCCCGGCACCAACCAAGTCAAAGCCAAGTCTAAGATACCTTTAACCTTGTTGCAGAAAGGACATGCCTCGTATTGGTAAAGCACGACGTCCTTTGGGAACGGCCTCTCGCCCTTGACGCTGAGATCCGGCGCGACCGCGGACGCTACCGCCGTGTACCACCTGGAGGAGCCGAGGCCGCCGCATGGTCCACCGCGTTGGTTGAGGGTTCCCGCAGGCGGCGGGGAAGTGGTAAGGGAGTGGCAGTCCGCGCCGTTGAGGAGCGCGGGGAGGAGGCGGCGCCGGGCGGCGGCGTTGGTCAGCTGGTATAGCGGCTTGAGCTGCCTCATTCTGTGACGGCGGCGAGCGGGTTTCCGAGCCGAGGCGGCGGCGGAAGTCTGGACTTATCAACTGGGGATTGGAGAACTGCAGATCACCGTCCACGCCACCGTTAGTAGAGGGGCAAATTGGTAATTTCGGACACATCCTTCCCTATAAATACCACTAAGCCCCTCTTTCGTTTTCAACAGGTCGAAGAAGCCCTAGGGTCCCTGTCGCCATCCCTGCGGCTCCCTGGGATTTGGTGAAAACCAGACGTTAGTTCCTCCTGCTAGTCTGAATCGTGTTCGAAGTGAGGATGTCTCGGTGCTTTCCTTTCAATGGCGGTGCAATAAAGAAACGGGGGGAGCTTTGGGATACGCAGAGCGTACCGATCGAGGTTGGTTTGAGAAAATCTCGGGTTACGATTCCAGAAGTAATGTGAATGACTTTAATGGGTCGATTGCTCCGCAGAAGAGCCTGGTTGTGAATTGGTTTGGGTAAAAAACTTTCGAGGGAATGAATGTGCCCCCTGATGGTAGGTATTGTATGTGAAACTGTACGTGCTCGCAGATATGGGGTTTTTGCGTTTTTAATTTCTTTGCGTTTGAATGCTGATTGTGATTACGGTGTTCCTGTTCTCAGGAACGAAAATTTTTATCCATTTTTTCGAAACAGCGTGCAGTTATTTTCGTTTTTAATAAACGAAGAGAAATTTGTGATCGCTTTTCCATTTTTAGTAATTTTGCTTTTCTAGAAGAAATTTTTTATGTGCTGAATTTGGTGTAGACTAGAAATTTCAAACGATGATAAATCTCTTGGGGTTGATGTATAATAGTTATGTCCAGGCCATTTTATTGATCTTGTGCGAATGCCATAGACCATGATTGTTTATCCTTGTCTCTATTGAAGTGATTGAAGTGGAGATGTTTGATTGGCTAGTTGTGTGAGATTTTGAGTTTATTTCTTTTTTTTTTTTGTGACGACTGTTTCAGAAATGTAAGTAATGTTGTATTCTATCTTCTTAGATATTTATGTGATTACGTACACGATCATGGTGGCATGGGATTTGATCCCTCAGTATAGTCGGTCTATCTTCTTGAATGCTCTGCCACCATGATCTGAATGTTTTCCTCTGGTGCTCTAAAGCTCCAGAAGGAGATGTTGAGGAACCATGGCACAGAAAATCGAAAACACACCAAGAGGGGGGAGAGCAAATATTCTTCTCATAAATGCAGGGATGCCAACCATGGGAGAACCATAAGATTGGTGTCTAAGGGTTCTCAAGCTAGGGATTTTGGTAATGGGGATATGCCAGATGGCAAGAAAGAGGATGATTGGATCTCGAAATCGAAGGAGGACTCTTGTAAGAGTGTCTTATCCGAAGAACATGGCCAGCCATTTAGCCCCACAAGCATCTTCTCTCTGTGTGAAGAGAGTAAAGCTGCCTCTCAGCCTTTTGTCAAGAAAAGAGGTAATTTTTCTGCTCGGCATTTTGTTACTCAACCCCAACACGTTCTCATGCATTGTATATACTTGGAACAGGCAGCATTATCAGAATCCGGTTTAAGCGACCTGTTCTTGAAACATCACTGGCCAAGCCGCCTGCGATTCTACTCCCGAGCACTGTCCCGGATTCCCGTGTAAGGGAGGACCATCGCGAGGTTGCTTCTACCTCTGGTCGGGGTAGTTTAGCACCTGTGGCCATAGCCCCATGTTCAGAAGGCCTGTTCCCTGAACCCGGATCTCAATACGACTCGCTTCTGGACCAGTGGGTTCCTGCACCCCTTAACGTCGAGGGCGATGCATCAGACGATCTGGACTGGATTCTTGGTCCAGATCGAGCTGGGGAGAGATGTCCGAAAAGACTGAAACCTGCAGACGAAAGCCGGCTTCCGCACAATTCTTGCTCATCATTCTCGTGGCCTCCCAGGGAGAATTACCTGCAGGATGCTGAGATTTATGCTCTGCCTTATATCAACCTTTTATGATTTTGGAGACGTCCGAGAATATGTGAATAGCAGGCGGCTGTTTGTAAATCAGTTGAGCTGAAGGGATATTTTTACCAGTAGTTTAGGCTGAAACTGGCGAGCTTTCAGTCCTGTTTCAACCAGATTTATTATACATTTTTCTTAAAACAAAAAAGAAAATTAAATAGAAATGTGAGGATCGATTTGTCGAATTAATGTATGGATAGTGTCTCTAATTTAGGACAGCTGGGCCAATGCCGAGTTGTACGATTTCGTGAATCGGGTCTTAGCCCACCTCGCAGCAACGGTCTACAGAAGTTTCCAGCTTTGTTCCGTTATTTTATTTTCTCCGCTGGCGATTTCGGCGATCCCTCTTCTTCTCCGACCGACTGAGTTCGAACCCGGCGTCGAATTCGCCCGTTCGGCGAGCTGTCACGATCCCTAGAGAATGGTGATCGCCGTCACAGACGACGAGGACCGGTGGCTCGCCGAAGGCATCGCCGGCATCCAACAGCACGCTTTCTACCTTCACCGCGCCCTGGTAAAGCCAACCCCCCGGTTATGGAGCCAAAATCGAGGCTTCTGGTTTATCAAATCCGTCTTTTTTTTTCGTTGTCAGGATGCGAACAATCTAAGAGAAGTCCTCAAGTTTTCGGCTCAGATGCTCTCCGAGCTTCGGACCTCCAAGCTCTCTCCTCACAGATACTACGAGCTTTGTGAGTTTTCTGGTTGATTGTGATAAGTGCGCTTGATTTTGCGACCGTGGATAGGATCTCGTGTGATTTCTGATTACGTGCTAGATATGCGAGCTTTTGATGAGCTGAAGAGGTTGGAGATGTTCTTCCAGGACGAGAAGAGGCATGGTGTTTCCGTCGTTGATCTGTATGAGCTTGTCCAGCACGCCGGCAACATATTGCCCCGACTGTAGGTGGCTCTATATTCTTTTATTGCTGTCCTGTCGAGAATAATTTCCTAATTACGTGGTCAGTTATCCCAACGAATTTGGTTGTCTGAATTGCTTTATTCCGTCTCTGACAGTTATCTGAGTAAATAGTTTTAGTTAGATAGATCTATTCAGTTTAGCTACGGTGGCACACACTGTTGTTGTTTTATTTCCCATGTGCCTTTTGTATCCTTTTCATGGACCTCTACCAGAGGTTGCATCCACGGAGTAACTCATGTAGCGCACAGACGTGTCTGAACATCATGTATGGTCATTGTTTTGTGACCTTTCTCGACGTAATAAAATTTCTGCCTTTGTGTTGAACTTGCAGATACCTCTTGTGCACTGTTGGGTCAGTATACATTAAATCTAAGGAAGCACCTGCCAAGGATATCCTTAAAGATCTTGTGGAGATGTGTCGAGCGATTCAAAATCCAATTCGTGGCCTCTTCCTGAGAAGTTACCTCTCACAAATAAGTAGAGACAAATTGCCCGATATTGGTTCCGAGTATGAGGGGTATGTGTGGTTTTGTCCGTAATTTAAAATTCATCAGGCAGTGAAAAGCCAAATGCCGATTCATGCCCTTAGTAGAGATGGTGATTGTTAATGTCTGATCAGAGATCGGTCTTCATGTCTTCTTGTTCCTGAATTACTGTGCTGTATTATGACCAAGTGTTAGTCAGGTTGATGCAATATGAAAAGGATGTGTTTAAGAAATCATCTTGTGCGAAACAGGCTTCGTATTTTCTTGCAGTTCATTTTACCTGCTATGGATGTTCGGAATTTTTCTCACTGCCACTTGTTGACAAGAAATGGCTGCTTCAAACAGTCTTTCTGACATTTCAAACCTTTGGCTGCTCCTTGTCTCGTGATTTTTAGCTTCAAAAGATTGTGCGCAGTTTGTGTTGCGGTAAAATCATTACTTATATAGTCAATGATGTTTGAAGGAGGGAGTCATGCAGAAACCTCCTAAGTCCTAACTAATTGTATCTGCCATTGAGGAACAAGGGGACACCTTTGTTAAAAATAAGGGCTTCATTTGGAGTTACAATAACTTCATTGCCTGTTGGAGAAATTGCATTCTCATATGAAATTTATGACAAGCATTTGAATGGTATAGAAGTGAAAATGGAATCCTGACTTACTTTTCTTAGATTCAACCTGCAGCAATGGAGATACTCTCATGGATGCTGTTGAATTTGTGCTTCAAAATTTCACGGAGATGAATAAGCTTTGGGTTCGGTTGCACTATCAGGTCAGTTCTGCATCCTGATATCTAGCCACAGTGTCTTCATTTGCATCCAAGGAGTCCCTTTTATATTTTGTTGGCTGTCAACTTTCAGGGTCCTGGTCGAGTAAGAGATAAGCGGGAAAAGGAAAGGAGTGAACTTCGTGATCTTGTAATGCATCCTAATGCATTATTACTTGAAGCAGGCATTTCTGGTTTACCTACTCTGGAAAATTCACTTACAGTTCTTCTGTTTAGGTTGGGAAAAACCTTCATGCTCTCAGTCAGATAGAGGGTGTAGATCTCCATATCTATGAGGAAATTGTCCTCCCTCGAGTCTTGGAGCAGGTGCTTACGATGCAGCCTTTTCTCTCAGTTCAGGAAATGAGAAAACTGAAATTGGTTTCTTTTGAAAGATTTCATTTCATCAAATTTCTCATTCTTAGCTTTACAGCTAATGGTTTGGACAGGTTGTAAATTGTAATGACAGCCTGGCCCAATACTACCTTATGGAATGCATGATTCAGGTCTTCCCAGATGACTATCATTTACAGACCCTTGAGGCATTACTAGGTGCATGCTCTCAGCTTCAGGTGTGATTATTCTGGAAAATCTAAAATAGTGTTATTTTATTTATTCCACGTCTCCAAGAATTTTCATTTCGTCAATCATCTTCCGATCATCATGAAGTATGGCTTACTACATGCTTGTCAGAACTTTAGGCGCTGGAATAGCTTGCTGGTTTTCTTTGAGTGGTCATGCTTTTAGGCCTTCTAAATCATCACCAACTGTATGTATGTTTACAGTTTCTTGTCAAGTATACTTATATACTAGGTATAAGTGCAAGTTCCTGGTGGCACTCAAATCAGAATTCTATTTGAAAGAAAAAACTCTAGATACTTTCGTGTCTGCATTAGAAACCTTTCTTAAGTGCTCTTCATAGCTAGAAGAATAAATAAATCAAGGAATTATAATTGATGTATATCATCTATCTGACTCACAACTTACAGCCAGCGGTCGATGTCAAGCTATTGCTGTCTCAACTGATGGACCGTTTGTCAAAGCATGCTGCTTCAACTCCTGAAGTAAGTGATTTTTGTAGGGCCTGTGAATATTATCCTCTTACATGTTTCCTTATTCTCTTATTATTTTGCCCTTCAGATATTACCTGAGTTTCTGAAAGCTGAAGCATTTGCAAAGTTAAGCAGTGCAATCCAGAAGGTGTGTGGCAGTTTTTATTAGAAATCCGGACAATATTTCCAATATGTATCTCTTATCCATCTCTCGTGAAGGATCTTGAATCATGCAATAAATATTGCACTTACGTTTTATTAATGGAATAATTATGAGAACAGATGTTTCCTACATATTTTTCTGATCCACCTCTTCCAATGGCAGGTTATAGAGGATCAGGTTGATATGCCCATTGGTGGAGCCATTACCCTATTTGTCTCCCTTCTCACATTTACGCTTCATGTCCATTGCGATCGTCTCGATTATGTAGATCAAGTGCTGGTATATTACCTTCTCCTATATGTCGGCCTTAATTTCTCCTACATGAATGCTCTATTCGATTTAGTCTAGTATCACATATAGATGCTTGATGCACAAGGTTGTATGAATTGACCCCTTAAATTATGGGTTTACATGTGGTTTGCAGGGAGCTTGTGTCCGGAAGCTCTCCAGCATGGCCAAAATCGAAGACCCCAGAGCGACAAAGCAAATTGTTGCACTGCTAACTGCTCCATTGGAGAAGTATAGCAATGTCGTCACAGCCTTGACTCTTTCTAATTATCCTTGTATAATGAACCTCCTTGATCATGCGACAAACAAAGTGATGGCAATGGTCATAATTCAAAGCATATTAAAAAATGAAACTTACATATCGGCGGCTTCTGAGGTTTGTATATATAATTATTCTGTTTTTGAAAGGACAAATCTACCAAATGTCAGTAACATTAATCTCCTTTGTAGGTAGAGGTGTTATTTGAGCTGATCAAAGGCCTGATGGTAGATATTGATGACGATGATGTGGATGAGGTATAATAGAGTGTTTACTTTCCTGATCTTATCATTGTGGAACATATCAAATGGTTCATGGGTATTAAACAACCTGATTAACTCATTCTAGGAACTAATGTTAAATAAATTCATCTTTTACTGCTGTTTAGTTGATAAGGGGAGAAAACAAAAGAATGAAGAGATTTGGATGTTTGAAACTTTGGGATGAAAAGTTGGGTTTGAGAAATACATTTTTCATTGGAAAACATTTTATATTAAAATCTAAAAGCATCAGTTTCTTATTTGACTATTGCAGCCTGACGAAGAAGACTTTAAGGAAGAGCAAAATTCTGTGGCCCGAGTGATCAACATGTTTCATAATGATAAACCAGAGGAAATGCTAAAGGTGCGAGGTGAAAGATGAATTTTTTTGCTGAAGAATGTTCTATTGATAAAATCTAATTGAAAATCCCTGGAGGTAGATTACATTGGGAATGGGATTAGCTTTGTCTTTTAGTACAATTAAACTTCGGAAATCATATTTTATTTTTAACACAAATAAAGCTGTCACCAGGAAGATTAGAATGAAGAACCTCCTCCTATCAGGCCACATTCTCACTCAGTTGTGTCTCCCTTGTGCTAGAGTGAATTATTTGGTTTCCTGTAATTACATGTCCATGCAGATGTAGTATACCTACGAAGCTACTGCACTGTAGATTTCATAGTTTATAATTTCTTCATCCAGATCATAAATGTGGCAAGGAAGCATATCTTGGTTGGAGGTCCACAACGCCTCCCCATCACAGTCCCTCCCCTCGTTTTTTCCGCACTTAGAGTAAGCCCCCCCCCCCCCCCAAAAAAAAAAAAATACAACCTGTTTTTCTCCTAGAGATGAAGAAACATTATGAGTTGCAATATGCAGTTAGTTAGGAGATTGCGACATCTGCAAGGGGAATCGGCAGCCGAAGAGATGCTTGTAACACCAGAAAATGTTTTTCAGCTCTTAACTCAGGTAATTTATTGATTTTGGTTCTTTGATTTTTTGTGGGAAACACCCACACGTTCAGTCTGGATGAATAATGAGAAATTGGCTATCCCAATCAGTGTTCTTATCACTGTTGCTTAGCCCATCTGCAGTTTGTTAATTCATTCTAATCATACCCAAGCATTTTTACTTCTCAACCTCTTATATGATTATGTTTTTTTGTATGCGCACATTATCTCTTATTTTATTCTATTAGACCGTGGAGACCCTTTCTTCTATATCCCCAGAGCTTGCAATCAGATTGTACGTGGAGTGTGCAGAGGTACTAAAAGCTTTCCCTTTTCTTGATCGGCGTGTTTTTAAATATGAATTGGAAGTTGGAAACATTTTGTAAGACTCCATTCTACATGGTCAATTACAAGGTATTCAGTGCTTTTTGGTTGATTGTGGGGAAGTAGTGGAAATTCCCCCACAGTAAGGCTTTGGAAATGACATTGGGAATTAATCTTACCGAACAGTAGTTCTGTGGGCAAGATAGATATTCCATGCCTGCTGGCTCTCCAGAGTGCTGCTACTTATCTCATCTTTCCCAAGGCACATTTAAAATGGTCCATAATATATAACTTAACCAAGGCCTTTGCTTCTCCATCTGCCATCTGTGTGACAATGACGGTCCTTATGATCCGAGATTCTCACTCTATAGCTTGCTTTATTGATTCCATTGAACGACAGGCTGCAAAAGACTACAATCTTGAGTACATAGCTTATGAGTTCTTCGCTCAGGCTTTTCTAGTATATGAAGAAGAAGTAGCGGTAATCCTTCGTTTCATTTTTCTGTATCAATAAGGTGGCCTTAATTCTAAAGCAATGCCATTAAGTGTAAATTTATCGACAATCGTCTTGCATATATGAAGGACTCGAAAGCCCAGGTGACTGCCATTCATGTGATAATTGGAAGTCTCCAGAGCATGACCATTCTTGGCGATGAGAACAGGGACACTCTGACGCACAAAGCTACTGGGGTAAGGAAAATCGTGCGAACCCCATTGTTTTCTTTTTGCCAATTCTTCTGGATGTAACTTTTATTGTTCTCGGCGTCTCATCAGTACTCTGCAAAGCTCTTGAAAAAGCCGGATCAGTGCAGAGCTATTTATGCGTGTTCACACCTTTTCTGGACAGACAGTGAGGAAGGCATCAAAGATGGGGAGAGGTGCTTCCCTCATACTTATCATCAATGCCCATTTGGTTATCTTGAGATTCATTGATACACATCACTCCTTTGTCGAGTGAAGAAACTTTTCTGTTCTCGTCCACAGGGTTCTGTTATGTCTGAAGCGTGCCTTGAGAATAGCCAATGCAGCCCAGCAGATAACCAATGTTGCCCGAGGAAAGGGTGGGCCGGTGACGCTCTTCGTCGAAATACTGAACAAGTAAAGTTAATTCTGACCTTCTTGAGTGTCATGATGTCCCGGCCGTGCAATAACCTTTTAAGGTTGACAGACGTTTGCTACTATTACCGAAGGTACCTTTACTTTTACGAGAGGGACAACCCACACGTCACCAGTGCGATGATTCAGAGCTTGTTAGATCTCATAAAGGCCGAGAAGGAAAGTGATTCTGCTGTGGTGGATCGCGCTTCGGCCGCTTTCTACTCTGGCACCATCCGGTACATTCTCTCCCAGAAACAAAAAGGCGGCATGATTGGCGAGAAGTACGGTCCGATCAACACGTAGGACAGACATGAGATGGGAACACGAGAAGTTTGGCTAGTCAGCACACAGCGACAGCTTAAAGTTATTTTTGGGCGGTTCTCACGGAAAGTCTAGATGTGTAGATCCGCCAAGTTTATTTGCTTTCACTTTGCTTTTTACTCATGTATAGCATTATTACCTTCGTCTATTTAATGTCCCGTGTCCGTTGACGCGAGTTGAAGCAGCTGCTAGCCTTGACACTGTACTTAGGATGTCATTTTTGGGACTGACTCCAGTAGGAAGCCCGTCTAGTTGGTTCCCCTTTCCGGAGGCCTGGCCCAAAACAGGCCCAATCTATTCCAAGCCCAATGAGGCCCAATAGGAAAAAGCTTGGGCGGGTGTACAGACCCGATCTTGTCAACCAAGGAAGAGAAGTTGCCACCAAATACACGCAAAGACAGGAAGGCCAGACAGACTTCACCCCCAGAATAAAAAAAAGATCGTGGGTGAGTGTGTGGCATAGAGTCGACAGACTTAACATAAGATCTTCTTGTAGTTGTACTTAGTTTCTATAAACCGCTTCTTAGCCCATATAGAGGGCGCCTATTGCCGTCACGACCCCCCCCTGGCACGAAACAAAGCGGCATTACCAGTACACCACGGCGTCATCAGGGAAACAAAGAACTTTAGGGGATGCGTTGGATCTGGCGGAGAGTGTCCTTGACGGGAATTCCTGATGCGGAGGCTGCTGCCTCTGCATTGCAGCCGAGCTTTGGCCGTAGTGCGAAACTCGGCAAGGGCAAACTGCTGGGAGGCGGCGCCAGGATGAATATGGATGGAACCGAAAGCTCACTGCCTGCTGCCTGATTTCCTGGATTGAGGTTACCCTTAAAACCGTCCCTCGGAAGCTCGGAAGGGTCCTGCCTCGGTGTTGCGGTTGGTTTTTGGGTGTTCTTTTGGTCTTTCTTGGGGTGGGGCTTTGGCTTGGGAGACGATTTCTTTGGAGTGAGCGGAGAGGACGCCAACAAGGAGGAGGAGGATGAGGATGATGATGAGGGCGAGGGAGACTTGCTGGGTTTCCTGGTGGTCTTGCTGTTAGCAGGAGGAGGATATGATATAGCCTTGATGTTGCTGCTGTAGGACCTGGACAAAGGAAGTAGCGGGAGAGGAAGCAAAGGTGGCGGCTGCTGTGTGTGATAAGCAAGGTCCCCGACGTTCGAGTAATTAGGAATAGAATAAGGATCAGTCCAGGCCGGACCAGCACCGCCTCCTCCTCCTCCTCCTAGGACTGCTCCTCTCATCAGCCGGAGATCAAAGCTGCGGTGGTGGCTGTTGCCATGTCCGGGGATTCTCGTGGGGGTTTTCAAGCACCTCCCCTCGCGATCCAAACTTTGGTAAGCAAAGATTGCCTCCATGGTTTTAAAATGATTCCCTCAATCGTCCCCCCGGCGGACAAAAAACAAACAAAAGAAAGAAAAGCACAAAAAAGGATGAAGCAGATGAACTAACAGACTACTACAACTACTAGAAGTAGTAAAAAAAGGACCCAAACCCCTTTGATTTTTTTTTTTTTTAAAAGAAGACGGGGGTGTTTTCTGGAGGGCTTCTTCGTTCCTCCAACTCCATCATATATGGTTTTATAGCAGCTGCAAGTATCTCCCGATAAAATATTAAACAGTGATTCCATTTTCTTAAAATTTTGATTTCCCAATGTGTTGTTTCCTTATTATTATTATTATTATTATTTTATACTTCATACCAACCACCAATGAGACGAACGAGCGAGAATAAAATAAATTCCTCCCTAATTTTCTTTCTTCCTAACCGTAGGGCGGCAACCGCCAGCTGCATGTCAACCGTAGGATCACCCCCCAGTCGCTCGAGATCGACCGTCCGTTGTGATTCCACCAATCCAGATCATAACGTGTCGTCGGGTTCCGTTGCTTCCACCGGGGTTGCATTGGAAGGTTCTGGATGGGTCCAAAGGTAATTAATTTACCAGGCATTAAAAAAATATCAGGCAGGCAGGGCTCACCTCACCGTCATGTTTTGTTTGACTTATCTTCCTTGGACAAAGGTAGGAGTAGGAGGCTTCATTTCTCACAAACATTTGTTCCATATCTCACACTCAATTGTTTATTATTCATTGCCCGCACCACCACCACCACAAATGGTGTGTAGTAAGAGTCTGATGGTCGGAGGTTTTCCCTGTTGCCTCCTACAGAGGCAAACCACCCCATCGCCACATGCTGTAAGTTAAGAAGGAGGACGTCGTTTTCGTGGTCTTCAGCCAAAAATTTCTTCATCCTATTATTAAACTAACCAACCCTCAGGCCTCGTCGATAACATTAATAAAATGCCCGTTCGGTTTGATATTTCTAGCCAAACATAAGACGAGAAACGACTTCGATTGGATGAGATTGAACCCCCCCCCCCCCCAAAAAAAAAAAAAAAAGTCGGGTGGGCGGGGGATGACGGGAGAGACAACGGACAATAAACATTTTGGACCAATCATGGGAGGTTGTCCGAGAGCGCCGACCATTTCCCTTACATTATTTACTACTACTGCTGCTACTACTTTGTGAGGGTCAAACATTGCTCCCTCGTTCCATTTTTTTTTAAATCTATTTACCAAAAACCCCACTACTTCTCCTGTTTTGCCCACGGCGAGGATGATGAAGGGAATAGGCGTACAAGTTCGTCCACCGAAACAAGGCATTCGATTGCAGGAGCAGGAGCGCGCCGCTCTTTCCGACGTCGTCGTAGGTTAAAAAGCCCCCCACCACGTAAACATAAAAAGAAGCAAAGCCCACATGCAATGCAAACATCTTATCGACAGATCACTAATAAAAGATAACCTAACTAACAGGATGATGATATGTGGTAGGGGGAAAGGCATCTCGAGATTCCTCGGCGGAGGGACATCGTCGTCGTCGTCGTCATCATTAACAATGGTCGGCGAGGTCCAACCAATCGGTATCCTCTCCCCCCTTTCTAAAAACATATTTCCTCTGACCTCCCATCATACATTACATATATGCATAGATAACTCATGCCATCCCCTCATTGCCTTGCCTTCTTTCTTCTCCTTTTCATGTCAGCCATTCATTTCGCCCCTGGATTCCTTTCCTCCCACCACCCAAACGTATTATTGTCAACCTCCCTTCTTCAATACATTGTCTGGGCTCTCGGGCTCACATCAGCCCGCTCATGATCAAGTCCCAATAATTAAGCCCACCGAACGACGAGTCTGTCCAGCCCAATGTAAGAGGCCCAATCGATACATATAAAGGGCCCGAATATATAGGCCCAGTATTTGAGCCCGGTACGGATATTTTGAAACTGAGGTTTGCACGGGAGAACGGCGGCTAAGCTGAATATTTTGAGTGAGGAGGGAAAGAAAAATGAATGAAACGAGCGAAAGCCACGTCTCTATCGAGTTTTTAATGAAAATACGGTCCGAATTTCGTAAAATACGGTTTTACAAAGAGAGTTCGATTTCAAAACGCGTCTTCCATCAAAATAAGAAAACCCGCCCTTATGTGGCCTTCGAGGATGCGCATGAGGGTGCATTTTGAGAACCTGCCTTCAGACAGGGGCGGGTTCTCAAAAAATGCGTCCTCCAGGGGCAAGTAAACCCGCCCCTCCGACACTTAAAGAAATTTTCGCCAAGTGTGGGTGGGGTTCTGGCGTCTAAAGGGGGGCGGGTCTTTCTTACATTACCAAAGGACAGGTTTTCAAAATCCGCGCTTTACCTGACTAAGTCGGGTGCTATCCACCCGAACTCACTTCGTGCGAATCCTAACCCCTCTTTCTCGACCCCTCGACACCCGACTGCCTGCCACTCGACCTTCCCGACCCTCGGCGGCCGACATTCCTCCTCCTTCGACGCACTCCTCAAACGACCGACTTCCCTCCTCCTCCGATTTCCCTCCTCTTCCCACGCCCTCACAAGCCCTCCAACGCCCCCTCACGTCCTGGCCCCCTCCGACGCCCGACCCTCCACCCGCTCGCCTCCTCGTCACGACCCTTTGTCTTAAAGGTAATTAGTTTACTATTAGGTGATTTTGTTGTTGATTTAGGTAAATTTAGGGTTTAGGTCAAATTAGGGTTTTTGATTGAAATTAGGTAAAATTAGTGTATTTGATTGGAAATATGTTAATTTAGTGTTTTTGGTTGAATTTAGGTTAAATTATGAATTTTAGTTGAAATTAGGTCAACTTAGGATTATGTTGTCAAAATTTGGATTTAATTGAAATTATGTCAATTTAGGATTTAGTTGATTTGAAAGTTGAAATTATTTCAAAGTTGTGATATTAGGTTTTATTTTGTAATTTTTTTTTATAATTAAGGTATTTATGTATAATTTGGTACATAACTAATGGTTTATGTTTATATTTTTGTAGGTTTTTGAAATTTCGAAGAATCTATTCACTAACTCGTAAGTATTATCTTACGTTCCAATATCGCATGTTCATTTGCTGTTGTATAAAAATGGGATGGTTATCAATGGTAGTGAAGGAGTAGGTTATAATAGGAGTCCAGTGAAACGTATAAAAGTGTCATTCGATGTCGATTATGTGTAATTTGAAAGAGTCGTTGCTAATTCAATGAGATTAAACAAAGGCAGTAGGTTGGAAATATGTCATAGATATAACGTTTCTTCGTAAGGTCCTTCTGGCATTAACTTTGTGCTAGTACCTATTGGTGATGATGAGGACGTAAGATTGTTGTGCAAGTTTGCTATGTCAAATGGTGATCACATTCAAGAAGTGTATGTGATATCAGTTTATGATAATTCTGAAAATAAAAGGAGGCCTGTAAATTCAAGAAGTAAGTGTGGTAGTACCATGCAGGTCGTAGGAGTTAATGTGGACGAAGGGAGTTAAATGTCGTGCAAGAAAGAATTTCAAATTTCGAAGTTAGTAAAAATATTCGTCAATTGGAACCGGTGAATGAATGGTGTAGCGGTTATGGTGGTAATGTGGGGAATGAGGAAGATGGCGATAATGAGGAGGATGGTGGTAATGAGGAAGATGATTATGAAGAGAGTGACCCGTTTGAAGATTTAGAACGTGATTTGGGCGATGAAAGAGTTCTAAATGAAAGTATATATCGGCGATATGAAAATCATATCGTTGATTCAATAGTGAATTCTAATAATGACGTCAATACTGATGACGAAATGTTCAATGGTGTTGATTTGGGGAACGACGAAAATGTTATGAATGTAGGGGATAATGAGGCTGGTCCTTCTAGGAAACGGTTAGAGAAACCTCTACCGTTCTATCTAGACAGTGGGGATACTGGGAAGGTGAAGTTCGAGGAGGAAGAGGATGTGATGATGACGGACGATCCGGTCTCTGTGGTTGAATTTCATAAAGGTATGCGGTTCAAACATAAGAACCATCTCATTCATACGGTGAACACCTTCCATATCAAGAACCATTATAATTACGAAATTGTCGAGTCGGATAAGAGGTTGTGGTCTGTGTTTTGTTCTGAGTTTGGAGGTAGTTGCAAGTGGAGAGGTGGTCTGTGGCCGTTGAGCTATCATTGGGCCGTTGCGAAGGATGTGCACACAGTGACTACCCATGTCCTTTCTTCCTATCGAAAGGCCTTCGATAGGCAAAGCATAGATCAGGTAAACTTTACGATTCAATAAAGTAATTTCATTTCATTATATCGTATCTTCCTCACACATTCATATTGAAATATGCAGGTTATTTGGCAACCTTACCCGGAAGAGTTGATAGCCGCTTCCATAGCATTGCCGATCTGGACAGGCCTTTTGACGTGCCCGAGTCCTTCTCATTTGCTTATACATCGTAGAGTGGCATTATCCGGACAGAGTGATCCGGCAGTTTAGCGATCAGCAGCTCGTGCCGGAGCAATGCGACACCAGCAAGGCCCTCCATCGGATGGATTTGTGCGGCAAGATTATGAACAACTGAAGGAGATCCATCGAGAATTTGTGGAGCTGTGGCAGGATAGGTTGAACAAGGTCGTGCTACTACTTTGGGAGTCTCGCATTAAATACTCCAAATGGTATGCGAGGCACAGTAGACAATACATATCGCACACTGGCTCCATGCTTAACACAATGGTAAGTCGTTTACATTTTTCCATTCCATTTTTCAACTATAACCTATATTCATTTCTGTCATGCTTTTTTGTGATATAGATGAGGAATTCAGAAAGATTAAGCTTCGGTCCGACCAGTCCGAATTCGTTTCCCTTGCCGAGGATTCTATGCAGATGATGAGGAAGTACGCACCGGTACGATTGTATGGTCGTACCGGCAGGTTGAGAGATCTACCTGCATACCAGTTCGTGCCACCACATGGTGGACAACATATGGACGAGGATCCCACGAGGAGAATGCGGAGGAAGGGGATGAGGTCGTGCCACCTGCATATGAGGAACCCGAGTTTGACGAGGAGGGCAATGGAGTCGGAGAGGACATGCTCATCTCGCAGGTGACACATCTGGAGGTCGATTACTGTACACCTCACTTCGAAGCTGGTTCCAGTTCGACCCCAGGAGCTCCGGTTAAAGGCACAAGAGAATTCGGGTATGTCCACTACAACTTTCATGTTCGTTTGAGTTAAGGTACCGGAACTCAACTAATATAACATTTTTAGGTACGACCATCACTCATATCAAGGAGAATGACCTTCTCAGATCACCCACCTGTATCCGAATGATTCATCGGAGCAGCCTCGCGTACCAAATCCCGTCATTATGCCTTATGTGGGGAGGAAATCGACGAGGCGTAGGAGACTTTACTGATGTTTGTAAACAAACATGTATGACTTTCATGTATTATATTCTAAGGTTTTATGTATGATAATATTCTACTATTATGTTTTCAAACAGGGATTGTTTCGAAGTTCGATTGTTTGGTAATTGCGTTGTTGAAACAAGGTTTCTAATATAATTTATAAGTGTACATTCATGTCTAAAAGGATGGCGTGTTTTGAAAATCCGCCCCTTGGTCATGTAAGGAAGGGGCTCCCAACACTTGACGAAAATTTTCTCCAAGTGTTGGAGGGGCGGGTTTATGAGGGCGCGTTTTGAAACCACGCCCTCATGCCTGTCCCCGGATGCCGCAAAACCCACCCCTGCTTATTTTGATGGAGGGCGTGTTTTGAAATCGTGCCCTATTTGTAATTTAAGGGACGCATTTACGGTAAAACTGTATTTTACGAAATTCGGACCGTATTTCGTATTTTTTTTTAAACTAACCGTATTTCCGTACAAAATTCTCTCGGTCTTCCTCTCTCTCTTTCTAATACTAATTGATTAACCAAACCCCACCACCACTAAACAAATAATAATTAAGACAACACAGGGAGACAAAAGAAAAAAGATGGGGAGTGTCGGCAAAACAGCAAGTGTTTTTGCATGTGGGGGCTACAGAGCAACTGTTGCCCTTCCTTATCTTGACAAATCAAAGAAACAAAGGAATGGATCATGCAACCGGCACATGTAAAATTCTGGGATGATGGAATGGTTTTTATATTTATAAACATCGAAGGTTCATGGAAATTTCTTACAATGAAGATATCGATCCTTTTTCCGTTTCTTACAATGAAGTTTCTAAACGGAGATTCGGTTTTCGGTTTGTACTTTATAAAAAAAAAAAATTGACAATAGGAGAAGACTTCCCACTTCCGCAACACAAACTTAAAAGCTTGAAAAAGGAGAAAAGCAAGAATCGATCACGCCGCACCAACAAGATCACGAGTTGCTACTTTCTTCTGAAAGCTCCCCACCTCGGTTCTCACCCCATCTGGGGATTTTGGCCCGGTTTCTCTCGTCATGGGTGGGTTGGGTGTGTAGTTGGAGGAGAGTAAGGAAGAGAGGGTGTCTGGTGGTGGTGGGAGTTGAAAGATGGGATTTTTAAGTACGATCCTTGGATTCTGGGGCTTCGGGGTGGGGACTTCGATCGGTGTCGTTGCTGGGTACTACATGTTCATCTACTTTCAGCCTACGGATGTCAAGGTCGGCTAACTCCTCCCCCTCCCCCCCTTGCTATGGTTGCCAGCCATGATCTTGTTCTTGTGATCTGGGGATCTATTTTCCAGGGACACGTTTCGACTTCTCTGCAGAAATCTTTAATCCCGAAGCATCTGGATTAATCTGGGGGCTGTTGCTTGTTCTTTATGGTTGTTGATTTGTGTAGGAACCTGTTGCCCGCCCTTTGGTCGAGCAGGATACAAAATCACTGCAACGCTTGCTGCCTGAGATACCCCTGTGGGTGAAAAACCCGGACTATGATCGGGTATGTAGTTCTCATCTCTTGTCTACTTCCACGGGATGATCGAATTCCTGTCATTGCCCCGGGGAATCTTGTGGCGGATGAGATTGTCTAATAAATTAGCTGGTTTCTGATAGCGTGATTGTTTTGAAGGTTGATTGGCTCAACAAGTTTCTCCTCTTTATGTGGCCTTACTTGGATAAGGTAAAGAAATCCCATCTTTCGGAACAGGTTTTTGATCGTTTCCCGACTTTTTATTCCTCTGTTCTCTAAACTGCCAAGCGTCCGTGCACGTTATATGATTCTCAAGGCAATTTGCAAGACGGTGAAGGAGACTGCCAGGCCTATAATTGCCGAGCAAATACCCAAATATAAGATTGACTCTGTGGAATTCGAGACAATGACCTTGGGCACATTGCCGCCCACTTTCCACGGTTGGGATCTTTTCCGCCCGGTTGATCTGTTTACAAATGCTTCACGTTGGTTACACACTCTGATTGTCTGCTTTTTATTGTGCGAGCCAGGAATGAAAGTTTATCTCACTGATGAGAAGGAGTTAATAATGGAGCCCTCGATCAAATGGGCTGGAAATCCAAACATCATTGTTGTTATCAAAGCATTCGGATTGCGGGCAACTGTCCAGGTACCTGAAAGGATTCTCGTGATTGCTTCTCTCACTAAGCCAAGGGAGAGTTTGCCTCACGCCGATGTGTGACAAAGTCTTAACCGAACAAATGATTACCGTGGCAGTGATCCTGAATAGAGCCAACTTTGTTTTGCAATCGTAGGTGGTCGATTTGCAGGTGTTTGCTTCTCCACGTATTACTCTGAAGCCTCTGGTCCCAACCTTTCCTTGTTTTGCCAGGATTTTTGTGTCTTTAATGGAGAAGGTCGGTCGCACTTGCTGTTTACAAAACTTTCATTTATCGAAAAATCTGATAAAGGCGAGTCCCGGTTTTTCTCTCATCCTGTCTGATCTTGAGGGGTTTTCCATGCATATAGCCACACGTGGATTTCGGTCTTAAGCTGCTGGGAGCAGATGCTATGGCCATTCCAGGCCTTTATAGGCTTGTCCAGGTGATATTTCTAGATAAAGTTGTTATGTTATGTTCTCTTACGCTGAAATCTTGCCATTTTTTCCCTTCCCCTACCTCGCTCGCTGGATTGTTTTCCCGTCATTGGAGAAGACGATTTTCCTCTTTCTTTGGTGGGTTGCTTAGTTTCTCTGCGCCTCCCAGGAACTCATTAAGGATCAAGTTGCGAATATGTACTTATGGCCAAAGTACCTCGAAGTTCCTATCCTGGATCCTTCCAAGTCAGTGTTTCTCTCATCGGTCTTTCTTTATCTTGCGAAATTGATAAATTTGTAGTTAATTAATCTGAAAATGGAAAAACACAGGGCTGTAAAGAAACCTGTGGGCATTCTTACTGTGAAGGTTCTGAGGGCTTCTAACCTCAAGAAAAAGGACCTTCTCGGGAAATCAGACCCTTATGTCAAAATCAGGTTAACCGAGGACAAGTTATCTTCGAAGAAGACGACTGTAAAGCATAGTAATCTGAACCCTGAATGGAATGAGGAGTTTAATTTGGTCGTAAAGGATCCCGAGTCACAAGCACTGGAGGTTATTGTATATGACTGGGAGCAGGTAGTTTTGGTTTTTCATCACCTCGCTAATGGTAGTGTTATAATTCTTCATTCATTATTTCGGTGGTGAAGCCTTTCATCAAACCGCCGTTGGATTTACTTCCTTATTATCTGTGCTGCTTAGGTTGGCAAGCACGACAAAATGGGCATGAACGTGGTTCCTCTCATGGAGCTTGTACCTGAGGAGCCAAAAGTCGTCACTCTCAATCTGTTGAAGAACATGGACCCCAATGACCCTCAAAATGAGAAGCAACGCGGGGATCTGACTGTGGAGTTGACCTACAAGCCCTTCAAGGACGATCAAATGCCGGTCGAGGCCGAGGCCAAGGCCGAGGACTCCAAAGACGTGGAAAAGGCTCCCGAAGAAACTCCTCCTGGTGGGGGTTTGCTAGTTGTGATCGTGCATGAGGCTCAGGATGTCGAAGGGAAGTATCATACGAATCCATATGTGCGCTTGCTTTTCAGAGGAGAGGAAAGAAAAACTAAGGTCTGCAGGTTTTCTCAATATTAGTCCGTATTTCCAGGGGTTGCTGCTGCAGTGTTTTCATAACTTAGGATTGTTGTTTTCTTCTGGTATTTGTAGTACGTGAAGAAAAACCGTGATCCGAGATGGGAAGAGGAGTTCCAGTTCATGTTAGAAGAGCCACCCACGGACGACAGACTCCATGTTGAAGTCATCAGCACCTCCTCGAAGCTTGGGCTACTCCATCCCAAGGTATTCTCGATAGCCTCAGTGAGCTGTTCGATCAACGCAAGTGGCCAATGATTAAAACCAATCGGCGACCTCCTACTTCAGTAGTTAATCCCACCCTCTTCCTCGTCATGGCCTGGTTTTGACAGGAGACCCTCGGTTACGTGGACATAAACCTGTCGGACGTGGTCTCCAACAAGAGGATCAATGGCAAGTACAACCTGATAGATTCGAAGCACGGCCAGATACAGATTGAGCTTCAGTGGAGAACTTCGTCTTAGTCCGAGCGTCTCGACTCAACTGGACTCGAGATCCCCATCTCTTGTCAATACATGTAAGGCAACAAATCATAGGCACGTCCCTCCGCGAGGCTTTCCTTTTCTTTTCCTTACGGATCCCTTTGCTTTTGAGCTTTTTGTGTATTTCCCGTCTCCGCGAACGCTCGAACAGGTGACTTGTCCAGAGCGGGGGGCTGTTCTTGTCGTGTTGTGTCGTGTCGTGTTGCGTGGCTTTGCCCCGGGAAATGAAAGGGTGAAAAGGGGGCTTGGGCCCGAATGTAGATGGGCTTGGGCCGTACTGAATGGGCTCGTGTGATCGATTAGCGTGACGCATAACGCGTCGTATGAAATGGTTCGAGATTAAGTCGGAACACGAGAAGATGTTCACTGGTTCAGTCAGAGTTTGTTAGGATGGCGATCTCGAATTGATAGATGAATGAGAGAGAACAGATAATGGAGATCTTGATATGATTTGACCCAGAATCGGGGATGGAGATGTCTTGTGTTTTATTTTATATCTTAGTAGTATATAAAACCCGGTTCAGCTACGTATACAGTCGTCGTCGTCGTCCAATTGAGCCGAACCGATAAAGAAAAGGACAAAAAGGTGGGAAATCGGGTGGGGTGGGGGAGGGACACGAACACCGGTCGCTCTCGGCCTTGTCCTAAAAGAGGTTTTTAGAGAGAGAGAGAGAGAGAGAGAGAGTCACGCACGAAGCGCGTTGTTCTGGCTGCGGGGCCGTCCGGTTAGGGTTTTGCTTTGGGATTATCGTGGAGGTAAGGGGTGGTGAGGAATTCGTCTTCTTTGCTGCTGTTGTTGTTGTTGTGATGATTCGTTGTTTCTGTGGAGGGGTCGGGATTTGTGTCGAGTCTGAATTCTGGTATGGAGGAACCGTTACTGCGGCTGTGGGGGATGGCTGATTTTTTAGCTGTGTTTTTTTATTCCGTGGGCGGGCGCGCGCGGGAAGGTGGTTTTCTAGGGTTTTCAATTATTCTTCTTATTTTTTTAATTTTGCCTTCCTGTTTCCGTCGTCTCGGGTTCGGAAGGGAAATGGATGAATCTCTTGAATTCGGACCCCGCCTCGCCTGGCCATGCTGGTCTGTTTGTTTGTGAATTCGCCTTGGTTCGGTGGTAATATCGCGATGATCTTCTCTGCAAAAAATATAGGGTTGGTTGTGTGGCTTTGATCTTTTATGTTTTGTTGTTATCAGCGGGTCCTTTGGGTGGTGTTGCCTTTTGTGTAAGTGATATCTGGTCGGGAGACTTTTGGAGTGTTTCCCCACTTTTTCGTGGTGTTATTGGATGTCTTTGCATTGTCCGTTACTAACTAAACTCTGGACCTGCGGTTGGATGTGGTTCGGATGCATGAGCATGTCATCAATAGAAGAAAATGGATTTAATTTTCGAGGTTGAGGAATTCTTTGGGTAGAAAATTAATGTGAGAAAGTTGTATGTTTCATAATTTGGCCAACTACGTCGAAGTGATATATTGTATCTCCGGGCTTTTGCTTGGCCTTTTGGAGTATTAAAGTCCTTTAATCACCTTCGATCTCCAAGTAATTATTGGATTTGTTTGCTTGGATGCATGTCCATGTTCTCTAGGATAACAGACCACTGTGAAGGCACTCTGCAAACCTTTTGATGGGACTGAACCGAAAACTGGATGATTCATTACTGATTTTAGTTTTTAATCTTTCAGTTGCAGGTTTATTCTGTTCCTGCACCAAAACTGATGCAGGAGATCGTGTTATTATGTTGGAAGTTTTTAACTGACTGGCACTGATAATACTTGAAGCACTATGACTCTGGAAGATTTCTTTACTCTTACTGAAATGAGAGATGGGCTGATAGCTCCTGCTCGAGTTCGGGAGCTGATTTCTGTCATGCAGAAGGAGAAGGATTCTTTGACAAACTGTACAAATGATGCAATTCGGCAGTGGGCGGCCGTAGCGAGCTCTATTGCTGCGACTGAAAGTAGAGAGTGCATAGATCTTTTTCTCCAGTTAGACGGACTTTCCTTCATGAATAGATGGCTGTTAGATGCTGACAAGTTTGATGACGACATGAAGGAGGAGTCAATCAATGCGCTACTAAATGCCATTGTGAAGCTGCAACTAGACAGCGAAAGGTCGGTATCCTCTGGAATTTTCCTGACAGTAGAGAAACTTCTTTCCCACCACAGTAGTAAGGTTCGGGATAAGGCTAGAGCACTATTTGATCTCTGGAAGCCTGGAGAGATGGGGAATCCGGTTGATAATGGCAATGCAGGGAATCTTGCTGATAATAACGAACAGCCGTATTGTGCAACTGCTTCTATTGCACCTGCCAATGAGAAAGGTAATGCGGGAAATAGTGCTGTGGACTCAACTGTAAATAAGACGGAACGACCTACTGATTCTGCCCATCTCCAGCCAGAAAAGGTTGAGGATGAGCCGGTTAATGGGAATGATGATGAGCATCCTTTGCAAGGGAAGTCAAACCAAGTTGATGCGGAGGATACACCCTCAGATCCATTGTTATCTTCTTGTCTATCAAAACCTGGTTGTGAGACAAGGCAAGAAGAAGATGCGCATCCGGCAGTGCTTGCAGAAGTGCCCTCTGGTACAAATATTCCAAATATGGAGATGCATGCAAGTGTTGATGGCCAGGAAGGACTTTCGGAGGCAAAGAGATCTGGTGAAGCTGAAAGAAGAGCAGATGAAGCTGAAAATCTAATAACTAGTCTAAGACCTGCTGAAAATGCTGCCTCGAAAGCTTATGAGAGTTGTCGTGGGGAAATTCCTGAAGAAACCAATCTTCCAACTGCTGCTTTCGGATCGTATGGAGTTTCTGATGAGATTAATGATGATGCCTGTGTGAGACCTGAATCTGAGGCTGATGGTGGGAAGGATGATGAGATGATTGTGGGTACCTCTGGAGGCACCTTCAAGGAAGCTGAAGATATCTCTCGCAGCTCTACTTCTGCTTCCCATGGTCGTGAACTCAATCAAAGAAAACTTGATGATTCAAGGATTTTCTTTTCAAAGATAAAATATGGAGGAACTGATGATGAAGGTAAGGACCCCTCTCGTAACAGAAATGAAAGAACTGATGCGTCTGTTTCTTACAGACTTGGTATGGAAACAAGCAGTCGTAGGGTTGCTGATCGGAACAGGTCTAACGCTGAACTTGATTATGGGATTGTCGATGCCTTGGAAGTGGCCCGACAGGTTGCTCAAGAAGTAGAGAGAGAAGTCGTGGATTACAAGGAACGGTTCTGTAGCTCACCTTCAGAGAGGGATTCTGGTGGCCGGCTTGGCCGGGCGGGTAGCCCTGTGTCCATTCAAGAGAGAGATTCGTCATCCGACAGCCTTTCAAATAAGCTGCCTAGGCAAAACAGTTATTCTGAAGCTTCGTCTGAAGACAATGAAAGTGTACTAGAAAACCAGAATGCTGAAGCTGAAAACTCAGGGCATGATATGGAGTCCTCTCAGGTGACAGAAGCTACCCAGGAACAAGAAGATAAGACGGAGAAAGGCCTCTCTGCCTTTGATCTGAACCAAGAAGTGTGCTCAGAAGATGTAGATCGTCCTGAAAAAGTGAACTCTGTGCCCATCTCCATTGTCTCTGCATCAAAACCAGCTGCAGCTTCGGGAGTCCCTGCACCTCCCCTGGAATTTGAGGGGATTCTTGGTTGGAAAGGATCTGCTTCTACTAGTGCTTTTCGACCAGCATCTCCAAGAAGAAAATCTGCTGGCGATGAAACAGTTAATGTGGAAAGGACGGATAGTGGAAGGAAGCTTCCTTCTCTAAATATCGATCTAAACGTCGCAGAGAGTGGAGATGATAAGATCGCCGATCTCATGCCTTCTGTCCCGATTCCTGTATCATCTAGCCTGCGATCGGGGGATTCGTCCCTGGAAGTGAGTTCCAGGAGACCTGAGAAGCTCACACTTGACTTGAATCGACTTGGGGATGATGGCGAGCCGTCAATCTCAGATTTTAGGCCAGGGCCACCGGTGTTTTTCCATTTGAATAGTCGTCGCAGCCCCTCTCCTGCCTCATCATCGTCATCCATGCAGCGGGGCACGAGAGCCTTTGATTTGAATGACAGACCGCTGACGCGCATTGATTTTACAGAACAAAGATGCCGGGGCAGTAAATTTTCGCTGGAGCCGTCCCTTTTCGGAATGGCCAAGCAAGATCCTGTCATTTCCATCCTTGGTGCCAGAGTGGAGGTGAATAAGAAAGATCATGCCTCTCAAACGTTGGCCCTGCTGAATGGAAACAGGGGTTTTGAGACTGCAGTCGACGCCACTATCATGACAGCGCCCATCTTGGGGATGGGCCCCGGGATCCCACACCAACAGCTGCAACAACAACCTCCACCTATCTGGGCATCCAATGGATTAACGCCTCCTCCGACTGTTTCTTTTCCTCCTGCTGTGTATCGTCCCGGATGCTCCATCCCTTACATGATGGACCCCCGGGGCGCTCCTTTGTTGCATCAAGCTGCGGGGCCCGTCTCAAGCACCCCTTCCTCCTACCCTCAGGCACCTCCCTTCATGATGAGCATGAACCCCGGGCCCTTCGCGCTCAACGGTCCCTATCCTGGCCCTATGCGTCCCCCTCTGGATTTAAACTTTGGATTCTCCGTGGGTGATGGGGCGGGCAGGGAGTCAAGCACGGGACTGAGACAATTCTTCGTCCCGGATCACGGACGACAAACCGAAGAACTTTCCATGGGCAGTTTCCCGCCCTCGTCGAGTGTGCCTGTGGTGGGAACCAAGAGGAAGGAGCCGGACGGAGGCTGGGAACCGTACCCGTTTAGCTTTCGACAGCAACAACCTCCTCGGAAATAAACGGAAAAAGACACCCGCACGGGCAAGTGACTTTCCTTTAGGACATGATTGGAACTAAATAAGATGGGGGAGGGGAGGATTATTGGAAGCCTGGGGGAAGGTGAGATTGTTTGGGTTGGGATGGGATGGGAGGGGAAGGAGGGTTTTTTAATTTAAAATCGATCATTTAACATTTTTTGGGTACCATTTTTCCCTTCTTTCTGGTAATATTCTTATAGGAGCGACATTAATCTGTTCGGACATGGGATTTTAGTAGTAACTTATAACAAAAGCCACACTCCCATGAAGCATCGAGATTTTCCAGAATCAAAGCGTTAAAACTCCATCGACATACACATTATTCATAATTATTACAAGAAACGGTGTTTCATAGGACATGACATCTCAATGATATGTTGTTTAATTATATATACACCAACAAAATTTAGAAGCAGTAACTCGCAGCGACACTATATCATCGTCCCAATTGCTTTTCGATGTCTCTCACTCTTTCTGTACGTGTGTGCGTGTAGTCGGCCCTTTCACGAGGCGACGTCCCACTGCCTCTGCTGAGGCAGCCAGAACCTGACCTGGGAGGCTGGGGACTTGACAGCGACCCCGTGCCAGCAGATCCCCCCTCTGCACGCCTTGCGCCCACGGTGATCCCTCGATATCACGTGAGTGGCCTTCTGGGACACGTCCCAGGCCAGAGTGCAGACGAGGATGATCCCGACGGCCACGGTGGATGCAGCGAGGACGAACCCGCCCCCGAAGCTCCTGCCGAACATGAGACCGTAGGCCTTGACGAGGGCTATGACAGCGACATATATCGAGGTGAGGTTGGAGACCACGGCATCGGAGAGGGCCATGTCGTAGGGACAAGGGGAGGGACGTTCGTTCCGACCAAGGTTAGGTCTGTTGTAAGACCGGAGGGAGGGAGAAAGGGGAATTAGGATATTTTTCGGGTGAATCACCTAACTTCATTTATTAATATTCATTATTATTATTATTATTATAAATTCTAAGAAGGGAAGGTAAGGTATTCGAATTTTCTTCTTCTTCTTTTTATGTCACCTAACTCTGGATTAATATTAATTAATACACAACTGACACACCACATTTGCTTTCCTTTGTCCCTAAGGGGTCCCGCCGACTTAACTAGGCCTCGAACTCTGACCAACGAGGTACCGCCACGTGGTGGGTTCAACAATGTGCCTCTTTCATAATTTCCCGCCGTCCGTTCCCTTCCCTTCCCAACCCTAAACCCTGCTTCTTCTCCTGCTGATCCACTCCTCTTGTTCCGGATCAAGGCGAGGCGGCGGCGGGGGGACGGCTCTGAACCCGTCGTCACCTTCAGTGTTCTATCTCGACGCGTCTGATTGTGGCAATGCGGCGTCCGTCCGATCTTTTTTTGTGTGTCGTTGTTGTTGATTCGGTGATCGTGATAATGATCGGATCTCGTCTCGTGCTTTCTTGTTCCCCCCGGAGGATTGCTCGTTTAGTAAACGCGTATAATCGCTGATTTCCGAATCCTTTAGTCATGGTTTTTTTTTTTTGGAAGGAAGTTTCATGCAAATGCTGAGGACGGTTCAGAGTAGCTGGTGTATCTTGTAGCCGTCTACGTTGAAGTTATCAGCAAACACAATGACGACAAACAATGAGAAGAATAGGATGTATGTTTAATGTTTGTTCTTACAGTTTCGGTCGCATGTCGTCTAAACTGACGGTTTTATGTTGGTTTTCAGATATGTTCGGGAATCTTAGGCTGATGGGGCATTTGCTAAATCCGAGGACACTTAGAATGAAACAGCTTGGACGTGGGACTGAGATTAGGCTTCGACTTAGAGAGGAAGCTGGGGAATCCATGGAGGAGAGCAAACTTAAAAGGTGAGTATAATTCTCATGGGTTTGTCGCTGTCAAAGGAGAGATCTCTTAATTTCAGGTTTGCACCATGACATATATTTGGCTTCGCCGTGAAGTGGTCGATTTTGCTCAATCGATATTTCCCACTATAAGAATTGAGTGTTATTCCATTTAACGTGGATTCATCTTGTCCAGCTCTTCTACCTGTTCTTCATTTTTCTTAATTTATCATGCTTGATGGATCTGGACAACAGGACATGGTAATAGATGTGGAAGTTCCATCCGATGAGGATAAATCGACTGAAGAAGATGACTCGTGTACAAATCCTTAATCATATGCTGAGGTGAAGTGATCATCACAAGTCTCGCACCAAAATCTATAACACGTTGATGCAAACGATCTGACCAACCGTTGATGCGCCAGCTGAAGTTGCCCCCCCCCCCCTCCGAATTCCCCTGAGAAGAGATTCGGTAGCCAAGACGACCGGCCATTCTCCTTGCGCACCAGGGTCTTGCTTGTTTCGCTGTCCGGTTCCCCTGCATTCGACCCGGTTGCTGACGTCAGATTACAAAATGAAGATTCGATGGGCATTAGGGGAATTCAAAAGGGTGTTTGGGCGATAAGCGAAGTATTTCTCCACTTTCTGCTGCACAAGTCACCAAGGATTCAATATGCCCGGCTTCTTCGGTATGAAACCACTCCGCGTTGCCTTACCTGGATGGTAGCGAGGGCAGAAGGTGATAGTGTCGTCTGACTAAGAGCATGTGCATGTGCTCACGGCATCGTCATATGCATAGCTGTAGGACCTTGGACACATTGCCTTGAACATCTGGGAGTAAATCAACGGCTTACAGGTGTCTGGTGACCCGTATGTGCCCACTGCAGCAATACTCCGGAGTCCTGAACGCCTCGCACACGCTTCTGCACCCATCTCCCAAGCCGAACCTTAGCTCAGAGGGGCACTTCCAGTTGAGAACAGCTCTGCACCCCGTTGAGAGGCAGGTGCCTACACCCACTCTTAGTTGCACGACCATGGGAAGGTTGTAACCGTCCACCAGGCTGACATCATAGAAGTCCTTGGATTCCGAAGAGGCTGACCCGAACCTGAACTCGGGAAGGGTTGTGGGGTGGTACCCGAACCACCGCACTCTAGATGGTTAGAGCTGCAGTCGCCGGTGGAGCAAGCACCCTGGTTGGTCGAGAGGTCGAAGGTGCAGCTAGTTCGGCCCCAGAACCTGCCAGACCAACCAGGCAGCGCGTCAAAGGACTGAGACTGACCCGGAGGGAGCTCGAAACCCGTGGAGCCTAGCGGGGGGCTGCCCACATTGGACAGGATCCCTGGCCAGACAGTTTAGGCGCGTCCATTGACTATTGTAATTATACTCCCCAAAGTCCCTGCAACATTAAACACCATCAAAACATGAAAAAATTATCTTTTAAGCAAAGAAAACTCTCAGATTATTATTATTATTATTATGTACGCCTCCCAAAATAGAAAACAAGAGTAGCAGAAATAATCCCCACCTTTATTTTTTATTTTCAGTCCTATGCAAACAATAAAAGTAAAGTAATTTTATATTATCCGTTTGAAACAACTAAGTCAGGATGGCCGAGTGGTCTAAGGCGCCAGACTCAAGTTCTGGTCTTCTAACGAGGGCGTGGGTTCAAATCCCACTTCTGACAACTTCTTTCTCTTTTTTATTAGATGACAAGAACGACAAAAAAACTAGAAGCAAAACAAGAGAGAAAGGGGAAGAATTTAGGTATAAATGAAAATCATAATTGCATTTAACAATAAATATGTTTATAATAAAGTGTTTTTTTGTTTACAGGTTGACTAATGACTCCCCCCAGTAAAAGAAAAAGAAAATAAATAAACTAATACAAGCTCAAGATCTACGCTCCGTTTGTTCATCTTCTAACATTAAAGTGTTCGTTGGCCCGTGCGTACTGTCTTATTTGGGCCTAGAGAAATTGGGCCCGAATGGG
This sequence comes from Melastoma dodecandrum, assembly GCA_029817715.1. Classification (NCBI taxonomy): domain Eukaryota; kingdom Viridiplantae; phylum Streptophyta; class Magnoliopsida; order Myrtales; family Melastomataceae; genus Melastoma; species Melastoma dodecandrum. Next base: position 2,984,463 of record JARUPY010000397.1, on the reverse strand, counting down.
AAGGCCCATGCGTGCTGGGTAGGCCCAAACTATTTTTAGAAAGATTATACGTACGCCAAAGGAAAAGAAAAGGATGGACGACATGACGGGAGATAGAGACAGATCAGCAGAAGAAAAGGCGTCCTGCGGTCACCAGTCGGAAAACAAAAAGGGACAAATGGTAACAACCGGAAACTAATGGGCCGAAACCGGCCCGTTATGATTTGCCCGGGCAAATTTCAAGCCCAATACCATTACAGGCCCACTGGATCAAGTCCATTAATAACATGCATGCTCAATTTGACTTTGTGGTAATTCGTGTATATGCTACGTTGTGTACACAACCCAATGTCTAGTATGATTTTGAGCAAGTAGATATCAGGGTGATATCTTAGATCACAATGGTTAATGAATAATAATTACGAGGGATAGTAACGAGGAGGAGTTCGAGTTGTTTTTGTTCAAGTTTGGGACGGCCCTTCGAAACGTATGTAAACTCCGAGTTTGAATGACTTAGTCAACTTAAAAAAACCACTGACACCGTCCTACTTCGTACCTTACTTTAAAAAAAAAACACTTTGAAATTGAAATCCTCTTCGGTCTGATCTTCTGAAGTTTAACCAGGGGAGTTGCTGGCCCATGTTGTGTTTAGGAAAGTGGTCCTGTCGAGGCCCAATTTCAACGATAATTAATGAAACGGGGGTGGGTATGGTGGGGGGGACAACTACTGATTTTGCCGACAGCAAAAAAGGTGAAAGATAAAAAGAGTACCCCCCGCCCTCCCCGAATCCAACACGTTTTGTTGTTATTACACACGCACCCAGGCACGCATCATACCCGGTTTTTTATTTGCTTTTGAGCAAGCAAGTTGCTTTAAATTTTTGCTGACGCGATTACAGCGACTACTTTCACTCCCCCACCCCTTTTCTCTCTCCCTTATCCACTTTGTCCTCCCTTCCCACCTCCCTCGACACTTATAAAATAGGACACCCAAAAGGGAATGGATCTTCCCATCAATTATCAGAAATGCAACTCTTCAGCATCCTCTGCTTCTCCACTCCCACCCCCCATGGACACCGCAAGTCGTCGTCTCGCGCCACCTGCCGCGGCCTCCTCTCTTTGATCGCCAGACTCAAGAGAGAACGCCACTTCCTCTGCCGTCGCTGCAGCCGTCAGCCGTTCGAGTTTAGCTACGATCCCTTGAGCTACTCCCTCAACTTCGAGGACGACCGCAGCACCGAAGAGTCCGAGGCGTTACCATTCCAGCTGAGGGACTTCTCGTCGAGGTCGACCGCAGCCGAAACAGATCGCAGTAGCTCCAGTTTTTAGTTTATCATTTGTAGTATTTTTGTCCGAGGAGGAGGGCAGTCAACTGGACTTCCTAATTAAGCACAAAATTCCTAGAATATATATTTATGTGTACATCCCCACTCTTTTGTAAAATTGTCAAGAGGGAGATTTCTCCTAGGAAGAATGCTTGTCCTAAAACCCAAGCAGACTATGACTCAATTCGCTCTTCATCTACGTCTTAGATTAGCGTATGATTTAGAACCAAATGGGTAATTCCTAGTCATGAGGATGCAACGGAGCCGCCACGAACCTGGGTTACTCAGTTCCGCCCCTGCCAATTTCCGGCTGCATCAGAGGTCCCATCGTCATTTGAGGTTGGTGGCGTGGAGGATTGGCTGCCTGTGGATTCTGGGAGCAGGTTCAGGTCAAACTGGAACGGTGTCCTGGTTGCATCCGGCAACTTGATTCTGCTGTGGGCGCCGTTGGGTTGACTTCCTGGTGTCAAGTTCATGTCCTTTTGGAGCAGGAGATCCGACTCCAATGTCTCATTCACCTCATGCCTTCGATGGTCTCCAAGAACAGAACAGTCCTTATCGTTTACCCTTTTGAGGCTATTCCCTGATGTGATTATCCCAGCGGGATCATCAGCATTGTCGACGCCGCCATCCCTCTTGCGTCCTTCGGGAAGAGGATGTACCTGATTGGAGAGTCAACTATTTAACAGAGAAACAACAACAACAACAACAAAGGAATTGGAACAATTCGATCCAAGTTCGAATCTTTTGGAATAAAAGGAAGGAGGAACACTCTTTCTCGAGAAAATCTGAAGAAAAGCAATGCAGAAGACAAGATTAGTAAACCGACAGCTCCAATCCAGAAACAATAATGGCTTCCAAGTCGTGTGACTAAACCAAGAAAAAGTCTTGGAACTCAAACACAACCCCCAAACACAATCAATTCAGAATTGAAAGCCCCTCGATTGGTGGCTCTATCTCACCTTTCTGTCCCGAGTTGTGCACTCCGAGCTCCCTTGCACGGAGCAACTCTCCAGAGAAGACTTCAAAAGAAGGGGAGTATCAGGGCTGGCATTCCTGCAACTACCCTCACCAGAGACTACTGCAGGAACCCCTTTCAGCCGACAGGGCTGCGACTTCGCCGAGGAAGACAATTCCGTGCACAACGATGAGGACGCTGACCTAGGACGCTTGGAGGTCCAACTGGGGGTAGTCAAGGAGACGAGGTCGTATGATTCGTAGAGTGGTACGAGGTATGGTAGGCGGAGGAGGATGTTGGCGACCTCTACCTCATCCTCGGTGAAGTTGCGGACGTCAAAAGGAGTAGCAGCATGGGGGGGCGTCGCGGCCATGGTCCGGCGTTTGATTGGCGTGAGAGCAAGGGAATGGAACAGGACAGCCGGAGAGACCAAAAAACAGGGGAAGTTGGGAATTACGTTTACTGGCAAAATCTTGAGAGATGTGGAAGAAAAAGAAGAGATTAGATTTTGTGGTTACTGGTATTATGATCAAATTATTCAGGTTTCCATGCAGATATTTGATATTTTGTCTGAATTGAGGATGTGGTTGTGTTTTTACCATGTTAAGGAATCTGATTTAGACATGGCCAGCCAGCCAATCAGTGTGATGAGAGTAAGATCTCCTGCCACCTCCAAGAATATTTCCCACGTTGGTTGTCTTTCTTTTAAGAGTAAATAATAATAATAATAATGGAATTTGGGAAGGGAAATATACCACATCAACCTCCAGGAACAGAGAAACTAACGCCAACTTACAGATGGGTTGGTTGATAAGAGAGAAGAGTGGTCCTCGTGGTCGTGTTGTTGAGGATGTCGTTGTCCGTTGAGGACAACCAGCAGGTGCGTCATGCTATGGTTGGCATGAGGTTGGTTGTGCCTCTGTGAGGGCAGAGCAAGACTCAGTTCACCGAGATGGCAGCAGCATGCCATGGGGGGTTGTGGTCTTGCTTGTGCTGCTCCTGGTCATGCTCTACTACCAGCCTGGGTTTCACTCCAAGTGGTCCCCATGGCGATCGTATTAGCGAGCACAAGTCTTGGTCTTGACTGGTGGAAAGCAAGGAGATGTTCTTTGAAAATAATAATCTAGCGCCAAAGACTTGCATTAACTCGAGACACCATTGGATCTGCATCACTGGTTGATGATGACTATCGTGTTATGAAACAATGAGGTCCCAAAAGATGAAGCGAAACAAATGCTATCCTGAATACTACACAAGACATCTGACTCTAGTGATGGCCACACAGCTACAGCTAAAACCTAGGGATATACAGCGGGCTGATTCTTGCTATAATCTACATGGTGATGGTTAGGAATGCAAGAAGAGATAAACAGCACACAAGACAACAACCTAGCTAGAAGACGAAACGTGATCTTGTTATCTAACAGCTGATGCCTTCAGTTTGGGAACTTTGAAAGAAGAAGAGAACAGCTTCGGAGTATCAAGGCAGATCACAGTCACTTCTTTCCTCTTTGAACTCCTCCCTGCTCCCTATCAGAAGAATACCATGAGGAAGAAGAAAGTGAGTGCTCCGTGGCTCCCACAACAAGAATAAGCGCATCACAAGCAAAAGCAATGGCATCACTCCACGAATCAATCGAAGCTAGAGAATGTACCTTTGCAGAGCTATTTGGGAGAAGGCACCGGGATGATGCCGGTTCTTTCTTAACATTGACACAGCCCTTTCTGATCGATGCACATCTCATTAGAGGGGTCTCCATCGGCTTCCTTAGCGTGTCCAACTCTTGAGCGAGAAGACCCACTTGATTGTTCTTCTTGCCCAGCATATCTTCCATCACAACAACCTTCTGCTTTAATTTAGCAATTTCGTCATCCTTCTTCCCATTTCTTGTCTGAAGCTCTTCCAGACTCGCCAGAACATTCGATATTTTCTCATTCGCGAGATCTACATCCTCGCACTTTCTCTTTAATTTATTGCACAGGTCAGTTTCCAATATCTTATACTGGCTCCAAACAAACTTCTTCTCCGCAAGTAAGGCAGAGGCTTTAGAGTTGCCTTCTTCAACGAGCCTGTCATACTCGAGCCTCAACCTCTTAACTTGGTCTTCCAACAAGGGAATACGACAAAGCACTCCGTCGCTGGTGCTTTCTCGATTAGTCTCCTCATTGTTCTGCAAGGCAACCCTACAAATTCATTAAAGCATGCTACCCCATTCACCGGAACGAAGAGTGAAGGCTAAAACAAAGTCTACCTTAGAGTCAGAAAACTTTTGGGAGACAATCTCTAAGCAATTCTTTAGATCTTTCAGTTCCTCGCCTGCGTGTTCTGTCAGGAAAACAACGTCATCGCTCACCAAAGTAATCCTTCTAACTTTGAATTGCAAAGAGGGACCACAACAACCGAGACAAATTCAAAACCATAATGTTCAGAGGCGACATCAATGCCCAACAACTCCACCAACACAATAAATAAACGACCATTAAAATCTCAAGATTCAAGCAAGAAATCTACGAACTCACCTAACTTCAGTTTGTGTAAAAGAGATTTCTTTTCCTTCGTGGCCAACGCCAAATCCAACTTCGCCAAGTCAAAAGATTTCGCCATTTCCCTCACCTTCAACTTTCCCTTCATCTGAACCCACCATATAATAAAACAAAAATCACAAAACCCACCAAACGATGCCACCCCCAAAAATCAAATCCAACAAACCCTAAAACAATTTAAACCCCCTGATTCAACCCATACCTGAAAGATCTGATCTTTGAGCGACCCAACGTCGGATTCCCACCTCTTGTGCTGGAACATCAAGCGGTCCTCGAGTAAAGACCGCTCTTTTACGAGCCCCGCTAGCTGCGACTGCTGCTTGTTTATCGTCTGGACGAGCGTCTCGAAGACTTTCCGCCACTTCCGCCTATCCGACGACGAGTCCCGTTCGTCGGAAGCTTCCCGGGTAGAGGCCATGGGGACGAAATCACCCACCGAAACCGAAGTAAAGAAAGGTTCGATCTTGCGCGACGAGCGGCGAGAAGTTCGAAAACGAGGAGCGTTGATTGGGATTCCAACGGTCGAATTTTCAGGAGGGGGAAGACAGAGAGGCGGAAGAAGTTAAATTACGGCGTCGTTGGGGTTTTCGTAGTACTTCGTTTCGGTCAAAGGTTGTAATAAATGGCCCATTGGGCCTAAGGCCCACTTTTCATTTTCCCACTGTAAAGAACGGATAACAAATGACTTTACTCGTTACAAATTGATCATAATAAGAGATAATATACGACAGAGGATCGTATCATCACAATGCCCTAATGGCAGACATTATTTAGCCAAAAAACAAGAGGTTTACTTCAATATGTATCGGGGAAAAAGTCGTGCACGTGAACATAGCCCCGTAGTTTTCTTCTTTCTTTCATGGGCACTTGAGTCGGCCGCCGTGGGTTGTCATAGTGGCATAGCACCTGCAGACGTCGCGGTTTCCGGAGGTACCGGGAGGAACACAGTTGCAGCGCGCGCAGCACGTCCTGCAGGCCCTCATGCACATCTTGTGCCTTGACGCCAGCAAGCACCTCGCGGCACAGGCGGCTCCGCAGTCTACACAACAGAGAACAAAGCCGCGGTTAATCTCCCGCTAAACTCTCACTAGCAAGCATAGACTTTTCTCGTTCGATTGGCTTGGAGACTCACTGATTTTTCCATTGCCCTGCGCAGTGTTAGTCCCGGCCATCACTGCTTCTGCACTCACCTGGACCGACAAAAAAAACCCTTTACGTCAAAGACCGATAAATAAAGATGTCGCTGCGAGTCATGTTGATGCGGGTCGACGGCCTTACGACTTGATTGGCGAGGACAAGGTCGACGACGAACAGGCAGGCAATGAAGGAAGCGAACAGGATCCTCGAAGTAGTCATACTGGGAAAATTAACAAGAGAAAAAGCAGTTGGTAGTGAATTGGGTTTTGTAGTTTTGGAGCGATGGGTTCGAGAGAGTGAGGCATATTTATATCGTTGGTCTAAGAGTTGTATTGGGGTGTGTTTGTAGGGAGGGACAAAACTGGGGTTGGCGAAAGACATTCCCCCGAATGTACCCAAATGTGACTAGGAAGCATCATATCTGAATGGGTCTTGGGGAACAACAGAGAGTTCGTGTCCGAAGATGACGTGGCGGGCTTATTCGGGGGGCGGGAAAAGTGGGGAGTTGGAGTTGGAGTTGGAGTTGTCTGGACATTGGATCAAGAATCAGGGACAGATGGGATGATTTCATTACAAGCAAAGTAAGATCGGGGGAGGGGAGGGGAACAAAAGGGACACGGCACTCCGGAGAGAATATAAATAAATAGTTAGGACAAACTGGTCGTGATGTTTACTGGACAAGGGTGGGTTTGGCATTTGATAGGTTTGTGGAAATGATTTGGTTCTTGGAGTTTCGAGAGTTCTCCAATTCAAAACCTATCGTAATTAATTTACGCATTAAACTGATGGTGGGTGTTTGGAGTTACTAATTAATAAATAAAACAAGTCGATCACTTTGAGTTTTCTTGATTTAAAATGTTTGCTAGTAGCAAAAACGTTGACTGGATTTTGGTAAAAGAAATGTAAATGCGTGGATGGCATGCATGGTGGAGGCATGATTGCGATGGTTTTGCTTCTTCTTCGTCAAAATTGATGAGTCGATACAACTAATAGTCGGAATATTATATGTGTATAGGAAAATAAAAAGATGTGCACGTAAAGAATCTGTGCATGCACTGATTTTATCGGGCATTGTGGATGTCAACGCGAGGTGAACACAACAGGCTGTGCCTCATGATCTTATAGCTGGGAAAAAAAAATGGGAAGATAAAACAATGAACACGTCCGATAAATTTGTCTGAAAGTATCTCTTTTTGCCATCACACCCCACCCCACCCAATGGACTTACACTTCTCCCCGCGTAATCCAAATATGTGTTTTCCTACTTGTGATTGAATTGACCGAGTTATGAACCAACTTTAAGAACCTAACCCTTGAGCTTTAAGGTAAAGACAGGAGGAATATGACCTGCCCTTTGCTTATTATTATTCATTATTATTTGTATTAGAGAAAGGCGAGTAGTTGGTAAAAGGATGGTGTGTGAATGATTGAATGAATACATTTGATGCCGCGTGGGGTCCCCATTTCTTGCCTATAATCCTAATTTGGCTGGCGTGGTCTGGTCCCAGGTTTTATTGGGCCGTAGCTAGCTAGGCCTTTGGGCTAGGTTGTACTATTGGGCCTTGGGCTTAGATAGTGGTTTCTTCTTATAAAATATTAACTTACAAAAGAAAAACTTCATCGTACTAATCATGGGAAAAAAAAAAGTGTTGGGTTGGTTCAGGGCGGGGCAGGGGCAGGGAAAGAACAATTGAATACTACTCAAACTCAAAGAGGCGGTTATTATGACCAAAACATTTATGGACACGACGAGTGATCCAACGTGGCATCCCCTCCGAGGAACTGACGAGACGTGGCAAGATCTTAGCCGTCCGTTGGTTCTCACCTGTCGGAAAGATTGGTGAAGTCCTTCCTCTATTCTCTTTCGACTGTCTTTCCCCAGGCAAGGTAACAGAAAGCCGAATCCTTTTTTTTCTGGGTGGAGTGAAAAAGCTTCGATCTTTCCATCTTTTCCTTGGGAGTTGGTTGGAAGACGACGAGCTTCGATCCCTATTCCATTCAATTCCACTCCACTCCGCTACCAAGCAAAAATAAGAAAGAGAGAAAACCAGGAATCGTTGGACTCTTCCTCGGTCTCCCTGCTCTCCCTGCCCCTTCTGGCTTTCACCACCCACAAAGAAAAAGCCGCCCGGATGTTTTTCTTCGACTTCCCTCCATGAAAGGTCAGTTCTTTTACTGACTTCCAATTTCATTATGCGTCGCTTGAATTCCTGGGTTTGTTTTTCCTTTTTGTGTATTTGGGTAATGTGATTTTCTTTTACTGCTCCCATGTTTGCTTGTCCTGTGTCCCCACCACCTCCCAGGTATTGAGAGCAGAATCCGATTCCTCCAAACACGCAGAAGCGTGCTTCGCGCTTACCCTTTTCCTCTTCGATTAGATACTCTCTCCTCCCTTTTCTTTTTTTTTTTAATTCTTTTCGGGTGATTATTCAGTACCACCCGGAGAAGGAGATGAGATGGATCGTCGTCCCACTAGAAATATCTTTCTTCCTTCTCCCATTCCTTCACATTCGCAGGCGACTCTTCTTCCCCCTTCCCACACAACACGACACAGATGGACAGCACTAGGGACTCGGCGTGGCAGAGGCAACTGTTCCCCTCGAAGTTTCCTCTTTTTCTCTTTTTTCTGTGGGTTCTGAAATCAGTGGACCCTTCTTTATTGTTTCGTTCCTTTTTTTTTGTGGGTTTCTTTGTTGGATCTGGGATTGATAGTTGGGTGAGTTCTGGTCCAGGAACGGTGAGATGTCCTTTTCTTCATACACGTATAGGCATAACCGCCATGCGTGGACACTTGTCTTTGTCCGACCCTATTTAAGGATCTTGTTCTCTTCTCCTGTTTGTTCATTATTATATCATTTCCTTCTTTTGTGTCTAATGGGTATTAAGGATACCGAGTAGATAATACCCCACCCCCCCCCCCCCTGTTGTCCGTTAATGGTCGCGGAGCCTTTTGACAAAATTGATTTTCTAGCTGTTTCTTGATTTGATGCAGTGTCTGTGAAGTCCAAGAAGGAGAGGCTCAAGAGGCTGAGTTTGTTTGGTGGTAAGAATTCGAGCTCTGATGCGATGAGGGCAGTTGTGGGTGTTAACAATGATGATGGCCCTCGTGGTAGTATGAAAAGATTAAAGCTTTCTAAGAAGGCAAGTATAATTGTTCTTTTCCTCCCACTGTATCAAATCCGTTGGTGGTGTTCTTCCTTTTTTATTGTCTGAAGAAAGTTGTTTTGGTATGTATTGCGAATTTGATGGAATGGTGTTGGTTGCTCCAGTCATTGAATGGCTGCAAAGTCGCCGGAAAGATCGCTGTGCCGCGGAAACTCCGAACAGGTGTGTCGGTTTTCTATGTTTTGATTTTAGTGCGGGATTCAGTGGTTTTGGGTTGATGATTGATGGGGCTAGTCTTTTAGTAAGAGGGGGGGGGGGGATTGATTGGATTTGAAGCAAAATAATGTCCCTTTTGCCTTTAACTTTCTCTCCAGGGACAGTAAGATTCTTCTTGTTCATTTGAACTTCAGTTCGTGAATTTTACGAACAAAAAAGCTTAGCTTTATCGAGAACACAAAAAAGTGTCAGATTGCGTGGACTGTTTAGGTATTCTGCTTATGGTTCTTGCTAAACCTTGTTTCCTATGTCTCCTTTTCTCCTAAAGTGTTGCTGTCGAAATGCCTTGACATTTTTTTAATAGTTTTTAGTACTGTTTCGTTTTGGCTTGGCCTTCATTTATAACCAGAGTAGGACTCAAACTTTTACCTTTCGGAGACTTTTTCTCTTAAGAGAGAGAGAGAGAGAGAGAGATCCTATGAATAGGGGAATCCCTGTCACGTGAATTTCACGCTTATTCTCTTGTAAAGAACTTGTTATTGCACTTTTGTCGATAAAATATGGCTGATGTCTGCAGCCATGAAGAAACGCGGCTGCAAATCTCCTTCTCCAACTTCAACAGATATGGAGAAGCCTTGCAATTCAACTCTTGAGGACAGACAACCAAAACAGAACAGTGATACGAAGTCCAAAGTGAGCAACATTCCCGTTTTCAGGCTTCAAAAGAGGAATTATAAAACTAACTCCTTTTATTTCACACTAGCCCAATGTGTATTTTGCATGCGGTGTTTTTATGTGCCAACAGATTTATTCTATTTTACTCATCAGAAAGATGCAACTTTGAATTGGTCCCCGAGAACGTCTCCTTGTGTGTCCATGACAAAGGACGAGGAGGAAGTAGCCGAGGTCCTGTTTGCGATGGCAAGCATGTTTCCAGCACAAGAAATTAGGCACTATTCTGCACAAGCTAGCGAATTTGTCTTGTTGAACACAAAGGAGTGTTCAACTCCGGCTCTAGAAGGTTTTTGATAATTTCAAAAGCCTTAACCATGTAGTAACGTGTCCTTGAAGATATGATTTTTCTTTCCTTTCCTGAATGGGTTCCTTTACGCACAGGTTGCAAAATGGAGTCGAATTTGGGTGCACATTCAAGGACCCACGAAGTTGTCTCCTCTTCTGTCAGTGAGGGAAATCATGGTGAAGAAACTAAAAGAGTGATGACTTCGGATGAATCTGTAATAGACAGGACCTATGTGCAAGCTAAACATGCTTGCGAAGAGTCTAAACAATGTAAGGAGCCACTCCCCAGACTGGGTAGAGAGATGAGCAAGGACAAGATGCTGGTATCCTGCAGTGTCGGATTCGACTCGGAGCCATGCATAGGTTTTGGGTAGGATGTAATTAGTCTCCCTTGTTTCTCCCATAATTGTGTTCTCAATCCATAATGTTTTGGGTTGTCGTTTTGCAGTTCACAGCAGCCAAAAGAGACAATGCCTGCGATTGATCGGGGGACACCAGAATTCACCATTGGATTGGTACTGATGTTGTCGTCGTTGTTTTGAATTACTTGCATAGTAAGGTGGAGTAATCGCGAAAATGGCAGGCATCTTGTCATGGGAGCCACTTGCAGTGCCCTGGCATTTTCAGGGGCCTCGCTGGCGAAGGTAAAAAGGATTCGCTGGCTGTGGTTTTGGCTCCTTCGCATTTACCAGATGTTAATTCGCCCTCTCTTGTGCTCTTTTGATGAAGATTCTCTTGCCTGGCCGTTTGGTGTTCCCGTGATCTCAAATGAAAGGAGCAATCCTCAACAGTGAGTTTTCTGATTGTTAATTCTCTAGAAGGGCCTGTAGAATCAATCACCTTGCAAAGTATTAGATTTCACTTTATTAACTTTATTCTGACAGGATGAGCACTTCTAAGCGCAGCCTGTCCTCCAGAGGACTGAATCATTCAAAGGTAAGGGAGACGCATTGATCTATTTGCAACAGTTCCTTAGTTTCTCTTCCCTCATCTACCCATTGCCTTATCTGAAATAATAATTCCACACCAGTTATCGATACAGGCATCCCAAAACGCAGTCAATAGTATCCCCTGGAAGAGGTGTGCCACTCACGTGTGGATAGGTTACCTCATTCAGGAACTGAAAGGAGGAGGCGATAAGGGCAGTGCTTCAACGACACAAACACATAGGAAGCAGGAGATGAACACGGATCGAGAACTTCATAGGAAAGCTAGCCTCCTAAGTAGGTTGAGAAATTTCAGTTCAAAGTCACTTTCCTTGGCTAACCACATGGAAGCAAAGCACAAACAAACTCGCGATGAAGTTAAGAAAGGCATTCCCTTCCTGGAGACACAGAAGGAAACGTCGTTTCGAGATCTATACCCTGGGGTTTATAAACAAGAGAAGCAGGTTTGGTAGCCCTGACTTCATCACTAGAGCTTCATGTTATAATTAATTATATTAATCAAAGGCTGCAAATTGATGACTTCTGCAGGTGTTTGATTTTTTGTCTCTTTCTAATGGAGAGAGTGGTGTTGATGCTAATACTTCGAAGGGTGGAACAAGAACAGTCAAGGGAACCGGAATGTGGTCGTGCCTCAGTCTCGGACCAAGTAATATCGCATCAGGGGCATATCATACCGTCCCAACGACAAAAAACAACTATTCTCCTGCATATGGGAATCAAGCTTCAGCCACAGGATTGCCGCAGGTGCGTTCCCGGATAATTGCAACTGACATAAACAAATTTCCAGTCTCTATTTGTCATGATGCCATGAAATCCATTGTAAAAGAACAAAGAAGCTATGCTCGTTGTTGTCACTGTGAAAGCTACTTGACCAATGGCGCATCATTTTGAGTTGTTGGGATTCATATGAACTTGGACGTCTTGTCGTGCGTTACTAATCTTTCTTGGGCTACTTCACATAGTCTTTACCACTCTCCTGTGATCTCTACTTCACTCGTGAACACCTCTTCTCTAGAGTTAAGCTCTCTTGTAATGTAGTCACTATTGTTGTTCTCATTTGGTTTAGGTTGGACAACAGCTCCCTACAACTGTAGGAAGTTCAGATCAGAGTCTCCGCCAGAAAGGCTCCCGTGTTTGGGCAGAGCAGCAGCAGCAGATGCTTTGGGCAACCATGGCTTATCCTCAAGGTCGGCAAGCAGCAACATTAGATCCAGTAACGTGGTTGCAATTTTCCCCACCCACGGTTCCTTCTCCTCCACACACGCATTTCCCTAAACATGACGCGATGGTTCCCCAGCATCATCATCATCAACAACGAGACCACCGTCTTCCCCCGGGAGTGAAATTCTACTCTGGCGCTCTGCCGCTGCAATTACTCTGAAACAACTGCAGGCAACAAGGGGAGGATCGTTTGCAGACTTGGTAATTTACCGTCCTAATAACTTTTCTTCAGCTAGAAGCCGTTTAGATAGAGAGCCTAGGCCATGAAAAGAAATGCAGGCAGGTCGGTCGGTCGAACCACGATCAGAATGAGTCCACGAATCTTTATACTAAGGCAGGAGTTTTTACTAAGTGGAGGGGTTGAATTCATGTCTGTATAGTGTTGCAGGGAGTTGTTGAGTTTGGTGACTTCAAATCTGTATATTGGGCGGATGTGAAGAGACCCCACTTCTTCCCATCCCAACCTTTCAGTTAATCTCCACCAGACTTTCATTACATCAACCAAAATTTTCCAACTCCCATGTCGGAAATGTGTTTTGTCCTTCTGGGCAGATGTTACGGTATAAACCAACCGGAGCCCACTGAAGAACACAACCAACGACTCAAGGGGCCCCTTTCTCCCCTCAATAACAGAATTCCAGTGAAGTGGACGCCAAGGAAAGAAGCTTTCTGCCTTCCCCTCCCGAACATTTTTCTTGGCTTGACAAACAGTTCCCTTTTATCTTCCTACGTCCCTTTCGGACATCTCCTGATAAAAGGGAAAGGACGTCCTTGTCTGCTTGTTACTCGGATTCACAAGTTCTTTTGGACCAAGTTGTTATTTTCGCAGATAAAAGGTCATGGAGTGGGTGAACAAGTATGAGGTTGATACGAGACCTCTGTTCAGGTCTGTGAAAGATGCCGTTTCACTATTCGGCGAGAGATTTTTGGCTGGGGAGGGGTATACCGCTAAAACCCAGGAAGTAAGTTGACTCTTATCCCTTGAATGTTTCTTGAATGCTATCGTGTTGGATCATGTCGGACTAAGGATGTTGTCTCTAGGCATGCTGTGACGGAAATGGTGATTCCAAGATCGGAGAAATAATGGCGGAGTTGGAGGAAACCAAGCAGAATCTTGAGAAAGCGAGGGAAAAAGTCGCCCTCATGGCGAGTTCCCTAACATCGCTCCAGGAAGAGCTGGACAGAACCAAGAATGAGCTGCATAAGTTAAAGAAACATGAGTCCTGGAGACGGATGGAGTCGGAGAAGGAAGCTGAGGATGTCAAGTTCATAGAATCTTGGAGAAGTTTTGAAACCGATAACGTGAACGAAACTGAGTTTCAGAAGAGGAGGTATGTGACCTTCGCGAGCCCTCTGATGCTGGAACAGACAGTGGTTCCGAGGTGCAAAAAATCCCCAACCAATAAGCACAAGCCCCTGGATAAGAACAAGAAGAAGACGTTGCTTCCATTGATCGGTAGGATCTTGCACAAGCAGAAGCACGAACATGAAGTTGCATCCGCCACGGCGGCAGCCTCATGGGATTGGTAATAATGCCGAGTATTCAGAAGTTGTCTTCCATCCTGTTTGTGTGGATTGCTTGAACATGATCATGTAATAACTGGGGGTTTTTTGCTTGTCGAACCCAAGCAGACATTTATGAGAGAGCTTCATCTGTAATTTGTCTATCTGTACAATTTCTGCATTAGATCTGTTATTTCATGTTTTATCTCTTTCATCATCCAACGCCCAAAGAACAAATGAATTTACAACAACATTACATTCACCTGCCTTCGCTTAGCTTTTCTGAGAATCCTAAAAGAAAAGAACAAGAAAAGATATTCAAGGGGCAGCTGAATCAATTCCTTTGTCAGACGATATAGGTCACGCTCTCCTCAACCTAGCACGTGTAAAGTGCACCGTCTCTTCCATCAACGTTTCTTTGGGAGGAGGAAGATCAGCAGTGGGAGGATTAGCCATCTCATCGCGGACGGTTGCCTCTGTTTCCATTCGGTTGACGCCACATTCACCGGGAACCGACTGGATTGTAGCCGCAGGCGATGGAGTCACTTTAAGTGCAGAAGGCAGTGAGGTAGAGCCATCTGTCTTCGGTGCCATTGGCTCAACAACTTTCACTTGTTCCTGGCTTGAAGAATTACTGGATGCAGGCGATAGTGGTTCCGCAGGTTCTACCGAGACCCTAGGAGTCGATGACTGGCGAGTTGGAGCCTGGGTCCCTGACTGTTGAGGCTGTGAAATATGAGGACAGGTGCATATGAATCAGATAGGACAATCATCTCATAAAAGACTACGGTTAATTGAGTACTGCTGTTCGTCAAATCCAACATTTCAGTCACACTCTCCACATATCTGCAGAGTGATGTATGAATTTACGTTACCAATAAGCGAGCCTGGAAAGGATCTGCTAATAAAATGAGCACCTGAGCAGGGCGAGGAGTTGACTGTGCAGCAATATACTGCAAAACATCAAAAACTCTTGTTTGCCCATAACTAGCAGCTCTTTGCCAATAGAGGATAGCAAAGTCTCCGACCCAAGTCCTTAGCTCTAATAGGTTGCGATCAATGTCGGTCTCATGCTTGGAGAGATATGGCCTAAAGAACGAATCATAGACATATGTTGTCCCCTGGCATAGGCAAGAACAACAACAAGGAGTTACCAGAGTATTCTTCCGACATGACCATCCCAGCTAAAAAAAAATTAAACAAATGATTGCTTGCCAAAAAGTGTCGACTAAGCTCACGCTCCATACCCTTGTTTTGGGATACCACAAGTATATAAAGAAAGCCAACTTGGCTTCACTGTACATAGGCACCCTGAAATCAATACCCCGCTGCTATTAAGAACAAGGATGAAAAGAAATCCGATGGGCAAACAAGTACTTCAGAATACAATAAGAAATAAGTCTAACCATGATATGAAGGCATCTCCAAATCTTTCAAAAACAGTTAACACAGCAACCAATATCCTGAAATTAATAACCACATGTACATTATTGCCCCAACCGACAAATTCATACATTGATGTTCTGATTAAAAGGGTCGGGAAGCTAAATTATACCAATATTGGCACCAAAACCGAAGTTGCTCGATCTCCGGTCTATTCTTCTCAACGGTTTTATAGCACTCGTAAGCAGGATAGGCATACCCAAAGGCCAGCCTGATAAAGAGGCCAATTTGTTTATAACCCTACCCGAGCCGAGACATAGAACACCAGCAATAAGCAGAAACAAAATCAGGCGATTCGATACATACAAGAGCCCTCTGGTCAGAAATGATCCGATCATCTCGTAAATCTACCTGTTACATATGAAAAGAAGGATTTCAGTCAGATAAGCAACTCTGACACATAACCTAATCTCGGCCTGAATTGCAAATCCACTGGCCGGATCACCCCGACGACAGCGAAACGACCGAGGTGAAAAATATCGGCAAATGCGCGGGGCATGGACTCTTAATATGGTCAACCAAAAGGTCCAGAGATTCTTAGAGCAAAATCCAATGACGAAAGGGGAAAAGCGAGGGCCCTGTTCAGGAAATTCCTCAACTACCGTGCAAACCAAGAAGCACAAATTCCTAAACGCAGCCGCACGTAAAACACTGGGGAGCAAAATGTAAACAAATTTAAACAAAACAAAATCAATTCCAAAAAAAGAACGATCAAACGAAATTAGTACGGAGACCTAATCAACAGTTCAAAACAATTCAAAGAAACATCTCGATTAACAAACCGATCTTCACCGACTTGGGATCGGTGCGAGTGGTCGGCGGCTTGGTATAGCTCAACAAGTCCATAGGCTATTCGGGGGGCGAAGTTTGCGAGAGACAAACAACCGATCTTCAGTCATATACCGCTGAAAAAAAACAGAAAAGAAGAATCCAAAACCACAGAATACAACAGCAGTTGACGGAATCTGCAAGCAATCGGTGAATGGAGCAAAAGGAAATGGAAGAGACGAATACCCTCCCAGAGGACGAGGAGATGCGTGACGTGAGGGATGATGTCAGTCGAAGGGCTTTAAGTTTGGGAGTCAGAAGGTTGCGTCGGACGGAATCCATAGAGTCGGCACCCCACTTACCGGATTTTGACCCTCCCCGTGTTCATCTTTGGTTGCTAACTGATTTTCTTTCTTTTAAAAAAGAAAGAAAACTGATACCACTTAATTGAGAAAACTGCCAGAGTAATGGGCCTTTTATCGTTATGGTAAAGCAGGCCCACGAGGGCCAATATATCAACATTAATTGGAGTTATCATATTCCATTCACACGAGTAGATGAGCAAGGCACAGAGAGACAATAATGCAAAGCAGTCTTTGCTGAGAACATGATGAACAACAAAACAAATGGACAAGAAGACGAAATCAATCGGCCCGGCAAAAGGAGGAGTCAGTTGGAGCTTTCGTCCGCACGTGTGCGCGAGCGACCGCTGTCCTCTCATGACAACTCTCGAAATGGTCAGGTGGTGGGAAAATCCCAGGGACCCAAGAAGCATTTTTCTCGAGTTACATCCACCCCATGCCACAGTTGGATCGGACGAAAAAAGAATGGAAAGCAACAAAACTGACGTTCCCCATGGTTCGAGCGTTTTGGTCGAAGATGGGGCCATTCGGCAATCCGTGATCAGAAATCAATGCGTACTAAGCGTGGGGAAGTCACTTTTATATGTTTTTGAGGGGAGGAGATGGTGAAGTTCCGACCAAGCAGGGATTTGTTGTTAGCAAGTTTCGGATCCAGAAAGCCTTGGAAAGGCTCAAGTTTTTGTCAACGAAGCACACGAGTGTTGGATTAGGTGAAGATAAGGGCTGCCGCACGAGTGTAAGTAGGCCAACGCCACTATACCTGCAGACCACATTGGTTTTTATTATAGTTGTGGTAGACGTCGCTGTAGATCGTATTTTTCTCATGGATGATTCGCCATCTTCCGGGGCATTATAAAAAAAATCGAGTGTTTTCTTTTGAAGACAAAGTGAAACCTTGTCAAAGTCGTGACGTCAACTTAAACATTTGTCCGAATGAATGACTTAGACCAAAATTATTTGACTCTTTATCTTATCAGGGGGATTAGGGCTTGATTTTGTGGGTTCATTTATACCAATACTGAAAAGATCACTATATCGGGGAATTGTGATATTCTAAGTAGGGTTTTGTTAACGGTTCCAGCACTAATTAATCCCCTAAATATAGTAAATGTTATATTTTCAAAATTATTTAATATAATTTATAATTTTAATGTTTAACTAAAAAAGAAATAATACTATTATCACAATTATCAATGCATATTTAATGATTCTTAACTAGTGCCTTTAGGGTACCGGTTAACAAATTCCTTCTAAGTATTTCATTAGTTATATATCAACGCTCCAACAAAATCTAAAGGTATTTCATAAGCACCCTGGAAGAGCTCCTGGAGGTCATAACCTGGGCTCAGCTCGGGATCCATGATAAGCCGGTGAGTTCCTTACCTCTCCTGGTTGTCGGGTGATTGGATTCTGAGGAATGAATGGGTGACTGATATGCCTGCGCATGTGGGGGTGTTGAACGTGGACGGGTACTACAACTCGCTGCTGTCGTTCATGGACAAGGCCATTGACGAGGGGTTCAGCGCGCCGTCCGCCCGCATATTATTGTGTCTGCCCCGACTGCCCATGAGCTCCTTTCCAAGTGTTCAGGAAGATAAAATGGGCCGTGAGCTTGGTTAAAGCAGGAGAGATGCAGGAGGGCCGCAGAAGTAAGTAAAGAGGGCCAGCAGCTCGAAGCGTCCCTTTAGTCGTCTGATATAAGGGGGACAAAGGAGTAAAATCGTAAAAAGGCTGTTGGTTTGTTGCAGCATTGGAGTTGCGTTGGGGTGTGTGTGTGGTGTCTGTTATGAGAGAAAATAAATAGCTAGCAGACACTGTTTTATATATAAAAAAGGGCTCTGTAAATTGTGGGTATGATAAATAAGAAAAGATAGTTATTTCTCTCGCTTGTTCTTCGTTGTCCTCTGTTCTCCGGTCGTTCACTGTGATCCCACCAGCTCGCATGGTATCAGAGCGGGGATAGCACTGTTGAAGCAACCGGAAGGTGGGAAATGGAGCTGGTGAGTATTGACAGTCAACAATCGCCGTATTACATCAATGCGGCTGATTTGTCGTCAGGGGCTGTCGTGACACCGGAGCTCACGGAGGGTAACTACGCATCATGGAGACGCGCCTTTGAGCTGGCGACGTCAATCAAGAACAAGGCAGGGTTTATTGACGGGACGATACCCAGACCAGAGCCGGACAGCAGATTATACCCAGCGTGGAAACGCTGTGATGACTTGGTGCGCACTTGGCTGCAACGATCCGTCTCACCTGCAATTGCGACGACAATCTTCTACTTGCATACGGCGAGAGAGGTGTGGGAAGAACTGCAAGAACGTTTCGGAGAGCCGGATGAGTCTCGAATATGTCGTCTGCAACTGCAGTACCATTCCCTGGTACAAGGAAGTAAGTCTGTTTCAGATTTTTACAATGAGATGCTAGGACTTTTGGAGAGTTACGTGAATATCGTCCCTAACCAAAGTGTAAGTGCGGAAAATGCGATTGTGGCTGGGAAAAATCGTACGCAGACGAATTGCAAAAGGACATGGTTTATAAGTTTCTGAATTGGCTCGATCGCGAGTATGGAGCGCTGAGGAGTCAGATACTGCTGCGCAAGCCATTCCCTACCCTGGGGGAAGCCTACAATATACTGCAGAGAGAAGAAGTGCAACGCTCTATGAAGGAGGAACATGTATTTCTGTTCGGAAACTCGATAGCAGCAGCGGTTAAGCGAGAGGTTGCTGGGAGTGACCAGGGCAGGTTACTAGCTTTTGCAGAAAGGCGAAAATTTAGACCGGAGATATCTTGTGAACACTGTGGGAAAAAGGGACATTTAAAGAGCAGGTGTTATCACCTAATTGGATTTCCGCCGAATCAGGCGTACGGAAGAGGCAGAGGTCAACCCTTTTCCAAGCAGCAAGGGATGAATAATAGGAGGATGGTTAATGCGGTGGAGTCGAAACAGCAGCAACCCACAGACACCAACAACAAGCAATCCCCACACATTGCTCTGTCGGATACGCAAGTTGCGGCTGATGGCCTTGCTCAATGTGGAGAGTCCGAACCAATCCGCTCCTACGGCTCAACAGGGACAGCATACCAGTTCTCCCTTACTTCCTAAAACTATCAACCACTTTGACAGTTTGCAGGTACTCTGGCTTTCAACAGAGACACCAAACACGTCCAAAACTACTGGATCATTGATATAGGGGCGACAGACCATATTATTTCTTCGCTTGATTTGTTTCATTCATATCACGAATTGACTAATCCCTTGCAGATTCAATTGCCCAATGATACAACCGTCCTAGCCACACACATAGGGGTTGTCAAGATAAATGACAACTTAGTCTTGGAAAACACCTTATTTGTGCCCTCGTTCCGTTTTAATTTGCTATCTGTTGGAAGGCTGATTACAGCTAACAACATTTGCGTTAGTTTTTCACAAAATTTCTGTTATATACAGGTCTTGCCCAGTTGGATGACGATTGGACTAGCTGAAAGAGAAGGTGGTCTATTCGTACTCAAGGAGGTAGATGGGAATCACTGCGGCAATGCCGCTTCTCAAGTTAGATACTCAGCAAACTTCCCTTTTCACAGTCTTAATTCAGCCACACAACATACCTCTCTTGATGCCTTTGATCTTTGGCACATGCGTCTTGGACATGTGCCACCATCTAAACTTTCGGCTTTGTAATTGCTTGAACCTTTTATTACGGTGTTACCTCAAAATGTCTGCACAGTCTGTCATGAAGCTAGACAGAAGCGCCTTGCTTTTCCTACAAGTGTCATTAAAACATCTGGGGCGTTCGACTTAATCCATTGTGATATTTGGGGGCCATGTTCTGAAATTGCACTGCATGGATATAGGTTTTTCTTAACTATCATAGATGACTACACAAGGGTGACTTGGATTTTTCTCATGCATCATAAATCAGAAGTCAGAAACTTATTGCCTGACTTTTATCAATTTGTCCAAACACAATTCAATGTCACCATTAAAGCAATTCGCAGTGATAATGGCAATGAGTTTCATTTGCCTATTTTTTACAAATTGCATTGCATTTTACATCAGAATTCATGCGTTGCCACCCCACAGCAAAATGGGGTTGTGGAGAGGAAGGACCAACATTTACTTCAGGTAACCAGGGCCCTTTTATTTCAAGCAGCCTTGCCTTTAAAATTTTGGGGTTATGCCTTGATGACAGCTGCCCATATCATCAATCGTTTACCGAGTAAAACTTTATTGGGAATCACACCATATGAAAAGCTTTTTCAACAAAAACCTACATTTCACAATTTGAGAGTATTTGGCTCTTTATGCTTTTCATGCACTCTTCAGTCCGGTCGGCGGAAGTTGGACAAAAGAGCCAGAAAATGTATTTTCTTGGGGTATCCTTTCCATGTCAAGGGTTATTTTCTTTTTGATTTGTTTACAAATGATGTCTTCATTTCACGTGATGTCTCCTTTTATGAATCTATTTTCCCCTTTGCAAATCTCTCCACTAATCCTCTTCCACTAGCCACTGACCTTGTTCTTCCTGTCGTCCGTTCTTCTTCTGAGTTTTTTCCTAATGTGCCAAATGATTCTCATTCTACACAAGTCCCTCCAGACATCACTAGAGTTCCTTCTGTTCCCATCCGCTCAGACTCTAACTTGAGAAGAAGCACACGGCAACACAAGATTCCCAGCTACCTCCGTGACTACCATCTTGGCTTGTCCTCTCCCCAGCAAATTCCTGATTCATCCTCCTCGGGTCTGTCTGTAAGTTCTTCTTCTTCTCCTTCTACTGCTCATTCTATTGCTTCTTTCATTTCCTATCACAAATTATCCACTCCTTACAAGTCGTTCCTGCTGTCCCTGGAGACCAATCATGAGCCTAGAAGCTATAGTGAGGCTAGGTCATCTCCACACTGGCAGGAGGCTATGTCCGCTGAACTACAGGCTCTGGCAGACAATCACACGTGGGATCTGGTACCTCTGCCAACAGGAAAGCGTGCCATTGGATGCAAATGGGTTTTTAAAACCAAGTTACGAGCAGATGGCACAATTGAGCGATTTAAAGCCCGTCTCGTCGCCAAAGGATTCACCCAGCGTGAAGGCTTTGATTACGAGGAAACTTTCAGTCCGGTTGCTAAGCATGCCACTTCTTGGGTTTGGAAATATCACTGTCACGGGCTGGTATATTTGTTTCGTAGCGAGCGTACACCTTGCGTCTGTTGGAGGAACTGGGGAAGTTGGGAGTTAAGCCTAGTTCAATTCCAATTGTTCCTAATCATAAGCTGACACAAGTGGAGGAGGATGAAACGGTGGATGCGAGCGCATATAGGCAACTAGTGGGAAGACTTATATATTTGGGATTCACACGACCTGATCTGACTTACGCTGTACACATCCTCTCGCAGTTCATGGATAAACCGATGAAGAAGCATTGGGATGCGGCAAACATGGTGCGAAGTACCTAAAGGGCACGCCAGGAAGAGGAGTTATGTTCTCTAGCTCGTCTCAACCAAGGCTGCAGGCTTTCTCTGACAGTGATTGGGGAGGTTGCGCCATGAGCCGGAAGTCAACGACAGGGTACGGTGTGTTCTTGGGAGACTCCCTTATAAGTTGGCGTTCAAAAAAGCAGAGCACGGTATCTCGGAGTTCAACGGAAGCCAAATACAAGGCGATAGCCACAACGACGACAGAGGTGATTTGGCTGAAAGGTTTGATAGGAGATCTTGGAGCTATTACGAGCCAACCAATTACCCTATATTGTGATAACAAGTCAGCAATTCACATTAGCAAGAACTCGATGTTTCACGAGCGGACGAAGCACCTAGAGATCGATCTACACTTTGTGAGAGAAAAGGTAGATGAAGGAGTTATTCGGTTAGTGCACATGCGAATAGAATTGCAGCTTGCTGACATTTTTACCAAGGCTCTACATCCTGGTAGATTGAGTTATCTGCTCGGCAAGATGGGAGTAACAGATATACATAACTCCCATCTTGAGGGGGAGTGTGAGCAGGAAGATAAAATGGGCCGTGAGCTTGGTTAAAGCAGGAGAGATGCAGGAGGGCCGCAGAAGTAAGTAAAGAGGGCCAGCAGCTCGAAGCGTCCCTTTAGTCGTCTGATATAAGGGGGACAAAGGAGTAAAATCGTAAAAAGGCTGTTGGTTTGTTGCAGCATTGGAGTTTGTTAGTCGGGAATGAGCGTTTGTGTGTGTGTGCAGTGTCTGTTAGGAGAGAAAATAAACAGCTAGCAGACACTATTTTATATAGAGAAAAGGGCACTGTAAATTGTGGGTATGAGAAATAAGAAAAGATAACTCTTTCTCTCGTTCGTTATTCGTTGTCCTCTGTTCTCCGGTCGTTCACTGTGATCCCACCAGCTCGCACCAAGCTCGAGGAGTATGTGCCCAACCACCACGGGGCGGCGCCTAGGTTGAGGTGGAGACGGAGCAGCACCTGGGTTTCTAACTACACCAAGTCGGAGATATCTCGTTGATTCTTAGTACAAACGTAGATTCTGACCTAGTGGTTTAAGGATCAGAATTCATGTAAATTGTTGTTGCTAGTCATTGTTTGCACATCACTTTGACAACAGGCAACCAAGGAAACAGCGACATGTACCCGCACAAGGAGGTAAGGAACTATGGGAGGAAAGCGAGAGCAATGGCAGCGGTGGATGCCACCACTACTACCGCCACCATAGTCATTGTCATCATCGACTATGTCTATCCAGAACCCATTCGCCTCGTGGCCTAGCTCGAAAACGAGACATAATCCAGACAAGATGTGAGCAGAGGAAACAAGTCTGCACTGCACTGCAGAGGAAGGAGGCGATAGAAGGAGATGAAGAGGAAACGGACTGGGCCCAGACATAAAGCCTGTACAAGAAGAAGGGCCGATGCAAGAATCCTTTTATAGAATTGGGCTAGTCCATAATGTAATAAAGGTTAAATGGGTAATTTCCATATAAGTTTATTAGAGGGTAAATGATGGGGAGTCGTGCTGTCTGTCCAAAACAGAGAGCACCCCCGAGAAAACCCTAAAAACAGAATGTAATTTTGCTTTCTATAAAATGGAGAAGATGGAGAAAGGTTGGTGGATGATTTTTCAAGCATCTTGATTCACTAGCATGGTATCAGAGCGATGCCGGTGACCATGGAGGCGAGGAAGTTGGATGTTGCTGCGTTGGAGAGTCCGCAGTCTCCCTTTTACATCCACTCGACAGAAAACTAGGTAACGTCTCTGGTTTCCCCTGAATTGGATGAAGGGAATTATGGAACTTGGAGTGCGGCCTTCGAGCTTGCATTGTCTATCAGAAACAAACTGGTGTTTGTAGATGGAAGCGTACCAAAGCCCGGGATAGAGGACCCTATATTTCCTTCTTGGAAGAGGTGTAATAACTTGGTCAAGGCTTGGCTGCAACGTTCTGTCTCTGTGCCGATAGCTTCTACAATTTTCTTTTTGGACTCGGCACGGGAAATCTGGGAAGAGCTTAGGGAACGGTATGCAGAACCAGATGACACAAGAATCTGTCAACTACAGTCACGCTATTTTGGCTTGGAACAGGGAGCGAGGACGGTGTCCGAATATTACAATGAGATGATTTCGATCTTGAGAGAATTGAGAGTCTACAGACCTTTGCCAAGCTGTGACTGTGGAAAGTGCGAGTGTCAATGGGCAAGGCAGTTCTCAGAGCAATACCAGAAGGATTTGGTATTTAAATTTCTTATTGGGCTGAGTGATGCATATTCTGCCCAGCGTTCCCAGATACTTATGCGGAAACCTTTGCCTGCCCTGGGGGAGGCATACAACATGATACAGAGGGAAGAGCTGCAAAAGAAGGCAAAGTGTACTAGTGGATTTGTTGGAGAAACGCCATTGATGGCAGCCTCAGTACAAACTGGGATGAAGCAGAGGACTCAATTGCAGGACAACAAATATTCTACAATAAGGGCTGTGGACAACAAACCTGACAGGATGTAATGGGTTTGTCAGCATTGTGGAAAGCAAGGACACCTCAAGGGAAAATGTTATTTCTTGGTGGGTTTTCCTCCTAATACCCGCTTTGGCTTTGGTAGAGGAAGAGGAAGATACTCTGACAAACCACCAAGTTATACTGAGCGAAGAACAGTAAATCTCATAGAGACTGCAGAAGATAAGGATCATCAGGGAACTATTCCATCACAGCTGGGACTTACAAAGCAACAAATTCAGAAGCTTGTGGCTCTTCTTAATGTGGAGGAATCGAGGCCTGGTAATGAGGCTAACCAAGGATATAATCAGAACCAAAATTCGCTTCATTATACCCAAAACCAACCCTTCCTCTTCTGGTAATTCTACAATACAGAATCTTACTTATATCTTATCTGTCCATACACAGGAAAACAAAGATCGTCCTAATCAAGTTTGGTTCCTAGATACTGGTGCTACAGATCATGTAGCCTCTGATATCACCTTATTTCATACTTATCTCAAACTTACAACACCTTTGTTGATACAGCTACCTAATGGCACCAAAGTTACAGCTACACACATTGGCGATGTACAGCTTAACAAGTTCTTGGTGTTGAAAAATGTCCTTCTTGTTCAATCTTTTCGTTTCAACCTGATTTCTGTTAGCAAATTGACAGCAGCCCAAAATATCTGTCTAGTTTTCTCACAAACAAAATGTCTTATTCAGGACTTGGACACTTGGATGACGATTGGACGAGCTAATGCAAGGGGAGGTTTATATGAGATGGCAGAACAGAGTGACAGTGATGGTGTGACTTCTCAACTTGGCAAGTTAGTTTCAGATACGGGAAGGTCATGCACATGTCTGGACATACTCAAAGACATACTTTAGACTTTTTTGATTTGTGGCACTTCAGGTTAGGACATGTGTCTGCATAAAAGAGTAAAGTTTTAGAAACATTAGATCCTTCAATCAAGTTCTTGTCGCAAAACATATGCACAGTTTGTCATGAATCTAAACAAAGAAAGTTGTCTTTCCCTTCAAGGTCACATCAGACAGCTTGTCCTTTTGATCTTGTGCATTGCGACATTTGGGGGACATACTCGCAATCAGCTTTAGGAGGTTTTACAAGGGTAACATGGGTTTATTTGATGCGTCACAAATCAGACACCCAAGCTTTAATAAAACAGTACTGCAATTTCATTCAAACACAATTTCTCACACAGGTCAAGGCAATTAGAAGTGATAATGGACCGGAGTTTTTATTATCAGATTTCTATAGTGAAAAAGGTATATTGCATCAGAGAACCTGTGTTTTTTAATCCACAGCAAAATGGTGTGGTTGAAAGAAAACACCAACATATTCTCCAAGTTACTCGTGCCCTGTTATTTCAAGCTGGTTTGCCATTAAAATTTTGGGGGCATGCTCTACTTACTGCAGTGTTTCTGATTAATAGGTTGCCTACTAGAATCCTAAATAACAAATCACCCTATGAGTCACTTTATCAAACAATACCCAAGTATCATAATCTGAGAGTGTTTGGTTCGCTTTGCTATGCTACTACATTGTTGCAAGGTAGAAAGAAAATGGATAAAAGGGCTAGGAAATGTATATTTCTTGGTTATCCGTTTGGTGTTAAAGGGCATTGCTTATATGATTTGGATAGGCATCATGTTTTTATTTCTCGGGATGTCATTTTTCATGAGTCTGTTTTTCCATTTCGTTTGGATCAACCACACACACCTGTCCCTCAATTAGTCTTACCATCTGCATTGCCCTCTCTGCATAATTTTGATGATGCATTCATTCCTAGACAGCAAGGTTCTCCACCCACCATTGTTTCTGAGACTCCTTGCTTCGATAATACTGAACATGTTGTAGAAAACACATATGAAACACCTTTATCTGACCAACTAACTCCCACCTTGAGAAGAAGCACTAGAACTCGCAGGATTCCTGGCTATTTACAGGAATATCACCATCGTCTCTCTCTTGCAGAAGCAACTCCTTCGTCATCCAACTCTTACAGGTCAGCTTCATACACACCTCTTATTAATCAGTCTTGTGTTTCTCACCCTTCTGTTACTCATCCCATTGAACCTTATATTTCTTATACACGTCTCTCTAAGCTTTTTCGTGCGTTCACTCTGTCCTTGGAAGCAAACTTTGAGCCTCAAAATTACAACCAGGCTAAGAACATTCCACATTGGGAAGCAGCCATGGCAGCTGAATTGAAAGCTTTGGAGGAGAACCACACGTGGGATTTGATGCCTTTACCTATGAATAAACGTGCAGTAGGATGTAAGTGGGTTTATAAACTGAAATTGCATGCTGATGGGACTGTAGAGAGGTAAGGCGAGGCTGGTTGCTAAAGGGTACACTCAGTGCGAAGGCCTTGACTATCAGGATACATTCAGCCCTGTTGCCAAGCATACCACAATACGAATTTTCTTTGCTTTAGCTGCTGTCAATGGTTGGTTGTTACGCCAATTTGACATCCATAATGCCTTCTTGAACGTAGATTTAAAGGAAGAGGTCTATATGCAGCTCCCACCAGGTTTTGTGCTTCAGGGGGGAGTGTGCATCTCAGAGGAGGAATTTGGTCTGTCGTTTGCGAAAATCGTTATATGGCCTTAAGCAAGCCTCGAGACAATGGAATAGTAAGTTGACTAAGTGCCTTGTGGATAATGGTTTTCAGCAATCCAAGGCAGATTACTCCCTGTTTATTAAGAACAGCAAGGCTGGTTTTGTTGCAGTTTTGATTTATGTTGATGATATAGCAATATCGGGTTCAAGTGAGTTGATCATTAGTGAGTTACATACATATCTACAACAGTCTTTTAAAGTTCGAGACTTGGGAGAGTTGAGATATTTTCTTGGACTTGAGATAGCAAGATCAAGACAGGGGATATTTATTTCACAAAGGGGATACACTATCAGGCTGGTGGAAGAACAGGGGAAGCTTGCAGCTAGGCCAGCTTCAGTGCCCATGATCCCAAATCTGAAACTGAGCAAAACAGATGAAACAGCTTTGGTTGATCCTAGCATGTACAGGCATCTAATTGGAAGGCTGATTTATTTGGGGATCACAAGACCAGACATAGCGTATCTTGTGCATCTCTTAGCACAATTCATGGAGCAACCGAGAATAACTCGTTTACAGGCGGCTGAGGACATTCTCAGATATTTAAAAGGAACGCCGGGAAAAGGGATCTTGTTTTCTGCAGAATCACAACTCCAGCTACAGGCTTATGCAGACAGCGATTGGGGTGGATGTGTAGATACAAGGCGCTCAACCACAGGGTTTTGTGTGTTTCTTGGTGATTCGCTTATCAGTTGGAAGTCGAAAAAGCAAGCAACGGTCTCTAGAAGTTCTACGGAAGCAGAGTACAGGGCAATTGTTGCGGCTACTGCAGAATTGTTGTGGTTAAAAGCATTGCTGCAGGATTTTCACGTATTGTTAAGTCTGCCAATTTCCCTTTATTGTGACAACAAATCGGCAATACATCTTAGCAGGAACCCGGTACTCCATGAGAGGTCTAAGCATCTAGAGATTGATCTTCATTTTGTTAGAGACAAAGTTCTCGAGGGAGTGATCGATACAAAGCACATGAAGATGAAGTATCAGTTGGCGGACGTGATGACTAAACCTTTGCATCCAACAAGGTTTCGTTTCTTATTGAAGAAGATGGGAGTATATGACATATATACTACCCATCTTGAGTGGGAGTGTGAGCAGAGGAAACAAGTCTGCACTGCACTGCAGAGGAAGGAGGCGATAGAAGGAGATGAAGAGGAAACGGACTGGGCCCAGACATAAGGCCTGTACAAGAAGAAGGGCCGATGCAAGAATCCTTTTATAGAATTGGGCTAGTCCATGATATAATAAAGGTTAAATGGGTAATTTCCCTATAAGTTTATTAGAGGAGAAATGATGAGGAGTCGTGCTGTCTGTCCAAAACAGAGAGCACCCCCGAGAAAACCCTAAAAACAGAATGTAAATTTTGCTTTCTGTAAAATGAAGAAGATGGAGAAAGGTTGGTGGATGATTTCTCAAGCCTCTTGATTCACTAGCACAAGATGCGAGGTTCTAAAGCGATGTTCAACTAAAGAATGTGCGAAAGAGTCATCGATTTTCCCATCATGAGATTGCTTCCGTAGTCGTAGTGTCGCTGAAATGAATGTAGGACATGCCCACTCCATTTCTCGGCAGGACATGATCACCTGGAGACTGTCCTAACGTGGAGTACTAGTTGGGTTCACGTTCATGGTTTTCATCATTCTGTGCACCAATAAGAGAAAAACTACATCGAAGAAACAAAGGCGCCGGATTCCATGACTAGCGTAGTGCTAATTTCATCTGTTCGAACACAGTGTGAATCGGTAATTGGTTCTTTTCGTACAATTTGCAGATTCCTCAAAGACTTTGTTGTTCCTACAAAAGGTCTCCGTGAGTCATCCAAAATCGGATGCTGTAGTTCAGTCGTCGTCCTTGAACTCTCTGTTCAAACGCAACAAAGCAGAACTGATTGGTCAGACACCGAAGCCTTTGACACCCCAATCCCCATTTAGGCAGCCACTGGGGGGGGGGGGGGGGTCATTACTAAGACGAGTGTCTTAAACTCACTGTCTGCTCTGGGCTTTGCATCCACATAAAGGAAATGGTGATCAGGAGGCGGTGCAAAATGCATACCTGCGATCTAGGTATCGAGGCTGAATCCCAGAACCTTGGCATGTTGTACAGGTTAAAGAACCGGCACCGTCACAGTTTATGCACCGTGATACCTCCTTCTCATCCCCCCCGAGTTCTATGGATACGCTTCCAGTCCCCATGCAAAATCTGCATCTTTCTAGTAAAACAAGGACACAAAACTTTGTTGCCATAAATTGGTTTTAAGCTGCAAGTTCTTTTGGGATTGACTGAAGAAACAGTGCGAGACATTAATGTGTCCCAGACATCAACAAGGTTATTTGTCAGGCTTGTGCTCGGATAACCAATATTACAAACAAAATGAACGGGGAATGAAGGTTGTGCTTCTACCGACAGTGCTAGACCAAAATCACCGTGAAGGTGTACAAACAGCATATTGCTCCAAAAGGCACGAGACATTGACACCTGATTTTCATTCACTCAACTCTTCCATCCAAGAAATGCTTAGAACAGCGGAAATAATTTGCAGTATTCGGATTCGAGAAGTCCAAATCGGCTCATCAACCAAGCAATTCACAACAACAAAATCAACAAGGCAAAGAGGCTGCTTACGTGCTCCGGAACCATTGCAGGGGAAGCACGGCTGCGTGTTCTCCCTCTTGGCCTAAGAATTGCTCACATCCAAACGAAACCCCGATATTAACCCCCGAAAGAAACATCCAGCAAATCATTCCCATACACCAAAGTGAGAAAAATCGAGACGACGACTTACGGCATTATCTATCTGCGTCTCGTAAAACACGGGAATCCCAATTCCAATGGCGACGCTGACAACCCCGACAGTAATCGCCACCACCTGATATGATCCCCTCAAGGCCAACACGCGGACAAACACCCAATTCACAAATCAGACAACCTTATCTCCTCGGAACAATGCAACAACACCCAAAAGGGAACCCTAAGCCACATCGTTCACGAACCGTGTTCTGGTCGAGCTCGACGGCTCTAATGCGGGGATAAGACGGCGGGAACCGCCGGATGGAGGGAGACTTCGGAACCGAAGCAGAGGAAGGAGCGAGCTTGAGCGGACAGTGGAGGAACGGGGACTGGAGGGCCGACATTCTCGACGTGGATTCGTCCAAAGTTTCTCTTCTTACCGTTCTTTCGGGTGGGTGTCACTTATCCGGTCAGACCGAGAGGTCGTGTTCTCGTCGTCCCACCGCGACCATGGAATACGGAAGAAGCCAAGGGAAAAGAGATCATCTGTGTTTTGGACATGTGGCGAGGAAGTGAAAACACCGTCCCCTCGACAGTTACCTCTTCAGCGAATCAGGTAGCACCACGTGGCACGTGTCGGCTGGCGGATCAATGGGCCTTTGGGCCGCTACAGAGGCCCAAAAACAAGATTAGGCCCAATTTAGCCTCCTTGGTAACGTCTGGTTGTTCTGGTTGATTCTATACTTGGGATGCGCGGATGCGCTGAATCCGTGCCGTCATGGACGTATAGTTCGGCACGACCCCCGACTAGAAGATGCTGCGCCGATGGAAAAGGGGGACCATTAACCCCTCGGAGGGCAACTTTGGTGCTTCAACCGTCGGCATAACCATTCTTAACGCATGGTTGTTCTCTGTCTTTTGTTGCTTGGTTAGTTCAGTGGGTTGGCGCATACCCTCAGAACCCACGACAAGCACGCATCTGGTCACCAAAATGTTTAGTACCTAGCTAGAAGGGGTGGGGAGGGTGCAAAGACGACCACGGCCTCAAAACATTCGTTATTTTATGTTGCGTCCTGCCGAGAACAAGAACGAGACGAGGCCTGCCTCTTCGGATCATGTTGAAATTTCTTGAACATGAACAAACATCCAAATGGGCAGACCGAAGATGGGCCAAACAAAAGGGAAAGAAAAGTGATCGCACATGCACCACACGGGGCGAAGATTGAGATGGGAGATCCATAATACCTTTCATATCTGTGCAAAAAAACCCCGCTAATTGTGGCCGAAGTCATCGAAGGAAGTGATGCTCCTTTGAGAGGACCACCCCTTCCTTTACCGGGGGAGTTACATACGATCCAATGGCATATCATATGGTTGAAATTGTTGAGAGGGTTTGCCCAAGTTCCAATAGTCCAGCCTAATATATAAGTCTAAATGGACTATTCTCTCTACAGTCAATTATTTTTAAAGTAAAATACTGTATATTAAACTTAGTATTTGTGCTGATCTTACTAACAGATTAAAAGTGTGTTCTTAAGATTCCACTTTTAATACAACAGGGGATCTTACGACCATCACCTCTCCTTTCATCCTGGCTGGAGAGCTGTTTTACTTCCTTTTCCTCTTCCTCGATCCTTGGCCATGCTCTGTTCCTGTCATGCCTTTTTTTAGACACCCCCCCCCCCCCTCCCTTTTCCCTTTTCCACCTCCATGTTAGAGAAATTGTATGTATGTATGTATGATTGTTAGTGCTGCCAGGCCAATCTCCATTGACTTGGGGGAGGGAGGAGGACTACTTTTTCTAGTGGCCATCCAAGTTGCTCTCCCTTTGTAATTCAAAAGGTTCGAACACTCCCCCACAACCCTCTTCTTTTTTCGCAAGTCAAAAGGTCGCGCACGATCGTACCATTCGTCGTTACGGAGAAACACCTGTTAGACCCATCTATCGCGTGTGCTGGATGCATGAATGTGAGCAACCACTGTGGAAAACGGGTATCCTGGAAATCATGTGACTCCTTTGCAGGACTTGCTGGTAATGTATGGGAAACACCTGTGAGAGCCATCTATCATCATCATCATCGCCATCAATCATCCATTAAAGCTTATTTTTGTATGAGGAGCTTTGTTGTTGTTTGCTGCTGCTGCTGTTGTTGTTACGGAGAAACCTGAGTGTTTCTCCTACTCACGTTAATTCCCCTTAGCCACAGAACATGCTTTGGTATATGGTAAGCCATCACGTGAATCCACTCCTCCCTCTCAACTCTCCATCCCTCGCAAAAAATCCACGTTTCTCCCTCCCTGTGATCCCTCGCTCGACCCGTTGTTCGCGGTCCGTCACCTGGTCGAGTTTATCCACGAGGACATAAATTGGGGACGTGATCAAAGACATCCACGATACAACACTGGGGACGCTATCTTAGTGTAACAGATCGGCCAAACTTCTCTTGGAAATCTCCAGCGGCACGACGAGGATGTCAGCGAGATTTTCTGGATAGGAAAACCGCGTCATGTTTGGACGAACGGGAATAAGGGGCAACAACCAAGCAGAAACCTCTGTTTTTCTACGGACAAGAACAGATTAGTCCTGTCCTAAAACCCGAACCAGACGCACACCAACTTCGTCCTTAGTAACATGACGTTCGATTTCGCATTGTTATGTCAAGGAGGGAGTCGACAACGAAACATCTTAGCGAAACGAACCGGTTTTCTTTATCTCTCTGCCCTGCCTACGGCCTCACGTGACTCTGCTTTTCCTCTGTTCCCTCCCCTGTTTCCCAACCTTCCCATCATATATAAAATCCACTCCACCCCCGCAGAACAATTTCATCCCCCAACTCCTCCTCTCATCCCACAAATCCCTCCTCCGACCGAGTAATAAACACCCCAGCGAGATGGCCCTCAAGAAGCCCGGCAAGCTCCCGCAGACGGCGGTGATCAAGCAGATCCTCCGGAGGTGCTCGAGCCTCGGCAAGCGGAACCATCAACAGGGCGGAGGTGCTTGCGGTCATGACCACGAGGGACCCTGTGACGTCCCAAAGGGCCACTTCGTCGTCTACGTGGGCGAGGCGAGGGCACGTCACGTCGTCCCCATCGACATCCTCTCCCGTCCCGAGTTCCAGCACCTCCTACAGCGTGCCGAGGAGGAGTTCGGTTTCGACCATGACATGGGACTCACCATCCCCTGCGACGAGGACGCTTTCCAGTCCCTCACGTCCTCCTTCCGATGATGAACAAGAGAAGAAAAAATAGAACCCCCTCCCCCTCCCACCCATATTTACCCACACCCACATAATTATGAAGGTAGAGAACACGTTCAGGGCATAGTTAGTCCCTTTTTCTTCTCTTTTTCACTTCTCGCGGCGGTGTGGCCACGGGGGGATGTTGGTCTTGTAGAACCGCGGGGACCGGCGGTAACCACCCTGTGAGGAGTTTCTTAATCTTCTTACTACTAATGAGAAACATTATTATTACCAAACTCTCATCCCAAGTAACAGCAACCCAACAAGCCGTCCTCATCTCCGGTTTAGCCTTTCAGGGTTCCATTGTTATTACACGCCCAAAGGCTTTTTGCAGAAGATAAAATTATTTTTAAAGCAGGAAAATCAGTCTGCAGGGAGTGGGTGGGAGGGAATCTAAATCTAATAAAAGTTTTTAAAAGAAAAAAACAAGCGATGATCTCTTACACACTAACGTACGGTCAGAAGATGGACGAGTCAACATCATCATCATCAAGGGAAGGAGGGGGGGGGGGGGTGCTCGTGAAGCTACAGAGTCAAGTCTAATAAGTCAATCCCAGACTGCGTCTCTGATGCATGAAGCACACAGTTCGAAGAACCCGGATCCATAACACAACCGCAGTCGTTGGGCTGCTTATCTATCTCAACCAGAAACAATAGATCTTGTAATAACAACTGTTCATGTCAGAGAGAGATAGGGGCGAGGGGATGAGTTCTTCTTCAACAAAAATTTAATCAATCGTGAAATCCGAGGTCTGATGGAGTCGACCGTTCTGTCACTTACTCCCCTTCTCCATGTACTTCATATGAGCTTTAACTACTTTACCGACCACCACGCCTTTCATCTTCCTGTAATTATTATAGAAATAAAATATCAAAGCCCCATAATTAAGAAAGAAATTGGTCACACCCTTATTTTTTATTTAAAAAAAAAGAATAAAAGGAAATTAATGTTCCGTATATTCAGCCGTACGATTAGGTCGGTCCATTCGACCCCACCACCACCACCCATTGCTTTAGGACCCAATCCCGTCCCGCTTTTCTTTCCTTATCTTTTTATTGTATTACTTTTTTTACCCCTCGCCCTTTCCCCTTTGAAATCTCGACCCATCGAGAAGGAAATCACCGGAAGGCCTTAAAAAGGGGAAGTACTGCTTGTGTCCGATTTTTCTACTTTCTTGTAAGAAAAGTTTGAAAAAAGGGGGGAAGTACTTGAGGGGGGGGGGGGTACTTTTTATTAGGAGTACTCCTAGGAATGAAAAGAAAGAGGTCAAATTCCAAAATGGATCGCTTTTTTGTATCTATCACTTTACTTTAGTAGTAGACATAACATGCCTAACAATGTAGACTTTCTAGTCAAATTTCGATTTCCCATCACCCCCACCACTCCCTTTTTTGGGAATTGCAGATTCCTCGGGGATGTGATTTTTGGGATCCTATGTTCAGTCTGACCCCTGGAATTTTGCATCTCCATGGGCTGCCATTGCTGTCCTGAAGAGTGCTTGTGTGTAATGATTTTTGGATGTCGGAAATCTTCAATGGACTGGCCTAATGAGCAGATAGTTCATGGTTGGCCGATGCCTCCTTATGCTGGAGAATCATGAAGTTTCGCGCATGCTTGAAAGAATTGGTCAAGTCTGCCGTCTTGGCCGGAATAGTTACAACGGCCTGTTGACCGTTTTCAGATGCCGCCGCATTTCCAGGACCAGATAATGCGCACTGTTCCGCACCCGTCTATTGACTCACCCGCCACAAGTGATTGTCCACAAAATGTACTGAATGCATCCTCAACGGATGACTTGATGTTCTGAATTGGAACTTTGCCATTGGCAGTTTTTTTCACCAGCATCGCCATTTGCAATGAGTGGCCGGGGTACCGGAGCTATTCCGTTGTCTGCAGATCTGGAATACCTCCTGATACCATCGGTGGCAACATCACCGGCCTTTACTAGGAGCTCACGGCCTGTTATGGAATAATTGGGTGCACTTCCATTTGATACAATCACTGAGTTGGGCCAACTTTTTCCATTTCCAAGAAATCATCCATAAGTTCGAAGGGATTCTTTTCCTTCTTCGGTTGGGAGCGCTCTGGCATGGATGCGGTTGCTGAAGATTCAGGGCAACTCCTTCCATCATCATTTTTGGACTGGGGGTTTCGCTCACAAACTTCTCATTTGACTTGGTGCTGCGCCTCAAGGATATGCAGCTTATTTGTCACCTTAGCACTGAGATTACCAGACGTGTTACGAGACGCCAGGGCTTCTTTCAGCATCTTCATCATCTCTTCTTCCATTGCCAGTCGATGCTGGGTGAGCAACTCATCTGATGAAGCTCGGGAACCTAGAAGGGATGAGAAAGAGGCATTCCAGCAGACCTATTGGATCGAGGTTCTCCATAACTCCCACTGAAACTCTCCACCTCCATCTTCATCTGTGCAGGAGCTGCAGGACCATGCGACCTTTTGCGTACCAGACCCCGAAGCCCGACACTCTGCCTCTAATTTAGCTCTCTTCTTCACGCCTCAGGAGATTTCACACTCATTCTTCTTCTCATTTTGAATTCCGAGCTCTTTGGTGATCCAATGCGCCTCATTTTTCAGCGAGCTTAACTCCATTTCACATGACTCGGCATCGCATTTCAAAATCTCAGCTCGACCCTCAGCCTTCGAGCTCCTGCTTGACTTTTTCCCAATGCCTCAGTATTTGATCTTACGACTTCCTGCAACTCTCTCTCATGCTCTTCCTTTAGGTCCCCTATCCGCATCATACACTCCCCT
Organism: Melastoma dodecandrum; assembly: GCA_029817715.1. Lineage (NCBI taxonomy): Eukaryota > Viridiplantae > Streptophyta > Magnoliopsida > Myrtales > Melastomataceae > Melastoma > Melastoma dodecandrum. The sequence continues at coordinate 2,948,618 of JARUPY010000397.1, read as the reverse complement.
ATGGCATAATCCAGATGTGACGCCCTGCCCTCTGCTGCGACTCCAGATGACTCTGCAATGCTTTGGCCTCGGTCGAAAATAACATAACCAAAACTAAACCAACAGAGAAACCTCAAACCGAGATCCTCTTCGGGATCAGAGGGACGAACCTAAAACGGCATCTTCAGCAACTTTAGGAAGCTGCTTGGCCACACCTGCCTTGGCTGTTATCTCCGAATCAGCGGCGGATAGCTGTTCGTCCAACTACTTAATGTATTCCTCCAATTTCTCTACCTGCTCCTCAGTAAAACTTCATCTGTTCCTCCACTCCAGTCGAGTGTGTGTAAGATTCGACAGAAATTTGTACATAATTGGGCTTACTGTAGGTACCCTGACAAGCAAAATCAAAAGGTTTGAAGAACAGGATTCATTGAAAAAGTCCAGAAAAAATTGATCAACTAGCTTTTGCCCCAAATCAAAGAAGAAGGAACTGAATTTGTTTCCAGGGGATTCTAGTTTAGTGGGACGCCCATGTTAGTGAATGTCAAACTCCAAACTACTACTAACTACTTCTTCCACCACCTTCTTACATTCGTTCTCCCATGGTGGGATTATAAATAAAAACATTTCTGCACATGGCATCGTGTCGGCAGGGTGGGCGTGGGGCCCGGTGACAATTTTTTGTGTCAACCCTTCACGTGGGTGACTTCTCAACTCTCAACCTCTCTTCGGACGACTTGATTTATATATATATATATATATATATATAGAACATGACGATGGATCGACCCACAATTCAAAAATCTCGAACTTTTTTCATTTACAAGAAATGGGATTTTTTGGGGGTCGTCGTCCGTCAATCAATCAATAATGGGGATGAATCAATTCCTTTCCCGATTAGCCCGACGACCAAGAAAATTAAGAGAAAAAAAAGGAAGTAAAATTAAATTAGAAGAGCCGGGTCAAATAATAATCCGGACCCAGAGCCTCCCCTCCACTCAATCCTATCCACACTCGCGGTTCGATTTCCCGAAGCCGGTTCAGACCCTAAAAAAGAATCGAATGAAACGGACGGTTCACCAAACGGTCTCCTGTCCCAGACCGGGAAGCAACGGCCGGCCCTCCCCGTCCCAACCGCCCTTCAATCCGACATGGCAGTGGCGCCGCTGGCTTACCCCCCCGGCGGGAGACCCGGAGATGAACCGGAGGACGCCCTCGAACACGGCTACGTCGCAGGGGATGGTGATAGGGCCTGGGAAGTCGAAGCCGAACTCCTCCTCGGCCTGCGAGAGGAGGCTACGGAACATGGGGTGGTTGAGGTAGGTGGCGCGGACGACAAACCTCCTCCCGTCGGCTCCCACGCGCACGGCGACGTGCCCGGAGGGGACTCCCACGGGTGAGTTGGAGGAGGACATCCTGGCCTTGGCTCGCCACCGTAGGAGCATCTGGCGGAGGCAGACGATGTGCCGGATCTTGCTGCGCTTGCCGTGTCCGGAGGAGGCCTGCATTCTTCGTGCGCGCGTTGCCGGGGGTGGTGGAAGGCTAAGTAGTGATAGAGGGAGGTGGGGTTGGAAGATGGGCTGGGTTTTTTTTTTGGTTAACGAAGATGGGTTGGGTTGGGTTGGGTTTGAGGAGAGAGGGGGTGTGTGTCTATCAATCTTTTCTTTTATATAGGGAAAAGGGAAAAGGGACTTTGGACGGGGGACTACGACGTCGTTTCCTTACAGCAAAGGTTGGTTGGGGGGGGGGGGGGGGGGGGGGGGGGGTTAGAACCGCCAACAGTTTTTTCACTTGGCAAAAGACTTTTGGTGAGTCAGAACATATAGAGATAAGACAGATAGATAGAGTGGTTAGGTTGCGGTAGTTTGATTTATCGTCTTCTTCTTTTTTTTTTGACGTTTTCTGTTAATGGGTATTATTGAATTTAGTTGTTAACAAGAACAATTACTGGGAAAATGAAGAAGAAACAACCGTTTCATGTCTTCCCATTATTATTATTATTATTATTATTATTATTATTATTATTATTATTATTCATATGATTGGAGACATGGGTTCGGTACATGTTAGGAGGGTGTTCATTTGAAAATTCGAATAATGGAGTTTTGAGTTCATCCCCCAGCAAAAGAAGAAATCTGCATATCCAAAGGAATTGGAAAGCTCTCTCCTTCCCCCAAATGAGACTTACCATCTGGTAGGTTGGTTGGTTTTACTGTTTCAGGAGATCCATGTGGTGAATCGAGTCCTTGCCTAGCCTCCTCATAAACACTTCAAAAAGGCTAATGATATCGACACCCAACTCATCCGATTCTCGGAACCCCGGTTGGATTCAATGAACTCGTGACAGGGGCCGCCGCAAACTGGGGTTGTCCCTGTGTCTGCGGTTAAGGTTTCCTGTGGGGGTGGGGGGAGGGTGAGCATGGAGGGTCCATGTTGGGTTCTTCTCTCCTATTTAGAAGAGCGACTCAAGCTCGTGTTTCTTTACACGGATGAAGCCCGAAGCCCACCGTACTCTTAAGGGGTCATTTAGGGTTATCTTCAGAAAATACAAGAGAAGAAAAACGCAGCAAGGGTTACGGAAACAGCCGAAGAACATACGTAAACTCGGATTCCGTCACAGCTCCGTTTCGACCTGCGCGACGTTAACTTAACCGGGCATTGCCGCCAATTACACCGTTGAAACTTCGTGAAATTTTGATGGAGTATTCCTGACTTTTGAACGGTAAAGATCGCAATTAAAGTCTTCTAGCTTGTGATTTCGCCCCATTTCCGAAACTGTCAGATTCTATGTTCTTGATTTCTGCTCATTCTTATTTGTGTTGTTGAGCGAATGATTACCAAGATGAGTTCTTGATGTTACTCTGAGTAGGAAAGAAGTTTATGTGCTGGTCATTGATGATTTGAGAAGAACACTTGTGTACCCACTTTTTTGTTAATTTAGTGGAAGTTTGGTGGTGCCTTAGTTTCACGTTAAATCTCGGTGTTGTTTCTTGCTTTTGATTATTTGTTCCGCTGTGAGAATTCTATTCTAATCTTAAAGAAGTCATTCGAAAAATTCCGGGGTATGTTAGTTCGTGTCACATCCCATCAGTCCACTCCCCACATGAAATCGTATCCTTTTTGTATATAAAAACCAATTTTATGGATAGACCTCTGTCCTATCCCCAAAGGAGCGAGTTTCATCCTTAAAAATATTGCAGCAGTTCATATCAAGAACATAACAGCCGGCAGCTTCTTTCTCCCGATGACTGCCGCTAATCGATCTACCCCCTGCAGCGGTGCTCTATGGCATTTTTTTTTGTGGGGGGGGGGATGGATCGATCACAGTCATTTCTAATCATTGATTGGCCTAGCTTAGAATGAATCACCTGTCGAGATCAGCTAGATTAATGGATGGCCTGGTGGAAAGAGTTTTCGCACCAGAACTATCTACCAGAAGAAATCTATGTCAGTCAAGAGCGACAATCTGATGACTCTCAGCTGGTTAAAAGTGACGACTACCTACGAGGCCGTCTTGTGTTTCTTCACTTCTTTTCTCCAACCATTTCACACTTCCAGTCCCGGTGCCATTTAAGGAACTGATATGTGAATTGTTTCCTCGTCGAAGCCGCAAGCCAAAACACACCACGAAAAGATTAGAGATAGGCCTCTAAGCATTTCCTCCTCGATGTCTGGGACCAATTTCATAATAGAAAAAGGCAGGCGATACGCTCGCCTCTTAACTTGAAATCGTATAATTGGAACCGACTTTCGCCGGTGTGGCTTTTGTGGTACTTGCTTTGATATGCTTCCTTGTCGTGCTTCTGTAACATATACAAGAAACTTATCCATAGAAGGACAGTAAACCACGAAGCTAAGGGAATAACAACATTGTGCAGCAAGGAAATAACCGATGCTCATGGTTAGATATTCAAGCTCCTCCCGGATATCACCATCGACTATGACGGCAGATGCAAACCTCAAATCAACCAGGTGAATGGATTCAAGGGTTAATTTTGCCACCGTACGGAGAAGCTACCGAGAAGCATATTCGTAAGGGATGCGCTGTCACCTTATATCGGGTCCAAAGTCTATCCATAGGCCTATCCTTGTCTAAAGCACATATTGCTTAAGATTTTTCCGACCGAAACAAAGCCGTAAGATCAAAAAAATTCTCATATTCGTATGTTTAATCTGCATCCGAATCCTCCTCTAGCCTAGACGACGTCATCCTCGCAAGCGATCGATTTTCCAGAAAAAGCTAGCGGGCCGGTCAGCGTTGACAACATTGGCACGAAGCCCGGCCCACTACAAGGAGAAGCCCTCGGGATCGATCTTGGGCCCGTAGGCCCAATTAAATCATGACATGATTCCCCAAAAGGCCCCACGTTCCCTCCCTTTTTAATGATTATTATTTTTATTTTCAAAATGGGATGTGAGGAAAAGGTGAACAATGACGGTAGAAATCGAGAGAGGCTTTGAAAATGACGATGATGATATTCTTCTCACTCTGTTTTTGTTTTTCCTTTTTTGTTTTCGGAAGGCATGCAAATGAAAAAGCAGCGACCAATCAATTGCCTAGGAAAGAACAAAAGCCTGTAACAAGTTCAGTCCTTTGTGTCCCAAATTCCTACTGATCGTCAACCTCAAAACCCCCCCTCGTCCCAACAAATATTTCCTACTATTAAGATTTTGAATAATGGGTTTGTGTGTATGTGTAGTACATATTTAAAAAAAAAACTAAAAATTCAAAAAAAGGGATTAGAATATGAGAATATAGGTGTGGGGGCCAGAATCAGAGGGAGAGATGTCCCCTTAAACCCCAGCACAAGACACTGCCATGTTATGCTTTTGTTTGGTACTATCGATGTGCCCACGCCTGTTTCCCAAGCCCTCTCGATTTCTTCTGTCCGTTCCCTTGTCTTCTTCTTCCCTCCTCCAATACCCATCAAAATATTTTGTTTTAAGATCATTCATTCCATTAGTGTTTGCAAAGCTTTGGACATTCACTTGATCCCTTCTTCATCATCATCGTGCTCCCCCCTCCCCCTCCATTAACCTTATATATGCACACACATTACATTAGATTAGTCAGACAAAAAGGTATACCTCATTACTAATCATGGGGGGTGGGGGTGGGTTGTTCGTTGGCCACGGAGCACGTCGCGTTTAGTAGGGAATCCCATCTCCTGCGTGCGCGACTTCTTTTTCGTCACGCTCCGTGGAGGAGTGGATCGGACGATAATTATTCACATGATATAAGAACTAAAGCCCCTTTTGTGTGGAGAGTTAGGGTTTGGAAGTAGTTAAAGACTTGAAGTCCAGGGAGTGGCGGGGGAGGGGGGGGAGAAGTAAAACATAAGTGATGCGTGTCGGCATACACAAAGTAAAAGAAAAGAAAGAGATGGATACGTACCGTAGTACACAACGTTGAAGCGTCCATTTTTAGTCAAGTTTAGGGCAATTATTTTTTGTCCATAGGAGGTAGTAATGGACACCTCCCAAATTTATTATTGCTCTCATAATGGAGGAGGAGGAGGAGGGAGGGAGGGTGTGGTTGTAATAGTTTTGTAGTTGTCCGAACAAAGGAAGGAAGAAAGGCGGCATTGGACTGCGTGTAATGTTTCTCGTGTCACCTTGGGATCTTCCCAATCTCTCCTAGGGGTTTGATGCAAGAGCTTTCGTTCTTCTTCCCTCCTCTTAAGTCAAAACTGATCATAAACTCTAGCTTTGGCCGAGTCATTATACTTTAGTTTTAGATAAACACAACAACACTCGAGAAGCCTTCTCTTTTGACATGCGATCAATTATTTGGGTGGGTCGTTGATTCCTATCCTTATCACCGTCTACTACTACCACCACCACCTTTACGGAAAGAGGGACTTGAATTGAAATCTCTGGGGAGGAAGCCAAAAAAAGGAGCCGATAAAGTGGACTTTGGGAGAATTTAGGAATGTGTCCAAAAACAACAAAGAATCATATCAATAATCGAATTCATATAGTAAATATGCACCTGCACACAAGTGACTTTTCTTGTCCCGTAGCCCATGCATGCGCGTGACCCAGATCCCAATTTCCCCTCTTTTGGGTCAAATGATGTCTCTTCTCCCAATAAACATCCCAACTAGTTGATGTTTAATCTTGAACTTAAACCACAGTTTGAACTAAGTTATTACAACCTAGTTTGAAGTTGGTCTCTTCTCTTATATGGGGTTAAATCATTTTCTCCTCTCTCTCTCTCTCTTTTTTTTTTTTTTTAAATTTGGAGTAGCAACTCCCCCAATAGCGAAAAAAAGAAGCAGAGACTGATTTCAGAAAAAGTGCGTGTGAAGAGATTGGGGAAGAAAACCTCGTAAGTCCACGTGCTAAGATGCGCCTATCCCCCACATCCTCCACAACTCCCACTTTCCTTCTTGTACATTACACGTTTTTCTTACCGACGACGATGACAACTCCAAGTCTAAAGCCATGATTTAACACGAGTTTACTGGGGAAAGATTTAATCTTTTATGTTCTTTGTTGTTTGATGTTCTTGGGTTATTTTCCCCAAGGCCTTGGACGGGGTCTTGGAGTGAACGAGGGACGGCATTAATTTAATGGAAGTTAAGGAAAAGAAAAGATGAAAACTCTTGCCTTCTTGCATTTTGCGTGGGGAGGGAAGGGAAAAGGGGAACAAAAGATCAGTCCAGAGCTGCAACGCAATCGCCGCATATAGTAGGCCCACCTTTCTCCCCCTCCCTCTCCCCCTATCGGGTGCGCGCGCGCGCAGGTTAACACAGTTTCCCAGTATATTTTTACTGCTAATCTCTCTGTTTGTTTCTCTTGCTTCTTACAGAGGGGGGATGACGAGGAGGTCTGTGGGTTCCGTATCCCTGAGAGTCGGTCCTCCCTCATTCCTTGGTTGATATGACAAGAAGTCCATAAAAATAAAAGAGTTTTTTTTCCTAATTTTTTGTATTTTGATGATTAAGAACGACGGAGCCCCACGACAAGATCCTTTTGCATTTGTTTTTCTCTGGCTTCGATCTTTTTCTTTCTCTTGGTGGGTCATGTGGGGATTCTGTTAGGTCCCTCTTATCAGTTGTTGGCCTTGCTCTAGTTACTTTCGTTCTTCTGAGGTTTCGTCTTTTGTATTATTTTAAGGGATGTGAGATTCGGACTACATGCGAGAGAGCGGCCATGACAAGGGAGTTAAGGGTACAGAGGAAGGGGTGGCCTGCTGCTCCGGGATTTGAGCAAATGGGGCTTGTTCCTGGACCTTGTCCCTTTTAACCAGTTGAGAGGAAGGAGGAGGAGGAGATGGGATCTCCAGTCGAGGCCATGGCTCAGGGAGTGAAGATGGGAGCCGGGAATGTGAATGGGGGTGTGGGTGTTGGTGTTGGTGTTGGTGTTGGAGGGGGTTCGGCTTCGGCTTCTGCTTCGACTTCGGCGCAGCCTGCTACGACGATCCTCGAAGAGATGAAGCTGTTGAAGGAAATCCGGGAACAAGCCGGTGAGTGAGGTTTATGGCCTCTCTCTCTTTTCTCTTAAAGAGTGTTCTGGTTTGGTTTCAGGACATTGGACGACGTTCTGTTTCTATCTGTTCGTTTGTTTGTTTGGTATCTTCTCAGGCAGCAGGAGGAACTTGAACCCTGAACTATGGCATGCTTGTGCTGGCCCTCTCGTCTCCTTGCCTCAGATTGGGAGCCTGGCTTATTATTTCCCTCAAGGGCATAGCGAGCAGGTTGTTCTTCGCGTCTGTTGTTATCGTGATTTCCCTGGATTCAGATCTTCTTTCGTGCTGAAAGCCTGTGTTTATCGACGATGGTGAAGGTGGCTGTTTCGACAAAGGGGTCGGCAATGACTCAAATCCCAAATTATCCCAATCTCCCCACACAACTCATGTGCCAAGTTCACAGCGTGACGCTACATGTACGTGCGCCCGTGTCTGAATTCCCCGGCTACTTCTGGTCTTCACTGTCATGTTAAGCGTGCTCTGTTTCTGTAACAGGCTGATAGAGAGACCAATGAGATCTACGCGCAGATGAGTCTTCAGCCCGTGACCTCCGTAAGTTCGCTGCTTATCGTCGAGGGAAGATCCCGAGTTGGTTGCTTTTGCGTTAATTGCCATTTGGATTTCATTGTTGACAAAGCAGGAGAAGTACGTGTTTCCGGTCCCCGACTTCGGATTGAGACCGAGCAAGCATCCGACCGAGTTCTTTTGTAAAACTCTGACTGCCAGCGACACAAGCTCGCACGGTGGCTTCTCTGTGCCTCGTAGAGCTGCGGAAAAGCTATTTCCTCCTTTGGTATGTAGTTACGACTGTTTCAAAGCCAGATCTTGATGTTGAAAACTTTCCGAGATCATTATACCAGTTCGTTACAAACTATTCACAGGACTATACCACACAGCCACCGAGCCAGGAGATCGTGGTTAGGGACTTGCATGACAATGTGTGGAACTTTCGTCACATCTACCGCGGTGAGACCATTTGAACACTACTGTGTCTGAAGCTCTTCCTTATCATTCAACTCTTCCTAACTTTTAAGATTACTGTTGCGAATCGTTCATAGGGCAGCCGAAGCGACACCTTCTTACGACTGGTTGGAGTTTGTTTGTTGGCTCGAAAAGACTCCGAGCAGGTGACTCCGTTCTGTTTATTAGGTAAAAACATATGTTTGGGATCGTTTTGCTTGATGAAGCTATTAAGAGATGCTTTATCCGAGTTCCTTCTCTTTTAGGGATGAGAAATCGCAGCTGATGGTGGGTGTGAGGCGTGCAAATTATCAACCGACAACGCCGCCTTCTTCTGTCTTGTCCACTGAAGGCATGCACATCGGCATTCTTGCGGAAGCTGCACATGCTGCGACATGTCGAAGCTCCTTCACTATCTTCTACAATCCAAGGCGGGCTCCTCTACATTCGACTGCCCTACTCATGGAAGCACCTACGCAAGGACGGCGTTCGTTGACATCTATCCTCCTCTTCATTGCAGGTCCTGTCCAGCCGAATTCGTTGTTCCCTTGGCCAAATACCGGAAGGCTGTATATGGGACTAGGATTTCTGCTGGCATGAGGTTCGGGATGATGTTCGAAACTGAAGAATCAGCAAAACGCCGGTGAGTTTCCTGTAAAGCCTCTTACGGATCAGTTCCATGTTCTGCGAACACGAGGATGAATTCATCTGCGTTCTTTCTTTGGTTGTGATTGTCAGATACATGGGAACGGTCACCGGCATTAGCGACTTAGATCCACTAAGGTGGCCAGGCTCCAAATGGAGGAATTTGCAGGTATTTCCGGCTCCCTGCACACAACGCACATTGACCCGATACCTGAGCTGTAACTTTGAGCTCACCCTTCCATATTATTACTTGAACAGGTGGAGTGGGATGAACCGGGTTGCGGAGATAAGCCGAACCGAGTCAGTCCGTGGGAAATCGAGACCCCCGAAAGTCTCTTGATATTTCCCTCCTTGACTGCCGGCCTTAAGCGGCCATGCCATTCAGGGCTTCTAGGTATGCCATGGCTACGGTGTCAAAATTGTGGATGTGCATCCGTGAGTGAATCAATAATTTGCTCATCAATCATCTAGCATTGGCAGGGGGAGAAACGGGGTGGGCGAATGTGGTCAAGAGGCCTCTTATTGCGAGTCCAGAGATTACAGCAGGGAGTCTTATGCCGAGCACGCTGATTCCAACCCCGTGTTTGGAGCAGCTTCTTGGGATGTTCCTACAACCTCAGCTTCCTCATCCCGTTCCCCCTGGAAGTCCTCTCCCAGATGCGGCATACCCAAACTCTGGCCTCGTTAACCAGATGCTGCATTCCGTGCAAGTTGCCAACAATCCACCTTTACCCGTTAGTTCTCCAAAGCATTATCCGGAAAAATCTGAGTCACCGGAAGCTCAAGCTGCAAGAAAGTCGTCTGCTCCTTTTAAGACTGACAGTCAGTTACCTACGGAGACATATCCTGAAAATTTGAAAGTGGATCCTGCTATCAAAACTAACCAGCTGAACCAGTTGACGGTCCCGACTCCTAGCATCTGTGCTGAAAATTCGGCCACGGAGCAGGTCATCTTGCCGAACCAGTCGAGCACGTCAGTAATTGTTGATCAGACTCCATGCTCGACGCAGCTGCAGTCTGTATTTCATCCCCAACTGGACTCACATTCCTTGCATGGTGGATTTTCTCCATTTGTGAACATGGATGATTACTCATTGTACACATCCTGTTCGCAATCCCTGCCAAACTTCATGAATTCCCCGTGTGCACCATCGATCTTTGGATTGCAAGAATCATCTGCATTGTTTGCTGATCCATTGAGTCATCTGCTACCTTCTTCAGGCCAGGAATATTGGGATCATTCAGGAAATAATGTGAACAATCTGCGAGTAATGTCACAGCCGAACCTGCTTCCTATGCTTCCCAAGCATGATCCTATCTGTCTGAAGGATTCTTCAGATGAGAGCATCAATCAGAGCGGAATCTACAATGGTCTGAACCTCGATGTTAGCAATGCATGCAGTTCTGTTCTGGACACATCTGTATCGAGCGCCATACTGGATGACCTTTGTCACGTGAAAGACACTTCCTTCTTGAGTCCTCCAGATTGCATGGTTGAGAAATTCGGTTCAAGCCAGGATCTTCAGTCGCATATTACTGTGGTAGGTTGCACAGATCAGCCCGACAGCTCAGGTACATGTTCAAGCATTGTGGATTTCGATGAAAGCAGCGTGCTGAAGAGCAGCACTTCTTGGCAGCCGCAAGCGGCTCCACCAATGAGGACCTACACAAAAGTAAGAAATGCAGCGTACAAATCTCTGTTGTCAAACATGGTTTTGATTTCCAATCATTTTTCAGTGTTCTTTCCTGCTACAGGTCCAGAAGACCGGATCCGTCGGGAGGTCAATTGACGTTACCAACTTCAAGAACTACAACGAGCTCCTAACAGCAATCGAATCGATGTTCGGACTTGAAGGACTTCTCTCCGACCCAAGAGGCTCAGGATGGATACTAGTGTATGTCGATTTTGAGAACGATGTCCTGCTCGTGGGCGATGACCCGTGGGAGTAAGCCCCGTTTCTTTCTCAAGTTGCGCGGTCTTGGCTTTTGCTTCCGGGAATTAAATCAGTCTCATTTCATCTCGCTCAGGGAGTTTGTGGGTTGCGTGCGATGCATCAGGATCCTTTCACCCGTCGAAGTTCAGCAAATGAGCGAGGAAGGGCTGAAGCTGCTGAACGCGGCCGCTGGGCAAGGCCTTAATGTATGACTGTCGTACTATTTAGTGTAGTTAAACTACAAGCTTAACAAGGTTGTTTAAGTGAAGGCTTCTTCGAGGTTTGCTTATTTGAAGTGACGATTGTTGATGAGATGTTCAGTCAGTGCAATCATGGAAAACATATGATATTATTAGTTAAAATTTTATGCTTTCAAATAACATTTTCTAATATTTTTAAGAGATATATAAGCCCATTATCATAAATAAAACATAATTTTTGGTTTCAGCATATTCATATCCTCATATCAGATGAATGAGTTTTCGAGATGATAAGTCAACTTTAAGACAACATAGGAAATTACAACAAATGCAGTCCCAATAACATTAACGCAGTACAAATGAGCAAGAGCAAATAGTAGCTGCAATGTCCCTTTGCTCATGCACTGCTATCGACAGCCTTGAACTAGAGATCTTCGCCTTCCTAAGTAAACTGGACATCGCACACCATTGCGGCACGTTATAACTACCCCCACACCATTATTCCTGCAGTCATCCATCTCTCTGGCCTACTCTCCTGCACTAAGTGGACATGCGAATGGTGCATAGAACTCACAGACAAGACCAACGATGGCTGTCCCATGCCTTATTTAACTAGCAGGCAAGAAGTTTGATTGCCGCCTACTTGATCGTGATGTACCTGTTTGTTCCATGCTTCGCCCAGTGGTCCCGCAGATCAACTGGGTTTGAAAGGTCTTGACCCTCGGCTGCGAGCCGGCTGAGAAGCTTGCTAAAAGCACCGCCGCTCATCTTTCGACCCCCGACGCGAGAGTGACGCTTGTTTGGCACGGTGGGCAGGGGGTACATAGAGATGGTGGTGGTGCAGCAAGAGGACTGCCAACCACCGCTCCCCCACTTGTAGCACTGCCTTGAGATTCCAGTGCAAGTGCACATTGGCGGGGGCATCGTTGTCTCGTCGAACACAACCTGGTTCAGCCCTAGGTCCTGGACCTTCCAGTCAGACTTCACTGGCTTGGTGAAATTATCGCTGCCAATGAGAATTTTATTCAGGTCATCACTCTCCCTCTTAACCTTCTTGGATTGTTTAGGCGCCTTCTTTGGGGCAGGTGCCCCCTTTGCCTCCTTGGGCCGTTTTGCAGGCCGTGCCTTGACAGTCTCGGATGCAATTGGCGACAGCGGAATGCCCTCGGAAGGATGCATCTCCCTAGAGTTGTAAGCACCCTCACTCATGGATGATACATGATGGCCCTGCTGCTGCGGATGATGATGCATCTGCTTTGAGCCACGAGAAACTTGGCATCCCGGTGGGCACAGGGATGCATTACCTGTAGTTAAGGAGTTCTCTCGATATTGAAGACTGGCGATGGCATTGTCTCTTTCGAGCATTGCATTGTTTCTTTCGGCAATAGCCATGTCTCTCTGGTGAAAGGCCATGTCTCGCTCCGCAATCGCCGCCTTCTTCTCGGAGAGGGCTTGATTCCTTTCTTGAATGGCCTGATCTCTCTCTGCCATAATGGCCATAATCTGCTTCATGGAGGGTTGATGCTGCATCAACCACTATCAAATACAAATAAGATAACCAATGTCGGAATCAGATGGTGTCACAAACTAAAGAATGTCCGAGCAGTCAATCTCTAGTATAAACTAAGCAACCAAAGCATAAAAGGCGAACCTGGCCATGAGCAGTTTTATATGGTTCTCCTTTATGTCTTCCATTCTCACGATGTCCACCATCATCCATTTTAATGTTTGCAATGCAGGCAAGTAGATGAAAATATCGGCAGACGGATCTAAAGAACAGCGACCACGCGCCAGATAAGAAAACGTCCTTCCCCACAATGAAGAAAATAGAACGTAAGATATGATAAGAGATCAAAAGGTAAAGGAAAGCACTTGTATGCCGAGGACACCACAAGAAACATTCCATATCTTACATGCCTTACTTGAAAAAGAACAATGCTCAGTGCTACTAGTGAAGACTTGGCACTTCAACACACGAGCAATAAACGTCGGGAAGTTAGTTTCAGCATATTACATCAACCAAGAGCAATAAAAGCTCACACCAGCGGCAATGGCAGGAAGGAGGGTAACGTGAAAAACAAAAAACACCTTGACGCAATTCCAAAACTTTCTATGTTTCGAAAATAATCCCGCATTCATCTCTAGACGATGCGGCTTACGCTCAGGCAGCTGTAAAAACCACATAACTTCAGACCAGACCAACAATTAGCTCAGAGATCCATCCAAATCAACAACATTCTGCGGGCGTACGGACACACACCCCAGAAAAAGGATAATGAACGCACAACCCATTTCAGCTTCTAGCTCAAAATCGTAAACCACTCCAACACCTAAGAAGAAGCTTCCCGATCCGGAAATCCCCCGAGAGCCAGCAAACCCAAGGATCCACCACTACTTCCCCCAACCCAGAAACACCGACCCAAATCGCATCCCGATTCGGGCACCCAAAAGCCACCCTTCTGTTCCCAAGTTGAAACCACCTCCGAATTCCGACCCAATTGAGAAAGCAAGCCCCGGTCAACGAGTCAACGCAGAATTCAATAGACAAAGCCAACGGATTGCGGACGAAGGGCGAACAGCCCCAAAGATCGGACCTTTCTTACCCGATCGAGAAACCCAGAAGATAACGTCAACTGGGATCCACAGGGAGGGTGTGGAAACGGAAGATAACAGTAGCAAGTGGTTAGGGTAAGGCTGTGCAGAGGTGGGAAGGGGGTGAGGACGAGGGTGGAGGATCGCCCTTTATTGCCAAGGACTTGGGGCCTTCTCTTACGTCGGCTTTGTCTTTAGTGGTAATAAAATGGGGAATCGAGTTAAAAAGCCATGCGTTAGTTCCATGTTGGTTTCTCTGCTTGGGAGTCATTCCACAAAGTACACAGGAAAACGCTGCGTTTCAAGCGGACCGTTGTCTCAATGAACCTACATGGTGTTCTTACATCCACAATCCTAATCGATAACAGCATTGACGGCAACTTTCACTTCAATCCATCGAACTGGGAATTTGAAACAGGAGATGGCAATGTCCAGCATCGCAGAGATATCTATGACATCTCGAACACTAGCATTCTCAAATCATGTTCCCCTCTTGGATCACTTCCAAGTTCCTGCTTGTCCGAGCTTAGTAAACCTATTCGAAGCTGCTCAGCAGCTGCCAGCGACAAAGAATTTAATTCTTCGACGACAAATTCAGGGGAAGATTAACATTCAGTCCAATCTTTCCTTCCTCTCCTCGGTGGTTGATGTGCTAAGTACGAGCACCCCGATCACGATGAGGAATGCCCCAGCAAACCACTGCAAAATGTAAACCAAGCAACAATGAAGAATTACTCCGGCTTTGGTTTGCAGCAATCCATTTACGGCAACAGTAAAGCGAACCAGCTACGAGTGACCTATCGGAAGTATGTCAGTTTAAAATCAGCGCGTTCATTTGTTCGGGAGAAGCACGAGGCTTGTCACCGGAATTAGTGTGGAAAACAACTAGTTCCGGTCCGGTGACATCTTTTGAGCATACATCAATCTCTGTATGCAGGGAGTCGTGCCTCGAAGAACCTTTCGGGCCTTAAATCTTGTTAGATGTATTGATTAATCAACAGCCAGCAGACCGACCAACTGCCTACTCGAGCAAATATCTACCTGCAGTTTCAGCAATTCGCCGAAGAGGAGGGATCCAGCGAAACCAGATGCGAGGAAGTTGGCAGCGAAATTGGTGGCGGTGGCCTGAAGGGTGGACAGATCCCTCAGACTCTGGACGTAACACCCCCACATCACCACATTGAACATCACGACGCACCCGTACTTCGCCACCTGATCGAGAAGAAACCGAATTCATCAATCGACGAAAAACCGCCGGCCGGTCGGACTGGTATAAAAAGCCGCCGGGGAGTTCACCGGAAAGGAGATTAATTTGGCGGAAATGGCGGCGAGGGCGGCGTTCGATCCCGCCAAGATCGCCCAGGCGTAGCCCTTCCTCCCCATCTTCACCTGCCGGCGATCGATCGAATCGAATCGAATGGAAGCAGTCAAAAAACCCTGCAGCTCGTGAAACACGAAGAGTCCACGCTGGCGATCCCCCTCTTCCCCAAATGGTCCAATATAAATCTACCACAAGGATGGGCCGTTAGATTCCCCCTTCCCTAACCAACCGCCTTCCTTAACAATCGCCGAGGCCATTCCTTTTCTGCCCCGTCGGTTCGATCCGAGTTTCGCCTTTTTCGCATAATCTCGCTGGTAGTTAGTTTAGCATGGTTCCAAGGACTGTTAGGTTGATGGCGTCTGCACAGCACTTCACGGGACTCTGTCAAAATATCCGGAATCACGGTTAAATTGAAAACGACGACGTGCTGTCAGTCCAGTGAAATTATTATTTTATCAATAGGCGTGATGCAAAGCAACTTCACAACACCGACCATAACTAATTATCAATAATTTTGTGGGCCCAGTACGATCGCATGGCCCAATGGGCTTTCGGATTCTTTGATTTATAAATACTTAACCTTTTTCTTTTTCCCGTTCATTCCCACCCGGCAACAACACAACAAGCTCAGAGAAAAGGACGACGGGATAAGATGTCGTCGTCGTCGTCTTCCTTCAGCGGCGACGAGACCGCCCCCTTCTTCGGCTTCCTCGGCGCTGCAGCCGCCCTCGTCTTCTCCTGTAACTCCTCCCTTCATCGGTCATCGGTCCCCTCCGTTTTCATCGTTTTTTTCTTTGCCTTATTAGTTTTGTCGGTTTCTCTTCCAGGTATGGGAGCGGCCTACGGAACCGCCAAGAGCGGGGTCGGCGTCGCCTCCATGGGCGTCATGAGGCCCGAGTTGGTCATGAAGTCCATCGTCCCCGTTGTCATGGCCGGAGTTCTCGGCATTTACGGCCTCATCATCGCTGTCATCATTAGTACCGGGATTAACCCTAAGGCCAAGTCCTATTATTTGTTCGACGGATATGCTCACTTGTCTTCCGGACTTGCCTGCGGCCTCGCTGGTTTGTCCGCTGGTATGGCAATTGGCATCGTCGGTGATGCTGGCGTCAGGTGAGAGATAAGGATCCGCTTTTTTGGGTGTTAGGTTAGGTGGATGCTTGATGATTCGATTGGCTTAGGATTCGAATTGTGTGTGTGTTAATCAATCCCATGGCTGCATAGATGATACTATTGGATATTGAATTGCCAGCATTTGTGTGTTTGTTGTGTGGCCCACGAGCCTGTCACTGATCACTAATCCCAGTGACGGAGTGGGTCTTGCTAGATTATTTAGTTTTTTTGGACTCGCGGCCCGCTTTAAAGTTCTTGTCTTTGTTATTCTTTAAATTTCATGTTTGTTCTTTTTCTCGGAAGTTCAGGGGAACATATTTAATTTGTTTGTTTTCGATTGAATGTGGCTAGCTGCTGGTCAGTGCTGTGTTGGCTGTGCATATGTGTGTGCGTAAACGAGCTGATATGCTTTTCTGCTTGTGATTGATTGAAGTATTGCTTTATAGATCGCGTCTCCTATTGCTCAAAAGATTTCTCATGCTGATGTCATGTTACTCTTGGTAGTAGCTTATCCTGATGTCAAGGCGCCACGCCTCGCTTGCCTAGGCGCTCGGGCGAGGCGAGGCCCTCTCGCCTAAATAGGGCCCAGGCGGGCGCCATGCATTAGGCGCCGCCTAGGCACTCGCCTTGGTCAAGGTGCTGGAAAGGTGCTTCTGGGTGCCCCACCCCTTCTAACGTCTTTTAATCTTACCTCCCTCTAGCGTTTTTTAACACTACCCTTAGTTCTTTCTCCCCTGGCCACTCCCACCTTTATTTCTTTCTAGCCCTACCCTTCAGACCGATTCAACCCGCCGTCCTCTTCAGTTTGAGTACCCAGCCCCTGTTACTTGTCCCCACAGACTCTGTTCCTTGTTGTTCCGGGCCCATTGCACCCACCCTCTTGATTCAACCCGCCATCTGCACCCGCCTTCTGAGCGGCCAGCCCCTGTCCCTGTGAGTTCCCACAAACCCTGTTCCTTGTCGTTACCAGCCCCCTTGCGACACCCTCTTGTGCGACCACCTACCGCATTCTCTGACCGTTTTGGTTATGATTCACATTAGATTCTGTGGGAGTATTCTCCGTGACTGTATTACGTCACTGTAAGATTTGTAAAGTATATGTGGTATTCTGCTTGAGACCTGACTTTGACATTTACATTTTGTAGCATCGAAGATGAAACTGATTATATGTTTTTTTGGGATAAATCATATGTTTTCTATTGGCATTTCAATTAAAGAAATTGTTTTATGTATTAGCGCCTCGAAACAAAAGGCGAGCGCCTCGCCTAGCGCCTCGCGCGATGGAAGCCCTTCTCGCCTTGGTGGCGCCTTAAAAACACTGATCGTGCTAAGTGAGCACTTGGATCTCGGGCTTTGCCCCAAACATCAGTTGGATTATAATTTTCTTTCTTCTCCATAGCTCTATTGACCTATATTGAGATATTTCTACAGCTTCCTATGTACCGGTGTATCGGTTCATTATTTTCTGACAATGCAATTTTGCAGAGCCAATGCCCAGCAGCCAAAGCTTTTCGTGGGGATGATTCTCATTCTTATCTTTGCGGAAGCACTCGCGCTGTACGGACTCATTGTCGGCATTATCCTATCCTCAAGGGCTGGTCAGTCGAGGGCCGATTAAAACAAATGTGCTATAGATGGTGTAAGGTTGGGAAGTGGTTGATGCAAGAGAGCACTATAATTCATCCAGCTGTCTAAAAGATTTGTGTTGTAACATCATGTCTTCAGACTA
Source organism: Melastoma dodecandrum (assembly GCA_029817715.1). Taxonomy (NCBI): domain Eukaryota; kingdom Viridiplantae; phylum Streptophyta; class Magnoliopsida; order Myrtales; family Melastomataceae; genus Melastoma; species Melastoma dodecandrum. The sequence goes on along the minus strand of JARUPY010000397.1, from coordinate 2,930,671 downwards.
TATGTATTACTTGGATTGTGATTGAGAAACAAACTCGCTTCATGAAAATTAGCGTATAAGGTAAAAAAAAATAAGTTCCGTTGCCGGGACTTGAACCCGGGTCTCTCGGGTGAGAGCCGAGTATCCTAACCAACTAGACTACAACGGATTTGCTGATAATAAAATTATAAATATTATTTATATCCGTCGAGGATTATATGTACCTCTACCCAAGTCCTCGGAGGCTACTCGAGACAAAATTTTGACATGCGATTGTCGATTTCCTAAGTCCTCCAGCTAAAGGACTTCCTCTTGTAGATCGGAGGTGTCAGCGAGATGCAGAGCTCGAACTCCTTCTGAACATGGATAGTTTCCAACCCTATAAGCTTCGCTATGAGTTGGGCGATCTCCACTCCAGGTCTATGAAGACACTTATAAAATAAGAAGAGAAGGCAGACGCAACAGAAGAAGAAAGGAAGAAGAAGAAGAAGGAAGAAAAGAACAGAGAAGCTATCTTATAGACAACAAAAAACCAACAAACAATCCCTGCTAATTCTGTTAGGGAGAGTGTGTTGGGACGTACAGGTTGTTATCCTAGATCTGTTGTCTTTGTTCTTATCTTCAGTCACCATTAGGATGTTGGGCTCAGACAATTCCATGTATTTCAGCCCTTTAGCTCATCTGTCCATCACTTCCCCGCAAACCAAACTCCCTTCACTTCCAATAACTTTCTTTTCTTCCAAAAATTTCTCCAATTTATTACTTCAGTATTCTCCACCTTCACATTCCACAGTATTTGCAGTATCCGCAGTCATTGTTTTTTCTATCACATCTTCCCCGCAAACCAAACTCCCTTCACTTCTTTCTCTATCATTTTCTATAGGAACTTCAACAGTACTACTTAGAATTCCTGGTTTGCTAAAAATAGTCAGCCTACTCCGAGTGCTGATATATTTCTGGATTGGAATGACCTTTGTTAAAGGATCAGCTAATTGGTCCTCAGACCGCACATGTTGTTCCTACAGCTTACTGTAGCTAGTAAGAGCTTCTTAGGGATCTACAACAAGCTGCTAAGCCTCTGTTGAAACCCGCTCTGATACCACAATCTCGACGTCGGTTCGCCAATAAGGAAGCCTTTCGGCCAAGTGATTCTGTAACGGAACAGAATGTTAGCAATCACAAAACTTAAAGTTTCTGTGGAGAAAGAGCGTGTAGCTAGTAAGAGTTTCTTAGGGTTCTACAACAAGCTGCTAAGCCTACGTTGAAACCCGCTCTGATACCACAATCCCGACGTCGGTTCGCCAATAAGGAAGCCTTTCGGCCAAGTAATTCTGTGACGGAACAGAATATTAGCAATCACAAAACTTGAAGTTTCTGTGGAGAAGAGCGTGTAGCTAGTAAGAGCTTCTTAGGGATCTACAACAAGCTGTTAAGCCTCTGTTGAAATCCGCTCTGATACCATAATCCCGACGTCGGTTCGCCAATAAGGAAGCCTTTCGTCCAAGTGATTCTGTGACGGAGACGTTCCTGCAAGCCAAAGAACAGTCAACTTCATGCGCAGAGAGGTGATAAGAGAAAGAAAATCAATCAATAGAGATGATGACACCACGGAGGGACAGAGGAAAAGGAAAAAGGGGTTGTTAAATTTTAAACTATAACAAATTAACCGCCATCTGTTTTCTATTCTGCATTTCCCCTTCCACTTTCTGTATTCACCGGTTATACTTTCAATCCTTACTTTCTTGAGAGTCATGGGCATGGATGTTCTCGAGATAGAGCTACAGGAAGCCATCCTCTCGAAGCTGCCTGTGGTTTCGTTATTCCGATGCAGGGCCGTCTCCAAGATCTGGTTGGGGATAATAGACGACCCGACTTTCCGCAGGACGTACCAATCCAAGATTCGGATTCTCTCGGGCCTTTCTTGCAGGAAAAACTGGAATTCTTCCCACGACTTTTACAAGTTCACGAGCGACAGATGTGCTGGCAAAGGAGATTTTTAGCACAGCGGCAGAGGAATTCAGCGGTTTACGTGTCAGGAACTATTGCTACGGGTTGTTTTATATGGATGATTACGAATTTGATCGACGCGGCCGTCGATACGGGAGTCTGGTGTTCAATCCATTCATGAAAGAAGCACTCATGGTGTCGTATGCACCTGACTGAATGCCCTACGGCCGTAGTCGACATTTGTTAGGGTTCGATCCGTCGATCGGTGCATTCAAGCTTCTTGACCTGTTCTTTGAGGACGCTTATAAGAAGAAGGTCAGAGCAGCCGCTTATAATTTCCCCATGGTCGATGTACATCGAGAAGGCCTCGCTGCTTTACCATACGATGTCGTCCTTCGATCCTTAACGTCGGAAACAGCTACGTCGGATGTTTGGGACGTAGCTACAGCCTCTGGCAAACAAGGGGAGAGCTTGTAACCTTACATATTCGCTCATCCGCTCTTCCTATCCTCAGAGTTAGCCTGCTTAACCGGTTCACTTAGATTGGGGATCAACTTTGCGGTGTAAAATCCTTTGGCATATGACTTAGAAATGGATAGTAAACAAGGACAGAAATGGATGTAACCTGGTTGTTGAAGCATGTGCCAGGATGTTGCAGCCTGTGGGCTTGATCTGCGGCAAATAGGATAGGAGTTTTCCCGGCTGCTGCTAGAGAATAGGGGACCTGCAGAGAGCGCGGACCCATCCACTTGTGCAGGTACAAGTTGGTAATCACGATGGCAACGGATAAATTGCAAGCAAATAATCACTCACAACTATATAGTAACCATGTAGCGGTGGAGAATGAGAAGAATACTCAGGGCAGATACTTCTGCCTTATGGATATCGTAAAATAAGTCCCGAATCATTCATACCTCATCAGCTAACTTCTGAAGGCCTCCGAGAGACTTTGTGAGATGCATGTGCTGGGTGATAATTCTTCTCCCCCGAAAAATCAGTTCCGTACAGAGCAGTCGCAGTATCCACAATCATCAAAGCAAACTCGAAGTTTGAAAGCAAAACTATCAATCGAACCTCGTGACTTGCATGCCATAGGGACTCCTATTAGGTATTTTGTCACGGCAGTACCATGCGGACGAGCATATCCACGATATGACACCTATGGGCCAGTAAAATTGGGAGCGAAAAATGAGAATTACCACGCCTCAACCATCATGAATGCTGCTTCAAACAGAAGACGTAACTGATGTTCAGTATTATAAGCTCTAAGTCTCGAGCACATCAGGACAACTGAGTCCGTACCTAATTTTCAATCTTTAACAACGATCCTGTGGCATGCGTGCAGTGCAACAACAACCTAAAATCCACGGTTTGAATCTGCTTTCTCTCTGACAAAATAAAATAAATCTCGACATGCTTTGTCCGAGCATGTAGAATTGGGTTCGTTGCCAGCTGAATAGTACTTACATTATCACAATAAGTCGTCGGAACCTGTTTTTCTGGTACCTGGAGTTCTTGTAATAAGCCTTGTATCCATACTACTTCAGCAAGTGCACGGAATTCAGCTTCAGTGCTTGAGCGAGATACCACCCGCTGTTTTTGTGATGCCCATGAAATCAAATTTGTACACAGAAAAGTGCAGTACCCTCTTGTGCTCTTTCTATCATTTGGGCAACTTGTTCAATCAGCATCAGTAAAGCAAGTAATATCAAACGAATCAGCAGCCGTTATTGTAAGTCCATGAGAGATAGTTCCTTTGAGATACCTCAGGATTGGTTTTACCGCTTGTAGATGAACCGTAGAAGGTTGACTCAGAAACTGACATGTTTTATTGACTGCAAAACTCACATAAGGTCTTGTATTTGTGCAGTACTTCAGAGCACCAACCAGGCTACGATACACTGTGAGGTCAGCCAACATCTCCCCCTCATACTTAGATAGAGGACCTATTGTTGCCATTGGTGTGACCACTGGTTTTCAATCCACCATTCCAGTCTTCTCCAATAAATCTCTGATGTACTTTTCATGGCATAAGTGCACAGTTCCATGTTTTCTTGTGACTTGAAATCCAAGAAAATAGGACAGATCACCAAGATGCTTTAATGCAAAACACCATGCAGTCGTGGAAGTAATATTGTAGTGCCAGGGCTGTTAGAACCAGTCACGATAATATCGTCAACATATACTAAAATTATGATCACTCCTTTAGTCGTATGCTAGTAAGACAGAGAGGCATTGGCTTTAGAGTTTTGAAAACCCCACTGGAGCAGACAATTACTCAGCTTCATGTACCATGCTCGAGGGCTTTGCTTTAGGCCATAGAGTGCTTCCTTAAACAACATACATGAGACGGATATTGTAAGTCTTCAAAACCTGGAGGCTGTTGCATATAAACAGTTTCTAAAAGATTCCCATTTAAGAATGCATTATGGATATCCAGCTGCCTCAATGACTAACTAAACGTTACTGCAAGGCACAAAACAACTCTAATAGTATGGTGTTTCACAACCGGACTAAAAGTTTCTTTATAATCAAGTCCTGGTGTCTAATGAAACCCTTTAGCAACAAGCCGAGCTTTACATCTCTCCAGAGTACCATCAGAGTTTAACTTCACCTTTAACACCCTTTTGCACCCAACTACTTTATGTGCACAAGTAGATATAACAAGCTGTCAGGTATTGTTAAGCATCAAGGCCTTAAGTTCAGCCTGCATAGCCTCTCTCCATACTGGTGTAGAAAGTGCCTCAGGCAAAGATGTGGGTTCTATAGGAAGGTTAGAAGCAGAGGAGGAAAAGGTGTTATGAGGCAGTTTGATGAGATAAAGTTTAGGTTTGAATATCCTAGTCTTAGATCTGGTTAACATAGGATGAATATTAGCTACCCTTTTTTATGGGTCCGCTGTCATAGTTGGTAGTGATAAGTCAGAAGGAAACTCTTTGGTAGATCTTTGCACTGAATCTCTAAAACAGATGACACTGATAAGATGTTTTGGATAGTAACTGGTGTAAGTGTGTGATTATCTGATGATTGAACTTGGTGAGACATTTTGCGTATATGAGGTTGTAAAGCCACCTGGGCTACATATAAAAAAAAAAGCCACCTAGGCTGAGGATTGTGAAACCGATGTTATTGGCTCATACTTGGCGGGTGTTTTAAAAGGAAAGCTATCTTCATTGAATATGACATCCCTAGAAATGTAGATTTTGCCAGATTTCTTATCAAGACAAATGAATCCTTTATGAGAGGCACTCCTTCCTAACATGATACAGGCAGTTGAATGAGGCTCTAATTTATGAACATTGCAAGGTTTGAGAAACGGAAAACATGAACAACAAAAAATTCGGAATATTGTATAGTCTAGTGTGACACCATGTAAGAGTTCCAAGGGAGACTTGAATTGTAATATTCTGAAAGGAAGCATCAATGACAGTGCTTCATGAAACGCATATACCCAATACTCCTTTGGAACATTAGCATGAGTTAAAAGTGTTAGACCCACTTCTACAACATGTCTGTTTTTCCTCTCAACTCTACCATTTTGTTGAGGGGTGTGTGGACATGAAATTTGGTGATTAATCCCATGGTTAAGAAGATAGGAATGCAAAGACTGAAATTCCCTTCCCCAATCTGATATGACAGCTAGAATAGAAGTGTTAAATTGAGTTTGAACCATTTTATGAAATTTAACAAAAGTTACTATAGCTTGAGATTTTGTCTAAAGGAAGTATATCCAGGTGTATCTGGTCGCATCATCTATTAATAGCATAAAATATCTGTCCCTGTAACAAATTTTATAGGTGAAGGTCCCCACAGATCAGTGTGAACTATTTTGGAAAGGTTTTGATGACTTAAAAGTAGATATAGCGATGATGTTTGCTCAAAACACGAGAATGATATAGTGGCAAAGTAGTTGGACTAATAGAATATTTACACGAAAGTAGACCTTTAGTCAGGATTTCAGAACATGGATGACTTAGTCTAGCATGCCACTTGGTTCTATCTATAGCAGAAGACTTGGGCACTGATGACTTGATCACTAATGTGGCATATAGTTCTGGAATATTGTTTTGTCTGGTGGAATGAAGCTTTAGTGGATGAAATGGAGGCTGTTGTGATGACTCAGGTTGTATTGTAGGAAGTTTGTACAAATCCCGTTGCATCCGTCTTTGAAGTAGAGTGTGATTCGTGACCTTGTCCTTAACAAAAACATAATTAGGAATGAATTCAACTACTACAACATTATCTCTACAAAGTTTAGACACACTGATCAATTTTTGAGGTAGTGCTGGAGTACGAAGAACGATGAAGATTGAGAGAAACAGATGTAGCACTAACAGATCCATGACCAATGTGAGTTATGCCTACACGACTTCCATTTCTAACAATGACAGAGGACTTACCATGATAGGGTTGTTACATTATAGAGGTCAGTTGTATCGGGAGTCACATGATGGGTTGCACCAGAGTCTAAGAGCCAAGAATCATGTTCATGGGTTCTTAGGTTGGTTTGGGAGCTTGCTGTGATTGGCTGAATCAAAGGTTGGTTTGATGAGTTATAATAATGTGGTTGGGGAATAGGGTAGTGAGGGCTTTGATAAGGCAGGATACTGGTGTAATGAGTTTATGGCTGAATGGAGAAGGCGGGATTCTGTCTATGATAGCAAGTTAAGGCAATGTGTCCAATCTTGAAGCAGATTTGATACTTAGGCTTAGGTTTGAGAAATGGTCTGTTATTCTATCTTGGATAGGTGTTCTGGGCAGTGTATCTTGGAAGTTGACCAAGAAGACTTGACTGATATAGGGGTGGTCGTATATTCCAAGGGGATCTGGGTTGAGATGTAGGTGGTATGGTGGACGAATGTGGTTGGGGTCTGGTTGGGGACTTTTCATCACCAATATGGAGAGAAGAGAGTTGTACCTGAGGTATGATGTCATCCAATACATGTCTTCTTTCCAAACGTAGTTAAAAACTCTATGGCAAGCTTTGCACCTCCTCAAGCGATGGTTGATCCAATCTGCTGTAAACCGTTGTCACCACATCATCATACTCAACATGTAATCCTTCTAACATATACGAGATGTAGTCTTTATAACAGACATGTTCTCCAATAGCACCCAGTTGGTCAGCCAGAGATTTCAAAGCATTCAAGTATTGCTGCATAGTTTTGCCTTCTTTATTCAAACGCTGCATTTGCGTTCTAAGGTTGATAAGCCGGGAAGTTGAATTAGACTCATATCTCATTCTCACTGCTTCCCACACTTCATTAGAAGTTTTACAATACACCACTTGACTTAACGGTTCTGAAGTAAGAGATGAAAAGATAATACTCATTACTGCTTTGTCACTCCTTTGCCAGACCCAATATTCCGGGTTCAAGAGTTCAAGACTTTTATCCAAAAACTGATTAGGAAACTGTGTCTGACCAAAAACAAAATCTTCCAAACCACCAGCAATAATCGCAGCAAGTATCTGTCCTTTCCATAATGGATAATTCCCTTCATCTAATTTCACCATTGATGCAAACACAGTAGTTGGAATCAACATTTGAGAAGAACTAACTGTAGACGTATTTACCGAGATACTTGAACCTGGTGTTTGATCTGCCATTCTCTTTTCCTTAATTCAGTTGTGTTGAATATAGGTTTTGATGATGAGCCTTGACCCTCTGTGTAACAGAAGTCAAACATCTACTCTACAGAAGCTTCTCACGTTGAGGACTTTTGTAAGAAATATTTTTGTGATTAATTGAGTAGTTAATGATTAATTAATCACGAAATGATTAGGATTTGATCAAGATATTAGTCTGATCAAATTAAACAGATTACGTTTCCAAATAACCCCATTAGGGATTATATTTTTCATAGAAGGAAATACAATCTTTTATTTATGGCAAGGTTCTGTAAGGCTGTCTATAACATTCTGTCGTGTTATACGACAACCATCTGACCGTTATTTGGGATGTCAATCATTACCATTTGTCTAGATACATTCATTTGAGTGTGCTGAACAGAATGGTTTCGGTTTCAACTCATATGGAAGTTAATCTTTGATTATTTCCATTTACAGAAGGTTGCTGACCATACTCAGTCAGAAACTTCTGTAGCGCAGTATACATGGGAATTTTATCATATCTAAATCTTAAATGATATAATTTGATTGCCTAAAAGTATATATGCATGGGAGTGATGTTTTTGTTAATTATTTATTTTATTTTATATGATTGCTCGGTTTCCTTGTTTTGCAGAAGGCTGATCGTGCAATTCTTTATTCTTTCACTTAGACAAATTCTTGTATAAATAAAGGCATTCAGCCACGAATCTTAAGTGTAACTTTTTCATTATTTCTGAGAGCGTGTGCTGAGAGCTTGTATCATGTTCGTTCGGGTTTGAGTTAGTCACACGAGGAGCGTTAGTTGTAGAAGGCTGCATCGTTGGTGAAATCTTCTAGGAGAGTAACTCGGGAGGGGGGCCACAAGTACTCGGTTGGAAGCTGCAGGAACCGTTGGTGGGAAACGCGGCTGAAGGCTATGTGGCCAACGTGCAGTGGGCCGGAGAGAAGGGTAGAACCCCGGGAGCAATGAAGGTGAGGAACTAACCAGCTTCTGTGGTGTAACGTTCTGTGTGCAGGTTAGCCTTGGGCAAGGGCTTTGTGTTTGCTTAGCCGTAGTCTCGAGGGACCTCGTAGGAGAGCCTTGGGCAAGGGCTTGGAGTCTGCTCAGTCGAGATCTTGAGGGATCGCGCACAGGAAGTCGCAGCTGGGTCCTGTGCAGGTGGAGACGCCGCCGGAGTGAAAAGTCTCGGAGGAAGTCACGGCAGGTCGCTGTGCAGGAGAGGACACCGCCTGAGGGAAACGTCCGACAACCGGTTACATTTGTAGTCACTGTAGTATAGAACCTTACGATCTGTGCTTTGAAATCCAGTCACCTTACGGTCTGTGCTGTAGAAGGTCGACATCTTTGGTACAGAACCTTACGGTCTGTGTTGTGAAATTAGTCATCTCTGATACAGAACCTTCTGGTTTGTAGAGGACTGACATCTTTGGTACAGAACCTTACGGTCTGTGCTTTGAAATAAGTTATCTCTAGTACAGAACCTTTTAGGCCTGTGCTATAAAGGGTTGACACATTTGATATAGAATCTTTTGATCTGTGCTATAGAGGGTTGACACATTTGATACAAAAATTTTTGGTCTGTGCTGTACAACTTACTCACTCTGGTACAGAACCTTCTCGTCTGTGCTTTGCCACTCAGTCTACTATGGTACAGAACCTTTTAGTCTATGCTATCAAAGATCCATTGTTGATCATCTTCTGTAACCGTTACGAAGTTAAGTCTGAGTGAAACCCATCCAAATTCTGGGTGAAGAGTGGACGTAAGCAATTTGTTGAACCACTATAAAAGTCTTGCGTGCATTAAATAAATTTGCAATCACATTCGTACGTTCTGTCTTACAGAAACCTATCTACGGTTCTATTTTACATAAGCTTGATTCCGCTGTAGGGTTAATCGAAAAAGAGTTAAAAATCCTCAATTGGAGTTTAACACTAATTCACCCCCCTCTTAGTGTAACAAGTTGATTGTAAAATAAGAAGAGAAGACAAACACAGCAGAAGAAGAAAGGAAGAAGAAGAGAGGAAGAAGAAGAAGGAAGAAAAGAACAAAGAAGCTTCGATTAATTCATCAGTCTATCCTTTTACAATATCTTATCGACAACAGAAAACCAACAAATAGTCCCTACTAATTCTATTGGGGAGTGTGTGCTATGACGTACAGGTTGTTATTCTACGTCTGCTGTCTTTGTTCTTATCCTCAATCATTATTAGGATGTTGGGCATAAACAATTCCATGTACTTCGGCCCTTTAGCCCATCTGCCCATCAGTCTATGTCCTTGGTGTCCATCCACGGTCTCTAAGCCACTTGTAGACTCCTTTGTTTTGTGTTTAATGAGACTCCCCACTTCTCGTACAAGGACTCTCTTTCCTTCCTCGAGTGATTCTTTAGGATTCTCAGGGACAGCATCTCCATTTCCCGTCTCAACGCCTTAAAACTGTCCAAAGATTGGCAACCATGAGCATGGGATGACGTAGCTCCTGATGCTGCTGGATTGTGCAGATAACAACGACGAATTTACCTTGAGGATTTTCTTGGCCTTTGCTGCCCTTCGGGGTGGAAGTTCTCTTCAGGAAGGACAATCTCCAGAGCTCTACTTCTATGTAAACCATGTCGAAAGGATTGCCTCTGAAGAGCAGAAAGAAGTAAGACCTATGGATGAGCGGCGCATCGCAAAGGTCCCATAGTTCTATGATTTCTCTTCTCCTGTTCTCGAATTTTGATGACCAATCCTAGATGGATGGATGAGAAGAAACTCATGACGTGGACAGCTCCAAGTCTTGCCCCCCTTTGTATTTTCTGACAGTTCCGGGATGTGTTCAACCTCCATGGAATCTGCCATTAATAGTAGCATGATTGTCCCACCATATTGGGAGTCATCTTTGAATGAAGTCCTAGCATAATCGTTGTTCCGATTGGTTTTAGATGCGTTGTACCTTATATTGGGCTTGACGTTAAGTCCGTTCCGATATTAGTAACACAAAGCCGAGAAAATTCTATAATTACAAATTTCTCCATATAGGTTCTCAAACTCCTAGTCGAATGTTTACTATATTTCCTCCATCAAATCATAAAATTAGCATGTGCATATACTTCTGAGTAGAAATGGTCGTCTCCCTCCTTACCATGGCTCTATTATTTTTAAATTTGTTTTGGTAAATAAATAATCTATGGACAAAAATTATCATCCACGTGTATTGGCAGGTCATGAAAGTCCATTTTCCTTTTGTACTGTCAAGATAAGGAAGTAGTTGCAGTCAGTTGTAATAACTTCCTATAAAAGGTCTCATGTAAACAGGTACATAATAACAGAATTTCCATTTAACTGTTTTTTTCTGTAAGCCGATATTCTGGAGGGATGGCGTGAGTTGAGATGGTATCAAAGCGACAATCCTTTGATGCGGTGGTTGCCGGCAACCAGAGAAAGCAGTCAGTAGAAGAAGATCAGGCTGTCGTGGCGGTTTCTCATCACGGTGCAGTGAACAGAGTGCAGGCGGCACAGATGCAAGCGGCTTTAGAGGACCCTACATCACCGTTTCACATCCTGCAGTCAGATAATCTAAGCACGGTAACAATTCATCCTCTGTTCAATGGAACGAATTATTTTACCTGGAGTAGGGCGTTCGAGATGACATTTGTTTTTAGGAACAAGCTAGGCTTTATAGATGGCAGTATATCTGAGCCGGAGGAAGGAAATGAATTGTTACCTGCTTGGAAAAGATGTAATACGCTTGTGGTGGCTTGGAGATCTGTAACAGAATCTATTGCTAGCAATATATTTTCATGAATTCGGCAAAAGATATATGGCAACTGTTGAAAAGAAGGTATTCACAGCCAGATAAGTATAAAATTAACATATTACAATTGATGCTGATGACTGTGGTGCAAGGAGAAAGAAGTGTGGATGCTTATTACACGGAAATGAGTGCAATTTGGGAAGAATTCAAGAATGTTAGACCTTTACCCTGCTGCCAATGTGGAAAGTGCAATGAGTCCTGTTTTCGGGTGTTTGTGGAAAACATGATAGAGGACTATATTTTCAGGTTCCTTCATAGTTTAAATGATGAATATGACACTTTAAAGAGTAGAATTCTGGGTATGAAACCATATTCGATATCTAGATGAGGTGTACAATCTGGTTATTCAAGAAGAATCCTATAGACAAGGGAGACAGGTAAAGCAGGAGCAGTCTTTGTTTAAGCCAGAATCTATGGCTTTTGTTACTCCAGCTGCAGTGCAATTTGATTCCAGAAAGAAGCCAATTAGGAGAACTGAATGGATATGTGAGCATTGTGGAAAAAGAGGTCATATGACGGATAAATGTTTTCAGTGGATTGGTTATCCTAACAATTCTGGAATTAGAAGGAATAAGCCTTATATTACTGGGCAGAGAGCAGCTGCAGCAGTAACATAAATGGCACCAAATCCCGGCACTCATGTTGAAAACCTTGAACTCAATGAAGTTAAGGTGCAGATTCAGAAATTAGTGGCTTTATTCAATGGTCAAGGAGAACAGCTTAAACCTGCTGCAAGTTCATCTTCCATTCATAATTCTGAGTCTCCAAAATCTTTTTTTGCGGCAGGTATTGCACAAAATTCTTTCCCTTCTAAGCAGTGGATCATTGATACAGGAGCTACAAATCATATATCAAATAACAAGTCTTTGTTCAATAAAGTAGTCTCGGTTGAAAACATGTATGTTTTCCTTCCAAATGGACTTAAAGTGCAGGTTCTTTGCACAAGAGACATAAATGTTTCTGATGGATTGGTACTTACAAATGTCTTTTATATTCCTTCATTTCACATAAACTTGATTTCTGTTAGCCAGATCATGTCTTCTAAACAGTTTTGTGTTCTTTTTCTCAAAAATTTTTGCTTCATTCAGGACCTATTGTCATGGAGGATGATTGGGCTTGCTAAGGAGAGAGCAGGGCTCTACATACTAGAAGGGAATTAGGAAAGCTCTTCTGTCAAAGCTGCTTTAAATACGCAGTCTGCTACTTTCTTTTCTGATCATAAGAATAGTAATTTTGAATTCGATTTGTGGCATTATAGACTAGCTCATTCATCTTCTGTAAAAATGAAATACATTCAGTCTTGTAATCATTTGACTCCTTTGTCTAATAAAGAAGCATGTTTCATATGTCATTATGCAAAACAAAAGCGTTTCCTTTTCCAACTCATTGTTCTAGCTTAGAAAAGGTGTTTGATCTTGTGCATTGTGATATATGGGATCCTTGTTCTTCTTCTTCTTTAAATGGACACAAATATTTTCTTACTATTGTTGATGATTACAGTAGAATGACATGGGTATATTTGATGAGAGCAAAATCAGAAGTTTCATCAGTTTTACAGCAATTTTGTGTTATGGTCGAAACTCAACATGATACAAAGGTTAAAGTTTTAAGGTTTGATAATGGAAAAGAGTTTTTGATGCCAGAGTTTTACAAAGTGAAAGGTATTATGCATCAAATTAGTTGTGTAGAAACACCACAATAGAATGGACTTGTGGAACGTAAGCACCAACATATTTTAAACATAGCTCGTGCTTTAATTTTCCAGTCTAGGTTGGATGTTTTTTTATGGACAGCAGCTGTACAGACAGCTGTCCATATCATGAATCGGCTTCCTACACCTATTTTGCAAAACAAGACTCCTTTTGTAATGTTGTTTAATGCCAAACCAGATTATCATCATTTGAAAGTCATTGGTTGTTTGTGTTTTGCTTCTACTATGCACAATGGTCGGTCTAAATTTAGTCCTAGAGCACATCAATGTGTTTTCATTGGCTATCAAGTGGGCACAAAAGGATATAAGTTGTATGATGTTTCTAATAAAAGAGTTTTTGTGTCTAGAGATGTTGTCTTTTATGAGCATTGTTTTCCTTTTAAAACCAAGTCCCTGGCCATACATACTGATACAATGCCAGTTTCTGAAAACCTTTTTCTTTTACGCCACTTTCTAAAACTGTCATAAAAGATACAGTGGTGAATTGTCCAGAAAGTTCAGCAGATCTGTTACGAAGAAGCAGTAGACAGAAGAGGCTACCTGCTTACCTACAGGATTATCATTATGGTCCAAGATCCTCTGGTAATCCTATTTCTTTCTCATCTGATTCAGAAATTTCTTCTACTGCTCATTCTCTTTGTAATGTTTTATCCTATTCACAGTTGTCTCATTCATTTCGAGCTTTTGCTGTAAATCTGATGTTACAGTCTAATCCAACGTATTTTTTTGAGGCTGTTCAATCTGATCATTGGTGTAAGGCTATAAAGGCTGAATTAGATGCACCTGCTGAGACTAAAATTTGGGTTTTGACTGAGTTGCCGAAGGATAAGATACCTATTGGTTGTAAATGGATATTCAAAACCAAGTATAATGCAGATGGGATTGTTGAGAAGTACAAAGCTCAGCTTGTTGCTAAAGGGTATACTCAAAGAGAGGGTATTGACTACACTGATATGTTTAGTCCAGTAGCAAAGCATACCACGGTTCGGATATTTCTTGCTTTAGCTGCTATGCATTCATGGCATTTATGTCAATTAGATGTCAATAATGCTTTCTTAAATGGAGATTTGGAGGAGGATGTTTACATGGTTGTGCCTCAGGGTCTTGATGTTGATAATGTGCAGTTTAAGGGGGAGAGAAGAATTGTATGTAAACTGCAAAAATCGTTGTATGGACTTAAACAAGCCTCTAGACAATGGAATTCAAAATTTGTTGCTGCCTTGTTGGAGTATGGTTTCAAACAGTCCAAGTCAGATTATTCTATGTTTGTGAAAGGACAAGGGGACAAGTTCATGGCTTTACTTGTTTATGTGGATGATATAGCCATTGGAGGTTCGGATATGGGTGAGATAGAGCACTTCAAAAGGTACTTGGGCTCTGTTTTTAAACTAAAGGATTTGGGTGTGTTGAAGTTTTTCCTTGGTTTAGAGATTGCTCGTTCTTCTAAAGGCATAGTATACAGGAACATGGATTGTTGGGAGCAAAGCCAACCAAGATACCTATTGACTCTAATCATAGATTGTCAAAAGAAGATGGAAACAAATTATTAGATCCGACTGTTTACAGACAAATAGTAGGCAAGCTGATGTATTTGACATTGACTAGGCCTGACATTACTTATTCAGCACAAGTTCTAACTCAGTTTATGTCTGCTCCTACTGAGGTTCATATGGATGCAACGTTAAAAGTTTTAAAGTACTTGAAGAATTCCCCAGGAGAAGGAATTTTCTTTAGTGCAGATTCAGTGAATGAGCTCACTGTATATGTGAATAGTGATTGGAGGAATTATCCAGATACGAGGAAGTCTGTCACTGGGTTTTGCATATTTTTGGGAAGTTCTTTGGAGAGCTGGAAAGTTAAGAAACAAGCTATGGTAGCAAGGAGTTTTGCAGAAGCGGAATATAGAGCGATAGGGGGAGCTACATGTGAAGTGGTCTGGTTAGTTTCATTGCTTACAAAATATGGATTGCATGTGCAGCAGCCAACTGAAGTGAAGTTTGATAATCAAGCTGCAATTCATCTCACAAAGAATCCGGTTTTCCACGAAAGGACTAAACACATAGAAAGTGATTGCCATTTCATTCGTGAGAAGCTGCAGAAGGGTGTCATAAAGTTGCAGCATGTTACTTCTAGGTTGCGGTTAGCTGATTTTTATATTAAAGCTTTGCATAGTCCTAGATTCTATTGGTTAAAAGACAAGATGAGTACGAAGAACTTGTATACTCATCTTGAGGGGGAGTGTCAACATAAGGAAGTAGTTGCAGTCAGTTGTAATAACAGCCTATAAAAGGTCTCATGTAAACAGTTACATAATAACAAAATTTCCACTTAACTGTTTTTCTCTGTAAGCCGATATTCCGGAGGGATGGCGTGAGTTGAGATGTACCGTGGACACAATTCCTTAATTTTAAATATCTTTTAATTGACTCGAACGACCATCACAAATGCCATGTAGAAAAGCTTTGGCTCTGGAATTTGCCATGACATGTAAAGCCTTTTGAATGACGTGCAAAGCTTTGGCTTTGCCATGTAGAAAAACTTTTTTCTACGTGAGTAATAACGTGCTTTGAAATGTCCGGTTCGAATTTCCGAACGCCGGACTACTCTTAACATGACCAAGTTGTGTAGCCAATAAGCAATTGAGATATTGTTTTTTTTTAACTACGAATATGTTAACGTAGTCGAGGCTACCTCGATAGGAAGTTTGGGGGGGTGATTATATGCATTCAGTCCCTCCCTACAATAATAATAATAATAATAAAAACCAAACCTGCTGCTGTGCCGGTCTATCCCTCGTGCCATTTTCGGACATCACATAATGCGTCGCCTAAAAGAAACATCTTATCTTACACAATACATTATAATGACATATAACATTCGAGTGTTACACGCCCATTCGGAGTTTATTTAAAAAAAAAAAAATAAAGGTAAAATATCAATTTGACATCGATTTTTTTCAACGTTTTTTTTTTACTTGTACCTTGAAATATTTCTTTTACGGCCTTAATTCGATATTTTGAATCGTTTATGGTCTTATTCTAACGGCGTTACGACTCAAAGGCATAATTATCCGACAAAACATCAATTTGTGTCTCCAACTTTTTATTGCGGTTTAAACTTTAAAATATTTTTTTTATAGTTTTAAATCGAAATTTTGAATCCTTAGCTTTATTATAAGATAATTTCAATATTATTTATCATTCAAACATATCATTTAACTAACTTGTAGTTATGCCTTACAAGTAAACACCTTAAATGTCATGTCTCCCAAACTTCGGTGACAGTAAAGCACTTCGAAAGCAAACATTTCCAACAAAAAAACTTTTCTACTCGTGGACTAACAATCTTCTAGAATGAACGACAAAGGAAACATCTTCCCGAATTGCTTTTACTTCAGTTTATGGACATGAAAATTAGTAACGTGTGCTGGCAGATGCAGCCGGAAAAATGGAAGTTGAAGCCCACATAATCATTTCCATAGTCTCAAATTAAGATCAATTAGGGTTTCCTCCATCAACCATATTATAACGGAATCATTTCAGAGCACGTCATTACTCATGTAGAAAAAAGTATTGTTAAAATATTTCACATTGGATAATCTGCCTTTATCAAATCGTAGATTTGGGTAATATCATTATAATAATACTATAAATGATTCAAAATATCAATTTAAAGTTATTAAAAAATATATTTAAAAGTTCACCACAAAGGAAAGTCCACAAAAAAGTTGGGTTCACAAATCAATATTTTAGGTTCAGGTTAGATTATCGGATAATTACACATTTGGGTAACGATAAATTATAGATTCGTGGAACGCTGTTAGAATATGACCAATGATTCAAAATATCGATTTAAACATATAAAAGAAATATTTCAAAATTTCAGGCTACAAAAAAAAAGTTGGCAAAATGTTTAAAGCTATGAATCGATATTTTGCCAAAATAAATAAAAAAATTACTTAAATTTTACATTTACAAGCTATAGAAATTATTCAATTAAAATAGTTGGGCCAATTTAAGCCCAAGCAACATGTGAGACCCAAATTAGGAAAGTGGTGGCGGGGGATTGATTTTTCTTCTGAGAAAACACCGATTTGTTTGGCATGAACTGGCGACCTGGGGACTGTTAGGGGTCAGTTAAGGGGTGCGAACGGGTGGACGACACCCTTGTTCGGTATGCCACACTCGTTCACTCTGCATAGTTTTTCTTTCCGGTGTGAGAATTGACAGAACGTCCGTGATACTTCTTTGGCAGCAATTCCTTAAAGAGGTATAGAATGATCTTTGTGTATACAACAAGAGAGGTGCTCATCAGGGAACTTACGAGCGTAAGCCCGAGTACAAGAAATCAGTAGAGGACACCACTGAATAAGGAACTGTCAGATCGCCTGGCTGCACTTCAAGTGGTTCCTCTGTTCATGTAGAGATCGTGACCAATAAAGTTGCATGTGGCGGTGATATGTACAAGTTTACTCTGCATGCTAAAGCCAGATGATCCGGAATCCGGCCATATCAGTTATTTGCAACTGTTATCAACCACCGAAACACAGGAAAGTGAGATGGGAGTGCTCATGAATCCTCTGAGCAGGCATCATTTCAAAACGTTTAAGCAAATGGGAAATGGTGCCTACCTCTTGTTCCAGCCTAAACCATGGACTTGGACCAATGACCTGATGTGAGGTCAGTACGAGGTGGTGAAGGAGGACCGGAACAACTTCTCTTGATTTTTGTTCTGCAAGTTGCCGATAGACTTGGAAGTAATCATTATCGGAGAAGCACGCCGATCTGCTGTGTCCAGCCCTAAGACGAGGTTTAAGATTCCATTATGTTCGCGCATGCGGAAGCCCTCGGAAGCGAGTCGAACCGGATCTGGTTCTTGATCGGAAGTTAACGAAAAATAAGGAAATAAAGAATTTACATAGTTCGGTCAATCGACCTACGTCCACGGGCGGAAAAGAAGATTTCACTATAACAATGGAGTACAAACTTAGGTTGTGACCCTCTCTAACCCACTCGACCTACCCGAGTACAAGATCTCGCTTTCCCTGTAAGATATAACCCTGAAGTGTTTCCGGTATTTCCCCAACACACACCCTTTCTTTACCGCCGCACTCTTTGCACTCGTGTATCCCTCTTTTATGCTCTAAGGATTTGATCTCTCTTGTCTCTTTTTTCCTTCACCTCGCATGGCACCCATTTATAGAATAGATAGCTCACATCTATCGGAAATCTGGCAGGTAAATATATTTGTGATATAATCAAATATCATCCAATATATTTTCTCCTCTTCCGTATATATCACGAGCGAAATCCAAATTGCAAAATATTTGACTTCGGGCAACAAAATCCTAACAAACTCCACCTTGGGCCGAAGTCCATAGAACGTCTGAGGAATTGTCAATGTACTAGTCTTCCCCCGAGACTAACTGTGAATATCTCCCTTCTCCTTTAGGCTCCAACGAGTCTAGTCAACGGAACATCCAAGCCCTTCCATGACGGGCTTGACTACCCACATCTTCTTGCTTCTTCGCGCTCGCGACCTATTACCCCGTTTCTCCGATGACTGATTACTTGTCTTGAAAGATTCATGACGCCATCCAGAAGACACAACAGTGGTAATAGTAACGACACCTCTCATAACATATAAGCCCTTCAATTGACTCCCAATCATCCACAACTACCTTCCTAAGTGAACATTAAAGGCTCCATCTAAAGTAGAAAATTTGTACCCTTTGACTTCTAAAACACTCACGGAAATAATATTTCTTGAGATGTCGGGTACATGTCGGACACCTGCTAACTCTCAATCGATTCCATCCTTCATTATGAGTCGAACCGTTCCCACACATGCAACCTTACACTTGTGACCATTGCCCAAGCGTACCTCTCCACCTGCAGTGGAATAATATGCGGTGAACATCGCCCTATGAGGACTCATGTGGAAATTACTCCTTGAGTCGAGAATCCAATCCTCGTCTGATGGTCTCTTCGACTCGGTTTCAACAATCTACACCTCGCCAGCCATGAGCACATCTCCTTCTCTGGCATCACTATCGCTGGTATACACAGCAATCGTCGCTGACTCTTGCAATCTTCCATCCTTCCCTGTCAACTTCCTGGAGTTCTTCTTTTTGTGTCATTTCTTACCACAATGAAAGCACATTACCCCGCCGCTAGCTTTGGATCTAGTCATTCCTATTGTTAATGCCTCCGTCATCTGTCGCCCTTCTTTACCCGTCAACTCTTTATCAATCAAAATTTTTGATAAAAGGGCAGACCATAACTCGTCAACTGTGAGAACACTTATCCCATACAAGAACGTCTCCCTGAAGTTCTGGTATGAAGCGGGTAGTGAACATAACAGCATCGCCTGAATCTTCTCATCGATCTTGTCGCCGATCCTCTCCAAATCCAAATATGCAGACAATCAATTATCCAGGTAGGATTTAACGGATATATCTTCCGTCATTCTGACCATGAAGAACCTTTGCCTGAGAAGAAGTTTGTTGCTCATAGTCCTCGTCATGTACATCCTCTCCAACCTACTCCAAAGCTCGGCCGCTGTCGTCTTCTTGAGAACATTTGTCAGTACCTTGTTGGACCGACACAGCTATCGCTGATAACGCTCTAACATCTATCTCCTCCCACTGGTTAGAAGTCAACTTCGAAGTGCTCTTCTACTGATTTGTAAGAGCCTTTCTCCAATTCATTATGTACCAGTAGCAACCTCGTCTTGACTTGCCACAAGTCGAAATTTATGCTCCTATCAAACTTCTCGATCTCGAACTTGCCACCAACCATGGATCTCAAATCTGCACAACCGATACCAATTGTTGGCGCACGCGAAAGCCCTCGGAAGCGAGTCGAACCGGAATTGGAAGTTAACGAAAAATAAGGAAATAACGAATTTACATAGTTCGGTCAATCGACCTACGTCCAGGGGTGGAGAAGAAGATTTCACTATAACAATGGAGTGCAAACTTAGGTTGAGACACTCTCTAATCCCCATCGACCTACCCGAGAACAAGATCACGTTTTTCCGGTAATAAATAATCCGAAGTGCTTCTCGTATTTCCCCAATACAAACCCTTTCTTTACACTCCTGTATCCCTCTTAAGGATTTGCTCTCTCTTGTATCTTTTTTCGTTCGCTTCGTATGACACCTATTTATAAAATAAATACACCACATATATCAGAAATCTGATAAGTAAATATATTCGTGATATAATCAAATATCATTCATTATATCTCTACCAAGAGATATATTCTCTCCCCTTCCATATATTTCACAAGCGAATCAAATATTTTCCAAATCGCAATATATCGGACTACTTCAAGCTAGAAAACCCTAACACAGTCAAATCATGTTACTCGAGGCCAAGCCAACTAACCCACTAAAAACACCCAGTGAAGAAGATTCAGGGCTTCATGGTGGGGTGGGGTGCTACCGTGGGAAAGGGCTTTGGGTGGCCAACCATAGTGTGATTCCGAGAGGGCGATGGACCCCTCCCCCTGGCCGAAGGGAGGGACGATTAGAACCATGCGCATGTCGAAAACGACCGGTCGTGAATCGGCGGAGATATCTGATGTCCCGTGATTCCAAGGCAACTTTAACTAAATTGAACAGGAGTGAATCCACCCAAGTAGAAAATATAAAAGAAAAAGGGGGAACGGCATCAGAAGGTGAGTCGCTTTCTTGCTTGTAGTTGTCCCACCACCACCACCTTTCTCCTTGTCCAATTCCATCACATTGGTTTACATAAAAACAAGAACAGCAAGGAAATCAAGTCAAGTATTAGTATACGATCCACAAGTACAATATTTATTTATACGTGATAATTAGAGATGGCTTTCTATGCATGTATAAACTAATTAAACACATGTTAGAAAGAGTATCAGTAACTTCTAATAGTCGAAAGTCTCCTCTTCTTGAGGTTGCTTTTATGTCACTTTTTTCTAAAACTTTGTTCTTCCTTTGAAGTGAAGTGGGTGGGTGGAATCATCACTTTAGAAGGCCACAAAATAAAGGGGAGAAAAAGGAGGGGAGGAGGAGGAGATAATGAAAGGAGAAGAATCAATTTACAAGCATCCAAAAAACAATCATCCCCCCACAACTCCCATAAAAAGCCATCTGTCTGTGTCTTTACAAGAAAAAAAGAAGAAGGAGATTTGGGTTTGGTTTGTTTCGTTATCAACCCCAATCCCAATTCCTCTTTTTCTTAAAATAATAGTTAAATTCAACAGTAGGCCGATTTGATCTTGTATAGTATATATGCATGTATATATTTAGCCCTAAAATTGGGTTCATTTCATAGGGGGGAGGCTTCTGTATTTGATCATTGGGATAATCATTACACACATATTTACGAGGTTTGGTTTCTGTTTTTATGAGCTTAGTCTTTTGCAACTACTAAATTTCCTTCATTAAAAAAACGTTTAGGACTTGGGGAAGAAAAACGTTTAGGATCTCCGAGTGATTTTTTTTCCCATCCTCTTTCCCCCCTCTTCGTCGTGATGTAATGAAAACTCACGACAAAGAAGAAGTAGAAGATCAAAATAGATTAAACATTAAGATCACGACCCAGAAAGAGAACTTTAAGGGGGGAAAATCTTGTTGTTCCCTTAGGGAAAAACAATCACTCAGTTGCTGTAATTAATGTATCAGGGTAGCAAAAACCCTAATGCATTTCTTGTGTATTGGCGTGATATTTTTGTACATATTGGCGTGCTGATGGTAATTAGTCCATGGCGGCTTTTGTCGGGCGCAAACACACTGATTCCTTTATTTTCTTCCCCCTTTCCCTGGAGAACGTGAGAGGAATGTTTCATCGCTTGTCGTCTTACTAGGCGTCCTCTTGTGCCGTGTTCGGGTTCGAGGTCGCACACATGTAATGTTTTGGAATGTCATCGATCGGCACCCACCATTTTATCTTTTGGAACCATATGCTGGGAAAGATTGTTATGCTTATGTATTCACCTTCTCTGACCTCCCCCCCCAACCCCCAAAAAAAGCCTCATGATCTATTGAATCTCACGAAACGATTCAAGGGAAAGATTCCCCTGAGCAACCATCATGTTCATGACATCCCAACTCGGTATGATTTTGGGAGGATCGGTGTGGCGTGTCAGGGGAGTGTGTCCAGGGCCAATCTCCCACCTGAAGAAAAGTAATGCAAATCGATGAGTACCACGAACCAACGTCTCGGTCCAGTGTCGTGATTTCTCGAAGGACCGCCTTTCACATGCCTCATCGAGTCCAAAAGACCCCCTCTTCAAACTATAGAATGGGGAGATTGTTTCTTGCACTGATGATGGAACCGGGGAGCATAGTGTGCGCCCCCGCCCCCCCCCCTTACACCCACCCACCCACCCCTAACTAAAACTAGAAGGAGGAGGAGGATTGCATTGCATACTCGCATCCAGAAACTCGGCCGAAATCCAGGAAAAAAGGTTGAAGGGGGCAGTCGGAAAACCCGGAAGAAGAAAAGAGTATCAAATAATCTGTAGCCCCTTTTTTGAGCTTCTTCCCCATCTAAAAATACATTCTCAAGCTTTCTACTTATTACATGTGGTAGTCTCATTCCAACATCATCTGTTATGCATATTTATATAACGTACGGCCATCACCGACACTTCAAAAGGCAAACGTTACTCCAAAAGTATAGTGGTTACATTACAACTATATGAAGCACTTAGTTTGATTATTCTAAGGGGACACATCGTTTAAAACAGCACCCGTCCGTTGCAGTTGGTTTTGTATACGCGAAAGCATGTGTCACCGGGAGTCTAACGATTTTGGACTCGGGGATCTCGAAACCGACTATCCCAAATTGAGACATTCGAAGGTGTGATCAATTTCGGGAGGGGTGGGAATGAATGTGATCGGAAAACGGCGCAGCAAAGGGAGCTAGAATGATGAGATCGGGATTAGATAAACGGACGAAAGAGGAAAGCTCCTTGAAAGGAAAGAAAGTATAGAAAAAGAAAAGCTAATCTTGATTAGGGAAAAGAAGCCAACTTTTAATAAAGTTAATCACATTCCTATATACTTTAGATGGTCCAAAAGACTTGCTCGAATTCGAGCATCGTACCGCGGCCCTCGTGCGTGGATTACTTTTGGCGAACTAATAGTAAGTTAAGTTGGTAACGAAGGAACGTGGGAGACAAACGAGAAAGAAACCAGAAGTGTGCTTTGAGACACATACGATGTAATAAAAAATGGATTAAGTATATGAAGATGATGGTGGACATAAATAATAAGACATGTATGTATCTACAAACCCCCCCCCCCCCCCCCCCCCTCCTGCCATAGTAGCATCTATTTGATTTGGCTTTTTGGTTCTTTCGTCGTTTTACAACCTTAGTCCCATGCTTTAGTTAGTGACTCCGGAAAGACTGCGATACTCCCACCCAAAGAGGGAAGAAATGGTGGATTCGGGGTCGTCGGCCGCTAGGAGGATGGTGTGTTCTGTACCCGAGAGGCTGCAGCTTCACCTGGCCATGCTGGCCTTGCAGTTCGGTTACGCTGGCTTCCATGTTGTCTCCAGGGCTGCCCTCAACATGGGCATCAGCAAGATTGTCTTCATCGTCTACCGCAACATCATCGCCCTCTTCCTCCTCCTCCCCTTCGCTTACTTCCTGGAAAAGTTAGTCAGTCCTACTGGCTACAAGTCTCCTCTGCCTGTCACCACGAGAATGTATGAGCTGTCTATGTGTGTGACAATGTTTCGTTTTTGTTTTACGGAACAGGAAAGACAGGCCTGCCATCACCCTCAACTTCTTGGTGCAATTCTTCCTGCTCGCTCTCGTCGGGTATGGTCGCGTTTTCCATTTTTTTTATGAATTTTTATGAGAAAATGGAAGGTGAGAACATATATACAAACGAACTGATTCGCAGGATCACCGCAAACCAGGGGCTCTACTTGCTGGGGTTGGAGAATACGTCCCCAACCTTCGCTTCGGCGATCCAGAACTCTGTTCCTGCCATAACATTCCTCATGGCTGCCATACTTAGGTATTATTACCATGGGCCATCTTCCGAATTCACAATGCTTTCCGAAGAGACTACTCATGGGGCATTTCCTCACATTGATTTCCAGGATAGAGCGAGTTCGACTAAACAGGAAAGACGGCATCGCCAAGGTGATCGGAACAGCTTGCTGTGTAGCGGGCGCATCAATCATTACACTGTACAAAGGGCCTGCAATCTACACTCCTGGCGCGACGTTACATGTTCCACACAATTACAACCACTACCTTCCATCTGCTTCCCCATCATTCCTAGGCGATGTAAGAATGAAGAACTGGACCCTAGGGTGCCTCTTCCTGATCGGACACTGCCTCTCGTGGTCCGGCTGGCTTGTCCTACAGGCACCGGTCCTCAAGAAGTATCCTGCCCGGCTTTCTGTCACCTCTTACACCTGCTTCTTTGGGCTCCTCCAGTTCCTTGCCATCGCTGCATTCACCGAGAGGGACGCCACTGCCTGGCAGGTCCAAACTGGCGGCGAGATCTTCACCATCTTCTACGCCGTGAGTCTCCCTTCTCCTTAGTTTTTATAACTCAGCCCAACCAATTTATTCACATCAATCCGAGTTCCAGGGAGTGGTGGCATCAGGGATTGCGTTCGCTGTCCAGATATGGTGCATCGATAGGGGAGGCCCAGTATTCGTTGCCGTGTACCAGCCCGTCCAGACATTCCTCGTCGCAATCATGGCGACCTTCCTCCTCGGAGAGGAGTTCTATCTAGGAGGGTAAGCATTTCCAGTATACTCGCCTCACCTCCTTTGCCCCCATGTCTGAATGCTCTCACGCCGCCATTTTATCGCAGTATAATCGGCGCGGTCCTGATAATAGGAGGACTGTACCTTGTCCTATGGGGCAAGAACAAGGAAGCGCAATTCGCGAGGCAGAAGGTGATTGATCCCGAATCAGCACAAGAGGAAGGGAATGGCACGACCTCCGCGAGCGCCACCAAGGGGAGCTCCATCACTCAGCCATTGCTTTCTTCAGACAGCGTTTGACAACGGGGCCACCCAAAAGGAAACAACCCATTTCATGCCTATGCTTGTCCATGTTCTTGTCATGTTGGCCAGTCAACAACCCCTGAGAAAGAATTCGATGCAGAGCTTTGCGTGTGTGATATGGGCTTCTTTTTCTGTGCCATTGTTTCGTCAATCTTCTTTTACTTTCTGGGTGTCTGGAGATCCTTTCTTAAAAGGAGGATCTTGGGGGGGTTTGAGAGGATGAAGGACGTTTTAACTATCAGTTGATGTGATGATCATCATGATTGAAGGAAATTGCACGCCTGGGTTGATCGGTTTTTACTTGGCGACCCATATGCCGAGCCCAGCATACAAGCCTAGCGGGTTCCTCTCTAAAATTAATTGGCTGTAGAGGGAGTAGCCCGCTTAGGTTTATATACAAGGCCGTAGTCTTTTACTTTTCCGATATGGGACTTGGGTTTGCCCCATTTTAGGTGGCAACCCTTTTCACATCGAGATCGCACCTTATGCCGGCGGTTGCCGGAACACAGATGGTCGGCACCTCACGGCCATGGTATTTCACTAGAAGTTATCTTCTTTGATGTTAGGACATTGAATGTGTTGGTGTTGGATTTGTGATTGATTTTGCGATCGTGTGTTTGAAAAGGCTCATATAACGCAAGGAGATTATGTTGGTAAGGGGGAGATTATATCCTGGATCACCGCCGTTGAACCAGGTTCGAACACCACCCTGTACTGGGCTGAGAACTGCATGACTGAGAGCAAGGCAGAGGGGATGATGACAAGACACACCAACATCAATTACACTTCTGGGTATATACACCATTGCACGATTGTTGTTTTTTGAGGTATGGTGTTAATGATAGAATCCAGAGTTATATCCAGTCTTGGATTTTGTGACAGGCTTCTTTTCTGCAGTATGACACCAAGTACTACTACGAGGTTGGGATCGGAAACACTACCCGGCAGTTCTGGTTCTTCACTCCGCCCGCTGTCGGTCATGATGTGCCCCATCCACATATAGTCTCATAGGCGATCTCTCTGTGGTAACACCACTATCTTGTAGCTGATACAATCGAATAAGAAGTTTATCCTGAAGCAGCTGATCTCGGTCAGACATTTGATCCCAAAAAGATACTAACCATTATGAATCAGATCCAACAAAAGGACGGACACTGCTTTATGCCAGGGACTTATCTTATGCGGATGGATGACTATCCGTTACGCAACAATGTTAGATGGGATACCTGGGGTAGGTTTGTAGAAAGAAATGCTGCTTATCAACCATGGATATGGACTGCAGGGAATCCGTCGATGAAAGGGGAAACCATGAGAGTGATGTATGAGCGTTATCTTGTTAGGTACAAGGTAGACGATGTCTTTGCAAATCATGTCCATGCATATGAACGCTGGGTGAGTTCTTCCAACTCAGTCCTAACTCAATATGCCACTGTTTCCAATGACTGCTGGGGAATCAAAATGATCATCCCTTTCCAAGGGGCGAAGCGACAACTGTTTCTGACAGAAAACATGTGTTCATTCAGGAACGGTGTCAAACATTGCCTACAACATCGTCAATGGGTTGTGCACTCCGATAAGCGATAAGTCAGCCCCAGTATATATCACCACCGGCGATGGAGGAAATTAAGAGGGATTGGTGAAAGTGTAAGTGTACTAATTTGTCTTGATGATTCGGTGAGGGAGATCTGTTACCGTCGCATAACTTGTTGGCCCAGGATGACGGAACTTCAGCCGGATTATTCTGCACTCCGTGAAGCCAGTTTCGGACACGGCATACTGGATATAAAAAACAGGATCCATGCACGTTTTGGATGGCATTGCAGCGAAGACGGTTTTGCTGTCGAAGCTGACTCGATATGGCTGCACAACCGGTACTGGAGCTCTATCGAGAGTCATTGCAAAGAGTGGAGTGTTCATTTGATTGGTGAGGAAGCTGTCAGAAACCAAGAACAAACCTACCCCAACTACTCTTTTCTGTTACTTTCTTCCTTAAAAACTTCTCGAAGATCTAACCACCGATGCCTCCTTCCGCCACAACCACCGCCTTCATCCTCTACCTCCTCATCTCTTCCCTCCTCTTCCTAACAACTCACCCGTCTTCCCTCTCCTCCTCTTCCCCGGACGATGACTCTGCGGTCGCGGGGCTCTTCGAGGCATGGTGCCGGGAACACAATCGGACCTACACCTCCCCCCAGCAGAGGCTGCACCGGTACCGTGTGTTCCTGGATAACTTGGAGTTCATTTGGCGACACAACAGCCTCGAGAATCGTAGTTACTCGCTGGGTCTGAATGGTTTTGCGGATCTCACCCACCAGGAATTCAGGGACTCCCGCCTCGGGTTAGGAGGACTCCTGGCAGACGGAGCCTGGCTCAGTGACGATGGTGGAGTGGGAGACAGTCCTGTTAGTGGGATCAAGATCGAGTTGCCTTCATCGGTCGATTGGAGGAACAAAGGCGCCGTGACGCCGGTGAAGGACCAAGGGAACTGCGGTAATGGAGGAATCTAGGTTTTACTAATTTGGAAAGTTTGAGACTTCCTGTGGTTTGTTATCACTGAGCACTTTCCACTTAGGGGCTTGTTGGTCTTTCTCGGCGACCGGAGCAATCGAGGGCATCAACAAGATCGTGATGGGCTCCCTTGTGAGCCTATCCGAGCAAGAGCTGGTCGATTGCGACGGAGATTCCAACCAGGGCTGTAACGGTGGACTGATGGACTATGCGTTTCGGTTCGTCGTCAAGAACCACGGGATCGATACTGAGGATGATTACCCATACACAGGCCGAGAAGCCCCCTGCAACAAGAACAAGGTAATTGACATTCTGGATGCACAACTTCATCAGCTGACTTCGTGGTTTGTCGACGAATAGAATTTCTGGCTGTTCTGCTGATGAGTACCAATTGCTACAGTTGAAAAGGCATGTGGTGACAATTGACGGCTACTCGGACGTGCCGGCGAACAATGAGGAACTGCTGTTAAAAGCTGTGGCTTCTCAGCCCGTTAGCGTTGGCATATGTGGAAGCGAGAGAGCTTTCCAGCTCTACTCAAAGGTAGGCTCGAGACGGCTCGATCGAGAACTATCTCTGATTCGGCATTAAAATATGAAAGATCCGGTCGACAGCTCAATTGAGAACTTCCACAGGGTATATTTGACGGTCCATGCTCGGACGCTCTCGACCATGCTGTTCTCATAGTCGGCTATGGTTTGGAGGATGGAAACGGTTATTGGATAGTGAAGAACTCGTGGGGATCACACTGGGGAATGAACGGCTACATCCACATGAAACGCAGCGCTGGGAACTCCCGAGGCCTATGTGGAATCAATATGATGCCATCATACCCAGTCAAAACCAACCCGAACCCTCCTCCCCCGCCATCCCCCGGGCCCACGAGATGCGACCTCTTTACATACTGCTCGGAAGGAGAAACCTGCTGTTGCGCCTGGCGGTTCTTCAGGATATGCCTTTCATGGAGGTGTTGTGAGCTCAAATCCAGCCTAGGCCGCAAGGAGAATTGGCTCCACTCTGCTACATGATGTAATGATGACGTGATCCTCGGTGTCTGTCTGAACAGACGACCTTCGGGACCGACATCCTTGCCCACACGTTGAATGCTTATTCCCAGAAGTCGACAAGATGAAATCTTGACGACGACCCCCAACGCGGTTCACTTTGATCCGTAGCTCCCTTCGTAATAATGCCCCTACGACTACTAGCCGAGATCAGGTATTACGAAAGCAGAGGAAAAGAAATTCTAGAATGTAACGAAACCAACACCCTCTCTGTGAATACGATGAAGACGGGATTTTCTTACAATCAATTCAATCTCCGAAAACCTTCAAAAGACAGGACGAGAAGTAGCCTATTCAAAGTTGATCAAACAATGGCGGCAAGGGAAGGACAAGTGCTCAGCTGCCACAACACGGAGTCATGGAAACGAGAACCTCTGCATGGGATCCGACTCCCAGAAGCTGGAATTCGAGACAAATTGATTTCATCTGAAGGGCCTTTCGCATTTGCTGATGATACTCTTCGATGTTCTATGTTGTTTTCCTGTAGATCATAGTGGATTTCACGGCGTCATGATGCGGGCCCTGCCGGTTCATGGTGTGGTAGCACCGGCAAGGCTCGCGGTAAGTGGCGATTCAAAATGAGTGTAGGGAGATGATGTTCTCATAACGTACGTAGGAAACTATTGGAATTTGGGTACCTGCAGTGCAGGCTGTTGCAAAGGAATGGGAGGTGGAGGCGATTCTGACCTTGATCCTGCTCAATGGAGGGAGACTAGTGGAGAGGGTCGTCGGCACCGGGAGGGACAATGTCGCGAGGCTCATCACGAAGCACGCGGCTGCTGTTGCTGCTGCTGAATCTGTTGACTATCTCATATACTCGGAGAAGTCACAATTCTCAATAAACAATGGAAACATGATCGTTTACATGGATTTACAATCAAAAAGGAAGAACCGGATAGTAAACGTACCCGTAGTTGACATTTTGTGGATGTAGAAGATGAATTCAAGGAGCGTAGATCCTTTTCCCCTTTTCCTTCCCTAACGGCTGCTCTCGATGGAGGAGGCGTAAGAAACTGACGATCGAGACCTAATGAATCGATTTCCAGAAATTCTATATATATATATATATGATTTCCTTTGTGAAAAGTCAGTTTTGCCCTTTATTAAATAAAAGTCTGAAGGACAGGGGAAGGGACCTAGCCGTAAATTACCATAATCCATAAAACCTACGGTCTTATCCATCAACAGACCATAGGCTATAAATGGCCTACACCCAGCCGTAAACCACATTAAATAATCGAGATGCGCATATCCCAATAACTTTAGTGATCACAATACTTTAGTGGGATTTCATGCACTGCCTTATGTTACAGCCTGTTTTATAAAATGTAGTTTGATGAAGTAAAGAAAGAAGATTAATACAAAAATATACAATTAATTGTAGCCCAAAATTCCAACATTCTCCCACTTGGGCAACATTAATTGTATCCGAAAAAAAAGGTTTAGTAAATGACTTTCAGGCTGTAACATCTGTATGGCCATATAAAGACAACATCTCGAACAACCCCGACCAACTAAATTACCGAGTGTCGAACTATGACCGTCAGAGTATCACTCAATGATACAAGATAACCATAATCACAACACTAAGCAATCAAGCCGTCATGGGTCAATGTGGTGGTGTAGCCGAAATAGCATCCCTTATGTGATCAAATTTGATGCTACTTCAGTCGGTCCTAATCTTTCTGTAACTTTACACCCATAACGGGCCAGAAAGACTTTTGAGCAAATGATGCTCCCTTATTTGTCTCACAAACCTGAATGTGCGCAAACTTTACGGTGCTTTATCAGAGACAAACTTTAGTGACAATATCGTCCTACTTGAGACTAAGCACCAAGTCTCAAGATTTTCTTTAAACAACTGTCATGTCACATGATATAAAATAGCTGCATGCATGTCAATATATACACATATATATTGTCGACGACAAGATACAATAAGAGAGTATCACAAACTCCCACTAACCAAAAGGATCAAAGGACTCTAAGATACCCATGTCTATAACATGTTTCTTAAAAGTTATGGGTCTAAGTCCTTTAGTTAGTGGATCTGCCAACATTGATTCTGTATCAATGTGTTCAATGACAATGTCCCCATGTTTTACCAGCTCGCGAACTTTAAGATATTTAATTTCCATGTGCTTAGAACCACCCGTAGTTCGGTTATTCTTGGAATAGAAAACCGCAGCACTGTTGTCACAATAGATTACTAATGGTCTAGCAATGGAGTCAATAACTTTAAGACCCGAAATAAAATTTCTGAGCCAAACAGCGTGAGATGATGCCCCATAGCATGCAACAAACTCTGCCTGCATAGTCGAGGAAGCTATAAGTGTTTGTTTAACACTTTTCCAGGAAATAGCTCCTCCAGCCAACATGAATATATAACCTGAGGTAGACTTCATATCATCGGAGCAACCAGCAAAGTCAGAATCAGTATACCCGATTACCTCAAGGTTATCTACTCTTTTGTAGATCAACATGTTAGCCTTAGTTCGCTGCAAATATCTCATTACCTTTTTAGCAGCAGTCCAATGTTCCCTTCCCGGGTTAGACAAATATCTACCAAGAACACTAACCGGAAAGGCAAGATCTGGTCTAGTACAGACCTGAGCATACATTAAGCTACCAACTGCACTGCTATAAGGTATACCTTTCATCGATTCCTTCTCAATATCATTCTTGGGACATTGATCTTTATTAAACTTATCTCCTTTTACTATTGGTACTTCTCCTGGCTTGCAAGATTGCATAGCAAATCGCTCAAGTACCTTTTCAATGTAACCTCTTTGACTCAGTCCCAACACATTTCGAGATCTGTCTCGACAAATTTCAATTCCAAGCACATAAGCAGCCTCACCCAAGTCCTTCATATCAAAAGATCTAGACAATATGCTTTTGGTCTCGTGTAGCATTGTCAGATCATTACTTGCGAGAAGGATATCATCCACATAGAGAACAAGAAAGATGAAACTACTTCCACTAGTCCTCATATAAACGCACTGATCAAACGGATTTTCAACAAATCCAAAGGATGATATTACCTCATCAAATTTCAAATACCATTGTCGTGAAGCCTGCTTTAATCCATAAATGGATTTCTTTAATTTACAAATCATGTGCTCAGATCCTTCTACCTCGAAACCCTCTGGTTGTTCCATATAAACATTCTCTAAGAGGTTTCCATTTAGAAAGGCTGTTTTCACATCCATCTGGTGTAACTCAAGATTGAAGTGTGCAACAAGCGCCATCAAAATTCTGAATGCATCTTTAGAGGAAACTGGAGAATAAGTCTCAGTATAATCAACACCAGCTCGTTGAGTGAATCCTTTAGCAACCAGTCTTGCCTTATAACGTTCAATTTTTCCTTTAGCGTCTTTCTTAGTTTTGAAGATCCATTTACAACCAATTGTCTTTTGTCCATCCGGTGGTTCTGTGAGTTCCCACACATCATTAGCCGTCATAGACTG
Source organism: Melastoma dodecandrum (assembly GCA_029817715.1). NCBI lineage: Eukaryota > Viridiplantae > Streptophyta > Magnoliopsida > Myrtales > Melastomataceae > Melastoma > Melastoma dodecandrum. Next base: position 2,898,563 of record JARUPY010000397.1, on the reverse strand, counting down.
TAACTCATCTTTCATTGCACTCAGCCATTCATTACTTTGTGATCCATTGACCGCTTCCTCAAAGTTTGTGGGATCACTCACTAATCCACCGTAATCTTCATTAAGAAAGACAATGTAATCATTAGATAAGGCCGGTTTCCTTACCCTAGTTGATCTCCTCACGGGAACCATTTCTGTAACAACTGGAGGATTTTCAACAATTGCGTTTCGTTCCTCTTCATGCGTACCATCCGATGAATCAATGTTTTCAACAGGAGGCGTCACAACTGTTGTTCCCGTAGACGCTGGTATGGGAATAAGGACGAAGTTTCGATCATTTGAGGATGTAGCAGGAAAGTCTTGAACTTCTGCTGTATCATTTTCTAGAAATTTCGCATTAAGAGATTCTATTACTTTATTTCCTCTTGAGGGACAATAGAATCTATAACCCTTAGATCTTTCCGGATATCCTATGAAGAAAGCACGAACTGTTCGGGGATCAGTCTTTTTCTCAACTGGATTAAATACTCTCACTTCAGCTGGACAACCCCAAACACGAAAATGATTAAAACTAGGCTTTCTTCCAGTCCATAGTTCAAATGGAGTCTTCTGTATAGATTTACTGGGAACTCTGTTGAGAATATATGAAGCTGTTTTAAGTGCTTCTCCCCACAGATAATTAGGCAAGTTGCTTCTATCCATCATGCTCCTTACCATATCCATCAGAGTTCGGTTTCTTCTTTCTGCTACGCCATTCTGCTCAGGAGTATAAGGCATAGCATATTGTGGTACAATGCCACAATCTTGCAGAAACTTAGCAAATGGCCCTATCTGCTATCCGGAATCAGTATGTCTACCATAATATTCACCACCTCTATCCGATCTCACAATCTTAATTGTTTTCTCCAATTGTTTTTCAACTTCCAACTTGAAAATATTGAATTTCTCCAAAGCCTCCGACTTTTCTTTTATAAGAAATACATAGCCGTAGCGAGAAAGGTCGTCTATAAAGGTGATGAAATATTTATTTCCACACAAAGTGGTTTGAAGGGGTCCACAGATATCTGTATGCACAATCTCCAATAGATTAGTGCAACGTGTGGCTCCCTTCTTGCGAGTTTTTGACAACTTCCCTCGAATACAATCAATACATGTTTCCATATTACTGAAATCAAGTGAAGGGAGCAAATTGTCCTTCACAAGGCGTTCCACTCGCTCTTTAGATATGTGGCCTAAACGTTTGTGCCACAATATCGAGGACTTCTCTTTCGACAAAACTCTTTTAGGTGCTGAAGATTCAGCATACAAGGATTCAATACCATATGAAGGTATCAAATCCAATTGATAAAGTTCATTAGACAATCTACCACTACCAACAACCTTTGAATTTAGTGACAACTGCATAGAACCATTCTGAAATAAACAGCTAAATCCAAATTTGTTCAACAGTGAAACAGAAATCAAGTTTCTCCTAAAAGTGGGAATATACAGAACGTTTTCCAAAACAAGCTCAAAGCCTGAATCTAAAGGAAGTTTAACAACTCCAATAAATTCAGCTTCAGCTTCTGAATTGTTTCCCACTTTCACCTTACTTTCACATTCATTTGGCTTCCTTTGCTTCTGGAATCCCTGCATGTTCACAGCAATGTGAATAGATGCACCACTATCTATCCACCAAGTATTCGGAGAAACATCGGCAAGGTTTGATTCAAAACAAACCAAAGCAGATAATTTACCTCCCACATTCTTCTTCTTTTTCTTTTCAAGCCAATTCTTGTATTGATAACAATCTTTCTTCAAGTGCCCCATTTTCCCACAAAAGAAGCATTTAATACCACCTTTGGCACTTACAGGTGCATACTTTCGAATCGCTTTGCCCTGTCTTTGTCCAACACTGGGTTTCTTAAAAATCTGAGGCGCTTGATTGTTCCTTGGTTTGAATCCCTTTTTAAACACCTTTCTTTTATGAAAACTTGGACCTGCATCAGTTATTGTAAAAGCACTTGGTCTCATGTCTTTCTTAATCTTTTCCTCCTCAGCTACACAGCGAGTAATGAGCTCGTTCACTGTCCAACTCTCTCCTTGAGTATTAAAAGCAGTCTTAATCATTCCAAACTCAGGAGGCAGAGAACTGAGGATCCGAGGAACTATGTAATTCTCTGGTAAATCTATTTTGTGGGCGCTCAGTTTGGACTGCACATGCACCCATCTCATAATATATTCCCTCACATTGGTAAAATCTCTGTAAGCCAAAGAATTCATCATCTCTAACAGGTGTGTGATCTCTGCATTGTCAGACACCTGATATCGCTCTCCAATGGCAGCAAGAAGAACCTTTGCTTTATTTGTTTCCGGCAAACCACTAAGAAGATGATCCGGGATTGACCTTTTCATGGCCAACATGCACATTTTATTGGCATGTGTCCATTTCTCATAATATTCCTTTTCGTGGACTGAGCTCGCATCAGTAGGCACCCCAGGTTCATCCACTGTAAGACCCATATCCAGATTGATGCAGCCCATAGCAAACTCGAGGTCTTGTTTCCATTTCTTATAATTTGAACCGCCTAGGACCTCTATAGTGGTAGCGTTATTGCACATATTGAAGGAAACTGTAGAACAAAAGTAATGCAATCATTTAGTGTCATGAGCCATTTAAAATTGATTAATTCGATCCAAAATTAATGAAGAATCCTCATGTCCTAATGTCAACTCCCCTTTGGGTAGAGAAAACATAAGGCAGAGAAATCTTCCCATAAGGATCATAAAATTATTTGACAAATTTATTCCCTTTGGGAAACAAATAGTCTAATCCCACACCCGATCACGTGTCACCATGGATGATCCACTTTGGTGAAATCATACACAGCACAATGTGCTATAAACTGTGGGAGTTAATACATGCTACCTTTAAGAAACCACCACCTGTCACATACAAGTGAGCCACTTTGGCAGCCAAACACTTGTAGCACATTATGACGTTCCTTCATTAAATAAATGCATGTATTAATTAGAACCAACTGTCACCATAAACAGGTCACTTTGGCAACCAAATGTTCATGGCACAACATGGTCACACCTTTCTAGGCTCATATCACTTATCACATCAGATATTATGTGCGATACCTTACTCGTGTATATATATGTATATACTTATTCCTTTCCACGAGTCTTACTTTAAAAAGATTGCGTAAAATTAATATTATAATATGCGCAATTATTGTTTAATAGTTTAGGTTAGCATAGTCCCAAACACATAGATTTAATGCCTAATCCATTTGGATTAGGTTTTATACATTGACACATTTATATCTTAATACGCAATATTTACACTGCCCAGTTTTATTTATTTACAAGGGCTTTAGCATATGTACAATATCCCCATTGGTTTCTTAGACAAACAGATGAGGATATTTTGTCCGGGCTTCAGTTTCTGGTTCCCAGGTTTCATTACCCTGAGACCAACCTATTTTAACTACCGGCACTATCTTACCACGAATTTGCCTCACATTGCAATCTAAAATTGCCAACGGAATATTGTATTCTCCAACATTCGGAACATATCCCTCCACAATGCTTTGAACATCCAGATTTCTGAAAGTGTTGATTCCTTCTCCAGCTGTTTGAAATTGTATTTGTCCAGACTGACAATCAATTGTAGCTCCATTTCTTTTCATCCATTGCATACCAAACATGACATCAATGCCCGGATCCATCTCCGTGACAAAGAGGTCAAGTTTTGCAATGAGGAAATCAACACGTACCTCACAATCACGACATGGTCCCCACATTTTGACGGGGACATCTTTCCACGAAGTGATAATTGATGCATATTGGGTTCTATCCCAAGGCATTCCCATCTCTTTTGCTGACCTTTTGGAGATGAAGGAGTGCCAAACTCCCGTATTGAAAACCCCTTTGAGGTGATATCCATCAACCCATACATTTCGTTCCAGCCTCCAAGATGGTTGACTTGAGCTTCCCGCCAGAGTTTTAATGTATATTTACAGAATATGAAGAAGGATAACTGATCGAATTGATGGAATAATAGAATGCGGATCTATCATTGAATTGATTTCAACATTTTATAGGCTGAGATTGAAGTTTCTTCGCTTACAGATTGACAATGTCAATTGACAATTGTCAATCTTTCTTCGCTTACAGATTGACAATGTCAATTGACAATTGTCAATCTGAATTACATTTGCAGATTGACAATGTCAATTGACAATTGTCAATCTTAATAACATTTGTCCCCTTTTCTTTTTTTTTTTTAATTCAACATGCGTGAAGGCACGTTACAATCAAAGCAACGTACGTCGCTTTCAATTAATATAATATATTAATATAATAATATTATAATAATAATATAAATAATAAAATATTATTATTATTATAACAATCATTATAATCCGTCCTTTTATGGTACGGTTATCGAGATAAACCTTACTTATCCAAATGTCACGCTTATCGATATTATCCGATAGCGTTACGCATATCGAGATTATTCATACTTATCCGATAGCGTTACGCATATCGAGATTATTCATACTTATCCGATTGCGTTAATAACAAACATCATTCAAAACTTTAATGATGTTGCCAAAATTTAAACGGTCGTTATCGTCGATTTAAACTCGATAACCGAAGATATCAGAAAGAGAAAACAACGAAATATAATCAAAATTTCTCCTCAGAATTGTAAATCCGTATAATCCGCTCTGATACCACGTGTTGACTATCTCATATACTCGGAGAAGTCACAATTCTCAATAAACAGCGGAAACAGGATCGTTTACACGGATTTACAATCAAAAAGGAAGAACCGGATAGTAAACGTACCCGTAGTTGACATTTTGTGGATGTAGAAGATGAATTCAAGGAGCGTAGATCCTTTTCCCCTTTTCCTTCCCTAACGGCTGCTCTCGATGGAGGAGGCGTAAGAAACTGACGATCGAGACCTAATGAATCGATTTCCAGAAATTCTATATATATATATATATGATTTCCTTTGTGAAAAGTCAGTTTTGCCCTTTATTAAATAAAAGTCTGAAGGACAGGGGAAGGGACCTAGCCGTAAATTACCATAATCCATAAAACCTACGGTCTTATCCATCAACAGACCATAGGCTATAAATGGCCTACACCCAGCCGTAAACCACATTAAATAATCGAGATGCGCATATCCCAATAACTTTAGTGATCACAATACTTTAGTGGGATTTCATGCACTGCCTTATGTTACAGCCTGTTTTATAAAATGTAGTTTGATGAAGTAAAGAAAGAAGATTAATACAAAAATATACAATTAATTGTAGCCCAAAATTCCAACAGAATCTACTCATACCCGCATGTATTATCCGTATGTCCTGCAAAAGTAAGGCATCAAGAATTTGTCACGTTATACGTAAAATCAAAATTATACGAGAATTCGACTCGATGGCAGCCGTTATTTCGTAAGGATAAGGTTTTAGTTGTTGTCCCTTGGTGGACTGGTTCCCTTTTCTTACATGGTCAGTCGTCTTCTTACATCCAATGATCCGGTGGAAACTCTTCCCCAGCCATCCGTCTTGACGGCAGGAATCGTTGTTCCTCCAAAAGATGGAGAATTTGATAATCCCCTGCAAGTCGAGGGCCCCGGAGTTACCGACCCACCTCGCATTCCGCCAAGAAGTCCCACTCGAGAACCCAAATCAGCATCGGCCCGTCGTTTCCCTCCCCAGAAGGAACGCGCCCAGATCGAATTTTGATTCCAATATCAGTCATTTGTGCAGGAAGGGCGAGATTCACGAGGCGGTCGAGTTGCTCGGTCGGGTTCGTGGAAAGGTGCGGCCTTCGACTTATGAAGGCTTGCTGGATGCCTGCATCGATCGGAATAGCATCGGTCTGGGCAGGAAGTTGCATAGTTTGGTGGATCTGGTGGTTGAAGCCGATGGATTCGTGCAGACTAAATTGGTCGGCATGTATGCTAAATGCGGGTCGTTGGACGACGCGAGGAAGGTGTTCGATGGAATGCTCGCCAAGGACCTGTACGCTTGGTCGGCGATGGTCGGGGCATGCTCGAGGGCAGGGAGGTGGGAGGAGGTGGTGGAGCTGTTTGTTTCGATGGTGAGAAACGGTGTTCTGTTTGATGGCTTCTTGCTGCCTAAGATCTTGCAGGCATGCGGTAATAGTAAGAACATTAGTGTTGGGAAGGTGGTTCATTCTTTGGCGATTAGGAGAGGAATGGGCACGCATGTGAGAGTTTGTAACTCCATTTTGACGATGTACGCCAAGTGTGGGGACTTGAAGTCGGCGCATAGGGCCTTTGACTGTATGGACGAGAGGGATGGCGTGACTTGGAATGCTTTGATATCTGGACACTGTCACCAGGGCAATGTTTTGGAGGCTCGTAAATTGTTTGATGCAATGCGAGGAGGAGGACTAGACCCAACTTCGATGACGTGGAATCTGTTGATCTCGGGGTACAGTCAGTTAGGGAATTGGGAGGTGGCTATGGACTTGATGAGGAAGATGGAGGATAACGGCATCGCCGCAAATGTGTTTACCTGGACTTGCTTGATTTCTGGGTGTGGCCACAATGGCCAGCAGGCGCAGGCCTTGGATTTGTTCCGGATGATGCTTATTGCTGGGGTCGAACCAAACAGAGTTACTCTGGCATGTGTCATCTCTGCTTGTGCCTCTTTGCAGACTTTGAACAGGGGAATAGAAGTTCATTCTCTTGCCGTTAAGTTGGGGTTGGCTGATCATGTACTGGTTGGAAACTCGCTCATTGACTTGTACGCGAAGTGCGGGGATGTGAAAGCCGCCGAACAGGTCTTCGATGCAGTTTCGGAGAAAGACTTGTACACCTGGAACTCGATGATCGGAGGATATTTTCAGGCCGGTTATTCTGGTAAGGCACATGAACTCTTCACGAGAGTGATGGAATCAGGTGTAGAATGTAATGTTATTACATGGAATGTTATGATCTCTGGATACATGAAAAACGGAGACGACGACCAGGCGATAAACCTATTCCGTAGGATGGAAAAGGAGAAGATAAAACCGAACACTGCGACATGGAATTCGCTCATCGCCGGCTATGCTCATAATGGTGAAAAGGACAAGGCCTTGGGGGTGTTCCGGCAGATGCATTCTTGCGGAGTCCCGCTGAATTCTGTCACGATTTTGAGTCTGTTGCCGTCTCTTGCGAACTTGATATCGCTGAACAAAGTGGAAGAAGTACACGGCTGCGCACTGCGTCGGGATTTGGACTTCGTCACTTCGATTTCGAATTCACTTATAGATGCATACGCCAAGGCGGGTAAGATAGAATATTCGTTGGCTGTTCACGAGACTATGAGTTCCAGAGATGTCATCACCTGGAACTCCATGCTCGGTGGCTTTGTGCTACATGGTCACGATAGATCTGCCGTCAAATTGTTTCGGGTGATGAGGAATCAAGGGTGTAGACCTACCAGGGGTACATTTGTTAGTCTTCTAAAAGCTTATGGTTTGGCTGGAATGGTCGACGATGGGAAGCGGGTTTTCACGAGCATCTCTGAGGAGCACTCAATAATGCCGGCCGTAGAGCATTACCTCGCAATGGTGGAGTTGTATGGTCGGGCAGGAAGGCTGTCGGAAGCATTGGAATTTATCGAGAATATGCCAGTAGAACCCGATGCATCTATATGGATGGCCTTTTTCACTGCCTGCCGATTCCACAAGAATGTCAGTCTGGCTCTGGCGGCGTCCGAGAACTTGGTCAACCTCGAACCTTCCAACAGTACATTCCATTATCTGCTAGAGCAGGCATCTGCTCTGTGTGGTGGAACCTTGTCGAAAGGGATCCAAAAGGACCAGGCAACCCAAAGATTCGTCGGTCGCAGCTGGACCGTAATTGACCACCAAGTTCACGAATTCACAAACGGAGATTCTGATCCGCACTCGGAACTACACCCTTTGCTGAAGCGAATCGATGCAGGGTCGAGGGAATTCGAGCCTCTCCCCGGCCTAACCATAGAGGAGGACGGAACAGAACGGGACACGGGACCGCACAGCGAGAAACTAGCCATGGCGTTCGCGTTGGTTGGGAATGCCGCCGCCACGCCTCGGGTCATAAGAATAGCGAAGAACACGAGGATGTGCGTGGATTGCCATCGCGCGGCCAAGTACATCTCCAAGTCGCAAGGCCTCGAGGTATACATAAGCGACGCGAGGTGCTTGCACTGTTTCAAAGACGGGGCTTGTTCTTGCAGGGACCACTGGTGAAAAACATCAGTGCCACGATTAAACAAGGCCTAGTACATGGGAAACCAAGTCAGAATGCAGCCTTCTCATCTTATCCTTGTCCTAATCTCAGTGATATAATCACACGTACCGAATCAAGAGTGTGCATTACAAATCAGGGTGAACATTTATTACATGCTTTTTTGTAAAAAGCGAGAAAAAGAAAAGAAACAAAGTACAAAAGACTTCACATGACGTCCACTTCCATTTCGTGTCCGAAAAAAGGAGCAAGGAATAAAATCGTGGGGGAGGGTGGTCGGATCGAAATAATATCCGAGTAGTAAGTAAACTACTTTTTAACGTCACACAATTTTATTTGGATTCGGATTCTCCGCCGTATCCAAACTTTATGTTTCTCCCGAGAAAAAAAAAAGGCAAACAAGTGAGACGGCTTGCTTAATCAAAACAATAACCATACTATGAATTTTGTTAAAATAACTATCCGAAATAATATCTATGTATTTTTTACTCATAAGTTTTTTTTTAAACGTGTCGTAAATCTTGTATATCAGCATATAAAAAGTTTTTTCGATATCGGATTTTGATTCTTCCGCCGGAGGAGTAGGAGGAGGGGGGCAACGAAAAGTTTACTTAATATTCCCGTGTTGATGACAATATATTCCTAAATAGAGAACAATAACGATAATGATAATAATATGAATTGATATAATAAGGTAGGCATCTTGCACATGGGTGGGGGGACCTAATAATTTGGTACTCCTACTTACTAGTCCTAATAAAAACCTGGCCAACCTAATCAAAATGGGACTAGATTTTGGTGTCCTTCTTTAGCTTTTCCTTGGGGTTCAAATTATTATGGGTGTGTTTCGTTTTGCATGTATTGTATTGGGTTTAGCTTGTCTACTTTGTTTTCATTACCTTTATGTGATGTTTTAACAGCTAACTGTTGGGTGGCTGACAGTGTGGGAAAGAAGGGTTTTATAAAGTAGAGATGGCAGAAAAGGGCAAAAAAAGGGGGTGGGATATAATCGTAATCAGGAGGGATTCCAAGGGAATAAAATTTTGGAGGGGAGGATTTTGTATCCATTTGTTTATTTGGAAGTTAAGGATGAGAAAATAATGTCTCATCTTTACTTATAATATGGGAAAGAAATGTCGTTATTACCAAGAATAAGTGACCCAACCAGACAGGGAGGGAGTGTAGTAAATAGTTAACATTATCCGCATAATTTCGACCAACAAATCTTCTGTCTGGCTCTCTCCCTCAGAAACACGCGAATCAAATATATTCCTAGACTTTTGATCGCGCAGAATGCCCAAATCTTCACGTCGTGCTTACTGCCGCGTCCTTGCGAATCACACGACATGTACACGAGAATAACTAGTCTTGCGCGGTGACATTATCTGTACCAACTTCTCGGCCTGGCCGGTCGGTCGTGAACTCTTCCAATCCCAGCTAGAGATGGGGGACTTTGGACAGGAATCGGGAACGTACCACGAAACGTGATCTCCCCTTGAAAGATATCTTGTCCCACGGATCCCTTAACTGGGGTCCTAGAAATTTGTCTTTGCTATAAGGAAAGTGCCCAGATTTTTTTTATGATTCGTGTTTTATCATCATCGTATGGACACAACTGGGTTTTATTACCAAACCAGGGAGGACAGTCGTGCATGGGAGGGAAGATCCTCGAGGATCCTTCGAGAGAGGGACTACTCCCACATCCGACTCCCAACGTTTGATTCGACCTCATCCAAATGTAAGAAGAATAAATAAATGCGATACTGTTAGGTTACATCGCTCACCTCCCCATCCATTTTTACTGGGAAATGATGCATAAATATATATAATAAATGGGTTGGATGCGATGAATATTTGTTGGGGAGAATGGCAGACAGGGAACCTGACACGAACATAAGAAACTGGATGGGGAACACAGCCAAGAGAGATTTTGGGCATCCTGTCCTTTGAGGATTCTGTTCTGTTCTTGTCGCCCCTCCCCTTTTAAATGTTCTTTACCTGTAATTTGTAGTTATTTCATAAGTGGTTTTTGTCCAAACGTGAGTAGCGGTGTGTTAACATTTATGAGTTTGTTTCAAGTGGTTTAAAGAGCTCATGGATTCGATTTCATATAGTTTCGTGTCCTACTTGGATAAGCACATTTACATCACTTATTTATTACGTTTTGAATGTGAACAAATCCTGTCAAAAAGTCCACGTCATGATAATTCATCAGTCATAGAAGTTAACATCCAAGCAAGTCCACATTGAAGATAGCCCACTTATGTTTTTTCTTTCCTTTTTCCATTATTTTGGTATAGTTCGGCAACGGATGCATGACTTTTGAGTTATCATAATTTTGAAGAGTTTAGTTCGTATTTATTTAAAGTGTATTTTTTACAGATATTTCATCGACGTAAGAACGTGACTCCACGTGTCAACATCCCAATACTTCGCCTTTCCTCCGTTCTTTCTTTCGCATGTGACTTCTTCCCGCTCCATTATAAAACAACCTGCGAAGCCCCCCTCGCCATCTTCGTCTCATCCCTCCAAGTCCCTGTTCGATTCGTACCCTCCGGCGATAACAATTCAGTCCGAAGTCAGTTTGTTAGCTAGTTTACAGGGCTTTCCCCTGATGGCCGCTAAGCTCCTCCTGTCCCTCGCCATCTGCCGCCTCATCGTCACCGTTGGCCTAATCCTCGGCCCCTCCGACCTCTTCCGCCTCGGCTTCGACCATCCCCACCTCAGCCTCGACGAATCCGACCTCGAGTCTGCGTCCCGGGACTTCGGCCTCATGTCCCGGGCGCGTCCCCTCGCGGTCTTCCGACCTGGGTCTGCCGAGGACGTTGCGGCGGTCGTAAGGGCGTCGTTCGAGTCCCCCCGGGGTGGGTTCCCGGTCTCCGCCATGGGGCACGCACATTCCATCGACGGTCAGGCGCACGCGGCCAACGGCGTGGTCATAAGGATGGGGGAGGGCGGGGTGGGAGGACCGGCCGTGTCGGAGGAGGGAAGGTACGTGGACGTGTGGGGAGGGGAGCTGTGGATCGACGTGCTGAGGCGGACGCTGGAGCACGGGCTCTCGCCCAAGTCGTGGACGGACTACTTGTACCTGAGCGTCGGGGGGACACTCTCCAATGCTGGGATTAGCGGGCAGGCCTTCAATCACGGCCCCCAGATCAGCAATGTCCTGGAGCTTGACGTGGTCACAGGTAATAAAACTAATTTAATCTATTATTTTACAGAATTTTTCTTTTATATAATTACATATATGACAATTGCGACATGATTTCTTTCTGGGTAATGTTATGATTTGGTCCCCCTCCACATCATTATCCAGACAAAAGCGACGAACTTTAACTTATGTTTAGGTTTCTTGTCTGCTTGTCTTCTGTCCTAACAGGATGTAACATGAATTTCTGCTTTGGCGATTGTTTGTGTGCAATGCGTAAGAACGTGGGATGCAATAATACGCCCTCACATGGTGTTGTAAGACTGACGTTTGGATTGATGGATGCCTTCAGGGAAGGGAGACATCTTGACATGCTCAGAAGAGAAGGACTCGAGGCTGTTCCACGCGGTCCTTGGAGGGCTCGGCCAGTTCGGTATCATCACCAGGGCAAGGATTGCCCTCGAGCCAGCTCCCCAAAGGGTACCCGACTCAGTGACCCATTCTCATTTCCCGACCACCACCAGACATTTTGCGAGTTATAGTCTCTGAAGTTTTTGGCGAAACGGTCTTTGTGTTCAGGTGAGGTGGGTCCGGGTGTTGTATTCGAACTTCACGTCCTTCACGAGGGACCAGGAACGCCTCATATCGCTCCACGGGCGGCCAGCGACCGAGAAGTTCGACTACGTTGAGGGGTTCGTGATCGTCGACCAGGGCCTCATCAACAACTGGAGGTCGTCCTTCTTCTCCCCCCGCAATCCCGTCAAGATCTCGTCTCTGGGGGCCTCTGGGGACGGCGTCCTGTACTGTCTCGAGGTCACCATGAATTACGACGACTCCGCCGCCGATTCCATCGATCAGGTACCCACCAATTGCGAAATCTGACCCCATGAAGTTAAACCCATCCTTGTTGTGTAGGGTCGGTTTTTGGAATCACTCCACTGAATTTTGGATTAACAAATACCTAAACCCAATTAAGAACTTACTTAATTTTGAAATTTCCAATCAACCCAGTTGGCTTCTTGTACTGATACGTAGGACCCACAAAATCTAGATTACATAATCTAATTTGGCATCGACCTTAAACAAATTGTCCTGAACGAGATGTCTGATGTTGAAGTCTGTCGAATCTGTCGTGATTTCAACTCATGAGTTTAATCCGTCCAACCAGCAAATTATTGGGATGTGACAAATTTGAGTGAGTTTTATTTTATTTTATTTTTTTGGTGATTTTGGTGTTATGCAGAAAGTTGAGGATCTGCTGAAGGATCTGGACTTCATCCCGACTACGGTGTTCACGACCGACCTGCCGTACATCGATTTCCTCGACCGGGTTCACAAGGCCGAGCTGAAGCTGCGGGCGAAGAACTTGTGGGAAGTTAGCCACCCATGGTTGAACCTGTTCATCCCTAAGTCGAGGATCGCCGACTTCGACAGCGGCGTGTTCAAGGGCATCTTGGGGAATAAGACCGGCGGTCCCATCCTCATCTACCCCACCAACAGAGACAAGTAAGGGGGGGCCTTCCTGGGATCACGCGTTAATCCGAGTCGTAAAATCTTCGTTCCGATCTCAATAGGATCGATTTAATGAGGTGCAGGTGGGATCGGGAGAGCTCCGTGGTCATGCCCGATGAGGACGTGTTCTATCTTGTGGCATTACTAAGATCTGCCCTGGAGGACGGCGACGAGACCCAGACGCTGGACTACTTGACGAACCAGAACCGACGGATTCTAGAATTCTGCCGCAAACAGGGCATCCCCGTGAAACAGTACCTTCCGCACTACACGACGACGGAGGAATGGAGGGACCACTTTGGCGAGAAGTGGGAGAGGTTCCGCGAGAACAAGATGGAGTACGACCCGAGGCGAATACTATCGACGGGGCAACGGATATTCGAGACCCGTCTCGGAGATCCAGGTCGAAACACGGTGTCTTCATGGTAGCGGAAGGGTGGATGCTTTCATGTACATAGTAATCGTCAGGAATTCAAACGAATGAAGAAGGTTCGATTCAAATTTGTTTGTAACGACTTTGGAACATAAAAAAAACGGGTGGAGTCAGACAGGATGGGAGCAGAGAGCATCGGTCGTCATCGGATCCTGTCTGTCAGAATCTTTGAAGATCCCCTTTTTTTTCTTCCTGCAGGAGTTTCTGAAACTAGTTTGGTTTGGACCCCAACATAATGCAATATCATGATGACGTGATGTTAGTGCGCAGATTTGTCGGTTCAGTTTGGTCGGGCCTCGTTCGGTTCTCCCTCAGGTAAAGTTGTTCCTCGTAAGAATCAAATCCAATAAACTTCGTAAATTAAGGAATTATTCTGGTCAACTCAGTTAAAAGGGCTAGTTTTAAAAATTTATCCTTTATTTACTTATTAAAGGGGCGAATTTAGTATTGAAGGGTCGGATTTTGGAAACCCGTCCCTGTTGTTTTACACAAAGGGAGGGTTTTGCTCATTGTTATTTTGGAGACGCGTTTTTAAAAACGCCCCCTCGACGGTATTGAGGTAATTTACGAAACTTGGACCGTTTTTTACAAAATTTTTTAGAAACTAACGGTAAATCGGTACACGACTCCTCCCGCCCTCTTCTTGCATGATCCGAATCTACTTCTGACAGGTGAACCTTGATTCTGATCTCATCATCAACATCCAGATGCAGGCCTTGATTCAGTGTTAGCCCACTATACGATGGACAGAATCCCCGTTGCTTTGCTCTTGTCTGGGTTTGTCGCATGAAATGGGTTCCCGACACGTGTCGGGCAAGGTTAATGGGCCGAGCCACGTGATTTTCGTTTCAATTTATGACATGTTAAGACATCTCCCGTTGTCTATCTACTAGCGTCGACCATTTCTTCCACCTTTTGAGAACCTTTTCTTCTTCATTCTTCACGGTGAAACATGTCAAACTCCATTGCCAAATTCTTCAAATTAGCCAACAAATTTTTTAAATTTTCAATGAAAGGTATGATTTGGATTACCTTTGCATTACCGCATTAAATTCTCTATGCTCCAGTCATATCTCATATGTAATAATCCTCCACTCACAGATCATAGATATCATTAAGTATGCTCTAAAACTCTTGATAAATGCATTTTATTTTTGTAAAAAAAAACTGATTAATTTGATTACATCACCGCTAGTGCGTCATTTGCAGCATCATATCATTTTTCATTGGCAATTTAGTTGTTAATATATCTCGAGGGACAACAACGTAGCTTATACGCTCCAACATTTCTTCTTCTACGGCGGTCTTTGTGGCGACTATTGCCTTCCCCAGTCTTAATCTGTCAATTCAACGGCACACCAGCGCCTTCCTCCTTGCACGACCCTGCACTTGGCCCGATCTCTGATCAATGCCATTCACATTCCCGGATTGCCAACTTCTTCCGCGAGGTTTTCGGCCTCGACCAGTCTACTATGATGCCAGCTGTTGAACCGCGACCTTCGGACCATCGTCTTATGTTGGGCACAGTGGAACGGACCAACTCAAACCACCAGGAACTTGGAGGATAAACTAAGTACTTTAAAAGAGGAGGAGAAAACTTTGAGAGCTTCTCTGAACTCTCTCTCTCTCTCTCTCTCTCTCTCACTTCTCACTAGAACTTATTTTACCACCAATAATTTCAACAACCTGCCCCACTTACTACCAAGATATTATTATTATCTGCCTACCATTACTCAACAATTTTCTACCTACCAATTGAAAGTATCAAGAGAAAATATCAGATGGAAGAATAACAGAGGAGGTAAGTGGTGATTTTAATTGCAGTCGAGAAGCTCCCTTTGCCGTACAAAGACGCGTGAGGAAGCCGACACCCGCGCCCCATGGAACCGTTGTACGCGCGCCCTCCGGCCTAGCACGCGCGCTGCGGCTCCGGCGACACGAGGATCCGGGCCCGCTCCCCGAGGCCCAATCCGGTCGGCGTCGCGACTCGAGCGTCGGACGCTGCGGAAGGGCATCGGGTTGAATCCTCCCTTGGTTCCCGAGCGGATCTGCGGGGCGTTTCGCCGACCGTTTCCAGTCCTTGAAGGCGACGAGCGAAAGGCTGCGTTAAGACCTCGCTTGGGAAATTCCGGGAGGATCCAGGAAGCGGCTCGTGTCGCCGTCACCCATCCAATGATGGCTCCGTTTTGTAAAAGTGTTGTTGTTGCCTAACCTAGGTAAACTATTACGGAGTCGCCACCGACTTTTATTTTTAAAACTGTTAAGTCGGAAAAACAGCTGGTTCGGGGATTTCTACTTACTAAATCTTTACACTCTAATCATGCGAAGAGGTGGCGTTTGCTCCAAAAGAGTTTGACTTTTGGTTAACGGGCGTTGGACCCGATCCGGGCATGACTCCGGACTCATGTCGCTGTTTTACGGGTGTTGGACCCGATTCAAGCCTTTTGGGCTTGAACTCATGTGTATTTGGCAAACAACATGCGACGATAGACCTATGGGCCTAAAGCATGCGAACAATCACAAACAATTATTTAGATCAAAGGGAGCGGGGAAGGGCGATGATCGTGAGCCTATGCGCTTGGGCTCACGATCCGTTACATGTGGAAATAAAGAAAAGACGGGAAGCCCGCACTTCCCTCATGTACCTGAGATGACGGTTGATGCCGCTTCTCTCTAAACCAACGGTTTTTTAGGCCGCGGTAGATCCAACCCGCGCGGTTTGTTACACGCGCCTTCAAGCTTTCTATCTTCGAAATATCACTTTGTCGAAATTCCATGAAGCTCGGTTGATTTTTCCATGCAAAATTAAAACACCACATAGAAGACGATAGATATAAAATTCCAAAATACATGGGATGATTTTGAAATTAACTGGTGAGTAAGAATGATTACTCACCGGGCGTTGTGTGGCCCGTTGATGTTGATCCTTCATGATGTTGAAAATGGATGTCTGGGGCGTTGTATAGCCCGTTGATGTGGATCTTCCGTGATGTCGGAAGATGGATGTCTGGGGCGTTGTGTGGCCCGTTGATATTGATCTTCGGTGATGTCGAAAATGGATGTCCCTTGGTAATGAATTCCTCGTTGTTTTACATGTAAAACAAGGAAATGGAAGAGATGTGCAAAGCCTTTAGTAACGGTTAAATTGACGTAAATTTAACCGAACCGAAACAGTAAGGCATGACTTACCGTTAGAAATGGTTGAAATAAATGAGGCATTTCGTAGCCCGTTGATGTCGATCCTCTGATGTTGAAAGATGATATTCTCTCATTTGTTTTAACATGCAAAACAGAGAAAAGGAGAAATTGGTATATTAGTTAAATTTGAATTAAATTTAACTAATAATAATGTGTCTTACCGTTCGAAACAGCCGGACGGAATTCTGGTACTTTTAGTAAATCACAACTTCCTTGTCGTCCAGAGTATTTGGGTCAAATCAAGACTCCCCTGAGAAGTTGGTGTTTCTCCGCCTTATTATCCATGCAAAAGCACGACAATTATAGAGATTAGTAACAAGTATTTCAACAGATGTATTAATGAAACATGACAAACTCCCTTAAAATATTCAGTAAGCTAAGATATATGAAATTAGATGACTTCGAAGCTGGAATGGCCGAGCAAAAATATTACGTATGATAAAGGCAGCACTAAGATTATTTGTGTAATCATTGAAATTCAACCACCTCGAAATAAAATCAGAGAAACATTAAAGTTTAACATTTTAAAAAAGACAGAAAGCATTGTTGTTAAAACTCCAGCACTCGGCCATGTCATATAGCCAATTCACACTTGTAAAAAAAAGTTAATAAATAAATAAATAAACACTCATTACCTTTGGGGTTAAAGAAACATCACGTGACCTGGCAGAAGCTCATCCATCCGGGAGCGTCTGAAATCTGGGTATGGCAACATGTTGCCAGTGGCTGCCGTCGATTGAAGAGCACAGGGGAGTTCGCCTTGGCCGAGAAGAGGGGGTCCGGATCTGGTCGATCCGCGCGTCATCCGTCGAGAGAGAGGCCGAGGTTCCTCGATCCCATGGGAAAAGGGGGAAGGTCGGGACGGCCGCCTTAGCGAGGTCCATCGCCGGTTACTGGACGACAGTCGTCCAGAGGTTGGGCTGGTCGCTAGCGGCGGAAGGGGAATGGCTCCATCATGGCGAGCACCGGCTGCGGTCATGAAGACGTCTCCGGCGCCGCATGGGTCTGAAGACGGCTTATCGTGGGCGACACCGGGTTGATTGCTGACGGCGAGGGAGGCGGGGCTGCTTCGAGATCTAATTCGGGGGTCCGTCGGGAGGTGGGGGACGATGGAGAGAACCACCTACCGCGGGTTCGTCGGAGCACCCTCACCGACGTCAGGTCTGGGGATTGACACCACTTGGCCGCCGCTGGACTAATCGCCGCCGCAGGTGCTCTGGATCGAGGCCGCCGTTGCAGGTTCCAGGAGGATGAGAGTCGATTCTCCTTGCTTCGGAGGTAGAGCTGGCGGCCGATCACGTCCGAATCTTTGCCTTTGGGTAGAATCGATCAAGGGAGGGGGGATCAAACGGGTGCTTTGGCAAGCTGAGGGACGGTCGCTCTTGGCTGCTTGGAGGTGTTTCTGGAAAGGGAGGTGAGGGCAGCCGCTGCTGGGAGGAAAACGGAGGAGGAGAGGAAGGAGAAGCTCCGGGATGAGGTCAGGTCGCCGACCCCTCCGTTCCTTCCTTCTTATAGAGAAAAACTCTTCCTCCCTGGCAATGACCCGTGATCCGGATGGGCACACGCATCAAGACGCGAGGTTCAGGAGACTGTCACGATTAGGGGGGGTGAGGCAGGCGTAGATCTGGGCCTCCCAAGGCAAAAACGTCACTCGTAGGAATTGACGTTGTTTGCAGAAGATGGCGGGATCCCTATGTCAGCAAGTCAGGAGAAATTCAATCACCGCTTTCTTCTGTTGCGTCTGTCCTTCCCCCTTTTCTCCGAATTTGTTCTTTTTGTTTCCAAATTGGTCCAGAATTAACAGATTATTTTGGTTAGAGACCGTTTTTCATGCAATTAACCTTAAACCTAAAATTAGTCACCTATTCATGCTTAGGGACAAAACCAAACGCGGTTAGCCACGTTCGACGATTCTCATCAAACAGCAAGCACGTTTGAAAAGTATTGACTAGTAATGTTAACTTTAGTTCAATCACGTAGGGTTAAAATTCGATCAACGACGAGCGTTTTGGCCAATTTGGGGGTCTACAGTTTGCCCCTCCTTGCGAGAGAATCTGAGAAGGTTTTCTCGCAAGGACACGATGAAGACCCCAAATTCTGAGTCGGGGTATCCTGGTCAGATCGATGCTTTGAGGGAATGTCAGTAATAAATGTGTTTGGGAAGCACGGTAAGTGAATAAACATGTACGGTTATGAAACTCATACATGTCACATTGCATTTTGTTAAAATCGTTTCTGGGCGAAATTGGAGTAGGCACCCAGGCACTCTCACGGCTCACTGTTGTATCCTCAATTCGTCTCGTTTGGGCCTTAAGATTCCTTTGACTCAGATGCTTCATGTACCGGTCGAAGGAGTCTTTGCACGGGTCATACCGTGGTTTTGGCATAAGGCCTTTTGACTTGAAGGCTCAAATTCGTCGTTAAGAAGAAAAGAGCCTAAGGATCTCATCGGAAGCTTCAGGACCACAAAGGTCCCACCGTTCGGGCGAATTCTTCTCTCGCAGATAGCCGACCAGCCAAGGTCCCTCGCTAGCATTTTGACGCTGACTTTTGATTAGCTTTGATGATCCATCTTTGGGGACATTTTCTGTTAAAGAGATAACACCTTTGCTTTTGCGACCTTTCCGTGTAGGCCCTTTTGATGCTTTTATTTTGCTCTTTCGATTGTTTTACGCTTTGCTCTTTTAGACTTTGGTCTTTGCGCTGATTTTGCTTTTCCTTCGTTTGTAGGTAGGGATTTGTCCCATTTTTTTGTTTTGTTGGAGATACTCTAATTTCTTCGGATCTTTCCAGAGCAGAGCTTGACTGGCATGCTGATCCGCCGAATGATACGTCTTCGCCCGAACGTTGCGGAAGTGTTGCCCCTGTGGTCCTATTACTTCCGGATTCAGACTACAGGATCCCCGTTAACCTCGTTGCGAGGCGATCCCTAGGCTCGGTGGGAATAGTGTGTATGAAAACTCCAACTTTGGCTCGGAGGGGCTAGCAATGGTCAATGTCTGTATTTGGAATGGAGAATAAATGCTCGATCTCATCCCGGTCTGAGCATCCTTTGTCAAAGGATTCTTTATTTGCCAGGACGCCTGTGTATGAACTCTCTCGTGTTTACGCTCATCTCTTTAGGGTAAGTGTTTGGGAAACGGGTTTGCCTTTCTCCAATTCTTGCCTAGAAGCATTCTCTTTATGCGAAAATTTCAACGATGCGTATGACCACACAAATGCTTAAGAAATGCACATATTCAGGTAAGCAAACCTCTCCAATGCGGGAAAATGTATGTATTCTTGCGTCCCTGCTGGGTCCTCGAGGTTAGGCTCGAAAACGGCTTCCACCCGACCGCCCTCGCCGTTGTTTGTGTGGATGATCACGTATCTTCACAGCTAGCAACGGACACAGATGAAGTTAGCTTATGCACTTCGATAAAGTTAGACGCCTGCCGGGGAGAAGAGGCAGGGAATGTCTTGACTGTCGTCGGACAGGACGAGAAGTTTTGTTGGAGAGCGGTGTTGAAGACACTCTCTTTTGGTATGGCGATCTTTGGTGACAACAAAGGCAATTTTGAAGCTTTGGTTCAAAATTTTTTTTTCCGACCACCCTCGCCTTTGCTCGTAATGCAAGATGTTTATGTGCCTACATTGGCCAAAGGGCGGAAAACAAGTGCGCTCATGTAACTTATTCCGCAGATGAAGTTTTAAAATACTCCCTTTTGTGAAGTCTTCTTTGGTGATAACAAAGGCAAATATCGAATCTTTGGCTCGAAATTTCCACCCGACCGCCCACGCCTTTGTTTGTAATGTAGGGTGTTCATGTACCTACACTCGCCAAAGGGCGGGAAACAAGTGCGCTCATGTAACTTATTCCGCAGATGAATTATTAAAGTACTCCCTTTCGTGAAGTCTTCCTTGGTGATAACAAAGGCAAATATCGAATCTTTGGCTCGAAATTTCCACCCGACTGCCCACGCCTTTGTTCGTAATGTAGGGTGTTCATGTACCTACACTCGCCAAAGGGCGGGAAACAAGTACGCTCATGTAACTTATTCCGCAGATGAAGTATTAAAATACTCCCTTCCGTGAAGTCTTCCTTGGTGATAACAAAGGCAAATATCGAATCTTTGGCTCGAAATTTCCACCCGACCGCCCACGCCTTTGTTCGTAATGTAGGGTGTTCATGTACCTACACTCGCCAAAGGGCGGGAAACAAGTAAGCTCATGTAACTTGTTTTTGTTAAAGTAAGAATGAAGTTTGCTCATGTAACTTCATTTATATGAAAAGTGAAGTAGAGCCTTGATACTTCCCTTTTGTGTGTTTCGTCATTGCATCTCCGTCCGATGGAATTGAAGGATTGACGAAGATTACTCCTGCCTGATGTCTATTGTGTAAGGAAGCTTATGTACACTATCAAATAGATGGCGAGAAACAAGTAAGTTCATGTGACTTGTTTCTATTAGAGTAAGAATGAAGTTTGCTCATGTAACTTCATTTGTAAGAAAAGTGAAGTAGAGTTTTGGTACTTCCCTTTTACATGGTTTCGTCATTGCGTCTTCGTCCGATGGAATCAAAGGTTTACTCTGGTTTTGTACCCATTGTATAAGGTTGCTCATGTACCTATCAAACAGACGACAAAAAGAATAAGTGAGTTTATGTGACTTATTTCTTTTAGAGTATGATTGAAGTTTGCTCATGTAACTTCATTGATAAGTAGAGTTTTAGTACTTCCCTTTTGTATGGTTTCGTCATTGCGTCTTCGTCCGATGGATTCGAAGGTTTGACGAAATTGCGACAAGGCTTTGGCTCGAAGCTTTGCCCCCCTACCGCCCTCGCCTTTGCCATAGGAGTTTTGTACCATTCGTGTGAGGAGCTCTTGTACCTGCCCACGAGGCAAATGACGTAAACGAAATGTGCTCATGTAATTTCGCTTAGTTTGATGAAGAGAGTAAAGACTGTGTGATTCTCCCTTTTCATGTGTATTGTAAGTGTTCATTGCCCCAGTTCTTTGGGGATATAAAGAAGTTCGTTGACGAAGATTGTTCTGAAGCTTTGGTTTGAAGCTTTATTGTTTTCCTGGGACGCTCATGTATCCCTTGTTGATGACATTTGTTTTGAAGCTTTGGTTTTCACTGTTTGCCTGGGACGCTCGTGTATCCCTTTCATGTAATTTATGGTGTTGTTGATGACATGTTGCTCCAATGCTTTGGTCCGAAATATGTTGATTGTATGTCTAGAATGTTCATGTACTTCTCCTTTTCATGTGATTCGTTCGTTTGTCAATGGGGAATTAATCTTGTCCCAGGATAGCTTGGAGGTGATGCCCAGGATTGCTCGGAGATATGTCTATGATCACTCAGAGATTTGCCCCTGGATCGGTCGGGGATTTGTCCCGGATCGCTTGTAGATTTGTCTATGATTACTTGGAGATTTGCCCCAGGATTGTTCGAAGATCTGTCCCATGATCGTTTGGAGATTTGCCCCGGATTGTTCACGTAGTGTCGTCTTCATTGTTTTGCCAACGAAGGCTGTTTTGAAACTTTGGCTCGAAACTTTTCCACCCTACCACCCTCGCCTTCGTTGTCTGTCTAGGATGTTCATGTACCTATAAGACAAGCCAAAAGGAAAAAAAAGTGAGCTCATGTAACTTGTTCTGCAGAGAAGGTATTAGTTGATGAACGAATACTCCCTTTCATGCAGATTGTCGTTTTGTTGACAACGAATAATATTTTGACGCTTTGGCTCAAAATTGTTTCCAGGCTTTGGCTCGAAACTTTACCACCCTGCCACCCACGCCTTCGTCAACATGCGACAAGGGCTAAAATGAGTGAGCTCATGTAACTCATTTTTTTGCAATTAAGGAAGTACTTATTAAGGAACGAATACTCCCTTTCACGATTGTAACGTCGAAGATCCTCTGTGTTGATTGTTTATGGCAGTTCCTCTTCGTTACGACAGTTGCTCTTTCGAAAGGCGCGATTGCACGAGATGTGCGTTGTTGTAGCACTTTGTGGTGGGCATGGGTGGGTGTCTAGTCAATTATGTAGTTGGCCGATGTGGTCAACTGACCGCTCATGTGGGGGCTGATTCTCATCGGTCTTAGGGGTGGTGGTTGACCTTCTCCCCTTCCCTTTGAGACGAGTTCTTGAGAGTCTAGCTTCTGTTAGATTGATCATTTTGGTACCTTGGACAAGTTTGAAGGGAGTTGCCCCTTATACTAGAATACACTGTTGGCACAGCGAAGGGAGCTGACAGTGAGACGTCAATTAGAGGATTTTTCCTCCTTGTCTGGATTGCCCGATGTCGAGGATCAGGAATTGGGGGATTGTCCTTGTCCGGATTGCCCGATGTTGAGGATCAGGGCTTGGGTTGTAAATCGGGGAATTGCCCCTATATGAATTGCCCAAAATTGAGCGGAGGATTATAGTCTTCTTCTCCATAGTGAAAGAATCTAGGAAACACGTTCCCGTTTGTGCCGAAGTTGGGGCGACTGGTATTGTAATAAGATTGCTTCTGCTTCTTTGGAACAGTTGTTGAATTAATGGAGGCGTGAAGATCTTTGAATTTGACCTTGACATGTTCGTGAATAGCTCTTTAGGCTCGCCTTCTTCCTTGATGTTGATCATGATCAATCCTTTTAAATGTAACTTCCTTGGAATCTCCATGTCATCGTGGATTCAGGCTCTAAACCTTGATAGTTGTTGGGTGATCTTTGGTTTTCATGTTTGACTTGCTTTGGAATATGCTGAGGAAGCTTTGGCCTTTGTGTAGTTGAATGCGTAGCCTTAGGCTTTGGTAGGCGAGCAGACCTTAGCTTTTTGTTGTTGGATGCTTGACTTAGGCCTTGGCAGTCGTTGATGGATCCTTGGCCTTCATGTGGTTGAATGTTGCTTTGGTCCTCGGCAACCGTTGATGGATCCTTGGCCTTCATGTGGTTGAATATTGCTTTGGTCCTCGGCAACCGTTGAGGAATCCTTGGCCTTCTAGTGGTCGTGGATTTATTATATTTTTCTTGCCCCCAATCTAGTTCGAGGAGCCATCTTGAAGAATTGAAACCTCTTCGGAAGCAGAAAGAGAGTTAAAGTTAGCATCGTGTAATAAATTTGTGATATGCTTAATCGGATTCATGTATGCCTAGGAGAATACATTATGAGAATGTAATTACAAATGAAATGCAGTAATGCAATGACGCAATTACTGTGGATGACATGATAATGCAACTACTACAATTACGCAGATGTTCATGTGGTCATGCGAATGTATAAATGCAGTAAGCGATAAAATAGGTAGAGAAGGGAGAAAAAAGGATTCTTGAAGTCTTGTGCGATGAATCCAAATGCTGCAAAATTAGCAATGTTAGTTTTACAGTTTATCGCGGACAAAGCGTACCTGACACCTGTCCCTATACATGTAGAAGACACTTAGTAACAGACAAATGCACGTGCGGCGTCTGATACCCGTAGTGAGCAATCAATTCTAGACTCGGATGGAGGCTTCTAAGACCTCCCTCGGACTAAGGGAGGCGGGTCCCGGTCCATAGCCTACAAGCCGCAGGAAGCAGCGAGGCCGTGCCTTTCGGTGACCCCCTAAACATCCTAGTCCCGGGTATAGGGACTTACCTAAGTATGCCTAAGAAAGCGGTAAACAGATACAGACATGAGCGCAGACAAAAGGCACCGAGCCAAACAAGTACATGCGCAAACAAGAACGCCCCTCCACATGTGGCCGAGTGTAAAGACGTTTCGATAAAAATCCACATGCAGAGCTCCCCAGCGGAGTCGCCATCCGGGATGTACGCGCGCCCTCCGGCCTAGAACGCGCGCTGCGGCTCCGGCGACACGAGGATCCGTGCCCGCTCCCCGGGGCCCAATCCGGTCGGCGTCGCGACTCGAGCGTCGGACGCTGCGGAAGGGCATCGGGTTGAATCCTCCCTTGGTTCCCGAGCGGATCTGCGGGGCGTTTCGCCGACCGTCTCCAGTCCTTGAAGGCGACGAGCGAAAGGCTGCGTTAAGACCTCGCTTGGGAAATTCCGGGAGGATCCAGGAAGCGGCTCGTATCGCCGTTACCCATCCAATGATGGCTCCGTTTTGTAAAAGTGTTGTTGTTGCTTAACCTAGGTAAGCTATTACGGAGTCGCCACCGACTTTTATTTTTAAAACTGTTAAGTCGGAAAAACAGCTGGTTCGGGGATTTCTACTTACTAAATCTTTACACTCTAATCATGCGAAGAGGTGGCGTTTGCTCCAAAAGAGTTTGACTTTTGGTTAACGGGCGTTGGACCCGATCCGGGCATGACTCCGGACTCATGTCGCTGTTTTACGGGTGTTGGACCCGATTCAAGCCTTTTGGGCTTGAACTCATGTGTATTTGGCAAACAACATGCGACGATAGACCTATGGGCCTAAAGCATGCGAACAATCACAAACAATTATTTAGATCAAAGGGAGCGGGGAAGGGCGATGATCGTGAGCCTATGCGCTTGGGCTCACGATCCGTTACATGTGGAAATAAAGAAAAGACGGGAAGCCCGCACTTCCCTCATGTACCTGAGATGACGGTTGATGCCGCTTCTCTCTGAACCAACGGTTTTTTTAGGCCGCGGTAGATCCAACCCGCCCGGTTTGTTACACGCGCCTTCAAGCTTTCTATCTTCGAAATATCACTTTGTCGAAATTCCATGAAGCTCGGTTGATTTTTCCATGCAAAATTAAAACACCACATAGAAGACGATAGATATAAAATTCCAAAATACATGGGATGATTTTGAAATTAACTGGTGAGTAAGAATGATTACTCACCGGGCGTTGTGTGGCCCGTTGATGTTGATCCTTCATGATGTTGAAAATGGATGTCTGGGGCGTTGTATAGCCCGTTGATGTGGATCTTCCGTGATGTCGGAAGATGGATGTCTGGGGCGTTGTGTGGCCCGTTGATATTGATCTTCGGTGATGTCGAAAATGGATGTCCCTTGGTAATGAATTCCTCGTTGTTTTACATGTAAAACAAGGAAATGGAAGAGATGTGCAAAGCCTTTAGTAACGGTTAAATTGACGTAAATTTAACCGAACCGAAACAGTAAGATATGACTTACCGTTTGAATGGTTGAAATAAATGAGGCATTTCGTAGCCCGTTGATGTCGATCCTCTGATGTTGAAAGATGATATTCTCTCATTTGTTTTAACATGCAAAACAGAGAAAAGGAGAAATTGATATATTAGTTAAAGTTGACTTAAATTTAACTAATAATAATAGTAAGATTTGTCTTACCGTTCGAAACAGCCGGACGAAATCTTGGTACTTTGAGTAAATAAAAACTTCCTTGTCGTCCAGAGTATTTGGGTCGAATCAAGACTCCTCCGAGAAGTTGGTGTTTCTCCGCCGTAATATCCATTCAAAAGCACGACAATTATAGAGATTAGTAACAAGTATTTCAACAGATGTATTAATGAAACATGACAAACTCCCTTAAAATATTCAGTAAGCTAAGATATATGAAATTAGATGACTTCGAAGCTGGAATGGCCGAGCAAAAATATTACGTATGATAAAGGCAGCACTAAGATTATTTGTGTAATCATTGAAATTCAACCACCTCGAAATAAAATCAGAGAAACATTAAAGTTTAACATTTTAAAAAAGACAGAAAGCATTGTTGTTAAAACTCCAGCACTCGGCCATGTCATATAGCCAATTAACATTTGTAAAAAAAAGTTAATAAATAAATAAATAAACACTCATTACCTTTGGGGTTAAAGAAACATCACGTGACCTGGCAGAAGCTCATCCATCCGGGAGCGTCTGAAATCTGGGTATGGCAACATGTTGCCAGTGGCTGCCGTCGATTGAAGAGCACAGGGGAGTTCGCCTTGGCCGAGAAGAGGGGGTCCGGATCTGGTCGATCCGCGCGTCATCCGTCGAGAGAGAGGCCGAGGTTCCTCGATCCCATGGGAAAAGGGGGAAGGTCGGGACGGCCGCCTTAGCGAGGTCCATCGCCGGTTACTGGACGACAGTCGTCCAGAGGTTGGGCTGGTCGCTAGCGGCGGAAGGGGAATGGCTCCATCATGGCGAGCACCGGCTGCGGTCATGAAGACGTCTCCGGCGCCGCATGGGTCTGAAGACGGCTTATCGTGGGCGACACCGGGTTGATTGCTGACGGCGAGGGAGGCGGGGCTGCTTCGAGATCTAATTCGGGGGTCCGTCGGGAGGTGGGGGACGATGGAGAGAACCACCTACCGCGGGTTCGTCGGAGCACCCTCACCGACGTCAGGTCTGGGGATTGACACCACTTGGCCGCCGCTGGACTAATCGCCGCCGCAGGTGCTCTGGATCGAGGCCGCCGTTGCAGGTTCCAGGAGGATGAGAGTCGATTCTCCTTGCTTCGGAGGTAGAGCTGGCGGCCGATCACGTCCGAATCTTTGCCTTTGGGTAGAATCGATCAAGGGAGGGGGGATCAAACGGGTGCTTTGGCAAGCTGAGGGACGGTCGCTCTTGGCTGCTTGGAGGTGTTTCTGGAAAGGGAGGTGAGGGCAGCCGCTGCTGGGAGGAAAACGGAGGAGGAGAGGAAGGAGAAGCTCCGGGATGAGGTCAGGTCGCCGACCCCTCCGTTCCTTCCTTCTTATAGAGAAAAACTCTTCCTCCCTGGCAATGACCCGTGATCCGGATGGGCACACGCATCAAGACGCGAGGTTCAGGAGACTGTCACGATTAGGGGGGGTGAGGCAGGCGTAGATCTGGGCCTCCCAAGGCAAAAACGTCACTCGTAGGAATTGACGTTGTTTGCAGAAGATGGCGGGATCCCTATGTCAGCAAGTCAGGAGAAATTCAATCACCGCTTTCTTCTGTTGCGTCTGTCCTTCCCCCTTTTCTCCGAATTTGTTCTTTTTGTTTCCAAATTGGTCCAGAATTAACAGATTATTTTGGTTAGAGATCGTTTTTCATGCAATTAACCTTAAACCTAAAATTAGTCACCTATTCATGCTTAGGGACAAAACCAAACGCGGTTAGCCACGTTCGACGATTCTCATCAAACAGCAAGCACGTTTGAAAAGTATTGACTAGTAATGTTAACTTTAGTTCAATCACGTAGGGTTAAAATTCGATCAACGACGAGCGTTTTGGCCAATTTGGGGGCTCTACAACCGTCGAAGCTTACTCTACTCCTCGCATTAGGGATACCGCAATTCGTCGCTTTGGTCGCCACCACTGTTGACAGCCAGAACTACCTCTGCGATGACCAGGATGGGAACTTCACCTCTAATGAAACATATGGTTCGACCCTTGATGCCCTTCTGGGATCCGTCACGACGACCAGTTCTAGCACCTTGACCTACGGCCTCTTCAATGCGTCCTCTAGCCGACCTCAGTATCCTGATAGTATCCAGGTGCTCGGAGTCTGTCGAGGGGATGCTACGCCTCAGGCCTGCCGGGACTGTCTTAATGGTACCGCGCACCAGGTCAAACAGCTATGCCCGACCGAGAAACAGGCCACCGTCTTTCAGGATTTGTGTTGGATCCGATATTCGAGTGGTCAGATGTACGGGGTAGTCGTCATGGAGCCCTATATCCAAGTACCAGAGGAACAGAAAGCATCAAATTGGGACCAGCTCAAGGTGGAACTCAGGAAGTTGTTGGACCGTCTGCGAGATGAAGTTGCGTCCGGTGAGGTTCTAATCACAAGGAACTCGTCGAAACTCCTGAAGGAATACAAGGATTTCCATTTAACTTATTTGTTCTTTTTTCTGATGCTTGCAGAAGGTGGTTCGATTCGGAAGTATGCGACTGGTAACAGCTCAGTCGATTGGGGCACCTTGTATGGGATGGTCCAATGCAGTCCCGATCTAAGCAATCAACATTGCAGTGACTGTCTCGTGGGAATTACTGCGAGGTTGCCCCAAGGCGGAATAGGAGGAAGTGTTTTAGCGCCCAGCTGCCAATTGAGGTTCGGCAAATACCGTTTCTTCAACTCCGTTGCCATCCCAGTCCCATCACCTCCTTCTCCACCTGCAAGAGAAACGACTTTGCCCCCTCCGTCACTGACCCCATTAGGCAAATGAACTCGTACGCTTTCATTTCATGAGATTGACTCGTGCAACCTGCGTCCTGACATTAAACTCTGTCTCAATCTCTTGAAACAGGAAAGACTGAATCATCGAAAACATGGATAATCATTGCCACTTCCAGCTGCTCTTTCATTATCGTGGTTGGAATCTCCATATCCGTAATAGCGAAAAGGAGCAAAATCTCTAGGGGACGTCCAAGAAGTAAGCTTAAAGATTTATATGTCCGAAGAACGCCTAAATATCCATGAACATTGAACTATCCACTCTCCCTTTTCCAGCCGAAACCAAAGGAATCGATGATGATATCGGCTCGGCGGAATCTCTGCAGTTTAATCTAGGCGATATCAGGGCTGCTACCGAGAACTTTGCTGACAATAATAAGCTTGGGCAAGGCGGTTTCGGTCCTGTTTACAGGGTGGGTAGGCTATCAATCTCGCCCTGTTATATAGATCCATAATGTGAATAATTTTTGCGCTTCTTCTGCAATGTTCACGTAGGGTAAGCTTCCCAATGGACAAGAAATAGCGGTGAAACGGCTCTCTGAGAAATCTGGGCAAGGGGTGTTGGAGTTCAAGAATGAGGTAAGTCTACTCGCGAGGCTCCAACACCGAAACTTGGTAAGGCTTCTTGGCTTCTGCTTGGACGGGGTCGAGAATCTCCTTGTATACGAGTTCATGCCCAATGAGAGCCTCGATAAGTTCATCTTCGGTAATGCATTCGAGCATTGAGTCTACCATGCATAATTCTCGATAAAGGAGCCGATGCAAAGTAGCGTGGTTGTTTTGTTATGTGCAGATCCATGGAAACGTGCACCCCTCGATTGGGACACTCGATACAAAATAATAACAGGCATTGCTCGCGGCCTTCTTTACCTACATGAAGATTCGAGGCTTCGAATTATCCATCGTGACCTGAAAGCCAGCAACGTATTGTTGGACATGGACATGAATCCTAAATTATCGGATTTCGGCATGGCTAGATTGCTCGAGTTCGATCAAACTCAGGCAGACACGCGCAGAATCATGGGCACCTAGTAAGCACCATTGCCGACTCAGGCCATTTCTTTTGGATTCAAGGCATTGCTTATTCTGATGAGATGTCTTGGACGTCACAGTGGATACATGGCGCCCGAGTATGCAGTGAGGGGACATTTCTCGCCAAAGTCGGATGTCTTCAGTTTTGGTGTCCTGGTCTTGGAGATTTTGAGTGGTCGACAGAACCTTGCCCCTCGTTCCGGAGAGGATCAGGATATCTTGATAAGCCATGTAAGGGAAACTTCTGTTCTCGAAGGTTTCATGAAATCATTCATTCTTAATCATTCCTCGAAAATGGACATTTCAGGCTTGGACGAACTGGAGAGAAGATAGGATATCGGACATCATTGATCCTGCAGTGGGATCGTTTTACGGCACAGACATAGCGAGATGCGTTCACATCGGCTTGTTGTGCGTTCAAGAAAAGATGGCAAACAGGCCATCGATGGCTTCAGTCGTTCTAATGCTCAACAGCCGGTCCGTCACACTTCCTGTACCGGCACCGCCGGCATTCCTGACGAAAACAAACTCAGCCGTCGATGATATCTCTTCTTCCCTGTTCGATAGCACCTCGAGAGAGACCAAACCAGGCGCCTCTGCAAACAACGGGCCCACATTCTCGATCAACGATGAAGAACAAGAACAACAGGAAGAATGGTGAGGCCTGAACAGTAACAAGCAGATCAAGAACGCAGCAGAAGAAGAGAAAAACGAAGAAGAAGAAGATGAGGATGAAAAGGGGAAGAAGGAGGAGAAGAAGAAGAAGATAGAAAGAGGAGAGAAAGCTCCTTTGTATTCGTGTGTATTACAATGTCTTGCGGTCCTTTTTGATCCTACAATCAGAATAACAAACTCTCTCCCCTTAGGACAAAATTAACATGGTCCCTTGTCCCATGTTTTGGGCTTCAATCGAAGATTGGGCTTGGTCCATACTCCCCCCATAAGCCTAACCACCTTTCTCGTATCATAAACCGAGCCATGTCCAAGATAGATTCTCCCATCAAAAGCAACATATGGAAGCGACCTTCCTTATCCCAAAGCCCTGGTCATGTGCGCTGACCCTTGCAAGAAAAAAGAGGAGGTAATTAGAATCACCCAAGTCTAGTCCATCCAATATCTGGCCGTCCGTTCCATGTCCCTTCGATTCTCGATATCATTCGACCAATGCAAACGCGGTTTTCGCTTTCGAAAGCCCAATGACAGTCCAACTTTATCGAAATCTGCGTCAATTTCTTATTTACTCCCATCGCCATCGACGTAAAAACTACGGAAGCCTGACTGACAGCAAAGTCTTCGTCTTCGTCCTCGTCCTCGTCCTCATCCTCATCCTAGCAACGACTATCGACATCGGCACGAAGAAGTCAAGGCCTGAAGGGGACACAATGAATTCCGGTCTGTCTTCATCAATCAATCAAAATAAATGAATGAATATGGTTTTCTCAAGTCCTCCATAAGTCAAGGTGAACAGCTTTCACTTCACAGTTCCCCGATCAGCAGGTAATGGAATGGAAATCATCACCTGTTGTTTGGTCCGTGATTAGACACGCCACCAGGAGAAATCACGGCCACGATTTTAGAAAATAATATTACAACCACGACAATTAAATTCCAAACCCACGATTGGATCACTTAAAAAATATTTTTTTTCTTAGTTGCCTAAGGAATTTTTCAAATTACGATTGTATTTAACTAATTTTTTTTTACAATACCCCCTTTTTATTATTTAACACCACGGGATTTATTATTATTATTATTATTATAAATGTAAAGAAGAAATTCATATCAACCAAAATATCACCTCCATTTCATAAATAAACAAATCCATCGTCCAAAGGGAAGCGAAGAGAAATTTTCTAAATAACCCCAGAAAAAAGAAAATTATGTATACTTGGAAGCTCCTTCTCCCGATCATCATCGTCGTTTCGATCTCCTCCGTTGACGGCCAGTACGAGATATGCTTCAATGACGGTAACTTCACCTCCAGCGGCACCTTCCAGAAGAACCTCGACACCCTTCTCAACACCATTGCCACGACAAACTCTAGTGATCTCACCTCCGGCCTCTTCAATGCTTCCGTAAGCCAGCAGAAGAATTCTGAACCCGTCGAGGTGATCGGATACTGCCGTGGAGATATCACAGGGGGCTCCTGTCAGGCCTGTCTCAATGATTCCGCTTACCAGGTCAGGCAACTGTGCCCGGTTCAGAAGAAGGCGGTCTTCTTCCAGGACGAGTGCACCATAAAATATTCTAACGGATCGTTGTACGGCGTGCTGGACACGAGCCGAGGTCTTTTATTATGGAATGTAATGAATGCATCGAATTGGGATACATTTTCGACGGCGCTCAAGCCATTTTTGGACGATCTACGAGCTCGTGCTGCTTCGGGTGAGGTTCAGCGTTACAAGCTCTTTGAAGATGGAGCATTTTCGGAGGTCCTCTTGACGCGTTCGTGCTTTTTTCTTTGCTATGGTTTTATCAGGCGGTTCTCTTCGGAAGTATGCGGAAGGAGGCAATGTCTCGGTGGATCTGTACACGTTATATGGCACGGTACAGTGCAGCCCAGATCTGAGCGATCGGCTATGTAGTGACTGCTTGGTTGATATCACCGGCCGGCTACCACGAGGTAAAATCGGCGCGAGGATGTTGACTCCAAGTTGTCAGGTGAGGTACGAGACCTACCTCTTCTTTGAACCCGTTGCCGCCTCTCTTCCATCTCCGTCTCCTGCACCGACGGCTACAGCATTGCCTCCATCATTGGTCCAGCCAGGTAAAGAAACAACTATACAGCACTTAGTTATTGAAACGTTGTCGAGGTCTAATAAGTGGCGACTCCATCTCAGTGGACTTAGGGAAGACCAAATCGTCGAAAACATGGATCATAATCATTGCATCGATTGCCTCCGCTCTTCTTCTTATTGGCATCATCACGTTCGTGTTAGTGAAAAGGAAGAGACGCTCTGCCCAAGTCTTACGAGGTAAGTCGGAGATTGTTCTGTTCTAGTAGCCGAATTATAACAACGGTATACAACATTTTTTAAATAGAGATGCCTTTCCTAACACAGATGGTGATGCGGATGACGCAATCATGGTCGAATCGCTGCAGTTCAGTTTAGACACTCTGAGGGATGCCACGGAAAACTTTTCCGACGATAAGAAGCTTGGCCAAGGCGGTTTTGGTTCTGTTTTCCATGTAGGCGATGAAGAACTGCTGTCTCTTCTCAGTCGTAACCACGACGACTGATCATTCCCCACTATTTCTCTCAGGGTAAGCTTCCAAACGGACAAGAAATCGCGGTCAAGCGGCTCGCGAAGAATTCTGGACAAGGGGAGTTGGAGTTCAAGAATGAGGTCATGTTGCTTGCGAAGCTTCAACACCGGAACTTAGTGAGACTCCTCGGCTTCTGCTTTGAAAGCGACGAGAGGCTCCTAATATATGAGTTCATGCTTAACTCGAGCCTCGACCAGTTCATATTCGGTATTTATCTTCCATGCAAGCTGAGATATTCATTAACATGTACGTGAAGATTTTATTCGGCCTTGTTCATTTGTAATCTGCAGATCCAACTAAAGGGGCACGCCTCGACTGGGACACCCGATATAAGATAATAGCCGGAATTGCTCGGGGGCTCCTTTACCTACATGAAGACTCGCGGCTTCGTATCATACATCGTGATCTGAAGGCAAGTAACATCTTGTTGGACGCAGAAATGACTCCGAAAGTGTCTGATTTTGGCATGGCCAGATTATTCGAGCTTGATCAAACTCAGTCAGACACGAATAGAATCGTGGGAACCTAGTAAGTACTTCTGATTCGACCACTATAAGATTCGTTCTCATCGGATATATGCCGATTTTACTTTGTGAATGCCAATTTCCAGTGGATATATGGCCCCTGAGTACGTACTGCGTGGACACTTTTCTATCAAGTCGGACGTCTTCAGTTTCGGGGTCCTTGTGCTGGAAATCATTAGCGGTCGAAAAAACCTCGAAATCCAACACGAAGAAGATTCGGAATCGGAGATCTTGATAACCCATGTAAGCGACTCCCCTGGCTCGTGAATTTTATGACCAATATGTACTGGTTTTGAAATTAGCGATGTCCTGACATGCCGCTAAATGGATGTTGCAGGCTTGGAGAAATTGGCGAGAAGGAAAGATATCAAACATCACCGATCCCGTGGTGAGTTCAGGTTACAGTGCGGACATATTGCGTTGCATTCACATCGGTCTGTTGTGTGTCCAAGAGAACATGACGAACAGACCGACCATGGCATCCGTTGCCCTCATGCTCAACAGTCACTCCGTCACCCTCCCCATACCGACAGAACCAGCATTCTTAATGAACTCGAGCTACGCTGTCCAGATCTCCTCAAAGATCAATAGTACTTCGACGTTGTCGCAAGGAGACAACGCCGGAAACAGCACGGGCACTTACTCTGTGAACGAAGTTTCGGTTACCGAGCCTTATCCACGGTAACTTTCCCATTCCCGTAGACGAAAAACAATCAAACTCCTAAGCAGTTTACGATTTTATCATGCAACCATGGAGACCTTTATCTCTTTTGTTATTTGCAGCTGCATTTCCATATGATGTGGTTTTGCGTGAATTTAAGTGTTGTGCAGAGAATTTATCTAGTGTCATGTAAAGGAATTAAGGAATGGAACGGACTTCCCTAAGTATTTTTCCTTAAAGTGAATAAAGTTTCTTAATCTTTCTCCCTTTGAGTTGAGTGACTTGGTCTAAATATTGAAATTCGTCGTTGATTTCGGGGTGCTTAAACTAAGCTCTTCGATATATTAACTTCATCTACGACTCCAAGGGCTCTCGATTGGGACAGCTTTTGTAACGATCTGCATTTTTCATAAAAATTTTCAGTGCATTTAACTCAATTGACTAGTCAACACAGCACAGCGGAAGCCGACAACCTTATGTTCTCACCCATGAATATCTCTATTCCGACCGAATCCTGACTCTTCAGCGCCACGTGCCTCTTTCTTCTTCCCTACGCTGCAAAACTAGTGGGGGTCCAGTCGATGCACACACGAAAGTCGTGGGATCACTAGACTTAACCTATCATGCAATCTTTAAAACAGTTTCCATGCGAAGATACAACGAAATCCCACAGAACACATATAAGTCCAGGAAAACAGCATATATTAACACAACAGAAGTATAGCAATCTCAACAACACAATAATCATAATAAGCAGTTTAATAAACTGGTAAATAAACATAGCGACTTTCCTGGTTCCATTCTCATCATATCAACACTTCCCAGTAGTCCCCACCCACTCCTTCGGGAGCAGATGACCGTCGCGCCGCGTGGCGTCATCCCCTCGTCCTCCTCCGACATCACAGTCTGGAACATCAAAACAAATAATCCAGTTAGCGGGTAATAGCCGCAACTAATTCTGAGTCCCAGTCCCAGCAGAAGATGGAAGATTTAATTCAGGGGCAGCCAATAGCAAATCCATTATCACGGACAGCCCAATTGCCAAATTCCATCTCATCAAATTATATGGAGCCAAACCAGATTGACAATTCAGGTGTCGCGGCATTACAGGGGTAGTCATTGCACATTTAGCAAGACGGACGAACTGGCTGGATCCTGGACGTGGCTGATCCAATTCGGAGGGCAGCGGACACCTTATTTTTCAGTTCATCATCACTCAACTACGAGAACTACAGACTTTCGTATTCACGTCGGATCTTTGTCCAAGTCAAAGTTCTAATCGTCCATACGTAAATTTTTGGGTCGTTACGGCTTCCCAAGCCCGGCAAGCCTCATGGGCGTTTAGTTGGTTTTCTCTATATCAGGCATGAATCGGGGGCGTCGTTGTATCCGATTTGGAGTTGGGTGTCTTTCTTTCATATCACGGTGAACTCCGCGAAACAACCATATCCAATCCTATTTACAACAAATGCATAACCATTGGCATTTTCGTTGTGTAAAGCGCTTCCAAGGCTATGGCTGGGTCCATCGTCATAGAAGAAGAGGACGTATTCCCAAGGAGAAACCGTGTCTTCATCCATAGGACATATCGGATTCAGTGCCGAGGTTCACAACAAAGGCCGGTTGCGACCACACTTGGAGTGGATGCTTTCCAACAGAAGCCATAGTCGTCGGCCTGCTATAGCATTTGTTTTCCTTTGCTCCTCTCGCCGAATCAATGATCCATGACGACAGTCTGTTGAGGTCTTGGTTTTTATCTAGTCTCATCCCCGTAGGTTGAAAGAGTCTATAAGGCCATTAATTCAGATCTCTTTACAGCCACCGTATGTGCACGCAAAGCCTTCCTTTGCTGGGGATTGTTTTTTTTTTTTTTTTTTTTTTGCCGCCATGCAAACACAAGGGGCGTTGTAACGACGATCGCTCTGAACTCTACATGTGGATGATTTTAGCATCGCATCATATGACTGTGTTCTGACCAGTTTTTCATTCTGGCATAAAGCCAATTCATGCCAATCAGAGTGTTCACTATTAGGCTCTTCTTCTTGGTTTGAGAAAGATGATCAAATTATCTGGGGATAACAGGGGAGAAATTTCCCTAATGGGGTAACAATTAAAGAAAGATATTTAAATTATTATTAAAAAGGTAAGAACTTTATCTTCGTTTGAGGTGAAGAAGAGAGTCTTCAAGAAGATGAATTTATGCTCCTCCGCCATCGCCGGGCCTTCGTCTTTACTTCCCCATCAATGGAATCCACGCCCTTTGGCTTCACCCGCGATTGTCCCTTCACCCGTGTGCCTGAAGGCGCGACCTTTACTGAAGGCCGCCGCTACCCAGCAGCAAAACCTCGGGGTCTTGTCGCCTGACGACGTGTCTGCCGGCGACCCAGTTGTGGAAACACTAGGAGGAGGTGTGGATTCGGTGAATGGTGATGGGTTTCCGACTGAGGGCGCGGATGAGAAGGTACAGGACAAGGAGGAAGGGGATTTGTCTGGGAGAGTGAAGAGGAGGAACAAGAAGAAGAAGGAAGGAGAGGACGAGTCTTCTGGGGGTAGGTTTGAGATCAGGAATGGGAAAGAGGTGGGTCTTGTTTAACATTTGTTCTTGTGGTGTCGTTCTTTGGTGCTCTGGGGTGTTAGAATTGTGCTGGCGTATTGATGTTGGATGACTAGTTATGGACAAAGCTGTGAATGATCGGCGATCTTTTTAGGGTAATCAATGGGGAAGTAGTTCAATACTAGAGAAACTGAGTTTGGGATTATAGCTTCAGTGATGAGAATAAGAGTTTGCAAAACTTTTAACTGTGACGAGTTGGTCCTAGGTATTAGTGATTCTGTGAATAAGCATTGGTACTTCGTTGATTTAGAGAATCTTTCATCAGGTATTTGCAGAAAATGCGTATCTTGTGGGCGTAGAGCGGAAAGGTGATGATACCGAGCAGTCATTTGGTATAGAAGAGTCGCTCAAGGAACTGAGTCAGCTCGGCGACACAGCAGGACTCGCGGTTGTGGGATCTACTTATCAAAAGTAGGCACCCTTGGCTTTCCAAGATTCTCTTCAGGGGTGCATCTGCTGGCTAAGTTTTAACTTTTCAACTGTTTTCATTTGGCAATGCCTAAAGTTGTCTGTTTTTATACTATTGGGGTGGTGTGAATGAAGGTCTAAAGGACGTTGCTTTGCTGTCAAAGCACTTTCTGATTTCCCTACACGTAAGTCTCAATTTTTTGAGTTTTCTGTGTCCGGGCAGACTATCAACTCCAAATCCAAGGACATATATTGGATCAGGAAAGGTTGCAGAAATCAAAAGTGCAATTCATGCTTTAGATGTTGAGACTGTCATATTTGACGACGAGCTTTCACCTGGGTAATGGTCAATCTATCCCTGGATCTTCATCAACCCAGGGTCAACTTATTCTGTCTGTGCATGACTCTAAATTTTTAACTTAAAGGTATTTATCTGTCTGAAAGTGCAGACAACTGCGAAATTTGGAGAAGGCCTTTGGTGGTGATGTGAGAGTATGTGACCGAACCGCCCTTATTCTTGACATCTTTAACCAGCGAGCTGCTACACATGAAGCTGCATTACAGGTTTTCTCCCCCTTCATACTCCCCTATTGATAATTGCTCTCTCCCTGGATGGTGCTGTCCATGATTACTTAAATATAGTTCCATGCTTGGACATTGAACCAGTTAGCTGCAGTTTTGAACCACTCATGGCAGAGCAAGCTGTCACGAGGTCAAGTATTCATAAATGCTTTTACCCACCTTGCTATTGCTGGATATCAGCTGGCTTCCATCGTGTTTCCAGATGACAGTCTTGGTTTTTCTTTTGCCTACGTCATGGATTTAATCCCTTCATGCAAGTACAAACTTCTCACAGCCTTCTTCTCTGTGATTTCATTGACATCGAAGGTTGCATTAGCACAAATGGAATATCAACTTCCCAGGCTAACCAGGATGTGGACCCACCTTGAGCGGCAGGCAGGTGGAAAAGTAAAGGGTATGGGAGAGAAGCAAATTGAAGTAGATAAGCGTATTTTGCGTACTCAAGTATGTTATACAGCAACTATTTTTCTTCTTTTTCTACCTTGGCTGCGAAAAAATGTTTATTAATTAAAGTTCTCTGGTCCCGAAATTTTCTATACTTTTTCTCCTGGCAGATTGGAGTCTTAAAGAAAGAGCTAGAATCCGTTAGGAAACATAGGAAGCAATACCGCAATAGACGGACTTCCGTTCCGGTGCCTGTAGTATCTCTAGTACGTTTGGGTTTGATATTTTGAATATGTCCACTTTGTTTACCAAGAAAATTGGTTTAAAATTCCGGATTGGAAATTTCTTAGGTTGGCTATACTAATGCCGGGAAGAGCACGCTGCTCAATCGACTGACAGGAGCTAATGTCCTCGCAGAGGATCGTCTGTTTGCGACTCTTGATCCGACTACTCGAAGGGTTCAGGTCAGTGATATAACTTTATGAAGCACAATTAGGAAAAGTAACATGTGATAGGAGTTTTGGAAGGATTGGATGATTATTGTACTGTCTTGCAGTATCTTGTTCCTCTTTCCTGACATGCCCTTTTTACGAGTGCTCTGCAGACGAAAAATGGGAAGGAGTTTCTTCTCACTGATACTGTTGGTTTTATCCAGAAACTCCCCACAATGCTGGTATGTTGTGTTGTCAACCGATATATTCTTACACAAATGATTTTATTGAATACACCAAACTGTTTGAAACTGCAAAATTTTCAAAGTGTCTCGCAATGCCTAAAGTAGCGCCGCGACCTTCAGGTTGCTGCCTTCAGAGCAACCCTAGAAGAGATATCAGAATCATCGCTGTTGGTCCATGTGGTGGACATCAGGTACATTTTCTCATACCAGTATTGCTATGTTCATGGCTTACATAATTATCTAACTTCATGCTGCTGTCCAAATGTTTAGTCATCCACTAGCGGATCAACAAATAGATGCAGTAGACAGTGTCCTGGCAGATCTTGACGTTTCCTTGATTCCAAAGTTGATGGTGTGGAACAAGGTGCGAACACAACCGCTTGTTACTTCGGCTACTAATTCCTTTTATGTTAAGTGAGCGGTCATCAATTTGGGAATTATTCAGTCCTGTGCTGCAACTTGATTAAGTATAGGCTGAATTTAGGTTGACCGAGCTGACAATCCAGAAGAACTTCGGTCTGAAGCAGAAAAGAGGGGAGATGTTGTTTGCTTGTCTGCCTTGACTGGGGAGGGATTAGAAGAGTTCTGCGATGCGGTTCAAGAAAAGTTAAAGGTATGCAGTCCTTATTCTGGCGTCACGGGTTTCTTTTTAAAAGTTTATATGGCTGGGCCTGTATGTGCTTCTGGGGAATCTCATGTTCCAGGACTCAATGGTTTGGATCGAAGCCTTGGTTCCATTTGACAAGGGTGAACTGCTGAGTGCCATCCATCAGGTTGGAATGGTCGAGTGGACGGTTAGTATCTACCAAGCGCATACCAGTCTAAATTACTCGTACACAATGAAGTGAGCAGCGCAAAAATAAGTTTGGAGATGAGATTGATATTAAGTGCTTTCCTTGATTCTACAGGAATACACAGAAAAGGGAACTTTGATCAAGGCACATGTTCCGCTGCGCTTTGCGAGATTGCTGACGCCTATGAGGCAGTTGTGTGCATCGTAGTCCCGGGCTCTGTAAATATTCAGTTTTAACCACAGGGCGAGCTCTGACAAAATCATTTAACAGAAATTGTTGCAAAGCATAAACTTAGAAGTCGTTGATATCAATGTGTTTTGTTCCTACCGAAACCGAGAATCGCTGAAAAAGCAAACAATAACATATTGACGGATGATAGACTAACAATCTACTGTGTGGAGAACAATTCGTCGTCGTAGGCTGATTCGTTTATGCGACTTTGGGGGAATTTCTATTTGTAAGTTTGTACTTAACCATTCTTATTAGTAATAACTGTAATCCAACGTCCAATATTCTGAGCTTTGTTCCGACTAATTCAAACTTGATTTGGATAGCGCATATGACTTTGATAAGTGAGTCTTCCAAAAAAGGTGACTACATATGATAAATTATGAATCCGAGACCTTCTTACGCAAGTCAACCACTTGAACCAACTTTTTACCACACAACTGGGTTGTCTGCTGTCTTGAAAGCAAGGAGAAGATGACAGCAAAAACAATCTGTCCAAAACCAGAACTTTGTAACTCTATTTCTCGAATTGACGAATCAAATGCAGCGAAGGTGTGCCAGGTATGCAAAGAAGACTCATGTCAACTGCCAAGTTCAGGTCGGTGCCCCAGAAATTAAGCTCCTTCAGGAGCTCCCTCGTGTGCAGGGAAGGGCTTGAGACTCATTACCAAGGAGCTCCCTCGTGTGCAGGGAAGGGCTTGAGACTCATTACCCACGGTGCTGCGACCAATTCCAACCCCAAATGCAACTCATAAGTTGCAGCAATCCTCCCACGCCGTCCATAAAGAGAAAACTACAAAAGCATTCCCCCGAGGGGATTTCCATTCTTACCTTCTCGTAAACTATGCCCGCTCCGATCCAAGAAATGCTAACTACATGGTGAATGACAGTGGCTGACAGTAATCCGCTTGTCATCAAGCATGCAGCACACCAAGTCATAGAACAGATAAGACAGGGTCACTACCAAAGCTTGCATCTGCCCACGGAAAAATACCGAACTCCTTCGAGTGGCCATAAATTCTAGCGCGGAAAAAAGGCAAACAACATACTAAAGGCAAGACGGATATGTCCAAACACACCTGGGGCAGAGATGGCCTGGCAGCCAAGGGGGATATTGGGGACCTCCAATCAACGACAGAGCGAGAGGCCAGGACGACAGACGGCCAGGGTCGCATGGATGGTAGACATTGTCCTGTTGCAGAACTCAAAGGAACGCCTTGGGAGGGCCTTCCTGAGGAACAGGAAGATAGAAGTCCATGAAACAACAACCACAACAATCAAGGCCAAGATCTGCTCTTCTATGAACTTCCATTTGAATCCTAACGTATGTATACAGACTTAGGTTAACTCCCGGACATGATGTTGTTTGTATTGTTACATTCAATGAAGTTTGTCCTTGTTCGCGCACGGAACGGATCACGTCGGAAATATTTGGCAATGGACTCACAGTAGTTGTATTGTGGTCGCCAGTAAGAAGATGCACTAACTTTACACAGAAATAATGCAAGTCTTACAATCGTTAGAGAATTAAAAGAAAAGGCCTTACAGCCATTAAAAGGGAAAAAGGGAAACGGTGGTGACGATGTGGGATCTTGTAGCGGCGGAGAACACGTGACGAAGGCCTTGGAAGCTCGCTCCGTCTGTGGTGGTTGCTGGCGGAAGGTCGTGACGAAGGCCTTGGAAGCTCGCTTCGTCGGAGGTGGTCGCTGGCGGAGAGTTGTGACGAAGGCCCTACGAGCTCACTTCGTCGGTGGAGTCGCTGGTGGGGAGTTATCGGCAAAGGCCCTACGAGCTCACTCTGCCGATGGATGGGGAGTTGACCTATGAACCGGGTCAAGGTACCTAAATCCTAAGTTTGACGAACAGACTTCAGAGTTTTTGGCTGTGTCTCTTCGTCCTTTGTCTTTGGAAACTCCTTTGCTATTTATAGTGAGCTCGTACGTGTCTAACACGTAACGAGTGGATCTTGTTACAGATCGTGTCATAGATCGTGATCCCTAGTATCGTGGGAGTGTCCCAACAACTTCCCATGAGATACGGGATCACGTTCCTGAAAATTAGAATCCGTTACGATTCTTAACAATCGTGATTTTAGGAATAAATAAATTTATTCCCATCTCGTCGACTTGCTTTGTTTGTACGGGCTTTGACTGCTGTAGTTGCCTTTGTTCAGGATAAGGTCGACTTGACCCTATGAGTAGACCTAGCTACTATTGGGTCCTATTGGTAGTCATATCTTAGTGGTGAGTTGACCTAGTCGACTCTATACATGAGTCGTCTTTAGTAACTCCATTGTGGGTCGACTTCATCATGAGTTAACCCAACCGACCTCGTCATGAGTCGACCTGGGTGACTTTGTCATGAGTTAACCCAGTCGACTTCGTCATGAGTTAACCCAGTCGACTTCACTATGAGTCGACCTGGGCGACATCGTTATGAGTTAGCCCAGTCGACGTTGTCATGAGTCGGCCTGGGCGACTTCGTTCTGAGTTAGCCCAGTCGACTTTGTCATGAGTCGGCCTGGGCGACTTCGTTCTTAGGTAGTGTGATGATTCCTGGGCTCTAAGCCCAGGCCCAAAATTATTTACTATGTCAACATAAGCCCCCCTTTTATGCTGGGTTAGCTATGCTGACTTAGCAAAAAATCACACCCTATATAAGGGAGAGTGAGTGTCCTTTTCCCGCCCATCTCCCACTGTGGTCGCCAAAAACGTGTTCGCGCACGGAACGGATCACGTCGGAAATATTTGGCAATGGACTCACAGTAGTTGTATTGTGGTCGCCAGTAAGAAGATGCACTAACTTTATACAGAAATAATGCAAGTCTTACAATCTTTAGAGAATTAAAAGAAAAGGGCTTACAGCCATTAAAAGGGAAAAAGGGAAACGGTGGTGACGATGTGGGATCTTGTAGCGGCGGAGAACACGTGACGAAGGCCTTGGAAGCTCGCTCCGTCTGTGGTGGTTGCTGGCGGAAGGTCGTGACGAAGGCCTTGGAAGCTCGCTTCGTCGGAGGTGGTCGCTGGCGGAGAGTTGTGACGAAGGCCCTACGAGCTCACTTCGTCGGTGGAGTCGCTGGTGGGGAGTTATCGGCAAAGGCCCTACGAGCTCACTCTGCCGATGGAGGGGGAGTTGACCTATGAACCGGGTCAAGGTACCTAAATCCTAAGTTTGACGAACAGACTTCAGAGTTTTTGGCTGTGTCTCTTCGTCCTTTGTCTTTGGAAACTCCTTTGCTATTTATAGTGAGCTCGTACGTGTCTAACACGTAACGAGTGGATCTTGTTACAGATCGTGTCATAGATCGTGATCCCTAGTATCGTGGGAGTGTCCCAACAACTTCCCATGAGATACGGGATCACGTTCCTGAAAATTAGAATCCGTTACGATTCTTAACAATCGTGATTTTAGGAATAAATAAATTTATTCCCATCTCGTCGACTTGCTTTGTTTGTACGGGCTTTGACTGCTGTAGTTGCCTTTGTTCAGGATAAGGTCGACTTGACCCTATGAGTAGACCTAGCTACTATTGGGTCCTATTGGTAGTCATATCTTAGTGGTGAGTTGACCTAGTCGACTCTATACATGAGTCGTCTTTAGTAACTCCATTGTGGGTCGACTTCATCATGAGTTAACCCAACCGACCTCGTCATGAGTCGACCTGGGTGACTTTGTCATGAGTTAACCCAGTCGACTTCGTCATGAGTTAACCCAGTCGACTTCACTATGAGTCGACCTGGGCGACATCGTTATGAGTTAGCCCAGTCGACGTTGTCATGAGTCGGCCTGGGCGACTTCGTTCTGAGTTAGCCCAGTCGACTTTGTCATGAGTCGGCCTGGGCGACTTCGTTCTTAGGTAGTGTGATGATTCCTGGGCTCTAAGCCCAGGCCCAAAATTATTTACTATGTCAACATAAGCCCCCCTTTTATGCTGGGTTAGCTATGCTGACTTAGCAAAAAATCACACCCTATATAAGGGAGAGTGAGTGTCCTTTTCCCGCCCATCTCCCACTGTGGTCGCCAAAAACGTGTTCGCGCACGGAACGGATCACGTCGGAAATATTTGGCAATGGACTCACAGTAGTTGTATTGTGGTCGCCAGTAAGAAGATGCACTAACTTTATACAGAAATAATGCAAGTCTTACAATCTTTAGAGAATTAAAAGAAAAGGGCTTACAGCCATTAAAAGGGAAAAAGGGAAACGGTGGTGACGATGTGGGACCTTGTAGCGGCGGAGAACACGTGACGAAGGTCTTGGAAGCTCGCTCCGTCTGTGGTGGTTGCTGGCGGAAGGTCGTGACGAAGGCCTTGGAAGCTCGCTTCGTCGGAGGTGGTCGCTGGCGGAGAGTTGTGACGAAGGCCCTACGAGCTCACTTCGTCGGTGGAGTCGCTGGTGGGGAGTTATCGGCAAAGGCCCTACGAGCTCACTCTGCCGATGGAGGGGGAGTTGACCTATGAACCGGGTCAAGGTACCTAAATCCTAAGTTTGACGAACAGACTTCAGAGTTTTTGGCTGTGTCTCTTCGTCCTTTGTCTTTGGAAACTCCTTTGCTATTTATAGTGAGCTCGTACGTGTCTAACACGTAACGAGTGGATCTTGTTACAGATCGTGTCATAGATCGTGATCCCTAGTATCGTGGGAGTGTCCCAACAACTTCCCATGAGATACGGGATCACGTTCCTGAAAATTAGAATCCGTTACGATTCTTAACAATCGTGATTTTATGAATAAATAAATTTATTCCCATCTCGTCGACTTGCTTTGTTTGTACGGGC
This sequence comes from Melastoma dodecandrum, assembly GCA_029817715.1. NCBI lineage: Eukaryota > Viridiplantae > Streptophyta > Magnoliopsida > Myrtales > Melastomataceae > Melastoma > Melastoma dodecandrum. The sequence continues at coordinate 2,854,046 of JARUPY010000397.1, read as the reverse complement.
TTTGACTGCTGTAGTTGCCTTTATTCAGGATAAGGTCGACTTGACCCTATGAGTAGACCTAGCTACTATTGGGTCCTATTGGTAGTCATATCTTAGTGGTGAGTTGACCTAGTCGACTCTATACATGAGTCGTCTTTAGTAACTCCATTGTGGGTCGACTTCATCATGAGTTAACCCAACCGACCTCGTCATGAGTCGACCTGGGTGACTTTGTCATGAGTTAACCCAGTCGACTTCGTCATGAGTTAACCCAGTCGACTTCACTATGAGTCGACCTGGGCGACATCGTTATGAGTTAGCCCAGTCGACGTTGTCATGAGTCGGCCTGGGCGACTTCGTTCTGAGTTAGCCCAGTCGACTTTGTCATGAGTCGGCCTGGGCGACTTCGTTCTTAGGTAGTGTGATGATTCCTGGGCTCTAAGCCCAGGCCCAAAATTATTTACTATGTCAACATAAGCCCCCCTTTTATGCTGGGTTAGCTATGCTGACTTAGCAAAAAATCACACCCTATATAAGGGAGAGTGAGTGTCCTTTTCCCGCCCATCTCCCACTGTGGTCGCCAAAAACGTGTTCGCGCACGGAACGGATCACGTCGGAAATATTTGGCAATGGACTCACAGTAGTTGTATTGTGGTCGCCAGTAAGAAGATGCACTAACTTTATACAGAAATAATGCAAGTCTTACAATCTTTAGATAATTAAAAGAAAAGGGCTTACAGCCATTAAAAGGGAAAAAGGGAAACGGTGGTGACGATGTGGGATCTTGTAGCGGCGGAGAACACGTGACGAAGGCCTTGGAAGCTCGCTCCGTCTGTGGTGGTTGCTGGCGGAAGGTCGTGACGAAGGCCTTGGAAGCTCGCTTCGTCGGAGGTGGTCGCTGGCGGAGAGTTGTGACGAAGGCCCTACGAGCTCACTTCGTCGGTGGAGTCGCTGGTGGGGAGTTATCGGCAAAGGCCCTACGAGCTCACTCTGCCGATGGATGGGGAGTTGACCTATGAACCGGGTCAAGGTACCTAAATCCTAAGTTTGACGAACAGACTTCAGAGTTTTTGGCTGTGTCTCTTCGTCCTTTGTCTTTGGAAACTCCTTTGCTATTTATAGTGAGCTCGTACGTGTCTAACACGTAACGAGTGGAATCGTGTCATAGATCGTGATCCCTAGTATCGTGGGAGTGTCCCAACAACTTCCCATGAGATACGGGATCACGTTCCTGAAAATTAGAATCCGTTACGATTCTTAACAATCGTGATTTTAGGAATAAATAAATTTATTCCCATCTCGTCGACTTGCTTTGTTTGTACGGGCTTTGACTGCTGTAGTTGCCTTTGTTCAGGATAAGGTCGACTTGACCCTATGAGTAGACCTAGCTACTATTGGGTCCTATTGGTAGTCATATCTTAGTGGTGAGTTGACCTAGTCGACTCTATACATGAGTCGTCTTTAGTAACTCCATTGTGGGTCGACTTCATCATGAGTTAACCCAACCGACCTCGTCATGAGTCGACCTGGGTGACTTTGTCATGAGTTAACCCAGTCGACTTCGTCATGAGTTAACCCAGTCGACTTCACTATGAGTCGACCTGGGCGACATCGTTATGAGTTAGCCCAGTCGACGTTGTCATGAGTCGGCCTGGGCGACTTCGTTCTGAGTTAGCCCAGTCGACTTTGTCATGAGTCGGCCTGGGCGACTTCGTTCTTAGGTAGTGTGATGATTCCTGGGCTCTAAGCCCAGGCCCAAAATTATTTACTATGTCAACATAAGCCCCCCTTTTATGCTGGGTTAGCTATGCTGACTTAGCAAAAAATCACACCCTATATAAGGGAGAGTGAGTGTCCTTTTCCCGCCCATCTCCCACTGTGGTCGCCAAAAACGTGTTCGCGCACGGAACGGATCACGTCGGAAATATTTGGCAATGGACTCACAGTAGTTGTATTGTGGTCGCCAGTAAGAAGATGCACTAACTTTATACAGAAATAATGCAAGTCTTACAATCTTTAGATAATTAAAAGAAAAGGGCTTACAGCCATTAAAAGGGAAAAAGGGAAACGGTGGTGACGATGTGGGACCTTGTAGCGGCGGAGAACACGTGACGAAGGCCTTGGAAGCTCGCTCCGTCTGTGGTGGTTGCTGGCGGAAGGTCGTGACGAAGGCCTTGGAAGCTCGCTTCGTCGGAGGTGGTCGCTGGCGGAGAGTTGTGACGAAGGCCCTACGAGCTCACTTCGTCGGTGGAGTCGCTGGTGGGGAGTTATCGGCAAAGGCCCTACGAGCTCACTCTGCCGATGGAGGGGGAGTTGACCTATGAACCGGGTCAAGGTACCTAAATCCTAAGTTTGACGAACAGACTTCAGAGTTTTTGGCTGTGTCTCTTCGTCCTTTGTCTTTGGAAACTCCTTTGCTATTTATAGTGAGCTCGTACGTGTCTAACACGTAACGAGTGGATCTTGTTACAGATCGTGTCATAGATCGTGATCCCTAGTATCGTGGGAGTGTCCCAACAACTTCCCATGAGATACGGGATCACGTTCCTGAAAATTAGAATCCGTTACGATTCTTAACAATCGTGATTTTAGGAATAAATAAATTTATTCCCATCTCGTCGACTTGCTTTGTTTGTACGGGCTTTGACTGCTGTAGTTGCCTTTGTTCAGGATAAGGTCGACTTGACCCTATGAGTAGACCTAGCTACTATTGGGTCCTATTGGTAGTCATATCTTAGTGGTGAGTTGACCTAGTCGACTCTATACATGAGTCGTCTTTAGTAACTCCATTGTGGGTCGACTTCATCATGAGTTAACCCAACCGACCTCGTCATGAGTCGACCTGGGTGACTTTGTCATGAGTTAACCCAGTCGACTTCGTCATGAGTTAACCCAGTCGACTTCACTATGAGTCGACCTGGGCGACATCGTTATGAGTTAGCCCAGTCGACGTTGTCATGAGTCGGCCTGGGCGACTTCGTTCTGAGTTAGCCCAGTCGACTTTGTCATGAGTCGGCCTGGGCGACTTCGTTCTTAGGTAGTGTGATGATTCCTGGGCTCTAAGCCCAGGCCCAAAATTATTTACTATGTCAACGGTCCTCCTCATCCTCCTCTTTTAGTCGTAAGTTCCGGGCAGCACCCAAAATCTTTCACACATAGGGACGAGGGAGGGGGGAGGTGTTTGGTCGGTACCTTAAGCAGCATTTCCCCCCCCCCCTAAGTTAACCCATCTGGGTTATCAAAACATGGTTGCACATACGGCGATGACGAGGTTGCCATGCCCATCTTCCTTCCGGTCCAAGGATCTGCGAGCCCTGGTGAGATTAGACCATGTTGTGGGCATGGGGCAGTGTGTTTTGAGATTTAGAGGACCGGGGTATAATCCCCACTTTATACGAAATGATGTTCCTTCTTTTCAATATCATTCGTTCTGAGATAAATCATCTTCCAACAGAATCAAATGAATTTGATAAAGGAACCCTGACGTACTATGGAACCCGTTATGACTGGCCATAATGTCCCCGACGGGATGTGCTCGTATCGGGGTTCATCATTCCTTGCGGATCTTGATCAGAAGCTCTTTTTCCTGGCCGAGTCGTTCACGGACAAGGTGATGCATGAATTAAGGAGGACAGGGGACGACATCTTGGGAACGGGTCAGGAAGCAAGTAGACCGATTTAAGGTTGGCCCATCTAGAGAGAAGAGACTAAGCCATGTGAAGGAGGTTCGACTGGAAGAGGGGATATGAGAATTAGACATAACGGTGTGTGCATTTTTATTAGAGGACAGAAAAAATGGCTTGGGAAGTGAGGTGTGTTGGTGCAAGTATTGATTCCCAAACCACGGGCAGAAGTTGAGGTCCCCAAAAGTTTCCCATACGGACCTTCCACATGATGTAATGGAAGTCATCATTTCCCAAACCACGGGCAGAAACTTTGTCGCTGCACATTGATTCCTTGTAATGATCTGACTCCCATTACATCATGTATTGGGGACCTCTGTGAGATAGGAGTTCCCTCGTTTGCCACTTGACTCCTTCCGTCTGATACATAACCTCTCCCTTGGAGCAAGGATTCTTTCGTTGGTACTGGAGCATGCCCGGTGTTTCCCTCTGGAGGATCATAAGGATCATCAATTTCCCCAGCAACACGCCTTCGATTATCCCATCGGAAACTCCACGAAGGTGAATAAATCACAACCCGGTTTATGGCATCGGTACTTGTTTGGCTGGGCAAGGTTGTGCCCTTAGCAGCAACACAACAAGCCAGACCCATTATCCTCCCGTTCAAAATTAAGAAAAACCAAAAAACCCTTTACGCCAAAGGATATGTACCCATATCACAGTGATAAAGCATTCCTGTAAGTAAAATCAGGAATCAGCCATATCCCAACACTAACAAACTACAGAATGGTTCAATGCAGCCCAGGAACAAATTCCAGAACAAAGCATGCCCCCAAGAAGGACTACAACTATATATTTTAGAGAACATCTGAATAGGAGAAGATTAGATAACCTGAACTCCGAAGAAAGCAATGGTCTTTACATTGATGCAATCACAATTTATATAAATTACCACAAAAAAAGCCTATAAAATTCAAATACAATATATGTAGTTATAATTCGGCATTTATCTACATAAAAAAAATCAACAAATAAAATAAAATGAAAAGAAATTTTAATATAAATCCAGCTGCACGCCCCACAAAAGCGTCTCAAACAAGAGAAGCTAAACCGGAATTCCTCAAGTCAAATTTGTTAGGCATATAAAATTTTTGTCCTCAAAGTCAAAAACATAACACCCAACAATTAGCTTATGTGTCCACATAGATGAAAAGGAATTGTTTACATTCCATCCTTCCCATACCTCAACAAGTGGTTCAACAACTTACTCAAAGCATCAAAACGTCAACAGAACTTCTCCGAGAAGCCAACAGGATCACCTCACCATCCCCAAACCACACGGAATCAACATCATCAGGCACCTGAAAACGACTCGACACCAAAAAGGAAGAAAGCACACAGCATCGTCCGCCGGGGCGATCGCAGACAATCCTCTCCCTCTCCCACACTTTTCACTCACGGCACGATCCGACTAAAACCTTGCTACGAACGAACAACACCAGCGCACGGAACGGGATGACGATCGAGTGCACGATCATAAGCCTCTCGCTACGACCGAGCTATCGGTGGTCGGAGTTGGTTACGGGATGGCGGGAGAGAAGCGAGGGATGTGGAGGGTGGAGGGGCTGCCGGTGGTGGGTGGGGAGAGAGAGCCGGAGCCGGGAGCAACGATGAATGGCGCTCGAGCAAATGGAAACTTTTCAGGTGGGGGGGGGGGGGGTTGTGAGAGTGCGCGCGTACGGGGAATTGTGTCGAACCGGGGCCCTGACTCATGGGCCCTTTTACTTGGGCTTTACATTATTGAGCATGTTTACTTGGGCCAATATTGGGTCTTGTCTGGGCCTAGTGATTTGTTACCCGTTTTTTGGGCCGATCCATGTTGTCTGGGCTCGGACGGTCGAATGTTGCGCTTTCGCTGGTGTCCATCTCATACCTCCTCCGTCCGAGTTAAGTCTTGATCCCCTGTTAAGAGAGATGTGCTTTCGGCTTCTCATTCTGTTAGCGGCGATCGTTGATACAGTTCTAAATGAGACATTCTAAATAGGCTTTCTTCTGGGGACCAGCCGCTAGGTTAAATGTCAGAGACACAGGGCCTTGGATGGCAAGGAACATGGAGGACCAAAGATGACCTGTTTGGATTAGCTTGACAAAAAAGACCATGGTGACTACTCTCTTTAGGCTTCGCACCTTTTGTAACGAACATATGTACTTCACAATCTATCGTCGTAAGTCACAACTTTCGTAGGCTTTTGACTTCTCCACTTGAAGCTATAAACACGTTCCAACTCATCTTATTAAATTGTATTTACTCTTTAGGGCACTGCCAACTCTTGTGACCCGATTCTACATCGTGCATGAACTTATACTCACGTCTTAGCACCAACTCACGTGGTTTTCACTGTCCACTCTACGTATGCTCGATCATTTTTTTCAATATTTCGTAATACAAACACAGATTTCGTAATATTTCTTTATCAAACTTTTCAATCTTCGGCACATATTTCTAACATTTGTTTCATAACCGCCCTTTTTGTTGTGACGGCGTTGACCTCATAAACGTACCAAGTATTGAATTGTACGGTCATGGTTGTTCTTACGTGTGTTCATTGTACAAAATTCAAAGAACACAAAGGGAAACAAGGAACAAAGAACATAATTAAATAACAGAGTTTTAGGATGTAGGAATGATGGTCGGAAATGAAAAGAAGTCAGGACACTGACGAAAGATTTTAGGTTGTAGGATTAAAATCTGTCTTTTTGAATTTATGAATTAATTATTAATAAGTCTCCTAAAAAGAAAGAAGCTCATATTTGGTAGCATAGTGGAGATTTTTATGTGCGTGAAATTTGAACCGTTTGACTTGAAAATTTAAATTATTAAACGAAAATTAATTTATATTATATAATTTAATGTCGAAAAATTACAAACAGATGCGATGGACGAGAGAAACCACCAAGTCGGGACTAGACAACCATCGTTACGAATATTCCATTTCTTCAGGAAAATACCTGGATATCATTTCCTATTTGGTAACTCATTTTAATATCGACCGAGTCTTGAGTCTGGGAATGACCACAACGACGTTCTTCTAGGAAATGGTGTGATTTTCTCGTGGAAATCGATGGACTTGGTTTAACAAATGTCCACGTGGTCCTGACCTTTACCCATGCTCGACCTTGATAATATAATTAAAATGAGCTGGAGACAACCGACCCACCCTCCACGTTTTGTGTGTAAATAAAAAGTCCATGTTTTGTGTATAATAAAAAGGGCCGTACACATTTATTGTCTTCACATGCATCCCCCAGGAGCAGATGTCTCTCCCTCTCCCTCTGCTTTTATTATCATTATTATTACGAAGTCTTAGGTTATTGTAAGACCCAGGCTCTGTTGCTGCTTAGGTTAAATGCATGCAGACGTCATCCCACCAAACTTCACCCTTGTTCACCAATGAGAAAAGCGAAAGAGAATGAATATTTTAATATCTCGACAGATAGATTCCAATGTCATTACGACCCTGTCATACATATAAAGATTATATTCCATCCTCTTATATTTATTATACGTTTGGCCTTGAAACGACATGTCCCAACCAAAGATATGGACCACAGAACGATAAATTTATTGTTCGCTTTCTAAACATTGGAGGACATTCATTTAATCATCAAATTACACGACTACACATTCAAATTACACGCCAAAACTACCCCTTACACGACCAGTAAATCACGAAATGACCACTTGACTCGGACTAACCAGCCAACCACCCCAACCGAACCGTCAACGTCAACACTGGAACATGCCGCCCGGCCCCGCGGCCATGATCGGCTGCCTCGGCGTACCCCCGTGGCTCGCATAACCGAACCCGCCATCCTCGACGCCGCCGTTGATATTGATGGGGCAGATGAAGTCGAGGATCTCGTCCAGCGAATGAAGCCGCTGGCCAAGCTCCGTGACTTGAGCCCTGAGGACGGAGTTCTCCGCCTCGACTGTCACGAGGTGCTGGGCCGCTGCGTTGATCCCGGTCAAGATCTGGACGTTTTCCCGTGTCAGGTGCAGGATCTGGGCAGTGAGGTCGTCCACGTGTTTCTGCTTACGCATCCGCGACCTTCGCGCGGATTCCCTGTTCGACTCCATCCGCTTACGCTTCCTCTGGTCGATAAGATCGCCCGAGGAGTTTGAGTTCTGCGTGTCGGCCTCGGATCCAGAGTAGCGTTGGGGCGTGGCCACGGCAGAAGAGTACGATGCCGCGCTCGAGGAAGTCATAGGAGGAAGTTGTGGCAACCCTGTTCCCTTCGTTTTTTGGGTGATTTTGCTTATTGTATCTAACGCTAGGCTTCTTAACGGTCGACTATTACAGCGATACGAATACGGCGAGGAGGTTTTCAGGGGGAGTTCATGAGAAGACGTAGAACCAGTAGAGGAACACGACGGAGAAGGACTGGACGAGGTGGGCGCTTCGGAGCACGGAGGATCCGATCATATAACCAGAGAGGAGGATTTCACTCAAGACTGGAGACATAGGCGGCCAACATCAATAACGGTCGGAAAGGAAAGCATTAAGGGGACCGCGACAGGGAGACAGAAAGGCAGAGCAACGCTAGGAAGACGAGGATGTAAGAAGAGAAAGAGGAAGAGGGGAGGTTTGTGGAGGTGGGGGAGTGGGTCGTTTTATAGGCAGAAGGCAGAGGATGGCAAGAAAGTAAAAGGAGGATAGCTGACGAAGAGGGTGGTGGTTCCAACTTTAAAAAGTGTAACGAAATTATTATGTCTGGATATTATTTTGAAATTTATCTGGGATAATCCCAAAACGAATTAAAATAAAATGATAATGGTGGAAATATAAAATATTTACTTGTTTTCCCGTGCTATTTTAAACGAATATGGAGGTTCGAACTACATCACTTTCCATGCTTATGGTTGAGGTTTGAGGTCGGCTCAGACGGGCCGCCGGCCGGTAACGTGCGAGGAAGCCGCGAGAAGTTCCTCCACTCCACCAGGGCTGATTAAGTACGACTTCGAGGCATCCAACCAAGCCGTGGGACTGCTCGAGGAACGCAGGCGGGTCTCTGGGCCAGAGTAGACAAGCCAGTGAATGGATAATGGGCATGGGCCCATAAACAATTATTGGGCCCAATGACAGGGAAGAATATGCCATACAAGCTAAGAGGAAATCATATTGATGCTGAATGTCGTTGTCACGTTCATCGAATAATATTCGTAGCTGGTGTTAGCTGACTGGTGGGCTTGGGGGAGTCGATCTATCCATGTCGGTCCTCCTTGAACTCGGACAAACAAAAACTAAAATAAAATTAAAAAAACATGAATTTAATGTATATAGTCGTACAATTCCGATGGGACATATTTGGTAAAAAAGTAACTTTTAGATTCGATTGCAAGTAGATGGATAACCTTGTAATGGCAGTAGGGGAATATTCGAGGCTGCCCGGAGGAAACGTGGCGGATTTGGCTGCGGGTCCCGCCAATCTCCTTATAACCCCGTCTCGGGGTATTGAATTCCTCCTGCCTCCTTTCCCAGGCATGGTGGGGGAGTGACGTCTCTGAGTTCCCCTGGGACTCGACTCCCAAGTGTTTGCCTTGCTCTTTGGCATCCGAGGGGAGGAAGATATGTCGGGTGGGTGGGATTTTGGATTCGGGCTGTTCGTGGGATTTGATTGGGGGACTGTGCGATGTAGCTTTCGGATCCTTGTGGTTTCGTCCGTTTGCAGCTAGGCTTTCCTGTTTCTGGGTTCCCAAGTATTGGATCACTTTGAACTGTTCTGTGGAGGATGGAGATTTGGAGGTTATGCCTTGCTTTTTTTTAGGAATTGTTTAAAACCGTGGGGCGGAGGGAGAATCGGACGCTTTTTACTCTTTTGGGTCGGTGATGAGGAGGTGACGACCGTGAAGAATTTAATTGTGGGGGGTAACTTCAACTATCGATAGGTTTATGGAAGCTGTGGCAACATCGTCTCCATGTGATATGGAGCAGGAAGTGGAATTGGAAGGTTGGATCGGATAGAGATTTATCCTCCTGAAAGTCCCCTCATTTTCAACCGGAGAGGCGGAGGAAATTCGGATGTGACTTCTCGAATGAGTCGGTCGAAGTGTTTAGTAAATGGCTAGAAAAATCTGCTTCTGGATGTGTAGCAAGGGATCGTTCCCTTTTTTCATGCGAAAACTTCTGTTGTTTGATGAAGGAGGGGGAATGCGTGAAGAAATGCATGTTACATCTCTCTGATTTGGTTTTGCACTTGTTTTGTCGTCTATAGGTTTTGAGGGAACTTCGGTTGCCCATGAGGTTGTGGGAGGGCAGAAAATGGATTTAGAAAGTATCGAGGAGGAAAGGAGGACGAGGATGGGTAGTTTGAAGAAAAAAGCATTGAATGCTTCGACCAAGTTCAAACGATCTCTGAGAAGGCGAGGAAGGAGGAGTAGTGATGACCAATTTGTGTACTATCCCGTTGAAGATGTGCGGGATGAAAAAGAGCAACAGGCAGTCGATGCCTTCCGGGAAAAGTTGAAAGCAGATGGACTGCTACCTCCACAGCATGACGACTATCACTTGCTGTTGAGGTTTGTCTGAATACTAACTGCCAAAGTGTTAAGATTCAGTAATTTTTCACGTTGTATCTCAGGGAAAATGTGGGTTGGACTTTGGTATCGCCTGATGATTTAAGCACACAATTTTGATTTATTTTTTATTCAAAGCATCAAGTGTACTTCAAATTACCAGGGTGAAGTTTTCTGACAGCCATTAGGCTTCATCAAGTAAAAGCTCTTTTCATCAACAGAAGTGTAGCCTTCATTGTGTCGTGAACAAGGCTGTTAGTGCTAAGTCTTATAATAATAAGTCAGAAGGCTGTCCTTCTCAGATTTTTGAAGGCTAGGAAATTTGATGCCGAGAAGGCAAAAATTATGTGGATTGAGATGTTGAATTGGAGGAGGAACTTTGGAACCGACAGCCTCCTGGAGGTAAGAAAGTGGTGCAGTAATTGTTTTTTTCTTTTCATTAGGTTTCTTCATGTTTCTTGAAGTTGCTGCTTGAAATTTTCCTATCTTCTTTTTTCCAGGACTTTCAATACGAAGAACGCAACGAAGTTCTGAAACACTATCCTCAAGGCTATCACGGAGTAGATAAGGATGGAAGACCGGTATACATCGAGAGACTAGGAAAAGTTGATGCCAACAAGCTTATTCGAGTGACTACTGTGGATCGATATTTGAGATACCATGTTCAAGAGTTTGAGAAGACACTTACAATAAAGTTCCCGGCCTGCTCTATTGCTGCAGGGAGGTACATAGATACAAGCACAGCGATTTTGGATGTGAAGGGAGTGGTAAGCTAATGGAGCCGTGTTCAATTTCCTTACGTATTTTCAGATGAAAGATAGCATGCTTGCTTAGATATCTGCTACTTTATAGGGTCTGAAAAACTTCACAAAGCCTGCACGAGAACTCGTCATGAAATTGCAGAAGATCGATAGTGATTACTATCCTGAAGTAGGTGTCATCATTATTGTTCCATTTCTGTTTTATGGATGGTTATATATTTTCATGTGAGCTTTTCATTTTTTTTGATTTGGGGCTTGAAATGGAGCTTTCAGATCACAACAAATTGTAACAAGTAACTGGCATATATACAGACCCTCTTCAGCATGTTCGTCATCAATGCTGGACCTGGCTTCCAGCTGCTCTGGAACACAATGAAGCAATTCCTTGATCCAACAACCATAGCCAAAATCCATGTAAATTTTAGTGAATGATCGTGTATTCACCTTTCGCCTTTCAACCTTTGTGAAATTGACTGAGCTTATGTTCTTCCAGGTTCTTGGTCCCAAATATCGCAGCAAATTGCTTGAAATCATAGATGCAAGGTAATGATTAGAAAGTTTCTGGCTATAAAAGCGTTTGTCTATCCACTATATCTTCTGCTAGAGGTTGCTGGAGATGGTGACTGAATGTCTTATATTTGTAGCGAGTTGCCGGAGTTTCTAGGAGGTAGTTGTACTTGCTCTGATCAGGGAGGTTGTCTGAGATCAGATAAAGGCCCGTGGAAAAATCCTAACATTCTTGAGGTATTTACTACGTAACTGGGTTTCAATTATTCCATAATTTGGTCTCTCTTGGGCATTTGCTAAAATATGAAGTGACTGGTTAACTATAGATAATCCAAAGCGGCGAAGCACAGTCTATCAGAGAAATGGTGATGGGTGAGAAGACTGATGAAGGCCATGTATCAGGCGATAAGGCCAAAGGGCCTGTGGTGAGCTGCCGTAACATTGGTTTGCATTTTTCGAGTGCAACTAGTTGCGACATTTTGTCATATTACTATTGAATGAATCCTTGCCAATAACCACCTAGAAGTGGCATTAGCAAAAGCTCAACTTCATCATGTAACCATGTGCGTGTCACGGTGCCCTTACTTTGTCCTCTCAACTCAGTTTTGCATGGCTTCTTTGAATTAGATCAGAAGAGTTGAGACGTCAGCAGCAGAATCAGGATCAGAAATGGAAGACATTTCTTCTCCGAAAGCAGACAGAGGGAAGAGCTCTTTGGCTGGAGATTTGGCTCCTGTCAGTGAGGAAACGAGTCCTGTGAGTCAATTTTGTTGAAGTGCTCTGTTTATATTCTTTTGAAATGGGAATGAAAAACCCAAAATCACAGCCAGATACTCAGAAAACTGATAACGCTTAAAATTATGCTCATGATTCTGAAGATGCTAGCTGTATAGTTGTTCCAACTGTGCTTTTAATGATTCTAATTGATGAGCAAATCTTGGAGTATACATCAGTAATGAGGGCAATGGTGCCATTTTTTAGGGAAAGATGATTAGTGCAACTGATGAGCCACAGACCAGTGAAAGTGTCGAGGATGAGACAGCTATAGACGTTGGATCAAATGGAGCAGTTCCTGTGTCAAGTTCACGAGTTTCTGAAGGTGATTGAGACTGACTTGGTTAAGTGGTAGTGTTCGTTCACATTGCAGTCGTCTTTGAGTGATGTCAGTGACCCCTTGTGAAATTATATTTAGGTATATCTTGTCCCCTGCCGTTGGGCCTTCAAAGGAGTCAAGGAATCTGCAACACTCGTCCCTGGGTTGCACTTGCATCTTTCTTCACGACAATCATCACCTTGTTCCGAGCATTGGGGATCCTATTTAACCAGTGTTCCAGCCTGGTGTCCTTCTCCCATAATATTGCCAATTCAGGCAGGGAGACGAGTAATGTGAACCAGTCGCCGGCTGTTAGGAGTTCCGTGGAGGCCGAACTCCTTTCGCCATTTCAGGAGAGGCTAGATGAGCTTGAGAAAAAGCTCGACATGCTGATGGAAAACCCATCTTCCATTTTACACCAGAAAGAAGAGCAATCGAACACCTCCACTCGCCGCTTGGATGCATTAGAAGCAGAATTGATCTCTACCAAAAAGGTGATCCACCCTAGCTCTTCCTGGTCGGTCTGTCAGTTGATCTTAGTCGTTTCCATTCATAGTTATAACTACTGGCTGTAATCACTCTTTTCTGCAAGCAGGCATTGTTTGAATCATTGATAAGACAGGAAGAAATCCTAGCATACATAGAGAAGCAATCGGATGCCAAAGCTCAGGTTTGAATGCCAATTCCCTCCTTTACTTAGAGCTCATGCATGTTCTGATTCTGATTACCAGGTGCTTGTTTGGTCATTTGATGCCTTTAAAACAGGCGAGGAGGTGTTGATTTTAGGAGGCAGAACGTCCATTGGCCACATGTACGTATGTCGGGAGTTATGCTGTTCTTTTATTGTACATAATGTCAAAGACTGATGGAGACCATTGTCTCCATCGTCTTGTAGATTGCTTTTGTGAAACTCCGGTATCCGCAATACAGCTCCAGCCGAGTAGTCGGAATGAGCTGCAATTTGTGCGAACTGTAGAACAGTAAAAGCTTTATTTTAAAGCCAGGTGGGTTAATTTCTCTGGGTATACAAAATGTGAAGATCTGAACTTGATGAGGAACCCCAAGAAAATAGCGATCCTCTCCTCATGTTTACGATTGCAAGACCTGCATCGATATAACATGTTATCGTCACAACAACAGAAGATCTCAGACAGTGCACAAACTTCTTTCATGTTTCCAGGCGAAATCAAGGCCTTCATTATCGCGTCTTACATCTGCAGAATGCTGCCATTCTCTGCAGCACACTCAATATGCATCTCCTCAATGTAATGGTGGACAATCCTTTGATCTAGCTCGTAATAGTACTCCATCTTCTCTAGAGGCTTCATGTCCAAATCAATGAAGAACGCCTGTAGTCCATTGGGCATAAGATCTTAAATTGCCGGTAATAGGGTAGACATCAAAGATGGATAGTTCGAGACAAGCCGAGATCGTACCTTGTAAGCAAAAACTTGATTGGTTGACTGAAGGGAGACAGTACCGTGTGAAATGTATGTCTCCGCATCTTTCTTCTGTTTCAAACAGAACATCAAACTACAATCTTTTGCAGTCGCAGCAGTCAAAAAGTTCCTCACAATTTCCAAGCTCTTGTCGAGCGAAATAGAATGCAAGTCCAACAATTGTTCCGATGATTCATTCTCCTGGTCAAGTTCTCCACACACTGCACAAGGATTAGATATAATATTGTAATATGCATGCAAAGCTCCTTCTATATCATAATTGTCAAGTTCCTGGACATCCAGAAGCTGCTCAAGAACTCCCGACTTGGATATTGTCTCAGAAAGAAGCTCGATAAAGTATTCGGTGCGAGTGTTATCATTGGCTGGTATGATAAGCCTGAGCATATCTTCAACTGCTTCTTCAGTAGAAGCAGTGGTGGTGCCCGCAATGCCACCTAAGTCTCCCAGAAAAAGAGAACCATTCAAAAAGACTCGGAGATTGTTCTGCGGGTTGTTAAATAGAGCTTTCAAGGCTCGACGTATCCTTTCCTGGGATCCAGAGAAGAGGTCTAGAGGGTCATAGTCACTCAAATCTTCTATCTGTCAATCAAGGGGAAAGGACCCCATGAGAATCAGACTACATATACATTTCAATATAGAAGCCTCTCTATTTAATTATCATTTTTACCTCATGATGATGGAACTTCAGAACTTGGTGCATCCTAAACCGGGTCACTCGCCTCTTGATGGCATTTCGTCTGGCGATATATCTCGATGATGGAAGGAATCCACATTTAGGCTACTATTTGAAATTGGCAAAAATACCAAAAAGTTGCATAAGCATTTAGTCAGGCGAGCAGAATCATATATAGGATTTATTCTTGAGGGAAGAATTGATGAAAAGGCACCTTAATTTCAACTGATATACAGATATCTTCTTTGGGGTTACCTGAGTTCAGGAGAATAATAAGAAAGTCAACCGGTGTTAAACCAAATTTTGACCCCAAAAACACGCAGGCGATCCATTTGATGTACGTCTTTTTCTAAATGCACATATAAACTACCTCCACAAGAATCACTCTCTCTAAGATTCTGTCTACTAGATAATATTTCATGACAGTATGAAAACCCATCAACAAGTCAGTTGAGATTACTTCACTACCATTCTTGGAAACTCACAATAGTAGGCACAAAGTGAATGCCATCGACCAGACAAAGGTTGAAATACTTACCCTGGGGAAAGAGTGAATGATCTGATATTACTAAAACGGACTCGCTAAGAGTGTCGACCTCGGAAGCATCAATTCGCCAACTTGGACGAGAACTTTCAATGTTCTTTGCAATCTCCTGAAGAAATTTCTTTGATGCACGGACCTGAATCTGTGAAGTTCAAAGAGAATTTGGAAAACAATCGTGATATTTTATATATGCCTAGCATTTTCAATTTTCAGGTTGGACAGTGCTATCAGGAACATATCCAGCATTAGATTTGGAGCACGGCCTCCGTTATCTCTAAAAAATTCCAAAACACTTTTCATGTTCCACAGCATGTGAAAGTACATAGGAAATAGACGAGCTGTTCCAGACATACCCCAGCATCAACATGCTTTGGCCCAAGCAGCGGGCTCATCACGTGCTGAACGAAGAGTCGGCCGGCAACCTCTTCCGTGGGAGCCGAAACAATCTCCTCATAGCACCTCCACAAGAGCTTTTCGTGCTCAGAAAGGCAGGAGGAACCATTCAAGCAATTTCCTTTACCCTTCGAGGCCTTCTGCAGCCGCAAGACTTTTCCGACCTAAAATAGCGAAACGGCATTCACAAAATCAAATTTCCTGGTCCAGAATCAAAACTATAAAGAAAAGGATGACTCCTGCACCAATAAAGCATAATGCAGATCACGGATAAAACCAAAAACTAAAACAACGGAAACACTGAGAACTTCTTTAACTAAACCACCAACATTCTCATCCTTAAAGAAGTACGTCCACACTGTTCTTCCCACATCTATAACGATTGGACCAGTATCCACAAATGATCTCATATCCTTTTTAGCCTTATACCATCACATGAGGGCAATAAACCATCAAATCAACATTAACACATAATCCCAAGTTGCTCCTTCAATGTCCAAATCAAAAAAATTCTGTCAAAAACAACCCCAACCCACAGCATTTACAGGGTAAAAGCACGGAACAAAGCAATCTGCAGCCGTGCAACAAACAAGGAAATGATTTAATCCCAGAAGGAAAAGCTTGGACACACCCAACAACATCGTAAGTTGTCCGCACGCACAGAAGATATCATGGGCCAAGAAAAAGAAAGGAACTTGGCAAAAGGGTTTACAGAGGAAAAGCCTCACGAATAGGGGAGATGAACCGGTGTAAGAGAGGACGATATTAGCAGCGCCTTCGCCCCTGTAGACCCAGTGGCCGGCGTCCTTCTCGTCCAAGACCAACATCTCCATCTCCGACAACATGCAGCTTCCTCCGACCAAAAGGTAGAGTGACCTAAAAAGGAAGCAACTTTAAGCTGACAGAGATAAAGATACGAGTCAACCAAACTTCCCAGCAAACTTAGAAACAGTCACATCATGTCACAGCGTTGATAAGAGAATAAGGCAAAATATCGATTAATCCGATTAATTTGTCAATTTTAAGTTTTTTTATGTTTTAAAATTTTTTAATTTTACTTTAATTTAATTTTACTTTTTTATTTGGCCCTATTCGTAATGGTGTTAATACATATCATTTATTTTTCTCATGTGACAATAATAATGAAAAAAAAATCAAGGGCAAAATATCGATATTTGACCCAATAAATTTGTCAACTTTACGTTTTGACATAACGTTTTAATAATTTTCGATTTGGCTTTAAATCAATTTTTATTCGTGGAGAAATTCGAGGAATAATAACCAAAAACCCAGGAAAGGACGTCGGCGGGGAAGCAAGGAGCTTGTTGTCTGTGATCAATCACGCTAAATGAGCTTATCTCACTCTTCGTCGTTATGACAGGGGAACTCTTCTTCTCAACAGCCTATAAACTAAATGATTGACCCACGGGCTCTTATTCTACTAACGATTTGGTTTCCCTCACGAAACAAGGGAAGGGAGCGAGGCCTCAAGACATTCATTGAGGAGAGAAGAAAAGGCAAGGACTAAAGTAAAAACAGACTGCACACGACGCAAATGTAAATTCTTTATGTCATTACACGAGTCGAAAATGAACCTAATGGCACAAATCTCAGCCAACATCGACAAAGGTAAAGAGAGAAGCAAAGCTGAAAACAAGACGGGGGATGATAGCCCAGTTGTCAGGCTCCTACTTTACTGGGTTTTTAGTTCCTGTTCTTCGAATTTCTCCTCGAATTAAAATTGATTTAAGGCCAAATTGAAAACTTTTAAAACGTCAGGCCAAAACATAAAGTTGACAAATTCATTGGGCCAAATATCGATATTTTGCCATTGATTTATTTCATTAGCATTGTCAGGTAAGAAAAACAAATGACACGTATTAATGCTAACGGCGAAATCGAAAACGCCGCTACGAATAGGGTCAAATTGAAAAATAAAATTGAAATAAGGCCAAAGTAAAACTTTTGAAATAATATGCCAAAACGTAAAGTTGATAAATTAATTGGTCCAAATATCGATATTTTGTCAATCAAAAGATGGGAATTTTCTCCTGATTAACTTAAGATTGGGGTTCCTAAAGAAACAGGACTAAAGAAAAACCGAAAGAGAAAGAGCAATGGATTCTGGGTTGATTTTATTACATCAGTTTGGGCCTTGTCTTTTGACAAACTCTAAGAAGATTTAGTGTTTGGTTTGGATCTCAGCCCATGAGACAGCAACTTGTATTGTAGTGGGTGTGGCTGGTGGAGTGGAACATGACTTGTTGGTTTCTTCTTCTGGTCTTCTGGGTATTGATTGTTTGGTCGAATGGCTCCAAAAGCAACATCAAACCCGCCCCCGATCATAGCGACAAGAAATAAGGTCGAAGAAGAGACAGAAGAGAGTAATAATTCTGACGTAGTGAGAGCACTTTCATTGCACACTAAAAGAAAAAAGCACACCCACATCCACACCCTGCAATCGCAACTGCAATCAGTGGTTGTCTCCTTCCCTCCTCCTATTTACAGAAGATAAAATTTGGGGGAGGGGGGGGGACGAGATGACCACATCTGATATTTTTTGCTGCCTATGTTCCCCATGAGAGGATCATCACATTCGCAACTAATATTTCCTAGATTTATGCACAACCACCCCTATCCTGTTTAAGCAAATGTGCTGATATTATAAGGATTGTGGAGGGATGTGCTTCGTTGATTCTGGAAAGATTGGAGATGTTCGATGTCTGCGGATAACTGGGTGATCGGCCAAGTTCATCGAAACCGACCTCGAGGGTGCTCTCCTCCCGCAAGAACTTCCTGGTCTTGGCTATGTACTTCTCCACTCTCTGATTGAACTCCTCGTTGCTCATGTCCTCTACAGTTTTGGCGGCACCGGTCCTGGTCGCTGCCACCGATCTTCCCCTTCCACGTGGACTGGCCACGGAGTCGGAATTAGGGCCTTTCTTGTTTCCACCATCGGAAACCAGGATGGATATGCTTGATGGATGAGTTTCTCTGTTTATTGAAGAGTCTGACGGAGACTTTGGCATGACATGCTTGCAAGCTGTGGAGGAGGAGGCATGCTCCTTAGTCGCTGGCGATTCCAGGGCGTGGGCGTGTTCCCGGACATCACCTGGGAGAGTCAACATTCGCTTCCCGTGCGGGCTGGCCACATCCGAGGACTTTTCAGCTTTCTTCCCCTCAGATGGAGAAACATCCTCTGCTCCGTCGTCACTGACGACAGCAACCAACGTTCTTGAAACGTCCTCTCCAACAACACCAGGGAGGGCCAACCTACCCTTTCTGCGGGGAGGACCTTTGTTCTTCACTCTACCATCACTCCCAACAGCAGCACTCCGAGAACCCTTTCCCCTGTCCGTCGACACACCAGATGCAGAATATAGAACGATCCGTTTCTCGTCCTGGTCCCTTCCTCCAGCAGATGTTACCTTGCAGCGAGCAACGTACTCCTCATATATATCATCGGCCACTCCTCGAGTCCTCCCATTCTTCCCCTCGCCGACCCCGGACAACACAGCGATGGCGAGGATGATCACGTTGCTGATGAAGAACACAGGCAGTGGCTTCGAAGAGAGGCAGAGAATTCGCCTTAGTATTTCTCCCACGATCTCGACAGAGGCAGGGACTCCCGACGAGTGGTAAGAGAGGAGGAAGAGCGAGATCAGCATGATCTCAGTCGAGCACAACAAGGAGTCGAAGATCCTCCTGCTGCGCCCCCTCCTAAGACGCTTGGTCGGCTTGTCGACGGCCGCGGGGACAGAGCGATCCATATCAACTGTGAAAAGGAAAGAGGAAGGGGCTGGTTTGCGGTAATGGTTTGCGGTAATACATCGAGCGAAAGTTGATACCGAGTCGTGTGGATTCCAATCGCCAACAAAGAAACGGGGGGATTTTATACGCACGCACACATGAATCATTTACAAAGGTTGTAATAAAAGTGGGTTTGGTCGGTTTTGGGTTCTGGTTGGACCCTCAAAAAGTCATTCAACCAACCTTTCCGCATCTCTGGGGTTTGGCCTCATTTACTTTCGCCTCCATTTCCACATCCTTGCTTCATAAGAAAAGCGCTCTTGCCTTTTGCTTTGGCTAGAATGCCCACTTGTCCAAATTTCATGGGTTCCTTTCCAAAGGGGGATAAAACCCCACACGACATTTCCTGTTCTCATGTCTGAGTGAAGGGCAGATTCAGAGAGGAGTAAGTAAGATTTCTTCATTAGTCGTTACTCCTTGCCAAGAATGTTAAACAACTACTCCACTCCACTCGAACCTACCTAAAGAGAAAGCAACACAGCTGGGTTAGGCAGGCCTTGATCCCTAACTAATGCTGATAATGAAAAAGGGCATATACTTTTTGGCATGTCATTAAGGCTTTGGTTTGATCCGGGTAAGACAAAGTTCTTAACTTGGAGGGTCGCGTGTCCCCATGATTTAGGGAAGATGAAGAAGAGTTAGGCTTTTTTGGGCTTTATTTTTTATCATCATTCTAGAGAGTTCCTCCTCCCCCAATAAGAGAGCAAATGAACTTTTTCTGGGCTTCCTGAGACCGACACGTGGCGGTGAAGGGATGTCCGAATGGGCCTGAGGCCCAGAATGAAAGCCCACTTCTTCATTCTCGTTTCAGATTTTTGCTTATGCAGCGGTGGAAAAAAAGAAAAAGACAATCTTCGTTGAAGTCTTCTGTGTGTTTATTTTTGAAGCAGAGTTTGGAGATTTAGTGCGAGAATCCGAGCTTATAGTCGGCCTCGGCGGGCAAGCATACTCCTAATGCCGTTCATCCTTGAGGATTGTTGCGCGATAATCTCCGCTGTGGATGATGTCCTGCTTAGCACGATCCCGTACCCGTCCTGGAAGGATGACTCCGTTCCCTCGGATAGGACTTGCCAGAACAATGCCGCGGCGGCTGCTCCCCCTCGGCTCGCGGATGAGTAGACCCCAGAGTACATCACGTTGAACGTCCGGTCTCTCTGCTCGATGGTGTAACCTTTCAGGGTTTTCCCGAACTCTGTGAATAAGACGGGCTTCTGTAGAGTGTTTTGGGCATCGACGATGTGGTCCTGCACCCATCTGTTCAAGAAGGAGAGCTGATCGGCTTCTGTCATGTTCTGAAACCTGCGAGTTGGATAACAAGATTAGCGGACATTCTATCTCAATGAGGTGTTTAATCTGTCCGATTCGGTTCGGTTGATCTCACATCTGTTCCGTGTAAGTATGTACTGTCGCAAAGTCAATGCCCGGAACCTGGTTGTTTTCAATGAAGTCCGTCCCGACCTGGAAGTACTGGGGGTACTGTTGCGACCTCGAAGCACCGTAGTATCCTTCTAGCCCAACTTCTAATAAGTGCTTCCTGTCGATCGACTTAAGATAAGGAGCCATTTCCGAAACCCACGCCTGAACTGTCTTTCCCGTCTTGTCCGACACGCACCGCATCTCGTTTATCAGCTCCCAGGCCATTATCGTTGGATCATCCATATACGCGATGCCAGTAATGGTATTCCGACGAGTAAGAACCGTCTGCATTTGCATGGAAAGCCAAATATTTTCGTAACTACAGGACGGCACTATCAAACAGAGTTGCACAGCTCTTGTTACCTTGACGTGATTCTTGTAGAATCCCTTGATGACTTCGTTGGTGAAGAAGTCGTCATCGGCCGAAACGGTCTGACCTTGGGCTTTCCCCCACGCTACGTACTGCTTCTTCCCCCCGAACTCCACCCAGTTGTTAACCAAACTCAGCACGAGTTTAATCCCATGTTTCTTTGCTTCGGAGACCACAAAATCCAGACCCTTCTCGGACAAGATGCGAGAAACTCACACAACCATCACCTTCATACAACCGATACATAAGATAAGCACGGGAATACCTGGAAGACTTGCTCGTTGTAAACCCCGGGAGAAATCTGCAGGGGCATCCAGTCGCCGCCGTCGCTGAAAGCCCAGGTTCTGGCGATGGTGAGCCCTCGTGCAGAAGCGTCCTGGAAAGCGGCAGTGACTTTAGGCCTCTGGGATACATCGGCAGCGATCACCATCATCCAGTACGCATTGAAACCATTTGCATAGAACGGGCTTCCGTTCAGCATCAAGTGAACACCATTCACAGAAACAAACTCGTCGCATGAAGAAGCTTCCGGGTACGCGATCACGACAAGGACCAACACCAAGAGGAAAGTCCTGAAACTTTTTTGCTCCATCTTATCAAATTCTTTTGCAGTGGTTCTTAATCCACGAGCGTATATTTATATTTGAAGACGCTACAAACTTTTTGCCATAATGAGCACGAGATTTTATCCATCTGGAGCTTCTTGTGGAATGCTTCCATATACAGTAATTTCTGGGTGGATTTAGGAATGTTATCGTAAAACTGGCATGTTTACACCATATATAGACGTAGGAAACACAATAAATGGCAGTAGTTCTCTTGTAATGCAATACACAGATATAACCGCCAACGATGGTTGGAGCTCCAATGGACGGCACGAACCAACTGAATTTTATACAACTGGGCCAAGCCCCGTGAATACTGGGCTCGTGTTGACATGGCAAAAATCTCATAAATTTAGGCCATTTTATGAACAAAGCTTCACTGACCCACATCGAGTCTACGAAGATCCGCGTCTACGAGGGTCAGAGTCTACGTGGGTTCGCGTCTACGAGGGTCAGAGTCTACGTGGGTCCGCATCTACGAGGGTCAGAGTCTACGAGGGTTAAGTCTACGAGAGTCAGTGTCTACGAGGGTTAGAGCCTACGAGGATCAGAAAAGATCTTGACTATGAGATTTTTGGGAAAAAGATTATGGGGCCACGTTCCCATTTAGAAAGATCTTCGTATGGAGAAAATATGGGGATTTGATTTAATTAATTTAATATAAGAAAGAGAAGTGGTTAAGTTGGATAAAAGCCACGAATTGTTACAAAGATTTTAGGGAGTTGATTAAGAGGGCCACGACCTTCAAAATATCCTAAGAACGTGTCAGACGTGCTAAGCATCCTGAACACCACGAGATTCAGTATAAAAGGGGAACAGATTCTCCTTACGAAAAATCACGATCAATCAGCCAAACACAAGCTTTGCATTGCTCGTCACCTTTGTTTAGTAGATACCGCGGCCTGGGTTTATCGGGTCATCCTTCCAACAGCGGAGTGAGCAACCGTAGCTCCGTTGATCAACCTTCCGCCAGCACTCCCATCGTCGAGACGAACAGCCGTAGTCTCGACACCCAGCTTCCACCATCGCCTCCACCGTTGGGACGAGCAACCGTAGTTCCGGCGATCATCTTCCGCCGCCAAGGTGTTCATCCGAGACCTTCGAATCCACGTCTGACGTCTGCCAGACTCTGTTTCACGGGGCTCAAGTCTACAGCGCACTGTACCGAGTCTACAGCGTCAGCAGTGACGTCAGCTCCAGTGGCACCTCCAGCAGCGAGTCTACACCGCCCCCGTCATCCACACCACCGTTTTTCCCTTCTTTTTTATGGCTGTAAGCATTCGTTTCTTCTTTTAAAACCTTGAACTTGTAACAGCCGTATTATTTATCATTGAAATTCATCTTTCTGGCGACCACATACAATTCCCTGTGAGTCCAATTGCCAAATATTTCCGACGTGGTCCGTTTCCTACGCGAACACTTCGCCTCGAAAAATCAATTCTGGGTCTCCGGGAGAGGGAGACCTCTGCCATGCATTTGCTTGTACATCCACTGCCAGTTCTCGGGGGTCACTTCGCCCCCGAGCGTACGGATCACCGATCCGCCGCTGCATGATCCCACCTTGCAGCAATCCTCGAGAGACAATCCTTTCAGCATTCCGTAGAGAAACCCACTGGCGAAGAGGTCTCCTGCGCCAGTTGTGTCCATCGGACTCGACTCCCCAATAGCTGGGACTCGAACAACCTGGCATTTGAAAGAAACTGAATCACATGAACTCTATTGGTGACGACAAACCGTTAGAAAGTGGAAGAACAGAATATACGCAAGCATTGACCAGATAACTATTGACTCACCTCTTTGCCGTGCTTTGCAATGCATCCATTTGAGCCTAACGTTACTACTGCCCATTTGCATAAACTAGATAAATATTCCAATGCAGCCTCTGGTCCTGCATTTGATTCAACCCTACACCCAGAAAACACGGAGAAATTCAGAATTGAAAAGTTCAATTATCGTTCTCCCTTTGTAACAGTAGCATCAAAATGCAGAAGGTGATCGGAAAAAAGCATAACCTTGTCAGCTCGGTTGCTTCATCCTCGTTGGCAAAACAGAGGTCAATATTTCCAGACTGCAGCAATTCCAAAAGCGGCATTCTGAAGTTCCGGACCATCTGTTATTCATACAAATGTGCGAGTAGAAACTGAGACATTTTTTGAGGCCAAAAAGCAATGGCGAGATAAGATGAGTAATACTCATGTCAGCCATGTTTTTCCTACATTCCTTCACAATAAGATTCTCAAGAATTAAAAAATTGTCGGATAGCAATCATCCTGAGAATCAAGTTCATTGAAAGAAACATCACTCTTGCATGTCTATAGGAGTTACAACACATGAAGTTTACCTCAAAGCTTGCCAGATCCATGGAAATTAAGAGACCCTCCTGTTTCGCAATAGATATGGCTGCTTTAATTACTTCCAGGTTAAATATTGCATATCTTAGCACCAACCACTGCAAAAGCGAACAACACGGTTTTAGGGTTTAGTTAACTTCATTTCACTACTATTATGCACATGATCGATGAGAAACACATCAGAAAGACCATCCTTATTCAGATACTAAAGTAATGAGGTTCTCACCTTGGAGCCTTTAAAATCTTCTCTTGTCAATTCATCTGCCTGAAAAGGAAGAATTACTAAGAATCAACCGACTTCTCGTAACAAATCTTTAACTGTCATTCTGTGTCTAGAATGGAAAAATATACCAGCATAGTCAAGAGAAACAACCTGAAGTTTCACTGCATTCGACAAACAGGGCCTCATTGTACGATTACCGGAAGTATCAACCAAGCAGACACACTGTTGAAACATTCTAAGTTAAGCATGGCCTAACACCTCAATCCAACAAATTAAACATACGTTGGAGGACCAGTTATCCGAAACAAAGTATAAAATCAAAGCAAAAGGTTGACCTGACCGGTTGGCCCCTTCTTGCTCCTCATTCTCTTCAGGTCAACTCCATTAAAGCTCATGTTACTCACAAACAATTGACCTTCATCATCATCACCATAGGCACCGACTATTCTAGTGGAGACACCAAACCCAGCGCTGAGCCCTCGAACCGTATTGGCCACACTGCCTCCGGCGATCGTCTTAATTGGAGACAGATAACCAGGCGTGGTTAGCGCGCGGATCTTCAGTTCATGCAGAATACGCTGGAGCTCTTCAATGTCCACCTGATATCATCCAACTACGCATTAACATACTAGGGACAAGAACTATCGGCACGCCCGAACCTAAAAGACGAATCTAACCGCTAGAACACGCATCGCCAGTTCAATACAAAAGAACAGAATTGGTGGTGAAGGGGGAGGAAATAAAACTACAGGGAAAGAGCCGCCGCGTTCGCTAATCATGCTCTCAAGGAGGGAACCATCGACCCGGGCGACATGGTCCACGAGCGCTACGGACTGCAACCCGACGATCGCGGGTGCCGGCAGGGCTGCTCTGTCCGGAAAGATTTGGGCTCCCATTCTACAAATTTTCAAAAATGCCTCGGCTGTTTGTTCGTTGTGTTCCCGAGTTTGTTAGCCCCGGCGGGAGTCCGGTATGTATTTATAGAGAGGGGCGGGGAAGAAGGACCACCGGAGTCGCAGTAGACGCGAAGCACCTGATATTTCACTTCCAGGTGGAAATTCCTGGATTACCCCCTCGCCGCAAGCTTCATCGTTTTGGTGTAATTTCCGAACTAGTTTTTGAATCCGATGAATTCAAAGCTCACATTTCAACAAGGTTCTTGCCAGTGAATTGTCGTCCCAACTTTCCATCAGAAACCCATCAAATATAATATTTACTTCAGCATTAGGTGACCCAGTAGGTACCCAAAAAGACATAAGGGAAGAAGATTGGACTTTCTTTAACATTGCCCGTCACTGAGTTCAGGATATTGGTAGGAAACTGGTGGATATCACACTCAGCACAACATGCTCAAAGGCCAAAGGCTCCCAGCAGAGAGAGATGGCGGATCCTTGTCCCTTGTCTTACATCAACAATCAATTTCCAGAGGATCACAACAACGCATGGAAAATGAAGGGGAGTAACTTGTGCTTTTGTCGTCTTTTCCCCAGATTCCTCCTATTCATATTGACTACTGCAGCACGCCTATCACTCGTTCATACTTACTCTTCTGGCATGATTTTCCTCGCATGCGCCCCCCCCCCTTCCCTCGCAACTACTACCTGAATTCCTCAATCCTAGACATTGCAAACACTACAGAAATTCCTTCGCAACAAATTATCACATTGAAATCGAAGGAGCCTGTTACTTAGAACAGCATGATATTAAAACAGCATCAAACAGTCTCAAACCGGCATAGCAAGAACAAAACTTATCCGATGGATGGTAAGGAAACTAAGATTTTCATGTGCATTGCATAAACAATTATATGAGATTATCCAGGGTGCAAAAGCAGTTTTATAAATAATCATAAAAGCGGTTACAAGGCCTCGAGTTTCTCTTGATGCAGGCTATATTACCTCTCTAGGGAAAAAACAGGCGGAGGGAACTGGAAGATTGAACCCATTCAACAGCCCACATAGCAAAAGGGTCTGGTATTTATTTGGGTAAAGAAGTTAACCCTTCTCCATTGCGTCTCCAAGAACAATCAATATCCACATATCAAAAGTGTGCGCTCTCTTTTTTTAGTTCAAAAGGAAGACTCACATCAGTCTCATTTCTCGGCAGCCTTCACTGCTTTATCGGGCAAAATGTTGTCTGGAAGGATGAGTTCTGGTGGAGTTTCTCGCACAACGCCCAGCATGGAGTCATACTCTTCATCACGACGAGCAAACTTCTTCCGGAGCATCTTCTCGAACTCGATCTCGTCAAATGGCTTTGCATTCTCAGCGGCATGGACCTGTGCGAGGTTGGTATAGTTTGTAGCTGACTGAGAAATAAAAGCTATCTCCTCATCAGTGAGCTTCCTCAGGAACTTTGCAGGGTTGCCGGCCCAAACCTGTCCAATGATTCAAATCAAAAGAATACACATGAAGATAAAATAAATTGATTGTTATATTGAATGTAACATGCATATCTCTGGTAATATTTCAGCGAGTTGACACCATTGGTCCGTTCAGCTAATGATCAAGTGCTGAATTTTACCTCCCCAGCAGGAATCCTTGTGTTCTGTCTAACAAGTGCTCCAGCAGCAACCATGCCATGTTTCTCAACAACTACTCCATCAAGAAGAGTGGCCCCCATACCAATGAATGCCTCATCTTCAACAGTACAGCCATGTAAAACAGCGCTATGACCTAGATAAACCAGTTTCAAGCCCTGTATTGATTAATTCCACGTGAAATTGCCAATTCAAGAGGCAGTTTATTCATAGGATACCCACCAACAGTGACACTGTCTCCAATAATGGTAGGCAACACCTTTCCGCTGAGATTAGATTTTGCAACATGTACGAGAGAGTTATCCTGTATATTAGTACCAGACCCGACACTGATACTATTGACATCACCTGCATAGAACGTCATACCGTACTTAATGCTCCGTACAGTGGTTGAATAACAGCTAATCATGCACTATTTTAGAGGGATTAATCAAAATTGATCCATCGATAAGTTTAGAAAAGCAAGGACTAATCAAAATAATTGCAAGCAAAACAAAAATCTGGGGCATTTGGTAGTCTAAATTGACCTGATATGTCAATATAATGCTAACTGCTAAGACATATGGGAGATATTTTAAGTATTACTGAGATATCAAAAGGAACAAGTAGGCCAAGCGGATAATTGCACAAAGCATCCAGTAACATGAATATCGTAGACACGAAGACTAATCGGAGACGAGAATCCTCAAAGAAAACGAATCCTTTTCGAATTATAGAAATTACGAATTCTTACTAGGGAGAACATGAAGAGAGGGCCCGCAATAGAATTGACAACTAGAGTGCAGTACAGAGTGCCCATAAAACTCATTTCGGTAATTTCGATCAATCTTGGCAATGTGGCACAAAATTATTCAAGTTTGAAAGCAAGGAAGTTTCCAGATTGGTATTGGGTGTTAAACATCAGAAATGGCTGGAGAGGTAATGAGGTCCTGGAACATTTATCATACATCTGTTTATCTCCACATCGATTAAAACCAGGATAAAATGATCCTGTTTGATTGACAATTGAAAACATCTAAAAAGAATAACATTTTGATGAGGAATGGAAGAAGGCTCATATATCCCTCCAACATGAACTAGTGAACAGATTTACGATATGAATTATGATAATTAAACAGCAGTTCTACCAGTTCATAAATCTCAGCCATGCAGATCACAAAGAGTGAGCAACAAGTCACACTCAATCAAAAGCCAAGAGACACGAGAAGTTGACCCACACCCACCTCTCAAGACACAACCGTACCAAATAGATGATCCCCGGCCGATTTGCACATCACCGATGACTGAAGCACTGGGGGCAACAAACGCTTCCTTGTCCACAATAGGCGCTTTATCGAACAAGTTCATGAGAGTCCGGTGCCTTGACACTAGGAACAACACGCAAACACACAAACAAAAGAGCCCATCAATGCGGATAATTACACGACGCGACATGGGGCACAGAATCTCATCATTTAAAAATATTAAACAAATAAAGCAGCAAAAGAAGGCTTCCATTTCCAACTCCCAAGGGTCAACACGCCAGCAATCACAAACAAAAACCTCGGGGGAACTGAGAAATGGACTCGGTTTGAAGTAATGATCTAGGAACAACACAAAACAATCCCCACGATCCGGGAGCTCACATTGCTCCTGGA
This sequence comes from Melastoma dodecandrum, assembly GCA_029817715.1. Lineage (NCBI taxonomy): Eukaryota > Viridiplantae > Streptophyta > Magnoliopsida > Myrtales > Melastomataceae > Melastoma > Melastoma dodecandrum. Next base: position 2,825,488 of record JARUPY010000397.1, on the reverse strand, counting down.
AGTAATAATTTCCCTGGAGGCGACATCCGAGACGATCGATGGCCTGGCCGGTCTCCCTAATCCAGAACCCAACGGTGTATATTGCTCTCCCGAGCGTCCCCATTCACTCCACCACCTCCCTTTCCCTCTTCCCTCGCCCAGCGATCAGTCGGAGCTTCGATCGAGGCCAGCTAGGGTTCCTGGAGTCCGCTCTGAAGAAGACTGACCCTGAGTGGCAGGGCAGAACATACCTGCTGACAACGAGGGCTTTCTTGGAATTTCCACCTTTCCCGATCTCAGGGCCTTCTACCTTAATGGGCCGGACCATATATAACAAGTTGTGCAAAAATTTTAAAGATGGAGATGCGGGGTATCGATCCCCGTACCTCTCGCATGCTAAGCGAGCGCTCTACCATCTGAGCTACATCCCCTTTACGGCATACGGACAGCGCTCTATAATACACAACGCTAAATAATTGGTCCGTGGATATAGAGGCATCTGCATTCTACAGATTAGTTAAAACCAGTTACGGGCGTGGTGACTGCACAATGCTGGAAAAAATGACAGATTGGAGGGATAGTTTCGTAATTATGGGTTGGCCAGAAATAGGCAATACGGGAGGGAAGTGTTTGGGCTTGAATGGGCCTCCTCTTCAACAGGCCCAATTTTAAATACAGATAGGCCCACAGGAACCCCGGCCCACAGAAGACCAGGCCCACAGTACCGTTCGTGGAATGTAGCCCATTCCCTGGGTTTGGTTGGTGGGTGGGGGGTCTTAAGATATATCCGTGGTTTCGGTAACGCGTAACGGTATTTCTTCCTTTGCCCGCTTCCGTTCCAACCATGGGACGCGGCATTCCTTCGAACACCTCGATGAGCTCATATCAAGTGAGACCTTGCGAAAGTTGAAGCTGTAGAAAAAAGGATGAGCTTCCGGGAGGAGGTTGAGGATGGGAGGAGCTTCCAAGCCTTTCCTGCACACGGGGAGCTGGTACAGGATGGGATCCAGGCAGTCCAGCGTTATGGGGTCCTCTGCCGTCATCCGCGACAGCTCTATCTCCGTCATCGCCTGCGTCTTGATCGTAGCCCTCGGCCCCATCCAGTTCGGTTTCACGGTGAGGGGAAACTCTTGTCCCAAGGTTGAGGACCTGGGTGGTTTTAGCATTGTCGAGTAGTTAGTTGCCGGGAAAAAGAAAAGAGCGGGAGTATTAGACTTGGAAAGAAGACATTTTTTTTGTGATTTCTTGGATTTATCTTGCTTGTTTCGTGGGCATTGATAGCGGCCCTGCTTTCGTGGCAGCAAGTTTATTCCTTTCCTACCCAGTCCGCGATTGTGAGTGATCTTGGGCTTACCGTGTCGGTGGTATGGATGGAGCGATCATAATCTCTTTCTGTAGTATGGTTTACATCGGATGGTGACAGAGTTTTGGGTGTCAGTTCTCCCTGTTCGGGTCATTGTCAAATGTTGGTGCTATGGTGGGAGCAATCGCCAGTGGTCAGATATCGGATTACATTGGCCGAAAAGGGGTAACAGTTGAAAAATTATCTTAAGAGGCTTAATGTTATGCTTGAGTTGACCAGTGTGTCTCCTATATTTTGTTTTGCAGGCTTTGATGGTTGCTGCCATCCCTAAAACAATTGGCTGGCTTGCCATATCTTTTGCCCATGTGAGTTTCTGTTCTGAGTATCTCGAGTATGTTAGGCTCATTAGAACATGTTAGTGTATGCTTGACGCGGATAGTTTTTATCTATAGGATTCTTCTTTTCTCTACAAGGGCAGATTATTGGAAGGCTTCGGAGTGGGCATAATTTCTTATACGGTATGTTATGTTTTAACTCTGATGCATAGAGAGTAAATCGGCACGGTCTCCTGCATAGCACCGATCAGCTGCTTTTCTTATTTATAGGTCCCTGTATACATAGCTGAGATAGCTCCTCAAAATATGAGAGGTCCTTGGGCTCAGTGAATCAGGTCAGTGTTTCTCAATATGTCTGTAAAGCCAAGTTTGCTGATGTTTTGCAAGAGTTTGATTTGCTTTTCTGAGAATCTTTACTTGATCCTTTCTATTTAGCTCTCCGTGACAATTGGGATCATGATGGCTTATCTTTTTGGACTTTTTCTTAATTGGAGAATACTTGCTGTTTCAGGTAATTCTCTCGGGCATATTGATTTACTTCTCTTGTTACATATATCCATCAATAAATGCATTATTGTTGATGAATGTTCTCGTCGGATAACCTTATACATTCTTCATTACATCAATTTCTCTCTTCATTGTCATTTGATTGTTTTGAGGTGACTGACTTTGGTAAAGCATATTGTCCGGTCATCTGAATTTTATTTCATTTCAGGGGTACTGCCCCGTGTTATATTGATACCTGGATTATTCTTTGTTCCCGAGTCTCCTCGATGGCTGGTACTGTCCTTCATCTTTGCCATAATGCTTTCTACATAATTCCCCCAAAGCTTCTTATCCTGCATTTCGGTTGTTACTTAAGGCAAAAATGGGCATGACAGAAGAGTTTGAGGTATCTTTGCAAGTCCTTCGTGGTTTCGACACAGATATATCGGTGGAAGTTAACAAGATCAGGGTAATAATCAAAGATAAGTTATAATTTGACATTTTCACTACGAATTCCACTCTCTACACGAACAAATTATTTTTTATTCTTTTATCCAAGACTACAGATGCACTTCGGGTTTGTCCATTTCTAAAAACTTCAACGGAATTTTCCAAATGTATGCGTTAATGCAGAGATCTGCTGCTTCAACCTCCAGAAGGAACACTATTCGCTTCGCAGAACTCAAACAGAGGAGATATTGGTATCCCTTGATGGTCTGGAATACTTGCCTCTGACTTAGTGTGCCTTTCTTTGGCTGAACAGCGACTCTTCCAAATTATGTTTGCTTTCTGACCAAAATATTATTGGTAGGTCGGGATCGGCTTGCTTATTTTACAGCAGCTTAGTGGAATAAATGGAGTTGAGTTCTATTCAAGTACAATTTTTGAATCTGCTGGTATGTGCTGGCTTTCCCCAATACCAGTTATAAAAAGGGAATCTAAAAGGTGTCTATTTTCTGGTAACTCGTAGATTGCCTGAGATCTAGCATCGTTCAAGATGTTTTGGGAATTTCAGAGTTCAGATTAAAGAATCCATTGTTTATCTTAGAAGAGTACATTTTGGCGAGGCTTAACTTGCCTAAATGAGGGGATGCTTTGCTAATTTCAGTATTGTTTTTTTTTTGTTCTCTTGAACAGGGGTGACATCAAGTAATGCAGCGACATTTGGGCTTGGTGCTGTTCAAATACTGCGGCAAGCGTAAACTTCACAACGAGCAATACTTCAAATATTTATCGATATATAGAATAATGAGATGCTACTACTGCTGCATAGGTCATTGCAACTGCTGTGGCCACTTGGTTGGTTGATAAAACAGGCCGCCGCATCCTCCTTGTAGTGAGTCTTGGGCAGTGTTTCAAATTTTGGCAAGAAAAGCCATTCCCTTAGAAATACTGATGCTTGTTAGTAATGCAGATTTCTTCAGCGGGAATGACTGCCAGCCTCCTTTTGGTAGCTGTATCATTCTTTGCCGAGGTAATTTCTGTCAATGAAGACGATCTGTGTAGAGCCAAGTCCTGTGGAATTCTCATTTTCCTGCATGTTCTCTAACTATTTCAGGACTTCATATCCTCGAGTTCCAACCTTTATTCAATTTTTAGCATCTTAGCAGTGGTGGGTGTTGTGGTATGTTCTGAATCTCCTTGGCACGTATACTAACCACTTAAAAGTGTTTGCTGATACTTTGATCTATGTTCTTCTGAATGTTCATATTGGCCCAAGGCAGCTCCTGTCATCGTAGTTTTCCTTTTTCAGGCTATGGTAATAACATTCTCGCTAGGAATAGGGCCTATTCCCTGGGTCATTATGTCCGAGGTAAACATATTTATCGATAAGATGCATAACTATTGAGTGCTTCTTTGGAAACTGTTATTTTCATAGTTTTCGCAAGCACCTGGTTAAATTCTTACCACCTTACCGTCCCTTCATGTATATATTAAGAACAAGGCTGGTCTTCATTTTTCTTACGATTACTAGTTACCTGGATAAGAACAAAGCCGGTCTTCATTTTTCATACGATTACTACTTAACTGGATAAGAACAAAGCCTAATGCATACAGCTGGGGGTTTTGTCTATTGGCTTTCATAATGCAATTTCATTGGCGTTACAGATCCTGCCGATTAACATCAAGGGTCTCTCCGGAAGTGTCACAACCCTCGGCAACTGGCTCTTTTCCTTCATGATCACCGAGACTATTGAAAAGGGTTGCAATATAGCAAATCCAATCCCACATCGGATAGAGAAATGAGTCCGGCCTAATATATATAGCTTAGCGGGCTACTCCTCTACAGCCAAGGTTCTTCCACTGGTACTTCTGAATCATCACAAATGAGTCCGGCCTAATAACCATACTTTCATACAAAACTCCATCATCCTTCGTTCCCAAACATGAGAACCCTTTTATAGAACAACTTCAACGCAAAAAAGAAGAAAAAGTAGCAAAATTGAAAATAAAAGGTGAATGCCCAGACGCAGGCCTAGGGCCCAACTATGAAAACCAAGTAATGAATTGCCTGCTCGAATCCAAAGAAAATAAACAAATGTTAAAATTCAAGAAAATTTTACTTCAAAATTAATTTCTACCTAGGATTTCGAAGCTAACATTTACAAGGATCTCGAAGCAAATACCACCCATCTTCTTAAATTTTGCGGGTAAGAGGGACCGGGGACCAATTTCCCATATGATAAGCCTTGGAGCCAGAACTCAGGCTTCCCACGCTCATCACTCCATGCCATCAGTAAATTTCATTTCCAAACATTTTTTTACTAGTGATCGTTTAATTGGAATGATAATAATTCCATTCTATTACTTCACATCACTTCGTTGTATCATTGGACAAACCAAACACAATATAACCGTAAGGAGGGGATTCGATCAGACATTGAATAATTATCACCACTAGTTGATACCAAATAATGCACAGCACTTCTTTCTTCCTCCGTCGAAAATTTTAAAATAACTAGTGAATGCCCAGGCGCCCTTTTAAAATCAAAATGTTCAAAGCCCAAACTTCCGCTACAAACTCTTATAAAAAGCTCATGATAAATTATGCTTCCAGATTAATTTCTAACTTCGGAAAGTAAACCCTAAACGACTCATTCGGAACCACGAATGGCCCGAGCGCTCTCCCACAAAATTTGAGCTTATGGATCCATTCCCACGATAGAAAAACGACTTAACTCATACCAACAACTATTAACTCCAACTGATTACCTCCAGGAGGCTGACTCCTCTTCCTCCCTAGGGTGCTGCACCACGTTGGATATAATCCCCGCAAAAGACTACATCAACTTACCTGACGTATCCTCCGAGACGGCATATAAAGAATGATGATTTCAGGTCCCCGGTTGCAAAGGCAGGGTCCCATATGCTAACACAGCAGCTTGCAATTATAACTGGAAACGAAGCAACAGGCCCCAGAATTGTGGCAGTAAAACCAAGGAGCAGCTTCACTCTGCCAGATCGACCCCACACAACAGAACATGGGGATTCCGAACGTACAGGCACACACACTTCAGAGTGAGCAATCAGGCAGGAAGTCGTCTGCAGAGAGCATATGATCAAGAAAGAGAGGATAGGAAACTGACAAGTCAGGATTAATTAATCCAACAAATGTTACCGGGCAAATCAACTTAACAGAACATCAGCTCGGAAAAGACATTGAACAGGTAGGTGATGGCATAGTAGATCTTGTTTGTATAAACAGCTGATGATGGAAGCAGCAATCACGTGGAATATGGAGTCTGGCATTACCTCCAGGATCGAGAAATAGAAGCAGCACTGGAAAAACATTCTACTGACAACAGGGAAATCCAGGCACAAGAATTGACAAACATTCTACTGAAGCAAAATGCGATCTGGTATATATTAAACCACAACCAATCTTTCGTGACGAATCATATAACTGCAGTAAATAGTAACACCTATGTAATCTAACCAGGAGAACTAACATGGCTATTCAAACCTTATAATGCAGGCGTGCTTGTAATTGAAGGAAAGACATGAACGCAAAATGGTAGAGGGGACAAAACAAAGGATACCCACACCCCCTCCCTCACGAAGACCAACAGCAGCCCATTCATTCCCAACATGGTCAAGCAGAAACCACACTCCATTCATTCCCAGATAGGGTACTCTGATCATCATCTATCCCAACGCCGTGGACATCCTCAAACATGAACCCCAAGGACTGGGCCAGGCCAACCAATGTTAGTAATTAACAGAAACAACAATCACATACAGCTACAATACCCATCAAGAGTGCTCATACCCAAAGCTTGTTGGGACAGCAAACAGCCTTAATTAGGTGACCCAATGCCAATATGAATCATATAGTAAACACCGGATCAATAAGCACTCTCAAGTTGGCGATGATTTCAAGTATTATACAGAGTGATTGATAAAGTCATGTAATAATTGATAACCAGGTAAGAAGAACAGCATATATGGGAGAGTGTTAACTTCCTTTTAGTGGATGATGGCGCGGTGGGAATGACGTGAATTTTCAATGAAAAAGCAGTCAAAATACCTTCATGAATATTAAGATCAAATATTCAAGGCAGAGAGAGAGAGCATGCGATAACCACCGTTGAGGGAGGTTTCTGGATTTTACAGATGAAATTTATGCGTAGCACTTGCTGATTTCTTACCTCTCGGATTCTTAAAAATTGCTCTGGCTGGAAGGGAGACAAAACCAGAGAAGAGAACCGACACGCGACACCCAAGCGAGGGAGGAGAGATCAAGAACTTCCACCGACAACCACGCACTCAGATCATCTGAAAAGGAAGGTGGCTTTTGGAGGTACGCAAAAAAGCGGAATCAGGGAATGGACGGGATAACAAAGCTGGGGATTGGGTTGATATAAATAGACGAGGAATGAACGGATCAGATTTGGGGTGTGGGAGGATGAATGCCGAACGGCATCCATCTACGGTAGAAGTTTCTAGGTATTGGGGTTGGCAACAAAAAAACATTAGGTAGATAAAAAAAAAACGGGTAAAATTCATAATTTGGCCAAAAATCTAATAATAGAAAAAGGCAGAGAGAAATCAAGAGGCCCAAATACATATTCCAAAACAATTAACAAGGCCCGTCAGACAACAAACAGGATCCAAGGTGGACTTGAACCACCAACCTCTCTAAACCCACGAATGGGTTACGAGCGCTCTACCGTAATTGAGCTTCTGGATCCACCAAAACAACTGCACTCTACAATTAGGTTTAATACAGAAACGACCAATACCGTCAACATGTTCAAAACATGGCTGCAAATATATACTTGTAAACCTTGATGAGCGCACACAGAATTAACCTGCAACTCTTTCATGAAGACCCACAGTTAAACTAATTAAATGCACCACAACCGCAACAAAGAATATTGGCACCAACATCTCAATTTCTAAGTACTGGGTCATATTGTCTTGCAGAAGTAACTTCTGGTACCTAACCCAGGTCTCCCATCTATCGGAGCTCCAAGCTTATTGATAGAGGACTAAGAACCTGAGTAAGGAATTACTTTACAGAAGGGCTGCAAAAGTACAAGGAGTACAGGAAGCAACCGATGCCTGCTTAACACAATGCGGACTTAGAACAAGGCCACGAGGGAAGGGGAAAACATGCAGGCTCATTTCTCAGGAAGACCAGTTAAGGGGGTCGGTCCCCCAATATTATCAGAAAGCGCCTGAAGTCCAAAGTGAAAGCATTTTGCCCGAATTGACCAACTCCCACAAAACAGCATGGGGATAGAGGACAACATTCTGCTCTGGGAAAAACCAAGCAATATTAGTAAGCCTACCATATGGGATGCGTTTCAAAACACAATGAGGGGAGGCAAAAGTAAGATATGACGGACATCACACACCCAGAACACAGCAAGCAGAAAGATTACAAGCTCAAATCAGGACACTAACATAAAAATAAGTCATTCCTCCACACATAGCATGGACTAGCGTGCATGTAACAAGATAAAGGAAGCAAATGGGAGGAGGGGGACAAAAGAAACCATCTAGAAAGAAGGCCAGATCAATAATTAATAGTACACAACCGGCCAAGCAACCACACCAAAAATGGCAAAGGAGGGGCAGAAACTACATGACATCTCACCTTACACACAAATATGACTTATTTGCTCCCAGGGAAATTCCAGAACATTACAGCAGTCAAAAAGCCTTCGCCGCCACATTACATAACCTCACTGTGCAAGACATACTGTGCCAGGTAAAACAAGACGCTTGAACATCCATCAAGGATCATAGCTGCAATAACAAGAGCAATACACCACCCAAGAATGGCCCAAAAGTCATGCCTGAGATCACCACTAGACCTGCCAACATACAGGATGAATGAAACTATAACAAGCAATAATCATAATACCATAATCTCAAAAAGTGATCACAGGATGAATTTAATTGCAGCACCTCCATGATCCAAATTAAAACCAGCCCAAAAGCCACAGACTCTGCTCTCCAAGAAGGCTTCCATGACCTTCAGTGGACCAAAGGAAGTCGAGAAGTGCTTCACACAAGCTTTACATGATACAACACTTCATGTTTCGCTAGATGCCACATCAGGAATGTCATCATGGCTACCAGATTAACAGGTGGGTGCACAGACCCCGTGATGCCATGACGACGAACTGTAGGGAAAGTTATTGACACCAGCTATATGATAAAGTAAGATGTTACAGAAATGATTCCATGTTAACCAGATACCACCAATACCAGCCAGATAATGATAAATAACCACTACAACAATTATCTCGTGGAGGGAAGGTGAGCGAGCAACACTTGCTTTTTCATAAGATTAATATGATGCGCAAGAACGGAATCTGGTTACCTCCAGAAATATGTTAACCAAACTGAAGTAATCAGACCAAGAAATCAATGATCATTACCGCTGTGTAAGTTGCAATCTTCAAGGAGCAGGGAGGAAGTTTTGTGATCACTTCATGGAAGATTAATAATCATGCTTAGCTGAACTGTCGCCTCTGGCTCATTCTTAATTTGATCTGGATGGTGGGGAAGGTAGGAGGGGAAAGCGGGATAGTGCGTAACAAGAGAAGGAGGGGAGCACACACGACACCCAAGTGAGGGAGGAGAGCCGGGCGATAAATAGAAGCAGCCCCCGTGCCATCTCCCCCCTCAAAACACCAAAAAGACTTTATTAGCGTTTCTTTGACCTGCCATGCAAGCGCACCTGTCATGGCAAAGGTCGGTACACTCTTTTTTTTTCCCCCTCTACCACAGACATCAAGCAGACTCTTGCTCCTCTCATCTACCAATCTACGACTACACTAGCACATGAAATACGTAAATAACTGGAAAACTGCACACGAATTACATAACCTTTCGCTGTGAATAGCCTTGCCCGAATTCAAATCCATCATTTCCACAATCATCCAGCCACGCCATCACGAGCTAATGCGTCCGCCTTCAAAAATCACGTTTATAAAACCTGCAAATATCAAAATCACGTTACAAGATGATTCATGAACACAAGCGAGAAGATCCCGAGAAGCAACCCACGCACCAGGACAAATCAGAACCTCAGGAATCATCGATCGGATATGTAAATCTGCACAATCATTAACCTTCCAAGAAGGCTGCAGCTGCTGGGTCGGAATCAAGTCGAGATCGTCATCAGTCACCGTTCCCCGTTGACCAAAACCAGGAGCGATCAGGCCGATTCCTCCGAACCCGATTGAACCTGACATCAAACGGTAGATCGGAGGAAGATCTGTCGAGATCTGGAGTCGTAATCGTCGCACTCATGGCGAGCGATCGCAGATCTAAAGAAAAAACATTCGAGAAGGGGGAAAGGAAAGGAGAGGCGAACAAAGAAAAGTCGCGCACGCGGGGGTTAGTTGGGTGGGGATTGTACATATAGGGTGAACGAACGGCTGGATTAAGGCGGTAGGAGTTGGATGGACGGCATCCGTGGGGCGGAGGCCTTGTAGGTTAGGTAAGGGGGGATATATATTGGGGGAAGCTGGCGTCGATTTGACGCTAGGCTGTCCAAAACAGCCGGACCGGATTCCTCCAGTTATGGGCCGTTATGGGCCTGGTCAGTCAATTGAAATAGGTTTAATGGGCTTTCATCATAAGGCCCAATTCCACCTAAAGCGATAGATTCGATATATATAAATAATAGAGATCAATTATCCGAATACATTTTTACCACAAACTTGTTTTGAAACATGGCTCGTATGTTTTATTTCAATTATCGGGGGTCGGTGTACCAAACAAGTAGCATGGGCAGTCTCCCTGTCAACCAGAACTTCTTACATCGTCCTTCTCTTATTGATAACATAAGCAAGACAGAGGACAAAGGCCGCCACACGACAACTACGAGGAAAGGAAATGAAGGCGTCGCTCAAGGGGAGGTACGACGTCGACAAGAATGGCGCCGCAGCCACGGTCGGCGTCAACGCCGGCGAGGTCAGGCTCCGGGCGTCCATCACAGACGCCACCGTTGTTAAGGGACCAAGCTTGAACGGCCTCGCCCTCTCCGTCGAGAAGCCCGGCTTCTTCATCGTCGACTACAACGTCCCCAAGAAGGTCCCGATTTTTGTTTCTGTTTTCCCTCTTTTATATATCGGTGGAACCGCCCACTCGATTAACCGGAGGTTGCTCGTGCGGAGAGCCGGTTGATTGGATTGGAGTGAAGTGTGGTTGGATTGTTTGATTTCGATCCTAGGGTTTAGGTTGAATCGCCGGATTTCGGCGGGTTGTGTTTTTTCGCGACAGGATTTTAGGTTTCAGTTCATGAACATGGTGCGGGTCGCGGACAAGCCGTTGAACATGACGTACGTCCACAGCTGGGGGGAGAACCGCACTGTCTTGGAAGGCGCCCTGGTGATTGATCCGGCCAACAAGTTGTCGGTTAATTATTTGCTTGGTCCAGGCCACTGCAAGTTGAAGTATAGTTATGTTCATAAAGGCGTGACGACCTTCGAGCCTTCCTATGACGTCTCAAAGAATGTTTGGGATTTCGCGGTTTCAAGGAAAGTTTATGGGGATGACGTCCTTAAGGCAACATATCATACCTCAAGCAAGGTGCTGGGGTTGGAGTGGTCGAGGAATTCCGCATTCAATGGTTGCTTCAAGGTGTGTCATTGTCTTCCAATCATCTTCTACTATTACTTCCTCGCTAACTGTGTTTCTTTATTGTGTCTTGAGGGATTCTCTCACCCGTGTGCATTCTCTTTGAAGTTTGAATCTTCTTTGCATGACAACTGAATCAAATCATCTTAAGGACAAACATTAAGCATGTGCTAGTTAGTGGAATTTTGCTTTAACATGCAGTAATGCTCAGAGTGATATGAAAATTGGCGATGGAAAAGCGTGTATGAACTCCATAGAGAGCAGTTCTGAAGATTTGTTTCTTAATTAAATGATTCAATTTGACTGTTGCAGTTGATAAATGTACATGTTGTGTTCACTTAATTTAAATACTCTGATCAGTTCATGCTCTTCTCTCACCCTTAGTTCAACCCTGATGAGAGGCATCTGTCCATGCTACGTTATTGCTTCCAATATCCAGTGACCTGCTATATATTGATTGAGAACATTGGGATATGGAATATGGATACAGTTTGCTGCTCTGGGATGGGACATGTACTTCGTTGGCGGTTTTTACTTATGCCAGGGGATCCGCGATCACACTGCGCTTCTTTATTATCATTCCTGGACATGTTTAGGTAACTCGGTATCAGATCTCCTTACAGGTAATAGCTGCGGTCAATCTAGAAGAGGAAAAGAAGAGGCCGAAGCTGAGCGCCGAGAGCACATGGAACTTTGATATGTGATCTGTCCTCGTCTAACCTCACTTAAAGCCTATTGGATGATGTTTATTATTTTAAAGGGGGGAGCTGACACAACTGTTTCAAGGCACAGCTCGGTTTTATTTACTCCCAAACGAAACTCTGCTATTCTTATGGCATTTCTCCCTCTGCAAATGTTTTGGTTGCGGATAAAACTTGTCGGAACGTGAGGAACATTAAAGCCCATTACTTTCGGCCAGTTTATTTGGGCCTCTTACAAAAAGGCGGATCACGGCGACCTGCCTGAAGCCCACCTCACCGGATCATTTCTCTTCTCTGACCATTACTTTGTCTTTCTTACACGATAAGGGACTGAAAAACCTCGTCCTTCCCTGCCCTAAGCTCAGGCTCAGAGCTGGGATTGACCCCCGTCATTCCTCCTCCTCCCTCGATCGATCCCTGTCTTTCAACGATGCGATGACCCCAGTTTATGCATTGACAGCATCATCATCCTACACCACGCCATTGGAAAAGGACATCTGCTGAAACTTTCCTCTCAAGATAAAGACAAGCCATTTGGACACATTTTGATAATCTTATCGTCTATCGCCTTGGTTTTTAAGATAAAGCCAGGGAACAATTCCAAAAATCGCAGACACGGCGTATGCGCCTTACTGAACCTAAACGATACAGTTCGATCCTCAATTTGGACTCCTGACCTCATCCCTGAGTCCAGATCAATTCCACTAATCATTTGAGCAGCCTTTGACCATCATTACTCTGATTCATACGACTCCACAAGTTTCTCCCTAATAACTAGAACAACTGGACTAGTTAGGAAACGGAAATAAGCGAAGTAGTGCCAGAGCAACATTCTAGACATAATAAAACTGAGCCTGGGGACTTGTAAGACCTCGGAAGCAAGCCCGCGAATGGCGGCGGACCAACGCCGGAGCCGACAATGAACAGCGGTGGAGGAGCAAGCCCCTTCGATGGTCAACTTATTGGGCTTTAAATGAGCCTAATTTTAGGCGAATCGTCCCCTTTGTAGTGGCATTCCAAATCCGCCACCCCAACAAGTTGGGACAAAGCACGTGTGTGGCTGTAATACACCGACCTCGAACGCAAATGACCATAATACCCCCTCCCCTCTCCGGGGAGTGAGCATATCTCCTTCATTGCCGCCGCGTGTCCAAATTGGTCAAAGCGTCGCCCGGGTTGTACACTCCGGGGTTGGGGGGCACGAAAAGGTAGTCAAATTCTAGGGTTTCGGGAAACGCATCCCAATCGCCCCCTTCCGATGAATCGGAGGATCGGTTAGCGATCCCCTCGAACCATCTGGAAGATCTTCCTTTCTTTTAGGGATGGTTCGATTCGATTTTTCCTGGAACTGATCGAATCGATCTCGTGAGGTGCGTTTTTGCTTCGTTGTTCGCTCCGTAGGCGTATTTGTTTTCGACTTTTTTTTGGGGATGTTCTAGCTCTTAGCGTCTTATTAATGCAAACTATGGCGATGGATGGTGTGCGACGCACGGCCGTAGGAAGGAAAAGCTTGGTATCGTACTAGTTCGTTAAATTTGGTCTGGTCATTGGTAGGGTATTTCTGCTTTATCGATATAGCTATGTTATACTGTCCGTGGAATTAACTTTGCGCATTGATGTTGCCGCGCATTGTCAGTTGATTGATTCTTTTATCCTTTTCCAGGTTCGATGTGTCTGTTGTGATGATAACATTTATTATATCCGGTCGCGACTACTGTGTTAACTCCCTTAAAAGATCCGTAGAAGAACCTTTGGAGTGGATAAGATGCCATCGTCATACTTCTCGAAGCTGAGATCTGCTGTCCAAAATGGCTTTCGGAAATCAACTGGAGGGAATGATAGCGGGTTTTATGGTTCCGTTGAACTTTTAGTCGGGAAGTGGTGGTTCAGAAGTCAGAGGAGCTTTCATCCGTTGCCTTATTCTTGGGTACCCGACCTGAATGTTCTCTCGTCACCTAGCGGTGAGAATTGTGGAAGATCGGATCTGCAGTCGGGAGGTCGGAGGAGGAATATCTCAGTGGTCGGAGCTTTCTACCGCACGATATCTACTCCATCTGTTTCGGGACCTGTATTCCAGGTGTGCTCATATCACATTGATCGAGCCCTCTCCGAGCCCGATAAAGTTGTAGGTACCTGCACTTTCCTGAACAACTCCATGGCTGCGTGTAATTATGGAGCTGCCACAAGTGATTGCTGTGGGGCTCGCCGACTTCCTAAGAATATGCATAGGCCCGTGTCTGTGAATCACGCTGCTATGTTTTCAACAAACCGGAGCTTTCACTGTTTCCAAAGAGCAAGCATGGGTTTGAAAAACAAGGAGCAGCCCAGCAACTACCAGATATATGGATACTTCATGTTGAATTCTTTCAAGCAGAAGAGCATGTTTGGGTTGGATATCGAGTCAGGGCTGAGGGATATTTATGTTTCGACGTCGAGATGTTTCTCCGCTGGAATTGCGCCAGATGTCTCCTTCGATAACTGCTCTCGGGATGAACAGCTTCCAAGCTCGTCCTCCTCTTACACCGAGTATGTGATTCCAGAAACTCGGCATAGTGAAGTTCAAATAAATTTAGAAGCTATCTTGTTTCCTTGGGTTTCTCTGTTGTCTCAACATACTGTTATCTCCACAGGAAAAGTGTTCCTGGCAAAGCTCTGAGATTGCTCTCTGGTTCCTGTTATTTGCCCCATCCTGACAAAGAAGAAACTGGTGGGGAGGATGCACACTTTATATGTGCGGACGAGCAGGCCGTAGGTGTTGCTGACGGGGTTGGTGGATGGGCAGAAATTGGCATCGATGCTGGGCTATATTCTCGGGAACTCATGTCTAACTCCATTATGGCCGTGCAGGAAGAACCAAAGGGCTCAGTTGATCCCTTCAGGGTTCTAGAGAAGGCTTACTTTAGCACCAAAGCAAAGGGTTCATCGACTGCATGTATCATTTCTCTCACCGATCAGGTATTGATATTATTCTGAGAGAGTGTGTACTGTGTATTGGAACCTTCTTTTTGTATGTGGAAAGCCTGATGGATAGATAATCTTTTCTTTATTCTAGACAAAAACGTCCGGGTCGAAATATAGTCTTTTTGGTCAAAAACCACTGCCTGGTTATGTGTATCCTGTCTCTCCTTAATGAGCATGGTATCACTTCCTAGGGGCATGTTAACATTTTTTCATTGCTTGAGTGATATGAGAAATTGCTGCAATTGCTTAGTTTTTTGAGATTGTTGTGCAGGGTCTTCATGCTATCAATTTAGGGGACAGTGGATTCATGGTAGTTCGAGATGGGTGCACTGTCTTCCGGTCCCCTGTCCAGCAGCATGGTTTCAACATTACGTATCAACTGGAAAGTGGAAACTCTGGTGATTTACCTAGTTCTGGACAGGTTAATACGAAGCTTCCTTATTTGTGAGCATAGCATATAGTTGATTGTCCTATGCTTTATTATTTACAGACTTATTTCACTCGGGATGTCATTATTTTATTGGTATTCTCAGATCCAAAACGTCCTCTTCTATTGTCCCCGTCTCAGTTTGAGCCATTGTCATTGTGAGCTTAACTTTGTTGATCAAACTTTTATATGGTGCTTCAGGTGTTTACCATACCCGTTGCCCCCGGAGATGTTGTCATTGCTGGTACTGATGGTCTGTTTGACAATTTGTACAACAATGAGATCACTGCGGTAGTGGTACATGCTACCAGAGCTGGTTTAGGCCCCCAAGTAACTGCTCAGAAGATTGCAGCATTAGCTCGCCAGAGAGCACAGGATAAAGATAGGCAAACACCATTTTCTACGGCTGCCCAGGATGCTGGTATTCGCTACTATGGTGGCAAGCTTGATGACATCACCGTCGTGGTTTCCTACATAACCGGTTTGAATGATGTACAGTCTCTTCCCTCTCTACATCAACTCTCACATATTGCAATACTATGAAAATGTGTGAGTGAGAGGACAGACAATTATCTGTTTACATTGTTTTTTGTACAAAATTCATGAGTGTTTAGATCTCACGGAACATAAAAGGGAGATAGCTGTTTAAATGGAACGCAAATTCGTTTTTATCTGATGTCTTACCTGTTTGATGGCTGATTTAGATCATGTTTTCTTTTGGTAAGTAATTTAGATCATGTTTACCCTGCAGGAAAAAAGGTCTGCGGCTTGAGAAGGAAATCAACTACACTTTTGTGATGAAGAAGTTTTTGAAGAGTAATAAATTACTTCTTGAGCAGTATTTTTTTTCTATGGAGCAACCATTGTGAATATATCACGTCAACCTAGCTGTATGATATGATACATTTAGTTAAGTCTTTTTCTGGCCATGATTACATGTATAGCGCTTGGTGGCAGCGGGTTGAATCGCAGGACTTTGCTGACAGTGAGAAGTGTGCAATTTCCCTTTTTTTCTGGGTAAAAATCAGAACAGGTTGTCACTTTTTCTGTAGTTAATCTTCGAGCAAAAGGTAATGGCGATCGAATAGGGTAAGTGTTGACATTCCACTGTTTGTGGGAGATGCATGATGATGCTTTGGGTTATTGTTTTTCTCCGGGCTTCTGAGGGGGGGACAGAATGCTAGGGAAAAACGTGGAGGGAGTGGTGGGATTTCTGGTCTTAATAGAAAATCGGTTTGTCTGCTGGTGGTGGGGGGGATGGGGGTGGGAGTTCCAAGTTGTTTACAGTTGAAAGGCGCTCTGATTGGGGGGACATGAGATTTCTGTTGAAAAAGGAGGAGGATCCCTCCAACTCTTGACAGATTAATTGGGGCCCCTGCACTTGTGCCCTCCTCCTCTTTTGTGCAATTTTCAGGCTTTATAGTCTTTTGGATCAGGGCATTAGGAGTAATAATTCCCTCCAGGAGATTCTTAATTTATGTGATTAATGTTTTGGGTAGAAGGTCAATGACCCCACCAGAAATAAGTACAGGAAAGAAATGCAGATTTTGAAAGAAAAAGTGCAGGAGAAGGAATCATTTTGATTCTTTACTCCATCAGAGAATGTTATCTGGCAGACACCATCCCCAACCCCCCCAACCGACAACCATTTTGCCCATCTTTTGAAAACCCTTTATTACAAGATGTAAGGTAAACACGTTGGTCTGGCTACTCTGCCCCAGTTGCTTCAATGGCAGGATGAGATGAGTTCTGTTGTTGTTGAGGAAGAGGGGCCGAACTAAAAACAACAGGGGCACCAGTTGTCGACGAAACCCTTTTTTTATGACTAAAGTGTGTGTGGGGAAAACAAACATGGGAAGCTGTTCTTTTCTTTACATGGTTCATTGGATTAGATTCAATTGTGGCCCCCCTTTCCTCTCCCTCTCTCTCCCTCTCAAGTGTTGACCTCACCTCCCCCCCCTTACCCTATTCTAATAATTGCAAATTAATAATGTATCCCGATCAATCCCAGAAACAAAAAAAAAAATACCCTTTTCATTCAATCACTCAATTGGGGGGGGGGGGGGGGGGGGGGGCGCCTAGTGGGGCAAATTCATAGAAGGAATCCAAGATAAGTTAACCTGGGTTTAGGTTTAGGCTTAGGTTTAGGTCTTGGGTTGGGGTCAGTCAAGTTATAAATTTGTGATTATTATTAATTACATTGGGATAGTCTCCAATGGAGGAACGAATTAAAGGAAAACCCCCAATAACAAAAAAAAAAAGAGGCTAATAATTGATGGGAACCACTCACTGCGCCTCTCTCTATCACTGAGAGTTGGTGGGGTGGTGGTGTGCTGTGTCCAATTAAAACTCCCCCCTCCCTCCCTGGAATGTCATATCATAATCATATTTTCCAAACAGTTTCCCCCAAGGTAACTTGAAACACCTACGAAACCCCAAGACATCATCCATATATTCATGCTCCCGTCATTTCAAAGTAAATGATCATAAAAGAGAAAGGGATTAGAGGAGAGAGAGAGAGAGAGGGAGGGAGGGGGGAGGGGTCATAATGCAGTCAAAATTCAGACAGCGTCATTAGTGTGTTAAGAAGTCTTTTGGAGGTGTTTTGGGACATACCAAGTTTTGCTGTTGCTCTCCTTTTCTCGCTCTCCCTTTCTCTTTTCTGGTCCTTGCCACTGAGCTTTTTTTTTTTTCCTTCAGTCGCGTTACTGTCAGGGAACAGGATAAACCCACCAATAGAGAAAAGATTTTAAAAAAAAAGAAGAAGAAGAAGAGAGGGAGTGGGGAGATAAAAATCGAGTCTTTTTCTTTCAGTTGCTTCTACAATCTTGAGGGGCATTTTGCATGTGGCATTGGGTTTAGGGAGTTTCCCCTTTTCTTCTTCCTTTTTGTCCGTCTCCTTTTCCTTCTTTCCCGTGCCACGCAACCCGCGTTTGGCGAGAAATGCCTCTGCCTTGAGGGAGAGCTTAGTCCGAATGACCCTGAAGATTTGTTGGCACTTTACTTGGGTCTTTCGTGGTTTCCTCCAGTGAGTCTCTCCGTTTTGAGCTTTCTTTCCTTTTTTTGTTGTTGTTGTGGGTTCGTGGCGGGTGGGTGTTCAGCTTCAATGTTGGATGAGTTGGGAAAGCTGTAGTCCTTTTTCAGGGTTTGTAGGCTGCGGCATTGTGCCTTCGATCTGAGCGGTGTGAGTACTTTGCTTTCCCATTCACACCCACTCTGAGTTTCGCTCCTGGGATCTGTCTGTTAGTTGATAATGTACGAGTGATGTTGTTTCTGGGTCTTGGCGATGGTGTTTGCGTGAGAGTTCTTCCTTTTTTTGTGGTTTTCTTGTTTTCTGCGCTCTGGCGCCGAGATCTGGAGTTATCCTCCCTAAAGTAGGGATCTTTTTAGAGGGTTTTCGAGGGCTTGAATAGAACTTGTTTATTTTGGATGTTACGTTCGACTTTTCTCTGCTGTCCGTGTCAATTTTTGGAGCTGTGATTGGTTTTTTTGTGTCCTATTTAGGCAGTTCGGACATTAATTTTTTCACCAAATTGAACATTCGATTAGGAAAGTCAAGAGTTTACTGTGCAGTTTATATTGCAGAAGCCAGCAGATGCTGCTGTCATTGTCTTGCCTATTCAATTCTTATCATCCATGCTGCTGGCATTGTCTTGCCTATTCAATTCTTATCATCCAAATAGATGACCTGCACAGCACTCATCGCTCCTTTTCTTATACGTGCCTCGTGTTTACCTTGGTTAACATATTTTCTGCCCCTTGGGGCTTGGATCAGTAGTAGAGGATTTCTACATAAAGCATGGTGAAGTTCCTGCAAGGACCACCTTTTCCTTCATTGCCGAATTTCAGTCAATGTTCATTCTGTTTTGTTTTCTGTGCCTCAACCAAACTTGCTCCTGTTACCTGGCCAAAATTTGAGCAAAACTTTGATTGATGGTGGGAAAAACATGCAGTTTGTGGACCCCGTTTCTTTGGACCTGTTGATTTGAATCAATCTTGTTCGTGGTTAAGCAGTCGCAAATTAACTCTAGCAAAGGTCACTGAATTGGCATCTGTAGGGTAGTTCTCTCGAAGATTACCATAACAGATATGATGGACAAGGAAGGTTAGCATTTCTGCCATTCTAGATCTGTAGATCAGATGGTTGACTCCCGAAAGGTTTTGTTTTTTCACAACTACATATTCAACCTTCTCGGTGTGTATGAGCTTCCGTTTACTGGATTTAGTTAATAAAATAAATTGGCTACAATGACTTTTCCAAATAATGAAATGAACTTTTCTGTCTGTCCTTTACCGAACGATGTAGAATTGGGAAGTTTAAACAATGTCTAATCATGTGTTGGTGTCAGCACTTTCCTTTCCGGGGCCTGTGTTTTTTTTGGGGGAGGGGGGGCTTGCATTCATGTCCAACCCCTCCATTTCTTATACAAAGATGGAAAATAATACAAATAACCAAACAAATAGCCATAAGAAAGCTTGTGATGGCAGTAATTGAATCTGCTTAATATGTTCTTTTTAAATGTTTCTCGCAGGTTGGAAGTTGTGACTGACTGATCTTGTCGCCTCTTCTGACCACTAAAGATGAAGTTCGGACCAAAGAAAGGATGGAGGTCAGCCGTTCCTCTTCGTCTGAGAGGAAAGTCATCCTCCCGATTCTGTATATTCCCAAAGGTGAAGTCGGATGACTTTGGCCCGGGCTCTGCGCCGGTTTATCTTAATGTCTATGATCTCACACCGATGAATGGATACGTTTATTGGGCTGGCCTTGGAATCTTTCACTCCGGTGTGGAAGGTAAACCTCCCAGTCCTAAACTGAATAACTTATTTCTTGTACCACCATTATAGTTTTCTAAGTGAGGTCATTTACCGCCAGTTGTAACTTGTAATATGTGCGCAGTTCATGGCGTAGAGTATGCTTTCGGAGCTCACGACTATCCAAGCAGTGGTGTTTTTGAGGTTGAACCTCGTCAGTGTCCTGGTTTTAACTTCAGGAGATCAATATTCATCGGGACCACCTCTTTAGACCCAACTCAGGTGAGAGAATTCATGGAAAACCTTGCAGCATCCTATAACGGCGATACCTATCACTTGATCTTCAAGAACTGCAACCACTTCTGCAAGGATGTCTGCCTCAAACTCACGGGAAGGACGATACCAAAGTGGGTCAATCGGCTCGCTAAGATAGGTAAACGATGTTCACCTAATTATCAGAAACTGTATGGTTATAAATATCCCAAAGCGTTAATTACCTGGACTGCTCTGCCAGGTTCGATATGCAACTGCATTCTTCCAGAATCCCTCAAGATTTCTGCTGTACGACATGACCCTATCGGGCAACCAGGCGAGAGCGAGAGGAGGAGGTTGAGGAGTTCCTTCAACTGCTTGTCCTCGATATCAATGAGGCAGAAGCAGTTGTCGACGTCTTCCTTGTTTCTTCGCTCTCCGCTAAGGGGCTGCCTTCAACCCTGGGAATTGAAAAGGTCAGGCAACCGCGCCACGAAGGACAGATGAGGAGGGGAAAAATTGGTTGCCCGCATTGCGACAAACAGATCATTTGGCAGATATTTTCACGGGTCAGATGAGGGGAAATGCGCTTTGTGGTCGAACATGTCCTTTCTGGAGCTAATGAAGTGATTTTAGGTTGGCTGATTTGCATTCCTTGTTTCGATGTCCAGTAACAAAGCCCCCATAGAGTAGGCGTTGATGTGCAAGTCTTGAACTGTAAAGACTAAAATTTACCACACAATTATCTCCTTTGTGTGATCTCCCAATGAAAAATTATATATATTCATGTGGATCATTTGGATGCTGAGCTAGTCGGTGTAGCCCATAACTGGGAAGTCATCAAAGTAGATGGTAAACAAAACCAAATTGCCACTACATAAATCTAAGTGCCGTCTATTTTAGGAACATAACATTTTGATTCATGTTGGCTAAGGTGCACATTGCTATCACTAAAATTTCGTCAGTTTTGAACGAGCAAACAGTTTAACCAAGTTTTGAATGGGACTGGCGGATCGGGATCCGGACTAGTCTTGGGAAACCAAACCTGCAGGAGATGAAAAGAAGCTTCAGCATATACACTTTAGCCCCCATTAAGGGTCCTATTCGCAGAGGTGAGACCAGCCGGCAAGTGGCCCGTGAAACCGAAATTCAAGTTCTGCTGGTATTGCAGGTGAAGAACTCTTCAGAGTTACATTATTGACGACAGACTGTTTTCTTCCAAGCTTTAATCTTTAAAACATGTGGGAACACAACAGTAGTTTGACTTGGCAATGGCTGAAGTCAACCGCAACAAGAATCATTCGCAGATGTCGCAATGAAATTTTTCAGTCGTCTTTCTGATGCAAAACATGAGGCAGGCTATTATTACCGTTAAGAGCGGCAAGATATACACGCTTCTCCGGGAGGCCAATATCTGACATTACCAAGTTTCCCTGCAGGCCAAACAACAGCATATTGGTCAGGAACTCAATTTAGGAATTATTCTGTCAATAACATGGACGTGGACCTGCAATTTACCGACGCCACTAATGGTAATCGACTAAGTTTAAAGTTTTGGAAAAGGAAAACAAGGAACACTTACTTCCATGGCCATCAACCTCCTGACATTATTAGCATAGAGCTTGGCGTCATCTTTTTCCTCCTGGGAGGGATAGTAGACTGGCAAATATATCACTTCCAAGTGATTCACAAATTGACATAGGAGAAAAATTACATGGCGTGCCTGAAAATATGGAACAATGTTCATTCAGAAGTATACAAAACTCTGCAACAGTAACTGCTGGCAAACTGGTATTAGGATTCTCATGCCGCAAAATATGAGAATGCATTCCTCTCACCCCTGATATGGATTCCCAAGCAGGACTAAATCTCTGATAAGGATATTTTAGTATAACTGGACGAACGGGCGATTTTGCAAGAAAAGCACCAGTCTTAAAGGGCAATAGGTATTCCCCATTTGTCGTAGTACCTTCTGTTGACATTTAAGGGAAAAGGTAACATGTCAGACAACAATCATCAGCCATCAGGTTTCTTCCCACTGTTACTGAAACTACCCAAAAGGTTCGGTTCAATACAGAACCTGGAAAAAGCATCATCACTGGAGCATCTTTATTTTCACGAGCTTCCTTAACTCTCTCAGTTACCACACCTAACAACGAGGAAAACAGAAAAACCTCATTTTACTCTCCAATAATATCTGGATAGGAAAACCACTGCCCCTGCAACCTCCACTGGAGGATGATTTCCCAAAAGGCCATTTTACAATAGAAGACAATTTAAGTCAGCGGAGAGGACTCCGTGCATGATATTGAAGGATGTGTAATGTTTGAATTGCCGAAAATCAAGCCACCATGCCTCAGCAGGCATAAATGCATAGAAGAAAATAAATGCTAAGAACCCCTGAAATCATTTCTCCAAGAACTTCAGAATCTAAATTAAGCACCTGCAACCCCCTTGAAATCTGAGGACTTGGACTCTCTCTGGACAAAGACACAGCCCATGCATTGACTGTCAAACATTAACCAAAAAGGAATCATCAAACAAATCCAACAGATGAAACAGGAATTGCCGCGTAGAAAATGGACATACTTCAGCATATTCCTACAAACCTGATGATACCGACGAGAGGAAGTTTACCCACTGATCTCTTTAACATGTAAGGAAAACAAAAACAGATCATTACCAGTAGTGCAGCAGAGGTAACGATGATCGACGAGAACCGCTGTATAATCAGTCTTAGCAAACAAAACCTTGGCAACGAAGCTCGGAAACGAGGAAGACATATGATACAATATATCAATATAGGACACGTGGTTCGAGACAATTGCTCCAGGCCTTTCCGGCTCTCCCTGCTGTTGCCCCTCGCTCTGGTCCTAAAAGTAGACCAAGGTCAGAATCACTCCGGGTCACAGCACCCAGATTATTCTTCGGAACTAGACTACAACGAAACATTTTTAAAGCATCAATCAGGAGAAGGAACCTCAGTCCGACTCCGATGGCACAAGCTGATCCAGTAAAACCCGAACACGACCAACATGAGCCGAGACAGGACCCTCCCGCAACCGACGAGGACCTTTCTCCTCCATCCACCCAAGTGCGCGTAACCTTCCTGCCTATCCCCTTCCAACTCCTCACTCCCCCTCTTAAACAACGTGCACGCCCTGCAAACCACGTAGTAAACCAGAAGCAGCAGAATCCCCGCGACAATCCTCACCGGGACGAGCGTTACCATCGCCACCCCAATCTTAACCTTCTCAGCCAACGGGAGCTCGCCGCAGCCCATGCTCCCATACAGGTCCTTCCTCACATATGCGGCGAACCTCTTCTCGAGCTCCGACAGATCCTCCGGCGTGATCGGAGCGTAGCTATCATCAGGCTTAAGCAGCGGCCGGTCCTGCGACTGGTTATGTTTGGACAGCGGGAGCGGTTGAAGCTCAGTCGACATGACTCCCTCCCTCCCTCTCTTTCCTCCCTCCCTCTCTTTCCCCCCTCACTCGTGCTCGAGCTACGACCAGCGCGAAGTCACGATGATGGAACGGTTTCTAGAACGGATACGGCGGCGGCTTTTATCTGTAGACGACGGCGTCCTCATTCTCTCCGGTGGTGGTTATGGAGTTTGTTAATTGGACTTTGCAGGCCGGATAAGTGGTGGCGTGCAGGCTGGATTGGGGGGGTGAGTGATCAGATGTGGTGGCGTGTACGGTTTAGATAAGTGGATCGTCTACGTGTACGGTGGTTATTCGACAATCAGCCGTGTAGAAGTCTCTGGATGGCTCCAATAGTATTGGACGTTGTAGGATATTCTGGAGCATCGAATCCGGACCGTCGGATCGAAATTCCCGAATAACTAGGATCACGTTGACTCAACAGCTTTAGCGTCAGCAACTAACCCCATTCTTATGAGCACTAACCAAGGCCGAGGTCGGCCCAGCCGAGGCGATGACCCACGGCCATGCGGCCAACCTCCTCCACTTGCCGTCGTTTAGGTCGGCCAACGCCAAGATTGCGTCCGCGATGTTCTGCACGACCCTCAGCCTCTTCATCAACGCCTTCTCCCTCACCTTCCTCAGCCTGGCTTCCTCCTTCCGGCAAAAGTCGCCTCTCGTCAGGCCCACCTCGAAGCTTCTCGCCAGCCTCCATTCCTCCTCCCTCGACTACGTCAGATCCCTAATCTTCAGTCCCAGGCTTCCGGAGTAGCCCATGCGCTGACCTTCTGGAGGTATGACAGGCTACGCTTGTCGATGAGTCCCGATTTCAAGAGCCACACAACCTGCTCCACGAAGAAGTAGGTTCCTTCCCCCGAGGTAGGCGATCAAGGAGAGGATTAGGGATTGGTGATCGGTAAGAACCGAAGGGCGTTGACGTCCTGGACGAATTTCCCCAAGCGGAAGGCCTTGCGGCTATGCCAACTGAAAGAAAAAATGGGCTCAGTTCTGGTAAACGTACTTCGACCGGTGTCATCGCTTCGCTATTCGCCTTAAAAGATCACGCATGGCTGCTGATTCTGACTGATTCTTCGGACTTCATCATTCGCCGAAAGGTAATAAACCACGGTATATTTTCGTTGTTCGCTTGATTATCACTTGATTCCTTCTTCATGATAGTCTAAATAAGGTTATTGTAGATCACAATTCAAATAAAAACAGTATCGGCCGTGTAACGACTGATCTTGAGGAGCTTGGCGACGCCATCACGTTTGGCGACGCAGGCTTCTAGGCATAGGTGGAAGTTTTCGGAGAGTTTTGTACGAAATTAAAGGTAGTTTAAAAAAAAAATTCGTGAAATATGGTCGAGTTTCGTGAAATATAGTTTGACTGAAACGCCCATTCGACGGTGAAATCGTATTTTACGAAATTCGAACCGTATTTCGTAATTTTTTTTTTTAAAACTAACCGTATTTTCCTTCGGTCCTCGGAAGTTTTCGATCCTTCTGGTTGTTTAGCCGTCGTGATGATGGTTCCATGGGAGCTGGCAGGGCAGAAACGACGGATCTTAGAAACAGGGCCCTGGGAAGGAACAAAAGACGACGTCGTATCATTTTTGATAAACTGGAAGTCATTGAACTGCGGGGTTTGGGGCGGATAAAATACAGTCGTAGATATGGACGTGAGTAGTTTAATTTTGGGATATAGCGACGTTTACGCCTTATTACGAAATTAAAATTTACATGCCATATATAATATATGAAATGAAAAACCACCTCGAAAGAAGAGGTCAGCAGGAAAAAGCGCCGCTGCCGGGGATCGAACCCGGGTCACCCGCGTGACAGGCGGGTATACTCACCACTATACTACAACGACTTCATTTATTTAATGGGAGTAAAAAATTGAATTAAGAATATTAACCGCACTTATTTTTGCACCCGCGCGGGCCAACTCAGCAATCCTAGGAGGACGCCGAGGATTTACGTGTGCTTGGGCTTATGCTTGAGCTCACCTATTGTTAAACTCCCCCCTTCCCCGGCACAAGAACGCGGGGTCGTCTCGGTCTTCACCCACCAAACGCCCAGGTCATCCTCGATTCCCCCCCCCCCACCATGACGATTCCTTCGCGATTCTTGTTCCTGATCGGTTTCGATCCTCCCCCGATCGCCGATCATTCTTGTTTTGTTTAATAGCCGATCATTTTTCCAGGGAATGCGGGAGTCAATCCCCGGTCAACTAGTGTTTGGGAATTTTGATTTCTCGTTATGGGGGGTGGTGGTTTTTGCGGATCGATTGTGGGAAGTCCCCCCATGTTGTTGTTTTTTTTGGGTGGTGTTCGTGAACCAAATGATTGGGGGTTTGATTACTGTCGGATTGAGTTTCAACTGTTCTCTTGATATGGGGAATGAAACAAGAAAAAAATTACAAATATGTGAACTAATTCCGGTTTGTTTGCCCATTTTTGTGAAAGAACATGTATGTGTTGGAGTTGGAAAGGGTGGCGGCTGAGCACGAAATAAGTAAGAGTATATTGCATTTGCTTTCTCACTGAAAGATTCTTTTTTTCGTTGCTTTCTCCCTTTTGTTTCCTGCAGAAGAAACAAACATCCTGCTACCCGCTTGCTGTTTCTACTGCTTTGGGCGCGATGTGTCCTCCAGCCACCGCCCCGGTACCCGATCTTAGCCACCACTGCTCCGACAAGGATCTTTTCGAGTCATTGGAGAAATTGGTTTGTGGAGGCACACTACCGATGAACGTGATGGATGACGTTAATCCCCATCACCACAGGCCTGAGAATTTGCCCGGTAAACACTGGCTTCCTACTCAGGCACTGCACAAGTTTTCTGGGCTTCTTAAGATTTTATCTTTTTGAGTGAGGAAAAATTGCCAGGAGACTAGAGAGTCGCATCTAGTCATAGTCTTGACAAAATGATGGAGTCGTAGCTAGGATTTCGTTGCATGAGTCAGCGGTTTGCTCCATACTTGAGGATAGGGGTCCCTGTAGGCCTTGAAAGTGCTTTAATGATACAAGATCAAGAGTCTGCGCATTGCCCCTCCTCTTCTGACTTGGCAATTGCATGTACAGATGGTTTTTGGTACTTCATAGTTCTACAGAGGCTTGGGGCTACAGAGCATGGCACTTGGAGAGCTACTGGGGAGCCTCGTAGGATATTTTCTAATGATTACATCTGTGGCTGGATGACTACATATAGATTATGTGATCAACATCCAATAAATAAGTCTAGAGCTGACTGGCTGATGGAAGAATACATGATAACCCAAAATGGGATAGACATTAAGACGATAGGAAAGGTATTTACTGGCTGCTCAAATCAGAATTCAATTGTTATCTGCCTGGATAATGCGTTTCTTACTTTGATTCGAATTCAATGTAGGATGCTACACTCTGCAGAGTCCTTCAGAACTGTCCATCAACTGACCCAGATCTGCAGCGAGGTCATTTTCCTGCTGATGTCTTGCTTCGTGTACCCGGCAATTCCATGGACTCACGTGACTTTAACAGCCGCACTAGGGAAAGTGAAGCCTCCACCAGCAACCGCCAGGTAAATATACGACATGTTTCAATAAACATTTGTCGAGACATGCTAATTGCAGTTGTGGTGTGCTTATATTTGATCGTGATTACAGGTCAATGACATTGAAGGAGTCGTTGCTGTCGCTAGAGATAACCCCATAGACCAAGAAAATATGCCCGATCCTGATTGGGAAGATTTTCCGATGGACGGACTGGCAATTGATGATCTTGACATCCCTCCATCTCCTTCATCCAGTTCAAGCAACTCTAGCTGCTTGACCATGTCCTCGAACCAATGTTTTGATGCTCTCGGGTTACAAGATATTGAAAATGAGATTATTCAAGACATGGAGAAGAAGGGTCCCGATCACAGGTTCAATGTTTCATCTATTAGACCAGACGGGATTACAAGCTATGCATTATTACCAGGTAAGTGCATCTCCATTCACGCATGGCCATTTCATGGCATCTACGGGTGCCGTTGGCGTCATTCTGATCGCCGGCATCGCTAAAAGCATCATTACCCGTGATCGACTCCAATCCTTTGATCCTTCCTTAATCACACCTGCAGATTCATCCATCAGTCATGTAGAGGAAGAAACGCCGAGCACAAGGAACGAGAATCCCCGTTCTTTGGCTGCCCTCGCCACCACAATTAAAGCTGCAGGCAAGAACCTTCTGAACCAGGGAATTACAGGGGGAAGGCAGAACCTCGGCAATAACCTGGCCGCGCTTGCTCGAACCGCGATCGCCTCGTCTTCTAACGCGCGGCAGCCGGCGACCCGCGAAGCTGCTGCCACGGGCGAGGGCAGGAGCCTGAGCCTAGCTCGTCGGCGGATCAAGATGCTTAAGAAACTGTGTCTCGTTCCCTTTCAGCGCCACCTTCCACGCTCCCCTGGAAATCTTAACTGAGAAGATGATTCAACAAGGTTAAGACATAACAAAGGACAGCGAATAAGTTTTAGGCAGTCCGAATGACTTAGCATTACGTTACATTATGGCTTGAAGTGTTGTGATTAGCAGTGACTCAGGATTCAAAAAAGGCTATCCCATCCCCATTTCCAGGAAACAATACAACCTGACGACGCATGTTTGACTTTTTGAGCATTTATTCATGGCAGTAAATAAGGCAACCTAATCTGAGTGGCAGAATACGACCACGATGCAAATATCTACGTCATCAACTTAAATTACTCAGGGTTTAGGTGAGCTAACCCCAAACCTAAACCAGCTGTCTGCTTACTCGAAATGACGTGTCTGTTTGACTCCGGAATACTAAAAACCAATCGATTTTTTTACCTGGGAGGGGAGTGGAGTTGTTAGGCATGTGGATTTATTACATTACATGGACCAACCAACAAAGCCTAACTTGATTATAATCATAATCAAAGGGAAAGGGGGAACAATATTCTTCGACTTTTAAATTTTTAAAATGTCTCCGTGTCTCTGTAGCACTATTCGCTTGATAATTTAGTGACTCCCCTCCTTACCACCGTGCTTTCGGACGACGCGATCCATTTCGGGAATTACACTGAAAGTCAAGTCAGTCCTCCCCCGCCTTTGTCCTAAAACTTTGTCCCACGTTGCCGGCGCCTCCCCCGACAGGAACCTCGGCAAGCTGTCGACTTGTTTGTTTCCTCGGTTTCCACGCTTAAAAAGGTGTTAAAGGGTTCGGAGAGAGAGGGAAAGAGAGAGAGTTGGGGAAGTAGGTGGGGCTGGGAATGAGAGGGTTTCTTCCGGTCGACGAGGTGGAGTCGCCGGCGGACATTAGGGTGGTTTGTGGGTTTGGGTTCGACCTCTGACCCTTTCTCTCGGCGGATGTAATGTTGTTTCGGTGGAGGTCAGATGGCGGGCTTTTGTCGTGGGAGTAAGCAGAGATTGGCGTTCGTTGCTTTTGAGGTAAGATTTCCGAGCAATAAGTTGCATTTACTGTAGTAGCCTTCTTACAGTCGAAGAGTTTTGTGCTTTGCATGTGGTGTTGTGTTGTTCCATTCTTGCTATATTCTGGGTTTGGGTGGGGTTTTGAGGTTTCATTTCTTGTCTTGGGGGATCGATGTTTCTGGATTTGTTCTTCTATGACTTCAAATTTCCAGGCTCTTTTTAGGTCTAATCCTCTTTACACGAGGCATAATGAAGATTTTCAAATTTTGTATTTGAGTTTAAAAGAGGAAGGATATATTTTTCGAGCTGAAGCCGAAGGAGGATAAATTTGGAATTGGCGATAGTGTTTGGTACTGGTTTAATGCTTCTGTAGAAGAACATTTTGTATTTTGGGAAATGGTAATAAATGCAGCCATGGAAATCACTGAGCTAGGTTGTGGATCTCGAAATACAAATCAGGTGAATGCATGCGGACTATTTGGCTCCTTGAATGGGGCCTCGTTCTGTGTGGGAGAATTGATATAGCACATCGACAGAGCGTTTGCATTTTGATTTCTGCAGATCCTTCTTTGACTCTCCTTGGTTTTGTTTGCATTGCCTCCTTTAGAATACGATTTCTCAGACTTTTGAACTAATTCTTTTATGCTGTACTTTATTATTGGGTTTCAGTAAGCCTGCCGTTTTCCTATGAGGCCATCTTCTGATACTTCTGTCGTTTACTTGGTTGGTGTACAGATTCTATTATTATTTCTACATTTGGAGACTGGGACTTCTACATCCATTAAGGGACGCCCCTCGCAGGACTCAGGGCGAGGAATTGAAAACATTGTCTCACATTCATGCATACATGAACAAATCCTTGAACAAAGAAAGAAACCTGGTCACAAAGTATATTCAGTGACCTCACAGGTATATCAGGACTCAAGTGTCGCGAAACCTCTTTATCGGAAAGGCAGGGCATTACTGGGATTGTCCAATCTTTCAATAAAGCAAAGAGAAGCAAAACATCCTATCAGGATTTTTTTGAACTACGACGCTGTTGGACATTCGTTTGATAGAGATTGTCGGAACATTGGTGATATAGTTAAGGTTAGATGGTTAATCTCATTTATGGTCCATTTACTTGTCATATCTTTTTTTTAGTAATTATCATAGCAGCAGATGGTGTAGTGGTTCTCTTTTTGAGGAAAATTTCTGGAATTCTTAGTCACCGTTTCTGTTAAATTTTCTGTGAGTAGCTCGGAGAGCCACCTTCCAACTCTGGTCCCAGCAGTTCATCATGCAATGCACGTGGAGACCCTCCTGTGGTTAGTGACTGTTGGTATAATTGTACCCTGGAGGATATATCTGGGGAGGATAAGCAGCAACGCCTGCGAAAGGTTTGTCCTGAAGTTAAATCATGATGCTGTCTGTTTTATCTGCTTCTCATGAAATCTTTGATGGGCTGGGATCGAACCTCAGTTGTGTACTTAATCTGAAGAACAACCAAATCGCAGGCTCTGCGCCAAACAGTTGACTGGTTTGGGAGAGCTTTAGCTGTGGAGCCTGTGAAAGGTAACTTACGGCTTAGTGGCTACTCTGCTTGTGGACAAGATGGTGGTGTGCAACTTCCACACGAATATGTTGAAGGTTCCATGTGCAATGTTGTTCACCTGCCGTTTGCTTCTCGGTGATGGTGCTTCTTGATAACTCTGTTATTTTGCTGTTTTGTTTTCTAGAGGGCGTTGCTAATGCAGATTTAGTCCTCTTAGTAACTACTAGACCCACTACGGGAAACACTCTTGCTTGGGCAGTGGCCTGTGAGAGGGACCAGTGGGGTCGTGCGATAGCTGGTAATATTTTGTATCCACATGAAAACCATATCTTCCTACATAAATTTTATGGGGAAATCTCATGTTAGACTGTGCAGGTCATGTAAATGTTGCTCCGCGTCACTTAACAGCTGAAGCGGAGACATTACTTTCTGCTACTCTTATACATGAGGTTGGTGAACATTCAACTGCACCTATTGGTTTTCATGCTATATGATGCTATTGTGATGGGTTTCCTTTTTTGTCAGGTTATGCATGTACTTGGTTTTGATCCGCATGCCTTTTCTCACTTCAGGGATGAGAGAAAGAGAAGGCGTAGTCAGGTTTTATTTACCTCAAAATTGATGTCTTGAACAACTTTAAGTCAGCGTTTCAACCACAAGTTCATTCTCAATGTAGTAATCTTTATTTCCAAGGTAACCGAGAAAGTGATGGATGAAAGACTCGGTCGCATGGTGACTCGTGTGGTGCTTCCACGAGTAGTCATGCACTCAAGATCTCATTATGGGGTAAGTGTATTGTTTATGGACAATATCTATAAACATTCATTCAGAATTTGTAAGAATGAGCAATGATAATATTCATAGGCTTTTTCGGATAATTTTACTGGCTTAGAGCTAGAGGATGGTGGAGGACGCGGCACATCAGGTACATGCTTCTTCCTAATCTATTATTTTACCAGGTCTTTGACTGTCCTAATCTGTTGTTTACATGGATGTAGGGTCCCACTGGGAAAAGAGGCTTCTGATGAATGAGATAATGACGGGTTCTGTCGACACGAAGTCGGTGGTTTCTAAGATGACCCTGGCGCTGTTGGAGGACAGTGGCTGGTACGAGGCAAATTACAGCATGGCTGACCACCTTGACTGGGGTCGCAATCAAGGAACTGACTTTGTAACCTCTCCATGCAACCTCTGGAAAGGGGCATACCATTGCAACACGTCACAGTTTTCAGGCTGTACATATAACCGGGAAGCGGAGGGATATTGCCCTATTGTAAGTTATAGTGACGATCTCCCTCAATGGGCCCAGTATTTTCCACAAACTAACAAAGGTTCGTTGTGTCCTTTTGCACCTTGCGTAGAATTGTTCTGCTCCGCATGCGGCGTGCCTGACTTGTTCTTTGACTTTTTCGTTGCTACTTATAGGTATGCTAGTATTTTGGAATGTGTCCTCTCATTCATTTACATTTTAACCAATATAGGGATGGCAATACCTGATAACCATGTGTAAACCATGTACGAAATTGATGCAATTGTTTTTTATCGACAGGCGGACAATCTTCCTTGGCAGATTATTGTACATACTTTGTTGCTTATTCCGATGGATCCTGTACAGACGCTAACAGTGCAAGGCTTCCAGATAGAATGTTAGGTGAAGTACGAGGTAGCAGTTCTAGGTGAGGATTTCTTCGCGAAGTTTTCTCCTTTGTGGGATGTTGATATGCATGTAGTGTGAATTTGATCGTTGATACAATTCCACTTTGCCACATAGGTGCATGGCCTCGTCTTTAGTACGTAATGGCTTTGTACGGGGTTCTATGACCCAGGGGAATGGCTGTTATCAGCACAGATGTATAAATAGGACACTTGAGGTGAGCCTTCTGAGTTCCAGAAATTCTTCCTTACCAATTTTCAGTTTCAGCTCAATCGGAAAACCCGGAAACCCAAAACCTACAATATGAGATTTTTAACTTTCTTATGACTCTAAATCACAAAACCCGGAAACCCAAAACCTCAAAATGCTAAACCATATGTCCCGAATATGGCATATTTAACTGTTCGCTTTTTAACTTCTAAGGGTGACAGATGTTTTGGCTATTGTTTTCCTCTAATGTCTTAATCTTTGACTTTCGCTCCTCAGGTTGCTGTAGATGGCATTTGGAAATCATGCCCTGAGAAGGGAGGACCCGTTCAATTCCCCGGCTTTAATGGTAGTCGCCTGACGATACTCTTCTCTGTGTTGTTCTCTTGTATACAGGCTAAAGATTTTAATTTGTTAATCTCTATATTTTTGTTCTTTTCAAAGGTGAATTAGTTTGCCCAGCTTATCACGAGCTCTGCAGTACGGGCCCAATACCTGCACTGGGGCAATGTCCCAAGTCATGCAGCTTTAATGGGGATTGTATTGATGGGCGATGTCGATGTTTCCTGGGGTTCCATGGCCATGACTGTAGTAAACGTGAGTTGATCCTACATTATCACGTGGTTCCATTTAATTATTTTTATTTCTCTGGGTCATTACCGGAGGAAAGGAGTTCTCCACTTGAATTGATTCGCCATTTTGCAGGTTCTTGTCCTGCCAATTGTGGGGGTCATGGACAGTGCCTAACGAATGGCATGTGCCTGTGTGATGATCATTACACGGGCATCGACTGTTCAACCAGTAATACGTCTTCCCTTCTGTCACCTCTTTATGCAGTTGGGTTTATGTTTTCTGAAAAGTCAGGATCTTCAGCCGATGAATTTATCAGTGCTCAACACTGTGGCATCCTTATTGTTTACATGCAGAGGTATGTGATGAGCAATGCAGTCTACACGGAGGCGTCTGCGATAACGGCAAGTGTGAGTTTCGATGTTCAGACTATGCCGGGTATACCTGTCAGAACAGCTCTGCGCTGTCGTCCACTCTGTCAATATGTCAGGATGTGCTGGAGACAGGACATTCTGGGCAGCATTGTGCGCCCAGCGAGCCGAGTGTTCTGCAGCAGTTGGAGGAAGTCGTTGTCATGCCTAATTATCATCGTCTATTCCCTGGAGGCGCTCGGAATCTGATAAACAATATATTTTACAAACAGTTCGACTGCAACACCGCTGCTAAGAGATTAGCTTGTTGGGTAGGAATTACATCTCCCGGTCTTTCTTCCCCTCACATCTGCTGCAGTAACTGCAAAAAATCAACTTGTCTTTGGATTGCTACTAGATCTCGATACAGAAGTGTGACAAGGACGGGGACAACAGGCTGCGGGTATGCCACTCGGTGTGCCAGTCCTACAACAAGGCTTGCGGAGCTTCCCTCGACTGCTCGGACCTTACACTCTTCAGCGGAGAGAACGAATGCGGGAGCCAATGCACGGGTTCCGACGAGACCAGACATTCCAATGGACTGGGTTCTCCGGTGAAGTCATCCAGATCGTTGAATGCTATGATGAGAATGCTTGTAATGGACAGATAGTTCGATTTCTCTTCAC
Source organism: Melastoma dodecandrum (assembly GCA_029817715.1). NCBI lineage: Eukaryota > Viridiplantae > Streptophyta > Magnoliopsida > Myrtales > Melastomataceae > Melastoma > Melastoma dodecandrum. Next base: position 2,791,347 of record JARUPY010000397.1, on the reverse strand, counting down.
TTTTTACGTAGTCCAGAATCTGCTAGTTAGTCGTTGCCCCCGCTCAACGTGTTGTAGGCCTAGCTTTTACCCTTTTTTCGATATTGAAGCTTGGCAGCGCGACACATTTGTACCAGAGCCAGAGGGGCCGGCTTTTGTGTATCCTTTTTAAAGATGAAAGCATGTTGTAATGAAAGGAATCACAAACTTACGAAACGAGATGTTTTAGAAAAAAAAAATTAAAATTTCTAATTAATTTACAAATTGTAAATAATTTTAAGAATTAATTTTTATCGAGATCTGTCAAAACACCTAATCAAGATTATACCCATATCAAGATATGACCGACTCAAGCCCAACGGGGTTCAATTGGGTATAGAGGGAGTCTAGGCTATATATACTAGGCCGAATTCTTTTCTCTATTCGACGTGGGCTTGAGTTTGCTGTATAGCAACCGATGTGATCTTGCTTTTGTCCTCTTTCTGACCAGCCTCTGGGTCAGTCTGCAGCATGCAGTCCTATTGGTTTCTTAACCGTGTTTCGTGATCTTGTGGCAGGTAAAGTTCACGCTGTGGATGATTCCTCAGTTGTTTGCATACACGCTGAACTTGGATATCAATCGGGGTACTGGCGTTTCATGCGTTGTTCAGCTGGCTCTTTATCTTGAAGCATGGGTATTGGCTCATTGGGGTTGGGGCTGCAGTAATGCTGAATTTGTCGCGGTGGCTCATAATAACTGGCCAACTAGGATACATTTTCGTTACCAAATCCGACGGCGCGTGGAGCGGGTTCTCGTGGTTGGCATTTGCCGATCTCTGGGGCTTTGTGAAGCTCTCGTTGGCCACAGCCGTTATGCTCTGGTATGTGCCCTGTTCTTATGCAGTACTATCTCGACTGGGAATTTTCATCTGGCTGATTTGTCGAACCTCTAATTGCAGCTTGGAGTTTTGGTATTTGATGATTTTGATCATGATTACTGAGCCTGCCGAATCCCCTCATTCCAATCGATGCCATCTCTATTTGGTGAGCTTACGTTGGCAGGATTTCCAAGAAGGCTTCATGACTGTTAACTGCTTGTTCTGCCGAGACTGGCCTGCTCTGTTTCATGCATCATGAACATCAATGGTTTGGATGCAATGATCGCTATCGATTTTACGCAGCCATAAGGTCAGTCGGCAGTGGTTGCTGTATACGTTGAGTGATAGTCTTGAAACCGTTGTCCAAACATTTCAATGGTTGTCTATTTCTGGCTGCGTGAGAATTTCGAATGAACTCGATGCGGGAAATGCGCCACGGGCGAGGTTTTCGGTCTGGGTGGTGTCAATCTCGTCTATGTCCATCGGGGTGCTGAGCTCGATAGTGGCGCATGCCACTCGAGATTACTTCCCCTACCTTTTCACGACCAGTGAAGCGGTCGCCCAAGAAAACTCCAAGCTGGCTCTCTTGCTCGGTGTCACCGTCCTCCTGAATAGCTATTCACTCTTGTCCAGTAAGTTTTCAGAGTGTCATATGCGAAATCAGCCTACGAGGCCCCATTATAAACCATGCTTCTCTTAATGCTTTGTTTGATCACCGTCGGAGAGCAGGCATGGCAGTCGGGGTAGGGTGGCAGTCCATTGTGGCGTACCTTAACATCGCATGCTACTACATTGTGGGTTACCCGCAAGCATCGTTCTGGGTTTCGTCGTCAAATTTGGTGCCGCGGTAAAGTCTTCACTTGTGTCTGTCACAATGTTAGCCACAGGCAATCATCATCACCGAACCTTAACCATCGACGGGGTTTGCAGGGAATATGGTCCGGTATGATCGGAGGGATATGTCTGCAGACTCTGATCTTGGTCATCCTCGCCTCTCTTACCAGCTGGAACAAAGAAGTCAGCTCGATCGTATGTTTCCCTCTGACCTCTAACAATATAGTAACTAATGGATGATGGTGTCTATCTCATTGACGGAACAAGCTGACAGTCAGGTGAGAAGCTGGTGTGGGACGGCCGGGGAGCAGTGAGAGAAGTAATACTGAAGCCATTGATGCTAACGGTAGAAAGGCGGCATTGTATCTCGTTCGAGCAGCATCTTTTTTCGCATTGGCCCAGGAAGAACATCTGGCGCCATCGGCCAGTGAAGATGTTAAGGAAGGCAACGGTCGTTTAAGAATGGATGTAACTGAATCCGTGGACGGGAAATGTAATCCCGTGTATCAAAAGCGCAGACCTGTAATCCCATTAAGTAAGTGGGTCCTCCTCGGCCCATCAACGATGATTACCCGTTAACCCGACCCGAATTCTCATCGCCGGATATATTTCTTCTTCCCCGGTTTTTCCCTTTCCCCTTCTTCGTGACTGTGACACCGTTAAATCACTCCGATTCCGATTTTCCTTCATTCCCGCTTATTCTTCTACTTCTTCTTCCTAATTTGTGTCGAAGGCAAGAGCGGCGGTGTAGATTTCTGACGGAGGGGGGCGGTGCTGGGGAACGATGGCGAAATCGAGTGCGGACGACGTGGAGCTGCGGCGGGCTTGCGAGGTGGCGGTGGAAGGAACCAAGGAGAAGATCGTGATGTCGATCCGTGTGGCCAAGAGCCGTGGCGTCTGGGGGAAGGCCGGGAAGTTGGGACGTCAGATGGCCAAGGCCAGGGTCCTTGCTCTCTCCAGTACGTTGATCTTGCCTCGCCTACTCCCCTGCCTCGGGGATCTTTTTTCTGATTCTCCTATTGGATGATGTCTCTGATCTTGGATCTCAGTTCGCGTCTCGTCTCGGGACTTCCTTGTCCTTGGACGTGGATCTGACCGTGAAATGGTTGTCTGTGATTTTGTGTTTCTTCCTAAATTTGATTTGAAGACGGTTTCCTTCCGTGGCGTACTAGCCATTTCCGGTTAAAAAAAGCAAGGTAGAATTAGCAGCTGTGATCAGACCCAGCAAAAGCAAAGTATTTTAGTGTTCTCAAAGATAGTTGTTCTAGTTCGCACATGTTGTTTCCTCATGATGATGCGTGTTGTGTGTGAAGCTGTGTTTAGACAGTGTAGAGCACTGATCATTGTTTGCACGGATCAAGCGCTTTTTTTGCCTGATTCATCTCTAGGATTTGGGGCATTCCTAATCTCTAGGTCGTGTAGTAAGAACAATTGGAGCTTATACTTCGACCCTAGTTTTACAGGGTACTATTTGAATGGGACATAAATTCTCCTTTATGGGATGGTTTTCACATGAAATGGAAGAGACATAATATTTGCTAGATTGCTTTTTCATTTCCATGCCTAGGAAGCTCGTATGATATTGTATGCCTGGTCTCCTTCTTTGAGTATGCTTCTGATCAATGTGGAAGAGATATGGGAATTTCTTGCTGAGTTTCACCTTAAATAACATTTTATTTTATTTTATTTTCTTTTCTTGCATATTTTTCTTTTCTAGCGGGATCTCATTAATCTTATTTTGTGCTTCATGCAGCTAAAGCAAAAGTTAACCGCACCAAAGCTTTCCTACGTGTACTAAAGTATTCAAATGGGGGTGTGCTTGAGGTATTATCAATTCCAGAGCATGCCTGCGGTGTCTGTCACGTTTACTTTCTTTTATAAAGGGCACCATGTAGCTGAATCTGTGCAGATAAATCCTTCTACAAATGGTTTTCGAAATACCCTCCATTATAGAAATGGACTTTCTAATTTATCAAATCGAAGCCTCTAGTTTTGGTGGGGTTGCCCTTGTGAGGCTTCCTATCAAACAAGTCTTGAGGCTCAATCTTGGCATTCATTATTTTCTTAATAACTACATGCTCTTCAGTGCCGAACACTAGTGCCTTTGGGGCACATCCCTTAATGTTTTCCTTTCCTGGAATCTTCGTCATTTGGAGGCGTGCTATGCCTTTGGGCGAAATGACATGCCTTTCTCTCACAGAGGTGTATAGAAACATGAACTGCTTTCTGCATGTAGAAGTAGTCTATTCATAATATAATTGCCTACTTTTCCTCTTCTCAATGTTGTGTTGGAGCCAGCAGGGGATGAAGAGCGATTGGTCTTTGATTCTCACCGACAGCAATGAGATATCTTGCTGGGAAATTACTGAGAATGGGTGGTGGGATTTTACCTTTCACTTGAAATGTATCCTTAATGTTTTCTCAAAGTAACATTGTAAAGGGGGGGGAGTTGTTTGTTAGAATACTTTCTGGAACAGTTTACCCCCAAGGGTAGTCATTCTGATTGCTAATGCATGTTTTCTCATATTTCTTAGTATGATTGGGTTGGCAGTGTGTTGACTGGTTAAATTATACATGAACATGCAGCCTGCAAAGTTGTACAAGTTAAAGCATCTATCAAAAGTTGAGGTTATAACAAATGACCCAAGTGGATGCACGTTTATGCTGGTAAGAAGCAGAGCTCATATGATTTAAGTATGCTCCACTCCATCATAAAATCGGTGGTTGGACAGTTAAATAACTTTTTGTAATATTCAAGATTGTCATTATCTTGAGCATTGAGTTGTATAATTTTCCTTTATCCATTGAGGTTTGGCATCTCACTAGGTTTTCCTCTAGGGATTTGATAACCTCAGAAACCAGACTGTTGCTCCTCCCCAGTGGACAATGCGAAATCTCGATGACAGGTCTGATCTGTTGGATTTGGTGTCAACTACAAATCTTCTCTGTTTCTTCTTTATTTTGATGTTGCTGTGACTGAATTTTCCATATTCTTATTTACTCTCTCTCCGACAGGAACCGTCTTCTACTTTGCATTCTGAACATCTGTAAAGATCTCCTTGGTCGATTGCCGAAGGTGGTTGGAATAGATGTGGTAGAAATGGCTCTTTGGGCTAAGGTGAGCATGCATCGCTAGTAGTGTTTTATAGTAAATGGACTCACTTCATGGTTAGCATTGATGTTTCTGTGAATGCCATAGAGGTCCACAATCTGATAAGCAGAGCCTATGTATACCCAAGGATTGCTCATTTTTGCCGTTTATGCCGATGTGCTGCATAAATTTATGAGTTGTTCTGATCTATTCCTGTGGAGACGTTTGGTCATTTCCTTAATCATTGGTAAGTAGATGATCCCGTTGGACATCATGGAAGAAAAGGAATTCAATAACGTTCTTGCTCAATGTCATGCTCTGTAGATTTTACCTGCTAGTTCATTTTATTTAAAACTCTATAAATTGGGTTGGCAGGGACACTTCCTCCTTGGGAGGTTAATCACATCTCTCTTAGTTCTTGCTGTGTATCCTAAATCTGCATTCATTTACTTAATCAAAATTTTAGGAAAATACGCCTGCTGTCCCTGTTCAACAAAATGTTGTGAACGGGCCTGTTGCTGCTGCTACTGTCTCAGAAAATGACTTGAAAGTAACTGTTGAAAAAGATCTTGTTTCCCAAGTCGAAGAAGAAGACGTGGAGGCACTTTTGGGCACGTGAGTTCATTTTACTCTTTTCCTTTGTTGTGGTGCTGTTCTCCATACGTCTCATCATCTGGGCATCATACGATCCTGTCTCTATTGAAGATCCAAGTTCTCTGTTGATGAAAATGCTATTTTATGATTCTGTAATGAAAAGGGAAAATCTGATTGCGTTTTCATTCTGCTCGACTTAAAAGGGAGTCTTTGTGTTGTGTTTGAATCACTTTGTAATCTACAGATATGTAATGGGCATTGGTGAGGCAGAGGCTTTTTCTGAAAGGATGAAGCGGGAGCTTCAAGCACTAGAAGCAGCAAATGTGCATGCCATTTTGGAGACTGAACCATTAGTAGATCAGGTTTTTATATTTATTGTGCATTATTTCATCTCAATTGATCATGTCAGTAATATTTTTAAATTTTCATGCTTGCATCTGAGGATAAATGACTTTAAATACTGCACTGCAACTCAATCTGTGATATACAATCCTTGTGTGCCCTGATACTATTTGCTAGAATATTTACTGAAGTTCTTTTATTATATAACAAATATTTGACGAGTGAACTATTTATCTGTGAAGCTGCCATTTCAGTCAGTTCAGCTATGCTTCCATGTTTTGGAATGTGCTGATTGAACTGTCTAGGCATCCATGCTTCCTTTTGGTTAATGTATTATGAACTTATGTTCTAATTTGCTTTTTCTCAGGTACTGCAAGGAATTGAAGAAGCAACCCACTGTATTGAGGATATGGATGAATGGTTAGGCATTTTCAATGTGAAGCTAAGACATATGAGGGAGGACATTGAGTCGGTACGTTAAAGACAAATAAATACTTATGATCTCATCTATTGTTTCTTATCTTCTTCTTCTCTTTCTTCTTTTTTTTGAGGACATAGTGGTCTTAAGATTTTGAAATGTAGTCGGTTACTTAATTCTGAGCCCAGCTGGCAAGATCAGGCTCAAAATCTAATGCCGTATCTCTTTTTTTTCTCTAGTGAGTGAATGTTGTTCCGTGAAGTGTCGTCTGCATGTTTTCATGAACCGTTTAGCTGGTGTTTTTCCTGTATAGTATTTGGAGTAGTTTGGTCAGTACAGCTTAATCTTAATATGGGTGAATAGCCTCCGACGAGTTTATGCTCGTTAGAGAAAGGTAGCACCTTGTATTTGTCTTTCCCTATTTCTGTTAACTCCCTGGTCCTTGGATGCTATCTATTCTTGAAGCATTACTGGATTTGGCTCTATCAAGAGAACTTCATATTGGAATTCTGGCCTTTGATCTCATGTTACATTGAATGCAACATGCAGATAGAGACTCGCAATAACAAACTAGAGATGCAATCAGTAAATAATAAAGCTCTTATTGAAGAACTCGACAAGCTTCTTGAGAGATTGCGCATACCTTCTGAGGTGAGTCAATTTACAATATTAGAGATTACGTTGGAACAAGGAAAGGAACTGCTCCAGCTTTTGTGAAATTCTCCCTCTAACGGGTTACAATCCATTGTAGTATGCAGCGTCTCTTACCAGTGGTTCTTTTGACGAAGCGCATATGCTCCAAAATGTTGAAGCATGTGAGTGGCTAACTAATAGTTTGCGAGGTCTTGAAGTGCCCAATCTGGATCCAAGCTATGCAAACATGCGAGCTGTACGCCTCTTCATTCCTCTTGAAATTGGTTCATGGTTGCTACATGGCATGCTTAGTGCTTATCTTTAACTTGCTTAGAGACACTGTTCCTTGTTGTGTACATTTATTTTTACAAATGCATATTTAGCGTTTTTAAACTTACATCTTCAGTGTTTGGATAGTAACCAAATAGGCCCATTGCCAAGTGAATGGTTTTCCCTTCAGCATTATTCCTGTAAAAAAAACTTTTCTAGGGTATTTGCTTATTGTAATTTTTATCCATCTCTTAATTGTTACATAGAAGTACAGATGAACTTCCGAATTACCTCCTTTCTGGTATTGATGATGGCTTCAGGTCAAGGAGAAGAAAGCTGAACTGGAGAAGCTGAAGAATACATTTGTCCGGCGGGCTTCCGAGTTCTTGAGGAACTACTTTGCTAGTCTGGTTGATTTCATGATAAGTGACAAAAGTTATTTTTCTCAGGTGCTTGAATAATTCTTTCCCCTCTCGGGTGATTTAATGGCTTGCACTTTCCTTCTGACGGTGCTTCTTTGCATTGAACAGCGGGGGCAATTGAAGAGACCTGATCATGCTGACCTTCGGTATAAGTGTAGAACTTATGCACGCTTACTGCAACATTTAAAGGTGATCTTTTTGGATTATTTTCAGTTGATTATTTCAGCATGTCAAGACTTATGAAGCTTTGGTGTTCCTTCTCAGAGTCTGGACCCAAACTGCTTAGGTCCTCTAAGAAAAGCTTACTGTGGTTCTCTAAATTTGCTGCTTCGTAGGGAGGTTAGTGCTTGAGATTTCTCCATATTGTTGTTGTGCAGTGGCACTTCCATTTGTGATATTTTTCTGAGCTATTTTCAGATGGATCTGTCTCAGATTGATATTCTTTTCTAAAATGAAAACTGAATACCTGCTCTTAGTGTATTAAAGGCGAGCGCCTCGTGTGCCTAGGCGAGGCGAGGCGGCACTTGTCGCCTCAAAGTGGGTGAGGCGAGCCGACATCGATAAGGCGTAACTGAGGTGCGCGCCGGTGACGAGGCGCAACTGTAGTGCCTTGGGTGCGCCTCACCTTGCGCCTTTAATAGCACTGCTTGCTCTGAATCCTATCACCGCCGGTCTGGGTCGTTTCAGGATGATACTATTCAGGACATGTCTTATATTCCTGAAGAAGTTGTTAGCATTATCTCTAGTGGTTCAGTTTACTTAAGTATTTTATCGTCATTCAAAATGTACGTTTAGTGTGTCTCAGAATGTATGCCGCCTTCTCTTGTATCCTATTTTGGTGATTTCCGTTCTACCTTTAGGTGTCATATCAGTTTCCTTTTCAGCGATGATTCTAAGGATGCCAATACTGTTTCACCATAGGAGACCACTTTAGTTAATACTGCAACATGGATATCTTTTATTGGCTTTGTGATGTGGCTGGACAAGTATTGTCTCTATGTGGTAATGAACAACCTTTTGAGGATAATGTTATGGACCTACACTTTTTTTGGGTTGTAAAACAACTTGCGTTGATAACTTTTGGTGGAAGCAAAAGCTGAAACTGTCATGGTGCTTGGTCTAAGGCTTACTGATGAGAGATGATACTCTGCATTATTTTTACTGAAGACAGGCCGATTTTCTGTTTTTGTAGATTCTCAAGAATTTCATGTAACATGATTTTTTCTAAGATGGCTTAAGTGGCTGACATTACCTACATATGGCCACTTCTCATTTTTGTGGTCTACCGTAAATAAATCCACCTATCATTCCACAGGCACGTGAATTTGCCAATGAGCTTCGTGCTAGTACAAAAGCATCAAGAAATCCTCAAGTCTGGTTGGAAGGTGCTACTGGACCGGGCAGTGCGAACAATTCTGATACATCCACTGTTTCTGAAGCTTATGGAAAGATGCTTACCATATTCATTCCACTCCTTGTAGATGAGGTGAGCATTCCATTTAACAATTCTGTTGATTGGTTATCTTTTAAATTCTCCGGAATGACATGGTAAAATACATGTGCAGAGCTCGTTCTTTGCACACTTCATGTGTTTTGAAGTTCCTGCTCTTGTTCCACCTGGAGGCTCAGGAAACGGAAATAAAGCTGAAGCTACTGATGATGACAACGATGATGATCTTGGCATCATGGATATTGATGAGAATGACAGTAAACCTGGTAACTTATGACCCTTCAAGACAAAGCTGATTCTTAGTATAGGAGGCATGCTTAGTCAAGATGATCATTGATGATCAAGAGTTCCTTTATCAGGAAAAAACCCGGCTGACCTGGCAGCATTGAATGAATCTCTTCAGGATTTACTCGATGGTATCCAGGTAGATTTAACATTTCAACTGGAAGTTTCTTTGCAGTTTCTTGTTAGCATGTCATAACATTTTTTCTGGAACAAGTTGGGTTGACTCTGAATCTGTTAGGAAATAGGGTTTCTGATAAGAGGAGTTGTGAAGTTCATCTTGATGCTTGCAGGAAGACTTCTATGCTGTGGTTGACTGGGCGTACAAGATAGATCCTCTTCGTTGCATATCCATGCACGGGATTACAGAGCGCTATCTGTCCGGCCAGAAAGCTGACGCTGCCGGATTTGTGCGGCTTTTGCTTGATGACCTGGAATCCAGAATATCTGTGCAATTTGGCCGTGTAGGTTTCCTAGCACTTTATACATGTGTTTTCTTTAATGGAAACTGCTCTTCTATCATTGCGTGCATCGACACACATCAAACAAGCTGCTCTTCTTTAATGGAAGCTGCTCTTCTATCCTGGTGGCTCATCATCGTTTGAACCTTCAGTTTGTTGAAGAAGCTTGTCATCAGATCGAGAGAAACGAGCGCAACGTCAAACAAGCCGGTGTCTTGTCATACATTCCAAGGTACACTTACTTCGATTAGAACGATACTTAAAGTTGACATAGTCATAGGGCTTTTGTGTCTAATGCTGGAATGAGACCTGCAGATCCAGAAAATACCCTACCATCTATGGCCGTTTGTGTTAGCGATGTACCATCTTTTCTTTTCACGTCCGCATGTTTGCCTATTTTGTAACAGTGAACATTAACCTGACGTCTTAATGAACATTTCATTTTACTGTATCACTCAATGATATTGTAATGGTGGTTTACTTAGGTTTGCAACACTGGCCACTCGGATGGAACAGTACATTCAGGGACAATCGAGGGATTTGGTCGACCAGGCATACACTAAATTTGTATGTGCTTTTTCTGAATGGATTTACTTCTCTCCATTAAGATGATCATGTTTGTATTCAAACCACGAGAAAATCTTCATCTTTAAGATTCTTTTCTTACTAGGTGTACTCATTTTAATGATTATGTAGGTTAGCATCATGTTCGTGACCTTAGAAAAAATTGCTCAAACTGACCCCAAGTATGCTGATATAATTCTTTTGGAGAATTATGCTGCATTTCAAAACAGGTATCTCTGACTCGTGTGCTAAGTTCTTGACTTTTGTTATCCTAGAAAACAGCTCTTCAAAGGTGAAGCTAGTAGATAGCTAATGATAAGCAAATGTCTGCAGCCTTTATGACTTAGCGAACGTGGTGCCAACTTTAGCCAAGTTCTATCATCAAGCCAGCGAAGCTTATGAGCAAGCTTGCACCCGTTTTATCAGCATGATTATTTTCTATGTAAGAATCTGGTAGTTAATTGTTGCTCTTTATCTCTTATCTTCAGAAATCTCTTTTCCGGATATGATTCTCTGAGATCGTCTTTGGCAGCAATTCGAACGTCTTTTCATGTTTGCTCGAAAAATTGAAGATCTGATGTTCACAATTTCTCCAGATGAGGTCAGCCAAATTGTTTCTCTCTGTTTGCCTGATTCTATGGTGATGTCAGTAGAAAAATTGAAATGATGATGTCCATATATTAACCAGGTCCATAGTAAAGCTTCGTGAACGTCTTTGGTTGGTTTATTTCGTTGAGGCTTATAATTTTGCTAAGCTTGCTTTGTCAAGTTCTGCTTATGGCTAAGGTTATCTCTTTGGCAATCTTAGATCCCTTTCCAGCTCGGGCTGTCGAAGATGGACCTCCGGAAGATGTTGAAGGCCAGCTTATCCGGTGTAAGTTAGCAAGCTCTTTCTTTGTCATCTATCTCAGGGAAATCTCACGGCTTACGACGGTTGGCAGGTTGACAAGTCCATCGCGGCCATGTACAAGAAATTGCAGAAGAACTTGACTTCGGAAGAGCTACTACCTTCTCTATGGGACAAATGCAAGGTATGTTTCTCCTCTTTCTCGAACCCGTGGCATCCCTCTGGATAATCTTATAGAGATTTTTCACATAAGTGTTTGGGTGGCAGAAGGAGTTCCTCGACAAATACGAAAGTTTTGCGCAGCTCGTAGGGAAGGTTTACCCCAACGAGTCGATCCCTCCCGTGGCAGAGATGAGGGACCTCCTAGCTTCGATGTAGAACCGGAGTACCATTTTCATTGTATAGCATGTTGTTGTTTGCTCTCTCTCATCGCTCTTTATTTTTAATGTGAAGGGGATATATATATGTGTTTTGTTTAGACTCTCCTCTCCATTCTTTTTCATATATATGTTTTCTATACTATATATATTATGGGCATGACAGGTGTGATGCTAAGTAAATACATATTAGGCTGGGGTTGTTGCATCTCATCATGGGCAAAGCCCAACTTTTGTGCTGAGGCCTTTTATTTTATTATTATTATTATTATCATCTAACTCCATGTCCCTCCCACATTGCTATATGGGAAACGATGTGGCAGATCGTGGCATACTGTAGTTGGTCCGATCCGATGTTTACCCCTAGCCGTTGCTATTTTCTTATAGATCGAAATTAATTAAATGTATTTTTTAAAATATAATCGTTTGTTCAAGTGACAGGCTTAGAGGAAAAAAAGCCAAAGAAATGCTGTTGGGATGACTGCGACATGACATGTAACAATAACAACAACGTGTATTATAACATGTTCAATTAACTTAAACCCTTGTCGTAATGAAGGTCCCTTAGGGAGCATTGAGACAAAACGTGAGTTGTCATTATTTTTTTGGTTGTGGTTCGTTCCATAGATAATAATTTTGGCAATTCGACTCTATCATTACATCCCACCCTCCCTCCGTTGTCTTTTAATATATATATATATATATATATAACGAATGACAACCCGGGATTGAGTCCTGAATTTTAATCTCAAGAAGACAGACATACGGTTATCGTATGTGAAGGGATTGATTGATTCGAGATATTACACAACACGTTTCTTCAAATGGGGGCTCTATCACATCGAGGATAGTTAAAATTGAGTTTTGTTCCTTAATGACGTCATTTGGCGAAATATTTTGTCAAATGACGCATTATTGAAAATAATTCGCCAACTAACCCATCAAAGTCAGCCTTACAAAGACCGACTTCGGTTCACAAAAAAGTCGGCCTTTGTAAGGCCGACTTCGATTTTCCAGAACAAAAGTCGGCAAGTCGGCCTTACAAAGGCCGATTTTCCCACACTTAGAAAAATTTTGACAAACGAAGTGAGGGGCGACGCATTAAGGACGTCGGCCTTTGTAAGGCCGACTTCGGTCTTGGCGAATGAAAGTCGGCCTTACAAAGGCCGACTTCTTCGTGTTAATTTTTTTCGGCAAAATATACGTTTGTGTCCCTAACTTTTGTCAAACTTTCTATTTTGTCAACATCTTTTTTTCGTATATCAAAATGTCACAAACTATCTAAGCAACCTTTTCTGTGTCAAATGTTAGACGGAGTCGGGGACGGTGCCGACGTGGACTTAACGATTGTTCACGTCGCAAACGCATTGGTAATCAATAATGCAAATATGTTGCGCACCCTAATTTGTAAGAATCCTCCCCAAATCAGACATTCCACAGAGGCTTAAACCAGAAGAACCCTAATTCAAGGCTTTAGCGAAGGCAAGGCGCAGGCTCAGGCGAAGCAGAACGCGAAGGCGAAGGCGAAGGAGAGCGACCGTAATCAGCAGCGAAGAAGGAAGTAAGGCGACCAGGAAGTGAATCGCTTGAACCAGGCGAAGAATGGAAGTAAGGCGAGGAAGGACCAAGGCGACCCTTGACACTAAGGCGGCTTTGGCACGAACCAGGTAGCATTATCATAGAAGGAAGCAACAACGTATAGTGTAATGAGTGGTAACGAGAATTGTAGTGGTTCTGTTGTATCAAGCTCAAGCGTAGGTGGACTAGTTTGCAACCACAGAAGGAGGGTAATATTATACACATCCTGGAGTAAGAGCAACCTAGGACGGCGATTCTACAGGTGTTCGGCATGGAAGGTCACATTGTACAGAAAATGTTGTTTCTGTTGTTGTTTTGGTAGTGTAATGTTCTGTTGTAATGTTGTTGAGTTCTCTGAAAATAACAGGAAGATGATTGTGGGTTTTTCGATTGGCTGGACGAGGAGCTCCCCTCAAGTAGGCCGAAGGAAATCATGGTACAACTTTTGGAGTCGAAAAAACAACTGGAGGAGAAAATCGAATTCCTGAACAAATAGTGTCAAACGAAAGAAGATCATATCACAAAGTTGGAAGGGAAGATCGAAACCAAAGAGCTTAGAGTTAAGGGAGATGAAGCAAACAAAGACATAACCAAGAAGATGAAGGCAAAAATCAAGAGGCTGCGATTGGTGGTGGTTTGCTTTGCGGCGGTTGTGCTGTATTGTTGTTTTCGTTACTTACGGCATTTAGGGTGCAAGAAGATTGGCTGTAGGGAGGAACAATATGTCTGAAAGTTGTAATCTGTCTTTGCATTGGTTGTTGGATGAACAATTTAGTATGTCTGTCATTATAAGTTGTCTTTGTATGACTGTTGAAAGATTAACAATGTATTATGATGTCTGAAAGATGCATTCAACATATGGCAGTGACAAAAGTACCATTACACCATTACAAAAGACAACACTAGTGCAGTTCCCATACACAATGACTGAATTACATCCACAGTTCTTCATATCCACAATTCATCACAAGAACATAACAATAACTCTTTCAAGTTCCCGTGCCCCTCCTCGTAGCATTTCCCCTGCCCCTCCGGGCAGCCTCTTTGTGCCTTGATTTTGGAGAGATAATAGATTCCTGGCTCCGAGTCGCATTTGTGTCTTCTCCAATTGTTGTTCGTTCTGCAGGAGTAGCTTTGCATGTTCTCTTGTTATGACCTTGTGTTCCGCATTTCTGGCAAGTCATGCGCATTGTCCTCCCTATAACACAACAAAGAAGAGGTAAGTGAGTTTATGTTGGCAATACTAATAAGAGATAGTGAATCTGTACCTGAGCCTTCAGATTGTTGTGAAGAGGCTTCCATGGGCTGAATTGGTGTTGAAGCTTGCTGTGAAGAGGCCTCACCCTTGCATGTCCTTTTATTGTGTCCAAAAACACCACACATAGAGCACTTCATACCTGTTCCTCTTTTGGACAGCTTGGATACTCCAATAGGTTGGGATGAATCCTTTGGTTCTTCCTCCTTAGAAACCCTCCGATTGTGCTTTCTCGGTCGCCCGGGGAGCTTTTTATAAGGTGGTGGCCTTATAACTTCTGCGTTTTCACCACGCGGCCAGAACTTCATACCATCTAACGGCTCCAATACATGACCATATGCCTTTCTATATGACTGAATCTTCACACTATGATGCACATAACCTTCTACGGCCCTTTTCATGAAATTGATACAAGCTATTGCATGGGAACAAGGGAAAGGATTCAAATCCCAAAAACGACAGCTACAAGAATGTCTATTGAAATCTACCAAAAACCTATCCTTGTCATTACCGCCAACAGACACCTCGAACTTCTCTGCTAGTGAAGGTTTAACGACATACCTTCCAGCACTTTCTTTGAGAAGTGCTACCTCCTTCCTTATATTTGGCAACAAGCTGTCGTGGGTACGATCGGCAAGCTTTCTCTTCTCAGATTGGCGTACCATCAACAGCGACGAATTCGCTCCAGCATATCAATGAGAGGCATTCGCCGTGCAGCAACAATATAGGAGTTAAAAGTCTCACACATGTTGTTTGTAATCGTGCCACATTACTTGATGTGCCGAAAAAGGCTTTGCAGAAATGCTGCGGCCCTTGTTTAAGGAAATCATCGGCTGCCTCAACGGAACCAGGTAAGCCATCACGGCCTTTTCTCATCTCTTTCAACGCCATTGCATATTCTACCTCATTGGTACTCTTCACAATCTTGTAGAAGAAACTCTTGAGGAACAACCCCTTGTGTTTCACTTTCCAATTCTGGTAAATATGTCGCGCACAATTCCTGTGTTCGGCGACTGGTGCCAGATTCGCAATGGCATTGAGCAATCCCTGAAAGAGGAAACCAGATAAAAGGTCCATCAAACCCGATAAAAGGTCTACAACCCTCTATGAAACTAGATCTCAGAGCATCAAAACATATGAAGATTCTTTTGAAGGTTGTATACGTCCCAGTAGAGAGCGTCAAGTCACAAGACAACTTAAAGGTAGAAATCGGATATTTCAACATCAGCGCATCAAGATATGGTCGAAGATGCTTGTAATGGTCATCTATGGTTCCATAAACCAACTTATCAGCTAACCAACTGGCTTTATAAATCTTCATTAACGGAACCTCTAAATTATGCTTCTCCATAACTTCTTGCTGAATTTCTCGAGCTGTCAAACCAGCCCTGCGAATAATCCCCTCCGTGAATTGACTTGCCAACCATCTTGTTGTTGCCTGACGATTACTCATACTCCGGCTACATTTATGTTCATTCAACACATACATAACAACAAATGTGTTTTCCTTCTTCATCCAAGACCCAAAACATCTCCACGGACAACCACTAACACAAATAGCTTCCTGTCTATTCTTATTACTTCGTTTCCAACGCAAATTATAACCATTTGCAATAGCATACCGTTGGACAGCTTCATGCATTTGCATAGGAGTTTCAAAACACAAACCAGCCTTCCATTCAATCAATTTGTGATCACAGTGAGGGTTATAATCGGTAAATTCACACAATTGCTTCTTCTGTCTATCCCCTATGGTCATACAAGAAGAATAATCTCCTAGCTCGGCGTCTGATTTCTCATATTCTGACTCCACCTCAAGAACAAGCATATCACTATCAATGACATGTGGGTTAGGCTGAGGAACATTCGACTCTTCCATATCACCCGAACCATCTACCCCTAACACATCTGTTTCCTCATCAGTTTCTTCTTCTACTTCTAACCCATCAACCTCCTCATTAGGATCTTCCTATACTTCTAAGTCATCAGCAACACTGTCACCCTCCCCTTCACAGTATATATCAACTGTGCCATCTTCTTGACATTCCTCAATCATTTTCATAACCTCCGAGTCTCCTACGATTTCCCTAACTAGAGACAAACTGCTACCCGGATGCCCATACCACATTTTCAACACCCTATTTAGCCCTGAATCTTTGGCCAAGGCAACCAGAGTGAAATATCCTATAAGGTCAGCATCCACCCCACCGAACTTAACAATTGTGCCTCCTGTGTAAGAACACAACCCGAATAAAGACATCCTACCCCCAACATGCATGTTCAGATGCAGCCGCTTCATTGTAAAGAGGACTGCCCAGACAAACAATACCCAAATTACCTACTTAACCTTCAACCTACCTAATAACTAGAGCAAATAATGGAGACAAAGGGTTCAGACCTTCGATGGCAAGGATTCGATGGATACGAGTCGCCTTACTTCAAACGAGCGAGTCAGTTCCTGAGTCGCCTTACTTCCTCCTTCGCCTTTGATTACGGTCGCTCTTCTTCGCTTTCGCCTTCGAGCTCGGGTTCGCCTGCGCCTTCGCCTGGTCCGAGCTATTCTGGAACTAGGGTTCTTGGTGTTTTTAATTGGGGATTCTTACACGGGCCCCCCCTCCACGTCTCTGTCTTTTGCTCCGTAGATTACCAACGCGTTTGCGACGTGGACAATCGTTAAGTCCACGTCGGCACCGTCCCCGACTCCGTCTAACATTTGACACAGAAAAGGTTGCTTAGATAGTTTGTGACATTTTGATATACGAAAAAAAGATGTTGACAAAATAGAAAGTTTGACAAAAGTTTGGGATACAAACGTATATTTTGCCATTTTTTTTGCCTTCAAATTAAAAAAAAAAAAATTGCCTAATGGAAGTCGGCCTTACAAAGGGTAAGTGAGGAAGTCGGCCTTTGTAAGGCCGACTTTCCTCGTGTAAATTTTTCTTTTATTAAGTGTAGGAAAAGTCGGCCTTTGTAAGGCCGACTTTGATAGGTTAGTTCGCGAATTATTTTTAATAATGCGTCATTTGACGAAATATTTCGACAAATGACGTCATTAAGTAACAAAGCAGAGTTAAAATTTGGAGGGTTTCCGGGGAATAATCATGTCAGCAGGGGGAGAAGGAAAAGGGGAATCCCCCCTCCCCCCCCAAGTTGATACGAATGAATGTTGGCTATATAACTCAAATGGGATGCCTGTATATTGTCCTTGGGATCCAATCATATATGAAGAAAACCTAAATTCCACTGTGCTGCATTACGCAGCCGAACGAATCCGTTGCAACGATTCGGAGACCGTCAGGGGGGCGGACCGGTCCATTTCTTTCGCCCCTTGAAAGTGCAAAAGCTGGGTGCGTTGTGCTCGGCTTCAGACGCATCTCATCATCATCAGTCGTAGAACAACCTCCTTTCTAGTTGAGGGGGGAAAATATATAGATGGGCCGGGCCTGTCCGATAGTAAGCCCAAATATAGGCCCACCACGAGGGCGTGCTTCGTGTTCTGTCCGTCCGTAGCCTCGATTCTTTTTCTTCCTGATTCTCGTACTAGAAAGATCGATTTTTGAGGGGAGACTTCGTCCGTGTCCCGAGGATCGAACCACCACCTTCCACCCTGCGTGAGAGAGAGAGCATCGTCGGTGATGACGATGTTCCACTTCTTCAACTGCGCGATCCTGACCTTCGGACCCCACGCCGTCTACTACTCCGCCACTCCTCTGTGAGTCCCTCCACTCGGCTCTTGATCCGTCGTCGGTGTCGGTCCATGCCTCAGTCGAAATTTCTGGGTTTCTGTGAGGATAGATGCAAGTTTTTGGCTCATATTTTAGTCGTAAAAAAATGTGGATATCTTTGTCAGGTGGGGAAGTTTTCCTCTGGGTTCTGTGGGAAGGCGCTGTTAGTAACTGGATTCGAGCATTGAGCGGATAGCCAGTGCGAAGCCGGAATATGATGTGGGAGTTCACTTTTGGACTGGGGCTGATGATATTAGCGTGATGAAGCCTTGTGGTCTAGTGTTGTTGTTCAACCATAAGGAAGGAAGTGTGGTGCTCGCAGTAAGGCCTGTATCTGCACAAAACCTTTATTTATCCTTAGGCTGTTGAATTTGTTTGAAGATGTTGCTGTTGGTAGTTTTTTCCTTTTCGGGGTGGGTTGATTGGGAGATACTCTTCGGGGTAATATGCAATGGATTTTGCAATACTGGGATTGTTGGATCTCGACTTAGCGTTGAACAAGGCGAACGCTAGTCTTTGAGCAGACTTCGAACTCCTAAGCTCGGAAGAAGAGGAAGTGAAACACTATCACTTGAAGCCAACACTCCACTACTTCAAATACTTGGATTCTTGGATTCTTGGATGATTTTGATGATTGATTACAAATGAGGACCCTTCCCTATTTATACTAGTTGGCCTCATAAATCTATGGCTAAGATTATTCCACATGCACGGTTATGATTGATCCTCTAGAATTTTCTAAAAGCTTCTCCAAGTTTCTAATATGTTCTAGAGTATTCTAAATTTATCCAGAAACTTACTAGAGTATTCTAGAACTTTCTAGTACCTTCGAGAACCTTTGAACTTACCGGATTATTCTAGAACTTTCTAGTACCTTCTAGAACCTTTGAAAGTAGTTGTTGATCTTTAACACTCCCCCTCAACGACTACTTTCTCTTTTTATCATACCGAGTTGTACTCGAAATTCCTCGGGCGACGAGACGAGCAGCCTTGTATCTCTCCTCTGAACCATCTGTGCGAGTATTCACCTTATAGAGCCACTTGCAGAGTGTGGGTCTTACCTCGCTAGGTTTTGGAACCAAATCCCAAGTTTGATTCTCCTCTAATGCTTTAATCTCTTCTCTCATCGCTTCTTGGCATACCTTGTCCTTCGACGCTTCTTTAAAGGTCGATGGCTCTTGTGGATCAACGTCTTCTGCAAGTGCTGCATCTATGTATCTTGCTGGAGGTCTTCGTTGCCTTGTGGACCTCCTCAGTGGTGTCGTCCCGTCACCAGTTTCTTCTTCTGCTGCATTCTCTTGAGAGGACCTCTGGTACACTCCAGTTTGCCAAGGTCTCTCTTCTTCTGTGTCATTATTCCCTGTTATAGTGGGCCCTTCATCAGTCTCCTCAATGGTTGGTTTTAGGGTTATTTGCTCCCCCTGTTTCAATTGAGCTTCTTCTTCTGGTTCCTTTGAAGGCAGCCACCAGGAAGTTGCTTCATCAAAGACGACGTTCCTTGATACAATGCACTTGTTAGTCATAGGATCGCAGCATCTCCATCCTTTTCTCTCTGTGTCGTATCCTAGGAAGATGCACTTCGTCGCCTTCTTGTCGAACTTGCTTCGTAAGTGGCTAGGGATGAAGACATAGCAGACGCACCCAAATACCCGAAAGTGACTCACTGTAGGCTTCATTTTCCAGAGTAGCTCGAATGGTGTCTTGAACTCAAGGCGAGCTTGGGGTAGCCTGTTTGCAACATCTGCAGCCGTCTTCATGCACTCTGCCCAATATCTTCCTGGGACATTTCTGGCGTGCAACATGCTTCTGCATACTTCTGCAAGATGTCTATTCTTCCTTTCTGCCACACCGTTCTGCTGTGGCGTGTGGGGACAAGTCCTTTGTCGTCTTATGTTGTTCGCCCTCAGGTATTCTATAAACTCCCGAGAGGTATATTCTCCCCCGTTGTCAGTACGTAGGTACTTCACCTTCGTCTGCAAATCGCTCTCTGCCTTGATCTTGAACTCTATGAATTTTTGTAGGGTTTCTGACTTGTCTTTCATGAAGTCTACCCAGACATACCTTGAGTAGTCGTCGATGAAGGTTACCATGTATCTGTAGCCTCCTATTGATGGATGCTTCACTGGACCGAACACGTCAGAGTGAATCAGCTACAGTGGTTCTTCGGCCCTATACTTGGAGTCTTCGTACGGTAACTGATGTGCTTTACCGTACTGGCAGCCTGAGCAGACATTGTCAACGTTTACTTCAAGCCGCGGAAGACCTTTCAGCATCTCCTTACTCACCATTACCTTTAGCTTGTGGTATCCGACATGCCCAAGTCTTTCGTGCCAGAGATCAGCTGTCTCGTTCTTCTTCACTTTATCTACGTATGCAGATTCTGCAGACATGACGTAGATAGAGTTGACCTTCCGTCCTTCCATGAATGGTGTCCCTGAAAATTTCAACTCATGGTAGACCTTCACATCTTCTGGCCCGAACACCACGAAGTTGCCTGGGGCTGTCAGTTGGGCTACTGACAAAGATTCTTCTTTATTCCAGGGCCATGGTAGACTCCCTGCAGTTGAACTTTGTTGGAACTGTCATCACCTTCTATGACAGTCTTCCCAATATGAGCAAGGGGTAGTTTTGAGTTGTTAGCGGTGACGACGACTCGCTGTCCTTTGTATTCTGATAGCTCCCGTAGCTTCTCCTCGTCACCTGTCATATGGTTGGAGCACCCCGAGTCAAATATCCAGTTCTCTGCATAGTTCACAGAGTTGTTGTGAACTACTGCAAGAGCCTGGGCTTCCAACAACTGATCTTCTTCCATCACGGCGAGAGATGCTTCAAGGTTCCACTCTTCTTCAGATTTGTCTCCGTCTTGACTGCTTGATGTGGCAGCATTTCCTTCTACGTTTTTCATCTTGAACCAACAGTCTCGGGCGTAATGCCCCTTCTTACCACAGTTGAAGCATTCTGCATCCTTCCGCTGAGCCGGTTTGCCTACTCTCTTCTGTGGTCTATTCAGTTGCTTCTCACGTCGCTCACTTCTACTGCCTTGTGGGAATCTTCTCTCCTCACTCCTTTTATTCTTAGTATAGCTTCTTCCCCTATTACTATATAACGCCTCATCTTCATTTTTTAAGGTTATGCCTGCCAATTGTTTTGCTAGCGTCTCCTGATTAGCTAGCAAATTTTCTAAATCATCTAACGACGGCGGCGTGGGCCATCCTTGCACCGCCGCAATAAATCCCCTATACTCTGGTCGTAACCCATGGATAATTATTCTTCTCATCCTATCGTCACTAATCTTGGATCCTGGATCTAGTTCCGAAATCTCCCGGCAAATAGACTTTACTTTTGTAAAGAATTGGTTAATTCCTAAATCTCCTTGTCTAACTGCCAGCAAGTCATTCTCTAGCAACTGTAGTCTCATATCATTCTTCTTAGAGAACCTAGTCGCTAGTATATCCCAGGCATCTTTTGGAGTAGTGGCGTACCTTATATGCTCAAGCATTTCCTCCTCTATAGTAGTCTTTATGGCGAACATGGCCTTCCCTGCCTTAATTCGCCATTTCCTCAATGCGACAGCATCTTCCTCTGGTGGAATGGTCTCGCTCCCACCAATGATCTCCCAGAGATCTTGGCCTTGTAAGTAAGATTCTATACACGTCTTCCACGTGCTATAATTTTGGTTATTTAGTTTCTTTAGCATGCCGACAGTATTAAACTCCGCCATACCGAATTTATCTTCTAGAAGCGTAGCCTGGTCCCCGACCTATGCCCGACGCAATCCCAGATTGCAGCTTCCTTGACAGAATCTCGGTAGTACCTCCGCTGGACTTTGGCAGATTCTCTCCTGGACTTCGGCAAAACCTCCGCTAGGTTTCGGCAGATTCTCCGCTAGACTTCGGCAGAACTTCTGCTGGTCTTTGATGCCTCGACCCCAACCGCCTAGCTCTGATACCAAATGTTGGATCTCGACTTAGCGTTGAACAAGGCGAACGCTAGTCTTTGAGAGGACTTCGAACTCCTAAGCTCGGAAGAAGAGGAAGTGAAACACTATCACTTGAAGCCAACACTCCACTACTTCAAATACTTGGATTCTTGGATGATTGGATGATTTTACAAATGAGGACCCTTCCCTATTTATACTAGTTGGCCTCCTAAATCTATGGCTAAGATTATTCCACATATACGGTTAGGATTGATCCTCTAGAATTTTCTAAAAGCTTCTCCAAGTTTCTAATATGTTCTAGAGTATTCTAAATTTATCCAGAAACTTACTAGAGTATTCTAGAACTTTCTAGTACCTTCGAGAACCTTTGAACTTACCGGATTATTCTAGAACTTTCTAGTACCTTCTAGAACCTTTGAAAGTAGTTGTTGATCTTTAACAGGGATGTCATGTCCTATTTAACGTACTTATCGTTCATCTCTGCAATGTGCTTTTCTAGGTCGAGTATGACACTCTGGGAACGTCCATAAAGGCTGCCGTGGTATACCTTGGAACAGCTCTAGTGAAGGTCGATTATTTATTGTATGCATCTTATCCACAAGGCGCACCTTCAATGTGCTTCAGAAAGTTTTTTATTGTCCGAATTTTAGTGTTATTGCTCATCTAACTTTTGTTTCATGTGTTGCGGCTAGTTTTCCTTGCTACCTTTCTCATAGTGTCTGAAACTGACAGCTTTGATCCCTACCAGGTTCCTCTTCGGCCTTTTCCCTCTCATTTCAAATTGAGGTTTTGTGAACCGAAGATGTGGTGGGAATGGTCTCGTTTTTATCTTATGCGCTGAGGCACACTAGTTTCAATTGCATTTTTGACCGGTTTTCCGTTTTTTTCTTCAGGAATTGTTGAAAGCTCTTATCGGATTCATTGATGTTGCTGGCCTCTACTTTGCCTTAACTCAAGTCACCCACTGGAATATTTCACAAAACCATAAGTTCCAAGCTGTGGGACTCGGTTAGTGAGCAAGCCGTGGTCCATGCTGGTTGGGCCGACGCAGTTTTTCTCCTGCAATGACTAGAATTCAAGTCTTTTAGAATTAAGATGCTAGATTTGAAATTTTTATAATTGGGTATCCCATCGATTATAAGCAAGTGGAGATTGCTGATGTAGGCAGCAGTGGCATCTGTTCTCTGCCTGTTCTAGCTTTTAGGGATATATGGACCATGAATTGTTAATATTACATTTCTGCTGGCAGGATGGGCCTTTGCTGATTCTGTTCTTCATCGACTAGCACCTCTTTGGGTGGGTGCCAGAGGATTGGAATTTACTTGGAACTATATTCTACAAGGCCTGGAAGCAAATGCAAATCTGGTATTATTTTGAAGTTCCCAATTATTCTGTTATAGGGTTATGACTGTAACTACTTGTACCATGGATTTTGTGGGAAACCCACGTTTTCTTTTCTATATATGTTACTTGTCCCATCTGCAGGTTTTTAGCATATCCCTTGCAGCGTTGGGATCATTGATGTGGCTTAGGAAGAATAAGCCTAGGACTCTGATACCCATAATATATGCGTGTGCAGGGCTTGTTGCAATCATGCCATCCATAACAAGGTGTGTATTCTCGTTAACCCTTTCGGAAATGATCTGGGAATAGAATTTTGAATGCTTGAATTCATGCTTACGTGGCAGAATCAATCCTGGGTGACCATATGACACCCTTCAATCTTCAATGCTTGAATTTGGCTTCCGCAGCAGAATCAATCATGTGCGACAATATGACACCCTTCAATCTTCCCATATTGTTTTATTGTCCATACTCTGATCTGCCCTTTCTTTCATCGTGGATCATCGTGGTGGACCGGGTGGGGTTTGCTTTTGCTTCCTATCAAATTTTCTTGCATCTACCTGAAGCGAGGCCTCGGATGGCAATTGCCAGAGGTGGTCGGCTTTGAACTTTTCACCTCGCTGATCATGGCATTTATCAGCTGGCAACTCTTCGCCGCATGTCGGAGGCCGTCCCTGTGAAGATCAACACGAAAGCATATTGTAGACCACACCCTGCTAAAAAAAAAATTGCGCCTGTCAAAAGGTGATCCTAGTGACCAACAGTCATGGTATTTTTGCTGCTCTTAGAATCAATCCCTGCATTGCTTTCTAGTAATTCTTTCTCCAATGAGTTGTTTAAACGGGGATTCCATGCTCGACGTTAATCTGGATCGGCATTATCTTTTCCCTGAATGGACATGTTATTTTTCCGGAGCATAGGTTGTAATCCGTGTCGGGCGCATTCGTTGTTAGATACCTACACATGGAACAAAGATCTGCTAGGTTACTGAGGAGATGATTACTTTGTTGTAATGCCCTTAAACTAGATATCCCTTTTCGTACTGGAAAATCACTATTAAAGAACCTCCTAAGAGGCGGAGGTTCGGCCAGAGTAATAGATTTGGGGTTTGGAAAGTTAAAATTTAGGGTTTGGAGTTTAATTTGGTCGGACTCTTCTGCTCTCTCAAAGCCAATAATCCAAAGGTAAAATATAGGAAGAAGCTCTTGATAATCCATCCAGGTAAAAAAATCTCCTCTTACCACGCAAGTCCTCAAGCTTTGCATCATACATGACCTTACCCAGCTACTCATTCGCAGCATATCATCGCTTATTGTTATTCTTTCCAATTTCCTTCTCGTGCGACTGCTCGAGACATAAAAGAAACAGACTGACTAAGAACCTAACCATCAGATCCTTGCACAATCCCAAACGAAAGTTTCTAACATACTGATATTAAAAGTTTTTGTGTGGTAGCAATCAGAGAAATCTAACATTTGGAGAGGTTATTTATATTACACAGCACAGAGTCGTTGACGCACACAGAGGTGGTTTTAATCCAATCTGTCTTTACCCGTCCAGCCAATCCAGGGTTAAGCATTTCTCTGTTATCATGATGTTGAGGTTAGGCACGGCCTTGGCTACCTCCTTCTAGCCCCAAGCCACCTCCTCGTCGCAGATCACGTTCCCGAGGGACTTCATCGATCTGAAAGACATCAGCAGGTGCATTACCTGTGGGCACTCCCTCATGTCTATCTTTTCCAGACTCGTCATCCTGGAGATCCCTTCGGGAAGCTGCGTCAGGTTCACGCACTGTGAGATGTCCAAGTACTTGAGCGAGCTCAGCTCGCAGACCGACGGTGGGAGTGACTTCAGGTTCGGGGACGTGTATACCCGTGGTATTTCCAGGTGGGATAACCTGTCCAGATCCCGGCCAAAACAAAATTACTGCGGTTCCAGAAGCCGGAGAAACTGAGTTCCGGCTACAACAACGCGACTCACCGGCAGGAACTGGATGAACCTACAGATTTCCTTCTCTACCTTTTCCATCTGCTTCCAGAGACGAACGTTCTGGTAGACGTGCCATCTCTTGGAGGCAAGGAGTTTTTGGGTGAGCTCCACCCCATTCCGGAGGAGACGAGTGAGGTTATCGAGCTCCACCTGGCGCTTATCCGGTAACTCGACGCCGGAGTATTGGATATCCTGGATGATAGGGAGGAGGTTTAGGACGTTCTTCCTGAATTCTGCAGCCCCCTCCTTGAAGAAGGCACAACGCCGGGAGACGATGCTGAGCTGGGACGCGAGCTGACGGATGAGATCCGAGGTGCCTTCGTTCATGGTGAACCCTGCGGTTTCCATCGGATCCTGCTGATTGCTTGGCTGGGAAACTGAGATGTTGCTCACACAAATAACTAGCAAAACAGGGAAATTCTGAGGAAGTTTCCCTCCTCTCTCTCTTTTTTCATTTCTGAGGAAGTTTCCCTCCCCTTTCTCTTTTTTTCATTTTATTACGTTTATTTTTTAATATAATTTGCTATTACCACATTAAATTTTTAAAATTTTAGAAGAGATTTTCCCATCCTACCTTCAAGAAGATTCCCCGACAAACTATAAAATCGTTGAGTGACTTGCTGGTACAATTTTAAATTGTTGGACACCGGTAAGTCGCAGGTTAAATAGAAGCAACCCTTCATTACCATATGTTAATCGTTGGCTGAAATATGTCATTAAGTTTAAAACATTTCATAATACTTCCAAATGGTATTTAATCTAAAATCAGCTACTCACCCTACACTTCAATAACATGTTTATATCAACTGGAGGAAGACTCGGGAACTAAAAAGAGAGTAATTACTTTCTATCGACTTGTGTGATCATCTTTTCTCGAACTTTCGTTTATGACCTGAACTTTAAAATATTTCTTTAAGTTTTAGATCGATACTTTGAATCCTTCGTGGCCTTATTCAAACGGCATATTTAACCGAATTAACAATTTGCCTTCACTGAATATAGTAACTTCCGAAAAGATATCAATTCGTGGCTCCAATTTTTTATCGACTTTCTTTTATGGCCTTAAATCAATATTTTGAATCATTTATGACATTATTGTAATAGTATTACCCAAATCTACGATTTTTTGAATGTTGTGATACGATATATTTTAATATTACTTTTTTTCAGTGTGGGTCATAACGTGCTCCGGGACGGTTTATCTCTTAAAATCGGTTGAAGGAAAAAATACTAATACGATCTTAATTTGGTAGAAAGGGGAGTGGAATTTCAGGCAAAGGAATTCAGAGATGTATTTCATTTTTTTCTTGGTTGAATCACCAATGAGTAGTAATGAGGGTATGAAAATGAATGTAGGATCGACGTTTTCAACTTTCATTTTTTCGAACTGTAAGCACACATTACTAATTGCCATGTTCACAAAAGCAAAACTTGAAGATGTTTTCTTTGCTGTTCATCCTGAAAGGTTGTTAATCGATGAATATGATAGTTTTTTTGTTGGAAATTATTGTTTTCGAAATTTTACTGTCATCGAAGTGAGAAAGCGTGATATTCAATGTGTTTAGATATAAAGTGTAGATGTAAGGCTTAAATACACATGAGTTGTTTTGATGAGAAATGATATTGAATTTTTCTTAAAATAAAGCTATAAATGATTGAAAATATTGATTTAAGGCTATGAAAGAAATTAAAACTTAAGCCACAAAAAAAAAGTTGAGGAAAAGTTGGGGCCACATATCGATATTTGGCCGGATAATTATGAGTTATGCCTTTGGGTTATGGCAAAATGGTGATTTGAGTATTGCCATTTAAATAAGGTTATAAATAATTCAAAATATCGATTTAAGGCTATAAAAAAAAAAATTTAAAATTCGGACAAAAAATTGAAGAAAAATATCGTACCACAAATGGGTATTTTGCCTTTTAAATATTTAGAGAACAACAAAGAGAAGCAAAGGCTCAAGGAAGTGGAGGTGATGTTTGTAGGATTTTATTTTTTTTTACAAATTTAACGTTGATCTGAAAAAGGAATTTACTCAATTTCGAAATTTTTTTTCAACTTATATAGGAATAATAAATTACCAATTTTTTATATTAAGATTACATTTAAGTATTTTTTTTTCTCCATAGTAATTCGTCATGTTTGTAGCGTGATTGGATTGGAAAAAAAGACTGTAAGCTAAGAGGAAGGGGGTCGGTCCAGTCGGAGTCACGTGGTGGTTTGATATTGTCGGGAAATTATGTGGAAAAATATTATTTTATTATTATTAAATATGGCTTATGGGTGTGGAATATTCCGTACGACCGGCCACGCCCCTCCCTTTGTATTAATTCCTTTTTCTTGACCTGGACTGGCCCAAGTCGCCGGTATCTTTCTCAGGACTTGTCTCTCTTGTTACAAGGTTTTTCGAGGAAACATCGAACTCCAAACGAACTGCATGAACTTGCCAATAACCCGATGAAGCAGGATCGCCATTTCCAAGAGATTCGAAAAGTCTGCGGATCACAGAAGCTTACGGAAGTCCTGGAATCCCGTACTTGGGAGCCAATGCTGCGGAAGCACAGACCCGTGCCAGCAGTTCCGTTGCGGGAAGCTACCGAGTTGGGAGGTTTTTTCATTCCTGATGGAAGTCATGACGGTCAGGACACATACCGTACCCATTATCCCCTCCGATGTCTTATGATTGGATTTCGAGTCTGTCTATGAGGAATGACCCGCTAGAGAGGATCCCTCGGAGGTTCCTGGATGGAAAGTATGATCATGCAGACCTTTTCTAGACAATGACGTTTGGCAGCGGGGAAGAGGGTGTGTGCCTGGCCACTGCAGGCATCTTTCTTCGAGTGGCGACTGGCTGAAGGCGAGGAAGAAAACGTGGATACATTCAGTCCAACGACCCTAAACCCAAGCAACGTTCATTTCGCAAATTTCTTTTGAAACTAATCATATAACCGTATAAAAGCTTCACGGATCAGAGCTAATGAAACCCAAACTTATATGATTAGGTGATCGTAAAGTTTTTTGTGTGGATGCAATCAGAGCAATCTAAAATTTGGAGAGATTATTTATATTATACAGCACAGAGTCGCTGACGCCCACATTCGGACAATATATAATGCTAACTGAAAACAATCCAAGAAAACCAGAGTTACAGAGGTGGTTTTAATCCAATCTGTCTTTACTCATCCAGCCAATCGAGGGTGAAGCATTTCTCTGCTATCTTGATGTTGAGGTTAGGCACAGCCTTGGCTACCTCCTTCCATCCCCAAGCCACCTCCTCGTCGCAGATCACGTTCCTGAGGGACTTCATCGATCTGAAAGACATTGGCAGGTGCATTACCTGTGGGCACTCCCTCATGTCTATCTTTTCCAGACTTGTCATCCTGGAGATCCCTTCGGGAAGCTGCGTCAGGTTCACGCACTGGGAGATGTCTAGGTACTTGAGCGAGCTCAGCTCGCAGACCGACGGCGGGAGTGACTTCAGGTTCGGGCATGCGTAGACCCGCAGTATTTCCAGGTTGGATAGCCTGTCCAGATCAGCTGGGAGTTTCTGCAGGCTGTGGCAGTTGGTGATGCTGAGGTTTCTGACATGACGTAACCCACATATGCCAGATGGAAGCTCAAAGAGGTCGTCACAGTGGTCGATCGTGAGATCGACCAAGCCTGGGAAGATCTGAGGGAGGTCGACCGCGGATTTGCCAAGGCTATTGTTTATTTTGCAGAGGATGAGGCAAATTTTCTTCATGTTGCGGAGAGGAATGGTAGTGTCAGTGAGCTGGGGCACGCAGATCTTCTCTAACCAGAGGCTTCGGAGATTGGCCAAGTTGCCGAAGACCGAGAAGTTGCGAAGGACAGCATTGGTCGTCCCGTGGTTTATAACAATGAGAGCCCTGAGGTTCATCATGTTATCGATGAAGGGCGGCAGAAAGTAATCCTCTGCCGAGAAGTTGATGATGAGCACTTCGGCCTTCGGAAAATCCATCTGCTGCCAATCCATTTCTTCCATTTTCTCTATGTTCATAAAAAGTATACCTCATTGACTTTGTTGATATGCAAGAATAATGAAAGTCATGCCGCCGAACACTCAAACAGCTTCAAATACCTGTGTGGACCGATACAATCTGCGCCTGGAATGGCCGACTCGAGTTTCTATCCCAATCTCCTGGAATCTCCCTCTCTCTCCTGGGCATGAGCAGCCGCTTGCGAGCGTTGATTTCGCCTTGGTTGCTGAGCTGAATGGCCAGGTCCCTCAAGACATCGTGCTGCGTAATAGAGATCTCAAAGGAGCTACTGTAAGAGTCTCCAGCCCTGCGACAAGCGATGGGGTTAACAGTTGGTTCCCGTTTTACAGAAAAGGGAGAAACATTTTGGGACATCCACGGAAATTTGCACTGACCGAGCATCCTGGACCAGGGTAAGCAGGTTCTTGTTGGAGAGCTCAGCAACGATCGCATAAGCTTCTTCTTCATCAATTCCGCGGGTCTCCACCCAGATGCGGACAAGAATGTCCAGGGGAATCTTCATGTCCTCCGGGAAAGCTCCAAGATCCAGGAAGCACTCCCGGACATTGGGTTGCAGATAGTTTATGCTTATTGCCATTCTCTCAGACAACAAGCTTCTGTGAGTATCCGAAATTGGCTCTCCCTTGGATAAACGAGCTTTGGCGCCCTCCCAATATTTTTCTTCCTTGTCCCTCAAGGAAGCCCCGATAACTTTGAGAGCTAATGGAAGCCCCTCACACTCGCTAACAACCTAAAATTCATACAACGTAAAAGCATGAACTTCCGAGCAATGTTGGTGTCGAGGGAAATAACATAACACACGCGTGCGTGTATATATATACATACATACCTGCTTCACCAAGGTTTCATTGAAACCAGGGGGAATGGCCCTCTGACTGAAAGCGGCTTGGCAGAACAGCGTCATGGAATCTCCTTCACTGAAGATCTCCATCTCATACTTCAGTGTATAGAAGGTGTCAAAATTGAACCGCGAGACGACAAGGGTTTTGCACCCAGGGGTTTGGAAATACAGCTGGCTGAGTGCCTGAGATGTCCACACATCGTCAAGGAGAATCAGCCTTGGCTGTTCATCGGGAAGACTTTGTTGCAAGGTCCACTGCGAGAGATGGTCATACGAAGCATAGCCATTGCATCCCATAAAGAAGCTCGTTATTCGTGCTTTCAGCACGTCTATATTTGGAGACTGAGAAACCGTCAGAAACAGGATCCTGTCTCCGAAGTGAGCTGAAAAGCAGCACAGACGGAAAATTTAGCGAACCAGTGAGGCGCAGAATGAGATGAACTAACCAACACAAGACTCCCTTAGTTAACATCAGGGGCATCCATTGCGGGATTGATAATAAACGAACGGTGACAATTGATCGGTCAAGCGCAACTAATTCTTCTAAATCTCCACGGCGAGTGAAATGACTGATCGTGAAGCTGACCTTTCACTTGAGCATCCCTGATAATTTCTCTGGCCAAAGTGGTTTTTCCCGACCCTCCGATTCCGTGTATCCCCACAATGTGCTGATCATCCCTCCTGATCAGCATCTCCCGGACAATCCTCTTCCGGTTCTCCAGTGCCACGATTACTCCATCCCCTCTGCCCCGTTCCGCTTCAGCCTCCTGCTGTATCCTCACCGCCTCGGCCACGTACGCTCCAGTCCCGAACCTCATGTCCCCCAACGACCGTTCGATCCGCTGACTTGACCTTTCGAAGCTATCGAATCTCGCCGCCATCTCCGCCCTCATCTGCTGCATATCCGCCATGATGTGAACCTGCCGTGAGACACATCAAGGAAAACAGTGAGCCAAGGCATGGAGATAATCCCATCCAGAAAACACGATTGTTGCGGTTCCAGAAGCCGGACAAACCGAGTTCTGGCTACAACAACGCGACTCACCGGCAGGAACTTGATGAACCTACAGATTTCCTTGTCTATCTTTTCGATCTGCTTAGAGAGACGAACGTTCTGGTAGACGTGCCATCTCTTGGAGGCAAGGAGTTTTTGGGTGAGCTCCACCCCATTCCGGAGGAGACGAGAGAGTTTATCGAGCTCCACCTGGCGTTTCTCCGGTAACTCGACGCCGGAGTATTGGATATCCTGAATGATAGGGAGGAGGTTTAGGACGTTCTTCCTGAATTCTGCAGCCCCCTCCTTGAAGAAGTCACAACGCCGGGAGATGATGCTGAGCTGGGACCCGAGCCGATGGACGAGTCCTGAGGCGCCCTCGTCCAGGACGAACACCAAGGGCTTAGTGAGGGCGGCGGAGTGTTGGATGAATTCCATCGGATCCTGGTGATTGATTGGGTGGGAAACCGAGCTTTGCTCAAACAATCATTCGCGTGGATGGATGGATGGATGGATCGTTACTTGGAAAGATGGGAGACGACCACCATCACTTCCTAGTTTGACCGACCACTTCACAATTTTCCTTCCGAAAACAAAAACACATATGCTTTAATAACTAAACAAAATAAAACAAAACAGGAAAATTCTAAGGAAGTTTCTCTCTTTTCTTCTTTTTTTGATTTAATAGGTGATGTTTGGGTTGGGGGAGGCTTTTACGAGAATTAAGCTGACCTTCTATTATTGTACCCATTAATGACGAATGCATGATATACTTTATTTTTTTATTTTTTTAAAATCAATATTTACATGTAAAATTTAGAAACTGTGATTAGACAGCAAAGAAACTACGGGGGGCCAATAAACATAATGATAAGGTCAATTGTCTGTCCATGCGGAGTGACGTGGATTCCCCCACTTTACTTTGTCGGGATTTGTGGAAAAATTGGGGCACAAGTTACGTCAGTCCGTTCCCCTTCACCCAACGTTCGGTAGAATTGTACAGAGTACTCCCCTCCTGTATTTTTAATATTATTAACTTTTATTTTTATTTTAAATAAAATATCATACAACCTTTATCGTCTAATTTCGACTTTTAATACATTTAATCTAACTCAATTATGAAAATTGACTCAAAATTACAATTGAAATGAAATTGGCTTCATTTCATCGCACTGAAAACTGATTTTGCCTGAACCTTGAAATAATAAATAATAACCCAAAAGGAAAAACACTTACGGGGTAGAAGAGATGGATTAAAGTGGCCGGTGCCCACGCGTTTTGTATTAATTCTTTTTTTTTTTTTTGCTTGACCACAAGGACTGACCCAAGTCGCGCTGGTTTCTGGGAAATTCCCAAGCGAAGAGGCAAAAGTCCCCCCCGGAAGATATCAACTTGAACGCGGCTTTTTAGAGGTTTGTGTCCTTTTACCGTTCTTTTAAAAAATATTCCGTGGTTTAAGGTTCTAGTTCTCGATATCCCCTTATTACGGTTATCTCTTCTCTCTTTTTTTTTTGCCAAAAAATAATCCTAAAATTTTTTCTTTCTTTATAATTTAGTCCTTCAAGACCAAAATAGAAAATTTTTCTTAAACGGGCTCTGATACCAATTAGATAGACTGAAGATAAGCGATGCAAATCAACTCCCTAAAGAGTTAGATAACAGCATGCTAGATATTCTTCAGACAAACCATGAATCGAACTTAAGAGGTTTTTCCCAATTGTCTTTGTAGTCGGCGTTCCACCAACCTCAAATACTCGTTTGAGTACTTTGAACTGGCCGTAAATCCAAGATTGGACTTACCTTCAAGGAAATATTCCTCAAATTCACTCTGCGCTAGAGTCAGCTCTCCAATTTTTTAGAATAGCTTTCTATAAGCGTTGATAACTAGGTTATCTGTGCTGATAGAATATTCAAACGATCTACTACCGTATTGAGAAGGCCAGTAGTAGAATCCTTGCCCACCCCGTGATCCAAATGGAGTAGTTCAGGATTCGGGCAATTAGTCATAAGAATGACCCGTGCACTGCACCACTTTAATCTCTTGATTAAAGTCTTCTCTCAACACATAAACAACTTAAATCAAGATGTTTATCATACCTCAATCCAGTGGGTAGCTTCGGGGTTCACCAAACTTCCGCAACTTCTAGGAACTCAAGAGAAGCTCACTTCTCAACACTGAGAATTCTGTGAGGGGGAGGGGCTCTTCTGTGTCATCTGAATGCCCTTACCACTAGGGTCTTGTATAGGCACTCCTCATCCAACCACAAGGTTTAGTCATAAAGACCTTTCCTTCAAGGTTACGATTCGAAAATCTAACCTTAAGTTAGTTTTAATCAATTTTGATTAATTCTAACTACTCTTAATTCCTTAAGGTATCCTTGGAGAACAATCAAAGAATTTTAACTCAGAGAGATGTGAGAGAAAATTTCTCTATTCAGATTTCCTCCCCAAATGAGGTATAGGGTTGTGAAATATATACACAAAGAAGCTAGTGCCCATGCACTGTTTGCCAGCTCAAAAGCAAAAGATTCAACTTTATCAAAAGTTTACAGAAGCTAGCTAGACTACAAAATCGTCCAATCTAACTCTATACAATTTTCGTCTCCCATCTGTATCATCGCTCTGTCCTGGGAGATTCCTTCTTTATTGGCACGTAAGGTTTCGCCAGTGCCTTCAGAGAGTCCTCCTTCGAACCTTTGGGCTCTCTCTTAATCGTTGTGCCAAGGATTTGTCTGTGTAGTCAACGATTTTACTCCAAACTTCGAAGGTTACCGTCCGGAGGCATAATTCAGAGTTTTCCCTCTTCCAGAAGCTATCTAGAAGATCCAGAACTCTCTCCCATCATCTTTCTCCTGCTTGCTCATCTGCATAGCTGAGATAAGAACGGAGAATCATGGCAGTTGTCATACCATCACTGAGCACATAATATAGCTCATTGCGGGCAAAGACGTGCTCCAGCACATCCTTCAGAAACTCAACCTTTATGGCCTTTCTTACAGTTTTATCTTTGTAATACTTGCGCCATAAACTCCTCTGATCGAAGTCCTGTCGTTGAGGTTTAATCAGATGCCTACTTTCACTAGGATGGATATCCCACACTTGCATATTTGGAAGAATCACTTTCCCATATTGGTCATGTTCTTCTTCCTCCATCGTAGTGCTAGTAATCAGCGTCGTGGCATATTTTGAACCATAACCAAGGCACCCGAGTATGAACTTTACCAAATGAGGCAATTGGTTTATCTGCTCTGGTTTTGATCTATCGATCTCCAGAATATCAACAAACCCCGCATACAAATAAGGTAAAACAACTCCCACCATACCTGAACTAATCTTCAGGGTTGGCCACTTCTCCGATATCCAGTGTAGATACGGTTGAAGTACAGAGTTTTCCTCGAGCGAGGACTCTCTCATATCCACAACTACTCTCGAAGTCTCGTAATCTTTGACCTCACACGGTAGTATGGACATTGTCGTGGTGAGAATCGGCTGTCTTTCCCTTACGGTCTTTGACAGTTCTTCTCCATCTGCAGCCTTGTAAGTTAACTTGGCCTCCAGATCTTTGATGTACTCAATCGCCTTTACTGCGAAAAACTTAATTTGGGCTTGGTAATTCCTTTTGATACCTCCCATAAGTCCTCCACAAACAACCGTGGCATCCCAAGACAGGGATCCATTCTCGAAAGAGTCTAAATAAAAAAACCAAGATCTATCTAGATCTTCATGACCTCTGTCATCGTGAGTTTGCTCACCAGGTTCAACCGAACCTCCTTCAGGAATTACTTCCTCAAGGTTCTCCTGAGTTTGAAGATTACCTTCTTCGAGTGCTGGCGGTATTTCATAATTGAAATACTCATCGTACTCCATTTCCGCCGTATCGTCAGGATGTTCTTCCTTCCGAGTAACTGGCTCACCAATGAAGGCTTTAAACTTTGCCTCCTCTTCTGCATACTCACTCTCCATCCTCTCTTTCTGTTCCTCCTTGCTTTATAACAAAGCTTTGTAGGATTTTACAGCTTGGTTAATGGAGATTTTCTGCTCTTTGGCTAAATGGTTATGGCAGTAATTGAACTGCTCCATGGTCAGAGGAGACCACCAAGGTTCTTCAACCTTATCGTCTTTTTTGGGACCAGAATATTTAAGCTGCTTCGCTTTCTTCTTCTTTCTGGCTTTCTCTTGGGAATTAGCCTGAGCTTCTCCCTTTAGATCTACCATCTTCGCTTTTCCTTTAGAGCTCACCTATTCAGGATCAGCCATCTTCTCTTGAAGATCTTTCATCACGTTTCCTTTGGGTTTGACATCGTCTTCTCGACCCATCACTCCCTTCTGAGAATCTTTCTCCGCTTTCCCTTTGGAATTGGTTATTACCTTTTCCTTTGGTTCAGCCATTCCTCTCTGGGAATCATCTTTCGTTTTTCCCTTGAAGTTAGCAGGAGCTTTCTTCTTAGGATCAACCATCTCCTTCTGGAGATCTGTTGCCGCCTTTCTCTTGGAGTTAGTTGTTACTTTCTCCTTGAGATTAGCTATACCCTTCTGGGCATCCGCAGTTTTTAGCTTACTGGGACATTCGAATGATCTATGTTCAGGTCGCTTGCACTGCCAGCATAAAGCTGATTTCGTTCCAGAATTGGAACTAGCATCACTATGCTCACTATCTCTCTTGATAGGATTAGGACATATCTTCTTGGAGTGTTCCTCCTGTTTGCATCTCCAGCAGATCTTCTTCCTTGCTGCAGGATCCATCTGCAAATTATCTAGAGAGAGAGTCAGCTATTATGTTTTTGTCTGAAGAGATATACTCGACATCGAATTTATAATAGCTAAACCATTCATGCAACATCAAAAGTCTAGTTTGCCTAACCTCTTTGAGGTTCAGACTCATAAACCTTTTTGCATAGGTTGAGTCAGAGCGTACTAAGAATTTCTTAGGTGCTAAAAAGATGTAAAAGGCTTTTATTCCATTTTTTTAAAGCCAATACCTCTTTTTCATGTATCGGGTATCAGAGTTCTTACCCCTTAAAACTAACAAACGGGTTCAGGTTTCCTTCCTTTAATTTTAAGGATTGCCCCCCAAAACTCGTTAGAAGCATCAATTTCCAGAACTAAATTATCCTTATCAGATGGTAAAGAGAGTTGAGGTAAATTTTTAACCTTACTCTTAATTCTCTGAATAGCATGAGTATCCTCATCTCCCCATGTCCAAGGATTCACCGAAGAAGTCTTCTTCGAAATCCTACCTAGATCTTGGGAAAGATCTTTCACAAACTTTCTTGCATAGTTAACAAATCCATAAAATCTTTGAACTTGTTTTCTATCCACAAGTCTGTCAGGAAAATCAATAATTTTCTCGGCAATATGGCTTTGTAATTTTATCTTTCCTTGCTCAATCTCCATGCCTAGAAAATTAACTGATTCCTTAAACCATTCTATCTTCCTTTCGGATAGAATCATGCCCTCCTATCGGAAGACATCAGTTACCTTGTCCAAGTGCCTCATGTGATCGTCTTCAGTCTGACTGTAGACTAACACATCATCAATATAGACTGCACAAAATTTTCGGACTTGCTTGAAAGCATTATCCATTTTGCGCTGAAACACTCCTGGAGCATTTTTCAGGCCGAACGACATCACCAACCATTCAAACATTCCTTGCGGAGCATTGAAGGCAGTTAAAGGAACCGAATCTTCCTCCATTTTGACTTGCCAGTATTTACTTTTCAAGTCAAATTTAGAGAAGAATTTTGGTTGGTTCAAACTAACTCTATCAATTAAATCTCCCGCAGTGGGAATCTTATAGCCATCGTCTTTTGTAGCTTTGTTAAGCTGACGATAATCTATAACCATTCGTGCTTTACCTCGCATCTGCTCGGCATGATTTATTACCATAAAGGCAGGACTAGAATGTTGACTATAGCTATCCCTAATCAAGCATTTTCCAAGCAACTCAGGAATCTGTTTGTCAAATTCCTCAACCCTATCCCTAATCAAGCATTTTCCCAGCAACTCAGGAATCTGTTTGTCAAATTACTCAACCATCTCAGTCGTATACGTAATGTTTATGGCTCTTATAATGGTTCCGGGATCCTTTAATTCGAGTTTAGCCTTTAGGCCATTCCGACTCCACAATTTTAATGAATCTTCACTAAAATTATCGGCAAGTTTTACCAGGAACTTATCCCATTTTGTCCCGGTTAACTATACTACCCTACACGCTTCTTGTTTTGGAAACAAGTTGTCATACCAGTTAGAACTCCTGGTATTTGTTGGAGAAAACAGGGTTTGTTCCCATGAATCGTTCTCACCCAACCGTATATCACCACGCTGAGCTCGCATTCTGAAAGCTCTTTTACATGGTGAATTATCACAGTATTCCGTCCCTTTTACCTGCTAGAACCCAAATTTTAACATCAACTTAGGTTCTTGGAGAATAGTTATTTCCACCCCACCAATGGATACATAATGGACATCCTACAAAAAAGGTAAGTTTTTTTTTGTCCTTTTAGAAAAGCATTACCAATTATGATGTCTGCTTCTAATAAAGGATGGGCCAGGATCTCTTTTATGATGAACTGTTGTCCACCAATAAAGACAGGCACATTATTGGCCTGATGGCTGACTATTGTCGCCATTCCATCCACGTTTACCATATGGATAGGTTTCTGTAGTGGTTTCCACCACTCATCTGGTAGAGCATTGAGTCTAGCACAAGTTATACTACACCGAGTATCTATCAAAGTATCCAGAGAATACTCATAGTATCTAGGAAACTTGAAAGTTAGAGCCACATATGTGCTCAAGTCTTCCTTCTTGACATTAAAACCAATATTCTTGGGTACTTCCTGGGATGGTTCTATCATCCTCCAGATTTCGTCTATTGGTATAGACCTCTGCTCGACTATTTGCTCAATAACCCTACAGACTTCAGGAATACTAGATAAAGAGTTATCCAGATAGGTAACTCTCATCATCCGTATTGATTCCTCTCTCGGTTGATATACCGGATCTTCATAGACTGGTAATGATACTTATCTATATCCCACGATTCTACCCGTATGTTGAGACGGGCTCCTCGAATCTGTAGACCTTCGAGACATTTCTTCTATCAGTGGTGGAAGAGATGTTTCTGCTGGTCGAGACACTATTATGTCTTCTCCTACATCACTAGCTCTAGAAGAAATTTCAGAGGGCGTTTGAATTCTTGGCTCCCTCAGGATTGGCATCCTCACAGGCAAATGCCTATCAGCTCTAAAACTATCTCTAGACGGTTCACCCAACATTAAAGTAATCTCATTACCTCTCTGTCTGATATTAGCCGCACTAATCGGTCTAGAGCTACTACCAGGTTCAGTCATAACCCAATTTCTCGGCCAGGTTAACTCCAATGGGTTTACCTCTCTCCTATGAAATTGTTGGTAGTTATTATGACCTTTCTCGAACAACTCAGTGAGTCTTGAGATGTTCCTCACACCTAGACTAGTAGTATTTACCAATCGATAAATCACGCTAGTGTGATACGCCAAAAACTTGGCATGGGAATTCATTCTATCCATATTCATTGATTTAATCCTTAAGGTCAATGAATTTCCCAAACAACGATCGTTCAGGGCCATCATAAAATTTGGATGGACCTGGAACCATACAAGGCCATGTGCAAGATTGGCCTGTATACCTGATGTCAGCTGAACTCGAAACTTTCGCCATCTTTTGTCGATCACAGCTACTACCACAGGACTATCCGCTGGAAGATGGAATAGCGGAATTAGTCATACTTGGATCAACCCAATGTGTATATACACTTCTCGCACGTTGCATGGTTTCCCTAATGCGTTGTACGTTCAGTAATGGGATATCCAAAGTCTCAAGTTCCGTGCTTGTAACTTGAGCCGTTGCTTCTGTTTGTGAGATGTCTATTATAGATCTAAAATTGAATCGTGAAACATTATAGACCTCTCTCACGTTAACATTAGGCAACCTCCATTCCAGAATTGACTGGGATGGATCCTCGTACTAGTGAGATTCCTCCAGTACCTGATTCGATGCTTCCAAATGAACCATCTCATCACCATCTCCATTTTGCTCCGCTCTCATCATGAACCGATGCATTTTCCAGAGATCAGAATCCTCTTATGAGTCTGTATCATAATTTGATACAACCTCATAGATAGATTCTACTTCCGAGTCTAAGTCAGAAATATCTTGCTCATCTATTGGTTCGTAAGCCAGGACTTCTTCCTCATGACTCCTGTCATCCAGAAACACCATTCGGAGTCTCTCTCTCCTTTGGTTCTTCTGAGGACAAGTATGCGCTTTGTGGGTTTTTGATCCACAAAACTAGCAACAATTCCAATTGCTCAACAGCTTTCCTTTTGGACACTTAGGTTCTCTGCCATGCTTTCTCTTAAAGGGTTCAATCCTATCTTTATCCTTTAGGTTAGTCCGTCTCCTCACAAAACTCCTTGATTTGAAAGCAGGACCTCCTCCTTGTTTCTTCTGGAAGTCTTTCTTTGGCCAAACTTTCCTTTTGTTGTATCCAACAAATTTTTTCTTTCTCGAAAAGTTTCTTGTTCTCATAGATTCTCCTGGAGTATCACATCCATACCTCCCAGGTACATATTCAATCTGAGAACAACAACTTTTGTTTAGGTAAGGCAGCTTCTTTGCCGCCTCCTTCACTTGGAGATCAGTACATGCCTTCCGCATTGCGTACTTAATCGCCTAAATTTTTCCTCCGAGTCCAGAGACAATCTTTTCCTCACTCAGAAGTAATTCATAGGCCTTTTGCGCAACTTCCGGCCA
Organism: Melastoma dodecandrum; assembly: GCA_029817715.1. NCBI lineage: Eukaryota > Viridiplantae > Streptophyta > Magnoliopsida > Myrtales > Melastomataceae > Melastoma > Melastoma dodecandrum. Next base: position 2,751,444 of record JARUPY010000397.1, on the reverse strand, counting down.
AGGTTCTGGAAGTTTAGTAAAAAAGGTTCCCAATATGAACTGCTGAGAAACTACATCCAGATTGTAATAATACTTCTGGAATTCACATACATAGCTATCAATCCAGCACATATCACAGATCTGTAGTTTAACAAGAGCTGTCAATGATTGCTCTTTTTCCACAGTCTCAGTGGATAACGAAAAACCACAGAACTCCCGTTTTAATGCACCAGCGATGATTGCTAACACACCACAACGGTCATCGCTTGATCTATCTTTTCTTTGATGTCAGTATGGGCCACCAAAGATTTCCAGTATTTTTGCGCCGTACCCATGAGGGCTGCCACACATAATTCATAAACTGATCCCGGGGATAGTATCTCAGTAGACGCAGTCATTCGAATTAGTGATAACCACTCATCTATCTTTTCAGATACGTGCTTTTCACAATCAATATCCAGAAAAGCACTAGGGGTAATTATAGGCTTTAATACATTATCCCTTGGAACGAACTCTTGTTTAGTTCTATGAGGATAATCGGGTCTGTAAATTTCCCTCTTCGCAGTTACCAATTCATTAAACGTTCGATTGTCTAAATGAACTAGAATGTCCTCTGTCAGGCCTAAGACTTTCCTTAGGTCCTTTGCCAATTCTCCACTTTGAGAATTCAAATTTGCATTTCTCTTTTGTGAGTCTAAAATGTAAGGAGCTACTAACTCCTTGTACATTTCATCCACACTCTTGCCTTGATTTTGTTTGGAATTTATTCCTCGCAGATTCAATCTTTCGACTGGTTTTCCCGTGGTACTTTCCAGTCCAGAAGTCGCCTCGGCTTCGGGCCTTTTTAAACTTTTCTCTTGCTCAATCAAGTCTAACATCTTGTTAACTATCGAACCTACTTCCTAAGCAAGGTGGTTTCGGCTCTCAAGATTTTTTGTACTCCCCTGAATAGTTAACTGAGTTAAAATATCATCTATACTTTTGCTAATCCCATAAGGAGACAATCTAGACTCTGGAACGAACTTTACTCGTGATGGAGTTCCAGAAGGATTTCCTGAAGATTTTCCTTCTCCGGCCATTTTAAGGACTTAATTGAAAGTTCTATTAAAATTTTAGAGTTCCTTTAAAATTGCAAAAGAGGACAAAAAGGGATGACAACCGTATTGGGGTAATTTCCAAACTTCTTGCCCTATTCCCCAAAATATTTTTACTCACGGTGGTATTTTGACCCTATCCTCCGGCTTTTTACCCTAACCATACCATACTTTCAATGTCCCTTCAGGGAATGGAGAACACACATGGTCGGTCACAAAAACAAGTAAAAAAAAAGAAAAAATCCATAATTCGACTGAAGATCTTATCTATCTATCTATCGATCTCCAAAAGGACTCAATCCGTAATTGACCTCGTCGAGAGGTCAATTAACAGCCCTTTTGGCTGCTTCGCCCTCAAAAGAAAGGGAAGTGGCTAACTGTACGTGCACGTAACTGTTACGTTGTTTACTAAAATAAACTTTTTTTTAGTAAACTTTACTAAAAATCGACTATTTTTAGTAAATTGTTTAGTAAAAATTAGTATAGTATCTAGTAAAGTTTACTAATTTGCGCTAAAGTTACCTGGTAATTTTCAGATTATTTTAGTAACCGTTTATGAAAAATATCGGTGATTTCCACATTTTTTAGTAACTTTTACTAAAATATCACTGTTCATAAAAATTTCGCTCAAAAATTAATAAAACATTACGAAAATTTTACTAAACTTGAACAGTGATATTTTAGTAAAAGTTACTAAAAAAATGTGGAAATTACCGATATTTTTCGTAAACGGTTACTAAAATATTCTGGAAATTATCGGGTAACTTTACGAAACGCAAATTAGTAAACTTTAGTAACGGTGAACAATGAAAAATTAATAAACTTTACTAAACACTATACTAATTTTTACTAAACAATTTACTAAAAATAATCGATTTTTAGTAAAGTTTATTAAAAAAAAGTCGATTTTAGTAAACAACGTAACGGTTACGTGCACGTACCGTTAGCCGATTCCAAAGGAAAGGGATGAATAGCAAGATTGAGTCCGACTTACAAAATATGAACACGATCTGATCTTTTAAAACTCGGCTTGAACAGATTGTCATGAATCGGGGGAGTTATAAACTACAACTTCATCCCCACTTAATATAAGTAAAATGGGAGCTCTTTTTCACTGGAACAATAAAAACGGGTACTAAAAGTAGCCATAAAAAGTTGTGTAATTTCGTAATTCACGAAATATTTTGTGATTGAAACATACATCGTGTTTAGAGTGGGTTCGTGGTTTTTTGGGGTGGGACAATTTCATGTAAATTTAAGATTTTTCAAGGATTAATTTCTTGTTTAGCGAATCGGGTTAGTCCTATCTTCCGCCGTCGTTGAGGTGATATCATGGGGTTTGTCAGAAGCTTCAGACAAGGTTTAAGCTTCGCGGTTATTGTTCGTGTTTCTGGCGATTGGTGATGGTGGGTGGCCAATCTTAAGGGCAGAAGAAAGATGCGCGTGCTGGGAGAAGACGTTGGCGTTTTAATCGGGAAGGCTTGGTACTGAATTGCTGAGTCTCGAGGTTTTCATCCGTGCTGGAGGGGTCTGGGAATGGCCACCCTAATTACAAACCGGCGGCTTGTAATTAGCAACCAGGTATTAAACAGTGATTATCGGCAAGGCATCATCATCGAACCTATTCGTTCCCGACGGCACTCCACGAATCACTGCAAGTCAATGCGCTACGACTAAAAGAGTCGGTGCAAATGTTAATCGAGGACAAGCCGTTAATGGAGCTTACAGTTAACATTTCCCAATTCTCTCATGGTTGTATTCGATGGATCTGGGGCTGAAGATTCCGGCAAGCAATCGGACCATGACGACCAATTCTTTCCTGAATTCGCTCATCAAGCAACTAGTGAAGGTTTCCGGTCATGCGGTCGCTTCATTTTCTGGATTTGGCCTGCGATTTGGATGTGTTTCATTCCCTCGATTGCCCCTGCTAAGTTTATTTTCAAGGCCTTTGTACGCACGCTCTCTGGCCTAGCACGCGTGCGGCGGTTCGGACGACCCGAGGATCCGGGCCCGCTCCCCAAAGCCCAACTGGTCGACGTCTCGACTCGAGTGTCGGACGTTGCGAAAAGGAATCGGGTGACCCCTCCCTGGATTCCTAACTGGGCCTGCTCGGGTCATCGCCAATCGTCTATGTTTTCCTAAGAGGTGGCGAGCGAAATGCGGAGCATCATCCAAAAAAGTAATTTTCGGGAGAAATCGCGTGCGGCTCGTGTCGCCAGTCCCTCATCCAAAATGGCTTCATAAAAATGTTGTTTAACTTAGGTAAACGATTACGGAGTCGCCACCGACTTTTTATTTTAAAACTGTTAAGTCGGAAAACAGCTGGTTCGACGATTTCTACTTACTAGTCCTTACACTCTAAGTATGCGAAGAGGTTGCGTTTGCTCCAAAAGAGTTTGACTTTTGATTAACGGGCGTTGGACCCGATCCGGGCATTATTCCGGACTCATGTCACTGTTTTACGGGCGTTGGACCCAATCTGGGCATGATTCCGGACTCATGTCACTGTTTTACGGGCGTTGGACCCTATTCGAGCCTTTTGGGCTCAAATTCTTGTGTATTTGGAAAACATCATGAAACGATAAACCTATGGGCCTAAAACATGCGAACAACCATAATTAATTATTGAGATCAAAGGGAATGGGGAAGGGCGGTGATTGCGGGCCTATGCACTTGGGCTCACGACCCGTTACATGTGGAAATAAAGAAAAGACGGGAAGCCCGCACTTCCCTCATGTACCTGAGATGATGGTTGATGCCGCTTTACTTCGAAGCTAACGCCTTCGAGCTTTTTGTCTTCGAGATATCGCTTTGTCGGGATCCCATGAAGCTCGGTTGATTTTTTATGCAAAATCAAGTCAAAACACCAGAGGGAGACGATAGATATCAGAAAATTCCAAAATATATATAGAATATCTGGAATTAACTGGTGAGTAAGAATGATTACTCACCGGGCGTTGTGTGGCCCGTTGATGTTGATCCTTCGTGATGTCGAAAGATGATATTCTCTCGTTGTTTTAACATGCAAAACAGAGAAAAGGAGAAATTGATATATTAGTTAAACTTGACTTAAATTTAACTAATAATAATGTGTCTTACCGTTCGAAACAGCCGGACGAAATCTTGGTACTTTGAGTAAATCAAAACTTCCTTGTCGTCCAGAGTATTTGGGTCGAATCAAGACTCCTCCGAGAAGTTGGTGTTTCTCCGCCGTAATATCCATGCAAAAGCACGACAATTATAGAGATTAGTAACAAGTATTTCAACAGATGTATTAATGAAACATGACAAACTCCCTTAAAATATTCAGTAAGCTAAGATATATGAAATTAAGTGATTTTGAAGCTGGTTACGTGTAATAAAGGCAGCACTAGATTACTTGTGTAATCGTTATAATTCAATCAAGGTGAAGACCCTCGAAAAAATCATAGAAACATTAAAGTTTAATATTTTAAAGAACACAAACAAAGCGTCATTGTTAAAATTCCAACACTCAGTCATGTCATATAGCCAATTCACACTTGTAAAAAAAAAAAGAAAACAAAAAAAAGGAAATAAACACTCATTAACTTCAGGATTAAAATCACGTGACCTGGCAGAAGCTCATCCATCCTGGAGGTGTTTGAAATCTGGGTATGGGGAGCATGTTGCCCGAAGCTGCCGTCGATTGAAGAGCATAGGGGAGTTCGCCTTGGCCGAGAAGAGGGGGGTTCGGATTTGGTCGATCCGCGCGTCATCTGTCGAGAGAAAGGCCGAGGTTCCTCCGTCCCAAGGGAAAAGGGGGAAGGCCGGGACGACCGCCTTAGCGAGGTCCATCGCTGGTTACTGGACGACAGTCGTCCAGAGGTTGGGCTGGTCGCTAGCGGCGAAAGGGGAACGGCTTCATCATGGCAAGCGCCGGCTGCGGTCATGAAGTCGTCTCCGGCGCCACATGGGTCTGAAGACGGCTTATCGTGGGCGACGCCGGGTTGATTGCTGACGGCGAGGGAGGCGGGGCTGCTTCGAGATCTAATTCGGTGGTCCGTCGGGAGGTGGGGAATGATGGAGAGAACCGCCAATCGCGGGTCCGTCGGAGCACCCACACCGACGACAGGTCTGGGGATTGACACCACTTGGCCGCCGCTGGACTAATCGCCGCCGCGGGTGCTCTGGATCGAGGCCGCCGTTGCAGGTTCTGGGAGGATGAGAGTCGTATAAAAGGGGGGGGGGGAGGGGGAAGAACGCCAGGAGGGTGCGAGTTCGTCGCCACCGGGTTGGGATGTGAGGATTTCCGGCGTCCTGCCTCGCGCCCGTGGGAGAGGAAGCCACGCACGCCAGGATGGAGACGCCGAGGGGTCCTGAGGTCAAGGCTGCGGTTGGACGGTGAGTCGATTCTCCTTGCTTCGGAGGTAGAGCTGGTGGCCGATCACGTTCGAATCTTTGCCTGGACGCAAACAGAAGACAAGTCAGAGAAAAAGGAAGGCTCCTCGCGATGCTAACGCGTGTTCGCGAGGAGCTCGGTCATAGTTTTCGACCGAGAAAGGGGGGTGAGATTCGGCCAGGCTATCTAGAGGGAGTTTGCTCCCGTCGAGTGGCGTCGCCGCCGCATCCCGAGGAGGTGAGACTCGTCGCGATCAGACGTATGTCTTCTTGCTCGTTGTCGACGGCTTCGTTTGGGTTGATCACAAAAGGGGGCCTTCATAAAGTCAATCTCTGCTTACCTTTGGGCAGAATCGATCAAGGGAGGGGGGATCAAACGGGTGCTTTGGCAAGCTGAGGGACGGTCGCTCTTGGCTGCTTGGAGGTGCTTCAGGAAAGGGAGGTGAGGGCAGCCGCTGCTGGGAGGAAAACAGAGGAGGAGAGGAAGGGAAAGCTCTGGGATGAGGTCAGGTCGTCGACCCCTCCGTTCCTTCCTTCTTATAGAGAACAACTCTTCCTCCCTGGCAATGACCCGTGATCCGGATGGGCACACTTATCAAGACGCGAGGTTCAGGAGACTGTCATTATTAGGGGGGGTGAGGCAGGCGTTGATCTGGGCCTCCCAAGGCAAAAACGTCACTCGCAGGAATTGACGTTGTTTGCAGAAGATGGCGGGATCCCTATGTCAGCAAGTCAGGAGAAATTCAATCACCGCTTTCTTCTGATGCGGCCGTCCTTCCCTCCTTTCTTCGAATTTGTTCGTTTTGTTTCCAAATTGGTCCAGAATTAACAGATTATTTTGGTGAGAGACCGTTTTTCATGCAATTAACCTTAAACCTAAAATTGGTCACCTATTCATACTTAGGGACAAAACCAAACGCCGTTAGCCACGTTCGACGATTTTCATGAAACAGTAAGCACGTTCCAAAAGTATCGACTATTAATGTTAACTTTAGTTCAATCACGTAGGGCTAAAATTCGATCAACGACGAGCGTTTTGGCCAATTTGAGGGCTCTACAGTTTGCCTATCCTTGCGAGAGAATCTGAGATGGTTTTCTTACAAGGATACGATAGAGACGCCAAATTGTGAACTGGGGTATCCTGGTCAGATCGATAACTTGAGATTCAGTCAAGAAAATGTCAGTAACAAATGTGTTCAGGAAGTACGATAAATGAATAAACATATACGGTTATGACACTCATGCAGGTCACATTGTATTTTGTTAAAATTGCTTCTGGGCAAAATTGGAGTGGGCACCTAGGCTCTCTCACGGCTCATTGTCATATCTGCAGTTCGTTTCGTTCGGACCTTAAGATTCCTTTGACTAGGATGCTTCATGTACCGGTCGAAGGAGTCTTTGCGTGGGTTATATCGTGGTTTTGGCATAAGGCCTTTTGATCTGAAAGCTCAAATTCGCCGTTAGAAAGAAAAGAAATTAAGGATCTCATCAAGAGCTTCAGGACCACAAAGGCCCCGCCGTTCGGGCGAACTCTTCTTTCAAAGATAGCCGACCAGCCAAGGTACCTCGCACTAGCATTTTGACGCTGACTTTTGATTAGCTTTGATGATTCATCTTTGGGGACATTTTCTATTAAAGAGATAACACCTTTGCTTTTGCGACCTCTTCATGCAGGCCCCTTTGATGCTTTATTTTTGCTCTTTCGATCGTATTGCGCTTTGCTCTTTTGAGACCTCGGTCTCCGCGCTAATCTTGCTTTTCCTTTACTTGTATGTAGGGATTTGCCCCATTTTTTCGTTTTGTTGGAGATGCTCCAATTTCTTCGGATCTTACCAGAGCAGAGCTCGACTGGCAAGCTGATCCTGCTGATGATACGTCTTCACCCGAACTTTGCGGAAGTGTTGCCTCTGTGGTCCCATTGCTTCCGGATTCTGACTACAGGATCCCCGTTATCCTCGTTGCGAGGCGATCCATGGGCTCGGTGGGAGTAGTGTGTATGGAGACTCCAACTTTTGGCTCGAAGGGGCTAGCAACGGTCAAAGTTTGTATTTGGGATGGAGAATAAATGCTCGATCTCATCCCGGTCTGAGCATCTTTTGTCAAAGGATTCTTTATTTGCCACGACGTTTGCGTGTGAACTCTCTCATGTTTAGGCTCATTTTTTTTTTCGGGTAAGTGTTTGGGAAACGGGTTTGCCTTCTCCAATCCTTGCCCAGAAGCATTCGCTTTATGCGAAAATTTTGATGATGCGCATGACCACACAAAATGCTTAAGAAATGCATGCATTTAGGTAAGCAAACCTCTCCGAAGTGGAGAGATGCATGTATTCTTGTGTCCCTATTGACTCTTTCGAGGTTAGGCTCGAAAACGGCTTCCGCCCGACTGCCCTCGCCGTTGTTTGTGTGGATGATCATGTGCCTACACAGTTCACAACGGACACAGATGAAGTTAGCTTATGCACTTCGATAAAGTTAGACGCCCGCTGATGAGAGGGAGCAGGGAATGTCCGTCTTGACTTTCGTCGGATATGACGAATAAGTTTTGTTAGAGAGCAGTGTAGAAGACACTCTTTTGGCATGATCATCTTTGGTGATAGCAAAGGCAATTTTGAAGCTTTGGTTCAAAATTTTTTCACCCGACTACCCTCGCCTTCGTTCGTAATGCATGATGTTCATGTACCTACATTCGCCAAAGGGCGGAAAACAAGTGCGCTCATGTAACTTATTCCGCAGATGAATTATTAAAGTACTCCCTTTCGTGAAGTCTTCCTTGGTGATAACAAAGGCAAATATCGAATCTTTGGCTCGAAATTTCCACCCGACTGCCCACGCCTTTGTTCGTAATGTAGGGTGTTCATGTACCTACACTCGCCAAAGGACGGGACTAAGTTAGCTCATGTAACTTGTTCCGATAAAGAAGGGGTTAAAGTTAGATTTAATATTCCCTTTTCATGTTTTATTGCCATTACATCTTTGTCAGTCTTGATCAAAGGATTGACGAAATGTTACTCTTGCCATGCGCTGTTATGTAAGGTTATTCATGTACCTAACAAACAGACGGTGAGAAAGCAAGTGAGCTCATGCGACTTGTTTCTTTTAGAGTAGGAACAAAATTTGCTTGTGCAATTTTGTTCGCAAGAATGGTGAAGTAGAGTTTTGGCACTTCCCTTTTGTATGGTTTCGTCATTGCATCTTCGTCAGATGGAATCGAAGGTGTGACGAAGTGGCTACTCTGGTTTTGTATCCGCTGTATAAGGTTGCTCATGTACCTATCAAATAGATGACAAGAAAATAAGTGTTATCGTGCAACTTGATTCTTTTGGAGTACAAATGAAATTTACTCATGTAATTTCATTTATAAGAAAGGTGAAGTAGTGTAGGATCTTGGTATTCCCCTTGTATGTGGTTTCATCATTGCGTCTTCATCCGCAGGAATCGAAGGATTGATGAAACGCAACTCTTGCCTTGTGTTTGCTGTATAAGGGTGCTCATGTACCTGTCCACGAGACAAAGGACTTGAGGTGAAATAAGCTCAAGTAATTTTGTTGAGATTTTGATGAGGAGAGTAATGTTAATGTAATTCTCCCTTTTCATGTGAATTGTCAGTGTTCTTTGCCCCAGTTGATTTCTTGGGGATATAAAGAAGTTTGCTGACAAAGGTTGTTCTGAAGCTCTGGTTTAAGCTTTATGTTTTGTCTTCATTGTCTGCCTAGGGCGCTCATGTACTTATGAGATAAGCATGAATGGTGAAACAAGTAAGCACATGTAACTTGTTTTTATGTACAAAGACTATTGATGTTTTCTTAATGAATACTCCCTTTCATGTAATTTGTTGTCTTGTTGATGACACGTTGCTTCAAAGCTTTGATTCAAAATTTGTCTTGATTTTCATGATAGGTAGTTGTTGTACCTTCGTCTTCTTGTCTGCCTAGGTTGTTTATGTGATCCTTTTCATGTTATTCGTCATTTTGTCAACTAAGAGTTATCCAATATTGCTCAGAGCCCTATCCCGGGATAGCTCGGCGACATGCCCTAAGATTGCTTGAAGATTTGCCCCAGGACCGCTCGGGGATTTGCCCCATGATCGCTTGAGCATTTGCGCCATGATTGCTTGGAGATTTGCCCCAAGATCGCTCGGGGAGTTGTACCGAGGATTGCTTTTGCATTGTTGTCTTAATGTGCGTAATCGGTTTACCAACGAAGGTTGTTTCGAAACTTTGGCTTGAAACTTTTCCACCCTACCGCCCTCGCCTTCGTCGTCTGTCTAAGATGTTAATGTACCTGTAAGACAAACCGAAGGGCAAAACAAGTAAGCTCGTGTAACCTGTTTTGCAGAGAAAGTACTAGTTAAGGACGAATACTCCCTTTTATGTGAATCGTTGTCTTGAAAACGAAGATTTCTCCAAGATTGCTTGAAGTTTTGCCCCAATATTGCTTGTCTACTTAGGATGCTCTTCCTTTCATGTTGTCCGGTTGTTTTGTTGACAACGAAAGAATATTTCAAAGCTTTGGCTCGAAACTTCACCACCCTACCACCCATGCCTTCGTTAACATGCGACAAGGGCTAAAATGAGTGAGCTCATGTAACTCATTTTTGCAAATAAGGAAGTAGTGATTAAAGTACGAATACTCCCTTTCATGTGATTATAACATCGAAGACCATCTGCGTTGATTGTTTGTTACAGTTCCTCTTTGTTACGACAATTGCTCTTTTGAATGGCGCGATTGCACAGGTTGCGCGTTGTTGTAGCACCTTGTGGCGGGCATGGGTGGGTATCTAGTCATTCATGCTGTGGGCCGATGTGGATCGACGGGTCGCTCATGTAAGGGCTAATTGTAATATTCCATATTTTTATACTTGTAAATGTAAATGGAGTTGTACTAAAGGTGTGAATGTATAATGAAAAAGGGAAATTCATGAGATAGTAAGATTGAGTCCGGAACGGTGAATGGACGGTTTGAATGCGTAAGAATGGAATGATGCGAACGATACTCATGAATGATGTCCAATGCCTAAGGACCCTTCCATGAGCAACATGGACAGCCTCCTAAGTGAGGGATTAATGTTTGAAAGTATATGGGCGAACGATGGTTTGACATTTTCGTTGTCGTGACGATAAACATGGAGTTGTTGCGGTTAAGACGTACATAACGTTATGGTTGAGTGCCAAATCTATTATGGCAAGAAATTCAATGATTGTTCAGCCCCAAATGTGGATGAAAAGTGAATAATATGAAGCGGAGAAAGGGTGGTTCATGTGCGCGAAAGGGCTGCCCAAATACTCGACGATGCCGCTCGCGGACAGCCCACTTTCGTGAGGATTAATGGCTGAAATTTGGCCGCAAATCTTATAAGTTTAGAAGCACGACTAAGCTGGTTAAATAAGACAAAATAGTGATTAAGGAGTTGGATTAATTATGGTTAATAAAGCTGATTTATTAGCGCTAATTAAACGTGGTTAATTAGTGCTAATCAAACCCAAGGCTCCACAAGCCATGGATGGTGGGGCCCACCTTTCATCATTAAAGGACACTAATAAGAAGCTTGGAAGAGGTGGAAAAAGGAGGGGGACAGATCTGAAAAACGTCCTTAGCTAAAGGAGGAAGAAGAAGAAGAAGAAAAAGGAGAAAAAGAAGAAAAAGAAGAGAAAGAAGGAGGGGGCTGGCTTGGTGGTGAAGGAAGGAGCAAAACGGAAGGGCTACCATCGAGGAAGAGAGTGGGAAGACCACTTCGTGGAGAGGCTCTTCGGAGAAGGAAAGAATTGGAGCGGTTTTGCTCCGAAGACGAAACAAGGTACGGTGCTCGATTCCCTTCGTTGTTCTTCTCGCGGAACAGCCATAAAATTTGTTTGGTGAGGGAAAGGGGCTGGCCAGGTCCTTGGAACGGTAGGAGATGGCACCCCGGATCCTCGGTTGTGCGACGGATGAGCGGATTCATACCTCGTGTGGGCTGGCTGATGATTTGCGGTTGAGTGTTTGTGTCGGATGGCAATACGGGAACTCATCCTTATGCATGTGTTTCGAATTATGTTAACTTATGGAAGTATGCTCATGGTGATTATGGGCTGGTCAGAAAAATGAAAGTCTCGGTTTGTACGTGTATGTTAGGCTGAAAAAAAAATGGTTTGTTTTGCGGACGTTTGTGCGGGTTCGTGGCTGCCCATTCGGAGTGTATACCTTGGCGTATGAATGAGGCCAGGAATAGGGCAAATGGGGATGGACGGGCTGGTCCATCGGTATTGAGAAAAGGAAAGGTTGGAACTCCGAATGAGATGGTTGTGGACAAGTATGAACACTCGTGAATTTAAACATACGAATAATGAACAATGTTATTAAATGAGCATGAGCTGTAAAGGGGACTTGTTATGTTCATTCATAGCTGGTCCGGAGTTGATACTCCTCGATGAGAGGAGGGTTTATTAAGTGCGGAAGGCAAGGGTAAATGAAAGTGATCGAATGACCCACGTATCGTGGGCGGAATGGAAGTTTACAACGGTACATTGACACCCCCATGGGGCTGCCTTATGAGGCGAATATGAGAAGGGTTTGGACCAGAGAAATCTACCCTCGGAATGGTGTATTGGACAGCCTTGTTGCTGGAAAAGTTTGGCGAAAAGCTAAGGCTCGGAGGGAAGTACCGTGGTAGCGGAATGTTGCGTGGCTGAAAGTATATGAACATGAGACTCATATGGGGCATGCGTAGGCTGAAAGTGTGACGTTCTCGGATGTCGTTGGAAGCAATTTAGTTGCGATCCTTGATAAATTGGAAACGCAACGGTGTATGTAAGAATTTTAGGATGAAGTCTCAATTTTGAGATAAATCAAAGGATGTCAAGGGCAATTGGTTAAGTGAACTTGAACTGCCGTACTTAGTCATTTGACTAACGTCATTGCATATTTTTGACAGGTTATAGAAGTGATCTATGCATACTTATTTCCATGTTCGATAAAAAGCTTCCGTTGTGTAAATATTTACATTCATTTGTAACCGAATAATGTAATACCTTCCAACTATTGATGAAATGATCGATGAGTTTTATTTAGGAGTCCGTAGGTCCTTTCACTAATTCCCGTCGGTCTTCGAGGCAGTGATTGGCCTTCTCCTCTTCTATTTGAGACGAGCTCTTGAGAGTCGAGCTTCCGCTGGATTGACCGTTTGGGTACCTTGGAAAAGTTTGAAAGGAGTCGCCCCTTATACTGGAATGCATTGTTGGCGCAGTGAAGAAAGCTGACAACAAGACGTTAGTTAGATGATTTTTCTTCCTTGTCTGGATTGCCCGATGTTGAGGATCGGGAATTAGGGGATTGTCCTTGTTCGGATTGCCCGATGTTGATGATCAGGGCTTGGGTTGTAAATTAGGGAATTGCCCCTATCTGAATTGCCCAATAATGAGCGGAGGATTATAGTCTTCTTCTCAATAGTGAAAGAATCTGGAAAATACGTTCTCGTTTGTGCCGAAGTTGGGGCGACTGGTGTTGTAATAAGATTAAATTGCTTCTTTGGAACAGTTGTTGAATTAATGGGGGCGTGAAGATCTTTGAATTTGACCTTGACATGTTCGTGAATAGCTCTTTAGGCTCGCCATCTACCTTGGTGTTAATCATGATAAACTCTTTTAAATGTAACCTCCTTGGAGTCTTCATGTCATCGTGGATTCGAGCTCTAAACCTTGGTAGCTGTTGGGTGATCTTTGGTTTTCATGTTTGACTTGCTTTGGTATATGTTAGGAAGCTTTGGCCTCTGTGTAGTGGAATGTGTAGCCTTGGGCTTTGGTAGCCGAGTAGACCTTAGCCTTTATGTTGTTGGATGCTTGACTTAGTCCTTGGCAGTCGTTAATGGATCTTTCGCCCTCATGTCATTGTATGTCTGGTCATGACTTTGGTTTTTTATAGTAATTGGGGAATCCTTGCTCTCTAAGTAGTTGTTCATCTGGCTTTGCATTTAGACAACCATTGAGGACCCTTGGTCTCTATGTTATTGTGTGGCTATGTACTTTAACAGCCGTCGAATAATCCTTGGTTTTCGTGTGATTGAATGTTGCTTTGGTCCTCCGCAACCGTTGAGGAATCCTTGGCCTTCTAGTTGTCGTGGATTTATTATATCTTTTTTGCCCCCAATCTAGTTCGAGGAGCCATCTTGAAGAATTAAAACCTTTGAAGGAAGCAGAAAAAGAGTTAAAGTTAGCATCGTGTAACAGTGTAATCAATGCATAATAAATTTGTGATATGCTTAATCGTATTCATGTATGCCTAGGAGAATACATTATTAGAATGTAATTACAAATGAAATGCAGTAATGCAATGAAGCAATTACTGTGGATGACATGATAATGCAACTACTACAATTATGCAGGCGTTCATGTGGTCATGCGAATGTATAAATGCAGTAAGCGATAAAATAGGTAGCGAAAGGAGAAAAGAGGATTCTTGAAGTCTTCTACGATGAATCCAAATGCTGCAAAATTAGCAATGTTAGTTTTACAGTTTATCGCAAACAAAGCGTACTTGACACCTGTCCCTGCACATATAGAAGACACTTAATAACTGACAAATGCACGTGCGGCGTCTGATACCTGTAGTGAACAATCAATTCTAGACTCGGATGGAGGCTTCTAATACCTCTATCGGACTAAGGGAAGCGAGTCCCGGTCCATAGCCTACAAGCCGTAGGAAGCAGCGAGGCCGTGCCTTTCGGTGACCCCCTAAAAATCCTAGTTTCGAGTATAGGGACTTACCTAAGTATGCCTAAGAAAGCGGTAAACAGACAGGACATGAGCGTTCAGACAAAAGGCACCGAGCCAAACAAGTACATGCGCAAACAAGAACTCTACTCCGCATGTGGACGAGTGTAAACACGTTTCGATAAAAATCCACATGTAGAGTTTCCCCAGCGGAGTCGCCATCCGGGATGTACGCGCGCCTTCCGGCGTAGCGCGCGCGCTGCGGCTCCGACGACACGAGGATCCGGGCCAGCTCCCCAAAGCCCAACCGGTCGACGTCACGACTCGAGCGTCGGACGCTGCGGAAGGGAATCGGGTGATCCCTCCCTGGATTCCTAACTGGGCCTGCTCGGGGGGCCCTCGCCAACCGTCTCTATTTTCCTAAGAGGTGGCGAGCGAAAGGCGGAGCATGATCCGAAGAAGGAATTTTCGGGAGAAATTGCGAGCGGCTCATGTCGCCAGTCCCTCATCCAAAATGGCTTCGTAAAAATGTTGTTTAACTTAGGTAAACGATTACGGAGCCGCCACCGACTTTTTATTTTAAAACTGTTAAGTTGGAAAAACAGCTGGTTCGGCGATTTCTACTTACTAGTCTTTACTACGACCGAGGAGCTCGGTCGTAGTTTTCGACCGAGAAAGGGGGGTGAGATTCGGCCAGGCTATCTAGAGGGAGTTTGCTCCCGAGAGTGGCATCACCGCCGCGTCCCGATGAGGTGAAACTCGTCGCGATCAGAGGTATGTCTTCTTGCTCGTTGTCGACGGCTTCGTTTGGGTTGATCACAAAAGGGGGCCTCCTTAAAGTCGATCTCCGCTTACCTTTGGGCAGAATCGATCAAGGGAGGGGGGATCAAACGGGTGCTTTGGCAAGCTGAGGGACGGTCGCTCTTGGCTACTTGGAGGTGTTTCAGGAAAGGGAGGTGAGGGCAGTCGCTGCTGGGAGGAAAACGGAGGAGGAGAGGAAGGAAAAGCTCCGGGATGAGGTCAGGTCGCCGACCCCTCCGTTCCTTCCTTCTTATAGAAAAAAACTTTTCCTCCCTGGCAATGACCCGTGATCCGGATGGGCACACGCATCAAGACGTGAGGTTCAGGAGACTGTCATGATTAGGGGGGGTGAGGCAGGCATAGATCTGGGCCTCCCAAGGCAAAAACGTCACTCGCAGGAATTGATGTTGTTTGCAGAAGATGGCGGGATCCCTATGTCAGCAAGTCAGGAGAAATTCAATCACCGCTTTCTTCTGTTGCGGCCGTCATTCCCTCCTTTCTCCGAATTTGTTCGTTTTGTTTCCAAATTGGTCCAGAATTAACAGATTATTTTGGTGAGAGACCGTTTTTCATGCAATTAACCTTAAACCTAAAATTGGTCACCTATTCATACTTCGGGACAAAACCAAACGCCGTTAGCCACGTTCGACGATTCTCATGAAACAGTAAGCACGTTCGAAAAGTATCGACTATTAATGTTAACTTTAGTTCAATCACGTAGGGTTAAAATTCGATCAACAACGAGAGTTTTGGCCAATTTGGGGGCTCTACAGCCTTCCGAAGTGTTATTCTTGACTTGCTGGAACGTTAAGGGAAGACTTGACACATACGGTCGTAAAAGATGGTGACAAAAAAAATCACTTAACCTTGGACCTGAAGACAACTTGTACTTGGAGGATTTTGCGTTGAATCTATTTGGAAAAGCAGACAAACAAGATCGTGCTGGGCGTGCTCTCTACTGGCCATCCCATTCCTTCGGTCGGCCGGCTCATCAAAAGCATCCCTTGAGCTGGATCGAATCCAAGGGAAAAGGGGAATCTGGTACTCTGGAGCATACCAGGGGTTCGGCTTCCATGAGGATGGATTAAAGGCTGCAAAGGTTGCAGCCAATAACATGATTGGGGCCAAACTCTCCATCATAAAAAAAGAAAAAAGAAAACGAACGACTCGCATGGTTCCGTCGACTAAAGAAATTGTGGCACGGGCCTTTGACACTCGGTTTCTCGGCCATTTCATCTGCACTGGAAAACTGACATTACTCGAAGAAGGGGGGGGGACGGTTTTCACATTCGAAGGATCCCAGAAGAAGTGCCCTCTGACTGTTGTCCTGAGAATCCACTCTCCAAGGTTTTACTGGAAGGTTATGATGGAAGCTGATTTTGGACTCTCTCATTCTTACATGGACGGGGATTTCTCATTAATAGATAAACATCAGGGACTGTTGAATCTCTTCCAAATTATTATTGCCAATCAAGAACTGGATTCTACCGCCTCCAACCCAAACAAAAGGAGGGGTTGGTAGACGCCAACGGTATCGACTGCAGTAGTGGCATTTGCAGTGTACTACTTGAAGCATGTTTTGAGGAGGAACACTATCACGCAAGCTCGGAGAAACATTGCTCAGCATTATGATCTGAGCAATGATATGTTTGCTTTATTCCTCGAGGAGAGTATGATGTACTCATGTGCGGCATTTAAGTCCCCGGATGAAGGTCTTAACGATGCTCAAATAAAAAATTTCCCTCATGACTAAGAAAGTCGCATGAAGTCCTCGAGCTTGGTTGTGGCTGGGGATGCATTGGGATAGAAGTCGTTAAACAAACCGGGTGCAGATACACTGGCATAACTTTATCCAAGGAACAGCTGAAATATGGAGAAATGATAGCTAAAGAAGCTGGACTTCAGGACCGGATAAGATTCTTGCTTTGTGATTACCGTGAATCGCCCACTATCGTCAAATATGACAGGATCATCGGTTGTGAAGTGCTTGAATGTGTTGGCCATGAATACATGGAGGGGTTCTTAGGCTGCGTTGAATCGCTACTTGCAGAGGATGGCCTATTGGTCATGCAGTTCTCGTTGATGCCTGAGCAGAAATATGAGGAAAACAAACTATGCCATGGCTTCATCACAGAGTACATATTCCCATGTGGATGCATAGCTTCAATGAACAGAATGACCACGGCGATGACATTTGAATCTCGACTATGTGGGATGTATCAAACTGTTTCGCCGCCTCAAGGATTTACTCATCATCCGATTCCTAAATCCCACAACCACCTTCAAAAAAATCGGAACCGACTCACACGTTCTCCACTCCCCTTTACCCCATATCATTATAAAATAAAAAACATCTCAACTACCGAGGGAGACTCGGAGAAAATCCACTATCCTCGACTTATCAAAAGGAGGAGGACAGACAGAAGAAAAGGGGACGGGCATTTTACAAAAGGAGGGACGGGCATCATCACTCATAGCGGAGAAAAACTTACCTAAAAAGGAGACCTCCTTCTAGCGAGAGACGAAGACGAGTTTTTCTCAGCCCCCACGGTGTTCCCTTCATCCTATAGTCAAGGTAAGGTAGGTTCAACAAAAAAACGAAGAGACCCCGTCCCCAGCCCAAGTCTGGCCTCAGTAGGAAGGAGCAACAACAAGCGTCCTGATGCGAGTAGGAAGCAGGATGGATGCGGATTGGAGGTGGGCTGCAGCTGGGAAGCGGCTGAGAAGAAGAGGGCTTGCAGCAACAGCAGAGGAAGGGGTGGGGGGAAGGTTCATATGGCTGATCGCTAGCCGTTAGTCGTTTGTTTATAAATAATGGGCCAGGTCGGACCTTGAAGCGTCCAGGTCTGTTAAGCCCAACTGGCCCAAAACGAACTATGTTTTATAGGAGAACACCAGCCATCGGGAGAGTTAGTTAGATCTCCGGCAATGGTGGTGGTGGGTGGCGATGATGGTGTTGATGGTGTTTTGATGTGGATTTGAGTTGGCTTGGGCTGTCGGGGGTTGGCATTGTGAATAGGAGGGCGATCGGGAAGTTTGAGCTGAGTTTGAGTGTGTGTGTGTTGTGTTCTGTTGTTTGCTGGTGCGTTGCTGCAGGTGCCTGCGAGTTGTTCGTTGGTTTTATGGTGTGAGACTGTTGATTCACAACGGGGCGAATCAAGGGTATCAGAGCACCGGTCTGTGGGAAAGGATGGAGACGAGGTACGGCGAGTTGAAGAAGGACCACGAGGCGTTGAACGCGGTCGTGACAGATATGGTGCAGCGAATGAACCTAATGACCACTCAAGTTCAGGAGGTTCAGGCTATCAAGGAAATGCAGGTTCAGACGACCACCTTGTTGAAGGAAATGCAGTTGCAGTTGTCGGAGATGGACCGGCATAGTGGAAAAACTCGTGAATCTGGGGTGTCGGGTCTGGAACAGGGGATGGTGGGACGTTCGGGCGGACGTGAGTTGGAGACGAGTAGCAGGGAGGTAGCTCCATTTGTTATGCCTAAGGTAGAATTCCCTGGTTTTGACGGTACAAACCTGGAAGAATGGTTGTATAAATGCCACCGTTACTTCGAACTAGAGGGGGTGCCCGATGACAAGAAGGTGAAGCTCGCTTCCCTCTACTTGTATGGTGGCGCCATAGAATGGCATTATACGTACGTCAGAAATCGAAATCCAATTATGCCGCTGAGTTGGGAAGAGTACGAGAGTGCGCTCAATAAGAGGTTTGGAGCGGAGGTGTTCGAAGACCCCATGGGCCGGATGAAGAATCTGCGGCAAGAAGGAAAATTAGATAACATATATGCTTATATGACCGAATTCGATTCATGTTTACGGAGGGTGTTGGAGAAGTTTGATTTACCAATGCAGATTCAAGTTAGTCTCTTCATTAATGGCTTGAAAGAAGAGTATAGGAGTGCTCTTTGGTTTATGAAGCCGGTTGATTTGTTGAACGCGCAAGTTAATGCTCGGATGTTAAGCCAGGACTCACCAGAAAATGATGGAGGAGGGGAAGGGGTGAGTCCCCTGCGGTTCTTGAATAGACGTCCAAGTCGTGATGTGGGTTCGAGGGCAGAGTTGTCCCTAACACAAGGTAACCGAAACACGAGTGGACCACTCTCTCCTACTAGGCAGAATCACAAGGTAGGAGAAAACAGGGGAACTTGGTCTACTGGGGATAATCGGAACACGAGTAACGGAAGGAGGCGCTTGAGCCAAGAGGAGATCGAGGAAAGACGGTTGAAAGGACTGTGTTTCGGATGCAATGAACCCTTTACCAGGTTCCATAGGTGTGCCAAGAGGCAATTGTATTCGCTGCTACTGGAGGAAGTTTCAGGAGAAGAAGAAGGGTTAGATTCAGGGGTCAAGGCTCCCGATAAGTTGGCGGAGGACGACCCCATGGATGTTACAGTCACCATGCATGCTATGAGAGGGGAGGATGGGGGGCCGCAAGCTCAAACCATGATTGTGGAAGGAAGGTTCAAGAAGAAGGGCCTTCATATCTTAATTGATTCGGGAAGTACGCACAACTTCCTCGACTCGGGGGTGGTGAAGGGTATGAATGTGTCCGCGTTGCCTATATCTCCTATTAAGGTGATGGTGGCGGACGGCAGGAACATTTTCTGTACGTCAATGCTTAGGGAATTTGGATGGGTGATGCAAGGACATGACTTCGTGGCTGATTTTTATTTGATTAACCTCGGGGGATGTGAGATGGTGTTGGGGGTCAAGTGGTTGCGGGAGCTAGGGGATATAACGTGGAATTTTAGTGAAGCGGTGATGAAATTTAATTGGAGGCAGCTACCTGTTATTCTGGAGGGCAGCAAGGGAATTAAAGGAGACAAACGGTTGCAGCTGTCTGCTAATGGAGTTGGGAGTAACCAGGTGTGCTATTGGTTGGAAATGGGAACTGAGGGAATGACAGGACCGCAGCTGGCTTGTAGTACGTCATACCCGAAGGAAGTTGATGCAGACATAGATGGGGTGTTATCTTCTTACAGCGACGTCTTCCAAGAGCCGAGAGGGTTGCCTCCCTTCAGGGGACATGATCACGGCATACAGCTAAAGGAAGGTGTGCAGGGGGTGAATATGAGACCGTACCGGCACTCGACCAGCCAAAAAGACATCATCGAAGGCATGGTGCATGAGCTGATGGATTCAGGGGTTATAAGGCCAAGTCGTAGCTCCTTTTCGTCGCCCGTGGTATTGGTAAAGAAGAAAGACGGATCATGGAGGATGTGCGTCGATTACCGGGAGCTAAATAGCCACACGGTAAAGGATAAGTATCCGATCCCAGTCATTGAAGAGCTTTTGGACGAGATATTTGGGGCCACAATCTTTTCGAAGATAGATCTCAGGGCCGGTTATCACCAAATCCGCATGGTACCGGAAGACATTCATAAGACCGCTTTCCGGACGCACGACGGTCACTACGAGTTTCTGGTGATTCCCTTCGGGCTTACGAACGCTCCTTCAACCTTCCAGGGACTTATGAACTCGATATTCAGGCCCTTCCTTCGCAAATTTATTCTCGTCTTCTTCGACGATATCTTAATCTACAGCAAGACACGGCGGGAGCACCTCCAACATTTGCAGGCGACATTGCTGGTTTTGAGGCAGCAGACCCTCTTTGCTAAGAGGTCGAAATGTACCTTTGGGAGTTCTCGGGTGGAATACCTCGGCCATTTCATCGATGCAAGCAGGGTTGCGACGGATCCGGCTAAAATAGAAGCTGTTCGTAGTTGGCCGGTCCCGAAATCCGTCAAACAACTCCGGGGATTCTTGGGGCTGAGCGGTTACTACCGGAGGTTCGTCAAGGGATACGGAATTGTGAGTAGACCGTTGACGGATTTGCTCAAAAAGGATGCGTTTAAATGGACGGAGGCTGCCCAGGTATCTTTTGATAATCTCAAACAGCTTCTTAGCTCGGCTCCGGTGTTAGCTCTCCCGGATTTCTCTGAGGTCTTCGTGGTTGAGACGGACGCGTGTGACGTGGGGATAGGAGCAGTGTTGATGCAACGAGAGCATCCCTTGGCTTATATTAGCAAGCAACTCGCCCAACAACATCAAGGCTTGTCCGTGTACGAAAAAGAAATGTTCTCGATCGTGTATGCAGTAAGGAAATGGCACCACTATTTGACGGGACGCCACTTTGTTATACGGACTGATCACCGCAGCCTGAAATTTTTGTTGGAGCAAAGGTTGCATACGGAGAGTCAGTTCCGGTGGCTATCCAAATTGATGGGTTACGATTATGAGATTCATTACAAGAAGGGCAAGGAGAATTCGGCAGCGGATGCACTCTCGAGGGTGCAAGGTTCTGAATTATTTTCCATTAGCATACAGGATCGTTCCCCTACCTTGCTTGCGGATATTAAGGCAAGCTGGGTGACCGATGAGAGGTGGAGGACTCTAATTGAAGGGCTGAAAAAGGGAACTTTCCCCAACTCCAAATATCAGTGGCATCAGGGGTTGTTAAAGAGGGGACAGAGGCTGGTCGTTGGCAATGTGGAGGAATTGAAGAACAAAATCATTCGCCTTTTCCACAGTTCCTCAATGGGGGGACATTCTGGGATTCTTGCCACTTACATGAGGCTCAAACGCCTTTTCTATTGGAGGGGAATGGAGCGAGACATAAGCCGATTCATCAGCAATTGTGATGTGTGTTTGAGATGCAAACCGGACAACGTCGCATCCCCGGGGTTGCTGCAACCGTTGCCCATTCCCGAGGGACTTTGGCAAGAGGTTTCGATGGATTTTATAGACGGATTACCTACATCTCAGGGGAAGGATAGCATCTTTGTGGTTGTTGATCGTTTGAGCAAGTACGCGCACTTCATGGCCTTGCGCCATCCTTATACGGCCAAAGAGGTATCGAAAGCCTTCATGGATAATGTGTACAAGTTGCACGGCCTGCCAACAACGGTGGTGAGCGATCGCGACTCCATTTTCTTAAGCCATTTTTGGAAGGAGTTAATGCAATTGCAGGGTGTGGAGTTGCACATGTCCACGGCTTACCACCCCCAAAGTGATGGGCAAACGGAAGTCGTGAATAGGTGCTTGGAGACATACCTCCGTTGTATGGTGGAGGATCGGCCCAAGGAATGGATGCGGTGGCTGTCTTTGGCGGAATGGTGGTACAACAGTACCTACCATTCTTCAATCCGCATGAGCCCATTCGAAGCATTATACGGTTACCCGCCTCCGATTCATTTGCCGTATGTTCCTCATCCCGTTGTTAATCAGTTGGTGGATGGTGAGTTGAAGAGCAGGGAGGATACTATCAAGCTGCTTCGGTCTCATTTGGACCGTGCCCAACACCGTATGAAGCAATTGGCTGATAAACGGAGGTCGGACAGGGAGTTCTCGGTAGGCGATTGGGTTTTCGTGAAGCTCCATCCTTATAAGCAGCACACTCTGTCCAGGAGAAGTTGTCATAAACTTTCTCCCCTGTTCTACGGTCCTTATAAGGTGATCGATCGCATTGGCAAAGTGGCGTATCGCTTGGATTTACCCCCAGAGTCAGTGGTGCATCCCACCTTCCATGTTTCGAAGCTGAGGAGGAGCGTTCCTGACCTGACTCGAGTATCTTCGCAGCTGCCAAATACGGGCCAAGACGGGGTGCTGCAACCAGTGGCCATTCTTGCTCGCAGGATGGTCAAGAGAGGGAATCAAGCTGCTACGAAAGTGCTTGTTCAATGGGAGGGCGAACCGGAGGAGAAGGCTACTTGGGAGTTTTTGTTTGAGATAGAGAGGCGCTATCCTAATCGCACACTTGAGGACAAGTGTGGTTTAAGGGGGGGCGCTTGATGCGAGTAGGAAGCAGGATGGATGCGGATTGGAGGTGGGCTGCAGCTGGGAAGCGGCTGAGAAGAAGAGGGCTTGCAGCAACAGCAGAGGAAGGGGTGGGGGGAAGGTTCATATGGCTGATCGCTAGCCGTTAGTCGTTTGTTTATAAATAATGGGCCAGGACGGACCTTGAAGCGTCCAGGTCTGTTAAGCCCAACTGGCCCAAAACGAACTATGTTTTATAGGAGAACACCAGCCATCGGGAGAGTTAGTTAGATCTCCGGCAATGGTGGTGGTGGGTGGCGATGATGGTGTTGATGGTGTTTTGATGTGGATTTGAGTTGGCTTGGGCTGTCGGGGGTTGGCATTGTGAATAGGAGGGCGATCGGGAAGTTTGAGCTGAGTTTGAGTGTGTGTGTGTTGTGTTCTGTTGTTTGCTGGTGCGTTGCTGCAGGTGCCTGCGAGTTGTTCGGTGGTTTTATGGTGTGAGACTGTTGATTCACAACGGGGCGAATCACGTCCATCCTTCGGTTGCGGCCAAGAAAATCGGCACATCCCCGCCAAAGCGACGGCTTCCTTAGACCTGGCCAACTCCACCTCCTTGTATTCGACAATGATGGATACTCAAACTTCTCATGGCTGCACATGAGCGCCACGAGAAGTCACCTCTCGTTCTAACATTCTACTTCACTTGCATAGGGGGCAGATTCGAAACACCACAGTTGGCGTCTTCCTTGCAGAAGCAACCCTGCTGTGGCAAGCCAAGGCCTTCTCGTTTCGACTCCACGCAAACCAGTCGTAGTCACTCCCTCCTTCGCTGTAAACGGGGGCAGATTCGAAACACCACAGTTGGCGTCTTCCTTACAGAAGCAACACTGCTGTGGCAAGCCAAGGCCTCCTCGTTTCGACTCCACGCAAACCAGCCGTATTCACTCCTTCCTTCGCTGTAAACGGTGGTTTCCTAATTTTCTTTTTTTCTCCTTTAAAGTCGACTTCTTTTAGTCTGCATTGTGAGTATATGATTTCATTTTTTTCCCTAAAAATCGTGTGTCGCAAAAGTTTGTTTTCTTTTCTTCTGCGTGTTATTAAATCTATACTCATATGTGTTGACATTTGTTTTTGTTATCATAGCAATTCATTTGACCAAATTCTTAGGTTACTTTGCATGTTTAACAATTTATTAAAGCTTTCGCACTATTGTCTTTACAAATTAGATTCTAGTTTTGACAATCGTTAGAATTATTATTCCGCTTATTCGAATATATATTTAACAACTTTTTTGCTGATATGATTCTCACGTACTAAATGATTTCTGTGCAAATGCGATTTCACTATAACCGTTAATTATTCAATTACATGATCTCAAATATTTATTTCTATTGGTTTGAAATTATAA
This sequence comes from Melastoma dodecandrum, assembly GCA_029817715.1. Classification (NCBI taxonomy): domain Eukaryota; kingdom Viridiplantae; phylum Streptophyta; class Magnoliopsida; order Myrtales; family Melastomataceae; genus Melastoma; species Melastoma dodecandrum. Next base: position 2,727,358 of record JARUPY010000397.1, on the reverse strand, counting down.
AATCTTCTTCTGATATGTGCCATTGTAAAAGCTATACGCATTTTACTAACTTTCATATTCCTTGTCTATTTTTCATAAAAATATGTCGAGTAATCGCATGCACAAGTTCGAGATTTTCGAACCCCAATTTAAAATTCTGTCCAACCCTCTCCTCCGACGTTTCGGAAGGATCCACATCAATGGGCTCACAACGCTCCGTAAGTATCGCTCTTACTCAATTAAGTTCTAATCATTCAAATTCGATTTAAACTAGAACTTTCTGATCACCTCCTTATTTGGTTTGCATGTACACCGACCGAGGGATGCGAGAATCCTACAAGACGGATTTCAAAGACTCCGAGACTTCGAAGACTACTTGAAGACGCGTGTATCAAACCGCGTGGATCTTTTAGCGCGTGTGTTGTCAAGATAATAAAGCGGCCCCAACCCTCATTTCAGGTACATGAGGGAGGTGCGGGCCTCCCGAAGTTTTGTTATTTCTACATGTAACTGGTCGTGGGCCCAATAGGCCCACGATCACCACCCTTCCCCGCTCCCTTTAATCTCATTACTTGCGGTGCATGTTGTTAGGCTTTTAGGATTTTATCGTCGCATGTTGTTGGCAATACACATGAGTTCGGGCCCAAAATGCCCGAATCGGGGCCAATGCCCGTAAAACATTCACATGAGTATGGAGTCATGCTCGGAAAGGGTCCGACGCCCGTTAACCAAAAATAAACTTTGGGAGCAAACGCCACCTTTTCGCATGTTTAAATGTAAGAGTTAGTAATTAAGGATCCTTGAATCCTACTATGTATTTCTGACTTATACAAATTTTCAAAAAAAAAAAAAGTCGGTGGCGACTCAGTAATCGTTTACCTAGGTTAAACAACATTTTTACGAAGCCATTTTGGATGAGGGACTAGCGACACGAGCCGCTCCTGATTTCTCCAGACAATTCCTTCTTCAGATCATGCTCTGCCTTTCGCTCGCCGCCTATTAGGAAAACAGAGACGGTTGGCGAAGGCCCGAGTAGGCCCAATTAGGAATCTAGGGAAGGATCACCCAATTCTCTTCCGCAGCGTCCAACGCTCAAGTCGTGATGTCGACCAGTTGGGCCTTGGGGAGTGGGACCGGATCATCGGGTCGTCCGAACCGCCACGCGTGTATTAGGCCGAAATGCGAGCGTACAGGGAAGAACTATGATTGTTGATAAAGACACGGTATTTGTGACTTTCATATGCAACAAGGATGCCATTCCTAGTCTTCACCCATATCTAAGGCCTATCATGTCCTGGAGCTGCGGACCATGTTTTTAACAAAGCCTGTAACTTCCAACATCGGGAGAATGGTAAATGTGGTTTCATTTCAATGCTTTGCTAGATTAATTTGTTGTTTTATCTTTTTATTCTCGGGGCGGATCTATTCCAGAATCATGACGAACCTGTACTGTTGATGCACTTCGGAGAACTAATCTTGGTATCATGTTGCTTTCTTGCTTTCAGATTATGTCTTTGGTAACCATAAGTTTGGAGGGAATGCCCAATCTATCACCAAAAGGCGGTGGATTCACCACACGTCGTTTCTATGGGATTACAAGATTGAAAATATTGTTGGAATTTTGGGCTACAATTAATTGTATATTTTTGTATTAATCTTCTTTCTTTACTTCATCAAACTACATTTTATAAAACAGGCTGTAACATAAGGCAGTGCATGAAATCCCACTAAAGTATTGTGATCACTAAAGTTATTGGGATATGCGCATCTCGATTATTTAATGTGGTTTACGGCTGGGTGTAGGCCATTTATAGCCTATGGTCTGTTGATGGATAAGACCGTAGGTTTTATGGATTATGGTAATTTATGGCTAGGTCCCTTCCCCTATCCTTCAGACTTTTATTTAATAAAGGGCAAAACTGACTTTTCACAAAGGAAACCATATATATATATATGGAATTTCTGGAAATCGATTCATAAGGTCTTGATCGTCAGTTTCTTACGCCTCCTCCATCGAGAGCAGCCGTTAGGGAAGGAAAAGGGGAAAAGGATCTACGCTCCTTGAATTCATCTTCTACATCCACAAAATGTCAACTACGGGTACGTTTACTATCCGGTTCTTCCTTTGTGATTGTAAATCCGTGTAAACGATCCTGTTTCCGCTGTTTATTGAGAATTGTGACTTCTCCGAGTATATGAGATAGTCAACAAATATGGCTTATCTAAAGCTTCCAAGAGCTCCGGAATATCGACTGGTATTCGATTCCTCACTATCGATATGAATGTACAATTTGCTAGGGTGTCATTGGCTTTGGTTTGAATCATGCTCCGGACGTGTTAAAATCAAATGTGACGTAGCTCTTCATGTACAATTTTAATCTGCCGGGACAAGGCCTTAGGGGAGTAATACGTAAAAATTTCAGGACTTCTTAATGCACGTGAAAGACTGTTTTGTCCCATTCGAGCTTACATATCTGTTTCATATGGGAAATTCAACAGTTGATTCGTCTTACGTAGGCAAGGAGCCACACGGAATTCATCTGCCGAATGAAGGACTACTTTGCAAGGTCAGAATTCATCGACAAAACAATTTCTGCACTCGGATCCCACTTCTCCATCGAGTTACAGAGGGGGTTTTAATACAGTCTTTACTCATCCAGCCAATCGAGGGTTGAATCATTTCTCTGCTATCTTGATGTTGAGGTTAGGCACAGCCTTGGCGACCTCCTTCCATCCCCTAGCCAACTCCTCGTCGCAGATCACGTTCCTGAGGGACTTAATCGATCTGAAAGACATTGGCAGGTGCATTACCTGTGGGCACTTTCTCATGTCTATCTTTTCCAGACTCGTCATCCTGGAGATCACTTCGGGAAGCTGCGTCAGGTTCACGCACTGGGAGATGTCTAGGTACTTGAGCGAGCTCAGCTCGCAGACCGACAGTGGGAGTGACTTCAGGTTCGGGCATGCGTAGACCCGTAGTATTTCCAGGTTGGATAGCCTGTCCAGATCAGCTGGGAGTTTCTGCAGGATGTGGCAGTTGGTGATGTTGAGGTTTCTGACGCGACTTAACCCACATATGCCAGCTGGAAGCTCAAAGAGGTCGTCACAGTGGTCGATTGTGAGATCGACCAAGCCTGGGAAGATCTGAGGGAGGTCAACCGCGGATTCGCCAAGGCTATTGTTTATTTTGCAGAGGACGAGGCATATCTTCTTCAATTTGCGGAGAGGAATGGTCGTGTCAGTGAGCTGAGGCACGCAGATCTTCTCTAACCAGAAGCTTCGGAGATTGGCCAAGTTGCCGAAGACCGAGAAGTTGCGAAGGACAGCATTGGTCGTCCCGTGGTTTATAACAATGAGAGCCCTGAGGTTCATCATGTTATCGATGAAGGGCGGCAGAAAGTAATCCTCTGCCGAGAAGTTGATGATGAGCACTTCGGCCTTCGGAAAATCCATCTGCTGCCAATCCATTTCTTCCATTTTCTCTATGTTCATAAAAAGTATACCTCATTGACTTTGTTGATATGCAAGAATAATGTAAGCCATGCCGCAGAACACTCAAACAGCTTCAAATACCTGTGTGGACCGATACAATCTGTGCCTGGAATGGCCGATTCGAGTTTCTATCCCAATCTCCTGGAAGCTCCCTCTCTCTCCTGGGCATGAGCAGCCGCTTGCGAGCGTTGATTTCGCCTTGGTTGCTGAGCTGAATGGCCAGGTCCCTCAAGACATTGTGCTGCGTAATAGAGATCTCAAAGTAGCTACTGTAAGAGTCTCCAGCCCTGCGACAAGCGATGGGGTTAACAGTTGGTTCCCGTTTTACAGAAAAGGGAGAAACATTTTGGGACATCCACGGTAATTTGCACTGACCGAGCATCCTGGACCAGGGTAAGCAGGTTCTTGTTGGAGAGCTCAGCGACGATCGCATAAGCTTCTTCTTCATCAATTCCGCGGGTCTCCACCCAGATGTGGACAAGCATGTCCAAGGTAACCTTCATGTCCTCCAGGAACGCTCCAAGATCCAGGAAGCACTCCCGGACATTGGGTTGCAGATATTTTATGCTTGTAGCCATTCTCTCAGATAACAAGCTTCTCTGAGTATCCGAAATTGGCTCTCCCTTGGACAAACGAGCTTTGGCGCCCTCCCAATATTTTTCTTCCTTGTCCCTCAAGGAAGCCCCGATAACTTTGAGAGCTAATGGAAGCCCCTCACACTCGCTAACAACCTAAAATTCATACAACGTAAAAGCATGAACTTCCGAGCAATGTTGGTGTCGAGGGAAATAACATAACACGCGCGCGCGTGTATATATATATATACATACCTGCTTCACCAAGGTTTCATTGAAACCAGGGGGAATGGCCCTCTGACCGAAAGCGGATTGACAGAACAACGCCATGGAATCTCCTTCGCTCAAGATCTCCATCTGATACTTCAGTGTATAGAAGGTGTCAAAATTGAACCGCGAGACGACAAGGGTTTTGCACCCAGGGGTTTGGAAATACAGCTGGCTGAGTGCCTGAGATGTCCACACATCGTCAAGGAGAATCAGTCTTGGCTGTTCATCTGGAAGACTTTGTTGCAAGGTCCACCGCGAGAGATGGTCATACGAAGCATAGCCATTGCATCCCATAAAGAAGCTCATTATTCGTGCTTTCAGCACGTCTATATTTGGGGAATGAGAAACCGTCAGAAACAGGATCCTGTCGCCGAAGTGAGCTGAAAAGCAGCACAGACAGACAATTTAGCGAACCAGTGAGGCGCAGAATGAGATGAACTAACCAACACAAGACTCCCTTAGTTAACATCAGGGGCATCGATTGTGGGATTGATAATAAACGAACGGTGACAATTGATCGGTCAAGCGCAACTAATTCTCCTAAATCTCCACGGCGAGTGAAATGACTGATCGTGAAGCTGACCTTTCACTTGAGCATCCCTGATAATTTCTCTGGCCAAAGTGGTTTTTCCCGACCCTCCGATTCCGTGTATCCCCACAATGTGCTGATCCTCCCTCCCGATCAGCATCCCCCGGACAATCCTCTTCCTGTTCTCCAGTGCCACGATTACTCCATCCCTGCGACTCACCAGCAGGAACTCGATGAACCGACAGATTTCCTTCTCTATCTTTTCCATCTTCTTCCAGAGACGAACGTTCTCGTAGATGTGCCATCTCTTGGAGGCAAGGAGTTTGTGGGTGAGCTCCACCCCATCCCGGAGGAGACGAGAGAGTTTATCGAGTTCCACCTGGCGCTTATCCGGTAAGTCGATGCCGGAGTAGTTGATATCCTGGATGATAGGGAGGAGGGTCAGGACTTTCTCCCTGAATTCTGCAGCCCCCTCCTTGAAGAAGGCACAACGCCGGGAGACGATGCTGAGCTGGGACGCGAGCTGACGGATGAGATCCGAGGTGCCTTCGTTCATGGTGAACCCTGCGGTTTCCATCGGATCCTGCTGATTGCTTGGCTGGGAAACTGAGATGTTGCTCATACAAATAACTAGCAAAACAGGGAAATTCTGAAGAAGTTTCCCTCCTCTCTCTCTTTTTTCATTTATGAGGAAGTTTCCCTCCTCTTTCTCTTTTTTTTTTATTCATTTGATTACGTTTATTTTTCAATATAATTTGCTATTACAACATTAAATTTTTAAAATTTTCAAATGTAGTAAGAAGTCCCCGACAAACTATAAAATCGTTGAGTGACTTGCTGGTACAATTTTAAATTGTTGGACACCGGTAAGTCGCAGGTTAAATAGAAGCAACCCTTCATTACCATATGTTAATTGTTGGTTGAAATATGTCATTAAGTTTAAAACATTTCATAATACTTCCAAATGGTATTTAATCTAAAATCAGCTACTCACCCTACACTTCAAGAACATGTTTATATCAACTGGAGGAAGACTCGGGAACTAAAAAGAGAGTAATTACTTTCTATCGACTTGTGTGATCATCTTTTTTCGAACTTTCGTTTATCACCTGAACTTTAAAATATTTCTTTAAGCCTTAGATCGATGCTTTGAATCCTTTGTGGCTTTATTCAAACGGCATATTTAACCGAATTTACAATTTGCCTTCACTGAATATAGTAACTTCCAAAAAGATATCAATTCGTGGCTCCAATTTTTTACCGACTTTCTTTTATGGCCTTAAATCAATATTTTGAATAATTTATGACATTATTGTAATAGTATTACCCGAATCTACGATTTTTTAAATGTTGTGATACGATATATTTTAATATTACTTTTTTTCAGTGTGGGTCATAACGTGCTCCGAGACGGTTTATCTCTTAAAATCGGTTGAAGGAAAAAACACTAATACGATCTTAATTTGGTAGAAAGGGGAGTGGCATTCCGGGAAAAGGAATTCATAGATGCATTCCATTTTTTTCTTGGTTGAATCACCAATGAGTAGTAATGAGACCAATGAGTAGTAATGAGGGTATGAAAATGAATGTAGGCTTGACGTTTTCAACTTTCATTTTTTCGAACTGTAAGCACGCATTACTAATTGCCATGTTCACAAAAGCAAAACTCGAAGATGTTTTCTTCGTTGTTCATCCTGAAAGGTTGTTAATCGATGAATATGATAGTTTTTTTGTTGGAAATTATTGTTTTCGAAATTTTACTGTCATCAAAGTGAGGAAGCATGATATTCAATGTGTTTAGATATAAAGTGTAGATGTAAGGCTTAAATACACGAGTTGTTTTGATGAGAAATGATATTGAAATTTTCTTAAAATAAAGCTATAAATGATTCAAAATATCGATTTAAGGCTGTGTAAAAAATTAAAACTTAGGCCAAAAAAAAAGTTGAGGAAAAGTTGGGGCCATAAATCGATATTTGGCCGGATAATTATGAGTTATGACCTTTGGGTTATGGCAAAACGGTGATTTGAGTATTGCCATTTAAATAAGACCATAAATGATTCAAAATATCGATTTTAGGCAATAAAATAAAAATTTTAAAATTCGTTCAAAAAATTCAAGAAAAATATGGTACCACAAATGGGTATTTTGCCTTTTAAATATTTAAAGAACAACAAAGAGAAGCAAAAAAGCTCCAGGAAGTTGAGGTGATGTTTGTAGGATTTTTTTTTTTTAACAAATTTAACGTTGATCTGAAAAGTGAATTTACTCAATTTCGAAATTTTTTTTATTTATTACTCCTTAGTCGTAGTTCAACTTATTTAGGAATAATAAATTTTGGAAAAAAAGACAGTAAGATAAGAGGAAGGGGGTCGGTCCAGTCGGAGACACGTGGTGGTTTGATTTTTTCGGGAAATTATATGGAAAAATTAAATTATTTTATTATTATTAAATATGGCTTATGGGTGTGGAATATTCCGTACGACCGGCCTCGCCCCTCCCTTTGTATTAATTCCTTTTTCTTGACCTGGACTGGCCCAAGTCGCCTGTATCTTTCTCAGGACTTGTCTCTCTTGTTACAAGGTTTTTCGAGGAAACATCGAACTCCAAACGAACTGCATGAACTTGCGAATAACCCGATGAAGCAGGATCGCCATTTACAAGAGATTCGAAAAGTCTGCGGATCACAGAAGCTTACGGAAGTCCTGGAATCCTGTACTTGGGAGCCAATGCTGCGGAAGCACAGACCCGTGCCAGCAGTTCCGTTGCTGCAGTACGCTCGGGAAGATACCGAGTTGGGAGGTTTTTTCATTCCTGATGGAAGTCATGACGGTCAGGACACATACCGTACCCATTATCCCCTCCGATGTCTTATGATTGGATTTCGAGTCTTTCTATGAGGAAGGACCCGCTTGAGAGGATCCCTCGGAGGTTCCTGGATGGAAAGTATGATCATGCAGACCTTTTCTAGACAATGGCGTTTGGCAGCGGGGAAGAGGGTGTGTGCCTGGCCACTGCAGGCATCTTTCTTCGAGTGGCGACTGGCTGAAGGCGAGGAAGAAAACGTGGATACATTCAGTCCAACGACCCTAAACCCAAGCAACGTTCATTTCGCGAATTTCTTTCGAAAAGCTTCACGGATCAGAGCTAATGAAACCCAAACTTATATGATTAGGTGATCGTAAAGTTTTTTGTGTGGATGCAATCAGAGCAATCTAAAATTTGGAGAGATTATTTATATTATACAGCACAGAGTCGCTGACGCCCACATTCGGACAATATATAATGCTAACTGAAAACAATCCAAGAAAACCAGAGTTACAGAGGTGGTTTTAATCCAATCTGTCTTTACTCATCCAGCCAATCGAGGGTGAAGCATTTCTCTGCTATCTTGATGTTGAGGTTAGGCACAGCCTTGGCTACCTCCTTCCATCCCCAAGCCACCTCCTCGTCGCAGATCACGTTCCTGAGGGACTTCATCGATCTGAAAGACATTGGCAGGTGCATTACCTGTGGGCACTCCCTCATGTCTATCTTTTCCAGACTTGTCATCCTGGAGATCCCTTCGGGAAGCTGCGTCAGGTTCACGCACTGGGAGATGTCTAGGTACTTGAGCGAGCTCAGCTCGCAGACCGACGGCGGGAGTGACTTCAGGTTCGGGCATGCGTAGACCCGCAGTATTTCCAGGTTGGATAGCCTGTCCAGATCAGCTGGGAGTTTCTGCAGGCTGTGGCAGTTGGTGATGCTGAGGTTTCTGACACGACGTAACCCACATATGCCAGATGGAAGCTCAAAGAGGTCGTCACAGTGGTCGATCGTGAGATCGACCAAGCCTGGGAAGATCTGAGGGAGGTCGACCGCGGATTTGCCAAGGCTATTGTTTATTTTGCAGAGGATGAGGCAAATTTTCTTCATGTTGCGGAGAGGAATGGTAGTGTCAGTGAGCTGGGGCACGCAGATCTTCTCTAACCAGAGGCTTCGGAGATTGGCCAAGTTGCCGAAGACCGAGAAGTTGCGAAGGACAGCATTGGTCGTCCCGTGGTTTATAACAATGAGAGCCCTGAGGTTCATCATGTTATCGATGAAGGGCGGCAGAAAGTAATCCTCTGCCGAGAAGTTGATGATGAGCACTTCGGCCTTCGGAAAATCCATCTGCTGCCAATCCATTTCTTCCATTTTCTCTATGTTCATAAAAAGTATACCTCATTGACTTTGTTGATATGCAAGAATAATGAAAGTCATGCCGCCGAACACTCAAACAGCTTCAAATACCTGTGTGGACCGATACAATCTGCGCCTGGAATGGCCGACTCGAGTTTCTATCCCAATCTCCTGGAATCTCCCTCTCTCTCCTGGGCATGAGCAGCCGCTTGCGAGCGTTGATTTCGCCTTGGTTGCTGAGCTGAATGGCCAGGTCCCTCAAGACATCGTGCTGCGTAATAGAGATCTCAAAGGAGCTACTGTAAGAGTCTCCAGCCCTGCGACAAGCGATGGGGTTAACAGTTGGTTCCCGTTTTACAGAAAAGGGAGAAACATTTTGGGACATCCACGGAAATTTGCACTGACCGAGCATCCTGGACCAGGGTAAGCAGGTTCTTGTTGGAGAGCTCAGCGACGATCGCATAAGCTTCTTCTTCATCAATTCCGCGGGTCTCCACCCAGATGCGGACAAGAATGTCCAGGGGAATCTTCATGTCCTCCGGGAACGCTCCAAGATCCAGGAAGCATTCCCGGACATTGGGTTGCAGATAGTTTATGCTTATAGCCATTCTCTCAGACAACAAGCTTCTGTGAGTATCTGAAATTGGCTCTCCCTTGGACAAACGAGCTTTGGCGCCCTCCCAATATTTTTCTTCCTTGTCCCTCAAGGAAGCCCCAATAACTTTGAGAGCTAATGGAAGCCCCTCACACTCGCTAACAACCTACAATTCATACAACGTAAAAGCATGAACTTCCGAGCACTGTTGGCGTCGAGGGAAATAACATAACACGCGCACGTGTGTATATATATATACATACCTGCTTCACCAAGGTTTCATTGAAACCAGGGAGAATGGCCCTCTGACCGAAAGCGGATTGACAGAACAGCGCCATGGAATCTCCTTCGCTCAAGATCTCCATCTCATACTTCAGTGTATAGAAGGTGTCAAAATTGAACCGCGAGACGACAAGGGTTTTGCACCCAGGGGTTCGGAAATACAGCTGGCTGAGTGCCTGAGATGTCCACACATCGTCAAGGAGAATCAGCCGTGGCTGTTCATCTGGAAGACTTTGTTGCAAGGCCCACCGTGAGAGATGGTCATACGAAGCATAGCCATTGCATCCCATAAAGAAGCTCATTATTCGTGCTTTCAGCACGTCCATATTTGGAGACTGAGAAACCGTCAGAAACAGGATCCTGTCGCCGAAGTGAGCTGAAAAGCAGCACAGACGGACAATTTAGCGAACCAGTGAGGCGCAGAATGAGATGAACTAACCAACACAAGACTCCCTTAGTTAACATCAGGGGCATCCATTGCGGGATTGATAATAAACGAACGGTGACAATTGATCGGTCAAGCGCAACTAATTCTCCTAAATCTCCACGGCGAGTGAAATGACTGATCGCGAAGCTGACCTTTCACTTGAGCATCCCTGATAATTTCTCTGGCCAAAGTGGTTTTTCCCGACCCTCCAATTCCGTGTATACCCACAAACTGATCATCCCTCCCGATCAGCATCTCCCGGACAATCCTCTTCCCGTTCTCCAGTGCCACGATTACTCCATCCCCTCTGCCCCGTTCCTCTTCAGCCTCCTGCTGTATCCTCACCGCCTCGGCCACGTACGCTCCAGTCCCGTATCTCACGTCCCACAACGACTGTTCGATCCGCTGCCTTGACCTTTCGTAGCTATCGAATCTCGCCGCCATCTCCGCCCTCATCTGCTGCACATCCGCCATGATGTAAACCTGCCGTGAGAGAAATCAAGGAAAACAGTGAGCCAAGGCATGGAGATAATCCCATCCAGAAAACTAGATTGTTGCGGTTCCAGTAACCGGACAAACTGAGTTCTGGCTACAACAACGCGACTCACCGGCAGCAACTGGATGAACCTACAGATATCCTTCTCTATCTTTTCCATCTGCTTCCAGAGACGAACGTTCTCGTAGACGTGCCATCTCTTGGAGACAAGGAGTTTGTGGGTGAGCTCCACCCCATCCCGGAGGAGACGAGAGAGTTTATCGAGCTCCGCCTGGCGTTTCTCCGGTAACTCGACGCCGGAGTACTTGATATCCTCGATGATAGGGAGGAGGTTTTGGACGTTCTCCCTGAATTCTGCAGCCCCCTCCCTGAAGAAGGCACAACGCCGGGAGACGATACCGAGCTGGGACGATAGCTGACGGATGAGTTCTGAGGCGCCCTCGTTCAGGACGAACCCCACGGGGGCAGCGAGGGCGGCGTAGTGATGGGTGGTTTCCATCGGATCCTGGTGATTGATTGGGTGGGAAACCGAGCTTTGCTCAAACAATCATTCGCGTGGATGGATGGATGGATGGATCGTTACTTGGAAAGATGGGAGACGACCACCATCACTTCCGATTTTGACCACTTCACAATTTTCCTTCCGAAAACAAAAACACATATGCTTTAATAACTAAACAAAATAAAATAAAACAGGAAAATTCTAAGGAAGTTTCCCTCCCTCCCCCCCTCTTTTCTTCTTTCTTTTTTTAATTTAATTTTACAATAAGCCTTAGAAAACAGAATGTTTAAAGGTGATATTTGGGTTGGGGGAGGCTTTTACGAAAATTAAGCTGACCTTCTATTATTGTACCCATTAATTACGAATGCATGATATACTTTATATTTTTATTTTTAATCAAAAGTTTAAAAAAAAATCTTTTATAGACTTTAAAAAAATTTCAAAAATTTAAAGTATGTATTAAGATTAATTTTTTAAAATCAATATTTACATGTAAAATTTAGAAACTGTGATTACGTGATTGGATCGCAAAAAAACTACGGGGGCCAATAAACATAATGAAGGTGAATGGTCGGTCCAATCGGAGTGACGTGGATTCCCCCATTTGACTTTGTCGGGATTTGTGGAAAAATTGGGGCGCAAGATTTGTCAGTCCGTACCCCCCAAACCCAACGTCGGGAAGAATTGGACAGAGTACTCCCCTCCTAGTATATGCATTTTTATTGATAAAATATACGTATGTGATCTTAACGTATTTTTTGACGGTATTAAAAATTTTCTTTCAACTTCGACTTTTAATTTACTTGATTTGACTCAATCTTGTAAGTTGACTAAAATTAATATTATTATTTTGTCATTATTAATTAATTGAAATAAAATTTATTCATTGTTACCCAAACAAAAGGAGAGCAATCATTTCATCGCACTGAAACTGATTTTGCCTAAACCTTGAAATAATAAATAATAACCCAAAAGGAAAAACACTTCGGGGTAAAAGAAAGAAGAGAAGACCCGCGCAGCTTTTTGGATTAAAGTGGCCGGCGGCCACGCGTTTTGTATTAATTCTTTTTTTTTTTTTTCTTGACCACAAGGACTGAGCCAAGTCGCGCTTTGTTTCTTTGGAAATTCCTGAAGCGAAGAGGCAAAAGTCCTCCCCGGAGATATCAACTTGGACACGGCTTTTTGCCCTACCCTTACAAACAGTTTCCATGTCCCTTCAGGGAGGAGGAGGCCGGAGGAATACAACGATGGATGGATGTCGGGTGGCTTCGCCTTGGATTTGCTTAGCCTCGGCTACGCACCGCTTCAAGGCCATTCGCATCTCCTCAAGGATGTCCCTTAAAAGAAGTGATTCCGTCGCAGGGGCATAGACTTTTAAAGCGGAAGACTGAACACATACATAATAAATAGTCCAAGCAAAACATGTGCAGCGTGATATATTCAGGGAATGGGAGTTTTGTTTTTCAACGACCTTATTTAGTAAATTATTTCGTCAAATAATATCGTAATTTTCAAAATTCGTCGACTAATTCAGTAAAATTGGCGCCGACTTTATATGAATGAAGTCGGTATTTGAAAAAATTTTTGTATAAGTGTAGAAAAATCGACCTTACAAAGGTCGACATCCTCGTGTGAATGACTTTTGAAATTTATTTATTTATTTATTATTATTTTTTATCTTAAAAAAATTTTTTAACTTGAGTGCAGGTAAAGCTGACTTCTTACTTAACGAATTTCGACCTTTGTAAGGCCGATTTTATCGTATTAATCAATTAATTAAGAAAAAAAATTTTATGAAAGGGAGGAGAAAGACAAGTTAAAAAAAAAAAGCAAAAATCCGTAAGAAGATCTTATCTATCTATCTATTCTCCATGTCATAATAATACTTGAGTGCAGGCTTACATTTGGGGGGAAATCACCCGGGGGACCAGCTGGCTTGAAGCAGCGTCCGTCCACACCTCGTCGAGAGGTCAATTATCAGCCCTCTTGGCTTCTTTCAAGTGGGTTCGTGGTTTTTTGGGGTGGGACAATTTCATGTAAATTTAAGATCTTTCAAGGACTAGCTGGATTAATTTCTTGTTTAGCGAATCGGGTTAGTCCTATCTTCCGCCGTCGTTGAGGTGATATCATGGGGTTTGTCAGAAGCTTCAGACAAGGTTTAAGCTTCGCGGTTATTGTTCGTGTTTCTGGCGATTGGTGATGGTGGGTGGCCAATCTTAAGGGCAGAAGAAAGATGCGCGTGCTGGGAGAAGACGTTGGCGTTTTAATCGGGAAGGCTTGGTACTGAATTGCTGAGTCTCGAGGTTTTCATCCGTGCTGGAGGGGTCTGGGAATGGCCACCCTAACTGGGGCTAGAAGAATTGGGGTTCCTAACATGAAGCTGATCAGGCTGAAGGGTTGGCCGATTCTGCAGCAGCTCTATCTCGAGGAGAGTCTCTTTAGGACCTCGTCCGACAACGTATGCATCTTTAACGATGGAACGAATGTCCCAAGCATTGTCATGGGTGCTTCTGGGTAAGCCACCTTACCTTTGGTTTTGTCTCGGAAACCCTGAAGTTTATATGGATGTTTAGTTAATCTGCCATTTTTGGGGTGCATTCTGTTCAAACATGAGACTAGGACAAATGAAAAATGTCATCTATTTCGCTTGCCAATGGGTTCTTGATATGGGAAATTCGAGATGTTGATTTGTGATGTTCATTCATATTTTCTCCATAGGAAGCTTGCTGAACTAGTTGAAATTAAACCAGTATTGCGCGACCAGGTCCCTGTAATTAGAAGGTTCAGTGGGGGAGGAACTGTGATTGTTGATAAAGACACGGTATTTGTGACTTTCATATGCAACAAGGATGCTATTCCTGGTCTCCAGCCATATCCAAGGCCTATCATGTCCTGGAGCAGCCAAATATACGACCATGTTTTTGACAAAGCCTGTAACTTCCAACTTCGGGAGAGTGGTAAATGTGGTTTCTTTTCAATGCTTTGTTAGGTTAATTTTTTGTTTTATCATTTTCTTCTTGGGGTGGATCTATTCCAGAATCAGGCCGAACCTGTATTTGTTGATGCACTTCGGAGAACTAATCTTGGTATCGTGCTGCTTTCTTGCCTTCAGATTATGTCTTTGGTAACCATAAGTTTGGAGGGAATGCCCAATCTATCACCAAAAGGCGATGGATTCACCACACGTCGTTTCTATGGGATTACAAGATTGAAAATATGGCTTATCTAAAGCTTCCTACAAGAGCTCCAGAATATCGACTGGTATCCGATTCCTCACTATCGATATGGTTGTACAGTTTGCTAGGGCGTCATTGGCTTTGGTTTGAATCATGCTCCGGACGTGTGAAAATCAAATGTGACGTAGCTCTTCGTTGAGGCCTTGTACAATTTTAATCTGCCGGGACAAGGCCTTAGGGGAGTAACACGTAAAAATTTCAGGACTTCTTAACGCACGTGAAAGACTGATTTGTCCCATTCGAGCTTACATATCTGTTTCATATGGGAAATTCAACAGTTGATTCGTCTTACGTAGGCAAGGAGCCACACGGAATTCATCTGCCGAATGAAGGACTACTTGGCAAGGTCAGAATTCATCGACAAAACAATTTCTGCACTCGGATCCCACTTCTCCATGGAACATGTGGAATTGGAACCAAGTCATCAATCTTTGGCTGTGGATTTCGTTCCCTCTTCCAGGGAAATCACGATGCAGGAAATGGAAGAAGCCCTGGCTGAATTGGCTTCGGAAGAACCTGCAGCCTGTTCTTTGTCGAAGTGATTCCTTTTTAGCATATTGCTCCAGTTCTTGTCTACAAACAGCTCATCATAATTATTCTCTTGAGGAGGACTTCTGTATGGCGGATCACAGACTTCCAGAACAGTTAGGAATAGTAATGCATTGTGTGTAGCGGTGATCGAATAAGTTGTCCGAGTCAACTGGCAGTGCGTTGCCCCACTGATCGTTAGGATGACGAAAGTCGTAAGCTGGGATTAGATCTTCGACAGTTTTGTCAATAAGTCTGGACAGTCCGACAGTTTTCTGCCGGGCACCGATGCTCCCAAAACTCCTGAGTTTGTCCTAAGAAGGATCACCAACAGAACTTAACTACTACATAAGAAATAAATATTCCAAAAAACAGTCCTCGACATTGACTCCTGCCCCAACCCTCATCAAAGTCCAACGCGCACGGTCTCTGTCTCTCCTCCTCGTTGACGTTACGTTGCTGTGGAAATTCCCCTGTTCGAGATAAGTTGTAAAATTCTTACCTTTAACTTTCTACTCTGGCTGGGTGTTTGTTTGATTGTAGTTGCAGTAGAGGATTGGCAAGCATCCGATTTGTGGTTAGCTGCCTTATGGTGATGTGTTAGACTGAGTTGTAACTGTGGACGATGTGCCTTGGAGTATAGATGATCGTAGGCTAGTGTGATTGGTAGATTTGTAGTGGGTTGATTCGAATTCTGGTGGTAGATTGGTTACTGCATGTTAATACAAGGAGTTTTATTGGTTTGAGAAGTTTTCATGCTATAACCACGCTTCACAATCTGGATGCTAGTCCTCTTCCTTCTCCCATAATGCAAGAATGCCTTCTTGTTTATATCGAGAAACAGGTGTGCATCGCGAATTCAGCTTTTGTTGTTCTTACATCAGGGAGTAATGTTCTTGACTATTGCATCATGTGTTGGATGATTGTAGGCACATTATATTGGCAATCAAATCTGCCAAAGCTAATGCAAGACTGGGGATTGATTGAAACGGTACTTCTCTTTTTTCTGGATGTTGCATATCTCACAAGTTGAGTGCAAATTGTTAGGTGATCTCCTGTAGCACTTATAGGCTGTGACTTTCACTAAACTGGAAAGGGGGAGACCTGGGGGAATGATTTTGAGTTGAACACAATATTGCAGGTGCATGTGGATCTTGACCAATTTTCTTTACATTTTATGTAGTCTCTTATCCTTCTATTTCAATGAGACGATGGGATGAGCCATATGAATTCATGGGCAGTTACGGTTAACGTTGTCCAATGGAGTGACACATATATAATGGCCCAATTGCTTGTGGCTTGAATCACATGATTTTCTGATGATGGTAGAAGAATGCAACTTGAATCGATGCAATCCTGATATTTTCATTGTTGTGCTAATAAATTGTAGGAATCCATTTGAAACTCTGCTGATGGCAATCTGTTGAGTTCTCCTGATTCATTGATCGCCAACTTAAACAAAAATGAAGGTACAAGCGGTCATGCACAACATTCCAGCGCTGTCCCTACCTCAACCCCTCGAAAAGGCTTGCAAGTCTTTGGTGCTGCAGGCCTTATTTCACTGAAGTTTACAGATAAGGTGATCACAGTGACTGAAGTCACTGTACCCTTCATCTTCTGTTTTGGAATTTGTATATTTTGTGGAAATTGGGTCGCGTATTGTCCAACAAATTGTTTATCAATGACCGAAAAATATGATGTCAAAAAAAAAAAAAAAAAAGAATTCTGACTCTTATAGGTTTCTTGGCCTCTTTAACTCATGGTAAATGCTGAAGCCATCAGGAGATATAGCCAGTTTTTTTTTTTTTTTGCAATGGTTTCTGACCTTATTGTAGCGGCATCCTTTCCCTGGACATAATATAGTTGGCTTTTGCTGGTTTTGGGGTTCTTGATAAAGGAGAAGAATGCAAAATATGTCCTTGCTAAAGCTCAAAAAATGGATGTGGAAGGTTAAAATCTTTTCAACTTGTCTACTTTTCTGTTTTAGTAGCATGGTAAAGTGGACATATGAATGTCTGACAGTAAGACGTCACACAATACCCCTTAGGAAAGAGTAACTTTCCAGCAAGCATTCCTGCTATCATTGGATCTCATGTAGCTGGTACTGGTTTGGCAGGCAAAAGGAACTTCGACCTACAGGAGCAAACACTCTGTTGCTACAGCACAAGCTTCTCTAGATGCCTTTCCTTAACCAGTGTGTTATGGACAGAGTAAGTTTGTCGATGCTGCCACACCGGCTCTCTTTCTATTTGTTTACTCTAGTTTTATGGCTCCTAATAATACTTTGAATATCTAGCTAGCCGGGTCAAACATTAATAGCATTCTTTGATTCACGGTGGAGTTCTATTCCATACAGCAGTCTCTGAACAGCGGAGGAGCAGTGGCGGGCGTCAAGGCCAGGTGCGAAACGGAAATGGAGAGAATCGAGAATCAGTTTGATGAGTGCATCACTTTCCTCCATTTTGATTCAACTGACCGGAATCGCTCCAATTCTTTTCCCATAGTTATGTCATTCGCAGTTTTGTTGGTGGTTGCAGATTCTGTCCTTCAAGCTGAACGTCGGCCACTTCCCTCATTTGGCTAACCTGGTGATGAGAATAAACTATAATTATCACTACATGTCCGTCCGACGGCGGAAACACGAAGACTCCTTCTGCTAACAAGTCCGCCGACCTCTAGATTTGGAAAAGCCCTTCCTAGTAGAACTGATTGACTGACTGAACTGAAGTTCCCACTTTCTCTGGGACAAAATATTCGTTTCATCCGTGCCCTTTTCTTCCGTCGGCCCACATAATTAGGCCCATAATCAAGCCTATATCGAGGCCCGTAATCAATTGTGGGTTCAAGCCCAAATTCTAAATTCGTCAGGCCCATTTCTTAAGTTTCCCGCCAAATTTCCCTATGTTTATTACTCTGGAGGGACCCCTGTGCTCCCCAGGAACAAAATGGACAACTGCGGCGAAGGGGAGACCTTCAAAATCTCCGATCTGTTCGGGCAGCGGCGCCCCTTCTCCGCCACGTCATCGATCGCGGCCCCCGCCCGATGCCCTCGGACCCGTCCAAAGCTCCGAAGGCACGCTGAGCCCTCTTCACTTCGCGGAAGCCCTAATTCCATTTCTGAGTTCCTCCTCCCCCTGAATTACCCGGTCAGTCTGTACGGGAGGTTGACGCTTCCCGACCATGGCGATGAAGGGTGCAACTGTCCCTACGGAAAGAACTCCTGCTGTTTCCGGTTCTGTGATGGCGATTCCAGTGTTTGCTGCGACGTTCTTCGTTTCGACGTCTCGATGTTGCATCAGAGGGTGAAGATCGTTTCCTTTAATTTCTTGCCGTTTGAGCATGGCGGTGGTTTCTTGGAAATTATCCGTTGGGAGTTCTTGCATTTTGACGGGGAAAGGAACTCTATTCCATTGTGGTTTGGCACGCATCCTTTGACAGAGGATTGCACCAAGGCGAAATATCATGTCCATGGTATGATAGAGTCGCTTAGTCCCGTGTCGTCTGTTCCTTGTGTAACGGGGAACAGTGCCACATCTGGTGACACGGTGTATTTGCGAGGGTTCTTGGTGAAGATTCTGGCCTGTGAGTGCAACCTGTGCACAGCAAAGGATGGCGTGGGGATCGTCATGGAAAGCAATGGTGAGAGTTGTCGAGATCATGCCTTCACTAAGGACGTGATGGTGTATTTTTGTGGGTTTGCATCCTCGTGGCATGCTGTGATAACCAAGTTGGTCAGGAGGGCTATTGTGATTAGTGGATTGAAGAAGAAGTTGATTCATATTGGTAAGGATGTGATGGAGAAGATGCTTGTGACTGCAGAGAACTCAGTTTTGCAATTGTTAAGACAGCCAACAAAATTGTCATGGAATGGGGATAAAAGAATTTCCCAAAGAGGTAGTGAAGAATGTTGTAATTACACTGGCCTAGTTAGAGGGGTATACATGGAAGGAACAGTGGTTGAATTGGATAAGGAAGTTTGGCTTCTGTTGGCAGATCATCAACTTTTGTTGTCACATGGATTAAGGGCTGGGGCTGTGGTGAGTAGGTCTTTTTGCACAAGTTGCTGGCTTTCTGAGGTTTCTCTAACTTGAAACCAATGTTGCGTTGCTATTGCTTTCTTTTGGATGATTCTACAGATCTCGGTGAAAAATGCTCATATTTTTCGTGTCAAGTATTCATGGGGCAAAGTCACTGTACTTGGTGTTTGTTTTAGGACTAGCTTGGTGATAGAATCTTTTTCTCCATTCGTTTCCAGGTATAGTTTTGGTTTTGGAACCATCTGCTTAACACATTTTCTCCTTCATAATGTCTGACAACTCTATTTCTGTTTTTGTCACTTTGTGGTTTTGCTGTGAACTGAGTGGTTATGCGAGTTCTGATGCAGATGCCATGCCCTCTCTCAAATATTTTGTTTTTTGGGAAGATTTGTTGCTTCTTCTACATTTTCTGTTAGGTTATGGTATGTTCTCTTAGCTGGGTACTCTTATTTCACTTATATGATCTTTCTATTGCCTTGATTTTTAATTTTTACATTACCTGGGCTGGCAGGGTGCTTCTTACTGCATCTTGCTTCAAGAAAAAGTTTGTGGGCTTACTGTCAGAAAAGCAAAAATGGGGGATGAAAAATGTAAACCCGTTCAGACTTTATTAAAGCAGGCCTTTTCTGACGTTTGTCTGTGATATATCATTTAAAAAAACACATTGGAGTCATTACATTCCTCAAGCTAATTGGAAGCATTAAAATGTGCTGTTAGGTGGAAGGATTATTGAAGATGTATTGTTTATCAAAATGTTCGTCAGCAGTTTTCCAAAATAGGGTAAGTGAAGGGATTCTGTTTTGCGATTTCTCAGTATGTTGTTTAACATTCGCTTTTCAGGGTGGAGTTTATGTGGAGTATTGTAAACATGCATCATGTGGATTTGATGCTGAACTTTGCCCAACCAACCTGAAATTGGTAAGTCAAGTTATCCATCCTAATGATAGGAAAAGAAAATTATGAAGTAGCAAGTCTTGCTTTTAACTCCCCATGTCTGCTTGTGTCTCTTTTTTTTTTTTTTTTTTGAAAACGATGGTATAATTTAGCCCTCAACCTTGTTACTCACATTTGAGAAATTTTGTCCAATGTCTTCTATAATTCAGGCTGTTCCCTTTTCCCTGTTAATTTGTCACTGTGAGGCCATGTGGGCAGATTTCCTTCTAGAACCGATTACTGCCAGGAAAGCATCAAGGAGGAGTGATGGAAGTAGCTCAATGTACTCAAGAAAAGGATATTCTGGTCAATTAATTCGGCGTATTATTTCCAGTAATGAGATTGGGGTGACTTTGCTTGGTTTTCTAAAGGTAGATATTGTAACCTGTTTTTCACTCTAATGGAGTTCCTCTATAAGAAATAGAGATAATCTCTTTGAAGTTCCCATATTATTTCTAACCATAAGTTGAGTTTTCTTTCAAACCAATCTATATTTTGCTCCATTCCTAAGTTTACTGATGCAGACTGTATATTCCAGATATCTCCATCTGGTTGGTTGCAGTTTGTTGATGGCACATACAGCCTTGATGTTCTGATCCCTGATCTTCCTGCATCTTGGAATTCCAGTGGATTGTGCGAGGTGATATGGAAAAATCATTTCAATTTCCCTGGCATGTAATTTTGGTTTCACTTAAATCAGGAGTAACCATGAAATCTTTTTTATTATTATTTAGGTCGATGATTACAATGTGATTATAGTGGGCAAGCCAGATAGTCTTGCCAATCCACTAGATTGCCCACCATTCTCTTGCCGAAGCATCTTTGGTTCCTGTCCTGACAAGGATAGAAGAATGGAGTTTGACATCATTGTACATTTCCACTGGAGCAAGGTAACCTGCAGAAGTCTTTCTCGGCATTTGTCTGACACAATGAAGAATGAACATGAGCAACCTATAAGTGGGGCATTCCACCTGCTGCGAATAGTGCACCAGTTTCCCCCACAACAAAGGGTATGCGCGATCTGTGTCTACTTTTCTCAAATTCATACTCATGGCATCTCCTTGAGACATTTTATTTTGCAGTATTGTGGTGGCTCCATTGCCGCACCGGCGATGCTTGTCGAGGCCATTCTCTTACCATGGGATTTACTCGTTTCTGGAAAAGATGTAGAGCATGTGTCACATTCTGCATTCACCAATGGAGCAGAAGCACCAGGAAATGTTTGCGGTAACTGGGCAGGTGTTCCCTCAAAAAGAAAAAAAATTGCTCATGGATCAAGAACCGACTCTGGTCCCATGGAAGGCGACGACTGTAGCTTCCTTTCACAGTTAAATTATCAGAGGGTTCCTTGCTTGTTGACCTTCCGAGCTTCAAAGACTGAACATATTGGGTGTTTGACTTTGACAAAAGTGGGTCTCTCGAAGGACAATGTCAAAAATGGTATTGGGTGTGACTCAAGTTTCCATAAGGTATGGTTGGAGTTCAAATCAACTGATGTTGTAAAGTTTATGGTACGCATCTTCTCCTGATCCCTTTATTTTTCTGATAGGTTTGTTCATTTTGGAATTATGCCAATTATGGCTTGCTGTTTTCAGGTTCTGAAGATTGGTGGTTATTATATGTTAAAACACCAAAAAGAAGATCCAATTTGTAAGCATTTTGGAAATGCTGCTGATAGGAAGCTGCTTTTTGCGTCTGAGGATCTGTTGTGGAACATATCTTTTGATATAGCAGATGATCTTTTTGAGAGGGTGTGCAATAATTATGCTTCAAGAAAGAATATAATTCCCAGGAAAACTATGATGGAACCATGGTTTCACCAGTTTCTGACATCATCAGATTGTTGTGCCCATATTTCTGCTGCTATAGGAGATAGCTTCATTACAGATTTGCTGAGTCTGGAATTTAGCTTGAAAGCTGTTAGTCTTGGAGGGAGCTTTAATGATCCGCCTTATCCTCAAGAACTGCCTCAGCCACCACTTTCCTCTGAGCTATGCCGTGCTCGTGTCTTTAGAGAAGGCAATCTTGTTTCAATCCATGGAGATGTTGTATCTATTGAGATCCTTGAGAATGGTTTAGGAAATCTGTATCCATCATCGGAGAACATTTCTGGTGATTATCAGGAAGGGATTTTGTTTGGAGCTAAAAGCAGCATCATCCATGTTTTGACAGGCAGTGACATTGTACTGGCTATAATATCCCTTACAAGCACCCGACATGGATTATAGATTTTGCTGTGAGATTTTTAACTCTGAGAAAATTCTTTCAGG
Source organism: Melastoma dodecandrum (assembly GCA_029817715.1). NCBI lineage: Eukaryota > Viridiplantae > Streptophyta > Magnoliopsida > Myrtales > Melastomataceae > Melastoma > Melastoma dodecandrum. The sequence goes on along the minus strand of JARUPY010000397.1, from coordinate 2,705,045 downwards.
TTTGCTTGTCTGGTTCGCTGAAAAAGCAGACTTCTTCACTTGGATTAGGACCAGGCGTAAATGCAACTTTCCTTCGAGTTCTTAAACTAAGGTGTTTTCTTATGAGAAACTCTATATTGATTAGTGCTCTGTGGTTTGAAGATTACTTCTGCAGGGTTATTGCATCAAGTTGTTTTTCTTCTGAGCCTTGAACTTCCATTTTTTCATTGTAGTTATTCTTCATCTTCATTATCTGCAAGTACACGAGGACAAAATATTATTTTGAAGATGACAACTGGATGTTTATCTTCTTTTCTGCCCTATGTGTCAGGGGAAGTAAATTTATGTTTACACCAGTTTCATCTGTGAAAATAAATTCCTGGGGAAAGATCACCAATCCGTGTATGATAAAGCCACCTGAGAAATGGTTTTCATCAGACGCCAGTTTCTCTTCCAAGATTGTTTCTTCCAGTTTGATTTCTCACCTGGAAGAGCAGTCTAGAAATGGCGCAGTGCAGCTTCGTGGCAGGGTATGTCCCATCAAAATAATGCTTTTCCTATTCGTTAGATAAAATTTTCTTTCAGGAAGTTACAATGTGTATGACCTTGTTATATGAAGGTTACTGCCATCAACAGTCTGATCATGGAGATGGAGAACAGCCACGTGGCTTCAAATGGTCTACACTTAAGATTTAGTTTCCAGAACCCTCTCATCAACATTCCAACAGCTAGCTTTTTTGTTGGTAAGTTGATCCATACCTGGTTGATTTATTTGGGGATATGTTTAATTTATGGGTTTTTCTTTATTTTCCTTTCTATTATTTAAAGATGATCACATGGACGGTATTGGAGACTGCTCCTTGCAGGTTGTGATCTAAAAAAGTTGTCCTGCATTTTTCCTTTGGCTCAAGAACCATAAATCACCTAACTGCCGTTAAGTGAGGACTGAAAATTCAACTTTTCTATTATTAGTTAGTTAAGGGTTTGTTGGTTGGCATAGACATATATTTGATGTAAATTGCTATTATGGGTCATAACTTATCTTCACTAGTGTGATGTAACCTTTTATATTAAGTTGTTTTTGTAAGATTCGTTGAACTTGCAAAAGCTATTTTTAAAGCACTTTCAATAATTTTAAGTCTTCATTCTCTGGCATCGAGATGGGGAAGTTCAGAGTTTTGTCTGCCTTGTTAAAAATTATGCGAGTATTGTATCACGTGAAATTTATCTGCTAGTAATATTTCATTATGATGAATACTTTACATGTGATGATAATGTTTGATTATGGGCACCATTGGTTTAGTTCATAGACTGCCCAAACATCTTCAAAAGGTCATTTAAAAATGTATTTATGTATGTCAGTCATTAGCACCTTGCCTAATGGCACTACTCAAGTACATGTTTCCAATTCAGATTTGTCTGCATTCATCTCTTTTCTGTGCTCTGAAAGTTCTCACATCTTTCATTCTTGATTCATTGTCATTCATTCAGCATAGTGCACATTGCCTTTTTGTTTCCTTCTTTCTTTGGTTATGCAGAAGATGGGACGTCCTCATGCTTATGCTGGTGTAATGCCGAGCAAGCATTGACCTTGCTTAGGTTGTATGATAAACTTCCACAGCCAGCTTTCGAAAGCAGTAATTGGACACTAAAGTGGGTTAAAGATGGTAGTAATAATTGTGGAAGCAGTGCGTTTTACCTTAATAAGGTTCTCAGGCAACATCACAGAATTGCCGTTAGCAATTTTGGGTCAATGCTGGATTCTCCTCGCCAAGACCTTGTTATTTCAGCTGGTCGGAATGATATAAGACACTCAGAAGAGGACCTCCTCAAGTACATTATTTTCAATGCTTGCTGCGGCAGAGCTTGGGTATGCTTTCCCTTTTCCCTTATCTTTGAATTTGCTATGGTTGAATGGGAAGAAAAGAAGATAAATTCAACCACCTTTCTTTTATACGCATAGACCATTATGGGAACCGTACTGGATTCGGATACTGCACGAGAATTGGGGAAGCATGTTTGTTTACAAAGAGATTTTGAATTAGAGGGTATCCAGCACGTGTGGGTGACGAAGGTTTCTTCCACGGAAGTTCAACTGGAGGCAAAACAAGTTCTAGATGAGTTGCTCAGTGGAACTTGATGCTATTGGTAACTCTCCATTGTGGTTGTTGTGTGGCACCTTTGGCGCGGTCATTTCTAGCTGTGGTAGTTGTCAGCAATCAAACACCTCAAGAACCGAGGGTGTTCTTCTCGTCCAGCGATAATGTGATCGACAACTGCTGAGGTAATGCAGTAATGGATAATCTGGACGGATAGCTCTAGCAGATATTCTGCCATCCCATGGACATGGTTTGAAGTTTCCCTGTTGCGCTCTGGACTAACTCGGGATGGTTCAAGGGTACTCTATTGCATCGAAGAGCCATTGTCTGATCACAGCATTATATGGAGTTGGTCCAGTCCATAGCGCACTTTCATGTTGAAAGAGCCATACAAGAAGAAGAATTCACACGTTTCATCACCCATCTCAAAGGTTCGTCAGGCTCTGCTTAAAATCCAAGCTCAGGGCATGTTTACCCGCGCTGCTAATCTTAGTCCCTTGTGCACTGCACTGTTTTGCAGGCATACAAACGTGGCTCCGCATCAGTGCAGCTTCAACAGCAGCTCCACCGGTTGGCCCAATACTATGATCTAGGGTTCAGGACACTTCATCTTGTGGAGATGGGAAAGGCCTGCAATCACTTGGAGCCGGCTATTGGGGAGAAGATGCACCGCAACAAATCAACTACCTCGGGGAACCATGCCTCGTATGCTGACCCAGTTGGAGTTCCTCCACGAACTTCACCAACAAGCCGCATAGCCTGCACTTGGAAGCTTCGTTTGGTTCACTGTCGTGTCTGTCCACCAACCAATGCCAACAATTTCCGTCATTTGTTGAAAAAGAATAGGATTTGGCCATAAGGTCGTCCTCCTCCATCATTACTACTCCCCCCAAACAAGTCTTCCTATGGTTGATTAAAAAGACCGTTATCCACCACATTCCCTATTTGTCTCTCGGTCCACGGGACTCTCAGGAAGAGTGGATTTTTAACACTCGGCTTTTTGATTCCCTCCGCCAACCAAGGTTGGAAAACTTCCCCTGTTGAACACCCCCCCCCCCCCCCCCCCGAGTGCTATGCTACTACTATATATATAGAAACCCATCGTTTACATTACAACCACCATATAGCCATAACACACACACACACACACACAGCCCCCATTTCTTACTTCTCTTTGTTTTTCAAGCTAAATGGCTTTCAAGCATGGGCCATTCCTCTTCCTGGCTGTCGCCTTGACCCTTGCGATGGCAGCACAGGCCAAGACGATTGTAGTGGGCGGCTCCGAGAACTGGCGCCCCGGGTTCAACTACACCGACTGGTCCCTCAAGAACAGCCCATTCTTCATCAATGACAAGCTCGGTTAGTCCATTTCGTGTGCCTTTTCTTTCGTCTAGAGAGATCAATGCTCACTTTGTTCGTGCGCAAGCATGCAGTGTTCAAGTATGAGCAGCCCCACAACATATACCTGCTGCCGAACCTCTACAGCTACATAAAGTGCGACTTCAGCGGGGCGCGCCTGCTCGCCGGCCCGAATAATGGGGCTGGGGACGGCTTCGGCATCGTGCTGAGCCAGTACCGGCTCTACTACTTCGCTTCCTCCTACGGTAAGGACTGCTCCGACGGCCTGATGAAGTTCTTTGCTATGCCGCTCCCACGTTGGGCGTGATCAGACGAGGATGAGCTAGCGACCCAAGGAGGAAATAGGAGACACCATGCTTTTCACTCCACCTTTTATCACTGATGAATAATGAATGGATGGATCTCTTAAAATTTATTAAGAGAAGTCTATAGTTTTTCCATGTCTGGCAAAAGAAAATGTGATGTGATTTTAGTCACATGCAATAATACCGAAACTTGAAAATGAAAAGAGAGGGGTAGATATAAAAATGCGGTGAGCGTGGATCGAACACGCGACCTTCAGATCTTCAGTCTGACGCTCTCCCAACTGAGCTATCCCCGCTTTGCTGTTCGTAATCGTCATTTATTAAAATTATTAATTTTAAAATTTTGTAAAGACTAACGGTAATCAAGCGTTTGCGGCTGTTTGGAGGACATATTACGTGATCGTCGTGATCAGCAAAGGCTGACGCCGGGGAAAGGCTTCTTATATGAACAACATAGCGATGTGGCTGACCCAGCTACTGCTACCCCAGGCACACGCGCCTCAGCGGCCACCACCTCCTTTCAACCTTGGCCACCACTGTCCATGCTGAAACCCTGAATCTTGCGAAAACAGGAACGCTCCCTTGCCAGAACAGGGACCGATGCGGTAATAGCACCACCACCCACGCGCAAAGATTTTATAGATAAGTCAAGAAAAACATCCCGCAATCTTAGACTCCGGCCAAACTCAGAGATCCCCAAGAGACATAAAATTAGTCTTAGCAAAATTCTGTTCCATCCAATGGATGGATAGAACCGTGTTCCCCTCCAGCAGACTATAAGGCTTCTTCCAAGTCAACTAACTTGCTGTTGGTGGCCACCGCACATGGCGGGGTAGGTCGTATAGGCAGAGTTGGCAGCTGCATACATGCCCGGGTCATAGGTTGGTGGCAGTCCATATCCATATCCACCATCGTAAATTTGTCCTCCGTAGTACATTGGACCCCATTGGTTTCCAAAATCATTTCTAAACTGCAAATTGCCAAAAGGGGCTATTCAGATAATACCTAACATGATTCTATACGAAGAGGATAGCTATAAATCATTTGTAAACATTACCTGCTTCATGGCCGGATTACGGCCCCAGGAAAGACGTACAGTCTGCTTTCCAATCACTGTCCCGTTCAACTTTTCCAGCGCCTCCTCGGCGTCACTTCTATTTAATGTGATGCAGAACATGTGACTATTGTCAGATGAAGCTGCACGCAGACAGAAATTTTGGAGGGGAGGGGGTGGGTAATGTTTTTCGTGTTACCTGTTGGCAAACTGGATGAATCCACAACCTTTATTTGCAGGTATTTTGACCGAGACAATTTCTCCATACTGGGAAAATGGTTGTCTTAGATCATCATCGCTGACGTTAGGATCAAGGCCTCCAACAAATATCTGTCATTAAGGAACAAAAGAATTGAATAAACTAAGACTAACAATTATATGCCTCGGGTTGCTTTTAAGAAAAATGAACTCCTCACTGTTGTGTTAGTGGATTCTCCATCCGATTGAAGGCCTCTGGCAGGGGAACGATTTGTCAAATAGCTACCTGTACCAGCCGAGAGAAGGATATTACACTAGTTTAATCCTAGCGCAGATACAGAAAAGAAAAGGAAAACCCTGCACCGATAATAGTTCGCTGAAAGAAGGAAAAAACAACGACCAGTGAGGACATCATAACGGCAATAACTATTCCAAAAGCAGAAGCATCTACACTGTCAATATTTCAATGAGCATTGGAGAGGTCGTGAACTTGTCAATTACCTTGCGGTGAATACTGTTGTGGGTAGAGTGACGTTTTCCTTGGTGTGGCGGCACCAATTCGCATAGGCCTGCTCAAACAATAGGCACCATTCATTTCGGTCATGGCTTGTGAACGTTCACTGTCATCTCCGAACCTTACAAAACCGTAACCTTTGGAACGGCCGGTGTTCACATCAAAGACCACTTTGGCTGCCTTGACGGAAGGATATTTAGTCGCGAAAGTTTCATGCAATAAGCTATCAGTAACATCGGCAGCTAAATCTCCTACAAAAATGGACAGATCAGAACCATTCTCCGGGTGCTTGTCAACTGTGCTGAATGACGCCCAATTTAGACGGAAAGGCTGATCTGCATTGGGCATCGCGGTTCCTGCGTAGTTTTGTAATACTTTTTCGGCCATAGCATGAGAAAAGAATTCCACAAACCCGTATCCCTCAGATAGCCCCGTGTGCTTATTCCTAATTACCTTGATGGAAGCAATCTGCAGACAAGATGAACACGTCAAAGAATCAGGAACGCTGCAATTCTCAGTTATCAAGGACCCTATAAATATCATGAAGGCATAAGCATAACGCCCAGAAAAAGAATTTCCCAACAGTACCCCCTTGCAAAAATGAATCAAGAAATGAACTGTACAGAGAGGATGATGAACACCACCATCTATATCAGATGTGAAGCAGTATGGTTACATTGCAGGCCACTGAGAGAAAGCAATTAAATTATATCAGACAAAAACAGCACAACAAATCCATCTTTTGTGTCATCATAATTCATGTACATGGATTCCATTGTTGTCAATAACAACACCACATTCATCAAACTTCTCTCTGAAGTTGTGATCCATCCAAAATCCAGACCAACTACATAAAACCAGATCCCCAGCATCAGAAAACGGATAGTACAATAAAGAATGATCCAACCATCCCAAACACAGTCCAAAATAGCATGATTCCCAAATAAGGAAATACGTCAATCCGCCTTTTCCAGAAGCAGCCAGTAATTGCGAATCTACTTTATTCACTCCAATCCGAAAACACCACTTTCTCTTCCACGCCAAACGCAAACGTAACACTCCAGAGCGAATCATTCCTCATTAAAATCCGGAACCGACAACAATAGGAATGATTTTTACCTCCCCCGATGAAGCGAAGCAGCTGTGGAGGTAATTCTCGTCCATCCAGTGATGCAAATCCCCGACCCAGATCGTCCTATTGCTCTCCCCATTATTGGATCCCTTGTGCCGGCTCCCCCGTTGGCTCTGGCCCGGGCCAATCCCCTGCTGATTACTACCCTGGTGAGGATGATGATGATGATGGGGGTACCCCACGAACTGCATCCCCCCGTAGTAATGCCGCGGTAACACCCCGGCCGCAGGGAACTGCTGTTGGTGCTGCGGATGCATCACGACCGCTGCCGGGTGGTACTGATGCATCGCAATCCAGGGTTGCGGCGGCGGGGGCGGCCGCCACCTCTGCTGGTAATGGTGGTGGTTCTGCTGCGGGGGGTTCTGGGTCGTCTGGACCTGGCTGTTGCTCTCCTCCTCCGCCGCAGTCACCACCACCGCCGACTCCTGCCCATGTGGCTGATCCTTCGAATCCGGCGTCTCACCGTTGTGCATTTTTTTTCCTCGTACCCGGACAAAATTCGCCCCGAAGCTCAAAAAGTTTAAGCTTGTTTGACTATAACGAGGAACTTTACGATTATGGGTCCTTCGGATTGATGAGTTCCGGACGGGTTTGTCGGGGAAAGATTGAATCTTGAGGTGAAGTTTGAAGTACACCGGGAGACAGACGGACAGGGGAGGTGGGGGGGGAGGCAGAGGCAGACAAGACAAGGTACGAGGCAAAAGGATGATGATGAGGGCTTCCGCGGGGGGAAAACGAGGTTTGGAGATCTTGGCCGTTGGATTGGGGGTGGAGTCGGGGTTACGAGAGCCGTCAGATACGAAGGGATGGATTTGTGCATGTGAGTCGTGCGGGGTTGGAGGTGGGAGACTCTGCTTTTCAGCTTCTTGATTTGGGGGGTGTTGATATTGAATGAAAGTCTCAAGTGCTTTGTACCTAGACGCGGCCGTTATTATTTGTTCTAGAAAGTGAAATCGCTTGATACAATGAGGTAAAACGAAACTTGACTTGTTCCAAAGTTGAGGTGCCTTTGTGACGGTGTTCTTAGGCCCAAAAATGCTCAAGAACACCACGGGACCAGGAAGGTTAGTTCAGTCAGGACCTATCCGCGCGCCGATGCCCGTAACAGATGGGTATTTACTGGCGTGCAATAGGCTATCAGTAACATCTGGCCATCTAAATCTCCTACAAAACTAGAGAGATCGGAATCGCTCTCCAGGGGCTTGTTGCTCGTGCTAAATGCAGCCCAATTCAGACGGAAAGGACGTTCTGCATTGGGCATCTTAATGCCATTGCAATTTCCTAATACTTTCTCATCATTGCATGAAAAAAGAATTCTACGTATCCATTTCCCTCGGATAACCAGACTGCTTATTCCTAATAACCTTGATGGACGCAATCTGCAGCCAAGATAGGCGACAAGAAAAACATAATGCTGCGTAGATTTCCTGACAGTAGCTATGCTGAGGTAACAAGTTGCAACATAAACTAGTCCATGCTAAAATTCGACAGCCAAAGCCAAGGATCCGGAAACGGCTGATAAAATCCCGATATCATCTATCTTCAAGACTCGAAAAGCACAAGTAACTCCCACACCGGTCACATTGCCACCATCTCAATGTCGACCAGAAGATGATATCCAATGTTTCCCAATTGATACAGCTAACGGGGGATCCTCCTACATCTGAGGTACTTCCATTCCATGCGCATTCTCATAGGCGGAGGACGAAGGCTCGTGCAGGAAGAACAAAGAGCGCCAATTGATTCTACTTGAGTGTGTTGCCTGTACTTAACTCATTGGATTGCAGAACCCTATGTTTCAACTTTTTTTATGCATTATCGAACTTCTTTCTCATGTGTTTCAATTGCTTATTTATTTTTGAAAAATTTATATTACACTATAGATTGGGTGAATTTTGTTACGTTGTCATGTGAAGTGTTTGTAGATGTCGTTATTGTAACTGGGATCTATCAAAAGCGGCCACTTCAATTAGCGATTTCCTTGGCCACATGAGGAAAATCGACGCTTTAAGTTAGCAGTTTTAGACCCCACATGAAACTGAGCCACTTTGGACATCCTATTAAGTTTTACTCAAAGTCGTTACTTGAAGTAACAACTTCCTTCTCTTACCGAGGAAGTAGGTACTCACTTCGAAAAAAAAACCGAAGTCGCTATTCCAAATATCAACTTTATTATGACTCAACAAAATATAAGGATCTGATTCAAGTAACATGAAGTTGCAACTGTAATCGATGAATTCTAAATTTCGCGACTGTTTTTCACAAAATCTTTTATAACGAAACGGAAGAACATCCCTCGAAAGGGGAGGATGATGTGATAAGACGTGGTTCATTTTGTGGTTTGGGGAGATCGTGTCCGTCGGACGGGGACGGCGTCTCGGAGATATTAAAATATAAAGACAAAATATCAATTTATGGCCTCAACTTTGAGCCAATTTTCTATTTTGTCATTAATTTAGTTTTGTTATATAATTTTGTCACTGACTTTTATTTTTATTTTAATTTTGACAAATCTTGAATTTTATCACGCAAAAGCAAAACATGTTTAGATAGTTTTCATTTATCGACTAAAAAAGAAAAAAATTAAAAAAAATGGAAATAATCTTGCATGTTATTTTATTTTAAAATTTCGATCGCCAAATCAAGTGAGTTGGAAGCTGAAGTTGAACGATAGTTGCTGATGCTGTTAAAAATACGTAAAATCGATGAAGGGAGGATGGTGACTATATTGGGAGGCCGCTGCTATGGGTAAAATGAATTGTGACACGAAGAAATAAGAGATTAAAACTCCAATGTTATAACACATTTGACGGACTATATTATCCATGTTATCCTACTGTTACAAAACCCCGGTAAATTAGATACCGCACTATTGGAGAAAAAACATGTTATTAGTCGATGATTGGAGGCGTGTTGATTTGATTTATTCCTAGTGTAACTGTTGCAAGTTAAGAATTTGGTAAAATATTGATCTTGTGGGTCATCTTCAGAGAAGTCAATAATAATACATCAGTAAAGAAAACATATATGTTTGGGTCAAAATATTCAACTCTTAAACTCTTCTTTTTGTCATGTCTTAATTATTGACAGACTCACACCAAACCCTTAAAAAACTCCAACCACATTGACATTTTATTCAGAAGCTCAGATTTATCAGGCCATATAACACCTACCACCCTCCTTTGATAACAATATTCTGACATTCTCATAGTATTCGGTGTTGTTGACAAGATTTTGATGATGAGTCAAACAGCAGGTTTGACATGCTATGACTTTACAGAAGCTGAAACCTCCTGTAACGAAGATACGCGTCGTAAGAGAGGAAAAATATCACGAAAATATTTTCTTCACCCTCCAAGGATCATTTCAGATCAAGAGACATGATTAGAGAATATTTCCATAAATAGATATTTCAATAATAAATTATTTAATAATTAATTATTGATTATCTTAATTAAATTATTAATTCAAAAAGAGAATATTCTTAGGAATATTATTTGGATTAATATTTCGTCCAGATACAATGTTTTACTTGTCTGGAACGAATCAATTATTTTTGGGAATAAATCGTTGATTATTTCCTTATATAGAAGGTCAAGTTGCTGTTACTGGCCGAACCTTCTGTAATGCATTATTTGAGGATTTAATTGTCAAAATAAGACAAAATTAAATCTGGAGGTTCCAACCAGATATTTACACGACCCCATCATCATATTTCTCAAGTTGGAAATAAAATATTCTTTCTTTCCAACTATAGAAGGTTGCTGACCAATTTAGGCTCCAACCTTCTGTAAGATGAGATCTCGTGATTGGATGATTCGATTGATCTGAAATCAATCAAATATTGTCCCTAAATGATTTTTACACGTTGGGGATGAATCTGGTTATTTTACGTATTTGGCAAAATAAGTTTCCTTCTTTACAGGAGGACGAAACCTCTATATAAAAGAAAAAAAAAACCTAAAAACATAATACACATACATCAGAGCATAAGTCTTGACATTTGGCAACGTTATTGGTTGTTTAACGTGTGTGCGAGTGTGCAGGACGGGTTCTCCAGGCGAGAGTTCTCGCAGGAGGTAACTACAGCGGGTTGAGCGTGGGTGAAGCCGCTCCGGTGACTTCGTTGTGTACGGATCTGAGGGACTCGACCGGAACTTTGTCCTTGACGTCGAACTGCGTGCATCAGGGCCTGGGGAAGGGTTCGTTGGTGGCGAGTAGGCGTACAGAGTTGGTCAGAGAGAAGGAGTCCATAGCAGGGGTTCAGTGGTGAGGGACCTCCAACCTTCTGTAGTTGGTTATTTTGTTATCTGTGCGTTTGCAGCAGGTGTGCTTTGGTGAAGCCACTCCGTAGGCGTCGTTGGCTGTGAATCCGAAGGACTTGGCCAGGAGTGCTGTCCGTAACGCCGGGTGGGCGTACAGCAGGTCCAAGAGAAGGTTTCTGCAGCAGGTGTAAGTGGTGAGGGACTGCAACCTACTGTAGACGGTCTATCTTTATTTGTTTTGCAGATTAAACCAAAAAGACAAAAAGAGAAGCATATCAGAGGCATCCAAAGACTTGGAGAAAGCGTCATCAGATCTGTTCGCTGATCCACAGAAGGACTAGCCCGCTACATAGTCACAGAAGGCTGAAGCTTCCGGCCAACGTTCCGTGCTTGCTCAAGTCTGGTTGATTTCCTTGTGATTCGACCTAGACACATCCTAAACACAGCAAGAGAGTTTCTTGCATTGGTAAAGCTAGTCTCACCGTCCCGTGGTCAAAGAAATTGTTTTCTTACACCACAGAAGGTTTTACCTTCTACACTGTAATCTCTATACGAGTTATTAGTGAAAAGTGACCGAAAGTGGACGTAGGTGATTTCACCGAACCACTATAAAATCCTTTGTGTTCTGCGACTCATTTCGATGTCAATTTCACACGTTCCGTAATTACAAAAGCCTGAAGGCTCTGTAAATTACAGTAAGTTACTTCCGCTGTGAGGGTTGTGAAAAAGCGTTTAAGAATTCCTTAATTGGACTTAACACTAATTCACCCCCCTCTTAGTGTAATCTTTGGGCCAACAATTGGTATCAGAGCAAGGTTCAACGGAAGCTTAACCGCTCGTTGAGATCTTACAGCAGCTCGAACCTTCTGTACGCTCTCTGAGTACTACTACCTTGCTGAATTCAATAGAAGCTTAGTTCTCTATTTGAATTCAACATTTAGAACAAAAGTAGTTTCAACAAAAGCCTTATAGCTTGTTGATTTCTTATAGGAGGTTGTACCTTCTATTGCTCTCTGTCTCTGCCTTACAGAAGCTTGTGCTCTGTAATTGTCTCAAGTTTATTTTAATTCTACAGAAGTACTATACTCTGATAGAATTCAAAAAATTTGTGATTCAACAAAAAGTTTAACAGCCTGCTGAGATTCTATAGCAGCCTGTACCTTCCACGCGATAGATTTCTATTATACAAAAGCTTACGCTCTGTTACTATCACTATCCGTCTCTCTTCTACAGTAGCTCATTGCTCTGCTAGAAACCATCCAGTTATTTTTAGACGGGATTCAACAAAAGCTTGAGTGCTTAGTTACATCCTATAGAAGGTTATACCTGCTATACGCATATAACCGTTTGATGCGCTGTTTTCTTCTACTGAAAACTTAAGGTTTCTGTAGAATTGAACTACTTAGCATTTTTACTCCATTTTACGGAGATTTGATTGCCAGCAATATCTGTTTCAATTTAACAGAAGTTTGTGTGCATTAAGAATCAGTACAGTACCGTAAAGGTTCTACTATTCTGCACAGAAGTCAAACCTTCTGAAAATTGTAAAATGGGTGATAATTGCTATATACCGAAACCACACATTGGGAATCCTCCCATTTTTGATGGTAAAAATTTTTCCTATTGGAAAATTCGAATGAGTGCCTTTGTAGATGCAATCGATGATGATTTGTGGTCGTTCATTGAAGACGGTCCACGTATTCTACCGATTGAACTACATACTGGTCCTGATGGACGTCCTACACGGGAGTACCTTAGGATCAAACGACTCACTAAAATGGCTAAGTACTTAATGTTCAGTGCTATGTCGGAAAGTGAATTCGTGAAAGTCTCTACTTGCACTTCGGGTAAAGAAATATGGGATAAAATTGTCACCATGTATGTTGGGACGAACCAGATTAGAGAAACCAAGATGAATTTCTTAATTCATCAATATGAGAACTTTACCATGAAGAGTGAAGAATCTGTATAACAAATGTTCCAGAGACTTAACCTTCTAGTAGATGCCTTAACTCACTTAGGCAAACACTGTACTAATTCCGAATTAGTAAGAAAGGTTCTACGAACTCTGCCCAAATATTGGGAAGCCAAGAAAACGGCTATTGAGGAAGCTAAGGATCTATCTACTCTTCGATTAGATCAACTAATGAGCTCCTTAATGTCATATGAAATGGAGAGAACCTCTCAATCTGATGTAAAAAGAGCTTCAGTAGCCTTCAAAGCATCAGAAGAACCAATTGAAGACTCTGATAATGAGGCAGAAGTCGATTCGGATGATGAACTCGCTATGATTGCTAAACGCCTTCTGCGGTTCGCTTCCAAAAGACGTTTCAACAAGAGAAATCAGAAACGTGAAAAGCAGAATGATCCTAAGATGATCAGATGCTATGAGTGCAATAAGAAGGGACATTTCAAATCTGATTGTCCTTTACTTAAGGTGAAGGAGAAACCTTCCGTACAAACAAAACCCAAGAAAGCTATGATTGCTTGCGCATATATTGAAGATTCTGATGATGAGGAAGAACAAGCACTAATGTGCATAACTACTCACACAGAAACTCAAAATTCTGTAGGAAATCAATTCTGTTTTCAAACAGAAGCTACAGAAAGTGAATGGTATCTGGACAGTGGCTGCTCAAGGCACATGACCGGAGATCCATCCAAATTTTCTAAGTTAACTTTACAGAACGGAGGTTCTGTTAAATTCGGTGACAATAGCAAAGGCTCTGTCATCGGAACAGGAACTATTGGAAGTCCTGACTCTATGGTTATAGAAGAGGTTCTGTTGGTTACAGAACTTAAACATAACCTGCTGAGCATTAGCCAGCTTTGTGATAAAGGCTATACTATAACCTTTGATCAAGAAAAATATTCGGGTATCCTAAACAATGAAGTCCGCTTCATTGGAAATCGGAAAAGGAACATCTACACTTTAACACAGGAGAGCTTCTATGCTACAGAAAGCTGTCTTCTGTCTGTCAAAGACGAAACTCATCTTTGGCATAGAAGGTTAGGACATTCCAACCTTCAGTTGCTATCCAAGCTTGTTAGAAAAGAATTGGTAAATGGCTTGCCTAATATCAAATTCGAGCAAGACAACTTCTGTGAAGCTTGTTCACTTGGTAAGCAAACTAAATCATCATTCAAGTCTAAGAATGAGATTTCTACGACTCAGCCCTTGGAACTTCTACATATGGATCTATTTGGTTCGACTAGAGTTCAAAGTATTGGTGGTAGAAGATATTGTCTAGTAGTAGTAGATGACTACTCTAGGTACACCTGGGTCAAGTTCTTGACTCATAAAAGCGATGCATTTGAATCTTTCATAAAGCTCGCTAAGCAATTACAGAATGAAAATAGATCTTCTGTAAAAGCTATTCGAACGGATCATGGTACAGAGTTTGAAAACCATGATTTTGCTACCTTCTGTGATGAACATGGCATTGATCACAACTTCTCTGCTCCTTACACTCCTCAATAGAATGGAGTCGCAGAAAGGAAAAATCGAACTCTTATAGACATGGCTAGAACCATGATTTGTGAGAGCAATGTTCCACAGAACCTTTGGGCTGAAGCAGTAAGTACTGCCTGCTATATCTCTAATAGGGTACTACTAAGACCAAAATTAGAGAAAACTCCTTATCAACTATACAGGGGGAGAATACCAAATATTTCCTATTTTCATGCCTTTGGAAGTCCATGTTTTATACTGAGACCTTCTAAAGACAATCTCGGGAAATTTGATGCTAAATCAGATGAAGGTATCTTCGTAGGATACTCTTTATCTAGCAAAGCATATAGAGTCGTGAACAAAAGGACATCTACTATAGATGAGTCTATTAATGTAAAAGTTAATGACTCACCCACAGAAGATACTACAAAACCTGTAATATCTTTTGAACCTATAGAAATTTCTTTAGAACCTACAGAAGGTTCTTCAGAACATCCACCCTCTACGAAAGAGATGGGTGAACCCACTGTTCATAATTATCAAAGAGAATATGAACAAACTGTTGAAAATTCTTCAAAGTATCATCTTCACAGAATAATCAACAAAATGATATAAGAGCACCTGCCTTATATAAAAAACGACATCCTATTGATCAAGTCATAGGAGACATCAATAGTGGTGTACAGACAAGACGTTCTGTTATTAATAGTGGTGTACAGACAAGATACCCTATTGACCAAGTCATTGGAGACATCAACAGATGCTTTTTCCAATACGGTTCTATTCCGTAGAAGCCGTCAACACAGAACATCAATTGGCTGACATTTTCACCAAATCACTTGATAAGGGGAAATTAATCTATTTCATGAATGTTTTGGGTATTTGTTATCCATTTTAAATAACAGAGACGTTGTAACAGCAGGTTCAACGATCTGTATTAAATATATTTCGAAATGTAATTGTTAAAAGAGTACTCTAGACAATATTATTCTAATGAAAATCTTGTCGAGAAAGAGTCCTTTTCATTAACGTAGATTCTTACAGAAACTACGCATAGAAGGTTATACCTTATGTACAATGTTAATTCGACTTTACTGTTTCGAATTTAACAAAATATATTCCTTAATTTTGAAATAGAAAGTTAAACCTTCTGTTCAAAAGAATATTTTTGAAAAATAAGGGAGAATCTTATCTGATTCATCTCCTATTATATCAAGAATCGATGATCTTGATAAAAAATTGGGAATGCATAATCTTATTGGAAGATTTTGTTCCAATTAATCATTTTTGGGAATAAAATATTATTTTTCCCAAATTAGAACATTTCGTTCTTCTATATCTTCTCACGGTGTCACTCGTGGTTCTCCACCACCATTGATACTTCACAGAGAAACCCTAGAAGAAAATCTGTCCTTCCAACTCAATCTCTTAGCCAAATCGCTCTACCCAACTCCGATTATGGCACCTAAGAGAAAGTCCGAAGTTCGCCGCTCGTTCTCCCTCTCCGCCACACCTCCTTCGGCTGAGTCTCAACCAGCCAAGCCCGTGATTCCTACTGCTGATGAGGAAATCACACCCTTGGATCCAGAGATCGTCGCGTACTCCCTCGCTGAAAACAAGGAAGTCGCTGACGCCGCTACCGAAGGGCAGCAGGACAAAGTCTCTATTCTTTAAGAGAACCCTGTTTCTGAGGAGTCTCTGGAGGAACCTACTGGTGAGGATGACGAAGCATCTCATCCCACCGATGATCTCGTCTTGGAGGACGAAAACCCTCAGGAGGATGCTGATCTGGAACAGGAAGCTGAAACCCCTGTCAGAAACAGCGTCGTCTCTGATGATGATGAGGACAAAGTGCAGGAGGTCACTCCCCTAGCAGTTGCTGCTCCTCAACCTACTGTGTCACCCAAATCGAAGGTGAAAGGCAAGGCTGTTGCTGTGGAGCCTATCCCTGTCAAAGCCAAACGATCGGCCTCGATTTTTGTCTTTGGAAGTGTATCCTCCAGGACACGACACAAACGCAAAAGCCCCGAGTCTGTGAGTAAGTCCCTAGAGCAGGAGGTCTTAAAAAAGACCAAGCCTACAGGTACAATCGCAGCTCAGGTAATACCTACTGTTTCTCAGGCTGAAATAGAGCAGATCATGAACGCAGAAGCTGTTCCCTCCTGTGATGTCTCAAACAGGCAGATTGCTGCATGCAAACGGCTAGATTTTAGCTGGTTTAGTGAGAATGATCTTGATATTCTGCCTCTACATGAGAAGCTGGATTTAAAGGTGTTCTGTGAAACTTACGTCGAAGTCGCTGTTACAAGGATTCGAGAATTTTATACAAATCTCACCTTTTTCAGGATTAACGACATTGTTAAGTATGTCAGGACCATGATTGATGGCGTCTTCCTGGTGTTTTCAATTCATGATGTCAACACCCTGTATGGCTGCAAAGAGCACCCTGTTCTTCCTGTGGCAAACAAGAATCAGTCATACAGCGCCATACTTGGATCTAAAGTGAAGGTGCCGTAGTACCTTGAATCTGCTGCATTGGAGCTTCCTAAACGGATCCTCCATCGATCTGTCATCTTCTGTCTCCTACCAAGGACAGGAAGTTTGGAGGCTATAACAACCAGAGATGCTCAGATTATGGAGCATTTGTTGCTGGGAAAGCCATTCAACCTGGGGCGATGATTTTTGCTCACATGCAAGCTTGTCTTAAAGCAAAGGACAAAGCTCTCCCCTATGGTCAGGTTGTAGCTGCTCTTCTCCGTCTTCGCAACATTGATCCAAATCCTTCCACCGCACTGAAAAAATGGCGAGTTGAAAATTTTGGTCGACAAATTATTGTAAGTATGCAATATGTGAGGACTCAAGGAGGCTGGATTCAGAAATCCAAAGGGAAAGAGAAACAGCAGAAGGAAGCACCTGCTACTTCTGACAAGAGTGGACCTACTGCTCCAAAAGCTGCTATTCCATCTTCTTCAACCCTGGAACAACCTCGAGAAGGCTCATCCTCCTCTTTGCCTAATCTCATCAGAGATCTGCAGCGACAAATTGCTGCACAGACTGAGGAACTTAAAGTCCTCAAGAATACGGTCGCTGAGTTAGTCATTACTGTTGAACGTCAGGAAAAGCTCCTCCGTGACAATCTCCAGTAATGTGTTCTGCTTATTTTTCAGCACCCCAGACCTACTGTAATGGTTTTAAATAAGTGACTGATGATGTGTACCCCTTTTGGGATGAACTATTTTAATATTCTGCAGTTTGGTTTCATTCTCTACGTCTATTGTGAGAATACTTTCTACAGGAACTCAGATCTCCGCTTTCTACCTACTATACTTTTTGATATGACAAAAAGGGGGAGAGATTTTGGAGAACTTTGAAAATTAGTAAGTAACAATCAAGGGGGAGATAACACAGAGAAATAGCATATGCTAATCTCAAACCCACAAGAATTCTTGTGATATTTAGCGGGATAGAAGGACAA
Organism: Melastoma dodecandrum; assembly: GCA_029817715.1. NCBI lineage: Eukaryota > Viridiplantae > Streptophyta > Magnoliopsida > Myrtales > Melastomataceae > Melastoma > Melastoma dodecandrum. The sequence continues at coordinate 2,687,214 of JARUPY010000397.1, read as the reverse complement.
ACCTACTATGAGGTTTATTAATCTTCTATAAGGGTATGCAAAATTTGAGTATAACTCATTTTTGCTGGGAGTGCAGAAGCTCATGCTACTGTCGGGCTAAATATACAGGAGCCTTGTCCCTGTAATCTGTACAAGCTGAATGCTTACACAGAAGCTTTTGCACTCTGCAAAAGTAAAAGCTTCTACAAAGTGTCAAACCCTTACTATCTCTATCGTAGGGGGAGTTTGATACGTCATCTTGCATGAACATATCTCCTATGGATGAAAGTTTTGTCATCATCAAAAAGGGGGAGATTGTTGACAAGATTTTGATGATGAGTCAAACAGCAGGTTTGACCTGCTATGACTTTACAGAAGCTGAAACCTCCTGTAACGAAGATACGCGTCGTAAGAGAGGAAAAATATCACGAAAATATTTTCTTCACCCTCCAAGGATCATTTCAGATCAAGAGACGTGATTAGAGAATATTTCCATAAATAGATATTTCAATAATAAATTATTTAATAATTAATTATTGATTATCTTAATTAAATTATTAATTCAAAAAGAGAATATTCTTAGGAATATTATTTGGATTAATATTTCGTCCAGATACAATGTTTTACTTGTCTGGAACGAATCAATTATTTTTGGGAATAAATCGTTGATTATTTCCTTATATAGAAGGTCAAGTTGCTGTTACTGGCCGAACCTTCTGTAATGCATTATCTGAGGATTTAATTGTCAAAATAAGACAAAATTAAATATGGAGGTTCCTACCAGATATTTGCACGACCCCATCATCATATTTCTCAAGTTGAAAATAAAATATTCTTTCTTTCCAACTATAGAAGGTTGCTGACCAATTTAGGCTCTAACCTTCTGTAAGATGAGATCTCGTGATTGGATGATTCGATTGATCTGAAATCAATCAAATATTGTCCCTAAATGATTTTTACACGGGGATGAATCTGGTCATTTTACGTATTTGGCAAAATAAGTTTCCTTCTTTACAGGAGGACGAAACCTCTATATAAAAGAAAAAAAAAACCTAAAAGCATAATACACATACATCAGAGCATAAGTCTTGACATTTGGCAACGTTATTGGTTGTTTAACGTGTGTGCGAGTGTGCAGGACGGGTTCTCCAGGCGAGAGTTCTCGCAGGAGGTAACTACAGCGGGTTGAGCGTGGGTGAAGCCGCTCCGGTGACTTCGTTGCGTACGGATCTGAGGGACTCGACCGGAACTTTGTCCGTGATGTCGGACTGCGTGCATCAGGGCCTGGGAAAGGGTTCGTTGGTGGCGAGTAGGCGTACAGAGTTGGTCGGAGAGAAGGAGTCCGTAGCAGGGGTTCAGTGGTGAGGGACCTCCAACCTTCTGTAGTTGGTTATTTTGTTATCTGTGCGTTTGCAGCAGGTGTACTTTGGTGAAGCCACTCCGTAGGCGTCATTGGCTGTGAATCCGAAGGACTTGACCTGGAGTGCTGTCCGAAACGCCGGGTGGGCGTACAGCATGTCTAAGAGAAGGTTTCTGCAGCAGGCGTAAGTGGTGAGGGACTGCAACCTACTGTAGACGGTCTATCTTTATTTGTTTTGCAGATTAAACCAAAACGACAAAAAGAGAAGCATATCAGAGGCATCCAAACACTTGGAGAAAGCGTCATCAGATCTGTTCGCTGATCCACAGAAGGAATAGCCCGCTACATAGTCACAAATGGCTGAAGCTTCCGGCCAATGTTCTGTGCTTGCTCAAGTCTGGTTGATTTCCTTGTGATTCGACCTAGACACATCCTAAGCACAATAAGAGAGTTTCTTGCATTGGTAAAGCTAGTCTTACCGTCCCGTGGTCAAAGAAATTGTTTTCTTACACCACAGAAGGTTTTACCTTCTACACTGTAATCTCTATACGAGTTATTAGTGAAAAATGACCGAAAGTGGACGTAGGTGATTTCACCGAACCACTATAAAATCCTTTGTGTTCTGCGACTCATTTCGAAGTCAATTTCACACGTTCCGTAATTACAGAAGCTTGAAGGCTCTATATATTACAGTAAGTTACTTCCGCTGTGAGGGTTGTGAAAAAGCGTTTAAGAATTCCTTAATTGGACTTAACACTAATTCACCCCCCTCTTAGTGTAATATTTGGGCCAATAGGTGTTAAGAAGGCACGGAGGATCACCTGTCGCGTTTAGAGTTATACATCGTGTCCTAACTTTGATAGGTTTGATTTACTCGATTTTCCTAAATTTTCGATATTTATAGGCACCCTAACACTACTATTGCAATGACTACAATTTCACTTATTAAAACTAGATCACAAAGACTTCCATTGTCCTTGAAATGGGAATATTGATCATAACGATGAAAGCCTAAAGGTGAAGCTCATGGAACGGCCAATTCAATGGAGGGATCGATATTCCTAGGAAGAGTGAACTGCCCATTACAGGCTCGACCAATGCCCAACTCCGGGGCTGTGACCGCGGTCAGTGTCGGAAGCCTGCACCACTTTCTTGGGTACGCGAAGGATCCACTTGACAGCCCGTCATTTCGCTGGTACCCACGATCCGTTCATTACCCTTTACCCGTCTAGCTTCCACGTAAATCGCGGCCTTATCATTCAAAGAAGAGAACAGCAAGAGGGTGACGAACAACGCTGCGAGAGTAGAGGACTTGAAGAAGGACGATGCCATGTTATAAAACGGGGGGGGGGGGGGACTTTGATGAATGTTTTGTCGAGTTGAGAGGAGCTGGGTGCGTGCTTATTTATAGCCAAAGTTAAATGGGAATTCAAAGGACACGCATCGAGGCGAGTAAAACATTCGTGACTGCTGATTTTAAATTGGGAGAAATCTCTACGTAAATGATTAGACCCTCCACTCCATACTTCCCTCCTCGTATTATTAAGCAAAATATCGATTTATGGCATCAATTTTGAGTCAACTTTCTGTTTTGTCGTTATTTTAGTTTGTTATATAATTTTGTCACCAACTTTCATTTTTTTATTAATTTTGGCCACTCTTGAATTTATTCTAGCGAAAGCCAAATAAGTTCATAACATATTCTGACTCGTGTCTTATAATAATAGAGTTCCAACCTCTCATTCATTCGCCTCATAATTCACTTTACCCATATCAATGATCTCCCAATAGAGCAATCATCCGACATTCATCAATTTTGTATATTTTTTACTGCATCAACAAATATCGTCCAACTCCGGTTTTCAACTCACTTGATCTGGCCATCGAAATTTTAAAATAAAATAACATAGGAGATGTTTCAGTATTATTTATCATTTTTATAAAAATTTTTTCTTTTTTAGTCAATAAATGAAAATTGTGTCTTAAGGCATGTTTGGCTTTCGCTCGACAAAATTTAAGATTGGCCAAAATCAAAATAGAAACAAAAGTTGGTGACAAAACTACGTAACAAACTAAATTAATGAAAAAACAGAAAGTTACCTCAAAGTTGATGCCATAAATCGATATTTTCGCGTAGTATTATTTCTCTTGGTTTTTTTCTTACAAGAGGAGGGTCCGCGACACTAATTGCATGCCCCATGCAACCGAGTGGCCGCCAGCTTTTGCTGCCCTTTTCCTTTTCAGAACTTTTTCTTCACACCCCGAGAGAGAAGGTGCGACAAAAAGCGCATTCAGAATTGGGTTATACGGCAAAACTCATCTATCGAACGATTTCAACAATCGACGGACGACAGAGTTCCGAATCATTGCTTGTTGCTAATAAAAGGGAGAGGAATACGAATCTTTGTAATAATGAAATGATGAATCATAGTACCCCCAAGAAGTACTATGATTCTTGACAGTGGAGTGGTCCGAACCAAAGCCACAATCATTCGTACCATCACCACCCAGAAGAAGTTTGGGAAGTTCTTCTTTAGATCGTCGGCGACGATTGTGTGGCCCTGAAAAATGGCAGAAAAAGAGAGACTGATATGATCATTTGTCAAGGAGAATGTTATGATATGGCGAATCAAGATGGCATCTGAGCTTTGATCTCATTCTAACAGTCGTTGTCAACATCTCTTTTGGTTTCTCTAAGCAAAAGCGTTGCTTCGGAAATTCTTTTCCTTCGTCGGGAAAGTCGTCCTACAAACGTTCTCTTTAACCTGGGGGGTGTCGCATTCGAAAGTGGGACAAGAAAAGGGTTTGGCTCCCGAAGTCGGGGAGAGCCCAGCACAGCCGTTGAATGAAAGAACCTTTTGGACGATGGGCAACTTTTGTATCATTTATGATGATTAATGATGAGAAAATGTTTATGTCGTATAATTTTGGGTCGTAGATTGTTAATCGTCATTGAAGATTTTATATAAATAGAAGGTAAGATCAGGAGACACAACATTAACACACAGACATATTCAGATACTTGTCTTAGGAATCTCTATAATACTCTCTTGTAACATGACAATCATTCAAAGACCCCGAAGGGGTTTCGTTGTTTTCCTATAACTTGTTCTCAAGAAATGAAAGTAAGTGTTCTTGGTCATGCGTTCTTATTCTTGTGCTTCGCATCACTGTTTGTCTAAAAGTCTTGGCGACCATATTTCTGTGTTAGTCTCCGTTATATTACGACGTATTTCATCCGCAAACACGTTTTTGGCGACCATAGTGGGAGTCGGAAACGAGTTTCGTGTGAATATGCGAAATGTCAACACGTTTTTGGTGCGGTGTACGTGGATCAAATTGGGACAATGATTCCTTCTACGACGAAGGGTTTGTTCGATCGTTCGACGCGAGTGAGGCTTGGAAAATTGCCCTTCGAGAGTTGCATGTGCGAATAACTATGAAAATTTCCCTCCGTAGTATAACGGAGCGACTAGAAAATATGTGTCGGGAATTTGAAACTTTTCGTTTGATGACTTTCCGTTTGTCGGTTCTTACTCCGACGCATGTTCATATAGAAACTCGACAAGTAACTGCCGAGAGTGATCCAAAATTATGTAACTATCCGCAAGTTCTTATTGAAACCCGATAAATAGTCGTAAAGGATCAACCGATGTGTAATGCTTCCAAGATCCAGTCGACCGAAAGTAATAAAAAATTATATAACACTTTCAAAATCTAGTCGAGTAAAACTCGAAAATGGTTGATAAGGGTAATCCACAAATGTGTGACACCCAGAAAATTTAATTAATCGAAATCTTCACGTTGTTCAAAAAAACGAATTGTGAAAAGGCGTGTGACAAATAATGGTTTTCAATAGTTTCCCTTATTTAAATTATTGTTGTAATAAAAGACAATCGACTAGTTTTCTTAAATCGATTATTCAATAATAATATTGTCCAAAGTAGCATATGAATAAGGTTGACCGGGGAGAATCTTTGCCAAGGGAAGAGAATTTTTCAATCGATTAAGCGAGTCGATTAGGATGAGAAAATCTTTCCTATCAATTGAAAGTTTTTACCATAAGAATAGTTAATTTAGAAAAAATCCCTTCATTAATTGTCGTGAGGGGCAAATGTTTACACCATATAATTTTGGACTATCGATTGTGATTTGAGTAGAGCACAATCGATAAATATAATAGTTAAGTTGACTTAAGGAATATTAATTTGTCAAATTAGTCTACTGCAAAAATCTCATCAGATAAACTACTACTGGAAAATCTAATTTAATTTATTAACTAGGAGAATCTAATCAGTCGATAGAGACAATCTAATGAGGAGAATTCTCCCCTCGATGAAATGGAGAGAAGCTAATTAATTAAAATATGTAGAAATTGAAGATAACTATTAAATAGAAGTTGAAGATCAAGAATAACTCAGATTCTCTATACATAGAAGGCAAGACCAGAAGATCAACACAACATCAACACACATATTCAAACACTTTGTCTTTTATCTTAATTTTAGGGTAGAATCTCTAAACAATCTTTAGGAATCTCTGTAATAGTCTTTGTAACACGACAATCATTCAAAGACGCGGAAGGACTGCTTGGTTGTCTTCATGTAACTTGTTTTCCAGAAATAGAACTAAGTGTTATTGTTCATGCGTTTTTGTTCTTGTACTTTGCGTTACTGTTGTCTAAAAGTCTTGGCGACCACGTTTCTTTAACTCTATGTTAGTTCCGTTATATCGCGACGTGTTTCGTCCGCAAACAGAAAAGAAACATAGACACTACCTATGGCTGGTAATTGAGTACCCCAAAAGGAGACCCCATTTTTGATATCCTTAAATCGTTTGCGGCCGCCAAATAAGGTGGCGCGGAGTCGAGTTCGAAGATAGACCAGTCCTTTCTAGTGAGGAGGAAGTCACGACGAGATTCTCGATCTGCATAAGCTTTTTTGATCTGAAGGACTCATGGAACGAGGTTGAATGAATAAGAACTCATGCATCGCTGGTTGGACCTAATTGAATTATTCATTAAACAATGAGGACTTATAATTAAGTTAAAAGTGTCGAAGAACTTTTTAACCGTCGACCGGTAGAGTGACCCTCAGAGCTGGGAAGTGGTCCCGCTGTCAATGAAGGTCCTGGTGACCGGCGCGACCGGTTTCCTGGGCGGGAAGCTCTGCGTCGCCCTACTGGACCAGGGCTATGACGTCCGGGCGCTGGTCCGGCGGACCTCCGACCTCTCCTCCCTGCCGTCCCGCCCCTCCCTTGACCTCGCCTACGGTGACGTCACCGACTACCGATCCGTCCTCGACGCTGTCTCCGGTTGCGATGTCGTCTTCCACGTTGCCGCCCTCGTCGAGCCGTGGCTTCCCGATCCGTCCAGGTTCATCTCTGTGAGTTGATTCATGTCGTTTCCGGTTTCTGTTTCGATTGATTGTGGGCAGCGGCGTCAGATGGAATTGATCTGATTGGATGGGGGATGTGGGTTTGTGGTTTGTTAGGTTAATATCGGAGGGTTGGAGAATGTATTGAGGGCGGTACGGGAGTCTGGAAATGTCCAGAAGATGGTGTACACGTCGTCGTTCTTCGCGCTAGGCCCGACCGATGGATGCATCGGAGATGAGAGTCAGGTAATGTTGTTGCTCATCGATACTTAGATGTGATTAGACTTTGGGGAAGTAGCTTTGCCAACTGATTTTGTCACTTCGGTACAGGCGAGAATAGGCATAGTGCTATTTTTCGCTGCATCAAACTAAATTGAAGTTTGGTATTGAAAGGTTCTTTTTGTGTATTTTCATTTGGCGGTTCATTGTCGGTAATGTTTCACTGCTGCGATGTAGGTGCATCATGAGAAGTTTTTCTGCACGGAGTATGAGAAATCAAAGCTGATGGCAGATAAAATTGCTCGGCGTGCTGCATCAGATGGGCTGCCATTAGTGTTGCTTTACCCGGGAGTAATTTATGGCCCTGGGAAGCTCACAGCAGGAAATGTTGTGGCCAACTTGGTATGTCCGTCGATTTTCTTTTCGTTGTAGCAATTTCATTGTTAGAGCTTTATGGAAATGTTGACAGTTTGGATTCTAGTTTCTTGAATTGATCGTGTACATGGAGCTACTCTAGGAGTTATGTTAAACCTAAAGGACTGTTCATGTTTATCGCTTTAGCCATTTGTTATGTTTGCTACCACATTGCATTTGGCAAGGTATTTTTGTTTTAGCTGCTGTGGTAACATTACCCTGGTTGGTTAAACATGGAACCTTCCCTTTGCTTATCAGATGATCGAACGCTTCAGTTGGAGGCTGCCTGGATATGTTGGATCCGGAAATGATAAATACTCCTTTTGCCACGTGGATGATGTCGTACAAGGGCACATAGCTGCAATGCTGAAGGGTCGACCTGGCGAAAGATATCTCCTAACAGGAGAGAACGCCTCTTTCATGCTTTTGTTCGACATGGCCGCGCTAATCACAGGAACAAGCAAGCCCAAGTTCAACATCCCTTTATGGGCGATAGAGGCATATGGATGGGTATCCATTTCCATCGCCCGAGTCACGGGAAAGCTCCCCCTCATCAGCCCTCCTGTAAGAATTGTCTCTCCTCCCAGTAAAACAGTCAGTCCGGTTTTCAAATACATTGGTGTTTAATGCGTTCTATCCCATGCAAAGACCGTGGAGGTGTTGAGGCATCAGTGGGCGTACTCGTGCGAGAAGGCGAAAGCCGAGATCGACTACCGACCCAGGAGCCTGAGGGAAGGGGTGGAAGAGCTGCTCTCTTGGTTGAAAAGCTTGGGCAAGATTAAATACTGAAAGCATGGAAGCCCAAGAGAAGATTGTACTCTGACTCAGAGAGGGAGGGGGGGGGGGGACAAGCTAGCCGTGGGACTGACAAGTTATTCGGAACAGACATAATTCCTATGTCATTATAATGTTTAAAGGGAGAATCGTTTGGCTTTTTCTTTTCTTCTTTATCTATTAAAAGGAACGGGAACTAAAAGAGATCATCAATAAACTCGTGGAGGGTGGGTGTTTACGCGGTATAATTTTAGGCAGTAGATTGCGATTTTGATAGAGAGAATCTAAGAAAAATCTAAAATCTTGAAGATAAGATTTTACGAATAACAGATTCTCTATAAATAGAAAGCACCGAAAGATTAATACACAGTGACTTGTTCTCCAAAAATGAAAGTAAGTGTTCTTGTTTTTGTGCTTTGCATTTTTGTTTGTTTAAATATTTTGGCGACCACATTTATTTAACTCTGTGTTAGCCCTCGTTATATCACAACGTATTTCGTCCACAAACAGTTGGATAATGGGGAATTGGCATGTTTTGTCCCGACTAGAGATCGTGTTCAACACTTTCATCAAGTTCAACCATAACAAGGGTAGCGCCCCTCTCCCCCACCGGCACAAAGCAAGAGGTCAAGAACTACTTTCGCAAGTTCGACACGAATGGCATCGGTGGGGTCAGCTTCGTTGAGCTGAAGAACGCATTAGACATGCTCGGCGTCAAGGCCCCTTCTGGGAGGCCCTCTACGCCATCAAGAAGGCCGGCGAAAATGGGGACTTCTGCATCACCGGCGACGAGATTTTCGCCCAAGCCGAGTTCATATAGGATTGCGACATCTGTTAGAGGTGTTCTAGAAATGTCTATGATCCCCACTCGGCCTCTTCCACACTCGATAATGATTAATAAGCAAATTGAGGTTCCCTAATTGATGTCGGAAGTGGTGCATAATGAAACGAAGGAATGAATGGAATCAAATGATAGAAATCATTATTAACTTAAGTTTTTATGTCAAATGAAATGGTATTAGAAGTAAAAAAATCAGTCCTAATATGGGTAGTAATTTAAAAAAAAATGTTACGAATGTGATCTGAAGTTGAAATCTTAGAGAAATCTGGTAGGTAATACCACATCAATATCGGAAAGATATTGAGAGTCGAATAGGTGAGATCCATGTGTTAGTGCGACGTAGACTCTGTAACTAGGGTCCGCGGTCTCTGGTGAGTCGTTGTACTGGGAACAAGTGATACACGGTGAGCGGTGAGAATGTTTGGAGAGTCGGGTAGAGGGTATTCTACGGGGACTCGGGGTGAAACTTTCTCAGGACTTGTAATCGTGTAACTCGTTGGTTATAGTGGAATATCAAAAAGGTCCTCCCGAGGCATATACTTATAATTATTAGGATGTGATTCCCCGGATTAGAAAATAAGCTGAATTAAGATATACAAAAATAGAATTGGGATCAGGCTCTGGCGGCGGTGGACGTGGACCCCTTCACTTGTTGTACAAAGGAAGAGAATAACGTAAAATGTTTTATTTTTTATGTAGAAAGACAGTTACAAAATCACCGTTTTATTTTCATGCAAGAAATCACTCGATGTGTTTTTCCCACCGGGCATGCATGGCATCGTCGTCGTCATCATCAAGACCGTCGCTTGATCTCCGACCCTTGTGTTTTATCCCGGCCCCAAGCTAGGACTCGCAGATGAGTACCGACGGCCGCAACTTCCTTCTCCTTGTCAATGCTCCCGTCGCCGTCCTCATCGACGGAGAGGAGGGTCGCGTAAGCCCGGCGCACGGGGGATTTCAGCCCCATCTTCTTGTACGCGGCCGTCAGCTCGTACAGGCTCAGGGTACCAACGTTGTTCCCATCAAACCGCTTGAAGACCTCCTTGCTCGCCTTCCGTTTCCACGTGCTGCGCCCACCGTCCATGTCCCTTTTTCACGCGGTTTGGATGGATTTTGATGATCCCTGATAAGTCTGAGACGACTGTTTATATATTATGATCGGAGACGGTGGATGGATGTGGCAAGTCCTGCCAAAGTTTTACGAGCATTTCTCGCAAAGACACATAATTAAGGGAATCGTGTTGATGTTTTCTTAATCTTTCCGAATTGATGAAATAATATATTCTTTGGTGAGGCGAGAATGCTCATGGAAAATGGACTAAAAAGCCGAAAGTTGGGGGGAATAGTAATAGGATTCGGCCTAACAATTATTCTTACAAAGGAATGAAACCCAGCACAATCACAACCTTTTAAGGTTTTCGAAACATGACGAGGTTTTGCAGTGTCTTTTTATTGACTCACGTGTCGAAACATTCATTAGTAGGGGTTTAGACACGTCTAGGTTGTATAGCTTTTTTATTCCAAAATAACGAGTAGCATTTTTAAAATTCGTCTAATAATATCATAAATTGATGTACGAAACAACGAGTTTGATTTATGAACATTAATTGATGAATTTTAAAAAGGCAAAATATCAAATTATGGTCTCAACTATTGACTAACTTTCTGTTTTGGCCTAAGCTTTGTTTGTTATACGATTTTGGCCCAAACTTATAATTTGACCTATTTTGTGGCCCGACGTCGACGACGTTACTTAGCCTACCGACGTGGACTTAACGGGATCCGATGTGATAAAATTTTGCATCTCCACGTCACTCATACGTGGTGACACGTGGGTGGCATCTGCAACCTATTATGGTTGCACCATAAAGGACTTCGAATTAAAATCTTGTACCCTAATCCTCTTTTCTTCCCCCTTTCTACCTGCCTCCGAACTATACCCATTTCTTCCCCCAACTCGTCATCTGCCTCCGTCCCAAAGTGGTTGTTGTTTTGGCTTTCCTTGTCGTTGAGGCCAAGTTGGGATGACATGAGGGTGAGCAATCCCCGACGGTAGAGGGCGAACCTAAGGCAAGAGCCCAGGTAGGTGATCGTGGTCGACGGCTCCGGGTACGGAGGGGACACTAATCCACTTTCTTTCCCCCATTCGTCATAGTTGCTGACCGCGTTCAGGCCAACCTTAAACTCCGCAACTTCTCCCGTATGTCCTCCTCCTCTTCTTCTTTTTGTTCGGGATCTGAGCTCGTCGTCCGGAATATGTGTTCGTGTGTTGTGTCCTCTGATTTGGTTCACTGCGTGTCTCACGCGTGCCTCGAGCGTGTATCGATGCCTTCGCTCCCTTCAGCATGTCCTCTGTTGTTTTGGTTGGATTTCAACTGGGTTTGCTTTTCTGTTGGCTAAAGTTTTGATGGTGTAATATGCAGGGAACCAAGAGGGCCGTGCTCGAGAAGTCCTTCCAAGAGATACTAGTGGGACAAGTTTTCCTTGTGTTATGAGCCTTTGGTGTTCCTTGTGTGAGTGTGGTCTATTTTCATTTGACAGTGATAAATCGCTTGTTAAGTCTTACCCGATGGCTGTGAATTCGTCACCTCTTCAGTTTGTTGGGAACTTCTTCCAATTTTTGTTGGCTGTGAACTAGAAATGTCACCTCTACATGTCCTCTTGTTGTGTCCATAATTCCCGCAAACCGTACACTTCATCCCTAGACCCTTTCTTGAAATTTTTATCGCATATTTGGGATCTTCTTCTTTACTTACCTTTCTGTTTTGCTTCTTTGGTCGACCAGAGAGCTTTTTATATCAAAGTGACGCTACAAAGGACCAAGTAAGTCATTTAGAGTTAGTGACATTAACCGGACCCTGGAAAATCACTGGAATTCTAACTGAACAAGCATGGAAAATCACTGGAAAATCAACTACCCAGAACACAACACCTAGGGGTGTCCTCCTCGTAATGAAACACTCTACTGCCTCCAAAGGGATCGGAGGCAGGTGACGAAGGGGGGAAGAAAGGGGATTAGGGTTCAACCTAAGGTGAAGAAGGAGTCCCCTCCGTACCCGGAGCCGTCGACCACGATCACCATCCTGGGCTCTTGCCTTAGGTTTGCCCTCTACCGTCGAGGATTGCTCACCCTCATGTCATCTAAACTCGGCCTCAAAGACAAGGAAAGCCAAAACAACAACCACTTTGGGACGGAGGCAGATGACGAAATGGGGGGAAGAAATGGGTATAGTTCGGAGGCAGGTGGAAAGGGGGAAGAAAAGGGGATTAGGGTTTCTTAGATTTTAATTCAAAAATTTTTATTTTCTATCATTCCTTCTTTTGTTCTTTTACGTTCCTTTTTTTTTCAAAAAAAATACTTTTACGATAATTTAACAAATTTTAAAATTCATTATCCTATTTTAAAAAATATTCTTACTAATAAAATTATCTTGAGACATAGCTCTCCTCTCTCTCGTGAACCTGCTTTATTGCACCGGCCCAGTGGGAAATAATTAAAAGAAATGATTGCTCTTAATTTTTAATTATTATTTTAATAACCATATTCCAAAAATATACTTAATGTATTTTATGCTCATTTGTTTAACTAAAAGAAGAATGAATTCTGGCCTTTAATTCAAAGATTTTAATTCAAATAAAAGTTCCAGATGCCACCCACGTGGACCGACCAATGAGTGACGTGGGAAGTAAAATTTTGTCACATCGGATCCCGTTAAGTTCACGTCGGCAGGCTAAGTAACGTCGTCGACGTCGGGCCACAAAATAGGTTAAATTAGAAGTTCGGGCCAAAATCGTATAACAAACAAAGCTTAGGCCAAAACAGAAAGTTGGTCAATAGTTGAGGCCATAATTTGATATTTTGCCTTTTAAAAATTATTACTCTATCTTGCGAAATATTTTTCTCACTGACCTTGTTCAACCTTATTTTTAAAACACAGTTCGTCTACGTTAATGTCCTCCAAAAGTCGATATTCTTTATTCGAGGGAGCCTCAAATACAAAGACCAGAAAAAGTTATTCATTTTTCATCCCACCTTTTTTGAAATTGATAAATCAGAGGAGAAGAGATAAGTAAAAATAAGGAATCTAAAAATCCCACTTAGGATAAACAATAAGGAATTTAAAAAAAATTCACATTTGATAAAATATAATTTAAATATGGCACCGAGTTCGTTTTAAAGTCGGAAAAGAAGTTTTTAAATGTGAGACCAGAAAGGAAGACTAAAAGTTTGGAACAAAAATCGATAATGAAAGGATATTCCAAATTCACGTAATATTTAACATATGATAAAAATAAAATTTAAATAGGCCAGCCGAATAATGGTAGGAGTCCGTTATTCGAATTACTTATAATGTCAACAAGTTTTTAAAGATCATGACAGGAAAGTCGTTAGGAAGTTCGGACATGAATCGATATTTTGCTATTTTTTTTCCTTTTTTTAGGTGTAATATAACCTAATTTTATTGGTGAATTATATTTTATCACTTTCCTTTTTATTCATTTAAAAAGAATAACTCACGTAAACCCAAAATTCATAAATATTCTTCTTGATATCAAATAACAAAAGATTGAAGTATCATCATCATCCATCTCCGATTTCAGCTCTCGGGCAGTGGGAATCTTCGACGGCGACATTAAAAAGAATATAAGACTGACAAACACAATAACTTCATAAAATCCCCCCAAAAAACATAAAATGGGGGTGACATTCTTCCCTAGTGGTTTGGGCCTTGGGCCCAACTCAAGGCCTAATGTCCTTTGGCCCAAATAACTACCATCATAAACTAGCCCCCTCTTTGCTAATGAAAGAAACAAACACAATATTATAATGGAAACAGAGTTGCAAGCCGAAGAAGAAGATAGCGAAGCTAACACCAAAGCCACCCCCGCCGAGGCAACCAGAAGTTGTGTGGCAGTTATTCGAACGAGGTTAAGGCCCTTCAACGCAGCCGGCTGGATATGCTGAAGGAGCTCACTTTGAGAGGAGTCGCGATCACCAACGGAGCCTCTGGGGAATCCGTCACCGTGAACTTCTCGTGCATGAAACGGCTCGCGACGATGGATTCCTCCTTGGGGACTACCTTGTAGCAGTAGCAGCTCTTCAAGCCTTCTTGGTTGAGGTAACACTCGTGGGCGCCGTTCTTCACCTGCTGGAAGTTCCAGACCACACTGAACTTCCCCACCGTGGCGACCAGATGGTGCTCTTGCTTTCCGTTTTCCGTCACCTGAGATCAACGAGAAATAAGTGAAGGAAGATGGATTCTCGAGATCTCTGGCAAGAGAAGTGTGCATGTTTATCTTACCCATGAGAACTGACCGCCTCGGAATTTGTTATCTGTGCCAGCTAGATGAGAATCCAAAGGCGTCAGCTTCAGCAACCGAGGAGCAGAGATTCTATTTCCCATACGACCGCTGAAGCCAGTCTTCGTCTTCCCGTCCTTGTCGGTGAAGAGGGTGCATATAAGAATCAGGTAAGAATCTGTTGTTCCCAAAATCCATTTGCCGTCAAAAGTTACATCAACATGCGTAATTGGAGAACCGAGGCCTGGGAAAGCTGTCTTGGCCTGCCTCATCGAACTGCTGGAGTACAGCCTGATCTTCCCATCAAGGGAGCCGACGACAATGGATCCGTCTCCAGTCGTCGCAAAGCACTGGAAGTTTGTGCCCCTAGAGAACTGATGCCCCTGTGCCCAATTCAAAACAGGTGCATCCCCATTCGCTGTAGCAAGATCCTGTACTATACCATTCCTATCCCTCATGTCCCACCTACACAGCCTGTTATCATCAAGACCTAAGAAGGTCGACCCTGAAGGATCCAACTGCGCGCCCTTGCAGTCGTTTACAATATCCCTCATTGTGATATCAGTCCCGTCCTTCTCAAACTTCCATTCTGTCACAATCTTCCCTGTCTCAATGTCAAGCTGATGCAAACCCCTGGCATGCGGCTTCCCCTCATTGAATGGGCTCATCAGAAGCATGTTAGTCTCCGCCCTCATTAGCAACGCCTTCTTGGGCGTGCAATATGAGCCTCTTGATCCCAATCTTGTATCATTCTTTCCACTACCGAAGTTAACAAAAGCTCCCTTCCCATGTATGCCATCACTGTAGTTCTTAACCACCTGAATTGACGAATCCCCAACCAAGAAGCTATAGTCCAACGCCCCCAAAGACAGGCTCTGAATGCCACCATTAGCTGCCTCCTCGAACTCTTCCTTCACCTCCTGGCTAGGCCTAACCGGTGTCACTGTCCCAGGACTCCTTGCAAACTCATCGTCAGCATCCTGCCAAACAGAATCATCTGCAGCTTCTGGCTTAACCCACCCTATAAAATCCTTCCCATAGATCTTAACCTTGTTCTGCTCTGTCCCCTCGATGCCATGAGTATTCTCGAACAAGCAATCCTGGAACCTCTCGATGAAAGCCCTGTAATCCTCCTCCCTAATGAACTTCATCGCCCAAACCCCTCTCGCGACGAAATCAACCCTCCGCTGAGCCCGAAAGTACTTCAACCCCATCTCGACCCCAACCCTAGCCCTAACCTTCGACCCGACCTTCAAGACCCAACACCCACTGCCTTCCCCTAACCCACCCTCCTCATCCCCGGAACTACCCCCGTCCTCATCACCGTCGCGGAACCTCCTAACCTTAACGAAATCATAAGACGTAACCTTCTCGGAGACAACCCACCTGGCGTTGGGGGAGTTCCCCCCGACATGGAGGAAGAGTTTGACGGCGTTCCTAATCCCAGTGGCGCTAGGGTTTGGAGACGTCGTGGCATACTTCAGCTTCAATGCCTGGAGGGCCTCCCCGACATCGTCCACAGTGGATGATGCCGGGGTCTTGGGGGTTCGCTCGGAGGAGTCGTGGAAGGTCTCTTCTTCACTTTCGTCGCCCTGATCGGAATCGGAATCGACATCGGAGAGATCGAGGTCCTCCCGGCTATGCGCGCCACCCATTTCCGATACGATGGTGGGATTGAAGGGCGAACTGACTTTGGAAGATGGGAGAATTGGGAAAGTGAATTTAGGGATTGGAGAGGAGAATTTGAGCGGGAGGATTTTGAATTTCAAATCTTGGAGCGTCTCCCTTCTTATTTTATAGAGGCGATCTCATCACATGGTTTACTAGTGATACTCACTGTGCCTTCCCCAATGCAACAGAGACCCTCGTCCGGTAAGGATTTCGGAGAAGACGGCAGACGGACGACAACAATAACAGGCATGAAAATCATTTTGATTATTTCGAGAAGCTGACATGGCTTTGTCAGAGAGTTTTTTTAAGTTCCAGTTCTGCAAATTCACTTGGGCAGGACTTCACATCTTCGACGGCTTTGGGAATATGTCCGGAGTAAACTTCTGTGCTGCACTCAGGCTACCCTTGATTTTCATCGCCCCCCTGCACGAATAGAGGGTCCCATGTAAATCTCCTAGAACACTGGACCTAGAAAGACGTGAAACATACTCGGAGAAGCATTTTACCTCATGAAGGCGAGTTGAGGGTTCATCTTTCCAGTGGCAACCTTAATGAAGGCGTCGTCTTTGAAGGAAAAGGTTGCATCGGGTTTTCCTCCTTCATATGGACCTAGAGGAAATTGAATGTGACTGATATTAGCGAAAGAGGGGAGCTGAACCATTACGGAAATCTATTCCTAGTCGTCGATGCCATTACTTCATGTAGGAAGAACTTAAAATCCAACAGAGATGGCATGAGCGCATAAAGTCTGTATCTTTCTTCCTTGCAATTGACAATTCATTTAGCTCGAGGTCATGATAATTGAACACAGACACTGAAATGTACATCAAACCAGTGCAGAGAGACAGCTTCGAGCAACACGAGCTTCGAGCACAAACTCCCATCCCAGCAGCCAACAACCGCATTGCCGACTGACCGGGACGATGCCATACGGCAGAAGAATCATAAAACCAATAAAATTGATAGTCATCACTTCAAGAATCGGATTAAAAACAATGAACTTCAATGCTTCAAAACTACTCGAAAAAAAAGCCCGAAGCTTGGATAATTCGATCCCATTCCACGATCAAAACAAACATCAATCAGTCTCCGCGCCACAAGCACGCACTGAATTCTACTCTCAACATCGGTCATCACATCACGTCTGTAGAGAGAACCAAGAGAGAAGAAAAGGCCTAACCTTTGACGACTTCCCCTTTCTTCAAATCAACCACGTAGACAACCTCGTCAAACCCAATTTTCTGCAGAATCACCAGAAAAAAACCCGGGCCTTTCCAATCAGGATCAACGATCGGGGAGGGCAGTTTTGGTCGGTTCAGTTTTACCTTGGGGGAGATATTGATCTGGTAAACGAGGCCGATCTTCTTGGTGAGTTCCTTCCCGGCATCGGTAGACAGGTGCTGCTTCATCTGGTCCATCAAAGCGTCGGACTTCAGCTGCGTTGCCATGGCCAGGTACTCTTCCACAGCTTGCCTCGGATCGACCGTTGGCGGTTGAGGTATTTAAGGCGTTTGGATGGAGATTGGGGGGAGGGCAGTTGTTGGAGGGAAGACGCAGACAAAACTGACGACAAACAGGGGATCCCAAAAGGGCACGCATTTCTAGGTGAAGCCAGAAAGGTGAGATTTTGGGTCGCTCCCAAATGGGTCGAGGAGGAAGAGGACCCTTGGGGGATGGGATGGATCGCGCGCTCCAATTAAGGGATATTTTTAAGATTTCATGGTAAGAACGAGTGAATGAGAGATGCTCGCCTGGGGATGACCTTGCGGGGGAATCCGCTAAGAGTACATGCACGCAATGCTTACTTATTAATTATTATTAATTTTTTTAATAAATTTTATTAAAAGTCGACTATTTTTAATAAAGTTAACGTAAAATTAATAAAAAAATATGAAAATCTACTAAAAATTAGTCTTTTTTTTAGTAAAGTCAACTCAAAATTAGTAAAATTATTAATTTTACGCTGACTTTACTAAAACTTTTCCATCAGTAAAGTAAACTCAAAATTAGTAAAAAAAATAGTAGAATTTACTACTTTTTTAGTAAATTTTTAGTAAATTAATATTTTTTTATTAATTTTGCGTTGACTTTACTAAAAAAAAGACTAAATTTTAGTAAATTTTACTACTTTTTTTACTAATTTTGCTTCGAAAGTAACGATCAAATTCCGCTCGTGGGGGAGGAAAGAGATTGGCCGTCGCCCCCCTGCTTCGAAAAGACAACTTGTTTTGTTAATTGTAATAAAATGAAAGGACGTTCCTTGGTTGTTCCCATTAGCCCAAATGAGGCTGTGCTGTGAGTTTTTAAGGAGTGATCGCCACAAAACCTAAAAAGAAATTCGGAAGCTCGGTCTCCTACGCAGGTTAGGGAGTGAAGACAGGGAGGGGCAAGTATAGAAAAAATGGATCGCAGTCGAAACGTGGAAACAAGTACCCACAACTCAAGGACAATACATAAATCACACGGACAGAGACAGACGCCCATGACTCTTTAAGAAAAATAAAAAAACATACAGAGAGAGACACCTATGACCATTGAGACTCAAGGACATGACTCATCCGGCCCGGCCCCTTCTTAAATCAAGGAATTCACTCCACGGGCATGCAACTCTCGGCCATTAAGATACATTCCATGACCCAGCACTTCATATCAAGTGTGGCGGTTACTAGTCATTGGTAATACTACATATAAGACTTTTTATTCTTTTGGCAAAATATACAGATAATTATTGTATAAAACTTAAAAAGGCTTCTTTTTTTTTTTTGCTCATTGTTTAATTTCTCAAGTATCTGACTTTTTATACTCAAGTTTCAGATTGTGAATCAGCTTAGTGTCCTTTTTATCTCCAACTGTAAATCTTCTTGTAAGAAGTTATATTTCTTACAAGAGTTGATGATAATGTTCGAATCGAATCCCCTTGCGATATTCTCCAAGTGGTTTTCTCATGCGAACGGGATGTTTGGCAAGAAAGTCAAATCGATGCCCCCCCACGAGTACAACCACAAATTACGTGCCAAGTCTCAAAATTGAATTCGTATATATCCAAAACTATTATTACACCATTTGGTTTTATTTTGTTCTTGTCGCGACTCTACTCTTTCTTCTTGTTCTTCTTCTTTCTCCATTTCACGTCGTCTTCATCATCTGCCAACCCCCCAACGCCCCAAAAATAAACTCCACTTCTTCAAAGGTCGTATATCGCCTCCACCTGAACGGCCACGATTGGCTTCGACCCTGCTTTCGTCTGATCGGTCCACGTGTCTTTGTACCATTACTGGAGCAAAGATACGAGTTCATTTGCAATAACTTATTACTACAACAAGTTATCATGGTATAACATGACTCTTTTGTTTTCTTGTCTGGACTGGTATTGTCTACATGCTGCAGTACCAAAATTAATGATTGGCATCGTCCTTAAACTTCTCAAAAGGGTAAGTCTTGTGATTCAACTTTATGTCACGTAATCGATCAATCATATCATATCGCGACAAATATCGGACAGGTGGCAGGGCACCCATCTTCCCAAACTCCATTGACAAAGGGAGGTGGGAGAGGAGGGGTGATCTTTCAGTCCTTTCATTCGTATCAGCCTTTTGCCAAAGATTGTTTGGTCGTTAGAACGAGGCGACAGGCAAGGGAGACTCCGGCCGTGTTGTTAATTACTTGATCTTGCCTACAGAATCGTCACGGCGGATCCCGAGTCTACTTTTAGTTCTCGTTCTTTGGTTTACGTTGTTTTAACCTAGGCTGGTTCATGCAGACATAACAAAAATGGGAAGCGATAGCATCAACTTCAAGGATTTCCCGCCGTCATACAGCGGGAAACTACGCGACTTGTGGCTGACCCAGCAGCCATCAGTCTACTCCCTCACATTCGATGAGTTCCAGAGTGCAATTCGTGGGTCAGTCAAGGACTTCGGGTCGATGAATATGGATGAATTACTGAAGAGCATATGGACTGAGGAGAACAAATTAACAGCTTCCGTGTGCGTCGGCAGACCAGATCCAGGGGTTCATCTGCCGAGGCAGGGGTCGTTTTCCCCTCCCCGGACACTGGGTCAGAAAGACAGTCGATGCAGTGTGGAAAGACATCTCGAAGGAGTCCTTGCCAGGAAAGGACACTAGGGATGTCAGCGCTGTGCCTGTGATGCCCTATCGTCTGCCAACTTTGGGCGAAGTCACACTGGAGGAGTTCCTGGTGAAAGCTGGGGTTGTGAGGGAAGACGCTATGTTTGGCAATAAGCTTGGCAGTGGAAATCTTAACGGCGATCTTGCATACGCGGACAGCAGTGCGGGGTTAGGAGTTCCACAGTTGGGGCAAGGCATAAACTTGATGGCGACGAGGAACTTGGACAGTGAAACTAATGTGATCCTCATTCAGCCTTCAAACATGCCGCTGAACTGGACAGGGATTCAACCGAGTCAACCGGAATACCCATCACTGGTGCGACCTCTGCCGCAGATTCTTCCCAAGAATCCTGTGAAAAGTTCTTATAATGATTTGATTAACGGTCAAGGAATCATGGGAGGGCTGAAGGATCCAGTGGAGTGTAACAATTTGGCGCAAACTGGAGCTCTGCAGAACAAAGGGATTGCAAGGGTTGCACCTATCCTGGGTTCATCCAATTCACCCATCTCGCCAGACAGGATGGCGAGGTCTAACAAGGATTCTTCATCATTGTCGACGGTGCCGTATATTTTCAACAGCGGTCTTCGTTGAAGGAGATGTACTGCTTCAGTGGAGAAAACATTTGAAAGGCGGCAGAGAAGGATGATAAAGAACAGAGAGTCGGCCGCAAGGTCCCGTGCTCGTAAGCAGGTAATCACTAGAGTGAAGGAATGCACGTCTCTCATCCTTTGCGTCATAATGATTTCTTCGGGAACCGCCAGGCTTACACCATGGAGCTGGAAGCGGAGATTGCGAAACTCAAAAAACAAAACCACGAGTTGCAGAAGAAACAGGTAGTGCTTTCGATATATTCCTTGTGCATTTGAAGCAAGCCCGTGCAGCACTGCCGATTCTCCCCAAATCTTTGTTGATTACTGCAGGCCAAAATCATTGAGAGGCAGCGGAATCAGGTCAGGGGCGATACCTTCATCTTTGAGCACTAACTGCTGCTGCAGCAGCCTGAATTGTCATCTGAGTCTTTATGTGATAGTGCTTGTGTATCTGTGACTGCAGGTGGCGGAGATGATGAACATACAAAGTGGGTTCAAAAGGCGATGTTTGAGGCGGACACAAACAGGAGCATGGTAATTCGGAACACAATACTAGGGAAGGGATCTCTACAAATCGAGTGGAAGTTATGTTGGGCAGGCGTCATGTATATTGTCCAGGCTTTGGCCATAGATGCAGCACGAGTTGTAGCTACCGCAAATTAGGCTGATATGTATCTCTCACTATTCCCCTTCACTGTCTTAATATCCTCATAGAGGGGGAATAAGCAGATTCCACAGATTATAATACTTGGGCATTATCAAGTAGATCTTCATCAGCCAAAACAGGAATGTGAGTTTCATAAGCACCTACCCAAAGAAACTCAGACCTCCTTTAACACCAGTTGCTAATATCAGGCCATCATTAATAATAGCCACAGTAGAGAAAACAGGTCAACCAAAATAATGCAGAGGATGACTCACATGTGTGCTAGCCGGGCCTTCACTCTTGTTCGAATTCTCTCAAGAATGGTTGGCACGCGATTCTGGAGTCGGTGCATGGAATGTATATTTGAGGCATCTATGCTCCCGGTGATTTCACCACTGCTGTTCTCATGCCCAGAAAGGAACGGCGAGACTTCCGGCAAAAAGACGATCCCGGCTAAATGCTGGGCCCACTTATAAGGACGTAAAGATTTCCGCTCATTAAACATGGGGTTATCGCCAACAGCTAGTTTTGCCGACTGCATGAAAATTTTCCAAAAGCCAAGCTGGTTAGAGCAGAAGAGGGATTTTCGAGCAAAAATGGGTTCCAGATCTTGCAGAGAAAATCATTTGAATTGATCTGTACCTGGTGAGGGAGCTCAAGGCCATCATCATCCGGGAACAGATTGCATAAGATGTCATCCAGTCTTTCATCAGAACTTTCTATACCGACACAGACCACATTCAACTTCATGATATATTCAAATAGCAGACAGATAAGCTTATCCGACTTCTTATCAAGAGATTCATCGTCATATACGTGAAGAACGACCTTTAGGGGATGAAATTCAAGAAAGATAGCCTTCTCAAGATGCTGTCCACCTGGGACTTTTTTTGACCGTTTTCTCATTTTCTGGCCATCGTCGTCGTCATCAGGAGCATCATCCTCTAACCTCGACTTCTCCAAATTGGAAGAAGTTCCTAATTCAAGGAACAATATGAGACTTCAATTTACAAATGAGTAGAATCTTCAGCAAAAGAGGAATTGCCAAGGAACATTCCACAGTGCTCTTCATATCCCGTTAGATATAAAAGGCTGCTTGCATCCCATTAAAGATTTGAGAACTAGATGTCAAAAGAACATCGGTCACGTGTTAAAAATAATTACCGCAATCATTCATTGCCTGCTGGTGTGCAAAACATTGAGCATCCTTTCCACTTCCTTCTATCTCTACATCGATATCATCATCGAATGCTTCCTTTTGTGCAGCTAACAGCGAGTAAATCACATAAAGAGGTGGTGGAAGTAACTCTGACAAGTGATGCTGCTTCAACTTCTTGGTCTGTGGAAGTCCTAGCTGGCTATGTACGGGTAGGGAAGCTTTCCTAAGTGACTTTAGAAGAGAAGGCAGGCTCGACAAGAACTTCTTTCTATTAGCAATTGTCTCCAAGAGACTCTTCTTCCGCTCTTCCAATGCTTCATGATGCTTGCACAGTTCCTTGCGCTGTTCCAGGGAGACAAAACTAACATATCTCAAAGAGAGAACCAGACAACTTCTGTAAGACCCACCAAGAAATCTTATGCATGTAGTCTAAAGCATGGCTAAATCACATGTCAGGAAAAAAATCAATTCATGAACTCGTGAATCACCCAACTTTCATGACCGCAGTCTGTCTATTTTGAAAATTTAGTACATAAATGAACAAATACAGGGCTCATCAAAATATCAACCTCGAATTAGACTGTAATACAGAAATCATTGCCAATAAAAACCAAGTTTCATGCGTTCAAAAAAGTGAAACCACCCAATTGATAAGACTAAGAGAGCCATAATGCATGAGAAATACTGTCTTTTTCACAGTAACTTTCCTTTCTTCAGGTGAAAAACTGTAAAATTTTCAGGTCTTGTAGACATTTTACACAGGGATAACTCGATCAGCTAAATTCACCTGGAAGAGCTCAAAGCTCAGCCTCTTTATCATTAACTTATGTGCATCATCAGAGGCGGTAGAACCTTTGATTTCCTCAGGCACATCTCGTAAAAATTCCTCCTCTGGGACAAGCTCGATGTCTGGATATCTGGATTTAAAATCCTGGCACGCCTTGATAGCTTTCAAGTATCGATTCTTTTCATAAGTAGAGTTGTGCAGCTGCTGGATAGCGAAGTCCACTGGAGCCTTCGCGCACTCTGTATCAGCTTTTACACGGTCTTCCTCCAACAAGATAATGCGGTTCGCCTGTCAAACATCACAAGAAACGTTCCATCATATTCGACATTCCATGCCTCACTATTCATCTACGATTCCGAGAAGAAGAAACCCAGGCACACACTCCGCAATTTCCGAACTTGTAAAACCAAACCCACAAATCCAAGCCATCTGAAACCCAAGAAGAACTGATCGGTAGAGAGGGACCTGACGGAGAGAAACGAAGTTGAGGAACATCTGGGTGACAAGCTCCCCCAGCTGGGACTTGGGCAGCCCTTGCTTCTTCACGGCGAGGATACGGGACACGATCTCCTCCGCCGAGTCTCGGGTTTCCCTCAGCATCTCGTAGGCAGCGGTCGCCGCCTGACCAGCTTCAGAGGAATGGGTCAGTCGATGGCTCTCGCCGTCCGACGTCATCCCTTCCTCCATCTCGTCGTCCAAGTTTCCTCGCCGACGTGAGAGCGGTGGGTGGCGGCGGCGGCGGCTCTCCTCCTGCGGGGCTTAAAATTAATTCCAAATTTTCATCAATAAAGGGTGATTTTTTCAACATGGCCTCCAAGCTGAAGTTACTAAATCTATTTGAATATCACAACCCCTATCTAGACATTACCTCTCTCGTATCAATTTGCATCCTTCGTTTGATTCCGACAGTACTGGCCGATACTGTATTATTTCGCGAAAATAAGGTTTTAAAATTAGAGGTAGTAAGAAAAATATTTCGCGATTTAAGATATTCACTTTTAAAATTTTTAAAATAACGTTTCGAACTCGATTTTATAAAGCCGAGTTTGTCGTCCCTGAATACTCGTCGATTCAAAGAATTCAGTTTTTTAAAAGCCGAATTTGAGTCGCTTATAAATTTTTGAATTTTTTCAAAAAAGTCAAATTCCTTTAACGGATGTCAAAGGTTCCACTTATGTGTTAATGCGAACTCATCTTTTATAAAGCTGAGTTTAGGTCATTATTTGTGGAACTAAAACAAGAAATATCTTCGCTAACAATGTTATTTAAGAACAAAACTATATTCTTCTTGTCTCCTCCATGGAAACGTATGGGCCTAAAAACATATGTTGAAGCCGCGTGAGGGGTAAATGTTAATGCTCTCATCAGAAATGCCAGTCATGTTGCTTAAAGTGGAGGATTACTCTCCCAGAAGAAATACCGTTGAGGTTAAGGGAAATCCAAACCAATGTTTCTGCAGTTTTTTTCCTATTTCAGACTTGCTGGAAAATTGCTTCCGAGGATGTGGTGTTCCTCCCTGAGAATGGGGGTTTTGCACCTAAATAACCTAGTAGTAGAAAAAATTAAGTAAAGAGGGAGGGCGCGAGCCAAATATCGATTAAAGTCATCGCGACTTTTATACTTAAAAATAAAGCAAAAGCGACGGCTTCTCTTAAAAATTAGGTAAAATAAAATCCTCACTTCAAGTATTTCACTCAATTTTTGTAACGACCTCCCTCTTTACTCTATTTTTATTTCTAAAACTAGGGTATTTCGGTGTAAAACTCCTAAAAATGAGAATCTAAATCAGCTGGCCGAGATCGCTTTGTCCCCTCAACCTCCATTGGCTCCAGAGGTAATCCACTCTCCTCAGCATATGCTGTAGGCTGCGAGGTAAATGAGAATGAATACTAGTCGAAAGGAACTATCTGTATGGCAAGCTCAAGGCTGTAACAGCATACTTCACACGACAAGAGAGCAGAGATGGAAACTGCATCACACAATGAAGGCAGCCGGCAGCCAACAGCCGTGTCAAAGGATTGACGTCGGTAGGTGTAAGAAGTATCCGTACGTACATTCACAGGATTATGAAACGTGTGCAATGGAAGGCTGCATTTGTTGTATGCATAGTAAGCCATGCAATTCCTGCTGGGATTCCTATCATTTAAAGATGAGTTTAAGATTGGGAGGAGTCCGACTATGTGATCGACTTTTTACAGAAATCTCATGTTATGAGAACAGACGTACGATTTAATGAACAAACCTGACTAAATGATCCGTTATCGTCCAGCACCTCGATTCATGTGAATTTTGACAATACTAGAATTTGCTACTCTTTTTAGGGATCATTATGGATGAAATTTTCTTTTAATAAATAAAAACTAATGCAAACAACAGAAGGTTCGGACGGCCGAGAGGGTAATTTCCAGAACTAGGTTGTCCTTGTGGTATCTGCCATACCTTTGTCCAGGATCTCATCGATGCAGAACTGGTGGATGTCATCAAACATCTGCTTCCACTTGTTGACCATCTGCATCGATGTCTTCTGATCACTCTTCAGTCTCTCCGATTCGATTTCGGTCGCTGCAGAACCCTGTCTCTGTAAAATGAAGCAGATAAACATTGGTTAGGCTTCAAGCTGAGGAGACAGACAGAAACACTGGAAGGTTAAATTAATTACGGCCAATAGGACGAGATAAAAAACCTGGAGTTCTTCAATTTGACGGTTCATAACGGCAGTCATCACGTAGGAGCTACCGCGCCTAGGTTGAGTGCCCGACAGACGAACGAGAGACTTTCCCTCCTGGTCATCATTACCAGAGTTTTCATATTTTTGTAAAGGAGGGGGTAGCTGGGAGCCATGCTTTCTCGAGGACTTGGGATTGGACGGCGCTTGCTTCCTTGTTATCAGAACGTTGTTCACTGGTCCTGGTAAAGCAGGAAGGAATAGCAGAACCTTGTAAACTACCGCATCCCAAATTTCATTTCAGGCTACTTGAAGCACGTATGAAGGGGTAATCGTGCCAAGGATGACATAAAAACCTTTTGAATGTCTCAACATTCGTACGATTGCTCCAGATCTAACGTCCCAAACTTTCACCAGCCCATCCTCCGAACCTGACACTAACAGGTTCCCGTCCATACTATGGGTCAAGCAGGTTACTGCCTTACTGTTTAAAACATGGAGAAAAAAACCGTCAGCTGGCGACATGCCACACATTCATTGGAAGAAATATGGCTTTCATTTGCGCCAAAAAAAAAGAGCCGTGCAGCAAAACCTTGTACTAATACAGCCAAATTGCTGGCCAGTAAACATACCTATAATCGGACAAAGAACCAATGATGTGCATCCCATACGCACTTTTCGAGTTACTTTCAGCATTAAGTGCAGCAATGTATATCTTGCCATCTCTACTACCAGCATAGAATACAAGTTCCCCAGGGTCCAATGATATTGCATTTATAACAGATGGAAACAAAACACTTCTCAACAATATTCCCTTTGACAAGCTCCAAACCTGAATAATAAAATCAGGAAAAGGTTATAATAGATCCACATGGAGCTATTAGACAAGTACATTAAAATTGTCGACTCTTCCAACAAGGATTAGTTAGCATTTATGTGGCTGATGCTACACATACCTTACACGTTCGATCCTCCGAAGCAGATATAATGAGGGAATTGCTTCCACCGTACCCACAGATGACATCAGTGACACGCAAA
Source organism: Melastoma dodecandrum (assembly GCA_029817715.1). NCBI lineage: Eukaryota > Viridiplantae > Streptophyta > Magnoliopsida > Myrtales > Melastomataceae > Melastoma > Melastoma dodecandrum. Next base: position 2,660,266 of record JARUPY010000397.1, on the reverse strand, counting down.
TTATGCCCGGTGAAGTTATGCACATACAGATGCTTGGCTTCCTGTCTTCTTAAATCATCAAAGATCCTGTGAAAAGATGTCGTAGCAGAAAAGTGTACGCATTACAAGTTGCACTCTTCAGACTAAAACAATGCGACGGAACAAGGTAAAGGTCCATCGCTCTCACATGTAAAGAGACCACACTCTAACAGATCCGTCCTCTGACCCAGATATCAAAAGGGAGCCGTCGTCCGAGAAAACCAAACACGTAACAACTCTATAATGAGCATTCCATTTTCTAAGAAGTTTACCGGTAGGAACCTACACGATACAAGGAAGCTTCATAAGCACATTAAACATTCACAATCCTGTGGCATCATCTGCTGTCTCAACAAGCAAAACTACTTCCCCAAAATCAAGTTGTCTTGAAATGTCACAAACTAAATCAGTTCCGATACTTTCATGCCAAGGAAAATCACAAGGGAGCAACATTGCAGCAAATATCAGGCACGCCGACCAATCATCGATTAAGCAACCAGGCAATACAATTGCACAAGAGCAAAAGCATAACTATCATCCCTCAACAGAACATCACCTCCCAAAGGTAAATCTCCCCTGAAACACCTCCCCCGATGATAAAAGTCCCCTCCGGATTCGCGATTAACGGCCCGATCGGCTCCGCGGGGAAGCATTTCACCTCTACTTGCGGCTTCACAGAAAGTTCCAGTCGAAGGCGTCAATACAACAAACTCCAAAAAAACAAACAGAGAGAGAGAGAGAGAGAGAGAGAGAGGAACTCGCCTTCTCCCAAGACCAGTAGAACACCGAGCCGGAGGTTGCGGAGGGGTCACGGGACTGGGAGGAGGCCAAGAAACGTCCGCCGACGGATGCAAGGCCGTGCGGCGGGGACGAGCAGTCCTTGTGGCGGGGCAGCTGCTCCGAGCCTGTAGAAAGCTCCCAGGCGCTGATTCCACCGTCTCCGAGGGAGGAGGCGATGACTACCTCCATAAATCGTAGGTGGAGAATCGGTCCCTCCGGCGGCGGAAGGCGCGGGATAGAGAGGTTTTGGCAGGGCTTTACGCGCGATGGTCGGGTTAATAGATTATTTTTTTATTAGCACCGCCCCTTTACATCCTGTTTTAGTCTCCACGTCGTGACTTGGTCCATACCCACCTAAATCCTAGGCCCATTAATTATGGGCCAGCCCAATTAAACTTAGAGAGTAGAAAGAAGTGCCCGCAGTTCCTCAGACCCGCCTTCCTTTATTTTCTTAAAATAGAATTAATACAATCTAGGGGAAATTAATACAGAGGGAGTTTGACTAGTCTTTTATTCAGACCTAGAGACGGGTTGCACATGTTCTTTCTTACACTGCACATCTCTCTTTAGATTATGTTCTAAAAGTTGGAATTTTTTTAGATAAAAAACGTGACTTTACTTAAGCAGAACCCTCGTACAACAAACGCCAACTATCCTTACTAAAACTTTTTTTTAGGAAGAACGTGACGTTGTATTTTAACTACTAGCATGGAGAAGAGAAGACAAAGATACTCTTCTTCAATTCAATGCGATCCCCAGCTTTTTACGTCAGTGTTGTCATCATCCCAACCCTCCCAAGATCTCTATGAGCATGTTGTTGCTCCCCCCCAGCCTCTCGTTGTCCTCTGATAATGCTGCCGCCGGGTTGTTGCTGTATCCGATAAGGCAGCTCTTGCTGCCGCCATTGGTCGAGGCAGCACCCGGAGGAGAAGAGACGAGCGGCGGAGAGTAGCACCAGCTTGTGGTGGGCTGGTTGTCGTCAGATTCTGAGGCCGGGGAGATAAGAATCTTGGTCCTGAGGCTGATGCTGGCTGAGGCAGCGGCAGCGTTGAATGGGCGGCCTTCCGGCTGTGAATCTCGCAGAGGAGGTGCTTCTCTCCCTTCCGGAAGAAATCGTTCGCGAACTCCCACCTGTCCGTCACGATTGTTCGCTAAAACGTACACGCAAGTATACGGGTCGCGCCAAGTAATAAAGTGATGAGAAAGATCGTTCCCACGAGGACTGTGATATGTGATGGAGGAGGAGAGCCGTTATAAAGGGAAAGAAGAGTTAAGCGCAGTTTGAAGCAGAGGAGAGCGGCTGTGAGACACAAAGGATTGAAGGGATGAGTACAGAGGAAGCTGAAGGAAACAAATGTTGTTACTATTTCATGGAGTAGTTACAAAGTAGTTACATTGTATTAGATATAAAAGAAGTTGGGTAGACTAGTGGCGGTAGTGGTAGAATTCTGTAAACCGTCTTCTTCCTTGTTCTGTTAGCGCTTGTGCTCTACAAGCTTTGGTTGAATGAAACGTCTCGACTGAATTCCCTTTCGATCAGTCCTGCCTTCATTCTCGTCTTCTCCGATCGTCGATCCCAGAAGAACCATACCAGACTGATTAGACAGAATCTACTGCCAATAGTCAATTATTGAGTTCAAATTCTAGTCAAGAAGGTTGAGTAATGAAAGGTTGAGTGCAAGAAAGTAAATCGCAAGAAAAATAGAAGCAAGGTTGTAATTCAAATAATAAAGGCCTAGGACTCCGAATCCCCTATCGATTCGTAGATTATCGCACTCTCTCTTCCTCAATTCAATCCGTTTTACCGTTTACTAACCACAATTCCCTAACAATCGCTACACCTCTCTCGAGGCTGTAACTGTGAATTACTAATCACCCGTAAACCTATATTTCTATAGCGAATCACGAATAATCAAAATTCCTTGATATCCAATTGTTCTCTCGGTTACCTACGAGTGTATATCTCTATACTCCTCTTAGTTAAGCCGATCTCTCGGCCTTAACCTAAGTTATGTTTCCCCTCTTCTAATCCTAAGGCTCTCTCGAGTTCACTTAGGACTAAGAATTCATACAAACCGGCGATCAACCCGATAGGTAAGCATTAAACACAGAAGAAACACAAGTAAACGATAAATCTTCTTGAATTGATTCCGAAAAAGTGGATAACTAACTACACGAGTCGGTTCATCATCATCCTAGAAAAAAGATGTTTAGTTTGACATCGCAAACGAAACAAAAAGCAAAGAGAAAAGAAAAATTGTCGAAGTCTCCATCAACGTCTTCGTCTCCTTGTTCCTAGCCGTCGTCGGGTGCCAAAACTCAAGTCAGAAGGGGAAGAGAGAAGAGGTCCCTCCTTTTTCGAAAACCTAAAATCCAATCTTTTTATACCTAAAGTAAATCTAAAAAATAAAATCTAATTTTCGGGCAATATTATGTCGTGCAGCTGCAAGATGAATTCGTTGCAGCCGCAACGACCTCTCTGAAGCTCTTTTCATATTTGCCCTGACGCACTCGTGCAGCTGCACGGGACTGGCGTTGCAGCTGCAACGACCAGTCTGATGCCCTTCTGCTTCACTTGTGCAGCTGCAAGAGCTTCGTTGTGCAGCTGCACTAAATCCTCCGCCTTCTATTCCTCTTCATCCTTCACCCTTTTGCTTTGTTTTCCGTCATGCCTTCATTTACTTCCTACGATCACAAAGCAAACGTGATGAATGACAATTTACAGCTCAATTGGCAAACAATAACAATTAAAATTCTCGAAACTAACTAGAATTAAGCCTAAATGTGATAATATAACTCTATTTTACTAGAGTTATCACACCCCCAAACCTAATCTTTGCTAGTCCTCGAGCAAAACAAAATAAAACATACCAAGGCAAGCAAACACAGACTCAACGTCACTCCTCAGACCACCTTAGTCTTTTGATTGCAAATTTTCCTTAAACACCCTCAGATGAGGTCGCACACTTCATTCAGAGTCAGAGTCTATTCACAGCTAGCGTGTGCTATTAACACTTTGCTTTCAAACTCATCCCAGTAGGTTACCCTTTCACAATGATTACCACACACCCTCGAATCTTTCATAGCCACCGAGGAATTTTCAGGGACTTACCTCTTGCCGCCTCCTTCCCCCTACTCATGAACCTTCTACTCAATCATTCTTGTTTCATTTTTTCGATTGCACGACTCTAAATGCTAATCAATTCCCGAAAACGCCCGTGTAGCGAGTTCTCAGTCAGTGTCTCCCGATCCAGTTGGACCAAGGCACTAGGTGATAAAGCACCCTTAGGACGAAAACTCGAGCCGCAAGGAAGACTCACACCACAAGCACATATCCAGACCTTATCTTTTCATTACTCATTAATCGTTGCTTCTTTTTCAATTTTTCACACTTCCTAGCCTGGATAGTGGTGCTCAGAGCCTTGGCAACCGTTTTCTTTCTCTTTTTTTTTTTTTTTTCACAAAGGTCAGAGCTAGCTTCAAGAGTTGGTTTAAGATCCCCTACTTATCCCAGTGGCTATACTTTCAAGGAAGGTGTAAAGCTCTCACTGTTAATCATGCTCCCTACTGAGTATTTCTCTTTTTACTTATTCAAATTCCACACGCTAACTTAGAACAACCTCCTTCTCTTCCTTAGGTGTGCTCTACCTCAAGGCATCATCCTAGAGTCAGACTCTTCGCTCTCAATTTCCTAAGGCTACCTGAAGAGGTTCGACATGAATCTAGGAACTATATTTTTTTTTTTACGTACCTAAAAATGATCGAAAACGAAAACAAACTAAACAAAATTTCTAATAAACATAAAGGAGCCTAACACGCACCAGCAGACAAACACCACACCCCCAAACCTAAACATTGCAGCGACATCGGTGCAAACATAACGCCGTAGTAGAAACTCGAAAAGAAAGTGCAAAAAGGGAAATAGTGCTCCCTGATCAATCGTCGCCGGGCTGCTCATCCTCAGAGATAGGATCATCCGCTGCGTCTTCCGTAGGAGGGGGATAGTGAAAAACAGGCTCCTGAAACGAAGAGAAATTCATGCAATGAGAAACACCGAGGTGACGAAGACAATCCATTTGATACCTCTGGTAGTCCATGGTATGTTGCTGGTAAGCTAACGAACGCGCTTGAAAATCCAGGGAACTCTGCTGAAATGCCAAGGCGCGCTGCTGGAAGTCCATCGTGGATTGCATGAACGTCGTCATCTGAGCCCATCGGTCCTCTTCAGAGGGAAAACTCGATACCGGAGTCGGGTCGGGTTGGGATGTTTCCCCTCCAGTAGCAGATTGAACCGGGACTATACCCCCGTCGCGTTTCTCCTTGACCGTGATCTCGTGTTGGATCCTGAGCCATGATGCATTGTTGAGCGATTTTTGAGGTTGGAGCAGCCCATCCTTAGGGTCCACCCTGATCCCTGCCTGTCTACACAACTCAGTGATTATGGTGGGAAACCATAATCCAAGATTAAGTTCACGAAGGCAGCGATGAATCATACCATTAATTACTACCCCTACATCAATCTGTTTCAACTGCAATATGCAGTATATCAGCGCCGCCCTTTCCTTAGTTAAACGGGAGACGTTGGTTCCCGGGATAAGTCGTGCGGAGACGAAGAGTTGCCACATCTTCGCCGTCGCGTGGAGATCTGAACCCTGGAGTGCAATGGGTTCGTGTGATGTCGACAATATCCACCGTGCTCCTGCCCGGTCCCTAGTTAATGTCTCTAATATTTCTTGGGCATCAAAGGATTCGGCGAGATACGCATTCCAGCCATCAGTTTCATAACGGGGCAAGTTATAAAGTGACGCAATTGCGTCCGGGCTAAATACCACTTTCTTATTCTTGACCCGAATTGTTTCACCGTTCGGGTCATAGGTATGCGCATTCGCATAGAATTCCCTAACCAAAGGTATACTAGCCGGGGCCGGTTCCCAGCAAAACTCTACCCATCCTAGTTTATCAATTATGTACTGGAAGCTTTCGAGATACCGCTCATTAGCGTTGATCCCGCGCTCCTCAATGATAGAGCGGGTCATTGCCGCTTCCCTAATCCTATCGTCCTCGGTGTGCCCCGAGGAAGACCCGGCACCGGTTTTCTGCCTCTTAGGAGCCATCTAACCAAATCTCCACCTACGCACGTCCGAATCTAACAGCTAAGAGCCACTAATTGCCGGAGAAGCGACGGAAAGAAAACGCACCTGGGGTCCGAGTTTGCGAAGAGATTTGCGTCGTGCGGGCACAATTGCTAAAATTGGACAGGGGCGCTTGAGCTTGAGAGGTAGGAAACGATACTTACAACGGGGAAGGTTATGGACGACGGAAATCGGCGGAACCCTAAACCGGAGGTGGTGGGGGCGTCTGGGAGAGGAGATCTGCAAGTGAGAGAGAAAAAAAAATGATTTTAGGGTTAGGGCGGTCGGCCCCTCTTTTATTTTTTTTTCGAAGATCTGAACCGGTGCAGCTGCACCGGTTGGGTCGTGCAGCTGCACGACCCTGTCGGATGATCTGTGCTGAGTTTCTGGGGGCCTCGTGCAGCTGCACGAGAGGTCGTTGCAGCTGCAACGACCTGTCAGACAGCCCCCTTCGTTGTCTTCTTATAAGCGTGCAGCTGCATGGAGACTGGTGTGCAGCTGCATGCTTCGGTCTGATGGCCCCCCCTACAGATGGATGCAGCTGCAAGCGAGAGTGGTTGTAGCTGCAAGGTGTCGTCTGATGATCGCCCTTGTTCGCCCCCCTGGTCATGCAGCTGCAAGAAGATTGGCTGCAGCTGCACGAAGCTCGCTGTTGGTGACTTGACTCTGACTGAGGGTCTCATGCAGCTGCACGAGGGGGTCGTTGCAGCCGCAACGACCGGGCAGACATCTTCCCCTATCGATACTTGTCCTTCTGGATGAGTCGTGCAGCTGCATGACCTGGACGGTGCAGCTGCACCGCCGTGTCAGACGGTCTTCCTTCGTCCCCCATGCAGCTGCATGACCAGATGGTGCAGCTGCACCATTATGTCTGACTTCTCCTTTCAGCTGCACCGGTCCCGTGATCTTATCGCTCCGTAATTTCTGCTCCCTGGAAAATTTAGCCAAAATCAAACTCAAAAACTAAAATAAAACAAATTAACCAAGAAAAGGAAATAAAATTTGACTCGGGTTGCCTCCCAAGCAGCGCTTGATTTAACGTCGTCAGCCTGACGCTTTGGTCCTTTACGTGTCTTTCATCATTAGTGTCCCCGGATCCCGGTGGACTACACCTCCAAAGTATGGCTTGACGCGACTTGCATTCACCTTGAACCTGTCAGAAGAGTCAGTACCTACTAATTCGAGAACACCGAATGGTAGTACCTGGGTAATTTCGAAAGGCCCTGACCAGCGCGATTTGAGTTTCCCTGGAAACAACCGAAGCCGTGAATTAAATAAAAGTACTAACTGACCAGGGGAGAATTTACGCTCTTTAAGTCGACGATCATGCCACGCCTTGGTCTTCTCTTTGTAAATGCGGGCATTCTCATATGCGTCTCTCCGGAATTCCTCCATTTCATTCAGTTGCATTAATCGCTGCTCCCCTACTGCGCTTGGGTCCAGGTTAAGCTTTTGAACCGCCCAATAAGCCTTGTGCTCTAGCTCCACCGGCAGATGACAGGCTTTTCCATATACTAGCTTGTACGGCGATGTCCCAATCGGGGTCTTGAAGGCCGTCCTGTATGCCCATAGTGCATCGTCAAGTTTGGTGGACCAATCTTTTCGATTAGCACTTACCGTTTTCTCCAGGATCCTCTTGATTTCGCGGTTGGACACTTCTACTTGGCCGCATGTCTGAGGATGGTAGGGCAACGCCACCTTATGCTTGATTCCATATTTCCGCATCAGTGTAGTGAACTTGTTGTTGCAGAAATGAGCTCCACCGTCACTGATGATGGCTCGTGGTGTTCCGAACCGCGTGAAAATCTGTCTAAGAAATTTCAAAACTCCACGAGCATCGTTAGTGGGTAACGCGACAGCTTCTACCCATTTTGACACATAATCAACAGCCACTAAAATGTATTTGTTCTTTAAGGAATCAACAAAGGGCCCCATAAAATCTATCCCCCACACATCGAACAGTTCGACTTCTAGAATATTATTTAAGGGCATTTCATCACGACGTGAAATATTTCCTACCCTTTGGCAGCGATCGCACTGTGCTACAAAAGTGTGAGCATCCTTAAATAATGAGGGCCAGTAGAAACCTGATTGTAAGACCTTTGCAGCGGTTTTCTGACCACCGAAATGTCCACCGTACGGAGCGGCATGGCATTGCTCAAGGATCGGCCTGATTTCTTCCTCCGGAACACAACGCCGAATGACCTAGTCTGCACATTTCCGAAAAAGCAAAGGTTCATCCCACATATAGAATTTAACGTCATTGATGAACCTTTTCCGCTGTTGGCTTGTCATGTCCGGAGGAAAAATATTTGCGACTATGTAGTTCACATAGTCGGCATACCAAGGCGCGGCTACCTCCACAACGAACAGTTGCTCATCAGGGAAAGAATCGTTGATCAGAGTCGAAGGTGTGCTCGCCATTCACTCCTCTAGCCTGGATAGGTGATCGGCCACTTGGTTCTCGGAACCTTTCCTGTCTACGATGGTAAGATCGAACTCTTGCAATAATAACACCCAACGGATTAGTCGCGGTTTTGAGTCCGCCTTAGAAATCAAGTAACGTATGGCCGCATGATCAGTATGCACAATCACTGAAAACCCAATCAAATAAGGCCTAAACTTATCGAAAGCAAACACAATCGCCAACATTTCTTTCTCCGTTGTCGTGTAATTAACCTGGGCGGAGTCAAGTGTTCTACTAGCATAGTAAATAGCACGAAAGTGCTTATCTCTCTTTTGTCCTAACACCGCTCCTACAGCTAAATCACTCGCATCGCACATCAGTTCGAAAGGCAAGTTCCAATCAGGGGCGACGATGATCGGTGATGATACTAACCTCTCTTTTAGTGTAAGGAATGCTTCCATACACTTACCGTCGAAAAGGAATGGTGCATCCTTCTCCAAGAGATTGCATAGCGGCTTGGTGATCTTCGAGAAGTCCTTAATAAATCTCCTATAGAAGCTAGCGTGTCCCAAGAAGCTTCGGACTCCTTTCACTGATATTGGAGGGGGTAGCTTCTCGATCGTCTCCACTTTGGCCTTGTCTACTTCAATACCATTCTCCGAAATCCTGTGACCAAGCACAATGCCTTCGCGCACCATGAAGTGGCACTTTTCCCAATTCAGAATCAGGTTAGTCTGTTCACATCGCGCAAGAACAGCCGCAAGATTATCCAAGCAATTTTTAAATGACACTCCAAAAACTGAGAAATCATCCATGAATACCTCAATGGTCTTCTCAATCATGTCCGAAAAAATCGCTGTCATACATCGCTGAAACGTGGCAGGCGCAAACGGCATACGACGGAAAGAGAACGTACCGTAGGGGCAAGTAAAGGTGGTCTTTTCCTGATCCTCTGGTGCGATCGCTATCTGATTATAACCTGAATATCCGTCCAGAAAACAATAAAAACTCTTACCTGCGAGACGGTCCAACATCTGATCGATGAAGGGAAGCGGGAAATGATCCTTGCATGTGGTTGCATTGAGTTTCCTGTAGTCCATGCATATTCTCCATCCGGTGACCGTCCTTGTCGGAATGAGCTCATTCTTGCTGTTCTCGACCACCGTTATGCCTCATTTTTTAGGCACGCACTGGACTGGGCTCACCCACGAGCTATCCGAGATAGGATAAATGATACCTGCATCAAGCCATCTAATAACTTCTTTCCTTACCACCTCCTTCATATGCGGGTTTAATCGCCTTTGATGTTCGACTGATGGCTTCTTGTCACTGTCCAGGACAATCTTGTGCATGCAAATTGCTGGACTAATCCCCTTTATGTCCGCGATGGTCCATCCAATAGCTGTCTTGTGCTCCCGAAGCACTCGTAGCAGCATCTCTTCCTGTTCGTTAGTTAATGACGATGAAATAATAACCGGAAGAGTATTGTCCTTACCCAGGTAGGAATACCTTAAGTGGTCAGGCAACGACTTTAGTTCCAGCTTCGGGGGTTCTTCAATGGACGGCTTAGTGGTCGTCGCAGGTCGGTTGACGGGTTCCACCCTTTGGAATTGCTGCACAAAGGCCACCTCTTCCTCAGATTTCTCATCATGTAATGCATCTTCCTTCGACAATTCTTCTTCCGGCTGTAGCTCATATGCTTCTAAAAACGTCTCGATGGCAACTTCCTCAAGTATGTCCACGTACCTGCATTCATCAATTTCGTTAGGCATCTTCATAGCCTTGTCCATGTTGAACGTCACCTCTTGGTCGTGGACCCTCATGGTAAGCTCTCCCTTCTGGACATCGATTAGTGTCCTCCCCGTTGCTAAGAACGGTCGTCCTAGGATGATGGGGACCTCTCGATCTTCCTCGTAATCCAGGATGACGAAGTCCGCGGGGAAGATGAACCTGTCTACTTTCACCAAAACATCTTCCACAATACCCTTAGGGTACGTGTATGATCGGTCAGCTAATTGCAAAGTCAGAGACGTCGGTCTTACTTCGCCGATGTTCAATTTCTTGAACACTGAAAATGGCATCAAGTTGATGCTCGCCCCTAAATCACATAAAGCATGACCAAAAAAATCCGTTCCAATGTGGCACGGGATAGTGAACTTACCCGGATCCTTGAGTTTTGGTGGGAGTCTTCTTTGCACGATCGCACTGCATTCCTCGGTCAGTGAGATGGTTTCGTGCCCTCCAAGCTTCCGCTTCTTCGATAGAATGTCCTTCATGAACTTCACGTAACTTGGCATTTGCTCTAGTGCCTCCGCAAAAGGTATGTTGATCTGCAACTTCTTAAAAACCTCAAGAAATTTCTTAAACTGTTGCTCATCAGTGTTTTTCTTTAACCTTTGCGGAAAAGGAACTTGCGGGATAACAGGAATTACAGGCACAGGATTGGTACGTATCGGTGTTTCTGAGTTATGATGCTCAGAGTCCTTTCCAGACTCCGTCTCACGTACCTTGGCCTGTCGTTTCGCCCTGGCATGCTCCTTTTCGGCTTCTTGCCGCTCAAACTCCTCTTCAAGGTCCTTCCCGTTTCGAAGGGTAATTGCGCTGCAGTTCTCTCGATTCTTGGGGTTGAGCTCCGTGTTACTCGGTAGCATTCCATGTGGTCTCATGACTAACGATCCTGCAAGTTGTCCCATTTGCATCTCCAGTTGCTTGATCGAGGTCGCGTGATCCTTCAGTATGAGCTCCTGTTGCTTCCTTGTCTCCTCTTGTTGTTTCCGGACCTCCTCATTGCTAGCAAGAACCTGTCTCAATAAATCCTCAACACTAGACTTAGGTTCACTTACGGGTTGTCGCATCGGGGGTGCAAATCCCGGTGGCTGGTTTGGTCGTGAAGGCCCGGCATCCTGATGCTCTTGAATGCTTCTCCACGAGAAGTTGGGGTGGTTGCGCCATCCCGGGTTGTACGTGTTGGAGTACGGGTTATTCCTGTTGTTGCCTCCCACGTAATTCGCCTCCTCCGACTCCTGCATCTCCATAACCTGCATATTAGAACGAGGAGCGTTAGATAATTGCGTCGACGTACGCAAAGCAGCCATCTCCTTAGTCAAAGTCTCCAATTGAGAACTAAGGGCTGTGATAGCATCAATTTGATGTAGTCCTCCTCTTGCTGGTGCTCTCCTCTGGCCATTAGTAGCCATTGCTTCAAATAGCTCTAACGCGTCATCTGGAGTCTTATTCATAATGGTGTCTCCTGCAGCAGAGTCGATTGTGGACTGGAGTTGCTCCGCTAGCCCGTCGTAGAAACTCTGAACCAACATCCACTTTGGGATGTCGTGGTGGGGGCATAGCCTTTGCAGCTCCTTAAAGCGATCCCATGCTTCGTACATTGATTCACCTGCTAGTTGGCGGAACGAAGTAATGTCGTTCCTTATCTTCACGGTTCGGCTCGGTGGATAGTACTTGGACAGGAAGTGTTTTCGGAGGTCGTCCCATGAGCTGACTGACTCTCCAGGCAGCGAATATAGACACGCTCTGGCCTTGTCTCGAAGCGAGAACGGGAACAGCCTCAACTTGATTGCTTCTGCCGATACGTCATGATACCTGAAGGTGCCACACAAATCCTCAAAACGCGTTAGGTGCCAGTGTGGATCTTCATTAATTAAACCTCCGAAATTGGAATTTTCAATCATATGAATAATTGAAGGTTTAATTTCAAACGTATCCGCCTGAATTTCAGGACGTAGAAAATCAGCATGATTTTGTGGATTCGGCTGCGCATAGTCCCTCATCGTCCTCGGCTGTTGCTGCGCCGCAATGTCAACAACATTGTTGTTGTTGTTGGCGTTCGCCATGGTGGCCCTTTGACCTCTTCGTAAAATCCGAAAAGTTCGTTCAATTTCAGGGTCAAAGAGTAGCTTTTTATCACCTTTGCGATGTCGCATACACCTGCAAAAGATGAAAAGAGAATCAGTGACTAGAATAAAACTTGTAACCGAAAATTGACTGAAATAATTCTATTTCAGTTCCCCGGCAACGGCGCCAAAAACTTGTTCGCTAAAACACACACGCAAGTATACGGGTCGCGCCAAGTAATAAAGTGATGAGAAAGATCGTTCCCACGAGGACTGATTAGACAGAATCTACTGCCAATAGTCAATTATTGAGTTCAAATTCAAGTCAAGAAGGTTGAGTAATGAAAGGTTGGGTGCAAGAAAGTAAATCGCAAGAAAAATAGAAGCAAGGTTGTAATTCAAATAATAAAGGCCTAGGACTCCGAATCCCCTATCGATTCGTAGATTATCGCACTCTCTCTTCCTCAATTCAATCCGTTTTACCGTTTACTAACCACAATTCCCTAACAATCGCTACACCTCTCTCGAGGCTGTAACTGTGAATTACTAATCACCCGTAAACCTATATTTCTATAGCGAATCACGAATAATCAAAATTCCTTGAGATCCAATTGTTCTCTCGGTTACCTACGAGTGTATATCTCTATACTCCTCTTAGTTAAGCCGATCTCTCGGCCTTAACCTAAGTTATGTTTCCCCTCTTCTAATCCTAAGGCTCTCTCGAGTTCACTTAGGACTAAGAATTCATACAAACCGGCGATCAACCCGATAGGTAAGCATTAAACACAGAAGAAACACAAGTAAACGATAAATCTTCTTGAATTGATTCCGAAAAAGTGGATAACCAACTACACGAGTCGGTTCATCATCATCCTAGAAAAAAGATGTTTAGTTCGACATCGCAAACGAAACAAAAAGCAAAGAGAAAAGAAAAATCGTCGAAGTCTCCATCAACGTCTTCGTCTCCTTGTTCCTAGCCGTCGTCGGGTGCCAAAACTCAAGTCAGAAGGGGAAGAGAGAAGAGGTCCCTCCTTTTTCGAAAACCTAAAATCCAATCTTTTTATACCTAAAGCAAATCTAAAAAATAAAATCTAATTTTCGGGCAATATTATGTCGTGCAGCTGCAAGATGAATTCGTTGCAGCTGCAACGACCTCTCTGAAGCTCTTTTCATATTTGCCCTGACGCACTCGTGCAGCTGCACGGGACTAGCGTTGCAGCTGCACCGACCAGTCTGACGCCCTTCTGCTTCACTTGTGCAGCTGCAAGAGCTTCGTTGCACAGCTGCACTAAATCCTCCGCCTTCTATTCCTCTTCATCCTTCACCCTTTTGCTTTGTTTTCCGTCATGCCTTCATTTACTTCCTACGATCACAAAGCAAACGTGATGAATGACAATTTACAGCTCAATTGGCAAACAATAACAATTAAAATTCTCGAAACTAACTAGAATTAAGCCTAAATGTGATAATATAACTCTATTTTACTAGAGTTATCAACGATCTTCCTAAAACCCAAATAAAACAAACAACGAAACCCCAACCCATGAAAGGCACGAACTACATCCCCATGAAATCCATATCCGACGTAGGTCACCAAGGACAAACAATTCGATCCGTACAACACACACTTACATAGGTGTTGAGCTGGCGAAGGAAGCTGGAGGACGAGGGCAAACTCGGGAGGATGCCAGACGATGAAAGTGGAGTCATCGTCGCCCCAGGAAACGGTCGGTGGCTGGGTCATCGACAATCTGGTAAGTCTTGGTGAGGAAGGGCGCGGGGACGGACTTGTGGGCGGTGGAGTCGAGGGACAGAAGTAAACCTACTCCTCCTCCTTCGTCCTCGCAGATCTCCATTGTCGATTAGTTAGCTCTGGGGGGTAGGTTCCTGACCAAGAAGAAGCCGGGGATGGGACAACCTGGTACGATGTCGTTCCCTAGTTGGGGAAGAAAGGATGAGAAGGGAGACTTAGGATGGAAAAGGAAAGCTGATGTTTGTTCGTGGAGTGGTGAAGTGCGAGCGAGAGGGTTTTCTTGGAGTTTCTTTTCTATAACATATATTTCCATCATCGTGTTAAGGGAGGGGACAAACCCCGTGCCTCTCCGCTTCTCCTCTCTTCTGTCTCTCTATCTCAGCTTCTTATTACATAAATACCATATACTATATAACATTGTCACATTACATTTGCTATATATTCTGACAAACAGCACTCCCCTTGTTTGTCCATCTTGGAGAATCAAAATTTAAGCCGATCGCACGTCGCAAAGTATACGAATAGCAATAAATAATATAAAATGGGTAGAGTTATCGTTCATGTAAGGATAGCAAGTAAAATCTTTTAGAATATACAATCGCAATATTTATGTAACCAAGCAAATAAGAAAAATGGTTTTAAATCTTAGAAAATTAATATGATGAAAAGCAAAAATCAAAACAAAGAAATCAGAATTCAATCAGGAGTATTCCCTCCTTAATTCGTTAAATCTATTCACTCGCTTATCCCAAATTCATACTGTAAGAATTTTTTTTTAGTTTTATTATTTTATTTTATTTTATACAATTCTTGTTGGGCTATAATCAATTACCGATTTACGTTTTCGTAAAACGGGCCGTGTTGAGACCGTGCATGATAGCCCATTAATGTTAAAGTGATCATTTGTTAGGGCTTTTGCGCATATGAGGTTTTATTATTAATGTGGTTTGACGGCTTGGAGTGTAGGCCCGTGTGTTGATGTAAGCCCGTGATGGAAGGGCTCGTCACACCTTATATTAACAGGTGTTCGGTCCCCTCTCCTGCTTGCCCAAACCTTAACAGTGGTGCTCCATCGGCCGTCGGCAAGTCAGGGAGAGGAAGACCCAAACCACCGACTTCGCCATGTATGTTGCAGATCTAATCGGGTAACGGTTCTATAATAGAGATTGTGCTAAAGACTTAATAATCGGGTTGCTATAGAGATATGTTAGCACCAGGTATGTGATTCTGTTTTCCGCACTTTTTGTGTCATAAATTCGATTACGGTGATCCTGGTTTTGATTAGATTATCTTACACTACTAGTCTTGTTTACTAACCGGATTCTCATGTCCCTAAGTGTCTCTCTCGAGTTTACAAAGGACTATTCCAAACCACCATAAACATATATCCTTATAGAGAATTACGAATGCAAGAAAGGCATTAAGAATCAATCCTTTAATGGTTGCCTAGAATATATCTCCCGATACTACTTACTAGCTAATTCGCTCTCGCGATATTAACCAAGGCTATTCCTTCTTGTTCTCTCCTAAAATTCCTCTCTCGAGTTTAAGTTAGGATAATAAATCAATACAATTCATTGGCCAAACAAATTGCATGCGTTAAGATCAAACGAAATAAATAAACAGTACGAATTTGTTCTAAAATGACACAATTCGGTTCAACATAATCCTAACAAAAAAAAGTTTAGTCAAACATCGTTTTTCGGAACATAAATCAAAGAAAAGAAAAGCATCATAAACGATAGTCCCTTGCTCTCCTTCATAAAAGCCGTCCTCCCTTGACAAGGGGTGAATAAAGAACTTTTATAAAGCCTAAAAATAAAACTAGAGAATATGAGAAAATTTGAAAATAAAATCTTTTTTTTTCTTGTTCGTGCTCCTTCATGTAGACACCAAAGTGCTTTGTACATACGCCAAAATCTTCTTGTTTCCGTTTTTATCTTGAAATAAACCCAAAATTCGGTAGTATCCAAACTTCTCGGGAATAATGTGAAATAACAAGAAATATTATGCAATAAATGCAATATTTCACAAATCTAACATAATATAGGTATGAAATTGATATAAATAACTCTACTTTAATAGAGTTATCATACATACGACCACAAGGAGCCCCTCCCTCCACCCTCCTCATTAAACAAGAAATATGCTGCATTTAAGACATTGGTACACACACACGACCCCAACCCTATTAATGTACGTAACATTAAAATAAGGAAAGAAGGCCGGATTTCGTATGTTGATTTGGGGTGTGAGGGGTGGAGGGTGGTGTTTTCTTCATCACTTGATGCCGAAACACAGCTAGCTCGAGTTGACAGCTATGCCTTCAAATCACTTGGTCAGTTAATACCGGCAATAAACGAATTATGATGATAAAGAATGAGTAATGCAGCAATAAGGGGTGAATTTGAGTGTTCTAGATTGGTTGTAAATGGGGTTGGAATTGAGGTGGTAATAATTTGGAGGAAGAAAGGGAAGGGGGGTTTCCTTTTGCAAAGGATAAGAAGAAGAAGGAGAAGTCGATTGATTTGTGATTACAAAGTGACAAGAAAGAGAATAAAAAACAATGGTGATGGGGAATGAGTGATGGCCAATGATTCGGCCCTAAGATACTAAACAGACTACATCCATCCACCCATCATCATGCCCTTCTTGGTTCATTACTATTATACAAAATCAAATCAAAATCATCATTCCTCCCTCATTAGTGTTTTGAATCCGAACCACTCGAGAGCTACAGACAAAACCAAGAACTTCACCCCGGTAATCACGATTGGGAGCTACAGACAATTTCCTCAAGGCGGCTGCTGCTTCTGCTGCAAATGCTGAACAAAGCCAATTCCATTCCTCTCCCCTCCTCAATCCAAGGGATGGTGCCGAAGCTGATCCTGCGCTCGGATTCATGGGATCGCTTTGGAAATTATGGTCCTAATGATGGGATGATGACCAAAGGACTCGGTATACGTTAATGTTTCCTTCATCCAGAGTTCCTGAGGGAACGAAAACAAAAACCAGGAGTTTAGTTTCCAATCCGTTGACAACATCCTTTTGCCAACCCAATTTATCTAATCATGTTGGGAAAAGACAGGAAAAAAGTGATGAGAGGGAAGGGAGGGCGGGCTTTTGGGCAATCCAATCATGTTGGGAAAGCTCCCCCGAACAAGTGAGAGAAGTATATGCTGTGTTGATGATGCTGCTTGTTGTTTGATGATAGATAATGATGATGCAGATGATAGAATTCCAGCTCACAATCATATGCACAGTCACAGCCTCCATTCATCGAATTGTCAGAAAATGTTGGTTACAACAGAAATTTTCTGCACCGTCTTCTTCCTCTCTCGATTTCCTCTGCTCCTTCTTCTTCTTCCTGCCTTTTCTTCTTCTTACTGCTGCAGCCTCTTCTTCGTCTTCTTCTTCCTCCCTTCTCATTCCCTTCTCGTTTTTCCACTTCTTCATGGTATCAGAGCTTGTAAAGGCTTGAAGCTAAGACATCAAGATGACAGAACAGTTTCCTTCCTCTGCAGTTCCAGCTACCCCAGAATCTGGACTTTCTGGTCACATTGCTTCAACAAATCTGCAGCAACTGCAGATTCCCACCAGTGTTTTCGCCTCCCTGGTGAAGTTGGATGACAAAAACTATTTAGTGTGGAAGGGACAAGTGTTGGCTGCCATGGTTGCAGCAGGTCTCGAGGATTTTGTGTTTGGCCAGACGACGGTCCCACCTCGCTTTCTAGATGCGGAGTGCCTTCTTGTTAGCCCAGATTATAAGCTGTGGCAACGGACCGACAAAGCTGTGATGAGCCTACTCTTTTCGGCCCTTTCCTCGGAATCTCTGAGCTTAGTGGTGGGCTGTAAAACTTCCAGCGAGGTTTGGGATACGCTGAGAAGCAGATATGAGTCTGTCTCCCCCTCCAGAATCATGAACCTCCGAATACAAATGCAACAGTTGCGGAAGGAGGGTCAGACTATGCAACAATATCTTAATACTCTGAAAAACCTGTCTGAGCAACTAAGCGCTGTGGGAGAACCTGTTCGACAAAGGGATTATCTGTGGTATATGCTTGAAGGTTTACCAGTGGAGTACGATGCTGTTGTCACGTCAATTTACAGTCGGTCCGACGAGCCCTCTGTAGAGGATGTTCAAAGCCTCCTGTTGAATTTTGACCTGCGCCTGGAAAGAAGACAGGTGTTGGACAGCTCCTTGCCTCAGGTACATCTCTCTTCCTTGTATTCTGGTGTTGTGAAGCCTCAGGTGGTCCCTCGACCAGTTTTTCCCCGACCTCCACAGACCTATTATAAACCTCCACGTCCTTTTACCCATACCCCTACATATACTCAACCTGGTTTACTGGGCAGACCTCCCTTCCATTCCCCTGAAACATCTCCAAAGGGCACTTCCAGACCCTTCCTTAAACCCAAACCACGCTGCCAAATTTGCTTCAAGCTGGGACATACCACAATTGACTGTTATCATCGACTGAACACTTCCTTTCCACCTCAAACGGCCTCTGCAACCTATTACCCACCAGCCCCAGAAACTCACTATACTGCCTTTTCTCCTCATCCACCACATCCCCGTACCTCTTCTCCTCAGTCATTCTCCTCCTACCAACTCTCGAGGCCTGGTGAGCCATTTCCTCCACCTCAG
Source organism: Melastoma dodecandrum (assembly GCA_029817715.1). Taxonomy (NCBI): domain Eukaryota; kingdom Viridiplantae; phylum Streptophyta; class Magnoliopsida; order Myrtales; family Melastomataceae; genus Melastoma; species Melastoma dodecandrum. Next base: position 2,641,677 of record JARUPY010000397.1, on the reverse strand, counting down.
ACTCATATATCCATGACATCCCAAAACCCAACAGCACCTACTGGAGATGAGTGGCTTGTCGATTCCGGTGCCACACATCATGTAACTCCTACTACAGCTGGTCTACATAACCTCAACCCATATCTAGGTAAATCCTCTGTTACTATTGGCAATGGTGCACATGTAGATATTGTTCATACTGGTGATAGATCTCTATTAACAGGAGTGGGTCATCTTCATCTACTTCATGTTCTTCACACTCCAAATATCTCTCAAAATCTTATTAGTGTGTCTAGGCTTTGTCGAGATAACAATGTCTATGTTGAATTTCACTCTGATGTTTGTTTTGTCAAGGACAAGGCAACACATCAGATCCTACTCGAGGGGCAGATGCATCGGGGTCTCTACAAACTTCCAACCCAGCTTCCACTTGATTGCACTTTCTTCCCGCCTCCATCTAGATCATACTCATCACAGTCTCTTCATCACACTCCTACATCATCTACATCAACTATCCAGGCCTTGGTTGCAGCCAAGTCATCTTCTGTAGATAGAACAATATGGCATTCCCGCTTAGGTCATCCCAACTCAGACAGTTTATCTAAGGTTCTTGGCTCTTGTATGAACCTTTATGGGTCTCACTCGTCTAGTTCTTCCTCTTTACCCTTTTGTCAAACTTGTGCTTTAAGCAAACATCATAGGCTACCCTTCTCTTTATCTTTGTCTCGTGCGTCTGCTCCCTTTCAATTGATTCACACAGATCTCTGGGGCCCATCCCCAGTGAAGTCAGTAACCGGAGATTGTTACTTTATGCTACTGATAGATGATGCTACACGGTTCACCTGGATCTATCTTCTCCGAAACAAATCTCAGGCCCTTGCTGCCTTCCTTCAATTCTCAGCAATGGTTAAAGCTCAGTTTAAAACTTCAATTTCAAGTGTTAGGTCCGATTGGGGTGGGGAATTCCGGTCTCTACATTCCTATTTAGTCAGCAAGGGTATCTCACATCAAATTTCTTGCCCTTACACACCTCAACAGAACGGTCGTGTTGAGAGGAAAAACAGGCACGTTGTTTAGGTTGGTCTCGCTTTGCTGACACATGCTGCAGTCCCAACCCAGTTCTGGCCGTATGCATTTAGCGAAGCTGTCACTTTGATTAACATGCTTCCCACACGGATTCTGGATTTTCATACCCCCTTCTTCCTTCTCAAAGGCTCTCAACCCGATTATAATTCTCTGCGTATTTTTGGGTGTCTCTGTTTCCCTCTCTCTCGTCCATATAATACTCACAAACTAGAGTCAAGGTCTGTTCCCTGTGTCCTCTTGGGCAAAAGTGTTTCGCACAAAGGCTATATTTGCTTTGATCGCTCCTCTGGAAAAATCTATATCTCTCGGGATGTCCTCTTTGATGAGACAACGTTCCCATTTAAGCAACCTAACCTGCATGTTTCAAATTCACCGAGTCCCTCGCCCTGTCTTCCCGTTGTTATACACTCTGTACCGTCTCCACAGTCTACACCACCTACATTTTTTTCTTCTCCCTCTCCTTCTGAGTCAACATCGTCCTCCAATGAATCTAATGGGAAATCTTCCACCAGTATGACAGAGAAACACTCCTCATTGCCAATAGTACAGACTCATCAATCCTCTGTTTCCTCTGTTTTAGCTCCCGCTACTTCCTATCCCGAAAACACTCACCCCATGATAACCAGAGCTAAAGCTGGAATTTTTCGACCAAAAGCGTATTACACCAATCTTCACCCAACCCAGCACAGTCCCAGTACATCTTTATCTTCCCCTCTGCCCACTGAACCTAAAACTATATCTGAGGCTCTCACCACACCCATCTGGAATGCAGCGATGGGAGCTGAACTTGAGGCCTTAGAGCGAAACAACACCTGGCTTCTGGTTCCTCGACGTTCAGATCAGAGAGTGGTTGGATGCAAGTGGGTTTACAAGGTCAAAGTGAACTCAAATGGGACTCTAGAGCGGTGCAAGGCCCGGTTAGTGGCGAAGGGGTTTCATCAGACGCCTGGGGTTGACTTTAAAGAAACATTTAGTCCGGTGGTCAAGCACCAGACCATTCGGACTATCCTTGGACTCGCCGTCACCTGTGGCTGGGATTTACGACAATTAGATGTGCATAATGCCTTCTTGAATGGTGATTTGTCAGAGACGGTTTTTATGCAGCAGCCACCTGGTTTTGAAGATGCCGTATACCCGTCTCATGTCTGTCTCTTGAAGAAAGCACTCTATCGCTTAAAACAGAGTCCAAGAGCGTGGTATTTGAAGCTTAGCAGCTGCTTATTACAATGGGGATTTCGTAATTCCAAAGTAGATGCTTCACTATTCTACCAGCATACAGAGGCAGGAAGTATCATACTCTTGGTATACGTTGATGACATAATTGTCACGGGCTCAAACAGTGTAGGTATTGCGGAGTTGCTGCCCAAACTCCACAATCAGTTCGCCCTGAAAGACCTCGGTGACCTGTCCTTTTTCCTGGGATTTCAGGTTACCAGACACGAAGGAAGTTTGCATGTGTGCCAGGAGAAGTATATCAAGGAGCTGTTGGAGAAAGCTGACTTGGCTGAGTGCAGACCAGTGCCTACGCCCATGACTACAACTAGTGCACTGTCTAAGTATGATGGAGATGAACTGCCTGATCCTACTGTGTTCCGCAGTTTAGTTGGGGCTCTGTAGTATTGCACGAACACAAGACCTGACATTTGTTTCGCAGTGAACAAGGTATGTCAGTTCCTCCATCGGCCAACTACAGTTCACTTTCAAGCAGTGAAGAGGATTCTTAGGTACTTGAAGGGGACCGCTCAGTATGGCATCATTTTCTCTGCTGGAGGGTCCTTGGATGTGTCTTGCTTCACCGATGCCGACCGGGCTAGTTGCCCAGATGATAGGAAGAGCATTAGCGGCTATTGCACCTTCCTCGGCCCGAATCTAGTATCTTGGGCATCTCATAAACAGAAGGTTGTGTCACGGTAAATGGTGTTGCAGAAGTGGTTTGGATACAACGATTATTGGAGGAGTTACAGGTGGTGCCTAAACATGGCAGTGCACAACCGGTTCCAATTATGTTCTGTGATAACATGAGCACCATCCAACTAGCTGCCAATCCAGTGTTGCATGCTCGCACAAAGCACGTTGAAATTGATTTTCATTTCATAAGAGAGAAGGTGATGGAAGGACAGATACGGGTTCTACATGTTGGATCTGAGGACCAACTGGCGGATCCATTAACAAAGGTAATCCCTGTGCAGAAGTTTCTCAGCTCCAGAAGCAAGCTCACTGTTGCGAGCAAGCCAAACTTGAGTAGTGCAGGAGATGTGCAGAATTGGGAATTCTGTGAGGAAGAAGAAGAAAAGCATAAATCTTGGAGTGGTGCAGGAGGTGTGCAGAGTAGAGATATGCAACGTAGAGGAGTCTGTGATAAGGAAGAAGAAGAGTGTAAGTCGTGGAGTGGCTTAGTTTGCGGGGAAGTGTAAGACTATAATAAGAGCCCAGCCCAGTCAACTCGTAGAGCCCATCAGATAGCAAACGGAAGATCCAACGGATAACTGAGAAGGAATGGTGTTGTCGAGTTGTAGTTGTGAGGTGTTATTTGTAATTTCGGAGGGGGTAGAGTTTGTTAAGAGGGCTGTGCAGTCGACACGCACAATTGTCAGAAAATTTTGGTTACAACAGAAATTTTCTGCACCGTCTTCTTCCTCTCTCGATTTCCTCTGCTCCTTCTTCTTCTTCCTGCCTTTTCTTCTTCTTACTGCTGCAGCCTCTTCTTCGTCTTCTTCTTCCTCCCTTCTCATTCCCTCCTTGATTTCAACTCCTTCACATCGCCACTTCTATTCTCTACACTACACACCAATCAAAGGCGACATAGTAAAAGGGATGCACTATATTCGGTCGCGGTGAAGAAAGAGACAACAGAGTGCTACCACGTACGTTACTGAATACCTGTAAAGCACAAGGATCCAGAGAAACTCGAACTCCACACGTTTGTCCGAACGCCAACTTTGGAACCCGCCAACATTTGGACCGGTTGTTCCTTCAAGTAGTGGGTGTGTGATTCAGATGAACTTATGGGATGGTCCTTCAGAAAGGACCCAATTGGAAACAGAGCACTGATTGGCCCGACTACAAGCATTGTCCGAAGATGTCTCGTTTTAGGCAAGAACACCCCCAACCACTGGGACTTAGATGTCTGGCAAAGGGGACAAAAACTGAGCTCCCTCTGCAATCCTTACAAAGGCAGAGGTGTCTCCAGGGATCCAGCACCATGCACGCACTCCTCACCCGACAAGCTCAACAACGCAACACACTTGCCTCATGCCGCATGGGCTGTGGATATTGCATGATGCTGTGTCGTCGACCTCACTGTCCCCGTACCCTTCCCTCACTGTTGATGTCTAGCTGCGATAAATGCAACCCCAAAAAGACACAGATCCCCGTTGCAAATAATCGACAAAGTTTGCTTGTGTGTTGTTCTCACAGGCATGTCGCTGCTTCAGCCTTTTACTCTTTTCCAACCCCAATTTGAAAATGAGATCAATTCATGGGAGATCGCATCTGCAGCAACGGGTACCGAACCAGGTACTAGTTCAGGACATCACCTGCAACTAAATAGAGAAGATCAATCACTTAAAAGATCTCAGGGGGGCTGGCGCAGGCCCCTAGAAAACCAGATCAAGATCCTAGAAAACCAGCTATGTATTCCAAAAATATCACGGATGAGCAGGCAGCTCCACATTCCACCTCCATGCAATTCCCGGGTGAATCAAGAAATATCACGGGAACAGAATTGATTCGAGTACAGTTCCCGAATATCACAAAAAAAACCACTCAAAAAGACAACCACCAAAAACACTCGAAAAATGCTACACAAAGGGGCGAAGTGCAGATTCTGCAGCTGATCCTGCATCAAGCACCCTGACGTTACATCATCCATGAAGAAGTTCCTGAACAACAACCGAGTGGACCGAACCAATCCTAACAAACTCATTGCCACTGAAAGGCGGGACGAGGGGATCGACGAATGACCAGAGAATAACCGAGCAGGGGAGAGTGTACCACGGCAACGGAGACTTCGGCGGCGAAACTGGAGGGCCGTGAGGCGGCGGGAATTCCACGGGGATCGAAGAAGCGAAGGAAGGACAAGAAAGGTTCGAGTGTTCGACATTTGGGCACTGCTACAAATCTTCTACCGCGCTTTTACGGTTGTTCATCCCTTTGCCGTTTCTCGAAGGCTGCAACAATGGCCCAATGGGCTCATATAATTCTGGGCCTATGCTTGTTAGGCCCATATGGTCAACTACCCCCAATGACATTACTGTTGCATATTGTTCAGCCATAACAACAAAAACTTCCATATCTTAGAAACGTTAGGACATAACATGGCCAACCATGACTCTGAAGGCGAAGACTTCGGGACCATCCACCGGTGGCAGGAATATGAATTCGATTCCAGGCACGAGTTCTTGTCCATAAGCCATTGCTTGATACAGTTCCGGTGGAAATCATCCCCACATTCCGGATATTTAGCGCGATATATCTTACGACGCAAGCAATAGTGCGAAAGTGATTACCCGATGCAGAGAATAACCAGTGTGTGCATTGGGGGAGTCAGATCTAAGTCATCCTCGGCTCCGCGCACAGAGATTGTTTTGTTTCAACTAATAACAGCATGCAAACCCTTGTTTCTTTTGGTGTCTGCCTTTCTTTCTTCCTTTTGTAAACAAATGTTGTTTATGTTTGGATAAACCACTATTATATAAGTGAGAAATGAAGACTTCCAAGGAGTTGTTTCTCCATGAAAATTGCACGATCTTCTCTAGAAAAGAGCCGGCCACAATTCTCGAGATGAGACAGGATCCGCAATACCGAGCACCACCTCGGGAATCGACTGCCCTTTTTTAATAGCTGTCAAGGGAGTGAGTAGTGACTCTTTCTGATGGGCGAGAACTTTGCACCATGGACTTCAGTGTAAAGTATGAGTTGGATACGCTTTTAACATGGCTAGTGATCAGATGAAAGAAAGCACGACATGAAGATGAATACCAGAGAATAAAGTAAGAAAAAAAAACTAACATGAAAGTAAGGGAACAACAGATTAGCATGCAGCAGCAGCAGCAGCAGCCAGAAGCAGCAACACATCTTTGTCTGTCTCTGACTTTGTCTTTCTTTCTTGAAACGAACTGAGGGAAAAGAAAGAGGAAAAGGCAAAGATTATTCAACGGCCTGCGGCTTTCGTCGTTACTGTTCCGGGCGTAACGGGAACAGCTCCAAGGTTCTCGGGACCGAGACGACCGGCGATGCGCGTGACGAACTTGAACTGCTCCTGCATTTCCTCTTGCGGAGGGCGTCGGCTCCTCCATTTGTACGTTCCTCCTCCCCTCCTGCTGCTACTCCTTCGCCGCGTGCCGTGTCTGGGATACTTGGCTTAACTTGTGGGAATTGGACGTAGTACGTCGTGAGGCCACCAGCGCCACGTTTCTGCTTCTGCCTCTCGCGCGCCTTGTGGTTCTGGAACCAGTAGAACACGTTCTTCCCCTCGATCTTCCCGTACTTACCCAGTTGCGCCACGATCTGCTCGATCTGTCGAGCATTGGGCGTCCTCATACCCCCTCCGTACAACGTTTCTAGCATCCCTACCTGCTCCGGCGTCGGGTTCCACCTCGTCCCTCCCTGGTGCGTCTCCACCTTCAGAGGGAAGGCGAAAAGGGAACCCTTAAAATACTTCCTGCTGCGTATAAGAAAAGCACGAAAGCTAGCGCCCCCCTCGGCACACATCCCTTTGGAAATACCTGAGGAGAGCAAACGCCATGGCCAGGGCAGGGATCTCTTCCGTCCAAGATCCTCGCAGGGCCAGTACCCTGGCGAACAATGAAGCTCTTTCGGTCGAGGGCGGAGACGTGATCGTCGGCCTTGTCGCCGGTTACTCTTGGGGCAAGAGGGCTCAGACGCTTGCAGCCGAGGGCGAGGGGTGATGCCGCGGCATGGGCTTTGCGGTGATCCCAAATATCAGAAGCCTGCCAGTGAAGCTTCATTTGCTCGATGCGTCGGCTGAATAAGGCGGGAGAGGGTCAATCTTTGTCTCCCATCTTCATGAAGGGCGATGGGATTACACTACGTTTTATACATTAGAAGGAATACCAAAAAAACATTTGACTCAAATCTTTCTTATAACATGGAAATTGTAATGATTTTTGGGATTGCGGGGATCCCAATCCCCACGCTCAAACTTAAAGTTTGTGGGAATAAAAAGGTGGAAAAGGGAACCACCCCCCAAAACATTAATCATTACCATATAACAACCACATTAATCGTAGCACATGTTACATCCTCCCCCTCTTTTTGAGGAACTAGAATTGGTAAACAAATCGTGCAATTATAATTTTCACCCCGAAATTCCAACTTACTATTTACAAGTGAATCCAGAACTCTAGTGGACTATAGGGATTTGTTCCAAAATCAAAATATCAAGTAGTTTTAAAATTTTTAAAATAATATTTGCTAATTCTGATTTTTTGTCCTATTTTAAAATTGGAGTTTAAAGTTTCGATTTCGTTAAATAATAAAATAAAAAATTAGAGTTCTCAACTTTAACTTCATGACATTATTTTACGAATTTTAAAATCAACTAAAAATATTTTTGCGAATAACCTTAAATTATTACGATGGCCGGCGAGTATAGTAGGTGGGTAAATTATCCTCGAATTTCAAGGCTATCTTTTCTTTTGCCCAAACATGTCTTCAAATAAAAAGGGTACGAAGAATGTGGAATGCCACTAAGTTTGAATTGCCACCATTTTCTTTCCTTTTTGTTGGAAACCTTTTTATATATCCAAATTTTACGTCGAAAATCTCACTTGACTCTAAAATTACCGAGTTTTTTTTTTTAGTTTTACTTGTTATAAATAAAAAGAAAGATAAGTTGGGTTATGGAAAAACATAAAAAAATGGGAAAAAAAATAAAGCAAAGCTTTTTTTTTTCCTACTTTCCTTAAACTTGCTTACAAAAGGAAAAAAGAAAAGTGAAAAAATGTTTTACCTTTTTTTATATAATTTTCTATTCAAGAAAATAATCATAAAGAAATATCCCCGCTCTTTTCTAGCTTTTTATTCTTAATATTTCCTTCACTAACCAATCAATTGATAGTGCTTGCCAATATATGCATTAAATATAAAAAGGAGAATGGATTTAGTGGGTGGGTGGGGGGGTGAAGCCATCATTGCAATCATTGAAACAATATTTCCCTCCCATGAATATATATATCATTTATATTGCATGGACTTCTCATGGCCAAACATTATGTTTCTAGAAAGTGAAAAATTGCTTCACTCATAGCCTTTTAATCAATCTCCTCTTGTTCCTTCCTACAGTGGTGTTGTAATGTCATTGTCTGTGTCTTGTGAGATTTATAATGGGGTTGGGTGGGTGGTGGCAGGCAAGATATTGGTTTTCGATATAAATGGATGACACTGTCATTTACCACTAAGCAAACAACATCATCATCACTTCTTCCTTCGTCCCCAAAAATTTTGCATGAAATCAGTCAGATTTGCTCGTGGGGAAAGGTTGTGAGTCTTCTTGAATCGAATTTTTGAAAATATCTTTTTGGCTATTGGCTTCTTTATTGCTGTTGCTGGCCAGTTATTGCTATTTGGGTACCCAGAGCCATGTAGTGCATTTTTGGGCCTTGAGGCCCAATGGGCTTACTCCTGAGCTTTCGTTCCATAACGGAACATGTTTGACGGCACGGTGCCGGAGAATCGGCTTCACTTAGCGGGGGACATCCCGGTTGTTGACATAAATACACTGCAGGGAAATGACGTCCTTGGCAGAGAATTGGACCGGAACAATCATAGTGGAGAAGCTCGCCTGGGCCAAGTGTGGATAATGTGGGTAGCTTGGCATCGAATGGTTAGTTTCTCCATGGTCATCTGTTAAATGAAATTAACCCGACATCCTCAATGTGTAGCGGCTTGATGTCAAGGTCCTGGCAGAGGATCCATCGGTTAGGACAAAAGGAAGATGGGATTCGGTCTGGTCGAAGGAACAAGATAAGAGGAGGAAGAGTTCGAACAACGCTTCATCGACTTCTTCGGATACTGGGCTTGGAGACCCGAGTTTAATCCTCACATCATCCAACAAGCTCAAACCGTTCACTGTGAATGTAACATGTAATGGAACCAGACAACAACATTCCCATTCTGTGATCACGTGGTGTGTGTGTGGGTGTCATTCTTGCAGCCTACGGCAAATCCACTTTCAAGGCATTCGTCAGAAGAAGCGGAAAGCAAGCCCCTGTTCCCAAGGAAAGAATAAAAAGAAGAAGCTTCTCCATCAAAACAAGCAAAAACCCCAAGTCTGGCACGCACTGACACAGATGCCTTATACTTTACCCAGATCCAAACAAAAGTAAAAAATGGAGGTGTTCACGTCGAAACAGATCACGTTGAGAATATTTGGCACGATTACTCATAGGGATTCGGATGTGGTCGCCAATAAAAAAAATGATGAATTAAATTGATCAGATAATATCAAATAATGTCTTACAATAGAATTGAAAAGCTTACGGCCATAAAAACAAATAAAAGTTGCTAGTGCGAATGGTGGTGATGCCTAGACTTGATGCTGGCGTCGTAGACTTGTGAACATAAAAGGTGGAAACTAATCGCTTTAGGCTTGGTGGATGGAATATGGACGAAGGTAGTGGCGGACTTTGGACACTAAGACTACGGTTGCTCACTCTAGTAAAGGAACGAAGGCGGGATTTGTTTGTCTGGGATACGGTTGCCCGTCCAAACGGTGGAGTGAAGGCGGTGCTTTTGTGTCCTGGCTACGGTTGCTCACCAAGACGATGGAGTGAAGACCAAGAGCCCTTGTGAGTTCACCCAGGTCGGGGTGTGGACGCCTGTTAACTAAAACTAAAGGGTAAAAATTAATACAAATGTATCTGAGTTTTATTGTCGTCCTTGATTAAGGAGGATTTCCTCCCCTTTTATACTGAATCTTGTCGTGCTTGAGATGCTTAACACGTTCCCATAGAATCTTTCCGGAACGTGTTCCTCAACTGAACCCCGAAAATCTCGGCAACAAACTGATCTCAGAAGTCATGGCCCTTATCCGTGTCATTTATCAATTTAGACTCATGTAGACTTAACGATTGCCCTCATAAATGGGCCTATACCTTCCTTCTGGTCATTGCGAATCTCTCCTTGGGCCAAAGTTAATTTAGACCCAGAATAGTTTGTCATGTCAACATAAGCCCCCATTTTTGCTGAGGTGACGTTTGTCGCCTGAGCATGTTGTCAGTCTGTAATTCAATTAAAACAAAAGAAACTCTTCATTTCCCTCTTCGCACGCTTTCTTTTGCCAGAAAATCTTTCTTTCTTCTTCGTTTCAAACAAACCCTAACTCATTGTTTCTCGGCGAACCCTTCTTTCTCTACCACGTCGAACTACACTCCCTTCCAGTGGCATCAACGCCTTGCTGGACCTTCAGGCATGGTAAATATCACTGATTCTCGTGGTGAAGGGTTAACTCTGGGGCCTGTCCTCGCCCCGGTGCTCTTTTCGGAGCCTGTTCCTCACTCCTACTTGAATACGGAATACGCCATACCCCTTTGTCGGGAGGATTTTACCGACTCCTGGAACTGGGAACAGAAGAGTGGCTTCCTATGTTTCCCTTTGTGGAGAAATCCGTCATCCGCAAGTTGTTTACTCTCTGGCTTGGGAAACTCGAGCATAAGTTGAAGCTATGTGACCTCTGGTCTTTCTTCAAGTTGTCCCTCGCCAGTAAAAAGTGTGATTCCTGGTTATGTGCCAGTCTTCTCCCCTTCTGGAACAACTCCGTAAACTGCTTTTTCTTTCTTGAGGGCCCTATGACAGTCACCCTAGAGGACATAGTCTTTCTGACTAAATGTTCCGTATCTGGCACCCCTGTTCACCTCTATTCGTCTGAGGATGACCACAATCCCAACGATATGTTTCAGATTATAAGTACCGCGGAGAATCATCTCAAAATGGTTAAGGGAAACAAACTCGACGCTTGAGGCAAGGTGCACGAAGTCGAGTTCTTTAGTGTCTGGCTCGGTAAATACATTTTTTGATTCACTGGGAAGAGGGTTCTCAAGTTCATTTATGGTATTGCCAATTTTCTCAGCACGGCTACGAGCAGAGTTGGATTTGCCTCATTCCTTCTAGGTTTAGTCTACCAGAGTCTACATGAGAACTCCTCGTCTACAGAATCTTTCCCCAGGTACCCAGCAAATGGCCCTTTATGGCTAGTTCACTTGTGGTCCTGTGTCTGGATGACAGGATCAACCGGTTACCAAATGCCTTCGGGAGCTGTTCAAGTTGAAAGTTATGGAATGCATATTATGGATTCTTGTTTTCGATCAAAAGATAGCTGGCTCCGCGCCTCAGTGAATGGCCATATGCGTCACATAACTGATTCTGGTAGAGGTGACCGACGTAACTGGGTCCCCTTTCCTTCGGGCCATCTAATCTTGAAGCGCAGACAAAAGTTGACTATATGCTTGTATTTGGATGTTGTCTTAACCAGCAGGGACATGGTATGTGCACACAGGAGCAGGTTATGTTTCGAAGTCTACAATCCCCAGCTCTGTGCAAGGCAACTAGGTTTTATTCAAAGTTCTACAGTTCCATTTGCGGATTCCCTCAATATTCCAATGCATTCCAGAGTTAGCAGCATTCTTTCCAAAGAGACTTTCCATGCTTCCATCATTCTTTAGGAAGGGAAGACCAAACTCTGCCATATGGAGTTTCAGCTAGAGACCACTCCGAGCCACGCTACAGAACTATTCTCAGTTCAGTGGGCGATTGTCTTTCATGAGTTGCATACTAAGATGCTTTTTCTTAAAAAATCTCAGGAACCAGATCTTCATCTCACTATTGAGATGATGTCGAAGACTGGTCAGAGACCACTGGGTACATCCTTATCCCTTATCTTTATAGCTTATATTTTCGTTCTGCTAATCTGTTTCCACGTCTTAGCTCTTACAGTCAACTCGGGAGACTCCTCTCCCGAACACAATCCCCCTCCTCCTACTGGCCGCTTGGCACGTTCCTGTCGACAAGGCTTAGCTCCGTCTACCAAAGGCAAACTGGTTGTGGTTAAGGACCAACCATAGCCATCGAACAAGAAGAAGGCCAGCAAAAGGAGAGCGCTTTCGTTGTCGGCGGATTCTGACCATGAGGAGGTGGTACCTTTATCTGTTGTTTTTAAGCAACGTAGACGTGTTCTTGCTGAGGATTCTGACGTTAAAAACTCTACTCCTATAACTACCTTGGCTCCTAAGTCTACTGAGCCCATTCTCAAGGATATTGACGTTCCTCCCCAAGATGTAGAGACGTCACCTTCCAAGGTATATCACAGCTTACATTTTCGTCGAGCTATTGACTTTCTTATCATGCTTCGAAGTTTTACATTCAAGAGGAAGAACGCGACTCAGAATCTGATCCCTTTAATATCCATGCCGATGAGAGTGAAGACTTCTCAATAGACTCCGGGATAGGAGATGTAAGTTTCCTTTTCTTTTTTGTTCTTCGTTACTTGTTCTTCATTAATCCCTATTTACTACGGGGTCCAAATCTCTTGGAAATGAATCCCGCCGAGTCAGAGTTTATTTCGGACCCAATCGGCCAGACAAATTCTCCTGATGTTGTGGTACATACAGCATTTCACCTCCTCATTTTCTGAACAAGTAACTGATTTTCTCTCTATCACAGGCTGACCCTTCCAAGAGTTTAGAGCAAGGGATTTTCCCTAATGAGTCTACCACAGTTGCGAAAGTTATCATGGCTGCTGAGCAAGAGGCATCCGGTGCCACGGATATTAATCCTGGTGCGGTTGAGGCTGTGTCAGTTTTAAGTCCAGTCAGTTCGTCTCCTAGTCTACCACCAGGTGGAAAATCCCTTGGTCCTTCAGGAGAAGGTCCCTCGGGTATCAAGGAACCCGCCCTCAGCTCAGCGATGTTGACTGGTTAATGAAGAATGTTGATCAAATCAGCGAGCTCCTCTGCCTTGATATTTTTTCTGAAGAATAATTTAAGGCTCTCCAGAATTGCGTTCAGGATATTGAGGATTCCCCCAGAGCCACCGACGAGATGCTCGCAGCTTGCTTGAGTTTCAAGGATTAATTCTAGACTGAGTGGTCTACCTAAGTTGCGGACCTTGATATACTCAGTGTGCCGAAGCCAAAATTCGGGAGATTAAGAAACCTCAAGCTGAAGCAGCAGCTGACGTCCAGCTCCTACACCAGTAGAAGGCCGACTTGACCTCCCAGCTTTCAGAAGTACAAACCCGAATTTCCCAACTTTTGGCCACGGAGAAAGACCTCAAGGACCGAGTCGCCGTCGTTGAGTCCTTGTTAGCTGACCGATCCGCCCACGATTCTTCCAATCAGGACCGACAAGATCTGATGTCTTGGTTCCGGAAGAGAAATAAGGTTACCATAAAGCGAACTAAGAGGAAAGTTCTGACCTTACTTTTCGTGAAAGCTACACACGCAACGCCCAGATTATGAGATACTAAAGGATGCCACCCTGATAACAAACTCATTTTCTTTTCTTGTCTATTTGCGGCTAGCCGTTACTATTTCGTTGGATTTTTGCAACCTAGCCTTTGTAAAAATTTACTCTTTGGTCCTCCCATATGCTTGGGAATCTTTTCTTTAGCATCCTTTCATGAGCTTCCCAAACAGTTCTCTTATAAGATTTTAAGTATTTGCCATTAATTTTCAATGGTTGCTTGACTCCTTCTAGAGTCGACAATCTATAGCTATTTGCTGAAAAGATTTCAATCACCTGATACGGTCCCTCCCAATTTGGGGACCATTTGCCTAAAACCTGGTCTTTGGACTTTAGAGGCAATATCATTTTCCGAACCAAATCACCGACTTAAAAGTGTTTATGAACCACTTTCTTGTTGTAATGTCGGGCTATCCTCCTCTTATGTACTTCTATTTTGTATGTTACTTCCAACCTCTTTCGTTCTAACTCTTCGAGGGCCACGTACATAACCTGATCATGTATCTAAGGTTGACTAATACAAATGGAGATTCTCCAGTACTTTCTAGTTTAGCGACTCGCAAAGCCCATAGAGTTTCGTCTAACAATTCATGCCATTTTCGAGGATTAAGTCTGACCATTTTCTAAATGTTATTGTTGATCAACTTATTGATGGCCTCAGCCTACCCATTCGCTTGGGGGTAGTAAGGTGTAGAATTGGTAATCGTAAAACCAAACTCTTCCGCAAACTCCCTTACTTTTAAAATGTTAAAAGTTGTTCCATTATCAATAATGGTATTCTGGAGAATACCGAATCTATATATAATGCAAATTCGCAGAAAACTAATGACTTCATTATGGTCAGTCTTTTTGTAGACTTATGCCTCTACCCATTTGGTAAAGTAATCCGTTGCCACCAAAATGAAAGCGTCTCCACGACTAGAATGAGATGTATTTCCCCTATTATATCCAGTGCCCAAGTCCTGAAAGGCCAGGGTTTAACAACCGGGGCGCGAGTCATTGGGACATGTCGTTGACATTCCTGGCAACCTCTGGCCATCTCGATGCAGTTTTTCATCATCGACGGCCAGTAAAAACCATGTATTCGTATAGCCCAACACATCTTTACTCCTACCTAGTATGATCCACAAAGTCCTTCAGGAGTCTCTAGCATAATTAGGGTTGCTTCATCTAAGTCGACGCATCTCAACAAAACTCCATCTACGTTCTTCCTGTAGAGAACGTCGTCTATTAAGACATACGACAGCGTTTGAACTTTGATGCGTTGTTTGGCTTTCTGGCTAGGGTTTGATAGGAAGTCTACAAGAGGTTTTCTCCAGTCTTTATCTCGATCCATTATATCCGCAGTCAGGACGGTTTTATCCGAATATAAGTGTGATCAAATTTCAGGGATTTTATCCTGCTTAGTAGTAACCTTATAATCAGAGGCCATTTGTGCTAAATTATTAGCCACCATATTGTCATATCGTCCTACAAATTGGAATGTTATCTGCTTAAATTGCGCAGACAACTTTCGTACAAGCTCAAGATAGGGTAAGAACTTATGTAGGCATGTGCACGGTTGACCTGATTGATAACTAATTGGGAATCACCCCTGGACACGTTTTGCCCTCAAGGATATGAGTTCTTTTAGTACAGTTATCAATACTTCGTATTCGGTAGCATTGTTTGTTGGTAGTGTTTGTAACGGAAGGCTAATATGATATCCTTACCCATTGGCGATATCATGTGAATCCTTATTCCAGCTCCATTCTTTGTAGACGAGCCATCAAATCATGCTTGTCAATTATCCTCATTCATCTCTTCGTAATCTACAGACAAAGTTAGGTCATGCTCAGCTAAAAAGTCAACTAGCACTTGTCCTTTAACCGATTGTTGAGGTTTATATCTCAAGTCAACAGGGGCTAAGCTTTCGGCTTTAGGCTTTAGGCTTATGATTTTTGGGCCTAATTAGTCAAAGGGCCCTTTGTAATCAGCTGACATTAGATCAGAGCACAATCCACCCAAAAAGTCCATTTCACACCCACTCCCAAAGCAGGAGGGATGATCCAATCAAGCTCTGGGAAAAAAAAGTGTCAAATCCTTGTCATGTTATGGGTGGAGTGGTGGGTACACAAGAAGAAAACAATGTTGGGGCCAAATCCCATGATGAGTACATCGCTAGGAATAGGAAAGCAATGAGAATACAAATTCCAAACACCACCCAATTCTTCCCATTTTAAAATTTTCAGATAATCATGAATGGGGAATGGTCTCAAGGGCACACACAGCACATGCCATGTCCCAATTCCCTGGTGATAAAAGGAGAAAAAAAAAAAGAAAAAGGACTCCCTTGGCTCTTTTCTCCATTCCCCCACCCAAGACAATGAAATGATGGCAGATGCTGCTCAATCATATGACAATAATAATAATAAGGAGAGCACTGGATGGCAAGCAAATGCCTTGGGGGCCAGCCAACCCATAAAAGAAAACAAAAAAATCCATCATTGCTCCATTAGGCATCATATCTAATCTAAGCCCATGTCCTGTTTAAATAATTTGCATTGATCACTGCACTGCACTGCAATCCCCCCTCCTCCTCCTCCTCCTCCTGATGATCTGATCACATCAAAAGGAACTTTGGCTGGTGGGGTTGACACAGTACATGATATTTTTTTGGGGGGTGGCATCAAAAGAAAGGAATCAAACACAGGACTGTATGGTGATGGCGCATGTGACGTGTTTAAAGAAGAAAAAGATTACCTTCACTACTTGGTTTTAGCGATAAAAAGGAAGAGAAGTATAGGGAAAGGGCACCCATTAGATGAGAAAAGATGAGAAGAAGACTGCCACAATGGAATGGAATCATCTGCCATGTAACTTCTTGTACCGGTGGGGGTGTGAAAATGATCAATGTTTCAGTAAATCGGTTGTCCGGTTGGCTTTCCTACAGCAACCCTCCTGATGGGGGTGTAGCAACTCACGCTGGTTTATCAGGTCGGAATGTCCGTTTCTTCGGCATGTATCATCCATCGGATGAACATTCTCCCACACATGACTTGGAGGGAGTGAGGGATTGAGTTTTCACGAACTGGGAACCTGCCCGTTTGTTCATGAAGCAACAAGCACCTGGGAATGGAGGGAAGGTAGCTTTCGAGGTTCCTAAAGGGGGTTCCAGGTTGTTTGGTAAGAAGGTGCCCGGAAATAGTAAACAATTGGCCAGTACGATTCAATGAAGCTCCCCTGTCAACTAAACCCGATTATAGGTTCTCTTAGTTTTCTGGTGGGGACCCCCTCGAAAAGGGTTGCCTTGCCCCGCGCACGGGAGGCTAACGGTCAGATTGAGGAGAAATTAGGTGACGGAAAACGAAACTTTGCATCCGGGGGGACTGTCACCTGCCATATCATCTTAACCTCTCCTTGCCCTGTTTTCATCTCCGTGACCTTGCGGTCGAAGGAACGAAACTCGAACGAGACCACCGCTTGAAGCAAAGTAAAAGGTAGAGAGGATCAGGTCAGGTGATGAGAACCCAATACAACAGGACATCCCAATCCGAATCCGAATACCGCTCTACTTGAAATCTGTTTTCTTTTACCAGCAGTAGTAAACCATAAACCATGGCCTAAAAGGCGAATCAAATCAATCCTGGATTACAGCATTAAAACTCGGCAACCCAATTGAGAAAAAATGATCGAAGAAAAAAAAAACGTCCAATGTCATCTCTTGATCTCTAATTCTTTTTCATGGGGGTTGAAATTGAGAGAATTGCGCACGAATGAAGGGAAAGGGAAAGGAAGGCGATGGATGGATGCCCTGTTCCCGTGAGGAAGACGTTAGGCTTTTATTTTAGGAGGTTTGTACGGATTTACCGTTAGTTTTTAAAAAAATTTACGAAAAACTGTCTAAGTTTCGTAAATTACCAAAATACAGTCGAAGGGGCGCGTTTTAAAAATGCCCCTCACAAAATAACATAGAGGACGGGTTTAAAACCCGCCCTTCGTGTAAAATGGCCGGGGCGGGTTCTCGAAACCCGCCCCTTCAACACTTAAAAAAAAAGACTATCGGAGGGCGAATTTTCAAAATCCGTCCTTTTAATAAATAAATTAAAAACGCTCTTCTAGCTCAGTTGGTCAGGTAATCTCTTAATTTGCGAGAGGTATCCGTACGACCCTTTTTTATTTTTGTTGGTTTATTGCCTGCCAACCCTGATGATTGTTTTGTTTTGATGTTCTTGTCCTAACAGTTAAGTTTGAGTTGCCCATCTTTCTTCCCTCTTTCTTTCTTACAGCAACATACAACTCCTACTCCTACGACTACCTCTGTCTCTGTCTTTTTTTGTCCATCTGGAAAGCACATTCCCGTTCACACACAAACGAACACGCGCCCACTCCACCCCCACAAACCTCCCTTCTCTCTTCTCCCTCGTTTAACGCCCCCATCCCTCCCCTCCCTTCTCTCCCCCAACACCCCACTGGCGGACTCGTCTCGACTCCATTGCTTGGCTGGACCATTCTTTCCCTTCCCCATAAAACTACCCCGGCTGTTTTTATCTGCACCAATATGGAAGCCGGCGGCGGCGGAGGAGGGGAGGACTGTTGTGTCAAGGTGGCCGTGCACGTTAGGCCGTTGATTGCCGACGAGAAGCTTCAGGGTTGCAAGGATTGCGTTACCGTCGTCCCCGGCAACCCTCAGGTCCGTTTACTTGCTGTTGTTGCCAGTCCTAAGAAGGAACTTGCTTTGCACTTTGAGTGTTGTTGTATTATTTACTGATTGTCTTCTGGGGTTGGTGGTGCAAGTGGGTTTGAAAATTTTGGTCTTGTGGACTGATGCTTTCTTGGATGATGTTGGGGGTGTGGTTAGTTCTCGAAAGATCTGACCTTGTGCGCCTGGGAATTCCTTATTTACTTACTGTTTTTGGGTGATTTTTTGGAGGTTCTGGGAATGAATAAACCCCCTGTAGTTTTCTACATTCCTCTCAATTTTCATTTTTCTGGGTACTGCGGTTGTTGCACGGTCGATATCATGTCACCATTGGTTTATTGAAAAGAAGAAAAAGGTTTCCTTTGGTCATCTAAAAATGACACCTTACTGGTGTTGTCTTTTGGTGGAATGCGATTTTTTTTTTAGACTTTTGACTAATCTTGTTTAGCGAAGACTAGTTTCATTTGCTTTTGTTATGATATCTTCTTCCTTGATTGTTGTTCATGTTTCGATGATTGTCGACTCTGGGCCAAAGGATGCTCAACTGTTTTTGCTTCTGCTGCAGGTGCAAATCGGCACCCACTCTTTCACCTTCAACCATGTTTATGGAAGCACCGGTTCTCCGTCATCCGCTATCTTCGAGGAATGCATCGCGCCTCTTGTTGATGGCCTTTTCCAAGGATACAATGCGACAGTTCTTGCTTATGGTCAGGTGGGGTATAATTCCAAACTGATTCGTAGTTTGATAGTTTTGTAATGGAATGATAGGTCGACTCCCATGCTCATGCCATTTGTTTTGGCATTGCAGACTGGTTCTGGGAAAACGTACACAATGGGTACGGGTTTCAAGGACGGTTTCCAAACCGGTATAGTTCCTCATGTTATGGATGCTATATTCAGTAAAATCGAAACTCTGAAGCAGCAGGCGGAGTTTCAGCTTCAGGTTTCATTCATTGAGGTTAGTCTCGGCCTAAGTGATGTCTTCGGTCTGCCTTCAAGAATTGTCCTCTTAAGAACGTTATTTTTCTTGCACAAGATCCTGAAAGAAGAAGTTCGAGATTTGCTAGACCCCTCTTCTTTGAACAAGCCAGAAACACCGAACGGACATGCCACGAAAGCGCCGGTCCCTGGAAAGCCTCCAGTACAAATTCGAGAATCGTCCGATGGAGTTATTACATTGGCAGGAACAACAGAAGTTATTGTTCGCTCTCTGAAAGAGATGACAGCCTGCCTTGAACAAGGCTCTCTGATCCGGGCAACTGGAAGCACGAATATGAATAATCAGTCCAGGTTTTTAATGCTAATATTACATCATTTCGTATCAGCGGAAGTGGTCTATATTTGATTGTTAATGGCCGTGGTTTTATGATGTGTTGAAATGCCAATAGTTACAGTAATTGAACTCTCCTCGAAATCTAAAGAGACAAGGCGAATCCATTGAACTTGTGTTCTAATCAGTTGCAATGCTGGATCCCCTGTATTACTAGGCCTTTCTATGGATGACATGTTTACATTTGTTTTCTCCATTCATGTAGCCGTTCGCATGCAATCTTCACAATTACAGTGGAACAGATGCGGAAGCTCAATCCAATTTTTCCTGGTGAAGCAGCTTATGAGACTCTCAATGAAGACTACTTATGTGCCAAATTGCATCTGGTGGATCTCGCCGGATCAGAGAGGGCGAAGAGAACAGGATCTGATGGCATGCGATTCAAAGAAGGCAAGTGGAGTTTTTCCAGACATCTCTTTCACAAAGGCAGTGGACAATTCTCATCTGTGTTTTGGTAACTGTGGCAGGTGTACACATTAACAGGGGCCTTCTTGCACTTGGTAATGTCATCAGTGCTCTGGGGGACGAGAAGAAGCGGAAAGAAGGTGTTCATGTCCCATATCGAGACAGTAAACTAACTCGGCTTCTGCAGGTTTTTAAATTAAGAAGCCTCCTGCTTTTATTGTTAGAATGGGAATGAAAATTCTGCATTGAGGCTGAGATTTGGAGTGTGTTCTAATAAGTCTTTCTTGTTGGCACCAGGATTCTCTTGGGGGAAACAGCAGAACAGTCATGATAGGTAAATTAGCTTATAACTCTTGATGGAATTGAGACTATCTTTTGTTTGGACTTCTCAACTCACATCCTCTTTCGACCACCCGATTAATCTCGGCTTTTGCTGACTATAAACCCCCCCTTTTCCCCTATTTAAGCTTGCATTAGTCCCGCCGACATTAATGCTGAAGAATCACTTAATACCTTGAAGTATGCCAATCGTGCTCGAAATATCCAAAACAAACCTGTTGTAAGCTTTTTCCTCCCCTTCATCTTTTCTTTTTGAGATAGATCATGGTTTATTGGTAGTCCCAAGCAGTAATTTACTCTTCCATTTATCAGGTTAATAGAGATCCTATGACAAATGAAATGCTGAAGATGCGTCAACAACTAGAATATTTGCAAGCAGAACTATGTGCCCGTGACGGACCTACCTCCAATGAAGTACAGGTAAATCAGTTGCCTATGCATGTATGTGCCTGTAAAAGGAAGGTGGTGACAGAATGTAAGGACGTTGTGGCTAGTTCCTTGGTTAGATGAACTTCTTTCCCTAAACATGTATGGAATCGCTCATGGAAGAAGGAATTGCCCCTCGTAACCCGAGTTATCCAGTACTTGGATTGAATGCATTGAAATTGTTTCTTACATTGGAACAGTTGCTCAAGGAAAGAATTACTTGGCTGGAGGCTACAAATGAGGCTCTTTGCCGAGAACTCCACAATTTCCGAAGCAGCTGTCCATCAATGGAGCATTGTGATGTAGATTCTCTGGTAGGATATTGATTTGGGTTGGATAGTCTGTGCTTGCCGACTTTTCAATAGATTGGAACCTTGAGATACTTCTTCTATTCTGGATTCGTGCGATTAAAATCAAATAATTAATTTGTGCTATGAACTTCTATAACATGTCAACTTATCATTCAGGAGGATAATTACTCAGTGAAAAGGGAAGGGCACGAGAGAGAATTGCAGCGTGTTGACTCTTGTGATTACCAGACGACTGATGCTATCAGTGGTATGATAAATACACCAGCTTTGGAAGCTGTAGGGCAGCTTAGATTGATTTGGAAGATCCACTTGCTTAATATCATCCTTTCTGCTCATAGTCACCAACTATTTGATTGTATCTCCACTTCCAGCAGAATCCGATGATATCGATGAAGTAACCAAAGAGTGGGAGCACACTCTTCTTCAGAACTCAATGGACAAAGAGATGCTTGAGTTGAACAAACACTTGGAGGAGAAAGAGGTATAATATTAACTTCTCTTTTGCTGCTTTTGTTTGAATTTCTCTGTCGCAAACGTCATTTGATATGTGTTCTAATGACTTTATTTGCCATCAGTCAGAGATGAAACTTTTTGGAGGCTCGGACACTGTCGCGCTTAAGCAGCATTTTGGAAAGAAGATTGAGGAGCTGGAGAGAGAGAAGACAGTTGCACAGGTGATTATAAACTTTTTATAATCCTTGAGCTGACTCCTGATAATGTGATTAATTGGTCGGCATTCATATGCGCTGCAGCTAGAGAGAGATCGGCTATTGGCTGAAGTTGAAAACCTGGCTGCTAACTCCGACGGACAGACTCAGAAGATGCAGGAAATTCATTCTCAAAAGTTGAAGATGCTTGAAGCTCAGGTGTTGACTGCGTATAAGTGAGCTTTATCAGTAATTGTCAAGTAGCATTGATCTAACATACCATGCTTCAACTGTCGCAGATTTCTGATCTAAGGAAGAAACAAGAAAATCAGGTTCAACTTATGAGGCAAAAACAAAGGAGCGATGAAGATGCCAAGAGATTGCAAGAAGAAATTCAATCTATAAAGGCCCAAAAGGTTCGATCTTATTTCACTCTTTCTCAGCGTTGCATCAGTTTTGTCTCCCATGAAATTTAAAAATGTACTCCTTATCTTAGGTTCAACTACAACATAGAATGAAGCAAGAGGCTGAACAATTCCGTCAGTGGAAGGCCTCTCGAGAGAAGGAACTGTTGCGAGTATGTAAAAGTTTCATTAATGAATCCCCCAGTATTGAAACAAAGCATAAGCCGGATATGGTTGCATTATAACTGAGTTACTCATAGACTTATTTTCCTTGCACATGCACATGGCAGCTGCGAAAGGAGGGTAGAAGAAATGAATACGAAAGGCACAAGTTGCAAGCCTTAAACCAACGCCAGAAGATGGTATCTTTGTTTCACATGACTATTCATATATTTATACGATTCCTTGTATCATCATTGGAAATCAGCAGGAATTCATGATTCCTAAGGTTGCATGCATGCCGATGCATGGAGGGCTATGACACAGGTGGCCCATGGATAGCCTATGTTTTTGCTGTCTAGTGACAACTACGAATGCCTCTGTGTTAGTTTGCGTCCTTTTTAAGAATGGTCACATATTCTGGAGCTTTTCATGTGAGAAGTGGGGATATTTGTTGCCACATGGAATGGTGGCCCGCAGTTTTTCCATAGTTGGCATGCCCCCAAGGGTATCAGTTTGGCATTTGTAGTACTTGGATCATTAACGTTCCCATTAGAGATGACCGGATGATAAAATACTGGGGCGCTTAGTTGGCTTATTTTTTTCTTCTTATTTGTAAGGTTCTGCAAAGAAAGACTGAGGAGGCTGCGATGGCTACAAAGCGTCTAAAAGAGTTACTCGAAGCTCGTAAATCCTCTGCTCGCGATAACACAGGTGAGTCTTCCATATCTGTGACACCACCATGGAACTAACTTTGTCTTGCGATGTTTTCTGGATATGTTTGGATTAAAAGCTTTCCATGGAAGCATGTCACCAGAACTTTGAGGTTCCTTTTTTAGTTTTTTTCAATTTTTTTTAACTTTATCTCTTGGTGTCTTCCAGTTACAGGTAGTGCAAATGGAAATCATGGACAGGTAATCATCTAATCTCTTTTTCTATGATTCAGGCAAGTTCCTTAAAATATCACTTGATTGATAATCGACATTCACAGAGCAACGAGAAATCATTATATCTCTGGGTTGACCAAGAGCTTGAAGTAATGGTTAATGTGCATGAAGTGCGATTGGAATACAAAAAACAAAGCCAAGTGTAAGTCTATTGTGATGTTAGCAACAATCATTTGGAGTGCATTCTGTTCTTCGACTTATTGGGACATTTCAGGCGTGCGGCTCTCGCTGAAGAGTTATCTGTTCTGAAGCAAGTTGAGGAACTGGCATCAAAAGGCCTTACCCCTCCAAGAGGGAAAAATGGATTCGCTCGGTATGAGTAAATTCATTTTGCAGTCCTCTGCATGCATAGCAATTTACGGCATTGTAAAATGCATATTGCTCATCTTACTGAAACGTTTTGGTCGGCATCAAAAGGATATACCTGACATCCCGTGTTTATATAACTAATTAACAGGCTTTCATCCATGTCCTCCGATGCAAGGGCCGCAAGAATGTCTTCCCTTGAGAGCATGCTCAGCATTTCATCGAACTCCCTAGTAGACATGGCTTCACAGTTATCAGAGGCAGAGGAACGAGAGCGTTCTTTGAGCACTCGTGGTCGCTGGAACCAACTCCGATCAATGGGGAATGCCAAAAGCTTGCTTCAGCATATGTTCAATTCTCTGGCAGAGACAAGGTGATTCTATTTGGGACTCTTAATTGATTTCCTGGTCTTCAATGGCATGAACATAGCAGTTACGTCTTCCAATAACAACAGATGCCAACTGTGGGGAAGGGACATGGAGATGAAGGAAATGAAAGAGCAATTGAAAGAGCTCGTAGCTTTATTTCACCAGAGCGAGTTGCGGAGAAAGGAAGTTGAGGAGGAACTTAAATTGAGAGAGCAAGCTCTTGCTTTTGCATTCGCTAATTTGCCCTCGGTAAACTTCTGTAATATCTTATAATCCATCTTCAGCTGAGCGAGTCAGCTTTGAACTTCACAGTGATACCCGGGCATTAGTTTATAAAAGTATGGATTTGACGTGTGCAGGCAAACTCTCTCAATTCCTTGAAATACTTTGCTGATGATCCGAGTGGCCCTCTCTCTCCGATGTCGATACCTGCACAAAAGCAGCTGAAATATATCCCTGGAATTGTCAATGGTTCAATTCGAGATTCAGCAGCCTTCATGGATAGGAAGGTTGGGTTCTGCCTTCAATGTTAGTCGTGATTAAATTACTATTGCCTAACCCCTTGGAAACAATATTTTATCGCAGATGGTTCCAGTGGGGCACCTGTCGATGAGAAAATCGGTGGTTGGACAAGCCGGGACGTTGTGGAGGTGGAAAAGAAGTCATCACCAGTGGCTCTTGCAATTCAAATGGAAGTGGCAGAAGCCGTGGAGACTCTCTGAATGGATTAGGCACAGCGATGAGACCATCATGCGAGCAAGACCCCGACCACAGATTTTGCCACGGGGGATGTGATTCCGCAGTTTCAAACACACCCTCCTGCAGGAATAGCAAACACAGGTTCTCTTTCAGTTGGTGTGGTGCTGAATCTTATGACGGTTGTTTCGCACAAAACTAACCTAATACTTCATCGGTAAGAACAGTCGAACATCCTCGCCATCCTGGACGACTACCTGTGATCTTGAGAATGCTCTGGGAGCTCCTTGTACGGGAAGGAAGATGGTGAAGGAGTAAAATTTTCCACTCGTTCTATTTCCATGTAGATTCATTCCTCGGATGTGTTGTGTAATTATTGCAATATTCTTTCAACATTTGTTTCATGGTGTAAGCTTCTGTAGCTCTTTGTTTGCTTCTCTTTTGTTAGATTGTAAATGTAAATCACATTGTGTTGTAACCTCTTGCGTAAATGATGACAACATATCTATTCTATTAGTTCCATCAACTGCATCTTGATGTTATCCTCACTTCCGCAAGAGTGGTGGTGCATATCCACCATACATGAAAACCCAACATCTCAGACAAGCGTTTGTGTAATAATAGCCTCAACAAGTTTATGGCAACCGTATATACTCACATGAACGATCCTCAAGGATCCAAGAAAGTCTTCTGTCCAACTCCCTCCAATAGGACAAATTCCCAGGTAAACATGCAGTCTTTCATCTTTGACATACCCCGTGTAGACTAGCCACACCAATAGGCATAATGCTCATCCTTGCGCTGCAGGCTGACAAGCCCTCCACATTGCAAACAGATGAAACTGCTTCCATCTGCGTATGCATCCAACACTATTTGCATCCTCCCACTTTCTTGCAAGATGGAAGGCCCACGGGTGTCTACCTCGATAGATTGGCCACTCGCACTGCATATCGATAGTTCGACCTTTAAAGGTTGAGCTTCTGCAATTGCACACTCAGCGAACAGGGAAGCCAGCTGGTCAACGGCCGAGCTAGCGAGCAATCTGCTCCGGTACAGCTCACGAGCTCGGTTCAGAAAATGGAACACAGCCTCATCTCCACCTTGTGTTCTTGTTGCCATCACCACCTGTTCAGAAAAAAACAAGAGAACATTTAGCAGCAGATTTGGCCTAATATTCTGAAAACTTCAAACTGAAGCACAACATTATAGCTTCGTTGCCACTTCAGCCTCCACTAGAAGTTTACGAAAGAAAGATGAAATGGAAACATGGTTGTCCGGTGCAGGAAACCAACCGGGGACAAAAATTAACATTTTGGGGAATACTAAATATTTACAAAGAGATTCCCTCATCTGTCACAACACTCAAATAAATCAAAACGTCGAACTTTATAAACTTGGTTTTTTCCCAGTTCCAAAAGATGCCTTCTTAACCTACTCCTCATCATTCCTGGAAATAGCCTTGGACTTCATGTTTTATACTTTTTCTTGGAAAACAATGGATTTTGGCAGAGGACTTCAAGAAGTCTCACAAAGATATCATCTCCAACGAAATCTCAGAAGTTCTGCGCATTCGGGTTGAAATGATGAGATAACTCTGATTGGCATCACGAGCATATCACGGTCAGACAAGCAAGCTACCCAAAATCCAAGAGCCAATGCCAGCCAGACGGTACCATCACTACATCATCCCAGAATATGCAACAATCAACAAAGTTCCCCTGGTTTTGTCCACCTAGGTTCCATCTTTCTTCCCAAAATGAGCTCGCATGGACACGTTCTGGCTGGGATCGCGATCCAAGTTCTTCTCCCCCACCCCCTTCGATGAGGCTACAAACCATTACCACAACAAACAAACCAACCGCGGCAACAAAATCCTCCGCAATTCTAGCCGATCCCTATCATCATTGCAGAAATCCGAAACCGACCCAACAATAACAACACGGAAAAGGAAAGAACTGTACCGCCTGAAGAGCCTGGGAAGGCTTCCCCTGATCGACGAGGCGGCGGGCCATAGTCAGGAACTCCATCGCCTCCCTTTCCTTAGTAGTATCATCAACGGAAGCGACGACGTTGCCTGCGGCGGAGGAGGAATCACCGTCCATTTCAACGTCGCCGTCGTCGTGGCAACTCCCTCTTCCCATCCCTCACAACCACCGCCGGAAGGGAAGGCCGTTACCTTTCTTGTCCACACAGGAAGCTTCTAGAAGCCTCGTGACCCTTCTTCATTAAAATATCTATCATACCCGAAGTTATAAATTATATTTGTGTGGAATACATGCATCAGAGATTTTAGTGGGCTTAATTTAAGCTAATAATGCGGCAAAATGATACAAGCTGCCGTACCTTTACGAGATCGACCTCAGCAACAACAGACTCGCTGGCCCCTTCCTGACCGTGGTCCTCGGCATGCCTGGCCGGACTTTCCCCGACTTACGCTTCAACCAGTTCACCGAATCGATACAGAGCTGGATATTCGTGGATAACTTCGATGCCCTGTTCATCAAATACAATATTGTTGATCAGCTGCCTCACGACAATCTTGGGACGAATTAAACTTTCGCGGGTAACCAGCTGCACGGAGGGATGCCGGAGGCGATATGCCGGCTAGGATTGGGGAACCGCCTAGGACGTGGCATTACCCTTTCTAGCTGCTTCTTTTTTTCTTATGCGTTTAGTTACTATTCCTTGGCTTATCTCATCTTTCCTTGGGCCGCAGGGAGTGGGTGGGCGTTCTCGGCAGTCTCTGCCATAGGGGACATCAACCAGATCGTTACCGGGAACCATACAACCTTGTCTGAACAGGAACTCGTGGACTGTGCCGCAAAGTATATACCACAGGATGCAATGGTGGTCAAGGGGTGACACTTAAAGAGTTCGTCAAACAATGGTGGTATAAGGGTGTCAATGAGATGCCCAGCGGGTTTGTACCGTCTCCTAGGTCGAGATTCTTGGGGGAAATCTTGTTCTTTTGTCCCTTATGTGTTAGGATTTTGTGCCCCGAAGTCAGATATATTGCGACGTGGAGTATATTACATTCGTTCGTGAAATATACGGAAGGTGAGAGAATATATCTCGGGGGAAATATATTAGATGATATTTGATTATGTCACGAATATATTTACCTGCCAAATTTCCGAGTGGGGCCATCTATTATATAAATAGGTGTCGGTATACGAAGCGAATGAAAAGAAAAGAGAGAGCAAATCCTTAGAGCATAGAAGAGGGAGCTAAAGAATGGGTGTGTGTTGCGGAAACACTTCGAGTTATTTCTTACCGGGAAAGCGGGATCTTGTATTCGGGTAGGTCGAGGGGGTTAGAGAGGGTCTCAACTTAAAGTTTGTATTCCATTGAATATAGTTAAATCTTCTTCTCCGCCCGTGAACGTAGGTCGATTGACCGAACCACGTAAATTATTTGTCTCCTTATTTTTCGTTAACTTCCGATCGACAATCGGATCCAGTTCAACGTGCTACCGAGAGCTTCCGCGTGCGCCAACAATTGGTATCAGAGCTCGGTTGTGCAGATTCGAGATCCATGGCTGGTGGCAAGTTCGAGATCGAGCAGTTGGATAGGAGCGTGAATTTCGGCTTGTGGCAAGTCAAGATGAGGGCGCAATTTGTACAGGGTGGTTTGGAGAAGGCTCTTACAGATCAGTCGAAGAGCACTTCGAAGTTAACTTCTAACCAGTGGGAGGAGATAGATGCTAGAGCGTTATCGGCGATTCAATTGTGTCTATCCAATGAGGTTCTGACGAACGTGCTCAAGGAGACGACAGCGGCCGGGCTTTGGAGTAGGCTGGAGAGTCTGTACATGACAAGGACTCTGAGCAACAAGCTTCTTCTCAGATAAAGGTTTTTCATGCTCAGAATGACGGAAGATATGTCCGTTAAATCCTACCTGGATAATTGGTTGTCTGCATATTTGGATTTGGAGAGGATCGGCAACAAGATCGTTGAGGAGATCCAGGCGATGTTGATGTTGATGTTCACTGCCCGCTTCATACCAGAGCTTCAGGGAGACGTTCTTGTATGGAAGAGGTGCTCTCACAGTTGACGAGGTACGGTCTGCTCTCTTATCAAAAGATTTGATTGATAAAGAGTTGACGGGCGAAGCAGGGCAACCGATGATGACAGAGGCATTAACAGTAAGCAGGACTAGATCCAAAGGTAGCGGCGGGGTAAGATGCTTCCATTGTGATAAACAGGGACACATAAAGAAAAACTACGGGAAGCTAGCAGGGAAGGATGAAGTATTGCAAGAGTCAGCGACGGTTGCTGTATATACCGGCGACAGTGATGCTAGAGATGGAGATGCACTCATAGCTAGCGAGGCGCAGACTGCTGAACCCGAGTCGGAGAGACCATCAGACGAAGATTGCATTCTCAATTCAGGGAGTACTTTCCACATGAGTCCTCGTAGGGCGATGTTTACCGCATATTGTTCTACTGCAGGTGAAGAGGTATACTTGGGCAATGATCACAAGTGTAAGATTGCAGGTGTGGGAACGGTTCGGCTCAGAATGAAGGATGGAGCCGTGAGAGAGTTAGCAGGTGTCCGACATGTGCCTAACATCACGAGAAATATTATTTCCGTGAGTGATTTAAAAGTCAAAGGGTAAGAATTTTCTGCTTTAGGTGGAGCCATCAATGTTTGCCAAGGAAAGCGGTTGTGGATGACTGAGATTCGATTGAAGGGCTTGTATGTTATAAGAGGTGCCGTTGCTATTACCACTGTTGGTTCTTCTGAAAGGCGTCATGAATCTTTCAAAAGGAGTAATCAATCATCGGAGAAACAGGGTAATAGGTCGCGAGCGCGGAGAAGCAAGAAGATGTGGGTAGTCAAGTCCATCGTGGATGGGCTTGGATGTTCCGTTGACTAGGCTCGTTGGAGCCTAGAGGAGAAAAAGGGAGATATTCACAGTGAGTCCCCGGGGAGACTAGTACATGGAGTGACAATTCCTCAGACGTTCTATGAACTCCGGCCCAAGGTGGAGTTTGTTAGGATTTTGTGGCTCGAAGTCAGATATATTGCGATTTGAAGTATATTACATTCGCTCGTGAAATATACGGAAGGTGAGAGAATATATTTCGAGGGAAATATATTGAATAATATTTGATTATATCACGAATATATTAACCTGCCAGATTTTCGAGTGGGATCATCTATTATATAAATAGGTGTCGGTATACGAAGCGAATGAAAAGACAAGAGAGAGAAAATCCTTATAGCATAGAAGAGGGATACACGAGTGCAGAGAGTGTGGCGGTAAAGAAAGGGTGTATGTTGGGAAAACACGGGAAACACTTCGGGGTTATTTTTTACCGAAAAACTGGATCTTGTACTCGGTAGGTCGAGGGAGTTAGAGAGGGTCCCAACCTAAAGTTTGTATTCCATCTCCTCCCGTAGACGTTGGTCAATTGACCGAATCACATAAATTCTTTGTCTCATTATTTTTCGTTAACTTCCGATCGATAATCGGATCCGGTTTAACATGCTACGATGGCTTCCGCGTGAGCCAACATTCTGTTCTTCCGAGGGGCAGTCATTAATTTCATTTCTGCAGCTGGTGAAAAGGTCGTGGAGATTGATCATTATGAAGAGGTTACTACATGCAACGAGACCGCCTTGCAACCGGCTGTGTTCAGACATATCTCCATGAATCTAGGAACTTGTGCTTGTATTGCTGCGAGTGTCACGATCGAAGAGAGCCGCGAGGAATTCCGGTCGTGCAATTCGGTGAGCCTCGTTTACTGACTTCAACTGTCCTTTAACCACGCTTGAAAGCCTGACAAGAGGAAAAGCGATCTATCTGTGCAGGGCATCTCTACCGGAGAATGCAGCACCAAATGGAATGGAGAATTGTACTGACTACGGGATCATTAAGAACTCCATTGGCAATCAATGGGGAGAAGGGAGCTACGACAGGATGGCTCGGAATCGGACTGCCATGAACGCGGGGAAATGCGGCATCACGATGGGAGCATCTTATCCTGCAAGACACGGGTGAACCCATCTGGATCCCGGGCCTCTCCTCTGCCATCTGATCATGTTGAAAAGGGTGGTGGCTATTACACTCCAGGTAAGTCTTAATCCTGTTGTGTCATGGTTTACTGCTCGTAGAGCAACTATCCTAGGACATCACCCTGCAAAGAAAGGTATGACCTCTGGACAGAGAAGATACCTGGGATGCTCTGGAGATAGCCGAACTTCCTCTGGATGCTAATCACCAACTCCGTATCCTCACCAATCTGAATCAACACTGATCTTAAGTACATCTCGAGGGAATTCATCCGAAAATGCCCAAATATTCGAGGAAAGACCTTATTCAGCGATCCCAACTGGACTATGCCTTCTCGAACCAAGATTACCGCAATAGTCTGCGCAGAAAGAGGGTCAGAAAACATCATGAAACCAGATTTGATCTTCTCCTGTCTCATTAAGTGTCGAAAATGCTAACCTCGATGCCCGAATAGAATTAAAACTCCCATTCCTTCGGCTGCTGCATTAATGCAAGACTATCAGGCCTGCAGCACAAATGATTCGACGAGTTACACTAAAAGACGTCAGATTCTCACCGGCTCGGCTGCTGCATTCCAGGAGGAGATGTAGTTCAGATCGTTGTCGGTCAAAGTCTCCCTGAACACCCATTTGTGACCATTATCTGCTGCCACCTTCCCGACTACACTGCAACACCGCAATACCAAATCAAAAACCATGATGATCGGGTGTTGCAAGAAGAGCGAAACACACGACAAAACCAAAGCCGTTGCATACCCTTCACCATAACTATAAACCTCGTGAGCCATTTTGAAGAAGACGTCGAGTCCAAACCTGCCTTTGTTGAATCCACCGGCCCCTCGTTCGCATTCGTAGAAGTCGCAGAACCCGACTTCCCAGACAAGTATCCTGAAATTCTCAAAACAATTTCAGGTGCAGAGCAAGAACGGGGATCCAAAGCCAGTCGGAATCAGCATTACCAGTTACGCTTATTCCCATCGGCTCGGTCCACGGCTCCCTATCCGAACTCCCACCTGCAATGCCATGCGAAACATCGATTCCGAATCTATGACATTGTTACCAGGATTTCCTCTTAACAACCGGCGAATCACAGCAACATCAGGCCAGCAAGCATTTTACATGTTTTGCTCCGCCCCGTCGCAATTACTCGCACCTTCCGTCCGTCCATGCCGCGATGAATCCCGGGATCGCTCCTGTAACTACAAGGTCTAATTCCCGAGCCCGTATTTGGCCCATGACATTTATTTGGCCCAGCACGATCCGCACGGGCGAACCGGTGTGAGGCCGCGCTCCCCCAGATAATCCCCCGGGCGTCGTCCCTCGTCGTTCTGCCGTCGGTCCGATCCATCCAGGCCGCCGCATCTCCGAAATTGTGAGTTTTTCTAGAAACTGCTGGCGATGGTGTTCCGTTTGCTTAGACCAGGCTGTTTAGTCCTGGACGACGTCGTCGGTGCTTAGATCGAAATACGCACGGCGGACGAGAAGGTTTGTGCGAGATTAAGCAAGTGAGGAGTCAGACGGCTGATATATGGGGTGGTTGGTCAATACTCGATGGTGGGTGGTGTTGTGGGGACAGAAGTCCTTCGTATTCGAGAAAAAGGGCCTGAAAAGACTGCATCAGTGTCGTGCGATTCTAAGACCACCCCCACACTTTTCTTTTAATGTCTTAGAGGAGGAGGAGGACAGCTAATTGTTTTTTTCTGAAAAGAAAAAAACAAAGAAAGATTGCCAGGGGGTCAATGGCCTAGTCCTATGATTCTTGGGTGGACAAAAAAAAAACAACCTACGAATTGGTTGTTTGGTGGGGTATGTTCTCCACTCTATTGCAAGTAGCAAATGGCAGTGTGAGTCAGTTCAGAAGTGAGAGTGAGTATTGCCCTTCATCCTCAACCTCGACCTACCCATCCGGATATATGAGATTATTACTTTGAAGGGTGGTGCTGATAAAAATATCATTAGTCAACTACAACAAATGACCATGCCATGAGCTCTCGAGCTCGTCTTCCCTACAATATCATATCCAAAAAGGGCCAACACTCGTGCTCCTGCAATTGCGGGGACAGGAAATTCTCTTGCATGATTTGATCCGGACAGCTGGAACCAAAGGGCGGGATGTGTCTTCCCTTTTTGTTCTTGGGTGTTGTTGAGTTGGGGAGGGGGTCCTACTCTTGAAAGGCAGCTGCATGATTAGTTCTTCATGAGTGGGATTAGTGGCTGCACATGTTAACAACAAACAGCTCCTTTGGATGGAGGGGAATGATTTCTCTTAAACAGGGGCTGTCAATTGCCTTACTTTCTTGTTAATCTCAATCTGGGTTTTATATAGAGTTGTGTTTCCTGAGGGATGTATTAAGATGGCAGTGGGGGAAAAGTGAAAGCCAAAGATCCAGCAATTGTAGAGTCCCAATAAAGAAAAAAGAGGGGTGGGTTGTTGTTGTTGTTTTGCATTGCATTGCAGTTTCTTGATGTCATTGGCGTGCCGAGGAGTAGGGCATGATGAGATCTCTCCTTCTGATGGTTTTTTTTTTTTTTTGGGAACATGGACTGGGTATGTATGGATGGGAGCGCCAATGCGACTGTTTTTCCTAGTAGGATTTGCATAAAAGTGGGTTTGACCACACCACACACATACGCTCATGATCATGAGGATTTGAAAAGGCTGTCGAGGACAAAGGGCACCTGCTTTTGATTGCAGTTGTTATGGTTGGGCCGGTGTTGGTGTTGCTGGTGGTGATGTTTTCTTAACATAATCAACATCACCCCACGGTTGTTGCATCAGTCCCAACTGTCAACTCACCCTGTTGTGTTTGCTGTTGTCACTTTGAAAGTTAAACTCCAACCCTTCATTGATCCTGATCCTAAAACACTCGACTGCTTTTTCTCTCTTTTCTTTTCTTTCTCTTCCTGTTTCCCTGACCTACTAATATTATTAACATCCCTTGGTTTTGGGCAGGCTTCCTGGGGATTGAACCAGTAAGGACATATATAAAAGAAGTGGTAAGAGACAGACAGGGGGATGGGTTGGGAAAAAGGAAAGCAACCCAACATTGGAATTTGCATTTGCATTTGCAGCCCCCTCCTCCTCTTCCTTTTCTTCTTCTCCTCCTCCTGTTTCCCTTTAAGCATGCCAACCAAACCCCCCCCCAAAAAAAAAGGGATAGTAAACACTAGGGGAGTAGGATGGGGGTTCAGCCCAAGTTACATGTTTCTGGGGGGGGAGTATAGTTTTGTATTTTATATACTTATTATACAAAATGTGATGAAAAACAAGGGGAAGGTTGCATTGAATTCCATCCCAGAAGTGTCTGTCTGCTTTTGTTCTTTGGGAGGGAGTAACAGTTAGTCTATAGATCATAAATAGTTTCGAATATAAGACTATGTTCGATCATCACAATTTACAGTTTCACCTGTAATAGAGATAGTTTAAGGTTTTAATTTTTAAAATTTTTTTATATCGATGTTTTCCCCAATTTTATCGGATAAATCGATTTCCGTTAAGGAACAAAATTCTAAACTCCTTTAGTCACTCAAAGTAATAAGACGACATGGATCAGATTATCTTATTTTAAAAAAAGAAAGAAAATTTGATTTAATTTTTGCGGGTAAATCGTTTTTTTAATAACCAAGGAATCCGACCATTTATTAATAAAGATGGCATACAGAGAGGGGGAACATCCCTCCAAGGAGGGAGAAGAAGATGAAGATTGTCTTTCATAATCTTCTCCTTCCCCCACGACTACAACAACAACCAAGCAGATGAAGACGGAGATGGAGCTACTACTCCAACAGCATCACCCGCCTCTCTTCCTCTGTGAAGAAAAGCTCGACCATGAAACTGGGCTCCTTGAGTTTGGCCACGGCCCCCGTGTTTACGGCTCTGCTGTTCCCCCTCCTCCTCCTCCTCCGACCATGCCAGACCAAGACTCCCTCTGGGACCCCCAAGAGCTTCCCTCCCTTCTCTCCAAGCAGGAGATGAGTAATCACTTGTATGGCAGGGGGCTCGACAGGGCCCCGCCGCAGAAACTCGAGGCGAGGGACTTCGCCGTCGATTGGATCATGAAGGTCCACGCTTTCTTCTCCTTCTCTGCTCCCACCGCCGTCCTTGCCGTTGACATCCTCGACAGGTTCCTCAACTCGTTCATCGGGTCCCTCGAGGACGTCTTCCCGTGGATGACGCAGCTGACAGCGGTCGCCTGTCTTTCCCTTGCCGCCAAGGTGGAGGAGACGCGGGTCCCCCTCCTCCTCGACTTCCAAGTGAGCGGCGCCAATCCAGTTATGCCGCATTGTTGTTGAATGCTGGAACTCGATTGACCCATTGTCGGAGGTTTGTAGGTCGAGGGGAGCCATTACGTGTTCGAGGCGAAGACGATACAGAGGATGGAGGTGGTGGTGTTATCCTCCCTGCAATGGAGGATGAACCCTGTTACGCCGCTCTCGTTCCTCGACTTCGCCCTTAGGAGGTTCGGGTTCAAGGATATCGGTCTCTGCTGGGCATTCCGCAGCAGGTTCGAGAAGCTGCTGCTGTCCGTTCTTCCAGGTGGGTGGACCATGATCTCTGGATTTACGTTTCACGATCATGTTGCCTAAACGCAGATTAAATCCCTCTCTCCAGATTGTAGATCCATGGGGTACATCCCTTCGGTGCTTGCCGCCGCCATCATGCTTCACGTCTTGGCCGCCCTTAAGCTGGATTTGGACGTAATCGGCATTCTGGGCGCGGACAAGGTTGGTCTAGGCCGTAACCCGCGCGCATGTTAACTAGGAAAACCACTCACGGATTCAGCACTAACTATAATCAAGGGATCCCGTCTACAGGAATATGTGCACGAGTGCTACAAGTTCGTGTGGGATTCCACCTCAAGGAGCAGGAGGAGGCGGCCGAACAAGAGGAAGTTTGGGTGGTCCTCCTCCTCCTTGCCGGTAAGCGGCGGCAGCAGCAGCAGCCCGAGTGGGGTGATGGAAATGTGGTGCAGCAGCAGCTCGGACAGCTCCGACAACTCATGTGCTGCGCCCCGTGGTGGTGGGACGTACTTGCCGGAACCAAACAGGAGGCGGTTCCAATCACCACCACATTGAGGGAGCAATCGGATCTTAGAATATGTATAGCATATAATATAATATAAATGCAGGCAAATAACAATTCTTCCTTAATTCCTTTATGAACTGAAACTGTGGTTTGTGGTTAAATCCATCAGAACTTGTTTCGAACAACCTCAAAAGGATTCGAATCCTAATCGTTCTAGCTGCGGCGTGGGTTTGACTTTGACGAAAAGAAAGAGATATTAAAAACTGTTCGATGTTGGTGTAACGACTAACGATGAAGGGAATGAATTAAGTCAAAATTTGGAATTGAGATTTGATTGAAAAATGGTCGTAGTCCTGACAGGACCCACCTCCTCACGCTCGCACCGTGTATTTTGGCGTTAAAAGGGGGTCTTGTACGAAAATGCGGTTCCGTTTAAAAAAAGATTTTGAAATACGATCCGAATTTCATAAAATACGCTTTTACCGTCGAAGTGGCGTTGTTAACTCGCTCCCTTATAACAAGGACTCTGTTGGATCGTTTATGTACACTAAGAGGGGGGTGAATTAGTGTTTATCACTTTTTCGCCCTTTCTCGGTGTAAGCGGAAGCGTACTGTATCACAGCAGAGCGTTTCTCAGAATGAGAAATACCTTACTGTAACTATTACGATTTTGTCGAGTAGGTTTTCGTACGAGTGTTGCGCGATCGTAATGGACACAGTGATTTATAGTGGTTAGGCCTTAATTGACCTACGTCCACTTTCCACCAACAAGGTGATTCCACTATATAAAATAATGGGTGCAAAAAGCCCTTGCACTAGGCGTATGTTCCTCTCACAAAGTGAGATTTAGAATCCCTTACAATAGATGATCACTCCTGGCAACGGTCAGCTCCTCACGCAGTGGACGTCTTCTCGTTTCCAGCAGAATGATGCTTATCTTCAACAGTTGGTAGCTCAATGGATTCCACACAGCTCGTTGTCGCTTAATATAAACCTGACTTATCAAAGAACACTGACAACGTTATGTTAGAGTATAAATCCTCACAGATAATTCCTTACGGTGAAGAATGTATTATCAGAGAGCAGCTCGTTTCTGCTTCACAGCGAAGGATTGCTTCAGCACTTTATCGTTCAGTAGAGGATTTCCACACAGATCTTGTCTCTCCTTAAGATAAGCCTACACTTGCTTAAGAGACAACCACAAAGTTGAACAACAAAGATCACGAAGATAGGAACCACAAAGATCACAAAGAAAACCACAAAGCCACTTAGAAGGTATTCGTCCTGCACTCAGTTCGGACGTGCACGGTTACCACGGCCGTGACTCACTGCACTGCACACCCAGTGCCTAGGGTGGAATTTTCCGTTCCATTGGCTTCCATGCAACCTGCTTTACTAACCCTCTGTATCAGGCGTTCAAGACTTCTGCACAGCACCCCTGTGCTCGGGAGGAACTCTTTTCACTCCGGCGGCGTTCCCAACTCCTGCTCTACCCTGCAGGCACGAGACTTCTGGCGCGCACCCGCAAGTGCGTGTCTAACTGCTCAAACTCCGTAGGCTCGAGACTTCCCTGCGAAAAGACACGACAAGAACGGCTTCTTGCCGATGGGTCAGCAACCGGTTACTGAATTCAGAGCAGGTATTCACTTAGCTTCCCTCAGACGATTCGCCGGCTGCTCGTTGAACGCACCAAGGACACCCAGTCCCTCTC
This sequence comes from Melastoma dodecandrum, assembly GCA_029817715.1. NCBI lineage: Eukaryota > Viridiplantae > Streptophyta > Magnoliopsida > Myrtales > Melastomataceae > Melastoma > Melastoma dodecandrum. The sequence continues at coordinate 2,604,359 of JARUPY010000397.1, read as the reverse complement.
AGACGATCAAAGGATCTGACCTCAGCCCCTTGACACTCTCACACGCAGCTTGCAAGAGAAAGAACCAGGAGACACTTAGCACCTTCCGCTCTTCGTCGACGCACAAAGCTCACTTAGACCACTTAGACCACTTAGACCACACAGACGCACAAAGGCCAAGAGAAAATGTCGTCCTTGGTCTGATTATAACGGAGAAAGAAGCATAAGGGATGTCCAGGCAATCTTCGAGATTTGTTGCCAAAACTGGCAGCCAGGATTCAGCAACCCTCTGCTCAACGTTTGCTGTCCCATAGAAGGAAAGATCCAACGGTAACTTCCTCCATTTGTATCAATTAGATAATTTATTTCCAATCTATATATTATCTTATCTAATCGATTGTGATAATCAAATATATTTAATTTGATATTTTCTCCCATTACAGCGAGACGTTGCTGCAGAAGATTAGAGAAATATTTTGTTTTCAAAAATAACAATTGGAAAGGTAATCTCATTTTATTTGTTGCCTAAGTGCTTATGATAAAACATTAGGCTACGTTAAATGAACCTAGACACTCAGAATAATTTATCTGAGATAGATTAAAATAAATCTTAGAATAAATCGTGATTATTAAAAATATGTTTCCATATTTTCAACTTCTATGCGTAATATCACAGTAACAGTGTACTGGAACGCAGTAATATATAGCGGTTACTAGCTGTGGTTCAGCAACGCATTGCTCAAGCTTATGACTAAGAATGAACACATAACTTGTGAAACATTACTACTGACCACCAGTAACATGTCGCTTAAGTTCATCATCAAAACCAGGTCAACATTCTCCCCCTTTTTGTTGATGACAAAATATGGACTTAGGGATCGAGCTTGTATCTCAACTCCCCCTTAAATCCTTAACTCCCCCTGAACTTAGTCTTCTCCCCCTTTTTGTCATATCAAAAAGAAAAGAGGATAACAAAGGATAGTTTTATTACTAGTGCAGCAAGAATATGCTAGCACTCAAAAGACAAAGTCAACAGCAGCCAACAGTTGCTGCAATGTATCAAAACAGTTTCTAAACAAGTTCAGAAATAGAAGAGCATAGCTCATTCTAGAACAACAGAGCAGACACCTAAAGATAGAGGAGAGTAGCTCAATCCTAAACGGAGAGCATGGCTCAATCCTCGGCATTGTCAAGCAAGGTCTGGATCATCTTTTCCAGGCGGGTCAGCCTCTCAGCAAATCCATCCAGCCTTTCAAGAATGGAGCGCCTGGTGTAGCTTAGTTCCTCACAGAGGACTTTCTGAAGCTTGGAAGAAGAAGGGGACTCATCCTTGGATGAAGAAGCCGCCCTCTCACGTTCAGCATAGCGTTGCTTGCCAAGTTCAGCTGTGGACTTGCCACGGACAGAAGCAGCGATCTGTCGCTTGGTTGGTTTCTTGACAAAAACACCATCCACATACTGGTAGCCCATACTTGCTACAGAGTTAGCTCCAATAACCTGAGTAGTCCAGGTGTCCATTTGATTCACAGGAACAATCTGCTCCCCATAAAACTGTAGCAATGCAGTGATAACATGTGCAAATGGAAGTGCCCTGTTCTCGTCCTGAACACAAGATGCCATATGGCCAAATATCACACTTCCCAAGTTCACAGGAATACCTCTTTTAAGATGAACCATCAGATTCCAATCTCTTGGCATGACAGTGTCGATGCTGCCAATCCGAGGGGCCAAGCAGGACATTACTGCCTTGTGAAACATCCGGTTGCTGAAACTCAGCCCGGTATTCTGCAGATATCCGCTGACAGCAACCACCTCACCATCATTGATGGTCTGATAAGCTTCCAGCTTTCCTTCACTGATCACCCTCAGGTTGTTAACAAGATTAGATTCAAAGAGGCGGCAAACATCAAACACAGAGAAAACAAAGGTTTTCTCATCTACCAACACCTTGATGAATTTAATGAGAGAATCTTCCTTATGAAAGGTAATATTGGCATAGAATTCCTTGACCTTTGAGATGGAACTGATGCCATCATATTCACAAAAGGATCGCCAGGTCAACCTTTCAAACATCTCAGCAAAGCAGAGCTCATGTTGAGTAAACCAGTCAAAGTCTACACGCTTGCATGCGGCAATACTGCGCTTGGTCATGTTTCTATTTGGCATAGTATCATCAGCAAGAATCCGATTTAACTCAGCAAGAGAAACATATTGATCAACCTTAGGGATAAAAACAGAGGAATCTGCATTTCTCACTTTCTTTTGAATAGGAGAGCCGGAATGCATACCATCCCTTATACCAGCATAAGGTCGCTTCATTCTGGTGCGAGAGGCGACACCCAGAGAAGAGCGAATCGGAGGATTGTGAACAGAGCCGATCACCTCCACATTCTCATCATCGTCAGGAGTCTCTTCAGCCAAAGAGTCCTGTTCATCGGCGCTCTGGAAATCCTCAGGATCCTCAGCGCTTTTCTTGCCTTTTTCGGCTTGAGTCTCCACATCAGTAGCAGGGGAGTTTCCTGCTTTGGGAGACGCAGAAGTAGACTTGGTAACCGCCTCCGGTGGAGCGGTTTCCTCCTCAACATCGAGGGTTTTCTCCGTAGCACTCTCAGGTTCGCCAAAAGTGGTGGCATCACCAGTCGAAGCCACATTGTCCTTGGCAGGAACCGCAGCAGGTGTCTCCTTGGTCTCAGTGACCACCGGAGCAGGGGTTTGCATCATCGAGGGCTCCCCCTCTGTAACCGACGGAGGCTCCACAGCAGAGGTTTGCTGGACGGAAGCAGTCACAGATTGTGACAGTTTCTTGGGAGTTCCCTTGCCCTTTCCAGATTTCGCGGATTTGGGTGCCATTTTCGGAGGAGAAATGGAGAAGAAGGAAGAGGGTTGAGGTTGAAGAAGAAACGAGGGAAGTTAGGGATTTGAAAAGAAACCATAGGTAGTTTTAGTTTTTATAGAATATTGAAAAGAGAAAAGAAGGAAATAAAAGATATAGAAATTTGGTTGGCGCCCCATGAATATTTCTGCATCATTTTTAGGAATTTTATATTCCTATCGAGAATTTCTCAAGAATGACAATATCATCTTAGAGATTGAGATTACATATCCCTAATTCACTTCGTAAATATTCAAACCTCTCTTTGTCAAGCGGTTTAGTAAGGATATCAGCAAGCTGTTGCTCAGTATTTACATACTGAATATCAACTTTACCGCTTTGTACATTATCACGTAGAAAGTGGTGTCTCAACTCAATATGCTTAGATCTTGAGTGATAGACAGGATTTCGTGATAAATTAATTGCACTTGTGTTATCACACATTATTGGAATAGAATCAAAATGAAGATCATAATCTTCGAGTTGTTGTCGCATCCATAGTAACTACACACAGCAACTAGCTGCTGATACGTATTCAGCCTCAGCTGTGGATAAAGCGACAGTTGTCTGCTTCTTAGAGAACCAGGAAATAAGCATATTTCCCAATAGTTGGCAAGTACCAGACGTGCTTTTCCTATCAATACGACATCCAGCATAGTCAGCATCTGAATATCCTCTAGGATCCAGCAACGATTCTCTTGGATACCACAGACCTAAGCTAACAGTTCCTGCGAGGTATCGAAAGATCCTCTTAACTGCAGCAAGGTGTGACTCTTTTGGAGCAGACTGATATCTAGCGCATAAGCATACGCTGAACATAATATCTGGTCGTGAAGCAGTAAGATATAGCAATGATCCTATCATACTTCTGTATAGCTTGGAATCAATTTCCTTTCCACTTTCGTCTTTATCAATTTTGGTATTACTACCAATTGGAGTTGACAAAGGTTCTCAAGATCAAATTTCTTGAGCAACTGTTTGCTGTACTTTTCTTGATGGATGAAAATTCCATCTTCCGTTTGTTTAATTTGAAGTCCGAGGAAGAAAGTAAGTTCTCCCATGAGACTCATTTCAAATTCTCCTTTCATTAGATCAGAGAATTCATTACATAATTTTTCATTAGTTGAACCAAATATAATGTCATCGACATATATTTGAGCAACTAAAAGATCAGCATCCTGTTTCTTAAGAAACAATGTTGTATCAATTTTTCCACGCCTATATCCCTTTGCTATAAGAAAGGAACTAAGCTTTTCGTATGATGCTCGCGGAGCTTGCTTAAGCCCATACAAAGCTTTAGAGAGCTTATAAATATGATTACGATACTTTAGATCGGTGAATCCAGGAGGTTGTTCAACATAGACTTCCTCTTTTATATCACCATTTAGGAAAGCACTTTTCACATCCATTTGAAATAACTTAAAGTTATTATAGCAAGCATACGCTAGGAGTAAGCGTATTGCTTCTAGACGCGCCACTGGGGCGAACGTTTCATCATAATCGATGCCTTCTTCTTGTGAGTAACCTTTTGCTACAAGTCTAGCTTTGTTTCTTACAACATTTCCAGACTCGTCAAGTTTATTTCGATAAACCCATTTTGTTCCAATAATGGAACGATCATTGGGTCTAGGTACTAAACTCCAAACTTTGTTTCTCTCAAATTGGTTCAATTCCTCTTGCATAACAAGAATCCAATTAGGATCATCAAGCGCATCATCAATGCCTTGAGGTTCATCTTGAGAGATAAAAGCAGAGTGTTCACAGTACAAACTTGCTGTATTGCGGGTTCGCACTCCTGTGTGCAAAGAACCTATTACTTGATCAATAGGATGTCTTTTCTTATATAACGAAGGAACACGATTCTCAATTTGAATATCCTGGAAATCACCAGAAGCATTTTCAGTGTGTGCAGCAGGCACTTGCTGTACATCTGCTACAGTGTTTCCGTTCGGATTATTGTCAGCAATCATTTGCTGGGAGGTATCATTTGATGTTATTGTTGAGGATTGTGCTACTGCTTCCACAGCAACTTTCTCCCGTGTCGGAGAATCATCAATTTTAACATTGATAGACTCTTCAACAGTTAGAGTTCTTTTATTAAAAACTCTATATGCTTTGCTCGTTAGGGAGTATCCTAAGAATATGCCCTCATCAGATCGAGCATCAAACTTTCCAACACCATCTTTGATCGGTTTTAAGATGTAACACTTGCTTCCAAATGGATGGAAGTATGAGATATTAGGCTTCTGCCTTTATATAACTCATAAGACGTTTTACCTAAAGAGTGCCTCAAATGAATACGATTTGAGATGTAGCATGCTGTGCTTACAGCTTCAGCCCAAAGATTTTTAGCAACCTCACTTTCCAGTAACATAGTTCTCGCCATGTCTTGTAAGGTTCGATTCTTTCGCTCTACAACTCCATTTTGCTATGGAGTATATGGAGCAGAGAAATTATGGTTAATACCATATTCTTCACAAAAATAAGTAAAGTCATGGTTTTCAAATTCGGTACCATGATCCGTTCTTATGCTTCTTAGAGAAACACATTTCTCATTTTGAAGTTGTTTGACTAAAGTTTCAAAGGTTGCAAGCGCATCACTTTTGTGAGCTAAGAATTTAACCCAAGTGAATCTGAAAAAGTCATCTACCACAACTAATCCATAACGTTTACCTCCAAGACTTTGAGTCCTTGTTGGACCAAATAAGTCCATATTAAGTAAATCAAGCGGAGCTTTGCTTGAAATCATATTTTTACTTTGGCCAAATTGACAAATATATCCTGTACTATTTCAAAATTGACAGATCTATCATATCGTCTAAAATTACACCTCCCACAACCCCATCTGACGCCGTTATTGCAAATCCATCCTCCGTTAGCGGACTCACTAACGGAATCCTACGTGGATTCACACTTGGCGTAACGCCGTTTATATCTGCTGAAGCAAGGTATTAGATTTCCCACCACTCCCCCCTTTTGGGCTGCTGTATCTTTGCTGTACACCGACCATCATATATATATATATTAATTTTTAGAAATTAATAAACTAATAAAGCGAGAGTTTTTCCTCGGAATTTCTGAATAAATAATCAAAATTTTCTTTTCCCCAGGAAAAAGCCGTTAAACCCCTACTACTACTACTACCCTGGCCCTGGCCTTCTTCCTCCTCCCCGCCGGCTTGCCGCTCCGAGATGGCGACGACATCCCATGCTCGCGCCGTTAACTCTCTCAATGCCGGACCCACCCGTTGGCGCTTCGTCTTTAAGTCCTTCTCCCTAAGACTCGACGATGTCGAGATCGATGTCTACAGAAGCCTCGACAGGATCAAGCCGGATGACCTCCGACGGCTCTTCCTTCTCCTGAGGCTGCCTCTTCGAGTGGTGAGAGCTCAACGCCGCCGAGGATTTCATCTCCTACTACGAGCAGACACTCCCTCTTGTTCAGAACCTCCCCTTAATCCTGTTGCATATGGACGCCATCGTTCTCCAGCGTCCTCGGTAGGTTGCGGATGGATGCTCGCCTGTCCCTGGAGCTTCATTCTCTCACGGCGTTGTTGAGGGATTTTCTTGAGGAGTTTGTCCCTTGCTTGCCGAGTATCGTCAAGGCTCTTGTTCGCCTGCTGAAGGATGGTGGTGATAGGAAACCGGAGGTTCTTGAGCACATCTTCTACTCGTGGTCGTGTATAGTGGATGTCATTTTTAAATGTGGAACGAGAATTTCAAGAGCCTTCAAAGCCATGACTCTGCCGCCCAATGACTGCCACTCTAGGTGCTGCGAGTTCGCTAAGTTGGATGCGTGGGTGAAAATTTCGCAGCTTTATGACATCAAATAGAGGGAAACGCTTACCAGACGAACTCGGGACAAGGAGACGGAGCAAAGCAAGCCCAGACTGATTCAGGAAGACCGGCAAGCACGAATAGTGGATGGGCTCTTGAAGATTCGTAAAAATTGGGTGAATGCGAAGGCGATTAGGGTTCTTATGGGGGATTTGGGTTCAGAAGGTGATTTTATCAAGGGGGTCACTTGTCTTAGGGGTGGGGGTATTATCGGTTTTTCAGTGAACAGCGTGGGTAATTTGGGAAAGTCACCACTATAACGGCAACGAATAAACGGCGTTACGCCACGTGTGAATCCACGTAGGATTCCGTTAGTGAGTCCGCTAACGGAGGATGGATTTGCAATAACGGCGTCAGATGGGGTTGTGGGAGGTGTAATTTTAGACGATAGGATAGATCTGTCAATTTTGAAATAGTACAGGATATATTTGTCAATTTGGCCATTTTACTTTAAAAGGATACCTTTGTTTGTTTGCCAATAGAACAAGCTTTGCAAACCTGATCATTGTCAAACTTGATTTTAGGCAATCCCTTAATGATGTCCTTTTTGACAAGTTTGGACAGCAAGTCGTAGTTAGCATGTCCCAACTTTCTATGCCACAGAGTAGCTTCGTCCTTAACGGACAAGAGACAATTTTCTCCAGCGGAGATGTTCTTAAAGGACAAGATATAGATGTTTTTCTTGCGTTCACCAACGAAGCAAGTGACACCATCCCGTGAAACGTTACATGTTCTCTCATTGAAAGAAACATTGTAACCTTTATCGCACAATTGGCTGATACTAATCAAATTATGTTGGAGGCCTTTAACATAAAGAACTCCTTCAATGGTTAGGGAGTTAGAACAGCAAATGGTTCCTGTTCCTTTAACCATCCCTTTTCCATTATCACCAAAAGTGACAGCACCACCATCCTGGAAAACCAGTGTGGAGAATAAGGAGACATTTCCTGACATGTGCCTCGAACAGCCACTATCTAAGTACCATACATGGTCCTTAGCGATGGACTTGAAGCATCCCTGAAATAGATAAAGAAATTAAGTAAGTCGTTGCTTCCATTTAACAATAGAACCATCAACTTTAGAGGTAATGCCAAGCATGTCATTTCGCTGCACATGGCAATTTTTAATGAAATGATCCGGCTTTCTACAATAATAACAAAGCCTAGGTAACCTTTGAATAATAGAATGAGACTCGCCATTCCTAACATGAGGGGGAACATATTTCCCATGTCGTGAATGTTTCTCATTTCCAGAATCATGCTTCTCATGCATACATAATTCTGTTTTGTTGTTTACAGCATCAAGTTGCTGCTGCAGCTCCTCAATCATTAATTTGGATTGAGAAAGTTTCTTTGTTGCTTTCTTAGCCGTTGCTGATAACTCTTCCTTTAGAGAATCGTTCTCAGCACTCAAGAATTTATTCTCCTTCTTAAGAGCCTTATTGTTTGCGGACAAAGACTCAATTTTATCATAAAGTTCGGAGAAAAGATTCTCAATATCTTCAGCAGACAGATCAGAAGGTGAGAAAGCATTTACCTTCTCAGTGTCAGCATCAGTTTGCGCCATATAGCAGATGTTTGCTGTTTCGTCATCCTGATCTGATTCTTCATCACTATCACTCCAAGATGCCATCATGGCATTTTTATTATATTTTGAAGGCTTGCCCTTCTCATTCAAGAGTGGGCAATCTGGTCTCAAGTGACCAGGTTTATTGCACTCAAAGCACACACCACCTTTACTTTGGTGTGATTTTGTATTCTTCTTTTTAATCTCTCGCTTTCCCTTAAAGCGATTTTTGCGAAGATACCTTTTGAATTTCCTTGCCATCAAGGAGACTTCATCCTCAGAATCAGATGAAGATTCATCCTCAGATTCATCGGACATTTCGGTACTTCCCTTGAATGCAACAGCATTGATCTTCTTATCGTCAGCAACCTTGTTCTCATTTTCGTAAGCAACGAGAGAACCAAGCAACTGTTGAAGACTTAAGTTTGTCAAATCTTTAGCTTCTTCAATTGCCGTCTTCTTGGCTTCCCAAGTTTTAGGCAATGAGCGAAGTATCTTTCTGACCAACTCAGAATTAGAAATTGTTTTGCCAAGTGATTCCATGGCATTAGTAATTTCGGTGAGTCTATCAAACATTTGATTTATTGACTCATCCTTTTTCATCTTGAATGCTTCGTATTGAGTTACTAAAGCATTTATTTTGGATTCCTTGACTTGTTCTGTTCCTTCATAGATCAAAGCAAGTCTATCCCACATTTCTTTCGCTGTCTTACAAGTAGAGACGCGATTGAACTCATTTCCAGCAAGAGCACACACTAAGTAGTGCTTTGCTTTAGTGTTCAGCGAGATAATTCTCTTTCTTTCAAATTCATGTCGAGAGTCGCTGGGATTTGATGGAGGAATTACAAGATCTCCTTCCATTATAATCTGCCAGCAATCGGCATGTTTTGCTCCTATGAACAACTCCATTCTCATTTTCCAATATGAGAAATGTTGTCCAGCAAAGAGCGGTGGACGTTCGGTCGAATGACCATCAGTCAAGAGCATTGACATTCTGTTCAGTACTCAGCAGCACCTTACTGTGCTTAATGTAAGACTGTCAGCAACAAGCTGTTTTGGTTCAGCAACAGAGTTCTGTACTAGCAATCACACAGAAAGCTTTCCAGCAAACCCGCTCTGATACCAATTGTTGGATCGTTTATGTACACTAAGAGGGGGTGAATTAGTGTTTATCACTTTTTCGCCCTTTCTCGGTGTAAGCGGAAGCGTACTGTATCACAGCAAAGCGTTTCTCAGAATGAGAAATACCTTACTGTAACTGTTACGATTTTGTCGAGTAGGTTTTCGTACGAGTGTTGCGCGATCGTAATGGACACAGTGATTTATAGTGGTTCGGCCTTAATTGACCTACGTCCACTTTCCACCAACAAGGTGGTTTCACTATATAAAATAATGGGTGCAAAACGCCCTTGCACTAGGCGTATGTTCCTCTCACAAAGTGAGATTTAGAATCCCGTACAATAGATGATCACTCCTGGCAACGGTCAGCTCCTCACACAGTGGACGTCTTCCCGTTTCTAGCAGAATGATGCTTATCCTCAGCAATTGGTAGCTCAATGGATTCCACACAGCTCGTTGTCGTTTAATATAAACCTGACTTATCAAAGAACACATACAACGTTATGTTAGAGTATAAATCCTCACAGATAATTCCTTACGGTGAAGAATGTATTCTCAGAGAGGAGCTCGTTTCTGCTTCACAGCGAAGGATTGCTTCAGCACTTTATCGTTCAGCAGAGGATTTCCACACAGATCTTGTCTCTCCTTAAGATAAGCCTGCACTTGCTTAAGAGACAACCACAAAGTTGAACCATAAAGATCACGAAGATAGGAACCACAAAGATCACAAAGAAAACCACAAAGCCACTTAGAAGGTATCCGTCCTACACTCAGTTCGGACGTGCACGGTTACCACAGCCGTGACTCACTGCACTGCACACCCAGTGCCTAGGGTGGAATTTTCCGATCCATTGGCTGGCACGCAACCTGCTTTACTAACCCTCTGTATCAGGCGTTCAAGACTTCTGCACAGCACCCCTGTGCTCGGGAGGAACTCTTTCCAATCCGGCAGCGTTCCCAACTCCTGCTCTACCCTGCAGGCACGAGACTTCTGGTGCGCACCCGCAAGTGCGTGTCCAACTGCTCAAACTCCGGAGGCTCGAGACTTCCCTACGAAAAGACACGACAAGAACGGCTTCTTGCCGATGGGTCAGCAACCGGTTACTGCAATCAGCACAGGTATTCACTTAGCTTCCCTCAGACGATTCGCCGGCTGCTCGTTGAACGCACCGAGGACACCCAGTCCCTCTCAGACGATCAAAGGATCTGACCTCAGCCCCTTGACACTCTCACAAGCAGCCTGCAAGAGAAAGAACCAGGAGACACTTAGCACCTTCCGCTCTCCGTCGACGTACAAAGCTCACTTAGACCACTTAGACCACACAGACGAACAAAGGCCAAGAGAAAATGTCGTCCTTAGTCTGATTATAACGGAGAAAGAAGCATAGAAATTGGCAAAACTGGCTGCCAGGATTCAGCAACAGTCTGCTCAACGTTTGCTGTCCCATAGAAGGAAAGATCCAACGGTAACTTCCTCCATTTGTATCAATTAGATAATTTATTTCCAATCTATATATTATCTTATCTAATCGATTGTGATAATCAATATATTTAATTTGATATTTTCTCCCATTACAGCAAGACGTTGCTGCAGAAGATCAGAGAAATATTTTGTTTCCAAAAATAACAATTGGAAAGGTAATCTCATTTTATTTGTTGCCTAAGTGCTTATGATAAAATCATTAGGCTACGTTAAATGAACCTAGACACTCAGAATAATTTATCTGAGATAGATTAAAATAAATCTTAGAATAAATCGTGATTATTAAAAATATGTTTCCATATTTTCAACTTCTATGCGTAATATCACAGTAACAGTGTACTGGAACGCAGTAATATATAGCGGTTACTAGCTGTGGTTCAGCAACGCATTGCTCAAGCTTATCACTAAGAATGAACACATAACTTGTGAAACATTACTACTGGCCACCAGTAACATATCGCTTACCACCAGTAACATGTCGCTTAAGTTCCTCATCAAAACCAGGTCAACAGACTCTAACCAATTAAGCTTGAAGTAGCCTTTAAAACCCGCCCCTTTGACTAAATGTACAAGAGGCTTTTGAAAGTTTAGACAAAAAAAACCTTCTAGCTTAGTTAGTTAAATTGCTTCTTATAAGGGATAGGTCTAAGGTGATTTTAAAAACTCGCCCCTGCTTATTTAGCTGGAGGGCCAAAATCCAAACACAGTGCAAAAATGCATAGTTGACAATCAGATATTTGTACGTGGGGTTGAAGTGCATATCTTATTTTGGCAAGCACATGTGTAAACATATATTGAAATTGGGCTCTAACCATTTTATCCGCTCGTAACAGCAGCTTCACAAAAGGGAAATGTTGCTTTTCCTTCTAGTCAATACCTTATTCTCAATATCTTTAAGTGCCTTCACAAAATTGTCTTATGTCCAGTTGACTTGTTTGGTTTAGTTGACTAGTTTTTGTAGACACAGTCGATTGGCTTCTATAGACATAGTCGACTTAGGCCTAGTCGACTGTTTCTGTAGGCACAATTGACTGCCTTCTGTAGGCCCGATCGACTGCCTTCCCTCGGCGTAGTTGACTAACATCTATAGCCAAAGTCGACTGGCTTCTCGGTCGACGGACTTTTGTAGACCCGATCGAAGGGCTTCTATAGGCATGGTCGACGGACTTCTATAGGTACTATCGACTATATTCTCTGAGCACAGTCGACTTGCTTCTGTTTTACCTATCAATTGTGTTACATTCCAATCAACTTCACATTGGATAAGAAATTATCTCGTGTAAACACTCGCACCTTTCCTTTTCCTAACTATCATCATCGATAACATTTTAACATCAAGCTCTTCTCCGTTTCTCAAGACGAAAATCTTCATTTCCTTTCTACTATTTTGCAGCAACTTCTACGAAATGTTTCAATAAGATTTCTGGTAGTACAAAACTTTACCTGCTCAATCATTTTACAAATGACCGCAAACAATTACAAGGATATTTTTTTATTATTTTCTAGGAAATGAAACCTTTCCCAAAAAAAGAAGCTGTAGAATTCATCAATGGTAATTTCTTGCTCCTTTTTAACTGCCATTATTTCACGAAGCAAGGACATTTTGATAGTACCCCCAAGAAGAGCACCCGCTAGAAGAAAGAACCCATTAAAATTTTTCATTCCCTCTCTCATTTTGTTTCTGTGAATAATTTGTAGCTCATACCAAATTGAGTTTCCTTACGATACAACCCCCCCCCCCCCCCTAATAGAAGAAGACTGTGTCTGTTCTCCATCATCATACATCCACACACAATGAATTGTCAGGGCAATCAAGCCAGCTCACTCTACTAAAATCAAACACAGTGTAAGAGATGGCCCAAAAGAAAAACAACAGATCGAAATGTTTACGTGTGTATGCACTAGAGTTGTGAAAAATAGAGTGGACCTTCTCTAAGACCCAAGTAAAACTACCTCCTCTCCCCTCCCTTACTGAGGTGAAATAAATGATTACAAAAAATGAAATAAATCGTACCATGATGGTGTTCTTTTCTCCCCCTTATGAATGTTGTTAGTGACTAGGGGAGCGGCTGTGTGTGTGTGTGTGTGCTTGTTTCAGAGGTTGTCTGGACAGGCAGGGGAGGATGGTGGGGGGTGGGGGGGATGCTATATGTTGATATGACACCGGCAACAAAATTGATTGAAAAGCAGGGAGGCTGAGGCAGACCCAGAAGTTATTATTGGGAGTAAATAAATACCCACCTGACAAAATTATGTTTTTGCCATAAGTTTTGGACAATTGAAAAAGGCTGTTTGCATGTGTGTGTAAGGGGGGCGGGGGTAGGAGGGTGTGACAAACTTACTCTTCTTTTCTTGTCAAATTTATTCAGGCCTACTTACTACTCTTGTCCTGTTGACCACCCCATCCTTTGAATTCTTTGTGGTTGATAGGGGAGTCAATAGGAAGAGATTAGATTTTTAGTTTAGGCCCACTTTATGTGTTGGTGGAAGAAGAAGAAGAAGAGAATGAATCCCAAATCCCATCAAGGGCCTGTTGGGGGTGAGAGTGCCAAAGAACCAATTCAATTCACTTCACTTCAATTCAGTTCAGCTCCCACTATCTTTTTGACATTTCCCTCCCTCCCTCCCCGTCTCTGTGTCTGACAAAAGAGAGAGGACAAGTAGAAACAGAAGAAGCATCTGATGCTTCTTCCTAGTGCAACCAGAGATCACACCCCCTTTCACTTTCCGTTTCCCTTTCCAAAACACCCAGCATTATTTTTGGTCATGCTTTTCTTACCCGATTTGAGTTGGGATTGGGAGAGACAAATGGGTTCAATCTTGAAGGGATTCTTGGGTGTGTGTTGTGTGTGTGTGTGTGGCAATTGGGAGGGAAATTTGTGGGGGGTTACACAAAATCTCTTCCTTTCGAAGAATCACAACAATTTGTAAAAGTAAAAATTGAATGAAGAGGATGGGGTGAATTTATTGGTAGGTCTGCCTAAGTTGAGATTGAGAACAACAAACCCCAAGTATATGTATCAAATATCAGAAGTGGGAATATATGGAGTGGACTCTTTTCTTTTCCCTCTTTCTTTTTTGGTTATTGAATTCTCTGATTCATGACTTCTGGAGATGACAGCGACAATACTCCCCCACCACATATGCTTGCTTCATTTTATTTTTTAAAATTTTATGTGGGAAAATTTTAGCTACTCTTTGTTTCTTGTATAATATAAAAATAATAATAGTTTTGTTTTTGTAGGCCGTGCGATCTCATTTTGGGCCTTAGAACGAAAAGCCCAAGTATCCGAAGCCCAAATTTGAATTAGGAAATAAGGCCTCCTCTGGGCCTTGTCTAAGGGGCTCAAAAGGATCTGGTTATTATACCTTTTCATGGACGGATAGTTTTACATTCTTAGAGTCCGTGATTTCCCGGAATGGAATTTTCAATTGGAACGAAAACAGAAAGGAAGAAAAGTACAGAGATTACGAAGAGAATTACTTTTTAAAAATGGTAAATGAAAAGAGGAAAGGAATGAAACCCTTTCGTTCCTCTTTAAAATTAAGAAAATGAAGAGGAATCAAATACTTAAACCAAACAAATATCGATCCCCAGCACTATTCAACCCGCACAGCGGATCACGGAGAAGGGCGCGGTGGGGATGGAGGTGATCATACGCACGCTAGGGATGTGGCTGCATTGATGGAGTACAAGGGCCTCGGCCTGCAGGAGTCGGTGGACTTCGTGACTGGGGAGAGGCTCGACGACGGAGGCCTGGCAGGGCCGGTCACTGTATCAAGGTAAGGCGAGCACGGGATTGTTCCGTGGGCTTGCGGCACCATGGGAGTTTCGATATTGGGACAAGGGTTGTCGACGGTTAAGGTTGACGAATCTTTGTAGTAAAAACTGCCGTGACTGCTTGCTGTCTACTTCTGGTTGTGTTTGACTTTACAAAGTGCCATTTGTTAATGAATGATGTCTTAATGTCGTAATTGCAGCAATTGATTACAGAACGAAACTCATGGTTTTTTAAAACTCCCTCAATCATTCTCAGGAACCGATCGATCTCGATCAATTCCCTCCCTAAATACCCAAATCATTCCCTTCGTTTCTGCATCTACACACGACAATGAAATCCTCTGAGTTGAAGGCCGTTTTCTTGTTCTTGGGCATTGCAGGTCTGGCGGCGCTGCAGTCGGTTGCGGGGACGGAAGACCCCTACGGTCCCGATTACCCTGACCTGTCTGTTCCTCCGACCGCTGCTCCTCCTAGCGAAGGACCCGGTTCATCTGATAATTATGCACGGTTGTATAGATGCATCGACAAGATTAGCCCTGCTTGCGGGAACGACGTCTTCAAGTACGTCTTCATGGACGGGGATTATCCTGGGAGGAATTGCTGCAGGGAGCTCGTGGGGATGGGGAAAGCATGCCACGACTTGATGGTCGAGGGTATGGCGTCCACAGATCCCGAGCTTCGACGGAAGCTCGCCGCAAGCGGGAGGAGTGAGCTTGTGTGGAATTACTGCGTGTCGAGTGGAGGAGGGATTTCGCCATCTCCTCACTAGAGATGTCGAAAGATTGAATAAGTTTAACGTTGAACGAAATACTTTTATTACACTCTTAGGAGGCATTTGTTCCGATATCCTGATCCCGGTGCTTCATGGGCGGTCTGGTCACAGATTTCAGTCACTGCCAACGGTGTCTGCCCGACCATCCTCTTGTGGCACCGCTTCCCCATCCTCACTAGCTCATTGCAGGAACAAGGGCTCTGATGACCACTGGTCCAGGGTCACGAACGGGAAGACTTCCTCCCTCCATTCTTGAAGCTAGAAAGCATCAAGCAAATCCCCGTCGGGCCTCAATGGTTCGACCTCACAATTGTTGCCGACCGCCACCACCGATAGCCCCACCAAATTCCATACCCAACAGCAAAAAATGGTTTTGAAACTGAGGTCGTTCATATCATCCGAGATCGGTATAACAGGCCGAGATCGTCGTGCATAAGATCGAAGCATAAGGTTTTGCGGTCAATCAGTATTATAAGAAGTGAAATGACATGCACTGACTTAAAATAGTAAGAAAACTGAAAAACAGGGAATTTAGTACTGCTGCTGCCCCGGCGGGTACCGGAAGTGGACTTGGGATGGACTGCAGGAACGCCGTGGCTAGCATCTTACCAAGGTGGACCTCAGCCAGCGTGGTCAGGTGGACGTGGTCCGGCTCGAGGGGCAGACCCTTGGCATCCACGGTCCGGATGTTGGTTGTGTTGATGTCGAACTGTGCTTTCCTTACTGCGTCCATGTAGGGTCCCTGAGCGGACGCAATCGCCACCTGAAAAATTGGCAGTGAAGGCATCCCCAGATCAGCCCTCAGGTCCCCGAAGAACCGCTCGACATTAACCTTATACCTCGCTGCATCTGTCGCTTCCACTGTGTCACTCTCCCCTTGGTACCACAACAACCCTTCCATCCTCCCCCCGCTGTCACCATCCACACCCATAGCCGCCTTGGCCCTCTTCACCAGCTGCCCATACAATGACCCCCCTCGCTCCCACTCGGCAATTCTCGTCCCACCAATCGCGCAAGGCACCAGAGCAATCCTCCGGAATCTGGCCGGGTCCCTCCTCAGCACCTCGTTGGCAAACGCCATCCCAGGACCCACACCGTTGGTCTTGTTGACATCGATGTCAGCATGGAGAGGCTCCTCCGCCAGGACCCACGTCAGGTTGGCGCTCAGCCGGAGGATCCTTCCGTACGGGTCGGGGGAGCACTCAGGGGGAACAACCCCATCCCAAGATGAGACGGTGACGTTGGTGGTAGGGTCAAAGGTGTTGATGACGCCTCCCCGGCCTGCCATGTTGCTCTGGCCCGCGAGGATGAAAACGTGAAGCACGTCATCATGCCGGGAACAGGAGGACGGGATCACGGCGGCCGCGATGACTGTGAGGAGCGTGATGGATGGTGGTAGCATTGGGTTTGGTCGGATGAGGGAGTAGGTAAGTTGTGCTAACTAGTGCCTGACAAAGATCAACAAACCCAACAACGTAGGATAAGATGCCTTGCTTGGATTTGTCAAACACAAGATCCACGGATCTTTATTCAGATGCATCTGGGTCTTAAAAGAAAGGGGATGCACATGGATGGAAGCAAGTGCCAAGTTGCATACAGGGCAAGACGACAAGCTGCCGGCTGGTGAACTCTCAAATTAAATTAAACCGAAGACCGGGATGGTTATTGATGAATGTGATGTGTAGGGAAGAACTGTGCCGATGCTCCCCCCCCCCTCCCCACTGTTCCATCTCTGATCCCATTACACATTCCATTCCCGTTTCAAGTGTTCCTCAGGACCCCCCACCCCCCCAATCCTCACATTCCAGCTCTATATCGGTGTTTTTGCTTCTCTGCTTTCCATTGATTGTTGCTCCACTAGACTTTGTTGGGCATGTTATGGAGACGCCATGATGTGTTGGGGTCTTTCATTGGGCTTCGATTTGGTTGATGATATGTGGCAGAACTTGGTAACACAAGGAGGCCAGGTAGGGCGCAATGTACGTCGAGCTAGGGCTATGTTTTAAAATAAAGTTCGTAAAAAATATTTTCCGAAAAAAGATTGATAATTTTAAATTTTTTGAAATAATATCACGAAATCGTATCTTATAAGCCTAAATTCACTCGTTAAGGAGCTCGAAACTATAGTCTGATTTCCTTACGAGTAAAATAAGAAATCGAAATTACAAAGTTTGAGGTATTTTTTCAGGTAATTTGTCGAATATGCTGTTTTGAAAAATATTTTACCCACTTGAAGCAGAACTCCAGGTTTATCCGGGTTATGCCCCTTTGTCCATGTAATTATTTACCTAAAAAAAACTGGTCCCCAAACTCCATGAGGATAGCTCTTGCGACTTCCATATATCTCTTAAATCGGTTGCCCTATACAGCATCCATATTCTTGAATCAGTCCAACTCAGCTCACAATTCACATCCCACGATTTGGCAAGCAAACTACAGATTCAGACAGCGCTGCAATGTGGTATCAACATTCCTGAAGAGAAGGCTCCTGAAGAGAAGGGGGACACCAGGAACCTCTACTACCGTCGAACACGACAAAATCCTGGCAAGACAGCTATCCGAAAAGGTGCAACAGACCATGGCCAGATGATAAACACAAATGAGAGGCAGCTAGCTATTCAGTACTCTCACATAGGATGCCTAATTGAACTGGTATCATGATCTGAGACAATTGATGAACAAGGCGGGGGGGCACCATTAACCCGACAACATCCCTGATCAAGTAAGTTCACCACCAACACACTGTCGAACGATCTAGGGGGAAATCCCATGGACTAAAATCAAAGCCCCCTCGAAAGAGCATCTCCAAGTCTTAACTAGATGTAGCCAATAAGAATGTACCGATAACCAATCAAAGGGCATAACACGGAGATCCTACGACACCCATCAAACGGGGTGACCGGAAAATCACCAAAGAGATAAACTTGATGTGCCGCCACAGAAGGTGACGGCTAAATGCCACCCTCATCACGAGAATATCATATCCCACCATTGTAAAGTGCCACGAATGTACAGCAAACGCCACAAAACCCTAAATTTAAGAAAACTGCAGAGCAATACCCGCAACCAACAACTCGGTTTTCCATTTTCCATCTAATAGGCAAAAGAGGAAACGTCACCTAAGCCTCGGCATCAACCGTAACCTCGGAATCGGCCTTCTCTTCGTCTGCACCCTTCTCATTCAGGACCGGTGCGTCCCCGGTAGCATTCCCTCCCTCGGTCGCAGCCGAACGAGCCTTCACAGAGTCGAGCATCCTCTTACTGATCTCCTTCGAGTAGATCTGGAGGATCTGGAGCCCCTCGTCGTCTGGGGCCGCCTTGGACGCTCCCCCGGTGGCGTTGAAGGCCTCCTCCTCGATGGCGCGAGCGGCTTCCGAGGCCTCATCCTGGGGAAGGGTGCCGTAACGCTTCGAGAGCACGGAGGGCGTGCAAAGTGTCTCTATCAGGCGCGCGATGACGGCGTCCCGCGTGCGCTTTGAAGGCGGCCATAGGCTGAAGGTGATGGGGGTGGGGGTAGGAGAGGGGGCGGCATTGGGAGGGGAACTGGCAGTCGATTCTTCCATCGGAGGTGATGGGGTTGACGTCGGAGTCGGAGTCGGAGAAGTTCCTTGCGTCGGCCGCGGAGGAGGATCGGCGTCGGCTTTTGAGTAGTCGTCGGTGGCCGCGTCGGTGATGGCGGAGGAAACGTCGGAGTTGGACATTACGATTCGATTCGTTGGGTTATAAGCTGGGAGACAGTGAGAGGGAGGGATCTGGTGTGGGAGGACCACGGGAGTGTATTATATGCGCGACCTTTTTGACGGTGATGGGGCAGCGGATAATTTCTGACCGTCAATCTTATGGCTTAGGAAATGGAAAATGTTGACTTAAAGACTGCTTCAGAATATCCATGACTTTTAAGGCACTCAAATTATATCATCAGGTCACCCCGCCTTCTTGCCTTGCAAGATCTTCCTTGCTGCGTTGGGAGAGGGAGTCATCTGCGTTTTGAAGGAGCCGACGAGGATGTCTGAGGGGCATTTCGGGTGTTTCGCATCCGTGAACGCACAAACCGGTGGCCAGAGGAGTGTTCGTCTGAACCGATTGGCGAGGCGAGGCGAGAGGAGGTGGACCTTTTTGTGGTGATCCAAAGCATCTGGTCACCGGGTCTTCTACGTATGCTCGAGGGGTTACCTAGTGGAGCTCGTATTCATGCGATGAGCAGCAAGGATTAACCTATCCGCGGACGTTCCACTCGCCGTAGAGATCGCGTTCGGCCGAATCATTCTCCGCGCACAAAAGACTCCTTCCAGGCGACATCTGCATAATATAAAACGTCGTCGTCCACCAGATAGTGTGGGTCTAGCAAGCTTTTTCATTTAAATGTATTAAAAAGGAAGAAAGAAAGTCCACACCATCAACCAGAAAACGACCCAAAATGTTTTTTGCCCAAGAAAGATGGACCGAATTAATTAGAGGATTGTACGGTTGTACGGTTCGTTTTTAAAAAAATTCGTCAAAAACCGTTCGAGTTTGAGAAATTACAGAAATACCGTCGATGGGGCGCGTTTACGCACCCCCGAATAACAAAGAGGGCGGGTTTTGACTGTAAAACTATAGGGGCGGGTTCTCAAAACCCGCCCCTATGTCCCTGAAACAATGCCGCATAAGGGCGCGTTCTCAAAACCCGCCCTACATGAGGGCGGGTTTTGGGAACGCGCCTTTTAAACACTTAGAAAAATTTTCACCAAGCGCCAGGCCGCCTGTGCCATGTCCAAAAGAGGCGGGTTTTGAAAACCCGCCCCTACCTTATGTCGACCGGGGGCGGGTTTTCAAAACCCGTCCCTAGCCCTATTACACAGGGGGCGGGTTCTCAAAACCCGCCCCCGACTAAATTATACAAGGGGCGGGTTTCGAAAACCCGCCCCCCATCCGACTAAAAATCCCCAAGTCGACCCTCCCGACCCATCCTCCCAAAAAAAACCCTACTTCCGACCCTCCTCCGCCGTGCCGCCTTCCCCGTTGATTCGCTCCGCTCTCCTCCTTGCCGTGCCGCCCTCCGTCTTGCCTCCCCATCTGCCGTGTCGCCGTCGCTCCGTGCCGCCGTCCCTTGTTCCGTGCCGCCGTCCCTTCGTGCCGTCCCTCTAGTCCCGGCACCGAACACCCTCCTTATCTGTCCTTCCATCCGCGTAAGTGTTATCGTAAAATGTAGTTTAGTTAAATTAGGGTTTAGTTCAATGTAGGTTTAGTTTTAATGTAGGGTTAGTTGAATTTAGATTTAGTGAAATTAGTAGGTTTAGTTGAAATTTGGATTAGTTACATTCGTAGGTTTAGTTAAATTAGGGTTTAGTTGAAATTAGGTTTAATTGTAATTAGGGTTAGATAAATTTCGGCGAGAAATGAATAATGACACGTTTTTTAAATATTTGTAGGTATTTGGAAGTCTGACGAAGCAGCTATTCTCTATATCGTAAGTATCATCTTACGTTTCAATGTCGTATGTACATTTACTGTTGTATGGAAATGGGAAGGTGATTCATAATATTGAAGGAGTTGCTTACAATAGGGGTCCGGTGAAACGTTTAAAGGTAGCGGCAGAAATAAATTATGTGCAATTAGAAAGGGTTATCGCAAAAGCGATGAGAATAAACGAACGAAGTAGGTTGGAAATATGTCATAGGCATCCCGTTCAGTCATATACTGCGTCTGGCAGCATTAAGTTTGTGTTAGTACCTATTACTAATGATGAGGATGTGAGATTGTTGTGCGACTTTGCGATGTGCAATGGCGATCGCATTCAAGAAGTATATGTCACCTCAGTTGGTAGTAACTCTGGCAATGAAGAAGGGGCAGGAAGTTCAAGAAGTAAGCATGGTGATATCGTGAGGAATGAGATCGTAGGAGTGGATGTGAATGCGGGGAGCTTTAATGTTGTGCATGATAACCCTGGAAGTAGTAATGTGGGTAAAAGTTTTCGTCGGTTGTCTCCGGTGATCGAAGGAGCTAGCGGATACGATGGTAATGAGGAGGATGGTGATAATGAGGAGGAAGATGATAATGAGGGGGATGATGGTACTGAGAATTATGGTGGTGATGACTATGGTGATTATCAAGATGGTGACCCGTTTGAATGTTTAGAACGTGACTTGGGCGATCAAGCTTTTCTAGACGAAATGATGTATATGCAATATGAAAATGATCTTGTTGAGTCTATAGTAAATTCTGATAATGACATTGATACTGATGAGGAAATGTTTAACGGTGTTGATTTGGGAAACGATGAGGAAGGTATGAGGGAGGCTGGTCCATCTAGGAAGAGGTTGGAGAAACCTCTACCTTTCTATCTCGAAAGTGGCGATACTGGGAAGGTAATTGTGGAGGACGAAGATGTGCGTGTTACGGACGGCCCAGAATCAGTGGTTGAATTTCGTAAAGGGATGCGGTTCAAAAATAAGAAAGAACTCATTACGACGGTGAACACATTCTGCATCAAGAACCACTATAATTATGAGGTGATTGAGTCGGATAAGATTAGGTGGTACGTGATTTGTTCTGAAAATGACGGTGGTTGCAAGTGGAGATTACGCGGGAGGCAACGTTCTGGTGACCATGAGTTTGAAATAACAATTGTTGGTGAGCCTCATACATGTTTAAATGCAGTGCTTTCCCAAGACCATTCTCGAATTGACTATAACTTTATGGCTCCATGCTTTCGTACTTTTGTTAGAGAATCTCCTGAAGTTAAAGTGTCATTCCTACGGAATGTAATTAAGGAGAAATTTGGGTACGAAGTTAGTAGGAGACGTGTATGGGATGCAAAGAGGAAGGCAATTTGTCTTGAATACGGTGATTGGGATGAATCTTATAATGAGTTGCCGCATTTGCTTAATGCAATTAGAATTGCCAATCCCGGTACAATTGTTGATTGGGGTGAATGTTGTAATGTTGGCGAGGTGGAGGAATTCTACTTTCGAAAAGTGTTCTGGGCGTTCGGTCAGTGTATTCAAGCATTTAAGCATTGTCGACCGGTGGTAAGCATAGATGGCACATTTCTATATGGTAAATACAAGCATAAACTGTTAATTGCATGTTCAATGGATGGAGAGAACCATATTGTGCCGCTGGCATTTGCACTGGTCGATGAAGAAAGCTATGATTCATGGAGTTGGTTCTTAAGATGTCTTAAGGGGTATGTTGTCGGTGATAGGACTGGAGGTCTATGTTTAATTTCCGATAGACATGCCGGCATTCAAGCGGCCGTGAATGATCCTGATGTTGGTTGGACTCCTCCATTTGCGCATTGGCGTTTTTGTCTAAGACATGTTGCAAGCAATTTCAATACAAGGTATAAAAATATTGTTTGTAAGAGGAAGTTGATAGCCGCAGCGAGGAAATCAATGAATTTGAAGTACCACAACATGATGAGAAGCTTGTTTCAAACAATGCCAGAATCTGCCGAATTTTTCTCAGAGATGAGTGTAGAGCAGTGGACTTTGAGCGGAGATGGATTTCATCGATATGGTCTTATGAAAACGAATTTGAGCGAGAGTTACAACTCCGTCATAAGAGGTGCAAGAAATCTTCCGGTTTCGGCTCTTGTTAGAAAATTATGGTATAATTGCGTATCATATTGGATAGCTCGACGGGATGATGCAGCCTCGGCGTTGCAAATTGGTAAACGTTTTACCAATGTTTGTCAAACGAGGTTATTCAAAGGCATGGAGAAAGCCAAACGATACGAAGTAGTTCTTCTTGATAGACAGGAGGGTCGATTTGACGTTAAGACTAGAGGAAAGCATCGCATCAAATATGTCTTTCTTCAAAATCGAAAATGCAGCTGTAAGAAGTGGCAAATTCATCGCATTCCATGTTCGCATGCCTTGGCATGTTTTGCATTCATGCACATCGATCATACGGTTGCTATCAGTCATTTCTACTCATACAAGTGTCAGAAGGCCGTATATGCTATTCGATGGCATTCTTTTGATTCCAAAGAAGAGTGGACAGAATATCGTTTCCCTAGAGTCAATCCTGACCCTACAAGAGTGAGGCCACATGGGCGTCCAAGGTCATCCCGTATACATAATGAAATGGATATCCGGGTTCAATCAGGTAAAAGTAGTTGCGGATTATGTAGAAAGGAAGGTCATAATCGACGTAGTTGTCCTAATAGGAATCTTTGTAAGTATTTACTCTATATGTTTAAATGATATGTGTTACCATATATAACTTTATTTAATTATTAAATGTAATGTTGAAATGATTGTGTCACAGGAAATGCGTCCAGGGCCAAGACGGACAGATATTCTTACTGCTCAAGGAGAGCATCGGTCGACGGCTGTATGGGAAGCCAGATATAATCTGGTATGTGTACTTCTTAATTTTCATTAAAAAATCGCTTTATGTATTGAGACCTTATTTACTAATTTGGTGTTATATTTGCAGAACAATGTTCTGACATGCCGTCGGGTTGAGAAATCGGTCAAGGGAGTTGTTGGCGATCCAAGAATGGATGTTTACCTCCGTCAGGCGGGGTTTTACGGAGTAGCGAAGCTTTCCTTTATTTCTTTAGACTGGGCGCTTATAAGTGCTTTGACAGAACGGTGGAGACCAGAGACGCATACATTCCACATGGTGCACGGTGAGATGACTGTCACCCTACAGGATGTTGCCATTCAGTTAGGTTTGCCTGTAGATGGTGATGCAGTGATAGGAGACGCCTCGATATCGACAGTCGAGGTGTGTCTACAGTTATTAGGGCGAGTACCTACGGGAGACAACATTAGGTCAGGACGGATTAAACTTAGCTGGTTGGCACAAAACTTTTCTGAGATTCCGATTGATGCCACTGAGGAAGTTGTTCATATGTACACGAGGGCGTACATACTACAGCTGATAGGTGGAATGTTATTCACCACTAAGTCTGACAACTTAGTTCATCTGTTCTGGTTGCCACTTCTAGCTGACTTTGAGAGGACAGGGCAGTATAGCTGGGGTAGTGCCTGTCTAGCATGGTTATATAGGAGCTTGTGTAAGGCGTCTCACCATAAGGCTTCACAGATCGAGGGCCCTCTCATATTGTTACAGATTTGGGCATGGGATAGATTCCCACACATAGCTCCCTTGAGACGTCGTACCCCATTCATACCGGATATGGTTCTTAGCTATCGCTGGGCCGTTGCGAAGGATGTGCGCACGGTCGCTACCCATGTGCTTTCATCATATAGAGAGGCCTTTGACAGGCAAAGCATTGATCAGGTACACCTTATGATTCAATAAAGCAATTACTTTTAATTGTATCATATATCCCTTAATCATTTTCATTGAAATATGCAGGTGATTTGGCATCCATACCCGGAAGAATTGATAGCTATGCTTCCAGCATATTGTCGATCGGGAGAGATGATTTGGCATGCTCGAGTCCCTCTCATATGCTTTTATATAGTGGAGTGGTATTTCCCAGACAGAGTGATCCGGCAGTTTGGCGATCAGCAGCTGGTACCTGATCAGTGCGACACCAGCAAGGCCCTTCATCGTATTGATCTACGAGGGAAGAATATGAATAATTGGAGGGAAATCCACCGACAATATGTTGAGATTTGGGAAGATAGGTTGAACAATGTCGTGCCGTTGGTGTGGGAGTCTCGCAAGAAATACTCCAAATGGTACGCGAGCCACAGTAGGCAATACATATCTCACACCTGCTCCATGCTGGGCAAGATGGTTAGTACATTACTTTTATCTATTCAATTTTTTTTAATAGCACATATTCATTTACGTCTTCCTTATTCTGTGACAGCTGAAGAATTTCAGAAAGATTAAGCTTCAATCTGACCAGCCCGAACTCGTCTCTCTTGCCGAGGACTCAATGCAGATGATCAGGGAATACAGACCGCTTCGATTGTATGGTCACGCTGGCGGGTTAGAAGACCAACCTCCGTTTGACTTCAATGCACCGCATGATGGACAGCCCATTGACGGCGATGAGGAGATGCCACATCATGGACAGCCGTTGGACGGCGACGAGGACATGCCACATGATGGACAACCCTTGGACGGCGATGAGGACATGCCACCGGCGTATGACGATCCTTTATTTGACGAGGACGGTCGTGAAGTGCAAGAAGGCACGCTTATCTCGCAAATTTCAGAAGTTGATGCCGAGTACTGCACACCACACTTTGAGGTTGGGTCCAGTTCGACTCCGGGTGCTCCGATGAAAGGAACGACAGAATTTGGGTAAGTAGAATACAACTTCGAAGTTCGTTATAGTTAAACTAAACTAATATAAGCTTCTCAGGTACGACCATTCCCAAGACCCATCTCAACTTACGCAATTGTACCAGGACGACTCGTCGGACCAACCTCCCGTTATCATGCCTTATGTGAGGAGGAGATCGAGTAGGCGTAGAGGGAATTAGTCATCTCTTTGTAAACAATTAACATCGTTTACGTTTGATTCGAGAATTATGTATGGAACTTCTTAAGTTTTATGTTATTCTCCTCCTAGCAGCCTTCCATTATCACGCCTTATGATTATCAGATTGTTTCTTTCGATCGAACAGGGAGTGAGAGTTAGACCTGCTTGCAGTGGAATAAGGGTCTGGTGGGGGGCGGGTTTTCGAAACCCGCCCCCTGTGTAATAGTGAAAACCCGCCCCTTTTGGACATGTATGGGGGGCGGGTTCTCAAAACCCGCCCCCGGTCGACATAAGGTATGGGCGGGTTTTCAAAACCCGCCCCTTTTGGACATGGCACAGGCGGCCTGGCGCTTGGTGAAAATTTTTCTAAGTGTTTAAAAGGCGCGTTCTCAAAACCCGCCCTTGTGTAGAGCGGGTTTTGAGAACGCGCCCTTATGCCCTTGTGTAGAGCGGGTTTTGAGAATGCGCCCTTATGCGGCATTGTTTCAGGGACATAGGGGCGGGTTTTGAGAACCCGCCCCTGTAGTTTTCCCGCCCTCTTTGTTTTTCGGGGGGCGCGTTTTGAAAACGCACCCCATCGACGGTATTTCTGTAATTTCTCAAACTCGAACGATTTTTTACGAATTTTTTAAAAAACGAACCGTACAACCGTACAATCCTCGAATTAATTAAATGCGATATTATTGCAGCGAATGGCGGTGGCGCTGTGACGACGCCGTATCAGATCTCATCACCCCTAACAACGTCGTCGCCCGCCTGCTCGAAATTCTTTTCTTCCTCCGACGAAGATGATGCCCGAAGACAGTGCCGGAGAGTATGCCGACCACCACCAGAAGCCCAACCGCAAGGAAGACGAGGAGGAGACGTTCCTTCTCACATCCTCCGACGACGACGATGACGACGAGATCCTCTGCCTCCACGTGGACGCACCCCCGTCGGGGCCCCAGCCCTTCTCCTTCCGCAGGCTGCTTCACTTCACCGGCCCTGGATTCCTCATGAGTATAGCCTTCCTCGACCCAGGGAACCTCGAGGGCGACCTCCAGGCAGGGGCAAGGGCGGGCTACACCCTCCTTTGGCTCCTCATGTGGACCACTGGCATGGGATGGGTCATCCAGATGCTTTCCGCCCGGGTTGGTGTCGTCACCGGCAAGAACCTGGCCGAGATTTGTAGGGACGAGTACCCCAGGTGGGCTAGGCTCGTGCTCTGGGTCATGGCCGAGGTTACGCTCGTCGCAGCCGACATTCAGGAGGTTATCGGCAGCGCAGTGGGAGTCTGGGTCCTGAGCAATGGGAAGATTCCGGTTTGGGTCGGGGTCATCATCACGGCCTCCGATTGGTATGTTTTTACGCAGAAGCTTCCATCTTTTGTCATGTTATTCGTTCTTTTGTTTAAATGGGATATAGTAGGAGGATTTGGAGAATGCAGAGTATGGGAGGTAATTTGGCTGCTTATGTTATAGCGGTTGCATTACATAGTTGCGTTGTGTTGTGTCACGTCCTCAGCAATGATATCTCGTGATCTTCACAAGAGGATTTGATATTGAGATTAAGATTCTTGGTGTTCCTCAGTTAGTTTCATTTCATGGCGACTCGGATAGATTGTGTTTGCCTGGTTTGCCTATTCCTTCAATAGATTGTGTAGTATTGAAGATTATCTTTCTCATGCTCTGCGCTTGTCAATGCTGAAAGAATCTAAGCAGCGTCCAAAGCTTGTTAGTTAGCTTCTTTTCTGATTGATTTCATATGTTACTTTCACGAGCTGTTTTTTCTATCCACTGGCATTGTCCTTTATGAAGTGATTTCCTGGTTCGACATTGACTTTGTTTTGTGCATTTGGAAATGCTTTTTCTCGGAATATTTCTGGGCAAAGCAAAGCCGGTATGGAGTTCTCTCTTTTGGGATTTTGAGAAGAAAAGTTTCTTGTAGAGGCATGAACAATGCTTTTTCTCAGCATATTATTGTTGGTACTTTCAGAAAAGCAAAAAAAAAAAAATGAGGTGGTGATTCTGAGACATCCCTCGACTAGTAGAAAGAATTGTTTTGATCACTACACGGCAGCAATTTAGGTTTAGTGCAAGATCGAGATAATTAGAAAAGGTTAGTCTGTCATCCTGCTGATTGTTATTGCTTTCGTGCACTTGATTGTATCTGAAGTTGAAACTATAAAAAAGGGGCCCATCTCAGAATCTCCAAGATTTGGTTACTATATCTGGTATTTAGGTTTGTTCTAGCTAGCAGTAAACACTGAGGATTGATAAGGGTGATTCGATCTTGTCATTGCCTTTATTTTTATTGTTGGTTATGTTATTTCTCGTTAATCATTGATTGCTTGTTTGACGCTGGGTTTTTTTTTCTTATTTGTCTAGTTTCATGTTTTTATTCCTTGAGAACTATGGAGTGCGGAAATTAGAGGCTGTTTTTGCAGTTCTCATCTCGACCATGGCTGTTTCCTTTGCTTGTATGTTTGGGGAGACGAAACCCAGCAGGAAAGAACTTTTAACTGGTGCGTGTAAGCATTGCCTGTACATTGTGTCTACCTTCAAAGAGACGCGTTTTTCATATTTCTCTTTACATTTTTGTTTTCCCTACAGGTCTACTTATCCCCAGATTAAGCTCAAAGACGATCCGGCAGGCTGTGGGAGTAGTAGGCTGTGTTATAACACCGCATAATGTGTTCCTGCATTCTGCATTGGTGCAGTCCAGAGAGATTGACCACCAGAACAAGAGCCAAGTTCAGGAGGCATTGACCTACTTCTCGATTGAGTCATCGGCGGCCCTTTCCATCATGTTTGTTATAAATCTGCTAGTGACATCCGTGTTCGCCAATGGTTTTTATGGTACCGAGGAAGCCAAGACAATCGGGCTGAGAAACGCCGGGCATTATCTTCAGGAGAAGTACGGGGGAGGGCTGTTCCCGATCCTTTACATATGGGGCATCGGATTATTAGCAGCAGGACAGAGTAGCACGATAACGGGGACATATGCCGGGCAGTTCATCATGGGCGGTTTCCTTAATTTGCGCCTGAAGAGATGGCTGAGGGCAACCATCTCGAGGAGCCTCGCCATTGTCCCCACCATGATTGTCGCTGTGGCTTTCAACGCCTCCGAGGCTTCCCTTGACATATTGAATGAATGGCTCAACGTTCTGCAGTGCATACAGATACCTTTCGCACTGATACCTCTTCTCACAATGGTGTCGAAGGACCACTTGATGGGTTCTTTCAAAGTCGGCCCGATCCTCGGGGTGAGCGGCTCAGAACAAACCATCTTGTCATGACTTGCTCTTTCTCTTGTTTCAACTCACAGATTGTCTTTTTTTTTTTTTTTTGCAGAAGGTGTCGTGGATGGTGGCCACAATCCTGATCCTGATCAACGGGTATCTGCTCACGGATATAATCATGTCCGAGGTATCCGGGTTCCTCTACATCGTCTTGGTGCTGACCGCAGTTGCGGCCTACTTATCATTCATAGCCTACCTCCTGGCGTTTGGGGGCGTCCTTCCTCGGAACTGGCTAGGCTGGAAGTTCGATCCGATCGAAGTCAAAGCGTGACTTTGAACTCGGGACAAATCATAGAATCTGTAGTTGTAGGCTCAGAAAAGAGAATCAAATATACATGTTTTTTTTTTTCTGTAACCAAAACTAGACATGAATTACATGAAACACAGGCTTTCGACTCTAAGCCAGGAAATGAGTAATTACTACTTTCCCATTTTAAGTGGGCTTGGTATTGGGCTTATGCACATGTTTTGTTTTTTCTATATACGGGCCTCAAGGCCCATGAACAGCTACAAATCATCAATGCCTTTAATATGAATTCATTTTTTGTGTGATAATTATTATTATTATTTACTTTATATGAATTTAATTTTCATGTTAAACAAAAGGATTTTACAACTGGTGGAGATTAAGAGATATTAAATAGTAAAAAGTAATTATTAAAATAGAAAGCATGCAAAATCTAATGAAGCCTTAACAATTGACCTCACTAAATTTAAAGCACAATAATAAAGTCTTAACGGGTCCTTAATAAAATTTATAATAAAAAAATAAAAAATAAATAATGATATTTCACGAATATTTATGGAGCCGAGCCGAGCCAAACCCTGGCGCTGCCACCCCCAAAACCTCCCAAGAAAAACTTGCCTTATTCGGCATGCAGTTCTTAAAAAAGGAAACACTCACTACTCACTACCCCTACTACTTGTGATCATCATCCCATCCATCCCCTCTTCCCTCCTTTGATCTCTTTCTGTTTCTTTGCTGTTTATTTTTTTATTTTTTTTCAAAAAAATAAAAAGATATCCCAGCGAAAATCTTTCGGTTATGGAAGAAGGGAGGAAGGAAGAAGGCGTGATCGTAATATATGATATGATATCATAATATATATTCTTGATGCTCCCTCCTGCGTCTGCTGCTGCTGCAGCTGCTGTTGTTGTTGTTGTTTTATGGTATTGTGTTCCTCTGCAACAAGAAGAAGAAGAAGAAGAGAGATGGAGAGGAGGGAGGCTGCTTGTCGTTCTTACTACGCATTCCCCCCGCCTTCCCCCGCCGTGTCTCTCCCTCCCTTGGAAACCCTAGTCGACGGCGTCGGCTCCCTCTCCCTCTCCTCCCCCGCTGGGGACCCGACCCCTGGATACGATGCCGCCTCACTCTACTCCCTCGGCTACTGCCGCGGCAGTCATGATATGCCAACCCGCTACCTCGATCTCTTGTCGGAGGATGGACACGGGCTGGGCACTTCTTTGGCGTCCGACGTGCCGACTAGTCTCCGCAAAGGGGTGAACCCCGTTGCTTCTGCTTGGTCTCCCAGGTTTGATGACTGCGCTGGTTTTCGTGGGGTGTTTGGGGAAGTAGTTGCCCCTGGTGTGATTTCTGGTTTGAGTGCCTGCACTGCGTCAACCTGTCCCTGCCCAAGCCGGGTTGATTGGAGTGATTTGGATGATGGTCTTTCGAGCAGGGAGGTGAGGCGGAGCAACGACCTGTTCTGTGTTGATCGTGGAGACGGGTACCTTGGCGGTTTTTCTGGCTACCCTCGAGGTTTCTTGAGGAGGAATCTGTATGTCGGGAGGTATGCGGGGATCGACACGAGCCCTTGCTGCTCGTTGCCTTCGCTGAGCCGCACCAGCATACGGGATCTGCGGGGCATGATAGGGAGTATTGCCAAGAGCCGTACCGGTCACAAAGTTTTACGCGAGCAGATGAAGGATATGAATGCTGAGGACGCGGAGATCGTTTTCTGCGATCTTTTCCAAGATTTGGGAGAGTTGATAGTAGATCCCTTCGCGAGCCATGTTATCCAGGAGCTCGTTGACGTCTGCAACGATGAGCAGAGGGTCAGGATTCTTTCTTCTGTTACAAGGAATCCCCAACTGATAAGAATCTGTCAGGATCAATACGGGTAGGTAGTTTCGACACTAATCCTCTTCCTTAAGCCGTAGATTCCGATGGCGGGCTAAATTTGTGTTTACGCCTTTTGGCAGCGCACCAGTTATAAAGAAATTGCTGGAAATTCTGACCCCCGATTGGCAGAAGCAAGAATTCCTGTGGGCTATCCGCCCTGGTGCTGTTCAATTGGCGAAGAACACAAATGGTCATCATCTCATCCTGCACATCCTGAAAGTCTTCCCTGCATATTGCAATCAGGTAGCTTAGGAATGTTCTTTAGATTCGTGTGACCTTATTATCTTCTGTGTAAGCATCAAGACAGCATTCGCAAGCTCTCCTAAAACTCCTTTACAATCTGCTATGCGTTTACTGACCGAGTATTCTGTTTCCGTGACTTTGCCATGTCGAGCATTTATGGTCGCATCCCTTAACTTGGTGAAATTTGTTCATCTTTTGCAGGTTCTTTTGGATAGACTAAATGATAAGTTCTATGAGATCGCAACCGACCAGCATGGGTGTCATGTTGTGATAAAACACATCCAGAATGTTAAGGGAGACCGGTTCGATCACATGGTAGCTGAGACAGTAGCACGAGCCTTTACTTTGTCTGAGCATTGCTACGGGTATGTTCTCTACAAAGTTTCTGCCTTTCACTCTTCCTTACACTACTTTACTCTCCAGTTACCTTTTTTCGTCTACTGAACTTTGTACTCTTTTCTTCCGCCACAGCAACTACGTGGTGCAGGCTTTACTCAATGCTGAGATGCCGCCGCAACTCCTGCACGATCTTCAACATCAGTTCACAGGAAGTTACTCTGCTCTTTCCCGTGACAAGTACGGGAGTAACGTCGTGGAGAGATGTCTGTCGAGAGCTGAAGACAGGGACTTCATGCACATCATATGCGAACTGTTGGACGATTTCCTGCTGCTCCTCACTGACGAATACGCTAACTATGTCGCCCAGAAAATGACAGCACGTTCGAAGGTAAGAACACATTCTTTCTGCGAGGACAATCGATACTGATTCCACGCCTGTGGTTCTTGATCTGCACTTTTCCAATTCCTTTTCATTGCAGGCTCTGTGTATGCCTGTTTATGGCATCCTGGTCGATAGGATTCGGTCATGCCGTCCTCTAATCGAGAGCAGCATTTACGGAAGGAAGGCATTGGAGAGACTCAAGAAGAACAACGACATCCATATTTAACGAGACGGGAGTCGGATCTCGATCTCTTTTTCTGGATTTAGTAACAGGCTGGTTGTGGTTGTATAAGGTATCAAACCATTAGACCATTTTGTCTGCATCGAGACCAGACAGACAAAGAAGGCGAGGCGAGGCGGTAGCGCTGTTTGAGCCTTTTGTTTCTGTTTAGGGAAAATGTGGATGATTTTGTCGGCAATTTGTGCAAGTGTTGTGTAATTTTCATGACATGAACATCTGAATCCGGATGATACCACTGGAGAATTCAATATGAGGTGAATGAACAGAGCTTTTTTGCATTCCTTCCTCTCACTGTAGAAGAAGCATGCAATGTCATCAAATTCAGACAGGAAGAATTTCACCTGTTTCAGACAAAGCATTGAACTAACGTGTCCCCAGGATACATTACAACAAACTCCTACAATGTCCACTGTCCCTCTTCTTCTTCGTTAGTCGGAAACCTTCTAGAAGATTTAACATTCACCTCACCTGATGCTGCAGTGGCTGCCGGCGTTCATGGCTTCGAGAGCTGCGAGCGGTCATGCTGCATTTACAGTTTGGAGCAAAACTCCCGCCTCGATGCTTCCCTTTACCGGTTACCCTGATCTGCGAGTCAGGCGTCGCTAGATCATGCCGCCATCGTGGGACCTGTTGAATGATGCGTCCTTGGTGCAATGCCCGATAGGCCCGACGTTCCGCACCCTCTGACCGTGTTGGTACTCCTACTCGCATGCTTTGGTGACCGAGGATAACCTGATTTCGGCGGGTGGGATGAAGCACTCGATGGAAAGCCCTGGAACATTGAAAGCCACTTCCTCGATGGCCCATGCCTCTTCCATCCTGGTTTTGCTGTGGCTCATCGCGGTTTCCCCAAACCTAAAGAGGGTAACCACTGATCGCCCAGAATGGGCGACCACGATTCCCTCGACCGGTCTGTAATCCTCGAGGAATGAGTTGATCGTGGTCTCCCAGTACACTGTGTCCCCTCCGTTCTTCTGTATCCGCGTCAGGTGAGAGTCCTCCAGGTGGACAAGAAGCCCTGTCTTCTGACTGAAGTAGCCGAACAAGACGTGCCTTATGATCTCTGCCGGACCTTCGCTTCGAGCCTTCAGGGTGGCAGGATCAGCACACAGCTTGAGAATGAAACAATCCTCGCCATTTATGTTCTTCTCACCGATGCACCTCGAGTTCGTAAACATGTTAGCCGTCGTCCTCGGGTCAAGGCCCTGCATAGAAAAACCAGAAGACCTAAATTAACCACCACACGAATAACAGCACTCAACCATCACACTCCGCTATCACTTTGAAAACGAGTTAGCAAAATGGCAGTTGGCGGATGATGTAACCTGAAGGGCGCGGCGCAACGGCCTCACTGGTCCCTTGGCAGCATGTTCCCCGAGCCACGGGGTGTGCCTCCACACGACCTTGCCATTGCAACCGGCATGAACCTTGCTTCCGCCGAGCGCCAGCTCGACATACCACATATCAGGACTCATCTGCCAGAGAACAAAACCACCCGACTCGGTTGACTTGGGGGCGTTCTTATTCCTAACGAGCCTGTTGGCCGTCTCGAATTCCGAGGCCACCATCCTCACCTTCCCCATGGCATATGCATTATAGATGGAACTCTGGAGTTTATACCCTCCGGATGCGGCCGTGTACTGCTGCAGTATATACTGAGCAGACGAAGACTCCTACAACCGCAATTAAAAAAATTTAAAACCAACCCCCACCATTTGTAGGACCCCTTAACATCAGCATCTTACTCCATGCAACATTAACCCAGAAAAGGGGTAACCTCTTAATCACTTCCTAATTTTGAAGGCTGTAATGAAACTCTTCCAGGATATGAATGTGATGTGGACCCAGCAAACAAAACAGATGGCTACCAAAAAACGAAACAACAAACAGCAACCCCAGCTGCATTTTCTATTCTTGGCTTTGAAGAAAAACACAAGCAGACAGAAGTATAACTATATTCTTGGGACTAAGATGCAGGACATCACAGCAGCAGGCAGTATTTTGGCCCTCCACTCCCAGGAAAAGCTTGTCTCCATTCATTCAAACTCCCTTTCTTCACATCCAGCTAAGCCGTATAAAGTACATGGAAAGCCATGTCTCCGCAGAGCACAATTTCAGGGAAAGAAATGAAGGAAGAGGGTAATGAAACGGGACGACGACAGATAAATCACTGAAAGAAGGTAACAAAAAGCTTCTTGAAGTAAAATCATAAACTTTTTATGCAGTGATTAAATCTTATTTATCAATAATGTCAATCGACAGGGTGAACTGGGGTTTCAACCAAAGGTGCAATTTTTTTTTTCCAGGAAGCCCCACATTCGAAAGTGAAAGAGGTTAAGGAACTGGGAAGAAGTGGATTAGTAGGGATGGACCAAAAAAAAAGTAGTACGTACGATGGGGGTGTTCTTGATGTTCAGGTGGACGATCCCCGCCAGGCTGCAGACGTGAACCGGAGCGAGAGGAGCTCCCAGCACCCCGAGCAGTAGCCTCAGATTCGAGTTCTTACCGGAGCACGAAACCTGCAGCCTGCCCCACCTCCTGGGGTCCCCGGCCACGTAACCGTCCTGATCGGGGCCCTCATTAAGGGGGGAGAGCGCGAGGGAGGCGTCGAAGAACCCGAAGACCGAGTGAGGAAGCGAAAGCATGTCGGGGGGAGCAACATGGGGGGTGGGTCCCCGTCGGCGGAAGAGGGACAAGGGGGAAGCGCTCCTGGACCTCCCGGAGGAGGGACGGGACCTGGAAGGAGAAAGTCCACGGACAACCTCGGACTTGAGGGTAGAGATAAAACCACCTCCACCTCCACCTCCATGACGTCGTCGTAGCTGGTTCTTCTCCATTACAGTAGGGACCAAGCTCCGGGATCAACAGAACAAAAGCCTTTCTCACACTCACACACACACTACACAGAGACAAAGGGGGGGTGGAGACTCTGATCTTTTTGCCGTGTTCTTCTTTCCTTTGCTTACAATGTGCCAATATATAGGATTGAGAGAGAGCTTCGTGTAATTAATATTTTTAGGTAAACAGTTTATATTATATGATATTAGAATCAAATGAACCCCGATACACTAATAGCTGTATATAAAAAAAACAGCAACCTTTCTATCCTCCTCCATCATCCCCCCAAACACCTTCCCATAAATTAATTGTGTAAATAAAAATATATAAATTTTATAAACGTGGCATCAATAATTAATTTGTAAGTGTTTCTGTATCGGATGGAGAAAAGATGAAAAGGGGAAGAAGAGAAGAGAAAGGAGAAGCCTCATCTTCTTCTTCTTCTTCTTCCTCCGCCAATCAATCATTTCCTCCTAACAAGAGTTGTGTCATTTCCCTTCAATCACGCTCTATCTATCTCTCTGTGTTTTTATTAAATAGTTTTTTGTGACCTCTTTCTTTCCTCATCTTGTTTTTAATCCCACCAAACACAGGCCAAGAGCCCATACTTTCTCAAATGGGATGGGTCGTCGCAATCCATGGGTCATCCTTCCCTCCTCCTAAAATAAAAATGGGGGATCATCCCCCAACCCTTCTTCCTCCCAATCTCCTTAACATCTCCGCTTTCCCCTGTGTGTGCATTATTTGCAATACCATAAACTACGTTTTTGGGATTTGAAAAGTCGTTTTCAGAGAGTTAAAACAAAAAACACAAATCAGGTACACACTCGGATGCAAAGGCGCGGGGGGGGGGGGGGGGGGGGGGGGGGGGGGGGGCGGGTTCGATTCTTCGCAATCGCATCCCATGCGAGAATTACTGAAGAGTTTAACTATCCTCCATCCATCATCGGACCCCTTCTTTTAGTAAATAAAATCAATCCCCGCACTTTCTTCCATGTCACAACAAAAAAAGGTTAATACAAAACTTGAAGAAGAAATACTTTAAAAAAAAAAATTATTCGTTTGAATTTGTCCTTTATACTTATAGAAAAGACCTCTTACAAGACCCATTTTTCAGATAATCTTTCACAAAAAAAAGGCCAAATTATCAAATCTACCCTGAACTTTGGCCCGTTTTTTCGATTTAACCAGAACTTTCAATAATATCATCAGCTAGCCCAACGTTTCTCCGTTATCTCAAATATAACCTCCGTGGGGGGGGGGGTTCGATTCTTCGCAATCGCATCCCATGCGAGAATTACTGAAGAGTTTAACTGTCCTCCATCCATCATCGGACCCCTTCTTTTAGTAAATAAAATCAATTCCCGCACTTTCTTCCATGTCACAACAAAAAAAGGTTAATACAAAACTTGAAGAAGAAATACTTTAAAAAAAAAAATTATTCGTTTGAATTTGTCCTTTATACATATAGAAAAGACCTCTTACAAGACCCATTTTTCAGATAATCTTTCACAAAAAAAAGGCCAAATTATCAAATCTACCCTGAACTTTGGCCCGTTTTTTCGATTTAACCAGAACTTTCAATAATATCATCAGCTAGCCCAACGTTTCTCCGTTATCTCAAATATAACCTCCGTCCACCCAACCCTCGGACGGAAACTGACATGGCCCCGACGTGTCCTTGACGCCGTTAAATCACCGTTTTCTTCCGAAGCCAAATTATCAAATATACCCTTAACTTTGGCCCGTTTTTCCGATTTACCCAGAACTTTCAATAATATCATCAGCTAGCCCAACGTTTCTCCGTTATCTCAAATATAACCTCCGTCCACCCAACCCTCGGACGGAAACTGACGTGGCTCCGACGTGTCCTTGACGCCGTTAAATCATCATTTTCTTCCGAAGCCAAATTATCAAATATACCCTGAACTTTGACCCGTTTTTCCTATTTACCCAGAACTTTCAATAATATCATCAGCTAGCCTCACGTTTCTCCGTTATCTCAAATATGACATCCGTCCACCCGACCCTCGGACGGAAACTGACGTGGCTTCGGCGTGTTTCTTGACGCCGTTAAACCATAATTTTCTTCCGACATTAGCTCACATGGCATACCCTACTTTCAATTTCCCCAATCTCGATTTCCCTAAATTTCGATTTCCCCAATTTCGAATCCCTAAATTCCGATTTCCCCAATTTCGGCCCCAAATCAAACTACACCCAAACCCTAATCGAAATCAGTATTCCACCAACCCTCCTCTCGCCTCCCGTTCGCAACTCCCTCCCTACAGCCTTCCTCCCGTTCGCGGTTCCCTCTTCAATACTTTCCCCGCATGAGCCCACAACCTGCAAACGGGAGGGGCTGCGGCGGGGAATGATTGAAGAGGAAACTGCGAATGGGAGGGAGGGTGTAGGGAGGGAGTTGCGGACGGGAAGCGGGATGAGGGTTGGTGGAATCCTGATTTCGATTAGGGTTTGGGTGTAGTTTGATTTGGGGCCGAAATTGGGGAAATTGGAATTTAGGGATTCGAAATTGGGGAAATTGAAATTTAGGGAAATCGAGATTGGGGAAATCGAAAGTAGGGTATGCCATGTTAGCTAATGTCGGAAGAAAATGGTGGTTTAACGGCGTCAAGAAACACGCCGGAGCCACGTCAGTTTCCGTCCGACGGTCGGGTGGACGAATGTCATATTTGAGATAACTGATAAACGTGAGGCCAGCTGATGATATTATTGAAAGTTCTGAGTAAATCGGAAAAACGGGTCAAAGTTTAGAGTATATTTGATAATTTGGCTTCAGAAGAAAACGGTGATTTAACGGCGTCAAGGACACGTCGGAGCCACGTCAATTTCCGTCCGATGGTCGGATGGACGGAGGTTATATTTGAGATAACGGAGAAATGTTGGGCTAGCTGATGATATTATTGAAAGTTCTGGTTAGATCGAAAAAACGAGCCAAAGTTCATGGTACATTTGATAATTAGGCCTATTGGTGGGTTTTAATTATATGCAGCAAACTAAAGGGGTTGAAGCTCTTGTTCGGGCAAGGCTGCTTCCACCACCGGCTTGTACGCCAGGTAGGCTTCCCTCTTCTTTCTCCACCCGTACCACATCCCGAAAATGGATAATCCCACCAAAACCGCCAGCCCCGCCGTGGCTGCAACGACTAAATTACTCCGCCATCGCCACGTTCTGCATCAAACCGAATAAGAACCAAGAGCATTAGCTGCAACTGACAAACCTCACGAGCCACTCAGGCGTGTTATTATTACGCAAGCAAAACCGGGGAAAGAGTGTGCGTACCGCCGACCTTCCGGGGACTCCACTTTCCATTCGACCAACTGATAGTCTCCAAATTCCTTTGGAAGCTGAAGACGATGGTCTCTGAGGCTCAAAATGATGTTCTGCATCAAGGACGTCATGATGCATTTGAAGAAATTCTCAGGGAAAAACTCAAAAGTGAAGTTTGCATAAGCGGAGGGAAAATTGCAGGTAACCAACCACTGCGGTGCTATCGTTGAAGAAATTGCCGGGTTTAGCTGGAAATATGGCCCATTGGATATCAGTCTTGTTTTCGGTAGATCTGACATTCAACAAACGAACCTGCACGACATTGTCCGAACAACAAAGTAGCCCATTATCAAGCCATAGGCATTGAGGAAACAGACCAGAAACAGTCGAGGCGTGCAAACAATTTGGTAGGCCAATATCTTCCGCTTCTGGTAATATCACCTGCTCAACTACGGTAAATGAGAAGTACCTGCGTAACATTTATTCCCAACTCTTGGGCAATAAGTTCCGCGAGTTCCGTGATGTTAGGCTTAGGACTGTAACTTGTGTCGACACTAAACAACATGTCAAATGTTATGACCCCAACTTGTAACCCCCCTGATCACCAAAAACAGAAAAGGGAGACTTTAAGGAGAAAATGCAAATCTGACGTGAGAACATTGAAATGGGTGCTCTGATAGTTAGTTCTACAAGTTGATTTCTGTGTATTCAATAATCGATTTCAGAAACTCTTACTCTTATAAATGTATCTAGAAATTAAAAAGAACAGAGAGTTCCAAAACACAAATATCTCACATCGCAACTCCGAAGAAAAGCTAGAACCAGACTTGTCATGCAATAAAAGGGCGAGTAAGCATTCTACAAGATCCGGTTACCTGGAAAAATATCGGCAGGAGAGGTACTCGGAGATTGAGTAGGAGCAGTGGCGGAAGAAGTATTAGGCCTAGGAGGAGGAATTTGAGGCGCAAGTGAAGGATTCGATGGGGGCAGGGACGAACTGTCTTCTTTTTTTGTCTTCCCTAACTCAGAACAATTAGTTTTCCAAAACCCAATTCTATTGTTCTCCCGGTCATAAGTGACTAGGGTATTGCGGACAATTATACCTAAGAACCAAAAGGTAAATCACACTGATTTTCACCCAAACATAACCCACAATGCTTGCTTAGCAGCAATGACAATGCACATGAAGACTATAAGTGAGTACAGAAAGATCAACAGAATCTCACTATACCTCCGAGCAAAGTAGTCCCATCATTTTCATTCTGGAAAATTCCCAAACAGTACGCACCAGGGACCTTTGTATGCTGCATAATTGGGATAAGAAAATAGAGCTTACTGACCAGATTAATTTTTTAGTGGAATCTAGATGTAGCGCAACGAGTTGCAATTCATCATCATACCCTGAACAAGTAGTTCTCAGGAGAAAGCGAAAACTTCTGTCCATTGGAAAATACCATGTCAACTGTGGGAAATATTTCAGGCAATCTTGATAAGACCCTGCAAACACGTCAATCATTGCATCAGTCAATCCACTACACAATAGAGGACCCAACAAAACAA
Source organism: Melastoma dodecandrum (assembly GCA_029817715.1). NCBI lineage: Eukaryota > Viridiplantae > Streptophyta > Magnoliopsida > Myrtales > Melastomataceae > Melastoma > Melastoma dodecandrum. Next base: position 2,564,256 of record JARUPY010000397.1, on the reverse strand, counting down.
TTTGGCTGGTGCATTTCCTTCAGTACCATCCAGCGCCAGCAAAACAGATATCAGGGAATTTAGGATCAGGTCCCGAAATCCGTTTCAGCGAACCAACATTTTTTATAATCTGTGTGACAAGAGACAATAGCACAAGAAGTATTCACATTAAGATCCTGCGTTATTTGACTAGTGAGTGGATTTAAATTGGAAAATATCTTACAGAGTTCTTGAAAGCATTGAATGCCTCTTTTGGCAGGTAGGCATACGTGGTTCCACTATCTAGAACAGTCCCGTGCGTTTCATCAAATGTATTTGCTCTCAATCTCAAGGCCTCACCGGCCACGTGTATTTCCTTCAGCTTGATGTTGTAGTATGGACTGCAGATACCAGACACTACAGTAAATGTGTGAGATGCTTAAGTGGATATCTGTGGCGTACTACAGAGAAGATCGCCGTGCAAGGGAGAAGGCGTGATACCTCCGGCGGGGATCTGAAGGAGAAAATACCATTCCAGATGGAGGAGAAATCCAGCCAAGAATCATTGCGCCACCACCCACACCCATCCCTCCATAACATAATGAGAAGGAATCATCAATAGCATCCTTCTGAACAAGTTGATCTACTATGCTTAGTTGACCCCGACCCAATCCCATGATGCCATCTGCTCTTTGGCTGTAAAGATCGCCAGATTCCGCTGTCTCACAGCCAAACATGGCACGGTGGGGTGAAAGCTCACTTGAATTCCCAAAAGAAATAATATCTGTGCCTAGCACACCGGAACTGGAGCTCATCTCGGCATAACGTCTCTGATAAGTGCATTGCTTTCCTTGATCATCACAGTTACATCCGGCGTTGCATCTCACAGGTTGGTAAGTGCTAGATAAATCAGGTCTGAACCTTGGATCCTGGGGGAGTAGTGAGACACAAATTAAATCCGCTTCACAAACTGTTGGATGTAACACACGAAATACCCTTTAATGACTAAGAGCAAACAGCGGTCTCCATACAAAACAATATCAAATCTTCCGCCACAGCTAACTGAATTGGGCACTAATATGAGACTTTCGGGACTACCCTCCTCTCGAAAAGCAAACTAACTACTCAAATATCAGTCCGCTGCATTGCAGTCCCATCTAATCAGATCGCTGTTGCATACAAGAAGGATAATGCATGTACAACAGAAGAAACGAATCACCTGATGTTTCCCGCACTTTTCGCAATTGCGGCAGGGAACATATGTGACTGTACTCCCCGTGTCGACGATCAAGGAGAACTCCTGCGGCGGCGTCCCCACGCCAATCCTCGTGGTGTAGTACCTGAAACAGAAAAATCCATGTCACCTACAACCGCAAAATCAGCGGAACGAGTAGGGGCAGGAGCTGACCCGTCAGCCAGGAGGTCATCGTAGAGCCTCATGCGGGCGGAGGAGGGACTACCAAGTAGCCGGCGCCGCCGCCGATCGTCATCGATCAAGTAATCACCGGAAGGAGAAGAAGACAGTGGGAGGATGAGATGGCGGTGATTGGCGTTGGCTAGGTCGGCGAACAGGGTGCCGCCGAAGGACGACGGGAGTGACAGCGCGAGGAGGAGCAGGAAGCGGACGGGGACGGACATCGGAGGCTGCGGTTGCCGGACGAGGAAGGGAAGCGATGGGCTTGTCGAAGTAAAAATCGTTTCTTGATTTCAACCAGGGACGGGGGGGGGGATGGGCCTTTTCTTCGCGTGCTCGGGAGTTGCGTTTCCAACCAGTTTTACAGAAGAAAGGAGGGGGGGAGCCGTTTGTCGGCGGTCAACGGTCAACGGCTGCCCAAACGACAAGGCAACGGATTTCGTTGCCTTGTCGCGTACTGGCCGCCTGGCGTTGGCCCGCTGCATCCTACGGTATATGCCTGTCTTAAGGGTCTCTCTCTGGTTCTGCGAATTCAGTCTGACCTGACCCGCCGGGAGAAAAAGGAAGGACAACGTCCTATAGATGAAGTGGTTCTTGGGCTTCTTATTCAGGCGAGTATTTCAGCAGTCTTGTTGTCAGATTAAGAGGAGGGACCTGCTGCCCTCTATGAGAAACAGCTCGGTATTCTGGCCCGCTTGTGGTCTCCTCACATTCAAGTTCGTGCCCGTTCATTGGCAGGTATTCTTCTGTTGTTTGAGTGAGTTCGTGTTATCGATCCCTTCGAAGAGATCGAAATTGGGGTCCAATCTTGTCTGCTCCTTGGCGGCCTTGTCGATGCATTTTTCAGCCATTGGTAAACAAATAGCTCATTTGCGCGTGTATGGACTGTCTACCTAACATACACTGCGAGCTTGAAGAAAGCCGAGGAGGAATAGAGATGTCCTCAAGCATGCAGGGGTACAAATATTTCACAAAAACCAGCTGTTCCATTGCTCTACTAACCAACATTGCCTGAGGAATCTGTAGAGGCACGAGCAGGGGGAAAAAACTGAGGAACAAGCTGCCATCAGCCAGGTTTCATCTTAAAGTTTGAGCAGGTTTCTATCCGGACAGGAAGTAACCAAATTTTTGTGACTGAAATCATTGGTGTTCATGCCCGGGAGTCTGTCCAGATAGGGGGGAATATTGCTGTTCCTTCTTCGATGGGAGTCGCGCTCTATTAGAATTTACTGGGCAGAGATCTGCATGCCCTTCGTAGTCTCTTAGGGCTTTGCCCGACTCTTACTCGGTACATCTTCTTAAAGCTGTCGCAATTGAAAGCTTCATGAGGACGACCAGGATAAGGATCAGGCAAATGAAGAGATTTTACAGAAGCCCAGAAAACAGAATTTTCTCATCACCTCATTTCAGTCTATGTTGCGTCTATGTACAACGTTTGTTATAAACCAATTCTATAACAAATTATGTAATACAATTACTATATTAACCTCACTTCTTCTTCACGGGCCCTGTCTTCACCTTCGTCATCCTACACCCATCCGGGCCTTTTATATTTCTACAACCTCTTGGTCCAACTCTGTTTCCTCCATTCCACCTTCACCAAGCCGCAGACCCAACACCGATGGACCATTACCGCGTTTATTCTCCCCCTCAAGGTGGGAATCATAAATGTTTCTCATTCCCATCTTGTCCAGAAGGAAGTTTAGTCTGCTTGGATGCAGTGCCTTGGTGAAGATGTCTGTAAGCTGAAATGTTGTCTTCATGTACAATACTTTTACAATTCCACTCTCCAACTTTTCCCTTACAAAGTGCAGATCGATTTCTAGATGTTTCATCCGCTCATGGAACACCGGATTCCTGCTTATATATATAGTGGCTTTGTTATCATAGTATAGCGGCACTGGGAGCTGCAACAAGATGCCAAAATCCTCCAGTAATGAATTTAACCACATTATTTCTGCCGTGGTCGTTGCTAGAGCCCTGTACTCGGCTTCTGAGGAGCTCCTGACCACAGTATTCTACTTCTTAGACTTCCAGCTCACCAGAGAATCCCCTAAGAAAACACAGAACCCTGTGGTCGACTTACGCGTCTCATTGCAACCAACCCAGTCACTGTCCGAGAAGGCCTGCAATTGCAGCTTCGAATGGCTTGAGAAAAACAGTCCTTTCCCAGGTGCTCCTTTCAAATACCTCATCACCTGACAAGCCGCATCCCAATGCCTCTTGTTTGGCTTATCCATGAACTGTGCCAATACGTGCACAACATATGTTATATCCGGTCGTGTGATTCCCAAGTATATCAATCTCCCAATCAATTTCCTATAAGAACTCGCATCTACAGCTTGTTCATCCTCACCATGCACCAATTTATGATTAGGCACCATGTGTATAGACCTCAGTTTGATTGCCAATTTCCCAAAGTCTTCTAACAGATGTAAGGCATATCCTCTCTGTGAGACTAGGATCCCCTGTTTTGTTCGGGCAATCTCCAAACCCAGAAAGAAACGTAGAGTGCCTAGGTCCCGCACTTTAAACTGTCTTTGTAAGCACTTCTTCAAATCCTCTATAAGCCTGTCACCTGTGCTCCCCACAGCCATATCGTCTACATAAATCAGGACAGCAATGAAACCATCTGGCCCCTGTTTTGTGAACAGGGTGTAATCGGACTTAGACTGCTTAAAGCCATCTTCCACAAGACAAGCGGTCAACTTGTTGTTCCACTGTCGAGAGGCTTGCTTTAACCCATAGAAGGACTTTCTTAACTTGCAGACCAGAGGACCTGAATTTGACAAATGATGCTCCCCCTAAATGTCTAAACCAGGTGGCAAATGCATATAGACTTCTTCGGAGAAATCACCATTCAGAAAAGCGTTGTGTATGTCAAATTGTCGCAATATCCACCCTTGAACGGCTGCAATAGCAAGGAACAAGCGAACAGAGGAGTGTTTGGCGATAGGATTGAAGGTCTCCTGATAATCGAACCCTTCGTTCTGAATGTAGCCCTTGGCCACCAGCCGAGCTTTGTATCTATCAACCGTACCATCAGCCAACAACTTGGTTTTATAAACCAATTTACATCCTATAGCACGATGTCCCTACGGGAGAGCAACAACATCCCAATTATGATTGTCTACTAAGGCAGCAAGCTCAGCAGCCATGGCAGTTTGCCAATGAGGAATGTCCTTGGCCTCTGTATAGGTTTGTGGTTCATAATGGGACTCCAGAGAGATAATAAAGGCCTTGTAAGGTTTGGACAGTCGTGAATATGAAATGAAAGAGGTAATAGAATGAGGAACAGTGGATTTTATAAAAGAAATAGTGACTGACCCGCTGGAGGATGCTGGATCCGCCTGTGCAGATGAAAGACCATGGTGATAATCGTTAAGATAGGTGGGAAGTTTTCGCTGCCGGGTACCCCTTCGCAAGTTAGATATTTGGTGATCTAATGCGGGATTAGATGAAGGATGTGATGTTTGTTGTAGAATGTCTAATGTAGGATCTTAAGCAGATGGGTGAGCAGGACTAGTAGGATACAGATCAGAAACAAGTGGACTGGTATGACTCAAATTGGGTAAGACTAAACTATGAGATGAGGATGATGACCATGTAGAAGAGTGAAATGGAAAGACAGATTCATAGAAGAGAACGTCCCTATAGATGAAGACATGTTGATTATGCACGTCATAGAGAAGATAGCCTTTAGTGCCAAAAGGATACCCAATGAAGACACATTTTCGAGCACGCTTATCCAATTTCTGTCTTCTTTGAGCTAATGTGCAAGCAAAACACAATGAACCAAACACACGCAAATGCTGATATGATGGTTTTTTATGAAACAACACTTCAAATGGTGATTTGTGATGCAACAAAGAACATGGCAAGCGATTGACAATGTGAATTGCTGCAAGGAGAGCATAACCCCATAATGCATGTGGTAATTTTGCTTGAAACAGTAAGGCCCTTGTGACTTGAAGCAAATGTTGATGTTTTCGTTCGGCCACCCCATTTGGTTGTGGAGTTGCCACACATGAAGTTTGATGGATGATGTCATATGCTGTGTAAAAATCTAAGATGTTGAATTCACCACCATTGTCACTCCGAATGACTTTGATCTTTGCTGTAAACTGTGTTTGAACAAACACATAAAACTGTTGAAGAAGTTTCCTAACATTTGATTTATGGTTCATTAGGAAAACCCAAGTCACCCTTGTGTAATCATCAACAAAAGTAAGGAAGTAACGATATTCACCAATTGCTACCTCCAAATATGGACCCGAAACATCACAATGCAGCAAATCAAATGCAGCTGTAGTTTGGATTTTGCTCATAGGAAAAGGTAAACGCTTTTGTTTGGCCTCATGATAGACCGTGCAAGCATTGTGCTGAAGCAAAGTCACTGAATTATCTATTTTTTGCAGAAAAGTAGCTTTGCTTGCTGGTACATGTCCTCGCCGCAAGTGCCACAAGTCAAAGTTATCTAAAGTTGTAAGATGTTTGATAGTATTGATGCTATGCATATCAGTATGCTCACATGCTAGTGATGCAACATTCCTGACTTGTGAATTGGTACCCGGTGTACTTACTCCTCCAACTATCTTCTGGAGAACATATAGATCTTCTGTCCGCTCAGCAAATCCAATCATCATCCAGCTGGTCATGTCCTGGATGATACACCAATTGTGTGAAAAAATGCAGGACACATTGTTATCAGAGTTAAGTGCCAATGGATATGAGATTAAAGGAAAACGAAGGAACAAAGAGAGCATTTTGTAGGACCAGATTGGCATTGATCCTAACTTCACCTATATGTGTAGCAAGAACTGTTTCATTGTTTGGCAATTGTATCTGCAAAGGAACTATCAGTTTGGAATAGGTGTGAAACAAATCAAGCTGAGACACTATATGGTCTGTTGCACCAGTGTCAAGAATCCAAGTCAGGAGGTTTGCCCAAATGGCTTTAGAAGCAAGGGTAAAACTACCTGGAGAATGATGTGAGTTTGACTGATTGGCAGATGTTTGTAGTTTCTGGTTGTCCATGACTATGGACTGGCTAGGTCCATCCTCACTTAGCATTGCCAACAGCTTCTGTACCTGCTGCCCAGATAGATTCACTTGAGCAAGTTGCTGCACGGGAGTTTTATCTCCAGCCATTGTGGCGTTGACCCTTCTTCCACTACTCGCATCCCTTTAGTGCGATTGACTACGCCCTCTTCCTCGATCTCCTCTTAGATTTGGAGAAAAACCTATGAGGAAATAGCATCCATCCCTCAGGTGTCCCTTCTTCTTACAGTTAGTACAAAACAGCTCTACTCTGGGTTTCTTTCTTTCTACAAAACCAATTGATCTATCCAGATCTTTTTCTCCAGACGAAGACGGCTCTGTTTTCAGCACAGCAGCTGTCATGGGACTCCAAACAACGCCTGAGTCTCACTTCTTATACTTCGTTGGGCTTATTCTCTCTGTATGACGTTATAAGCCTCTCCCAACGTGGGAAAGGGTCTCTTCAACAGTATTTGTATCCGCAAAGCGTTGTACTCTGTAGTCAGGCCATTCAAAAACTTAAAAACCATCTCTTTTTATTGCTGCTCCGCATACAGCCTCTCCCAACCACACTCGCATTTCCCATAATCACAGTGTGGGTATGGACGATAGACTCTCAACTCCCGCAACACAGCTAACAATTCATTGTAAACCGCAGCGACCGACCTTCCTCCTTGGGTCAAACCATGGTATTGTTGCTGCAATTGACAAACTCGGGCATCGTCCGGTACACCATACCGCTCCAGCAATTCGTCCCAGATGTCTTTCGCTGTGTCCAAGTAAAAAATAGTCGAAGCTATAGGAACCGAGACCAACCGCTGCAACCAGGATTTCACAAGGTTGCCGCATCTCTTCCAAGAGGTGAACAGATGGTTGTCACTCGTTGGTTTTGTTATAACACCATCTACGAAACCCAACTTATTTTTTATAGACAATGCAAGCTCCACCGAACGTCGCCAAGAAGTGTAGTTACCTTCGTGAGCTCTGGAGTAACCAGCGTCGTTACCTGCAAGTCAGCCGCATTGATGAAATAGGGTGACTAAGGGTTATCCATCCCTTCAACAACCATCAAGTTGCTCTGTCTTGCCTTCGTCATCCTCTCATGTGCTCTGATACCATGAAAGCTTGATAGGACGACCAGGATAAGGATCAGGCAAAGGGAGAGATTCTCCAGAAACCCAGAAAACAGAATTTTCTCATCACCTCATTTCAGTCTATGTTGCGTCTCTGTATAACGTTTGTTATAAACGAATTCTCTAACAAACTATGTAATACAATTACTATATTGACCTCACTTCTTCTTCACGGGCCCTGTCTTCACCTTCTTCATCCTACACCCATCCGGGCCTTTTCTATTTCTATAACCTCTTGGTCCAACTCTGTTTCCTCTATTCCACCTTTACCAAGCTGCAGACCCAACACTGATGAACCATTGTCGCGTTTACATTTGATTCGTGTAGAATAGCAGAAACCTCACACAAATCAATTATGCAGCAAGATATCGAACTTGTACAATTACAGTACAATGTTTGGCTGCTTATTACAACTCGATGCAACTCCACCACACTTCAATTGCCCTCCGAGACCCTCCGATATCCCAAGCACTAACAACCATTCCAATCGTCTCGCTCCTACCCACCGCCTCTGGCGCACAACCCTAACAAAAAACTCTTTGACTAACTAACGTCAATTCCCCGCTCTCCCCTTTATTAATTCCTTATTGGGCCTAATACTCCCGTGACCCACTATCCCCAGGCCCAACCCACTAACATTTTAGTCTGAATCTATTTACAATCAACAGCCACGCATCAAGCCTACCCTCTTGAGACAACACTTGTCCCCAAGTGTTCTTCGTCTAACAAGAAAAAACAAGCATTCAGCCTCTTCAACAGCAACAACAGCCTCTTCAGCCTTTCAGCAGCAACCTCTTCATTTCTTCAATTGGTAACAACACTGTAGCCCCTTCCTCAATTCTTCAATCAATAGTGGCAGCATCAAAAGCAGTAGCAACAACAGTAAAACACATCAAACAACAGCCACACAGCAGCACGAACAACATCCCTTCAGTTATGCATTTAGCAACTCCATTTCGTCCAAGGTTCTCCATTATATCATTCCTCCTCCCCAGCAGTCCCCCTAACTTAACACTTGTCCTCAAGTGTTTACCATATAACAAAACAACAATATTTTCCCAGATAACTGCGACACAGTGACAAGCTGCAACACAACAACACAGCAAGTAGCATCAACACAACAACACAACAAGTAGCAGCAACACAACAACACAAAAGCAACTCCAGCAGCAACTTTGGGAATCGGCATCATGCCCCATTGTAACAAGGAGTCGTCCATTAATCCTTCATCAAATCTCCATAACCAACAAGAAGTAGATGTTGGCCAATTACACATTTGAGTGATAGCTTTTGCCGGAGACATTTGTAATAACTGACTTCCTGTCATTCCTTGATTTCTTTGTAGCAAAACTGCTTCATTTTTCCATGTGAATCTCATCACTGACATCTGGAAATTCCATGTAATATCTCCCAACTGAGTCAACCACTTCACCCCTAGAACCATTTCACACACCCACCCCCAAGTTAATGACATAAAAGTCAGCAATGAAGGTATGCTCTTGCATAACCCATGCAAACTATTGTAGCCTCCTTCTGCACAAGATGCTCATCCCATCAGTCACCACAACTTTGATAGGTGATATAGGTACCTGATTAACATCCCTGCATCTAGGAAGTTATGGGTACTTCCAGAATCGATCAAAATGTTTAATATATCCTTCTTTTAGTTGCCCTTCACCTTCATAGTTTGTGTATCAACTTCCCCTACTTCTCCTTTTAAGGCATTCAAGGTAACCTGCAGTTCATCACGCAAGTTCCCACCATACCTACACATTTTCCTCTTCTATTTGCCCTTCATCTGCTCCCCCTTCTACAATAAGCGAAAAAACTTGCTTTTTGGAACAGTTATGATTCCTATTAAAAGGCTCATTACATCCAAAAAACAACCCTCTTTCTTCTATTTCTTCTTGGCTTAACCTCCTTCTAATTGTAGGGCCAGCATCTCCTGTTAAGCCCATAGGACTTCCTTAGAGCCAGCATTTTCTGTGAAATCCATAGGACTTCCTTTGGATTCATTTGACCTCCCACTCACATATCCAGGTGTCACACCTCTGAAGCTCATTGGGTTTTCCTCCTTAATTACAGATTCCTCCCTGCGAACGGAGAAGTCCCTCTATTAACCAATCTCATTGGTTTCCTACTAACTCCTGAACCCATAGACTTGAGCATGACAGGTACCCGGAGTGCAGCTGCCGGAACCTGTCGCTTTAACACTGGGTGTAGCTTGTGGCCGGGAATTCATCTTTTTGCGGTGACAGTTAATGGGGAGACTGTGAAACCGCACTAAACTGAGGATTTTTTAAATTGGGTTGGGTAAAGTTGGGTCCTTTGATTGTTGTTTAGTCAAATCCCACTTGGGTTTATTCTTTCTCACAAGATCCGGAAGAAACAAACTTTCATTACCATCGACCGACCCGGAACCGATTGAACACATGCACCAGTGGAGATCCAGTCAGTGCTTTCAAACATCGGTGAGAGATTAACAAAAAAACCGTTGACTGGGGACACGTGGGGATGGTGACAAGGACCTTTCGGATCCGTTGGTTGGTGAAGAAGTACAAGAACCAGAAAGGAGCAGACAAACCAGTAGTGAGATGCTTCAGACGACACCTGAGAAAGAAGTGAAGAGAAGAAGAAAGAAAAAGGAAGAAGAAGAAGGAGAAGAAGGAGAAGAAGAAGAAGAAGAAGAAGAAGAAGAAGAAGAAGAAGAAGCAGGAGAAGAAGAAGAAGAAGAAGACAGAGAGGACAAAAGTTTGTTATTGTCCTTCACAGAATCATACATCATTACACTGCTGTTGTACGATTCTATTTATACACAGGCAGAGAATTGAACATTCCTAACAACCTGTGCATTACAATGATTCCGATTCTATTTCTAGTCCATTTGTTGCTTTGCTACTGGGCTTGGGTAGCATGGCTTGCATTGGACTGGACTGGACTTTACTTTCCAACACTTCCCCGCAATTCGAACTCTCCATTTCCTTTTGCACTTTAATTGGTTTCCCAATATTGTCATCTTCCTGTTCTTCGACAAACTTTCTGTCGGTACTGCAATTTGGTCTTGACGTAACAGACAGTTTATTCCTCATGAGCAGAAACTTGTGAACTGGTATCACTTTAGTGAGAGGATCTGCAAGCTGATCATCAGAACCAATATGCAGGACAAGTACTCTTCCAGCCATAACCTTTTCCCGAACAAAATGAAAATCAATTTCCACATGTTTTGTGCGTGCATGAAACACAGGATTTGCAGCAAGGTGAATCGTGCTCAAATTGTCGCAATAGAGCACAGGCTGTTGTTTTTCTGGAATACCCAACTCTTGTAACAAGCCTTGTACCCAAGTCACTTCAGCAACACCATTAGCAAGAGCTCGGTATTCAGCCTCTGTGCTAGAACGGGCGACTACACGCTGCTTGTGTGACGCCCAAGAGATTAGATTGGATCCGAGAAAGGTACAGTAACTGCTAGTACTTTTTCGATCATCTGGGCAACTTGCCCAATCAGCATCAGTGAAACACGACACATCAAAAGTCTCTCCAGCAGTAAGAGTGATCCCATAAGATTTGGTCCCTTTCAGATACCTGAGGATTCGCTTAACGGCCTGGAAATGCACTGCTGTAGGTTGCTGTAAAAATTGGCAAGCTTTATTCACCGCGAAGCTAATATCTGGTCGTGTATTGGTGCAGTACTGTAGAGCTCCAACAATACTTCGATATTCTGATGGATCTGGAAGAATGTCACCTTCATATTTGGACATTGTACCAGTGGTTGCCATAGGTGTCGACACAGATTTACAATCTGTCATCCCTGTTTTGTCTAATAGATCCTGAATATATTTAGCTTGACAAAGATGAAGTGCTTTCCCAGTTCGTGTCACCTGGAAGCCTAAGAAATAGGACAAATCACCAAGATCTTTAAGAGCGAATTTATTATTGAGCATTGGCAAAAGTTCTGTAATGCCTCTGAGATTTGATCCTGTGATAATGATATCATCAACATATATCAAAATGATAATTAACCCAGCTGCAGAGTGTTGATAGAATAAGGATGCATCTGCCTTTGAGTTTATGAATCCCCATTGAGTAAGACAACCGCTGAGTTTGAGATACCATGCACGGGGACTCTGTTTCAGTCCATATAAGGCTTTTTGCAGACAACAGACATAAGAGGGACGTGATGGATCAACAAACCCAGGTGGCTGATGCATGTAAACTGTTTCAGACAGATCTCCATTAAGGAATGCATTGTGAACATCAAGTTGCTTCAATGGCCAGCCAAATGTGACAGCTAAGGCAAGAACTAAACGTATAGTTGAGTGTCTTACCACAGGGCTGAATGTCTCGTTAAAATCAATCCCAGGAGTCTGATGAAACCCCTTAGCAACCAAGCGTGCTTTACACCTTTCCAAACGACCATCAGATGTCAACTTTACTCAAAATACCCACTTGCAGCCAATTATTTTCATATTCTGCTGAGATGGAACAAGTTTCCAAGTGTTGTTTCGCAACAATGCCTCAAGTTCAGTCTTCATCGCAGTATGCCACACAGGTGTTGAAATAGCCTCGAATAGGGTAGCTGGTTCAATGGGAATGTGTGTAGAGGAGGAGGTAGTGGTTAGGTGAACTTTAGGTTTAAAGATACCTGCCTTTGACCTCGTGACCATAGGGTGAGTATTAACTTCTTGCTGTGTGTCATGATTGGTGTTTTCTTCTGTTATGACAGGCAACTTGGTGTCTGTGGCCAAAGGAGCAGGCTGATCTGATGAAGGAGGATCACATGAAGATGTATTTGACAGAGGAGTAGAAGATAAAGCTTGCTGTGGGACTGGATGGAGAACAATGGGAAGATAAGTAGATAATGTGGATGGATGGATCAAAGAGGAAGGTAATGTCATAAAGGGAAAGTTTAATTCATCAAATAAAACGTCTCTAGAAATGTATACCCGTCCTGATGTATGATGAAAACATATAAAGCCTTTGTGAGATAAACTTCTCCCTAGATAGATACATGAAAGTGACCTGGGCTCTAATTTATGTTTGTGATATGGTCTGAGGTAGGGAAAACATAAACAGCCAAACACACGAAGAGAATTATAATCTGGTTTGTGAGAAGTTAATAGCTCGGTTGGAGAAAGAAAGTGTAAAACACGGGATGGTAACATGTTAATTAGTGAAACAGCCTCGTTAAAAGCATAGACCCAAAACGACTTTGGAACGTTTGCATGAGTTAGAAGGGTAAGTCCTACCTCTACCACATGTCTGTTTTTCCTTTCCACTCTTCCATTTTGTTGAGGAGTGTGAGGACAAGACAGTTGGTGAGAGATACCACAATTAGCAAGATAAGTATGTAAAGAGCGAAACTCACCACCCCAATCGGATCTAACATTCATGATAGATGTCTGATATTGATTTTTAACCATGGCATGAAACTGCTTGAAAGCAGTAATAGCTTGAGATTTGGTTTGGAGAAAGTAGATCCAGGTATATCTTGTGGCATCATCAACCAACAACATAAAGTATTGATCCCCGGTGACTGATTTAATGGGAGATGGACCCCATAAATCTGTGTGTACTAGTTGAAAAGGTTTTGAGGCTCGAGAAACAGAAAGAGAGAAGGGCAAACGATGAAGTTTACTCACTGCGCAAGATTGACATAAAGACATCATATCTGTTCTGTTTGGGAGATTACACTGTAAGAGTACTCTAGATAAAATATGTGGACTAGGATGTCCTAATCTAGCATGCCAAAGTTTGTTGTCTGAAACAGTTGCAGCAGAAAAACCCAAAGCTAGGATAGGAGTTTGTGTTGTGGAAGTTGTAGATGCATGATGAGTTGCAAGCTGTCCTGAAGGGAAGATGGGTGGACTATGGTTGGTGTGGATAGGAAGCTTGTATAGGCCTTGGTCCATCAGTCCCCGAAGAAGTATTTGATTGGATAGTTTGTCCTTAACAAAAAATGAATCAGAATGAAATTCAATTAGAACATTGTTGTCTTGGCAAAGTTTGGAAACACTAAGAAGTTTGTTGGAAAGACCAGGAGCACGAAGAATGTTATGAAGAAGAATAGGACCAGAAGTGGTGGAAAGGGTTTTGTGTCCAACATGAGTAATGCCAATTCGACTACCATTACCCATCATAACAGATGAAGTACCTGGAAAAGTTGACACAGCTTGAAGTCCTTCAGTAGTGGGAGTTACATGGTGTGTGGCCCCCGAGTCAAGTAACCAGGTATCAGTGTCATTTTCTCTGGATGGGATTGGAGGAATATGTGTATAAGGTTGTGGCAATGGTGAAGGGAAAAATTCATGTGTGTAGGGGCTGGAAGGGTGATAGTGTGGGTTGTATGGCTGTGAGAGAGGGGTTGTAATGGCAGTGTAATATGTCTGAGGTTGAGGCCTGTAGGATGGATGAGAAGAAGGCTGAAAGGCTGGCTGGAAAGCGGAGTTGTGTCTATGATAACAGTTCACTGCAGTATGACCAATTTTCTGGCAAATTTGGCATCTGGGTTTTGGTCTAACAAAGTTTCTGGTGTTTCCTCTTGGATTGGTATTGGATATATATGGTCTGAATGGAGGGCGACCCAGAATGCCAGGATGAGGAGAAACAGAAGATTGTGGTTTAGCAAAGGTTGTATTGGGAGACTGGTGAAAGGTATGTGTATTTGGTTTAGAGGTTTGTGGTAAACAAAGCTGACCAACACCTGCACCAGCACCTGCATGTAAGGAGGTTAACTGTACCTGAGGCATGAAGTTATCCACCACTTGTCGCCGCTCCAATCTTAGCTCAAAATTCAATAGTAGATTATGAATTTCTTCTAAGCTAGGCTGGTCTGGTCTGCTGTATATGGCCGTCACTACTGCATCATATTCTGCAGACAAACCTTCCAGCATATACCATACATAATCTCTATATCCAACTGGTTCGTTTACTGCACTTAGTTGGTCTGCAAGTGATTTGAGAGTGCTCAAGTATTGTGACATAGTCTTTCCATCCTTCCTTAGGCGTTGCATCTGAGTTCTGAGATTAATCACTCTTGTAGTAGATGTTGATTCATACCTATTCTTGAGAATTTCCCAAACCTCATTTGAGTTTTTGCAGTAAACCACCTGATTTAGTGGTTCTGTGACAGAGACGAGAATATCAAGCTCATAACAGCCTTGTCATTGCTTTGCCAAGCTCTATACTCAGGATTTATAACCTGCATGCTTTCATCCAGAAACTGAACAGGTACAGTCAAGTTCCCAAAGATATAGTCCTCAAAACCCCCAGCTATAACAGCCGCAAGTAGTTGCCCTTTCCACAGCGGGTAATTTCCGTCATCTAGCTTAGTTATTGATGCAAACATACCAGTTGGAATTCCATGAGATGAGACTCCAGACATACCCTGGCCAGACAAGACAGAACCTGGAGTTTGTTGACTTGAAGAGAAGGGAAGGGGAGTCTGCATCTGCTCAGTTGGAGGCTGATTTGCCATTCTGCAAAGTAGGTTGCTTTTCTTGCGAAGCGTGGTCTATTCAGCCCTTGTGAGGCTCTGATACCATGAAGAAGTACAAGAACCAGAAAGGAGCAGACAAACCAGTAGTGAGATGCTTCAGACGACACCTGAGAAAGAAGTGAAGAGAAGAAGAAAGAAAAAGGAAGAAGAAGAAGAAGAAGGAGAGGAAGAAGAAGAAGAAGAAGAAGAAGAAGAAGGAGAAGAAGAAGAAGAAGAAGACAGAGAGGACAAAAGTTTGTCATTGTCCTTCACAGAATCATACATCATTACACTGCTGTTGTACGATTCTATTTATACACAGGCAGAGAATTGAACATTCCTAACAACCTGTGCATTACAATGATTCCGATTCTATTTCTAGTCCATTTGTTGCTTTGCTACTGGGCTTGGGTAGCATGGCTTGCATTGGACTGGACTGGACTTTACTTTCCAACAGTTGGAATTGGATAGTCTCAATCCAAAGTCAAATTTCGAAAATGAATTCGTTTGGCATCGGTCACTGTTCACTGTTCTTGAGCTGGTGTATTATATATCTGAAGACATTCTACAGTCAGGGTGTTCTCCTTCAGGGGATCTCAATCCCATCCCATCATGTTACGCTGGAGGGGAATCGCGGCGGCCGTGAAGAGATTCCGGCGGCTCAACCGCCGAAAAGGTAAGTACCGTTCTTCCCTGATTTAAAGAAAGCTACCACATCTGTTAGTATAACACGTCCAAAGTGAAGGTTTGAAATTAAATGCAGGACACAGGAAGCTATGCCGCAATGTTAGGAGCTGTGAGTACGAGGATGTGCATATAATGTGGGAGATCCTGAATGGAAAAGTCGAGGACCCCACTTCGTCCCCCCATCTCGGGCCGAGGGATAGGTTGCTCTGCGGTTTTAGGACCTGGGTTCGTTAAGTTATCAGTATATGTTGCTGGGTACGGTGCTCGCCAGCCGGCTTGAAATCTGTAAATAAGATCAATCAATGGAGACCATGCCTTAGATTTGGATGGCTTCTGAGATCCTAAGAATTGATTGAGGGAGTTCTTCGGAGTTGGTGGAAACTAATTTTTTTGACCTGTTCTCTCTTCCTTGAACTTAACAAATGTAGCAAGCATTGAGAGACGATGAGGCACACCATCACATCCCATCCCTCCTTACAATCTTTAGCAATGTGTTGGATCTCCCCTGTGTCTCGCCATTACTCTGTTTTCCCACTCAAAGACCACGACTGAATGACCCCCTATTTCCTTTCCCCTTCTCCCTTATCACTTACATATACGCACAAACGAATCCACTTGAGAAAAGCACTGGTGGGTTTCCAGGACATATTGTTCGTTGTGCTTTCGAGAGAAGTCCATAATTTTTTAAGGAGGAGGAATATGAAGATACGAGTCGTGTTCTGCTTGGCCGGAGCCACATTGCTGTTCTTCAAGGGCAGCGGAACAACCTCAGCCTTTGGTAAGAACGAGTGTTGTCAGCTGTGCATCTGTCTTGACTAGTCAAGTTACTAGTGTTGCTGTGCCTGAACTGAGAAGACCGGTTCACAAATCATTGGCGTTGTATAGCTGGTACTGTTTGCAGTGTCTGGCTGGTCCAGACAAATGCCACTGTGTGTTCGAATCCCAAGGATATGGATTCAGTGCTTTATGTTGGTGATTGGATACTGTGAAGCACGCGTGGAGATGGATGTACCTGTAAGAGGCCGAAAATCTAGCTTGTTAGCAGCGAGAAGTGATTTTCGCCTTGAAAGAGAAAATCGGCATCCCCATAGTTGCATCACATGGATACTTACCCTGACTTCCTTGTCAAAATAAACAGATTTACTTGTGAACCACCAAGTTGATGAGATGGTGAACTCGCTGCAGGCGACATTTTTTTCTGTAAGAAATTTATTTTAATAAGTCGTCTTTCCAGTGTCTGTTCCAGTGACAAGATCATTGGTTACCTGCGTCGTGAGAGCTGGGGTGACTTTTCTGGAAACATGTGCAGGTGAATCACGGGAGTGTGAGCCCGGAGGATTACCAACCTTCAGATCCAAGTCCGAGCTCAAAGAAATCGGTGAAGCCAGGACCGATCGAGCACGGAGCTCCTCAGATGCCCTTCTTGCCAAACCCAAGCCCCGGTGTTCCCTCTTCTGCTTCTCCGCCGATGCGCCATGGGTTACGGGAAACTCTGATGACGGTGCTGTTGTTAATATACTCAAATAACACAGGTCCATCTTCTTGCTATTTAAGGCTAATTTGGACTTAAAGCATGTCATGTGTTGATGGTTGGGTGGAGCAAGCAGCTTAGTCATGAGCAAGTACTGAGTGATTTCCACGATATGTTTCCCCAACTAGCATTTACGATACATTCCGTGACGATGATGCGTAGGATGTGACAAATGAGGTAAAAGAAAAGCAACAACAAGGGATATCAATGGAAGCAAAAGCATGGTACCCAAACTATCATCAAACTCTACCGCGAAAGCCCTCTTTCGGTCCCCCTCAATGCAAAAGACGATGATCATCTTCGTGTTCATGGATCACTACACTTTCTTTCGCCATCGACAGGCAAAAAAGCACTTGAAAGAAAAGAGAAGAAAATACATTATGTCCGTCTGTTCCCACTCGAGTTCTTTGTCAGGCGCCACTGAAGCTTTGCATGCAAGTATTATTCGGCTGCCGGTCACGATTTTCGCCTACTTGCATTTAAGTTAAATTAAATCTTTGTTCTCTCTTGACGTCCCTTCAAATTTTCACCTACTTGCATCGTGTCCTAGCCAGAAATCATACAATAGTGAGTCACGTATAAAGAAAGAGGAACTCACGATAGCGGCGAATTAGTGAATCACGGATAAACAAAAGGAACTCACGATAGCAATGAACTAGTGAATCACAGATAAACAAAAGGAAATCACGATAGCAACGAACTAGTGAATCACAAATAAACAAAAGGAAATTACGATAGCAACGAACTAGTGAATCACATATAAGCAGGAAGAACTCACGATAATAGCGAACTAGTGAATCACAGATAAATAAGAGGAACTCACGATAATAGGCGAACTAGTGAATCACAAACAAATAAGATGAACTCGGTAATCCTTGTGACTTTCCTCACATTAGGACTGTATTTATAAGCCTATAAATAATTCTAGTGTGATATCGATGTTTAACAATTTTAACTTCACGCTTAGAGAATTCCCCACGCAATTATTGTTTAAGGCCTTATTCCAAGATTGTATGGGAAGGATTGAATTTCATCCAAATTTGTTACTTTTAAAAGAATCAACTCATCTCAATCTCTATGTGCTTGTACTCTCATCATGAAAAAATGAGAGGCCCACAAATCAAAATCAACGTCAGAGTACGTTTCATAATTATAAACAATCTCGTAAATGGAGTGTCTCGCTCATCTATTAGTTCATAAGTAAGGACTTATTCCTTATGACTCCGGTCATCTAAAGAAATCATACAAAGTCTTTCTTTTATTTAATTCTTACGAGGACATTAATCTACCTTGTAAACTTTGACCCCTAAAACCAGTAGCAATTACAGACATTCGACCAACTTCTCTATCATGCTTAACTTAAAGGCTTTAATCATATCCGTCTATCATGCTTAACTTAAAGTCTTTTTTTTTTTTGCGAAAAAACACTAAAAATGGGATCGGATATGCGAATTTATTTCATTTGATTAATCATAAAGCATTATTGTTTTTAAGATTCGGATATTCTTCCTATGGGAGGATTGAAAAAGCATGCGCCGATTGCCTTTTTTTTAATAGGCAGGGCTTTCCCTTTTTGCGATATTCCACCTCCCACTTCTTTTTGGTAATTCTTAATTACAGTTGGTTGTATTCTCCAGTTTTTGCAATTCTAAATGTTAAAGGGGAGGGTAGGATTAAGAAGTGGGGTTGGTAGAATTGATGTAGTAGTGAGTGGTGGGTAATTTAGGAGGAGGTTAGTAAGGGAGGAAAAGGCAAAGTCTGTCTCTGCTGTCTTTTTTTATCCTCCGGCGGCGGGCAGAGGAGCCGAGCAGTTGAGGATGGAGGAATCCAAAGGGAAGGAAGATCCCCGTATTGCCAGGATCTCCTCTTCCATCCGCGTCATCCCGGATTTCCCTAAACCCGGTAGAACAGCCAAAAAGCTTCGATCTTTCTCGCTTGATCGTTCGGAAGGATGCGTCCTTTTCTGTGTTTTGCTCTCGGGCGTGTTCGAAGTTTCTGGATTCCTTGATGGGTCATGCCCGGATTTTTGCTTTTTACCCCCCCCCCCTCCATTGGAAGTTCTCGCGATGGATATTCTTGGTTTCGTTTTCTTGTTGCGGAGGAAGTGGGATTGTGAATTAGTTAATGAATGCGGCTGTTGTGAAATGGTGATTTTGACGTTTTCTCGCTTTGTTTTTGTTGGGGTGGGGGATAGGGATTATGTTCCAGGACATAACGACTTTGCTTCTCGATCCCAAGGCCTTTAAGGACACCATAGACTTGTTCGTTGAGAGGTACAAGGACAAGAAGATCAGCGTCGTCGCAGGTAACATTCTGCTCGCTTCTGCTTCTGGTTGTGTTCTTGATTGGGGCTGGTTTCAGGAAGCGAGTCTTGGGAGAAAACCCTGTCGAGATGTGCTCGTGCGTCCTCTCCTTAATCCAACTCTTTATGGACATTGGTTGCAGGAATTGAAGCTAGGGGCTTCATTTTTGGTCCTCCTATTGCATTGGCTATCGGTGCTAAGTTTGTCCCCATGAGGAAACCCAGAAAATTGCCTGGTGAGCTTCTTGTCCGTTATGTTTTCTCCATGTGAATATGAAATGGGATACATAACGGTGTTTTCAGGATGCAGTATGTTGAGAGTTTAGTTTGTTGTATGCTACGATGATTGGATTGTACTGCACTGTTTTAGGATAAGCACAAAGGAGGGTAGGTTCACTGTGAAGTGGCTTTCTGTGATCTCGAGCTAGGATGATAGTCATGGTTTGCACTTTTTTTTCTTGTGGGGATGTTTTCATATCAAGAGCAGTTAGAAAGATTGATTTTCCACCCAATATAAGCAGTCTTAAATTGGGGAAAGGTTGAATACTTGAACAGGGAGGATTTTATTTTGTCAATTTGAACTTCCAAGTCTTTGTTGGATGCTTGGGTTGGAGTTCAGAGAGAGTGTCTAACAGTGCTGGGGCCTTGATATATCCAGGCAAAGTTATCTCAGAGGAGTATTCTTTGGAGTATGGCACGGACAAGATAGAGATGCATGTTGGGGCCGTACAAGAAGGCGAACGTGCCTTGGTTGTGGATGATCTCATCGCCACAGGGGGCACATTGTGTGCTGCTATCAGACTGCTAGGTGTTGTTTTTCAGGCTTTTTGTTACTTTTGATTTGGAGTGCTGCGCCACATGCCAAATATTCTAGTCCACTCGATGGAAGAATAAGGAATTGTTATTGTATCAATTGTTCTAATATTTAGCCTGCCTTCTGGCCCGTAACCATCAATTGCCCGGCTTTGTGTTGCAGAGCGTGTTGGGGTCACTGTGGTTGAGTGTGCATGCGTCATCGAACTGGAAGAGCTAAAAGTAAGTATTAATTTTGATAGAATAGAATGTCTCTGATTTTCTTTACATTTTCATCACCATTTATTTAGTTAAGATCCTAGGAGTAGATGGTCGTGACGTAATTAGTGTTTGTGAATTGATCTTCCCAAAATGAGAGATCCGGCGACTTAGGCTTACCTTGGCAATTAAACCTCTTCGACTGTTTCTGTCCATTGTACTATTGAGAGTAGAAAAACACCTATTAATAAAGCTTTCCTCGCCAGGGTCGGGAAAAGCTCAGCGACAAGCCGTTGTTCGTCCTCATAAGCTCAACCTGATGGAAGAACGCAACGGCGGGGGAATGAAGCCCAACATAAATCCCCTGCAGATTAGTTGCCTTCTCGCTTTAATAGAAGGGTTGAGCACAGTAATTGTTGTACTTGGTATTCGTTCACTCCTGATGAGGAGATAAAAAGACTGTTCGGTAACCGATTGTAGCGTTACTTTCGATTGTTGGATTCGCGCTCGATGATGTCCCGTTTGGATTGGGAGAGAGGGGGCTGTTTGTCGGGAACTCACATTTGGTTTTTGCTTATGGTAAGAACTTTTCAATCGATGCCCTTCTAGTTTCTTCTCAAGACTAAGAGTAGCATTGCTGGAGAAATGCAAGTATGTACGGTTATATATATATTGTAAAATAAGACAGTGAGTTTAAAAAATCGTGGTATATCCTCTTAGTTACTTGAAAAGTAGCTACCTTTACTTGACAAATGGAGTCACTAGAAGCAGCAACTTTCAGATAACACCATAAGTTATTTGACTCGAAGTAGTGACTTTATGGTGGCGCGATCATATTCTCATGAACTCTCTATTTTAATTAGCAGACTTTGTGGTATTAAAGTTGTTCAACACAATTTTGAAAAAATTAAGGATGAGTTCTAGCTGTTTTCGAAACACTTCGAATACTATACAATTTTTTTTAAGGTGATTGTGTTCAAAGTTGTATTTTTAAGTAACGACTTTATTTAAATTTAAAAATTAGTTCAAACAACGATTTTGTATTGTACCTCTGGACTGTGAACTCAACTTCTCCACCAGTATCGAGATCTTGGATCACGTTTTTATAACACGCGAAATCATTCTCCATAAATTTACATAAAAATCGTCGTTTTATTTGTAAACATATACGCAAATTATTTTTGAAACCAATCTTATTCGGGTACAAAGTGGCCAGCACATTACAACATTGGACAAAATGGGCCCGATCTCCAGCCTAATTTACGCCCACGTGGGTCCGGTGGCGGCGGGGTAATTCCATATAGTCCGTGGGGGCATTTCCGTCTTTTCTGGTCGTTTACCCCCACCGTCCCCTCCCTCTTCTCCGTCCCCCTCTCCCTCTTCTCGCAAAAATTCACGCTCAGCGCGTGACCGAACCCACCGCCCCTCAACTCCCGCGGCGACACCCCCCATGGCGGCTTCCGAGCAGCAGCCCCTCAAGAAGCGGCGACTCTACGAGCCATCGTCGCCGCCCCCGTCCCCGCCCCCTGGGTGGCCCAATCGTCCGGATGGCCCCGCGCCGCCAGCTACCCCGTCGCCTCCGGAGGAGATGTCGCAGGAGGAGGTTATCTCCAAGAGGAGGAACAGGGGGGAGATTAGGAGTGTTTACGAGTGTTATAAGCGTGTGAGGTCCTTCGTCGCAACCGAGGAAGGGAGGCGCTCCCCGGAGTTCGAGCTGGCTTTCCTTTCTCTCATTTCCGCTTCCAAGGGTGAAACCCCCGTGCTTTCTTGATTGAATTTTTCGCGCTCGTTTCTTCAATGGTTTTAGTTCGTCTGAAGTGGTTGTCGCGAGGGAACATTGATCTCGAGTGTTTTTCATTGTTGGAGTGTGGTTAATCCTTGACTTAATTGGTGATTCTGGCGAAAGGTGAACGGAGAAAACTACGGTGTTTGATGTGATTGAATCGATTCTTGTAGTTTGTAGTTGCCGGATTTATTTTCCTGTTTCTAGGGTTCCTGTGTTGGATGTGGATTTTGTTTTGGGGGTTACTATGATTGACTATCAGTGATTATAACTTTTGATTGGATGCTTTCAGTAGAAGGATAAGTGTTATGGCTCTTTTAAATCTTTTAGTCAAATGCTTTTTGTCTGCTTTGTTCTCGGAGTCATGAAAAGTTGATAACTATATGCTCATCTCCCCTCCCCCTCTACATGCTATTTGTCATTGAGCTCTTGGGACACTCGATTGCTGATCTTCTATCAGCCTACCATGGATGAAATATTTCGCTTCAGTATATATGATATTAGTAGATACAACAGATATGTTGATGTTAAATATCTATTTTTTTTTAAAAAAGGGACATTGACATTGATTATTGATGGAGATGAAATGTTAGGATGATGATGATCGGAAGGTTAATGAACCTTGTTTAAGAAGAATTGATGTTGGACAATATGGTGCGAATTACTGTTGGTTGTTTAGGAGTAGCTTGAATATTAAGGCTTCTTTCCCAGAAACTTGTTTGAAGTTATATTTTTAGCAGGTTTCTTATCAAACAGATTGTCTCGATGTGGGGCTTTTCTCTAGAATGAACCCAATCTGAACTTTTTAGTTGACTATTGATATACTGTCATCGATGTGGGTGAATGGGCTCCATTTATTGAATTAGCTTACTGATGGTGCCCATCTTTATGGTGGAATGGTTTCCAAATGCTTATAGTTCAAGTCCAATGTTTTTCTTGTGGTCCCTTTCACATAAAATATGCTTTTAAACTTATCTTTTACTTGAATTTGTTTACATTTTTCCAGACTAGAATGGCCTTTCAGTGAGTTGCAAAGACATTTTTGACTTATCACTTTCTTTACAACTTGCATGTGGAGGCTCGTTTACCTGAATTTTTTTAAGTTCACATACTGTTGTTGCTCTATCAGCATTAATTACCTCACACTATTAGTGCTTGGCTTGGTATTCTTAGGATTGGGAAAGAATAGGAATTGTTGGTTGTGGTTGGTGATATGGGGAAATGTTTACTTTACTTCTGAGGTCAGGGTTGAGGACCTGCATTATGGTCTCCTCTATTTATACCTGCATCTTTACTTATTTACTCTGCTTGCCTCTCCTCTCTTGACATAGATGATACTGAACAACCTTGTAACTGGCTATCAGTCTTATTATCTTTTATTTTGCAGGCTGTCTTAGTGTACAACGTATAGTTGCTGATCTTATTCCAAGATATGCATCCCATTGTCCATCTGCTCTCAAAGCTGCAGTAAAAGGCATGTTCGACATTCATGATTCGAATGTGGAAAGGATAAGTAAGGGGCAAGATGATGATGGCATTGCATTTCTAACTGTTAAGGCCTGCATCCTTGGTCTAGTCAATATATGTTGTGCTGCGGCTTCTTCGGAGTCACCAAATTGTCCTTCTGCTATATGTGGGGCTGTCTTTCAAAATGTTCTGTCATTTTTTGTATCCTCACTTGGCGGAAGGAGTTTAGTTGAGATTTTGGATCATGAAAACTTTGCAGTTCCAGATTCTGAGGCGACATTTTCTGATATGAAGATGAAATTGTTAGACCATGAAGATTGTCCTTTGATTAGGTTAGATAAACTGCGCAGATTATGCATTTTGAGGATTTTATTTGCTCGTCCTAAGAACATTCTGGAGGCTTGTTTTAATATCCTTATCACCCCAACAGCAGAGGGAAGTCAGTTCTTCTTACGTCAGGTATTGAGCAAGCTAGACGACGATGAAATGGCTTCGTCTATGGACAACACGAGCGATCAACCTATGTTATCTACAGGTTCTGTTGGAACCAGCAATGATGGGATTGAGTTTAGGAAGTTGTCACTGTCAGATGGAAACCATAATGGTTGCCGTGGACCTCCAAGAGAATGCTTATTAGGACTGGTATGTTAAAGGCCATTCTCAACAATCTATATATGAAATAGTTACAGTTTGTTTATATTTTTTGAAGGATAGGAACATGTGTTGGTTTCTTTTACAGAAAGGATGTAACTCTTTTCTTAATGAAGAGGCTGTGATGTCACCTGTCAAATTTGATGCGGACTGTGTATATGTGATAAATGTTTTTGTTTCCACTCATAAAAAAACGGGTCTTTGGATTCTCATTATTTTGGCCTCGCTGTTGAATCTTTCTATCTTCTGATTTGATAGAGAATTTGAATCAATTCTATTTTATGTTGACCTCCTTTTTACTTTGTGTAGAAACTTAGTTACAAAAGATAGCGTTTTGGTCTTTTGAGTTTATTGTTACATTTTGGGAAGTTGATATTACTCTTTCTGAACGTCTGCAACATGACTTGGTTTTTTGTGTTGTGGGAATTTTAGCAATCCTCAGTGTCAGTGGACAGTGTCATAGGAAGGCTATTTAGGATCACCTTATGTGCATAGCTAATGCATCCTTGGTGTAATGGTTGAGAATTTTATTTATTCTTGTACAGAGTTTAGTTTTAAACCTTTATTTTAAAGGAGTGATATGGAAAATGTGATTGTACGAGTTGTATCCCGGGTTAGAGAATGATTCATTGAGGTGCTAACTGTGACCTATTGAGAATAAGTGTTAGTTCTGTAGTTGGGGTTTCTGTCAGAAGACTGCTTGTGACAGCATCTTATACGAAGGTGCTTGGCTGCAGGTAATTGTAAGAAATCCTACTGTAGGAAATTGGGTTCTCAGGAAGTACAAGAAATTGAAAAAGATGGCAGCCTCCAAAGTTGTATCAGAAATCCTATCTGCCTTACAACAGTGTTTGGATACTTTACCTGAAACGGTCAAATTAGACTGTACTCAAGCCACTAGTGACGAGGAGAGTTCCAGTCCTGCTTCTACATGCCTGCCCTCTATGAGGCATGGGCTTTCTAATCAGTATGCAGGTGCGGACAGAGAATTCCTCAGTGGATCCGCAACTTTTTCAGGCGATACTTCACAGCAACATCAGAGGTTTCATGGTTCAGCAGTCGTCAATGAGAGTGATCCCAACTACAACATGAAAGCTCACAATGGCATGTGTTTGACATCCCGGAGTGGCCTTGAGAATACAAACCACTGCAATCTTCCTGGTGTATCTTCCAGACCTCTGAATGGTCTAGAGCAGAAACCACCTAATGGAACTGTGACAAACTATTCAACTTCTCGTAGAGACAATTATCCTAGAAGAAATACTACTTGTCAAGTACCTTGGTACATTGATGGGGACTCTGCATCAATGGACATATTTTCTGCTTCCAAGCAGTTGTGGCTGGGTTATATGGGCCCTAATGTATTTGAAGCTCATGTTAGATATGAAGTTGAAAGGTTTGGTCCTGTGGAGAGTTACTTTTTCCATCCGAGAAAAGGATTTGCATTAGTAGAATACAGGAGTATAATAGATACTGTGAAGGCTCGGGATAATATGCGTAGACATCTTCCATGGCGGGTTAGGTTTATGGACTCGGGAATGGGAACTAAAGGAATTATTAATGGTGTGGCGGTTGGTTATAGTCCTTTTGTTTATGTGGGGAATATTGTAAATCAGGGGGCCAGAGACGAGATAATCCATGAAACTAAGAAAGTAATTCCTAAGGGTCCATATATGGCAACCGATCTTTTCTATGAAGGTGCTGTGTTGTTGGAATTTGAGATACCAGAAGATGCTGCTGCGGTAATAGCTCATCTGAGACAACACCGGCGAGAAATGATAAGATGCACTCCCCCACCCGTCAACTTTCCAGTAGCTCATATGGACCATCCAAGATCTGTGAGCACCTCCTTTAAACATGACGACCGAGCTAGTATCCCCGCCAACTTCTCAAATGCCATGGTTGAGTCCCCTCATTCTCAGAAAATGTCTGAAAGCCCTGCTGATAGTCTGACAAGAATATCTCAGCAGCTGGTTTCCCTGATATCTTCATTGACTGCAAAGTATAGCATTGCAAACTGGAATGCTCCTATCTACCTAGAAGAAGATAATTTTGCTTCAAGCTCTATTTTGATATATAATTCAAAGTTCGATCTTTCACGAATCACAGACGATGAAGTGTTAAGCATGTGCAGACTTGCTATTGATAATATAGGTTGTGTCCAGCGGGTGAACCGTACAAATTTGCAGGGTGGGTGCAGTTGGCTGGTCGATTGTGGCAGTGTGAGTGCTGCCAACATTCTCTTGAGGAATCTTCGAGGTTGTCCTGGAGTATTCTTCCAGATTGAATACAGGTTTACATCTCATATTCAATCTTTATTGCTAAACTGTTTTAGTCATCAGTTGTGTCACCTCTCCTGTTCCTTAGTAGCTGTAATTTTAACCGTCTTGATTCTGACCTATTGTGCTTGGCAAGTGTATTTTTCTTCCTAAGGTTCATCCAAATGTCTTCCCGCCATCCTCCCCATCCCCTCCAAAACCTGAACACACTTGTTCTACAACTTTTTGCTGGATAACAAATTTTGCTTTAACAGCAATCTCATGCATAATTTATCCTATGTGCTTAAAGTGTGTTCATTTTTTGTGTCATTTTGTAACTTCCAAAGCCATCTACATTGCAAGAAGATCCTGATTGATCTTCCTCAAAGGAATTTTATGAGCTGAGCTGGGTTAGTGGGAAGTAACCATGGTTGTTAAAACCCATGTGATATGACACTTTTTTCTGATTTTTTATTTCTAATAGATTTTTTATTATGAATTCTTTCTTTTTGTGCATTTCCCGTATAGATTCAATTGAGCTATCTATGACATTATTTTTGTGATTGAACTACTCGATGCATGTTCTTGAAAATTCGTTTTCTGAAGTGCTTATTCTTATTTGTGTTGCAGTCCGGCAGATAAACATGTTGCTCCTGTCAATGTAAAATCTGAGAAAATCCCTGCGGGCCTTACTTCCCCTGCGTTTCGACCTGCTGGTGCCAATGCAGCACAAGCTACCACTCCATTCCAACCATCCTGGCCTGCCTCTGCTTGCTCCAATAATAATAATATGGCGGATACAGCACAAGGTGGTTTTCTTACAGTGGGTTCTCTTCTTGAATTTTTGTTTGGAAGAATGCCTTTTGAATGATCATATTGCAGGATCTCGCATAATTTCTGGTCCTGATGCAAGGCCGTGGGTGCATCAGATGCCAAATTATGAAATCCAGTCAGCACCTGGCAGCATTCCAACGGCTGTTCCTTCACAGTGTCCAAATATGCAGCCCCAGGCAGTGCCAGGGACTCCTTTCTTGCAACCTGCCTATCCTCCGTCGGGCGCTTGGGATGTTAGAGCTCCAAATGCCCACTTACCTTTGAAGCCGATATCACCAGGAAAGTTACCAAATAATTTTCAGAATGGTGTTGTTTCAGCGCCTTATATTCAACCTTGTGTTGCCCCCTCGACACAGGTATCAGGCAGTGTTATTAGATCTGACCAAACTTTTCCCCAGATGCCCTCGGCAGTACCATCTCAGCCACCTCATGATGGTATTCCACCCCCATTTCAGCCAGGTTTCCCTCCGTTGCCGCAACCTCACCCACCTCTTGCTCCACCCCCTCCGAGTTCTCCTCCTCCGCCCCCTCCTCCTCCCCCTCCCCCTTCCCAACCTTCTTCTGAGTATTCTAATGATGTGAGTTTGAAAGACGGGCTTGAGTACCTCTGGCGTGGCGAATTATGTAAGGGTGGAGTCCATTATTGCACTGTTCATGCATCCAGAATCAATTCAGATAAATGCAAGTACTTGAAGAGTGCTCCGGAACCGACCGAGTAAGAATCTTTGTATCATGTATGTCGTACAAGGGCAGAGCATGAAGTTGAAGCTGCTCATTTAATTCTCTGTGCAGGTGGCCAGTTAAACTAGACATGACGAAACGCACTGATTTTCGACATGTCAAATCAACATTCACCAGTACGCCATCGCATCGTGTAAGTCTTAGCATTTGTAATTATATTTTTTTCTATTCAGTCTTCCTGATGAAGTCAGGGATTTATTTATCTATCCTTTCATTATTTTTTCAGAAATTGATCCAATGTTTAACTCCCGCCTGGAACCTTTGTTGACATTAGTAAAATAGTATCTGCCTCCACATTAAGAATAAAAATTTCCAACTTAATGGCTAGTGTACCCCTGGCATTTTAAATTGATCATGATGTTGCATTAGAGAAGGATCAATGTCAAAAATTTACTGTAGCTTAATTCATGTCATTTTGATCTTTTTAACTAAAAGATATGTTGAAAACTAAATTTCGCTTGGTGTGGGATTCGGGAAAATATAGCTCTATCTTTTTAGCAACATTTGACTTGTTATAATATGTTACAAGTAATATCTTGTTCTTTTAACATATTGCAGAGAGAGGTGTGTCAGCTGATCCCATCTTCTGCAGCTGACTGTAAAGGGGTGAGTTCTCTATCGGCATTACATTATTGTTTTTTTTTTCTCCTGCATGTTTTGAGAAATAGTGTCATATACATTTTAACTCCATGTCATCCAGGATATGAATTCTCAAAGTCATTCAGTTTTCCCTCCCAATAGAACTCTTACTGATCTTTGACTAATTTTATGCAGTTCTCCAATTTCATATCGTACTTGAAGCAAAGGGAGTGTGCAGGAGTAATCAAAATTCCTTCTGCAAACTCCATGTGGCCAAGGCTCCTATTTATCCTCCCGTATTCACAGGATGTCTGCTCCATGCTATCTGTAGCTCCTAGTTCAACTGACTGCCTCCTTGCGCTTGTAGTTCCTAAGGATACGAACTCAGAAGGAACGTGATTGATTCCAGCCAATATAGATCTTGCTGTTGCAGGTTAGCTGCTCCTTTAGGTGCCTGGGATCGCTCAGCTCATGGGAAGTCACTGTATAAGATCATCGGTTCTGGGCAACAGCAATGGGTCGGATTGATTTGTGACCTAAACGGGTGTACACATGGCTCACATTGTACAGGTTTCTTCATGAAAAATTTTGCTTCCTGCTCTCTGCAGGTAAACCTGGAACCTTAATTTTTTTTTTTCTTTTTTCTAGCTAAGTGAGGAGCACGTAGACAAGGATATGGTTGGCTGTGTTTTGATTACTTTCTAGATAGGAAGTAGAAAAGACTAGGGGCTTGTGAATATTTAGAATTCTTCTTTCGAATCTCGGAGATTAGATTGTTTGCCAAGTATTTATCGCGCATCTTCTGTTGAACTGCACTGTAACAGCATAGTAACATGTCTTATCTTCAATTTGTATGCTGTTCGGCGGAGTTGGCTCTGACTGGGCACAATACCTGACTGACTTGATGGTGATGATGGGTATGGGGGGGGGGGGGGGGGGGGGGGGGGGGGGGGGGGGGGGGGGGGTTGGGGGGGGGGGGGGGGGGGGGGGGGGGGGGGGGGGGGGGGGGGGGGGGGGGGGGGGGGGGGGGGGGGGGGGGGGGGGTGGGGGGGGGGGGGGGGCGGTATGTGGGATCTCTCTCTTCCTGACATCCTAAGATATATATGCCTGCTCATAAAATAGGTACAGAGACATGCCTTGAATCACAGAAGTCGCGGACATTTGGTTGCTTGATGTTGCTTATTACACTGGGTAGACCTGAACTTGAGAACTTTGTAATTGTGGAAAGGGAAAATATATCAAATTCCTCGGGCCTCGACAAGGAAACATGGAATTTTGTGCGCTGGCGTGTGTGGGGGGTGGGGGGTGGTGGTTTAATGGGCTGATGACCGGGACATCAATGACTTCTTTGCCCGGGCCTTGTTTTATTTTTTTTGGGTTCCTGGGAACAAACGTTACTTCTTTGTTTATGTAAAAGGCTTCTCAGAAAGTAACTGGTGGAAGTCGAAGAATGCCTTGCAGCTGTGGCATGGGATGAGTGAAGACATGGGGACGATTTGGCGTGTTGTAAGTTGAGTAACCCTTTCTCTTCACTCAAATACCATATTTGATTCCACATGTTTCCTTCTCGCATGGATGTAGCGGTCACCGTGTATTTCGTGAAACCAAAGAACTTGGCTGAATCGTTTTGTTAGGTCGACCATGGGCATGTGAACTTAGAAGGTCAGAAACCATTGAAATGTTAGCTTAAGTCGTGTAATGATATGGACTGCACTCTTAAAAGCATGCGCGTTCAGTGTTACACCGGTACATGCAAAATGGGCAGCAACCAAATTTTGCTACTATTCTTGTTTGACAACATATGGCAATGAATAATCTATTATATATGACTACGCTTTCGACCAATGACCAACCCCAAAAATCGAACTAATTAATCCACCAAGAGATCCAACGCAGCTGCTGATATCAGATCTCATCCTCACCGGCATTCACCGAAAAGCGGCCAGCATTTTTACCCTGCACCGACACATTGGGAAAGGGTTCAATGAACAGCAGTAATGGCCAGGACACCGGGAACTGGTCAACTCATAATCAGAGATATGCTTACTTCCGACAACATCCGCTGTTTGTTCAGGTATTGTGTCCTTGCCTTGTTGACGATCGAGTTGGGCGATTTAAACAACCTCTGTCCCAGATAGAAAAGCAAAAACATCTCAGAAGGCATGGTTTATATTCAGGCACAGCGGGAACTCAGACTACTACCAAGTACCAAAAGATTAACACAAAATGTTGAAACGGTTGTTATAACTGGCCAGGTCAAATAGATCTCAGTGCATCACTTTTAGTACACCCTCAAAGAGAACGGCATAAGCAGGCTAACCTTCTCTTCACGGGACATTTGATGACCCGCACCTCCGGTGTTCTTCTTTGGGGTAAATCCAAATATTTCATGCAGCAAGTCATTGTCCTACGCGAAGATTATTTCGAAAATTCATTATGAAATAAGAAGCGATCGCTGAGGCTATTAAACTGAAATTAGGGTACTTTAACAAACCTGCATATGCTTGACAAAACCACTCCCAAGGAAATGTTTAAGATAGTTCAGCTGTTGAAATAAGCAAAAAGCGAGGCCTGAGGAAGAGAACAATCTCGCACTCGTGTAAAATAAGCCAGAAAGATTTGTGACAGTAACCTGAACCAACTGTGACCAAGTTGTAGTTGTGAGCATATCTCCTCCAATCTTAACAGACATCTTGGGACAGGAACCATCCTGTATCATTGAGATTAGACCGATGGGATTTAGATAAAGTATTTACTATTTGAGTGAAAATTATGGCCTGCTAAAATGAAAATGACTAACCTCGAGAAATTCCAGAATGTCCTTAAACAAGTTCCGCTGGCTGTTCAGATCTTTCTTAGCAGAACCTTTTCCCCCAGCTTCCATCGAGAGGTTTCTCACTTGGTTCAGGACTTTAGCCCTCAGCCCATGAATATGTACCATTCCACCTCCAATTTTATCACTTCCGTTGTTGGAACCATCAACAGCACCCATGTCCGAGGCAAACTTCTCTAGGCTTCCCATTTCGAAAATCAGAGCTAGGGCCTCTCCAGCAGCGATACGGACAGATCGGTCTTCCTTCTCAAGAAGGCTAGAGAAGTACGATATCGAACTGGATTTAACAGAAAACAACAAATGTTAGAAATACATCAGCACTCAACATGACACTGAAAAGAAGCATTTTCTTCATGGTTATGTAAGACAGGTGGTAAGTTAAGTCCTCACTCTTGCCATTTTTTGGGATCTAGGCTCCAGCGATCCATCGAGGTAAGAAGAAATGACCAAGCAGACACCATCGCAGATATTACAGCTGGCGAAGGCTTCACCGCGATCACCTAAGATAAGGACACATCAAACAAAAGACAAGATGAACATAATAAAGCCCATTATAGAAGATGATGAAAGTCATTTGACGGCCTCAAAATAAGAATTCTGAACCATACATTAGAACCCGATTTGGGAAGGACTGCTTGCCACATTATTTCCATTGCCTTCTCTGTCTCAGCCGGATCATTTCCTCCAACAAAGGTGATGACTGCCAAACATTCCAGAAGCTGCATTCAAAGCAAAAAGATCACAAGTTCAAGAGATTCTGGACAAAAAAAATGCAACAATTGAGAAATAGCAAAATCATCTACCTTTGACAGCTTTTGAGGATCCCCTCTAGATTTCAAATCTTGTGCGAGAACAGGAACAGATTCTTCCACTATTTCACGTGCATTATCCCCGCAGCCAACAGTAATTGCCAACAACCCTAGGATATTGCCAACAAATTGCTCTGCTTACTAACCACACATTATTCGAGAAAGGATATAGCCCGGATAGATTATATCCTCACCAATAGTATGAGATGCCAGAGATATTTCCCTGGCCGAACCCTTCTTCAAAGAAGTTATACACTGGTGAAGCAATGTCGCAAATCTGAAAAACACAAGAAGTATAAGTTCATAAAAGTCTCGGCCTTCTTGTTAGGAATTGCGTCATTCACCATTGACTATGCCCCCACCATCTTGATCAGGTGGAGATTAATTACAGGGCTATTAAGGCCCTGTTTGGTAGGAGGAAACAAGGTCCGTTTCCTGTCTTCGTTTTCTATGAAAACAAGAAAACTTGTTTATTACTAGAAAACAAAAAACAGTTTTCTAAATTTTCAGAGGAAAACAATTTTTTGGGGTTTTCCGTTTTCCGGAAAACGGACCCTGTTTCCGGTTACCAAACATGGCCTAAACATCTCGATAACCCAATCTTTGGATATTCTATAATGTGCCTAACCACCTTGTGAAAAATTAAAATTGAAGCTCTGCATTCTTACTTCTTCTCCAAGAACTCGTGCTGCAACTCACTGTTGAAAGCATCAATGATTGCTGACAATGCCTTCTCCCTTGTGGCACCCCTTCAAACCAGCGATTGCAGGATCAATTCACACTCAGAAGTATCAATCTACCAAATGACCATTGAAAATCCAAAAAAATCCATACCGTACAACCAGAACCCATATGCAAAACTCAAGTATTTCTAATTTAATCCAATACCAACTGGGTTGGCGGAGTCTACACATAACTACAACAGCAACAGGTATAATCAACATCAGTTACCTCTTCTCAAACAATGCATCCAGAGCTTGATCAAGCAACTTATCCTTTTGGACCTCTTCAGTATCGGCCAATGACATCCTGTCAGACCGCATGGTCGATGATGAACTGACGCTGTCGTCGTCATCACTATCCAGATCCAGAATATCTGGATTTCTCTTCGGAACACTATCTACACCTGTCAACAACACCAGAACCGCAACACATCGCCTCAATGATAATATAAAGCTATCTGACGGGCAATAAAACAACAGTTCGTGATAGTCATAGAACGCAATAAAGAACCACCCAAACCGATTCAATAAGATTTTACCACACGAGGAATTGAATCATAATCATCGAAGCAATAGTCAACCGAATTTTCAACAACACACGCACAACGATCGACCAAGTCAAAATCCCTAAACAGGACGTTGACCGCCCTGGAAAGCAACCGACAATAAACGAGAGCCAAAAGAAGCCGAAACTCACGCTTCCTCATGGCGGCGAAGGAGAGATTACTGGTCCTCCTCCACCTCCTGCGTCTTAACGAGGTTGTCTCCTCGACAGGGGGAGAACGGGGGGGGGGGGGGGGGGGGGGGGGGGGGGCGTCAGGAGGAGGAGAAAGAAGTAGGAAGACGAGGGGGATGACTACAACCTTGACAGTAGGAAGACTCGGGAAGAAGGAAACCGATGGAATCGAAGCAACGCCGACGACGACAACAAACCGAAAGCACCGTCGAAGAGTAATCCGCCGGGACGCAATAACCTTCCATCAAATCCCAAATCAAAATCCAAAAAAATGGAGGGGTCAATCAGATTTCTCCGGATATATCCCACAGAAAAAGGGCAGGAGAAAATCTTTAAGAGAGGAGAGGAGAGGATTATTCGGTGGGAGTATGGATATCCTCCATGTCTAACCCTGGGGGAAGGCCGTGTACTCCCTCCCAGCCGTTGATTTTTACCGTGACGCCATAGCTTACGTCACCACGCGGTTCCCCCTTTTGGGCCTGCTATATGGGCCCAAAACATACAGCCCTCTTTCCATTAAGGTCAAGACTCGAGTCTTGGTATCTTAAACTAGCTGGATGTCTTTTTAGGTTCTTGGACGACGAAGACAACCACTGTGTCTTTGACCAGGAGGAGACCGAGCTGGTCTTCAAGGCGATGAAGTCGAATTGCGCCGTGTTGGTTAATGGCTACTTTCCACTTGCTGTCTGTTCGCATGTCGCTGACGTGATTTGCGAATTTAGCCGGACCCTCTTCAACATGAGAACTGACATCTCATTTCTTGTCCTTAAAACTTTGTTCAGCCTCTGTACTGTTGTGCCGCTGAACATGGAGGGGTCACTTGCCTCACCTGCTACATCATTGTATTGTATCTATTGAAGATTCACTAGTATCCAGTGGATACTAACGACACTTGGAATCTAAGAGAAGAGAATAAGAATGATCAAGGCTTGAAAGAAAGCCCCAGCCCGACCTTGGGACACTTTTGCAGCGCCTTGGAGTCGAATGCGCCAGAAACTGTCGGGAAGGACTCCAGCTTCAGCTCGTGCTGCAAGAGAACCCCGAGGTTACTGTGATTGTTGAGCTCTTTACCTTCAGGGTCGTGTGAGGATCAATATCATGGCAGCAACCGATGGTGAGTGTTTTCATTCATCGAGATGGTTCGACAACGGCGAGCTTCGTACTTATTCGTTACACGTATCACATTACTCTTTATGAAATGACATGGTAGAAAAGTGCGGGGCACTTTGTAATCTGTGAGAGGAGACGGGAATGTTAGGTTACCTGTGCCCAATTCCGGAAAGAATGTAATAAAGAAATTGTTTTTTGGCACATTGAGCCATGTTTAGCTTGGATGTCAAGCAGACGCACAATCGCCTTCTCCCACTTAGTCAACTGTCCTGAAAAGAAGATAAGCCATTCATGCCCCCAATCTGATCAAGGGAGATGCCTCATGCACATTCCTTCATCAAATACGGCCATTCCCAATTCCAAAAGAAATTAGTCACAGAGGACAACCACAGAAAATAAAATGAAATAATTTGCAGCCCCATTTTGTAGGGCCTCCAGATCCAGAAGAGTAAGGTGTAATCAGTAAATAACATCCAACATTTGGGTATAAGTTTAAAGGCGCTTGATTAATTATATGAAATGATAGATGGAATAGTTTGACAGTGTCTCTCCTGGAAAAACAACAGGACCCAAGACTTTGATTGGTTCTTTGGTCAACTTACACCAGCTAAGGACTATATCGTAATGACACTAGACCTCCCCACTTCATACGCTCAACCCAGAAAACCAGAAATAAGATTATCAGATCTCAATGTGGGGAAGGATGTCGTGAGCCATATAGATTAACAATGTTCCGGCTAAAGTTGACCGGAAGATCCAGTAAATTGTCAAAGAGCAGTTATGACCATCCTGGCATCATCTTTGCAACATACAACTCTGCATTTAATTCACAGCACACAGATATAATGTGTATAGTACATCGTGCTTATCTGTTGATAATGGACCCTAGCAAAATTCTGCGCTCCGCTGCTTCTCCCATCTCCGCCAGAAATGCGGTGTAAACATTGTTCAAATTTGAAGGAAGAACTCCCCCAGAGAGGCTTCATCAGGTTATGAGTATCAGGCGAACTACAGGACAACCATGAGAAGACAATTGTTCTGCATAATGAAGACATGGGATAACCAACGAATTTACTGCATCTCTTCAACTGTCATTATCGACATCGTCGTCATCCTTTACGTACTTCTCTTGCACCGCAGCCACTGTAAATTTGCCAGTCAAGGAAAAATTCAAGGTGTGCTGGCCAGCAAAAAGTAGAAGTAGCAACTTGTACTCTGACACTACTAGAAAGAAACTGCTGGATGAAATTAAATAATTGGAAAATAAAAGAAGACTCTTGTGATTTTGTAATTTAGTAGAATTACCATAAAGAAGGTGACATAGTAGCATATAGCACATTCATCACATCACTCGTAATCAGGAGTTTGGGTGATGCTACTTCAAAACCTAAAATGCTTAATGTCGTGTATCAGCTCTAGCTGCTGAATTCGTTGTAAATGACATGGTTATAACCACATGCAAATTATTTAGAACAAGGTGTCAAGAGTACAAATGAAGAAATAATGGATTCACAAAGGATATCTATAGTAGTCCCAATCAACGGGCCCCATAGCTATCTTGCTAAATCCAACAGCGCTGGGTTCTACTCCAGCAAATATGAACCCATTGCTCTTGTCAATCAACTTTACAAGACTTCCCACGCTCTCCTTGTCCTAGAAAGAGATGTTCAGGACGAGATGGCACAAATGAAAAGTCCAACGCCATAAAATTATGCACAAGTTTGCCTCATACCTGGATATCCAAGGTTGTGAAATTGACAAGACCATAATCTTCAACTACCTCACAAAGCTCCTTTGTTAGCTTCCTGTAAAAGAAAGGTTCCTACAATAAGCACTTAATGACATCTCACTAAAGTATTAACTGTTAGGTTTCACAATGTAAGAACAATTAACACCTTGTCAAGCAGTACATGGATTCTTTGAGCAGAGGCACAGTGACTGTGGCCTCTCTATATTCATATTTGCTGAGGAGACCAATCAGAGAAAAATAATTATGTCCTTTTTAACAAGTTCACACCTGTATTTTGCAGACCGAGGGTCCTGGTCAAGATGGTATTGTAAGTACGATAAATCTTGCACGTCAGTGTAGAAATCCAGATTAAAAGCTGCAACGCACATTTCCATAAAAATTAGAAATGCCAAGACCGATGAAAAGATTGCAACTCGACCAAAAAACAACATTACCAATCTTTCCATAGCTTTCAATCAGATCTATCTTTGACAAGACATTGATGTGCGGTAGCTCCAAATGTATCATGGTCGACAAAGAAAGAAGAAGTGCACTAATATATTTCCCAGGATCACTGCACAGATGCGAATCCACCAGATGCACGGCAGTCAACTAACAGAGAAACACAAGTTAGTTAACGTCAACCGTATTGATCAAATTGATGGATGGTGGAACATCGAGTGAAAGGTAAAAATCGGCCATACACGAAGGTTCAACTTCTTTACAAGCTTCTCAATGAATCTTTTTGCGTTTGAGTGAAGGAAAAATAACTCCACCTGACCAGGGAAATCAAAGAGAAGATAGTGATCTGCAAAAATGCTGGGGATTAGGCGGATGGAAAATCCTTCTAAGAGAATACCCTTCACCAGCAGATACAGCCAGGCAATACCCATACATCAGAATGCAATCCATTCGATAATTTCCAATATGAAACCACGAAACAGGATCTATGAATTAAAGCCCAAGACATCTAATAGCCAAGCTCCGGTATGCTGACCTTTTATAAGAGGTTTTAATTTAGATTCCATCCAATCAACATTCTTCTCCAGGTAATCCATGCAATACACAAGCCCTGATC
The DNA here is from genome assembly GCA_029817715.1 of Melastoma dodecandrum. NCBI lineage: Eukaryota > Viridiplantae > Streptophyta > Magnoliopsida > Myrtales > Melastomataceae > Melastoma > Melastoma dodecandrum. Next base: position 2,526,376 of record JARUPY010000397.1, on the reverse strand, counting down.
AAAAGACCGTAAATGGAGGAAACCATTTAGAAAGGACGAAAAGACAACTTGTGGGAGAAAGAAAAACCAGTAGAGCCAGAATAAGAGCCACAACAGGATTTCCGTGGGAACTAAAACAATAAAAACCAGCCACAATTTCCCGAGTTCCGACGGGAAGTGTCCATACCTCCGTTGGGACCTAGGGAATGCTCCGCCATAACATCCCCGAGCTTAATAAGTTCCTCGATGTTTATAGCACAATCGTACCTGGTTCTCGATAAGGAATCTCATCCCAAATACTCCAGACAAGGTGAAGATCGCCGGAGATAAACAAAACGACAGAAAGAAAAGGATACGGCAGCGAATCATTGGCAGGGTCCAAATTGATGACGGCCACTTTCCTGCGATCAACAAAAAGCCCATCGACCGCCATGAGAAGAGGAGAAAATAGAAAAAAAAAAAAAGCTCGACTGATCCAGAAAACAATCACATGAGTTGCGGCAGTCGTCGGTTACCTTCCGATGAGGCGGAGGAATTGGGACATGCCGTTACAGTAAGTGGTCTTCCCGGATCCCGGGGGTCCGATCACCACTTGCCCAAACACCATCTCCCTTCCTTCCTCCCCTCTCCTCTACCTCGAGATTCGATTAGGGTTTCTTCCTCCGATGGCCGACGGGGGTTAGGGATTAGGGTTTTCGAGGCGCCCCCACCTTCCGTAGGGATTAGACACGTAGCAACCTAAAGTTAAATAAAAAAACTGATTTATTTCCCTTCCTTAAGTATCGACAATTATGTGACCGTGCCATAACAGTTTTGCATCCCCTTACTTCAATTCTTTATATTTTATTTCTCTCACGTTCACTTATCATCTGATTCGAGTGACCAAAAAGCTACTTATTCATCCAAGATTTCCGAATGCCCATGAGAAATCAATGGTTGGAAGACCACCAAACTAACCTGAGACTTCTCTCCCGTCCTAATCGAACTTTCTCAAAGTCTGTCATGAAGTTCTCTGGCCGAGAATGTCCAACCTGCCAGGGAACAACTGGGACTCTGACCAGATGAGAGTGGGAGGGATCTAGCTAGCCACAGACTGAAGTTGGAAGAATGCAGATCGGGGACCATCTTGGAACAACACCCTACAAACCGATGGAATTCGAAGGATCAGTTAGCTGTGATCAGTTGTTGTCGCTACATGCGTTTGTTTTGCTTTAGTTTGCTAAGGATTTTGTCTCTTGTGCATTTACGCTCTGTTTGATGAGCCGTGACATTCGAAGGAATTCACTTTCTCGTTGGAAAAATCACGTCATCTGCGCCTTTTCAAAATTAACAAAATATAAAAAGTCATTTTCGTTTCTTTCAAAACATTAATATATATTTTTTAAAAAAGCTATAAATGACGTAAGTTTTCTAACGTAAACTGAATTACCTCAAATCCCAAACGGAATCAAATAGAGCGTTACTGTCCGTCCTCACGTTGTGTGATGTCATAAAAGGCTGAGCTTTCCTTTGCCTATTATTTTGAAACGGTCGACATGTGCTTCAATTATTACTCTTACTTACAAAATCTCAGGAATAAGTCATTATACCTACCTATTTTAGCTATATATATATATATATATATATATTAAGGGGGAGAGGGGGGGGGGAACTACACGTGGACGGATTTGATTCGATAACTCCGATCTTAGAACAAAGACAGAGAAGTTCCTGAGAGAATATTAAATTAAGAGACGACAATAAGTGAAGAGTGTCGAGCAAATCCCACGTGTCCATTTCCACTCCACCACGCACCCACTTCACATGCCACGTGTCGAACCTCATTTTGCTTCCTTCCTCATAAAAACCGCCACCCCTCCCCCCCACCACCAACCTTCCCTCCGACCACTTCCTCGTACTCCCCTCAGCCCCCCAAACCATGATCAAGGCACTCCCTCCTCCTTCCTACTCCCGCACCGCCGAGATCCTCTCTCGCTATCGCCCCATCGCCCCCAAGCCCGATCCTCTTCCCCCCGGCTGCACCTCCCCCGACAAGATCCCCCCCTCTCCTTACCTTAGGACCCTCTTGCCTCAGTTCCATACCCGCCCCGCCCGTACCAGGAAGCGCGGCCGTGGAGCCTCTGCGGCTTCTTCTCTCTCCTCTTCCTCCTCTAAGCGGCACCGTTCGGCTGCCCCCTCGGCGCATGCGGCTCCCCCGTCCGTGCCGACTCCTCGCCCCCACGTCTTTGGTTCGAATCACGGGGCCCCTGGGGCAGTCCCTGCGGGGACCAGCGTCCGGGGCTTGGTGACACTCCCGCTTCTCCCCGGATTGGAAACCGGTTGTTCCCCGCCGGGCTGTCTGAATTACCAGGAGGAGGACTTTGTCACGGCAGCAGCAGTGGAGGTCCCGGAAGAGAAGGATCTCCTGCAGCAGCTGCAGGCCCCACGTGAAGGGAGCAGCAACAGCAACGGCTCTGCCTCGGTGATCTCACCCCGTCCCGTCAGGCCAGTCGGGTCGAGCATCGTTGTCGGTTGCATGAACGAGTATGCCGTCGTCAAGGACCCGCAGCTTTCTACGAGGAAGGCAGAGGAGGTTGAAGAAGAGGTAGAGTCGGAGAAACTGCCGGCAGTGATATCGGACTCCAACGGCCGGGTGCGTCTCGCAAACTCGGCCTACAAGGAGATGGTGGGCCAGCCGGAGTGCCCGTGGTTAGATTCGGTGGTGGCAGGGCAGAACCCCAAGAGTACGAGGATAAGCGGGGACGTGATTCTGAGGTCCTGCGACGAGAACTCCACTGGGCTCGCGGGAAAGAAGCCGGGGGCATGTTTCCGTTGCTGGGTGAGGATCGAATGGGGGGAGAGGTCGGTGAAGGCCGTTTGCGACGTGAAGAGGCTGCGGTGCGAGTCCAAGGACTACGTCTTCTACTGGAGGTTTCATGCGGAGGAAGAAAACCCACTTGGTGAAAATTATAGAGGAAACTAGGGAAGTAGCGGGTGTTCTTCCTTTAAGAAGGTTTGCAGAAAAAATCTGTGACCAATGTAAAGAAAGAAAAGGGTCATAGACATAGGAAGGAGGATGTTCAGATCGCATCCTATTTTCCCCTCTGTAAACATCAGGTTTCTTTCTTTTTCTTAAAAGTCCAAGGAGTGCAATCTTCTTCCCCATGACTCCCCCTGATCAGGCACTGAGAGAGAGATAGTCGTCGAACTGGTGGAGGGGGGGGGATATGCAGAATGAAGCCATGCAACAAAAGACAGCAGCCAATGCCCCGAGACCCCCCACATGTGTCTGAACATTCCTTGCCTCTTTCTTTCATATTTCTGTCTGTGGGTGGGGGTGAGTCGGTGAAGTCATCTGCTGGCACCCTTTCACATGCAAAATAAAGAAAAAAAATGATTAAAGAAAAAGAAGAAGCAAGGGAAGGACACCCCGCCCCCCTAATCTCCCATTGGGTATTGGGTGGGGGCAGAGCAGACGAGAGAAAACAAAAGAGAGGGCGGGGTGGGGGGTTAGATGGGATGTTTCTGGGGGGTGTTGTGAAGCGTGCCCTCCCCTCCCCAATCAATATCAAGCTGTGTCAACTCGGTGCTGCTACGCTTAGATCGCCACGTACGGATGGTTGGTGGAGCTGTTGGTGGGTCTGCGGTTTCTCACTTTTATTCAAATGAAGATAAGAGTGCCCCCCCCCCACCCCTCACTATAAACTTGAAACGTGCTGCTGTGTTATTGGATGTTTTATTTGCATGCGGTTGGGATCTGTGCCCCCCCCCCCCCCCTTCTCAGACATCCGGACAAAATAATAATAATAATAAAATTTACAAAAAAATAAATGAAAAAAACTACTATATTTAATAGATAGGTATTTCGTAGATTCCAGGTCCAGGGGGGCTTTTGGAGGATATTTTCATTCGGGGCAGGGGGGCCCACCCACCAATACCCAAAAACCACGCAACTCGGCCCAGATCGATGCGAACAAAACCTCAACCTGAATCACATGCAGACAAAATCCTGTTGGTTGCCCCCCCCCCCCGCGCGCTCTCCCTTTCCATGGCCGCCCTGCCGGAGAACTACGTCAGTTTACAGCAACTCCGGGAGCGCTGGCTCCAGCGCCAGCGAGAGGGTCAGCCAGCCGAGGCCGATGATCGGGAGAGGAAGCATGATGAACGGTTGGGGAAGACGAGGGAGGAGAATGGGTCCCGTGAAATTGCTGATCGGCGGAGGTCCTATTACTGGTCTCAGAACAAAGGCGGCGATGGTGACGAGGGCCGCGGTAGGAAGGGGCTGCTGGCTGCTGGTGTTCCAGAGGGTTTTCCTCAGGAATGGCGCTATGTGGGGAGAGAGGTTGGGAAGTCTTCTTGTTCCGTGAGGGCCGTTGCTGGGGACGGTGTTGGACAAGAGGTGAAGAGAGGGGAACTTCGTCGGCCAATAAGTAGTGAACGAGGTCAGAGAGGTTTCGAGAGGTCAAGTTCGGGTCTAGTTAGGGCGAAGGAGGATGGTGCTCAGGGTAACGGGTTGCGTCCGTCTGGTGGAAATAAGGCTGGCGGTGGGGATGGCTGCGGCGGCGGCGGTAACCGGAAGGAGCTGGTCTCACCGACCGCAGAGATTAAGGCTTCGGATCGACCTAATCCAAAAAGGTCAGAGAGTGAGGTCCTCTATGGAGCTCCGAAAGCGAGGATTGTTCCTAAGGATGACGGGGGTAGTGTAGAATCTGTTTGTTTCTTTAGCGTTGTAGCGGAGGAAAGTGGTGGAAAAGAGGTGAAGAGTGAGGTGTTTCCTGAAAAAGGGTGTAACTCTGGGAAGAAAAGTTGTGGGAAGAATAAGGAGGAGCCGGGGGTGGTTAGGGCAGAGGAGGTTCGGCGAGGAGGAAATTGGGGACGTTATCACTTCAGGGGGAATGAGGGTGGCCACAGTGGTGGCTACGGCAGAAGCCTTAGGGACAAGGTTGCGTCGGTTGCAGGGATTGTGCCTCTGGGACAACGTGGTCCTAGTAGTTTGGACTTCAAGGTCATCTTGGACGATAAGATACCAAATCCTGTACCTGTATGCGGCCTGGAATCCCCTCCCGAGAAAGAACCCGTTGAATCTGTTTGTTTCTCTGGTGTTGTTGTTGAGGAGAATGGTGCAAAAGAGATGAAGAGCGAGGAGTATGAGAGAAAAAGTGGTGGTGGTTGTGGATGGAGAAGGTGTGATAATGGGAGGAATAAACTGGGGCTGTTAAAGGGAAAGGAGGAGGAAGACTGGGTGGATAACCTGGCAGAAGATGGGCATGACGCCCCTGCTGAAGCTGTGAGGGAGGAGTTTAGGGGAAATGAGGTGAGGAGCAGGGAGGATCCGATGCGAAGTAATAATTACAAGCGGAAAGGAGGCAAGAAGAAGAAACATCGAGCCGCCCAAAGAAGAGAGAAAGAAGTGCAGGTGGATAAGCCAGCAGATGGACATGACATGCCACTTGAGGCTGTGACATTGCCCGGCAGTAAGGAGAGCGTGGCATTGGAGGGAACACATTTGGGAGTAAATGGTAGTGGAAATTGCCATACAGTTATCTCTGGTCGAAGAAAGAACGGATTTTCCTGTAGGGAAAGGGTAGCTATTAGGGAGGATATTGAGATCCAGGAGGATTTTTCCATGGATAAGGAGGCGGTCAGCAAGGAAGTAGAGCCTGCAGACATGAGCAGCAGAACTGAAGGAAAGCTTGGGTATAGGCAGAAAAATGACATTTCAAGTGAAAAAGTGGTGTTTTGTAGTGATGAAGGTGAAGTCGTGCATAAATTGATGGGTTTCTCGATTGGTTCTACCAGCAGACAAGGTCGTCGAAATAAAAGATGGTCCCCTCTGGCTGAAAATCGTCGTCGCCGGATGAGAGGGAATTCAGAAAGGGAAATTAGGGCTGTGGCCTCTCGTATGGAGAGAGACATGATTTGGGTAAAGAAAGGAGTTGCTTTTGATGGTGACAATGCCAATTATGTTACTCGGGAATCCGGGATCATTATTGGTCTAACCGTTTCTCGCCTTGCTTATGAGGTTAGCAAGTTTTTTCGTATCACTATGCCATGTTGGATGTCCTTTCTGTGGTTAGTGTGGACTGATTGTTGTGATTGTCAGTTACCATTTTCTCTTCAGAGCACGACACCTTCTGCGTGTTATGAATCGATAGGCATCTGGCATATCGTTGCCTACATTGGATTTTAGAATCAATGATTAGACACAAGATTATGATGGCAAGCTAATGGGTATTTTCTTGTAATCTTTGAGCATTATGGTGAAGCTTATATTGGTTTCAAAAGGGCTATGCGACAAGTCGAGGTAGGAAAGACGTAACTGAACTGTTATCCCCTGCTTGCTTCTTTTGGCGCATTCGCACGAGTTCACCGGTAAGCATGTCACAAAATGTATACGTTCTGATGTCATGAATTTCGCAACTATGTGCAGGCACAGCAGGTGATGCCGAGTGACTAGGATAGATCTCACTAATGAGTTCCTTGCTGTGCTGTCAGACTCCCACTAGATAAGTAAAAACAATGTTAATCCCTTGATTCCAAGTAACTTATTTGTATTTACCACCCACATTATGTTGTTTGGTGAAGGGACTTTCCCCCTCAATTGTTCCGCAGGCGATGAACGAGAGACCACTTATTAAAGAATTTGCCGAAACCGAGCTTATCGAATGTACATAGGAGGAGGAGGAGGAGGGTATTTGAACATTTGTAATTGTGGGTTGCTGTTAAAAAGAACTACAACCGTGCTTCTTAGCAGATTCATCCATTCGCATCCATTCTACACCTATTCACCGGTTCCACTATTTGTTTGTCTTTTGGGTGAATGGGTCGAAATGATTCGATATGGAATTGGTGTTGATGGGTTCGGGGTCGGACAAATAATGCTCGCACATGTGTGGCTTGACCGTGCCCACGGCCGGCCCGGATGAGGCTATTTTTGTCATTTCATCTTTTCGTTTCTTAGTAGCTCTTCTCGGCCCTTTTCGTTGTTGCTTCCGAAGGAAGTTCTTCTAGAGGGAAAGGGAGATCGCACTTTGGGTTTCTCTTCTCCATCTCCTCTTCCACTCCCGAAGTCCTTCGAAATCCCCACTGCGGCGACCTCGATTGTTGAGCACGGGATGGCCGAGTCGTACACGAAGCTCCCCACCAGTTACCTGCTCGGCTCAGTTCCGGTACGGTCGCTTTCTCGACGAGTTCCGCTGACGTTATCCATGTCCGGCCTTCTCGTTCCTGTGGAATCGGTTGTAGGATGATCCGCCATGTGCCTTCTCCTCTTCCTTTGCTTGATTTTTTTGCGTGCCTGGTGGAACGGCTGCGGAGAGGAGAGTTAGTAGCCCGATTGTTCGATTTGGATTTTGGAGGAGATTGTTGATCCCTGTTGCTTTTTTGTTGAGTCGAATGATTGATGAATTTCTCCTCACTCAGTTTCGATTTCCACCGTGTCCTTTTGGCCGGCATTATATAGTCGATTCCTTATCTGGAATTGTGGAGATGGAAAGGTTAGTTCCCGTAATAATGACGGAAGATGTGGATTATGTTCCCTGTCGTCCATTTTAATCCTCGGCTTTACTTTGATCAATTGTTATGCGCCGGAAACCTCTCCATTTTCTGCCTGATTAGGAGGTTGAAGGCTTGATTTGTGCATGTTTATGAGATTGGAATCTTGGAATAACCTTATTTAGTAACTGTGGAAATATAGCCTAATTGTCCTGGGATATGTTTTCTCCCTTCTGTCCTCCTTTCGATTTGCATGGCTTACGCTTTGACGCATGTTTATGATGATATCCTTTCCTAATGTTAGGCCGTTGTAGATGAAGGGAAAAGCTCCACAAGCTATGAGGGTATTCGGTGCTGGCTTACAAAGTAACTCCGTAATTATAGTTTTGTCCATGATTGTAACATGAATTACTTTACTTGTGTGATTTTAAACAGCTCCAGAAGCAAATATGCAAACGTTTCCACCAGCTAATGGCGGCGAAAGGGGGAGAGGGTATCAATCTGTTTCAGGTCCGACGGGTATGAACATGTGAACTCTTCTCTCCTCGGAACACAAAGGACACTTTAAGAAAATATATTTAGTCTTGCATCTCTCTATTCTTTTCTAAGTTAAAAGCTTTTCGTTTGATATTTACTCTTACAGCCCTCAGAATATGCTTAGCCCTTGGTCTAGTTATATTTTTTTAACATGGCCGCTCAATGAAGAGCATAATGGGCTATCATTTTCACTTATTGCTTGTATTGTCTGGTTGTTTGCCATTGACTGGGTCTATTTATCTGTTTATGCAGAAACATTTGAGCAACAACCAACAGGCAACTGGAGAGGAGTCTTCAATATACAATCTTACACACAATATTTCGATGTGGACACAGATATTGTCTTTAATAGATTACTCAGCTCTTTTTCCCCATTAAGTGGAGACTTTTCCAGAAAAATCGAGGCAAACCCAGATCTGTTAGTTCTTTATGGACTTTTCACCTTTCCCTTCTTTTGTTAGTTTCCGTCGTTCCATAACTTTACCGATCAACTAATGTAGAATTTCTAAGTGAGCTGTGGCATGCCTTCTGTTGTGTTTTTTCTTCCAAATGTAGCCTCTTTGTCTGCCTTTTCTCCTAAGAACCTTTGTAGGATTTAAATTTCCTGGTGGAAACTGTGATGTAGATTAATAGACAAATCCATAGACCTGGTGAGGAATATTACCAGAGATAATTGTGATGGATGAGATCTTCTGTTAGAATCAACATCAAGTCAAGAGTTTTAGGATGTTAACTTCCTACAATTTACGTTTTATAGTTTACACTGTCAATATAGAAGCTATCTTATCGAAAACATAATCTTGAGATGCAAACCTTTTCTGATTTTCTAATTTTTGTACTTTATGCGGATCATTTATCATGGATGGGTGGAATTTTCATCTCAAATAATTGCTCTTTTGACATGCTGCATCTTTACATTGCTCGAGTCATGATTGTTAAGTTTAGTCCTAAATGAGCTGTTGCAAAATTCTGCTTCATCATCTGTTGATTAAAGGAAAAACCTGCATTTGTCAGCTATGGCCCCATTTGGATCACAACAACCTTGGTGTTTGTCCTGGCTGCTCTTGGAAATTGTGCCACCTTTCTCATGGATAAAAGAACCGACTCGAGTACATCCTGGAGTTTCGATGTTGGGTACATAACTACTGCCTTATGGTCAATTTATGGTTATGCCATTGTGGTGCCATTGGGATTTTACTTCATGCTCAAGTATATGGGATCCAATGCGAGCCTCATCCAGTTTTGGTGCTTGTGGGGATATTCGTTGCTCATCTTCATCCCAGTTTCTGTAAGTATTCCCCTAGCGTCCATATTTTTCCCCAAGAGTAAAATGTGTCACCTTCTTGTTTGGTTCATGTCCTATGAGCTGTTTTCAATGCATAGAAATCAGTCCTAAATAGCTGTTAAGCCTAAGAAGTTTGTATGAAGAGCAATCCAAATAGCTAAGGTCCTTTAATATCACAGTACTAAAATTTGAAGTCGCCTTCTGATGACCTTTATTTTTTTTTTGGTTTCGTGACATTGCTGTTTTGCAGTGTTTCCTGTTGATCCCACTTGAAGTTCTTCGGTGGATCATAATAGTTGTTATCGGTGCAGCGTCGGCTTGCTTCGTCGCCTCCAACCTCAGATCATACGTGGAGCAGAATGATCTTTTCATCGTTGTTGCCGCTGCATTCTTACTGCAAATAGCTCTGGCACTATTCATCAAGGTCTGGTTCTTCCCATAGTAATTAGCCAGAGAACCTATGGTGCTTGCTAGTGTGATTTGAATGGCCGTAGTAGACCCCATCTTTTGCTTAATCCGGGTGGGTTGAAGTTTTTGGGGGAGATGTGGAAGGAGACGCAAGATTAGTGCCACTAATGATGACTTTCTTTTGTATACCCCTTTTAGGACGGGGTGGGGGCAAAAGACACATTGAGGGACAGTGACAGATACATAACTAGCCTTATGTGTTAATTTGTGGGTTCTTTTTTCCTTGATTTCACCGAACTGGCAGCGGTATTGCTCTTCCAGAGAGGGGGGGGGGGTTCAGAATGGTAAATTTAGCTGCATTGTGATCCAAGTAACCTGGGGACACGTGTCAAGCTTTGGGCGGGGACATCAAATCAGAATTCTCCTCTAAGTAAAAAAATCTCGTGTCCTTGTCGGCGGAAAGGAAAGCTGGCTGACGGGCAGGGCAGGCGATGGGACCCACCCTCCTGTGACTTGCGAGCAACCTGCTTCCCCTTGGGCTTTGTTGTGCCACGCGGAATTTGGAATATCCATTCCTCCGTGCGAGTTTTCTTTATTTGAAGAAAAACGACGGGTAATAAAATAAAGCACATAAAATTTAATACGAATAGAATATCCATTCTCTTTAACGATAATTCATATATAAAAAATATATATATATATAAACCAGATACCAGTCGAGAGCCACCAACGGCTTCTGTCCCTCACTCTCTCTCAACCCGACGGGAGAAAAGAACAAAAGGGGAAGTCAAGCGCGCTCCCCCGTGGCGGTTGTGACAGTAATGCTGTTCCGCGCCTGAATACCGGGGCTTCCTTTGCCATTTCATTGTTTGTGTAGGTAGGGACGGCAGTGGTCACACTCGGAGCGACGGTGTTCTTTTCCATTTTTTAAAATTTTAGGATTGCTTTACCGCGTCTGCATTGATTCCTTGTTCTGTTTGAATACCAGATTTTTAATTTCTAGAGCATAACTAGGAATCACGCATGAACAGTATTGGTCGTCCAGCTCGAATACCAGATTACAGTTTCCTCATATTCCCTGTAGAAATTTTGTATTGATCATTTCATTATAGAGGAAGTAGTTGTAATGGGTTGGCGATTAAAACACTGTCTGCCGGCTGATCTGGTGCCATGTGTGTTTTCTTAGTTTGGGTTCGGCTTCTTTTGCAGATGATATTCTTAATGGCGAGAAGCTTGGCATTGGCACCCTTTTCCACAAAGATGCGCATCTTTGGGCAATGCTGCTTAAGGAAGTTGGTCCTCGGGAGATGGCTGTTGCTGCAAGGGATAGCTCCCGCAAACTTCAGGGTATACTTTTCCCCTTAATCTATTGCCATTTCAAAGGTGAAACTCTCAGATTTAGTAAGATAAATTGGAGGGTTGTATCTAATAGAAGTAAGTTTCTGCTTAACAAGATATCTTTTGTGACGTGATTTCCCACAACTCGTCCATTATTAGGCTTTGTCTTCAGAAGAAGATAGGCAGAAACTTTTGCTTGATGGTAGCAGACACTTGCACGAAGCAAGGAACAAATCATGATGGAAAATGCAGCAGTTGTTGCTGCTGTAGAGAAAGAAGGATATGAGAAATCATTGATTGCTCGGCTGTTGTTGAAACCTGGAAAAGTATGGTATATAGAGCCGATAATATGAATAATTTTCTACCCAGTTCTATGACTTGCCTGATTTGTAGAGGGGTATCTATCATGCTTATGCCAGGAGTTCGTGTTCTTGCCAATATGGAAGATCCCATTGGGAGTGTTTTGAAGAGAACAGAGGTGAGAAGTATGTATTAGGGGCTGCACTCATAGATTCCCTGGATTTGGCTGACTATGACTTGCACTCATTGCCTTTTTCTTTTCTTTTGAGTGAATGATCTGCATTGCTAGGTAATTCTGTCACTTCTGCTGTAATGTATCCAAGAGTTTGTGCTACAGCTTTGGCATATTTATTAACTTTGCACCTTTTATGTGGTTTCTGCGGCTTTTAGGTAGCTGATGGACTTGTCTTGGAACAAACATCATCCACTCTGGGAGTATTTCTGATTGTCTTTGAGTCTCGACCAGACGCGCTCATCCAGGTTAATTCGCTCTTCAATGTTCACATGTGCAAAAATATTATATTGGCAATGGCCATGTTGATAAAAGTGGAACCTTAGGCTATTTATAGTGACAAAGATAAATTAGCCTCACTCCATGGGGATTCTTTGCCGATTCGCAGTGGAAATGAGCTACTTCTAAAAGGAGGAAAAGACACGAAGCGGTTTCTTAAATAAGTCACCGACGCCATCCCCTCGAGCGGATGGGCATACCTGCATCATAAGGTGATTTGTTTATATACCACATTGGATGGGCGTCCCCACCCGATGTGGGACTTTTATACATGCATAGGTCTTCCGAGATCACTTGATACAAGGATTCCGAGATCACCACCCCAAAAGCTAGTCTGAGGGGAGGGAGTGCCCTTTCTCCTTATATACCACATTGATGGGTGTCCCCACCCGACGTGGGACTTTTATACATGCATCAGATAAGCAGGTTGCTGAAATCATTTTGCGTCAAGTAGACAGGTTTGGACTCTCCGCACTAACAAGATTCGTGTCGTTCTCTTTGTATTTGCGCCTTTGTAATCTGCGAACTGTGCTAGGCATTTGGATAACATAGGGTGAGATAAATGTCAAAGCTTAGCAGTTGACTTCAACTTTGTTACTCGCAGCTTTCTCTTTCTCTTTGAAACTGGATATGTTTTGATTGAGCACAAATCCATCTCTCAACGAGGCTTCTCTATCTGACTTGAAGTGATAATCCCCCACCTGTCTTCTTTCTAATCGACTCAACAGATGTATCATAGTGCCACTGTTTTCCACAATGCAGGTACCAGGTTCTGTGACAGTGCCAGATTTGCGCTCAGTGCAGAGGTAAGTTACTAATTCTTGTCGGATGGTATGTGAGACGATAAACACATCACTTCTAAGGAGCTGTTTCATCCGGCATTAACAGGTTGGAATAAGCGTGGGGAGAATCCATGCACGGGGACCTGTTGAGGTGGAAGGCTTGTTGACAACGAGATGGTAGGTGCCGATAAGGTAGTTAGCATGTGCTTATACCTACCTCCGGCTTAAGTGCTTCCTTCCTGTCTCTGAAATGACAGCGTGACAGCATTCTCCTAAATCGCAACGGTAATATCTTGTGGCACAGGATTCTCAGGGGAAGTGGTCAAGTGGTGGATGGCGACAAAGGGGTAGCTTGTACCCATAGAAACCTGGAAACCAACTCCTCGTAACACAGTCAAATCCCTGAGGTGTGGCAATTCTGAAAAAAGTTTCACATCTAGGGAGGAGGATGTCCCTGTGCCTTGCTGTGGAATTTGTCAGTCGTTGCTTTGGATTCATAATCTTAACACCTGTTTGGGGGGATCATAACAAAAGGGCTTTCGCTTCTTTAAGGGTGCATGTCTTAGTCAAGAACTTAAGTATGTTTTTAGAGGCGTGACTGGTTTTCCAAGATCTTTTAGGTTTTTTTTTTTTGTTGGATTGCAGGAAGAAAGTAGTTGTAGGGACTTTCTTTCTGAATTAGTAAGGCTAATAATGCTGCAGCTGCTTGCTTATCTTTATTGCAAAGGTCAACTTAGGGAAAAGCAAAAATCATCTTTTCCTTTCATTTTCCCTTTCCCTTTTCGTGGGAGTCCGTAATGGAGTTGGGTTTGAGAGTTACAGGAGCAGTTTGGCCTGTAGCTGGATTGCTAAAATATCCTGAGATACGTTTCAATTGCGAAAAAGAATAAATAGTTTCGAAATTTATTTCACTCTGTTCGCATGCCCCTGCAACAAACAATGTAACGGAGTAAAAGAAATTTTAAATTAGGAAAAAAGAAATTTAGAATAAGGGGAGAAGGAAATCGGATTTTTTTTTAATCCGGTTTTAATCCGATTTTACGGTATTTCGTATGCTTTAGTGAAATGAATTTCAAAAATTTGTCTTTAATTTTTTTCAACTCAAATCGGGTTTATTAACTTTATTTTTTTAAGTATCAAAGTCGGAGGTTGAAATTCTAATATCAACATACTATTAAATAATTTTAAAATTATTTATCATATTTTACGAAATATTTTTATATTTAACATTATTAGCCTCACCCAAAAAAAATTGTTCAAATACCAATCGAGACATTTTTAAGTAATTGCCCTTATGTTGCTTTTTAGATTCGTGAATTTTAGTTTATTTAAAAAAATATTATTTTAAAAAAATAAAACAATAAAAAAAATCTTTCAAAATCATGATTTGAGAACGTGACTTTATCTTTTTTTTTTTTTAAATGTCGTTTTTCTGAACACCCAAGAATGGCGGGCTCACATTAAAAAAAAAGAAAGAAAAGAAAAGAAAAAGATCACATCATATCACCCTATCACACACATGTTTGTATATTATTATTTGTCTTGGTTCATGTGGTTGTTCCATATGCCAGATTTTCTTTTGGAATTTACTCTCAGCCCCTGGGTTTAGAATATATATGTAGTAGACCGTCGCATCATGTTTTAAAGATTTGACTGTACTGGCATTAGAGGGACTTTGAAATTACTGACTTGCCTCTGCTGGGAACAACCCAACCAAAATTTCCAACTGAACCCCAAATGAAAACTTGTCGGTAAAACCCAAGTTGAATCTGCCAAACGTTTTTTGTATCAGGACAAAAGACATACAATCAATGCCAACCCCTCCAAACACCCCCCCCCCTTCAGAAAGTTCTCATGCATGTTGCTCTCTGCTCAGCTTTCAGTCTTTAAGAACAGCAACAAAAAGATTACAAATTTGTAAATAAATGCATTTCCATCCATCAACTAAAACACTCTGTAAAGAAAAGGGGAGGGGGAACAAACTTATGGGCCAGCTCAAAAATTACCCCTTTTCAACACATCCTCCAAACAAAAACAATCCCTACATGTTCTTCACTTTACCCTCCTTTTCTTTTTTGCAGTTTTCATACTTCACTCCTTCAACCTCTGGCATACCACACCACCACCACCATCACCAACAACAACAACAACACAGGAAACTTAAAAAAGGCAGCCAACTGGCAATTTTTGTCCAATTCACTCACTATCAACATGACACAAGGTCCAACAATGGGATTTCAGCAAAAGGGGCCAAGTCAGTCTAGGATTTTTGAGAGTGATGATGCCTTTTGTTGTTTCTTCCAGCTACTCCCTTCCCCATATGTACTGTACAACAAAACAAAACAAGTGATTGTGTAAGAGAGAGAGAGAGAAGAAAAGTGAGGGACACAGACACAGTGAGAGATTCTCACTTTCAAATCACAATTTTTGTAATATTTATCTCTTCCTTGGAGGGGTCCTGTGGCTTACACACATTGGACAATGACTATAAAAGAACCCTCTTGAACCTTGGTCTCAGAATTATAAATCCCACAGCTAACAGGAGGAGGAGAAGAAGAGTTGGGAATCAATGAGTCTGTCTGCTTCAGATGGAACCAAGGGTTGCGAATCAGGTTGGACGGTCTACCTCAACGAATCATGGTCGTTCTCCCCCGAGGAATGGCACAGCAGCGCTGGGAGGGGTTACACCAGGGAGGATGACTCCTACAGAGGGAGAACAAAGGATGAGGAAGGGGAGAATCTGTCCATGGTTTCTGATGCATCCTCAGGGCCGCCTTCCCGCGAGGTTGAAGACGACTGCTCCAACGGAAGTTTCCCTCCCAGGAAACACCCGAGCAGGACCAAGAAGAAGACCGGAGAGAGCAGCAAAGTGGAGCAGTATCTGAATTACTACTATTATGAGGACACTGCCTGCTCGACTCATCTGAAATGCACAGAGGCAAGTATCACAAATTCTTTATGTCGTCTACTGATGAATATGAACGGCATTGATCCTATACTTCTTAGGCAGCTGTGAGTGATTTGTCCCTATTTTTCATCTAATAATACAGCGAGAGAAGACTGGATCTCGCTGTTTCCAATACAACAAAAACTCAGCTCCTGCTGAAAGGGAAAATCCTGGGAAAAAAGGTTACATGCGATTTCGATCATTGACGTTATGTATTCTGTTGACGCTACTATCCAGGAAACCTGATTGAGATTTGTGTCGGAAAATGTCTCTGTTGGTTTTTTCCAGGCAGTTTGAAGAACAGAAAGGGAACATGAAATGTTCCAGGAGGAGTTCATGTAAAGATGAACCACTTTTTTATGGAGTTTGGATGGAGGAATATCATGTTATCTGTTAATTCTTTCAAGGAAATCACTCGTTTCATTTCACTCTCCCAACCAAAAACAGGCATGCCATCAATCTATAATATCTCCCAGGAAATTGACCGTGCAGATTTTGTCAAAGATACCATCCTAAATAAAATATTCAACACTAGTTAAAACAACAAGACACCTGGACCACATGAGTGAGATAAGAAAAATTTACTGGTAATAATAAATCATGCGGATTATCCAAATATGAAGCCGTTACTCTTAACAGGATAAGAATATAATGACAACAGAATAGAAGCATGCAATGAGTAAAAGAAATGTTTCGAATGAAGATTTGACTCAAAATGCCAGAGAGTCGCTTCCATGATTAAGCACTGTTGAAATAGAGAAGAGAGTGCCTGGAGCCCACCATCCTTTTCTCACACACACCTACTCCAAATAAAAACCCACATAACAACACAGCAAAGAAAAGTACATAGAAAACCCTACCAATCAATGCAAATAGGAACAAATTGACAGGCCCAGCATTCATGGTGGCCACCTTCCTTTTATTATTATTTTATCAAAAAAACTGCATACCAGTTCATAACCATGATCGCCTTAAAAGTATGACATAGCCAATCAAATTTTAGTACTTACAATACGAATAACGCTGATGTAGAAAGAAGTCATCGCTTTCTAGCCTAATGATTACATTCTCCACTGCAGGCATATGTGGTTAGGATAAATGAGGCATAAGGTAAACTTGTACAACTTATCTAGAGTTTTAATCCACTGTACATTGTGCTCTACATGCCACTCCATTACCATACAACTTCTTATCTGCATCCACTCGAAGTACACAGCCAGACTAGTAGGGAACTTGAAATAGAAATTAAGCTTTGGCACGACAATCCCCAGCCAGAACAGAAAAAGAAGACAAATGCTTAGAGAGAAGAAACCCAAAAGGAAAGTCTCGTTTTCCACCAAGAGCAACCAAACACAGCAACCTCCCCCAGGAGTACACTAAGAATCTGATCCATGCAATTATACGCCCGCACCCCCCGGTACAATAATTGAACTTTCGTTTTGGAAGGTTTCTCCCAACCTCTCAAGCTCTTTATTGAAGTGGGGCTCCCATCATCAGTATCAGCAATCGAGCTAGCATATCTTCAATTGGGAATTGGCCTTTTGCTAAAGGACAACAGCCCCCACCCCACCTCCATACACCCACCCACACAAACACACACACACACACACACACACACAGCTGAGCCAGTCATCGTGATATCACCCTTCGAATCACTATCATCTGTAGTACAAGATTCAGCGTCTACATTAAATGATAAGGTACTATACCCAAAGGTTCTGCATACAAACGATAAGAGTTGATGGGGCATATTGCCAGCCATCCTTCAACTACAGGATTCAAAAACTTACTCCAAAACACGACCCCGGCAACTGTACTATGAAACCATCAGAGCCATTAATAGCATCCCAGAAGACAGCACCTTTTCCATTTTCATGTGAAGTTCACAGTACAAGGACATGCGAGTTTATGATGACATCGCATGCATAGCTGGCGATGCATCAAATATTTTGTCAGCACGAGAATTCAGAAATCCAATGAAAGAAAGAAGAGGCAGAGCAAGTGACATACACTAAAGCGGGAGCCATTTAGATGTATATTCCTCTATCGTAGTAATCATTTGAAAGCATAATTGATCTTCCGAACAGAACTCAAAATAAGTCCAAATTTCCTAATAAGAGGAAACAAACCCTACCAAAGAAAGGAATCTTAATCATACAAAAACACAATAAAAACTAGGAACACTGAATGGGAGGATAATACTGGCTAAAAATACAACCGATGACATACTGTAAGCATCATGGCAATCACAAAGGATGTCTTGAGACCATGACGAGAAAAGGGTTTGGCGGAATACCGCTGTGCTCATTCATGACTTGTCAGGTGTTGATCCCCAGTCATAAAAGCTTTAATGTCAGCACCTAACCCAAATAGTGAATCCTCATACATTTCAGATTTTCAATTGGGCTGCTTCTCTGGAATTCCATTTGGCTCAGGCCTCACTCCTCTTTTGAATGCCCTTGTAGCTGTGGTGCAAGTAAAATCATCTCCCACTAGAATTTTATGTCCCGTAAATATTTCTGTGTACAGGAGCAGCTTCTAATCTCTTAAATACCTCTACCCAATAACCATCACAGAACAAAACAGGATCTCAGAAAGCAAAAAACTCAACATTCCTCTTATCATGATGCACGACATCAAGCTTGCGTTTGATTATATGGTGATATTGTGACATATTCAAGGTTGAATCTGATTATTCACAGACTCATGCCCAATCGCCTGGTCCATTCCAAAATCAATTACAGACTCAGAGATAACCAACATAGACCCATCTCTTCATGTTCTCGTCAGAAATCTGGTCAGCAGAAGAGTCATCCCATCCCTACAAGAGAGTTTACAGAGAATAACCTGCAATCAACTCCAGCAATTTAATAAGAGGAAAGCCAAGGAAACAGAAAAAAAAACAGCGGGGAAAGCTCTCTAATGCTTGCAGGAACAATTCTGGGAATACAGAGCAACCAGTGGCACATGCATCTTGTCCACAAAGATTGCATCAGAATTAAGCGTAAAGTAATTTTTAAATGTATCCAACCATGTTAGCCGATATATGGAAAAATTTCAGAACCTTCACATGGACAACCAATTGTTCAGGCAACTGCAAATATTTTAAGACGTAAAAACTATTAAGCAAATCAGAATTTCTAGCTTGTTAACAGTTACACATTCTTGCACAGATAATTTTGCAAAATTACTTAATGATGCAGAGTAAACCATACAAATAGGTGAAAAATGGTAAGAATCATCAAGGGGTTTGCATTTTGAATCCTTAAAATTTATGTAGAACAGAAAACCAGAGGACCTTCTCTACCTGGCCATCAGAACAAGCTGAAAACACCCTATCATGACTTAGGGCCGATGTAAGCGCATAAGCATCTCATTTATGCAATGACTGTGCATGTAGGAGAGTCCTGTGCCTGCTATCCCAGAATCGAATGCTTCCAGTACTACCCGCCCTGATAATTGTTCCAGATCTAGTATCAAATTTGGTCCACTCAGTTGTTTCCCATCAAAGGCATCTTAAATTATTGGATATTCCAACATCTTCCAAACCTCCATAATGCAACTAATTGCAGGAGAAATTTCCAAGAGAAAAGTTCAGAGCAGTTGTTCTGTACAACTATTCAGAAAGTATATTTTTTGAAGTGTAAACTGACCCATCGCTACTTCCAGAATATATTGCATCTCCTTTCGGATTCCACGCGAAAGATAAAATCCAGCCTGGGATAAAACAAATGATTAGAAACTATTCAAAAAGGCTAAAATAAAGTGGAAATGGAGGCAATCTTAAGGAGCAAACCATCAGGCACGAAAGGCTTACTGCTTACCCTAGGCAGGGATCTGTGATATACGAGATCATCTGAGTCAGACAGCGTATACAATCACAAGTAACCATCATTACAAGTGAGTGCTACTCAATGATCTTCAGAATATGACTGCCGGCTTATCTCGGAAATGTCAGAATCACAATCATCCTCACTTACAGCTTAATCATCGTTGATTACATCCGTCAATATTCCATATGCATGACCATTCTCAAGCAGATGCAGCTATTACTCCTCAAAAAAATGAAGATCATTGCTTTTGTTACTTGGAGCAACATCCATATGCCAAATTGAAATGCCAATTGATTCCAAAACAATCTGCAGAGGCAAACACCGTTAATTCAATAAACAGTTCCTGCACTTGATTAATATATTTGACCAGATGACGCTTCTTGTCAATGTAGGAAGGAGAAAGAAACCGTCTTTCCGAAGGAGGTAGCTGAAACGTGCAAATTTTTCAAGGGCACGACGAATGGAATCAAATTCAAAACATCGAAATGGATTGCCGGATCATTTCCTAACAACCGCCTAAATCAACCCTTGTTGCACCTTCTGCCGCTAGAGAAAGCGATCCCACTAGTAAACAGCTCCGTCCAAAGATGACGAGAACACCCTTCCATGGCTCGGCCCTCCGGAACCCCTCCGACACCAAAACTAGCGATGCGATCCTCGCATCCACCTCTCATTGGATCGTCTACCCCCCTACCGAACAACGAAATTAAAATTGAAAATAAAAATCAATCAATCAAGAACACAAGAAATCAACTACTACTACTACTACTACTACTACTACTACCATTTCGTTTCCGGAGCGTAGCAGCTCAGGTGAGACCAGCCAGATCCAAATGGAGCAGGGTTCCAGTCGACGGAGATCGGGTTGTCGACTTCCGACGTCATCTTCGCCGCCCCGTCCGGCTCCTGCCGCGGTTCAGTCTACGGAAAGTCGTCGGCGAGGGTGGGGGGCAGGGGAGTAATAATAGGGCTCGGCCTCGATGTAGTGGGCTTTTATGATGGACCCAGACAATGAGTTATTGGGGTAAGAAAGACTATTGAAATATGGGCCGTTTCGTTTGTTATTGGGCTTGAGCTTATTATCGAAACGACAATGGTGGGCTGGGGGGCATTTTGCGGACAGGTCGCCTGCCGAAACCCAAAGAATGGGGATATGCGATTGAGGAATGTATCCTCCCGTCAAACTCACACGTTCATTTTCTGACCAGACCAATGGGACCGACTTGCCTTCTTGGCTTGGATAAGGACGATTCTTCTGATGGTGTGTTTGGGTTTTGGGGGGGAGTGCGATTTGGTTCGCAAGTGAATCGATTGTGTGCCATCCACTCAACTTCATGATATTTCGTACTTTGGATGTGGCTAAACTTTTGTAAGCGAAAGATTTCGTAAGTACGAAACACCTTATAAAGTACGAAACCATATATTATTGTTTCATAATGTAGTTCGAAACAGTACCGAACTGTTTCGAATTCACGAAATCTTTTGTGAGGAGAATGTTAGCCGTGTCCGGCGATTTGGTATTATACCATTTTCTTTTTGGTCTTTTAGCTCAAAAGATAACTTTTGCCTTTTTTTTTTTCTTTACCTTATTCATTATTCAAATGATCAGAAATTGTCTTTACCCATCCGGTTTAAAATAAGACCCACAAAAAGTTACTCAAGTTAATGGGGCCTGTCCCTTTGGGAGGGCACTGCTTTGGGGCAATCCAGCCATATTACAACATTTGGATCCCATGAGAACTAAATCTGGCTCCCCTGTTCTGTTCATCTTCCTTCCTTGCTTTCTTTCTTTCTTCTTTTTGATCATCCCTTGCTAATCACCTTTTCAATTTTGGGTTGGTACACTTCTTTTTGGTTATCGTTTATTAGGTTCAGTCATGTCATGTCGCCATTCCTCTTATTTCATTATGCATTAGCCCCTCCCAAATCTGTCGTTTGATTACTGTACTAATCACGTCATTACTCGACTAATCCCATCCGCGTCGGCCCCACGCGCCACGGCTTCCCTCTTCCCCTATATATACCCTTGCTCCATGTTTAGTTCCAACTCCCCCTCCTCGCTCTTTGATCTATTCTCTCGAAAAAACAGTCCAAAGCTCTGAGCTCTAGCCAATCATGCCTCTTCGAGATCAAGCCATTCTGGAGACTGGAGTCGGTCTGGACAAGCTAGAGTAACTGTGGTCCCTCCTCCAGGAACCTGTCCATGGCCCGTCATCTGCCTCCAAGAGCTCGAACATTTTCAACTCTGACAACCGGACCACGACCGACGACTCCTCTGTTAGTGTGTGCACGTATGTGCCAAGACACTTTGTAATATATGTGAATAGTTGTTAATAAAGGCAAGTATTTACTATTTATTAATTACTTTTCTGCTCGTAATTAACTTTACGGTAAAGTCCCATAGATTGATTATTTATCAATCTAAAATTGTCCTTGATCGGATAGATGTTTAGATGGGACATAAACATCTAGATCAACGCCGAGCATAACTTAGGTCGAGTTAGACCAAGGGATGCATGTTCAAGTTATACTCGGGGGTGCCTAAGTTTAGGGTACACTGGACACGACCCGTTTATAGAGAATACCACATATTAAGCGTCATTGGTCACTTCTCTTGTTGAACGAGTGTAACTGATCTCCTGACTTGAGACCTCCATTTATTCTATGCGTGGAGTTGTTCACTTTGATGCCGTTAAAAGCAGTCTTTAATCGGATTGTGAGTAATACGGTTATTGGGTGTGCAGCGAAGCGTAGAGAGGATAGTGTTGAGTCAATATAGGATTCATCGCTCTCTTGGATTAGAGAGTTGACATCCTGGCCTCTTGATTGAGATATTAGTGATTTTAAACACACGGCCGTGGAGGAATGTTTATCATTCAAGTTAAGATCTATTATATCTCAGAAATCAAGTAAAACGATTCATTCAGTGATGACACATAATGCACTGAATTAATCGGGATGTCGGTGAGATGAAGAGATTGAATTACACAGAAATCGGTTCATGGTGGTTTTGGTTCATAACCAATATTCTATTACGTTGGGTGACTGAAAACTGTTGCTAGACGGTCACCTCAGTCTGTGTATGGATGTACACTGCCTTCGTATATAGAACCTAGAGGGTCGCACGTAAAAGCACGTAGACACGGACATTGATTATTTAATTCTAATGGATATTAGAATTATAAATTTTCAGAATTAGAATTTGTTGGACTACAAATTTATTCTGAAATATCGGAAGCACAAAATCCTATTGGATTTAAGTTGATAGAATATGTCTAATTTATGGACGCAGGTTATAATATGTAATTATTAAATAAGTATTATTAATAAGTATTATATTATTATCTTATATATTTATCAAATATATTAAGACATTAGTCATCCTACCGTAGCTTTGCTACGTGTCAATTAAGAAATTATATATATCAACCTATGAGAGCTATCGTAACATAGCTATGCTACGTGGGTGATTTAAATTAAAAAAAAATAGAAAATTAACAAACTGTGATGGCGGTGTGGGTACAGAAGGATATAAATTGAATAGAAATCAATTCAATAGAGATTGAGTGAGATACTCAATTTGCAATTCGGTAAAAGGAGGCAGAAAGAAAACATCAAGGTTTCCGAAGAACAAGTTACCGAAGAACTCCGAGGGCTAGCACCAAGAAGGAGTTCGAAGGTGTCCGTGTCTTGTGTGCGTGGATACTTCTAGAGGAGTCACGCTTGGGACTCTTAAAGCTCGCATCCAATACAACAAGGTATGTGTTTTATTTAACGTTATTATTCGATTTATACGTATCACATAGATCCGGGACTGTGTTTCGAACGGTATTTTTCGAAACGAGTTTCCGCTGCGCCCGGTGGAAACCCAACATCCTCCACTGCCAAAGTCGAGAGGAAGCGGAAGAGGATGATCTCGAACAGGGAGTCTGCCCGACGGTCGCGGTGGCGAAAGAAGAAACACTTCGAGGACCTCATTGACGAGATGCACCGGCTGTGCGTGGCGAACCATGAGCTTGGAGAGAAGTTGGGGCTTGCGGTGTACCGATGTGACGAGATGCATAGGGAGAACCAGTGGCTACATTCTGAACGGGCGTCGCTGTATGCCATGCTCTTGAACCTTCACCGGATCTCCATGGATGCTCGATCACGGCATCAGATAATCTACCCAGACTAAACTATATATATCGAACGAGCTCAACTTTTCATCATCAAATAGCTTGAATCACTGTATTTTATACCCCCCCTTCCATTACTAGATATGATACAAAGTTTCGTGGACAATAGATAAAATATCGAGATGCCTGTCTCAAACATAACTCGAAAAGATCAATCAATATACCATAATAAAACTCGAACCGGACTGATTCGATATGGAGTAGAGCTCCCGTAACGCCACCGAGTCTTACCCTTGGAACACGAAACACCAACTCGGAACCCTTACTTTACCAATGACGAATCATCTAATAAATTGAATCAACTCGTGGTTGGTCCGAAGCATATAAATAAAAGTTGTATGCATCTATCATGTGGTTGGTCTAAGCGGTAGGAAGCTTGAATTCGTTTAAAAGAGGTTTCGGATTCGAAACCTACCGAGTCATTTCTAAAAGATCTACCAAAAAAAAAAAAAGTTGTATGCATTTCGAAACGAGGAAGAGGCCAGGGAAATGAAAAGAGAAAAGAAGAGGTCTAGAAACGAGAAACTTAAAAACGGGGACGTGTTACTAAAAGTCGGGGTGGTAGCAAAACCGTAATAGTGTGTTTGGATGCGACGGAAAAGAAAAAAATGGAAAGGAGAAGTTTGACTACCGGGAGAGTGTTATTTCGTTCGTTTTCCATGGCAACCAGACACGGCCTAAAGCAAGTTGAATTTCACACAAGACATGCCAAAAGCCAAAATATTAGTACATGTGGAAAAGTGGAGGTTTGGTAGTTGAGTTGAGATAACAAACAATACCTAAAAATATCATATACATAGCTAAGCTTATCCGCTCTAAATGACTTAGTTGGAAGTTTCGGTGTTGAAAACACTTTAGGGCCGTACCCTCGTTTTATCTTATTTTGTGTATGACTCATCCCTCCCTGTTTAAAGTTAGTCTCCAGTCAGAATAGATTAGTGTGGTGTTAGCCGATTTCAAACTCGCCACGTGGAGAGAGGGTCAAACAAGACCTGCGAGGCTTTTCAGAGCCTCCACGTGGCAGGCACCTCGACTGGAAGTTGTAGCCCAGGTTGATCATCCATCAGGCCCAAGCCCAACATAGATATATCCAGTGGGCCTATCTTACTTGGAAATAAATTTAAAACCCGAGCCCAATGTCAAAATCGATATTTGTCCCGCCCCCCCCCCCCCGAAGGAGCCAACCATTTCAAAAAAGAACAAGGACAAAACCGTAGCCGGAGCAAGGACAGGGCAGGTCAGGCTTCTGTTGGGGTGCAGGAAGGATGGAGAGGATCTGCGTGGCTGTGAGAATGAGGCCGCGGAGCTCCGAGGAGTCATCTTCATCATCATCTTGTGGGACCTTCTGGAAGATCCACGACAACCGCGTCTCCCTCCACCGGATCCATGGCACTCCCGTCTCCTCGTCGTACTCCTACGCCTTCGGTACTCCCTCCCTCCCCCCTACCCTCTCTTTCTGGTGTAAATCCTTCCGTTTTTCCCGTCCCGACGTGGATACCATCGCTCTATCTTGGTTTCAGATCACGTGTTTGACGAGACCTGTTCGAGTGCCAGAGTCTACGATCTCCTCACCAAGGACATCATTCACGCTGCTGTCAGCGGCTTCAACGGTATGTGCTTGTTCGTGTTTGTCTCTTGCTTGATTCGGTCTCTATAATTTTAATTAAGTTGTGAATTATTTGAAATTAATTTGCACTCTGTGTCATATCATTAGTCATTCGTTTTGGATTTCCTGCCTTGGGGGGGGGGGGTGGTGTGTTGGTTGTAGGGACTGTGTTTGCATATGGACAGACCAGCAGCGGTAAGACTTACACTATGAACGGCTCCGAGGCCGATCCTGGGATCATTCGACTAGCTGTTAGGGATGTTTTTGGCGAGATTAATAAGGTAACCGTTTTTCATTTTCTCGGAGAAGATATTTGTTTCTCAAAGCATCGCTAGCACTTTTAGGTTGATCTTTCTTATAATTGATCGTGTAAAATCGTGTGAACAGATGTCGGAACGCGAGTTTTTGATACGTGTTTCGTACATGGAGATATACAATGAGGAGATAAATGATTTGCTCGCTGTGGAAAATCAGAAGTTGCAAATCCATGAAAGTTTGGAGGTTTGTATCGAATATTCTTCCATTAATTAGGAGAATCAAAATATGTTATCCGCCGTAGTAGTTCTGACTTCTTCGGTCGCAATGGACAGCGAGGCATATATGTGGCAGGACTCAGGGAGGAAATTGTTAGTAATTCTGATCAAGTGCTTAAGCTAATAGAGGCTGGGGAAGGTCAGAACACAAAAATAATCTTTTTTCTTATATTAGAAGAGACAGTTTTGGTTTTTATATTAGAAGAGACAGTTCTAGTTTCTTTTCGTCTTCTTTGAATTAATTTGAGCTTTATTGAACAAAATCACTGTTGAATATTCACAGTTAATAGGCACTTCGGGGAGACAAACATGAATGCCCGAAGTAGTAGGTCTCACACAATCTTCAGAATGGTAATTGTCTAAGCAATTACTCTGTTCTGTAGCCTCTGGTTGGAAGTTTTGTTTTGCCGATTCCTTTGTAACATCAAATCTTCTGGTACAATTCAGGTGATTGAAAGCAAAGGGAAGGATAATTTCATTGGCAATGAGCATGGATCTTTGGATTCAATTCGTGTCTCAGTTTTGGTTTGTATTTCTTTGTAGTGTGTTCACAATCAAAGTTTTCCAGCTAGGATGTTAAGTTAGATCGCCCCATGTCAACTCATGCTGACTTGCTGTCTTATTTATGATTTTGGGACCAGAACCTGGTTGATTTAGCTGGTTCTGAACGAGTTGCAAAAACTGGGGCTGGTGGAGTACGCTTGAAAGAAGGAAAATACATCAACAAGAGCTTAATGGCTCTTGGTAATGTTATTAACAAGCTTAGTGAAGGTGTGAAACAGAGGTAAATCCTTCTCCTGGACCACTCCTGCATTTTAGGAGAAGTGTTGCTTATTTCTTGTCTATGAAATGCAGAGGTCATATTCCATATCGTGATAGTAAACTCACTCGCATCCTTCAGCCTGCTCTTGGTGGCAACACAAAGACTTCAATTATCTGCACTGTTGCGCCAGAAGAGGTTCCTGAAATTTACTCGTATTACAGTTATATTACCCCAGAGTTTCTCTGTATAAACAGTTAGGCTGTTTGGTTACCATGCAACAACTCGCCTTTCTACAGATTCATGTTGAAGAGACCAAAGGGACACTGCAATTTGCAAGTAGAGCTAAGCGCATCACTAATTGTGCCCAAGTAAATGAGGTAATTGTCTACTTACTTTTTTTGTTTTGTTTCCCTTAAATTAGCAATCTGCAAAGAAGAGATTCTCATGAGCAGTGGTTGCTGGAACGTGATGAATATATGTGACTTAGAGAAAGAAGTCTACCTGCTAATCCTAGTTATGGTGGAAATGTTGAGACAGCTTTAGGGAGCTTGGCAACTGTAATTCTGAACTTTTGGCACCCTTTCCTTGTTATTATATTGAGAAACTCACTAAAGCATCTTGGGGATTTATGTTATTTGGCGACTCTAGTAAGCTGTTCTCATTGCATTCCTTTCCTTTAAATATTTAACTAAGTCTGATTAATATTTTTTTCTCATTTTTCTGTAGATATTGACAGATGCAGCGTTGCTTAAGCGACAGAAGCTAGAGATAGAGGAATTGCGTAGAAAACTTCAGGTGGGAAGAGTTATCCTTTAACCAGAAAAACCAAGTTTTCGTTCAACCATTTTTAATGAAGCTCTCAACAGGGCTCACATGCTGAAGTGCTCGAGCAGGAAATTCTTAAACTGAGGAATGGAATGTTGAAGGTACAATGTTTTATATGATCATTTAGTTTGTTCTATTTTATCCCTTGCATTCAGCAAGTTGTTGAGCAACTGCTTGAATCGCAGTACGAACTTGAGCGAGAAAGGCTTGAAATGGAACTTGAGGAAGAGAGGAAATTACATAAAGAACGAGTTGAGCGCATTAGAGAGCAACATATGAAGATTGACAGCTTCAGCCTTCAATCCTCAGATTGTGATGGGGACAGTAGTCTGGTACTACAAATGGGAAAATATTCTGTTTATATAATTTTGAATATCATTTTCTTTAGAAAGTAATTCATCTCTTTGAACTGATAGCTGCTTTCCAGGCACCCCTTCTAAACCTGCCTAGGGCTCTTCTCTGCCGGATTATACTCATCCCTTGTAAAGAGATAATGGAGATTTTTTTATTATGTAGGGGCATGATTCTGCTACAGAAATCTCTACGGAGGACTTAAATGACAGCAACAACATAGTTGAGTGCGATTCTTTCAGGACCCCCAGCTTAAAGACCGTTCCCAGTAGCTTTGTTGTAAGACGGTCAAACTACTCGAGGATAGCATGCAGCCCACTTCCAGATGCTTTAAGTAATGTAGCTGATGAGGAGACGTGGCTTCAGATGAATAATGGTTATGTAGCTGACCTCGATGCTCTCCGCATGACACCTGCCAGAAATGTACTGTGCTTCATCTAAGTCAGATCTAATAATACTTGCTCTCCAGTTATTTGTCAAAATTGATGAAACTTGCAAGTAAGCTATCTATACTGTCTGTTTTTACATGTGACTAGAATCAGGATTGCCTGAGCAAAACTTTTGAAGAAAAATTTCAAGATCTGAAGAGACAGCTGGAAGTTGCAAATGAAGAGAAAAATAAACTCGAGGTTTGGATGGCAGATGGCTAAAAGCCTAAAACAACCCATAATCTTTCTTGAGTGGAATGTTTTCCTTTCATTTCAATATTTTTGCAGATAGGATATATTATATTACCTATGTGCTATGTCCTGCCAAACGGTGTTAGGTGGTAACGTTTACTTATTTCATTGTGCTTCAGAGAATGTCGATGAACAAGTACCTTTGACATTACCAGCCAGATATTTACCAATTAGATATCAGTCATACTTCAGGGTAGCTAGTGTGTTTTTTCCAATCCATTGTGGAAGTCCATGGCATTGATGTGCATATTACATGTGAAGTTGGCCTTCTTTTCATATATAAGTTTGCATAATCAACATTAATCTGAACATTGATTGCAGCTTTGTGTATTTGCAATCTCTTTTCTGACATATTTGGGCTTTTGTGCTAACATTGTACATTAATTTTGCCAGTATTTCTTTGTTTAAATTGAAATTCTGCTGTCGTAAACCTTCATTTCACAGAACGAACACATGGAACAAGTGCAAATGAATCAGCAACTATTGAGGGAAATATCTGACTTGCAAGAGAAGGCCAGGGTATATCAAGAAGTCCCTCAAAGATTGAGTGAATCTGTCTCGAATTGTAAGGATGCATATTCGGAGATTTTCACAATGATGAAGGTGAAGTCAGAAACCAGAAAGCTTGCTTCATTTTCTCGGAACACAATATGATTTATCTCTTTGTTCCTTCTTTTGCAGAGTTTTGTCGACAGCTCTTCGACTGGAAAGCTGCTTTCAAATGCTAATGATATAGGCAACATCCTTTTCTCGAGTCTTGAAACCCATCTATCCATGTCCTTAGAAGACGAGACCTCGTATGCAGGGAGCGGCCTATCACTGGAGCAACAGGAAGCAATTTGTCAGAGACTAAAGTGTACAGTCAATCTACTTGCATCAAAAGCAGTTGCATTGAAGAGTCGACAGTTGGGAAGTTGTTCATGCAGCTGTCACAGAGAGGTAGATATCCGGTCACTTGCGTCTAGATGTTATCTTGCTCTAGTCATTTCAGTTTGGGCATTAACAATTGGATATATAGTTGTCTGCAGAGAGAGATAGTTTAATAGATTTATTACTAGGCATCATCACTCAAATATTCTTATTATATTGGGAATAAGTCCGCCGATGTGCTGCTTCTATCATATTTTGGACTCAATTTTGACATAGGAGCTATAGGAAGATATGTAGACAAGATTAGGGATGTTGCCCTCGTTAAACAGCAAACCAAAATTTTGATAGAAATTTGTTTTTTTTTTTATATGAGAAGTAATTTTAGGCTTTTGTTCCGTGATATAATTTACTAGGATTGTGATCTGGGAGTGGACACAGACAGTCCCGAGTCAGGTTTGATCGCCGGACTGAATGCGTTCAAGGAGAAATACCACGTCCTCCGTGAAGAATTGAATGAAAGTGGCAGGCTACTACAAGATTCCAAGGACGAATACTCCATCCTGGAAAGGGAGTTCCAGAAACTTAAAGAAGAAAGGGATTGTCTGCGCCAAGCGGCGTACGACTCTGACAGGAAGATCTCATCGGCGACCGTCAACAGGGAAAATGTCCTGAAAGAACTGAACATGGAGGTTTGTCAGAGGAAGAAACTTGAGGAAAAGATCAAGAGCTTCAGCAAGGCATTCGCAGCCCGCCAGACTTCGGTGGTCTCCCTCCAGAGTAACCTGAGGATGAACATGGAGAAGCTAATGGCCAAGACCACGTCTGTCACAATGCCCAAACCTCTTGGGAATTGACGGCATTTTACCAATTATTTATGCAAATGACAGTCCGTCAGGCTTGTAAAATCCCCGCCCTGTAGCAGTAGGCGGTTTGCTTAATGTGAGGTGCATTTAGACGTAATCTTGCACTACAGAGACCAACCTCTGGCGTGCATGTAATCAAACAGGACATTTTTAAAATGTAGCTTGTAGTCGTTTAGTCCTTGTCTATATTTTACGAAATATTTTTTCAACCAACTTTATTTTAAAACATACCTATTCTGCCGAAGACAGTGCAATCCCCGGGGCTTTTTCCTGAAATTTTTGTTGTCATAGAACTAGTTTCGGCTGAGGGGCTCGAAAAGCCTGGCCGACCTAGTCATCGTTCGGACGAGTTTGACTTTCAGCCTGTTTGCTCGGAGTTTTATACGGATGGGCTTTTCGATACAATAAATAGAAAGCCAAAGGGTGCCATATTATAGGAGCCCAAACTACGTGATTGAATAAGTCCTCGTATATCTGTTGCAGGTTGAGGACTCCTTCTCCTTCCCCCTCTTCAAACTTCTATTTGTATTTTTCATGGAGAAATATCTAATTAATGATACAACAAAATCCATTTTGCATCATATTTAAGGGATTTCTTGGTTTGGGCCGAAGAAGTAATGTCATTCAATTATTATCAAACTGACTCGAATCTTTTTCTACCCGCGAGGATCCCACTAGAGGGCCTTCTACTTCTAATAGGCCTGAACTAGATCAGAATCATTCTCAACAAGTCCATAAGAAGTTATTTCATTTTTTTATCGGGTTCGGTAGAGACAAAAGGTCTTGAGCGATCAATCCGACAGAATAACTCAAAAGATAAAGAAGGATCGTTAATTTCTCCATGCTCGTTTCAAACGTTTGATTTAAAAAAAATTATAAAATATGGTCGAAATTTTAAAAATACCGGATTTACCGTCCCTATGGTGCGTTTTGAAACTCGTCTTTCGATTTACAAAAAAGAAGTATTTTTAAAACTCGTCATCCAAGTAATCGGGGAGGGAAATGGGTTTTAAAACCACGCCCTCCATATTTTTTAATTTTTTAAAAAAATAAAGAAGGGAGGGGAAGTGGCGGAAAAAGAGAAGAGGGAGAAGGGAAGGAAGAGGGGATAGACGTGGGGAAAAGGGAAGGGGGAGAGAGGTTCGGGGAGAGAAAGTACGGGTTTTGAAAAACCATCTCCCTTCCGATTTATTCGGACGGTAGGTTTTGGAAATTCGTTATCTTTTTGTAAATTAGAAGACGAGTTTTCAAAACATGTTATGAAGACGGTAAATTGCGTATTTTTAAGACATCGATCGTATTTTGTAAATAATTTTTTTAAAACCAATTGTGTTTATTATTGGTCCTAGGCAGACCATCCCCGGTAATAATAAAATATTACTTTCAAATAGGTGTGCTGTTACTAGTCAGGGCGATTCCCGCCAAACAAATTAAAAACATCGTCGTGAACTAAAATTTATGCATCCCTAAAGAAATTAAACAAATAAATATTTTTATATAAACGAAATGAACCAACAGGGAACAAAAGACAAAATGCCCTTTTTTTACATCTTAATGTAAAAATATCGAAAATTGTATCATTACATTACACTGTCTTTGAGGTTTTTGACGTTTTCTCGTGTGACATCATCTTACTCACTAAACACCGACTATATTTTTCACTTGTCAAAAATATTTTTACCGATTATGTCGAATATATCCTGACATTTAATGATTTTCCCATCAAATATCCTATTACAACTTAAATCGATGTTATGGTATTTTAATAATTGATATAAGCGAAAGATTTTTATTATATTATATGATTTTTATAATTTTAATTTTCATGAAAAATAGTTTTACCAGAGAGGATTGAGTGCGGACGGACTTAACAAAACTTGAACCCCCATCGGCTCGACATGAAGCTGACGGGCCGTTGGACAGTAACTAGTTTTTCAAGGTTACCATAAGCCGTAAAATAATTAATAAAATATGAAAACAAATTTTAAAATTTTCAAAATAATGTCGCGAATTCAGTTTTACGAATAGAAAGGTCACTTTGAAAAATTAAATAACGTCGAGTTAATGAAACCATGGTCGTAGACACCGACTCTTCCCTGTTAAAACGAGCACTTCCTCCCCTCCTCTTTGGCCAAAGCCCTCGTTAATCGGAAAGCCTCCACCCCCGGGTGACATGTGTTACTTAGACACTCCTCACCTCAAGAGTTCTGTTCCAAATTAGGTCTGGTCGCGAAAATATTTCGCGATTTAAGGTATTCATTATTGAAATTTCTGAAATAATATATCGGATCCTTAATGCTTTAAGAAACTCAAATTTTTATCTAATTTAAGATATTATTTGAGGAATTTTGAAAATGAATGTCCACAAATACGAAATATCTTCCCGATCTACATTATTTAAGAACAGACCTCCTCACCTAAACACCCATCTGCACCCACCTTGACCTTCATGAAAGCTCAAGGTTTAGTTACATTTTTTAAAAGTAGACTCCATTAACTCGGTACTTGTAATACCAAATTCAAAACATTATTTGCCAAATTTGATACTTGATGCCTTATTTTGAATTTTTTTTTTCGAAAAAACATTAGTTAGTAACAGAACTCCTAGTTTATCATGGCGGGTAAGGCAACTGCTAAAACATGTATGGAATGAGGCTGATATCCATCATGTCGGATTCATGATATATCCAACCATCCAGATCCTTGTACAAATCCAGGATTATCATCCTCCCACAAGCCAAAAGGCCTCCGACTACAATACCACAACAGATTTAACAAAAGGCGACTGTTTTTGTGTTACCAGCATGGTGGGCTGAGAAATGCACACTTCCTCAAAGGCATTCGGCCCTGAGTCACCGGATTTCTCCGTCTTCCCCGACTTCTCCATCTTCTAGCTCATCGTGACCATTCCTTTGGGAGTCGTCTCGGCTCTCTTTCTTGTGCCTTTTGTACCTTTCGCCATCTGAGTCGGGTGAGTGCCCGTGCTGCACATGTAATCCAGAGATTAAAAAGCCTCTCCAAACCAAACAGAATGCGGTTGACGGACAGAAGTATCAAAAGCACGGACCCTTTTCGATTTCTTCCTATCGCTGCCATGTTTCCTTGATCGCTTCGACTCCTTTTCATCCCTGTCGGAGTAGACATCATCACTGGCACTGGCATGGCGCTTACGATGTTTCCGATCCTTGTCTTTGTCTCTTCTCTTTTCCTCCTTATAGTCATACGCATCGTTAATCTCTCCAGTTTCACTATCACTATCGTCCTTCCTTGATTTGTCCCTCCCCTTTTCTCTTTCCCGATCTTTGTCCTTATCTCTACGATCTTTCTCCTTGCGCTTCTCCTTGTCCTCTCTGTCCTTCTCTTTTTTAGTCTTCACATTGATTGACAGAAGATGATTAACACAGGAAGAACGACTTAAATTTTAGCATTGGATAGACCGAAACAAATAATCATAATGAAGATTTCAGATACCTTCTCCTCCTCACGCTTACGTTCCTTCTCTTTTGCTTTGTCCTGCAAGTATGCAATGTACTCCTCGAAAACCTCTTTGCTGAAGCCTTCATCACCCATCGATCTTCCAAAGCACATCAAGAAAATATCATTTGCCCAGCTTATCAAGACTAAATGCCGAAGTCGTAGTTCACACATATATATACCATTATAAATATAAACTTACTTATATTCAACACTGTCTTCGAAGAGAGGTTTGCAATCCTCCCATGAAGAAGTTACAGTTATTTCCTGCATATGCAACAATAAGGTTCGCATTTAAATAAAGGCATGTAGAGCTGATCTATACATCAAGATATGTACTTATCACCATCATCACCTTAAGAGAATATAACAAATCTGTAAAGTCATCAGCAAGATATTGACGCTTCTTCGCCGCTTTTTCCTCCTTTTCTTTTGCCTTTTCAATCAACTCTTCATATATAAGCTTCATGACAAACATTTGACACACAATCAAACCATAACCAGCAGAAAGTAAAGGAGAGATGGAACAAAGCAGCCGTCAAGAAGATCAAAGAGTAAATCATCCACCTTCAAATTAATATCAGATACTGGCTTGTCAATGATACTTCCGCTAACAGAAACCTTAAAATCTTCAAAGGTCCAGGTTGACTCCACGGATATCTGCAATATGCATAGCAAGTAAGAATGATGAAATAAGAATAAACAAGTTTCAATCATCAAGAATAAGCAACTTTAACAAAAAAAAGATTACCTTGGCCGACTTCATTGAATCTTTTATATGTGTTTTATCTTCATGATACTAGAAAAAGAAAAGGAGAAGAAAACATTAGTCATAAATGAAATCCCTGATAGAACATAAGCAATACATACTGAAACAGAACAGAGGTATAAACAAACTCTTCCAACCATGCAACTAAGCAACATTGATCAAGACAAATAGCAATGATGCATCGGGGAGGGAAGATGCCTTGGGCTTCTTAATCAAGCATGTTCCAAGACAATTTTCTTATCGTCCCACGTGTAACACCACAACATAAGAGCCAAGAGGTGATTAATACTTCATTATCCACTTTTAGTTGAGGGTTCCACATCCACACCATTGTTGGTTAAATGAGACTTGTATAGGAAATGAAAAATGAGAAAAGAACTTGCAGTGTAGATTCCCCATTAGAATGAAAACTAATCCCATAAAAGAAAGCAGTACCTGATTCTCCAAATCTTCATAAACATCCTCAAACAATTCTTTTGGAGTTGAACCAGAGATGTTAGAAGCCACTGCTTTATATTCAGTTGTATCTCTTACCTGCAATTCAAAAGCAAAACATAAGTTGTCGTTGAACCAGCATTTCAAGCAAGCAGAGAAGTGTGAAAGGTCCATACCTTCAGACAATAATCAAGCCATGGAGTCTTGGCAGTAAGAGTGCCAGTAGCTACATGCTCTTCCATCAATTTTCGAAACCCATCACGGTTTTTCCTCTCAGCGCGCCTCACTTGTTCCTTTTATGAGGGTTGTAGAAAAACATTAGAAGATTTATGACAAAAGTAACAATAATTGAGGTGAGCACACCTTCTGCAGTTTCTTCTGTTCCTCTTCTTCCTTCAGGAGATCATGAACGTAATCCTGACAAAAAAGAAAACCTGGAAGTCATGCCAGTTCATGCCTGACAAAAAAGAAAACCTGAACATAAGATATCAAGATCCATGCCAGTTCATGGCTGAGAAGTCAAAAATACCTGGAAAACGAGCAGTCTATCAATTTTCTCAAGACGTAAGCATCTTTCATCATCCCCCAGTAGATCAACTATTTTTCGCCATTGGCTAGTAACCTATAAAAAATGAATATAAGAATGATCAAAAGTCAATAAACAAACAACCAACTAATATAAAGATCCAGGAAGCAGCGTACTTTAATAAAATCACAGGATTCCAAATATTGACGGAATTCGGCCAAATAGTGCTTCCGATTCTCAGCCGCCTTTTCCTTTTCCTGCATTGGGTTAATTGATTACTTTACCATCTGCTGAAGTACAATGCATAAAGCCTAAACAGTAGCTTCTGACAAGTAAAAACAAGGAAAACTGAAAATGAAGGAACATATATAACTAAGCAGGGCACAATTCCACAGACATGAAAATAGGCGTTTCAGTAAAGCATGTAACTATCAAAAAGGTCCTAGTTACCTTTCTTTCTAGCTCAACCATGTAACTATCAAAAAGGTCCTCACGATCCCTACTCCTTTCAACAGCAGCGAAGCGCTCATCCTTTTCAAACATAGACACTGCTTTACTGATAAAAGTTCATGACACGGGTCAGTCACTAGTTCAAATATGGAATGAATTAACGCCCTACAAGCTCGGCAGGAGCGAAACATAACCTCCAGTTGTCAGAGCTAGTCAGTTCCTTGCATTCCTGAGAAAACGATAACAAGATAAGAAATTTATCAATGAAGGAAGGACCCTCTTTCAAAACCTTCCTGTAACTTTTGGACAACTTGAAGAGGTACTAAAGCATTGGTTGTGTATGCATACTTCTAACATTCTTAAGAATTCTTCTCGAGCTTTCTTCTGTTTGACACGTTTTTCTTCTGCATCAACCTTTTTCCTTTGACCCAAGTACTGCAAATCATCATGAAGCAGACTCTTATTGATGAGGAAAAATATTCGATATCAAAATAAAGTATCTCTTAACCTCACATTTTACCTCATTGAATGCTTGTTTTCTCTCGCCAAGTGTCTTTAGAGCACCATATCGCTTGTCGTTAATGATCTCTTTCATGGTCTGGCATTATCATCAATTTCAGCACAGGTTTACCAAAAAAGCAGTGATACAAGCAAAAATATTTCCTGTTACCTGCTCCCAGGTCCAATCTGACTGAACATTCACAGATTCCAGAAGAGCTTTAAAGGCATTCTTTGCCTCCTTTCAAAATGCAAAAAGAAAAGGAGATATTGTGAGGAAGAAGGAAACAGAAACCTGACACATTCCTTGATCATAATGCACACTCATTATACTGCAAGTGTCATGACAAATGGGATTGATTGCAATTACAAGACTGTAAATTTAAAATGATTAGGCTCAAACCTGCTTGCTAGAAAATACCAACGGTTCATTGCCTGATGCTTTCTCCTCAACAGGACTAACATTAACCTGGCCAGCAGAAGCCATGCCTTTTTTTGCTTCCTGTGGGTGTTTTTCCAGATGAAAGCTTTCAGATAAATTTGAAGTGTTTCATATTTCAAATAAATTATAGGATTACCTTACTAAAGAGGACACTAAATTCAAGTGACCAGTCCGATTTCCACAAAAGAAGGCTATCTAAGAAAGTAATGCTAAAGTAAAAGGTATAATATAGTAATCTTTTCAAAGAAACAAACCAAAAACAGATGATCCATGCATTAAGACAAGATAATTTGAAAATACTTAAGACCAATGAATAATATAATCATTTTTCACAGAAACAACCCAAGACAGTCCCTTGTATTAATGCAAATAATTAAAAATGCTTAATACCATAAATAGCCCATTGATACCTCAATATCCATCGTTGAAAATTCATCTACGGAATTCAAGTGGTGTTTAGATAAACCATCCGGAGAGCCACTCCTGCAATTTGATTTAGAATTAGAAATTTGACAGCACATGCATAAGCAGATAGAATTCCCTCTTCCTATACAACGAACTAAAATTATTTTAAACAACAAAAATAATCTTCCATCAGCCAAGAAAATTAGAATTCTAACTGTGCCTACCCAAATGCAGATGTTAAGTTTGCATTCACAGGAGGAGAAATGCTGACGGTTCCATTGTCTGATGGCGTGACAAGGGAAGATGTCATAGGTGTTGTTGATGCAGTAGAAACTGCTGTGAGGTTCGAGGCTGGAGCAACTCCAAGAGGACTTGAAGCAACAGCAGAATCCGAGGAAACTTCCGGCAATACTGCCCCACTACCAGAGGCTCCGTCAGCAGGTCTATCTGTTTCTGTATGTTGTTCATTGTTTTCTTGTAAAGCTTGTTCTCGGGCAACCTGGGGTTACATGGAAGACGGTAAAAAAGAAGCCCAAAAGCATAAGGAAAGGCCGAAGGAATGCTTTGAATCTGAACCTTCATCTCTTCAGGAATGGACCAAACCGATTGTTTAGTGACCTTATTGTAGTAGTACCTATAGACAGAAAAGCAATCTCACAAACTGTTGGTACAAGAAATTTATGAGCGGAAAAAGAGAAGCCATCATATAATGAAAAGAAAGGGATGCTATACGAACTTCCTTCCATCTGAAGCAGTGAACTCCTTCCATACAGTAGATGCATCAGCTCGCTGTTACAGATATGAGACATTTTTTAATTTACTGTGTGCTGATAGATGGTAAGCAGGTCTATGGGACGAGCAGAAGAAACAATTTACAAGTAGTACATAATAAAAATGCATTTAATATGCATCTTCTGTTAGGTACAACAACGAAATGATAAAGACAAAATCTGGCAGAA
Organism: Melastoma dodecandrum; assembly: GCA_029817715.1. NCBI lineage: Eukaryota > Viridiplantae > Streptophyta > Magnoliopsida > Myrtales > Melastomataceae > Melastoma > Melastoma dodecandrum. Next base: position 2,488,356 of record JARUPY010000397.1, on the reverse strand, counting down.
ATAGATAATTGAACGGAATTGAGAAGTCAGATAGGAACAAACAGAAAAAAAAACCTGAAGCCCAATAAGTCTACATTAGGAAGCAAGCCACCATCAAGGAGGTACATAATTATTCTGATGAAGTCAGAAAAGTATGAGGTGACAGAATGTCCAAAAAAATCAAGATATATAATCCGACAAAGGTCTAGCAGGATACTGAAAATAAATTTCCGGGCAGTTCAGGAATGAGTTGAGAATCCAATCATTCAAGATATGTCAAGGTGGATGCCCCAGTCTGATAAGCCTTACAAAAATGATATATCTACCTTTTGAAACGGTACATGAACACTGGATTATGCATCAATTAATCAGAAAATTGCAAAATGATTGTTGCGAGTAGGACAAGAATGGAAAAGGATTCAGCACATCTTACACAACATAAAATAAAGCTTCAATGGGGTAGCCTCAGTACCCTGATGTCAATGATATCCACATTCCACATGATAAAATACCAGGGCACCCTTCTTCTGACCCTGACCAATTTAAAAAATGCAACCTCCCTAAGGTTTCAGCCCTTGCTAAAAGTATCAATAAGTTTAAGTAAGCACCTTTATGGGGGTCAGATAAGACCGAGTTTTGACACCAAATGCAAACAATAGTGACGGAAACTATATAAACCTATTATAAGTAAGGGTTAACTTCCATGCACTCATTGCACATGCATATTAATCAACCACCCAGAATCAGCTCCATGATGACCAAATTATCAAATTTAAAAAACTTCAGAGAGAAAAGGGATCATCACATGTATGAGTGCTACTTAGAATCCTTCAATCCGACAACACTTCAAACTAACTAGTGACAGGATGGAGACACGACCAACCTCAATGGGCGTCATTAGTTCGGCGGGTTTTTCCCAACTAGATTGCTTGGTCTTCTTGTTATAGTAATACCTAGAAAAACAGAGTACTTCACTGAGCAAAACGAAATAGAAAAAACATGAAGGAAATAAGCTTGATTGGCAGTTGGTTTGCCCTGAATTACTATGGATTCATAAGAAACTATTTTAGCTAGCCACATTATAATAAACAGAGAACCCCTTCGTACACACCTCTTTTTATGACAGAAAAAGAAAATGAAGTACTCTCAACTTTACGTAGAAGCTTAATTCCTAGAAAGTAGGCTATAAGGAGGGCCTAACACGGGTTTGCTGACATCTTTACAGAAAAGCCAATCCAGCAATTTCAGAATTGTGCATTTGATGAACCAAAGAAAGTCTCTATGATTCTTCCGTTGGACCATCAGTTAACTGTTAATTGGAAGCACGGACTTCCCACGATTTGATTAACCTCGGAAAGTCTCGACAATTCTTCCGTTGGACAATCAGTTGACTGTTAATTGGAAGCAAGGATTTCCGACGATTTGATTACCCTAACCTCCACAAATTGATGCAAAGTTCTTCTATTACCAAGACAGCAACATGGTTCAGATGTTATTACCTTCTCCCGTTGTTAGCTTCATGTTCTTGCCAATCAGATGATGAGGACTGAGAAGAAACACTAGAAGCCTAAAAAGGAAATTTTGGAAGACAAGAATATCAGTAATACTGTAGAAATCTTTCAATTTCAAGTACATCAAATTTTCTCTAACAACTTCCACAAAGGCCTTTCAGCTCCTATAACTGCAACCAGCGCACCAGCATCCTAGTATCTTATCACACTCAATCAAATTTCACTAATGCTGTGTTTGGGAAGCAATGATTCGAGTGGGAAGTATTTTCCATTGGCGAACAGTTTTTGAGTTATCACAAAATTTACGAAATCTCCCACCAAATCACATCATTTCTTTTCTTTTCTCACCATTTCTGACAGTCCCACACACCATGAAAGGAAACCCCAGGCATAAAGCTATTGCAAGAACAACTGGTGATAATGCATAACTCACAATATCAGAAGATGGAGGCTCTGGCCCACCCTGCTGAACTGGCACAGCTGGCGATGTTGCAGAAGATGGCCAAGGCTGGACAGCTGCCGGTGCCTGAAATTGAGATGTCAGCAGCATAGGTGCTGCAGTATTGTTTTGTTGCAGGCCAAAGGCAGGTGCAGCATACTGCAATAGCGAAAGATGTTAAATGAGCAATTGGATCGGACTGAGATGCAGTTATTATATCAATATAGCCAAATGGTTTCAACATCTCACAGAATACGGTGATGGAGCAGGTGCAAAGGCTGCTAGCCCAGGCATTTGGTGGCTGAAAATGACACCTTGATGGGGCAGAGGGGCGCTAGAGGAAAGTGGCCTGTTAGGCTGCCCATATGGTAAAGGCAAAGCCTGCGAGGGCATAGTGTACCCAGGCTGACTGGAACCTAGAGGTACTTGCTGAACTGAATGAGGAAAATGGTGGGACTGGACATGAGCCCCGGGCATTCCTATATTGGATGCAGGGATAGCTTGTCCAACTGGTCGAAATTGTGGTGAAACAGAAGGAAGGAATCCATGCCCCTGAGGGGTAGCAACTGCTGGTCGGAACTGTGACGGTCACATTTTAGAGATCAGGTAAAATGCAATTTCACTAAATGCAAGTCCTAAAGAATGGGGAGTTGGAACACATAAATTAAGAATCTATAAAAATTATCATGTGAGCTATTCCAGTGTCTTCTATGTTCGCACATCAGAGAAAGCAAATATAACACATTAAATTAAATCATATTACTGATAAAAAACAGATTTTGTTAGGACAATAATTGCACAAAAGTTTGTCCTTATATTTACCAACAAAAAAGATTTTCATTAGGTTTACCAAAAAAGGGATTGCATTACATTGTAGAGATCCACAGCCAGAAGATATATGCTTCACCTCGCATACTAAGAGCGATAACAAAAATGCAAGAAAGAGAATTTACTTGCGGAGGCAATCCTGATCCGAAACCTTGGGATCCTATAGAACCAGCAGGAGGAGGCCAGTGTGACTAGTCACCAGAAAAAAAAGGTTCCAAAATAAAACTCCGAGTCAAGGTTATGAATTGCAATAGAATTCAACAACTTCCAATACTACGGGCCAACGCAACATATTCTTCACCTACATTAAGAAGACAAGTAATAACAACTGGAAACTGAAAGAACTCGACCCTGTGCTCTACTTCATACAGCAATCAAAACATTATCCGTTTCCCGTTATTTCGGAATTGAAAATTTAGAGTATCCGTTCAACGGATAATGCTGGAAATAAAAGTGTCTGTGCCGTTCGAAGAAAGGACATAACACACCAAATCATGGGGACAGATGCCAACGTTACATGTACCTGAGCTCCGGGGGGTTGAGAATTGTTGGCCATGCTAGCCAAATACACGGGTGATATTCTGGGGCGACGGAAATAACAGCAACTACACACACTGGAAAATTAAATTTAGGTTAGAAAGGCATACTTAAAAGATAACAAAAAATGTCTCCAACAGCTAAAAGACCTGCGTTCACTTGGGATAACAGAACCCTACCCTACTAAAGCTAATTATACGCATAATTCTTATCACGACGAAAAGCAAAACCCCGTTTCCTTTTTGTTTCAAGCTCCGATTGAACCTTCCTAGCCTTAAATTCCACGTCTCGTCGCCACCATTTCCCCAAAGCAAAAAATGAAGAAAGAAACCCTCCCGAGGGAAAATCTCAACGCGTTCCTCGGGAACATTTCGCTCCCAAACACATAACCCCACTCTCTCAGGACAAGATCATTCCACGGAGATAAGCCCTAGAATCGACGGAAAGAGAGCCTCCGGGAAAAAGAGGAATCGAGACTCACGAGGGCTCGACCGTCGAATCCTTGCAGAGTATTCGCGGTTGTTGGCATCACACACAGCTAGGGCTTTTTTGTCCTAATTCCCCCGCGGGGGGGGGGGGGGGGCGGGCTCCACTGGAAATGACGGAAATACCCCCTCCATCTTGGGGCCTCAATTTTCAGCCCGTTCGTCTGTCCTATTTGGGCTTAATTGTACTGATCTGTGGGCCAGAATAGGCCCATTTTAGAACAGTCCAAAATTAAGGGCCTGTATCTCACAATTAAGCTTACAAATATGATTAAAGAGGTTCATGTTTTAAAAAATTTCTGGTATATCCCCCCTCTGTACTTTTAAACATATTTCTTGAGCGAAATGAGGGAAATCAGTTAAAAGAAACATATTTATTTTTTGTCAAATATTCAACCCATTGGTTGGAGATGAAAAATAAACACTTAATCCAAGTTAGCGATTTAACAGTCAGTTTTGGTTTAGCCTGTCCTATCCGAATACTCACACACGCAATCTTATCCCCTCTCCTTATAAATAACTTGCTCTAGGATCACCGGCGGGAGCCACGGAGGACAGGCTAAGGGACGAGGCCTCCGAAGAACCCACGAGGATCACAGAAGAGAGGATCGCGACTGGGGCTGCTAGGCGGGATTCTTGGCCTCCTGGAGGATTTTTTGCGAGCGTGGAGCTTGAACGTCGTATAAAAACCTTACTTTTTGATTATTTTTACGGCTTAATATGTTTGGCCTCTTGTGGGTTGGTTTTGATTGGTCCGGCGGGGAAAGAATCTAATCGTCGGTGCATGTTTGGGGGTTAAAACTAGCGTTACAAATTACAATGTTGTCTTAAAGGCCTTTACATCAGTGTGCAATTAAGAGAACCATCTTCCGGAGGCCGTTGTCGGGACTGTGAATTGGTCTGACAATCGACGAAAATTAAAATTAAATAAAGCAATCGTGATAGATTAGAATGTTGGTGGTCTCATTACTATATCAATTCTAAAAAGTGACATTTGGAATCAGAGATATTATTATTCCCCCACCTCAGCACGTCGCGATCCAATTTCCTATTTGTTTGTGACCTGTTCGGAATATGCCGCCCGAAAAAGCAGCGACACAAAGAGAGCAAGGAGGGGGGGGGGGACAATTCGTTATTCTCCGTGGCTGGTGATTATCTATCTCATTGGATCTTTGGAAACCAATTACAATCAACAGGTCATTAACAGTAGTAGTGATTCTGATAGTGAAGGATGAGGATTTGATAAATGAAGTAATGGGTGAGGTCAGAACATGCCGAGATGCCATTTTCTTACAACCCTCGTTTTGGCATTTCCTCCTCCGAGCTAGACACGCAATTAGAACTTTGCAGCTGCAGCAGGAGGCACAACGGGGGAGGGTCACTCTTTCCGACAAGTAGCAATCAACCGAAACGTGGTAAACGATTTTATCATAACCTTCGATAAAAAAACATTCACAGGAGATTGTTCCCTCCCTCGCGGAGGCCGTGGAATGGATGGTCATTGCGATAGAGGTCCTCTCTGACCGAATTTCTTGTCGTATATCAGACGAAACAACGCATGTCACCTTTAATATTCTTTTTCCTTAAACGTCATCACGTCCGTCATTCACATAGGCCCTGTTTAGTTCACTAGGGGCCACAACCGATACGAATATTTCAAAATCGTGGACATAAGCTCGTATTTTTGGAAAAGATAAAATGATACGAGGCTTGTTTATGGGTATTAAATATGTTTGTCGTTTTGGCATGGATATGGTCTGGTCGTTGTTGTTGCTAATAAGATGGAAATAGGAATGAGGCTAAGCCTAGCTGTCCAATGCAAACACAACTAATAATAGCTGCTTTTCCCATTCCACACTTCAATCAGGCATCGGACAAGAAAGGACGATCAGATCACATGAAATAAATAAAAAGATTACATCCTCAAACGAATACAAATAATAATGGGGAAATATAAATTAGCATAACATATGCCCAGTTACTCACCAAAAAGAAAAAACAGCGACGACCTCTCTTGTTTGGATAGTGACGTGGCGTTGGACAATGACAAGTCGTAGGGCAGGAAGGAAGGGGGGGACAGCCAGGCAAATTTCGTAAAATAATGTTAAATTTTAATATTTTTAATATAAATAATAAGGGGAGGGTTAGAACAAGGAAAAGGACAAAAGAAAAAAAGAGGATGACGTAAAGAACATTCAATCCAAGCACACTTCTTCCGCCCACCCCCCGATCTTTCCCTTAGATTTTTTTTTTTTTTTTTTTTTTTTGGGTTCTCTTCTCATTTTCCCGATTCTCGCGTGATCCCTTCCCCCCTCCCTCCTATAGGAAAGAATAATATAGTCTGAGGTCCAATTGAATGACCCACGTGCCATAACAAAATTTTGGATATAATTAATGTATTACTTGAAAGTACATTTTTGTCTTTTAATTAAACAACGTACGTATCATTTATATAAACCATGATGCCGTTTGCCTTACGTTGTTTCTCATTTCATGATTAATGTAAACACGAACGCCACCTGATTAATTGTCTCTGCACAAGGGGGGAGTTCATAACGTGGGACGACGACCAACCACTGTTCCAGTTTTCATTACCAACGCCGGATGCCTCGAATGAGAGAAGAGGAGGAGGATATTCTTCGGAGTATTCTCTCCTTTCTGGACCTTTTTGTTCCCGGGTTTTTTACTTTGCTTTTTTCCGCCCGTAGACATGATCACGTCATAATAGTGACTTACATTATTTTTGTAACCATAAGTCCGTCGGACGCATGGTTGATGGGATCGGATCGGACGGACCTTCGATTCTTGAATCGGCAGGATCGAGTACAATTGAGTAAAATTGTAAACGGATAAATTAATATGATCAAAATTTTTTAATCGATAGGCTCGAAATCTTGACAACTCCGGTCCCAAGACAAAAGCGTTTTTTCTAACTCAAACTTTAATATATCCGCTTAAGGCAGTGGTGACGTGCCTCGAAACACAACGATTGAGATTTGAATCCAAAATTTCTAAGTGAATGTACAACGTTCTTATTACTGGGTGTCACTTAGACCATATAAATCATTTAGATTGCTCTCATAAAACTAACTTTATCTTTATGTTATTTTAAAATGATAATATTATCGTATCCCACGTATTTTAAAAATGGTATTAATCAAGGTGTTTGTTTGTCGGATTACTGTAGTTTAGTTATTTTGAATTTTTTAAGGTTGTAATTGGGATCCAATTCTTTTTTATGATTGCAATATTATGAGCCTGGGTTGAGAGGAAAACAGGAGAGCCGGGTCCCCCCCTTTCCTTTTCCTTTTCCTTTTTCCAAAATGATTTCAAAACCAAATCATTACCATTAAGAAAATCTGCCCCCCCCCCCCCCCTCACCAATTAGAATTATAATGTGCAAAATCACTCATGCAAAACAGCTCATTTCCCATGCAAACCCTAATTCCACCGAATAATTCCACATTCAATAATTACGAAGGTTTTGTTAACGAGAGTATGCTTAAAACACTTGTTAAGAAATATAAATAGTAAAAGTATAATTATATTTATGATTTTAAGACATTCTAAAATAAGAAAAAACGCAACTTACAGAGTATATTAAATGGAAAGAAATGATAACTTACGAAATACATTAAACGTTAAATTACTAAACTAAAAGCATGCTAACGAGTACACTAAGGGCACTCGATAACAAAATCCTAATCATAATAAATTTATTAGTGTAATCATACAAAATACTCTGTTCTTGATATATACATTTGGAGGAAAAGATGGGTGGTGGTGGTGGCTAAAGCTTTAGATTCGGGTGATTTCACTAGGTGGATTTGAGGTCCCCAAGGCAAAGATTAGGAAATTTTTAGGTAAGTGAAACATAATTTAAATATAAAAAATACAATTTAAAATTATTAAATTTAAAGTATATTAATTAAATCTATTTATTTATTTATGGTTAAGTTAGTGTTGGGCTAATCCCATCTTCACCCAGAAAAAAACAAAGGGAAAGAGAAAAAAGCCCAAATGAGGGGATTATTTTTACTTAAAAAAAAACAGAGAGAAGAAAAAAAGTTGAACTCTTTAGACTTTTAACCAAAGAGAAGAAGGGAGAACACAGATCCCCATGCTCTTATTGGGCTTTTTTGCTGCCTTTCAATGACCTCGTCCTCATTTTCAAAGATTGTTCCGATAGTGCTTGTTGATCCCCATTTTCTCGACTTAATTCAAATTAGTTACATGGTTGTTTTTTGTCATATGAAGTTTTTAAAGTGAGAAGCGCTCAAACTCCAGGTGCATGTATATAAAGAGTGGAAGGGGGTTGGGATGAGAAGGAGACGAGGATAGGTAAGAAATCCCTTTTTCTGCCTTCTGGGGGGTTGTTTTTTTCTTACCACGGGATTTTGTGTTGGGGTTTGGGGGGATGATCGTTTTGAGCATTCTTTCCTTCTTTCTCTCTACACAGCCGGCGGTGCAATAGACTGACAGGAGGGAGATGAAGTTCGGGGAAGAGACGGGGACAGACCACGGCGGAGGTTGGCTTGGGTTCTCTCTATCGCCCCGGAATGGTGTTTCGGCGGCCGAACACTCCCCCGCGGCCGGGCTTCTCTCGCATCAGAGCTACTCCGACCCTTCCCTGTTCTTCGGAGTTTGCGGGGAGAACGGTGGCGGATACAGTTCCTCGCTGTCGGTCATGCCGTTGAAGTCCGACGGCTCGCCCTTCCTTTCGGAAGTCATGTCCAGGCCGCGAACTGGCTCACAGTGTTAGTGACTCCCTCTAATGCCATTTTGCCTTTTCTTTTCTCCGGGTCCTCCGGGGTAGCCCGTCAATGTGTTTTGAGTGTGCTCTGTTTCTGAAGCTGTTTCGACCCCTAAGCTCGAGGACTTCCTCGGCGGCACCGTGGAAGCTCCTTCCGTGATCCCACTTGGCTTGGACACCAGCATGTACTACCAGCAGAACCAGCCCCAGAGTCATTTCTTCTGGTACCCGCATGATTTTACCCCGGCTTCCGCCATGTTCCAGCCAGCATTGACCGACGACGGGGTCCTCGGAAACCAGCATCCGCCAGTGCAGGTGGTAAGCAGTGGAGAAAGCGTGGGGGCGATCGGGTGTGCGGATCTGCAACACCTGAGCCTCTCCATGAGCCCCGGCTCACAGTCGAGCTGTGTCACCGCTCCACGGCAGATCTCGCCAGGGGGGACAGACTGCGTCGCGGCAATGGAGATTACGAAGAAGAGGGCAATGGCGAAGCAGACCACAGTCCATAGGAAGTCCATAGACTCTTTCGGGCAGAGGACATCTCAGTACAGAGGAGTTACAAGGTCTGTCCACCGTTGGTTTTCTTCTTTTTTTCCTCCCTTAAGATTTTCCTACCACATTACAAGCTCATCTGTCCTTAGTAATGTCCGGAATCTTGGGTATTGCTTCTCTGGTCGGAATTCAGGCATAGATGGACGGGTAGATACGAAGCTCATCTGTGGGACAACAGCTGCAAGAAGGAAGGCCAGTCCAGGAAAGGAAGACAAGGTGATTTGTCCTAACTGTGTCTTTTCTTGGTTCCTAGTTTCTCACACTTGTGACAACATTTTCCTTTCCCTGTGGCTGTGCTTTGGTCCCCCTTGTATGCATTCTTCCTCCATTTCTGACCATGTAATTAACTCCCCTTTTTCCTTCTGCGTTCTGAATCATGTGGATGCAAAATGGGGGCTTTAAAATTTGGATATCTCTCTCAGTCTATCTGGGTGAGTCACTCTTTCCTTTGAATTCCTGCTTTCTCTAGAAAAAAGAAGTTATTGTTTCTCTGATTATCATGTTGTGTTTTTTTTAGGGGGTTATGACATGGAGGAAAAAGCTGCTAGAGCCTATGATCTTGCTGCACTTAAATACTGGGGCCCTTCTACTCACATTAACTTCCCAGTGAGTGTCCTCTTTAAGATTCTTTTTACATCCAGTGAAGAAAGAATTAGAGGCAATGTCAGTTAGTGGTGATGGATTATGGTCTTTTTCTCTGTAGCTGGAGGATTACCAGAAGGAGATGGAGGAGATGAAGAACATGAGCAGGCAGGAATATGTTGCACACCTGAGAAGGTACTGATATTACATCATCGTTTGTTTATGTTTTCTGCAGATGAACTTCAACTTGGTTTCTGTTCTTTTGATTCTTCTGTGTAGGAAGAGTAGTGGGTTTTCGAGGGGGGCTTCGATCTACCGAGGAGTGACCAGGTTTGCTCTAATTTCTCCATCGTCGCGAATGCATGACAAGTCATTGGTCATTGTAATGAACTCGTGGGACTTTTTTGATGTTGGTGTAGACACCATCAGCACGGGAGATGGCAGGCTCGGATTGGCCGTGTCGCCGGAAACAAGGACCTCTACCTCGGCACCTTCAGTAAGTCGCCCTGCCCGCCTGCCCGCCCATCTATTCCTTTTGCCTAAACAATTAGCAAGTCTTTTCGGCGATCTTTGATCACTTTCCTCGGTGTGGTGCCTTTTCTTTTTTGGGTGCTTTTGCTTTGATAAGGCTGAAAACAAACAGCCGGCTATGGGACACCATTTTTGAAGATCTGTGGTGAAAAACGTTTATACTTTTTGTAATATGATAAGGCTGTGTCCAGTAATGCGTTAGGGGGTGCCGTTTGTCTTTTCTCGATTTATTTAGGCACCCAGGAAGAGGCCGCCGAGGCGTACGACATCGCGGCTATAAAGTTCCGCGGCACAAATGCGGTCACCAACTTCGACATTGGCCGATACGACGTCGAGAGGATCATGGCGAGCGACGGTCTCCTCTCAGCTGAGCTCGCGAGGCGGCCCAGAGAGACACACTCTGCTGGGAACTGGCCGATGGCGCCGTACCCATCATTCCCCCACGTCCGTGACTCACATCCCGGAGACGAAAAATCCGCGTGGTCCGGCGGCGGGGCCTACCAGAACTGTGCTTTCTCGATGGCCCTGCAGGGTCTAATGGGCGCGACGAGTTCAGTCACCAACAACGAGCCAGCGGAAGGTTCCGCCAAGGTGGACGCTCGCTTCTCTAACCCATCTTCCTTGGTGACGAGCCTTAACAGCTCGAGGGAAGCAAGCCCTGACAGAGCGGGTGGATATGCCAACAAGTCTAAGCTTTCTTCCTCCTCCTCGTCCTCCTCGCCGTCGTCGTCGAAGATATTAATGAACAGCACCTCCCCGCATGGCGTGGCAATGGGATCCTGGTTCCCGACGACCGCGGCCGTAACGACTGCCACGATGGCAATGTCTCATCTCCCCGTCTTTGCCGCATGGAATGAGGGCTGAGCAGTGTTTTCGGCTAAACTTGGGTGAAGATGGGAAACCAGGCCATGTCAATTTCCTTTTCTTTCTCTAATTTTACGGGTTTTATTTTTAGTTGGGCTTTTTTTTTAATGCTTAGTTTCGAATTTGTGGGGGTTTAGTTTAGTAATGGGATGAAATTTGAGGGAATTAGTGAAATGAAAGGGACGAAGGGATAGGGTGGAGGTGGGGCCCACAGTTCTTATGCTTTTGTCTGTATGTCAAAGTTGTTAGTAGCACCCTCCTTTTTGGTCTAATCAAAATTATTATGAGGATTATATTACGGAGTTGAAAAGCTTATGGACAAATCACGTTATATGTTGAAAAATTGAATTCGCCATCGATATTTTAATTACCGATAAAAGGGTACTAATCAAGTAATTTTAAAAGAAAACTCCAAAGCAACAATACATACCAAATGTCAATCAAATAGAGAGAGCTCAAGGGGCGTAGTGTGTGTTATTGCCACCGACATTGCAATTAAAAAGAGAAGGCAAAATATACATCATAAATTATGCTCAAACTTTCTGTTTTGTCAAAATCTTTTTTGGCTATACGATATTATCACTATCTTTAAGGTTGTAATTTTTTGTGGCCAATCTTGGATTTATCGTTAGAAAACCAAGCAAGTCCTAATCTTTAAATTTCAATTATTGACTAAAAAAAGTGAAAAAATGGATAATAATATTAAACAATTTCATGTGTTATTTATTATATAATTTTAATAGTTAAATTAAGTAATTTGGAAGTCGAAGTTGGACTGTAGTTATTAATGTTGTTAAGAATCTGTAAAATCGATGAAGAACGGATGATGGATTTATTGTGAGGTTACTACTACGCATAAACTGGATTGCAAAACGATGCAATGAGAGGTTAAAAGTCAATTATTATAGGATAACTGTTAGACAGTATTAAGGCCTTGTTTGGTTTCCTCAGAGTAAAATTCAAGATTTGAAAAAAAAAATTACTAAAGATAGTGATAATATCGTATAGCCAAAAAAGATTTTGACAAAACAGAAAGTTTGAGCATAGTTTATGATATTATCGTATATTTTTTCGAAAAGAGAAAAGGAAAAGGAGAGGTCGAGGTGTCTTCCTTTTCTTTGGGCTTTTGACCAAATCCCATCCAACGAACAAGAGACAATATAACGTGGAGGTGTATGCATTCTCCCTCTTCGAATGTTTTTTTTTTTATAAATATCTTTTAATTTCCTCAATTGAAAATCTGAAGCTTTCCTCGAACCCCGACCCCCAGAAACATTCCATCGCATGATTCACAAAGAAATAAAAACAAAGAAGTAAAGAAAAGAGAAAGGCGGGGGCTTTGGCTTTGGTACAGAGAGATTCTCCCTTCTCTCAAAGCTTTGGCTTTAAATTTTTGGAGTATTATTATTATTATTATTATTATGCAACTCCAACTCTTCAGAGGACCCCCCCCAAAAAAAAAGGCTCCCGATTTTGAATGCCTTTCTTTTTTTTTTGCCCTCTTAGCTTTATTATTTTTGATAGTTTGTACTTACTTATGTTTTTTTTGGGTTTTTATTCCAATTAGTCAAAATGGCATGAAATCAAAATAAGGCAAAACAACACAAAGAAAGAAAGTAAAGAAAAGTGACCAACAACAACATAACAAGTAAAAGGAAGCAAAGGTTTACGATCGATGGTAAAAAAAGAAGAGCAATTTTGGCGGAAGAAAGCGAATTGGGTGGGTCGTCTTTGTTATCTAATTTTTGCTTATTAATGAGATTAATTATTACTTTTGGAATTGGAGCCCCTTTTTTTAGTCAAAAGGATCGATCATTACAGGTTTTGGATTGTTGTCTTTTGAGGGTTGGTTTTATCAATACCTAAGCAAAAATCTCGGGCCCTTATGATATTGGGATTAAAAAGCATGCCCACAAATTAGTTGAGACTCAAGTCATGAAATTTTAGGATTCAAGGAGTCGTTAAAAAAATTATACAAAACATACTTGACATTAATTTGAGTAAATTTTAATTGATTTTAAATTTCATCGAGTGAATATTAAATTATATACCGAACAAGTTGTTATAGAAACTAAAGAATGGCATATCTTTGAGTCCACAGAACTTATATTTTGCCAAAAAAAAAAGAAAGGAATTATATCAATCTTTGCTCCTCGCTGGTTGATAGCGACGCGAGAATGAGGAAGAGGGTAGTAAAGTCAAGAACCGTAGAACCTCGAGTCTTCTTATTCTGTACATTAAAAAGGAAAAACCAAAAAAAAAAAAAGAAGGAGAGGATCCAATGCTCTGCTACTACTACCGATCGAGCAGTGTGAATCTTTTGCTATCATCCTCCGTGAAATATTCGTTACAACAACATGATGTGGTTTTAATTATGTGTTTTCCTTTTGCTACTTGCACAAAAGATAAGATTACATTATATGCAAATAGTATGTTTTCGAATAGAATGCATGTCATGCAAGAGCCGAGCCCTCTATTTGAATAAGTAAAATAAATGGGAATTGGTTGGGGGTTGGGGGGAACCAATCAAGTTAAGAATAATTCGAAAGCCTGTGGATCTGCACATAAATTGGATAAAGCAGGCGAGAGAGAGAGAGAGAGAGAGAGAGGGGCAAAGGGATGTTGTTTGGACCATTCTCAGTTTTCTTTTTCGAGCAAAAGGCGTATGTTGAATTCGAAAACATTTCCTACTGAGCATTATTTCTTCTTTTCTCTTTGGAATCATTGACGTTGATGATGAGGATGGGGAGGTGGGAAGAGGGTCGACGATGAGATGCTCGATTGGGGGCGAGGGTTAATGATGCATCATCATATATGAGGTGGTTGCTCCCTGTTGAGGAGTCCTGTTTCTTCATGGGAAACCCTAATAACCTTTTTGTATCTATATATGCTTATGAATTTCACTTATTATTATTTTTACTGTTATCTCTTCTGGCACAAAATCTGGCTAGGGGGGGTGGGGTGACGACGTTGCACATGATGGATGGTATGTATGGTGGGGTAGAGTAGATGGGATAAGATTTTGTTTACGAGAAAGGATCGGAGGTGAGGAGGGGAGTGTGACCACCACCACTACTACTACTTCCATTGGGCAAGTGTTGTTGGCCTTTGACTTGCCAGCTTTTCTTACCTCGTCGTTCCTCCTTCCCCCCACCCAATCACTCAAAAAATGAGGAGGGACCACTTTTTTTTTCTTTTTTCTCTTTTTTTTTTATAAAACGTTACAATGAGAAGAAAAAATAAAAGAGAGGGAAGTCCCCAACTTTTCAATATCAAGTGCAGGGGAATTAGAGTGGAAGGCTACCTCAGGGGATAAGAGGAGTTGGCGTTCGGGCAAAAGCTTTCGGGGGGGAACTGGAAGGGTGTTTATTTTGTTTTTTTCATAGTGACAAGATAAACTAATTAAATTAAAAAAAGATTCAACCTTTGTTCAAAGGGGTGGTTGGGTTGAGGTTGAGATGGGGATGCGGATGGGGGTCAAAGCTTGAGCTCGAAGCGAAGAATTCCAAATGAAACCCCACTTCCCAGAAAGTATAAGGGATCGTTTGCCATGCCACCCTTCTTCTGATGATGTTGATGATGATGGTTTTGTTCAGTCGTCGCTAGTGGTAAATATTAAACATTTGGTCGGAGGAGGAGTCGAGGGAAGATTTCCTTTCATCTTTTTTTTTTTGTCCTGGGTTTCTTCCTTGTAATCATGCGGGTGGTTCCTTAGCCCAACATATAAACCCAACAGCAGGGTTCACTGGAGGCATTTTGTTTCCATTGTGGGATTGGGGGCTCAATTCTTTAACAATCATCATCTTCTGCTGTCAGAATGTGTATTGTCGGGGGGCTGGGTTTGAGAATTCTTGATGCCCCTTCTAAGCATCCTGTCCTTGTATCCTTCTCGGAGGTCTGTTTTCGGTGATCGATTTCCTTTTGGTGGTTGTGGAGGTATGAGTGGCGAATTGTGGGTTGTCTTCCATCTTTCGGTATGCTTGCTTTTGCCCGTATGACCCCGTGGCTGTATTTTTTTTTTTTAAATAAAGAGTGTATTTTCGTTTCTTTCTATTAAGTCGAGGATTGATTGCAAAGATTGTGGTAGTAGAATTTGATCCTTTCCCTTTTCTGGGAAGTGGGAAGTGGAAGCTTGGGAGAGTGATTCTGTTGGGCTGGATTACATTACATTGCTCAAGATGCTTTCCCCACTCCTTGGTCCAGCCTGAGGTGATTAGATTAGATTAGAATAGTTCTTTGGTATGTTGTTAGGGAAGGAGGAAGAAAAGAAAATATACCATTTTTTTTTTTGGGTTCTGTTGGTGTGATTTAAGTTGAATTTTTAACACTGGCAATTGCTTGTCTGGATGAACTTATTTTGAAGGAGAAAGAGGAAACTATAGAGATTTTGTCCTTGTCCAGTCACTTTCATATGCTTCATCAAGTTGCTTCTCCGTTGCTCACAGGCACTGTTCTATCCCTGGTTTGCATCTTTACTTTGCGGTGTTTCTTAAGGTTCTTTTCTCCGTATTGCAGGATGGACTCTACCGGTGGCAGTGATGTGGGTATGGAAATAGAGAATGTGGGTATGTTTCCATCTTCGGATGTAATGGGAAACACCGGATCCGATGAAGCTTTGACAATTAACAGACCCTCGAGTGCTTCTCGTTCTTTCTTCGGTGCCGGATGGGATTCACTTGTGCAGTTGGGTCACGGTGAAAACTTCTTGTCTCGAAATGAGCCCTTTGGTTCTAACTTTCATTCTATGGGAAACCAAGTAATTGGAGGAAGTAGTTCTCCTTTTTTGGGTCAACCAATTGCCGATGCCAGGCCTGCATATTTTGGGAATGGAAACCTGTCTGAGGCAGTTGCCGGGTCATTTTCAATGCCGGAGCTTTTTGGATTATCTGAACCTGGCTGCTTCCCGATATTTGGATCCTATATGAATGATGGTATTGTGAACGGAATGAACTTGAAGAAGGTACGAAATCTCATGAATTTCAGAATTTGGAGGACGGTACATGTAGAGATTCACCAGTCAACGGAAGGACGAGAAACCGAAGCCCTGATTCTAGATCATCCTATGATCCCAGCGAGGTAATAAACAATTCTGAACACTTCTTCCCTTCTTGCATAGGTCCTTATATTTTTTTCCTTTTCTTTCAGACAGAATAATCCCAGGAAGCTGCAAGGGAATAGCAGCGGGAAGTCGTTAGATGCTTCAAATGCAGAGGCAGAGAAGAAGCAGAAGCTTGAGCAGAATGAAGGCGTAAATATTCCCAAAAGGAGTACGAGACAATCTAAAAACAACTTAAGCAGCGGGGAGGCGCCAAAGGAGTACGTTCATGTGCGAGCACGGAGGGGCCAGGCTACAAATAGCCACAGCCTTGCTGAAAGGGGACATTTTAACTATCGAACTGAAAGGATTTTAAGACGAGTATTTGATTTACAAGGCTTCACTTTCACTATAGATTAGAAGAGAAAAAGATTAGCGAGAGGATGAAATTGCTCCAGGAACTCATTCCTGGATGCAGCAAGGAAAATATCATCGGTGCTGGTGGTCCAGCAGCAGCAGCAGCCATTGCCAATGGGAGACGTGGCTGACGTGGTACTTCAAGAGTGGCCCTCCAGAACCCCATTTCAACCCCCAGCAACCCAACAGACACACTCGCCTACACCCACGTGGTTAGGCAAGTTTCATTGATTATTAACAAAAACTCTGCATGTCCCTGCAAATCAAATCACTCCTGTTCCGGATCACAGATCTATATTTAACAGAAGAACAGCCCTCCTAGGCAAATCCTTCTTCATGAAAGGTGGAGAGTGTGAAGATACAGACGGTTGTGAGTGCACCAAATAGAATCACGTGCTTAGCTTCAACTTTGAGTTGGGGATCCGATCTGGAAGCTTTGCAACTTTTGCCACCTGGGAACATGCATGCAGTTACTCCCTGAAACTGGTTGAAGAAAAAGCATGATGAAGGGACAAGAGGGAGTTTTTGCTTTATCACTTTCCTGATCAGCCCTTCCTTTATATCCCCCCAACCTGTTCCTTTCCACTGGGTTGTGGGTGGAATTCGACAATTGGCTCTGGGAATCAAGATTAAGACTTGGGGAAGCTTCAGATGCTTCCAACAATTTCCCACACAACTTGATCAGCCAAAACCGGACTTCTTTTCCTGTCACGGTCACGCCATGTGTGTATGCAGGAAATACCCACATCACATGAACAGACAAAAGCAGCCCAGGAACGGCAAGGATAGACCCCATTCAAAAAGAATCTCATTCACATCTGATGAAAATCCTCCTTCCACCAATTGGCCCCATATGCTATTATAACCATGTTCTCTGCAACTATAGCCAAATGGTTTCACAATACAAGGAGTTTATATCCATTCTATCCACTGTAACTTATCACTTTTTCCTTTCCTGGGTGTTCGAACTGACCAAGTATTTCTTACAAAAGAATTGACCCAAAAACAAAAGAATCAGAACGAGAAAAAAATTACAGAAAAGAAAGAAAGAACAGGAACTGGATAGGCATCAGGAAACCAGGTGAGCACAACCCTGTATTCTATTCTTGCTCTTTTCTTCAATCTACAACATTTGGCCATTCTTCAGTTGCTTGAAACTATCGACTCCTATCATGAGGTAGGGGATGGTGGCTGGAACTGGGGATGAGATAGGTAGCACACCAGTAAGGGAAAAACACCCTCATTCATCTATAACATGTATATCCCCATTGAAGTTTCTCCTTCAGTATCACCATCTTTATCTGGCTATCCACCCGGATTTTGGGCTGTTTCTAATTATGTCTGAGATATAAGCCGGCAAGCACGAAAAGCTTACTCGACTTGTTCCCCGATCAGGTCGAGACCGACAAGCAAGAATGATATACCCTGAAACAGCAGGAAGTAGAAATGAATACCCTGAGCCGACAGAAGACTTCTCGCTGAAGCCGTCAGGAGGAGGAATGCCAGAGAAAGCTCCTTCATGTATATCCTGTTGTGTTTCTTCTTCCTAGAAGCCTTAAGTGACTTCTGCTCATGTAGCCGTATTTCCTCCTTCATTTCCTCAAGATCAGGAGCAGAAGATCCCCTCTGATGATGCTTAGGCTGCTCCTTTTCCAACAGTGCCGTGAGATCACCCTCCGACGACCGCCCGGATTTTTTCGTCACAACCCACTCATAAGCGCTGCCGAGCTGAAATAACCCCGATATCATCGCGTTGAACTTGGTGACTGACATTGTGTTCTCGAATAGGAGATAAGGTACGATGAAGGGGAAAGATTTCGGGGCAGGGAGGATGTTAAGGAACGACATGGTTGCTGGGATATAACACACCACCCATGCAGGCAGCTCAGCCTCGGGTACAAACATGGTCATTGGAAGAATGATGCAGAAGAGGGTGAAAGAATAGAAAGGCAAGATCAATTTCCGGAGCAGAAAGAATAAAAAGATAAGGTTGAACTTTTTCCATATGCTAATCTGCATTAATACCAGGCAATAGGAAGAAAGAGTCAGCTACAAATAACCCCAAGAACAGTTACTCAGAAAAGAACCCATGTTAAATTTAAGCAATCAAGACAAACAGGTATGATCAATCCTTCGATACCTTAGCTTTGATGATGGTGGGCAAGCAAAGTCGAAATAGCTGCATCGGACCAGAATGCCACCTGTGCTGTTGTTTTCTGTACGCTTCATAAGATTCTGGTAATTCACATTGGCTCTGAAGATGGAAAAAGAAAATGAAGAATCAAATTAATTATGATAGAAAAAAAAGAAACATCGGCCACAAAAGGTATGGCTACTGCTAACTCATGTAAGTTACGAATTAAGTTCATTTCTCTGCCAATACCTCGACATCGTTGAGAAAAATGAACTTCCAGCCCTTCAGATGTGCACGGACAGCTATATCCATATCCTCAACGGTGGTTCTCTCTAACCAGCCACCAGAATCTTCCAATGCTTTAATCCTCCAAACACCAGCAGTCCCGTTGAAGCCGAAGAAATTGATGAAAATTCCATTCACTTGCTGCTCGACCTCAAAATGGAATGCTAGATTAATATTCTGCAATCTCGTTAGAAGGTTCTCGTCCTTGTTAACGAATGACCATCTCGCCTGAACTAGTCCAATTTCATCATTATCCTGCAGAGTCAAGCAACCGCAGCATAGTCAGATAAACTATAACTGTAGAATCAGCTCCTTTATCTATTTCAGATACATAACCGGCAGAAAATTATAACACTTTGCAAAATACCTTGAAGTAGGGAACTGTTCTTTTGAGGAAGTCTGGATTGGGCTGAAAGTCCGCGTCAAAAATGGCCACAAACTCGTAGTCCTTGACATAGCTACAATTCATAGCAGACTTCAAATTACCAGCTTTGTATCCTTCTCTGATCACTCTATGCCTGTACACAATTCTGGCTCCTTCCTGCTGCCACTTGTGAACTTCCTCCTTGATCAGCAATTGGGCAATGGGGTCATCTGAGTCATCGAGGACTTGAATCAGCATGTTCGATTTCGGCCAATCCAAACTGCAAACAGCAGCAATCGACTGCTGGTAGACCTATTTCGAGAAAAAAGAACCATCAGCCCCAAAACCACAGCGAACAACACCTCGAGAGAAAAAAAGGAAGGCAATTCAAAATCGACAAAGAAGTACAAGCACTAACTTCAAATCCCACAAAGAAAGTTACCTCCTTCTCATTACACATTGGGATTTGAACGAGAACCATGGGGAAGAATCCGCCCTGACCCGATTCGGGATCTGCGAGAGCATCAGGTTTCAATTGTGGTTTGATCTTCTTGAACCGGATCCAGAAGCACCCCAAAGATAGCACAAGCCTATCAATGCTCTGGATGAGGAAGAGGACGATACACGCATTGGCAAGGAATTGTAGAGGAGGAGCAAGGTATTCCACCCTAATCATCACCCATCTTGAGTAAATCCAATCGAAAACACCCTTCACGACTAACGGACTATCCGACAGGTACTTCTGCAGCTCCAGCCCCAAAGGAACCCCGAAATGCCAGCCCTTGAAGTAAGCAGCCACCTCGAAGCCCAGCAGTACCACAGACAACCAAAGGAGCACCTTTATACAGGAATAGAACCTGGACTTCACTGTCGGGTTCTCCTTCTCCCTACCCGTGGACCCGTCGTCCTCCAAATCTGCGTCCGTCCGGCCAGATGACACCCTCCGTCGCACTGCAGAGGAGAGGGCAACTGCCGCGGCAGCGATCGATGCGAGGCATCCCGCTGCCCGGTGGGCCTTGAGGAGCAACACCCAGGTGAGCTGCTTCGCGTTCTTGTTGCGGCGACGGTGACGCCGGGGGTCGGGGGAGTCCAAGGCGGCCGTGTCACCTTCCTCGACGAACAGGTCCTCGTCGGTGGGGCCCTCGAGCTCGACCATTGACCAGTTTGGGTTCTCCATTTTGACCACCACCGGAGTCCCCTTGTGAACCTCTTTAGACCACCAATCAAAGGAAGGCGCCATCTCCTCCTCCGTCCACCACCGACAAATCACGCACACACAGAGAGGAAACACCAAAACTCCAGGGAGACACAGGCTTCAAACCCGGACCGACCCAGAATCAGGAAGGAGGAAAAGTTCAAAACTTTGATCTCATTGTCGGATAAGGACACCGATATCAAGACACACACCAAGAGAGAGAAACCGGGATGGATAGAGAAAGAGAGAGAAAGAGGTGGGGTGGGGGAGAGCTCTGTTAGAACACTACAACGCGGTGGGTTGTGTTGAGTAATAAAAAGGATTGTAAAGAGGGGTCAGAAGGGAGGAGACGCGTGTTATGGGTGTAACAGGAGGTGACATTGAAGGAGAGAAGACACACTACTACTACTCCGTACAACAACAACAAATACCACCACCTCGGACTAGTCGGAGTGCCTGAAACAAGTAGTGGAAGGAGGAGAAGAAGAAAGGAGAGATAGATGGTTTCCCAAATCCAAATTACAGCTTGCAAGAAAGAAACCCCCCCCGGTGGACTTAAGAAAGGAAAAAGTGGTGGGAGGGAATGGAAACAGCTCAACACGTCTTTCTTTCTTTTTTGCTTAATTTTAATAAATTTCCTTTTTCTATTCCGAAGGAGACACAGAAACACACTTCACAGTTCACACCCACACGCACACACACACAGGGATGGAGAAAGGGAAGAGGGATTCCCCAAGTTTCAATTTCAAAGTCTAGACAAATATCATACGATATGACTTACTCAAGAAAAAAAAAACAAAAACAAAATTTTATAATGTGGGTCGGGGGTGGGGGAGAGGGAGGAAAAGAAACAAAAAAGGTGGGCATCACTCAGCACGTTCTCAGGACGTGTTCCCCCCCCCAATCATCATCTCCCCCTTCCTACTACTTACTGTTGTTCAAACTAAAGTTTAAGACTTAGTTTCCGACCCTTCTTACAGTTTTGTAGGTTAAGAAGAAGAAGAAGAAAGAACATCCCAGAAGTGTCTTTAGGTAATAAATTGGAAAAGCAAACAACAACAACAACAGCTGCTGCTGAGGACATCTGCTGAGTACATATGACAAGCTCCACCTATCGGGGTTCCCCACGTGTCAAATCTTGTTTCGTTCGTGATTAATTAATTTGGGTTGGGTGGGGGGGGGGGATGAATTTCATTTCTCCTCCGGTTGCAAAGGCGTTGAATTCGGTGGCCGCCGCCCCCGCCGACGAGTATAATCTCTTTTGGTTATTTTATTATTATTATTATATTTTTATCGGATAAATCAATCCTCCTCCTCGTTATAAACAAAGGGCAATGGGGATCGGTGTACGTTTTAATATTCAAAGAAAAAAAAAGATAAAAAAAAAGGGACATTCAATCCCTTAATTTACGGCCCTGCCCTTTTCGTCCAAAATAATGTTTTATGCAAAGAACCGAGGGGATTGGGGTGGGGTCGGTGGTCCGCCGGGGAAAGAGGAGGAGGAGGAGGAGGACGGCGTTGGAAAATATTCAACTTCCCTCTCTATCTTTTATTTGTTATTAGGGTTGTCGGTGGTCAGAAGCGGCGGGTTATATAAACAAAAACCTCTCCCCAACCTTATATTTCTTTTTCTAAATGAATTATATTCGGGATTTTGGTAATTTGCATATATGACATATTTTTATATTTCTTTTTTCTAAATGAATCACATTTGGTAGTTTGTTTCACGTTTCTCACGCCGTGGATAGATACGACCGACGGCCTCTTCTTTTGTGCTTGAGAAGGCGAATTTGTGGCCCTTTGAACGCAAAATGCATCACGTATCTGTCCCCCACTCTGGCATTGAAATGAAACCCACCACCCATCCAAAGGAAAGTTTGTCCCGACGAGTTTCGCGTGTCCTCCCGGTTCCATACATTAATTTCCCCTCACCCACTCGGCTTTTATGAACATTTGTCCCCCTCCTCTCATTTCCCAATCATACACACGCATTGGACCGTCACGTCGCCTGCTCCACGATATTTAGGTCGCAATCGTCCCCCACCTAGATGTGCTCTGTGTACAGGTTCGATCGATCTTATACGCATACTTATAACGTGTGTAGTACACAACCAATCAAAATGTACGTACGGCCTTTCTGATATTATTATTGTTATGATGATGGATAGTCTCCTAATGTAGTATTAGTCGGTGATCTAAACATTATTACGAGTGATGCATCATCCGAGGATCTACAACTCATCCAAAGACAGACAGATGGTAAATGAGACTAAACCACACGCTAATAACAAGACTAAGTGCCCCCCCAAAAAGAAAACAACGTGGTGGACCGCTTCAACTAAAAGGAGAGAAATATAAAAGAGCAAAAGTGAGGTTGTCATTATCATCATAATTATCATCAATCGAGACTCCAAACCCTTTTAACTGGTGCGTATTAGTTTCAAATTTGGGTGTTGATGGGATCCCACGTGTCCCATTTTTCTAACTTCTTTCTTTACGATCGAAACCAACCCAACTCGAGTTTTCTTCCGACCCTATGTTTAAAGTTTCTCGTACGGACATACAATTTGCAATGTTTTCAGAATGGATGGACTCCCAACTAGACAAGAAATTACATGCCCCCCACCCCCCTTTGTTTATGACTGGACCTTTCTAACTCCTGTCGGGTTTAGGAGAAAAGAAAAGGTTTAAGGTTGTTGTTAGTCAGTGGGGAAGCATTCAAAGCTAAAAGACTAAAACGCAGGATAGGGACGACAAAATGGGAAAATCTTCCTTACACTTGCAATGGCTTTCCTTCCCGCGAGCGCCCCCCTTTTTTCTAAGTGAGACCAAGGGAAAGGACAACAACCCAAATATCCACGAAATGTCAGAAAGCCGAAAGGAAAGTGCACCCAGAAGCAGTCCTAAAAAGTTGCAAAGCCGGTTTGACAGGAAACAAGGGAAAGGGCAGCATCTGATGAAGCAAGAAGCTACAAGGAAGTAATAAGACACGAGAAAAGAAAAGATGAAGCCCCAATTTGAAAAGCCTTAAAGGGTCTCTAATTCTAACATTATCATCACCCTAAATCAAAGTTGAAGTTGTGTTCTGTCTTGAGGGTGGGAGAAGATACTTCTCCAGGTGCCCACAAGCAATCAAGACTCTTGAGGGGACACACAGATAAAAAAACAATA
Organism: Melastoma dodecandrum; assembly: GCA_029817715.1. Lineage (NCBI taxonomy): Eukaryota > Viridiplantae > Streptophyta > Magnoliopsida > Myrtales > Melastomataceae > Melastoma > Melastoma dodecandrum. The sequence continues at coordinate 2,464,694 of JARUPY010000397.1, read as the reverse complement.
AGCTTTAAATAAAGTGATGTTGACAGAGCACCACAACCACCCTAGCCCATGTGATATATCCGATTATCGTAACAAATAATAGACCCAAGTTGGGGTTTGGAGTTTCTGGGTGGGGGGGGGGGGACCCTTCTTGCATTGCGGAGAAAGAGAACAACATGGACATTGCAGGGGGGAAGAAAAGGAACAGACCATGCAAATGAAACAGACAATTCAATAATGATGGATCTGACCCGATGAATAATTCCCCTCTACACTTTGGTAATTGGATTCAGAACATTAGAGATGCTACCACCATCAACATCAGAGTACTGTCGAGATCTACTACTGAGATCTACTACTGACTTAGAGTACTAGGTAAGGCAGAAACTTTAACTGTTGTGTGACTACCTCCTTGGCAATGAAGGGGCAAGAAGATGCTGTCCCGAGTTCCCATGTGCTTTGGACATCCCTTGTGCTGTGCTTGCAGAAGATCAAGGTATTAGTTAAGTAACGCGAATGGAGCTAAAAACAGAACGCAGAAGACTGAAATCATATTGTCCAAGAATTCACAAACGTCACAGTAAATTTATCGACATCATGCACCGGTCATGCGGTCATCGGAGAGCTCTGGCTATCAAGGCCGTGGCTGATGTTGCACTATTTACACATTGATAGACAAATTCTCTGTTAGTTTGTTCCTCTCCTTTCTTCAAGCTAGCAATGGTGTTGCAACACTAAGTGTTTAGGTATTTGCCTATCTGCAATCAAGTCTCCAGAATATTCCTTAGTGGGAAGCCCCTTATTCTGGGATCAGGCATCTCCTCTCTTCTGGACATATAAAGCTTATATTTGCATTTGCTACCACCGACATTCACCCTGGTGCTTCGTGACTCAATTGCATCCGGAGGGCCATGATTATTTTACTTGGTTTATCTATAAGCAATATTACAAGCGTTGCCTCATTCTCTCTGAGTGTGATGCCTTTCCCACCAGCTTCACAACCAAATAATTATATACTGTGCTTTCTCTCTTTCTTAATCGACTCGTATGATCTCAATACTTCCTTGAATTTGGCCTCGGCCACTTCTGCGTCAACACAGGCAACCAACGCAATTTCAAACTAGTTAGGAGACACAGATCAAATGCCTTTAGCATATAGCCGTCAAGAACTAGGTGTCCACCTTTGTTGCTCTGATTCTGATCAGGGTGAAACTCCATTGCTTTAGCCCTGAATGCTGCCTGCAGCCACAGTGAAGGCCTAATTAGAACCATCATCACTCTGGCAGGCCAAAGCATTCTTACTTAGAAAATATATGCTAAGCAGAAGGCACCAATTTTGTGCTTCTGTTATTCGCAAATCCCGACGCACAAATAGTTCTACCGGATGTGCCCAGGCATAAATATTTCTCATGAACAATGTAACTATACTCAAAATGAGGGCAACATATAAGCTAAGAGAAATATATTGCTGCTGAGGAAGCCACCGGATTTTACCTTTATCTCTGTGTCTGTATATGGCGTCTTTCTTGGCCTGCAGAAAAGAAAAGGCATGAAAATGAATGTTCGCCAGCATTAAAGAAATCATGAACTGCACTTCTCAAAGAGGGATGACAATTAAAGAACCGGAAATGGTTGAGTATTCATCGTCCCATGAAACAAAAAAGATAATTGAATATGGCTACACAAAATTAAAGCTATCGACGTATTAGCACATCCTGGGCTAGGAGCACCTGTCGAGTCCCAACACAGAGTAATGATGTGACAATGGAGGATGAGCACCCTGCGAATTAGCCCACTGATTCCGGAAAGAAGCATCAGCCTTCCAATACCAATCATCACGCTGGAATTGCTGATTATGACCATTAGTTTCGTTTTCCTTCCAGCCACCACAGCCCCGCATATGTTTATTCCTTTCTCTATCAAACACACTTTGCATCCGCTTTATCCGCTCCTACAAAATGATCGGGCGAATGATCATGTCGCACGAAGAAAGGAACAGTCCTTAGAGTCTAAACATTATAGATGCAGAAACTGACCACTCTCTCCATCTCCTCTTCGTATGCCTCCTGCATCCGCTTGTTGTATCTCCGCCAAGCTTCCTCCTGGAGTGCCGTCCGGAAAGATTTAGCCGAGTCACGTGATCTGATCAACTTTTCCGATTCAATGAGATACTAGTTAGATTACCACGTTCAGGTCACAAGGCACAGCCTCTTTTATTGTCTGTTCTGGGAAACAAGAAGCCATCACAGATGCTATACCTGAGAATAAACCCAATCAATAGATTGCCGAAGCCGCATTGCCTGTCACATTCCAAACACAAATCAGCAAAAATAAAGCCTCTAATCTTCAGAAAGGCAGAATCCCCGAGCCAATGTCAGATCTCGGGAATGGAGGAGATTTACACAGAACAAGGATTCCACCACACATCTGAGCGCCCTGTTCCTAATCTAATGCACCAAACTTTTACCGAAAGATGGACGCAAAGCTAGCAATCTTTGAATTCCGCCCAAAGAACCCAGATTCACAGGGACACGGGACAATAAACTGGGCAGAGAATCGAAGGCAATCACATTAAATCGAGGAACAAACCAACAAACTGCCCTCGACAGCATATGTCGATCGAATGCATGCCAAGAGCCCGTATTCACCGCCGAAAATCCACTGAAGAAAAGAAAACTAACTATCCCATCATTCCAAGAGAAAGAAGAGGACCGCCAGAGTGGTGGCTGCTGCGCCGACGAGGCCGAACGCGATAACCCCCAACGGCTTCATCTCCCGCTCCTTCCCTCCTCCATGCAGAGGTGATCGCCACGACTCCCTCCCTGGGCTCCCCTCCTCCGTCCCCATTGCCTTCCTTCCCACCACTCCAGACGAATCTCAGGATTCTCCCCTCCCCTCCCCAATCGGCCAACTTCTTTTTTCTTGTGCGGATGATTGAGAACCTGAATCTCCATTGTCAAAGGTTGTAATGAAATTCAATGCCGGCGAAATTGTCGTGGGCGCCCGCCGTTTCCCTCCCTCAGATTCTTGTCGCCGCCTAAACAACCCGCTTTTGGGCCTTTCTCAGCCCACATTGCATCTAATCTGATAGCCCAATCGAACCTCATCGAGCCCACACATTTTATACAGCATTAAGTGAAATCGTAAACGAGGGGATAGATACGATCGGGATGTTTTAATTAATACTATCGGAATTCTGAAAACTAAACGTGTTACTAATTGCACACATTTTAAGGATGTTAACAAAATCGAAATGACTTCTCAACATCATCAATATTCCCTCAATATGATGTATGTTCACTACTTGCCTCCCCCGGGGGGTGTTCAATAATACATGAACTGTCGCCTTGTGTCCTGTCACTTCTTCCATCAGACAAAAGCTTATATTATACGCCGCAGGGCATTATCCCTGGCCATACGATGATGATCCAAAAGTCAGCCATCCACTCTCTGTCTGTCCGTCTGTCTGGTCTATTTCTTACCATTCACAATGACCAAAAACGAAATACAAAACGATTCGAGGCCTTATGAATATCTGACAAGTAAACGAATGGCTCTATGGCTACAATAATATGTATAATTACTGAAAGGTGGCACAAAAGCCACAGGCCATGCTTTCAAATTCCGAACAGATAAGTGGGACTTTACCATCACATGGAGCCTACGTTTTGGCTCAGTCTCCCTTTGCCTGTTTTGGAAACTCCCCCATATCAATGCGCTACACAGAGACCGTGATCGTGTCCGTTCATATCGATCAGGGGTTCTTTCACGGATCCGGGGAATGGGACCGCGGCTCCCGTGAACCTATAGTTGAATATCGAATCTCCCCTCCAAAGTAAGATCAATATATATCCTGTAAATTGTGCGCAGTCTATGGTTGAAATGAAATGAAATGAAAGTGCCCAGGTTGGAAAGAAAACGCGAGGTTTGGGCGGTGTCCGAAGCTGCGGCATTACGGGGGGTCACTTCTCTTGAAAGGAAATTGCTTTGGGGGAGAGGGGGGGGGGTCCAAAATTGTCAAAAAGAGGGAGGTACACATACATGAAACTGGGGGGTCTTTTACTTTGGTCGTGTAATGCCCCAGTAGTCGAGAAATACTTGATGTCCGACTGACTGATTAGAGCAACCTGCCAATGGCAAGATGAGCGAATCCTACTCGTCTTGTCCTTGGCCATACACGTGTTCCGAACTCTTATACCATGTTATTGATTCTTCTTTTCGCATGTGTAGTACCATTTCTTTCGGGTTCTGAGACGAATCAAATGTGACACTAACCGAAGTGCCTTAGGTTCGCTGGCTAACGTCAAAGAGTTTCTTACGGGAGTACGTTTAATATTTTTAAAAATATTTACGAAATACGGTTTATGTTTCGTAAAACATGGATTTATCATAAAAAAACGTGCCACTTAAATTACAAAGAAGGCGAGTTTTGAAAACTCGTCATTCCAACGCTTGTAATTTTTCGACTGTAATACGTAGACGGATTCTGTATTAGGCCGGGGGCGGCCCGCCTATTTTGCTTGATGAAAAAACCCACTTCTTTAACTAAATGAACATATGACAAATTTTCAAAATTCGCCCCTTATTATATTATAGAGTGGCGGGATTTTAAAACACGCCCCTTATTGTATTATAGAGTGGCGGTTTTCAAAACCCGCCCCTTATGGTATTTTAGGGTGACGGATTTTCAAAACCCACCCCCTGCCGTGTGACGGGTTCTCAAAACCCGTCTTCATGTGAATCTAACCCCACCACATTAGGCGGACCCGCCTTAGCTTGTTTACCTAACCCGCCCTCTATGGGACGTATTTTAAAAACGCATATATTCATAATTTACGAAACAAGAACCCAATTTAAAAAACAAAAAAACTAACCGTATACAAAAATCTAAAGCTTATTTAAAAGGGACAGAGAAAAATAAGGGGACGAGTAATATCTAAGAAAGGGTCAATAATGGATGGCCGCACCGCATCCTTTGTCTTCTCCCCCCTCTTGTCAAGCTTTCCACATGGCGGTGGAAGTCATTAGATTGAGTAACTCTCCGTACATACCGAAAGAGTAGTCGGAATGCTGCTGTGCTCTTCTAGGTCTCGATTTCCCTCTTTCCACTTATATGAAGTTTCACTGTAAACTTCCCTCCCACTTTTCAAACCCTTCGTCCCAACAACACAGGGACCGATGCCTCTATTTTCTGCAATTTTCTTTTTGAACTCTCCGATTAGATTGTCCCCAACACGGACGTGTTGAGGCGCTTTGTCCAATTTTAATGTAACGCTGGAAAAAAGTTGTACTGTGCTTAAGAAGTAAAGTTCGACTTCCAACAACTGATAAAATACACACTTAAAGAAGTCGGATTTATTTATTTTATAAAGTTCGATTTTCATTTAGTCCAAAATTAGACTTTATAAGTTGGATTTCTAGTTTTTATTTTTGAAATTATTTAGAACTTAGTTGAAATTTTTTCCGAGGACATAACTCTAGGCGTGTTGATAGTAAAAAATCTGGTGTACAATAAAATAAGTCCGAGTCTTACCAGCAGTCAAAATAAGTCTAATTGCTCCACAATGTAGATGTGTATATCTTTTGTTATATCATGTTCATCCGATATCTCCTATATAAAGAAGGAAAGTTGTCCGAGACTACAACAAAGAAAGACAAACTTCTACCAAAATATAGCAACATTTTCATATCTAGGATCTTTCCCTAATTCAACCCAAAACTATTAAGGTTTGTGTTGGTTGACTAAGAAAGGAAAGGAGAGGATGCTGTCGAGGAAGTTAAGCAGCAACTCCCATGGCCAGGACTCATCCTACTTCCTCGGCTGGGAAGAGTACGTGAAGAACCCTTTCCACGCCATTAACAACCCTAATGGGATCATCCAGATGGGGCTTGCGGAGAACCAGGTATGTCGCGAAGTTGACATATTGTCGGTTAAGAGACCACGCACTCGAGCATTGTGTACTAAAAGTTTCCACTTCATTCATTAACTCACACTGTTTTTTTGGCAGCTCTCGGTAGATCAAATCACGGGGTGGCTGAAGAGGAGAAACCTGACAGGTTGCGAACCGGGGGTTTCCGATTTCAAGGAGCTAGCCTCGTTCCAAGACTACCGCGGCCTTCCCGCTTTCAAGAGTGTAATAAAAATATATCACGTGTGTTTTGTCTTGAATGATAAGGGACATCTCTTCGTGTCTTCGTAAAGGTTGCAGCGATTTCGTTACTCGTACAGGCACTGGGGGCATTCATGGGGAAGATAAGAGACGGTCAAGTAACTTTTGATGAGGAAAAGATTGTCCTTACCGCCGGAGCAACCTCGGCCAACGAAATTCTAATGTTTTGCCTGGCTGATCCAGGGGATGCCTTCCTCCTCCCCACCCCATATTATCCCGGGTATGATAAAACGGTTCTCGATCGTCTTGATACCAATGCGGGAAATGTTCACAAGAATATAGTCTTTCAGATTTGACAGGGATCTGAAGTGGAGGACAGGAGTAGAGATCATCCCGATACACACCTCGAGTTCGAACAACTTTAGGATCACAAAATCCTCGTTAGAACAAGCCTTCCGACATGCCCAAACCCTTGGCATGACCGTCAAAGGGGTCCTCATAACCAATCCTTCCAACCCTCTCGGCACAACCATAACTAGGTCCGAGTTCAACCAGTTGATCCGGTTTGTCGACTCGAAAAACATACACCTCATTAGTGATGAAATCTATGCCGGGACAGTGTTCAATAACTCTCCAGATGGCTTCATCAGTGTGGCCGAGGCTCTCCACTGTGGGAACCATTCGTTGTCACAGAGGATTCACCTCGTCTATAGCCTTTCCAAGGACATGGGCATGCCGGGGTTTCGAGTTGGGCTGATATACTCGAACAACCCATCCTTAGTCTCGGCAGCGACCAAAATGTCCAGCTTCGGGCTGGTTTCTTCCCAAACTCAATACCTGCTCGCCAACATGTTATCGGACGAAAGCTTTGTTCATTCATACATAGAGGAAAACAGGAAGAGAATCAGGGAGAGGAAACAACTCATGGTGTCGCGGTTGCATGAGGTAGGAATACCGTGCCTCGAGAGTAACGCGGGGCTTTTCTGTTGGGTCGACATGAGGGGATTACTCGACGAGTCGGGGCCGTCGTTCGGGAGCGAGAAGAGGTTATGGACAAGGCTGATTCATGAAGTGGGGCTGAATGTTTGTGCCGGTTCGTCCTGCCATTGCTCGGAGCCAGGGTGGTTCAGGATTTGCTTCGCAAACATGGACGAATGGACCATGGAGGTGGCGATGGATCGGATCAAATCGTTTGCAGATTCAATCCGTGGCCAGGAGCGGGCGGCGGGCACGGTGCTCGGGTAACCCCCCCCCCCCCCCCCCGCGGCGACAGCGTCGGTTCGAGCTGCATGGAAACGACGTAGCCGAGGCAGTTTTTCTTGTTAGCAACGTGTTCCCACTCGATTCCCAGACGAATAATACGTTGTTTCCAATTCAACGGTCAAAATTACGAGCCGTGAAAATGGGCCTGACATTATAATGGGCCGGCCCGTAACTCGGGGGACCAGAACCACCTCAAAACTTCTCCATGAGGGGGAAACGACACCGTTACGCAGCTTCCAAAGAACCGCCCTTCTGCCTCCGCGCCGCGCCCTCCACGTGGCTTCAGGGGCGCTCTCCCTCGGACACACGAAAACAAGAAAAGGATAACTGGGACAAAAATGTTAGAATTTGAATAAAAAAATATTGTCCGGCTGTACATTTGCGACCAAACTGCATGGCGGGAAGACGATCTCGTATTGTCGTAAAACAATAAATATATTCAGGAGGTTACGTCCCCTCGGAATCCGATGCCACGTGTCGTCGAAATAGCAGAACCCCCACAAGTAAAGATACATTACATTCTCCAGTGGAATTTCTTTTTGTAAGAGAATCACGTGGTTGATATTCTGTTTGAACTGGTGGGGGGGACTTCCGCCTCTTATAGCCCCCCCCGGTGATGACGTGGCACATCCTTTGTCGCGAGGGGAAAGGCGGACATGTTCGTTGGGATTTTTTATTTCCCGAAAGAAACCAGAAATATTTATATTCGCTGTTGTTGTTGATGATGATGATGATGATGATGATGAAGATTCGATAGAAGCGGATGAAATCCAACCCCCCCCCCGTCCCCTTCCCAATCCCCGGTGAGATTTATAGAGAGGAGCGGGTGAAGAGACGTTACAACGGCAGCGGTTTATTCTTCTTCTCCTTCTTTCTTTCATCTTCGTGGATGATCTCGGTCGGACATTGTCGTCGCAGGTTCAAAACTCTCCCTTTTCCTACTGGTTTGAGATTCCATCCTGTTTGGGAAGAAAATTGGGATTCTGGGTGTCGTCTAAGCAACGATTTTGGGGTGACTTATTGGGTTTCGTGTAAGGAGGAGGACGGTTGTCGTTTAGCCTTGAGACTTTGCTTCTACTCGTTAGTCCTGTTCCTGAGTTGTTTTCTCCAAGGATTTCTGTGAGGAGAGGGAAGGGTGTTGGAGCTTTCCCCCCCTCTCTCTCTCTCTCTTTTGTTTTTTGATAAGTGGAGCTTTCCTCTTTATTATGACGATATTGGGGTGCTGTGTTCCCTGATTCTGTTAGTGCTTCTCCATTCTTGATTGGTTGATCAGGGGTCTGTATATGTTTGATTGAACTCTTTGTGTTCCGGTTTTTCGATGAAAGGTTGGTGTTTTTATCATCTTTACCATCATAGGAAAGAATTGTCGGAGTGGTCTGTCCTTGTTCGGGAGAGTCTCATGACTCACTTAAAGACGAAGTAATTTGTTTCTTTGATACCATAAATCTTTTTTTGGTGGATTCCTCCTTTTTGTTTCTTTGTTGATGTTTTTTTCTGGTTGAGAGTAAGCCCCGGGCCATGTTTCTTCTTTTAGTATGAAGTATTCAGACCTTTTATCCCCTGTTTGTTTCGCTAACATTTGATAGCTAATCAATGACTATTGGCAGGTGAAGTCTTAAATTTTCGGGAAGAAGCACGTTTTTCATTAGTATCTCATAGGTGAAGAAGCTTTTCCAGTGGTGAATTTGGCTATAAGTGTTTCTTCCGAGGAGTTATCTCCTTATCGCTGCAAGGAGGTGTCCTTCCTCTCCTGCATTTACGAACTCAGAGAAGCGGAGATAGCCTATGGTCATTAGGAGGAGGAGGAGATGAACGTTTCCGCTCTTTTGACTTCTGCTGCTATTAACATTGGCGTGTGCGTGCTGCTTCTGTCACTATATTCCGTGCTTAGGAAGCAGCCCAGCAACTTGAGTGTGTATTTTGGTCGGCGGCTACATCAAGCGCTCCCGAGACGCCATGATCCTCCCTGCTTTGAGAGATTCATACCTACTCCCAGTTGGATATTGAAAGCTTGGGAAACACCTGAAGAAGAAATATTGGCCATTGGTGGCTTGGATGCTGTAGTTTTCCTCAGGATTATCATTTTCAGGTGAATTTAAAATATGGTAAAGAGGTTGCCAATTGGGATTTATCACTGTGGCAACAGTTTTCTTATTTTGGCCGGAGATTTACAAAGCTAGCAAAAAAACAGATCCTGCCTTTGTTTTTTCCTTTTTGGTGCTTATTTGATTGGATGTAGAGTGAATTTTGATTCTTAATACTCAGTGTCTTATGCATATACTGCATCAATTGGTGTAAATTTTCTTATATTTTGTTCCTTATTCTGCTGCAGTCTGCGGGTGTTCTCCGTTGCTACTTTTGTATGTGTTTTTCTGGTACTTCCGATAAATTATTATGGACAAGAGATGCATCACAAACAGATACCATCAGAGTCGCTTGAAGTTTTCACAATTGAAAATGTAAAAGAAGGCTCGAGATGGTACTATTTACAATATCTCAGTATTCAAATATTGAATAGTTTAATGGACTTGGCATTTTCAAAAGTCCCTATTAATTGGTCATAGCGGGTTTATTTTTCAGGTTATGGGCTCATTGTTTTGCACTATATATCATAACTTGCTCTGCCTGCCTCCTCCTCTACGTTGTGAGTACCATTCGTGCAGCTTCTCCCTTGTTTTTGTTTTCAGTTACTTATCAGGAAGTTTATTTTGTGACTCCGTGTGAGCTCCGTAATGTCAACAGGAGTACAAAAACATATCTACCATGCGGCTGGAATATATAAAAGCTTCTTCCCCAAACCCAAGTCAGTTCACAGTTCTCGTCCGCTCTATACCGTGGTCGGAACAAAAGTCATACAGTGATTCCGTGTTTGCTTTCTTCTCAAAATATCATGGAAACAGCTATTTGGGTCACCAGATGGTATACTGGTGTGGTACAATAAGAAAACTAGTGGTATGGATCCTCCTAACATGTTCAATAATGGTGACCTTCATATTATTTCGGGGTGATTTTTTATCTGCAAATGCTTTCTTAGTTTGGTTGGGAATTCTTTTGCTGAGTTAGAAGAAACTGTCATTGCTGCTGTTCATTATATATTGATTGTCCTTAAGTTGCTAAGTATGCAATGTAGAGTTGCCTTGTTTTTGAAAATTTTCATGGTTACTGAATGCCCGATGCAATTTCCAGACTGGAATTACAGAAACATGCTTATGCATGTCGATACCCACAATTGAGAATGACTGGTCTCTTCTTGTGCAGACTGATGCTCAGAAGATATGTAGTGGGGTAAGCTCTGAAGATTTTTCTAATAAATGCAAGCATCTATTGAATTGTGGTTTCTGTGGTGGAAGCGCAAAAACATTTCGGGTTCTTTCAAAAGAATCTGAATCTGTTAAAGACAACGTGTTTTATCGTGACTTGGATGCCACTATAAAGGAGAAGGTACATATTTCTCAGACTTTGGGCATAAGAAACTGCATCATGATTACATATTCATGAAATCTTCGATGAAGTATGTTTTGTGAGATTTGAAGGTGCCTGAAACTAAATTTGGGTTGTGGCTTTGCTCCTTCTAGTCTATATCTGTTCTGATCATCATTCAGTCAAATTATTGACTCAATAAATAGTTAATAGTTTAGTTACCCTGGTCTCTCACCTATTTCTGGACATGATCTGATACATGTGTTTCTTTTCCAAAACACATGATTATCCGTAGCCACTGCTCTTTAAACAGGAAGTCCCCGCAGCTTTTGTCTTCTTCCGGACACGGTTTGCTGCCTGTGTAGCAGCAGAGACTCTTCAATCATCGAATCCTATGTTGTGGGTGACTGACTTCGCTCCAGAACCACATGACATCTACTGGTCAAACTTGTGCATCCCCTACAGGCAGATTTGGATCCGGAAAATTGTGACTTTGCTGACTACTGCTGTCCTCATGTTTCTCTTTCTCATACCTGTTACTTTTGTTCAAGGGCTTACTCACTTAGAACAGCTACAACAAGCTTTTCCATTTCTCAAAAATATTCTGGAAAAGTGAGTCATCGTTTTGAATTTGAGGACCCTTTAATGGAACGTGATTCGTCAGCTCAGTATATTTTTCTGGGTTATCCTAATGTACAGTTTCTTGTATTATCAGGAAATTCATTAATCAGGTCGTCACGGGGTACCTGCCAAGTGTGATATTGCTGTTATTTTTGTTAGCCGTCCCGCCAATAATGATGGCGTTTTCTTCCGTGGAAGGGTCGGTTTCTCGTAGTGGGAGGAAGAAAAGTGCCTGTTGCAAGGTCTTGTATTTTGTAATTTGGAACGTTTTCTTCGTCAACGTACTCTCCGGTTCTGTCATTAGCCAAATCAGTGTATTCTCCAGCCCGAAGAGCATTCCGACACAGCTTGCAAAGGCGGTGCCGACTCAGGTTACTTCTCTTCTTCCAACACGTAATAAGTTGTAATTCTGGATTGCGTGGTTTAATCTGCATTTACATGAAAGATGGTTGGGTTGTGCACCTTTCTTTTTCCCTCTAGTTGCTGATCCGACAACTATTCAAATTGTTGCAGGCTAGCTTTTTCATGACATATATCTTCACATCGGGTTGGGCGGGATTGTCAATAGAACTAATCCAACCTTTGCCTCTCATCTACAATTTGATTACCAGACATATCTTGAGAAGGAAAGATGAAGCATGCAATTGGTCCTACTCTTTCCCATATCACACAGAAGTTCCCCGAGTTCTCCTTTTCGGACATCTCGGATTCACCTTCTCCATTCTGGCACCATTAATGTTGCCTTTTCTGCTCAGTTACTTCTTATTCGCCCTACTGGTGTACAGAAACCAGGTGGGGTGGGGGGGGGCTCAGACATACTGAACCCTGTTTGCACTCTCACAGTATCTTACTTTAAGTGTGATTCTCCTTTCCCCGTGTTTCAGATTCTCAATGTATACATCACCAAGTATGAAGGCGGTGGACAGATTTGGCCGGCTGTTCATAACTGCACAATCTTTTCATTGGTATTGACACAAATTATAGGTCTGGGGGTTTTTGGACTGAAGCTGTCCACCGTAGGCGCAGGCTTCATGATTCCATTGATTATATTGACTCTTTTGTTCAATGAGTACTGCCGGAAGAGATTTTCTCCGATATTCAAGAACACAGCTGCGCAGGTAACCCTTTTACAGCGAATCTCCCTATTCACGTCCCCAGATAAATACAAGAACATTTTCATCCCGCCACAGAATCTTATGATCGTCCTTGTTCTTGAAGGTTCTAATTGATTTAGATCAGGAGGACGAACGGTGCGGGAGGTTACAAGAGATTCACCAGCAGCTTCCATCTGCCTACTGCCAACTGACGGTCAGCTCCCACAAGTTCCGTCCGTCTGGGTATAACACCCCTACTAGCAGAGATAGCAGCCAGCGTAACTCTTCCTCAACGCCAGGTCAACATCTTACACATTTGTTTTGCTTCGCCCTCCTCTTTGTCTAGCCCAGGCTTATGTTGACATGTCGACTGCGACCGTGTGACTGCGTGCTCTCTCCCTCAGGCACGAGCTTGGGCATAGTGGACCCATTCATCGACAGTGAATCACTGCCCCACAAATTGGAGAGAGAGCCTTATGCCAAGTTCTCCAATCTGGTAAACAAGTAGAAGAGTCAGACGCAGTGTTTTTTAACTGCATGCTGCTGCTCAGAGGACTCCATTTGCAGCCTCCCCAGAAAAGTTTTGTTACTTAGCGCAGAAAGGGTATTAGAATCACGTCATCTGTACATGTTACAACGACACCGCATTCGTGTCGAGGGATACAGAACAGTGACTAGCTAACGATTCAGAAGCTGAAATACCTTCTTATTATGATACCACTTGTTACGGGCTTTTCCTCGGAAGCGTTGTTTTGGGCCTACCGCAACATCAACCTGTGTATGTGCTCACGGCTTATTAGTAAGTTGGACTTTGCGCGTTCGGCTAGGGCAAGAAAAAAATGGTCCCCGACATCATAAACAGAAAGGACTTTTTATGATTCTTAGAAATGACAAAATGACAAGGGAGAAACGGACGACCCCACAGTTTAGTCACTCCCCCTGTCACCGTCCACGTTACATTAATTTTCTCACAAAGAAAAGTCCCACTTTGCCTATCTTCATCCCTCTTTCGAGTCCCTGTCCCAGAAGACTTGTTGGGAGGGATTCGATGGGGCGAGCTCCTTGCTGCGACAAGGCGAACGTGAAGAAGGGGCCGTGGTCTCTCGAGGAGGATGCCAAGCTCAAGTCCTACATCTTGAAGCACGGCACTGGTGGCAATTGGATCGCCTTGCCTCAAAAGATCGGTATATATCTGCTCTCGTTGATCCCTAGTTCTTTTCTTCTAAACCCTTTGTGTGTTTGCAAGTAGGGTTTATGATCATTTGCTAAGATCGCACACCCTCTTTCGGATGTGACTGAGAAGGGCTCAGGAGATGCGGGAAGAGCTGCCGCCTCCGTTGGTTGAATTACCTCCGTCCCAATATTAAGCACGGCGACTTCTCCAAGGAAGAGGATAACCTCATTTGCAGCCTGTACATAAGCATCGGCAGCAGGTGATGTGATGAATTGCTCCGAAACCCATGTTGAGAGATCATACGGAAAGTTATGGATCGGGTTTTCATAAATCGGTACAGTTCCGAGATTTTGATTCTTCTACATGTGTGCATAGGTGGTCCATAATAGCAGCGCAGTTGCCGGGACGGACGGACAACGACATAAAGAACTATTGGAACACTAAGTTGAAGAAGAAGCTCCTCGGCGATCAAAAGAAAGGGCGAGTGGACAAAAGGGGGAGGGGAAACAATCCGAATCGAGAGATGGAAAAGAGGGTCGTCGCAGGATTTAATTATCTCATGACGGATAATATGGACATCGGGAATTGTGGTAGCAGCAGCCAGCGGAAGTCTTATTGCCCCGCAATGGCCTTGCCAGTGTCGTCATTGTTACAACAACCTATGCAGTACAACAACCATGAGCTGCCCCATCCCTCGAACTTCGACCGGAAACTACTCATCAAGCTTGGGGGAAGGTTTTACGACGAAAATGATCATCATGCCGTCTCCGATCGTTTTCCGGACATCACCGATGGTTCGTCGTCAGGAAACCCCGGTCACGAGCAACTGGTGAATGACCGTGCCGCCTCTCCAATTCCAATGTCTCATCTTCTGCAGAGCGATAGCCATTTCACTCTGGGACTCAATGCCAACAACGGGTACTCCAAAGAAGGGCTCGAAGGGCTGGAGTTCCTACTAGGGTACGACGAAACGATCGTGCGCGACAGTGCAGGACTACTCACGGGGGTTTATGGCGGACGCGGGGGGCCGTCGGACGGGACTAGATGAGCACACACCTCAGTTAACGCAGGTAAGATCATCATCCGACGCATGGACATGATTGAACATATTTCACATCTACATCACACGTACAATGGGTGTCGTTGGGTTGTAATAAAAGAAGAAGAAGCATGCATTTCCTCTCATCCTAAGCTGAACTCTTCACATCTTAGTGAACAAACTGAAAAAAAAACCCTACTCTCTCTTGCAAAATCTTAAGCATCTCTCAAACCCCATGTAATCTCTGTCATTACCCACGTAGTCATCCCCCCATTGGCCGCAGGTTTTTGCTAATGATTAGGTGGAATATAAATTAGTTAAACGAGGCAGGTAGAGACATATATGTACCTAGAACTTGTTCCTCTTCTTACAAGCCCTTTTTCTTTCCTTCTCTCCTAACACTTCTTGCCCTTTTAATTTGTTACGTTCTCGTCATAGTGAGGAGTTAGTTCAAATAATTTTGATAAAAAAACAAACATCACATGCGTCGCTTACCCTAACCACGATAATGTAGCAAACAATAATTCCTCGATAGTTTAGATATGGCAACAATTATTTGTGAGAAACACGTGTCGTCTTGACATGATGCTAAGTATTAGCAACTTGGGAGGGGACTGCATGTACATATATATTTTCAAACCCTAAGCGAACACCAACTCCCCCCACCCCCCCTTATGAGAGTTGTCTTGTCAAGACAACATTTAATGTAGGGGGGCTGGTGGGGGGGTGGGGGGGGGGGGGGGGTTGTAATGACGGGAGGCAGGTTTTTCCTCGAGATTTGGTTGGGTTTTCGGTTTGACGTGTGAATGAATAAATGGCTACGTTTTCTCCGCCAAACATTTTACTTTTCAAAGGCAATAACCGTGCGTGTACGGTTTTCATTTATCATTTATCGACCAGTAAAAAAAATTATGATTTTATTTTAGAATTTTAATAGTAAAATTAAGTAGGTTGAAAGTAGAAATTGTACTATAGTTTTGATGTTGTTAAGAATACATAAAATTGGTGGAGGCTGAATAATATATTTATTCTGGAGCTGCTGTTACGAATAAGGTGAATGATGAGATGGAGAAATACGAAAACGAGAAGTTAGAGATTTATTATTATAAGATACATATCATATTATATTAATGTATTATTTGGCTTTCATATGATTAAATTAAAAATTGACCAAAATTAATATTAAAACAGAAATTAATAAAAAAATTATATAATAAATTAAGTTAAAATATTAAAAAAGAAAGTTAACTCGTAGACGTAAAAGTATATTTTGTCACGTATACATTATAAATTTCGAAAACCGGAGGTTTTCCTTCCTACCAAAACAGACGCTATGGTTCCCATTCCCACCAACAGTTGTTCTTGGTTCAGGTCGAATATATATATAATGAATGATGAGGATTAGATTAGAGGGAAACAGGAGAATAATAACGAGTCCCGACACACATGGGAGAATATCCCTTCGCCTGCAAGAAACCGGCCGCATAAATCTCAATGGCAAGACACCAAAACTCGAAAGTCCAGAGAGCTCAATAATAATTTCGGATTAGGATTTGATCTTTTCTGGTCGGTTTATAAAAAGGAAAACAAAGAGTGACTTGATGGAATCAAATTGTTTGCCGCCTGCCTCATTTAAAAGAGATAATTCGGATGTGAGAAATGAGTTTTCCGTAGATAAAATTACGTGTTTACTAAATAATAGTGCTGGTTATCAAATTTAATTCAAATAAAAGATAATAAGATAAGTTTTCCTCATAATATAACATAAATGAATTACTTATTTCTTATTTTTTAATAATACGAAATATCTGACAGTCATAAGAGAACTGACTATCACTACCACCAAGAAATTCCATCCCCCACCCCTCTCCTCCTCTGCCCTACTCATTTTATTATTATTATTAACCATGGATGTGATATTGCTTTCCTTCACTTATTGGGAAATCATTCTTATTTGATCGAGACGATGTTCATTGCCTCCGTTGGACCGGCCCATTATGTTTTATGGTTCTCTTAAAATCTGACCCATATTTAATACGCCCAACACCAACCGTAAATCATTCCAAAATATTCTTAAACTCATGGAGCATCATCATGCTTATAATCGAATGGCAAAATATACATTTATGGCCTCAACTTTGAGCCAACTTTTTATTTTGTCATTAACTTAGTTTGTTATAATATAATTTTGTCACCAACTTTTGTTTTTATTTTAATTTTGACAAATCATGAATTTCTTCTAGCGAAAGCCAAACAAGGCCTTAATATAGTGTGACCCGTGTCCTATAATAGTGGAGTTTCAATCTATCATTCATTCATCTCATAATCCACTTTATCCGTAGTAGTCTCTCCCTAATTAAACATCATCCGACCTTCATCGATTTTTCATATTTTTTGACAACATCAGTAATTAGCGTTAACTTCGGCTTCCAATTCAATTGATTTGTCCATCAAAATTTTATAAACAAATATTATTTCCCATTTTTTTATTTTTTTTTTACTTCTTAGTCGATAAATGAAAATTGTCTATTAAGGTCTGTTTGGCTTATGCACGATAAAATTCAAGATTGGTCAAAATCAAAATCAAAATAAAAGTTGGTGACAAAATTATATAACAAACTAAGTTAATGACAAAACAGAAAGTTGATTCAAACTTGAGGACATAAATTGATATTTTGACAAAAAATTCCCCGGAACACTGACAAGCTCAGCCTCGTCTACGGCGCTTACGGGTGGTGGCACGATTGTATTATCCATGCAGCTGTGCCATTCTCGATGTACCCACCATGTTCGTCAACGAATGATGAGATAACCAAAAAATAATAATAATAATACGAAACTAAGAAAAAATTGCATGACGCAGGCAAACCAAGAAAAGACTACTACTACTACATTTGGGGTGTGATCGATCGACTTCCAAATGATTCGTAGGTGGACCTTTTCAGGGTCTTGTAAGTACCAACTTCAACATATTTAAATCTCCCAATTATATTAGCATGATTTATCATCATTGCATATGTAATCCACCTTGTCCCCCCCCCCCCCCCCCCCCCCCCCCCCCCCGATCTCCCTTCACTAATTTCCAACAGTCGATAAATACTTATTTAACCCTAACCTTCATTAGTACATCATTTGAACAAACATATACAACATAAGTAGTTCATATAATAATTTGAATATGGAATTCCATGTACCAGTCAATTCAGATGGAAAAAGTGTTTTTGTCCTCGGCCAATGATGAATTGTCCAAGGATTGGAATTGGTCGGCGGAAGAAGACGATGGGTAACCTAATACATACAAATTTGGCAATATATATATATATATATATACATGATCATCTCAATCACTCCCACTTCTTCGTCTCACCAAATATATATATATACATGATCATCTCAATCACTCCCACTTCTTCTTCTCACCAAACCCTCTTCTTCTCCATTCGAAACACCTTCTTTTTATATTAAGAAAAGAATATCCAAGACGCATGTACTAAAATAACTAAAACGATCGATACAAATGTCAATCTCTGAGGGTTAGGATAATATTATTAAACTTTGGTCATTTGTTTCGATGGTTAGTGTCACGTGTAAATCATCGGCCGAGGTGGGTTAAAAAACAAAAAAAGGATGATCATGTCATGCATGAGTGAGTTGTTTGTTCATTCGGGGTTTAGAGAATAGCTAGGCAGGGGGGTGGGCGTGGCCTCGTCATACCACCCAATCCCATTGAATTATTGTGCTCGATATTGCGTGGGACTGCATGCGTAGAAAAATATAACCTATGAATAATTATCACTTATAATTATTTGACATCTCGAAAGTTTGGTAATGATTGAGTTATTGTGTCGGTTAAATATTGCTGTTGTTGTTTTTAAGATATTTAATTTCCATATAATTCATTAGTCTTCCGAAGTTGCCTTTTAATTGTCATCTTGGATATATATTTTTTTATTATTATTTTTAGGTTTACTACACATATAAAAGTCTAAGTCTAAGCCCATCCCATCCGTCTTTTTTAATTTCCATATTCCCTGTGCTTTTCCCCCTTCTTGATCGTCATGATCGACGATTTCTCGTTCCCCAGTCTCGACCTGAGCCTCCTCTGTTACGGGGGTTACGCAAGTTCGCGACGTCTGGATGGTTGCGGACGAGGTCGTGAGATGGCCGACGGGGTTTCGCGGCCGGACGAGGACGACCCTCTCCTTCCTCGCCTCACCCTTGGGTTGCCGGACTCCGTCCCTCGGGCGGATTCGGGAGGATTTGGCGACGGGAGCCCTCGATGGAGCGCGTCGCCGTCGTTCTCGGACTCCTTGGTGAGGGAACATAAGGGGGACGAAGGCGAAGGGGCCGACGGGGGGAGTCCGAGGAAGAAGCTTAAGCTGTCAAAGCAGCAGACCTCGGTCCTGGAGGAGTACTTCGACTCGAACGCTACCCTTAACGGCGTAAGTGATCGTGTTTTCCTTTGTTTCCTGAGCATAACTGATCGGTATTCGATTGAAACTAATTACCGTGGCGGTTGAATGTGAAGCAGAGGCAAAAGCAAGAACTGGCCGAGAAGCTGAATCTCCGTCCTCGTCAAGTTGAAGTGTGGTTTCAGAACAGAAGAGCAAGGTCGGTTCGATCTCTGAGTGATTCGGTTGGTCCTCGAAACCCGTATTGATTTCCTTTCTTTCTTTCTTTCTTCTTCTTTTTATATAAACGTAGGACGAAGCTGAAGCAGACGGAGGTGGACTGCCAGATGCTGAGGAAATGTTGCGAAACCCTAAAGGAAGACAACGCGAGGTTGAAGATGGAGCTTTGGAGGCTGAAATATGACACGGAGGAGCCTTCGACCTCGCCCGTCTGCATCTGCCCTTCTTGCAAAACCAGTTTCCCATCGCCATTGTCTCCAACCAATAGACAGGGGCCGTGAAGACTCCCGCATCGAGGTCGACTGAGTTTGCTAGGGTTTGATCTCGGGCCGGCGGCGTTTATATTACCGAGTACTTACTTATATATTGCTTACTGGAGGTTGTGTACGCAAGAAGGCCCGTATGATTTGATCTTTGAATGATTTTAGTATGCTGATCTTACGCCTTATGATCACATGTCGATGTAGACCTTTAACGGGGAGTCACCCTTCTCAATGACGATCTTCCAACCCATCTTCTTACGTGCGCTCGTGATCTCTATCTCATACTTAACTGTAAGGCTAAATTAGTAAATCTATCATGTATTATACTCATTTTTTATCATAGTTCTTACTCCGTTATATCTACTTATTTCGTCATATTAAATATATCCTCAGTTAATGTTACAAATAATGGCGTCCTACGTGATACACATAAAGGGGTAATAAGGGGAGTGACCTACTTTTGACACCATGGCTCCACATCATATTCGGTTTCACGTCTGTTGTTTCTGTCTTGTCGTATAAACGGAGGTATATTAACACCGTTTATACTAACAGGGATGCAACACTAACGGATGATGGATTTGATATAACTGAGTAAGTCCATATAATGTTTCGAGATGGGATAGATCAGAAAAAATTGGCATACTACATGATTGATTTGCCAATTTGGCCTAACAATAAAGACTTCGTGGAGAAAATTGCCAGAGGTTAGGGATAAAACTTGAAAACTAGGCCTTCGAACTCGAATCGTTGAAGACGTCATGAACTCGACCTACTGGTGTTCTCGATCTTAGACTCGTCGACTTCCGCTTTACCCTACCCGTGATCTCTTCCTTGACACCGTTCCAAGTCAGCGTCCTGTCTGGCGGCAGCCATGAAGTGCCGCTTGGTCTCCTAGACGATCCTCTTGTCAGTGGAGGAATCGTGGAGGACTATCTTGTGGCCGCAGCCGGCCCAGCCTTTCAAGCCATCCTCGAACCTAGGATTGAGGATGATGTTGTCGTTGTCGTTCTTGTTGGGGTTGTTTTGAAAGCGGTGCTTTGCTGTATCACAGGAAGGGGTTTGTGGAACTATTACGACACAGCGAAGTGATTCTGAAAATAAGGAACAGGGAAATTTTGAGAGAATACTTTGGCTAACTGCGGAGCCTTTCATCTTTCTTACGACCAGAGTGCTTCTCTTACAATCATTTTTCTCTCTTACAACATTTGGAGATTGCTTCTCCTTTTATAGGGTCCTAGGATAGATCTAGAGAAAGCATTTACTCTACCCTAGTTATTAGGTCATTAACTACACCCCACTACCAAGGCATTAACACCACCCCACTAACACACACTTAATGACACTAAATGAGATTACAAATTAATGACATTTAAATGACATTTAACACCCCCTCTTAATTTGTAATCTTCAGAAACTTCTTGAACAACTCGAGCTTCTCGAAATTCACAGCCTTTATTAGAATATCAGCAGGTTGATCCTGGGTATGAATAAACTCCATAACTATCTCCTTCTTCATCACCATTTCTCTGATAAAGTGGTGGCGTAATTCAATGTGTTTTGACCTTGCATGAAACACATGGTTCTTCATCATAGCAATGGATGACTGATTATCACAGAATACTGGTGTTGGATGAGCAATCTTCTGCTATAACTCCAGCAATAACGTTCTTAGCCATACTGCTTCACGAATTGCTTCATTTTCTGCAATGTATTCTGCTTCAGCTGATGATAACGCTACAGTGAACTTCTCAGTGAAATCAACTCCGAGCTGTTCTGAGTAACCTTTTGCTACGAGACGAGCTTTGTGCTTATGCACACTTCCATCCTCATTGAACTTTGTTTTGAATACCCATTTCAAGCCAATTGCTTCTTTTCCTTTGGGAAGGTCTACTAGGGACCAAGTATAATTCTTCTCGATACTAAACATCTCTTCTTTTATTGTATTTCTCCATTTTTCTTCTTTTGTGGCCTCTTCGAAATTCTACAGCTCAAATGTAGTAAGTGCAAAGTTAGCTTGATCGTAAACTTCAGTTAATAAGTGATACATCCTTGGTTGCATATCATTAGCATAATCTTCATTCTCTGAATTTACTCTTGAGGTACTAGTTGCTGCTGTACAAGTGAGATTTGAGGAAGGCACTATTGCTGGTGCTTATAGATAAGAAAACATTGGCTGAGTCTGAGAATACTCGTTCTCCCACTTCCACAATACATTCTCATCGAAAATAACATCTCTTGAAATTACAAGATTGTTAGTCTTTGGGTCAAACAAACGATAACCTTTAGATTCTTCATTGTAACCGATAAAGATTAGCTTCTCACTCTTCTTATCAAACTTCTCGTTCTTCTTCGTCAAAAGAGCATATGCAACACATCCAAGTACCTTCAAGTGATCAACCACGGGTTTCCTTTTTTGCCATGCTTCATAAGGCGTCTTGTTTTGAACTGCTTTCGTCGGTGTAAGCTGTTGTGTTCACAACTTCAGCTCACATTGAATTCGGAAGACCCTTGCCTTTGGGCATACTTCGGTTTACTTCTCGGTTCTGGAGCAATATACAGCGGTCATTGGGCACGAGATTGAATATGAGCACTGCCTTCCACCCTCAGACAGATGGTCAGACCGAGCGCATCATCCAGATACTTGAGGATATGTTGAGAGCTTGTGCTTTAGATCTGGAAGGCTCGTGGGTAGATCAGCTACCATTGGTGGAGTTCTCGTACAACAACAGTTACCAACAGAGTATTCAGATGGCTCCCTTTGAAGCTCTGTATGGTCGCCCGTGCAGAACCCCTTTATGTTGGAACGAGAGTGGAGAACAGGCAGAATTAGGACCTGAGATGGTCCGTGAGACTACAGAGATGATCAGACTTATTCGGGATCATCTTCGCGCCGCACATAGCAGACAAAAGAGTTATGCAGACAGGCGGCGCAGGCCTCTTGAGTTCGAGGTGGGAGATTACGTCTTTCTGAAAGTATCTCCTACTAAGCTGAATCTCAGATTTGGGCTTAAAGGCAAATTAAGCCCGAGATATATTTGACCTTACGAGATCTTGGAGAGGATCGGGAATGTGGCTTACAGATTAGCCTTACCCCCCAGATTGGCCGATATCCATAACGTCTTCCATGTATCTATTGCTTAGGAAGTACGTCCCAGATCCTCGACATGTGCTACATGATGAGCAGATTGAAGTGGCTCCAAACTCACAGGTTACTACGGAGCCCGTGGAGATAGTTGATAGGATGGAGAAACAGCTCCGTCATCGAGTGGTTCCTATGGTGCAAGTTCGTTGGTTACATGGAAATATTGAGGAGTTCACTTGGGAAACAGAATCCAAGATGAAAGAGATGTATCCGTACCTATTTGAGTGAAAGTGATATGTACAATGAAATTTCGGGGACGAAATTTAAATTAAGGGGGATAGATTGTAACGACCCGGAATTTCGGAAATGGAAATATATTATTTTGATTAGAATGTTGACTAGAGCTAGAACGTTGGACCGAGTCAAAATCCGACGTGGCACGAGAGTTTAATACTTTCGTTGTCAGTGAACGTTAATATCCAATATTAACGAGATTACTAATTCGATTTCGTGTGATTACATCACATATTAAAGGGGACGCCTGGACCTAAGCCTGCAGTTGTCCAGACCCTTTGTAGTTGGAGTTGCTGTTGTCCAGACCCTTTGTAGGTTTATGCCGTTGTACTCGAAACCTTTGTTGGCTGAAATTATCTATATAAAATGATTCTCAGTATGTCGAGCTTGCTTCTGGCTAATATTATCACTGCAATGATGCTCGTCTGTGCTTGGGGTGTTGGTCAATTAAGAATTTTCTGTAGAATATGGAATGCCCATGCTCGGAGTGGTTGTTTAGCTGGAAGCTTTTTGAAAGTCTTGGATACGGGACGGGCTGAAAATTGTGTGGATATTGATAATGATGGTTAATTACGAATTGATGGACATTCAGGGCCTCATGTTATTATTATGTGGAAATGCGAGCGGTAGTTGGGGGTTACTGGGAGGGCGGCCAGTTCCTTCACCAGGGGAATCCGTTAATCTCCGGATTGGACTGGCTTCGTACGACTTCGGTCGACGGTTGCTGGGGTCCGGTTAGTTACCAAGTGGTTGTCGCGCTGCGAGAGGAATCTGGTTGTCGCCAAGTAACCTGGACCAACTACGCTGAATAAGATTATTACTTGAGTGTGTAAGGATTCAATTCTCTGCATGAATCGAGGCTCTGCGAGAGTAAGCCATACGGATATGAGATTGGAATGGAAATTATGTAGTGATTTCTCGACTGTGCGTCGGAGGAGTACGGGGAGGCGACGACCACTCGCGGTTGTGCCTGCTGGCCGTTTCCCGGGCGCTCCCGGAGGAGTAGGTGAGGACGCACTGCGGTGGTCCTGGCACCCTGGGGAGGATTAATATGATATGAGATGAGAGGATGTTGATTCATGGGAGTCGCTTATATACTTATGCTTTAGATTGATGCTTATCGACATGTGGGTTGAATTGTGATATGATGTCATTATAATTGCCTATGACTATTGTTGTTGGATTTGTGACTACTGCTGTTAAATGTGTGTTGCATAAAGAGATTTTCGGTTGTCATGTTAATTACGCTAAACAGTCTTCAAGCCCACGATAGGATGGTTATAGTCTCATCTTTTACAAAACTGCATCATGGGCGTACTCGGCGATTTATCGCTGATCCCATTAGGGGACTATTTTTTTTAGTGTGACGCAGGAATAAGATGGTACAGAGTACACGTGACTCGGACTCACGAGATAAAACAGTAGAAGATGCCACGGTGGAGGTAAAGATATCGTTTTCCGCTGTTTGACCGTCAAATGACGGGGAACTACTCCGATGAAGTTTGGAAAATTTTGTAGGACGTTTCAGTTGGTATCAGAGTGTTGTTAGTTGGAGTAATAAGGTACATTAGTATGCGCTTTTAGTTTAAATGAAAAAAAAAATAGTAAACTTACCCGTGAATGATATGACTTGACAGAGTCTGGCAAAGTAAAATAAAAGATAGACACAGGTGCACTCACCTTTGTCGGAGGAATCTTTCTAAGTGCGAATAGACTTGACAGGGTACAGTAGCCGTGCCCGTGAGTTGAAAAGACTACATGTATGGCTAGGTGACAAACAAAAAGTTATTATAAATACGGCTGAGGAGCAGTCAGTGAAAAATCACATCCTAGCCAGAAAGATCACAAGTAATACCCTCTAGGGAAACCAGTTAGTATGGCAAATCGCGGCGAAGGCCGACACCCAGGACGCATGCCTGAACTACACAAGGGCAAGACAGGCCCCAGTGGTGATCCAGATGGTGAAGCTCTCCAGAAGCCGGAAACGCTCCGAACTTGGCCCTGGATGATGAGTTCCAGCCGCCCTTTGTTACCGTTACGGAGTGCCTGAACCTTCTCACAGGATTCTTGACCGGCTTAGACCATCATTCGTGCCCAGAGCTTACTACCCCACTGTTGAGGAGTCTGATAGCAGACCTTGCAGCGATTGAGGATGAGGACGTTCCCATCTACCGTCTTGCGAAATGCCGACAATTTCGGGATCTTGTGAATAGTATCCCCGGACTGTACCGACGTGTAGATGACTTCCATCTATGACTCTTTGAGGCTGCCCGTAGGGAACTTGAGGTTGCAGTAACTGACTACGCGCGTGGTCCCCAGAATTGAACTCAGACTTGTGTGTGAACGGAGTGTAACCGTCGTGTGTGAGTGAGAATCTTGTCAGAGTATGTGAATGGTCATTCTGGTACTGTTACCATGTGATCGACAATTTGCAGGCGAATAGTAACCCTGCATGTATGAGTGTCAGTTTTTAATAAATCGT
The DNA here is from genome assembly GCA_029817715.1 of Melastoma dodecandrum. NCBI lineage: Eukaryota > Viridiplantae > Streptophyta > Magnoliopsida > Myrtales > Melastomataceae > Melastoma > Melastoma dodecandrum. The sequence continues at coordinate 2,439,239 of JARUPY010000397.1, read as the reverse complement.
GAATTATTGGACCTTGAATCTTGGTAGTATAAAAGGCTATGGGTTCAGTAGTTTGAACCACGCAAATCTCAAATACTAAATCTCTCATTCGAACTTCTTGTATTTCCCAACTTTCTACTCAATTCTCTCTGTGAAATTCCAGATGGCCGACGACGTTGCAAGCAACGCTGCGGGGAGTTCTAGTGCACCAAGAGTGGTACCAACTAACCGCTGTCGGCTGAGGATCATTAAGGAGGTAGGGAAAATGAACCCACTTACGTTTGAGGGTAACGACGGGCCCGAAAAGGCCCAGTCCTTCCTCCAGGGCTGGGACAAGATCTTCAAGTATTTGGAGTATACTGATGCTGAGAAACTGGCAGTGGTCGAGTACTATTTGCGAGAGGGTGCCGATCTGTGGTGGGCCTCTTCCATGGTGGCCGTTCGTGCGCACTACCAGGGCACGGTGTGGCAACAATTCCGTCAGGCCTTCCTGGATAAGTACTTCCCAGCCACCCTGAGGCTTGATAAGGTCAGAGAGTTCGAGTTGCTCGAGCAAGGGGACATGACGGTTGACGAACACGAGCGCAAGTTCACTGAGATTGCTAGGTACGCTCCAGGCCAGGTAGCTACGCCGGAACAGAGGGCTCATAGGTATCTGATGAGCCTGCATCCAAGGATCCGTTCCAAGCCGGTGCCGCTTTCGTCACAGACCTTTGAGGAACTCTACCATCGAGCTCAGGCCATAGAGAGAGCGTTGAAGGATAAAGATGCACTGAAAGCACGTAAAGGGAAAGAGGAGGCTGGACCATCAAGGAAATCCGTAGGACTCTTTAGGGGAGTGAGCCGTTTCTTTGGGGGAAGCAGGAGACCCAGTTCTAGTGGGATCTCCAAACCTAGTGGGTCCCTCCAGCAACGCTATGTCAGGTATGATTCTTGTCAATGGGTGGGATGCCACGACACTTTTTGATACGGGCACCACCCATTCCTTCATCTCTCAGAGTTTCGTGGATAGATACGGCTTCGTTATGGATTTGGGAGGTAGTCCTCTACGGGTATGGATGCCCAATGGGGAGAGCATGCCGATGCGATCAGTATGCAGGAATTGCGAGATAACGGTGAAATTTCTCCCGTCACGTATTGATTTGGTTGTCTTTCAGATCAGGGAGTTTGATGTCATACTGGGAATGGACTGGCTGATGACGTGCCACGCCATGGTGGATTGCGTCAGACGAGAGATTTTATTCAAAGTTCCAGGACAGCCAGTCTGTGCATACTCCGGACAGGAGTACCAGTGTGACGGGATTCCCTTGATAGCGGCGATGGAGGCCCAGCGGATCTTGCGTGATGGTGGCGAAGCTTTTCTGGCAGTGGTGCTGAATCTGAAGGAGGAACTTCCGAGTTTGCAGGACATCCCGGTAGTGCGGGATTACGAGGATGTGTTCCCGGAGGAACTTCCTGGATTACCACCGTCAAGAGAAGTGGATTTTGTAATTGATGTTGTTCCAGGTACGGAACCTATTTCCCGAGCCCCGTATCGTATGGGGTTTGCTGAGTTAAGAGAGTGGAAGGTGCAACTCCAGGAGTTATTAGATAAGGGGTTTATACGCCCCAGTGTGTCTCCGTGGGGTGCACCTGTGTTGTTTGTGAAGAAGAAAGACGGTACGATGAGAATGTGTATTGACTATCGTATGTTGAATAAAGCCACCATCAAGAACCGGTATCCTTTGCCACGTATTGATGATCTTTTTGATCAGCTTCAGGGATCCGTGGTTTACTCTAAAATCGATTTAAGATCAGGGTATCATCAGATCAGGGTGCAGGATTCTGATGTTATGAAAACAGCCTTTCGCACCAGATATGGACACTACGAATTCCTGGTGATGTCTTTTGGACTGACTAACGCTCCAGCAGCTTTCATGGAGTTGATGAACCGCATTTTCAGACCCTACCTTGACCAGTTTGTAGTGGTGTTCATAGATGATATTCTGGTATATTCTAAAATTATGGAGGAACACGCGGATCATCTGAGATTGGTTTTAGAAGTTCTACGACAGAATCAGCTGTATGCCAAGCTAAGTAAGTGCGAGTTCTGGATGAGCAGCGTGAGCTTCTTGGGCCATATTGTATCCGCAGAGGGTATTGCAGTGGATCCATCCAAAGTCGAAGCTGTTCTGAACTGGCCTCGCCCTACTACAGTGACTGAGAAAAGGAGTTTCCTCGGCTTAGCTGGGTATTACAGGCGCTTCATTGAGGGATTCTCTCGGATTGCTAGACCTCTGACCCAGCTACTGAAAAAGTGTATCGCGTTCGAGTGGACTCATGAGTGTGAGGAGAGCTTCCTCGAGTTAAGAAACAGATTGACTTCTGCACCAGTGTTGGTATTGCCCAATGGCAGTGGAGGATTCGCAGTCTACTGTGATGCTTCTTATTTCGGATTGGGTGCTGTGCTGATGCAGCACGGCAGGGTAGTAGCTTACGCTTCTCGACAACTTAAAGTTCATGAACAGAACTACCCTACCCACGACTTGGAGCTTGCTGCAGTAGTTTTCGCGTTGAAAATCTGGCGCCATTATCTGTATGGCGAGACCTTCGAGATATTCACCGACCATAAGAGATTAAAGTATCTGTTCTCTCAGGATGAGTTGAACATGAGGCAAAGGTGGTGGATGGAACTGATCAAAGATTACGACTGCACGATCTCTTACCATCCAGGCAGAGCAAACGTGGTTGCCGATGCATTGAGCCGAAAGACTGCCTCCTTAGCCAGCATTGAGGTAGAAGAATGGTGACTACGCGAGCAGGTAAATGAGATCGGTGTTAGAGTGGGATTTAGTGGCAGTGGTCCTCTACTCGCTACCATGATCATTGGGTCTCAGTTAATGGATTTGATTCGAGCGGCCCAACTCCAAGATCCATACCTGACGGAGGAACGATCCAAGTTGCAAGATCAGGCAGATACTGAGTTTAGTGTGTCTGATGATAATTTGTTGCGGTACCAGGGACGTATCTGCATACCTGCTCAGGAGGATCTACAAAAGCTGATCATGGATGAGGCTCATTTGAGTGCGTATAGTATCCACCCCGGGGTCACCAAAATGTACCAGAATCTACGGAAACAGTACTGGTGGTCAGGTATGAAAAGAGATGTGGCTCAGTACGTGAGCCGCTGCTTTACCTGTCAGCGGGTCAAGATTGAGCATCGCAGACCGGGTGGAGAACTGCAGCCATTGCCAATTCCCGAATGGAAATGGGATGATATCGTAATGGATTTTGTGATAACATGCCCAAGACAGCGCAGGGTTTTGATTCTGTTTGGGTAATAGTGGATAGATTGACTAAATCTGCTCACTTCATCCCCATTAGTGTGACATACTCAGTTGCCAAATTGGCCAAGCTGTATGTGAAGGAAGTCATTCGCCTTCACGGTGTTCCCAGCGTAATAGTTTCTGACAGGGATGCTCGGTTTACTTCTCGGTTCTGGAGCAATATACAGCGGTCATTGGGCACGAGATTGAATATGAGCACTGCCTTCCACCCTCAGACAGATGGTCAGACCGAGCGCATCATCCAGATACTTGAGGATATGTTGAGAGCTTGTGCTTTAGATCTGGAAGGCTCGTGGGTAGATCAGCTACCATTGGTGGAGTTCTCGTACAACAACAGTTACCAACAGAGTATTCAGATGGCTCCCTTTGAAGCTCTGTATGGTCGCCCGTGCAGAACCCCTTTATGTTGGAACGAGAGTGGAGAACAGGCAGAATTAGGACCTGAGATGGTCCGTGAGACTACAGAGATGATCAGACTTATTCGGGATCGTCTTCGCGCCGCACAGAGCAGATAAAAGAGTTATGCAGACAGGCGGCGCAGGCCTCTTGAGTTCGAGGTGAGAGATTACGTCTTTCTGAAAGTATCTCCTACTAAGCTGAATCTCATATTTGGGCTTAAAGGCAAATTAAGCCCGAGATATATTGGACCTTACGAGATCTTGGAGAGGATCGGGAATGTGGCCTACAGATTAGCCTTACCCCCCAGATTGCCGATATCCATAACGTCTTCCATGTATCTATTGCTTAGGAAGTACGTCCCAGATCCTCGACATGTACTGCATGATGAGCAGATTGAAGTGGCTCCAAACTTACAGGTTACTACGGAGCCCGTGGAGATAGTTGATAGGATGGAGAAACAGCTCCGTCATCGAGTGGTTCCTATGGTGCAAGTTCGTTGGTTACATGGAAATATTGAGGAGCTCTCACTTGGGAAACAGAATCCAAGATGAAAGAGATGTATCCGTACTTATTTGAGTGATAGTGATATGTACAATGAAATTTCGGGGACGAAATTTAAATTAAGGGGATAGATTGTAAGGACCCGGAATTTCGGAAATGGAAATATATTATTTGGATTAGAATGTTGACTAGAGCTAGAACGTTTGACCAAGTCAAAATCCGACGTGGCACGAAAGTTTAATACTTTCGTTGTCAGTGAACGTTAATATCGAATATTAACGAGATTACTAATTCGATTTCGTGTGATTACGTCACATGGGAGAGGGGACGCCTGGACCTAAACGAAATCGAATTAGGATGTCGATAATATTCGTTTAACGTCGCGGAGTTTGATTGAGAAAAGTTTAGTGTGGTAAATGAACAACGTAATGGCGAGGTTAATAACTCCAACGATGAACTAGAATTATTGTACCACGGTTTTATCCGACGAAGGATGGATCTGGATAAGGGAATTCAGAAAAACCATTTTCCATCTCACAAGTGCTATCGTTAGACTACAATTGGATTAAAATGAGATAAAATAAAGAAACCCTCCCCACCACAGATACGTTATCTGGAGGAGGTGAATAGGACAAAACGGGGGGGGGGGGGGGGAGGAAGCTTTCGACATGTGGGTTGAATTGTGATATGATATCATTATAATTGCCTATGACTATTGTTGTTGGATTTGGGACTACTGCTGTTAATATGTGTGTTGCATAAAGAGATTTTCGGTTGTCATGTTAATTACGCTAAACAGTCTTCAAGCCCACGATAGGATGGTTAGAGTCTCATCTTTTACAAAACTGCATCATGGGCGTACTCGGCGATTTATCGCTGACCCCAATTGGGGGACTTTTGTTTTAGTATGACGCAGGAATAATATGGTACAGAGTACACGTGGCTCGGACTCTCGAGAGAAAACAGTAGAGGATGCCACGGTGGAGGTAAAGAATTATCGTTTTCCGCTGTTTGACCGTCAAATGACGAGGAACTACTCTGATGAAGTTTGGAAAATTTTGTAGGTCGTTTCAGTTGGTATCAGTGTGCTGTTAGTTGGAGTAATAAGGTGGACTAGTATGCGCTTTTAGTTTAAATGAAAAAAAAATCATAAACTTACCCGTGAATGATATGACTTGACAGAGTCTGGCAAAGTAAAATAAAAGATAGACACAGGTGCACTCACCTTTGTCGGAGGAATCTTTCTAAGTGCGAATAGACTTGACAGGGTACAGTAGGCGTGCCCGTGAGTTGAAAAGACTACACGTATGGCTAGGTGACAAACGAAAACTTATTATAAATACGGCTGAGGAGCAGTCAGTGAAAAATCACATCCTAGCCAGAAAGATCACAAGTAATACCCTCTAGGGAAACCGGTTAGTATGGCAAATCGCGGCGAAGGCTGACACCCAGGACGCATGCCTGAACTACACAAGGGCAAGACAGGCCCCAGTGGTGATCCAAATGGTGAAGCTCCAGAGGTTCCAGAAGCCGGAAACGCTCCGAACTTGGCCCTGGGTGATGAGTTCCAGCCGCCCTTTGTCACCGTTACGGAGTGCCTGAACCTTCTCACAGGATTCCTGACCGGCTTAGACCATCATTTGTGCCCAGAGCTTACCACCCCACTGTTGAGGCGTCTGATAGCAAACCTTGCAGCGATTGAGGATGAGGACGTTCTCATCTACCGACTTGCGAAATGCCGACAATTTCGGGATCTTGTGAATAGTATCCCCGGACTGGACCGACGTGCAGAGGACTTCCATCTAGGACTCTTTGAGGCTGCCCGTAGAGAGCTTGAGGTTGTAGTAACTGACTACGCGCGTGGTCCCCAGAATTGAACTCAGACTTGGCTGTGAACTGAGTGTAACCGTCGTGTGTGAGTGAGAATCTTGTCAGAGTATGTGAATGGTCATTCTGGTACTGTTACCATGTGATCAACAATTTGCGGGCGAATAGTAACCCTGCATGTATGAGTGTCAGTTTTTAATAAATCGTGAATTATTGGTCCTTGAATCTTGGTAGTATAAAAGGCTATGGGTTCAGCAGTTTGAACCATGCAAATCTCGAATACTAAATCTCTCATTCGAACTTCTCGTATTTCCCAACTTTCTACTCAATCCTCTCTGTGAAATTCCAGATGGCCGACGACGTTGCAAGCAACGCTGCGGGGAGTTCTAGTGCACCAGAAGCGGCACCAACTAACCGCCGCCGGCTGAGGATCATTAAGGAGGTAGGGAAAATGAACCCACCTACGTTTGAGGGTAACGAAGGGCCCGAAAAGGCCCAGTCCTTCCTCCAGGGCTGGGACAAGATCTTCAAGTATTTGGAGTATACTGATGCTGAGAAACTGGCAGTGGTCGAGTACTATTTGCGAGAGGGTGCCGATCTGTGGTGGGCCTCTTCCATGGTGGCCGTTCGTGCGCACTACCAGGGCACGGTGTGGCAACAATTCCGTCAGGCCTTCCTGGATAAGTACTTCCCAGCCACCCTGAGGCTTGATAAGGTCAGAGAGTTCGAGTTGCTCGAGCAAGGGGACATGACGGTTGACGAACACGAGCGCAAGTTCACTGAGATTGCTAGGTACGCTCCAGACCAGGTAGCTACGCCGGAACAGAGGGCTCATAGGTATCTGATGAGCCTGCATCCAAGGATCCGTTCCAAGCCGGTGCCGCTTTCGTCACAGACCTTTGAGGAACTCTACCATCGAGCTCAGGCCATAGAGAGAGCGTTGAAGGATAAAGATGCACTGAAAGCACGTAAAGGGAAAGAGGAGGCTGGACCATCAAGGAAATCCGTAGGACTCTTTAGGGGAGTGAGCCGTTTCTTTGGGGGAAGCAGGAGGTCGAGTTCTAGTGGGATCTCCAAACCTAGTGGCTACGGCCGAGGTGCTCGGCCAGCTCATTCACCTACCTGTTCTCGCTGCGGACGATCCCATGGAGGATTAGCATGCCCAGCTATTGGACTCACTTGTTTCCAGTGTGGCGAGCGAGGCCACATTCGGAACCACTGTCCACAGCTGACTAGGAACCATATCGGTGGTGCTGGCCCCTCACTTGCTGGGTCTCGTTCCATGTCTGGCAGAAGCACATCCAGGGGCTCGATTAACCAACCGGCAAGATCTGGCCGTGTCAGCGCCATAGGCCGGGGACGAGCGGGTCCCTCCAGCAACGCTATGTTAGGTATGATTCTTGTCAATGGGTGGGATGCCACGACACTTTTTGATACGGGCACCACCCATTCCTTCATCTCTCAGAGTTTCGTGGATAGATACGGCTTCGTTATGGATTTGGGAGTGTGCGCACGCCCTTCCGGCCTAGCGCGCGCGACGGCGGTTCCGGCTAGCCCGAGGATCCGGGCCCGCTCCCCCGAGGCCCAATCCGGTCGGCGTTACGGCTCAAACACCGGACGCTGCGGAAAGGGGCCCCGGGTTGGGCCTTCCCTTGATTCGCGAACGGGTCTACGGGGCGTTTCGCCAACCGTCTCCAGTTCCCTGGAGGCGGCGAGCGAAAGGCTGCGTTAAGGCCTCGCTCGCGAATTTCGGGGTGGGCCCAAGGAACGGCTCGAGTAGCCGTCACCTCACCCCAAATGGCTCCGAAAAAAAGGTAGTGGGGTTTGTTTTTAGCTTTGGAAAACTTGTTCGGAGTCGCCACCGACTTAGTTTTAAAAATGTGATTTTAAGTCGGAAAAAATCAGAGTTCTGGGTTCGGGGATTCCTATTTACTAACCTTAGTGCTTTACCACATGTGAAAAGGGTGGCGATTTGTCCAAGAAAAGGATACTTTTGATTGACGGGTATTGGATCCGATCCGGGAGTGGGCCGGACTCTTGTCAACGTTTTAACGGGCTTTGGACCCGAATTTAGGTTGGTTGAATTAAAACCAGGCATGCGACGTATAAACCTAAAGCCTAAGTCACGCACGCAACCACAGACAATAATTTAGATCAAAAGGGCGGGGAAGGGGCTGTGATTGCGGGCTTATGCACTTGAGCCCGCAATCCGTTACAAGTGGGCTCAAAATAAAGTTCGGGGGAGGCCCGCACCTCCCCTTTGTACCTTTAGTGAAGGTTGGGGCCGCTTTGTCTTCAAGCCCACGGTTTTTAGGCTGGGGTAGAACCACGCGGTCTGATACACGCGTCTTCGTGTGATCTTCGAAAGCTTGAATTTGGTCTTCCGAAGTTACATGCTCAGTGTACATGCGAAGAAAATATAAGAGTGGTTAGTATCGTACATTTAAATAAAACTCGATAAAACTAAAACTGTCCTATTCTGAAATATTCAAATGACATTTAATGTTAGAAATAACTGCAAAGTTCTCTATATTTCACGTGTAAAATAAGGAGAAGTGGAAGATGATAATAATGTACGAAAAGTGAGATAGAATTAATATTTCAAGGTTATAAATGGGTTCGACCGAAATTCCGGTGGTAATAAAAGACAAACACCAATCACATCAATTTGAAATTCTCAACGATTGCTAAAAGAGATTTAAGTGCGCATAATGATTTAAAACAATCTAACTCATGAGAGATGCGACCGATTTATATGCATTAAAATAAAATTCAATAAAGGAAAGGATCGATTACCTTCCTGAGGGCTTGCGACTTAGCTTAACACACCTCCCCGAATGATACCCATGACGGGAGCTGAAGTTCGAAGACCCGGGTGAAATCGAAGTGAGATGCAGCTCTATCCTCGCGTGTCGATGGCTGTAATGGGCGCGGTGCACGTTCTGTAGGCGTCAGGAAGGTCGGGCCGACGTGGGTCTTTGCTGCCGCCGGGATTAGAGTACGGGGATGGCGCTGGTCAACCGGATAGGCGCGGCTTCTTTGAAATCTTGACTTGAGATGGCGCCGGAGCTCACCAGAGGATGGGGATCGGCTGGGTTTTTGCCTGCTGGCGGGAGGCATCCAAAGGGGGGCCGGGAAGTTGGGAGCCGAGAACGGGGGATGGGTAGGCTGTGGGTTCCGTGCTCGGTGAGGTTTGGGCCGCCAGGAGGAGGACTTGCTACTGATTTTGGGGCGGCGGGGCTCGAGCTGGAGGGCCGTCTCGGGGTTGAAGTGCCTTAGCAGAGGGATGGGGAGGTCACCAAGTCGGAGGGAGCAGGGATGGCGGGCTGAATGAGGAGAAGGAGAGGCCAAGGCGGAGACGGTGGTGGTATGAGCTGTGAAGAAGGTTGTCGGGGCTGCCGTGGAGCCAGGCGTCGGGGGTTGGGTTTCCGTCGTGGGTAGCCAGATCCAGAGGCAGGCGAAGAGGGCTTGCCACAGTCGAGTCCGGGAACACAAACGGGGAGGAGAAGCAGGCCGTCACAAGCTGAAGACGCCAAGAAGAGGGTGCTGGCTTGTCGAGGACGCCGGAAAGAGGGATGGATGGCGCTGGGGGGTAGAGCCGTGGAGCTACCGTCGGACGTGGGGGTTGCTGTCGTCGGACAATGGGGACGCCAGAGGGCTGATGCAGTCGGGTGGAGCTAGCTGGGCGTCACTGGTTCTGGAAATACCCGGGAAGGCAGGTCTGGCCGCTGCCGGTTCTAGATACCCCAGGAGAAAGCCGGTTGCTGCTGCTGCAACCTTGGTGCACCGTAGGAGTTAGGCTGGCTCAGTCATCAGAGACGTGCGGCTGTTGTAGACTCGTCAGGACTGAGGTTGGAGAGGTGGAGCCGGCGTCCTTCCTGGGAGTGACACTGAAACTGGAAGAAGGCGAAGCCATCAAAGCAAACGAAGTCCCGTTTGTTAAGACTGAGATTGGAGGAAAGAAGTCACCTTAGAGTCTTGCTGCTGTCTCGGGACTCCCGGGGTTCGAGATGATCGAGAACGGCATGGATCCAGGCGCTCAGAGACGTCTTCAACGGAGGTATGAAGATTTTCCCTGCTCAAGTTGGCCTGGTTGGTGAGGGGGGGGTTCCCGGGGCTAACTTCCTCCTTACCTTGGTGGAGGAGACGACTGAAGAGCTGGGGGGCTGAGAGAAGCGACTATCCGGGTCCTTGGCTAGCAGATGCGGGAAGGTCCTTGCAATGGAGGTGGCTGGTCGCCCAAGAGAAGATGGAGGTTCCTTGTTGTTGAAAGATGCGAAGAGAGGAGGAAGAGAGACGATGGCTTCGTCAATCCCCTCCACCCCTCTTCTGGAGAAAGAAAAAATTTTCCCCGTAAGCTGGTTTCTTACTGTTTGATTGACCCCCCCCTTTGTTCTAATTCTTCTTCTTCTTTATATTTTCCTTCCCTCCCCCGAACCAGAAGTCTTCTGGTTTGTCTCCCATCCTCATTGATTCTTTCCCCTCTCTCTCTGTTTCAGAACTTGGTTTCCATTCAGTTCCCTCCCGGTTCGTCTCCGGTTGAAAGGACAAACCGTTAGGAGACAAGATCACCTCAGGACGTTGGCCAGGTGATCTTCCTGAGAGTGGAGGCTGAGGGTGCAATTGTGGACGCGTCAGAGCAGGATCCTGTCGGGGATTGCAGGTGAGTGATGATCCCCATTTAATTCAGGCTTGGGCATGTTTTGGTCACCCTTTTGGTTTTGTGGGTCGGACCGGGCTTCTTCTTTGGATTGGGTTTAGGTTTGATCAGCCTATTGTGGGTTGTGTTTGTTTTGCCCAGTCTGCTTCCTTGGTTTGGGCTGGGTTTAGGTCGTTTTGTTGAAACTGGGAAGGGCTGGCTGAGAGCTACCTTAGGCTCTGTTGAAATTGGAAGGCTTGGCTCGCTTTGAGTTTGCTTCTGTTTTGGGTTTGTGGCTTGTTTTACTCCGGCCTTTCTTCTTTGGTTTAGGCTGAGAGTTGTGTTGTGGGCTTGTGGGTTTGGCTTTGGCAATTTTTTTTGTGAGTTGGGTTTGCTTTGTCGGTTTGAACTTAGTCCTTGGGTTGGGTTGTTTCTGCTTGATTGCAATTGGTCAGCCCGTTGTTGAAATCCTAACTGTCTTGCATTTGTTTTTGGTGAAGCTGAGGCGCCATTGCTTGCAGCTACTGAACATGATGGTTCTACGGAAGTGCTCGATGCTGAGACGACTGGACCCGCGTAATTTGGCCAGGCGAGGTCGGCGATGGCTGTCAACGAGGTAGGGAGTGCCTTGGGTTCCCGGTTGACTTCGCCAGAGTCCATGAATGCTATCGGATGACTGGGATAGATGTTGTGAAAGCGGTGGCCAGGTAGGATGAATCTGAACATGCTGTGATCGTTGTGTCTAACGGCTGCTGATTCTGATGTTTGTGTGCTAGCCCAAAAACTGTCGCCGCGGCTGAAACTGTTGCGGGGGCGGAGGCTGACCATTCCTTTGGTTTCGATTCTGTGGCTGTAGTTGGTCATCCATGTCGTTGTCACTCCGCTGTAATCATAATACACCTTGATCTCTACTTCGGCTTGTATAATTCCTCGCAGCCAGTTGCCTTGATAGAATCCTTCCTTTTGGATTTGTTTGCCTCTAGTTGGCTTGTGCAAGCGTTGTTGTTGTTGTGATTGTGAATCGTGGATGCTGCAGTTGTTGCCTTTGAAACAAAAGCTGCTCTTGATGTTATGTTTGTGCTGTAACTGTCGTGGCGCTTGTGCCGTTCAATCTGCTGCGGCTGCATATGAGTCGATCTTGCTGCGGTTTTAGGTGTTGATGTTGAATCATACTGGTGCTGAGCACTAACAGGATTTTGCGGCCCAAAGCAAACTGCGTCAATGAGCATCACGTTCTGCTGGGAACTTGAAAATCTTGACCTTCATGTAACTGCACCTCCGTTTGTTGTGCCTGATAAGGGTAATATGTTGCTGCTGTTGTGAAAGCAGGAGTACGGGTCTGATGACACATTGTTCTGCATCTTTGGCGCAGGTAGTTGCTGGCGTGCCGGGACTTGAAGCTTGAGAATTTGCGCGTTGACAGGAACGGGGACCTGAAGACGTCGGATTTCGGCCTGTCTGCGTCGCCCGGGCAGCTTTGGAACGATGGGATGTTGCGCACACAGTGCGGCGCACCGGCGTATGTCGTCCCTGAGGTATTGCGGTAAGTTTGTCACCTTGCGTTTGTCGTTGCGCCTGAAATTTTGGCTGTCTGCGCACCGATGTAGGTTGATGCTGTTTCTGGAGTAATTGGTGTTGTGAATTCCTATTGATCTCCTAATTAATGTCTAGATCTAGCTGAACCGATGCCACACATGTTGTCGATCAGCTTCCTGGACCCTCAAGGGAGGTGAGGATGTGTACAGCCGGTTTGTCAACTCTGTAAAGCTATCCATTAATTTCTTCTCCCCATGCCCAAGTTTCTCTTCGTATTTCATGTTTGGAACTTCTTTCTGATCGCCACCCTTGCCCAATCTACCATCGGATTTATTGTTATCTGTGTTATCATGTGCATCTGCTGGATTTGCTGTGTCTTTTGCATCAGCAGTGGGCTGCCATAGTTCGAGCCATCCTAAAGAACCTCAAGACCCTCCGTCTCACGCGGACATGATTGCAGTGGTGAAGAACGGGGTAATAGCTGAGTAGGGTCGTCACGAAGTGCCGATGAAGATCACCGATGGAGCTTATACTTCCCTGGTCGCACTCCACTGGAATGCCTCGAATCAAGGATGAACGGGACTTCGTGCTACATTACACTAGTCTATTTTGATGTAAAGCACACATAAATTGAAACATGTTCGCTTCTCTATCGAACAACCTGAGGGGAGAATATCCGAATGTTGTACTTGTTAGTGTGCAAAGAACATGGCTGTACTTGTTTATAAGGAGTGTGCAGTGCATGTTGATAGCTTCTCCAACGTCGGACTTATTATTGTTTGTTGCCCACTTGTTAATTTGAGGTATTACAGGGAGGTAGTCCTCTACGGGTATGGATGCCCAATGGGGAGAGCATGCCGATGCGATCAGTATGCAGGAATTGCAAGATAACGGTGAACTTTCTCCAGTCACGTATTGATTTGGTTGTCTTTTAGATCAGGGAGTTTGATGTCATACTGGGAATAAACTGGCTGATGACGTGCCACGCCATGGTGGATTGCGTCAGACGAGAGATTTTATTCAAAGTTCCAGGACAGCCAGTCTGTGCATACTCCGGACAGGAGTACCAGTGTGACGGGATTCCCTTGATAGCGGCGATGGAGGCCCAGCGGATCTTGCGTGATGGTAGCGAAGCTTTTCTGGCAGTGGTGCTGAATCTGAAGGAGGAACTTCCGAGTTTGCAGGACATTCCCGTAGTGCGGGATTACGAGGATGTGTTCCCGGAGGAACTTCCTGGATTACCACCATCAAGAGAAGTGGATTTTGTAATTGATGTTGTTTGATAACTCTACGAAAGTAGAGTTATATGATTACATTTGTGCCTTGATTTGAGTTAGTTCCGTTGTTTTAAGTGTTTAGATCGGATGTTTCAAGCTGAATTGTGTTACCTCATGTTCGTTATTGTTCGTATAGGGAATTGAAGATGAAATGAGGAACAACGAAGAGAGGAAGGAAGAGTTGTGAGAAGGAAGCGAGGAGTGCGACCACAGAGACCTCCGCAGCTGCGGAGAGTCTTGACGCAGCTGCGGGCAAGAGGAAGTTCGCAACCACAGAGACTTTCGCAGCTGCGGAAGATTTCCTCGCAGCTGCGAAGAAGCCAAATGGAGCACACCACAGAGACTTCCGCAGCTGCGGAAGATTTCCTCGCAGCTGCGGCAGAATCAGAAGATCTCCTTCCCTCCGAATTCTTAGATTCTCTCTTTATTTCTATTTAGGTCCTTTAATTTATTGCCTAGTATAAATACTCAAACTTAAGGTTTACTAGGGTTGAAGGGGGGGGGATTTGGTTTTTCTTTGACGGCAAAAAGCTCGTGACAGGAGATTGTTGCCGGCGGAGATTTGCAAATTCTTTTCCCTTTTTCTTTTAGATTTCAATTATGCTTTCATCTTTGATCTGGCTTTCGTGTTGCATCGCTATGAACTAATTTCTTTGTTCTAGGACGACGATGGAACCTCGTGTTCTTTTGTAATTGTTGAACCTTTCTTTATTATGATTTGAATTTCCATCGGTTGTTTATCCAATCCCGTGTTTAATGCGTATTAGCAGCCTGATCAACTGTTGACATTGATTCGATCACCTAGGGAGACTCGAGAGGGTAGTCTGGGTCAGATCGGGATTAGGATAACCTAAGGAACCTTCGAGTCGATGGACCGGGTTTTAGTGTGAGAGTAGAAATACCGTGCACCTTGGGTAATTAAAGTAGGGTTAAATCGTAAAGGGCCTCCACTAGTTCTTTGCCTAGACATAGAGTAGAGAATTTGATACATGGGGGTACGTTCCCGGATATCTGAGAGGGTTATGGGGAGAGATTAGTGGCCTACAGTTAACAACCGATGAAATTCAATAGTAATAAGAAGAGGGGATATGAGAGCATAAGTCATGAGGGGAAATCGGTAGTCCTAGATCTTTCATTCTTATTGGTAATTCGATTCACTTTGCTGTTAGTTTAACTTCTCATCACTTAATTTGTTCACTTGACCTCGAATTTGACGTTACAAGACCTAATTGATACTGATTCTCTCTGGGATCGACCCTTGCTTGCCCTTACTGCTTAGTTTGTGTGAACGAGGATTTATTTTTGTTGCGTTGACGACGCGCATCAAATTTTGGCGCCGCTGCCGGGGATTCAGTTTTCTTCTAGTTGTCTTTTACCTCTATTTTCGATAACTGTTTGACGTTCATGTTTTTGTTTTTCTCTTTATATATTTCAGTTTATGCTACGGAGTCAAGGAGCTAATTTGACTCCATTGGACCCAGAAATCGAGCGCACCTTTCGGCAAAGGTTGAGAGCACAGCGAGTAGCTATGGCCGACGAGGACAACAGAAATCAGATCGCCGGAAACCTAGTCCCGATACAAGAGCGTGGAGGGAGGCCAGATGTTGATAACAGGCCGATGATGGACTTCACATCGGCCAGAACTTACGCTCACCGGTCATGCATAGCACCACCGCCCATTGCAGCTCGTGATTACGAGATCAAGACATCGGTGATGCAGATGATTCAGAATACAGTCCAGTTCAGATGAACACCAATGGAGGATCCGCACGAGCATCTGAGTAAGTTTCTCAGCGTATGCGACACTTTCAGGCAGAACGGAGTGTCCCAAGATGCAGTCAGGCTGAAGCTATTCACATTCCCCCTAAAGGACAAGGCCTGGGCGTGGTTCAATTCACTCCCAGTGAATTCAATATCGACTTGGGCACAGATGGATGAGGCCTTCCTGGATCAGTATTATCCGCCCTCGAAGATATCTCAGATGAGGAACGAGATTACCACGTTCCGACAGGACAGCGATGAAACTTTCGTGGAGGCATGGGAGCGATTCAAGAATCTGCTGATACAGTGCCCATATCATGACCTGCCTGGATGGAGACAGCTTGAGGCATTCTATAATGGACTCACGGACTCGTCCAGGAAGGACGTAAATTTGGCATCTGGAGGATCCTTTTTGAGGAAGTCCTATGTGGAAGGACTGGAACTCCTTGAGACGATGAGGAAGACTTGTCTGCCGAACCAGTATTCGGATCGGATGAACAGAAGGAAGCCGCAGGGCGTCTTTGAATTGGATACCTTAACCTCAATTCAAGCACAATTAGCCGCTCTCACTAAGAAATTTGAGGAAGCGAACGTTAGTTCGGTTCAGAGCAACCAGCAGGGTTGTCAGATTTGCGGAGGAGCACATCTCACAGATCAGTGCACCATGAGCATGGAGGAAGCCAACTTTGTTGGAAACCAGCGCAACAACCCGTACTCAAATACGTATAACCCAGGGTGGAGGAATCACCCGAACTTTTCTTGGAGAGCACAGGCACCTCCGCCTGGTATGGCTAGACCACCAACACCAGCTCCTCAGTATCAGCAAGCACAAGCGGAAGCCTCGGAAAAGAAGCCGAGCCTCGAAGAGATGATGCTCAAGTACATGGCGAATCAAGACACCTTGATGAAGAACCAAGCAGCGTCGATTCGGAACCTGGAGAACCAGGTTAGCCAGCTGGCTCAGGCGGTGAATTCGAGAGCCTATGGGACTCTCCCGAGTAATACAGAAACCAATCCAAGGGAGCAAGCCAAAGCCGTGACTCTAAGGAACGGCCGGTCACTTGAGGCAGAGGAAGCCGAAGCTAAGAAGGAGAGCAGTGGATCCAGTCCAGTGGAGGCAACTAGTAAGAAATCTCAGACTAGTCCATTAAATTTTAACTTGGACTTGCCACAGGACAAAGGGAAGAAAAAGATGGAGGAAGAGAGAAAGAAACCGGAAATCGACATCTCGAAGCTTCCGTTCCCACAGAGAGCCCGAAAACAAAATGAGGATGCTCAATTTCGTAAGTTCCTCGATGTATTTAAAAAGCTACACATTAATATCCCTTTTGCAGAAGCTTTGGAGCAGATGCCTAGTTACGTCAAGTTCATGAAGGACGTACTCTCGAAGAAACGGAGGTTGGGCTATTTTGAGACAGTTAAACTTACCGAGGAGTGTAGCGCAATCCTCCAGAAGAAGATACCACCGAAGCTAAAGGACCCAGGTAGCTTCACAATCCCATGCACAATTGGAACAGCGTTCTCAGGTAAAGCTCTTTGCGACCTTGGGGCAAGCATAAATCTGATGCCTTTTTCGGTGTATAAAGAGCTAGGTTTGGGGGAGGTAAGACCTACATCTGTGTCCCTTCAGTTAGCCGATAGATCCATTACGTACCCGAAAGGGATTATTGAGGATGTTCTTGTCAAAGTAGATAAATTTATTTTTCCGGCTGACTTTCTGGTGTTAGACTTTGAGGAGGACAAGGAGATTCCTATCATCCTTGGTCGTCCGTTTTTAGCCACAGGAAGGGCATTAATCGAT
Organism: Melastoma dodecandrum; assembly: GCA_029817715.1. Classification (NCBI taxonomy): domain Eukaryota; kingdom Viridiplantae; phylum Streptophyta; class Magnoliopsida; order Myrtales; family Melastomataceae; genus Melastoma; species Melastoma dodecandrum. The sequence continues at coordinate 2,422,193 of JARUPY010000397.1, read as the reverse complement.
GTGCAGAAGGGAGAGTTGACAATCCGTGTCAACGATCAGGAAGTCATATTTAACGTTTATAAATCTGTTAAATGGCCTTCTGAAAATTCTGATTGTTTCCGGATGGACATTGTTGATAGGTGCACTTCCAAGTTTTCCCCTCTTGGTGATGAAGGTATCTCAGAAGATGAAGGAGAGAAGACCGACCCCGATTGTGACACCCAGGAAGCCCTAGCGTTATTCACGCGAAGGATTCAACAATTTGACACGCTAGAGCGGCCACTGAACCCGATGCTACCTTCAATTGAGGAACCCCCCACTTTAGAGCTCAAGCAACTCCCGGATCATCTCAGGTATGCGTACCTCGGACCATCAAATACTTTACCTGTAATTATTTCTGCCAATCTTACAGGAGAAGAGGAGGAGGAATTGCTTGAGATCCTCAAGGCACACAAGAAGGCATTGGGATGGACTATAGCGGATATTCGAGGAATCAGTCCGTCGGTATGTATGCACAAGATTTTGCTTGAGGATGATCATAAGGTCTCAGTTGAGGCTCAGAGGCGACTCAATCCGAACATGAAGGAAGTGGTGAAGAAAGAGATCATCAAGTGGCTAGATGCAGGTATTATTTACCCGATCTCTGACAGTTCTTGGGTTAGCCCTGTACAGTGCGTCCAGAAGAAAGGAGGGATGACGGTGGTCAAGAACGAGAAGAATGAGTTGATTCCGACTCGTACTGTAACCGGGTGGAGAGTTTGCATGGATTACCGCAAACTGAACAAAACCACCAGGAAAGACCATTTTCCTCTACCCTTTATTGATTAGATGCTTGATCGATTGGCGGGTAAGGATTTCTATTGCTTCTTGGATGGATACTCCGGGTACAATCAAATTTTGATTGCTCCGGAGGACCAAGAAAAGACAACGTTCACATGCCCATTCGGTACCTTTGCGTTTCGCCGCATGCCATTTGGATTGTGTAATGCACCTGCGACTTTTCAATGATGCATGATGGCCATATTCTCTGATATGATTGAAAATGGTTTGAAGGTCTTCATGGATGATTTTTCTGTTTTTGGTGCATCGTATGCGGATTGCCTGTCAAACCTCACTAAGGTTCTAAAACGTTGTGAGGATGCTAACCTAATCCTGAACTGGGAGAAATGCCAGTTTATGGTTCGTGATGTCATTGTTTTAGGTCACCGAATCTCCAGCAAGGGCATTGAAGTAGACAGGACAAAGATAGAGACGATTGAGAAGTTACCCCCACCCTCTTCAGTGAAAGGGATTCGGAGCTTCCTCGGACATGCTGGTTTCTACCGGAGGTTCATCAAGGACTTCTCCAAGATCACGAAGCCACTGTGCAATTTGTTGGAGAAGGATGTTCCCTTTGTATTCGATGTTGAGTGCCTTTCTGACTTTACTGAACTTAAGAAGAGGTTAGTATCTGCTCCCATAGTCATAGCACCTGATTGGAATTTGCCCTTTGAGTTGATGTGTGATGCTAGCGACTATGCAGTAGGAGCCGCATTAGGCCAGAGGGTAGATAAGATTTTTCGGGTTATATACTATGCCAGCAGGACCTTAGATGATGCCCAGGTTAATTACACCACGACTGAGAAAGAATTGTTAGCCGTCGTGTTTGCATTTGATAAATTTCGCAGTTATCTGGTGGGATCTAAGATAATAGTGTTTACGGATCACTCAGCGATCAAATACTTGATTGAGAAAAAGGACGCTAAGCCTAGGCTGATTCGTTGGGTGTTATTATTACAAGAATTTGACTTAGAGATCCGAGATAGGAAAGAGACTAAAAATCAGATAGCAGATCACTTGTCTAGGTTAGAAAATGAAAATGTGATTCGAGACAAGGTTTGCATCAATGAGTTCTTTCCAGATGAGTGTTTGCTGTCTGCTGATGTGAGCGTGCCTTGGTATGCTGATTTTGTAAACTTCATTGTGTCGGAATTTATTCCTGAGGATTTCAATGCACACAAGCGGAAACGGTTTCTTCATGACGTTCGTCACTACTTTTGGGACGAACCATTTCTGTTTAAAAAGTGTGCAGATCAGGTAATCAGGAGATGTGTGCCGGAACCTGAAATCATGGACATACTAGCCCATTGCCACGCATCCCCCTACGGAGGACACTTTGGAGGAGATAGAACAGCCGCAAAAGTTCTCCAGTCAGGTTTCTACTGGCCGACTATTTTTAAGGATGCCTATCAGTTTGTTCTTCATTGTGATAGGTGCCAAAGAACAGGGAACATATCACGGAGAAACGAAATGCCTCTGCAGAACATCCTCGAGGTTGAACTTTTTTATGTTTGGGGCATCGACTTCATGGGACCCTTCATCCCATCGAACGGTAACAAGTACATCCTCGTAGCAGTAGATTACGTTTCCAAGTGGGTGGAAGCAATTGCTTCCCCCACTAATGAGGCTAAATGGTTGTCAAGTTTGTGCAGAAACAGATTTTCACTAGGTTCGGTGTTCCACGCGCTATCATTAGTGACGAGGGTACACACTTCATCAATCGTCAGTTTAATGCACTGTTAAGCAAATATGGCGTGAAGCACAAGGTGGCCACGACGTGTCACCCACAGACCAGCGGACAGGCGGAAGTTTCCAACCGTGAAGTGAAGCGCATCCTTGAAAAATCGGTAAGTACAACACGAAATGATTGGTCGTTAAAACTTGACGATGCTTTGTGGGCGTACAGGACAGCGTACAAAACACCGATCGGGATGTCTCCATACCGACTCGTCTTTGGCAAGGCTTGTCATCTCCCAATGGAACTCGAGCACAAGGCATACTGGGCACTAAAGCACCTAAATTTCGACGCAACCCGATCAGGTGAGGTTCGCCTTTTGCAGATGAACGAGTTGGAGGAGCTTCGTCATCAGGCATACGAGAATGCAACGATTTACAAGGAGAAGACAAAAAAATGGCATGATAGCCGCATCCTCAACAGGTCATTTGTGCCAGGTGAGTATGTATTACTTTTCAACCCACGTTTGCGGTTATTTCCAGGCAAGTTGAAGTCGCGATGGTCCGGACCGTTTAAAGTGGTCAGAACATTTCCTCATGGCGCTGTAGAGTTGCAGTCGAATGATTCGGAGACCACATTTAAGGTCAACGGCCAACGCCTCAAGCACTATCATGGAGAGCCACTTGAGCGAGGAACTACTTCCACGCGACTCCAAGACGCGTAAAAATCGTGCGAAAGTCGAGCCATCGACTCTAAACTAAGGCGCTTCTTGGGAGGCAACCCAAGTCTTTTCATTTTATTCCCGATATTTAGTTATTTTTAATCTTTTATTTGTTTTTGTTAGTAGATCAAGAAGGATGTCCATGAAAAAGACGGAAAAAGAAAATGAGGTAGCATCCACAGTAAGGTCCGCAGCTGCGGAGAAGTAGATCGCAGCTGCGGAGGAACGGAAGGCAGTAACTTTCGCAGCTGCGAGGACATCTCTCGCAGCTGCGGAAGGCGCATACACCTGCGACCCTCAGAGAGTCTCGCAGCTGCGGAGGGAATTCTCGCAGCTGCGAGAGACATGTAACCTACGACCCTCAGAGAGTCTCGCAGCTGCGGCAGTAATTCTCGCAGCTGCGAGAGACGTGTAACCTGTGATTCTCAGAGAGTCTCGCTGCTGCGCTGGGATGTCTCGCAGCTGCGAGAGGACGAAATTTCAGACAAATTAAAAGGGGGCGAACTCAAACCCTAATTCATTTTCCCCACTCTCTCAGGGCGCAGCTGCGACGCACTCCTCCTCTCCAGGCGACGGCTACACCTCCCAACTCGCCGGCTACTCCCGCGTCAATCTCCGACGTCCTCCTCCTCCCTTGTGCGTCCATCCACTGCAGATCTGCTCTCCGGTGCCACACTCTCCCGCAGCTGCGACAATCAGGAAAGTTCATCATCCCTTAGTCCTATCGGTGATTTGCATGCGGCTACGTCGTGGTTCACCCGGTGATTCAATAGTTGCCTTAGCTCTTAGAATAACGTAGTTAGCGATGGCGCCCAAGCAACGCACTACGACCAGTGCTTCTAGTTCTAGGCAAAGGAGAGGGAAGGAAACGGCAGGGAAAGATAAGGCCGTTGTAAATGAATCGTCGGTGGCGTACCAACGGTCCATGAAACGACCGCTGATCGCTGAGCGGGTATTCGATACCATGCACCCCGATTTGGTTGAATACCGGGCGCGTTTAGAACGTCTGGGGTGGCTTCGTTTTAGTACAGCGATAAAACGGGGCGTTGTCCCGGTGGTCAGGGAGTTTTATGCAAACGTGCATACCCTGGATAGGGATAGGCAGAGTATTCGAGTTCGGGACAAGGAGGTTAAGTTTGGTGCATCAGTGATTTCCACATTTTATGGCCTCCCTGTTTACAACACTGACGCATATTTCGATTATCTAAATAATCGTTTTGATAGTAACGCAGTTATTGCGAGAATTGCTAAGCCAGGATCCCAATGGAAATTGACAAGAAGCCGGGACCCCCTCAGACTCCACGGCAGCAATTTGACCACCGAAGCACGCATGTGGGCCTTATTTGTAGCCGCCCGGCTCATCCCCAGCAAAAACACGAGCGAGATCACCAGGGATCGAGCGGCGCTCATCTACTGTATCATGGAGGAGATGCCTATTGATTTGGGCAGGCTGCTGAATTGGATGATCCACCGTTGTTTGGAAGACGCACGAGGTTTGTGGTTCCCTTGTCTTATTTCTGAATTATGTATCAAAGCAGGTGTGCAGTTTGACAGGACGGAGGAGCTTTGTCCCCCGGGCCAGCCTCTAGACCATCAATCGCTGGACAAGATTAGCGCAAGGCAGGGGAGCGCCTCCTCTCGCCCTCGACCAACCGCTGCGAGCGCTATGCCCTCCGAGCAAGAACGGTGGGCCTAGATGCAGGAGTTCATGCAGCAAACCAGGGACGCTCAGCAGCAAACTAGAGCCTTCCAGCAGTACACCATGGAATTCATCCGACATCAGATGGAGTACAACCGTCAGGCCGCGCCATTCTTTGGAGTAGACTTCAACGCGTTGCATCAACCAGTCTACCACCCACCGGGATGGGATCGACCCATGGGATGGAGTGATGCTGCTATGGAAGATGCAGAAACCAGCCCGGCGGAGGATGAAGATGTTGACTCCGACTTGGAGTCCGATTAGCCTACCATCTGGGAGAAGATCCTGAGTTCAACCGGACATGTGCCAGGTTGTATCTATCTTAGCTTTATTTTTCATCTATCTCATGCATTGTTGGAGATAAAGTCTGCCACGAGGTCATGTCAGGATTCAGGTTTGGGGGTGTTGACGTTATCCTATATGATATGATTGCTTTTGCTTGTTATTTCTGTCAGCTTGATCATGCTTCTGAGTCTATCTTTCGTTTTGTTTTTGTTATTTTCTTTGAGTCGATGTCCCTCAGTTAAACCTTAGGATTTCGAATTAGAAGTGTCGGATTCGAGGATGATGATTTAGGGTCGTACATTTAAGGCAGAGGAGGAATTAGTTCTAGTAAGCATGCCTAATTTCTTAGAAAGAATAATCTATGTTGTTCCTGATAGGAAGCTAACTAAGCAGCGTCAGTTCTACAGTCTCTTTAAAAGCATAGTCATTAAGAAAAAGTATAGGCACTCGACTCATTCTTTGGAGACGAAATTCGGTTAAAATGTGAAAGAGAAAAAGAGCAAGAAAAGAAAACGGTTGCCAAGGTTCTGAGCACCACTATTCAAGCTAAAAAAGAGTAAAAAGTAAAAGAGAGAAAAAAAAATGATTTTGAGCTTGAATATGTGCTTGTGGTGTGAGTCTTCCTTGCGGCTCGAGTTCTCGTCCGAGGGGTGCTTTATCACCTAGTGCCTTGGACCATTTGGACCGGGAGTCACTGACTGAGAACTTGTTACACGAGCGTTTGCGGGAATTGATGAGCATTTAGAGTCGTGTAACTAAATGAAAAGAGAAAAATGAGATGAAAAGAAAGACCTCGAATTAGTTGAGAATGTGAGGAGAGTTGAGTCTAGAAAAGTACTTGATGGCTATGAAAGATTTGAGAATGTGGGGTTGACAACGCGAGGTGTACAAATTGAGGGAACAAGTTTTATAAGAACTACAAAACCCGTGTATGCTAGGTGTGCGGCCTTAGCTGAGAGTCGTTAACGACAATTCGAGTTCGGAAGACTTGGGTGAGACTGGGGAGTAACAATTGTGATTTGTTTATTTTGTTTGGTTACATTTTCGTTTTGTTTAGGTTTTGTTTTGCTCGAGGACTAGCAAAAGATAGGTTTGGGGGTGTGATAACTCTACGAAAGTAGAGTTAAATGATCACATTTGTGCCTTGATTTGAGTTAGTTCCGTCGTTTTAAGTGTTTAGATCGGATGTTTCAAGCTGAATTGTGTTACCTCACGTTCGTTATTGTTCGTGTAAGGAATTGAAGATGAAATGAGGAACAACGAATAGATGAATGAAGAGTTGTGAGAAGGAAGCGAGGAGTGCGACCACAGAGACCTCCGCAGCTGCGGAGAGTCTTGACGCAGCTGCGGGCAAGAGGAAGTTCGCAACCACAGAGACTTTCGCAGCTGCGAAAGATTTCCTCGCAGCTGCGAAGAAGCCAAATGGAGCACACCACAGAGACTTCCGCAGCTGCGGAAGATTTCCTCGCAGCTGCGGCAGAATCAGAAGATCTCCTTCCCTCCGAATTCTTAGATTCTCTCTTTATTTCTATTTAGGTCCTTTAATTTATTGCCTAGTATAAATACTCAAACTTAAGGTTTACTAGGGTTGAAGGGGGGGGGGGATTTGGTTTTTCTTTGACGGCAAAAAGCTCGTGACAGGAGATTGGTGCCGGCGGAGATTTGCAAATTCTTTTCCCTTTTTCTTTTAGATTTCAATTATGCTTTCATCTTTGATCTGGCTTTCGTGTTGCATCGCTATGAACTAATTTCTTTGTTCTAGGACGACGATGGAACCTCGTGGTCTTTTGTAATTGTTGAACCTTTCTTTATTATGATTTGAATTTCCATCGGTTGTTTATCCAATCCCGTGTTTAATGCGTATTAGCAGCCTGATCAACTGTTGATATTGATTCGATCACCTAGGGAGACTCGAGAGGGTAGTCTGGGTCAGATCGGGATTAGGATAACCTAAGGAACCTTCGAGTCGATGGACCGGGTTTTAGTGTGAGAGTAGAAATACCGTGCACCTTGGGTAATTAAAGTAGGGTTAAATCGTAAAGGGCCTCCACTAGTTCTTTGCCTAGACATAGAGTAGAGAATTTGATACATGGGGGTACGTTCCCGGATATCTGAGAGGGTTATGGGGAGTGATTAATGGCCTACAGTTAACAACCGATGAAATTCAATAGTAATAAGAAGAGGGGATATGAGAGCATAAGTCATGAGGGGAAATCGGTAGTCCTAGATCTTTCATTCTTATTGGTAATTCGATTCACTTTGTTGTTAGTTTAACTTCTCATCACTTAATTTGTTCACTTGACCTCGAATTTGGTTATCGAATTTGACGTTACAAGACCTAATTGATACTGATTCTCTCTTGGATCGACCCTTGCTTGCCCTTACTGCTTAGTTTGTGTGAACGAGGATTTATTTTTGTTGCGTTGACGACGCGCATCATTGTTCCAGGTACGGAACCTATTTCCCGAGCCCCGTATCGTAAGGGATTTGCTGAGTTAAGAGAGTTGTAGGTGCAACTCCAGGAGTTATTAGATAAGGGGTTTATACGCCCCAGTGTGTCCCCGTGGGGTGCACCTGTTTTGTTTGTGAAAACGAAAGACGGTACGATGAGAATGTGTATTGACTATCGTATGTTGAATAAAGCCACCATCAAGAACCGATATCCTTTGCCGCGTATTGATGATCTGTTTGATTAGCTTCAGGGATCCGTGGTTTACTCTAAAATCGATTTAAGATCAGGGTATCATCAGATCAGGGTGCAGGATTCTGATGTTATGAAAACAATATTTCGCACCAGATATGGACACTACGAATTCCTGGTGATGTCTTTTGGACTGACTAACGCTCCAACAGCTTACATGGAGTTGATGAACCGCATTTTCCGACCCTACCTTGACCGGTTTATAGTGGTGTTCATAGATGATATTCTGGTATATTCTAAAAGTATGGAGGAGCACGCGGATCATCTGAGATTGGTTTTAGAAGTTCTACGACAGAATCAGTTGTATGCCAAGCTAAGTAAGTGCGAGTTCTGGATGAGCAGCGTGAGCTTCTTGGGCCATATTGTATCCGCAGAGGGTATTGCAGTGGATCCATCCAAAGTCGAAGCTGTTCTGAACTGGCCTCGCCCTACTACAGTGACTGAGATGCGGAGTTTCCTCGGCTTAGCTGGGTATTACAGGCGCTTCATTGAGGGATTCTCTCGGATTGCTAGACCTCTGACCCAGCTACTGAAAAAGTGTACCGCGTTCGAGTGGACTCATGAGTGTGAGGAGAGCTTCCTCGAGTTAAGAAACAGATTGACTTCTGCACCAGTGTTAGTATTGCCCAGTGGCAGTGGAGGATTCGCAGTCTACTGTGATGCTTCTTATTTCGGATTGAGTGCTATGCTGATGCAGCACGGCAGGGTAGTAGCTTACGCTTCTAGACAACTTAAAGTTCATGAACAGAACTACCCTACCCACGACTTGGAGCTTGCTGCAGTAGTTTTCGCATTGAAAATCTGGCGCCATTATCTGTATGGCGAGACCTTCGAGATATTCACTGACCATAAGAGGTTAAAGTATTTGTTCTCTCAGGATGAGTTGAACATGAGGCAAAGGCGGTGGATGGAACTGATCAAAGATTACGACTGCACGATCTCTTACCATCCAGGCAGAGCAAACGTGGTTGCCGATGCATTGAGCCGAAAGACTGCCTCCTTAGCCAGTATTGAGGTAGAAGAATGGCGACTACGCGAGCAGGTAAATGAGATCGGTGTTAGAGTGGGATTTAGTGACAGTGGTCATCTACTCGCTACCATGATCATTGGGTCTCAGTTGATGGATTTGATTCTCGCGGCCCAACTCCAAGATCCATACCTGACGGAGGAGCGATCCAAGTTGCAAGATCAGGCAGATACTGAGTTTAGTGTGTCTGATGATAATTTGTTGCGGTACCAGCGACGTATCTGCATACCTGCTCAGGAGGATCTACAAAAGCTGATCATGGATGAGGCTCATTTGAGTGCGTATAGTATCCACCCCGGGGTCACCAAAATGTACCAGAATCTACGGAAACAGTACTAGTGGTCAGGTATGAAAAGAGATGTGGCTTAGTACGTGAGCCGCTGCTTGACCTGTCAACGGGTCAAGATTGAGCATTGCAGACCGGCTGGAGAACTTCAGCCATTGCCAATTCCCGAATGGAAATGGGATGATATCGTAATGGATTTTGTGATAACCTGCCCAAGACAGCGCAGGGTTTTCATTCTGTTTGGGTGATAGTGGATAGATTGACTAAATCTGCTCACTTCATCCCCATTAGTGTGACATACTCGGTTGCCAAATTGGCCAAGCTGTATGTGAAGGAAGTCATTCGCCTTCACGATGTTCCCAGCATTATAGTTTCTGACAGGAATGCGAGGTTTACTTCTCGGTTCTGGAGCAATATACAGTGGTCATTGGGCACGAGATTGAATATGAGCACTGCCTTCCACCCTCAGACAGATGGTCAGACCGAGCGCATCATCCAGATACTTGAGGATGTGTTGAGAGCTTGTGCTTTAGATCTGGAAGGCTCGTGGGTAGATCAGCTACCATTGGTGGAGTTCTCGTACAACAACAGTTACCAACAGAGTATTCAGATGGCTCCCTTTGAAGCTCTGTATGGTCGCCCGTGCAGAACCCCTTTATGTTGGAACGAGAGTGGAGAACAGGCAGAATTAGGACCTGAGATGGTCCGTGAGACTATAGAGATGATCAGACTTATTCAGGATCGTCTTCGCGCCGCACAGAGCAGACAAAAGAGTTATGCAGATAGGCGGCGCAGGCCTCTTGAGTTCAAGGTGGGAGATTACGTCTTTCTGAAAGTATCTCCTACTAAGCTGAATCTCATATTTGGGCTTAAAGGCAAATTAAGCCCGAGATATATTTGACCTTACGAGATCTTGGAGAGGATCGGGAATGTGGCTTACAGATTAGCCTTCCCCCCCAGATTGCCGATATCCATAACGTCTTCCATGTATCTATTGCTTAGGAAGTACGTCCCAGATCCTCGACATGTACTGCATGATGAGCAGATTGAAGTGGCTCCAAACTTACAGGTTACTACGGAGCCCGTGGAGATAGTTGATAGGATGGAGAAACAGCTCCGTCATCGAGTGGTTCCTATGGTGCAAGTTCGTTGGTTACATGGAAATATTGAGGAGTTCACTTGGGAAACAGAATCCAAGATGAAAGAGATGTATCCGTACTTATTTGAGTGATAGTGATATGTACAATGAAATTTCGGGGACGAAATTTAAATTAAGGGGATAGATTGTAACGACCCGGAATTTCGAAAATGGAAATATATTATTTGGATTAGAATGTTGACTAGAGCTAGAACGTTTGACCGAGTCAAAATCCGACGTGGCACGAGAGTTTAATACTTTCGTTGTCAGTGAACGTTAATATCGAATATTAACGAGATTACTAATTCGATTTCTTGTGAGTACGTCACACGGGAAAGGGGACGCCTGGACCTAAACGAAATCGTATTAGGATGTCGATAATATTCGTTTAACGTCGCGGAGTTTGATTGAGAAAAGTTTAGTGTGGTAAATGAACAACCTAATGGCGAGGTTAATAACTCCAACGATGAACTAGAATTATTGTACCACGGTTTTTTCTGACGAAGGATGGATCTGGATAAGGGAATTCAGAAAAACCATTTTCTAACTCACAAGTGCTATCGTTAGACTACAATTGGATTAAAATGAGATAAAATAAAGAAACCTTCCCCACCACAGATGAATAGGACAAAAGGGGGGAAGCTTCGTAGCAAGATAAGAGAGGAAGGCGAGGTGAGGATTGGGGAACCTCGAAGAAGATCGCGACAGCTCCAAGGAGGGAGAGCGAGGAGGACGGGCTCGGAAGATCCCCTCTGAAAGGCTCGAACGTGGGAACGAAGTACGCCCCCTTCCCTCTGTTTCCTTGTTTTGCCGTGTCGATTGTGAACGTGTGGGTGTGTGGAGTGGTCTAGCGAGTTGCGTTCTAGTCACGGGGGAAGGCTCAAAGTACGAACACTGTGTCGCGGGGAGGTCGGTGGAGCCTCCCCTGTAGTTTCTCCGACGTTCCGTTTATACGGGGTTTGAGAATGCCCCTGCTCGTGTCTCGACACTAGTAAGCTGTCAAGGAAAGTAAAAATTTCTTTTGCAAATGGATTCCACATAGGGAGTTCGAGCGAAGCTCGAAGCTGGCGTGATACGAGGTTGGTAAGTGAAGCTTGGTGGTGATCTTGATTTCCTCGCAATCGTGCGTTCTGGATGTCTGGGCTGCCATCATGTTGCGTAGTGAGCTGGAGGTCAGTGGATGCGTATTGTTTCTGTAATTGCGACTCGAATGGTTGGTTGTGGACTGATGTGTTTAAAACTAACGGAGGTACGTGCATTAATCCTTGGAGTTGCTATTGTCCAGACCCTTTGTAGGTTTATGCCGTTGTACTCGAAACCTTTGTTGGCTGAAATTATCTATATAAAATGATTCCCAGTATGTCGAGCTTGCTTCTGGCTAATATTATCACTGCAATGATGCTCGTCTGTGCTTGGGGTGTTGGTCAATTAAGAATTTTCTGTAGAATATGGAATGCCCATGCTTGGAGTGGTTGTTTATCTGGAAGCTTTTTGAAAGTCTTGGATACGGGACGGGCTGAAAATTGTGTGGATATTGATAATGATGGTTAATTACGAATTGATGGACATTCAGGGCCTCATGTTATTATTATGTGGAAATGCGAGCGGTAGTTGGGGGTTACTGGGAGGGCGGCCAGTTCCTTCACCAGGGGAATCCGTTAATCTCCGGATTGGACTGGCTTCGTACGACTTCGGTCGACGGTTGCTGGGGTCCGGTTAGTTACCAAGTGGTTGTCGCGCTGCGAGAAGAATCTGGTTGTCGCCAAGTAACCTGGACCAACTACGCTGAATAAGATTATTACTTGAGTGTGTAAGGATTCAATTCTCTGCATGAATCGAGGCTCTGCGAGAGTAAGCCATACGGATATGAGATTGGAATGGAAATTATGTAGTGATTTCCCGACTGTGGGTCGGAGGAGTACGGGGAGGCGACGACCACTCGCGGTCGTGCCTGCTGGCCGTTTCCCGGGCGCTCCCGGAGGAGTAGGTGAGGACGCACTGCGGTGGTCCTGGCACCTTAGGGAGGATTGATATGATATGAGATGAGAGGATGTTGATTCATGGGAGTCGCTTATATACTTATGCTTTAGATTGATGCTTATCGACATGTGGGTTGAATTGTGATATGATATCATTATAATTGCCTATGACTATTGTTGTTGGATTTGGGACTACTGTTGTTAATATGTGTGTTGCATAAAGAGATTTTTGGTTGTCATGTTAATTACGCTAAACAGTCTTCAAGCCCACGATAGGATGGTTAGAGTCTCATCTTTTACAAAACTGCATGATGGGCGTACTCGGCGATTTATCGCTGACCCCAATAGGGGACTATTTTTTTTAGTGTGACGCAGGAATAAGATGGTACAGAGTACAGTGGCTCGGACTCACGAAATAAAACAGTAGAGGATGCCACGGTGGAGGTAAAGATATCGTTTTCCGCCGTTTGACCGTCAAATGACGGGGAACTACTCTGATGAAGTTTGGAAAATTTTGTAGAACGTTTCATTAGCTCTCCAAGGGGTATTAGGAAAAGGAAGATGATGTTGCTTCCCATACACACAACCTTCACAGACGCATGTTACTGTTGGCTGGATTTTTGGAAGACCCATGACCATATTCCTCTCTCTCAACAACGTTAGGCCCTTATGATTCAAATGTCCACTTCAATGCAACATTCAATGACGAATTCATCTTCAGCGAAAACAAGTTATTCGCCGTTAGATTCACTACAGCGATCATCTTCTTTATTTTGTCAAAGATCTGACATTGACTATCAACAACGTTAACCTTATAACCATTCTTCATCATATCCCATGCTCAAAAGATTCAAAGCAACGCCTGAAGAATAAAACACATCATTAATCCACTTTTCTTCATCATTTTTTGCTATCACAACAACGATTCCCTGTCCTTCAATCTTTATCTTTTTACTGTCTCCAAGCTCTAACAGCGAGTCATGGCTGTTGTCGATCTCCATAAAGTTTTCCTTATTTCATGTCACATGATTGCTGCAGCCACTATCCAAAAACCACACTTCATTTATATCTTGCATTGCATTGAAACAAGAATAGAATGCTTGCTTTAATTCTTCTTCTTTTGAAAAATTTACCGAATTTTGAGAAACATGTTGATGTGGCTGCTGCTACTACTGCTTTTCTTTAAAATAACAATCTCGTTCTGAATGATTTGGAAATCGGCATCTCTTGCATATGAAATAGCAATCCTTTGACTCATGTTCAGCTTTTCTACAAATATAGCAACTACCTTCTGAATTTTTCAGATCTACTCTAGGAATGGTCTTCTCTACTGCGGAACTGGCTTGCTGTACATCCTCTGCCTCTTCCTCGAGAACGGCCTCCACATCCACGACCATAAAACTCTCTGTTGTTGTTCACAGTATTCTCCTTCTGCTCCGACTTCTTTTCTGAAACATTTAACTTCATTTGAAAAGCTTGTTCAACGGGAGTTGAGTAATACTTACCTACTCTTCTTTCGTGTGCTACAAGAGAACCCATTAGCTCATACACAGAAATTTCTCACAGATTCTTCTCTTCCTCAATCACAATAACAACGTGCTCAAATTTCTGCGGCAGGCTTCTCAATACTTTCTCCACAACCTTCTTTTCGAGAACTTCATCACCGCAACACTTAATTTGATTCATGATTTCAACCACTCTCGAGAAGAAATCTTTCACCATTTCGGACTCCTTCATGGCCAAGTTGTCAAAATCCCTCTACAAGCCTTGAAGCTTGATGGAAATTACTTTCTCCAAGCCTTGAAATTCTTTCTTTAGCACGCTCCATGCTTCTTTCGCCTTCTTGAGACCATAAAGCCTCGGATAAATCGTATTGCTTACGGATTGTTGCAAGATCTGCTACGCCATCGCATTCTTCATCATGTTTTCTTTTACCTTCTTTTCTTGTTCTCCAGCACCTTCTTCTTCACTTGACAATTTATCGTCTTCTTCAAAGCCTTCATCAATAATCCTCCACAAATCTTGTGAGAGAAAGATAGTCTCCATTTGCGAACTCCAATAATCATAGTGCTCTCCATCAAAGATCGAGATTTGGTTGCGCGAGTAGAAAAAGAACATGTTGCTGGAAGACGTAGCCATGATCTGCTGCGCTCTGATACCAAAATTTGTTGGGGGTGTTTGGAAAGCGGTGCTTTGCTGTATCACAGGAAGGGGTTTGCGGAACTGCTATGACACATTGAAGTGTTTCTGTAAATAAGGAACAAGAAAATTTTGAGAGAATACTTTGACTAACTGCGGTGCCTTTTACCTTTCTTACGACCAGAGTGTTTCTCTTACACTACTTTTTCTCTCTTACAACATTTGAAGATTGCTTCTCCTTTTATAGTGTCCTGTGATATATCTAGAGAAAGTATTTACTCTACCTTAGTTATTAGGTCATTAACTACACCCCATTACTAAGTCATTAACACCACCCCACTAACACACCTATTGAGTGAGATTACAAATTAATTACATTTAACAGTTACGGCCATTGCAGTGAGCGGCCGTCGTCAAAAAGCATGTCAATACACAACCTTCGGTTCTTGTCCTGAATCCGCAAACCGCCAAAACGAACAGAAACCGTGAAACATTCAAAAGGCGAGTGGGGGTCGTAAGTTAGATTGTTGAAGCAAGCCAAGTGTTTTTCGTGTGATACTTTTGTTCATAAAAACTTCGATTATAATGCAAGAATTTGTAGGCCGGCACGTGTCTCGTTTTATCATTACCAAACATATGTATAAAATCCGTACCTAAGATTAGAATCTTCTATTTGGTCAGTCATAAATCATAATTCTTCTCTAAGGAAAGAAAGGGAGAATTAATTTCTCATTCAGGAGAAAAGGGTCGCATTACTTTGATTAGAAAAGAACAAAGAAAAAGAAGTTCGAGATTAGTCCAGTGTTGTTGTCACCGAATAATTATTTTAGAGAAGGGGTCGAAGACATTTTTGGGATTTGGGTCAGCTGGGGAATGGCCAACCAGTCAGAGGAAGCGACCGGGGCTTCTCCGGGAGGAGGGGGTGCTGCCGAGGTTGTCCTGAACTACGGAAGAGGGTCTGGCAATGGCGGCAAGAACAACCACGATGATGAGGAGGGGAGGAGTAGGAGTAGGAGGAGAAAGATGAGGATGCCTAATCTCAGGGTGCTTCTTTGCATGCGGGTGGTGGTGGTGGAGGAGGAGGAAGGCAGAGGATTCGAAGTCGTTGAGTCAAGTCCGGCGGCGAAGGAGAATGGAGGAGGGGTCGATGAGCAGCAACAGCAGCCTTCCCATTTGGTCATCACGGTCAATGGTCTCGTCGGCAGTTTGGAAAGCGGTGCTTTGCTGTATCACAGGAAGGGGTTTGCGGAACTGCTATGACACATTGAAGTGTTTCTGTAAAGAAGGAACAAGAAAATTTTGAGAGAATACTTTGACTAACTGCGGTGCCTTTTACCTTTCTTACGACCAGAGTGTTTCTCTTACACTACTTTTTCTCTCTTACAACATTTGAAGATTTGTTGGGGTGTTTGGAAAGCGGTGCTTTGCTGTATCACAGGAAGGGGTTTGCGGAACTGCTACAACACATTGAAGTGTTTCTGTAAATAAGGAACAAGAAAATTTTGAGAGAATACTTTGACTAACTGCGGTGCCTTTTACCTTTCTTACGACCAGAGTGTTTCTCTTACACTACTTTTTCTCTCTTACAACATTTGAAGATTGCTTCTCCTTTTATAGTGTCCTGTGATATATCTAGAGAAAGTATTTACTCTACCTTAGTTATTAGGTCATTAACTACACCCCATTACTAAGTCATTAACACCACCCCACTAACACACCTATTGAGTGAGATTACAAATTAATTACATTTAACAGTTACGGCCATTGCAGTGAGCGGCCGTCGTCAAAAAGCATGTCAATACACAACCTTCGGTTCTTGTCCTGAATCCGCAAACCGCCAAAACGAACAGAAACCGTGAAACATTCAAAAGGCGGAGTTTTGTTCCAATTTAACCTTAATTTATAAAATAATTCGCGAAATAACCTCGTCAATTTCGAAATTCCGCAAATAACCTCGTGAAATCGGCCTTAGAAAGGCCGACCTCAAATTCTTAAAGAAGTCGGCCTTTGAAAGGCCGACTTCATAAAAATAAATAAAAAATAAAAAATTTTAGGGAAGTCGGCCTTTGAAAGGCCGACTTCCATCAAATAAAAAAAAAACAAATCCCCCAAATCCCCCACAATCCCCCGTTTCCTTGTTTTTTTTTTCCTATTCAGTGGAAGTCGGCCTTTCAAAGGCCGACTTTTTTAAGGAATTGAAATCGGCCTTTCAAATGCCGATTTTACAAGGTTATTTTATGAATTTCTAAACTGACGAGGTCATTTCGCGAATTATTTTGAAAAACAAGGTTAAATTGGAACAAATCTCTCAAAAGGCGAGTGGGGGTCGTAAGTTAGATTGTTGAAGCAAGCCAAGTGTTTTTCGTGTGATACTTTTGTTCATAAAAACTTCGATTATAATGCAAGAATTTGTAGGCCGGCACGTGTCTCGTTTTATCATTACCAAACATATGTATAAAATCCGTACCTAAGATTAGAATCTTCTATTTGGTCAGTCATAAATCATAATTCTTCTCTAAGGAAAGAAAGGGAGAATTAATTTCTCATTCAGGAGAAAAGGGTCGCATTACTTTGATTAGAAAAGAACAAAGAAAAAGAAGTTCGAGATTAGTCCAGTGTTGTTGTCACCGAATAATTATTTTAGAGAAGGGGTCGAAGACATTTTTGGGATTTGGGTCAGCTGGGGAATGGCCAACCAGTCAGAGGAAGCGACCGGGGCTTCTCCGGGAGGAGGGGGTGCTGCCGAGGTTGTCCTGAACTACGGAAGAGGGTCTGGCAATGGCGGCAAGAACAACCACGATGATGAGGAGGGGAGGAGTAGGAGTAGGAGGAGAAAGATGAGGATGCCTAATCTCAGGGTGCTTCTTTGCATGCGGGTGGTGGTGGTGGAGGAGGAAGGCAGAGGATTCGACGTCGTTGAGTCAAGACCGGCGGCGAAGGAGAATGGAGGAGGGGTCGATGAGCAGCAACAGCAGCCTTCCCATTTGGTCATCACGGTCAATGGTCTCGTCGGCAGGTCCCCCCCCCCCTCCCCCACTCTTCCTTTTTGTATTTTTTTCTCAAATTGCCTTTCCTCTTCCTCTGTTGGGTTTTGTTTGTTTGTTTTTGTCAAAGTCACTCTTTTCTAGTTTTCCTAATAGTTGTGTGCTTTCGGTGTTTCTGGGTTTCCTTTTATAGTTGCTGAAGATTCTCCTCCTGTCCCTTGAGAGGAAGCGTGATTTGAAAGTTAGGGAAGGAACGGAATGCTTTTGTTCTAGTCCAGATTCCATTGACTCTTGGACTTGGGTAGATAGTTGATCGTGATTACTGAATTAAAATATGATACTAGGCTTGAAGGTCTGCTAGTTGGAGGCGTTGTTTAACTATGATATATAGATGGACTGTCTTATGAACGACCTGATTGTCTAAAGGCTACTCGCGATTCACTTTGGTCTGGTTGAATATCGTGCAGCGCCGAAAATTGGAGATATGCCGCTCAGCAGTTTGTGAAGAAGTTTCCACGAGATGTTGTTGTACACTGTGAGCTTCTCTCTTTTCTGGATGTCATTGTTGGATTTACTTGGGTCATTCTTTGGCCTGTGGCTATGTGGTCTCCTGGAGCTGTACTGTCTACGTATGTATCCTCTCTTGCAAGCTCGTGGAGGATTCATCGAATAAACAGTTTCTTCACAGCTTTGAATGAAATATGCTGATATAGTTCATCAATAGTCTTCTCCCCATACATTGCTTAACCTCGTAGATGAACTGTGTTGCATCACGGTCAGTGCAGGCTGCGAGTGTAATCCTCCATTGTCGACGTTTGATGGTGTTGATGTTATGGGAAATAGAGTAGCGGAAGAGGTGAGTCTAGTTTCGTTAGGACAAACTTGTTTCTGTTTCTTGGCTGAATTAGCTTTTGTATATTCATATGTTTGTCCCAAGGACCTTAAGTATTTGTTAATTTCAGGTTCTTGCAGTGATAAAGCGGTATCCTTCAGTAAGGAAAATTTCATTCATTGGCCATTCGTTGGGTGGTCTTGTTATAAGGTATGCTGTGGCCAAGCTGTATGGGCGGGTTCCAGTCCATGAATCGGTCAAAGAGATTGGGGTTCCTCAGGGAGACGAAGCCGGAAAAGATGCTTCAAATGAAATGTTAATAGATAGAGTCGCAGGATTGGAGCCAGTAAACTTTATAACTTCTGCCACGCCACATCTCGGTTCAAGGGGTCCTAAACAGGTGCATTTCTTCAATCTCCTGTAATATTCTCATAGGCCATGTGTATGTGCATCACCCATGGGCTACTTTCAGGTTCCCATGCTTTGTGGAATTTACCCCCTGGAAAGATTGGCAGTTCGCTCATCTTGGTTCCTCGGAAGAACAGGCAGACATTTGTTTTTGACTGATGGCGGGAAGGGCCGACCTCCGCTTCTTTTACAAATGGTCCATGACACAGATGATCTTAAGTTTATGTAAGTTAATGGCCAGCTTCTTGTTTTTGTTGTTTGACTTCTGCTGCTTTCGCTTGTACATGGAAGGGGATGCTTCGTATCGGCTAATAATGAAACATGTTTTCTGGGAATTTTTGTTATAGGTCTGCTCTAAGATCCTTCAAGCGTCGAGTTGCTTATGCAAATTCAAAGTTCGACAGTATCCTTGTATTGATTAAGTGTTCCAGCAAGACTAATAATTCTATCCATTTACTAAGATATCTTTTGTGCTGTCTTGCTGTACCTTGACCTTTCATAGACCTAGTAGGATGGAGCACATCCTCACTCAGGCGGCGACACGAGCTCCCTAAGGTAATTGAATGTTGTTTGACATCTGCCCCTTCGAGTTCATCATTTTCTCTTGAGTGCTGAATCAATCATCGTTCCTTCCTGTGTCAGCAACAACTGTCAAAAAATGAAAAATACCGATATGTTGTGAATGTGGAACCAGCAAAAGCTGTTAGTCCTCAACCAGAAGTTTCAACGAAGCGGCCAGTTGGTGGACGAAAGGCAATTGTTCTGGAAGGTTTGTTCCCATTACGATTTACATGTTGTCCAGTTCTCTTTCAAACTTGGGTGCGAGAATTATAGGTCATGGATGCTTTTGGAGTATGACTGAATGCTGACCGAAAGAAAGGGGTTCCTGATATAACAATTGCGCACAAAGCTTGTTGTTTAAATTAAATTGTCATTTCTGAGCTTCCGACACGCTTCTGATTCAGTTAAAATCTTGTGTCAAGAGCAGAGGAGATGCTCAATAGTCTGGCTTCTTTGCCATGGGAAAGGATTGATGTGAGATTTAGCGGAGGCAAACAGTGCTTGTTTGCGCACAGTACCATTCAGGCAAGTTCTTTGCATGTAAGTTGACCTCCATAGGATAAATTCTGTACGATGAGGAAACACTCTTTCCAAGCACTCGTGAATCCCACCGTAACATCGATACCTAACATTCTATTAGCTATCCATCTTTCAGGTAAATCGAAACTGCATCAACTCGGACGGCGCCGATGTGATACAGCACATGATCGACAATTTTGTATTGTGAACTCAGCCCAGAGTATCACACAACCTCTAGTTCCTTAGTCCGAAAATTGGTATACGGCTAGGCAAAGGCAACCCTTCAAAGGTCGATCATCTCGAAGCCATATAGATCGGGGTCGGCAAAAGCTGCTGTGCATGTTTGTACACCATTACGAAAAAGACAAGGGGATTCGTTCAAGAAGCTCTTGTTGGGTACAAATATTTTCATCTCAAGAATGAATCCAAGGAAGAGACCTCGATTACGATCGATTTTGTTCACATCGCATGTTCGACTCTCGATGTCGAGAAATCCTGGATGGCAGGACCACCATTTTGTATCTGTCCTTGAAATATGGACTGGTCCCGGCAAAAACTCCATCCTCGCTACCAGTCAAATTACATATAAATCTTTTGAATCTGGACAACACGAGGGGAGGAACAACAGTATGGCTTGACTGACAACACTTACAATCATCATTTTTTATCTTTTCGTCCTGTTGCGGGAGTCTGGGATCATCTCCTCGTTCTCCTTCTAGCTCGGGTAAGGCGATCTGTTTTCTCCTATCAGTTCTCTGGTTTGGACTTGATGCAGATGAAGACGATGACGACGATGATGATGATGATGATGCTGTTGATCTTCAAGTGATAAGATTTTTTGTGGGGTAGGATTTGGATAGGAATCTGAGGACTAACTGATGTTGAGGCAATCACCGAGTCGGAACCATAGGACGGTCAATGGATTCAAAGTGAAACACGCCCTTCAGGTTTTCCTCCTCCTTGCCATCTGTACGTGGCTGCTTTACCAGGTCAGGTACGGGAAGCAGGAGGGGGAGGATCCACAGGGAGTTGATCCCCAGGGGGAGACGACCGAGGGAGAGAGGATGAAGTTTGGGAGGAAAGAGCTGCGGCTGCGGCAGGAGATGGGGAACACAGAGAACAGGAGTCGAGAAGAGGAGGAGGACGAACCTGGGGATGGATTCGAAGAGATGGAGGTCGAAGGTCGGGGTGTTGGGGATGATGAGATCGATGGGAGTGATCAAGAAGCAGCAGAGGAGGGAGATATTGCAGATGAGCTGGCAGAGGATTTCGGTGACAAGGAGGACAAGGAGACCGAGGAATGGGCTTCTCTTTCCGAGGATGCAAGTTCGGCCACGGAGGAAGACGAAAGCAAGGGCAAGTTAAGGGAGGACCAGGGCAAAGGATTCTTACAGGACCAGCAAAAGGGGAACGCTGCATCTGATGCAAGTTCTCACTCTACTGCATGACGGTGCCCAGGTCCAACAAAGAGGCTGATGTTTGGAACTTTAGCAACAGAGGATTGCTCCCCAGTCCCATAATATATTGAAGAGGCGAAATCGAAGAATAAAATGGACCGACGAGCAAAGCTCAAAGAGTCCAGATTGAGTTTCCAGTTTAGGCCTTTCCTCGTCTTGCCATAGCACCGCAATTAGTCTGTTGAATTATGTGAAAGTCTGGTAGTTGCAGATAAGCAATTGTGAAAATGTATCTGCAGTTTCTGGAAATAATGTTTGCCATTTAAGAAATGGGCAGGTTAAGTGTCTTCGTCTTGGTCTTTTTACAGCCATCATCGGTCTTCACCCCATCGTATCAGAGCCGGATGCGCTCGCTAGTAAGGGATAGACAAGCTTATGGGTCCTTCTGAAAACCTGACCTCTTGCAAGGGATATAATGTCAGAAGCCAGGAGAAGCTCGGCGTTGGCAACGGCCTGGCGTAATCCTCCCGGAAGAGCACATGGCTCATAATCTCATCAATACCAAAAGACAATTTATTCCAAACAAAGTAGCTGCAATTTTATTTCAGTGTGCCATGGGGTTAAGATAACCTCGAAACATGGATCCTTGGTAATGGCGAAGCAAGCACTCCGCAGCACAAGTTCGAAACCTCTAAAGGCAAAGCGAGACACTAATCACAGGGCCGAAGAACTCGGGTTCCTCCGAAATGACTACTACAAAGATTCATTAGTCCTGCCAAATCGGCCGAAACAATTCGAATCGCGCATCCGATATGCACATCATCCAGAAACGCAGGACACTGTCGGGCGACAGCTAGAGAGAAAGGCCAAGATCTTTGGCAGACAAGGACAACATTTTCATCAGAAAAAGCTCGTCGCAGTGCGGATAGAAACGGCTAATTTTCCCTGCTTTGCGGATAGAATCGACTAATTTATACCCGGCCACCCATTTCTCCTCTTCGTTTCGTATCGGCCATGGCCGCCATGGGTGGATGCCACGACGTCCGAGATAGGCAAAGGATGCCATTTCGAGTTCCAAGAGAATTTCATTCAGCCGATTAGCATAAGATAACACACACACAGAGACATATTAGACTGTACAAAATGAGGAATGTAATTTTTACATCGTGGAAGGCTGGGACAGGAAATGGAACCGACTCAGCAGCAGCAGCCGATTGACAATCTCTTCCGCCCCTTGTTCTGCATCAGCCTTAGGATGAAATCCGTGAATATGTGCTCATAATCCGGCATCTTCCCGTAACCTGCGACAGTAACAGATTAGAGTTATGATGGTTGAATACGGGGGGTTAAGATGAGAGGGAGAGGGGCAAACCACGGGATAACTCGCCTGGGAAATAGTTGATGTCGATGACATAGAACCGGTCCCTTGTCCCATGTTCTCGGATAATGTCTAGGTTGAAAAGGCGAAGACCCTAAAAATGGAATGGATTCAATCATCTGGGGAGAGATCGATAGGAAATGTGTCGAATATAGTGAAGAAGTGTGGTACCAATCTTTGCCGGAGCTCACTCGCGAATCTCTCCAGTAATGCTCTTGGTGGATGCTCTGAAAAGGGAACGAGGTTAAATGAAAATCTCTCTTGAACATGATGAATTGAGTCGCATAAACTACGAGTCAATGATTGGAGGTGAAAAATAGCCAACCTGCAATGCTGGGATCCAGATCTGCATCGTCAGCTGAAGCTGCAGCGCATGAAACCCGAGGAAATCGGAACACCCCCTCATTTTTTGATAGCTCCCTCTTACTCACATCGGGCAAAGAGAAGCGCCTGACCACCTTTATGGTATCCCCGACTACATAAACCTTGAACAGAACACCACCTGGAGAGACAACTATATATCAATTATGGCTCACGACAACAGGAACTAGAAATCATTCAATGTGAAGATGGCCCATACCGTGATTGACAAACTCTTGAAGTACGAGCGGAGGTTCGAGTTTCTCAAGGGACAACCGATCGTAAGCGAGTGACAATTCATGAGACTTTGCACTTCCATCAGCAATCAAGGGCTTTGCCACTGTAACCCAAAAGAAGAAAATTCAATGCCCTTCTCTCAGTTAACATGTTTAACGATAGAATACACTCCTATATTGGAGACCAAAAACAGTCCCCAAAGCTCATACCAATAGGAAACCTAAGCCCGGCTTTTTCCACGGAATCGGGAATCAAGGAGGCATCTTTTTTAATTACTATCTGCCTAGGAACGCATACTTTACCTGCAAAAACACAGTATTACTTATAAAGATGCCCAAACTGAGTCCTTTCGGAGGGAGCAGATTATCCAAAAACTAACTTAATAGTACCAATCATGGAAGAATTACCAAAAGGATTAGAAAAGTTCATATCAACGACTTCCTGAAGCATGCACTGACGATTACGCAAACGCTGTATGGCATCAGGAGGATCTAGCACAGTTACCTCAGGATGTGTTTGTCTGTAATCCTGCAAATTTGTAAATACACAAGCATTCAAGCAAAGATTATTAATTGAGCCAGACCATTTTATGACGCCCCAGGAAAATATTCGCAGAGAATCAACCCTCAAAATATGGTAGAACACGAACAGTTGACAGTAAAGTTCTGCCTACCGTTTCAGTGGACTCACTTTTGGTGTATAATTAGTGCATAAAATAGGACGAGCAGGAAAAAATCAGACCAATTTTTCTGGCACTACATGCACGTTCCACTGTCCACATTTCTGCAAGCAAAGTGCATTCTCATGGGGTTGGTCCAAGTGGTAAGGAGCTTGGATTCGCTTAAGGAGGTCTCGGGTTCGAAACCTACCGTACGCAGCCACCCCTGTTGGAAGACTCACCCACCATAGCCAGGTGTCCTACCCGGGTCGAGTCCGGATTAGTCGGAGCGAAGCTCCGGAAACCGGGCGGGCAACCAAAAAAAAAAGTGCATTCTCAACTAGAAGGTGTGAACTTAATGGCTTTGGCAATGGAAAAGCTAGAAAGGACAAAAACAAAACATTGATAAGAAGGGAGATGATGGATCGGAGTCATCATTCCACCTATAAGGTTTACAAAAGTTATCAACTTTGGTGTCCTCCTTATATGTAATCTGATCTATTATCATATGCATTTATCCATTTAAAAAGTCACTTCTAGGGTATTAAACTTTAGATGGACGAGGCAGTATCGACAGTAATTTTTGGAAGCACTCATTCAAGAATGCAAAAACTAGGATACTAAAATGTCAGGAAGTGGACCTAATGCAAATGCACTGAGATCACACAACCGAAACTTGAGAAAACCCGAATAAATCAGTCAGTGGGGCATTGCAGGGGAAGCATCCTTTGCGTGTCTCAAGGCCTCGACCTTAAAGTGCATTTAACTACTGGTTTGTGCAGATTAAAGAGCAAGCAAGCACACTGCAAGTTGCGCCATATCTGAAACTGAATGAGCTTAGTAAAATAGATCTACCGTGGTCGTATACCCCAAACCGTTAGCACCAAAAAATCATTTAGTATGATAAAAGAGAATATATTCAGACACAAAATATATATTAACAATCCATTCAACCTATAATCACAAGGCGAACAGAAGCTGACCTCTAGAATCTGACGCCACTCCTTCCCTGACAACTGGAACACATATAAGACAGAAAAGTTATATGCCATAAGTTCAACAAAGGTGACTACCTTTTACTGTAGAGAGTTAGAAACAATACGTAAGCAGCACTGGATTATCATCAACAGAAACCTCTGTTTCACAAACACAGTGGAAATCTGGTTGGAAAGGTAAATGGAGACGAAAATGCAAATGGAGCTTTCAACAGCAAAAGCAAGGGATACACCATGTCCAAAAAAGCAAACACGACAAAAGAAGAGAGGAAAAAGAAAAGGAAAAAAAGGACAAGTGACGTTACCTTATGCAACACTATGTCAAAAGGTCCTTGGTCTGAAAGTGGCTTATCGTGATCTACAGGGACAAACATTATTCCCTTGAGTCTGCATAGAATGACATCGAAGCATCAACCGCTCGATTCGGTCCCGAAAAAGAGATACCCCATCCCTAGTCTATGCAAATTAACACAAAATTTGTATTTATGCTTTCTATTATTTCTGCCAGTGATTACAAATTGTGCGCTAGAAGCATTCCCAATTTCTAACAGGAAAATAGTAAATGAAGGATCACAGCCGACCACAATGGAGAACAGACAAAGAGAATCCAAACTCCACGCCAGCAGGGAGGAACCCCTAGATTCGAGGATAGAACCCATCCATTTGGAATTATATCTAACACAACTAGACTTTGTTGGCACATAGAAAAAGACATCAAAAGTAGAGGAAACAACATGCCAAGGAAGTAGTTCCCATCACGAAATCATGATGACCAACATTTGGAAATATCACAAGAATCACGCCATAAGAAACTCATCTCCATAAAATGGTCCCCTCAACCATGCTAGAACTAAAGTGGTAAAAGCATTACCACAGACAAAAAGGGTAGCAATTACAGTAAAGAAAAAAGTCAGGAAAAAAAAAACGACAAGGGAACTACCACAAGACACCAGCTTGAAAATAAGAAGAAGAATCCTAATACCAACCACCGGACATAGGAAAAACAAGACCCCTTTCTCCAACACCATAATTGGAAACACGACTCTCAAAAAATTCCTAAAGTTTTCTTCGGTATCATTCTCTGCTCGCTATAACAAATTACTGGGAGGAACATGACGGTAACGCATTTACCATCCAGTCGCTGATCAAAGATTCAAACGTAAAATTAGTCCGCTGGATCAAAATACCACAACAAATACCATCCAACTGACCAAACAGGCAATAACATCAAAGAGAAAGAATGGGTTCCGACAACCACAACCAAACACTCAACACCAAGGTGACCAGATCCCCAAAAAAGCCAATTTACCTGGCCACGCGCTCGAGCTTGGGCTGCAGGAAGCTCTCGACTTTCTTACTCGTGAGGGCGTGACCGACTACCACGACCGACCGCCTCTGCAACGGCTGCCTAATCGGGAACCTTAAATCCACATCACCAATCCCTTCCCCTCCTCCATCCCCGCTTCTCCCACCTCCCTCCATTTCCACGTCCGATGATTCCCGCACCCGCGACTGCTCCGCTTCCCTTTCATCCTCCGCCAAATCATTGCTCCCATTACAATTACAGAGATGCTGATGACGCTGAAACGGCACGACGCCGTTCTCCCCCGCAAGAATCATCCCTTTCCTTACCTCCTCTCCCGAACCCACCACTCTAAACCCACAAAGAAAGGGCAATCCTTTCCCAAGAAAACCGAATCAGATCGGGAAATCCTTCAATGGGTCCAGAGAAGGGCTATCACTCCGTTCTGGGTCGGGGTGAAAACAGGGGGAGATGGTCGGAGGAGGGTGTCAGGGCGGAGGTTTTTGGGGTGGCCTAGTCGTGGGATTCAATGAATAAGAAGAGAGAAATAAGTTTACGAGAATTTCCTTTCTTAAGAACGCAATTGCATTTAATAATGAGACAAAAAAAAGATTAAATTGATCCCATTTTTTAATAATAATAATAATAATAATTTGAGGGGATAGAATCTGGGAATTTTTTAGGGGCCCGACCACAAGGATTACAAAACAACCCACCTCTGGATTTTTGGCATCTCCGGACAGCAATTTTAAAAATATTCCACGAACGTTACTTTCAAAATATGGATTAAAAAAATTGAATAACTCGAAGTTGCAAATTCGACTATACTAGAGGAAATTCGATATTTAAAACGCTGAGTTTTTCGATTTTCTCTTGTTATAAATGTTGATTTTCTTAATGAATCGAGCTTAATGTTTTAATTTAAAAATTAATGTCATATTTCGTCGAATATTTTATTAAATTTCGTATCAACAATTTTACGGACATTTAGTCGCTGCTCCAAAATAGTTAGATATTTGTTATATTATTAGGCTTTAAGAAAATTTATAAGAGTTTAAAAAATTATCAGATAATGTCTCGAATTCATCGTTACAACCCGTTTAATTTAGAAAGATGAATTACTAAACTTAAAAAAAAATCGATTAACTTTAAGGCCAGAGAGTAAGCACAAATACGAGGAAGTCACAAATGACATAATTTGAGAAAATTCAATCGAATTTTGGACCGAGTTTTTCTAAAGATTTTTTTAGATAAACTAATCAATATTTTATTATTTTAAAAGAATCAACACCATTTATTAAAGGTGTTTTTTTTTAAAATAAGAAACCAAGTGGCGAAAATGACTTAAAAAATCAGACAAGGAGAATTGGAAGGGAGGAGAGAGAGAGAACGGCAAAAAGAAAAGTTTATAACACCGAGTTAATTAAAATTTTGAGTTATTCCTATATATGTAAGAAGCATAATTTAATGAGTTAGGTCTCTAACATTTTTGTTGATTTATGTCACGTGTTTCTCGACCCCCCCCCCCCCCAAAAAAAAAAAAAGGGGCTTGAGTGGGGTGTGTGTGTGTTTGTTTGGCCTTTTTCTCGTTCCAATATTACATAATATTTGGTGCCCTATTATTGCTTCGGATACTTTTATATGTGAGAGTGGTGGGAGCATTGATGCTATGCTTGCCCCCTATCTAATCGATGTCGACTTGATCATCGTAATCATCCTCCCCATTAATATAAAATAAATAAGTAAAAAATTCAGTGCACAAAATAATCACCTTTTAGCCATTTTTTTTAAAAGCCAAATTATTAAATTTATTATAAATTTAAACATTTTTTTCCAACTTATTTTATAGTTTAAAAAATTTCCTTATATATCCCTAAATTCCTCGGTTATGTAAAAAATATCATCCATTAGCAAGTGATTAACAGCTTATGATGTGCCAACAATGTGGCAACGGACGCCGTTAATTACACCGTTAAATGTCACGTGTCCGTTTTTACACCTTTTTGTCTCTGTTGTTTTCGTCCGTCCATCATCGCCGCTCCCCCTCTTTCCCCCGCCCACAAGAGAGATTCCCCGAAAGCCTCGTAATTGTAACGATCCGAAAAAATTTAACGTTACGGATCAAACAGCTGGACTTAGTAAAAAAAATTGATAGTAAACACGAGAATTTAATATTTTTGTAGTCAATCGATATTATTAGCGAGACATTTTGAGACTGCGAATTCGATTACGTCACACGGAAAAAAGAACACCTTGACCCAAACGTAATCGAATTTAAATAGCGATTTTGTTCACGTACTATGACGTCGAGTACTTTGAGTTTGAGTCGTGAATTAAAATTAAATTTCATAATTACATAATTATAACAATAATACAAAGTAGCATAGAATGGAGATGAGGGAACAAAAGAATATATATATATATATAATAGCGTCATGACAATTCGCCCCCATCGCTAGGCTAGTAGAAATGTTAAACGAAACTAATATCGGACGAAGAGAAAACAATAATGAAAAAGAAAACAGAAGGGACAATCGGAGGGGGAATATCTTTTCTTCCTGAGCACGGAACTTCATCATTCGAAGAAAAAGGAGAGGACGAAGTTCATGGAGGAGAACCGGGGCTTGCCCTTTTCTTTCCCCCTTTCCATGATCTTGAGAGTCAAGGTCCCCGGCTGCCGTCGTCGCCGCAGACAGGGAATGCCAAATCAATCGAAGAAGAAGGCGCGGAGCAGAACCGAAGATCGCCAAGGGAAGAGACCCACGACGCGGAGGGGTCGGAACCGAACTGTACGTTCTCACCCCCGTCCCCTTTTGGTTCTGTCTTGATCGTTCCTCCCTGCTGAATGTGTGGGGTTAGGAGTTCTAGGGGAGGGTCGAGTAGGTTGGTTCGGTCTCGTCTGAGTCGACGGTTTGCTGGATGTTCGTCTTGTGGTCTGAATGTCGTCTGAACCTCGAGACTCCCGTGGGTGCGTGATCCTCTGGAGCATCGTGAACGGTTATACTGCGGGCGTCCCACGGGAGACGGAATCTTCGCCGATGAAGTGTGGCAGCAGTACCTCCACGGGAGGGTTACCCTTCTTGGTTGTGGTGTGCTCGTGCACTTGGGTCCTCGGTTGATTGGGTAGTTGATATGGTCGGTTTGGCTTGCGAGTTCCAGGGACGCTTGACCGGTTGACTTCTGAAATATAGAAACTGGTTGTGGGTGTTAATGGACTGATTGGCCTCGGATTCATTGAGACCGTGTGTGGGCTCGTGGTTGAGATGTGAATGAAAAATGCCTTGGGGTCTTACCGAAGAATTGCCTCTGTACCCCGAGTAAACAAATGAGAGAAAACCTTGGGGTCTTACAGGAGAATTGCTCCTCTACCTCGAGTAGACTATTGGGAAAAAGAAATACTTGGGGTCTTACAGGGGAATTGCTTCGGTACCTCGAGTTGTTGTGAGGTAATTGAGTAATGATGTGTCGGCTGATTGCCTTCCCGAGATTATGACTTCAATCATCTGCTGTTGAGACTCTGAATTTGTTGGGACGGTTACTGGATTGTTTGATGAGGTGTGTTCCCGACTGTGATGTCGGAGGAGAACGGGGAGGTGGCGCCACTCGCGGTCGCACCTGCTGTCGTTTCCAGGGCGCTCCCGGAGGAGTGGGTGGGGACGCACTGTGGTGGTCCTGACACCCGGTGGAAGTGTTGATATGGGAGGAGGAACCAGGGAAGTCGCATTGTTTATCTGCTGTTTATTGTGCTGCTTACGACTATTCATACGCGTTAATTATAAATTGTTATACTTCTGCTGTTGATATCTGCTTACCTATATTTGTATAGCTTTTGTGGTTCTGAATCGTATGGGTGCATAACTGTTTTTAAAGAGGCGTACTAGGAATGGTTTAGAGGTCGCACGGTTTTCGTGTGTGCATGGGTGGGGCGTACTCGGCGTTTATCGCTGACTCCCCTAGTTTTACAGCGCAGCAAAGAAAGAGTACACGTGGCACAGAGAAGTTGGGATTCGGAACAGAGACATTCACGGGTGAGGATAAAAGTTTGTCGGCTTCCGCTGGATTGACTGGTCAATGAAGAACGAATTTTCTGAAATTGGTACAAAAAAATGCAGGTCGTTATAGCCATCCTCTCGAATCCCCTTCTTGATCTCCAGTTCGTACCTCCACTGTTGTCAGCCTTCTCTTGGTGAGATTGAAGAAACAAAATCTCCAGTTCGAACCTCCACTGCTGCGGGCCTTGGCGAGATTAGGGAAACAAATGACAGAGTCAGCTCATCAGCAAGGCCGAAGTTTGAAGTCCTAGCATTTACACGGGAAGTACCATCGAACTAGGAATGGATCTTGTCCATGAAGTTGGAGAGGAGGCGCTTGTGGGCTTGGACGAGGATGTAGGCGACACCCTAGAGATGACGACAACCGTCTAAAACTCGGCCGATCCCCTCGTATTCTCCATATAAATTAGAACTGTCGAAATAATTTCTTTAACCTTTGCCCTCTAAACGTGGGAGGTGTTCCATATGAAATTGAGGGAGCACAAAACAAGAGGGTTGGGTTTGGTGGGGGAAGACTCCAGTGACATTCCCATGGCCGTAAGGGCTATAGAGGATGCAGCTCGAGCCGGACAATTAGGGTCATGTCGAGCTCGAGCTGCATCCGAACACGAGACGACATGACGATATTTTTTATATAACCGAGGAAGTTGGAGCTATACATAGATATTTCTGAAAATATAAGATAAATAGAAAAAAAGTACCGAAGTTTTGAATAAATTTGATAATTTGGTCTCTAAAAAAAGTCATGCCCATCAAATAGTTTGGGATGGGCCCTGATAAATGGGTCCATATTGGGCCGGCCTATTTTGAACCTCAGGCCCACATACTTGGATTCAGCAGAGGACATTAAAGAAACATGATCACCGGGAATTGCTGTAGTGTGGCTTTATTTCACCGGGACTGGAACGGCTTGTACGTCTTGAGGTCCTTCACGAGCCCTTCGACCGAGCCGGCCGCGGACACGAGCGAGATGGCCAGGCACCCCAGGCTGAGCGCTTTCAATGCTATCCACTTCGAAGAGAACTTCTTCATGTGAGACCTGGCGATGTACAGCTCCACGGGGAAGAATACTGTCAACGGCCAGAACGAGATCGCCCCGATGAGTCCCAGGAAGTCGTTGAAGAAGGGGAATATCATGGCCAGGACGGAGGTCACTATCACGTACGCCGTCCTCCACACGAGCCGGAATAAGTTGACATTGTAGTCCCTGAACATTGGGATCTCCCGAGTGATGAATCCGCTCTCGGGCCACGTCTTGGCACACCACTGCTCAACGAACCCGAACGTCGGCTGGACGAACACCTGCGGAACAAGATCGCGGGCGTCCCATTTCCTTAAGTAAATTCTCAAAATGCACGAAAGATCGGAGACAAAAAAGTGGATAGGTCACCTGGTACGCGCTGACCAGGTGGACCGCGATGCAGACGTTGGCGAAATTGATCAGCCAGAAGGGTTCGTAGAATCCGAACCCAGTGAGGAAATTCCCCGGGGCGTCATTCCCGAATGCCGCGTAACCGATGCAGCCGCATAGGACGTAGAAGAGGGTGGTTGTGGTGATGCCGATGAGGCTCGCTTTCTTCATGACTTTGTTCTCCGGCGTGGTCGACTTCAGCGTATCCTGCGGGGCAAATGATCCAAGCTTACGATATGAGTCAAGATCAAAAGGGTCTCTATGACATTACGGTGATTGGATATAACGCAATGCCAACAATGACAAAGACGTTAAATGGTCCACTGGGTACAAATCTTGTATCTAGATTGATTAATCAAACACGATAATTTTTCTGGCAATTCCTTTCTGTGTAATAACGTTTTCGACTTGTCGTGCCAAGGTGAAGCTGCCCTAAACTCAATCAAAACCTCGCCAAGCCACCTTCGTTTTATGTGGTGGTTCGAACATGCCGGAGATACGATAATTAACTAATGGGGGGATTTGGGTGGCTTACCTGGATCTCGATGAGCACGGGAGAGTAGGCGTAGGCAAACGCGATGTTCCCCAGGGCCTGGAAAACCCTCCACAGCTTCTCGGACGACGTGACATCTACGCCGACCGTGACCCCATCGAGGGTCGTACGGGCGTGTCGGCCCTCGGCAGATGCGACCCTTGCTATGGAGAGGCCGACGCCGATGAAGGAGTAGGCAAAGGACATGACCGCCGCGACGATCGAAAGCCACGACAGCTTGTGGAAGTTCGGGATCTGGGACAGGACTATCTGGATGCACATGAACAGTAGCATGAACGGGTAGTTCGATGTGTGGCACGGCGCGTCGTGCCCGTGCTTATGGAAGCAGTTAGACCTCTTCACGGCCCTAAACATATGCGTTTTTGAATCCGTTAGGCTTGGCCGACGGTGAATGACAATGGATAGTGATAACATAGCGGGACGAGGTATCGACTTTGGTGTATGATTAGGTTTTTCCTTACACCATGCTAATGGAGGCAGTGATCGTGTATCCGATGGTGACCCCGACGAGATTAGCGTACTGAGCCAATCCGCATAGTTGCACGCTTCTTCCCCCTGAAACCAAAATTTTGTCGATTAATCTTGGTTCGTTAGGCGCTCAACAATTTAAAGACAATGTCTTCACCTAGGCCTGCTCGGACTGCATCCATGTAGGTGTAGTTCCGTCTCCCGTTGACCGGATCCGGCCACCGATAGCTGTCCGCGAGTAAGGTCGACGTATAATAGGTGATGAAGGAGAACAATAGGAGGACCACCGGTCCGGCCACCCAACCAAGCTGCGCGATCGCCCAAGCCAAAGACAGCACCCCCGACCCAATCACGGCCGTTATGATATGCGCACTCGCCGTAACCACCGTACCTGCAAAAAAAAAAAAAACGGACACGCATTAATCTTACCCGGACCGGACGCGTCCATCCCGGCAGAAAACCAACGAAAGCAGCAAGAAGGGGGTTGTTCAGTTACCGGTTCGCTTCTCACGTCCATCGTCGTCGAGAAGGCCATCTTTCCTGCCGCTGTGGCCGGCCTCAGCCTCGGGTGCGTCTCGCGGGGGGTTTTGGACGGAGAAGTTGCTCATCCTTTTCGATATCGGGGTTGGGGTTAGGGAATTTCCGGGAGGTGTGTGAGATGAACCGCGTCAATGACTATTTTAGATACTCGGGGCATTAATCACTTCCCAACATTGGTGATATGTTTGTAAACTTTCGTCCTAAAACAAAAAAAAAAATGGGGAAGTAATTAAAACCTTCGAATCTCCTACAAAAAAAGAAAAATCAAATCCAAAAAAGATAAAAACATCCTTGTTTAAAGATACAAAATCTATTTCACCTTTTTCTCATCGTCAATGGTATAATTATTCCGGATTAGTGGGAGGAGATAATATTACCTGGTTTGACCGGTTTGTGGGAAATACCGGAAGTTGACCCCAAAAAACACTTTTTTCTTACCGTATTTTTATAAATGTCACGTAAATTCGTCATTTTTTGGTAGGATATATTCGTAAATTGAAAGTCGCGGTTACCGACCGCGACTCGGACGTACAACGGGAATTTGTGATAGTGTGATGTTATTATCATTTTCTCGTCTATTTTGTGAGGTCCGAAACAAGATCCGGCGTTTAGGGGGGAGGCGCGTAATGAATGACTTGGGAAAAGGAAAGCAAAGTAATCCAAATCCGAACAATCCGGCCCTTTTGTATTGGACTTGGGCCTAAAACATAGTGGGCCTTAATCCGGTAAGCCCAATAATAACGGAAACGATTTCGAGTTTTTTATTTCTCTTCATTCTTTTTTGTCTTTTTTTTTTTTTTTTGACACGTCGTCGTCAACCGACAACCTTTGTTCAATTTACAAGAAAAAAGAGAGAAAGAAAACCAAACTCCCGCGAGAACCAACAAATTAATTTCTCCCCACAGATATCGGTGTTTTCTCCTCGGTTTCAAACCCCCCGCAACCCAAAATTCTGAAAAGATTCGACCATCTCCAATCAAATTGCCAAATGTCGTCGTGGGTCGTTTGGATCTAGTCGAGAGGTGTGCTTCCGATTTCAAGGTTCCCCCTTTCTTGTTTTCTCTTGCCGTTTTGTGTTCCAGTATTACATGGATGCCTGCCTGCTGCAATGTTGTTGAATGTTTCCCGGGGGGGGGGGGGGGGGGGGGGGGAGGGTGTTGGTTTGTGGGTTTCTTTTATTTGTGTTTTTCTTTGAATTTTTACCAGTTCTTGTTCGATTTTTTTTTTTGTGTTGTTTGTCCTGGTTGATTTTGCTGGAAGGAATTGGTGGCGGGTTTGGAAGCGGTGCCGCGTCGGGAATTGTTAGAGGGGCTGGAGCTTTTACCTCGTGGGGTTAGGTTTTTTCGGATTTCAAGGTATGGTGCAAGCTTAATTGGTGTTTTGATGGACCTGGAGGTATGGTGTTGGGTTGAAATTTGGCGGGACGAGAAGCCTCAGGTTTCTGAACCACACGTTTTGGAGACTTGGGTGGTTTACTGGTCCGAAAGTTAATCGGCGAAGAGGTCACCTGATGCCAAACCACGGCCGGATAGAGCTCAACCCGTGGTGTGGCACTAATGGATATTACTCAGGAAATTGCTATCTACATCCATAGATTTCACAACTTGGATCTTTTTCAACAAGGGTATGCTTGCAGTTAAAATATTTAAACATCTCTGTTCATATTATTTTCATCTAATTAAGAAACTATTGGTTTGGCTTGGGTCAGTTGCTGGTCTTTTAGAATTTTGGTTAATTTATCCAGATGGTATCAGTTAAAGATTTCCGCTAGGTGGGAGGATGACGTGGATGGTACATCAGGGACCCCTGCGAGAGTTGTTCAGTATGAAGGTATTCCACGAGTTGCAATGTCTTAATTCTGCCACACCTTCTTTCCCTGACCAATCATATTCTGATTAACTTTTGCATTTAACTGCAGCTCCTGATCTGGGTACTGATGATATATGTGGGATTTGGAGGATTGATGATATAGAAAACAGCTTCTATACTCAACCTTTTAGGATAAAATATGCCAGGCAGGATGTCTTCTTATCGATCATGGTCTCCTTCAATTTATCACTCGGCAAATTTGAGGTGGTCATCCTTTTCTGGTTTTTCTGTCAGTTGTATCGTTGACATGTAAAGTTAAGTGGAAGAAAGAACATGAAATGTGTTTGTAAGAAAAGGTCAAGATTTTTCAATTCGAAATTTTGTTCATCTTGATGATTATATCTGTCTAAGGACAATGCACTTTTTAAACGGTCCTAAGTTTTGATGAAATAAAATCGATATGCCTAATCTTTGATTTGATTATCATGTTAAAAGTTTGAGCATCAAGGGTGAAATAAAAACATTACAATGTTGGAAAACTTTGTGAGATCAAACAACTTCAGCTTTTTGGTGCAAATCCCCTTTGAGATATAACTGTTCAATACCTGGGTACGATAGTAATCAGATTCGAACTCTACCTGGAAACAAATTTATAATCAAACTTATTTTTGGTTGGGGTGGAACTTGTTTATGTAAGTGAAAAGAAACTGCCTGGAGACTGTCTGAACAAGCTTAGAGGTGGAAGGATGGATTTTAAAAATTTACATTTATGGAGTAAAAACCAGCTATTGAATGCTATCAGTTTTTTTTTTTTAATTCTAGTAGTTCAGGTGTTCCGGTGGTTCATTCATTGTACTGTAAAAGTTCACTTGTTTCACTTCTGCTTGACATTTATATACATTTTGTTTATCTGCGAGTTGCTCAATATGTCCGAGTGGTTTCTGATGGATTCTTAACATTAGGGTCCCCCGACATCTGCTGTCATATTGAAGTTTGACCTTATGTTTGTTCCTTTGTCTGTAAATAGGTAATCTCTATCCTCTTTTCACCTATAAGTTGACAAAGTGAAATCCTGTTATGAGACCACATTTTTATTTAGGAATATGTTTAATGCTCTCAAAGGTGATCCTTGTGTACTATCAACTATATGAAGGTCTGAGCTGCAGGCTTCTTTGGATTCTGGTTCTGCTGCTATTCATGAATTCAGGATTCCTCCGAAGGCTCTTGTAGGTCTGCATTCTTATTGCCCTGTCCATTTCGATGTCTTCCATGCCGTTCTCGTCGACACAAGTGTACACATAACCCTGTTAAAGACTGGTTCTAGTGTTGCTACTGGTTCAGGCAGCGGGTATGCCTTATTTTCTAGTGGGTTTTGTCAGTTTTCTGCTGTGAATTTCCCATTGTATTCCTAATCTATTAGCATGCTGAATTGATGATTTTGATCGAATCATCTCAGAGTTATCAATAATAGTGAAGATCGTGATGGCGACACTGTTGGTGTTTTACCTAAAGTAAGTTTTGTATACACAGGCATTCTTATAGAAGTGCTTTTTGTTGATTGTGTTCCCTATATTCTGTTAATTTTGAGTTGTATGCTTTGGTCTTTGGTCCCCTCATAACCGCATATTCTTCGCATGAATATGTGGTTCTTAATTTATGTATATTAAAAAATCAGCAGATTGCTAGTTGGTGTAAACACCCTGGACCGTGGACCTTGTGTTTTTGTTTAACAATGGGGCTGGCATTTATTATCGATTAGTCCATGACATTGTGAACTAGGTGGAGCGGGTGAGATTTGGACCTGTCAACCATGAAATGCTATTCAAATTCAAGCATTCTCCCACCATGTCTTAGAACACATTGCTTATTCTATTTCCTTTTCATCGTATTTGGGAGAGATTTATTGTATGTGTATATGCTAACATCTCAAATCAAAATGTTTGTGTATTATGGTTATGCTAATTTGTACTTCGGCTTGATGTTTCTAGGAACATTATTTGCTTTGGGAAGGTATTGTGGTTTGACAAATCAAGGATCAACTGGTTTAAGTGTTCAAATTTTTATGATGTTTCTTATGACACGTTACCTTACAGGATGCAGGTTTGTTAGGTTCGATGGATGCAAACCAGGCTGCTATTTTCAAAGCTGTATTAGCTGCCAGAGACATTCTTTTTGAAGAGTTGAAAACCGTCAGCAAGGCAATTGATAGAGTGTTGGACGTAGCTGACATTACTTTCGATTTACATGACAAAGGAATGTCAGGCTTGCCAGCAGAAATGGTTTCTGCTGATGCTGTTGTTATGGGCCCTGACAAGGTGCAAAATGGATGGAGATTAGAAATGCTTCTTTCATTCTTTATTGTTTAATCTACCTCAATGTTGAATATTTTGTCTTTGATCAGAGTGCTACTGGTGAAGATATCTCCACAGAAAAAATTCTGATCTCCTCGTCAAAGAATGATACACTTCCGTCTTTCCATTATTTGTGCAGCCAAAAACTTCATTTATGGAATACCTTTCTAAAATTTCACAGGTTCATTCTTAAAATGGATGCGCCACACGGTTGATGGTTTCCTCAAGAGCTAATTCATGTGGCTATATTTCTTTATAGGGCTAACAAAAAGGGCATATTGGGATATCTGCGCGATGCGTGGGGAGCTGATCGTAGAGCTGAGTGGTCAATATGGATGGTGTACACTAAGATTGACCTGCCTCATCATTACATTCACAGTGGGACAGATGAAATGTCTCACCCTTCGGCACATAGGAGAGTTTCAAGCTTGTGGAAACTGTCCGGTGATGTAATATCTCCATGATCCTCTTTTTATCATGAACTTACGTGGAAAATATATCCATCTAATATGCGAAGAACTAATTGGAGTTCTTGTTGTTATGCAGCCAGC
The DNA here is from genome assembly GCA_029817715.1 of Melastoma dodecandrum. Lineage (NCBI taxonomy): Eukaryota > Viridiplantae > Streptophyta > Magnoliopsida > Myrtales > Melastomataceae > Melastoma > Melastoma dodecandrum. The sequence goes on along the minus strand of JARUPY010000397.1, from coordinate 2,384,378 downwards.
ACAAAGTGCGGCTCTGCGTGCGGAGCTTCACCGAAGAAGTATTGCTCAAATGAAGGTAGTTCTTGTTTCTATGGATTTGATGTACTATTTGTTTAATTCTTTAAAACTCCATTTTTCCAGGAGAGGAGGATTTGCTCTAGATTTATGTCAGTAATATCTGTAACAGCTGTCCATTATTTGCAGATAAATAGCTGCTCAATTCAGGACATGCATATTTTTGGGGACCCTTCTACTATTCCCATTGTAATAGTAGAGCGTGTTGTGAATGCACCCAGGCGTACAGCTAGCGTTAATTCTTATTTTGCTAACTTAGGAAAGAAAGATTTAAAAGTATTTGGTGGTGGATATAGCCTTGATGATAACAAAAAGGCATATGGCACTGGTCTGCAGCGAAATAGTCGTGTCTTGAAGATGGTTGTATTCGTGCATGGATTTCAGGTATTTCAGCTTCTACCATTGTTTGACCTTACCTTCTTTCCGGCCTTTGGTTGTGTTTTCTTACAGATCGTAGTACTTCAATGTTATATGGCTTATGCACAAGTCTGAATTTTTGGATGGTATTCAGAACGTTTGGATGTATTATTGTTGTCAAGGACACTGAATCCAGTGCTTGTTATCGGGGATATAACTTATTGATCAATTAGATTTTTTTAACTTCTCTTAAATAACTTGAAACCTGGTGGTGTTTGGAGAAATTCTGAGTCTTGCATAACCTTGCCAAACCCCGGGAAAAAATGAGTGGCACCTGTCTTCTTTCATGACACGGTAAGATAATCAACAAGGAGAAATTGAAGTAGGTAAGGTCACTTCATATGTCTGCCCTTAGCTATCATAGTATACCTGCTTAGGTTTTGTGTAATGCGTATCATCATGTCATGAATTAATCTATCAAAGGAATTCAAAAGAATCTCATTTCTGCATGAGATATTTTTCCTCACGATTTGTCATAATGGCCATTTTCATATAGATTGTTTGTTCCATGGAACAAGAAATTTTTCTTTGTCTGTTATTAAGTTGCTAATGAGGTGAAAATTGCTTTCTTATTGCTGTTTGATTTTCCAATATTGAGTAGCACGTTGATTTCATTGTCAACTCTGTGCAGGGCCATCATCTCGATTTAAGGCTTGTCCGTAATCAGTGGCTCTTGCTAGATCCTACTGTAGAGTTTCTCATGTCAGAGGCTAACGAAGAGAAGACATCAGGAGACTTCAGAGAGATGGGTCAGAGGTTGGCCCAAGAAGTGATAGCTTTTCTTAAGAAGAAAATGGATAAAATTTCTAGGTCCGCAAGCTTAAAAAGCATCAAGCTAAGCTTTGTTGGACATTCAATAGGAAATATTATAATCAGAACTGCACTTTCAGGTACATCTCCCCCCTTCTACTCTATCCAGTCTTCTCATTTTTGCTTAAAAATTTCATCTTCTTTTCTCTTGCAGAGAGCATAATGGAACCTTACTTACCGTACTTATACACATATATGTCTGTTTCGGGTCCACATTTGGGCTACTTGTACAGTTCAAACTCTTTGTTTAATTCTGGATTATGGCTCTTGAAGAAGTTTAAGGGAACACCTTGTATTCATCAACTTACTTTCACAGATGCACCAGATCTAGAGAATACCTTCTTATACCAGCTCTGTAAGGTACCACGAATCCCCTTGTTTCCTGCATCGTTTAGGGTGCATTTGATAAACTTCCGAAGCATCTGTTGATATAAACATGCAATTTTTTATATGCACACATTAGAAAGGGGCTACGATTCGTTTGGCTGGGAAAGCCAGATAATTTAGGGAGTTGAATAATGTGAAGAATGGGCCGAGCTGTTACTTCGCTGATGATGTTTATTTAATGGTTAGATCTGACGCTGTAAGCCACAGCATTTCACGAAGGACCTTCTTCTATTGTTTATTTTTTCCTTTGGGCAATTTATGGGTTATGCATTTGGTCAGGAGGTTCAGCCTCTATTTTTCACTTGGTTTCTTTTGTTTGTTCAGCACAAGACTCTGGCGAACTTTCGAAATATTGTTCTCCTATCTTCACCTCAGGTAACCATTTGTCTTGTCTTAGTATCTTGGAAGCAAGTGAATTGCTTGGATGTTTGCCACGGCCTTGATATAGTTATTTTTTCTTGGGTAGTGAAGGATAGATATCATTAGTTAAAATCGTCTGGGGTTTTAGGTTACAGATCCCATGTTACAAGGAATGTCGTCATGCAACAAATCCAAAATGAAATCCGGAGGATAATCAAAAGTGCTAGGAGTCGTCCTGCCGAGGGCTTCCTTAGCTAGCATGTCTGCAACCCTGTTTTGTCCCCTCGCGATGTGCGATATTGTAGTCTCCTCCAGCTCACACAATAACAACCTGCATTTAGCCATGAAAGGGGTTATAAAACTTGTTGTCTTCTTGGACCCATTTAGGTAGTTTACTAGAGATGATGCATCCGTTTGTATGGCTAAATGCTCGATTCCTATATCTTGAGCAAATTTGATTCCTTCTAGGAGAGCCTGTGCTTCGGCTAATAGGCAGTTTGTATTCGGTTTTCTGACGCAGAAACCTCCGATCCACATTCCTTTTTGGTCTCTGATTACTCCTCCTAGGCCCACATATAAATCACCTTCTTTAGCAGCCGCGTCTGTGTTCTGTATGTAGGGCAGGTCGAGGCTAGGTTCCCATTTGTCTTGCGCTGGTGAGTATGTAATTTGAGATTCCCTATTGCCCTCAAAGTTGGTGTTTCCTGTTGTTTGGATGATAACTACTTTCTGGATTCTTGTTTTGCTCCTTCCTCCTAATAGAGCTTGAAGTTCTGCTGCATTTTCCATTATTTGTGTATAGGGTCTCTAGAGCTGAATTCCTGTTTGAAGACATTGTTGTTCCTCTGCTTTCAGAGGTGCCATGCTACTGAGGTGAATAAGATAGGCCACTGTATGCCTCTGTATGTAGCTGCATTGGATTTTCTTGTGTTGAGATTTCCTTGTAGCTACTGTTGTGTTGTTGTTGCTGTGTTTGCCTCCTCTAGTGATTTCGGATGCTGGAATAGGTTCCATGTGGTCTGTGAGATAGGGCAGTCTCTTAGTATATGGAGGGTGGTTTCAGTTTCCCATTCACATTTTGGGCATAGTTTTTCTTGTGTTATATTCCTGGTGTGAAGCATGTCTCTTATGGGTAGTTTCTCGAACCAGCTTAGCCATAGGAAGATCTTCTGCTTAGGAAGTATTGACAATTTCCAGATCCATTTTACTTTCGCTTCTCCATAGTTTCCTTCCTTTTTGTGAGCTAGTGCGTAGGTTGATGCATCGGTGAATTCCCCATCGCAAGATTGTTTCCAGGTTAGTTGGTCCCTAGCCGAGGTTCCATCTCTTAATGCTGATGCTATATGATCCCAAAGGGAAGGTAGTTTGTCGAACCTATTTTCTTTCATCCTAGTTCATCGTGGTAGGCAGCCACTGTCTTATTAATTTCCACCTTGTCAAGGGAACCAATTAGTTTGTTCCTTAGGCTACCACACCCTACCCAGTCATCCAGCCATAATCTAGTTTGGGCACCGCTCTGAACCTTCATTCTTATTCCTTGTCTGAGTAGTTCTTCCCCTACCTTTAATGCTTTAAAGATGCAGGAACCTTGCTTTCTTTTTTCAAGTTGCTTTCCATATTTGTTGATGATGACCTGTCCCCATTGAGAGTTTTGTTCTGTGTGTAGTCTCCAGGAAAGTCCACTGAGTAGAGCGGTATTCCTATCCTTTGCTCTAAATAGACCTAATCCCCCTTCCTCTTTCCTCTTAGTCACTTGGTGCCAGTTTATTAAGTGCAATTTTCTGCTTTCTTCTGTGGATCCCCAAAGGAAATTTCTGTTGATTCTGTCTAGTTCCTCTTGCGCCTTCCTTGGTCATTTGAGGCATGACATTAGATATGTCGGAATCGCCTCGGCGACTGATTTAATCACTACTACTATAGCTGCTTTCGATAAGAATTTTGTTTGTCATCCTGCCAATTTATTTCTCACTCTTTCTATGACTGAGTTGAAAGCTGAGTTATTGCCGGTTCCTGTTCTAAGAGGGAAGCCTAGATATTTTCCTAAATTCCTTGTGATCCCGAATCCTGTTTCTGTTGCAATTTTCTTAGCCATGCGATTTCCAACATTTGGTGAGAATAGGATGTGGCTTTTGCTGCTATTTACATGTTGTCCCGATGGATCACAGAAATTTTGTAGTGCCCTTTTGATGGCTTTTGCGTTTTTCATGGTAGCTTCCCCAAATAGTAGGAGATCATCAGCAAAGACAAGATGGGAGAAGGAGGGGCCTCCTTTGCTTGTTGCTACTTTCTTCCATTTTCCTTTGGCACACTCTTTTTCAATTAGATAACCCTCCTTTGCTTGTTGCTACTTTCTTCCATTTTCCTTTGGCGCACTCTTTTTCAATTAGATAACCTAAGTATTCTAGGCATAGGATGAAGAGGTATGGGGATAGAGGGTCTCCTTTGTCTGATCCCTCTTGTTTGGTTGAAAGGGCTGAGGTGGCCTCCATTAAAAAGTATGTTGTAGGTTGGTGTTGAAACACAACTCATGATTAAGGTAGTCAATCCCTTCGGGAAATTGAAAAATTGCAGAATTTTCTCAATGTAGTTCCATTCCATTAGATCAAAGGCTTTCTGCATGTCTACTTTGATGGCTAGCATTCCTTTGCTTCCTTTCATGGTGCTGAATGAGTGTAATATTTCCTGCATTATTCATCTTAAAAAAATATTGAGTTACTGCATTATTCATCATCAAAAAATAAGCCAAACACGTTGTTTCTGCAGCAATACATAGTTGTGATTAATCAGTCTGTTCTGAAAGAAAGAATTGAAGGGTACTACTTGTAATGCCATTGCATCATTGCTCTCTGATGGATATGTTACTGCCATTGCATCTTTCCTATATGATTGTTTTTCTGATCATCCTGTTGGCAATGTTCAACAATTATCTGGCATTCAATCACCTTTTTTCATACTGCCAATATTATGGAACTTGCCCTGTCTTATTGTACTCTGCACACTTCTCAACGTTTTAGGACGGGTATATCCCATATCATTCTGCAAGAATAGAATTGTGCCAAGCGTCGTCTTCAGATAACTCCAAGAAAAGCAAAATATTTTTGGAGATGTTAAACAATTGTTTGGATCAAATCAGGGCCCCCTCTTCCAAACACAGGGTGTTCATGCGGTGCGATGTCAATTTCGACACGTCCACTCATGGGAGGAACTTGAACACCTTTATCGGAAGAGCAGCTCACATAGAATTTCTAGAGTCCGACTTATTTGCCAGATTTATAATGTGGTCTTTCCCTGAACTATTTCGCTGATCAATATCAAGAACAACTCCTTTGCACTAGTGAGATGAAAGGATCGAGAACGGCTGTAATTACCCCAAGGGCCACGATTGGGTCCACGCATATTCCAGCTAGCCGTGTGACTGTTGTTGGCTACTTGCAAATGTAAGTCAAAGGTACGATTAATCATTGCCAAGTGAACAACTAGTTGGCTATTCATCCATGTGTTTTAATCTTATCTAGATGTGAAATTATGTACGAACTAGTATGGCAATGGTATGTATTGGTTTACCTGATTATTTCTTTCATTTTCATCTCCACCGATTTTTTGCAAGTTACAAGACGCAACACGGCTGCTGAGGTTCGAACTTGGGATTCCCAAGTGAATCCTTAATGCTCTGACCACTGGGTTGTCCCCTTGGGTTTCTTTAGTCTGCCCACATTTGTGAAAGTTAACTCCGAGCCTTTGCAACTAGTTTTTGCATTTCCTAAGCATGAAATATGTCAATGAGCTGTACCGGCCTACTTCTTCCCCGACCATTCACTATTAAGTCGTTCCTATTGTAAGTATGAAAATTTTTGGACGATGCCTTTCCGTTGTTCTGGTTCCCATGCCAATGGAGTATTCATGTAATAATGAAGTTGATCCAATTCGTTGTATGGAACCAACCTCTTTCCAATGGTGATTCATTGCATCTGCTTGTATGTCCAAAGTTTCGAAAAAAAAGAGGTTAGAGGTTATGTAAATGTTCAATGTCCTCTACTGGTGGTAATTTTCTTGTCTAGGTTGTCAGGATTTAGTACTTGATCAATAATCACGGAGCGCTTAATGCTTCATTTGGGAACCTTGGGTTTGGTGGGAAAATGTTTTATCATGGAAAAACACGATTCCCTGTGCTACCTACCATCACAATACTTTTTAAAATAATGAAACACTTTCTACCTGTTTTCTATTGTTTTTTATTTGGAGGACTTGCATATTATACTTCATTTTTCTCGCTTTATGTATTTCTTTTCTCAACCACATGGGAGGACTCCCAAATATAGCATAAAATTCATTTATATGTTGTTCCATTAATAATAAAATTCGCATTATTATTGGTAATTAGATGCTGATGGGACTACTATTAAGAATTTAGCAAATGCACTTGCTATTGTCCCCTATGGATAGACTGAGCATTTACATCTGCAGTACAGATAAATGCTACTTATTTAGGTCATTCAGAGAATCGACTCTGAAGTTGCTGTTGTTGTCACTAGCACTAAAGGAGGAGCAATAAAATCTCAGTGGATATAGGCAATTCCCATTTCACATCTGGACATCATCAATAATAGTTCTTGTGCACCATCACCCAAATAGTATTAAGGAGTAAACCTTGCAGTTGTGGATCAGTTTGATGCTTGTAAATCAACATCACTGCTGTGTTAGTTGAAATTTTGTCTGGTTAGCAAACTTATGCAGGAGAACCGCCTAGCAATCCCTTTTGTTAAAAGCTTCTAGCTTTAGATTGTTCCTTTTTCTGTTTTATTTCTTTTCTTTAATGGACTCTCCATCATCCTGACAGGAAAAGATGAGTATATAATTCCAAATGCATCATATGCCTTCTTTGAGAAGGATCCCTTAACCCACTGACAAAAAAATAAAAGTTTGGATTCACATACAGTTGCAAAAACTTTGACATTGTTCAGTAGACAAGTGCATATGTTTTTTTTGTGATTCTCCCTGGTAAGAAGCTTTTGACAAGGTAGGTGTTTTTGAGTGGTTGTAGACAGAGGAGGGATTCTCATGTCACTAAGGAGTGGCTTTAACAGGGTAAAAATGCATTCCCATCTTTGCTAGTGGAAGAAGCACAAAAAGGGAAACCCATTTACTGCTGCAAAACCTCCGTTGTAGAGAAGAAATTATGCTCAATTGGAAAGGGAAGAGGGAAATAATATGGGATATTCCTGATTAAGCTTTCTGCACTAATTTGTTCTCCATCTCTGAGATGGAGAAAAAGATGCTCGTTGGTCAATCAGTGCATGTTATCAGTACAGAATCAGGAACTCCTTTTCTCTCTTTTTGCAGAACCCTCATGATGGATTGGGTCCCTCCACTTGGCAATTATTTCTTCAAACTTGATCCTCCTCTCTTTTTTTTTGGTAGAAAGGATAGTTGCATTCAAAGGTAGGCTTTTAGTGGTCTTAGGTTACAGATCCAGAGGTGCATGGGATATCCTCCTCTCTTTATTATTGCTATTTTTTTTGTGAGTCGCACTTTTCCCTTTGCATCATTATCATCTCCTGATGAAGCACAGGGGAAAATCAAATAATTTAAAGGAAGAATATGTTTGTGTTGCATGCTTCTCTGAACTTCTGAAATGATCTCATTGTCGATCTTATAGTACATCGCAGATATTCATTATTCTTCTAATTTATTTACAAGAAGTAGGAAAGAGTGAAAAAACCCAGGTATAGTTTTGCCAACATAAAGCTTGTTATTGGCTGAAGTCTACAAAACATAGTAGTTACTTAGATCATAAAACTCTGATGTGATCTTCTTCTCATCTGTTGATGGGTTAGGCCAAAGTTGATAATTTATTAGGCCTTTTCTGATGACTTGCGTGTGTCGAACTTGCAGGGGTCCGCCTCTGTGAGTAACTGGACGACCTCGTTCATGGTTGGGCGTAGGGCCGGTGAGCTGAACGTGCACCTGATAGCAATTCCCAGGACACGGATCATGTTTTCGCCAAAGGAACCTGATATTCGTTTGTCCTGAAGCTGCAGGGTTCCTTCCTTTGTGTTGACCTTGGTCGAGATCCAGTATATGATGTTCTTGTTCTCTCCTAACTCTTGCTCTACCGGCTTCTTTCCTGTGATCAACTCCATCAGCACCACCCTGAAGCTCTACACGTCGCACTTTGTGGTGGCCTTGGACGAGCATGCGTATTCTGTAGGATCAAAATTGACAGCTCAGTTCATATGTTATCTTTAAGGACTTGGATAATGAATCTAAACTGCACATCAAGTTCTTGTTGTTTCCCGATTTCGTTTAACGCACCTGGAGCAAGGTACCCGCAAGTTCCAGCAATAACCGTGGTGGTAGAATCCTTCTCTCCCCGAGCCTGCAATACCTTGGCAATTCCAAAATCCGCCGCCACCGGCTGGTAATCCACATCGAGTAATATGCTGGTTGACTGATGTCTCGGTGAATTATGGGTGGCACCAGGTCTTGGTGAAGGTAGGCCAGCCCTTGTGCGATCCCAAGCGCGATCTTGTGCTTTGTAGGCCACTCCAGTAAGAAACTCCCCTTGTGTAGTGCATCGTAGAGGTTGTCGTTTGGCATGTACTCGTAAACAAGCAGATTGCAGTCCCTGGTGACAGATAACTGTATGGCTTCACAATGTTCTTGTGCCGAATGTTCCTGAGAGTCTCTACCTCCGTCTTCAGCTCTCGGTTCAGGACTAGATTGTCCTCCAAGAAACCGTCGCCAAAATCCTTTGTGCTCCTGCTCCATAGCTTCTTCACCGCGAGGACTTCGCCACCTTTCATCTCTATCCTGTTCACTGTGCCAGATCCCCCGTGACCAACGATGTTCTTGTTGACCATTGCCTCGACGATCTCTCGGTGGTCAAAGTTTATTCGGTGGAAGCTCTTGACATCATAGAAGAAGAAGGATGAGGATAACATCTCATGCTCTTCCTTCCCGGGTCTCACTTGGCTACATCGGCGTTTGGGAAACAGGAGGAACCCAAAAATTATTACAGGTGAGGATATTCCGATCACCCAGACGGAGTTGACCCTTTTCCGGTCGTAGCTTTGTTGGGAAGTTTGTCCGATGTGTCGATATAGACTGAGACACAGAGTTGAGGATTGCCCGAGAAGCTCTCGGCCAGTCCTCCCTTGACCAAGAAAGGAGGGATCGAGCCTGCAAGTAGATTGCTCGAAAAATTGGAGTTTGGCAGCAACGCACACAGACTCTCGGGTATATTCCCCGTCAGGTGGTTGTCAGAGATATCGAGGACATTTAGCAACTTCAGCGAGGAGAGAGAATCAGGGATGGATGACTCGAATCTGTTGCACTGTATCAGGAGCAGATTCACCTTCCGAAGATGGCCGATCTCTGAAGGAATCGGACCCGAAAACTTTTTCCTGCTGAGGTCGATCTTCACAAGGTTGACGGCCGATGATATTTCTGGAGGCAGGGATCCTAATATATTGTTGCGCTGCAAGAACAACTCTGACAGGTTCTTCGCATTTCCAATGCTTCTGGCTATAGGACCACTTAGATTGTTGTAGCTCAAGTCGATGATTGAGGTGCGAGGCAAACCAAAAATTCCCTCTAGAATTTCACCTGTGAGGTTGTTGTTATTGACCCTAAACCGCAGCACCGTCGGACAATCAGCGTACACCGAGGGGATCTCTCCAGTAAATGAGTTCTGCAACACAAGGTAATACTGCAACTTTCCACTCTGGCAGACTTCTGCCGGCAAGGGACCTGAAAACCTGTTCTCGGATATATCCAAGAGGACCATCCCGAGAACTTCTCAAGATTCCTAGGAATTTCCCCAGAGAGCACGTTGTCGTATAATGATAGGATGAACAGGGTGGTCAAGTCGCCTAGAGCGCTTGGTATTTCTCCCGAGAAGCTGTTGTTGTAGAGCTGTAGGACCTCGAGCTTTGGGAGCTTGCATATCAATTCCGGGATGCTTCCCGTTGACTGGTTCACCGACATGTCCAAATCACGGAGCTCGGTCAAGTTCCCAAGTGACTCGGGTATTCCGCCAGTGAATTCATTGTAGTAACCAGCAGCTTCAGGTTCCTCAATATCCCGAGTTCCCTTGGGATTTCTCCAGAGAGGTAGTTCCCGCTGAGTTCGAGATCAACCAGTGATGTGAGGCTTCCTATCCACTTAGGTATCTGGCCCTGTAACATACACGTCGTCAGGATCAAGGACTGGAGGCTGCTCATTCGCGACACGTTGTCAGGTAGCTCCCATAGGTCGAAACCGCTGTTCTCATTGAAGTTGAGCTCCATGAGATTCGTTAACTCAAACACCGACATCGGGAAACCGCCCGTGAACAAGTTGTAAGATAGGTCGATCACCCTGAGAGATCCCATGGGCGAAAGATCCGGCACGGTCCCTGGGTGGTACAGCTTCTACAAGCTAAGCTCTTCCAGGTGAGAACAATTCACGATGCTTCTTAGGAACTCGCCTCCTCTGCGAAACCGGTTCTCCCCTAGCCTTAGCACCCGCAACCTCGGCAAGTACTCGCAGATTCCATCAGGGTACTCCCCGGACAAAGACCACCCGCTCAGGTTCATCTCAACGGCATCTCCTGCCCCATCGCAGACTATCCCGGTATAGTTACAGAACAAGCTTTCGGGCTTACTATCCCAATCAGAGATTGCGTATCCCGACAAGGATTTCTTGAGGAGGGGGCGAAGAACTCCGACTGTTTCCCACCATAAGCCACCCTGTGGAGGCTGGAGGGAAGCAGGGCGATCGCCACGAGGGCTAGGACGGCACGACGGAGAGCCGGAGAAGCGTGCATGTTACGAGTGTAAGGAGGCTCCCCAAGTTGATGTCTAGGAGTGGTGGGAGTTGTGTTTTGTGAAGAAGGGGAGGGACTCTGGACTCTTATTTCAGCTCGTCCTTTTGCATAAAGAGTCTCTTTTTTTATTAATTTATGATATTTTATGCTTATTCCAATCCAACCCCCACTGCCTCCAGTTTCTTCTTCTCAATCTCATGTGGGTGGGGAGGAGAATATGTACATAACATGACACGTCATAACATCAATCTTTGCCTCCCCCTATTTTTATGCGGATTTCGCACACGAGACGACGTCTTCTTCCAACATGGGACGACCGATGCTAATAGAATGGTGTTTCAAAATACATGAATGAAGTGGTTTTTTTACCTTCCTACTGTTAGTTTTGAAAAAAATTGTAAAATACGGTTCGAGTTTCAAATACACTTGATTTATCGTCCCTAATTTATTGTTTATAAAATTACAAATTACGATAAAGTCGTTATTTCAAATAGTGATACATGAGTACTTAGAAAAAATTCTCTCTCAAGCAAATGGTTCTAATATCTGATCATTGTCGCTGTTTGAGAATGCAACACTCACTTAAAGTTGCTGTCTCAAACAGCGGCATCACTGAAAAGTCATTGTCTCAAGCAGCGACTTTCAATAAAACCGAACTTACCAAGATTTGTAAGTGCATCTCTATCGTTATTTCTAACTTCGATTTTGCCACAATTTATTATATCTTTGTAATTTTAGTCCCGTTATTTGAAACAGATTTACTTACGGTAAATTAGGCATTTTTTTAATCCCGGACAATATATTAGGAATTATCTTTTCATATCAACTCTATTGGCTATCCTCTAGAACGATTCCTTTCAAAGTCATGCACACTTTCCTTGCTCTTAGCCTTCCACACTACGAAGGTCGTTTTTTTCTTTGGAATCATATCCTCCGGATTCCTCTCCATCGGCCCCTCACTCCTTTTCACCACCACCAAATATTTTTCATATCCACGTTAACGTGTCCGATTCCGTTTGTTTCCGACCGGCGTAGTACTTAAGAAGTGGCTACATGTGATGCGATAAACAAAACTGTGTGTACCCTCGCAAGGAGCATTATTCACGGTTTAAAGCCATAATCAAATAAATGAATGGATGGAATTAAGACATTATTAGGTGAATTTTGAAAATTAATGTCATATGTCCCGAAATATTTCCCAAATTATTTTGGAACAGTTGGGCACGTATCTCATCGGCCCTCATTGACTATTTCGTTTGATATGTCCCTAACCCATAACAATAACGAGTTCTCCGGGACTTGGGTGGCCTTCTGAACTTATCCCTATCATCGTCCCCTTCACTTGAAAACTGAAATTCACATCATTGTATAGGCTGGATTTGAAACACGTTTGGGCCGATGATACGAAATTGGCCCAATACTTCTTTTGGGCTTAATGGCCCAACATCATATATGGAAAAATTAACAGCTCCAGAAAATGCAGAACCGAGTCGCCGGGATATTCCTTCCGGCGGTGCGCGGGAGCCGGTATCCTCCGGTCACGACGAATTGCGCGCAGCACGGCGGGGGTGCGAGTGAGCAGTTAGTTGATCCTTGTGGAATGTTGGTGATTGATCGGACTGCGATTGATTTTGTGGAGCGATGCTGAGGATGACAACGGCGGTGGCGGTATGCTTTTCTGCGCGATTAAGAATTTGCCTCTTTATTTTTTGGTTCGTTGCTGCATGATGCACTTTCTTGTCGAAGAATCGCTCGGGTAGCTCCCCCTTATAAGACGGTTCTCCGTATGTTATGTATGGAACAATGATCTCGTGAATCTTAAGGGGAGGCACAATGGTTGGGCCGTTGGGTTGTTGGCTTGAATTTGTCATGTTTAAGTCCCACTCCGTATTGGTTGTGATTTCATATGCCTTTTCTTGGTGTCCGTCTTATTTGAGGCATAGGTGTGTGTTAAGCTGATGTGGTCAATTATGTTATGGACTTTTTCTTGCAATATTCTTGGAATAGCCAAACTCATTTTTATTTCCTACCAGGTAATGTGGAGACTCAATTTAGCTTCCTGTTAATTATGGATTAGTGTTCTTTCCACTATCTTTCGTTCTGTGGATTTAGTTAATGTGTGTTTAAGCTGACCATGATCACACCGTCATAAGCAAAAAAAAAAAAAAGAAAGAAAGAAGCAATGTTCTTATGATTTGTTATGGACTTTGGGTCTTGCACTATTTTTTGGAATAGCCTTCAAACTCGTTTATTTTCTTACCAAGTAACGTAGAGAGTCCATTTAGTTTTATGTTAACCATGTAGACGGACAAGTGATTTTCTTTTCTGATTCTTTATGGAGGAAAAGAATCCAGTTTACCAGCGTCTAGTTTCTAGGTGCAGAGGATGAGTTTCCTGGCTCGAAATTCAAATGGCATTTTTCAGTTTCATTCGAAAAGCTGTGAGGTTAAGCTCTTCGTATGCAGTGGCTATCGCCTAGCTCTTTTATCATGGAAATATTCTATTGGCATTGCAAACTTTATCTGCAGAACAAATTGATGGCTTGAAATGGTTTCTTCTCCCTGCTAATAATGCTAGATAGAGAAACTTTCTTCCGTGTGATTGCCCCTTTTGCTTCATAGATAAATATTTCATCTCGCATTGTAAGCTTTCTACTGGAAAAGAAGAAAGGCCAATGTACCTACAGCAACAGGACTGGGAACTTTTGTCTTTCTCCTGTAATTCCGTACTGTTTGATGCTCGGTCGTGCACTTCCAGTTGTGATAGGCCACCGATTATTGCGAGGACTTGGATGGCCATGCTTTATTAAAATTATCGGACTGCTTATTTTCTTGATAAACAAATAATGCTAATGTAGAAAAAGGAGACTATGTTTTTGGAACCAGATAGACTAGAGGAGCTACTGAGGCTTTATGGCAAGAAATGAAAATGATGTTGCATTATTTAGTATGAAAATGCTTGTCTTGTTCCTTCCTTTGGGCTGCTGTAGCAACTATATTTTCACTGGTAGTAAGAGTATGATCGTAAACCCATAATTTAGCCGTCGGTTTTACTGATTCTGAATTCTGCATCATGGGACAAACCATTTTTCATTTAGTCATCTCTAATTTATTTAGCTTTGAGAAATTGCGTGGCGCTTATCAAACTTACTGTAGGCCGGGTTGATTCATACTATATTTCACTGGTAATAGCCATTTGCCGTTTCACCAAAAGACAATGGCAGCCTTTGTTTGTTGACTGATCCTGCATCAGGCTTGCCTTGACGATTGGCTCAAAAAGAAAGGGTCCAATTATTTGGGACTCAATTTTGTCTGGATTTTTATTTGATAGACGGGTCATTGCATTGGTTTTGTCTCCTTTGTCTGAATATGCTCCACCCAATTTTGTGGTCATTTGTTACTGTTCAACCGTGCAAATTAAATTTGCCGTCTGTCATGTAAAGATTGATTGTTATTAGCACTGTTGTTTAAGCTCTGGACATACTGTCTGGGCAAGGCCGGAGCTATGTGATACGGGGATTCCATGGACAAATATTGAACTCGGGCAACAATACAAGTAACAGTGATGATGGTAGACTTTGGCTGAAAAATTATGAAGATAGCGATTTATCATGATCCGCCTGATACAAACTGATGTGTGGTTGGTCTTCACGTGCTTGATGGCAACTGAAGTGCAATAAATCATATGCTTGGTGGGGTATGTTATCCCAAAGGGAGAAGAACTCTCTCTCTCTCTCTCTCTCAAACTTATATTCCACCTTCTGACAATCCTAAATGTAGGTTGTGGTCTCGGAGATGGATGTGGAGCCACACTACAGATTCCGGAATTACTGCTATGGAGTACTTCTTCACCAGACATTCGAAATGCTGGTGATCGATATACATTCCTTGGTGAACTTAGATTTTCCTTTGTGCAAGAGTAATTCAGTGTTTAACTCTGAGATGAAAGCAGCGTGTCTAATTCAGTTGTGTGCAGATCAATCTTTATTGGTGGATAACAGCTCATACATGTTTTGTTACTTGACACCTCCTTGATGGACATGCTCTTGTCATACTGTGAACTCTAATACTGTAAGATGATTTTCTTTTTTTTTTTTTTTTTGGGAAAGGCCCCATTCGATTTTTCCTTTGCTCCTTGGTAGCACCTAAACCCAGGAATAAGTTATTTTCCTACCAAATGCATTTTATCTGATTGGATTGCACATTGCTATACTGGACTTTCTGAACAATCTTGCAGTTACAACCACCTTCGAGGTTGACACATACGCTTTCATAAATTCTGTTAACTTTTTGCTTGACCATATTTATTGATACGATTGATCCCTATCAGTCCCCACTCCAGTGGAATTCAAATCTGTTTAATTCATTTTGGGGGTCCAATATTTCATTTGATGTGTCCTCCTCTGTATAAAGCTAATGGTTAATGCAAAAATTTGCAGGACAAATTCATATGCATCCGCATGTTCCCCCATAAGTCCTATCTGTTCTACTTTTTGAGTATTGAAGTAGTGATTTCTGGCATCAAATCCCTTTCAGAGAACTGTAGCAGGGAGTGGACGGAGCAAGATTGGGTGGTTAGTTTGTTAATCTTGAGAGGTACATTTTACTGTTATCGACCCATGAAAGCATGGTTTTGGTCTAGTTGCTGTTGCATATCCTTTTCCCCGCTGAAACATGCCCCCGAAATTCCCACATTTCCTTTTCGTGATGCACAATTTTCTGTCCGATCTCCACTACGCGATATTTCTGTTTTTTTCCCCTCTTCCTTTTTCTCTTATTGGTCTAGCGGGTGTGCAGCGAAATTTGGCTCCCCTCCATGTGATCATGGAGCTTGTCCATATTCATGAATGCAGTCTGGTAAGGTGGGGGAGGGATCTGCCCCTCTTCATGTTAGCCTCATTCACCCATTTGCTAGTACAGTATCATATCCTTACAATTTTATACTGGTACCTGCTTTGGGGAAAATAACTATCTCTGAAATGATTAGGCGGGACTAATTTGGTAATGAGTTGGGTTCTTATCTTGCTAAGACTGATCCGTAGGGTTTTTTGCATGTCTCATGTAGGTATCAATTTTCTCATGGTAGAGCCACCGAAGGATGAGCTGGTGGTAGACATGGACAAACTGACACCACCACCTATGGATTGGAAAAACGCTCTCAAAGGTAAGACTTATTTTATTCATATCTTTTAAAAGAAAGGAAAAAAAGAAAATCAATGCTGCTGCTTGAAGCTACTCAGGCTTTGTGATAAAGTTAGGAGAAAAGGGTACTGCTTCAAATTGTTGGAGCAGGAGATTTAGTCCACACCCTCACCTTCATCCTCCATCTCTATCTCTTCGGTATTTGTGTCTCTCTCTCTCTCCCTGTTGTGAGAGAAGGGATACAAATCGAATGGTGGAAGTTGGAGCACGCAAGTCGTCTGTGTTCCCTTTCCTTCCGTCTGCCGGGTTTCCCATGCATCCAAAAAATCTACACTCACTACTCTTTTACTTCAGTCATCGTCCCCATCTCTGTCTCTCTGCATGGGTGGTCCCCCCTCCTCTCTCCTCCTAACCCTATCTTATCCGTATTGGAAATAAAAAAACCTGTTTGTTTGGTGATTACCCTTATGCTTAATGAAAACTCACTTGTTTTGTGGGTGTCTGTAGGAGGGATTCAAAGATGGGCCTCTTCCGCACATGACTTTTTGGCCACTCTTTTTTCTGGTCTCCCAGAGCCGGAAGGTGCCCTCCCGCCACTCAAATTTAATTAATCAAATCCCCCTCACTACCCCCTCCCCCCACTATCCGACTTTCTACCCCGGGGGGAGATGGATAGAGCCGATGATGCAGGAATTGGAGGATTGAGGTCAGAGGTTGCACGTTTCCATAGATCCCTCTGTCAACTCACTCAGCTCGCAACAGACTCGAATTGGACAAGTAATAGTGAGGGAGAAGGTGCAGGGGGTTGTTAAAAATAGGGTACAAGACATGGTATTCCCCTCCTTCCCTCCCTCCCTCGCTGGGGAGTGGGTTTCATCACATGGGGTTGTGGCGAAAGGGGGGGAGCATCAGATAATCCATGCATGCGACTGGGGATTGCTGGCTACGAGGCATGCAGAAGAAAACCCTCAATCAAAATCAAAGACACCCCATGATTTAAGAAAGGGAGGGGAGAAAAACCATGTTGGGTGTGCGTGTCCCTCTCCCTCCCTATTTGTTCCTTTCCCGACTGCCCGATGAAGAGCCCTTTTGCCTACTAAACCCATATCTCCAAACACATTTCCCTTTGTCCCGATCACTCCCCCTCCTTAGGGGGGGGGGGGGGGGGGAGGTGTTGCTTGGGTTAATAATATGCACCCAGGATGAAGTGACAAACCACCCACCACTCCCCCTCATCCCGCAGGGCATCATCTTCTTCTTCACTGGACTTTGAATTGTCTGTTTTTACAAACTACTCCAAATTATGGGCGCAAACCCAATCATTGTTTCAGAAAAAAAAAGAAAGAGAAGAGGTGAAATTGAACCGTCATTTAGGCCATGTCCTCTTATTATTATTATTATTATTATTTTATCAATGCACAAAGGTGTGCAACTTGCCTTCCACTGTTTCGGGAGGCTATCTATCTCCTCCCTTTTTTTTCTGATAGAATTTATATAATTTATCCTTTTTTGCATTTATCAAAATGAAGAGATTGTTCTTTTTCTAACATCGACACGTCCTTACAGGAACCAAACAATATGTAAAAGCCTTCCCGCCCCCCCCCCCCTCCCCAATCTATATATATATATGTAAAATATTATACGCTACGCAAACCACAACCCACAAATATTCCCCTCAAAAGCACACAGCAACAAAAAATTCGTTTCATTTTCATTCCTCCATGTGTAGCCACAAGCCAACTCCTCCTCCTCCTCCTCCTCCTGCCAAGAACGATTTCCTCAAGGCTAACCCCCCTCCGCACTTCGCGGGAGCCGAACTGGGTCGCGTCGACGAGGACCGTCTACGCGCTGACCTCCTCCACAGATGGCCGACCCCGTCCGAGGTAGAAATGACGGTTAATGTTAGTTTCCTCACATGACATGCACGCTCTGCATGAACAGACAGACTAGCCAAGCCGAAGGCCATGCATTCTTCTTATTCCTTTTTTTCCTTTTCAGGCATTTGAAGAGGTTAAAGCGATCGGTAAGATCTCCTGCCCCATGGCGGTTACTGGTTTGCTACTCTACTCGAGGGCCATGATCTCAATGCTATTCCTCGGGTACCTCGGCGAGCTGGAGCTTGCCGGAGGGTCTTTGGCCATTGGTTTTGCCAACATAACGGGATACTCCGTCATATCCGGGCTCGCCATGGGGATGGAGCCGATCTGCGGACAAGCCTACGGGGCAAAGAGGTGGAAGCTGCTCGGCCTGACCCTCCAACGGACCGTGCTACTACTGCTCGCTGCTTCCGTCCCCATATCGCTCGTGTGGACTAACATGAGGAGCATTCTGTTGCTCTGCGGCCAGGATGAGCAAATTTCGTCTGCCGCACAGACCTTCATCTTGTTCTCAATCCCTGACCTCTTCTTCCTATCTCTGCTGCACCCACTCAGGATCTACCTGAGGACTCAGGGCGTGACGTTGCCGCTTACTTACTGCTCGGCCGTCTCTGTCTTCCTCCACGTGCCGCTGAATTTCGTATTGGTCGGTTACTTGAAGCTCGGGATCTCGGGGGTCGCGATGGCGATGGCGTGGACGAACCTCAACCTCTTCCTCCTCCTGCTCTCATACATCTACTTCAACCGTGTCATCCACGAGGACTCCTGGGTGACCCCAAGCCTCGACTGCCTAAGGGGATGGTCCTCTCTTCTAGCTCTCGCTGTACCGACTTGTGTCTCTGTCTGCCTCGAGTGGTGGTGGTATGAGCTCATGATAATCCTCTGCGGCCTCCTCACCAACCCGAAGGCCACCGTCGCCTCCATGGGCATCCTCATACAAACCACCTCCCTCGTGTACATCTTCCCTTCATCCCTAAGCCTGGGGGTATCGACCAGGGTCGGGAATGAGCTGGGCGGGGGCCGACCAGCCAGGGCGAGGATCGCCTCCATCATTTCGCTCTTCTGCGCGGCAGGGCTCGGTCTCAGCGCCATGTTGTTCGCCATCCTCATGAGACGCCGCTGGGGGAGGATCTTCACCAAAGACCCCGACATCCTCGAGCTCACATCCATCGCCCTCCCCATAGTGGGCCTCTGCGAGCTAGGAAACTGTCCACAAACCACAGGATGCGGGGTCCTCCGGGGCTCTGCTAGGGTAACCACCAGTGCAAACATAAACCTCGGCTCATTCTACCTCGTCGGAATGCCGGTGGCAATACTCACAGGGTTCAAGGCCGGGGTCGGGTTCCCGGGACTGTGGTTCGGCCTTCTTGCCGCGCAAGCCACGTGCGCGTCCCTCATGCTCTATACCATATCGACCATGGACTGGACGGTTCAAACGGAAAGAGCCAAACAGCTCACACAACCACCTAACACGACAGCCGCAGCTAAAAAAATCCATCCACTGCCGACTTCTTCTTCCCTTCCGCCGCTGCGGAAAGATTCGGATCCTTCGACCCCGGCAGTCACCTCTCCGGATGCTGACGTGTCGTGCGAGACGGAGCGGTTACTACCATCACCGCCACCATCGTCGACCGGCCCATAACATTTCACTATTATTATTATTATTATTATTTTAAAAATTCACTAGGGTGTTTTCGTGACATGTTATATTTACGAGTGGGTTTGGTTTTGGGCGGTGTAAAGAAATTTATCTTACTCTTCTTAGTATTTACACGGTCCGAAGCAACGTACTTCGTGTTCTACAGTAGTCCACGTCAATTGTTTTTTGCGATTTCCTTATTTAGTAGCCAACGCCAATATTCCTAAAAGCTCGAACTTATAGATGAAAGCGTGTCATACTATATAATTTTATTTTCAATACTCCCGACATGCTTGAAAGTGTCCGTAAAAAATGTTATATGAATATATTATTTGTTACTATTATTATCGTCATTTCTTTTTTTTAAAATGTTAAAGTATATAATATAAATCAAATCCTTACTTAACACTTAACAGAGGGTTTATATATTATAGACCAAATAAGGGAATTTTAGAAATTTAAAATAATAATAAATAAATAAATAAGTTGATTTCGATACGTGAGGAGAGGACAAATCTTTCCTAAAATTGAGGCATCCTTTTTATTTTTATTTTTATTTTTTTGGAGGTCAGCTATGAACACTAAACACACTCAAAACACAATTAAAAAAAAGTTGTTGTACTCCATGGATTTTTTCATGTTTATGAGATCCATGTTTTGCCTTCTTTTGTGCAACCATGGGATGTATCGCTTTTCCTCATCTTTTAGTCACTTTTGTGGTTGGTGCTCTCCCCGACTACTAAAGATTTATCTCCAACCAGAATGAATGAGATCCGACTGGCTTTCGGTTTGTCTAAGGAGGCATGAAAGGATAAACCCCCAGTTCTGTTCCGTTTACGCTTGCGAATGGCCGGCGTCCCCGTCTGTAGTTCAAGCAGCAGCCACAAAATCTGCAAACACCTCGGATTATCTGGACCGGGAAGTTTCCCTTTCCTTAACCCTATAAGATGGTCGCGACTTAACATTATCGAACCGTTGCCGAGATCAAATTACATTATTCTTACAAGGGCACGTATCGATGATGATGTGTATGCAACTCCAATGAGGTCGCCTACCACGCGCAAATCGACCACCATAGTGTCCAACTGGCTTCCTTAAACTATGACGACAAAGAAAGCGCATTGAACAGGGGAAAGGCGAACCGCCCCCCAAGAAACGAAGAATATGTTATCTTCAAACCAACCAACCAAGCCTTTTTGTCCAAAGAAAACCACATGTATAATTTTCCTAAGACAAATAAACTCGGACAAACCTCGAATGAGTGCGATCCAAGTGTCGCGACGGAACCGGGTTCCCAAGAACGAGGCCGTTGGAGATTCGTCACGTGTCCCTCGAACTTAAAAAATGGAAACGAAAACAAGGGGAAAGAAAGACTAGTTAACACCACCTTACATCAAAACAACATTTAATCAAATCAAACACCCATCCATGTCACCATCATTAACAACAAGCTTAATTAATCTAAAAATAGTCACGAAATTCGACTGACCCCAATTGGCTGGCACACACTCACTACCCACAGATTCCAATCAAAAAATGGGTGGAGGGGATTTCATTTGTTTAAGGAAGCTTAATCTAGTCATATACTTTTTTTCCTTTTGCCACTAATGGGATAGTAAAGCAAACCATTCCTAAACTGGAAAAAGGCATGACATTTATTTTCCATCGATTCCCCTTTCTTTCCTTTAAGTTTCCCAAAAAGCTCTGTGAGATGGTCTCCAAGCTAAAACTTGCTTTTAGGACTCTGCTTATTTTAAGCACAATCCAAAAACCTTTTTCCCAAAGAACACAAAAGAAAAAAAAAAGACTGAGAAATCAAAAGCTTAAGGTCGGTGACTCGACGTGATCCCCAAATTTAAACGAAGACACTTCCAAGGTTAGCTTGTTTTCTTCTTCTTTGTTTACATGGACTCAGAAGATTTTTTTGTGGTGTTTCGGTCTAATTAATCCATGTGTATGTTCGCTCCGGAAGTGACCGTGGACAAGCCGAATCCAAACACGTCGGAAATCTCTGACACTACGGGCAACTGGTGCCCGGAGAATTCGTTGAAATGTGTGATCGATGTATAAAATAAAAAGAAGATGGGGAAGACAACGGATGAGCAGCCTTAAGCGGAAGCACTTACGGATGCCATCGGCGATGCCTTTGAAAGTGAGCAAGAACGCAGTCTTCGTTTGAAATTAGGGGGTTGTGCCAAATTACCAATCATAAAGGAAGATTCTGGCACATAACAATTATTAACTTAATGGCATGATTACAGTGTCCCTCTAATTAGTGGGGTTTTACAAACACTTTGTTTCTATTGGTGGGAATGTCAGTACGTTTGGGTTTTTGACTAATACTAATGACTTTATTGCATTGTGTGACCCAATTTCTAGTTGAGATGAGGAGTTTTTTTTTTTTTCAAAAATTGTTTTAGTCGATGATGATCGTTTTCGAGTTAACTGAGGAAGTTTAATGATTTGAGACTATTTTGCCTCATAAGTCTCTCGATTCATTCTGAATTACCGATGACATTCTTGTTTTAGTGCGTTCTTGACCAACCCAACAGTCGTGGGTGGTCCAAATTTTGCAGCTCGATTGGGTCATTTCAATGGTAATTTGGAGATACACTTCTGATCAGCACGCCGCCTGTGGCCGCAGGTGGAATTCATCGATGACTTTTTTTCCCTTCGATTTCGTCAAAGATTTCACGCGGATCCGCATCGCCTGCGAGAACGAGTTACGGTAAAGAGAAACCCGAGATTCCGATAAAATATGATGAATGATTGTATTGATAGTGTTGTGTTATTCACTTGTTAATCTTAAACAACAACTTACTAAAGTTTGGACACCAAAATTACCACTTCAAGGTATTGCATTTAGAGATGATGAGATTTGTGAACTTGCTGAAAAGCCCATGGTGACATCCAACGTTGGACAAAGGTAAGGCCCTGAAAAAAATAAGGAGCTAAGGCGTTTTTACGGATGCCACTCTAGTTATAAAGAAAATAAGATGTCATTCTATTAACTGATGATATATGTTACGTCATCTACATTTAAAGGAGTGTCGAGATTCTCAACCACGACACTCCTTTATAATTTTAATATCACGATTTTTTACCAGAAGTTTTGCAATTTTTTTTTTTTAAAAAAAAAGAAAACCAAGGAATTGGGTCCTCCCTATCTATACGGCAAGAGTTTAATTATACATACGAGACTACTCTAGGCTAGGCTACTACAACGAAGGAAAAGGGGGACATTACGGAATAACAGATGAATGATACAAGCAATATTGCACAAGTTGGATCTGAAAGCACACTCGAATCTGGTCCGGTCCGTCGACCCTCCTTCGTTCGGTCAGCAAAGGCCAGGCTCAAAAACTGTGGTGATGCCCGTGACAAGCCCGGGATGTCCTAAAGGGGGATGCCAAATTCCCACCCAACCCCAGGATTGCTCCTGATATCGAAACTCTTGGTGTATCTGGTGCTAGAGAGATATCTGGATGAATGGCCGCCAGAATGGCTGATGCGGCCGTCGCAGTCACTAGCTCGAATACATGAGGTTCTGACTGCGTCAAATCATCACGTCGTAGTTGTTCCCTGGACAGAACTAGACCCTGGGGTCATGGAAGATGAGTGCGGAGTCTGCTGCATAACCGAGTCAGTAGCTAAGCCAAGAACTGACAAAGTTGAACTGCCAGGACAGGAAAATAAGACGGGCCAGAAAGACAAACGTTAGCTACCTTTTCCACGGCAAAGTCCAATAAGAATTATTATCTTTTTTCGTACCTATTAAGGGAAGTTTTTACACTTGGTTGACTCGCAAATGCTGCAAGAGGAACTCTGAGGCTCGGATACTTGTTCAAAGAACTTTCAAGTTGAGGCGGAGGCAACTAAGAATCAAATTCCAAGGTAAAACACTGATTAGCGTCTGCCTCAGAAGCGAAGTCGGTTTCGGGAATGACAAAACAGCCAGATACCTGCAATAGCACTTGGAAAGAATGAGGCTGCGTCTGAGATATACATTTCAGAAAGCCGGCCCATAGCTTTGGCATTTTCCACACCTGAAATCAATGGGTGCAATGTTAAGAGACGGATTCGTCAAGCATGTAAGAAAGAACGAGCAAAGGATACCTGCTTGTTGACGAGCTTTCTCAAAATTTCCATGACAAAATCAACCTGAAAGAAAGACAAGACAGTCAATCCGCATAATACAGGTGTCCCATTGCATACAGTGTTTGACGCCAGTATGTTTACACAGAAAAATTAAGAATGAACTTACCAAGGTCGGAAAAGCATCGGTTGCTTGTATAACGGTTCTCATGAAAAGAAGAGGGAGTGGCACCTTGTCAACCTGAAAACAGCAGACAGATCAATAATCACCCAAACAAGAATAACCAAGTAGAAGAAACTTACACGAACAACAATTAATACTAACCATCTGGTTCAAAGCTTTTGACAGAACCTGCTGAGTAAAAACTGTCTTTTGCTCGAAACAAGCCGAGCATACGTCCATTACCTGAATGTAAGCAAAAATTCAGAGCCATGTAAATTAATAGACTGAAATAACATCAAGCCTGGAGCCCTGGACTCTAGCAACTAATATGATGCTTTGCATATTGAATTATCTTTACTTGGAAAGAGAATGCCCATAAATTTAAATTCATGTTTGATTTCAATTAGATTAATAAAAGAAAGTCTAATTACTAAAGTTGAGGAAAAAGACTCTACTTGGACCTAAAATAAAATTACTATCATAAGAAAATAAAATCTTAACTTAATTTTAAGGGTATTTCAGTCTTAATCATACAAAAATAAAAATCAAAACATTTTTTTTTGATGTTCAACCCAACTCATTGAATAAAATTCTTATTTCTATTCTCCCTTTTTCAATTCCAATCTATTTATTTTTCTACTACAAATGTTTTCAATTTCACGTACCAAACATAATATAAAACCACAATGACATGAAGATCTAGAAAATGTGGTTAGTAGCTCTATAAACAAGAGTTTCCCCAACAATTTATCAAAACTCGCAGGACAAAACAGCAGACCATTGTCATGAGCCAGAGTAATAAATCTGGTCACATGACTTGTACCTTCTTAAGAGGAAGACCGTCTTTTTCAGGGATGATATCATGTATGGCGACCAATACTTCTGTGGGTGTTAAAGCAGGGCCTGAATGAGCTGTGCCCTGCAATTCAAGGCAAATAACTCAATCGTCCAGAACGAGATGAGCAATAGTCCTGATAAAATGATTAATTTATGCCACAGCTACATTGACGATGGCCCTAGTCTACAGAGATAAACTCCAATCCCAAAGAAGTACAATAACACGTAGGAGAATGAACCAAACGATTTAAGTCAAACTGCTAGGATACTGGCAGTTTAGCTCCTCGAAAGATCATATTGTTAGACTCTTATTAGACTACGCTGACCATCAACTAGAATAAATAATTAACAGAGTTAGAAAACTATTGCCAGAGATGATCAAAATCAAACTAGTTATCATTAAAATCACGACAATATCAGCCTTCTATTTGGTCATCAGAATGCCTCAGAGAAACTTTCCAGATAATATTTCGGTACCTGGAGCATATGCGCAAGCGCTTTCTGAAACATTTCTGGAGGCAAGTCAACCAGTCGTGGAAATATAGGCAACACCTGAACAAAAAGAAAAAATCATGAGAACAAACTCATCAATGGCGTGTAAAAATCCGTTTGAGCTTCTCCTATCCAAGCATACAAGCAAGAGTACATATAAAGAACTGAATTGAATCCAAGAGAGAATCTTAATTCCATGTAACATAATGACCTCGTCTTTGGAGAATGAAGCTAGCAAAGGAACAAGGATTGAAGCATCCTGCAAAGAATTCAATATAAGAGTAACATTCAAGGTAAAAACGTGTCAAATAGGTATTATTAATCCAGAGGCGACAGAGTTTGTGTTTTGCCAGAACCTTAAATTTAGTTTCATACAAATGCTTCACCGTGGATATTAGTTCTGGAGAAGGTAATGTTTCCTCGGTCAATATTTGAAGCATCTGACAAACACACAAATAAGTCTTGCAAACTGGGAAAAAACATATGCACCACAAAATTTCATGAGCTTCGAATTGAAAAAAGTACCAGCATCAAAAGATTTTCGCTTCCTTTTGGAGGATCGGATATGATTTTGAGAAGGTCAGAGTTTGACGACCCTAAAGCTCCTAAAAGTATCGGAATATGCCGATGCAAAGCCTGCTTTCCCAACCAAGACCCATAAAAAGATATCTTTAGCTGACTGTGAGCACTTCATTCCCATTACAATAAACACCACTATAAAGAAACATATTCAACTTACCTACAAAATAGATTAAAAGTGCGAGATCATTAATGACAGCACATCAAAAAACCACATCAGTAAGGTGAAGAAAAGTAGCTTTACTGCCTGTCAAGGTCACAGGTGCAATGGAGAATTGAAAAGGTACCTGCTTTACAGTTTTAGGAGCTTGGCCATAAACATCGAACAGAAGTTGAAGAAAAGTACCTTTCTAAAAGAAAGAAAAACAATGATCAAAATGATAATTCATTGAGATCTGAGAAGACACTCTTCGTTAGGCGCAATAGATCTGCCAACCTTTGTACATAATGCAAAAAACAATGATATATGTCGCTGAGCCTCAGCGAGCGATACAGAGGGAGAGGGTTGGCTGGAAGGCTGTTCACCACTAGTGGATTCACTTTCAGGAGCAGTAGCTTCTGACACAACCAACAAACTATCTACTGGAGGTTTTTCTCTTTCATTCTGCAAACAATGGTGAAGAACTATTAGGAAACACAAAAGACGACCAGCACATTTAGAAGACTTAGCTGGAAATCCCGAAAATCCACAAGCAACGTATTATGATTGGCTCCACAAACATTTTACCTGTCTGGCTTCCATAAAACTACCAATATTTCACACAGATTCAGCTTGAAGACAACATATTTTAGACCCATGTAATTCTGCAGATCCTTATTAAGAATGTGTTTTCACCAACAATTTAGACACAATAATTGTTGCAAAACCCTTGGTAATAATTCTCATATTGAAACCACTCATTCTCAAACTCATCACAAAAGACTGACTTTCCTACCTTTACATCAGATTCCATACTGTTTGCATCTGCACCATTCGTCCCAATGGCAGACAATAACATGCTGGTTGAAAATTGCTCAATCCTTTCAGATGCATAACTCAACCCGTAAAGTTTGTTGGTCACCTAACAAAAAATAAGAGAAACAGTGATTTTCTGTAAAGATAATCGTGCAACGCCTCCCAGTAGCATGAGTTTGTTAACTCAAGAGACTGACAACAAAGCCTATCCACCCAGGTTTTACAGATAATAGAACTCTTACCAGTCGAATGGCTTTAGCACGAACATCATCTTGTGAGTGAACAGCACACTGCCAAGTGAAGAAGGATCCTATCAGAGAGCTGGATAGGTAATGACTAAAAAGAACTACATTCCAGAAAGTGTCAAATGACAAAGTCCAAATTAGAAAATAGAGATAACTAATTAGCTCGTCGCCAACATTATATTTTGCAAGTCCAACAATTTGAATTGTTCAAAAAAAATACAAAATCACAATAATCTACTAGGTGGAAAATAACCAAAAAACACAAATCGAACAAAAGGGAACAAAACTTGACAAGCGCCTGCATCAGCATTTTCAACGTAAAAAAAAAAAATGTCTACCAGACATTACCTTCAATGCAATATCCAAACAGGATTCACGGTACTGAGGACGACTCAATATTAAATTCCATACAGTACCAAGCCCCTGCGTGACTCGATCAGCATCGCGTACGACTTTATTACGAGAATCAGATAAATCACAGCAGCAAAGATCCTCTAGTAGTTTAAGTAGAGCAGAAGGCAAAACTGGAGCTTCACATAAAAGCCTGGTGAATGATTTATCAGAGGCTGGAAACTGTTTGAGCAAAGATTCGGCCTACAAAGAAGACCACTTCCCTGTTAGCACAGAAGAAAAATCAAAACCATAATGAAAAAAAGGGCAGATACATACCACTTCCAAGAGAAACTTCTCGTACATGAGATCAGAGAATTCAGAGTTGCCAACAAAATCAATTTGCGAGATTGACTGCAGATGGTAGAGGATGTGCAACACAAGCTCATGACCCTGAAAGTAGCTCTCTCAAAATCACTCAAGGGAAAATTTTCGAGCACCAAATCAAACATCCAACTACCAACAACTGAATGCCTACTGTAGTTATCTGCACTAATTTTCAAGTTTCCAGAACACATAGAAAAAAGCAAGGTTTTTCCAAATGCAAAATATTAAGTCCTTCTAAGGGTAACAATATTGTGGAAGCTTGGAGAAAAATAATTTCAGAAGCATTAAACATTGTGGTTCCTGTGGGCATGCATTTTCTATTTTATAGTAATACATTTCTCCATGTAGGAGATGGACTACTCATGTAGAGGCAAAATTAACACATTGGAGGTAATAGAGCATCCTGGAGCTTCCTAACAAATCGAGCTCACAAAGGGTACATCAAGTCCACTAATTAGAGGTAATCTTTATCATTCTTTATGGATGCAAATGTTTGAACCCAT
The DNA here is from genome assembly GCA_029817715.1 of Melastoma dodecandrum. Lineage (NCBI taxonomy): Eukaryota > Viridiplantae > Streptophyta > Magnoliopsida > Myrtales > Melastomataceae > Melastoma > Melastoma dodecandrum. The sequence continues at coordinate 2,356,301 of JARUPY010000397.1, read as the reverse complement.
TAAGCCCTGAATAGCATAACTCTTCACTGGGAAGATCAGTTTATCCAACACCATCAAGAGACCACCAGGTACATCCTGAAAAACTTACATTTTGTCGTTGATATTCTTCCAGAATGTTCCCTTTGAATGCGTTAACAAAGTCATCATCAGCACCATTCTGAAAAAGACCTATATTAGTACAGCAGTAGTATTTCTCGGGTAATTACAGCAGGAGTTGATCATACAAAGTAGGCAGAATATAGCATGGATCCAATCTCACAAATAGCCTAACAATAACAGCTTTAAGAACTAACTGTGATCATAAAGTTTGCCAGGATATAAAGTAAGATTAAACCAACAAGTTACATGGCACGAGCAGCAACGAAGAGCATTAAAAGGCAGATGCCAACTATATTTATAGGATTATATGCATGTGCCAAAATCATCAAATACTATTGTTCTCAGTAGGAGTATAGGCGGGAAAAATATTATTAGATCCCACATCATTCAAAAATACTTCCCAAATTTATTCTATTCATAATTCTCTATCACTGAAGAGGCAAGGATAAAAATATTATGTGCACAAGCAAAATGGATTAGAAAGAGCACAGAATTAAAATCACAAGACAGGTTCCAGTGAAGAAATTACAGGAACTAAACAAATGAATCTATATTGCATGAGACAGAGAAACATCAGAATGTTGAGAAACATGTTTGCAAGAACAATTCCCTCAGTTCTCAGTCAAGAACCAGCATACCTGAGCAATCATCCAGGAAATTAATACCATCCCTTCTGAACCACTATCTAGTCCACTAGGATTCTTGTATGTTTTAATGATCTTCTTTAGTATCAACCTCCTCAAATTATTCTCCTGCTGTCGATCAAGATCGACATATGCAGGAATAACAGGGAGTTCTGCTTTTGTATCATCTGATGGAGACATGTGGGCAACCAGAGAGTGCTGATCTTGATCAGCAGCAGGCGACTTCTCAGGTTCATCGATTGGAATCAAATCCTCCCGAGTTATACTGCCATCTTCAGGAAGGTGTGCAGTAGTAGATATCATGTCTGGAGAAACATCCACTTCTATGGCAGGGATCTTTCCTTGACCATAGTCTGCAACCTCTTCTTTGGGTTCCATAATATTCGTATTAGCTCCAGACATAGCTAACAGATACCTTGAAGTTTCATCATGATCATTAGTTGCTATGGAAGGAGTTGAAGATATGTTGGCTTCCACCACTTTAGGAGGTTCACTAGAATTAAAATTCTCTAACTCCAGTTTTATGGGTCCACTGTCTTCTGTAGCAGATAGCACAGGAACTTCAGATGGCAAAGCTAGACGTGGATCTTGCCGACGGGGATCCTGGTAAAATAACTTCCAGTTAATCCCAGTTCACATAGTGTTGGCAATAAAAAGAATTCATTAGAACATGCAGCTATTATGAGCTGTTTTACCCTTCTAGGATCACGTCTAGATTCTGTAGAAAAACTTGAGAAAACAGAAACTCCTGGTGGTGGTCCAAAATTCATAGCAGAGGTATATGGTACTTGTCCTGCTGAGACTGGGGAATGCACAGAACTTGCTGAAATAGAGGGAGTTGCAACTTGTGTTGCCTCAATGACATCCTGTGCTTGCAAGTTCCCGAGTCTTGTTAAAGACGGAGAAATACTAGGCAAGTGTTTCATACTGGTTATGACAATATCCGCCAAAAGATCGGGATGAATTTTTGAAATAAGAATTTCAAGAGATTCTGCACCTCTTTCGCCTTCGGCAAGCAAAGCACCAATCATGGCAATCATTTGTTCGACAGGGGACAATTCACCATTTGACAAAGAACAGTCTGAGGATAAACCATTTACAGATATCGAACTATGTTCTGAGTCAGATGTTTGAACTGGTAAATCAGGGATGGCATCGGAAACATAGTGAGCTCGCTTGACAGCTGCCTCTTGATTATGGGGAACAAACTCTTCCTCAAGGTGATAAGGCCGTTTCCTGGTGACAGCCTCTGCAGAGGGGATTTGGCCAGAGGATATGTCATCCTATTTGCGCAAGACCAAAATCAGTTGTAGAAGAAAAACTTGGCAACAACTGCCGATGCTATCAAAAATAATAATAAACATTAATATAGACACATATAATGGGAAAATTTTCACTATAAAATCACCTTTGTCAAGCGGTTATCGCGCGAAGCACGCTCAGCATTTCTTGCAAGTTTCTCGACTTGCCGGACAACTTGCTCAGCCGCATCCCCAGAATTCATTGAGCGTAAGGCCCTGAGAAGTCTTTCCCTGGACTGCAAATGAAACAGAGCGATGTTAAGGAAGTCCTCGTGTTAAGCTGTTAAATCTCAGCTGGCAGCATGCACAAGCCACTTCCACAAATCCCAAGAAGTATTTGGTTGTCAGTTAAACAAATCAATTATATACAAGCTTTTTTTATAATTATGACATGTATCTGTTCATATTAATCTAATTGCCTAAAGCTGTCAGTATATCATACAAGTTCATAACACACGAAACAAATTTTGCCTAAAACTAGCAGACTTAACAAGAACAACACTATTCAAAGTATAAGTATACCTCCAGAATGGCAGGATGAGTACTCCTCAGAAATCCTAAAAGAGCAGTCCTCACAGAATACTGCACGCTGATGACATGAACCCCTTTGCTCGTATCGGAGTTTGCATTGAAGTTGAGCAGAGCTGACAAAACAACACTGTAATTCTGTGGCCTCCTTCGTGCAATTGCAGCAATACTGTCAAGATAAACAAATTAGACAGGGATTTCCACATTTAGAAATAGAAACAATACAAACTGGTAAAAGGAAAACTTGATAGAAGAAAAACTAGTATGGCAGTAAACAAATTACCAGCAAAGAAATCGATGCTAGTAGTAATTGATGCACAAAAATACGAGCAAAAAAAAAATCTTGTTTCTGCCTGTTCAAATTTTTGGGAGAAGTATGGCTAAGAATGTCTGATTTGGGAATTTTACTTCATGTAACAACACTTCTAAAGAAAAGGCCACGAATGTTTGAGGAATTTTCAGAGAGAAACACCACAAACTGAAGGTCAACACAAAACAAGGACACTACCCAAAACAGAACATCATTACTACCATCAAAACCTTGCTGAACGGTGTATTTTGTCCTTCCAGCCTTGCACAATAGCTTGTGCAAACCTTTAGCCCTCAACAGAATAGTGTATAATCAACTAGTTAAATCACTCGCACTTTACTTGAATCATGCACTAAAGGAGAATTCTTCCCCCTTTAGCCTGGAAAGATACATTCCCCACTTAATCCGAAGCATCACAGCAAACAATCGGAGTCAACAGGAAAAGTCATTTAATGGATTTATGATGATCCAGAAAAGGTTAATTTCTTCGATAATGTTCAAACAGCCCCAGGGAAAAAAGATATCTAGAGTAAATAACATTCAAAGTAGATTTGTGATAGCAATTTCTCAACCGGTGAAAAAGCCCAAACCACTCAATATCCCAGCTACGAAGCATTACATAGGGCATCCGCTACATGATGTCGGTCAACCTTATATAAGTCCAACAGAGCACAAATAATAAAATACAGCAACGACAAATTTATAGAGGTCGCATGGCACAAACAATCTCAGACAAATCTTATTTAAAAGCAGATTCTTTTATGTTAACCGCCATAACGTGGTTAATGTTTGCAGTTGCTGGCAACCCTTATTTCACAAAACTTGCAGGACACTCTTCAAGAAGCATCCTTCGAAGGGACAAATTACAAACATAATATGCTAAACCTCCACAAACACCATCAGCTTGAGATGTGACTAGTATCCATCCCAAGAAGCAGACAATTTGGTAGTGTGCAAACAGAGTTCTTTTGACGAATGAAAACGGCATGCGCACTATTTGGCGAAAGGATCTCACAAAAAGCACTGCAGGGAATTTTGAAGGATATAAGCCCATCAGAATTATCAAGAAGCTGATCATCCTTTGATGCTGCAAATACATTCACTTCATCCAAATTAGCATTGTCATGAGGTGGTCCATATGTATCTGACATGTGCACGATCTTTTCCGAAATCAGGAAGCAACAGATGAGCAGCAATTAACAACCTAAACATATAAGATCTTAAGATTTCACAGTCACTTTCTATTCCATTGACAAACTACTTCACTATGAAACATAACGTCTATATTGCTTGACGACGTCCAAAAACTCCTGGCATGTGTTCCTTGATGAAGAGATTTAAGTGAAAGCACTTGCAAACTGTTAAATGCGTTTTTTGGAAATAAAAGTTGGCTCAGTAGACGTCACTGATTATAAAACTGAAAATAGGAACTGGCAATGTTGCCATGGAAGGAGACTTCCAATGTAATCAATACACCATAATGTTCACAAGCATAAATTGGATTCATCATCAGCAGAAACGCCACCCTAACATAACATCCACAAAGACATTGTTCTCAGAACTTCCACTGAAGAGTTGGTGCATAAAAACATAATCATGCCTAACATAAACAAAAAAGAATCGAGGTAAAAACAGAAAAGTGCGGAAGAGCAACCACAATAAATCTTATTGTCGTTAGCTTGATAATGTGCATAAATTGCTATAATTATACACTTGTAGAAGCTGTGACCACATACAGAAATAATCCTCAATTACTGGTTCGAGTCAGCCCCTCTGACAGGCTACAAATAATACGCCATGTCACTTGGCAAAAAGTCTGCTAGAAAGGTACAGAATCAATCAAATGCTAAAATTTTTAAGACAAAGCCGCTTTGCAGTACCCTCTCCACTGCAATCTAATAGTTGTACCCTGGACCATGATTGCAGCAGCATCCAGATGCCACTGATTCCTCAAAAGAAGCTGATCAGGATGCAGCAGGAGAAAATTAGAGATGTAGATCCTGTTCCTAGTTTAACCACGAAATCTCTCCTATGTTTTCAAGGCAGTGAACCATCATCAAACAACAATTGTGTTCTTATATTTACAAGTATTAGTACAAAAAACAGTAAAAAATGAATTGTATGGGTTAATATTACCGGAAAAGAAGGACGATAGTTATGAATTATATTCAACATCACATTGATCAAATTTCTCGCTAATGTTGAATCCAATCATCATTCAAGATATTCACGGATGTGACCATTCCTCCAGGTCACAATGCAAAAAGTGTAGCATTCACATTCACAAAGTTGCTCTCCATTCTAGTCTACTTGTGGCATAACAAAGAAATATTGGCCAGTCTTGAAGCCAAAATAGTCCCAAAAATGAGTCTACTAATGAAACTGAACTAGTCTAGAGATGTAACTTGTGGCATAACAAAGAAGTATTGGCCAGTTTTACCACCGGAAAAGACCATTTCTGGAATAATATGCCTAACAAACCCACGCAACAACACAGATGGAAGAAGGCCGCAAAACAAACACTGCTCCACTGAAATGAGGAAATCACCAAGCCATATAGCAACGCTGATACCACATGGTATTTCACCAGAAAACAACCAATATGTACATAATTGGCCATTCAGCAGAGAGAAGCTATATTGCACAGCTCAATTGAAAATTTAAACTGACTTCCAGTAATCCACACACTATATACGCGTTCAACATAGAAAAGAAAAATCCCATTTGGCACCATCATCCCTGGTTTGAAGAAAAGAAGCTACCAAAGCAAAGAAAGTATGGCACCATAGAGTGCTCACCAATTTATGAATGCAATTGTTAGAGTTCCAGGATGACTTCTTGGCAGCAGATTCAGAATAATACCCAGGATCCTTCCTGCATCACCGACAAGTACAGCTGGATCCAAGAAAGAGTGACCTCCAGCAAGCCAGGACACATTAAACCCCTGTGTGTTTTCTCCTTCAAAAGATTAGCATAAAAATTTTACTAGCATTATCATTTCGTCCCCATGTGAAAGAATCAACAAAGAAAGGCTTGGTTTAACAGAACAAAGTGTCTTACCTTCAGGCATGGCCTTTTCAGGTTCATGATAATCTGGCGTGAAGAGTAGGACATATGTCTCCAAAAATTTAAGTGCCACTAATCGCATGCATAAAGAACCAGGCTACAAGACAGAGCAATGAAAATCTTCCGATTAATACATTCCTCACATAAGTATTAACCAAAGGCATTGAGGTGAGAAATGGGCATATCTGGAGACATATTCATAAGACTCGATACCTGGAAAAAAATATCTCTAAATGGCATCATAATTTTCTTTAAGGTATCGAGTCTAATGACTATGTCTCCAGAGCGGAAAACAGAGCATTCGAAAAGGAATCTGTTCTTGCAGCGCAGCATTGGAACTCATCATTTTCCTATCACTTAACAAACAAATGGTCGCCAGTGTAGAACTTACATGACTTAGAGACAATAGGATTTGCTGCTACATTTTTATAAGGCAATGAACTCTATAACAACTCACTTTGATTTATATAAGACAGGAATTATGGGTAAAATTATCAGCTAGTGAACCCAAAACAATTTCGACTTTGTATCCAAACAAAACACCTAAACTGTTTATCGTTTCCTATACATCAATCAAGAATGTAAATAAAAACTATCTGCCATTGCAGGCAATCATACTGAGGAAGGAACAAGGAGACGGATCGAAGTCTTATACCTCTCGGACAATAGCAATGACTTTGTCCTTAAATTTGCACATTGAAATCCACAAATCTTCAAGCCATCTATCAACTTTTCCTCGATGATGAAACTGGGTTTTACATAGAAAAAAAGGTCATCCACAAGCATTGAATAAACAAAGAAAAATTAACACATCAAAACGCGTTGATCAAAATTGCCAACTAAATTGCACATAATTTCCTAAATAATAATAATGATAGCATTACAAAAATTGAAGACAGGAGAAAATTTTTGCATCTGATCAGGAAATAGTTCGATAAAAAAATTAAACAAAAAAACTCGAAAACTTTTTTGCCAACAAGAAAAACGCTTGACAGCAAAACACTGAGAGCAAATGTCTAACTAATGTATATTCAAACATAAAAAGACATCAGCAGCAGTGAATAATTAAACGCCTTCTGTCAATTAACAAACTTCATAAGGCCGGGATGTGTGCGCTAGTTAGAGAGGGATAGAAGGAGAAACCTGTTTTACGGATTCCATGAGCATGCTTTTGAAGAATTTAGTGCCGCTGACAATAGCCTGTCGTGCTACCGTCGGATGAGGATCTCTCAAAAATGCCAGCAGAACAGGCATGAGGACCGTACAAAATTCCATTGTCCTCGACCCTATTTCTTCCATTATCCTTCAGCGATCATCACAACACCAGATAAATAAGTAACGGTCGATAGGCCAATAGGCATCTAATGCGACCCTACAAGCACTCCGGCCCAAACAATACGCAATCAGAAATGTTAGAAAATCCAGAAAACCCCACATCCGACCAATTCCATAGATTCAAACTGGAAGAAAAAATCAACTCGAAAAAAACTTGAACCGACCCGACACGCCGAATCCTTACTCCCAAAACATGTAGAGAAGGAAGACGGAGCATTGAGACTCACTGAAGGAGAGATTCCCTGACGAGGGACTGAGGGGAAGACTGCAACTCGGCGAAGTAAGGGAGCAAATCGGCGGCAAGGGAAGGGTCTTCCAACAAGACTATGTCTTTGGCCTGCTTGAGGGAGGACAGCTTCACGGACAGGTCTCCGTGGTTATTGGCGGCCGCCAGGAGGGACAGCACGAGGTCCCTCGACGATACCGCCATCTGGAGGGCGGCGGCAGGGAATTGCGATTAGGGGTTTCGGATCAGGGCGTAGGAATTGGGGGGCAGTTCTAGGTCGTCGTTCTTGTTGGGTCGGGGATGGGGAATTAGGGTTTCTTCTTGGTACGAGGCGAAGGAATTGCACATTTCAGTTAATTGTCTAGTTATTTCTTTTAGGTAAAATATTTGTATTTCTTCATAACTTTCATTTTTAATTTTTTTTTTATATTGTAGAATAGGCAGGCTTGTACGTATTTATAGGTGGTTTCTAACCAAAATCCACGTGGACAAACGAAAACGTGAATTTCTAGTTATATAATGTGGATAATATAAATATGCATTTATGGTTTTAATTATTTATAAACTTTGTTTATGTTATCATTTTGAGCTTTATTCCGGTCCGCAAAATAATTTTTCTAAGTTTGGAAATTCAAGGATTGGAAATCGGTGTTTTAAACGCTCATTTTTATTTTTTAAATTTAAAAATAGTCCTTTGTAAGATCGATGTTTTGACATTAGTCAACTGACGAAATAATTTAGGGGCGAATATTAATACTTTTATCATTTTCGGTCTTCCTCATACCCATAATAGGACAACATTTGTCACCTTGTCCGATCGTGGCTGTTCGCGCACGAAACGGATCACGTTGGAAATATTTAGCAATGGACTCACAGTAGTTATATTGTGGTCGCCAGTAAGAAGATGCACTAACTTATACAGGAATAATGCAAGTCTTACAATCTTAATGAATAAAGGAAACAGGGCTTACAGCCATTAAAAGGGAAAAAGGGACACGATGGTGACGATGTAGGATCTTGTAGCGGCGGAGAACACGTGACGAAGGCCTTGAAAGCTCACTCCGTCTATGGTGGTTGCTGGCGGAAGGTCGTGACGAAGGCCTTGAAAGCTCGCTTCGTCGGAGGTGGTCGCTGGCGGAGGATTGGCGGCGAAGGCCCTACGAGCTCACTTCGTCGGTGGAGTCGCTGGCGGAGGATTGGCGGCACAGGCCCTACGAGCTCACTCTGTCGGTGGAAGGATAGTTGACCTCTGAGCCGGGTCAGGGCATCTAATTCCTAAGGTTGACGAACAAACTTCAGAGTTTTGGCTGTGTATGGTCGTGTTTTGTCTTTGGAAACTCCTTTGCTATTTATAGAGAGCTCGTACGTGTCTAACACGTAACGAGTGGATCTTGTTACAGATCGTGTCATGGATCGTGATTCCTAGTATCGTGGGAGTATCCCAACAACTCCCCATGAGATACGGGATCACGTTTCCTGAAAATTAGAATCGGTTACGATTCTTAACAATCGTGACTTTAGGAATAAATAAATTTATTCCCATCTCGTCGACTTGCTTTGTTTGCACGGGCTTTGGCTGCTTGCCTTTGTTCAGGATAATGTCGACTTGACCCTATAAGTAGACCTAGCTACTATTGGGTCATATTGGTAGTCATATCTTAGTGGTGAGTTGACCTAGTCGACTCTATACATAAATCGTCTTTAGTAACTCCATTGTGGGTCGACTTCATCGTGAGTTATCCCAACCGACCTCGTCATGAGTCGACCTGGATGACTTCGTCATGAGTTAACCCAGTCGACTTCATTATGAGTCGACCTGGGTGACATCGTTCTGAGTTAGCCCAGTCGACGTTGTCATGAGTCGGCCTGGGCGACTTCGTTCTTAGGCAGTGTGATGATTCCTGGGCTCTAAGCCCAGGCCCAAAATTATTTACTATGTCAACATAAGCCCCCCTTTTATGCTGGGTTAGCTACGCTGACTTAGCAAAAAATTATACCCTATATAAGGGAGAGTGAGCGTCCTTTTCCCGCCCATCTCCTTACTTGCTCGACACTCCTTCACCTTCCTCCTCAAGAAACCCAGAAAACCCTCGTTCTTGAAACTCTCCGTCCCTTCCATCTCTTTCACCAAAATCTCTCCGATCTTCAAAAAGATGGCAACTTTCAAATCCTTCGAACTCCACAATGCTCGTGCGGGGCCGGCCGGACCTATTCCGGTCGCGGAAGACCAAGGATCGGGTGTCGCTCTTGGACCCATCTTGCCGGAGCATCTGTTTCCAGAAGTGGTGCCACTCGACTACCTCATCACAGAGAAGCCCATCCCGGTTTGTCATCCCAACTTTGTTAATCCCCTCAACTGGGAAAAGCAGGGGACCTTTTTGTGCTTCCCTTCTGCTACTAAGGCCGAGATGATAGAGTGGTTAGAGATGTGGGAGGATCATTTTGAAAATCGATTCAGGGACCAGAAGATTCTCAGATTTTTTAGGATGTCAATAGCTAGTAAGAGCTGTGATCCTAGGGTTTGTGCGGCTATTCTGCCTTTCTGGAACTCCACAGTGAACTGCTTCTATTTCCCAGAAGGCCCTATGTCCATCACTTTGGCAGATTTGAAGTTTTTGACCCGGAGCAAGATTAATGGCTGCCCAGTGCGTCAATATGCCCAGGCAGGAGACATTAGTCCAAAGGGAGCCCTTCAATATATGGAAGTGGTAAACAGACACTTGCAGATGGCCTCAGTGGGCAAGAAGAAGGGGGAGAAGCGTACGACCGCAGGGTTCGGCGCCCAGGAAGAGATCGAATTTCTCAGCACCTGGCTGAGCAAATTTGTCTATTGTTTCCCTGGGAAGAAGGTTGGCCATACGTCTTACGCAGTGGCAAACTTTTTTAGGGAGACTACTGAAGAAGTCGCCTGGGGTCCCTTCATCCTTGGTCTGCTTTACCATGATCTGGAGAGGGCGACTTCTCAAATCAAGCCATTCCCAAAGCATCCAGCAGGAGGCATGCTTTGGTTGGTCCATCTATGGTCAGCCATGTGGATGCCAGGGTTGACTGGATTCAAGGTCCCCACGACGCCCCCTGAGGCTTTGTACTATGGGGAGAGCATCTTGAATCAATGCTGCCAGCGCAGAGACCAGTGGCTCCCGACTTCAGTTACTGGCCATATGAAGCATATAGCTGATTTCGCGAGAGCAGATCGACGCGACTGGGCGCCTCTCCCAGGTCACAAAACAATTGCCGAAAAGGTCGACCCCCAGATCGCTCCAGGCTTTTGGAACGGGGCTCTCACCAGCAGGGATTTGCCTGTAGTCTTCGACAACTACCTGTCCTTTGAAGTCTATAACCCTCAGCTGTGCGCAAGACAGTTCGGGTTCATCCAGAGCGCGGCGGTCCCTTTTGTTGATGCCACTGGTGGCCTACTTGGAAGGGCGACGAAGATCCCGTGCAAGTCGGGTGACGACAAGGTTCTGGAGTTGCTTAGCAGAAAGGCGCAACTCCTCAGGATGGAGTTCCCATCCAGTTCCTCCTCTTGCTTCGCCACACAGTTCTTCACTGTGCTGTGGTCATCCATGTATGAGGAGCTGCGATCCTTGATGCACTTCCTCGAGGTCTCCGACGAACCTGATTTCTATCTTGATGATGCTCAACTCAAAGCGAGAGGTAAGGACTTACTTAGCTTTGTCTAAACAGCATGGAGTTCTTAATATTAGACCTAAGTTTTCTCTTCTTTTCCTTTTAGGATCATTACTTCCTCGGGGCCCCAGCAAAGCGAAGCTCAAAGCCCCCCTTGCCCCTGGTCCTTCCAAGCCCAAGCCGATCGACAGGGGGAAGGCCAAAGTCGCAGGCCCCAAGCGAACGACTAGAGGCGACTCTTCTAAGGCCAACGTCGCCTCAAAACGCAAGGAAATCGAAGAGGAAGAGGAGGAAGACCCCGATGAGATGCCTCTATCAAAGAGGAGGAAGCTGGTGAGAGTACCATCTCTAGTGACGGCTCCTCTTCCCAAGTCACCGATTACCGTAGCGGCGACTTCTTCTTCCAGGTCGCCAGCAGTGGTGGCCCTACTCAGATCGCCAGTAGTGAGTTCATCATCTGCTGCGGCGCCTGCGACCTTAGCGACGGTCGATATCGCTCGGGGAGCGACTACAGAGGTATGACTCTACTTATTCTAATTCATCTTGAGCTCCTGTATCTAACTCGCACTATATTGCCTAGGGCGAAGCTTCAACCGGAGATGGTGGCCAACCTACCCCCTCTGTGTTCGAGACAGGTCCAACGGCTTCAATCGCCGAGGTGAGCCCGACTCCCTGCTAAGATATATTACTCTAGTTCATATATGAACTTTGGTTTTATTATACTCTATTCTAGGAAGAGCAGGCTCCTGAAGTCTTGTTACAAGAAGAAGGAACCGCTATGGTTTTACTCGATCCTTTAACTTGGTCGACGCGAGAGGAGGCACCACCTCAGTCGATGCGAGAGGAGGAAGAACAAGACGTTCCTTCTTCTTGAATCCACATTCCTGCACCACCAATGGTATGTGTTCTTCTTTCACACAAAGCATGGCGTTGTTATCGCGACTCTAACCGCGACACTTGACAGGCTCGTCCGAAGAGAGTGAAGACGACTGCTGGTCGCAAGAAGGCTCATACTCCTCCCACTTCTTCGGGCGAAAGCTCTGAGAATTTACTGCCTTCGGAGGTAAGTATTCGATTGCATGAAAGTGTCGACTTTTCAGGATTCTGTGTTTTAGCAACATTTCATTTCTTATTCTGCAGGATCCTGCTGCAGCGACCTCGACTAGCGACTCATGGATGAAGCTTCACGAAGATGTTGAAGAGTTGTGCCAGCTTCTGCATATCGATCCGTTAGAGATCGACTCATTTAAGAGGATGCAGAAGCTGGTTAAAAGAATCGAGGCTTCCCCTTGGGTCACGGATGAACTGTTGGGGGCCTGCAAGAGTTTTAAGTCGACGTACGTACTGGACCCGTTGGAGGGATTATGACGCCGACTTGCTTATCTTGGAATCGACTGACTCGAAGATTCAGTTGATCAATCAAGCTCGAAAGCAGACCTCTAAAGCTGCACAGGACGCCCGCCAGCGTTTGGTCGACGTGCAAGAGAAGCTGACCGAGGCAGAGAGGCAGATAGAGTTTTATACTAACCTCAAGAATGACCTGACTCGGCAGCTCGCGTCGATCAACACTCAGGAAATCGAGGAGCTGGAGGCCAGGGCTAGAGAAGATAAAGAAAAGGTCGTTGACCTCTATGCCCAGCGGAATAGGGTGAACGCGAAGCGCCGAGCTCGCGAGTCCCTTATCTTCGATTTCAGAAAGGCTGGCGGGTTTGATTAGATGATTTGTAATTAGAACGACAATATAATCACATTGCTTTCACTTTAATCGATTGAGCATGTCGTTTCTCAAGCTAATCTCTGCGCATAATTATTCTTCTGGAGAATATCACTTGGGCGAAGTTTAGCGCGACCCCTTAGGAGTTAAGCGCTTCCCAAATCAATGAAGTCCTTTGTCTTAGGATTTTATGATGAGCTTCCCAGATAGTCGCGCAGTAGGATTTAAGATATTTACCATTGACCTTCAATGGATGCCTATCTCCTTCTCTGGTCATAAGTCGATACGTATTAGATGAGTATGTCTCGCACACTTCATATGGACCCTCCCAATTAGGAGACCACTTACCCAAGACTTGGTCTTTTGATTTAAGGGGTAGGATCATCTTCCATACCAAGTCGCCCACTTTGAAGCGCTTATGGACAACCTTTTTATTATAGTATCTAGCAATTCTTTGCTTATGTACCTCAAGTCGGTCTATTACGTCGAGTCGCTTCTTCTCCAATTCTTCTAAAGCGAGGTACATTGCCTCGTCTTGCAAGTCAGGATGAGCTACCCTGAGCGACTTGTATCGAATCTCAATAGGTAGAACAGCATCTTGCCCATATACCAGCGAAAAAGGGGCTTCTCCTGTGCTGTCTCTCTTGGTGACTCTTAGAGCCCACAAGGTGTCCTGTAATAGTTCGTGCCATTTTCTTGGATTTGCACCAACCATTTTCTGAATGTTATTCTTTATGAGCTTATTAGTAGCTTCAGCTTGTCCATTCGACTGGGGGTAATAAGGTGTCGAATTAGTGATTGAAAAGCTAAATTCAGCAGCGAATTCACGCACCTTCTCATTATTGAAAACGGTGCCATTATCTACTACGATATTCTGGGGAATCCCAAATCTATAAATGATGGAGGATCTGAGAAAATCGATCACCTCTTTGTGATCAATTTTCTGGTATACTTGAGCCTCGACCCACTTGGTAAAGTAGTCAGTAGCGACTAGAATGTAGGCATCGCCTTTACTCGAGTGTGGGTGAATCTCTCCAATTATATCCAGGTCCCAAGTCCTAAATGGCCAAGGCTTGATAACTGAGACTAAGTCGGACGCTGGGGCCCTTGTCGCAGGACCATGCTTTTGGCACTCTTGACATCCTCTAGCCATTTCTATGCAATTTTTTAGCATTGATGGCCAGTAAAATCCATGTCTTTTAATGACCCAAGACATCTTAATGCCTGATTGATGGGATCCACATAAACCTTGATGAGTTTCTAACATTATGGGAGTCGCCTCGTCTAAGTCGACACATCTTAACAGTACTCCTTCCTTGGTTTTCCTGTAGAGCACTCCATCTATGAGGGTATAAGACAAAGCCTGAGTCTTAATTATTTGGCTTGCCTTTTGAGCTGGGTCCGTCAGGAAGTCGATGATGGTCTGTCTCCAATCTTTATCGCTTACCAATATGTCCAATGCGAACAAGTCGCTTTGTGGGACTAAATGAGAAGCTATTTCGGGGACACAATTGTTTCTTCCTCTAGCCTTGTATCCCGAAGCTTTTTGGGCTAAGTCGTTAGCGATGGTGTTTTCCTCCCGGCCTACAAAGAGGAAAGTAATTGTTTCGAACTGCTCGACTAGCCTTCGAGCGACTTGATGATAGGGTGCGAGTTTCTCTTGACATAGAGAGTCGCCATTCATCTGGTTAATAACCAGTTGAGAGTCTCCCATTACTCTGGCTCTCCTGGCTCCCAAGGCTAATAATTCCTTCAAGAGCGTGATCAACGCTTCATATTCAGTCGCATTGTTTGTATGAGTCGCCGACAAACGATATGCTAGGCGAACGTCTTTTCCTAGTGGCGAAAGTATGTGGAGGCCTATGCCTACGCCGGATTTCGCCGAAGATCCATCAAACCAAGCTTGCCAGACATTCTCAAGGGATTCCTCTTGATCGATTGATGTAGATGGATCGTGGTTCACTAAGAAGTCGGCTAAGACCTGTCCTTTCACCGACTGTTGAGGTTTGAAACGCAGATCGTATGCGGATAGGACCAAGCTCCATTTACTAATTCTTCCGGTCAATAGGGGACTTTCGAAAAAGTATTTTATGACTGGAGACTTGGCGATGACATGAACCTCTTGGGATCCGATATAATGTCTCAGCTTCTTAACGGCATAGAAGACTGATAGGCACAACTTTTCCTTAATTGTATAGCGCTTTTCTGTGGCAGTCAGTTGTCTTGACAAATAGTAGACTGCTCTCTCAGTTTTGTCCTCCGCCTCTTGGGCTAACATGGCACCGATGACTGATTCAGTCGCTGCCACGTAAAGCAGATAGGGCTTTCCTATCCGAGGAGGGGCAAGCACAGGCGGCTTCATTAAATACTCCTTTAAGCCTTCAAATGCTTTTCGGTGTTCGTTGCTCCACACAAAATTTCCCTTCGCGTTCAGTAAAGTCGAAAAAACTTCTGTCCGTCCAGCGACGTTACCAATAAATCGCCTTAGATAATTGATCCATCCTAAGAAAGCCTGTAACTGCTTCTTATTACTCGGAGGGTTCAATCTTTGAATGGCATTCACTTTGTTCTGATCGACTTCTATGCCACGTTGATGGACTAGGAACCCTAGGAAATCTCCTGCTCTGACTCCGAAGGCACATTTGAGAGGGTTTAGTTTGAGCTGATGCTTTCTCATTTGAATGAAAGCATTTCTAAGGTCATTAACATGTGACTTCTCATCTTGCGACTTGACCACTATATCGTCTATGTATACTTCGACTGTTTTGTTAATCGAGGCATCAAATATAGCGTTCATGGCTCGTTGGTAGGTGGCCCCAGCGTTTTTGAGTCCGAATGGCATGACTACCCATTCGAAAATGCCTAAGGGACACCTGAACGCAGTTTTATGGATATCCTCCTCAGCTAGGAAGATTTGGTTATATCCTGAAAAACCATCCATGAAGGACATAATTTGGTGCCCTGCAGTCTTGTCAACTAAGTCGTCTGCGATAGGCATGGGGTACTCATCCTTTGGAGTGGCACGATTCAAGTCTCTGAAATCGATGCAAACTCTAATCTTACCATTCTTCTTAATGACAGGAACTATACTGGATATCCATTCGGTGTACCTCGATGTCCTTATATATCCAGCTTTAAAGAGCTTCTTGACTTCCTCGAATACTGCTTGAGTGACTTCATGAGTCATTCTCCTGGGCGCTTGTTGGACTGGTTTAAATCCCGTTTTGATTGGTAACTTGTGTTCCACAAGTCGGCGATCTAGGCCAGGCATCTCAATGTAATCCCAAGCGAAACAGTCTTTAAACTCTTCTAGAGTAGCTTTGATAAAATTGAAAAGTTCTTTATTCATTGAGGAACTGATGAAAACAACTCGAGGGCTTGATGCCTCGCCTAAATTGACGCTTACGAGTGAGTCACATGGCATCATCAGTGACTCACGACTCTGGACACCACCTAAATCGGTGTCAACGTTATTACATGACCTAGCTTCGAAATTGATGTTGCCTATTTGGCATCCTACTTTCCCAGACATCCTAACATGCTTCTGAAGTCGCTTTAGGATGTCAGCGACTGCATGGCCTTTCTCCTCACTGTCCATACATCCCTTCGTGTAGGAGTCTATCGGGCTCCAACTCCGTCGCAGTGCTCTCTTGGCTCTTAGGCGCTTCTCCCTTGTTGTCGCTTGGGCTGTTGTTCGTCTCGCCTCCATCTTTGGTCGTGACTACCTCCTGCAGGACCTCGTCTATGTCTTTGTCTGTGAAGTCAGGCCCCCATCCTGTTGGCACAATTGGTCCTTCGTCTAGCTTGGGGTGAGAGGTGCCATAGCTCACGATGAAGTCGAACTTCCCGGAAGGTTCACCTAAGGGTCCGACTGTGGGGTCTCCCAGCTTGTAGCGCTGGTCCAGAGTAAGGTCCTTGACTGTCTTACACGTCTCTGCATGCAAAATACCCTTGTCACAACAGGAGTATTCATCAGCCTTAACGATTTCTATTTCGGAGTCAAGCCATAGGATTAACTCCCTATGCAAAGTAGACGGAATCGCGGCGGCCTTATGAAGCCAATCGCGTCCTAAAAGCGCATTAAATGAAGGGGCTATATCGATTACAAAGAAAGCAGTTTCCTGCTCGTGTCTCCCGACGCCTAGGCGCACGGAGCATATGCCCAGGCACTCGGATTTTCTCCCATTGAAGCCACTTACAGCTACGTCGGTTCGCACCAACTCGCTAGGCTTGTACCCAAGTAATCTAAACTTGGCGAGGGGAAGAACATTGACAGTGGCGCCATTGTCTATTAAGACTCGACCCACTAAGACACCATCAAAGGTGGCTGAGATATACAGCGAATGCATATGCTGTTTCATGCGATCTGATGGTTTCCTCAACCAGTGCAGAGGGAAGCCAGAAGGAAATGTAATGACTTTAGAGTCAAGAGTTTTACCTTCCGGTGCCTCCAACTTGTCGTTGCAGGCGAACTCCGCAGGGAGGGTAAGAGCGTTGCAGCTCACGAGGGGCCCTTGCTCCGCGTTGAAGTCGCATGGCTTATCTCCTCGTAGAGGAGTGTAGTCGAAGCTCGAACCTGGGTCTTCCGAGTAGTCAGTAGACTCGACACGCTCGGGCTCTGCAACTTGTTTCCCTGTGGCGTGGTTCCCACCAAAGGGTGGCATCACAGGGGTCATTCTTGGCTTTTTCTGGGCGTGACTTAGACGCCTTTCTTTTCTCTTTTGAGCCCTTACGGGAAGCGTAAGCTTCCTTTCCGCTTTCTGCCATTGAGACGAAGGGTTAAGTGCTTTGACGAACCTTGGTTTCTTAGAACCAGAAGGAAGTCGACCTACCTCTACAAACCTTCCGTCGGCTGGGTCATATCCTACCTGCACAGGGTTATCTGCTGGCCTATTCGAAGAGGGGTTGTTAGGTTTCGAATTACCTGAGCCCTCCGGACGGACTGCCTTCACCAGCATCTCCCCTTTTGCGGATAAGTCGACGAGCCGCAAGAAGTAGTTAACGCAGCATGCTGTGCAGAGCTGGGTGATGAGTATGCGGTTGTGAGCGATCAGCTTGCACTTTTGGCACAGCAGCTTTTCGTCCAGGAATTGGGCAATAGGTGGCCCCCTCCGCAGTTCCTGAGGGTCAACTGTCTGCGATGCGTAGCGGGGTCTGCGATTCACGGCCTGCTGAGGTTGGTCCGCTTCCTTATGCTCCTCTACCGGTCTAATCTCCTTGACAGGGGTAGTTCTAGTGTACCCCTGTTTGATGACCCTTTGGCCAGAGGAGTCTATGAACTCCAGTCGCCGTGCCGAGCGTTCTGTTCCTCGGGCGACTGCCTCTCCATTCCCCTTATGACCCTGGGGGCCTCCTCTTCCTCCTCGCAAGGCTAATCGGCGATCTGCGCTAGGAGGGCTTTTGAGGACGTGAGAAGATCCTCGGGGAGTGTTCAGCGACATTGCTGCTTCCTCGAACGGGGTCAAGTCGTACCACCCCTCCGTCTTGCTGTCCAGCAGGTACTTCTTGAACGTGTGGCACTGATCCGTAGTATGAGTGTCGTTCAAGTGCCAGTGGCATAGCCACTTCTCCCTTCCTTTGGGCAGAATGAAGACCCCACGCTCAGCCAGTCGCTTCATCAGGGCATTAGCCACCAGAGTCTCGCCGGTTGCTTGTAAGTCCTGCGAGGGTACAGCAGAGTCGTTAATAACTTCTAAGAGATTAACCTCAGTATCAAATATGTCAAACGTATGAATGGCGACTTCGTCCCCGAATGGATTATCGTCCACCACGGCGACTTCGTCGACCTCGGGAAAACGGAGCTCTTTAGACTCTATTAAATCCTGGATGATATTTCTAAAAGACAAACAGTCCCTGGTAGCATGGGTGAAGGACCCATGCCACTTGCAGTAATTCCTATTCTTTTCCCTCTCTGTCTGAGGGACACGATGGCCGGGCTTAAGTCTAATCCTTTTCCTTTGATGAAGCCAGTCGAATATAGCATCGACTTTATCCGTGTCGAAAGAATACTTTCTTTCTTCGGCATTCTTTTGGGATGCCTTAGCTTTGGAATTCTTCTTAGTCAGGGGATCGCATATAGTCGATTCCCCCTTGACAAATTCTGCCACGTCGACTTCATAAGTGTCGACTTGGTAGGCTCGAGTCAGATAGGCTTCCTCTGTAAGGAGCTGATGATACTCAGTAGCCCTCCTCGCTAAGTCATACAGGTCAGCAAAGCGTTCGCCCTGCAGCTTTTTTCGGAACGGGATAGTCAGCGCATTTAATGCGAGAAGTAACTGATCCTTCTCCGGTATAGGGGGTGTACACCGTAGTAGGGCCTTCCTAAGTTTCATTAGAAACTGCCCTGGGTGTTCTCCGTTAGCCTGTTTAAGGCGCATTACTTCAAACATCGACATGGGGGTGTCCAGTCGAGCAAAGGTTTTAACGAACATAGACTGCATCTGAGTCCACGAGGCTACTGACCCTGGCGGCAAACTCGCATACCATGTAAAGGCATCTCCTGTTAACGAGTTAGGGAAGAGCTTTAGTTTCCAAAAGTCGTTCCCAGCCGCCTCACCAAGTTGGTGAGTGAAGCGAGCGACGTGCTCGAGTGGGGTCATTTCATCTTCACCCGAAAAACGAGTAAAGTCGGGCACCTTATAACCTCTGGGTAAAGGGAAATCCCTGTCGACATATGCGGGATATGGAGACCTGTACAAACAGGCGTCGTCTCGCCGAGCTATTCCGGGGACGACTTGCTCTATGACCTGAGTTATGGCTTCCCTCAAGTCTGGAGGTACACCGTCTACTGGGGCCTGCGCTGGAGGTCGAGTCGACCTTATCGGGCTGTACGGAGATCTGTCCCCCATTGCCTGATTCGCTGGATTCCTCATGTAAAAAGAAGGCTCCCCCCGAAAGTTTCCACCTCGGGATCCAAGCTCATAGGGGTCCCCAGTCGAGTCGATTACAGGTTCTTTTCCAGGGCGATGAGACGGAATAAAATCCTCCCCTCGATCTGTTTCTTCTTGAAAATCTTCTTCCTCATTGCAATACGTATTCGTTGGTCGATTACGTGAAGAAGAGGGTCGACTAGGGGGAACCATATTTCCGGGCTCAAAAAGAGCATTTGTCCTTATCTCAGATTGTTCAAAGGTCACGTTACGTGGCCCTTGAGCCGTCCGTCGAGCGTCTGTCATGAACGTAGACTCCCTAAAGGGGGCTTCTCTCATATGAGGTCTTACTCTTTCCTCGTTTCTCGGGCCAGAAAGACGCCCTATTAGGGTTTGGACATCCATTAGAATATCCTTCATAGTAGTCAACTCCTGACGCACATCTCCCAGTTCCTTGTGGAACTCCAGTCTTGAAATAAATGCAGACGGGGTATGTGAATCAAAGGTGGACTGGTTTGTAGCTGCCTGGCCTCCTAGGGCCGGCGCTGGCAAGTCCATTCCCGGAGGAAGTTCTAACTGGTTTGTAGCTGCCTGGCCTCCTAGGGCTGGCGCTTCCAAGTTCATTCCCGGAGGAAGTTCCTGGTTTTCCCCATCTAAGGGATTCTGAGCAGTACTTCGAGTATTTCTCGGCATGTTCTCCCACTGTGGTCGCCAAAAACGTGTTCGCGCACGAAACGGATCACGTTGGAAATATTTGGCAATGGACTCACAGTAGTTATATTGTGGTCGCCAGTAAGAAGATGCACTAACTTATACAGGAATAATGCAAGTCTTACAATCTTAATGAATAAAGGAAACAGGGCTTACAGCCATTAAAAGGGAAAAAGGGACACGATGGTGACGATGTAGGATCTTGTAGCGGCGGAGAACACGTGACGAAGGCCTTGAAAGCTCACTCCGTCTATGGTGGTTGCTGGCGGAAGGTCGTGACGAAGGCCTTGAAAGCTCGCTTCGTCGGAGGTGGTCGCTGGCGGAGGATTGGCGGCGAAGGCCCTACGAGCTCACTTCGTCGGTGGAGTCGCTGGCGGAGGATTGGCGGCAAAGGCCCTACGAGCTCACTCTGTCGGTGGAAGGATAGTTGACCTCTGAGCCGGGTCAGGGCATCTAATTCCTAAGGTTGACGAACAAACTTCAGAGTTTTGGCTGTGTATGGTCGTGTTTTGTCTTTGGAAACTCCTTTGCTATTTATAGAGAGCTCGTACGTGTCTAACACGTAACGAGTGGATCTTGTTACAGATCGTGTCATGGATCGTGATTCCTAGTATCGTGGGAGTATCCCAACAACTCCCCATGAGATACGGGATCACGTTTCCTGAAAATTAGAATCGGTTACGATTCTTAACAATCGTGACTTTAGGAATAAATAAATTTATTCCCATCTCGTCGACTTGCTTTGTTTGCACGGGCTTTGGCTGCTTGCCTTTGTTCAGGATAATGTCGACTTGACCCTATAAGTAGACCTAGCTACTATTGGGTCATATTGGTAGTCATATCTTAGTGGTGAGTTGACCTAGTCGACTCTATACATAAATCGTCTTTAGTAACTCCATTGTGGGTCGACTTCATCGTGAGTTATCCCAACCGACCTCGTCATGAGTCGACCTGGATGACTTCGTCATGAGTTAACCCAGTCGACTTCATTATGAGTCGACCTGGGTGACATCGTTCTGAGTTAGCCCAGTCGACGTTGTCATGAGTCGGCCTGGGCGACTTCGTTCTTAGGCAGTGTGATGATTCCTGGGCTCTAAGCCCAGGCCCAAAATTATTTACTATGTCAACAGTGGCTAAAAACCTCGTTTTTTATCTAAGTGTTTCTAATTAATATTAAAAAAAATTAATAAGGTGGACTCATCTTCTTCTTCCACAAACGAAAGATGTACATCATATGCCTTACCCTCCATCGCCCGCACCGACAAGGACAAAATCGCATTCGACCTTGTCTACCTACACCCGGGGTTTGTACGATTATACGGTTAGTTTTTAAAAAAATTATAAAATAAAGTCGAAGTTTTCAAAATATCGAATTTACCGTCGCTATAATGAATTTTGAAAACCCGTCTTTCAATTTACAAAGAATACATATTTTCAAAATCCGTCACCCAAATAGGGGTAACGGGCGGGTTTTGAAAAACCGCCTTCCCCTCCTTATAAATAAAAGAGATGAGGGGGAGGGAGAGGGAGAAGGGGGAACGGGCGGGGAGGGGGAGAGAAAGAAAAGAAGACATGGGAGAGGGAGAAGGGGAGGGGCAGAAGGGGAAGGGCGTGCCAGAGGAGGAGTAAAAAAAATTAAGGAGGGGAATATGGATTTTCAAAACTCGCCTTTGCTTCGATTATTTAGGCGACGGATTTTCAAAATCCACTATAACGACGGGTAAATTCGGTATTTTGAAAACTTCGACCGTATTTTACAACATATTTTTAAAACTAACAGTATATCCGTATAAATCTCCACCTATATTCATCCTCCAATTGGACATGGACGAAATCGAGAATATCATCCATTCCTCATGATCGTCATCCCTTTTCTTGTTTCCCCGGGTCTCTTCCGCTCGTTCCGCCAGCCCTCTATGCATTAAGGGTTCATATCTCATCTTTCTTTCTTGGGAATAACAAGTTTGTGACCCTATTTAGAATTTATTTTCTAAAGGAGGGGAACTCGTTCTTGGGAACGAGTTCTTTTGTTAATCGAACTCGTTATTTCATCTCAACTTATTTGAAGAATTTTGAAACTCGATGTCATTTTCGTCAAAAAATTTTACGGACTAACGTTAAATTGGAAAAAAGCTCGTTGTAACATCTGCATGTGACATAGTAGTTTACTGAGATTTGTTTCAGTTTAACATCAATCATGAAAATATTTCGTGAAATATGGTAGATCGTTTTAAAATTCGCCTAATAATGTCCAAAAGTCGAAGTTTTAAAAACCGAGTTTGCTATTTAAATAAGTTGACCTTTCTAAACCCGATTTCAGCTTCCGGTGATTTAGACAATCTTTTGAAACCCGATTTCACCGGGTCTAGAAGCCATGAATTCGGAATAAAAAAAAAAACCGCTTTCATGCTTGTGAAGGAAATTAGTTTTCCAAAATCGAATTTTATAGGAAGAAAATTGTTTTTGTCCTTCTCTGACCCTACATTGGATCAAAATTTTTTTTCTAAGTAAAATTAATTCCGTCCCTTCATTTAGAAATATAGAGTTTTGAACATCAAATCCATGACATTTTCCACACGTTCCGAGGAATCGGAGTTTGAAATACCGACTTTGAGTTTTTGAAGATCCATATGCCTCTGCATGTTGTGATTCCAACTATTGTCTTGTCTATTCTATAGTTGCCGTCTGGCTTAATATTTTATTAAACGTCACTCCCAAAGAACAATGCAAGAAGTAAACTTGCAGACGATGGACCCATTTCCTTTTAAGTTCAAAGCTTGCAGATTCGACCTATTGCTTTTACGAGGAAATCTGAGTTTGTTATAATGCCGTTTGTTTTTCGGAAAGGGTAGTAATTACAAACCCAAAATCTCACCTCGGATAGATAAATAACCCCAATCCAATGTATAAGCGTAGCGGTGTCTATTGTTTATTGGTTTTAGAGTGTAAACTCGTCAAACTTGTATATTGGACTTGATATTTGTCTGAGCTAGGCCACGACGAGCCGAACAAAACAAGGAGAGTTGTTGATGACAGGCCGAGGGAACATTTGACGTGTGACAGCGGAAATGGCAGCAGGACGCTGAGTAAGAGCAGAACATTCGTGTTCTTAATAGAACCTATATCTCCTTGTTGGAAGAGAAGATCAAAGCCAAAGTCGAACAGAGTTAGACGTAACCATTGGACTTTCAGCCTACAGTCTTAGGATTACTTGCGAAAAACCATTTCACAACCAGGAAGACCACGCCATAGTTCTTCACAGTAGCAGAGTTGTTCGACCTGAGTCATTGTTTTGTCAGACGACAAAGATGCTGAAATTACATCACTTGGCTCTTAAAATATCAATGATTGAATCTTTCATTCGAATCGTGCTACGTGATGTCCCGGTGGGAGGTAAGATGTCTCCGGGGCGTGGCGTCGGTGGTAGGTAGGTACGACATTTCCGAGGTGATGAAAAAATATCGTGGAAACCAAAGAAGCACCGCCAAACTGGACGCGGTCAGGGTCAATCTCTTGGTAAATCCTACAAAGAATGTTTCCAAACGGGAAACCGATGATGCAACAATGATAAAATATGCCATGTGAACATGTCAAAGATAGCAAATGATCCGCAGGACATCGTTACACGCATCTAATGATTGGGGTCAGACCACATACAGCATCCAACATCTCACATGCGGCTTGCATGAAGAGACAAAGTGACCGCACCAAAGACTTGATAGAGCATTCAAACAGTATTTGCACATTCACAGTGAATCTTTTAAGTGTTGACAGACACAAGCGGCACACACAGACCTCAGACAGGGGATTCACCAGTACTGACAGAGTTGAGGAGAGGACTTGCACCTCAACTTCGAGTTCCTGACATGAATACGAGTCCGCAATGAAGACAGTAATGCTACTTTGGTAATGGTTTGGTTTCAAGAACAGACATACAGAACAAAACATTGCAAACAGATAATAATTTATCCCACTCCCAACATCCTATCTCACATCGATATCTGGCTCGAGTCCAACGTTTCATGAATCTCGTGGAACTGGCGGACGGATGTTAGGAGCGTGGGGCCGAGATTCAGTTCCTGATCTTGCACTTCTCAGCTGCCCTTGGTGCTGAGTAAGAGAAAACATTCCGATCAACAGTTTATGATAATTCCTAGTAATTTGACCAGACAAAATGTTGTACAACAATGTCTACCTAGACCAATGGCATCGGAGCTCTTCATGATTCTCAGCTTCCGGCAGGTCTCAAGAAACATCCTGGTAAGATGATAGCATAGGCTTATGAACAATAAATGATTTGGATGCCACAGAACGCATTGCATGCAATGGCTAAGGGCCATCCCCTCTCACTGCACCGAAACAAATCAGATACGAGATGCAGATGACACTCCACTGGCAAGAAGTTTAAGAGCGGAAGACAAATATTGATCGGATTATCTTGGCCCAAACCAAACATCTCAGATGGAAAAAATACAAGATTTTTAATCTCCAAAATTCCATTTAGAACAAGTATAGAAGTCACATAAAACATGATTTATTTAGGATAAGAGAACAGACAGCGAAATTCCAACAAGTGCAAGAAACCAAATAAAATAATGCAGCTAGATGTTTTGAAAAGAGAACAGGCAAAACATCTCTCCAGTTGCGTGATGATGTCCTAAATATGGTTCTTCACAACTAGCAAGTCCATCACTAGCCAAACTAGAACCCTGATCTAAAAGTAATATTTTCAGCAGTAACTTGGGAAGATTGAAACTTACTCCCAAGGTACATCACCCACGAGCATCCAATCTCCATCTTTGTCCTCATAGGTCAGCACATAATCTGTTCCATCCGCAGCATCTTTTGACATATCGCCTTTCTGCTCTTTTCCGCTAATACCATTAGATCCATACTGACCTGTCAATGATAAATGACCCACAGTAGTCACAAATTCAAGACGAAGAGGAGAAGATGAGTTTATTCTTCATAACTCTAAGTGCTGTTCACAAAGTTCAATCAAATTACAGATAGACATATCTCACCGATTATGAAACAACTGAACATCTTCTCCAGAGCAGAAGAAAGCTCCTGATATGTAGCATAATTCTTCAAGTCAACTTTCCTTAGGTAAGGGGCACCATCCATGCTGACTTTAAGAAATATAGCACTGGCTCCTCCTTTGCCATCCACTTCTTCAACATTCTTGGAAGTGGCCGCTAAGGAGTTCTTTCTATATGATCTAATTGGTGGCCAGCCCACAACCTGTGCCCTAGTGAACATATGAGGAAAAAAAAGGATGCCCCAAGTTGTGTGAGTATAAGAGTTGACATCTTAGAGATGAGGAGGGATTGACTAGACCTTTTAGCTTACTTAGAAGCAGATGCGCTGCCATTATTGTTGGCAGCTCGAGATTCTTTTGTACCCGAAGAAGAGCGCTCCTGAAGTGCGGACACCTCTTTCCCTCTACCAAGCTTGGGTCCAAGGCCCTCAAGACCTGGCTGAGCTTTCTGTCCCATGTTTGTGCCAGGTTTAGGTGATAGCATGACATTCACATCAGAGTTGGCCATGAATTTTCCCTTCAAATAGAGAACGCAAACACATGAATTATAGTAATCCACGAGAAACAAAAATACGAAAAAAAGCATGGCATATAGTGGTGATAAAGCAAAAGTTCAACCTCCGAGATCTCATTGGCATTCATAGCATCAGCGAAGCCTCTTTTATAGCCCGAATGGGAGTTGTTCAAAGGATGCAGTGGAAATAGAAGTTTCTCATCAGGTTCTCCAGGGTCTGGTGGAGACAAATCAACAACTCTTTCAGGGCTCTGAGATCCAGGGAGCCCAAGCCTCAATTCCGTAGCCCTCAGGTTGAGACTGCTCTTACAGTTGCCAAAAGCCACAGAGGCTGTGGAGCCCTTCATGGATAGGCAGTCAAACAAGCCCATGTAATTACACTCATGCAACTCCAGGTTCTGAGACGAAGCTTTCAAGGAGGTCGAAGAGGATGGCAAAATGACATTGCCCTGACAGTCCTCTTCCCCAACACCGCGCAGTGGTGGAGACATCAAAGTTTGAGAGGGATGTCACCCTATTTTCGATCCAGAGCTGGCTGAACACGGTGCACCTACAGCAGTTATATATATATATGCAGCAGGTGAGTGTCCCAGGAAGAAACACGAGGTGAAAATTGAAACATAAATCCAAAGGATTAAACAAAGCACTCCCATTAAACATATCAGAATACAGCTGGCTCAATTGAAACTACTCTCCATGCAGCCTTTTAATTGATTAAGTATGCCGAGAAACAAAGATAGAAATATTACAAACCAGCTGAGACAAATAAAGAAAGCAATAATCACGCGGCAAGGACAGTTCGCTGCGATCAAACCATAAATCTTGTGGCGTGCAAGGGCAAACATCTGATCTGGAGAGGGATATACCTCAAGTAACCTTTAGAATGCCCCCAAGCACAACAGGGAGGAATTGTACAAGCACAAAAGTACAAAATACTCTCATTAGGGAGTCTTGACATCAAAATCAAGAAAAGGGCACCACCAATTAAAAGGAAGAAGCACACAAACTGCTCTATGAGAACTGGAGAAAAGGAAAAAAAAAATAACAAATGTAGAGGTTATGAAAGAACAAGAAGAAAGCAGCAATCCCTCCTCCTCGACGTGGAGAACTCCGAGGATGCAATCACTCTAAAAGCCCACTTACTCCATGCACCTGGAGCAAGATTTCGATCTATGTTTTCTCAGAGGTCGAACAATCCAAGAACCACCAACCACACCAGAATACTAAATCTTCACTAATTTACAACCGCCACGTCCACCATACCGGCAGACAATACCCTCCCAGAACAATCCCCCTTTCGTGAAAAAAGAGAAATTACTTCTGCAGATAACCACAAATAAATATCTTCGTCTCGCTTTTCTAAACTCAACCAGGCCAAAGCTCTGCTCTAAACAGGAACAAGTCAACTCACAAGGAGTTCAAGCAAACACAAAACTACTCCGCACCTGAAACAAGCCAAGCAGCCTCAAGAACTCAAACCGGGTCTAACCCGAAATCCAACCCCGGACTCAAAAGGTATAAACTTTCAGCAGAAACAAGCAAGTAAGCCAAAATGGGTAAACAAAAAAATCCCACACCTCGCAGATTTGCAGACCCGGCAACCACCCAGAAAAAAAAAACAGGGAAGATTTCAACAAAAGGCGAGGAGGGTTTTCCGGGGACTTCGGGTTCGAGTCCGGGGGGTCGCGAGGGAAGAAGAAAAAAGAAAAATGGAGAGAGGAGGGGGCGTGGAAGGAAGAAAGTGGGTTTCTTTCTAAGCCTTCTTTTGCATTTTTTGACAAACACAGAAAGGAAGTGTTTCAGACAGAGAGGTGGTAAGAAAGAACAGCTGACGAGCTTCGTTACTTAATGACGTCCGACAAATTATTTCGCCGAACGGTATCGTAACTTTTAAAATTTATCAATCCAATAAAATCGGTCTTTATAAGACCGACTTTTAAATAAATAAAATTTTCAAAAAAAAAAATCAAACACACATAAGGCCGACTTTTCTATACATAGATAAAAAAAGTTTTCAAAGTTATTAAAAAAAAATTCAAAAGGAAGTTGACCTTAACAAAGGCCGACTTCCCTACACTTAGATAAAAGACCGACTTCATTAACATAAAGTCGGCATTACAAAGGCCGACTTCCTCAGAGACTGAAGTCGGCCTTTGTAAGGCCAATTTTACTGGGTTAGTCGACGAATTTTAAAAATTATGAGGTTATTTGGCGAAATAATTTGTCAAATAACGTCATTAAAGAACAAAACTCCAACAACTGACCCCGTTCCGGTTTTTGTTGCTAGGAGATAAACTCAACTCCGATGTCTACTTTGATTGAGATTGGGCTGGAATCGAATCATTCGTGACTGAAATTTACAAGTCATACACATTTGTAATCTTTAATTTCATGAACGGAGAAACTAATGATTCTCGGGGGGATTCCATTGAATAATAAATAATGATAGTGATAATAATAACAAACGCTTCTTCGATTCCACTGGTTGGCCACTGACTCTGTGCGTGCGTGTGTGTGTGAATTATTCGCCTCGCCCAATTAATGCCCCCCCACCCTAACAACAACAGCACACCACCATCCTCGGGGTGGACGGATCCCGATCGCTGCGAGCTCTGAGAATTCACCTGGACAATCGAGAAGTAAAGAGTACTGGGAATTTATCTGAGCATGTTAAATTCGAATTTCAACAATCGTATTCGTGGCAGAGTCATGGATGGAAGGATGAGATATGAAAAAACTACTCATGAGAAAGAGTTTGGAGGCAGAGATATGCGGTGGGACCCACAAGAAACAAAAGAGATAGGGAGTGATGTTGTTTATAGCCACCCCCCAAATTCATTCTCCTTCTTTTCTCGTTATTATCATTACAATCACCGCCACCCTCCCAACTTTTTCCCATTTATATTAATTTAAAAAAGAAGAAAAAAGAATTCCCCCATATTCATCATCCACGTTATATTACCGAGGCGACAAGCAATAATTCATCCTTGTTTCTTATTATTCAAACAATAACAAAATAATAATTCACACGTGATTATTAATTCTTTTCCTTTGGGGTTGGTGGGGTGGGGGGACAAGGAAAAACATAGGAAAAGGCTCTGGGGAGACAAGAAACCGCCTCCCTTTTTCTTAAGACTTTATTTGAAAATCATGAAAAAGAAAAAAAGAAAAAAGATTTATAAGATATGACATACGTGGACGGCTGAGATCGATCGAAGAATTTGGCCGATTAATCTCAACCGTCTACGTATTTTATATTCTACAAATCCTTTTTTTTTATATTTTCTAAACAAAGCCTAAATGTATAAAATTTTCCCATCACGGGCGTGAATAGATGTATTGTTATTATTTATTATGATGGTTTGATAGCTGCGGGAAGTGAACTTGACAACCATGGGGGGTTGGGCCTCTCCTGTCCTGTCTGGTCTCGTCTTGTCTCCCCCAATCTCATTTCCTCTATCCTCTTTCTTGCCGTGATTTCCATCTCACAGGTTAATTTGAAGGGTTAACGAATCGTTAAATTCTTCCGGAGGTTCATTTCAATTTCTGATGGATGGGGGCCAAAATCGAAATGATGGTGTTGGGGAATTATTAATTGACGCTGATCGGAGTCAAAATTCACTCCCCTATATATATATATATATATATATATTGTCAGTTAGTTGGGTGGTGTTTGTTCGAGCGTGTGTTCGGTTGGTCGGAAGTCTCTGTAGTCGTTGCACGGTTTGCCCCCGGTTTCTGCCACCCCCCATTAACACACTTTTTTCAAGACAAATTGTTGAATTTAAAAAAATTTACTAAATACGATTTTAATCGGTAAAATTCCCCCTTGTATCAACACTCAAATTACAAGGAAAATTTCCTTCTCAATCATGACATGAGTTCGGAGAAGGTTTGTCACGGTTGAGAATCGCGACACTAAATTATTTAGAATAAATATTTTTTTAAATAGTTCGGAGAAGGTTTGTTATGGTTAAGAATCGCGACGCTAAATTATTTAGAATAATTTTTTTTAAAGTGTTCGCGTATCGAGGCTCTCAATTATGACACTCGAATATTCAGAAAAAAATATTTCTAATTACATCGTGTCACGTCTTCTCCAAGCTGGGGACTTGTTGACATGGCAAAAATCTCGGGCCTAATTATGATGAGCCCATAAATTCATGTCATTTTATGAACAAAGTTTCTCTTACGCATACAATAATAAAAGTTTTGAGCCCATTTTACACGAAGCCCATAGGTCAAGGGGTTATTAAGAGTGTTTACAAGCCCACCATTATGTGAGCCCGTCAGGAAAGTACTAAGTCTACGAAGGACCGTCGGGGTCAGAGTCTACGAAGATCAGAAAAGATCTTGACTCCGAGATTTTCGGAAAAAAGGTTACGGGGCCACGTTCCCATTATTTGAAACGATCTTCAGGTGGAGAAAAATCTGGGTACACGTCTTTAGTTATTTGATTTGATATAAGAAGGGAAAGCTGCTAAGTCTACGCGACTCCAAACTGATAGGCAACACTCCAGTCTATCCGGATCATGTTGTTACCGAGATTCTTGGAGGCTAGATAAGAGGGCCACTATTCTGAGAACGTGGCACACATCCTAAATACGTCAAAGATTCAGTATAAAAGGGAGAAGATTTTCCTGAGAAATGACACAGACAGTCATCTAAGGCCAATAGCGCATTGTTTGTCACCTTTTAGATTTTTAGTTATGAAGCGTCCAGAATAGGGTAAGCTCGTAGGGCCCTTGGTAACCTTTCATCGTCAGGGTGAGCAATCGTAACCTTGACACCAAAACTCCGCCTTCCTTTCATCGTCAGGGTGAGCAACCGTTGCCTCGACACCAAAATTCCGCTATCACTTCATCGTCGGGGGAGGAACCGTACCCTTGACAACCAAATTCCGCCATCACTTCATCGTCGGGGCGAGGAACCGTAGCCTTGACAACCAAATTATGCCATCACTTCATCGTCGGGGCGAGCAACCATAGCCTTGACAACCAAATTCCGCCTTCAATCCGTCACTAGGGTGAGCTCGTAGGGCCCTTAGTATCCATATCTATGGCTACCTTGGTACACATTCTGTCCACATTCCGTTTCCACCACTCCAGTCCACAAAGTTTACGGCGCCAGCAGTGAGACTACGGCGTCACCACCATCCGCATCATCAACCTTTTCTTTGTTTTTAATGGCTGTAAGCTTTTCAATTTATTTGTAAGACATTGTTTTAACATCGTTGATTAATACAATTTATCTATTTCATTTACTAGCGACCATATTCGAATCTCTGTGAGTATTCGTGCCAAATATTCTCAACGTGATCCGTTTTTGACGCGAACAGGACTATATTTGTTTATAAATTGAATGTCACGGGGTTCCTGAGCGTGAGTAATGCGTTAAATCTCCACACTTCGCACCAGATAGTGAATGAATCGTCATCATCAACTTTCTACGAAAATTTGGATATCTTTCTTTATTTCTTTCGCCTGAATTTGGGCTTCGGACAACATGCGAAGGGGCCAACCCCAAGCCCATTTTACCCTCTTGCTCGAGATATGCCTTGGACCAAAGACAGGAGTTCTTAATAGAAATAACAAGATTTTTCAAGAAGAAATTTCGCAAATAATTCTTTTTCCTCAAGATGATTCCCCGCAGCAACAAAGGAGCAAAGGGTACTTGAAAGAGGATTCGCGGAACAGCGATTGGTTTACATCGCCACTACCATGCCCTGCTTAAGAGCATATAACCCGCTAAGATGGCGAACATCAGGACAAGTATAGCAGCCGCCGAGCCGAAATTAGATGCCGACAACGGCGACTTGTTGGCTCCCCTGCCAATATCATGTGTTGGGTTACCTGTCCCGAGCTTATCCGAAACGGATGTAGCAGCGGACCGGAAAGGTGCTGCTACATCCCAGAAAGACATGGCAACAACAGCTGCACTTTCCACTTCGTGCTGCAGTATGCCGGACGCGTCTGGGAAAACCTCCATGGACATCATCTCGGCGCAATGATCTTTAACAACCTAATAAGGTTGTATTGACCAAACAAAAAGAAGTAACAGTTAGAAGGGCCATATCAATAGTGATCTTTTACTTGGTAGAACCGTTACTAATGGCGAGTCCGAACCTCTAGTGGCTCAGATGGTTGTAAATAGTCGCAGATGAAGGTTCCAGCCAACCAAGGTATTAACACTCTGCGGGGAAACGAAAGGCTCAAGGGTTTCCTGTTGTGGTCCAGTAGATCAAGTCAGTATTACAACAGCAAACTTGCCTGGCAAAAAAAACAAAACAAGAAAATTGAAAATCTCGAGGCATCAAGTTCTGGACGCACCTTAGAGACCGTATTTCAGCTCGATAAGCAAATTTCCTGTCCTTCGTATCGGTGCTCGGCTCTTTCTCGACATCATCAGGTTGGCTATCCCCTTCTCCCTCATCAAGGATGATGTCTAGTCTACTTTGCAGGCTCGTAATGATATCATCCTGAAAGGAAGAATTAGTTGTCATGAATATGATCACTTACGTGGGAATCTATTCCATCACCACCGACAAGAATTCATAGGTACAAAAAATCCTTCCACTTGCTCTCTTAAAAACCACAACTCTCTCGATTGCTATATAAACCATACCTTAATATCTGAAACGGCTTGTGAAATCGGCTCTTTGGAGTTGATAAATGCATATGAGGATATGGAACCACTGAAGAATAGAATCCCTACTACATCGCTCAAGCTGCTCGCTTTACAAAAAATGAAGAGAAATGAACAAGACTGCAACAAAAGAAGCACGGCCTTTATGTTCCGATCAAACTATATTCAACTCACCCTCTATGCACGTGTCTTTCATAAAAGGAACGAGCAACTCCATTTCATAATAATCATCTGATGTGGTTGGTACATCATCCAGAGCCTACAAGAAGAGTAAGCTTATGTCATCACTTAAACACACAAAAATCATCCAATTGTTTGATTTCTCTCGGTAACACAAAGAGCGTTTATTTAGCTATCATATTTGAAAACTACAAATAAGTAACTCGGGCAACTCTGACACAGTTATATTCTTGCAATCCTTATGGATCGTGAGGAAACAAGTAAATCTCACCAGGTTTCCATTTACTACAGCCCTGGCATTTCTGAGATCTTTAGCCGCCATTGCAATTCCACTTCGAAGAACATCACTAAAAGTTGGAGCTTTCGATGTGCTCTGTCCAGTCAGGGGCAATCTAATGAGAAAAAAGGTAGGTGAACATCTTCAAGATGTGTTTAGAAATTGAGGAAACGAAAGGAAAACTTCAAATGATGTGGGAGAGAAATTTTTAAGTATGAGCTTTCCTCATATTTCCTTCGTTTTTCACGGCAACCAAACAAAGTCCAGAAGTTCTCATGGAAAAGTAGATTCTATCCCTCCTCTAAATATATCAACTACATATCCCCAAAGCAAGAGAAAAAGACAATTTGGTGAAAAATTCACAGATGGTAGAACAACTCGACAAAGATGCCCAAGCATTTCATAATCATTTATTGTTATAATAGATTGCAAATGGTGCATGCATCACCTGATAGTAAAGTTGTAAGTACACCTAAACTTCTGAAGGGAACTCAAGACTCGTCCCATCTTGAAATCACAAGGCTTGAGGCTGCTACTCGCAATATTTGATGTCACCGCACAACTCCGACACGTCCATCTATAGCAAAACTAGCCCATAATCAGCAGGTGCTGTTGTAGAAATGAAAAACTACCGGAACAATGACTGTAAATATGTAGACTGTGAAAATACCGCCTAGGACTATATGACATATGGATAAGCACCATCTCCTCCTGATCAGATCCGGAAAGCAAAGTAGCCCCTGCTACTCCCTTGACAGTCTGCAAATCAATGTTATAGCCTAATTAATCGAGCAAAACAGTTTTTCTCAAGTTTATGGTCCCCTGGCCCCACTATTACTAGACTCCATTAAGGTTGGATTACGAGCATATGCAGAAAAAGGAAGTATGATTTCTTCATCTTGACAAGCACATTTCTTATGGCTGACTACAAATTGTTGTTGGGATTTCATCAACAGCAGAGGGAATATCTATTCGCCTTCCACACTGATCAGGACAAACCTGCCATAGCTCCACGGTAGAGTTCTTGAAGGCACTTTCACTGATCCAAACATAAATCCCAATCACCTTAATGCCGCCCACTAACATTCTCGACACCTAAAACGCAAGCCATCAGAAACCTGAAGAACAACTGTAACAAATAATTAGAAAACTAGTCTTTACACGTCAAGATCACCTGCCGCGCATGCTCGGCGACCCAATCCCTATCGACTACCACCGAAGCAGAATCACTGATCCCCGTAGATTTCCCCTTGGAGCCCTTCCTCCTACCGTCATCCCTGACAGCATCAACGACGGAACACGCGGCTTCGCCAGCATCGTTGGGCGGCGTCGGCACCAACTCGAAAACAAACCCTCTATCCAAAACAGAGCTTATCTTGCCAATCACCAGACCCACCTGCCCATCGGGATCCAAGAACCGAAAAAGGCACAAATTTTTGTCAATCCCGGCCAAAAGGGTGTCGATAACCGCAAATCAAACCCAGAATGAAATCCAAATCGAGAAAAAAAAAGAATCGGGTTTGCCTGGCAGAGGACACCGGAATTCGAGAGTCGGTCCTCGGCGATCTTGAGCTGCGTTTCCTCCCCGATAATCGCTTTCACCATCTTTCGTGGGTTAGGGCGATTGCGGCGCTGATCACTGTCCGGCCGAGTGGAAAGACGACCGATTTTATTACATTCATCGTGGTCGGAGGAAATTATATCGTGTCACCGACCCGCGTTTTGTACGAAATACGGGTAATTTAAAGAACAAAATGCGATTTTAGGGATTCGTTTTTAAAACGTGCCCTTAAATTTATAAAGAGTGTGCAGTTTCAAAACGCGTCCTTCGTGTAGATAGGAAAGGGCGAGTTTTCAAAACTCGCCACTATGCGGCATCCGAGGACATACATGAAGGCACGTTTTGAAACCGCGCCCTCATGTATTGCCGGGTTTTCAAAACCCGTCTCTCTAGTACTTTGAGAAAATTCTCCGAGTGTTGGTGTCCCCTCCTGGGAATACACAAGGGGCGGGTACCCGCCCCTTCGAGTAATATACACAAGGGGCGAGTTTATATTTTTTTCATTATATTTTTCAACTTTAACCTATATTTGTGATATAGATGAAGAATTTTCGCAAGATTAAGTTTCGGTCCGACCAGCTCGAACTCGTTTCTCTTGCCAAGGAGTCCATGCAGATGATGCGGAAGTATGCATTTGTACGATTGTATGATTGTACCGGCGGGTTGGAAGATGAACCTGCATATGAGTTCATGCCGCCAGGTGGACAGCATATGGAGGAAGATCATCCTCATATAGACGATGCGGAAAAGGAGCATGAAGATGAGGAGGTACCACGGACATACGAGGACCCCGTATTTGACGAGGAGGGCCATGAAATGCGAGAAGGCATGGTCATCTCACAAGTTGCCCATATTGATGTCGATTACAGCACACCTTACTTCGAGGTTGGGTCCAGTTCGACCCCGGGAGCTCTGATTAAATGGGCGAGAGAATTCGGGTCAGTCCTTTGATGTTCAATTCATTTAAACTCTCGTAACTCAACTAATATAAGCTTTTTAGGTACGACCATTCACAACAAGGAGAAGTACCTTCTCAAATCACGCAACTGTACTCGGATGATTCATCGGAGCAGCCTCACGTTCCAGAAGATCCCGTCATCAGGCCTTATGTTAGAAGGAAATCGACGATGCGTAGGGGACTTTACTGATGTTTGTAAACGCGTATGACTTTACGTATGATATTCTAAGGTTTTATGTATGATATTATTGTTCTACTTTTATAATATGGATTGTTTCGAAGTTCGATAGTTTGGTTATTGTGTTGTTAAAACAATGTTTTTAATATAATTCATAAGTGTTTAATAATGTCTAAGAGGGGGACGGGTTTTGAAAATCTGTCCCTTGTGTATTTCTCCAAGGGGCGGGTTTAGCGGAAAATCACTAAGTGTTCGCCCCTTGTGTATTACGAGGAGGGGACACCAATACTTGGAGAATTTTCTCCAAAGTGCTGGAGGGGCGGGTTTTCAAAACCCGCCACTGCATGAGGGCGCGGTTTCAAAACGCGCCCTCATGCCCGTCCCCGGATGCCGAAAATCCGCCTCTTCCTATCTACACGGAGAGCGCGGTTTCGGCGCTGTTTTAAAACGCGTCATTTCTACTGTAAAACCGTATTTTACGAAACTGAGATCGTATTTTATAAAAAAAAATTTAAAACTAACCGTATTTCCGTACAAAACTCTTAGATTGTGACTATAATTTTTATTATTTATTATTTAATAAATAAAAATGCTCTCATAAACTTTGGCATAGTTTTGATATGAAAGTGGGCACAACATTTGCCTAACGACCACTTCAGATAGCCAAGCCCCGCAGCTGCGTGTCAGCCGCTACAGCCACCGCCGCCTCCACAGGAGCTTCTACAGCCTCCGCCTCCCCGGCAACCACCGCCACAGCTGCCGCCACAACCTCCTCCACAACCGCCGCATGCGGAGATTTCGTGGATCGAAGGTATGCAGTGAGCACCTTGGTCCGATTCACAGCCCCTATACATTGCCCCGGCCTTCCAGTACGGCCGTCCGTAAGTCTCTTCCCATGATTCGGTGGTCTTTGTGAAACCAACGTCGAGCTTTCTCCCTTTCTTCCTGTCAGAATCGGTGTCGTCATGGTCCAGGACTTCACCCAGGATCTCCATCGTGTCTTTACAGTATGAAACTGGCCTCAGCATGTGGCAATGCCACATGAGATCGATATCGTATGTCGGCACGGAGAAGAAACTCGTGCCCCCTGACTTATTCTTCCTCACCAGATACAGAAAGGCCTTGTACCGAGCCATGGCTTCCTTGAGGAAGCACTGGTCCTTCATGCTCGACCTGGACACCTGCAAAACGTTCGCGAAAAGCCATCCCAAGTAAAGGTAGTCTCCTTTTCTTAGTTTCCAAGGGATACAGAATGTCGTGGCCAGTTTACCTGACAAAAGAAAGAGCTTTGCCTTTTGACGGCTGCGGCCAGATCATAGTCGGTGCATCCAGGATCCCCGACGGGTTTCGCAGCCGATCGTTGCGCAATATCTCCATCGAGGTACAGTTTATATGGTTCATTTGGATACATCTTGTTCCAAATCTCTTCGGTTTTCCCGGAGGAACTTCCTTGGGTGATTGACTGGACTTTCGCAGCGTCGAGAATCTTCCCGTAAAGCGTCTCACAATCTTCTTTATACCGTACCTGAGAGTATATTGCAAGCAAAGTTCGGTTACTCGGGAACACCATTCCGAGTGCTAAATGTGAAAACGTCCTTAGGTTCTACCGGACTGAGCCTATGACAATGCCAAATCCATTCACAATCCAGCGGCACGATGAGGGGTCCCTCCAAAAGCGGAGAATCAGAGTGCCGAGCAAGCAAGGGGAGCCAGCACAAATTATACCTGCAAGTCGAGGATAAATAAAGTTAGAGCCCATATATCCGAGGTCCTACGGGCACCTTTGTCATCGATCACCGATTAATGGCCCGATCCAATGCCGGGCCGTCGTAGAGGCAGCCCTCCTGGTCAACGATGAACAGAAATTGCAGTTGCTGCCGCGCAGCCACTACGAGGTCCTCGCTTATGACGATCTTCTGCGCTTCGACCCATGCAGCATTATTTCGCGCCGCCTCCATCTGCATTTCTATGTGTTATTTCTCCTGTCTCTTCGAGGACTCGGACGGTGTGTGAGGAGGATATATATGCGCTCGGAACTCAACTACGCGTTGCAGATTGTCATGCCTTTCTGTCCCCTCCCCGAATTCCTTCTGTAATGCTTGGGAGAACGTCTTGTGTGTGCCTTCACGTAACAGAAATACATCTTGCGTGAACTAATACTATCCACTGATCCATCCCATCCCACTCCTCATGATCTATCTTTAGTTAATTATCTGTTACTGGCGTGTTCCACGGTTACCATCAGAAGATTATTTGAGTAGTGATCGTTCCACGTATGAAAGTTTTGCGGACAAGACAACTAATCTATCTTGGCATCACTCAGTCAGACTTAGAATATGTAGTTCGCTTGCATATGGCGCGATACTAAGGTATTTAAAAGGCACACCCTGACAAGGGATGATAGTTTCTCAACTGACACGAACTTGAACCTGCAAGCTTACTCGGATAGCGATTGGGGAGTTTGCTCCGACACTCGCGAGTCAACCACTGGTTTCTGTGTATTTATTGGAGACTCGATGATAAGTTGGATGTTTAAGAAACAGGCGACGGTTTCTTGAAGCTCGATGAAGGCAGAATATAGAGCAATCGCAGCGACCACGACCGAGGTACTATGGTTAATAGCATTACTAAGAGATTTCGGAGTTGTGCAGGATCAAACGGTATCTCACAACTATTGACAACAAATCGGCGATTCATTTGACAAAGAACCAGGTGCTCCTGAACGCACGAACACTTGGAGATCTGACAATTAATGTGCTGCTAATAGGAACACATTTCCAGCTAGTGGATGCTCACCTAGGCATTACAACCCGCGAGA
This sequence comes from Melastoma dodecandrum, assembly GCA_029817715.1. Taxonomy (NCBI): domain Eukaryota; kingdom Viridiplantae; phylum Streptophyta; class Magnoliopsida; order Myrtales; family Melastomataceae; genus Melastoma; species Melastoma dodecandrum. The sequence goes on along the minus strand of JARUPY010000397.1, from coordinate 2,317,696 downwards.
TTTCACTTTCCGATCAACAAGATGGGGAGAGTTAGCCGCAGTTGTTGCGAGAGACTTTCAAACCAGGAAAGAAAGAAAAAGAAATATGCAGACAGCAAAGGAGAAGAATGAAGGAAAGTCTGTGATGAGTAAATAGACCGAGTCAGAAGACCACATTATTTACTCACCACAAGGGCTCGTCCAACCAGTCAGAAGAACACGGCTAGAACAACAGAGGAAAGGCAAAACAGAGGCGAACTAAGACGAGGAGCGAAGGGAAAGCCATTGAGGACGCTGTCCCTCCTCGGAACCACTACTCCACGGCGGGCGTGAGATGTCGACGGCTACCGAAAGCGGGTGAAACCGTGGACACGCACTACATGTCGAACAGAATTTGTTCGATATCAAACACAGGCAGGAAAACGACACACAACTGTACAATGTTCGTTCTTTCCAAGATTCGTCCCCTGCTCTCATTTGACATTTTGACTCCATCTTTTGTATGTAAATCTATTTTTTATGATAATGAAAAAGCGTGTAAATCTATTTTTTTATGATAACGAAAAAGCATGGAAATTATTATAGGTTGGTCCGAGTGATAAGAAGCTTGTATTCGTTTAAAGAGGTCTCGGGTTCTAAATCTACCGTATACTGTCACCCTTGTTGGAAGATTCACTCACTATAATCAGGTGTCCTACCCGGATCGAGTCCGAATTAATCGGAACGAAGCTCCGAAAACCAGGTGGACAACAAAAAAAACACGTGTAAATTTAAAATAAATAAATAATTCACTTGCTATGTACTCCTGTTTGAATCAATCGTTGTTCTTTTGTTAAGAGATATAAATAATAAAAATTAATTATTAATCTTAAAAAATATTAAATTTAAAACATATTAATTGAGTTCTGTTAACAAAATTAAAAAAAAAAATTGACTTGCTTAACTTACCATGTTCCACGGTAGTAAAATATTTACCCTCGCCAACCTTGGTAATTATTACCAGAGTCACGTAATTATTATGTCTCATTGTTTTAAACTAATCAGTCTGATTAAGATTAGTGTCTGGAATCGACCTACTAAGACCAAGCCCCAGGAGCAAGAACCGAAAGAATCTTTCAACCCAGAAACAGTTGAGCCGAGAATTTACATGGACTATCAATCCCAACCCGCGTGCGTTGCGGCGGTGCCCGTGGTCGTTGCATTGATGGGCGGAGGCCTAGAAGGCAGCGAGGCGAATCTGGATGAGAACCCGCGCCCGGCGTTTCCCCCCTCGTCATTGTCGTACCAGCACCCGTCGTCGAAGTTCTGGGAGTAACTCAAAGGGTCGTACTGGAAATCACTGACCGGCCTCGGTTGCTTAGGGGCCACGGCAACAGAAGCCAGGGACTTGCAGTCGAAGTTAGCGCCAGACGTGAAGCTCCTGTCACGCTTAACGCCGCTCCTCCTGACCTTCAGCCACAGGAACTTGCGCGTCAGGCGGCCCCAGCACGAGAACAGCCCTCCCAGCTTGTCGAGGGACTTCCTCGGGGTGGTCGCGGCGGACGACGTGGCAGTTCCCTCCATTTACGGAGATGTCGGGAAAGAGGAAGGAGGATGTAACGATGCAATAATGAAATGAAGGAAAAAGATTTTTTTCTTTTTCTTTTCGAAGCTTTCTCGTGATAATGTTGGAGTTTTGTGTGGTGGTCTAAAATACCGGTCGATAAAAATAAGAAATTTGTCTACAAGGAAAGGATTCTCTTGATAAAACACACCCTGAAATTCAAAGTCGGAACAAAACCGAGAGACTTCATGTTCGAATTTCGTGCGCGTCCGATTACTAGAATTTAGTCCGACAAAGTTCAATATTTTAGAACGTGTAAAACTAAAAAGTCGAAGCTCTTAAAATGTTTTAAAATCCATACAATTATTTAAATTAATCCACCGGATCACTCTACGGAATAAAGTTTATCATTATTTTCCGTTACGGTAATTAGTGGTTTACGAACAAAATCCTAATTATTTTAGCATTCTTTTATACTAATTCTTTCTTTGATGGCAACTAACAGAATTATCTTTTTTTCCTAAATGCATCCGTTAAATTATATCAATTTTTCTAAAGAGATGAAAAATATTAATTATATCGAAAGAATTACACAATATAATGAACTCTGTCATTCATCGAATATTTATTAATTAAATCATATTTCATCATGTGTAATTTTCAATCATTGGTAAATAATTATTTTATCTCATCATAAAAAACGTGTAATTAACGGGTAAATGCTAAAATGCGTTTGCATGAAAGATATTAAGAGTTTATTTCGTCGTCCGTTCAAGATACCAAAAAACAAGATACAAACTTTCTTGTTAAGCTGTAAATCTTGTGCCCGTCCGTGTTTATTGGCGGTATCTGACGAAGCCTTAATCGACTTCCAATTCATTAGTTGGGCTCATCTCGCAAACAAATGGGCTTTTACACAGTGACAATGAATCCAATTAATTAATTAATTAATTCCTTTCAGACTAATTGTTTTAGCCTGGTGCTGCATAATAAAAGACCTTCCCCTCCTTTTCTTAACCAGTTTTCTTTTTCCACCTTCGACAATTTAATAAAGAAATGAAAATTTCATTTTTTTATGCCTCGAAATTAAAATGGTTCATTTAAGAACTATTTGAAAAACAAAACTGGTCCTCGAATTAAATTAATTTGGTGGGAAAATAAAAAAAATTTCGGAAAATCAGGGGAAAAAGTTTGTCATTCTCAAGGGAAGACCGACTCTTTTTATTCATTTTTTTTCTCTCTATATTTCTAACGTAGAAAGCCCACACACGCCCGCACACACATTCTCTCCCATTTCTTCTTCTTCCTCCCTTTTTCTTTCTTCCTCGTCCTGTTTCGACTTTGTCGGGGGATTCCTTCCTTCTTTACAGACAAAGCCAAGCCTTGCCAAGCCCTATCTCCCTTTGAACTACTCCTCCCTCGAGCTTTCGATCGGATGTTCCTCTTCCTCCTCCTCCTCTGCTCCCCCCCGTAATCCACCCCTCTAGGCCTTGCTGGGTCTTTTCGATTTTTTTTATTATATATATATTTTTTTCGATTTCGTGTCTGATAGGGTTTTTGGTTGGTTTCAGCGGCGATTAGTCCAGTCAGTTCGAGGGTGGAGTGAGATATAGAGCGATCGAGATAAGAGAGAAGGGCAGGAGAAGTGAGCGGGTTCGGCTCCTGATGGAGAGACACGTGAGGTCGAGCCTCCCTTCGAGGCTCCGCCAGCTCTTCTCCGGCGACGCCGCCATTGGGGTCTCCGTCCGACTCGACTCCGACCCCGTGCGTCCGATACCCACCTTTTCTTTTCGTGCCTTATTGTTGATTTTCTTGCGGGTTTTTGTTGTTCGCTTCACCTCTCTCTCCCCCCGCCCCCTTTATCTATTTGTACAAAGAAGTGGTTGTTGTTCTTTAGGGTTGATTACGATGATGTGTGGAGTGTTGTGGTGTTGTGGAATATCATGAAGGTGGAACCTTTTGTTCGTCTGGATGGCGTGGTGCTGTCTCTGTGAGAAAGGTGGGGTTTTTTCGGACGGCGATGTGCTGGGACTGGGGAGAACTTTGGGCTTAGGGTTTTGATGCTTGGTGGAGATTTTCTCACTGTTTGTGGAACGGGGTGTTAATGGTTGAAAGTTATATGCAGCGGTGGGAATTTAAGCTTGAAATTTTTGTGCAAGTAAAATTGCCAAAACAGCTCTTTTATTTCGTTATTTCTCAGTTTATCGTGCGCTTTTCCGGTTCTTTCAAGTGGTTATTTATAGGATTTGGTGCTTTTGGATGGGTTTCGAGGAGGGTCTGCTGTGGGTATTTCTTTGTTGTAGATGGTGTTCCTTTCGTTGGGTTTTCTTGATTGCGAGAATAGTGTAACCTGTGGCAGCGATGGCGGGACTACTTAGGTATCTGTTGTGATTTGTCGGGTGGGGGTGCTAAAACTTGGGGCTGGTAGACCACAATGTTGCTCTTTCTTTTAGCGTATCGTGTTTCTTTTTGTATTTCCTTTAGTGAAACCTGTTTCTTTTCCTAGAAGTCTGCATTTATGATGGTGGCATTGGAGCTTCCTTGTATTTTTTACCTTCTTTTTCTGATGGGGAAGGAAAGAGTACTTTTTGTCCTTAGAGTCTTGTTATCATGATTGCAATTTCTTAGTTTTGATGCATAATGATGACTTTTTCAAGGTAGTATGTGGAGCTTTAGAACTATAATTTACACGTAGTTCTTTGGCAATATTACCATTAGATATCTCTGCTTGAAAGGGTGGTAAATGAACATTATTTAGGGTTATTTTGATTTCCCTTTCTTGTTGCAGCCTCCTAAGGTCAAAGCCTTCATTGACAAGGTTATACAGAGTCCTCTTCAAGATATAGCGATACCTCTCTCTGGTTTCCATTGGGTCTATGATAAGGTGAAAGTGGATCTTTTTATTTGGTAAATTTTTCCTATTTTAGACGACATGATATGTTTATGGAACTTTTGGTCATTTAAAGTTGTTTTTTCTTTTGTGATGTCAGGGGAATTTTCATCATTGGAGGCCGTTGTTTCTTCACTTTGATACATATTTCAAGGAACATTTGTCGCGTAGAAATGACCTCCTTCTCACTGATGAAATTGTTGACGATGAGAGTCCTTTTCCTAAGCATGAAGTATTACAAATTTTGCGAGTGATGCAAATAATATTGGAGAATTGTCCCAATAAGAGTACTTTTGATGGGTTGGAGGTACATAATTGTGGTTCCGTTTGTGGTTTTTTTTCATGGGTATTTGTGTTATTTTCTATTATTATTATTATTATTATTATCATTTCTCAAAAAAAAAAAAAAACTGATGTTGTTATTGGATTATCTGATTCAGCAGCATTTTAAACTCCTACTCTCATCCACCGATCCAGAAGTTCTAATAGGTGCATTGGAGACTTTATCTGCAGTTGTGAAAATTAATCCATCTAAGCTTCATGGGAGTAGCAAGTCAGTCGGATGTGGCTCTGTGAATAGCCATCTCTTATCTTTGGCACAAGGTTGGGGCAGCAGGGAAGAGGGCTTGGGTTTGTATTCTTGTGTTGTTGCTCATGAAAGGCTTCAGGAGGAAGGGTTATGTTTATTCCCATCTGAATTTGATGAGGAGAATGAGAACTCTCATTATCGACTTGGCTCAACCCTCTACTTTGAGCTAAATGGGTCTCCTTGGAAGGTTGAGGAAACCGGGAGTGGTGCTACAGGATCTAGTTCTAGAATTATACACATACCAGACCTCCATTTGCGGAAAGAGGATGATCTTGCCATAATGAGGCAGTGCATTCAACAGTACAATGTACCTCCTGATCTTCGCTTTCCCTTGCTTACTAGGATCAGATATGCTCATGCCTTCCGATCAGCTAGGACATGCAGGCTGTACAGTAGAATTTGCCTTCTTTCGTTTATTGTCCTTGTCCAATCTAATGATGCCCATGATGAGCTAACTTCCTTCTTTGCAAATGAACCTGAGTATACGAATGAGTTGATTCGGATTGTGCGTTCAGAAGAATCAATCCCAGGAACAATCAGGACCCTTGCTATGCTTTCTCTGGGTGCTCAATTGGCTGCATATATATCATCTCACGAGCGTGCACGAATATTGAGTGGTTCAGGCCCAAGTTTTACTGCAACACATCGAACTGTTCTCTTGAATGTGCTTCAAAAAGCTGTATTATCACTGAATAGTTCCAACGACCCATCATCACTTGCCTTTGTGGAAGCTCTTCTCCAATTTTATATGCTCAACATAGTTTCCTCCTCTACATCAGGAAATATTCTTCGAGGTTGGGGGATGCTTTCTACATTTCTACCCCTTCTAGAAGATACGGATCCAGGCCATATGAATGTTGTCTGCTTAGCTGTTAAGACTATACAGAAGCTCTTGGATTACAGTAGTTCAGCTGTTCCTCACTTTAGGGAACTAGGGGGGGTTGAGATTTTAGTGCAGAGGTTGCAATTTGAAGTGCAAAGAGTGATTGGCTTATCAGTAGGAAGTGATTGTCCGGTTGTTTCTGGAGAATGCTCAAGAAACAGTGAGGACTTACTGAGTTCACAGAAGAGGCTCATTAGGGTGCTTTTGAAGGCCCTTGGATCTGCTGCTTTTGGTTCTGTGAATGCCCATAGGTCCCAGAATCCCCAAGACAATATTCTGGCGACCACTTTGGCCCACATATTTGGGCATGTAGGAATGTTTGGTGGGGAAATCTATCACTCAGCCGTGACTTTGATGAGTGAGATGATTCATAAAGATCCAACTTGCTTGTCCTCGTTGTTTGAAGTGGGGCTTCCCGATGCTTTTTTATCTTCTGTTGTGTCAGGAGTGCTCCCTTCTGCCAAGGCCCTTACCTGTGTTCCCAATGGCCTTGGTGCGATCTGTCTTAATAACAAAGGTGTGGAAGCAGTAAAAGAAACAAAGACGTTACGGTTTCTAGTAGACACATTTACTAGTAAGAAGTACGTTGTGGCGATGAATGAGGCAATTGTTCCTCTAGCCAATGCCGTTGAAGAGCTTCTCCGACATGTGTCATCCTTGAGAAATGATGGTGTTGATATAATTGTCGAGATTGTTGATAAGATATCTTCCCTCAGAGAAAGTCACAGTGTTGGTACTTCTGGGAAATTTGGTGGAAGTACTGCAATGGATATGGATTGTGAGAGCGAGGAGAATGAAAGTGGTCGTGGTCTGGTTAGTTCAGGGGATTTAGCTCCTGAAGGTATTAGTGATGGACAGTTCATTCAGTTAGTTGTCTTTCACTTGATGGTATTAGTTCACAGGTCCATGGAAAATACGGAAACATGTCGTTTATTTGTGGAGAAATCTGGTATTGATGCATTACTGAAGCTCCTGTTGCAACCTAGTATTGCTCAGTCATCTGAAGGGATGTCCATTGCCTTGCATAGCAGTATGGTGTTCAAAGGATTTACTCAACATCATTCTGCCCCACTTTCACGTGCTTTCTGCTCTGCTCTTAGGGAACATCTGAAGAAAGCTTTGGCATGTCTTCTCTCTTCTTCTGGGACCTTTTTGCTTGACCCTGGCAGGATGAGCCCCGATGAGAACATATTTTCATCGCTTTCTCTTGTTGAGTTCCTTCTATTTCTTGCTGCCACCAAAGAGAACCGGTGGGTGACTGCACTTCTTGCAGAATTTTCAAATGGTAGTAAAGATGTATTAGAAGATATAGGGTGCATCCACCGTGAAATCATGTGGCAGATCTCTCTACTTGAAGATGCAAAACCTGAAATTGAAGAAGATGCTGGGACTTCCACCGAGTCTCAATCTGATAATGGAGCTCATGAGACTGAAGAGCAGAGATTTGAGCAGAGATTTAACACATTCAGACAGTTCCTTGATCCACTATTGAGAAGGAGATCATCTGGATGGAGCATGGAATCACAGTTTTTTGAGCTCATGAACCTTTACCGTGATATTGGTCGTTCAACCAGCTTTCATCAAAGACTTAGCTCCGATGGTCATTCTAGCATCCGTTCTGGACATCGTTCTCAGTCCGAGTCCTCTGATATCCCGGGGAAAAAGGAAATTGACAAACAGAGAGCATATTATGCTTCTTGCTGTGATATGATCAGGTCCCTGTCTTTTCACATCACTCATTTGTTTCAGGAGCTGGGAAAGGTGATGCTGCTTCCATCCAGACGACGAGAAGAGTCAGTGAATATTACACCTGCGTCGAAGTCTGTGGCTTCGACTTTTGCTTCGATTTCTCTAGACCACATGAACTTTGGTAGCAATGTTAGTACCTCAGGTTCCCAGTCACCCATATCTGCTAAATGTCGCTACTTTGGGAAGGTGGTTGACTTCATTGACGGGATTTTGATGGACCGGCTAGATTCTTGTAATCCTGTTTTGCTGAATTGCTTTTATGGACTTGGAGCTGTTCAAACTGTTTTGACCACATTCGAGGCTACCAGTCAGTTGCTCTTCACAGTTAACAAATCTCCTTCTTCCCCCATGGAAACTGACGATGGAATTGCGAAGCGGGATCTGGAGGAGGCTGCAGATAGCTTGTGGCTTTACGGCTCTTTAGGTAGCTACGGTAAGCTTATGGACCACCTAGTGACATCGTCCTTTATCTTGTCTCCTTCAACAAAACATTTGCTCTCTCAACCCTTAATCAGTGGCGATGTTCCTTTTCCGCGAGATGCTGACACATTTGTTAAGGTCCTTCATTCCATGGTTCTGAAGGCAGTTCTGCCTGTGTGGACTCACCCCCAGTTTGCAGATTGCAATAATGATTTTATAACAACTGTTATTTGCATTATCAAACACGTATTTTCTGGTATTGAAGTGAAGAATTCAAATAGCAACATGAGCTCTCGCATTACTGGCCCTCCACCAAGTGAAGCTACTATTTCAACTATTGCGGAGATGGGATTTTCACGGTCCCGAGCAGAAGAAGCTTTGAGACAAGTTGGATCAAATAGCGTGGAGCTGGCAATGGAATGGTTATTTTCGCATCCAGAGGAGGCTGAGGAAGATGATGAACTGTCTCGGGCCCTGGCTATGTCACTTGGGAACTCAGAATCTGACACGAGAGAGAATGCTGTAGATGAAAGTAGCCACCGTTTGGATGCAGATGTCATCCAACTTCCTGCAGTGGAAGACTTGTTATCGACTTGCATGAGACTACTTCAGGTGAAGGAATCACTTGCTTTTCCCGTTCATGATCTTCTTATGACAATTGCTTCTCAAAATGATGGCCAATACAAGTCTAGCATAGTCCAATCTATTGTGGAGCATATGAAGAGTTGTGGGACTGCTCCGGACAACAGAAATAACGTTGTGCTGTCCTCTCTTTTCCATGTCCTTGCGTTGACACTCAATGAAGATGTTGCTGCTCGAGAAATTGCATTGAAGAATGGTCTGATAGAGCTTGCCGTGAATCTGCTCTCAAAGTGGGACCCTGATTCTGTGAATAAGGACAAAAGTGAAGTTCCTAAGTGGGTAGCAGCTGCTTTCCTTGCTGTTGATAGGATGGTGCAGTCTGATCACAAATTAAATGCTGAAATTCTGGATCAGTTGAAAAAGGACGACACCAGTTTGCAGGAAAATACTGTAAGAATTGGCGATGGAATGAAATCCAAGTTACATTCTGCATTAGGATTGTCCCCAAACCATATCAATGTTCAAGAGCAGAAGAGGCTGATAGAAATTGCTTGCTGCTATCTGAGAATCCAACTTCCTTCTGAGACTGCACATGCTGTGCTACAGCTTTGTGCGACACTAACCCGAACACATTCTGTGGCAATTAGCTTTCTGGATGCCGGTGGTCTGAGCTTTTTACTGTCTTTACCTAGTCACAGCCTTTTCCCTGGTTTTGATAGCATTGCTGCTACCATCATCTGTCATGTGCTGGAGGATCCACAAACATTACAACTGGCAATGGAGTCTGAGATTAAGCATAGCCTTGTGGTTGCTTCTAATAGTCATTCCAATGGAAGGGTATCAGCTCGTAATTTCCTTCTTAATCTGTCTTCTGTTATATCGAGGGACCCGGTTATTTTCATGCAAGCAGCACAATCTGTTTGCCAAGTGGAGATGGTTGGTGAGAGGCCTTATATCGTCTTGTTGAAAGATCGTGAGAAAGAGAAATCGAAAGATAAAGAAAAGGAAGACAGGCAGCAGACTGCAGACAAGCTTTCTTTGGGTGGCATTAATACAGTTGGCCAAGGAATTGGACAAGCTAAACACTCTGATGTGAATTCCAAGAGTACAAAGACCCTCCGCAAATATCCTCAAAGTTTCGTCACAGTGATTGAGCTTCTTGTGGATGCAGTGAGCTCTTTTGTGCCTCCTTCGCTGGATGAAGGAAATCAGAGTTCCTCTTCTTCTGCTGATATGGAGATTGATGTGGCAGTAGCCAAGGGAAAAGGAAAAGCTATCATGGATATTTCTGAGGAACGAGATGCATCTACCGCCGATGCATCCACATCAATTGCGAAAGTTGTATTTATATTGAAGCTTGTGACTGAGATCATATTAATGTATGCTACTTCAGTACAGGTTTTGCTTCGTAAGGATTTAGATCAAAGGGGTTGTGGTCCAGGAATATTTTATCATGTTCTTCACAGGCTTCTTCCCTGTGCTAAAGTTTCTAAGAAGGAGAAGAAGGTAGATGGTGATTGGAAGCAGAAGCTATCAACCAGGTGCAGCCAGTTTTTGGTAGCTTCCTGTGTTCGCTCGGCTGAAGCCAGGAAGAGAGTATTTACGGAGATCAATTACGTATTTAGTGAATCTATAAACTCAGCGAAGAGTGTTCATAGGACAGGCAGTGAGTTGCAGGTATTTGTTGACGTTCTTAATAACATTTTGGCTGCCCGTTCGCCGGCTGGTTCATACATCTCAGCAGAGGCTTCTGCTACATTTATAGAGGCTGGTCTTATGAAATCGTTGACACAGATTCTGAAAGTTCTTGACCTGGATGATTCTGACTCACCCAAAGTTGTGACTGGTCTTATAAAAGCTCTGGAACTGGTCAGCAAGGAACATGTTAGTTCCAGTGGTTCTAATGCTGTGAAGGGGGAAAGCTCTGACAAAGCTTCTGCTAACAATCAATCTACAAGGACTGAGAACAATGGAGAGGTACCTGATGCAATGCAGACAGCTTTTCAATCAAATAATGAATCTGGGAATGTTGAGAGCGTTGCCCCTTTTAATGTTCTGCACAATTATGGGGAATCTGAAGCTGTGGCAGATGACATGGAACATGACCAGGAGTTTGATGGCGGGTCACCTCCAGCCAGCGAAGATGATTACATGCATGAAACCTCAGAGGAGGCTAGGGGCAATGACATTGGAATTGATTCTGGAGGCTTACCGTTTGAGATTCAGCCACATACACAGGACAACATTGATGAAGATGACGATGATGACGACGAGGAAATGTCAGGGGATGAAGGTGATGAAGACGATGAGGATGATGATGAGGATCATAATGATTTGGAGGAAGATGAAGTGCATCATCTTCCACATCCTGATACAGATCCAGATGAACAGGATATTGATGATGATGATGATGATGGCTTTGAAGAAGAGGTCGTGGAAGCAGATGAAGATGACGACGAGGATGACGAGGATGACGACGACGGACTTATACTTAGGCTTGAGGAGGGAATCAATGGGATAAACGTGTTTGACCATATTGAGGTCCTTGGTCGAAATCACAGTTTTGCGAACGAAACTGTTCGCCTCATGCCAGTTGAAGTTTTTGGTTCGAGGCGTCACGGACGAACATCGTCAATATATGATCTTCTTGGTCGGTCTGGAAGTAACCCTGTTCCTTCAAGGCATCCACTTTTAATGAGATCAGCACAACCTTCTAGCAGACCTACAGGTTAGCTTTAGCATAGGTTCTCTCTCTCTCTTCCCCCCCCCCCAACACACATTCCCCTTATGTTACTTATGTGTTCTGGAATGTGATACTAATCTGGCTTTTGGCTCTTTTATTTTCCAGAAAGTGTCTCCGATGGCGTTTTATCTGACAGAAATGTTGATGGTAATGCTAGCCGTTTGGATGTTATTTTTCGTTCACTGAGAAGTGGACGTCATGGACATCGTTTAAACCTGTGGGTGGATGATAACCAGCGAACTAGTGGATCAACTGCAGCTTCTATACCACAAGGCCTTGAAGACTTGCTTATCTCCCAGCTAAGGAGTCGTGCTGCTGCAAACCCTTCTGCACAAACTATATCTGCAGATGTTCAGGATGAAGTTGGAAATTGTAGGAATCAAAATTCTGAAGGCAGCACCACACCTGCTGTTGCTGTTGGTAACAGCACAAACCATGGAGCAGGTGATGTGGCTCTTACTAGCACTCCAGGCTCAGAAATCGCAGAAGTGGCCAATGAAACTCATAGAAGAAGCAATGCTTCTGGTGCATGCCCTCAGTCTGTTGAAATGCAGCTTGAAATTACTGAACCTGCTGTTCGGGATGTTGAAGCAATAAGTCAAGAAAGTGGTGGGAGTGGGGCAACTCTTGGGGAAAGCCTTCTTAGTTTGGATGTGGAAATAGGTAGTGCTGATGGTCAGGATGATGGAGGGGAACGTCAAGGAGCTGACAGGAGTACTTTGGGGGACCTTCAGTCTGTCCGTCCTAGAAGAGCGCATTCATCTACTGGAGCCTCTGTTGCCCCTTCTGGGAGAGAGACGCCTCTTCACCGTGTAGCCGAAGTTCCAGAAAATAGTGGAGGGGCAGAGGAAGATGGCTCATCCACCGGGCAGCAAACCAGAAATGATTCTGTTTCTGGTGCTATAGATCCTGCCTTTCTGGATGCGCTTCCTGAAGAATTGCGTGCTGAAGTCCTTTCATCTCAACAAGGTCAAGTAGCACAACCAGAAAATGCTGATACAGAAAGTACTGGAGATATCGACCCAGAATTCTTGGCAGCACTTCCCCCTGATATCAGGGCAGAAGTTTTGGCACAACAACAAGCACAAAGGCGCCATCAATCTCAAGAACTCGAAGGCCAACCTGTTGAAATGGATCCCGTGTCAATAATTGCGACATTTCCAGCCGAGTTGCGCGAAGAGGTGCACGTTTATTTCTCACTTTCCCCCTATTTTGGAGGATTTTTAGGGATGTTGCTTCATGAATCTCTCTTATCTTCAACTATTAATTGTGTATATGGTGTTAACATCTATGCAGGTTCTCCTCACTTCGTCTGATGCTATTCTAGCTAATCTCTCTCCTGCTCTAGTTGCTGAAGCAAACATGTTAAGGGAAAGGTTTGCTCATCGGCATCATAATCGTACCCTGTTTGGAATGTACCCCAGAAGCCGGAGAGGTGAGTCTTCTCGACGAGGGGAAGGGGCTGGATCTGGTCTGGAGAGATCTAGGGATGGAATTGGTTCTTTTAGATCCATAGGGGCAAAATTTGTTGAAGCTGACGGAGCTCCTTTAGTTGATACTGAAGCTGTGCAAGCAATGATCCGTATTCTGCGAGTGGTTCAGGTACTTAACCATCGGAAAAAATTCATTAAGTAGGTTTCTCTTTATCACCAACAAATATGCTTTTGTGCAGCCTCTTTATAAGGGACAACTGCAAAGGCTACTCTTGAATCTTAGTTCTCATGGTGAAACAAGAAGTGCTGTGGTAAAAATTCTCTTGGGCATGTTGATGCTTGATACAAAGAAGCCTATCAATCAGGGGGATGGTGTGGAGCCATCATCTCGCCTCTATGCTTGTCAAAATAATGTGATGTATTCACGCCCACACTCCATCGACGGTAATAATTTCCTGCCTGCTGTTTGGATGATTGGCAATCTGTGTCTTTTTTAGTATTGTTTTGTTTCTTCGTGGTCGTCTTTCACTGTTGAATGAACTTATTTTGTTCTTGCCTAATTCATGAATTAAGTTGATCACGAGTTAGATGCTAGAAAGCTTTTTTTTATAAGTAATGCTAGAAATCTTTGCTCTATTTGGTAGGTACTTTGAATGTGCTTATTGCCTTCTATCGATTTTCATTCAGTCATTTCTTATGAGAGTATGTGATCAATCCTCTGTTCATCTTTCACGATGTTGTTTAAGTGCCATTTCTTTCTATATTTTATTTGTTTTGCAATCATTTTGTGACAGTTCGTTTGCTAATTGCTCCTTTGAAGTATGCATTTACTAGACTTTCATGTTGGTTGGTTCTGCTCTTTTTCTTATTCTAGGCATCCCTCCTCTGGTTTCACGTCGTGCACTTGAAACTATGACCTACCTATCTCGGAACCATCCATTTGTTGCAAAGGCTCTGCTTCGACTTAGATTGTCACAGCAAGTGATGTTGCCGAAAACGGACCGTTCGCGTGGCAAAGCTGTAAAGGATGATGGGCTGAATGAGGATTGGCATCCAGAGGGGCATCTGCCTATTGAGTTGCTCTTGCAACTTCTAAATCAGCCGCTTTATTTGAGGAGTATAGCTCATCTTGAGCAGGTAATCTTTGGATTTACTTAACAACAAACAAAAAGTAAAGCATCCTAGGATGAATATTGAAGTTATCTGAGTTTCCTAGAAATCTTTTCTGATCCTTGTCAAGTCCTGGCGTTATTAATCTTCATTTGTCTTTGCACTCCTTGCAGCTGCTTAGCCTGTTGGAAGTGATTATTGACAATGCTGAAAGCAAACACATCACGCCTGATAAATCTGGAGATTCATCTATGGTGCAAACGGCTCCTCTCGCTGCCTCTTCAGATGTCGAACATATCGAGGTGGAGCACCCTACTGTATCGAGTGCCGAAGCAGCGATGGCTGACTCAGGAAAGACAACTTGTGAGAAGAATGACAATGATGCTCTGTTTTTAGCTAATTTGCCGCAAGCTGAACTCCGTCTACTTTGTTCATTGCTTGCGAAGGAAGGGTACGGCATAATCACTCAATTATCTCTCCTTTTTAATCAATTGACTTCTGTGTTTTTATGAGAAACTGACTGCTGTTTAATTGTTGGTTTATGGTGATTTGTCTGCAAGGAGGTAATATGTGTAGAATGCTGGGAATTCTGTGTTTTGTATTGCTGGGATTTTTTAGGGAATTCTGTTGTATTTGTTAGTATTTAGTGTGTTTGCAGGAATTTTTAAAATTTTTGTCCGCAAAACGTGGCTTCCAAAAAAATCCCACCCCTCTCCCATGGAATATTTTCCGGTTAGGTTTTTTATTGAAATATCTGGTAACTGGAGTGCCTTGGTGGGTCCTTGGTTGCATCCTGAATAGGGTAAATTTGACAAGTTAATAATAGGTTAATCTTGATGTGGATCTACTCCTGGATTAACTCAATACCTCAGATAGTGGTTTTCCGTGATAATGAAAGATTTGTTTTTCTGGATTGGATAAATTTTTTTATAACTAAAAGGTTCCTGGGATTGGATAAACTTTATGGTTATGATAGACTTAAACATGGAAAGTCAAGATATGGAAACACAATTCTGGTAAATGTCATATTATAACAGCAAATTTTCCTTTGGTTCTCATGGTTGGAGTGATATTTAATTCAGGCTGTCGGATAATGCTTACGGTCTTGTGGCTGAAGTAGTGAAGAAGTTGGTCATTGCTGCTCCTGCTCATGGCCGTCTGTTCATAACCGAGCTATCTAATTCTGTCCAAACATTGACCAAGGCTGCCATGAAAGAGTTACATGTCTTTGGTGAAGCTGTTAAAGCGCTTTTGAGTTTGGCCTCTTCTGAGGGAGCCTCTGTTTTACGGGTCCTGCAAGCCTTGAGCTCCCTTGTGACAACATTAATTGAGAAAAAGAAGGAAAAACAGATTCAAGCTGATCTTGAGAAGGAGTATGACGATGCAATTGCTCAGGTCTGGGAGATCAATTCAGCTCTAGATCCTTTATGGCTGGAACTGAGTAATTGCATTAACAAGATAGAGAGTTATTCAGAATCAACACTTGATTCAAGTGGCCCATCCAAAACTTCGAGAGCAGGGCAGTCTGGCTCCGTGACCTCATTACCTGCTGGTGCTCAGAATATCTTGCCTTATATCGAGTCCTTCTTTGTTGTGGCAGAAAAGCTGCATCCTGCACAGACTGGTAGAAGTTATGACTCAGGAGCCCCTTCAACCTCAGAGATGGAAGATTCTAATACAACTACCGAGCAGTTGAAATCTCCAGTTAAATTTGATGAGAAGCATGCTCCTTTTGTTAGGTTCTCAGAGAGGCATAGAAAGTTATTGAATGCTTTTGTACGGCAAAATCCTGCATTGCTGGAGAAGTCGTTTTCTTTGCTACTCAAAGTTCCACGGTTTATCGACTTCGATAACAAGCGTGCTCATTTCAGATCAAAGATAAAGCATCAGCATGATCATCACCATAGTCCTTTGAGAATTTCTGTGAGAAGAGCATACATACTTGAGGATTCCTATAATCAACTGCGGCTGAGGTCTACTCTGGATCTAAAGGGGAGGTTAACCGTAAATTTTCAAGGGGAGGAAGGCATCGATGCAGGAGGACTTACAAGGGAATGGTACCAATTGCTGTCCAGGGTAATTTTTGACAAGGGGGCACTCCTATTTACTACAGTTGGAAATGAATCTACGTTTCAACCCAATCCTAACTCAGTTTACCAAACTGAGCATCTTTCATACTTCAAGTTTGTTGGGCGAGTTGTAAGTGATCTGTTTGCCATATGTTCGTTTTTATTATTCTTCCTTGGTTATTTGCTAACCGTTTTTTATATCAGGTCGGAAAGGCTCTATTTGACGGGCAACTTTTGGATGTCCATTTCACGAGATCTTTCTACAAGCATATCCTCGGTGCCAAAGTGACATACAATGACATCGAAGCAATTGATCCTGATTATTTCAAGAATTTGAAATGGATGCTGGAGGTAATTTCATTTTTTACCAAAAATCTATTGAGGTTGCAGTTGCTCATGATCGTGAACGGTTGTTTTAAACACTGCTCATTATTTGTTTTAATATTCCAGAACGACATTACCGATGTTCCAGATCTCACATTTAGCATTGATGCTGATGAGGAGAAGCTTATATTGTATGAGAGGACCGAGGTAACATTCACAAAGATGGTCAAGATACATCCTTGATGATGTAGTTTTTTCTAAAATGGTTGAATTGTAGGTGACGGACCATGAACTGATACCTAATGGACGAAACATCAAAGTCACAGAGGAGAACAAGCATCAATATGTGGATTTAGTTGCGGAGCACCGACTAACTACGGCCATCCGTCCCCAAATCAATGCTTTTCTGGAAGGATTCGGTGAATTGATACCTAGGGATTTGATATCTATATTCAACGACAAAGAGCTTGAGTTATTAATAAGCGGGCTCCCAGATATTGATCGTATGTTCTCCCCTTTTCATTCGTTTTTGCTTCTTTGTAATATAATGAAAACTGTTGATAGATGTTCTGTTCTGTGGCTTTTCAGTGGACGACTTGAGGGCTAACACTGAATACTCGGGATATAGCGCTGCTTCTCCTGTGATACAGTGGTTTTGGGAGGTCGTTCAAGTTTTCAGCAAGGAAGATAAGGCCCGCCTTTTGCAGTTTGTCACTGGGACCTCAAAGGTACAGTCCTGACCCCTGTCGTCTGCCCTTGCTTTTGAGAAGTATTCACAAGCATTACAATTATCTATCTTTTTTTTTTTGGTAGAAAGGGGAATTTTATAGATGCATCATAACGGTTTACCGTTTAGGTTACACCATTCAGAGAGTTAGTGTCCACACTAGAATCACCCGTGGGGATGTCCTGATAGTCCGGTGGGAAATGAAAAGTGATAGAGTCCTCTTCTTGGTGCCTTGCTTGTTTTGCCAATTTGTCAGCTACCTGGTTCTTCCTCCTCAAAATGTGGTGGACGGATTTTACCTAGTTCATCGTTCTCTGTTGTAAAAGTTGTTGGATGTGGATCTGCGAACATTTGGAGGCATCATTTTTTGGCAATGGAAGCTTCATTTTTTGGCAATGGAATCATCATTATTATTCTTACATGTCATGTTCTTTGTCAGGTGCCCCTTGAAGGCTTCAGTGCACTTCAAGGGATTTCCGGCTCTCAGAAGTTCCAGATACACAAGGCTTATGGCAGCCCTGATCACTTGCCTTCTGCTCACACTTGGTACGTACGAACATCACACGAGCATACTGGTCCGGCTGAATTGTTGGCGAGTTCCCATGTGCCTGTTGATGGGCTGACATCGCTCCTCCTAATGATGTTTGATTTTTTGTATGAAATACAGTTTCAATCAGCTGGACATGCCGGAGTATCCTTCTAAAGAACAGCTGGAGGAGAGATTACTGCTTGCGATCCACGAGGGCAACGAGGGATTCGGATTCGGTTAATGATGGCCAGCCGCTGTGGTGGCCCAACTAGTTTATTTTCGTTTGTAGATATTAAGTCCTGTAAGGAATCACGGTGATGATCTTTCATGGAGGCTTTTTTTGGGGTGGTCCGGCATATGACAAAGAAGTTTTAGTTATTACATGTTCATAAATATGTACAGATTGGATGTATAATTTGAAACCCAGATAGGTTTCTTAAGCAATTTTTGGCACTTGGCCAGTCTTTTCTCACTTATGCTTTTGTGTTGTGCTCGGCAGGCCACAGTCATTGGTTCGAGTCTTAAGGAATTCGTACCAAAGGTTTAGATGGATCTAGATCTAGAGATTTAGACCACTACTCGTACCTTTAGCAGGCAGAGAGATTATCATCTTCCTTGCAAGGCGCCGAACGATCATCTCAACAATATATTATCAAACATTGCGCTATCATTGCCACCAGGACTCGTGAGAAGTTACTTAGCATATACTAACACAACCAAACGAGAGTTCCGAAAAGAATAATAAGCAAAATCCTCGCCTTCCCATGATGCGGTTGCTGAAGCATGGGTGAATCCCAGAAGACGTACAGAGATGCACCCATCTAATGCTTTCTCTGCAGACAGAGGGGAGGTAAAGACTCAGTGAGCATTGATGATTTTGATTGTATAATCAGATATGTTAGCAGAGAAAACTCTAAGGGACTTCTGCATCAAGCAAAAGAGCAGATGAAAATGAAAACGATGAGGTTCTGCTTTAACCAGGTGTACCTTTCGCCTCTTCATTTTTCTCATCCCACTATCGCCGTCAAATCCAGTCATTTTATCATCCACATCATCAGCCAGAGGCAAAGTTTTGACTTCGTCGTAGAAGCTGTCGGTGAGACCAAGCAACCTACATAGACAACATGTCATAGTGACTCAGTCCATAAGAGAAAAGAAATTGCTTTATAACAAATTACAGCGCTAATCTACAGGTTAGATTAATTGCATAGAGAAAGATGCCAATAGAATCCGGACAGCGTACCCATTTCTGGACTTCATCAGGTGTTTGGCTTTCTTCTTCTCCATCTTAGTAAGAGGAGCACGCGTGAAGAGCTCTTCCTCCCGCCGTGCACGGGCTTCCATCTTTGCCTTGTACTGTGAGAGCTCTCTACTTTCAGTTCCAATGACTTCCCGTATCTATCAGCATAGCCCAAACATATCAAAACCAGAATTGACAGGAAAGAAAACCTACCTCAGAAAAAAAGGTCCGTGATCGTATACATTACCTCTTCAGGTCTCCCTTCAAAATCATCCATCAGACCTCTAACGTAATCGCTCTGACTGGCTTGCCGCAGAGTCTGTCTCTCCTTCCTCCAAGCATTTCTTTCTTGTCTTGATTTCTTCTCCTCCTCCATGAGCGCTGGAGCAAATTTGGGAGGTTTGTAGACATCGTCAACCTAAAACATACAAAAACAAATTCAGCAGTTAAGACAAGCATGTTCCTTCTAGAGTTCCAGTATTCCAGATAATGGATTTAACAGAAAGCGAACATGAACTCGGTAACATCACTCACGTCAGAGCCCGAATCCACTTTGCTAGCGAGCATATCCGGATTAGGCCGGTACTTCAACAAGTCCTCTGACTTCTGAGAAGCATTTGCGGCGTCTTCCTTAAGAGCTGCATTATCCGTAGAAACAGTACCAGCAGTTGTCAGCTTCTGTATTTGATACTGAAGCTTTTTGTCAATCGGTCGAATCTGAGTCAAAGACCAAACACACTTCACATTAGTAAGTGAAAAACTTGGCCTAACAAGCGAACGGGTAAACCAACATGGGGTTGGTCCAAGTGGTAAGAAGCTTGTATCGCATCTCGGGTTCGAAACCTAGTCGAGTCCGGATTAGTCGGACCGAAGCTCCGAAACCGGATGGGCAACAAAAAAAAAGGGTAGGAGAAGGACCTTTTCCAGAAAGAGGCGAATCTCTACAAGACTGCGGACAACCGAATGACCACCGATTGGGAGGCCTCGAGCCTTTCGGAGCAAGTAATATACAAGCGATTGGCAATAGCTTAAGAGCAGCAGATGCTTCGCCTCGAGATAACTGATCCCTTCGGCTGTTGGAAATTGACTAGCTTTCACCTGCAGAGACACGGCCACAACACTGATGTACGACTCCGATCCAATGAAACAAGAATTGAAAAACCCAACATGCTAAATTTACGGCCGAAGCATGCTAACAATTGCAACAGTCCACCCTAAAAGCCAACCATGCCACAATCGTGATGAAGAATAAAAAATCAATCGGCAGCCGACGGAGTACCTTGGAGGTCAAGTCCCGGACTCTGGCATTGACCTTGTCGAGGCCCTCCTTCATCTCCTTCAACACGGTCGCCAACTGAGGCGCGTCTCTGCGTGTAAACAACCAATCAATCAATCAATCAATCTCTGAACACGAAACTTACGACGCAATCCCCGACCAAACCGACCTGCTAACGACGCCGTCGTCGCCCCCGCCCTCCTCCCCCATGAATCCTTCAGGATCTAACCTCCTCTCGGACGGCTGAAGAAGAGGGCGAGATGAAGAGGAGGATTTAGGGTTTTGGTATTGGGGATTGGGGATTGGGCTTTGGATTTATAATTTGGTCCGGATCATTCATTGATAGCAGCCCATTGAGTAACGGAGTTTCTTTTCATTAACCACCACCACCCCCACCTGCTTTCACTCCCACCTTGAACGAACTCCAATTTAGTCCAAACTGGCCGGAGGCGGAACAACCAGACAATGTCCCCCTGCCGCACTTCCACAATTGCCCCGGAAACCGCCCTACTTCACTTCCTCCTCCTCCTCCTCCTCCAACTAACTGCTAGGCCTGGCCCCGCCGCTGCCGTCAACGTCACCGCGGCGCTCGCCCCTTACCCGGAGTTCTCCACATTCGCCTCCTTCCTCTCCTCTTCCCTCGCCCCCGACCTCGCCAAGCTCAACTCAGTCACCGTCCTCGCCGTGCCGAACCCTAACCTCTCCGCCGCCATGTCCGCCTCGTCCACCACCCCCTCCCCCTCCGCCATCGGTTACGTCCTCCGCTTCCACATCATCCTCCAGTACCTCCCTCTAGCGTCGTTTCCCCCCTCCAGTTCTCTTCTCCCCACCCTATTCCAGTCCACCGGCCGATCCTCTCCTTCCCTCACTGGATCCCTCAACATCTCCCGCTCCGCCGATGCTGCCACCACCACGTTCTCTGCCGTCCCTAACTCCTCCGTCACCCTCATCCGCCAAGTAGTCTGCATCCCCTACTCCCTCTCCATCCTCTCCGTCTCCTCCCTCCTCCTCCCCTTCCCCTCCGATCTACTCTCGTCCTCGGATTCCTCCTCCTTCCGGCCTCCTCCCCCGGGCCTCAACATCACCCGCGCTCTCATGGATGGCCACAACTTCAATGTGGCTGCCCTCATGATTGCTGCTTCAGGGGTCGTCTCCGATTTCGAGTCCGCCGAGGGCGGCGCAGGCCTCACACTGTTTGTCCCAACAGACTCGGCCTTCGCAGCCCTCCCATCCTCTTCTCTCATCCAATCCCTGCCCGCTGATCGCAAGGCTGTCATCCTCAAGTATCATGCCCTCCACTCCTACTACCCACTCGGTTCTCTCGAGTCGATTGTCAACCCGGTCCAGCCAACCCTTGCCACTGAGTCCATGGGCGCCCAGAGCTTCACCCTCAACATCTCCCGTGTCAATGGTTCCCTGTCCATCGACACAGGGATCGTCCAGGCCTCTGTCACCCAGACTGTCGTCGACGAGAACCCTGTTGCCATCTTCGGCATCTCAAGGGTCCTCCTGCCAAGAGAATTTTTTGGGAAGGACCCCACAGAGTCAGGCGGACAAGGAGCTGTCAATGCTGGTGCACCACCACCAGATGAGGCCCTCTCCCCGGAGGATTCCCCGTCCTTGTCCTCCCCAGGCTCTAGGGAGGAGTTGCGATCATCGGAGCAGCGATCTGAAAAGCTATCAAGGACGGCCCCGTGGTTGACAGCTATGGCGTTGCTATGTATAGTTATTTGATGAATTGAGATTTTATATGCATTTGGTAATTATTTTTTTGTAAATCCCATTTTGCAGGAATGTAATACGATCCGTGATGATCCTTATTATTTCCTTGAACTTTAAGCTGAAATGCCTTGTGACCCGAATAATTCTGCAGCTGCATGACTAGTTCTGTCTGTCTAGATCGCATCAGGTTCCCAGTTCAGTGAACCTCTCATGAATCGATGGCTATATTCAGCTAAAGATGACAATGAGACTGATGGAATCGCTAGAGGTGCCCCTGCTGTGGCCATATTCATCCCATTGTTAGAACCAAAGCATGCTGTGACTGTATGTTGAAACCCAGTCTCGTGCCTGTACAATTTAATAGCAGAATCATGCAAAGAATAACCAGAGAATACTCCGTGCAATTCGGCCGTGGAAGCAGGCAATGATCCTTGTACGGCTGGTTGATCTCAGTTCTCGGCATAAAGTGGTGCCCGGGTCGCCCTTTCGAAAACTGACGAGACGAGACTTTTGTTTGGATGCATGAGCCGCTCCGGCTCCTGGGTCATGCATTTGGCCTTCACACTGATTCATGGCATTCCTTTACACCATTGACAAGGAAGTTAAATCAGAATCAGATCAGGCCAGTAAAGGTGGTGTCGTTACCTGTTCCGCGGAGTTCAGATTAGGTTCATGGGTTCTCTTTGAAAGATCTCTCTGAGTAAGGACCCTACAAGAAGCACAAAGAGAACATCAGTGAAAAAGGGACACGAGCTAAGCTTAGGCAGGCGATGGCAGGAGATCGTTCCTCAAATCATAAGCCTTGGATTTAGAATCAGACCTTTAGATGTGTACTTTTGCACAAAAAAACAATAATCAGACGCCTGCATCCTGTATGATTGCCTTCAAGGAACGTCCCTCTCTGCGCCGTCCGTCGCTCGTTTGTCCGTCAATGAGTCGTTTTAGTAGTGGTATATATGTATCCATCAATTCGTTTGCACACTTGTCTTCGTTCACGGTGGTGCGTTGGCTATATCCGTATTACAAACGAGTCTACGTTGTTGTATACATAGGTTGATCTCACCATAGCCTCTCGTTAACACCCTCCGACCATATCCTATCACCTTTTGCACTCGTCTCCATATCAATACCTGTCACTTTTTGCGCTCGTCTCCGTATCATCTGGTATCATAGCTTATGGTTGTTCGATGGCCGGAAGATATTAGTGTGGCTCGTCTGTGGATGCGACGCATGTTGCTAGACTAAAGCAGCAAATAGAAGAATTTTTGCAAGTCCAAGCCGCTTAGCAGTTACGCCAATCGTGTTTGGAATTATTTGCTCTTTCCTCTGTGCTTTTTCTATGGATAATATCCGCAGAAGTAATCGATTATTGTCCGATTTTATAAGGCAAATATTTCGACCGTAATTTTTCTTACATGGGCCTTTGTTCTTCAATTATGGTCATGCGTCGCAGTTTCCTCTTAACTTTGAGATCTTCATCTGAATCGTATTCAGGTAGGTGCAGATCATCGGAATCTTCTTCGCAGTTCTGTGAATCTTCGTCTTTTCCTGTGTCATCAGTGAACTCGACTTGATTCGAGCGTTTCTGTTCTTTGTATAACCCCTTGCTTCTGTCCAGGAAGCCTTCCCTCAGCAGGCTCGCCAACTTCTCCCTAACCTCAACTATTGGGTGCCCATACACAAGGCTTCGTCCATCGTACGCCTCCCTGAGGATAACCGTCTCTGTATCGCTCTTTCTAGAGATGTAGAAGATTCCCGGGTGCCTCTCGAAGACCCTGGCGAATTTCTGGGGAAGAACAAATGGGTCGCGAAGGCCTCTGACATTGTTTCGCTCGGTCTTCTTCTTAATGGTGAGGTGGAGAAGCTCGTGAAAGACTCCTACTATCCTTTTCTCTGACTCGTCGGTCCGAGGATCCAGGAGGGATGCGTCAGTATAAGGCGAAGTGTAAGGAAGTCGTTGCCACTCCTCGAGCCACCTCGTCCACTTTTTCTTCAGTCCAAATCCTCTGGTGAATCCGATAGGAAAAGAGAGAGTGCCCTGCTCAATGTCGTATTGCTTCTGTTGCACTGTGGCATTCTTCTCCAGAGCAGATACGGCTAAACAATTATCCCGTAGCAAAAGTTTCAAACTAACTGTATGGTTAGGGCGGCCAACCAGAGAAAACAAATCGGGATGCTTCAGTATGACAGTCTTTTTGTAGTTATGGGGCAATCCCAGGTCCCATTTCAGCCTGTCGATGGTTTCCATGGGAAGAATCCCGTCTCTGGTGATCATGAGCAATTTGCGGAGCCTGTTTTGGATATCAATATGACTCACCTCTAAGATGTTGAGCACTTCCCGATGGATTTCAAGAGCTTCATTCGTCAAGTGGAACCAGGGGACGGGAGTTCCTGCGCTGTCAGGCGAATATGATTCATGAAAAACGTTAGGATATCTTCTCAGGAGTGTGGAGATCTTCAGTTGCAGAGGAATTCCCAGCTGCCCACGGCAGCGGTTTAGACGGTATATCGGTACGCGACACTCAGGAGAGGTAGCAATCACCCATAATAAGAAATCAGCTGCTTTGAGGTCCTGCTCTGCAGAAACGACATCGTCGAGCACTGGATCCTTCGCCCACTTCAGTTTCACATTCACCAAACCGTACTTCTGCCGATAATCATATCCTCGACGACACCCAGCAAATAGGCCAGTTCGCCAATTCCGAGCACCTAAACGAAGTATCATCCTTTGCACAAACCCGGCACCGCTGAATACCTGTCAACACCACAGGGACACCCAATGAGTCATACGTCGACATAGCATCAGTAAGAATAGCGAAACTGGCTCAAATCTGGGGACCAAATTCCAACCCAATTCAGCATTATTCCTCGTTTAGATCAGTAACTTCAAACCCACAGAGAAATGAGAAATGGCCTTGATAGAGTCATTACGTCGAACAGCTGGTGTTAAAACGAAGAAAATCGAACCATGAACCAACACCTCTCGCTTGCTTGATCCGATTACCCCTTGAAACTGACTAGATTTTCATCACGAATACTCGACGAGTTCAGTGGAGAGGTGAATGATTCAAAGGTTTTATTTACGAGATACAGAATTTATGATTACAAGGGGCAAGTTGATCGAGATGTTTCCCATGGAATGAAATGAGACGAATGACTAACCAAGGAAAAAATTCGGTAAACTCCTAGGAAGGAGGAACGGCTGCGTTTTGATCGCTTGGCTGTGGCTGTGGCTGTGGCTGTGGTTGCGCCTGTGGCTGAGGCTGAGGCTGAGGCTGAGGCTGCGATGACGATGACGATGACGATGATTGCTGCTTGTGCTTTTTCAACTTGACGCCGAAAAGGAACGACCTGAGCGGAAGCTTTTGCCTGCTCGACGATCCCCCTGACGACAAGAACCGGCCGCTCCTGAATCCTGATCCAACCATACGTTCGTCCAGGCTGCTCAGCGACCTTTCGATCTCTCCCCGCAGCTTCTTCACGCGGTCCAGCCCCGCCTGCAGCTGGTAAGCCACCTTGTTATTCTCCTGCTCCATGTTCGTCACCTCGCCGTGGAACTTTGCAGCCTGGTACTCGCTGAGGGCCGCCACCTCGCCTTGCTTGGGCTCTGATAGCCGCAATATGTCGTCCTGGATCCTCAGGAGGGATATCGACCTGTTCTGCTGCTCCTCCTTGAGTACCGAGTGGTGCTCCAGCCACATCCTCAGCTCCGTCTGGATCTCCCTCATGTGTTTGTAAATCGGCCGTGCCTCAGATGTAAGGGCTCGGCTGAAATGATGGCGGTGGCTGCCCTCGCCATTCGGATCCTCTTGCCGATGCTTCTCCATCAACTTATTGACCTCGCCCTGGAGGTCGTGGACGGTCTTCTGGAACTTCTGGACCATGTGTATTGACGTGCTGAACCGCAGCCAGAACTCGAGGTTCTCCTCCAACATCCCATCGATCTCTGTCCTCAGCGTCTCTTCAACTGACACGAGGTTCCACCTCGTTTCTCTTTCGCTCAAGCTGCCGATGAAATTCTCGTTCTGCTGAAGCAGCAGCTTGTAGAGGGGCAGTTTCGGCGATTCCGACGGCTTATCCTCTCTCGCTTCTTGATCCGCATCGTCATGGTGAATGGTGGCGACGCCTGCATCCAAAGAACTGTCCAACTTCTGACGCAGGGTGGCAATCTCCTGATCCTTTGTGGCATTGTCGTCCCTTAGCTGTTTTATCTGCATTGCCATCTCGAAAAGCCCGTCCCGGTTGGTCTTCTCGACGTCACTCAGCTTGTTCTTCACATCTTTGTAACTCCGAAGAATTGTCGTGTACTCCTCGAACAGAATCTTCTCCCGATCCTCCATCCCTTCCAAGAACAACTGCCTCCAGTTCGGCTGATCCTCGCCATCAAGCCCTCCCATCGACTCCTCGTGATAGTCCCTATCGGAATTCGCATCCACTGAGCCATACAAATCCGAAGTATCCCCCTTCTCGGAGAGCACATCCATCTCGCTGTTCGGCCCTGACACAAACAATGTCTCCTCCTTGGTGAGCTTCACGGTGCCTCTGTCCTCTCGTGGATCTTCAGCCTGCGCCTTGGACTTCTTGGATTCCTGGAACAGCCCGGAGTCCTCGACCTCAGCATCGAGCTTCACGTCCTGAAGCTTCTCTGAGAGCCGTTCGAGGTTAGAGCTTGCCTCGTTGAACTGGGAGACGATGCTACGGTCACGCTCGTGGAAACACTGCTTTGTTTGCCGGAGCTTGTCGAGTCCCTTCTCGAGCTCCTTCACCTTCTTGTTGGCGTTTACTGTATCTTCCACCAAAGTCTCCTTTTCCTCCTCAAGAGTCTGAACTTGCGCATTCAAGGTTTCTGTCTCCGACCTCAGTTTCTTAACCAGAGCAGACTGGGAAGAAACTTGGGTCTCCAGACTCACAACCTTGTTAACCAGCTCGTCGATTTTCTCCACCAACTCGCTCACGCTTAAAGTTGTCTCGGCATTACCATCAAAACTCCCCAAATGATTCCCATTTTGCTTTGATGCGCCGTTACCTGGATCAATCGATTTGTCAGTCTTCATTTCTGAACCCATAGCTTCATCGTCTTGGTGCAGAAGCTCGCGCTTTAGTAACCTGATCCTTCCAGAGGTGTTGCCGATGTTTCCGTCCTGCATCCTCACCTCATCGACTGAGTTTTTCTCCTCGTCCTTCAGACGGGACAAAGCCTCCGTGCATGACTTCAAGGCTGTGGCAGCCATCAACTTCCGAGCCTCGCTATCCTCAATGGAAGTCCCAATGCCAAACTCATCCTGGAGGTTACAAACTCTCCCTTGCATCTCTGTTATCTGATTCTCGATCTCCCAGAACCTTGCATGCCCGCGCTCATACGAGCTCTTCACGAACTCCTTCTCTGTCTGTAATGCCAGGATCTCCTTCTGAAGCATGTCAATTTCCTCAAGCGCTTCAGACTTGGACAGCCCCGAGGAAGGAACAGCCGCCGAGGCCTTATCATCCATCTGCTTTGGTTGTCCCTTTGCGAAAACCCCCTGAAATTTCCTTGCAGGCGGCTTTGGCACCTGTGGAATGCCTGAATTTTTGGCCTCCGGGATATCCCTCGCCATCTTATCCTCCGGACCAGGGCTATCCTCCTCGTAATCGTCGTCATCAAAATGGACCTCGTCGGGGAAAACAGTTGCAATTTTCCGGTTTGCGCTCTGCAGCTCCCGGGACAGGTGGTCATACCTCTCCGCCAGAGCTCTGTACGCCTTGTATGACTCCTCCACGAAGTTGAGTAGCTCCGGCCTCCTCCTGTAATACATTTCTGCTCTCTTTGCAAACGAATCGCCATCATGATCGATTATTTTCAAAGTACTCTTAACCTTCTCTTCCATATCTAGAACACCAAAAAACAAAAAGAAACCCCCATCACGACAATATTGCACCAATCCTTTTCAAGCCAAATCACAGAATCGGACAAGGGGTCATGCTCTGAGAACATAGGAGAGCAACATGGACGCACCTTGGAGGCTCTGGTCGAGCCATTTGGATTGCTTGGACCTAATGTGGCTAGCCCACCACCAGGAATAAGCATTCCCTGCAGCCCTCTGCAACATTTTTTTGCTCCTTCCTGTGTCCTCTCGTGCATATCAATCGAGCTGCAGCATGGCCACCAAAATCTCACCGATCTTTGTCGGCTGTTCCTGCAAGAACGTTGAAGGAAAGAAAAGGATGATGACGATGGCGAAGACAAAGAACAAAAAGGAAACGATGTCTTCTTGGCAGATTGGCTAAACATAGCAAAATGGAATGAACCTTTAAAGCCTTTTTTGTCCCGAATTAGAAAGTAGTCGTCGTCAAAAGATGTCTTCCCTGGAAGAGACTACTTCTATTATTAACATCAACTCAATCAAATCCCTTCGGATGCGAGTGAAAAAACTACAGGCAAGCGCGATGCTCCCCGGGCGAGTTTCGGCGGGCAACACACCGGGCGAGTTTCGGTGGGGCGTTTCTTCCAGAAACAGTCGAACCGACAGAGACCAAAAGGAATGCATCCAAGTCAAAAACATCACGTTCCTCGAAAGAGAGACGAGTTCCAGCATGTCATGATACAAGAATGCATTCAAGTCAAAACATCACGTTCCTCGAAAGAGAGACGAGTTCCAGCATGTTATGATACCACTACGACAAGAATTCCTCGCCCGCTCCCATCAAATGATCGATGGGCCATCGATCACGCCTGAGATGAAAGACCACACAACTAACCAACGTAATTTATTATAGACAATGAAAGTTACCCATCACCAAACCTTTGTCATCATTCAACAATCAAGTCCAGTTCAGGAACTCCAATTGCAAATACAACTTTTTCAGACAATTCCCATTGTTTTACAGAAGGCACATATTTACACGGCAGGAAAGGGCAGGTGGGCAGAAAAGGTACACAAGGGCAAGGAGTTCCTCCACACGAGTTTCTTTTCATGGGATAAAAAACTTTATATACACAAAACGAAAGAATTTAGACATCATCAAACACTCAAGAAGATCCTCCTTCTCCCACGATTAGCCACAAGGCACATTGTTTCTATACCAGATACTTCTTAGCAGCGATCGTCATAGATGGGGCGATTCCTTTACTTTTTCTTTTTTGTTTTTTCCTTCTTCAAGAGTCATTGTACAACCATGAGAATATGCTTGCGAGTTTGGTGAAGCGTTGGCTTGGGTGAGGCTTTGATACAGTGAGCGACCAAGGGAGAGTTCCACAGGATACAATGATGCCTCGTCAGCTGCTTTGGAGGGAGCATAACCACTGTTCCATGTACTTCTTGCTATCTGTAGAGAAAAATTCGAAAATCTGCGTCAGAATAGATAACTCGTATCCATTCAAAGTTGCTAAACCAGAATTACACTAAGTAATTTGCAACCAAATGTTTTACACGGATAAACTACATCGGCTTTATCATCATGAGATTCTCAATTTACGTGAATAAAATTAGGTGAATGGTTCACTGTTAAACCTAGAGCTTAAAATGCAGGGGCTGCATACTCAGCAGTAGGTCCTTAAAAAGACTACAACAATAAGAGCACGGTAATCACAGGGGCCAGCTAAAGCTTTGACATTCCCATGAGTGTAAACTCTCAGCCCAACAGTTTAGAGAAATTGAAGCACTTGTTTACAGATGGCTCTAAACAAGTAACAGGTCAAGGCATCACTACAGAAAGAACAACGGACTGCAGATACCAATTATATTGCAACTGATTATCAATGTTTCCATCGTCATATGAGGACAATTAAAATTAAAAGCCCTCGTACCTGCATGTAACATGTCAGAAATGGCACCGACAACGCCTACGGTGGTGACCTTGTTCTCAGCTTCACCCCTCCTATCCTCACAAATACGGCCATAGCATGGAACCAACACAGCGAAGCTGTCATCAGAATCATCATCACTCTGAAATCCAGTTCCATGAGGCTCCAGCCAGCCAATTGACCAATCAGAGTCATCAGATTCCGAACCCGAAATGCATCCTCCATCAGAAGGTACTAGAACAATATCATGCTCCTTATCTATTTTCCGCTCTTCTCGATTGCGCCATTTTCTCTTGATGTTTCTAGACGATGTCACGGCTTTATTTCTAGACAAAGGAAACTTGAGAGTATCTGTTTCCCACGTGCTATCTGATGCGGGGTTTAGTTTAGACCCACTTGGGATCCGAGGCTCCTTGCTCTTTCCGCTCGACAACCACCATGCTAGATGAGTGAATGCGATGGCCATATATCTTAATAGCAATCAATACTTCAAAAACCAGGGTTAGCAACACTCTATACCTGAAACCGAATTCAAAAAACAACATCAAAATGAATTATAACAATGTGAGAAATGATCCCAAAATCCCAAACAGTACAGAAAGAGATTACGGTCCCCAAACAAATACCCTATACACTAATAGGAATCTGCTCATGTAGTTTTCCCCCTATAAACCTCTTCATCTAAATGGATCAAGAGCTAAAAGATTCATACCACTTTTCAGAAATCTTCGTCGAATGACATCCATCCTTCCCATACAACAAGATCAATCAGAGAATCACGGGTTCAACTGTAGTTTTTTCTTTTACAAAAGAATTTCTGGATAGAAAGACTGCCATAATTGAATGTAGACACTTTTCCCAATCCAAAGATCTGTCAAACTTAAACAACGTCCTGATTCCAAACAAGGCCTCATTCCAACAAACCAACCCCTTCCTCGACTATTGCGACCTTACGATTAGCAAACAAGAAGGCCTTCGAGGTTAACCTCCATAATTAGCAGCCACGGGTCCATAAAACCCAAAACAGAACCACTCAGCCAAACAATCCTCGAAGACTCTACCCCTTTTCCGCAAAGATTCACACTTTTCAGCTAAACTCCCCCCACCCCAGCTTTTCCCCACAACTTGAGACACAAAGACAACATCAGACCCACCCACAAAACAAAGAGGAAAAAAAACTCCAGCTCGTTGATCAAACCTCGAAGAATCACACACGCAAGATCCAAAGCAACAAAATCGCACGAACCCAAATCAGCCCCACCCAGAAAGAGGAAAACGAGGATAAACACAACCCCACAAAGAAAAAATAAAAGAAGTACAAGAAAGAAGCAAGAAAGCAACTTTCACAGGATACCTCGGGAGAGAGAAGAAAACACAAAAGGCTTTTCCGTGGGATTATCGAGCTCTATCAAACACACGGAAGCGACCAAAAAAATATCCTCCTTGATTGATTTCCTTCCTTTTTTTTTTTCCTGCTTTCCAACCCAGGGATTCCGGGAACCTTTGCGGCGCCCTCCTCTGACTCCTTAATTCTGGTAATAAAAACAAAAGACGGAAGAACGATACGATTTTTCCTCTCCTCGGGAAGAAACAGAAGAAACCCGCGAGAGACGGGATGGCGAGGGGGAGGGGAAGAGGCGGGCAAGGACATGGAGGGGGGGGGGGGGGGGCGGTCTTTATAGACCGACCAGGGGCAGTTTGGAGATTGTAGGGAGAAATCAATGGTCGGGGGATGCACGGGTAATACGGTAGGGGTGGATGCAGGAGATTGGGAAAGGTGACGACGACGTGGGGAGAAGCATGGACCAGCCATTGCCATTGGCGCGTCTTCTTTTCGGGACAAACAGGAAGATAAATATGACCCCAATTTTAATAAGAACTTTGTTAACGAAGATCTTGTAACTGTTAGGAGGTCATAAATCTGTTATAAATTTAATAATTTAATATTTAATATGCTTTTTTTCATTTCAAATTATATAATTATGATATTAATAATTATGATATTCATTCACTGGGGGGTCACATATTTGATGTGAAATGTTTTATTTTTGCGTGGTTTTGTTTTTTTCTAAAAAGAAAAAAAAAAGAAGGGAATTGATCTTTATTGTCGCCTTTAATAAATTGAACCTGGGCCAATGAACCGGAGACACAATCATTGATGTCTGCCCTAAAAAATGCTTACTATCAATCAATTGGTCCCGCTCCAAATAATAACACAAAAATTCCATCGCGTCTAGTATTTAAGATCTAACCTTTTCTTTTAAGTATTTCCGGAAGTTTGTTGGCCAACTAAATCATTTCAAGATTAAATCAGATTTTATTTATTTATTTTTAAATCAATCATGGCCCCTCGGAATGGAGAGACACAAAAATCAATCATCTAAGACGAATACCAAACATTTCTTCTCAAAATAAAAGGGAGGGGGGGGGGGGGGGCCCAGTCGTATCTCCTCCCCGGGCACAACTCAAAATGTGCCTGAGATGTTGCAGTCGCACACGTAACTTTGCCGTGTACTAATCAATCAGAGTTAATCACCCCCCCCCCCCCTCACCTTCCCTCCCTAACTATCATCACATTCACATCAACCAGAAACACACCTGTCAGAATGAAGACTGATACGAGTTGTACTGCATCCAACAAGTGGGCTTAGTCAAATATTAGTTTATGATAACGACCGCCGATTTTATATATATATACTCCATGAAAAAAAATTACAAACGAAATAAATCGAAACCCCCTCCTCGGGTGTCGTTTCATCGATTGCTGCACCTGCCCGCAACCCTGTCAAAACAAATTTCGTAAAGTCGCAAAATCCCCACCTCGGAGACGTCGCGGAAATTTCATGGTTCACTAGACTCCGGGTGGTCAAAAGCACCGAAAAACCATTAGTATAATATAATCTCTGGTTCCTTATCACTAGCCCACGGCAGGAAAAAGGAGATGTGGAAGTGCAATTGGGGTGAAATGCTTGGGAATTTGAGGCGAAAGTTCGGGAAGCTCACCAGCGGCAAGCGTCTCCTTTTGACTCAGTTTCGTCCTTTCTTTTTCTGGTTGTGTTTCCCCGTGAAGGATTTCACCTGCTCTAACAAGGAATTGTGTCAGCTTCATTGGTATCAGGTAGGAAGAAAGGGAACGTATATCAACTGATGGGATTTTACCAATGTGTTTGCGATGTCGTAAAGTGGCATCTTCTTGAGGCCGCAGTGATCGTCCCCGACGGTGGGATGAGATTCCGGGATGCTTTGAGTCAGGGGTGGGGCCGCCTCGGAGACCCATGGGCTCTCCGTCTGCAGTAGTGTTGTTGCCACCTTGGATTCATCACTGTTGTCCGTCTTGGTTTCTGCAGAGCTCAAGTCCCCGTCGTTTGCTTCAATTTTCAAAGAGTTTTCTGCCTTTACCGCGTGATTTTCTTGGTTGGTGCATTTGGACGGAGAGCAGCCGCATGAGATTCTGCAACTGCCTCCAGCTGCCCGGCACACGCATTTTGTGGTCTTACACAGGGATCGCTTAGTACACGAACAGCATGTTATGGTTGCTTTCCGCTCATCCGGGAAAATATTATTTTGCCTGCTCTTTCGAGCTCCTGAAGTTTCAGTATCCGAGGTCGTGGCCGTGCTTCCGATAGAAAGAGATGCATGACTTGATTCCTCCTGTCCAGGGAAAGAATCGACAAACTTAATACACATTCGTTTCCAATCTGCAGTAACAAACTCTTAATGACCGAGCTTTTACTTTTAGGGTGCTTGCCTGCAATTGGTCGGAGAGATTGGACTTTGCACTCGATATTTCTAATTGTTTGAAGAGACTGTTCAACCTCAGCATGTCCTCTTTCAGGTCTTTGAGTTCTGGATCCTCTCTACACTCGAGGTCCTTTGCTTGCAGCAGGAGTCTTTTGTATCCATGGAAAAAGAAAGGGGTAGACAAACAGAGTAAGAGTCGAGAACTAAAACTCGATAGCATGGTAAATACACAAAGGAAGGTTTACCGGATATTTTCTTCCTTCAGCACCTCAGCCTCTTGGTTAACCTTCTCAACCTCATCCATCAATCTGGTGATTCAGCGAATACCGTGTGAATCATCAATTAGAAAAGCAAACAGAAACCTATAACCACTTGCATGATGGTAATGTTTCACAATATAGAGCTGGGTAAGATTTCTCTGTCCGCAAGGTACTTTGCAAAAAGAATTTCAAGAGAGAGACAATGAAAATTAGAGCTCTCACAGCTGCAACTGCTGCTCATATTCAGAGCATATTTGATTGATCTGAGAAGTAACCTCAAGCTCTTGCTTGATTACCTGCATCATACACAAGATATTACTTAGCCATATCCAACCAAAGAAACACTGGAGCATTGGTTGATAACAATGCTCACCTCAACTCCATCTGCTCCATTATTTGATCCTATAAGCCGTTTTGAGATCAGAGACCACGTACAAACAGCTCTATGGCAAGCAGAGAATAAATCAAGCCATACCTGGTCTCCGGTTTAAAGAAGCCTCCCGTAGTTCAACTAATTGTTTCAAACGATTAGATACCATAATTGCTTCTTCTGTCTTCCGTTGAATCACCTGACACAAAATGAACAGTGAGATGGATAGCTAACAACATCGTGATAACTGTAAAATCAGAAACTCACCTGCTTTTGCCTCTGATTCACAGCCGAGAGTTTGTGCATCTCAAAGTTGTTTTTCCTTGCCTCTTTCTTGAGCTGTAAAAAACCCAAAAGAACAAGTTACAGTTCACAACGTTGAAGGCACCACACCGATGAAGGATAATATAAAGATGGACCAATTTTCTATTCTGAGACTTAAGCAAACCAGGAACCATGACAAGACCACTCAAAAAGATTTCAAGAATTTTCTAACTTATTTCATGGCAATCTGGGAAAACGTGTAAATTGCACAAGGGAGGTGAAAACATCAGAAAGGCCATATATAAATAAACAATATCCAACCTCATCCCATGGTTTTTCTATCAAATAAAACACGAAAATGGATCAATTCAGGCCAATAAGATCTACCTGCAGAATTTCCTTTTCCAATGTAGCTTTGCAAATCCTGGATTGGACAGACTCCAACTTAAGTTTGCATTGAAGCTGGACCTATAAATCATTAAAGAGCAGGGAACTTGCATTATTATTCCTAGAAATTAAAGGTTAATCTAGTGATGGAGGAATCAAGCTAATATGAGCTTCTAAAATAACCTTTTGAACTTTCAATTTTTGAATCTCATATTGCATTGCTTTCACGCCTTCATCATTTTTGCTCCTGTAGGTTGAAAGTTGGGACTGTGCATCTTGTTTCTTCTTCAACTCCTTCACCTGAAAAGAAGGTGTCAAAACATGAAAAACAAAACTGATCTTTCATGACCTTGTATCTTCGGTTAACTGAAAATCACCTGTTCTTCAAGAATATTCAGCTTGCGTAGATAGTACTCCTTTAGCTTCCTCATGCTATCATTATGATTAACTGAAGCAGTAGCCGAATAGGTCTTCAAATTCTCTACCTCCTCCTGTAGTGCAAGGAATGATCATTCATCATAACATGACTAGCCAGAGAATGGAAACGGGCATGCTCCTACAAATTCAACAACGGATTACAGAGCGAGTGATCATGATGTCTTGGTAATTCACCGAGATCCAGTAGTCAAATTAACAATCCAGTCTTAAAACGTAGAAAACGGCCATCCGATGGCGCACATCCATCTCAAGAAGATAGCTTAACGGTAATCACAATCCTATCATCCGAATCCTAACCGACACCAATAACAACCTCAACGCCCACGCTCTCTGACGGATCAACCAGAAAACCACTTCATGAGGTCGGATTTCTCGGAATCGAACCTGGCAAGCCTTGTTCTCTCCCTCACAGTGCTGAGGAGGCTCAGCATCGGTCGTGGAGAGCGACGCCGCCATTGAAGACGGGGACGACGTGGAGGACGAGAGGTTGTCATTGGTTGTGGCCGCCGCCAGCTTTACCCTCCGCTTCCCCTTCGCCATGATTCGGTTTCTCTCCACTCCCTCCCGAGTTGAGAAAATGAAGAAACAGACGAGAAGGTTTCTATTCGATCTGGTTTTCCGAACGTTGAATTTTGAATCGCGGGGAAAGATTGGATTAGGCCGATTGGACGGGCCCAAAGCGACGGTCCCAGCACACGCCGGGCTTTGTTTCAAAATAGTAAAATATTTTGAAAAATAGAATAATAACTTTTAAAATTTATTAAATATCACTCGTAACTCGTCGACTTTAATTTTCAAGAAACTTGATCGGCATTTCTATCATTGAATTCTCTAAAAAAAGTGAAAAACTCGATGTTTCGAATCCAAGCTTTCGAAGCTTTACTGTGTGTTGACACGATAGAAAATCTTGGGCCTAATTCTGACAAAGCTCGTAAAAGCCCATTGAGTTCTATAGCCAAGTTAAACATATCAGGCCTGCACGCGCAGTCTACATAGACTACATGGCAAATGAAGTCTATAAAGGCAGAGTAATAACCTTGTAATCGAGGGAAGTCTACAAGCCTGCGCCTTAAAAGGACACAAAGTCTACAGGCTTGCGCCTATAAAGGATACAAAGTCTACAGGCCTGCGCTTGCAATTGACACGTGTCAAAGGAAAACGGTTCCACAGCCCCGAGATAAATGGGACATGTTACCCACGCATATATCAACACACGTCTTAAAAGACAACCAATTAAACCCGAAGTCAGAAGAGTTTACGATCCACGATCAAACGAGTGGAAGTTAGTTAGCTCCGATTCTTGGTAAAAGTCGAGTCTGGAAAATCTTCGGAAGGTCGTAACAAACCAAGTATAAAAGGAAGAGGATCTCCCTCAGAGAAAATCACGAACAAATCAGCCAACAGAAGCTTATCTTTCTCGTCACCCCTTAGTTGTTAGTTGTTAGGATTCCCCGACCTAGGTGAAACTCTTAAAGTTTCATTGGTCTTCCATCTACCGTCAGAGTGAGCAACCGTAGCTCTGGCAACAAATCCCTGCCTTCACTTCCATCATCAGAGTGAGCAACCGTAGCTCTGGTAGCAAATCTCCGCCTTCGACTCCAACGCCAGGACGAGCCACCATAGTCCCAGTACCGAGGACGCTCCAAGTCTATGGAGCCCTGTAGCCAGTCTACGACCTTATTGGCGACCACATCTATAAATCCCTGTGAGTCTTATTACCAAATATTTCTGGCGTAATCTATTTCCTACGCGAACACTGTGACTCATGTTTTGTTTGCCATAATCAAGCGATACTAAAATTCCAATCACATACTATTGTATCGTACAAAATCTTCTCGATTAAAGAACTTAAGCTCGACACATGCAATCTGGGGCAGGATAAGTGTAAATTGACTGCTTCTCCTTCCTAAGCCTAATGCTCCCCTGCCTATTCCTATGCCCTTCCACGATGGCGTCCTGGAAATCAGCCCATTCGACACTCTTGTTCAGGAACAGCTGGCCCAGCAGCCCCATGTTCGGTCTTATCGTCTTCAGGTTCAGGAACACGCGGTGCCCCAGCTGGCGAAAGCAGTCGCGTTCAGGCACGAGGTTGGGGAAGTTAAACCGGGATGAAGCAAGAGAGGGGGCTTACCACCGCGTTGTGCATATTTCCCGGGGATGCGGAAATGAAGATGTCGCTCTCCATGCTCACGTAGTAGTCAACCGCCGCGAGCAAAGATGCCTTGTCGTGGACTTTTGATAGCTCGTCCTTGGCGGTAAGGCTCTTTTTATCTTCCATCAGTGGGAAGAGTTTGCGTAGCGTCGAGATCCTTGCCTCTCCCCCATATACCTGAAAAATTGAAGACGCAGATGGAAACAAAAAGACTCGGTAAGAGGATTTATGCAAACTGGCATAGATCAGGAATGGTGTATTACCTTGTGGGAAGCAAGGTAGAGGCGGGTAGTATTGCTAAAACCTAAGGCTGCCAGAAGCAATCCAATCTGTTCGGGGGTCAATGGACAGCGGCCCTGGTTCCTCAGCTCTTGATCGGTAAACTGAGAGTTCATCACCCGTCCTTGCCATATTTCCTGCCGGTACTTCGCAAGAGCAAGCGTTTCAGCTTTACCCCCGCCAAAATCACAAGCTGAATGAGCTGCCATATCCTGCATGACCATAACAGCCTAAAAAAGTCTTGCATGGAAATATAACAAGATAATGGACAAAACCATTTCCAAATAACATTTCTGGAATGTTGGAAAATATGACAGAAGCATGCCCAAAGAGATTGACCTGATCTCCGAGCACATAAGAGCCAACAATGTTTTTGTGTTGATTGGTAGATCAGTCGGTTCTACATACCTTGTCAAATCTTAGATGCAATACCACATACTTTCCAGCTCCAAAATTTCTGAACTCCCCTCTCCCATGCCTAAGATATGAAGTCTCGGCTTCTTGACCTAGGGCAACTGGATCACGGAGGCGAGTGACAATGGCCTCTCCTAATTTCCTTACGTGAGGCACAAAAGCCAGTGCTTCAAAGTTCACTTTGCATCGCAAACGTTGGATTTCTGGTGGTAGACTATTGAACGTCAAACGATGAGAGAATGGGGAAATAGCAGCAATTCCATAGCTGCAACAAAGCTCTTGTCAATGCAATTATATGGAAAA
Organism: Melastoma dodecandrum; assembly: GCA_029817715.1. Taxonomy (NCBI): domain Eukaryota; kingdom Viridiplantae; phylum Streptophyta; class Magnoliopsida; order Myrtales; family Melastomataceae; genus Melastoma; species Melastoma dodecandrum. The sequence goes on along the minus strand of JARUPY010000397.1, from coordinate 2,279,500 downwards.
GCTAGCGCTAATAATCAAATACATTGACCATGAAGAGGGAACCTCCAGAAGACATGAGATAATTATACACCGGGTAGACGGTGAAAAAAAAAACAGTTTAAGTAGTGGCAATAAGAACTTCCAAAAATGTCGCCGAGCTAACCTGCGTAAAACAGGCAAGACATTCTCCAAATACCAGTTGGCAGAAGCTTGAACAGGTGCCATCTTAATTCGTGTAGCTCGAATCCCTGTGGCATAGTACTCCCTTGTGCTCCACGCGTATTTATCAGGAAGCCCTTTGGTGATAGAAACTTCGCTTTTTAACACATCGATGAAATGGTCCACATCAAAGATGTCCGAAAACGAACTAAGAAAAAGAAAACAAGCATTACTGCCTCCAGTTTTAAAAAAATTGAGGACTCGCGGAATGAAAGAACAAAAACAAATAATAGGAAAATATGACCCGATCACCTCGTGTCCTGCCACACGGGATTCACTTCAAAATGTGGGATCACCAGGGTGGCATTCAAAATCTTAGCGACGGCAACCGCATCACAAATCTGGTAACAGAGAAAGTCAACAAAAACAGAGATAAAAAGATGGTTCCCGAGGGGAGAGCGCGCGCAGAATTTACGGTCCTGAGACTGACATACCCCCATCCTTTGCTGGTTCAAGCCGCCATCGAGAAACACCTGAATATATCCCCGAGATTCTTCAGGTGGGCCTGCCGAACAAAAAGGACTCGCAGCTCAAGCCAAAAACACAAACCTCGCCTTCAAAATCAAACTTACATCAGAACACGAGCAAGCTACTCACGGTTGTTTCTGGACAATTCAACGCAAGGCTTCCATCCCTGGTTCGTCAACGGCGACCACAGCTCCATCTGTTGCCTGAAGGGCTACAGCATTCTCCGACCCGAACATCGACAATCAGGCAAAGAGTCGGGACGCTCATCAAGACCAGACACAAAAAAGGCGAAAGGAACGATCCAAACTCACAATCTGACGATGTAGGGCGGCCTTGAGCAGGGGGACGTGCCTAGGTTTCGGAGCATTCCATTCCTGCAAGACAGTCCCACACACCCAACTCCCCGTCCTCAGCGACAGCTACTACCGGGAAGTGCGGGACGACGAGTGATCTCGATCGGGGGAGACGTCGACTATGGAAAACGACAAAAAGAAAAAAAAAACGAGGAAAAGAAAGAGGGAAGGGAAGGCGCACCGAGAAGAGGGAAGGGTAAGATCTGGTTAGAGGGTCGAAGGAGGACGGGAAGAACACCGGTAGAAGTATCGCCAGCGACGCTGCCACCGTTGGGATACGCATCGCACACCTCTTCCCCCTCGTCCCTCTCCCGGATCAACGGAGCAGCAGCGGCTTGGATTCAAGGTTTAGCTAAATACGTGTTTCACGCATTCATCGGACACGATAATTAATGTGCGCAACCCCACCCCCCCCCCCCCCTCCAAAACCCAAAAAGAATATATCAGTATATAAAATATGTTAGCCAAGGAAAAGAACATGTACAACCAGTGCTTGTAGGTTAGAAAAGGAACCGCTCCCTCCACTAACAGCGAAAGCCAATCTTTCTAACCCTCCTATATTCACATCCTCATGGCCGTTTGGCTGCCTGCTTGCCTGGCTGCCTACTCGGGACTCACTGCTTTCAACATGGACTATACAAACCTCCTCGGAAAGGGCCTCAACAAGTTCTTCCCTTCTCACAGATGGAGATCCTCCGACATGCTTTCCGCATGGGGATTGACCCGCAACCTCTTGGGGTTCGGCTCCTCTTTGACTACACCCACTTCCTCCGTGACGAGTGCCGAGGCTTGAGGAGCAGCGAGCCCCAGGTCCAGGTCTGCTGCTAGACCAATGTCCAACTTTAGATCAGTGTCGTGAATGACCCCATCATCTGGACTTCCATTTGGCGCTTCCGGATCTGCACCACCATCAGGGTGTTGCCTGGTCCAGGCTGTATCATAATCGAGACGCAACTCCAAAAGTGAGTCATCCTGGGAGTGACTGGGATCAAGGTTCTCGTGTTGATCAGACTCATGCACGATTTCTGAGCCCACACCATTGGATACTACGACACCACTGTCTACACCCCCGGATTGCTGAAGGGGACAAATATCGAGCCTCTCTGGGGTCAACGATCCTGGTCTGTCTGCTTCCAGATCTCGATCTGGGCTCCCACCTTGATCAACATGATTACTCTCCATGGTTCCAGCAGGATTCAAATCTTCATCCATGGCCTGGATTGATCCTTCTGGGGAGTCCGTCCTCTCGTTTTCTACTACCATACAAAGCCCTGGTTGCAACGACACAGTGTCAGGACCTCTAGAAGTAGTAGCACCCATGATTTCCTTAACATCAGAATCTCCGGAATGTCCAGCAGGAATGTACAATGCGTACGCCACGCCCATATCTGTTTCCTCTGGCTGCAAAGGTAGGATAGAAAAGAAAGGAATCAGAACCAAATCTGATCTTGAATTACCAATTAAACAAACTCACTGACGAAAAAGGAAACTAATAACAAAAGTTTACCTCAAGGGAAGATAGTGTGTTGTCAAAATTGTAGTAACCTTGTTGTTCAAAAGAGAGAGTACGATCAAGCAATGGTCCCACATCTCCTGAATTGAAAAATTCCCTCAGAACCATACCCTGAGAGCTCTTCATACAAAACTCAGCCAACAAGTTCGCATCAGTTTCCCGACCACTTTCGATGACTGAATTGCCAGCCAACAAACTATCATCTTCAGGCAAGGGATCCACATTGCAAATATTCTGACACTCGACTTCCTGAGTTCCTGATGACTGACTGCCATCGCTGGAGTCTGCCACCGATGCCTCCGGAGACCCGTCATCAAGGAGCTCATAAATCAACCTCTGTATGACCCGACGTTTTAGAGAAGCCTCAATAGGAAGAAACCAATTCGCGCTGAGCTGAGAAAACACAAATAAGTTGCACGGCATCAGCTCCCAAATCATCAGTAATCAATGGGGAAATGTTCCAACAACAAGAAGGGCAGAAGGGAGGATGGAGAGAAGGAAGGACAGGACAAAACATTGTAACTCAGAATATTACAGCTGAATTCAGCCAACACCTCAGTCTACGATCACTCATCCTAGTTATGGAAATGTGCTAGTTCGAGATAGAAATGTCAATTAACGGAATGTCAATTAACGGGACACCTTTCAAGTGATATTTTGCACGTCAAGAAGAAAAAAATACAGGACGTAACTTACAAATCCTGAGAATTTGGAGATCTTCAGAGGATTAAAAGTATATGGTGCGTCTTCCAAGAACAACTCCAGATAATGGAGCAAAAACAACCCACAATCATATGCATTTTCTTGTTGTGGTAACTGAAAACAACCAAATGAAACTTAGAACAAACACGTGGACGAATAAAAGCAGAAAAAAATCTAGAAATGACTATCTTAATGCGCTTGTGGTGACCTTCACAAGATTCTTGAACTTACCAAGACTCATTTCATCAAGGCAAAGAAGAAGATATGTACCTCAAGAGGAACAAAACGCAGATTGGAGAACTTTGATGATAGCTCGGTCGACGATTCCATACCTCTTTCCCGCCATTCTTCCCATAGGTAACTGTAGCATGCCAAGTACAATGGACTTCACATAAGTGTAGTTCAAATTCTTATCTCTGAGACAGAATTTTACGCTTCCAGAAATTTTTGTTATGAAATGAAAAAAGAAAAGTAGTAATAATAATAATAAAAGTAGAGTTCAAACTGGCAATATGATTATGAAAACCGTTAGAGAATAAACTAAATAGAATATTATAAGTACCTTTGGACAAGGTTCTTAAGGCCACTGTGATTGCCTTTGATGGAGTCCATATGTAACACACACGGAACTTTTGATGAATGTAGAACATCTATATCTGGAATATAAAAAAGTCTTATAACTTTCTCCATAATCAGATACTGCATGCAACTTTTATTTTTCCATACAGAAAGGGAAGGGAGGGAGGAGATCCCATACCTGTGAAACTTTTCATCTCACCCAGATGACAGACGACAATCAGACTCCAATGTAAACTGTCATAAGAACAAACAAATCAACCTTCTGCATTGTCAATCATTATACAACCTTCTCTATTGAGCAAAATCATTCAAGATGCCTTACTTGAAATTTACAGGAATAAAAATATAGTCCTTTTCAAAGAGATTAATCTTCCGAGTCCACTTTCGGACGCGTAAAAATGCAGCTCTGCCATCAGAAATACTGGATGGGTCTTTGTCCAGATCAGCCAGCTTCCTAAAGAAGAAACTGTTGAAAAAATGGAATCTATTTCTATCTTCAGGTTGAAGTCTATTTTTCAAGTACCTGCACAATTGAAGCAAATAGTCCATTATTAATCTGACAAAGCAAAAGTTAACCACCAAAACAATTTTCAAAGGAGATCCTTGATCGTGGAATCCAAGACTGTAATTTGAACAGAAACTAAAAATGAGTCTGCAAGATGTAGGACTTACTTGATATAGAAGTCAATAATAGTATCATTGACAAATGTCTCCGGCTGTAGGAGATCAATATCTCTTTTACTAATAGAGACTGCATCTACATCCCCTTTTGGATAAACAATCTCTTCAAATGGCCTATCAAAACTAAAAAGACAACAAACAAACAAATGACAGGAATTATTCTACCATACCAGACAACAACATTCCAAATGGCTACATGATGTGCTAAGGTTTGAGAGTATAGCAAACACTCATTTCTACAGTAATCAAAGGGAACACCAAAGTCCACAGCTAATTGTCAATTCAACATTTACAGTAAAAATTGATTTCGATGTGGAAATTTCACTTGCAACTAGGGGGGGAGGCATAATGAAATGCTAAATGATCAGTCCAGAGAATAAACCATCCAGAAAGATACGATGAAAGTGATTGCATTCTCAGCGACTAGTATAATCAGAAAATGCAAACAAAAGCTACACGTGTAGTTTCCTTACTTGGGAAAATAACGCTTTTCATCACTGAAGTCAACTTGATCTTCTTCCCATTCCATACTGCAATGTCAAAGGTAAAATATTTCAGAACATTCAAAATCACAATAGCATGTCCAAGTGCCAAGAAAAAACAATAAACTCCCTGTTAAACATCAATACAATGTGCATCCAAGGTTGGTTACTAAGGGATGTAAACAAACATACTCTAATAATAATGATGAGATGGACATAAAAAGGATACAGACATCCGGGGACATCAGAACCATCCTTGAAAATATTGCAAAGAGATTATTCACAATATCCATAACCAATAAAGATGCAATTGCTTTTTCAAAAGATCTGTTAATGCCACTGATCAAGTAACAACAATGGTAACCCATGCTCCAAATGAAAGTAATGTAATAGATAAAAATAACTTTTTCTGCAAGACTAACTCACGTGCTTGTATCTTCCCATATGGCTGCATATCTTGCATTTAACCCAATAATGACCTCCTGTCTATTAGACCAGTTCGAATCAACAACTTCAAATTTCAATTCCTCGATGCCTGGAAACAGTTAAAAGTGAAATCAACTAGAGTGTAAGGAGCAGCAAAAGAAGGAAAAATAAATAGAAATGCAGCACCTAAAATTGTAACATGGATGTAATGGCAAAACAGACTCATAAAGCCTGAAAATGCTAGCAGCAGAACACCTACGAACGTTTGACAGATTAACATTGTTTTGATGCACAAATCAAAGGAAAGTCTCAACCTTTCATTGGGATTGCATGAAATGCAACAAACCTTTAAATAACAGGAATAGCATGGAAATCCTACATCAAGTCGATGCTTGTTATTCATAACAAAGAGCAGCATAAATCCCAATCTATCAAAATATCTCCCACAATGCAATGCATATCCACACCATGATCATCAATTGTGAGAAGCAATATGAAAAAAGTAATGACAAGCAAGCAATTGATCCGAACAATATCTTCACTAGGAGAACGCTTTGTTGCAGGCAAGGAAAAGCAAAGAGATCCACTTAAAAATACCAACCTGATGAATCGTTGATGCCATTAAAACACGATGCGGCCTTTGAGATTACAGAGAGTTTAATCGAAACCGTTGAAACCTGATCAAGTAAGATGTTATAACTTGATTAAATTGCCGGCTAACAATTTTATGATCGAAAAAAAACACAACAAATGCTCACCTTCTGTAACCACTGACAGGAGACATGGATTATATCATCCAATTCCCACGTTAGAAAGACAGTATCCCCTTTTTCACATGACGCTGAATACTGAACTCTGACAGAGTTTGAAGAGAACACCAGCAGAGGCTGAACATAGCACTTATTCTTGTACGCAAGATATTCAGCACATACAACAATTGTTCCATCATTATCCTCCTGTGGATCCCCAAATTTATTAGATTTTCTAGGAATAAGATGACGAGGAAAAAACATAATTTTGCTGGAAAACATGAATTATGCAAGAGCAAGTGTCTTTTTAAGTGATATTTTTCTTCTCTCGGGGGAAAAGAATATTTCTCAAACAAAGCCATAGTTTCATGAGAAAGAATTAATCATAAAGATAGAATGCGACTAAATGACTCACCCATAATTTATAATTTCAACTATACTTATCATATTTACACCTGCCAGAAGAAACAATAAAGAACTAAAGGCTCAATAAATGATAAAAGCAAACAGCTCATGATTCTCATCCATAGCAACCACCACTCTTACCATGAGGAATTCAACAGTTAAAAACAACAAATGACTGATTCAGTAACAACTCCATTTGAGAAACCTCATGTTGAATGCTGAAGAATAAGGCAAATAATCACAAAAAGATATTTCATCTATAGTCTTAACACACATTTAGTCCATGTCACTAGGAGAAACTAAGAATAGCACCAACAGCACAGCAACATAACAGTACACACTTTGGACTAATAAACAAACTCAAAATTCAGTACCACGCTCCATTATCGACTTCCAGACAAAGAGATTTCCCTTACCACATTCATGGGATCAACTGAATATCTTGCTGCGTAGACATCCAACGAAACTGTGTGTCAAACAAAACCAATAGCATCACCAAATGCAAAGAATGAACCGAAAACAAATCTTTGGTAAGCGAGTTCTTTTCTTTTTTTTTTTTTATCAAACTTCTAGTAAATAAGTTGCCATGTTCGAGAATTTGCTGACCGTTTTCCTCGGAATCAGAACCAAATTTTGATGAAGTTTGATCATCAAAAGGAGTGTCGGCATCAGATTCCGAATCAACCGCTCCATCCTGCAAAGCCACCAACCAATAAATAATTTCACTTTGAGCATGGATGCATCTAGAACCTCCGAAGAAAATTCAAGCTCGATTACATTAGACTGTGACCCTGGCGGGCTGTCGCTTGAATGACTCTTCCCATCTGAGAAGGTTCCCGGGCTAGAGGCATCCTGGTCTAAAGAAGAATGTCTTGGCTCCTGATCATTGTCAGCAAAGAAAGTCTGCGATCCATGACCATTCAAATCAAATTGCGGAGCAGTTTCTCGAGTGGGTTCTAATTGCTCTGCGGCATTACTCTCACTTTCCACGCACGACCTGTCAGGGATATTTTCCTCAAAAGGGCTACCATTTAGTGCACCTATGTTTACAGCAGGCGCCTCCATCACACATGTTTTCTTTCTGGGCGTATCAGAATTAGATGGTACTGTGAAAAAAAGAAAGAAAGATTTACACTCGAGAAAATTAAATACAATAAAGATTTACTTCGATCCAGTAAAATCAACCCATTTGAAGCCCGAAAAGATCGTGCTAACCCAATTAACACTGCAAACAAATCGAGAAGGACGCAAACACAACGTCCAACAATTTCGGCGACTAATACATCCTTTTTCTCGAAATGAGGTCGCTGGGATCAACACCAACTCGGTGCCCGCATTAAACCAAAAGGTCCACTACAGACACCTTACCGACCAAACCTTTAAAAAACTCGAGACATTGAATAACTCCAAAGAAAACATCACAGGACGGCAACAGCATCGCCTCCCGACCCGGACACCACTCCACGGCCAAAAAAACACCACCTCCAAGACAACCTCAGGCTTACAATCCCCGAACATGAAAGCCTTACCGCATTCGAGGATATCGTACTTGGAGACGTGGTCGAGGCGATCGGCGGCAAGGGGCTTGAACTTTTCCAGGTAGTGGGCTGCGGAGGCTTCCAAGAGCTCGTCCTCCTCCATGAGTTCGAAAACCTCGAACCTTTTCCTCCTCGACGAGCTCCTCATCTCCGCAACCAGTCGACCACCTCCAAATCCCTAATTCCCAAAAATCTACATGCCCTAAATCGCTCGCTATTTGCGGGGTTCAAATAAAAGAAAAGTATAAAAGAAAGAGTGAGAGGAGGGCGTTTCGATCGTTCGACTCGGGTGTTTATCGAATTAGAGATTAATCAGCGTCGGCATTAACCCACAACGATTGGGGAATTCATAAGACGATATTTATTTTCTTCCCTTCTCACACGCGGCCACAAAATGAAACCAGTATCCTACTGTAGTTTTATATCTTAAGCCTGGCTGATCTCCCCTCCCCCGAGGCCGCGGCCATATCCACCATTGCCGCCGCTAGAGATCTACGCCCGTGCATCCTTACCTGGTTCGAGTTTATCATAGTTTTGTTCCAATTTAACCTTAATTTATAAAATAATTCGCGAAATAACCTCGTCAATTTCGAAATTCCGCAAATAACCTCGTGAAATCGGCCTTAGAAAGGCCGACCTCAAATTCTTAAAGAAGTCGGCCTTTCAAAGGCCGACTTCCATAAAATAAAAAAAAAAACAAATCCCCCAAATCCCCCATAATCCCCCGTTTCCTTGTTTTTTTTTTTCATATTCAGTGGAAGTCGGCCTTTCAAAGGCCGACTTCTTTAAGAATTGAAGTCGGTCTTTTAAAGGCCGATTTTACAAGGTTATTTTACGAATTTTCAAACTGACGAGGTCATTTCGTGAATTATTTTGGAAAACAAGGTTAAATTAGAACAAAGCTCGAGTTTATCACACGGCGCGCGGTCCCGATGGTATGGTTTTGCATAGATGTTAAATTCACCGAATTCGGTGTTCGTAAGCATATATTCACGTTTACGTCAATAGAGATCAATGGTAATTATGTAAGAAGAGATTTAAATGTCGCATTGGAAAGAAAATATAGACATATTGACTTCCGTATTCCGTACACCAAAATAAAGGATAACTCGATAAAAGTTTTTGACAAAACACAAAGTTTTGAAATAGTTTTACCTATTATCGTATATTTTGCTTATATTTTAGTACTAAATATATTTGGGCATATATTATAGATACGTTTTTGGCCTTATATTAATTCAAATCCAATGATATTTTGTTGGGATCCAATACATAAATAATGATATATTTTATGGATGGTCCAACTCATTATCATATTGAGTTAAATGTGTTTTATTAGGTGTAGCCCATGACCTGATTCATATTCTAGCCCAACTTATAGTTTAATTCATGATTAATATTCTATATATAAATAATGGTTCCTAAAGCCTATAGAGAGAAGACCCTCTACCTCACTTGACATAAATTTAAGAGTGAGGAACTCTTTAGCTTAACGATTTTTCTTCTCATATAACTAACGGCGAGATCACGAGAGACACATTCGATATTTCAACATCTGGTATCATATTTAAAAAAAATTTGGAGATACGATGTTTTAATATATCTTTAAGCAAAAATCTCAAATATATACTTTAATTATAATCACTGTGCAATATACACACATATTGAATACAGAATAAAGTGAAGACATTAAAATTTTATTGAGGTTAAAATAATGTCATTCCGTCAAATACACGTTACATAGGTTGGATACTGTTGGTTGACATTATATTACAAGATCTCATGATATTTGCACTTATATTTTAGTGCTCAATGAGCCTATTTTTATAAATATGTTCATGGACTATTGTCCAATCATTAAATAATTAGTACATCCCATTATATATATTGAGTTAAATATGATTTATTAGGTGTAGCACGTTAACTTTATTGATGACATTACTCATATCCTATCACGACTCATCGTCCAACTTAAGATGAATAATTTATATTCAAATAGTGGACTGAATCCCATATGTAGAGGTCTCATCCACCTCATTTTGACATACATTTGTAAAGTGACGAGCTTCTTAGGTTACCGAAGCTCTAAAAGGTTTTCACCTAATGGTCATATAGCCCGATGTACTTTCCCAATTTCAAGAAGACCCACTGAATCAGGCTTCTACAAAATCCCGGAGTTCTTCGCCATTATCAAAAAGGACTTTTCGAATCAAACTTATATGTCGTTGATGATTTTTACTACTTATAAAGACACGTTGAATCAAGCTCTAAAGTCATAAATGTTTTCATTAACGTATTCACTAAAGCTCTAGCGAAGAAGCCTATCCGCGATTCATACGCTCAACAATTATAGAATCACGATATTTATGTATTTTATCGCAATTAAAAAATTGTAAGCAACAATCACGACATTTAAAGTCTTATATTCAGTGAGTGGAATTTTGTCTTCACAAATGGTTTTCCCACTCGCACTCCCCGTAATTCTTAGACTTATCCGGCTTAAAGATGTGTTGCCTTTGGTTTTACGCGGGGCAAAAGCAAAGGGGATTCATAGAAGTACGCAAAGGAAGGACGCCACCCCCCCCCCCCCCCCCTCAAACTTTGCCCTTGGGATTTCATTTCATATCCATGATCAAAACTTTTCGGTCTCCCGATTTCGATTTTACTCCATCCACGATCCCGAAGTTGGCGTCGACTTTATAATCAGACCATGAAGCCCAGACAACCTCGAACGGCTTGTTTTTGGGCCGGACCCCGAGAAGTGATTGGTCCAGGGTTGCTGTTGTGGTACTTGTCTTGCTTTTGCCTTTCTGGAGGACTCCGTGTCGGTGTGAGAAGTAGGATGTCGGATTCGGAGGCGGAGAAGGACAAGGAGGGAGAGGGAGCGTCGTTGGGGGATTTTACATGGGTCCGCCTCAAGCGCGATTCTTGGTGGCCCGCCCAGGTGGGTTTGGCTAGGACAATCTGGGTTAAGTTCCTCCCCGGTTGTCCGAGTGGTCCGAGCTCTGATGGGTTTCGTTGGTTTGCTCGTCAGGTTGTCGATGAGAGTTGCGTGAGCGAGAGCGTGAGGCCTCGTCCCAAATCTAAACGGGGCGGCGAAGTCCTCGTACGGTTGTACGGAAGCCATGAGTTGTGAGTTTCCTTTCCTTCGAGTTGGTTGGTTGGATATCTTTTTTTTTAGTGAGAGTCTCGTTAAGTGCGTGTTTGTTTCCTGTCCGCAGCCTGTACGCTGATCCCTCGAAATGCCGGTCGGAGTTCGAGAATGTAAGTTGTGGTTTTATCTTCTGCGGAGAACTGTCCTGCAGCTCTGTTGCTGGTTATCTCTGGCTTTTGTTTAGTTGGTTTGCCGGATACCGCAGGTGATTGAACGGGAGAAGTTGAGTTGTGGTGACATGTTCTTGAAATCGCTTGAGAAGGTAGAATGTGGTTTGGGTTTTGGAGAGACTATGCAGCCTTTGCCATTGATAGATGTTGTCTTGTTCGCATTTTAGGTGCTTCCCAGTGTAAAATCTGCTAGATCAAAAGAGAGGGCATCTACGAAGAAAGGTGAGGACGCTCCCCACCCCCCCCCCGATATGCAGTTTTCCCACGAATTTTTGTCTGGTTCACTCCTTGCAGCTGGCATGTTCTGATGATTTGTTTTACGGTGAATGTTTTGTTCGGTGCTTGCGATTGTGACACTGTTTTATAACCAGAAACTTTCCCCTTCTCTTTTGATATTGGCAATTAGTTACTTCCATCGGCGAATTATGGTAGAGCTTAAGTGAGACCAGAATGCGTGGAGTTATTTACGGTAGTGATCAATTTGGAGTTAGTCCATGGAGTTATCTCAACATTTCAGGATTGTTTCATGTGTTTGACGAAGAATTTGCTGATTGGGCTGTGAGTCGATGCTCTCAAGCTATTTTCACTAGATGCGGAGATCGTGCCTGTGTAAAAGCTGTGGCCAGAATGTGGAAGTGATTCATCTGTTCTGTCCTCTGAGCATTGTGCTGGACTCCTTACTATTTCTTAAAGAAGTTAAAGCTGGTTTCTTCACCGTAAATATTCAATTATTATGCCACTCCCATGCAGCCAAAGCACTAATTGCAGCTAGTACACCGGACAGCGTGTCAAACAGGTTGAAGCATAAGTCTCGAAGTGCGGCGGAAAAAGCGAGGGCAGAGATATCCAGACAATTTAAGCCATGGTCGAAAAGCAAGGAACTTTTGATGGTGGATAGTCAACCATGCAGAGATCCTTTTTCAAATTCCAAAGGGAAAGAAAGAAAGGACAGTTTGGACATAGGCTGCTCCTCGAAGAAGAAAAAGGCAAGTAACTCTTGCCCGGTAGGCTAAATGCTCCATACATTCGATTTTGCATTACTAGCAAAGTTTCCTTGCTTCTGATTGAGAGGCAGTCAATAATTGCCAACAGGCTGAAACTCCGTCCCAAGTTCAATTGTTGGAAGGCGTCCGACAGTTAAGCACCAGGAGAATAAGGGTGATGCGCAATCTCGGTTTGATAAGCCCCTTGGGTTCTCCCTTCTCTAAACATGCATCCGAAAACCTCAACCCGTGACATTACGGGTAAATAGCTGGCAGCAGGACCTGCTTAAGAAGATTCTACTCTCGGATTTTAGGCTTTGCTCGGTGAAGATTTTGGCATTCAGTCCCATAAGCTTGACATTATGATGCGAGCAATCTGTTGCTGTCCATGTCTGAGTGTAGTCACGGGCTCCTTTTGTTTTTGGCGTCAAGTTCTCCGGTCGAAGGGATTAGAGGCGCACAAATGACCCCGTGATGATGGGTTTAACTTGACAGAATGAGGCGAATGGGGAGAATACTCCAACAAGTATGGTGATCAATGCCGCCAGCCCCGGCCCCGTGTCTGGTTCCGCCTACTTTCTGTCCCTTTTCTGTGTTTGCTTGCTGAAACAGCACCCTATAGTCCACTCATATTGTCTTTGTTAGCATGACAGAGAGACAGTCTCTTTCTGGCTAGACAAGCGGAATCTTTACATTCCTTTGCGTCGAACCTGTGACTGTAACCCACATTTTGCCTGAGATTCTGTCTGAAGAAGAGGAACAACACATTTTCGATGCAGGGGTGGTCCACCCAACAACATATTCTCGCGATGCTGCCCTCCGCTTTGGTCTTGTCATTGTTTATCCTTTTTGGTACTTGCTTTCAGACAGACATCATATAAACTACAGCATGAAATGAAACATTCTCCATACTATCGTGAGAGGTCGGACGGGCCACGCCGACTGAAGATTACCATGCGTTGAAGCTAATTGGAGCACCTCCTCTTTGGGAGGACTCCGAGAGGAACAAAGGGGAGCCAAGCGGGACCTGAAAGCGGAGGTCAGGAACCAGGGTTCAATTCCATCTATGGGAAATCAAATGAACTTCGGTCTGCCGCCCGTTGAAATGTACTACACGATGCAATCCAGACATAATGATATTCTGAAAGCCGAAAGACTATTCCGAAAGGAAGATCGGACGTGTGTGGTTTATTGTATGACAATCGATGGTAACTGTTTTAAAATTGGGAATGAATTTGCCAACTCATTTTTTGAACCATCCACCTATGTTATTGTTATACCTAACTTCAAAACTCGAATCAAATCGTTATTTAGGAAATAAATTTTATTGTAATCGAAGAAGGAAAAAAAAAAGGACATGGAAAGTACGAGGAAGATCCCAACCCCTAAACCCCAACTGTCATCTTCCTGTTCGAAATAAAGCAAAAACAACTGCTTTGTCTTTTTATTCCCCCAAATCCAATCCAATCCAATCCAATCCAATACCAAACAAATCAGTAGAAGAACAAAATCCCAAAAATACCCTTCGCTATCTCCCCCAGAAAAACCGATTGAAATCCTTGTGGGATGTTTCTTATTCTTATTGATCATAATACATGACTATTATTACATTACTACCCCTCGGCGACAACCCAATGGGAGGGGCTCTCGGGAATCAGAAATGAGCCTGCGGTGGCCTTCCCGCCCATACCACCCCCTGCCCCCGCGGTGCGTTGTCCTTACCCTTCATGTCCCCCCCTTCCTGCTCCCCCTCGACTCCCAGCCTGTGAAAGCTCGGCCTGTTGAAGCTCGCTGCGACGACCACGACCGTCCCGTCCGCCACCAGCGGCCCCACCACCTTGCCCCCGACTATCTGCCCTCGGGGGCCGGCCACCGTCACCACCACCCCGTCCCCCAACTCGGTGCTACCCTCGCCGAGGAAGGCGGCGGAGAGGGAGAGCACCTCGAACCTCCCGTGGAAGGTGATGGTGGAGGGGGCCGGGGTAGGGGAGGGCTGCCGGAGGGTGAAGTTAGAGATGGAGCCGGTCGCGGACAGCAGTAGAAGGGAGAGGCTGTTTCGGCGACAGAACCTGGAGACGGACTGGACTATGTCGTTACGAGGGGGTATCTCGAGGACGTAGGGAGCCAGGAGAAGGGAAGTGGGGTCGGGGTCTTGGGTGAGGACGAGTGGGGGCTTCGGTTTGTTCTTGGACCCGGGGGGACGGCCACGGGGTCGGCGGGCCACCTCAATGCTGCCCCCATCCACTGGAGGAGGAGGAGGAGGAGGAGGAAGGGGCGTTGGAGACGTGGAGGCGGCGAGGGGTTTGGGATCGAGGTGGTCGTTTTTCATGAGTCGGTGGAAGGAGGAGGAGAATGTGACTGGGTGATTACTTTATTATTATTATGATTATTATATAATTTGGAATATTTAACTCAATACTTGGCGGCTGTGTTCATCCGTTATACTATATATATATATATATAGTTATTGGTGTGATTACCACGTTTGCATGAGATCAAATGTTAGTATCATTGCAAAAGCCAAACAGAATAGAAATGATTTTGAACCATTAATTCAAGGAAAAAAGTGAAATTCAAAATGGAATTATTTAATGTTGGAAGATCAGGAAAAGGGGGAGAAGGAGGTGTTACGTACATCTTCCCCCCACGTGTCAGTCATGCAAATAACTCCACCTTACTGTGCAAATCCCTAACACAAATACAATTAAAACTCCAATAAACCCGAGCTCTTTTTTTTTTGGCTCTCGGAGGGAGGATAGAATGAATACACACGATCAACTTTCACAAAAAGAAAAAGAAAAATTAGAAAACAAACAAAAGTCTTTTAACTCTTTCATTTCCCCCCCCCTCCCCCCTGCCTGCCCGCCCATATCCCGCCATTTATTCCGACCCTTATCTAAAAGAAGCAGCTGCTTTTGGGGGACCACGTCCACGTCCATGTCAATTACCCTCCTCCGTCCACGTTTAACGGTCGTCTATATATATACTAAAAAATCGTTGTTATAATTAAAATAATAAATTTTTAAAAGTATTTTGAAATTCGTTATTTAAAGCGTCTGTTTAAATTTTTTAAAAAATAATTTAACAACTATAATGAATAATCTCAGTGTTTCTTCTTTACAGTACATACAAATACAATACAAATGCAATATAAATTTCCAAACAATGGAAATGGGAGTTAGATATAACAACTCCTCCTTCTCGTGCTAATATTTTCGTTTTCTGGGTTTTAGGACAAAAACTACCGTGAAGTGAGTGACGATGGTTTGTCAGTTCAGATAGTCCGAGGCTTTCCCAGAAAGAAGGGTCATTAGAGAGAGCCACCCACGCAAATATTAGTACAATATCCATTACCTCCAGGCCGGATAACGGATGTTATCTCGAGAAGAAGCATATGCTTCGGACGAATCAGCCCTCCAGGGGCTGCCTGTCCTCCAACCGCTCCTTCCTCTGTCTCGCCGAATAAGTAGTCGGGTAAGTCATAGATGCTGGATGAATCTCAGGAGCTGCTCCTACTGTATGAGCTTCCTTTGGAGTTTCTACTAAACAGGGAGGATGTGTCGCTGGAGGAGTTGACTCGCGGGATTAATGGCCGGATGAACCTGGAATAACTGGTGCCGGTTGAATTGTCGTACCGAGTTCTAGACGGGTTAGTTCTTGTTGGAGTCTTCACCCTGGCGTTTCTGACCAGTTCGAGTCCTGATGGCATCATCTTTCCAAGAAGCAATGACACCTAAGACAAACATTCAAGGTGTATTTCTACAGCAGGGTAGAAAAACTATGAAAGTATCGTACCGAGCTATCATCAATCTTAAACCAACTGCCTTGAATATCCCTAACATTGTTTGTCAGAATATCGAATCGGCCCACGTACTGAGTCCAGCATACAAGCTCAACAATCAAAAAAACGTTGCTCTCCAATCTGGCGAGCATAACGGGTGTTTGTGTTTTTTTCTTACAGGAGAACTTTTGTTTCTCTGTGTCTTTTGATAGATTTGGGACAGCGTAAAGTAATGCAACGATGCAGAAAATATGAATATGAAATTGCAAAAATGTATCTAATTTGGGGTGAAGCATCGTGTTTAGCAGTCGGATGGAACAAAGTGTTTCTATGCTTCTGTTGACGAAGAAAAGATTTCCATTCTAATTTGTAATTTTGTTGACGAAGAAATAATACCCTAAAACAAATTGTTTGATTCCTTGTGTTTTAGAAATTTGTAAACAATATTTTTGAATTGAGGGTTTATCTTTGGAGGTTATTCTTACGTCTTCTTTCCTTATTGACGGTATTCTCAATTAGATTTTATTTTTAGTCAATTTAATTTTTTTAACAATCGATTTTATTTATTTGTGGATTGACTCACTTCAGTATTTATTCGTGAATTGTGTTTTATTAGAATCACACGATAACATTTGTATCAGTTTTCTATAACGAGACAGACAGGAGGGATGAATACCTAAGTAAATATTATTAAAAAGCAATTATAGTAAGATAACATCCTAGAAAAAAAATGTTCGAAACAAAAATTTGTAATATATCATCCCCACCATTGATGAACAGCCTTCATGCCGAAATGAGCAGCACACAGCCGAGAAGTACTTCCCGAGCATGCACGAGTCGATCATGAATTCTTGCGCTGCCAAACTGAACTGGGCCGACATCTTTGGCTCTAGGCCTTTGGTTCAAGACTAGGCGGACACTTTCAGCCTTACGCGGAGGTTTTAATCTAGGACTGCTCTGATACCATGTAGAAATCTTACCGATTGACCTAAAAGCTTAAGCTCGCTTAATTATACATTATATAGTTTAACACACTTTTGATAAGTGCATGAGTAACTTTGGTGGGAGTTCGAAGTTTCCAATGCGACAAACCGTTGATCAACCTCAACGACAATATCCCGTCTTAACACACTCGAAAAGGAGTCCTCGAAGATGGTGTACAGAGAAAATGACGCGCGGTGGAAATAAGTCACTAAAGCAGCCTTAACGAACAATACCTGCCAATAATATGTTATTCTAACATCTGAATAGTCATCTGAAATTAACTTCGACGTGTACGAATTCACGGGAATCCTATGGCGGTCGGAGTTTAGCCGCGTCCCATAGTATATATCATTTAAGTCAATTCAACACATATCACACCGTAATATAAGTACAAATATTATACCCATATAACGTGATTTGTATTGACAATTTTTTTTTTTTAATTCTGGATTGGAAATATTATTCATCATGTTTTATTTAATATACCAAAATAATTATAATTCCAAAAAGCTACGAGTGACTAATTAATTACAAACACAGTACCCAATATTTATACATTTTATCTGAAGCAGGTTTGCATACTAATTAACGTTATTTATATTACTCTTTGTCAAGTCATCCGTTCCTTTTGAAAGATAAAACCGAAATAAAATATAAAGAGATTATAATAATATTCGGAGCCGACACACGGGAGTCTCGTGGGTTCGATCGTACATGTCAGAGTTGATGTCGGTTGATTGTTCCTACGTGTCATTGCATTGTTCTTACGTATATATTTTTTGTACGTGTCATTTACATGTAGTCGAATTTTCACACGTATCAGTTACGTGTCACCGAATTTTCGTATATGTCGGTTGCCGTCACTTACAAGTAATCGAATTTTCATGTATGTCAGTTATATGTAATTCAATTTTCGTACATACGTCATTTCAATGTTTTTACGGGTCACACAAATCTCATGTACATAATTTAATTTTCGTACAAACGTAAGAACATTAATATGGCATGCACGAAAATTGGATTACATTGTAAATGACATGTGCGACAACTTGAGCAAAACACACCATCGATGGCGAAAACGATTTTCCATATATAAAAAAGGAGCTCCCCCCCGTTTGCACCCCCATTTCCCACCAGGCGGAGAAATTGTACCAAAGTACCACACAATTATGCACTTCAAGTTGGAAGCCATACGCTCGAAGGAATTGGTGTTGCTGTTGCTGCTGGGGACATCGCGGTCTACTCGCGTGGCTCTCGTGGGTGGAAATCATACGGCCGCCAGGTTTTGCACTCGCTAGGGAGAGAATTCTCAGTCCCCAGTTGTTGTTGTTCCCGCATTTTTGCCGTGTTGGGAAGTTTTCCACGCTTTGAAGAGCAATGGCTGTTCAGTTGTTGCCATGTTATGGCGCCGGGTGCCAGAAAAGGCAAGCCGGCAGAAAATTATTCGTGGGTCAGCTCAGCCTTTCCAAGGTTTTGGCTGTCCTAGTCATGTTGCTGCTCTTTGCGTTGGTTACGGCTTTATTCGCTTGGTTGAGTTTGGCGATGGGAAGGGTCTCCATCGATGATTCGATCTACAGATCAGAAGAAACCAATGGAGATGAAAGAACCATGGGAAGGCGACTCCTAGGGCTGCTGCCATTGCACGAGCAAAAGAAGCTGGAGGCAATGAACAAATTAGAAGACGTGCTGCTGGAGCCCCCAAGGGCTGCATCGGAGAGGTCCCGGACGTATCAGAGGAGGATAAAGTACATGTCCGATCTGATGGGGGAAGATTTCCTGAAGAGCTACCCGAGGAGAGTATTCATAGATGTGGGGCCGCAGCAAGGTGATGGGGCCGGATGGTTGGAGAGGACGTACCCGAAGAGGGGATTACAGTTCGAGAAATACGAGATGAAGGCGAAGGAGGAGGGGGTGACGGAGTGGATGAGGGAGAGGGTGAGGGAAGAGGAGTTTGTGGTGACGAAGGCGGAGGCGGAGGAAGTGGAGGAGTTGGTGAAGAGCAGAGCCATCAGGCTGGTGGACGAGTTGTTCCTGGAGTGCAAGACCAAGAACAACAACACAACAAACAAGAAGAAGAAGGCTTATTGGGAATGCCTTGCTTTGTACGGCAAACTGAGGGATGAAGGGGTGGCGGTTCATCAATGGTGGGGATGAAAATCATCATGTGATCCCTGTAAAACATATATTTATTTGTGCTACGCTGGAGGTGGTAACAACAATATGGCCTTTTGAGACAGTAGTCCCCCCCCCCCAAAAAAAAAAACAGGTGTTAATGATGGATCATATTATATGCAATTGTTTTGCTTCTCCCACTAAAATGAAAACAAAGAAAATGAAGAGATGAACTAACAATTTATATACTTTGAACGAGGGTAGATTCTATTCATTCCTTACA
This sequence comes from Melastoma dodecandrum, assembly GCA_029817715.1. NCBI lineage: Eukaryota > Viridiplantae > Streptophyta > Magnoliopsida > Myrtales > Melastomataceae > Melastoma > Melastoma dodecandrum. The sequence continues at coordinate 2,259,939 of JARUPY010000397.1, read as the reverse complement.
AACAAATGCAACATCACTCCCATCAGACAGGCCACCCCTGTGTATTTTCAAATGAATATTTGATGAACATCCAGTCAATCTGCTGTCTGGTCTGGAAACACAATTATTTAGTAAAAAAGAGATTGTCTGTCTTAGGACAACCCCATCACCACAAAGGAAAAAGGTTGAATAAAGACTCAATAGAAAACTGTGAGGAAGGATATATAGTGTTTATACACGATGATGCTGGTTTGAAGGGTCCGTCCTTCCAAAGGAATATAACCTCCTCTCTCTTGCGCCAGCCTTCCTGGGTATCGCTGGTAGACAGTCTCTGGGGACTCAGGTTTCTGCCTTCTGGTTAGACTTGCTGGCGTCTGGCTCGGCATTCTTGCTCGAGACAGGCCGAGCATCCGGCGCCGAACCTCAAGATTTGTCCAGGTTTTGGATCTCGTTACCAATCTGGGACTGCCCCAATCTGGGACTGCCGTTCCTTCAAAATAGGTTCAGCCGAGAGGTCAGCTTCGTCAGTGCCAAAGACATCGTATTGGCTGCCTGTTCAATCATTACAACAATGAACCCTCTGGGCAACCATAGCTCCTCCCCCCCCCCCCCCGTAACGTCCAAGTCAAACGAGCATCTAGAGATGCCAAAGATAAAACACAAGTCTCTATAAGCTACTACAACAATAGGAGTGACTTCCGAGAATCAAGTATATGCCAAACCTGGACTGGATAATATCATTCTGAGTAACATAAAGGGGCATGTGCTAAGCATTGGATATCCTATCAGTTAAAAGCTTGATATAACAAGGGAGCCATGAACGACAAATTCAGAAAGGGATACCTCATTCCTTGAACCAGATCTCCTTGATGTCGCAGGCGGAAGAGACCGGTCTCCTGAATTTGGTTCTGCAACTTGTGAACTGGATGGCTGCCCAGATAGGTTGTAGTTTGATGAACTCGCCGACTTGTTTGAGGGTTTAGTCGAGTAAGATGTCGATTCCTGCACCCCTTCATTCTCGATTTGCACCCTTTCAGAGTTCTATACAAACCAGAGGGGGAAAAGGAAAGTAAGAACTCACTGTCGGTATCGCCGGGGTGCAGGGCTTGCAAAACACTAGAGTTAACGGCTCTGAACACTATCACGTCCAATCACGTGCAATGCAACTCAAAAATCTTTTTGATTTCTCAGTTTCTGAACTTAGTGAAAAAAAAACATGATCACAGAAGAGATGACGATTAAATGCTATAATAGAAATATATAAACCATGTTTCATGTGAAGAAGGTCCAATCTAAATTGATTGTTATGCAGACCAGAGGAAGACGTTCATCCCAAAACAAAGAGAAATGCAAAAGCAATATATCCCAATATCTTCGACTACTACCGTACAAAATAACATCATTTCCACAGTAAGGAGATAGTATAGTATTTTTGGTGCAAGAGGATCTGTCGCCATGGCAGGTTTTGCTAGAAGACCCTAAATTTTATAACACGAGATTACCTTTCTAGTTATAGACCTTTTAGCGAACTGAGAACCAGAAGCATTCTTGGCATCGACCTCTTTAATTGCCCTGTATCACAGGAAATGGGAAAGAGAAGTTATCAAGGCCATAAAGAGTAACCCAAAACAGCTTTTATGCCTTGGATCCACGAAGCAAATGGAACCATGGATAACCATCAAGCAGCAAACTTCTCTCTAAAATATGTTGAGATTTTAATGCCTTTAGTCCAACGTAAACTGGCAAAAATGAACTGCACTAAATATCATCAAATGAACTACCCACACTGTTCTAGGCTTTTCTCCTCGCTTGATTTCCTTGCTTAAATCATGAGGAAAATTTCGGCTTTTTTCTTGTTCTTTATCAACCTCTTCAGCAAGATCATTAACCTTTTGCCTCAACTTGCTGATGTCAGCCTCTGTCTGAGCCAAATCCTCAAGATCTGCCTTTACCTACGTCGATAATATAATACTGATATTTAGCAATTCTATCAAAATGGTAAGATGTGCCACAAGAGAGGTATGTCTAACCTTTCCATCAATGTTTGCTGAAGGCAATGGCCCCCGGGGGATTTTGAGCCTGGCTTCCAGTGCTTTCCTCAGATCTCTCTCTTTCTGGAGTTTTTCCTGTAGTCTTGCTACCTACAACAAATGCAAGTCCTGCTTTTATTTTTTTGTGAAATTTCTCAAAAATCATGTGTCATTTATAAAGAAAAAACAAAAAGGTAACCATATGGTCTGAAAATCTTTAAGTCCTTCAGTCCAGTCAAACGATTATAAAATCTTCTAATTGACTAACATTCTGCTAGGACACATCTTTCTCATGAGTTCCTGAAGTACTAACATTATAGGGGCATGTCAAGCTTGCTGTAGAAGGTTTCCCGCCAGAGTTTACGATGGACTGCTTACAAAATAAGGCTGGTTGCTAAACAATTCTGGTAAGTTAGATGTCAGGTATGTTAGTCCAACACTTAAGCGAAAAAGAATATATGGGACTTTCCAGTCGCCTGGAAAACCTCAAAAGGGTTTCAACACTTCCTTAATAACTACATATCAATTTTGCAGTTTTCTGTGTCCTGAGTAGATGACAACTGTATGTATGCACAAATTTTTCTATGCATAGAAACCATCCACCTTCTGTGCGAGCAGGCATTATGAATCACCTCCCGAATGTTGACGTATTAAAAAAATGAACATACATCTTGCTGCAGAGCTAGTCGACGTTCATGCAAAGCCTTCCTTTGTCTCTCCAAATCAGTTAGAAGAAGTTTGTTCTCGCTTGTCTGTAGAAGGTATCATAAGAAATACCAAAGAAATTACCATAAAAATTCCTTTTGAAGGATGCACGGTGCTTACCTCTTCTGCAACTCTGTTCTGCAGATCGATTTTGGCAGCTTCGAGCCTCTCAATTTCAACTCTATACATTAAGTGAAGCATGAGAAATACACAATCAGTAAACAGAATTAAAGATGAATAACTTATCAGGTCAGATCACCAATTCACTCGTAGAGTCAAAGATTAAATCACAATGCAATTTCTCTTCGAACAGCCAGAGGTTTACATTCAAATACCAGATGTCTAATGGTGAATAAAATGAGGCAGAAAAGTTTAATCCGGGCTTCCTTAACCTCATCTTTTGTTCTTTGTGTTGTATGTAAAACGTCAATATAATCCAACTATTACAAGCTTGCAGACAAATTAACACAAAGATAGGAAACTACAAAAAGGAAAAGAAAATCTTGTCCATTCAATTTTATCAACGATAAATCATATTATTACAATGATCAGAGGAAAGGTTCTCTTTCAATTAGCCAAGGTACTAAATCAAGATATCTTGCACAACATAAACCACAATTGAATTTCTCAAGAATGTGTGTAAATCTATACAAGGCAGAGAAAAGAGAGAGGCGGGGCACTAAAAGAATATAATTGACTTTTTGATGCTTCAAAGAGAGTCACCTAAGAGAGTGATATGTTCTGGAAAACTCACCTCCATCCATCATACCATCATCCAAGAGGGTGAAGTTTTTCCGCTAATCAAAATCCAATAAAATTTTACATTTCCACGCAAGGGAATGGTATTACTTACTTTTTATCCAGGCCAAGGTCAATAGATTCCATAGACAGCTTCTTTTTTGCCTGGATCCAACAAAGATAAGAAGAACAAATTATTACTTGCTCAGACCTCAAAATAAAAACTATATCACAGCATCGGTGCCTCATTTACATGCTTTTTTCAGCTACAGCAAACAAAAACAGGAACGAGAATAAGGGAACTATCAGATCAACAAAGCAATTACTTACAGGAGCACGTCCCCAGACAGCAGAGCGCCTCATGCTCTGTACTGCTCCACTGGCTATAATTGTTGGTTTTTTCATATTTTGATCAACAAGTGTTTCAAGCTGACTTGATTCAGCTTGAGTATTCATAGTATCATCTTCCAGAGCAGGTCGATCATAATCCTGCATTTGATTATCGTTACCAGGATCACTTGAACAATTATCCCTTCTAGGCAACCCGAAAGAATTGGATGTCAGCCTCTGAACTAGTCTAGGAGACAGCTTTTGTTTATCTTCATAATTAGCAGCTACTTCAGGGGAGCGAGATTCCGAGCTGGAACTTTCATCAGCCTGGACATTTCATTTAAAGGTAAAGGCAGATAAATACAATCACTGTAGTAAAAAGATGCTGGTAATCTTTAGCTAAGATGAATGCTGTTACCAAGGTGAAAAATATCAAATTCAGTGCTCTCAGATTGAGTGGCTTGATGCGAATGAGTTTGTATCATATGATATTAAAAATAACTACACATTCTAACCCCCCCCCCCCCCCCCCAAGTTCACTGACAGACCTTTTTGTCATTATGAATGCTGTCACCGTCAGTTCCACTGCAGTGAGATAAGTCTGCACTTTCAGTCTCAGTCTCGCCACTTGCACTCTCACTCTGCCCATGCTCATAGGTATTGTCTGATTCAGTCTCAGAATCTTGACTATAATCATCATTTTCATCATCCTCATATGATCCGTCGTCGTCGTCATCATCATCATAATCGCTTGCATCTTCACTCTCAGTTCCACTCTCTTCTGTGTCCGCGTATATGTCAGGTGACAGAGCACTTTCCTACAATGACAGTTATGGGCGAGCCTCTCTCAGTAGCAAAGCTGAAGAGAACCTTCACTTGAAATCAATACAGATTATAATATCGAAAAGATACTCATTTTTTACAATTACATTTCATTGTTCCTGTGTGGTCCGAGATTGATATGCCTCGGAAATTTTTAAAGGATTTCCTTCATTTCTCTAGCTACTAATTCTGAGGTTCCTTCTGGAAAACTTAGTTTAAAATACTGTATGATTATTTATGGATATTTAGGACTATAGAATCTAGAAACATTGCTTGCTGGCATTACATTCTTTTGCAGGTATGTGAGGTAGTAGGCGAATCATGGCGCTCAAGAGAAGGATCTACAAGAGTTCAAAAAGAAGTTCAAGAATCCTGGTGCTTACCCCAAATATCTTCTCATACTCCTCCAATAAATGTATAACAATGGCTTGAGCATGATTTGCTGCAGCAGCAGCCTGCATAAGCTGAAGGGAACCATCGCCACCCACATCGAAATCATTTTCAAGTTCACAGTCTCCAGCCAGAAGAGGACGCAGGAGTAAAGGTGCCATGCAAGCAGCAACAGCAGAAGTGCTCATTCGATTATCCGCTTTATGAGAAGCAACGTTTCGCATCATTATGAGAATCCTAAGTTAAATATACAAAATCAGAATCCTCAAAATAATTTTCAAGAAAAGGAATGGAGAATCTCTTAATGACTTTCCTTTCTCTGAGGATGAACAATGGGATGGAAGGGACCTTTTGGGCCCATCCATCTAAAACTCATAAGGCGGGTTACATGAGTCCAACTAATAATCGGGATTCATAGATGAAAACTGGATCCTTATCTGTAACCATCGTTAGCTAACATCAAAGATGCAGAATCAAATACCTTTGCAGAATACGGCGGTTTGGCTCTGGAAAGGTTTCACAAATCGCCAGTCGGATGGCACTGACCCTATTATCACGATCAGTTCCTGAGAACAGTTTTACCCAAGTCACAGTTATTCAATTCTACTATCATAACCAAGACATCTTCAAAACCCCTCATGATGATTGGCATAAAATTATGGAGGTTTCAAATTCGCAGATAAACAAAAGAATGAAAAAGTTTTCAACGGCTGCCTGTAATTCTGGCTGTTGAGCACATTTATCCAGGTGTATTGGTAATTAATAGACAACTACTAACTCAGTGGACAGCTAAAACTCCGCTATCCTTTCCTAAAGCTTCACTTAAGACCTCAACACATAGCAAGCCCCTAATTCAGCTTAATGGCATGTTTTGTTCGACCTGATAACCATCTGACATCTAACAAATGACATTAACTAAACGTAACATGTATTTCTTTTGCAGATTTCAGTATTTTCAGAAACTACATTGGTAGGGCCTCATGGGAAATTTTCATAGCATGATGAAGCAATTGTATTTAACAATTTGCAATCTCATTTTCCTATATCCAAAACTTTTATTCCTAAGAAACTTTTAAGGCCGCACATCCTTACTCCCTTGTTCAGAATATCAAGTTTTATGCAAGCTTCCAGAAACAAACAAATAGGGTTTTGAACCAACTTACCCAGTCTATGGAAAAAATTGAATAAAAAAGGGGGCAACGAAAAAATTTCAAATCTACCCGGTTAAAGTCGTCACTTGAAAGTGACGACTTTTATTAAAATCGGAGAAAGTCGTCACTTGGAGTGACAACTTTCGTTAAAACGGGGATGAAGTCGTTAATAACATGATCCAATTTTAATGAAAGTCGTCACTTCAAGTGACGATTTCTTTCATTTTTAACGACAGACGTCACTTGAAGTGACGACTTTAACTGGGTAAATTTGAAATTTCTTTCGTCGCCCCCTGACAGGGTATTTTGGTTCAAAACTCCAAACAAATAATTACAATCTACTAGGCAACCAAGGAACTTACTACAGGCTTCAAGTAACGCCTTGCAGCATGATGCAGGGACTGGAGATGAAGGTAACTCTCGGAGAATATGCTGTTCACGACAACGAAAATATAATAACAATAAGAAGAAGAAGTTTGAAATCTCTAAAACTGTGATTGAAGATTCTTGTAGGTTAGAAAGAACTTGAAGATAAAAGTTTTGAGGCTGCCATGTAGTTCATGAGGTAGGACTACCTTAATGCAATCTCCAATAACATGTGGATCTTCTGCTGCAGAAAATTGGGTATTCCCTAGAAATTACCCACAGATGGCAAAATGTAACAATTAATTAAAGCATCACAAAAAGTTAAGCTGAGAACAAACTGACCAGATTTATTACTGCAAAATTACTTATCTATGATGTTCTTCTTGAAAGGAGTTAATGGGCAGAAAATAAACTTTAATTGCACTAGTGGTACAAAAGAACATAATCGTCTGTTTAATTGTCCTAGCATTAAATACACAACTAAGCAAATGTCATTGCAAGAAAAACCTTGCTCATATTCACGAATTCGATGTTCCACATCATCGACGTCTGCAGCTTGCCGCAATATCCCTTCGACTTTATTCCCTGTCATTACCTATCGATCATCAGATGTACGCCACACTATATGAGCAAATGGCCAACCAATCTTCTGTCAGACAGCCACAAAGGTCAACACAAGATTCTCTACTTATAATTAAAGAAGGTGAAACTACACGGTATAGTGATGTGGACTGTTCTGAGGATTGGGAATTTGAGGAAAGTCCATTTTTGCATTATTAGCTTTAAGCACATGAGAAAATTGGCAAAGAAATTTTCTGTGAGGGTGGGTGGACCTTACCATGCTCTTCAATAAATTGTAGAGCTTTTTCCAAGAAAGATGGAGTTCCATCAATTTCCTCGAGAGCAAGTAAGATCGGTCTGCCAACAACCATTGACTTTGCAGCCTGTTTATCCTTCACTAGTAGTAAAACATATGGATAACTGTCTAAATTAGAGAAATGATGAATAAATTCTGAGAACAGGACTCGACAAAATAGTGCAATCGAAGCAAAAGCTATCTGTATAGCCACATCAGTTAAAATATTTTACGGCAGTTGAAACAACAAGCAGTTTATATGACATACAATTGAGCTGCATTCAATATCTCAGATGATATTGAGAAGTATAAGTTCGTGTTCATTACAACATCTCATTTTGTAGTGTGGCGTGTCAACAATGGAAGTATAAGACAATTCTGCGTTCAATTGTCAGCCTTTACAACAATTTATTGAACACGAACACCAGGGTCTGTCAGAAAACAGTGGAGGACCGGCAGACCCTGGTGTTCAAGGGTAAAAATGGAAGATAAAGGCTTGATGACTAAAACCCACTACTCCAAGTCACAACACGGCTGTGTTTGGGAGGAGAGAAAGGAGAAGAAAAGAAGAGAAAACACAAATCCTAAGATATATTAGACCCACATAATTTAAAAATTTCCCTCTATTTCCTTTCGTTTCCACTAAAACACACGGTTAAAAATAAATTATTGCTAAATTTTTAAAATAGTTTAATAATTTTTTATTTCTTGGACAAGATAGATAATGTTTTACCTTCCACCCAACGACCAAGAAAAAAAAACCATTTAAAAATAATCTGCCCACAGAACATTTTGGTTCATTTTTGAGAAATTTGCAAAATAAAAGATACTTTAACCTAGAATGCATCCTCTTATCCACAAAGTAAAGCCTTTCTTTAGTTTCAGTTTTCCCTTTATTTTACTTATAAAAAAAAGACTTTGTTTGACAGGATCGGCTAACTTTGATAACTCAGCTTCTGTCAAAATGTGCATTCCCTCAAAGACAATCAAGCATGTTAAAAGATGTAAGAGCAGCTAAGTTTTTACAATGTCATATTGTACCTTGTCCCATCAAATGGGCAAATATTCCAATAAAAAAGGGCATCAGTTAAAGCATAATCACTACTTTAGCAGTTTAGCAGCATCAGGAAAATAAAACAGAAGTAAATCATACGCTGCCCTGGGGAGCCGTCTGCTGTACCACTCTGATCATTCGGAAGGATACCATTTTGTCCCATGACAAGGGCAGCGCTAGGAGCCTGAGAGAGAGCTTCTTCAAGAGCTTCCTTCCACTCATATAAATCCTCTAGTGTCTCCGCCTGCAACATCATTATAGAAAAAAACACCAGGAGGAATGGGTAAAACTGTACATGTCACCCTTAATATCTGCCCTTCTGATCATAGGTAAACAAATAACCTATAATCATAGACAAACTCGCTTCAAAGATGATCTCCTTTGATGTTCTTGACTACTTAGTCCACAATTCTAACCTATATGAAAAATTACAGGATTCGTTGCCACAACAGTCGATGGAAGTTCCCAGTGGTACTTTACCATATTTGGTAAATGGAGCTAGTACGCTTTTGTACGAACGTGTGATGAATGGTTTCTTTGGAGTAGATCACACAATTCTAAGAACAACTTGCCAGAAAAGAGTACTTAAAAACCCAGGAAAAGTATTGAGATGAAACAAGCTAAAGCTTGTGCACATACTGTGGCACAAAGAACATCATAAAGCTTTCCCTTTTGAGTTAAGAAAAGAAAAGAAAAATGTTAGCACCTTCAATGTGAAAGTTCGTCCATCTGGAAAAAGTACAGTCAGCAGTTTTTTATCTGCTTTCACAACCACGCTAGAAAATCAAAGCACATTGTTAAGGTGGGACAAGATGCTTTCACTAAGTAAAATTTTATTCATTACAGTGGTCAGAAATAAAGAGTTGGCCAACCTGCCTGAGTTGTTGAGATCTATACCACCAAGAGTTGGATTAACTTCCCCTCCCTTTTGAGGAGCTGCACACTGAAATAACAAGGCAAACTAATATAGAATGATGCAGGGTATTGTAGTTGAAACTTTCTATAATCAGCTTCTGGTAAGAAAAGGAGAAAAACAGGTTAATGGAATCAAACACTCCTCGAGATGATTGCTGCAGCCCATAGCATACATGCAATCGAGCAGGAACCACACGTGCCTCACCTCAAAAGGAAAACCTCACACAGACAGGGGAAAGGTGTTCTAGTATGCCTCAGACACTGGCCATTGATCAAGGATCATTTCCCAGCATTTTGTAAGTCAGAGTCTTCCTAATGGCGAGGTTATTCTAACAGAAAAGACAGACTTGACAACTATATTTTCAAAAATTGCACAATAGGATTACTCAAGTTGGCACCATGGCATGAACATAAAATTAAGCCTAAAAAAATATCAGCTAAACAGTATTATTAAAAGATCCCTAGTAGAGAACATTCATAGGTCTCAACAAGAAAAGACTTGCTTACAGGATCACTTCTGAAAAAGACGAGTGAAGTGCGTGTCAGTATAAACCACCTTTTCTTCCACGATGTCCATCCAATACCTAATTGGCGAATGAAGCACTCAGATACGGGACAAAATTTACGACAGCCAAGCCAAAGAATCTCTTCAAGAAACTAATGACGGAGGCAGCAAGTACGCCAGAGTTGGCCATTGTCTACCTTTGGAAGATAGAAATAAAGGCCCGCTCTTGAATACCTGCATCACATAAAGCCATATGTCAGAGAAACTACGAAGGGTACTTGCAGAGATCGCAACAACATCCAGCATAAAGAATATACACAATGCTTTAAGCAGACAATTAGCAAACAATGTCCTGATGATCTGGCTGATATCACTGCCATGAAGGTCCCCAGCTAAAAGGATACATTCACCTCATTTTCAAAAACGAAAATGCGGAAGCAATTCGTAATCAATGACAGCATCAGATAAAGTTGTCAAGAGCAGCTTTATTCCTCTGCTGTCATCGTGAATGACTGTTACACTCTATCTTACAATAAATGTGGTTCTCCCTGAGTTGTACAATCTAAATCCAAATTTAAAAAAAAAAAACTAATCTGAAATTGACCCCGCTGGTCACAGGAAATATATTTTTCAGAGTAGTTTTCAAAATGTAGATAAGAATGCTCGTCTCGGTCATACAGAATAGAACCATAACTAAAAATCATTCCGGTTTCAAACCGCGGGATTCAAAAAGAGAACCTAATCTGCACTTTACAGAGGCGCCAAATGAGATCGCCAATATTCACGCATCCAAAAGAGACACATTTCAAGGAGCGGCAAAACAAAAACTAATCCCCACAATCGCCAGCCAACCTTATTTCCAGAGCGAGAGACGGAGTGTTCGGGCGGCGGAACCTGCTGGGGAGCAGGAACGTCACCTTCGTCATTCCCACCCTCTTTCTCCTTATCCTTCTCCTGAGCATTCTCCGTCTCCTTAACCTTCTCCTTGTCCTTGTCCTTGTCCTTATCTTTGTCCTTCTCCTTCTCCGCGTTCTCAGTCTCCTTCTCTTCCTCTCCCCGATCCTCCTGCACAACAACCACAGAAGCAAAAAATGAAAACGGTAATCGGGGGGGGTCCCGATCGTCCGGATCCTCAAGCCAAAACCAGAATGCCGGATCCGTGGATCGAACGATCTCAAGGGAGGGAGAAGAAGGACCTGTTCGGGGCGAGTGTCGTCGGTATGGGTGGCCATTCCCCCTGAACAGAAGCTAACTCCAGCGGCCGATCGAGTGCATCCGCATCGCTGAGGAATCGGCAAATGCCGGGAACCGGGGGGGACGATCTTTTGGCGGTTATGGTTGGTACAAAATGATCTTGGGGAGAGAAGGCAACGCTTGTCTCTCGACGGTTATCACAGCCAGATGTCGCTCCTCGCACGTCCTTCGAAACGTTTGGAATAATTGGAGGGAAACGAGGAAAAGAAGGGCGACGGGTTGGGGTTGGTTCAGTCATTTCACTTCGTCCGGCCGATCTATTCTTGGTAAAGGATATAGTTTTATACTAGTTTGAGGTCTTTACGGATATGTAATTAATTTTGGTTTGAATTTAAAAATTTCGTATTTGGAAACGAAGGAAAAAGAAAGAAAAATAACAAAAAATGTAAGGAGTATGTGATTTTTGGGAGGCATGGGACTTGAAGGCTTTTTTTCTTCAACAAAAAGCTACTTGAATGGTTAAGTACATTGCTTAATGATTGTGCTAATTATCCTGTTGTTGTTTGTGGGAAAAGGTTCATTCATATTTCAGCTTTGAACCCCTTTCTGCCTACTTGTCCATAAATTACCTGGACAGATTCCTCTCTTCGTATGAGCTCCCTGTAAGTTGAACCGAGGCATGGATTAGTGCATGTTTCCCCACTCTCAATACATTTCGTTGATTGTTCCTTTTGGTCTTTGGCATTATAGTTGTACGTGATCATTAAAAGCTTGGGGATCGATGTCACTATCATTTACTTGTTTAGTTACTGTTTATGCAACTGCAGAGGGGTAAAGCCGGGATGACCCAGCTGTTGGCACTGGCAGCCAAAATGGAGGAGACTGATCTCCCCCTTCCCCTAGATTTGCAGGTAACATTGGTGGATGGCATTAACCCGTTTTCTTTTCCTAGGTGCACATGGATAATCTCGAATCTCTAATTTTTTTTCTGAATGCTGTGATAAGTGGGCGAAGCAAAACATGTTTTAGAAACCAGAACCATACGGAGAATGGAGCTTCTAGTGTTGAGCACCCTGAGCTGGGGGATGCAAACTGTTACCCCTTTCAATTTCCTGGACTTCTTCCTCAGGAAGATCAATGGCGACGATGTTCTTCCCAGGATTTCTATGTCCAGATCCATTCAACTGGTACTGAGCCTCGCAAATGGTATATAATTCTTTCCCATCTTAGGATGTTTGTTTTGATGGTGGAAAAGTACATATTCCGCCAGATTTTTATCCCCCTTGTGATGATATCTTTACCTTGCTCGGCGGTTGTCATTGAATTTATGGAAAGCATTGGCACTTTTCATTGTCTGAGCTGGGGGGTGGGGGATCAAGGACGATGTTATGATTCATTGGTTGGGTGGTGTAAATTGAATGCAGGAATTGACTACTTGGACTTCAAGCCTTCAGAAGAGGCAGCTGCCGTGGCCATATCAGTTGCTAGGGAAAACCAGGCACTGGACGCTGAGAAAGCATTGTCTCTTCTTACCGACTAGGAAAGGGTTCTCGAACAATAACACTCTTGAGTCTTCCAGGAAGATATTATATGCATGATGGTAAATTTTTATTTTTGTTTTTGTTTTTGTTTTTGGTTTTGGTGTTGTGTCCAGGAAAAGTTGGTGAAGAGCATTGAAATGATATCTGAGAAGGGATTGATTGGTGGCTCAGGGAAGAATGCAGCATCAGCTGCTAGTGTCCCACAAAGCCCGATTGGGGTCCTGGATATGGCTGCATGCCTGAGTTATAGAAGTGATGAGACTGGGGGAGGAGAAGAAGGGGGAGTAGTTAGTTCAACTGGGGGGATTCCCCCTCGTCACATGATGTCCCTGACGACAAGAGGAGGAGGAGGTGGATTGACTGACCGATCACCACTAACTTCTTTGGAAGAGTCCGGTGGAAAGTTGGCGAGGGAGTGAATGAACCAGACAGACATCATGTTTGTCCAGACCAGAGGAGGGGTTTTCTTGTCCAGTTGGCGTATACTGGAAAGGGTTTTCAAAAAGTGGAGGATGAATCGAGAGAGGGAGGCAAGCTGTGGAATACTTAAAAAGAGAGTCCCTTCAGCAGCAGCTGCCGTTGAGTTTTCGTATTTGGGAGGGATTGCGCACTGCAAGTGGTTTTGTTCCCATGAGGAGGAGGAGGAGGAGGAGGAGGGTCTGGAAACATAATAATAATGATGATGATGATGATGATGGTAATAATAAACATAGTAGAAGAGAAGAAAACAAGAGTGTTTGTGTTGTTTGCTTGCTTGCATGGGAACCGGGATTCTTTAACATGTGGTTATGTTTATTCCTTCATTGCTGCTGCTGCTGTTATATTATATTTACTTTATCTATGAATAAAATGTTTCTTCTTTTAATAATTTTTGCATCCTGGGATTGCTGTCAGAGATGCACAGTCCTCTGACTGATTTGCTTGGTTGGTTTTGGACAGCATCCTCCTGGGAAATTCATTGGCTGCTGCAGATTCCTTAAAATTTATGGAAGGAAGCCTTGGGCCTGCAAGAACATCAGTAAATGGGTCTCCCAATTTTGCAACCCCAATACAAAAAGTTTACAGACAACAACACTAGGCTTGCAAAAGGCATTAACCCAAAAAGTAATCTAATTTGTTTCCATATGGTATCCGGAACTTCATCCTAAGCGGGTGAGAATAGCAAATTTATCAAACCATAAGCAAAAGATGACATGTATGACTGACTGACTACTTGGTTCTTTTTCGTGGGAATAATAAAATCACAGCACCAGTTTCAGTGTGCTTTAACAAAAGCAAATAGTTTGCCAATGAGCTTAATAGTATTGATCCGCAAAATTTTTTGCCAGATGGGGTTTTTAGTTTTCAAATTCCTTGAGTAATGCCTTTAAATCGTTTTTCAAATACCAATTTTGCTCAAAAAAATAAGGAAATCGATACTTGAAACACCAATTTTCGAAGATTGAAATCGATGTTAAAAATTTTAAAACTTCAAAACGTTTTTCACGAAATAATTTCGCTGTTAACAAAGCTCGTTTCCTAATCCCCCATTCCTCCTCTTGGGGACGCAATTGCAACTAGCATAAAATTATGGGTATTTTAAAAGCTAGTTGAGCAATTTTATCCTATACTTTTTCATTTTTTTCGATATATCCTGTCGTTTGAAACATTTCCTACTTATACCCGTACTTAAGTCGTTATCACAAATCTAAACTCCGTTACCGCCCATTGTAACGGAATCCGACGTGGCAGACCACCTGGCTTTAACTCCGTTATTGCCCTCGTTATATCCCCAATCCCCGAAATCGACAAAAAATTGAAGAACCCTAATTCCTCTTAGAAACAATCACCTTAATCGAAGAACCCTTATTCATCTTACAAAAATCACCCCTTCCCCCTTCCCCGTCCGTTTAGCAACATAAATTATGGGCTACAGATCTCGGCCCCATCTGTGGATCAACGGTCCAGAACACAAGCCCAATGTACGGAAACCCAGTAAGGAGGTGACTACGGAAACACATTAGGTGAAGACTTATTGGGCAAAGTAGTCATCAAGCGAAATGGTTACTAGGCGACAAGGGACAGCGAAGCGACCAACGACAGTCAACTGGGCGAACGGGGAAACTCTACGGCGAAGGCCAATGGGTGATGTGGTCGATCTATTAAGGAAGATTCCGGACGGTCTCAAGATATGGAAGGGAATTTGTTGCCAAATTCACATAGAAGGAAAGAAGATATTCCATTATGATTGGCGGCAAATGAAACATAATATATGTGCAATATTTCATTACCATACATATATAGGTCTAACTTAAGATAAATAGTTGTTCTTAGGCATTGTATAAAAACACCTCTCTATAGCACATATTGTCATTTTTATCTTTCAAGCATTCCATTGTTCAAAGCCAAATTCATTGAGATGGAAAGAAAATATTCCATAAAGACTGGCGGCAAATGAAACGTAAAATATGTGCAATATTTCATTACCGTACGTAGGTCTAGCTTAAGATAAATAGTTGTTCTTAGGCATTGTATAAAAAGACCTCTCTACAGACCGATATATTGTCATTTTTATCTTTCAAGCATTCCATCGTTCAAGCTCTCTGTGCTCATGCGTTCTTGTTTCCTTCCGAAGGCATTGTCGATGGCATAGATTTTCGATAACACATGATAGATTTGTGATAACGGCTTAAGTACGAGTTTGGATAGAAAGCGTTTCAAACAACAGGATAAATTGAAAAAAATAAAAAAAGTATATGATAAAATTGATAATTAATTTTTAATAACGATGCTTTTTTAACATTGTCCGAATCAGATTGACTGTGGTAACGGGTATATAGGTGATAACGGCTTAGATATGATCATAGGTAAAAAGGGAATTGGAAAAAACTATATTTTAATATGATTTATTTATCTTAAAAGACAAAATCTTGATGAGGAATGGGTGGCCTGCCCTGCACTTAAGCCTCTGCTGTACCCCACAAAGATTTTGTTGTCGGAAACTCCCATCCCCCCCAATATTTTAATCTATCCATATATTTTAAAAATAATAATAATTTTAAACTACGTTTATATAAAGCCGAAATTTTGGAGACTGCCCATTTGCCATCCTCCCTCCATGACTAAAAAGTAAATAAAAAAATAAAATAAAAAATAAAAAGGAATGTCCTTTCCTTGATCACGCTTGCTTTTAATAATAAAAAAGATAAAGTCTTCCTGTCCGTGGGGATGATGAACTGAGCGGCAAAAAGGAAAATATGGGAATAACCAACCCATCATCATCCCCCCACCTATATAAAACCAGTTATTACATGATTTAAGAATGACCGTAAGTTTGTGTAATTTCATGGGAGTGCCCCAATAAACTCGAGGAATTAATGAAATTACCGTTAAAATTTATGAATTACAGTTTCATATTTTTAAATTCTTAAAATGCAGCACTTAAGTCGCGATTTAAACCAATAACTTTTAATTTATAAAAAAGTCGCGATTTAAAATCGTAATATAAATATTTTTAGCCAAAATCACCTATTCGAAACCGCGACTTTACGTGTATCCGGCTATTTCAAACCTCAGTGAAATTCCATAAAACTTTTAATTTCTAGCATGCTTAATAATATGTAACCCATTCCCCTCCCCCCACTCCCCTTCCCCTCTCCCCACCCTCTCCTCGTCCTATCCCCCCTTTCCCTACCCGTGATCCCTCCCCTTCCCATCCCCCTAAGACTTTGCTAAAACTAAAAAAATTTACGTAAATTCTCTTAAATTATAGTTTGAAATCGTGACATTTTAAATCACGATATTGGTTAAAAGAACCGCATTTTAAATCGCGACTTTTTCGTATCATAATTCTTAACTGTTTTACTAACCATAGATAATTCCTTATAATCCTCTAAGAAACTCTGTCTTCCCCCATTATATTTAATTAATTCTCCATCCACACGTCTCCGGAAATAAGGCAAATCCTAACAATGGCTGGCTACCCCCTGGGTTACTGATTACTTTTTGTTTGACTTCTTTTTTATATAATATCATAATTTATTTATTTTGGTTTTGGTTACATTCCCACCACCGTTACTCTCTTATGCTGAAACACTTTCAAACCATTAAATCTGAATATATCAAGTAGTTGGAATTTCTGGAGTTAGATTGAAGGCTTTTGTGATTCCCTGATATCGAAATTCATGAGAATGGCATCCAATCCACCCACCCAAGTCTCGCTTTGTTTTTGGGTTGCTGTGTAGGCTGTAATTAATTTTTTCATACCATAAATATGAACACCCCCTTTTGATCTGAACACCTTCGGAAACTCACACCTAATCGGCTACTTTGTTTTCTCTTTCCTCGATCCAGAGGGTGAAACCCAAAAAGTTGATCCCCCAATCAATCTAATCAAAGTCAGGAAATCTTCTTCTGTTCCCCAAGCACTCCCACTTTGACTGCCGTGGAAGAAAAAGGTGGTGTTTTTCTGGTGGTACTGGTTTGCTGTGCTGTTGTGTGGTGGTGGTGGTTGTGGGCGTGCTTTCTTGGGGTGTTCCTTTTTCACTTTTTGTTTTGTGGGTTTTGTCTTTCCCTGTCGACATCCCCAAGGCTCTCTCGCCTTTTGGTCAGTTCCCTAAAAGAACGCCCACGTCATTTTCCGCTGCGGACGACGCTTCCTGCACTGTACCCTTTTCTCATATCCCTGTTTCGGTCCAGCCCGTGTCCCCAAGTTCGTAACTTCGATCCGGATCTGGTGGGGTTCGGTCTTCCCCTGCTGTTCTTTGGCGTGGTCTTGATTCTGGGTTTGGTCATAATTTAACGTTTTCCTGCTGGTGTTTCTGTTGTTTTTGCAGAGGAAGATAAGAAGTCCTGGCGAGGGAGGTGAAAGCGATACTATGTGGTGGTGGTCGAGTCTCTCTGTTGATGTGTATCGCAAAGTCAGCCCCTTGAACCTCTACTGCAGGGTTATCCTGTGACTTTCTCCCTTGTTTTGGGTGAATCCGGGAACTGGTTCTTCCCATTCGCGTCGTTTGTTGCTCTCGTGTTGTTGACTCGGCCGTTTCCCATGGGATCCACTTTCTTCGTTGTTGTCCCGTGCTACGTTCGACAGATCAGCTGATCGGGTTGGAGTCGGTCGGATCTGAACTGAGCAGCTCCGTTTGGTGCAGAATTGGAGGGGGTTTTGGGTGTTGATTTTCTGTGTCTGAAGGTTGGGAGATCTGAATAGAATTGCCTGGGGGTCGGGGAGCGTGTAGTTATGGTGTGCCAAGCAGCTGGCCAGACGAGATTCCGGGCATTGAAACACGAAAGTGGGATTGCTGGGAGTGCTACCATTATTGTTAGAGTTATAGCATGCTTTCAACCTCTTCAAGATTGCCAGGTTAGTATTAGATTCTTCTTCTACCATGCTCATTGGTCCTAAGAATAAATTCCTTGTTAGTGGATCGCTGGTGCTTGTGTTTAACAACCTTGCCCTCACAACTCCAGTCGAGTTTCCCTAGCTGAATGTTTCTATTTGTTGACAGCTGAGTTTCGTGATTTTTCTGCAGGCTGAGTACTTCCGTCAGCTGCTCAAGCCTGTCACGTAGATTCATCTTCCCGTTCCCTGCTGTGTGTTAAGCTCTTGGATTCTTGGTTTTCTTTTCCCCTTTTCTTTGTTACTCTGTCAATTTTTGGGAGATATCAACAAACTTACAAGCTTTCGGAAGCCTGCCAGGTAAACCTTTTTAACTCCATTATTGAAGCTTTGATTCTCATGAAGCAATTGGTTTGAAATTTTTTTGTATGTCAGGTGGTTTTATCTTTCTCGGATGGAAGGAGATCCTGGATCCGGGTTTTCTCCGAGGCTCTTTGACTGGAACTCATATGATACCACCATAAAGCCGAATATGCGGCCCTATTGGGGAAATCCGACTATTGAATTCCCATTCCAGAACACTACCCCTGCTGTAATCAACACAGACTGTGTCCTGCCTTTCTGCGGTGTTTCTGCTCATCAACGAATGGGCCAGTCTAGTGAACAGATCGGTTGGTTTTATTGCTTGCCCCGCTACCGCCAAGCTCTCACTTCTGCTACAAGAAACCTCCCCCTGAAAGATGGCATTCCAGTTGATCCTTCTGCAAACTGTGCCGTTTCCAGTCGGCTATATGGAGGTATTGATGTTGGGGTTGAACCAAGGTTCTTCGTGTTTGATCAGTCAGGAGGCCAGACTACTCTAGTTTTTGGTCCTGAGAATAATGGAATTCCTACACCGCATATTTCCATGGCTGGATTAAACCAACTTGGAATTGCAGTTTCTGGAGGCGAAGGTCCAGTTGATGAAATAATTTCAGAGGGTGGGGATGAGAACGAGGATGTTGATGCAGGCAGTGAGATGCATGAAGACACAGAAGAGCTCAATGCATTACTCTACTCGGACGAAGACTCCGAGTATTC
Source organism: Melastoma dodecandrum (assembly GCA_029817715.1). Lineage (NCBI taxonomy): Eukaryota > Viridiplantae > Streptophyta > Magnoliopsida > Myrtales > Melastomataceae > Melastoma > Melastoma dodecandrum. The sequence continues at coordinate 2,240,966 of JARUPY010000397.1, read as the reverse complement.
CGGCAATGGTGATGACGACGACGACGTCACAAGTACTGGACATTCCCCCAGCACAATGTCGGATCACTTGGATCCCAACAATACCCTTTCAGTGAAAGATTCTGAGGAGGTGGCCAGTTCACAGTGGCCATTGAGTAAGAAGCGGAAGCTCGCCAACGAGCAGCATGACCCGCTGCCTCTAATTGAGGCTACTTTAGCCGAAAATCAGATAAGAGATTTTGATACCGATGATGCCATATCCAGCAGTGGTGACAGCAGAAGCATTTCTCGGAACAATGCCATCAAACGAACAAGAATACGTGAGACTGTCTCTGTTTTGCAAAGCTTGGTCCCTGGTGTGAAAGGGAAGGACCCTGTCCTAATCCTTGATGAGGCCATCGGGTATCTGAAATTGCTGAAGCGCAAAGCGGCAGCTTTGGGGCTCAGCCAACTCTGAGAACAAATGTTCCAGTTCCAATCCATCGCACGGGTAGCGGCAAGAAAGAATGGATACGGAAGCTGTAGTAAAGTACGCTAAATAAGTTCGGTTTCAAGCTAGAGTATCGGATTCCGACCTTTCCGGTCAGTTCCAAGTGTGTGTAGTGGAATGCCAGGTAAAAGTGTAGGTAAAGAGAAGAGGAAAGCTTGTGGGGGTGGCGAGAAGGTATGAGCACGAATTGATAGTGATGTTATCATGGCAACCATGGAGGAAAGCATAAAGTGAAGGTGGAATAGCTTTTGTGGCTGTGTTGGGGGAGATATTATGATGATGATTTAGTCTATCCGGGGAGTTATTGGGTGAAGTGAAAGTGGCAGAGAAAATCCCACCTTGAAAAAGAAAGAAAAGAAAGCAAAAGGCGACATGGATTAAACCTCCAACTTTGTTCAAGACTGAGAGCTTTTTCCCTCACCCCAACATGAAACGAAGCTAAGCATGGCTAAAATTATGACTCAAGGTCGTCTGTCTCTTTGTGCGCTTGTGTGTCTTCTTCTTTCCCTGTTCAGGTTGTATTGCTAGATTGTCGGAGAGATGAGCCACCCAACAGGGAAGATGAGAACGAAGTTATTGTATTTGTATTTGTGTGGTAATGCAGTTTGTTCTTCTCCTTGAATGAGGTCTGCCTGGGGTCTCATTTTATTGCCTGATTCTCGGTTTGGCCATTTGCACCGTTTCATTTTCTCTGCACGATTTTAGAAGCTTGATGAAGTTTCTACCATAAAACCCGAAAACATGCGGTGGGAACTAACGACATCAGTGATCATTGTTTCTGCTATGATCAAGCATTAGATTAACATTGTTAGCAGAAGAAAACATTTGAATTGTGTGATCTTCAGAGATCTCTCACCCTCCTTTTGGTGAATGAAGGACCTCTGGTGAACCATAAAGCAGATTAGCACAAAGTTTGAGGACCAAAAAGCAAATAAATACGGAGGGATCTCCATTGTAGTAACATACCCTCGACCACACCGGATCACGTCTCTTCCCTCGTCACTCCCACGGGGTACCGTATATGAAAAATTATGATGATGAATCTTCGGAGGGAGTACTGAAAGTGAAAACATAAGAAACTCAGGCACTTAGCCTCCGAGAAGCTTCCGATTGCACGCCCCTCCCCTCGAGAGAGAGAGAAAGAAGACCATCGGATGGCCGAGTCCCCTCCATCTCCTCCCTCGGGATCGATGGAGGCCGAGTTCTCCACCGTGATAGGCGGTTTCCACGACGGCAACTTGCAGGATTTACTCGACACCCGGTTCATCGGCGATCGTCTCGTACTGTGCTTTACCCCTTACGCTCTCCCCCGTTGTTCTTTATCACTTCTTGGTCCAGCGGAGTTCGTAGATGGAGCGGTTCCTCGGTCTGCGGTTTTGGGGGTGTTTTCTGGCGGGGGAGTTAGGTTTTGGTTTTTTGGTTCTTGAGCATTGTGATCGGTCGGATGATTCCTTCTACGGAGGGAGTGATTGTTTTTATGTGTGGATTCGTCTTAGTTGGTGGAATGGAATGGTTTGTTGGAGAATTGTAATGTGATGTCCGAGGGGAAGGTTGGACCATGGGGTTGATCTGAAAGGATTTTTATTTGTTTATGTAGTTACATTTACTAGGAGTACGCCTGTTTTCTATGTGGAACCTAAACCGTCCCATATCAAACTGGGATGGGGTTTAACTGGCCAAGTGGTTCCATTGCACTAATCCAAAGAAACAGATGTGGCTGAGAGAATCTTATGTCTTTTCAATGTAACAATATCTTTGTTCGGATTAATTATTGATGTATGGGTCAAATCTGATTATTTCTAGATAATAGGATTTTTATAGTCCTGGAAATTCTAGTTTATCGAGGTGCATCGTGTTTAAGTTCCCATTTCTTCTTGTACAGGACAGGAATCGTAGCATGCAGATGCATTCCTCATTGATTCGAAGACTCCGACTGGAGAAAGAACTAGAGGTTGGAATCATTTCATCTCCCCTGGCTGGTGAATTAGAATTTTAGATTTCATCCTCTGCATTTGTAAACTTGGTCGTTCTGTCTGTGACATCTGATTCTTATGAAAAGAAACAAACAGCAAATTCTTATTAAGAAAAACGCTACCTTGATTTTCTTTTCAGAAATTTGCTCATTTTACTATGAAATTGTGTACCACACATTATATAAGCGGATGGTATGAACTCTTGCGAGCAAATGTTATATACAAACAAGTCAACAAGAAATCTTTATCGCAACTTTGCTAGTGGTGGTCAAACTTTGTCAGTTTCTGTAGCCTATGGACTTTCTCTCGGTTCTTTTAGAATAATTTATTCCCGAAAAATTATGTCTTTTTCAGTTTCAGCATATGGTCCATTCTTTTTCCTCAGGGACATCTGGGATGTGTTAATGCTATCTCCTGGAACTCCAAGGGTTCGCTCTTAATATCTGGATCGGACGACACCCGGGTACAATTATTATGAATATAAAACTTTGTTATTCTATAGGGATTATGTATCCTATGAAGAATATAAGCTCTTTGGCGTGAATGCGTCCCATTTTCCCTCCCTCTCACTTGAGAGATAAGCCCTATGAATCTAATCCTTTTTCCAACTATTCGAAGAGATATATCAAAAAAGGTAACCAGGCATGTGCAGCTTAAAGGGGGTGCTTTAAATCTGATGGCAGATTGGTCCAAGGCATGGGTTTACTAGAAAGCTTCATTTGTTGTAGTGTTAGTTGTTAAACAATATATTCTGCAAATGCGGAACCTATTGGATAGAAACAATACGACATCAGGGAGTATTTTTACCTGAAACAAAATGCTCGGTGGACAAGATAGATCCGGTTAATCAGTGGGAACCATCTGCGTGCAGGAATTCTAGAGAAGAGAAAGGAGTATTTGTGCATTTCAACACATACTTTTCTTTCATATCTCTTAAGCTGTTTGTCACTGTTCCAGTGACTAATGTGCTACCATTGCTACTTATGACAGAATGGAGGATTTTGAACATTTCTTCTCTGCAGATCAATTTGTGGAGCTATCCTGGTCAGAAGCTTCTTCATTCAATTGAGACCGGTCACTCCGCCAACATATTTTGTACGAAATTTCTCCCGGAAACTTCTGATGAACTTGTTGCATCAGGAGCTGGTGATGCAGAAGTAATTTTATCCCTATACTTAGGTTAGTTAGCTCATCAATTGGTGGATGAATCCTGCTAAAATAATTTGTTTGGTGGGCAGGTTCGCATATTCAACTTGTCTCGGCTAAGTGGTTTGGAAGCTGATGGGAATACCATTACTCCATCTGCTCTTTTTCAATGCCATACAAGAAGAGTTAAAAAATTAGCAGTGAGTTGTGGTTTTGTACTGACTTGTTTCGAAAAGCTAATTACTTCTCCACCCATTAATGCATCTTCCTCTCATTCCCTCTTTATTCCTTACATAGGTGGAAGTCGGTAATCCTAATGTCATTTGGAGCGCTAGCGAAGATGGGACTTTGCGGCAGCATGACCTTCGGGAAGGTAATTCCTGCCCTCCCGCTGGGTCTTCTCGGCAGGAATGTCGAAATGTTCTGGTGAGCATTAACAAATCATGAATTTGTGCTCATTAGTTTACAATACTGATGATTTGTCTGTGTGGTGCGTTATGTGGCTTCATCTTTTGGTCTGGAGCCACTGAGTAATGGTTCTAGGGGAACTACAGGTTTAGCATTTGGTTAGTGGATTTACTGTTTCCTGCTAATTCTTCTAGAGAAATTTCCTGTTGATCCCCGGATTCATCAGTTTACATTTCCCTCCTTGATATGATGCTTCTATGCCTTGACAAAATGTGCTACGTTCTGTTCCATGTGGTTCCTAATGGCAGCTTGATTTGCGTTCTGGATACAAGAGATCGCTGGCTGATCCTCCTAAAGGAGTCCTTGTACTAAAATCTTGTGATATCAGCTCCACCAAGCCCCACTTGATCCTCGTAGGGGGGAGGTAAAATTCCAACACAAAACTGTCCTCTTTTTCTTTAATTTACTGGTTGTTTCTAATGTGTGCTTGTATCTGCATGCAGTGATGCATTCGCACGTGTATATGATAGAAGGATGCTTCCTCCATTGACTTCTTCCAGGATGAGAACGGCACCGCCTCCTTGTGTTAATTACTTCTGTCCCATGCATCTCTCAGAGAATGTTAGTAAAATTTTTGTTACTGCATTTTGATTAATAAAAGATGGAGTTGATGTGGACATTTTTCAGTGGAACTACTTCGTCTTTTTAATTGATAGCTTCAGTGGTGCATTCTGAACAATTTATTATCCGCTTCTCTGCTGGATCAGTCTTTTTCCTCGAGTTTCAACTGTGGAATAAAGACTGTTTCATGCTATATGTCCCTACCATTTCCTTCTTTATCAAGAGCATAGTATGGTAATTATGGTTCTCTGATGGCTTTCTGTAGCACAATTTCTCGATGTTATAATGGAGAAAATTATCTCTTCAGTCTGCTTGGAGCTCGTCGTTCTTTCTTCCCATTCCTTTTTTGTCTTATTTCAATTTTGATGAGATCAGATGATCCTGTAATTCTAGTCTGCCATTTCAACACTATACTTGCCTGAAGCCACAAACTTTCTCCGTTTGCATCTTCAGTTTGCTGGATTAGACCTGAAACACAGTGTGGGGGAATCATTTTTTCATAAGCAGAATGTGCTTTTTTGTGACCCCGAAATTTTTTCTATTTATTTATTTTGGTTTGCTCTAGTCTTGCACCTTTTTATTAGAAGTGTCAATGACATGCAGATGAAACGTAGCCGTAAATTGTCCTGAAAATGCTTACTCCACAGTTTGAAGACTTCTGTAATTAGACAGTGACTTTATTGTTCTGTAATGTTACTTACTTTCACGTTCTACTTTTTGCAGAGCCAATCAAGCTTGCACCTAACCCATGTTACGTTTAGTCCTAACGGTGAAGAGGTTCTGCTCAGCTACAGTGGCGAGCATGTGTACCTCTTTGACCTAGACCCAGGTATTTCTTCCCGATAAAATTTTGAATTTAATATCCATCTTATCTTTCATTGTCGGAATACCCATATTTGCAATTCGGAGCATTCATTGCTAGGTGCATTACACCAAAGGGGATGATGGGTCACACATTATATATACAGTTACAACATGCTATTGTTTTCTTGTACTTTGTGGACCTCCTCCACAAAAGATGAAATTTTCCTTAGCCTTGGTTATGATGAACTATCTTTGCCCATGTCTTGTTGTCTGGTATCTGATGCTACGTAGAAAAGAGTTGAGAATTAATTCAGCCTCGCTTGATCAAAACATAAGCTAGCAGATTGTCGACCATTTAGTTTTTTATACGACTTTTGCGCGAGTTAGTATGATTTGGCTCAGTGCATGGATAACTTATTTCGCGTTTGACTGAAATGTTGCATACCCTGTCAATTTTCACTGCCTATTTCTTCCAAGTTTAAGATTATGGGTGAAGTCTAAGTTAACGTGTTCCCCTATGTAAGAAGCAAGCTGGTCTTGCCTTGGAAAGAAATGCATGGATGTGATTGTAATAAGCTAGATAATTGGAAGTTTAAGGCAAATAGCCAATGGACCAGGAAAGAAGTGAAGAAATTGAATTTTTCGACGTGGGCGATGAACTGGCACTAGTGACAATTATGTATTAAGTTTTATTGCATAATTGCATTATTTTTGTGCTTATTTATTGAATGTGGCAATCCTCAATGATATAATTTTTTTTGGTAAGTAATGATATAATTTTGCAGTCAGTGGAACTGAAATGAAATATGGTCCGGATGATGCCTCAAATCTAATGAAGTCTGCTTCTACACCAAATGGTTCGGGTTGGCAGCCTGCACCCAGAAAGCGTCCGTGCATCCCTTCGGTGCTCAAATTATTGGAGTATGGGGATACATTGTTGAGAGAAAGCACGATTGCAGATTATTGTCATGGGATTGAGGCGTGTAATGAAATCTTGTATGGATATAATCTTGATATAGACCCCAGTACGAGGCTTGAGTGCCTATGTAAACGTGCTTCACTGCTTCTTAAGGTTTGGCATCTGATCACTGGCATCTTTTTAACTGACAATCAATAACTGTCTCGCTAATATTGTTTGCATCCTTTTGTCAGAGAAAATGGATGAATGATGTTCACATTGCGATAAGGGACTGCCAGAATGCCAGAAAAATTGATAGTTCTTCAATTGCTCCTCTCATGTTCATTTCTGCAGCTCTGTCACAGGTTCGGATAAATTGCTATTTACTCCATTGTGCAAGTTATTAAATATCATTACCATACAATGAGAGCAACATCAGCAGATGTTACTTTTACATGGAAAGGTTTAGAGGTTTCATGAGCTTGGTTGGGGCTTAAAAAATTGACATGGCTTTGTTTTTTCGTTGGGTAGGCTGCAAATTAAAGTAATTTTCATTATATGTAATCCATGCTCACCTTGTAGAACATCCATAGGTTCTCTTCAGAGGGATCAAGACTGAATCTGCTTCTGTGGATGATGGAAATTTTTCATTAGTACATGCTTTTCTCAGCTAAAATTTGATGATTATTGTTTCTATAAATGCTATTACCATTTACCTTGTCATTGGGCAATTTGCTTCAAAACCTAATTATAATCTGGCATGGTGATTTCCTCAGCTTCGGTCCTTGTGTGATATCCTACCTTTGCTTTTTTTGGTTAAGTCGTACATTTGAATTTATTTAGAAGTTGAGAGGAGAGCCCAATGATCTCATAACAAACATACTCAGAACGACATCTGCTTTACTTGATAGGTGATGAATTCAAATCCAATGAACTTCATTGCCTAGAAAATTACCTGGGAAATGTTCCGAATTGTAAGGAAAGTATGTGCCCCAAATCAAACATGTTGGCGAGGAATGTCAGAAATCAATTTGCAGTTAGTTGGGTGTACCGTCCATGTGTAAACGCATCTGTAGGAGTTATATTCTGAAAAATGGACCATTTTTGCAGTTGGAAAAACACAAGGAGGCTCTGGAATTTGCTCTTGCAGCACATTGCTTGGCCCCTACTGACTCTAACATAGAATCGTTGCTGCAAAAGCTGAGGAAGGATGTCGCCACAGGTATACAGCTGTTCTTTGCAAAGTGGTTTACATTTTTTATTGGTTTCATATCATAAGTTGTTAAAGCACTTGCATGCACTCTTCAATGTCTGCAATCCATACTGCTTTTTGAGCTTGAGTTGATGTATTCTTATCATCTTCCATTGGCGGTGATACGGCAATTATGCCTTGAGGCAGGTTTTCAACTCTCCATCATAGTTCTGCTTCATATTTGCTTTCCTTTTTTCCTCGGGTAGTTTTTGTTTTCCATGGTGGTATTGTGAAAATAATCAGAATAATAGTTGTTTTTTCCTCTTGTTATTCTGATTATTTTCATCCAATTGATTGGGTTGACATAATAGCTGAAGCTGCAAAGAATAGCAAGGTCAATAACGGAAGTCCAAGGTCCAATACTCGAGGAGCAAGAGTTCTGTCGCTAGGTGATATTCTTTATCGCGCAGAGCCTAATAGGGATGCTCCACGTGATGTGCAAAGACTAGAAAGAGAAGAATCTGATTACGTTGAGGAAATGGAGGTCGATTTCGAAGCATCGACTTCGGGGGATGAATGGCGTGATGCTGACTCCAACATGATGCATGGAAGAGTTAGTCTGGTAATACAAACAAGAGGTGAATCTCCTAGAGAATCTAGTTCCACGAATGGCCCAAATGGATCCGCTTCATCGCCTGAAGCTGATATGATTTCCTATATGGTTTGTATTAGCCGACTCATTTTTCTCCATTACCGGATTCAGTTCTACAACACTGTCGTCATGCAATCATTGTTGATTGTTTCAATGTTCAGGAGTTCCATTCTGATATCCATGATTGTCGTTTTATGGTATTTATTTGGCAATTATAAGTCGTTTCTAAATTTCTGTTTACTTCAATGGCGAGATGAATTAGATAATACGCCCTTTAAGATAAAATATTCCCTCACTGCATCATCTACTGTTTGCAGCCTGAGGCAGCAGTTGACATGAAACAGAGATATGTGGGACACTGCAACATGGGAACGGACATCAAGCAGGCCAGTTTTCTGGGACAAAGAGGTATTGAGATATTAAAATTCTTATCCTTGCATTTAGTGTGCTTTATAATTCTTATTCCTGTTGTTGTGTTTTCAATGCATCTTTGGTATGAGAAATGTGCCCGTGGAAATGGCGCCATGTGTTGATTTAAGTTTAGTTATTCTTTTTGTACTTAATGGCCGGAGTCTAAGATTAGTAATAATTTCATTTAGTGAATGCATCGGTTCTATTTCAATTTCAAATGGAGATCTGCGGGTACACGTTGGTGGTTGGTGTGCTTATTACAGTTATGCCGTTCTTGATTTACAGGCGATTATATTGCAAGTGGCAGTGACGACGGCAGATGGTTCATCTGGGAGAAACGAACGGGTAGATTAGTTAAGATGCTTCTTGGAGACGAAGCTGGTAAGTCCTCTTTCTTAATACTCGATCACAATTGTGATATCTTCGTCGGCCTGTTGCACACTCTGTAACACTTTTTGGGCAACATTCCCTTACAGTTGTTAATTGTGTGCAATGCCACCCGTTTGACTGTGCCGTTGCCACAAGCGGGATTGACAACACAATAAAGGTAGGTGCACTCTCGTTTCTTTTACTTGAGTTGAGCTTGGCTAAATGCCGGGTATCGAATGATCCAGATATGGACTCCGACTGCCCCCGCCCCATCTATGGCTGAACCATCCGGACAGGGTACCAGTGTATACGACGCAATCGACAGCAATCAGCGCAGATTGACCTCAAACCGAGAGATTATACTGTGAGGGATCGAGGATATTTCCTTTGCCTTGCTGGCTCATGGAACGAAATGAGTAGCAGCATGGTTAAGTTGTTTTAGATTTGTGACCATGGTGATTTGATACGTACTCCTACTTCAGGCCATTCGAGATTCTGGAGAGGTTCAGAATGCACCAGCTAGCGGAAGGAAACCTGCAGCCTTTTGAATGCGCTCAAAGTTAAAAACAGGGTAAGCAACAGCCTATCACCACTCCTGTGATCCATCATTCCCTATATACCGCTGGCGAATAGAAAATTTTATAGCTTGTTTTCCCGACAGGTCATTCTTTGGGATGGAATCCAGAAGACAGACGATATGAAGAAGGGTCGTGAGTAAAGGAACGAGTCGGTTGGTTGAATAAAAGAAGGGAGGCCGTGAAAGGCTTGTACATATAGATATATACTTTGGGTTGTTCTTCCTGGGAGGGAGCACCTAAAAATCTGTCCTTGTGAAGAAAAACGGATCGGGAAGGAGGGGGGGGGGGGGGGTGGTTTGAGTTTGGTTTGTCATCCGGCGTCGTTGGGTGAAAAAAATAAACGAGCCTTTGTACCTTAGTTTGGAAAAGTAGTTAAATACAATCGCAATTCGAAAAATTTTCACTTTACCATCTATAAGTCGTTATTTTAGAAACTTGCTTTTTTAATTTCTCAAAAATAGTGATTTGGAATTATATGATTACTTTATTATTTTTTTTAAATCTATATTTAGAATCACGATTTTCTTTTACTAACCTTATTATCATAAATTCCTTGAGTAGAGTGTTCGATTGGGTTGTTTGACAAAGAACTAGCTAGTTGAATTATCGAGTTAATGGTAATTATTTTAGTTCACATAATTGTTATTTCAAGCAGTAGCGATTTCTTTTTTCAAGTGTTTGGAATGTTGATATTCTCTGAGAACATGTTACTTGAAGTAACGAGTAACGAGTTCTTAAAAGCTAGACTTGCTAGCTTAAGTAGCGAGCGAAGTATTAATATATAAGCAGCCCTTTTGGTTTTCTTTTTTATCTCAAAATCTGAAATCATATTTGCTCTCCTCCCCATGCCGACGTCGGTGGTCCTCGACTCTCCGGTCTCGTCCTCCTGACGTAGCCCCGTGCTCGTGGTTGGAGCTTGTCGCTTTGACGTGGTCGTCATCGCCTCCCCGTATAAATCCACCCTTAGAAGGTGCCTCTCCCTCCAATTCCGTTTTGATTTAGATTATTTAGGTTTCAATTTAGGCTTTTTAGGTTTAGATTTATGGCTTATAATACTTGGGGTTTTTAAAGATTACGGCTTAGGGCTTAGATCAGGGTTTCAATTTGTATTATGAAATAGTATTAGAGTGGTTTTCTTAGTAAAATGCAGATTGATTTTTCCAAAAATTATAATCTCTTATGAAATCATCGCAATACTTGTTTTGGATTTAATAGATTTTTTTTCTCACATACGGAAATGGTTGTGTGCTTTTGACAGTCGAGATGGCGCAAATTATAGCCAACATCCGATTAGGGGAGTCGAATTACAAGTAAATGTGCTTATGTTGATTTAGAAGCGCGGTCATTTGTGACGCAGTAAAACTGCATGGAGGTACTAAATTGGAGATTTTTCATAGATATGTCCGTGTTGTCTTATAACAATAGTGGTGTTATATACGTCCTAGCATCCATAGAAGAAGACTATGATGTGAAATTATTGTTAGTTTTGCACTCTCAAGACCAAAAAATATACAAAAGTTATATGTTCTTCTTGAACGTGTCGAGAGCAATGAACTGCGTAATAGTAATTTAGAGTTTGATGTTAGAGGTGTTGGTCAAATGGTTGAATTAGGTCATATATATATTTTGAGGGGTTAGTGACATTGTTGGATTGTGGAGGAAAGTATGTGTGGTCGCCTCTAGGGGTGAGAATAGGCTCCGGGTAACTCGGAACCGGTATCATAGGGTCGGTGTCAATGCAAGTCCTCGAATAGACTAAGTAGGTTCTATGTTCTATATTTTTTAGAACCGAGTATCAAGTACGGTTCTCACATCAGAATTAACCTCGAGAACCTAAAACCTGACAGTTATATTTTAATATATAAATTTTATGAATCTCTATTATCTATTTGTATAAATAATTTTTATTTTTAAATTGCAAATATTTCTTTCCAAACCCTCGACTTGTCTCCCTCCCCAATCCCTCCTTATCCTTCGCCTCTGTCCCCGTTATACCCAACTTGATCTCTGTCTGGACCTCCGTCACCGCTACGTCACGAGAACCAGAAGCGGCGCAACTGGACCTCGAACCCGTCGTCCCCTTGTCCTTGTCCTTGTCCTCTTCGCCAGGCCTTGATTAGTTCATTTGAGATTTTCTAGTTTAATTGGAGTAATGGGGTGAATTTGATGCGGATGTGTCCCATAAGGACATGGTACCGGAACCGATACCAGAACCGATACCAGAAACGTAGAGTTGTTTTTTGGGTGGTTCTTTAAACCACACGGTAGGTTTTAGGTTATAAAAATAAGGAACCGGCCGTTATAAGGTAGGTTCCAAGTTCTACGTCCGGAACCTGCTCTCCCCTATCTGGGCTAAGTGTTATCGTCCACGACTGTGATGATGAATGAGACATAGAATCACTAATGCATTTTAATGAAGAAGGAATGGATGAAGAGATGCGCCTGAAGAACCATATGGTAAGAGATTTGAGGATGATGTAGAAGATGAAGATCAGGTGGGAGAAGGCCCTAGTCATAGAGTAGATAAACCTCTGCCTTTTGAAGAATACAATGATAAGAATGAGAAAATGGTGTTTGATGAGTATAAGAACGATCTGGCAACGGATGTGTCGGAGGATTTTAATGAGTTTCGCAAATGAATGCATTTCAGGATTAAGGTTACCTTCGACACCTAGTTAACACATTTCATACAAAAAAATCACTTCAACTATGAAATATTGAAATATAATAAGAGATTGTGGAATGTTTTTTTTTTTTTGCATTGATTATGGTGAGGGATGCATTTTAAATAGCGAGTTAGTAACCGTAAAACACAAATTTTAAAACATGCTGCCACCGTATTAGACAAATCATTTTGTCCCCGATGTTCTCTACCTCTCTGAATTGTGTCTATTACGACCAACCCATTTCCATTCAACATAAACCGGTCAACCCAAACGCACCACAGAAATAGTAGGCGGTTTGTCAATGATATTTAAGTTTATTGTATCGTTGATGATCTCCTGACTATTGAATATCATGCCCTCCTTATTTTTAAAAAAAAAAGAGACGATAATAAGTAAATTTTGACTCTTGACTTTCCAACTTCTTATTTTAAATTTTAATTCATAACGTCGTTTCACGTCTTGACTTAAGACTTTCTTGTTACCAAAAGTAATTTTGACCACCTCCCAAACAAACTCCAGACTCTCGTTTCGCTTTCCTCCTCAATGTTATTACGCGGTTTCGTCACGTTGCACGAGCGAGATGGCGTAGCGACCGGCCGGATCACAAACCTCATTCCTTCCCCATCTTCCTCTCGTACGCAATCACCACTAATTCAAAGGAAGAGGGAGTTCCGTTCCCAACATAAGTTTTTGACGCGAAATAAGATAGTAACTTTCAAAATCGGTGGAATAATGTCCCTAAATCGGCATTAGAACTCTAGTGGGTTGTAAATCTATCTCGGTATTTCTAATACCTATTTGGTGATATTACTTAACGAATTTTGAAAATATTTTACAAAATATTTTTTCCACTAAAGTTATAGTAAAACATGGAAGAGGCGGAGTAAAGCTTGAGTTTTATTTTATTTTTTACTCGCTTTACTCCCCCCATATATCAAACTCAAAGCAATCGGTTTAACCAACGAAAAAAAAACTGTCGTAATGAATTAGGAAAAAAAGAAAAAGAAATTATTGTTGTTGTTCTTGTCGTTGTTTATGGATCTCGTCAACTTCTATATTTATATATATAATACAAGTCATAAACGAAAGGGACAAAAATTGATTAAATATGAATTAATTTTCTTAGTCTCTTCATCGAAAACAAAGTGGAAAATGCTTTGCTTCTTCTCATTCCCTTTCTTTCCTCCGGATATAGAAAAAGGCAAATATATTTCAAAAGGCACGCAGAAGAATGTCTCTAAGATCTCCATCGCCAGGCGTACTGATGGTAGAGATGAAGGAAGAAGACAAGGCCGCTTTACTAATCTCTGTCGGCAACGGCATGGCCGTCGAGTGTTGCATGTGCGGCGATCGTGGCCTGTCCGACGAGCTCGTCCCCTGCGCTTCTTGCAACTTCAGGTCCCAACACAGGTATCGTTAGGTTTCATCCCATTCGCGAATTTAACGCACGGGAAAGGGGAAGGTGATCGTGCGTGGCCTTTTCCTTTCATGTCAGGTATTGCAGCAGCCGGTACCCGGACGCCGAGTCCTACGATACCTGCAACTGGTGCTTATCCGAACGGAACGACGGTAACGGTACTCCTAGGGAGAAGCACGGGAGGACGTCGTCGCAGGAGCTGCTGAACTCTGGTAGCCCGTCCCCGAGGAAGAGGAAAGCAGGGAAGGGAGGGGAAGAGGCCGCGAAGAGAAGGAATATGCCGCCGCCCACGTCGCCAAGCGGGAAGGTGGGTAGGGATGGGGACGAGGGGGAGAGGTCGTCGTCGGTGATGCCGATGAGATACGTGCTTAGGAATAATAGGGGGAGAAGGTATAAGCTCTTGGATGAAGTCTCCACCTGAAATTTCAAATAAAAACAAAAAAACAAAAATACCGAAACTTTATTATTTTTTTATTTCCGAGTAGTTTCTCTCTTTTGTAATGATGGAGATGATAACAAGAAAGAAAAAGAAGTGGTCAGATCAAATTGTATATTCTCTCCTTTCTCATGAATTTGACCAAGCCTTTTGAGTTTGAAAAGAAAAATAATAAATTGAATATTAAAAGAAAAACTAAAGATGCAGAGAGTATTTGATTTCATTAATTTCATCGTGTTCATATTTATATTTAGGTTCGATGTGGTCAGATACATGGACTTGAGTGGTAAGGAAAATAAATTTGATGTAGTAGATTTGCTGTAATATGATATAAAATGTGAAATGTCGTTCTTCTAATTTTTATTTTGTTACGGAAAAACCTCTGCGTTTATGCAATTTTAGCTAATGAGGTTTATACCGTTATTTAAAAAAAAAAAATTATTCACGTACGATTTGAGTTTTGTAAATTTGCGAGGTTATAATCCATGAAGATGTATCTTCAAAATCGCATTCATGTTGAACCATCACATTCTACGTGAAGACATGTTTTTTAAATTCGTCCTCCCTTCACTTAGACGGAGAAGGATGACGGAGACTTGAAGGCGGTTGTGGTGTGGAAGACTTAGACAAAACAATTTTCGAAAATAAAATAAAGCAACTTACCAAATCGGCCATCTAAATTTTGAAAATTAGTCCATCGATAATTGACGCGAACAACACCAAAAGGATGTACGGTATGATTTTGATGCAGCAAACATGGAAGATCCACCCACATGAATATGGGGATCGCTCTATGAAATAATACGGTGTCCCTGTTGGTGGTAATTATTACACAGTATGTGCCTTTTACAAACCAGTGATGAAATCAAAAGAGAGAAAAGCTACATGAAACTCCGAGTTCAATCATCATTTAACTCATCTGCACAATCCGATGCAGGACAAGAGATGGGACAACAACAATGTGCTGCTATACTCATCGCAGCAAAATGATAACTTGACTTCCCCACAATTGCTACAAGGTGCGAGGAGGTACCGATCCTTGGATATTTTTCACCGCGCTATCATACTGAACAAAGCCCATGAACCAGAACTCGTGATTGTCAACGGAGATCACCTGGATGTACTTCTCGGCACTATTGACCCTGCTTGTCGAAGGGTTGACCGCCTTCAAATGATGCAAGGGAATGACGACCTAAACCACAGAGGACACATAAAAAATAAGCCCTTGACCTTATATGGAGACGGCGGCAGAAAAAAGCCCCGGCAGCAGTTTTCAGGTGCAAAATATTTCCGTAAAAGTTAAAACTTGCCCTGGTTTTTAAATTGTTTACGAAAACATACCTTATAGTAACTCCATTCAGTCTTATCACCTGCTTTATATGACAGGGGGTTATCACTGCAAAAGGCGAGTTTCGCGGTTGACAAGTACAAGGTACCCATTACGGGACCCGCTGATGTGGATAAGTAACAGGCATATGATTTCAGAAGCTGCTCCTCCGAAGTAGTTTCAAAGGTGTTGCGAAAGATCTTCTCATAACCACCTTCTGCGAGAACTTTTGTCCCTTGAGCAATTCTGCCAACGGCAGCATCCGCAAAACTAGGGCCTGTTTTCACTGTCCAAAAGAAAGAAACTCATGGGCAAAAATAAACTGAAAATTATATCTCGTACTACTGAAATTATGCGATTCTTTTCAGAGAAATGTAAGAAGAACCCAATTACCTCTTGCACGAGACCCAACAGATTACTCCAAACAGGCAATCACACATCACTGAATTCTAAACAAAACATATAGAACAATCCGCTGGGGCTTAAATAAAAAAAATTCAAGGGTAAGACACTATTTAGGATATTTTTCATGGCCTTGGGGACAAGTTTTTCAGAAGGAATTTAGTTACCTAATACAATACCGAAAACCTAAATGAATAAGATTCCACGACTTCAATGAAAGTGAAGGGAAGAGACCTTTCACTATTAGCATACGTAGCTGGACCCTTCTCATGGACCTAAATCCTTTCAATCAATCAAGTAAGCCAAGCAAGGCAAATCGATTTGCTGATCCAACCACAGACAAAACACCATGTCCACAGTCCCGGCAGAACCGAGCCACCCAGGCCTCAAAAGTAAAGGTCAACATCCTGGATGAATCTCCAGCGAAAAGTTCCCAGACCATCAAAATAAGATCCTGAGCCAACTTCAACAGAAATTTTAAATTTGAGTGGACAAATCGGCAGACTTGTCTCCACAACTTCTCCACAAACCTAGCCAGTTAGATGGAGAAAAAAAAAAACGGAAAGCCCATATTACCACAATCAAGAGATTCTGACTTTAGATCGCTGACAAAGTTCACAGAAGATGCATATAGAAAAAGAAACTAGTGCTATGAATCGTATCCTCTCCATAATTGATCAAATATATATATCCATGCAACCTAAGGAACAAAACAAAATACACAAATAGAAGACAATCTTCCATTACTCGCTTCACTCAACTCAAAACATTCACAATAAAAAAGAAATTCATATGAAGTCAACCAAAAATGATCCACAGCACAGCTAGTCTTTTATCGCAACAATTCGTCCAATCCTAAGCAAATGCAGAAGAAATCAAGCCGAACTACATGCAAGGGACTCCATCCAGAAGCAACTGTTAATTCATCAAGAGACAATTCAAAAAGCGACGAGGGAGCAGAAGAGATCAAAATTACAGTGTTGCCACATGTTGCCGGCGAGATCCTGGCCTTTCTTGGTAGTCTCAGCAGCCTTCCTCCCCCACTTACCGAGAACATCCTTCACCGTATCCACCGTATCTACCAACGCGAACATAAAAAACGCCACTCAGATCACCACGAAATCTTCCCCAAGACAATAAACTCACGCAACAGATGACTGCGGGGCACAGGTCTTTTACCTTTGACGGATGACTGAGGAGCGGGGGCGGGAGAAGGAGCGACGTAGGGATTGGACTCGGCAGGCATGGAGGTCGGAGCTTTGTTTGGAGAAGGAGGAGGAGGATGAGAAGAGGGGGCATAGTCGGAGGTCGAGGTCGGCGTCGGGATGGTGTCGGGCATGGGCAGGGGTTGGTCCTGCACGTTCTGGGTCATGTCGGAAGATTCCGGAAGGATTTCTTAAGGTGGAATTGAATTTTGGAGGAGGAATTTGTCAGTTTGATTGGGTGGGAAGAAACCGGAAACCGGCAACCAGCAGTCAGATTCAGGCGTCGCCAACGTGACGAGTGGAGCGGAACAGGAATGTAACCGGAGCCGAACCAAGCCTTTGTGAAGCCCATGCCAGCGGGAGCGAAGCGGTCAGGCAGGGCAGCCTTTGTGGACGCCGGGCTTCCTTTGGGAAGCCCAAAAAGGTTTTCCTAGCGATATGTCCATAACAAGATCCCAGTTAGTGATGCCCAATGCACACGCCCTGTGAGTTCAACAATTTTTAATGGGCAGGGACTCGCGGCGAATAGACACAGCTTATTGAGTCTATCGTCCCTGTCTGTACAGTAACTCAGCCACTCATACAGATTCCCGTCCAGAAGACAGGGTCGGACTCTCACCAGCGAGTCTCACAGTGACGAAGGTGCGGATAGCTAGGGAGCCAAGCGCTCGATCTTCCAGACACGCTTCCTGTCAATCTCTTCCGGAGTATATCTCAATCTGCCATGAGCAAGGAAAATGAGGAACCATCATCAGTCCTAAGAATCCTAGAATAATAGAGCTTGCGGCATGTGTATCATGCAATGTCCACCACTCGTGAGTTAATAGGTTTGCTTGTGGATGCATTCTCAAACCATATTACATTATACCATCTTATGAATTGCTTCCCCCTCTTTCTCTTTGGTCAAACGAGGACGTACCGATCATGCAGACGAGATTGCTGCCCCTGCCAAAATTCAAATGCTTCAGGCTTCAGCCGGTATCCTCCCCAATGTTTTGGCTTAGGAATTACTTCCCTGCATTGTAACATATTGCAGCAAGGTCATTCAGAAGTTCAAGGAGATCCAATGCTCATGCCACCATAACCAACATTTTAATTATTGAAAGGCTGTAGTGATCGTTGTGTGTACTTCCCCTCCACCGGATGAAGTTTCGCTTCATCTTTTCAATTTTGTCTAAGATATTATGAGCAAGAAACAAACACAATCTTCTTCAACACTTACATGTTAGAAAACTTGTCCACCAATTCTTTGTATTGTTGATGGAGCTCGAGCCTTCCTGGAACCACGGCACTCTAAAAGGGGAAACTAATCATCAATGACTACACAATAATTTTTTCCATTTATTTATTGCAGGGGGTTTGGAATTTTTTTTGTTATAAACTTTGATCTATCTTTCACATTTAACACATTTTAGAAATCACAAACTTAAAAACTAACCATTAACCATTCCAATCAAATTTCAACTGAGAACAACTTCTGACTCTGGATGGATTGTAAGATTGGTTCAACATTTTCTTGTGTATTGCTTCCATATTTTCTAAAGGACGTGATAATACAAAAGATGGGTCATAATTTGTGGTAATTGATATATGTTATCCTACTATTTAAGAGAAAAAAAACTTGTAATTAATCTGCAAAGAGTAGCTAAAAGGAGAAAAAGGAGACCTGGTTGCTAACAATTGCTCCGATTTGACTTCCACGTGGACGACTATGGAAGTACTGCTCAGATTCATGATCAGAAACTTTTTCCACAAATCCTTCCACTATTACCTGAGAATCGCCATGGGATGAACAAGCAGTTATTAAAAGAAAGGGAATGTCATGCAGAAACTTTTGGGCATTCAAATAAGACATTCCCAGCATTGTGTATAAATGCCTAAAGGCCATCTCAATAGAAAGTGGAACTACTCTCGAAAAACATTTTGAACGTCCAGTTGTTAAGAAACTATCTGCTTCTGCGATATGTGATATGCCCCGTATCCAACAACCTATTAAACTTAAAATTTCCAGGCCGAAATGCTCCCACCTTGAATGGTAGTAGCGTTCATAGAGAGGTTGTGTACATGTAAGCAATAGTACCCTTATTTGCAAAGATATCAATTTAATGGTCCAAAAAATCAAGATTCACTTATGACCTCATAGCGAAAATCTTTTCGGCTAGCATTAAGAGTAACGAAACTATCTAACTGACATTAATGTCGAGGTGATTTTTCAAGCACTTCTACCGCATTCTGGTGGTAAACAGTTTTGGCCGGACAGCTGAGTTATTCACAGGCTCTGGCGTAATGAAAAATTTATCTAGTATGGGTTACCTGGCGATTAAGACCTTCCCAGTAGAAAAGTAAGGATGCAAAAGGATTTTCAGATAATTCACGTGCTTTTCTGCTCCCATAATTAGTATACCTTCACAAACAAGTTGAAGATATTGCCAAAAAGGGCAGAAAACCGATTAACATATGGTAATTATCCCTGATTTACTGTGATGAAATGGGATAATAACTAACCATACAAAACCATCCTTATCGACTCCTTTAAGCAAAACCATGCGTGATGATCTGCATCACGGAGAAAAAGATTTTTCAAGCAGATGCAGTAGAAGATGGGACTACCACAATGCAAATTGGAGGACTTAAAAGGGGGGAACATTTCTTACGGTTTAGCATCCTTGCCAGAAGTTGACAATGCCATGGCATTTGGTTCCCACAATCCAGCAGTGATTGCATCTTCAAACCATTTTTTAAACTGCAGGAATGCAAGTCTCAGCCAAAGATCCAGGAATTATTGAATTCTCTAGGTAAGTATTTTTTTTTACAAAAAAGAAGACAAGGACAGTCACACAAGACAAATATTGCAATGTAAAACATGGGTTATATAGTACCTGATCAATAGGATCAGCCTCAACTTGGTCCTCGTGGAACTCTGGAGAAACATAGTTCTCCCTCATAGCAGATATATCAACTTTAGGTGGCTTTCCAATGCGGACACACATGGATGTTCCTGGATATGGAGGTAGATGTAGTTTGTATTTTTCACCAATGGGCGGGGGGACAAATCTACCACCCAAGAAGTGGTGTGCTCCATTGAATTGCTTGGAACACAACTTTGGAGCAGTCAGAGAAACCTAAACAAATATAAACCTACAGGCATGAGATTGCTGTCTTAGAAGCATATAACTGGCTAGTGTTAACTTCATTATAATGCATACACAGCCAGAAAATTACGATTGACTGTAATCATGTACCAGCATATCAGGTTTAAATCCTTGACCAGCCAAATCTCCCTCCTCAACATGCCACCCAGAAGGAATATCTACTGAAACAATAGCAGGAGGCTTCTTCCCAGCTTGATCCGCCTTAGACAATCTTACAAGTCTTTGAATTAAATCATCGAAGGGTGGTCTAGGGGAACCTTAAGGCACGTAATAATGTTTCAAGTTACAACAAAGAGACTGCATATCTAGCCTTTTTGCTTCAACAATGTAAAAAACATTTGCTCTATTTATAATCAAAACAGAACCCTGCCACTAATCAAACAACTATAATAGCCAAGGTTACCTAAGAAAAGGGCATTGAAAAATTGATTATTCACATTTCTCTAAATTTTACAACACAGTTTGAAGAATATCTCACAAAAGTTTCTAAATCAATATAGCTATTGTGAGCATAAAAAATAAAAACTCAGACAAATAAAAATGCCAAGACCAGAAATTACATTTATTGCTCCATTTAAGAATGAAATAACTTCAGAAATTTGACAAATTTGAAACTGAAAAAGAGTTACTTGACTGTTTCCACTAATCTATCTCCCTTTCAACCAAAAAAAAACTGAAAACGAGAGTCATAATAGTAACGGAGAGCTTTCACCCACCATCAAGTCTGCTAGGGATGACAAGGAAGACACTACCACATAAATCTATTTAGCTCTTATTTACATGAGCCATCATCTTGTCTATTATATTTGGTGTATTTCTAGACAGAGAGGGCAAAGGTGAGTTTGGATAAGGTAAGGTGAAGTAACTACCATGAAATGAGAAACCAAACATAGCATCCAACAAAATATCGAATTCATGAGACAAATCTGATGGAAGGTCCTCAACTGACAGGAAAGGAACTGCCAGAGATTCGAGCTGCAAAAAACCACAGTTATGTGGAGGCATGTGTAAAAAAATGATCAAGCACATGATATTAAAGGTGGAAAAGGACTAGTAGAGCAAATCTCTCGAACCTGAGTAACAAGTCCAGCATAAAGAGGCTTCGCGGTGCGCTTAGGATAACAAATAGCCGGCTTATATCCAAAGTGAAAGAGATGGCGGGCAGCAACCAAACCATCCCCGCCATTGTTTCCAGGACCACATATAGCAAGGACGCGCTTATATTCACTAGCTTTATACACCTACCCGATATGAGAAGAAACAGTAGAAGATGGTGACATGAGGATAACTCATATCAGACACAATAGCCGCAAGCTATGATTTTGAGACATAATCCACCAGGTCGGCAGGACACTCTTACCTCTGCAATGGAGGTCGCAACGCTCAGACCAGCCAATTCCTATAGACAGAGGTTCCACCAAACAAAACAATTAGGCAAGATTGAACGACCAGGCTATGCCTCCCCACAACAAAGGGTTCGAAAGTGCTCCCCAACCATCAATTGATCAACGCTGAATCCAAGAGGCCCCATGAGCTCCTCGTCGATGGCGGCTGCCTCTTTCTGCGTCAAGTAGGAAACCACAGTCTCCCCCATGTTCACCGCAGTGGTGCAGAAACCCCGAACTCCGGCTCCGAATCCGCGCCTCGGCAATCCTCCCTGCACAAGAAGAATATGACCGTTGGGGAAATCGTTAGGAAGAATCGGGAAGCTATCACGGTCAAGAGGATGAAGAGCAGAGCGTTCGGAGCTTACCGGGGAGATTGTGGAGGCGTAACGACAACAGGTAGTGAGCTGGAGTAGATGGAGAGAAACGGCGGCGCCGGCGGGGGGAATGAATGGCGGTTGGCGGCGGCGGTGGGGAGGTAGTTGAGTGGGGAAATGGAGGTAGGATGAGATCATGGCTCTGATTTTGGCGCGTGTGGTCGATGTGGACCGCATCGTGATCGGGCTAGTCTGTTCCGTCTCGGCCACGCGCGCATCGTCTTTAAGCCTTTTCCCCAACGACCCGGAATGAAATGTCGGGCCTACTCGAGCCTCTCGGGCCAGTCTATAATGGGCCAAGCCCCCTAATCATACCCGCCCAATTAACGGGCAGATCGGTCTTGAACCCAATGACATACTTTTAACCAATAATTTTTCGCCACGTAGGTAGAATGCCTCATTCTCTCCTCCGGATGGCATATTAGCCTCTCATGTCTCTCTACTTCATCGCCCCGAACCGTTAATGTCCGTTTATAACCTTACCGAAATAGTGACAGCAACGAATCGTCGTCGCCCCTTGTGTGTTCGTTCCCGCGCGCCTCCGGTCGCTGAATCCCGTCCTACGCTGCAGATTTTTGTTTTCGTACTGGGATCCTCGATGTCCGGCGGTTACAGCAGGGGAGCCAGCCTTGTCTACGGAGGCGCCGTTCCTTACCGATCGCAGTAGGAACCCTAATTTGGCTTCGCGTGAAGTATTATCGTCAAATGTTGATGTCCGCCCGGGTTCTTTTTTGAATTGATTGGATGTTCGATGATTTGTTCGCTGAAGGGACGGGCTGAGCACTGGACCCGTGGCCGGGTCGGTTCGGATGAAATCCAGTTGCGGATAGATCCGGTTCATGGCGACCTGGACGAGGAGATCACTGGTTTGCGCAAGCAAGTTCTGCAGTTGAGAAATGTGCGTGCCTTTTCTGAGCTGTCCAGCTTCTCTTTGGGACCGATGTTTTGTGGCAGTCATGCGGGCTGATGACAACGTGTATATTATTAGTTAGTGTAGACTGGTGGATCTGTAACGTGAATATTGGTCAGAGTGGAAGATGTTTCTTCTATAGACCAACCCATCGTGTTGAGGCTGATCCTCAGAAGTTCTCTAACAATTTTTCTCGAGGATGAACTGTGGCCTGCTATGTGCTATCCTGGGATGCTGTATCAGGAATGATCATTATGGCATTATAGATAATTTGAGGAAGGAATTCTTATAGCATTTGATGTCCTCTCGAATTTCTGTTTTCTCGCAGAAGCTTTATCTGGTGTAATTACATGAATTCTGATGTTTGACTTGGCTTTTCCTTGTAATATCCAAGTTTGGGTATCCTTCTTCACACATGAGAGTTTTCTTTCTTTCCTCTTTCTGATCTGCTGCGACAATCATTTGTTGCAGATAGCACAGGAAATAGAGTCAGAAGCTAAGTTTCAGAATGACATGCTTAATCAGCTGGTACACATTTTTTAACATGGGAATAAGTTTCAGTGAAATGAAAATCTGCTGTGGACACCCAATGCATGGTGTAGCTTTTGCCTTCCTTTTTCATCTGTGAACAAGCAATTTATGATGCATTACTGCCGTGTTCGTATTCGACATGCCTGATTTCCGGTTGGCTGTTGTGTTTGTTTTTTGAGTTTCTCAATGGGGTGGTTCGACATGTTGGTTGTGATGGGGGAGAAAAATTGACTAATTTGACGTGTACATTGCCAGCCCAGAAACAGCGTTTGCATTATGATTACGCCAAGCCCACTTTATTCTATGACCTTAATTAATCGAGCCTGGTATTTATTTGGGGTGTCCAGTTTTTATACTTAGCCCATGGCTAGTTGGATGGGATTCTCTTAGTTTTGTTCTTAAGTGACGTCGGTCCGGAAACTATTTCGCTAAATAAGGTCGTAAGTTCAGAAATTCATCAAGTAATGTGGTGAAATCGGCCATATAAAGGCCGACTTCTGAATATTAAAAAAAAATAATACATCAAGGAAGTCGACCTTACAAAAAAAAACTTCATTAAAGTCAGCCTTTCGGGGGTTTAAAAAAATTATTAACTTCCGATATTCCACTTGTAATGCATACTACATTTAAGTAATCCAACCAGTTTTTCTCAAAAATTAATAACGAAAAGTAGAGTATTATGAAAAGTTAACAACCAAAGTTAATACAAAGTAATCCATCAAAATAAATGAACTTATAAGGTTTATTTCAATCAATCATGAGGCGTGAAGAAAGTCGGCCTTTGAAGTTTTTTTTTTTTTTTTTAAGTTTTTAGAAGTTGGCCTTTGTAAGGCTGGCTTCATGCGGGTGTGACGGATGGCATGAAGTCGGCCTTTCGCTTCACCTGAGATGAAATAGTCCTTTCTAAGGCCGATTTCGCCACAAGGAATTTCCAAAGTTGCGATCCTATTTGGCGAAATAGTTTTCGGACGAATGTTATTTATGAACAAAACTTGGAATTATCTTCGTTAACGCCAATAGGATGTAATTTTTAAAATTGATCAAATAATATTTATAAATTGGTATTTTTTACATAAATTTGAGAATTCAATATTAACACCGAAATTTATATGGGAGTGTTGAAGTCGTTTAAAATATGAGTTTTTAAGAATAAGTTTTTATTTTATTATATTTAACGAAATATTTTCTGAATTAAATTTATTTTGAAACAAATACTGTACTTTTCATTCATGGAGTGGAGATTTGTGTAATACCAATAAATGAAAATCTCATTACGTAATTATTTTTTTAAGTTTCTTTTATTCGTAATTTTTTAAATTATTTAAATATACTTAAAATATTTTTAACTCTAGATTCTATTTTTAAAAAATGAAGTCGTGGATGATGCAACGAAGATGTAAAAGACGTGATGAGATTTTTGTTACATTAAAGATAAACGATTATAATTCTACCTTTGTGAGAAAAAGGAACGTTTTCTCAGCAAAAGACATAATTTGTTTCGGCGGCAAAGTTCCAGAAACTGGGTGGGGGAAGGCGCCGTGGAAACCCTAACCGGACTCTTTCCGATCCTGTGGCTCTCGCCGCACTTCTCAGGTCGGGTGGCTTCTCGGCGCATCGTTCTGATCCGATTTCTAGCGCATGGGCCGCTTGTCAAGACTGGTAAACCACTCCCCTCTCCGCCTTTGGCGCCCGCTAGTTTCTGCTTGTGCTTTCTTTACTTTGCAGCTTCGCTTAACCCTAATGGCATTTCATCCGATCGCAGCCGCGGTACCACCGGTTCCTCAGCTCGTCGAGTTGCCGATCTGGCATCTTGTGTCCTAGCAATTCCACTGATTCTTTGCTCTTGCGAAGTGAGCATGTGGTCGATTATTTCGGCGGGATGCTTGATTTCTCTGTTTGTTTGGATTTTTCTGGCGGATCGTAAATGCCCTGCGCTAACGCCTTTCCTTTTTTTCTATTTTATTTCAAATCGACGACCAGCTTGTTACCGTTATAGCTACGCAGGTCGAAATGAGGAGGATTCCTTTTCTTATTCCTTGAGATGGCCGTCAAGATTTACCCGGTTTTTTCATGGAACAGGTTTTTGTGTGATTCTTGATTTTTTTGGGGAGTTTGGCAGCGGAGAAGGAGGTCTTTGTTTCATATCTTTTTTTTTTTCTTTTTTTCTTCTTGGTTGGCTTATAGGTCCTTGCGGTGCTTCAGAGAGGAGCTGTTACGAGGTTCTCGGGGTTTCTGTAAATGCTAGCCAAGAGGAAATTAAGAAGGCTTTTCGCCAAGTAAGATTATGCATATTGATGTACCTTGGAATGTCAATCTGGAAGTGCTGTTGAATTCTTAATGGGATACGCATGAGTATGATTCCGTGGTTTGGCTATTGGAAATGGAAAATTGTTTGACCCATGTATTTACACATCCGTTTGTCTATCCGCTAATTTTCAGTGCATACATTTTTGTATTTTGGTAATAACTATGTTGACTATGCTTTTTCGTTCTGCAGCTTGCCAAAAAATATCATCCAGATACTAATCGTTATAACCCTTCTGCGAAGAGAAAATTTCAAGAGATAAGGGATGCATATGAGGTTTGTCTCTTCATTGGCCACCCCAATTGAAATTACTTTTGGATTGGCTGTTATAAAAATCGCAAGTATCTTACTGCTCATGCCACAGATAGTCAATTGTGAAGTTTTCTCGATAATTTGCTTCTATTTTCCAACTCCAGGTGCTGCAAGATCCCGTGAAAAGAGCAGATTATGACAAGGTACTTGAATCACCTGTCTCTATCACCCTTCCTGTTACACATCCTTTGATTGCATTTCCATTGCTCCTCCATTACAAGCTTATTTAGTTTTCAACTGATGAAGGGGCGCTCAGGTGGTAGAGTTAATGTAGAGTATGGCAAAGGAGATCCCACTGGATTCGATCGGGGTTATGCTGACGGGTTCTCCAATGATTTTAATGCACATTTTTCTAGCTCGTTCCACAATATATTCTCTGAGGTATTATGGGCCTATATTTTGTTACTTCTTTTTGTCATCTTAAATTTAGCGACATAGTAGATTTAACTGTAGAACTACGTGTGGCAGGTCTTCGAAGATGGTATGAAACATGCATCGGATATTCAGGTAGATATAGTTTTCTTTGTTCTTGTTTGTCACATGACTAGTTTGCAAAGCATAAATTTGAAGTGCACATTTAGATGCTCATTTTTTTATACTCAATACACAGGCTGAGCTCTTGCTTTCTTTTCTGGAAGCGGCAGAAGGATGTACCAAAGTGCTGTACTTTGATGCAAACGTTCCTTGTGATTCTTGCAGTTAGTATCATCCGAACTAATTTAGTAGCTGTGCTTAGTAAACAAATACTAGTGTAGCAGCATTACTCAAATTTATCCTTCTCTTTGAGGATAGCTGTATGGGCTCTTATTGTTTCAATACTTTTGAATCGTCATCTTTTGAGTTTCCCAAGTTTAAAAAAAGTAAAAAATTTTAAAGGGTTTGACGACATACCACTAAAAGGATTGGAAATACAATCCTATTCTGGTCTTTTTTGCTTCTTGTGGCCTAGGCCAAAAAAGGGAGGTAAATTATTATACCTGGTATTTTGACAAGTGATAGTCAACGAGTGTCACCAATCCATCCTATTTCTTTATGACGATGCCTGATGTTATGTAAGTCACCTTTCATTTATATATTTATCTCCTAATTCATGTCTATAATGCAGATGGTAATGGTTATCCTCATGGTGCCAAAGCGAAAGTATGTCTCACTTGCAGAGGAATAGGCAAGGCATGTTATAATCTCGCTGCTGGTTGTTAGTATTTAACTTTTCGTTCCTTTTTTTGGTAGAAAAGGATAGCATGCATTCAAAAGCGTGTTAGGGTCTTTAGATTACAGATCCAACTTTTTCCTTTCTTTACTAAGGAGTGAAGATTCACTTGTTGTAGATGGTTATGCCCTTTTATGAGGGCCCCCCGTAAATCTGCATATAAATCTTTTCATTTAATCTGGCTGATGATGGTTCCATTAGGTAACATTTCCTCCATTCACAACGACGTGCAGTACCTGCATGGGCTCAGGACGAGTAACCTTGGTATCATCTCTGTTAAAGATTTACCCGTCCTTATTATCCTGTGGCAGTTCTTGCTAACATTTGGTTTGATTGTGGAAGGAAAAATGTAATTCTTGTCAAGGATCAGGTGTTGTTGAAGGCAATAAGGAAGTTAAAGTTATGATACCTCCTGGTTAGTTTTGATTTTAGGAACCCTGAATTTAAAAAGCCCTTCAT
Organism: Melastoma dodecandrum; assembly: GCA_029817715.1. Lineage (NCBI taxonomy): Eukaryota > Viridiplantae > Streptophyta > Magnoliopsida > Myrtales > Melastomataceae > Melastoma > Melastoma dodecandrum. Next base: position 2,213,351 of record JARUPY010000397.1, on the reverse strand, counting down.
ATTTTTGGTGCTCTATTAGTCCCTTTAGAAGATGGTACCGTGAAGAAAATTTGTGGGGAGTGAGTGGAAGCTGGGTACTAACTTGGCATTTTGTTTTGTGGTCATCCAAGCTTCATACACATATTAAGTTTGTGTATTGCCTGAAATTAGCTTGTTTTATGCTCTTCACACGATGAGTTCATTGAGGATTGCATATTTATCCCTTGTCGAACACATTTTGGCATTTTAAATGAAAATAGGCATAAGGTATTGACTTATTGGCTGCTAGTAAGCATTCTCGTTTTGTTTCTTACACTGCAAATGGTGCAGGTGTAGATTCAGGAGATACAATCCGTGTAGCTGAAGCAGGTCACTTTGGAGGTCAGAGAAGTCAACCTGGTGACCTATTTATCAAACTAAAGGCATGTTAGTTTCTTATTTTTTGTCATATTTCTTGTGTTTTGATATTCTCCAGTATCCTTACACTTCTTTTGGAATGGGAGGAGGGTAGGAAAATATTTAGGAGAACCAGGACATTTGTTGCTCACATATATTTAAAATATTTCATTGAAGTTATGTTTCTTTCATTTCTTTTCGCCTTCCCCAAAGAAATCCTCATGTATCATATTGGTTCCAGAATAGCCTGTAATGGAATGGACAAATTCCATCCTGACTGGAATCTGGAATGGGTTAGAGTAGATATTTTTCGATTCCATTTCACTGAGCATAGATTAATCGCGGGGAATAAGTCTTGCTCTCTAGTGTTAGAATATCTTGGAAGCTTCATTTCAGTTGCCCTTGTCAGTGCTTTCAATATTGTTTTTCATGAGATCCTGCTGTAAAAGGACATCTGAACTTGGCTTTGTGGCTTTAGGTTGTGGAAGATCATGTCTTTACTAGAGAAGGAGCAGATGTGTATGTTGTATCTGACATTAGCTTTACACAAGTAAAAGCCACTTCCAGTTGTCGTTGCTTTTTTTTTTTTTTAATTTCTTTACCTTCTTTCTGACTAATGTTTGCTGGCTTTTCTGCCTGTTCTTTTTTCCCTTCCTCTTACTGTTCTGATTTTTGTCGGTAACTTATAACAAGTAGCATCAATCTGCGATGTTGATTATTTTCATCGTTTCTGTCTTTGGTTAGCTATTCACTTATCAATTAGTAAAGGGAACCATCCTGGGAAGTATACGTGATACAAATTACAGAATATGTTATCAAAAATCCACTTAGCTAGAAACTTTCTGTGTTCCTAGTTCATTTAGAGTACATGCTTGGTGGAAGTCTTTCTCATTTAACAGCAGAGAAGCACTGATCAACCATATTTTTCCAAGCCTCTTTCTTTCGCTTTGGCTTGTGCGGTAACCAACAAATTCTTGATGGTCTATTATATTTTTTAATTATCAGTTATTGCCAAAAATGTTATGTTGTTCTTATGAATTTGCAGTCCTTAACATGTTGAGGTTCTTTACTGTTTCAGGCATTACTGGGGGATGAGGTTGAGGTTCCAACTTTGTCTGGGAAGGTGCAAGTCAAAGTATGAGTTCTTCTACAAAAACAAAGCATCATATCTGGATTTTCAATATTAGATGTGCTTTTTGTTAATTTGTTAAGTAGATAAAGGAAAATTTACTTTAATCTGGACTCTGGAGTGTTTCCATTACTATAGTTACATCTACATTTGAGGGCCCTAGATCTCTTTATCATTTTATTGCAGAATTCAACTCTCCAGATATCCTATGTTGATGCACTTACAAAGCTGAGGAATCCTTACAATGATTCTTAGAAAAATGAAACCAATTATACATATATTTTTAATGTCAAACTGGAATTCTATCCCCAGATAAACTGTCTTGCATTGTGTTTTGTAACAGGCTGCACTGATTTTACTCCTTTTCTGTTGGAACACAAATTTTTGACTTTGTTTTGGATTTACTACTTGCAGATACCTAAAGGAGTTCAGCCTGGGCAGCTTCTCGTCTTAAGGGGAAAAGGTTTAGAAACATAGAGTACTGTTTCATGGGCATTCTTTTAACTCTTTTCAGCCGTTGGGATCACATCCTTATCCTTGCAGGTCTTACAAAACATGGCTTCTTTGTTGATCGTGGAGATCAATATGTGCGCTTCCACATCCACTTCCCCACGTAAGTTCTGCATTCTATTGTGGATGCAACTCATGGAAATGCATGAAATGGACTCCTTTCCTTCCTAATTGCAGAAATGTGTTGGGTATATGCCTTTTTGGAAATAAATGATAGTTGGAAGTTAATGATCTGAGCCAGGGGCGGACATTGCCCTGGTTTTAAAATAAAAAATAAAATTAGGTTTAAATTTTTTTATTTTTCATTAATTTAGTATAAAAATTAAAATAGTTCAATTTGGCCCCCTTGAACTTCTTCTTGTTCAATTTGGGCCCCTTTGATTATCTTTTCTGGCTTCACCACTGGTAGTGACGTGTTTGTATCTGGGTGAATTTTGAATTTTGTTTTTTTTGTTTTTTAAATAAAACTTGCTTAACTGGAAGGAAGCTCTTATTAGACCTGGTTTGTAGATGTTATTTCGTGGAATTATACCACCAGTTTCCGTCTAAATAAGTAAAAAGTTTTCTCTAACTCCATTTATTAATTTCTGGGGTCTCTTAAGAGAGGTGAATGATCGCCAAAGAGCAATTTTGGAAGAGTTTGCCCAGGAAGAGCTCAACTGCGAGAAGGACAACTCCCATACTGGAAACTGGTATGAGTCAGATTTGCTAGTTATTTGCCCTTTGAGAATTTTATTCGGCCCTTGGATATAACTACATCATTTAAACAGACAATCCCTACATAGTTTCTGCTGTTGCTTGCTTTCACAGCAGTTCCGTTGCTATTTCCAACGGTGACGGAGTCCTTAAATGGATAACAGGCTTTACCAGCAGCTATCTACTGGTTGAACTTACAGGTGGGGACAAATCGCAGAACGATTGGGAGCTCCTAAGTTAATACTCGAGATCTCGTTCTTCGTGTTGATACTGCTCCTTCTCAAGCGACTCGCTGCTTAGAGCTCATCCATCCGACAACCTAGTAGTCCACGAGGTACTAATTCCATGCCTCACTGATGATAGTAAAAGTGCTCATATTATCTACCGGCTATAGCTTTTACATTTACAAGCAATTCGAATTTTGATCTCGAGTTGCTTGCTTATTCTTTTGGATAACGTGCTCATGCTTGTATATAAAAAAAAACTGTGCAAGTCGGGCATCACCTCCAGGTTTTGGCTGGTGCCGAGGCCTGCGAACCTTTCTGTCCATGAACTTTAGCTTAAGGTCAAGGGTAGGTGGGGTCGTCAGGTTCAGCTTAAGTTGCTAGGTCATGCCTTACCATATGTATTATTAGTTCAGTGGTGGCTGCCGTCACGGAATCATATTTTTTTTCTGAAAGAAGTTAGTTGGAACCAACCAGCCAATTAAAGGGTAAACCCAGCTCATCTTCGATTGCAATTGCTGTTGCAGATTCAATGTTTTATGTTCGTTAATGATTGGGCGGGCGCCCCCCTCACGAAAGTCAATTTCCATGTGCTTTGATTCGTGACATACGCATGGGAGAATCTCGGTCTTTTCAACCCCACTATTTAATTTACCCTTTTCCCATTTGGAAGTCATAAGTATTAAGCCCATAACACGAGAAAAGAAAAAATTAAGCACAATCTTCATGTATTTACCTTACTTCGAGGGATGTAATGGTATTTTGCGAAATAGGTTGGTAGAAAAATATTTTTTTGACTAATATCAAAAAATTGGTATAAGAAATACGAGTTCTTTAATACCAAGTTTATTTAAGAAAAGTGGACAACTCAGTGTAACCTTTAGAGTAAATTCAAACACCGAGTTTACATAATTGTTCAAGTGAATTTGGTGGTAGAAAAACGAAACTTATTGTAAATAAAATTCGATGTTTTTTTGTATTAGTAATTGTTTTATTCGAAAACACGTCGCTAAGAAACAAAGCTTGCAATAGTACACTTGGACATGATAAATTATTCTTATTATTAGTATTTTATCGTGGGGAAAAAATATTCGAGTTCGAATATTGTGGTATGCTATCCCTCAAGTTTAAAATCTTGAGCTATTAAAATCAAAAGTAGAACAATCACATCAACATCCATTTAACCCCCCTTCTTTTTAATTAATAAAAGACTTGTCATAAATTTTGAAATTTATCATACAAAAAAGAGAATATCCCTGTATCTAAATCCAAAATAACTTTTTAATTAATAATTTGTTTTGAATTTTTTAATAACCTTTTCTCTTAATTTCTGGGTTATTTTTACTCAGAAAAGTTAAAAATGGAAGTTTATTCAACCGTAATAGTAAATTTGCGGGTAAACTAAGTAGAAGAATACAAAAGGTACCCGTTTCCAGAAAGCAAATAGCATTATTATATCACAATACGTTAAATTTTAATAATATATATTTTAAAAAATTTTCAAAGAGGCGAGTTAGCGGCTAAATCGGTAATTATTAAAATTTTAATCCTTCCGATTTCAAAATTTTCGAGTATATAGCCGGAAATCATATTTATTCAATCTCAAAATTTTGAATATAATATATCGATCCTCACAACACAATCATGGGCTAAACAATGGCGGGCGCCCCTGATCCAAAAGCGGAAGGATTCATTGGTTTGTATTGTAATCATGAGGTTGACTAAGAGAAGAAGAAAATGAAACGAAATGAACAACCAATGTTTTATTACATTATTACTTCACATAAATAAAAAAGAAGCACTAAAGTACGAATTACACGCATGCATTACAAAATTAATTAAAACTAAAATCACGATCACCATCGAATTAAAGTAAAATGAAAATTGCATGTAAATTTCATGCATTTTGACACTTACACGGAGAGAAATGGTTCCCCATTGCAACAACAACGTTTGACGGATAATTATACCATATGAACGCAGGCTTTTAGTAGCCACGGCGATGTCCCGATCCGCCACCCCCGTAGTTGCTCGGGGGCGGAGGTTGCTCACATGGAGGTGGCGTGGGAGCGACTGGTCCTCCTGCGACCACTCCCCCGCTTTGAATAATGACATCATCCTCGATGTCGAGGGTGACTCTCTCATCGCCGCACGGAGTCGTCTCTATTGTCTCGTGGACGACCTCGTGTTCCTCTACACAGACGGGCGGGGGCGGGATCACTTCGGCCACCAGGACAGGCTTTTTCTTCCTCTTGGCCAGGCAGAACAGTCCTATTGCTAGGAATGCAAGTAGGAAAGCCCCGCCAACTGAGACACAAACGGCGATGACCGTAGTGTGGCTGCCTCCTCCTCCTCCTGGCGGGGAGTTGATTTGAGATGAAGGAGGGACTGTGGGTGGTGGCGCGCCGTAAACAACAGGCGGTGTAGGTGTGTATGGTGATGGCCCTGCGTGGATTGGTGGAGGCAGTCCATAGGGCGGCGACTCTGGGGCTGGAGGCGGGTACACATATCCTCTAGGTGGCGATGATTTTTTCGGAGGATAAGCCGGAGCTTTGCTCGGGCTAGGAGGGTATGGCTTCGGGGCCTTCGGTGGGTACGCATATCCTCCAGGTGGCGAGGCTTTTGGAGGAGAAGCAGGAGACTTGCTGTGGCTAGGCGGGCACGGCTTTGGACCCTTGCTAGGGGTAGGAGGAGGTGCACTCTTGGGAGGGTAAGCCTTCGGCGGGGGATGCTCAGGCCACTTGGGAGGTGATTTCGGGGCATGGCTAGGTTTCGGAGACGGGGAAGGAGGCTTTGGTGTAGGGTAGCTAGGGTAGCTCGGAGTCTGAGGCTTGTGGTGGTGGGGTGGTGGAGGAGCAGTGGTAATGCAAGGTGGAGATGGAGGAGGAGGCGGAGGAGGAGGTGGAGGTGGAGGTGGAGGTGGAGGTGGAGGTGGAGGAGGGGTTTCGCACACCTTCGTCGGGGGAGGGGGAGAGTAGTATGGATAGCCAACCATCGTTACTGTCCAAAATCTGCTCGACTTTAGCTAATCCTTTTGGGGGGGGGGGGGGGGATGTAATAACTCGTGTCATGTGCAAGCAACAAACAAGGGTGTGATGTGCTCTATTTGTAGTTGTAAGAAAAAGAGGGGGATTATCTAAAATTCCCAAACGAAGTCCAACACTCAAGCTCGATCCAACCTGTCCTTCAAAAGGTCGGAAGCTTCCCTCTTCCCCCAACAATCGAAACTCCTTTTGAAAAATCAAACAAAACAATTTTGGAGTTCTGGCAACACAAAAGTGTATGTATTCCACAGTAAAAAAAGGTTAACTTCGACGACGACTTTATTCCACGTAAAACCTAAGTTATGTAATGAAGTACGAGTAGTATTAAGACATAAATAAACGACAACAAACAGGCAAGTTAGCTTTAACTCGGCTTCTTCATTCAACCAATTTGGCCCTATAGATATTTTTTCTGCTGTGTTTATCATAATATTAGTTGCACTACTAGCGTCGAACTCAACGAGAGAGGCCCAGCTGGGGAAAGGGAATTTACATGTTTTGTCGTCGATGGACGTACAAATTCAGAGAGAGTTTCTATCCAGTTGGGGATTTGTTTAAGAGTTATTTTGACATTATGCAAAGTTCATGATTGGGGGCAGAATTCAACTGGACGCCTACCAATCAGTCTTTACAGCATAATAATGTTCACACTTGGTTGTATATTTGGACACATTGTATCGTGACTCTTTGTTACAGGGGTTGTCAAGTTGCAATTATAAAGGGGTATGTCCTTGTATTGTATGTGTTACTAGTGTTTGACAGAAGCTGGTTTTTCTTTTAAAAGAATCAGGCGGCCAAGTGTTGGGTTCCTGTCGTGGTCAAAACTTTAGGCATTGTACAGATAAACACTTAATCTTTCGTCGCCAGCAATTCATCAGGTTACCAACTCCATATTTGCAAGATCTAAATGATGGCATTGCCTTTGAATAAATGTTGGAGAGGGGGGGGGGGGGGGGGGGTCTGACGTGACAACCCACATCGTGATGAGGTTTGGTGAAAAGTTTTAAAGCAAAAAAGAAGAAGAAGACCAAACACCCACAAGGTGGAAGAGTCTTTGTTTGCGTTATCACAAGAAAAATAGATTATTTTATGAGTTAGTTATGATGGGGATGAACTCACCCCCTCAACTTGTTCGACTGAATATGTCTTCGATCCAAAACAACCCCCCCAAGAATGCAATTTAATTCTGAAATGAAAATTTATTCAACTCATAGTAAATAGTGATAAGCAATAGTCAAGTAGTGTGAGTAATAGTTTGATGCGTTTCATTGTCCCACAAAGTGTAAGTGTTAAGTGTGTTAAGTGTGTGTGTGACGCACACGATTCATTTCATTAACAACATTTTTGGTTAAAAAATCTTATTATCCCCTTGATGACGTCCATACGCACCATAAAAAAAAAATATTAATTTCCCTTTCAACTAAACCCTTTGTCACTAGCGAATTATCATCTACTTTGAAAATTATTACACAACCTTCTCTTCTTCTTATTTACACACTTAACGATTCCGACAACAAAATTGGGAATTCTCTACGTCGTCTGAGTCTGACCATCCGTGAACAAAATATTTGAATCGCTACAAGTTTAAGTTAGGTTCCCCAAAATTTAATAATATTTCTTCTCTTAATTTTGTTTAAGAAAAAAAGGAGGGTGGCAACGTCAAAACCACATCGGATGGGGCCGAAAGCCTCTGATTTATAAGCGGGCCCAGACCAAATATACCCAAAAGCCCACCTGTAAGATCAGACCGGTTCCATTGGGTCTGGGCCGACTCGGTTGATTATTTGGGCTTGAATTATAATGGGCCATGGCGCCGTTCGGACAGAAACCACCCCGAGGGCAGTGTTTGTAGTGTGGTCTTAATGGGATGGGATGGGCAAGAAAAATGGGTGATATCAGAAAGTATCCTTCTCAAGTTATGGTAGGTTTCCCATTTGTTGCATCGGGTGACGTTTTCCCATATCTTCTTCTGGTTGAAAGGGTTGTCGTCGTTGTTGTTGATGTTTAACTGATTTCCGTCGTGACCGCCCAGTGGATCGTGGGGAGCTGGGTATGTCTGCAGTTTTGTCCGGAAAGAAAGATTGATGTATGCATTGAACTTGTGACAACAGGAATGCTTAGTCGCAACTTTCATCTCGGCAAAGAATTTGACACTTTACCGGGGGGAACGTTTTGTTGGAAAGAATTAGGTGAGAAGCCCGGGTTTTTCCTTTTACTTACTCCGGTGCCTTTTCTTATCCACTCTCATAGATCGATCCTAATCAAGTCGCTTCTCCATCGTACAAATATGTACTAAGAATAACAGTGCTTTCTTTTATACTTTTGTACTAACTTATACAGTGATTGACTAATAATGTACAAAACTGTGAAATATACAAAAAAAATACAAAATGAACATCGTTCTTTCTAGTACATTTGTATTAATATGTACTAGAGGGAAGCACCCGCGAGAGCAGGGGTAAATGAAGCTTATTTTATACATTTGTACTAAATTGTATAGTGATTGACTAGTAATGTAAAAAAAAAACTAATGTTGGTTTGTACATTGTACTAAAAATGACAAAATCTTAGTATATTGGGAGTAATGTCCCGTGAGGGGGACGTTAGACGCTTCTCCCCGAAAAGCATTGGAAACGAATGACCACGTTCCTTCACCCGGGATACAGCAGCGTGAAAGAGGTACAGCCTCGCAAATCTCACGGGCAAGCATCCTACTAATTTGGCAAAACCACTTCAACAAGCATCGACAACCTGCTCTCAGCAATGACTAGCATAAAAGCGAGCATCCTCTCTCGTCCCAGCAACCGTTAAGAACTAGCGATGAAGGATAAGCCTCCTCCGACAATCCTACAGGAATACGTCATAGACAACTAGAACGAACACAAGCTGATGATTCACAAGGTCCAAATTTCGAAATAATGGTTTTTTGATTAAATCCTACAATAGAAGGCTCACATCTGGAAAATTACAAATAAACAACAGGGAAAAGAATTTTCCGACAACATGATCGGATGGAAGATAGAGCTGAATCAAATGCATCAATGGAAGATGCAAAGGATGCCGGTGGGAAAGATCGAAAGGATGGAAGAGTGAAGAGCTCCGGGGAGGTATTGGCCGAATCAGATCAAATAACGCAACGTCGTTTTGGCCCATACTGCCTCCACCTTATTAGCTCATAAATCATTCATTATTGACTAAATTCCTCACCTATGGGTGAGGAAAAACGTATGATAATCCAGTTTAGGATGACTTGATATGTCTTTATTAGCTGCCTTCTTCAGAGAAATTCGTAATGAAATCCTCCAAGAGTTATTTTGTCTCTCTAGCAAGGAGTCCGCCAGCCGGTGTACATAACCGATGGGAACTTGAAACTCCGGCCGCTCGTAGTGTCAAGGATCAGCCGGTCTACAGAGGGCCCGGGAAGGTGCCGTTCTCCCTTTGTTCGTTCCACCTATCGACCTGCCCATCCCAGGGAAAAAAAAACATTTACCCGGAGCATCGAACAAATAGCACACACAAGAGAAATGCAGTATGATCAAGGTATATATAAACAAAAGGGATGGTAAAGTTCATACCCATTCACCAGGGCAAAGAGCTCGATAGTATTTAGCAAACTTTTGACACTCTTGTGCATCTTCACCTTTAGCGGCAACACACCTGCCAAGCACAAAGTAAAATTTTACTTGACAGTCAAGTATGATCACATTTGAGCAAGCTCTACCAGTGGAGATGAAGGCACGACTACCATACCGGTGATACTCGATGTATCGAGTAAAGCAATGCCGAGTTTGATTAGTGGTAGGAAACCGGAAATCTGCTGGCGCAGTCTCAAGCTGAAAGGTGAATGAATAGACATGAGTTTGGAAAATGTCTAACCACTACAAATGTCGAATATATCAAACCTTTATTTCAGGAGTCGATTCAGCAGCATCTTCTGAGCTGGAATTTTCTTCTTCGTTTGTGCCCTCACTTTCATCAGAAGCCAGAACAGAATCTACCTGCTCCGTCTGCTCAGTCGAATCATTAGAAGCAACGGCATCACTGATTGCTTCAACAGCTGAGGAAGCAACTTCATCCAATGCATCGGATGCTTCCTTAGCCTTCTCATTAACTTCCTCGGCAACAGCTTTCACCGGCTCGGCTACCTCGACTTTACCTGCTTGTTCTACAGCAGGTTTCTCTTCCTCTGGAGGGAGCAGATATTGCTGCCCATCATCAGTAGCCAAACCAATGGTAAGAAAACAAGCGTGAAGCATCAAAATGAAATGCAACGAGTCAAGCTACAGTTGATATCCAATAAACATCCAAAGAGGCAAAAACCTCTCCAAGGTCACAGAACACATATTTACACATTCCTTTCTTCCAATATTCTTAAACAATAAATAGAATCATTGTATGGTTCAAAGAGATGACAGGCAGCCTTCCGACTGCAAAGTCACCCTAAAAAAATGGCATAAACTCCACGAAGTTCAGACATCACAGAAGAAGCTGAGGAATCACCTCAGTCAGACCACCAAGATCAATTACAGACACAAGTGAATAGCCAACACTCATCTTAAAAAGTTTATATACGCAATTGCTCCATCCTTTTCAAAAGCAAGATAGGGAACAGAATGGACTCGTTCCACAATATACAAATGACTATAAACCCATCTTAGATGTTCCTCTAGACTTCAAAAACATTAAATCTGTTAGCTTCTAATAGTGTCGAAACGGACAAACACTATACACATCACACCCTCTCAATTTCTATGCAATCCTCAATACGACATCTAATTCTACCGATAGCGCCAACATTGCCGACTACAGATAACCCCTCAACGGAGAATCACTCCACTCTGACCAGAAACCCAGAAAGAAAATCATAATCCAGAAACTACTCAAACAACCCATTCGAACATCGATCGACCACAATTCCCCAATACAGCCGAATCAAAATCACAACTTGAATCGCCTAATTAGTTGAATTTCCCAAAAAAAAAAACTCAACCCAACAAGCCCCACCACGAGAGATCACCATATGAACGATCAAATGAGAGAAATCCGCAACAATCTCGCACGAGTCCGCAAGAACCCCACAGAAAAGAGTAGAAAGAAGGCCGGACGACACCTCTGCCAAGGAAGAGACTTTTTCTCCCCGAGCTTCGGCCATTGCGGGACGTCGCCCGCCTCAGGGCTGGTGTTGGTTTGAGCGGAGTTTTTAGCTCTTGGGTCGTGGTTGGAGACAAACACGAGACAATTTCCTAGTCTCGCCGTTTCGCTCGACGTCGAAGGTTTTGTCTTCAGACTCCTTCGACCACTACCGTCATGCCACGTGTTGTTTGGCCTCGGATTTAGTTACTAAACTACGTGTGTCTCGACTCGACGTCACGTTTTTTGACAAGGAGAGATTCGGCGTAATCAAAGTCAAAGCGTCATGCCTTTGAAAGAGGGAGGGAATGAACAATTTTAGAAAGGTAAAATATACGATAATATCATAAACTATGCTCAATTTTGTCAAAATCTTTTTTGCCTATACGATATTATCACTATTTTTAATATTGTAATTTTTTGTGGCCAATTTTGGATTTTATTGTTAGAAAACCAAACAGGTCCTAATCTTTAAATTTTAATTATTGACTAAAAAAAAGTAAAAAAAATGGATAATAATATTAAATAATTTTATGTGTTATTTATTATATAATTTTTATAGTTAAATTAAGTAATTTGGAAGTCGAAGTTGAACTGTAGTTATTGATGCTGTTAAGAATCTGTAAAATCGATGAAGAACGGATGATGGATTTATTGTGAGGTTACTACTACGCATAAACTGGATTGCAAAACGATGCAATGAGAGGTTAAAAGTCAACTATTATAGGATAACAGTTAGACAGTATTGAAGCCTTGTTTGGTTTTCTCGGAGTAAAATTCAAGATTTGACAAAAAAAATTACAACACTAAAAATAGTGATAATATCGTATAATCAAAAAAGATTTTGACAAAACGAAAAATAGTTTATGATATTATCGTATATTTTGCCTTTTACAAATGCAAATTTACATGCCATATATAGGGAGTTAAGAATGGACGAGCTCGGAATGGTGAAGGTCGTGCACTCGGAATGGTGAATGGTAAACTGGTAGGTAGGGGAGACGGTCTGGGTAGGGAGTGGCTGAGGGACCGGGGCAACGAGGATGGGGACGGCAGGGGAGGGGAGTGATCGGGCGGTAGGTCAGGTGAGGGTAGATTTAGTCGGCAGCGGGAGCGGCTAGGCCGTTGGGCCACCGCATTTGATGCAGTAGCGGAATTGGCGCAGGAGCGAGGCAAGCAGTGGCCGCCCTCGCTGTCTCCGTCTCCGTCTCCATTCGCCACCGAAACCGCTGCCCTTGGGAGAGGCAGATGAATCCATTCCGGCCGACACATTGTGAAGGGTTTCGGACAAACAAAATATAATATAAACTAACTGCAACACTTCGCTACGACACTCCTGTAATAGTTGATTGTAACGTTGTCGTACTTGATTTTGTAAATAGTTAGTTACTTCTTTTGTATGAGTTGAGTATTCAACTTTTTTTGGTTGTTACATTACAAACTTTGGGTGAAACAACAAGAATTACAAATTTTGAACAAATACACGTTTTCTTTCGAGGACAAAATTTGTATTTGATGTGTATGAAGCAAGCAAGAAGACATTCACACGAGCGTCTTGCAGGCCAAAGTGGTCGGATCCCACATCGCCGGCAGCAGGAACCTCCGTCCGCTCACCCCATTTGCGTTGTAGCTCGCGCCCGTGGTCGTCTCCAACAGGACGGCCCCAGGATTCCCAGGGAACGCCCCCTTCCCAAATATCCCCGTGCAAGCGCTCACTGCCTCTAAGGGCGCCTCAGCCGATCCCTGGTAGTACCCGCTGTCGAACGGGTTCGTGACCGCGCCTGCCAGGACGGTTGCGATGTTGATCACCATCCCGTCGACGCCGATGTCCCCGTTCGGCGCCACCAGGGGTGGCCCCTGTGGTCCATAAACGGGCTTGTGGAATGGCCACGCGCACTGCCCCGGGCACTGGCTCACGGGGTTCCCCACCCACGCGTACACGAACCGTGCCCCCCTCCGTCCTGCGCGGGCGAAATCGTGTGATCCGCAGCTGCTCATGCAGAACTCCTCAATCGACACGTCGGCGGCGGTCAACACAAAGTTCACGGCATTACCCCCGGTTCCCAACCTCCTTGCCAGGCGACGCACCTGCCTCGAGGTCAGAGACTTCCCAAGGCCATACTTGGAGTCGAACGCCTGCCTGCCGAGGACGACGTCACGGGGGCCGCCGCGGTAGCTCCCGATGGTCCGCCACCAAGACGAGACAGAAGGGGAAGGAGGGGAGGAAGCACCAAGGGAGAGGAAGAAGTCGGAGATGACGGAACGCTGGGCAGGGGAGAAAGTCCCGTACCAGAGGAGATTGACGGTGATGTTACCATTGAGGAGGGGTCCCTTGTGGTAGTTAAGAACGAGGGGCGTGGGCTGGACGAGGGAGAGAAACCTGGGGGTAGCGGCGGAGGAAGCCGCGAATGCATAGCAGAAGAGGAAGACGGCAGAGAGGGGAAGTGAAGAAGAAGCCATTGTTGACTTGAGATGCTGCTGTTGAAGTGATGATACAAACAGGGGGGTTTGAGTTTATATAATTGGGAAGGGAGTACAGGCTGGAAAGGGGGGATTGGCGTGGGAGTCGGGGGATGGAATGGAGTTGGACTTTTTTTGGAAGTAGGGAGACGCGGTTGGTTGGTTGGCTGGCTGTTTTTGGGAGGGAGGAAGTCAAAAGGGTTGGCTCAAAATTTGAATAGTAAGGAAGAGGCAAACAACAGTTGGGAGCACCAGTTCGATCTTGTCAAGTGGTGGTGCTCCACTAAGCCACAGGAAAGGAACAACACGCGTTTGACCAAATTTGGGGATGGTTGGTTTTGTCGGGATTGGAGTTTTTGCAAAGCCTCGTCTGGGGAAAAGGGCCTTGGTACGATGTTGTTCTTTGTTGGAGGAGGCCCAGTTGGGTTGTTTGGCGAATGATGGACTGACTACATTGGAGCTGCGCCGCCCGTAGTTGAATGGTACGGAGGAGCCGTCCGTCGACCACCGGGTGGTGGTGGGTTAGTAATTAATTAATTAATTTTTAACGACGTCGTATTGAGTTCATTGTTTATTAGAGGGGAAAGGCTCACTTATGGGTGGAATGCATTTTTATGAAGACTGGTTGAAACCGTCGTTATTATTTAAAGTTTAAGAAAATTCACCGAAACAATTTGCCAGACGCTTAATTTGCCAATCATCCGATACTTAATCATGTGTTTTGGTATAATAACCAATTTTATGTTTTGGTTTTTACCCAACTTCTTTAATTATTAAAAGAATTGAAATTAAAAAAAAAAATTGTGGTCGTTCCCCTCCCCGAAGGAGAAAGTCCCGGAGTTAGAGCAACTACGATGGAAAAGGAAGGGTAGATGATGGCATGGCACCCCTCAAATTCCTTCTTTTTTATCTTCAAACAGTAGAAACTCAACTGATTTTTAAAGAATTTATCTAGGAGACGAGTAATTGGATTATGTTCGTTGGACAACAAGGGGTGGTGGCGCAGTTGGCTAGCGCGTAGGTCTCATAGCTTTAAAACTGAGTTATCCTGAGGTCGAGAGTTCGAGCCTCTCTCACCCCAAAATATCATTTTTCATTCACGTCTTTAAATAGACTCGCTTATGCGTCTCGTGTTACATGATTCCTCAAATCCTTACCTTCTCTGTCTTCCCGATCAGCAGTGAAGGGAAGCAACTAAGCCTCTGGCCGTGATCTTTGCACACAATATCAACACACGAGTCAACTAAGAGCTTGCCGGCTTTCGAAATGATTCCCGGAGATCAGAATCGCACCGGTCAAATACAGATCAACGTCGGAGGGTGAAGTGAAGACTGGGGCGGGCCGTACTTTGGATAAAAGATCATGAATGATGCGGGCCACCACATATTTCATTTAAACAGTAATTTGTTAAATTTGAGATGGATACAAATCAACATGAAGATCTGAAGTTTTAATCTTCTTTTTTATTGTGCTACATATCTTGAATCAGGGACTCGTCCAAGAAGAACCTCCACATCCCCTGCCGTAGCTGCTGCTCGCTTCGCCGGGGCCGCCATACTTATTGTTGTTCTGGTTGCTCATACATGATTCCGCGGCTGGCAGATGAGGAACTATAATGTGGCTTGGTGAATCCAAACTCCCCCACGGGTTCTGGGATAGGTCGTTAGGCGGCACGGAGTTTTCTCCAAGACTGAGGCTGGCTATATTGTGCTGCTCCGTTTCCGGGTCGGATAGATTTGGAATACCTGGAGACAGGGAGGACAAGCTTTCCATGGGAGGGAGGCGATGAGCTCACAAGCATGTTGGTGAGGGCATCCAGCTCTGATGTGTACCCGTTCAGGCTGGGTAAGGGGTTGGCGGGAATCGAGGGCGGAGATTGGAGGAAACACTGCAAGTACTGAAGCTTGGCCAGTTGGATGGCTTCGGCCTGCAACCTGAGGGTATGGCCGTCCAATGTGTTGGGGTTGATCAGGCCGGTCAGATTGGCCAGGGCTAACAGCTGAGGAAAGGTGGAGAAGATGTCGGTCCGAGGCTTGTGGGTCATCGGGTCATTCCCCCTTTGTATCAGCTTCTTCTTCAGGTGAGTGTTCCAGAAGTTCTTTATCTCATTGTCCGTCCTCCCAGGCAATCGAGTGGCGATCGCTGACCACCTGCACACGCCACATAGACGTTACATCTCATCTTTCCCCTCTGCTCCATGCAATACACGGCGTGTCCTCGCTCCCACACTTACTTGTTGCCAAGGATAGAATGGAGGTGCAGGATCGTCTGCTCCTCTTCCTCGGTGAACTTGCCCCGCTTGATGTCTGGCCGGAGGTAGTTAGTCCATCTTAGCCTGCAGCTCTTTCCGCATCTATTGAGACCTGTAGAGACAGGACACAATAAACCGTCAGAACATTACCACCACCACCGAACCGGGTTTCAAGAAGCAAAGAAACAGGGAACGGCATGAACCGGCGAGCTTAGGGAGGGCCCTCCAACTCCGGTGGCCGTGAGCGTTGATGTAATCGACGAGTTTCTGGTCCTCCTTGGGAGTCCACGGCCCTTTCTTGAGGCCGTTCTCGTCGCAGCAAGGAGACCTCGCCATTTTCTCTCTCTCCAATCTGCGAAATCATCTACCCTCAACGTCAACGCACGACACAAAATATATACACACACAAACGCACACGCACGCCCGCCTACAAACTATTCATGTCATTGTTCCATCATCAGTCTATGAATAACTAAAAATCTTTATATATTAGGGTTTGAAAAAGACGGATCAATTCCTAATCCCATAATTTTCAAACAGTTTAAATAAAATCCTTCAAAACCATAATTTCGGGTCTTCAAGCAACCTGAAAGTTTGTGGTATCCTTTTTGACTTTTTTATACGGTCTCCAATCGAGTCTCTTCTTACGTATTCATATAAGGAACTCTTGTCTCTTACCATGAATGAGATGAACTTTTCTTACTTTACCTCTTCTTGGCACATTCAGATGGCCGTGAGTAACTTCCTGCGTGCTAAAGGTACAGATTAATGTCTGCGTTTCCTTTTAAGTTATTTCCTAGGTTTTATAATTTCCCTTTACGAAGTCGCTCCGATCGTCCGAGGGAAACCCCCCGTTCCTTGCACGCGAGTTATTTCCGTTCGGAGGGACGTAAACTGACATCCGGGACCCTGGAGATTAGCTATATAATCTCAATGAAAATCTATGATCTGTATAGGATGGGGAATAGGGTGATTAAGGGGCCCCCTTAAATAGTAAAAAACATTAAGATAAGGATCCCACATGTCTTGGATTGGAATCATCCCTTTTTTAGGTAACGCCAAAATCGAATAGATATTCCGTCGTGCAAGAAGGCCGACGATGTTACCTTTGCCTTGTTCGAATGGACATGTTATTCATAACATACTTGAACCAACAACGCGAATCAACGAGATAAATCAAAGCTCCGGGGCATGATCGGAACGCCTATGTGGTCCGTAACCCTAAGATGATCGACTTGTGCCCCGATCGAGCTCCGTAATCAAGCCCCCCCCCCCCCGGTGCTCTTTGTCCTATGTGTATAGTAGTAGTGCCTATTCCCCAAATATTCTCACCCTCTTTTTGTGGAGGGGGTAGTTAACAAACGGTTCAGCAAAGCTCACCCAAACCCTGGAACATCTTTGGTGAATGAAGAAACATTCAGACAAACTTTGTAATAAAAAAAAAAACAAGAAGAAGAAGAAGAAGGAGATGATGCTTACTTTCAGCTTGTAATAAGAAATCAGAAGACCTCATCGTATCTCCACTTGCGTGTTGCGTGTTTTCTTTTTGTGAACTCTCGGACTGGATGCATGCATGATAAAATTAAACATCAACCCTAATTGAATAATTAGTCCTATCATTTATTTATTTCTCGGAAACTATTCCCAATTGTCTCGTAATGGACGAGTCACAAACTAAAAAATCAAATAAATATTTATCGAAGAGACTCGTCAAATCAACTGTTTGTCGTCTTATAAAGAATAAAAAAAGGGGGAGCAATAATAAATAATATGTGGCTACGTGAACATTGCCCCGTGCATGAGAATTTGTTAATATAAGTTCAATGTGCACGACGAATAACAACATAACCCAATCTCAGTTATATTTATATATGTCCACAGTCGTGTGTTCATATATTTTTTGTGAGTATTAAACAAAGAAGGGAGTTATGGTTATCGTCAGCTAAACAACCCTCTCCCACCACCATATTCTTCCTTGTCTTTGCTTTCCCAGTTGGGTTTCCAACGAATCCCACGATTATTTATTTGGCTGATGTTCCGCCCGGACACACACAACTAACCTTTGATTTTTTATTGACCTAAATTATCGACCGACATAATGCATCACGAAACTGGCATTCAAATGGGAATCCTTACCACAGGTGAGCACAAACGAATCCGTGTCTGAAAGCGGTTATGTCGTCCTGCCGGGATATATACTTAACCAATTCCCCCCTTTCAGCATGACAAGAAAGGAAGGGAGGCGAACGTAGCCAAGGAATGAATCGCCGACATGATGCACGCACGAAACCTCCCTTTTACGAGGGGTTTCTCCTGTTGCTAATGCCGGCAATTCATCCTTGGCTTCATCCTACTCCCATCCCTTAACTCTCGCAATGCCGTTGGGAAAATTACAACCCTTGATCTCTTACAGAGACAGTTCTGAGTGTTTGTAGTGTGTGAATCCCAGCAGCCCTCGGCGGGTATAAATAGTATGATAAAGAAATGCAAATGGGAGAGCAAAAGAAGAAAAAACAACGGAAAGCAGTAGTGAGAGTGGAAATGCACATGGTGATATTCTTCGTGTTGAGAACCAAATCTCCTTTGCGAATGATGGCACTGAGGCATCTTTTTTTCCTTTCGTTTTGGGGTCAACTCCCCTATCTCCCATTTGGATAACGGTCTGTCAGACATGGTGGTGGTGGGGGGAAATGAAGATTCCATTTCTTGCAGAGAATATAAGAATATTTAGGATCTTGTCCGGATAAGCATGTCCCCAGAGAACGATTGATGAACACGAATGGACTAGTGATCATGCTTTCGATCAGAATCTTGCGCAGATGGATAGCTTTTGGTCAGGAATTGCGTGTGGTACGGGGGGGGGGGGGGGGGGGGGGGGGTGGGCGTTTAGGGGCAGCCCCATTTGACTCCTCTTCCATTGTGGCAGGAAAGGAAAAGGAAATTTGTTCTTCTCAAACTTGCTGGAAAGAAAAGAGAAGATTGGATTAGGGTTGACATTGCTCAAAGCTCAAGGATCCGATAAAGTCGACTTTCTGCTCAATAGTCGGGTGTGACCTGCTCCATGCAGATTCTCTTCTGAAATTGGCGAGTATCGAATTCGGTATGACCGGTTCATAACACAAAGACGTATTCCCTATCACCATTCGATCACATTCCCCCAAGAATGTTAGATGGGAAAGTATAGTACTCATCAGTTTGACCTAAAGCTCCGGCCATTACTCGGCTCTCTCCCTGAAGACTAACTCAAAAGGTTTAATAAATTATAGCATAATTTATGCAACGGTATTTCGGATACTATATGATATGTACAGATTCGTTGTGCCAGGCAGCAGTTTTCCGGAGGTGAATGGAGAAGTTTTGCGTCGTGGGGTTTCATCTGGAAGAGGGGGTACGCTAAACGCCCAGTCAAGGACGTTCATGTACTTAGATCGGAAAAGTCCCACTCCTGAACTCCGCTCTGACCCTGAAGGATATAAAAACAACATCAAGCTGACACACTACTCAAACCACATTGTCAAGATCTTGTGTGATAGTTCTGCTATTCAAGTTGCATGTCCATCTCCATATAACAGGAGACAAGAAAGAAACACGCCGAAGGGAATATCAATATCGGGTTGAGTTTCACATCAACGCCAGCAGACTGGTAAAACTTTTCTATTGTCCCCAAGTCAGTGAAAGGGAATCCACAAGAAAATGGAAGCATCTTTTCTACCATGCTTATTGAGAGATGACTTGTATGACGGAGGAGGTCAAGCTTTCTTGCTTCAAACGTAAAAGTTAGCTCAAGGTTAATGATAAGCAAGAATTTAACGACTTGACAGGGAGTAGATGTGCAGGCATTCTGAAAAGTTTATAGAACTAAACAGAGTGAAAAATAAAAATGATGTTAACAGCCAATATGCACCTCCCTTCGCAAGAATTAACAACAGTGAATGATATAATCGAATAGGGATGCATACACTGCAATAAGATGGATGTTATAGCACACTTACAAAATTTGCATGAAAGACTGACATCTCAAAAATACGTCTCCATGCTTCCAAGTGAGTGGTTTGCAGTACCCAAATCTACTGCTTTTTATCCCACACGGAGAAGCTAAAACAGTAGCTGGCATCAATATATATATAGCCAAGTAGTATGTTGTTGTTTGCTCTGGTAAGCAACATTGAAGGCCCGCCCAGCAATAGCCCCAACTAACAATGCCCTCCATCTTGCCGTCCTTGAACAGAGTAACGCCCAATATCAAATTCAGAATAACATCTAAATCAATTTATTTAGTGTCGCGGTGAGGTAACTAATGGCTGCCGACGGGAGAACTTGGAAAAGACAACGCTGCGAATTAGCCAAGACATTTGGACAGCTAGCCTGGAAACCAACCAGCCACAGGGATTTTTCTACAACATCAGCCTACGCCCTATCTCACGTTGACCCTGCCAACTTGCACGACACAAATCTCAGAAGACATTCATATGGCTATGCTGGTGGAATAGACTACCTTTGAGAGACTTACTCATTGCTAGGAACATAACAAGCAATGATATATGCCCAGTCTGTGAATGGGAAAAGGAAACTGCATTACACCTTACCAGATTGCCCTTTATCACAAACAGTCTGGCTCCACTTCCCCACACCAGGGAGCATGGCGTCCTATTCCACCCAAACAGCTCGGCAATGGCTCCACGGGAATCTCAAACAAAAGCTGCCAGAACAAAAACACATAAAGTAATACAACGGAACATACTATTCACGACAATTATATGGCATCTCTGGATCCAAAGAAATCACACAGTGCTTGACAGCATCACATCCAACAAGGATATTCAAAGAGCAGTCCTTGCCAGGGTATCAGAATAGCAGGCTATGCTAGGTCACAAGAAGCAGAGGAATACACAGAACAACCAACGGCAGGTGAACAACATACAACATGACCAGGATGCAAAAATGGGAACCGTCTAGAGAGCTCCCCTACACACTTAACACAGATGCAGACGCTGACCAGAACTCACTAAATGTGGGATTAGGAGGAGTAATCAAGGGTCAGAGAAGGACATGGGGTTGGGGGATACAGCAGAAAACACACCAACACAAACAGTGTAATAGCTGAAGCCCTAACCCTATTTGAAGGCATCTCCCTAGCAAAACAATTGGGACTATCCCTAGCCATTCAAACAGAAACTGAAGCTCTACTCCACAGCATGACATGGAAACGACAATGCCCCCACCAATTGCCTCCATTATGGATAATTGCAGGCTGCTATTATGTAGCTTCGAAGACACTCCACTCACCCAGTCATGAGAGGACCAAACCAGGTTGCAGACAAAATGACTAGAAGGGCGCGACACCAAGAGAAGGACTCTATCACCTTTTGATACCATCTGGACTTTGTGTTAGACCTAATGCATGGAGATTTGCCATGTCCTGAACTCTAATTGGGTAATGAATGGTTAGACTAATCTATTGACCTCCATTTTACCAAAAAAAAAAAACTCATTTGGAAAGTGATGTCGTCGTCTGCTCAGACAAGCAATAGACTTAAAATTGCCAATAACATGTCAACCAAACCTGCAACAAGTGGGAAATCAATCCGGTATATAGTGCTTGCTGGAACTCCTCCTTGCTCGACTATCGTCACTAACATCACCAAAGAGCTCAACCTTTTGGCTCGATCTTGCAGCTGAAGCTGCCGCCTCACAACTTCAAATGGGTAAGTAGCGGCCTCGGCACATGCACCCGCAATGGCACCATAAAGAAGTGCTCTCATGGGCCCTATTTCCAGCTGGTCCAGAGCATTAAGTTTCTGCCCCTGTTGACTCAAGTTCTGGGTTCTTTTCCTTCCTTTTGGCGAATGTAGGTAGCCTGATTTTAATATATCATAAACGCCATAAAAGACCACCCCAGAGGGTGCCATGGTAATTGGCCTTTATAGAGTGAAAAAGAAACCTTCAGTTTGAATCATATGATGAAAAGTACCAATTACACCACCCAGAGCTTCTCCACCTTGAGCCACCAGCTTACTTCTAATCTGAAACAAGCAGTAACATATTCGATTAATAAACAAAACTGACTGCAGGGGTTTGAAACTCAGAATTTAGTCTCATGAAAAGAAAACATAGTATGGACGCAATTATTACTGCTGAGCATTTGCGAGATTTGTAATTCATGTTTGAATTGACAACCACTTACACAAGAAAAATAGGCATAGTGGAGCACTGAATTGATCTAGGATTCACTAATTCGTCCCACGATAACTCTCAGCAGCCTAGGTTTTCTTCTTAACATAAATTATTACTGCAATCGATCGGCTGAATACTTAGGCCCTACTCACTCTTTTTTTGCTGAAAACATGGTAATCCTATGGTACTTAGAGATTAAACTGATGAAGAGGAAAAACATACAGCTAATTAAGGAATATACAAAGTTATCGGCAGAGAAGAGAGGGAGAGAGACTCGCATACAGTGTAAGCGGCAGGTAAAGTATGGTAGCAGTTATACCAGCTGCAGCACCCAATATAAATCTCTCTGAATTTGTAGTTTCATCATTTACGGAAGTTTAAGAAACTGCTTTCAATCGGTATCATAAGCAAAAGAGTTGATAGCCTTAAATGGGGCTGTGCGGAGAATGTTGACAAGGTTCCCTTTCCAGAAACCCCTTAAACCTTGCGAGATGGCAATCGCCTTGATGAGATCAAAGATGCTCCTTTGTTCTTCACGAACTATCCATTCCAACTTCAATCTCTCAAGAGGGGCAACAAAAGTTCTGCAAAGGCATACTTTCATCAATATCAAGCGTATAAATAATGATGATGTGATCTTCAAACTTTGGCAACCGGTAACATTTACTAATTTCCAAAATATCACCGGCCTAGGAATGATCAATGACTGCACATCATCCTTGATATTGACATTACGGCAAAGACCATCTGTTATCCTTATTAATGATAAAACATTATTGTCGTAGTGGCCTTCCCAGTTCCGAGATTTAAACCGACATCAGCAAAATTACACAACCAAGGAGATCCAAAATCAATCAAACTATCTAACTATTCAGTTAAGGAGTTCCGGTCAATGTGACTCAACCAGCAGCGCCGCCGTTTGGCTGGCAATACACTACCCGGGCAAGAACACTACATCAGATCAGAGAAGTCCTCACTTCCTCCTCACGCGGACCCCGACAGCTGCACAAAACTCGATGAGATTAGTCCGTACCTAGAAACCATGGCGGCGACGGCACCAGCCCACAAATGCTTGGTAGTGTTCACGGTGACACCACCGCCACTCCTCATCCCCACAAGCCCCTCCTTCTTTCCTCCCTTAACCGCATCCCCAGACAAACCCAGCCTCCGTTTCTCTGGATCGCCATTGAAGCTCACGGACAAGAACCCACCACCCCTGAAGATCTCCTTCCCCTTCCTCGACCTAATCCAAACAAAACCCGATTCCCCCAACCCATCATGGGGAGGGGTGATCGGGCGGACGTAGGAAGAGGGCAAGGTGGGCTCGTCGAATAATTCCCCAAGGAAGACCATTTATTTCTAGGTGTCCAAGGCATGGTGGCGAATCGGGTATGCGGATCGACGGGCAGTTACTTCCGGGCATCGGTGGCGGACACAACCCGTCGTAATTACTGTTTCCAACAGCACATAAAGGTGACACCTTGCCATGAGGAGAGGGACTTGTTGGGTAAACACCGAAGGTTAGCAGTTCGAATCATTGGACATAACTTTTCTTTTTCTTTTTCTCGAGCCCTTTGATTAATACAGACTTGATCCGGATGGCACAGCATCACCAGCGTATGGCATCTCCCGCGTGACCATCTCCTCATCCATTATTTGATGATCGCCATGGATCCTCATCGACGGCGGGCTGTGATCGTCTCGCGGTTGGAGGGGGCAGTGACTTCCTTGGCTTCTTGGGGAGGTAGCAGGTATTGGTCGTAGTACGGTTGGAGGTCGGATGCCGCGATGATCTAACAACCCTTGCGTGTACTCTCGTACGTCCTGGAGTCATCGTAGAAACGAACCTCTCCCGACTGTTAAAAGAAAATGGAAAGCAAACATCTCACATCACTATCATTTCCAAAAGTTTAAAGTACTGGTAAAACGATCTTGTAATACTATAATATACACGAACTAGTTTTCCAACGTTACCTGCACATCTGCACGGCCTGGCCACTCGGCGAGCAGCAGTTCCTCGAGATGGAGCTCCATGTCAAGGGCAGAAGGTCCCGGTTCCCCTGATCCATGCCATTTATGCTTTGAGGACTCACCCCCACTTCCTCTTCCTCAGAGTATCGGAGACGTTCATCTTAGACCGCGGATCCGGGGAAGGGGCAGCGTGGAAGGAGAACATGCGCGCGTGTTGTGGTGGGTCCTGGGGAGGAGGGGGTGGAGTAGAAGATGAATGCTTAGTGTTGTTATGGTTGGGGATGAATTGAAGATGATTGCTTGGCTTTGTCATGGGGGTGGTGTGTCGGACGTCTGCATGACGTGCGGTTCGACTTGTGCACTTCAATGCGCTCCTTCGTTCCCCTACCCAACAATCATAACTCAGACAGCGGTAATGCCAAAACCACTAATTTTTTTTTCCTAATTTTGTGGCATAAAATTCTCTCGTGGATTTCATGTGTTGGGGGGGTCGTGGTAGCACATATTGGGAGACAAATGATGAGTTTTATTCCAAAAGTGAAACTTTTGAAATAATCTTACAAAATCGAATTTCTTTATGGCTTTGGACCATTAAATGAAGGAAGACCAGAGTGAGTGTTTGTGTGTGCAGTTGAGGGAAAGGTATCGCAATACTTTTATTACAACCACAATAACTCTACTACGATCCCCCCACTATCCTTCTTCAACTCTTCACCCACCGACACACTCTTCCACTCACTGAATTGATTGAACCAACCAAGAATTGAGGTGTGTTGGTTATTTTAAGATGACGAAGAAGTCGGCCTGGCATATTTATGGTGTAACCAAAGGCTGCAGATAAAAGATAAAAGGGGCTTATTCAGACAAATGCGTTCGTTGGTTGAAGGTTTTCTGGCGTCCATGAATCTTGTAAACCTCTAATGTTTTTCGAATCGAGAAACATGCAAGCACACACGACACGCCAAACATCAAGGCGGGTGGGTATTCTATTAGTAGGAACAAACCCTTAAATTGAATAGCGAAAGGTAACAACACTGAACGACATTCAATTGGGTTTCGTGAAAACTTCAGAATAAAATTACATGGATCACACAACTAACAGATGCAAACGCAATACACAAAACACAGAAACGAGACCACCTTCCTCTCCTTTGGTTTCTCCACAATCACAGAAAAGATATACTTTGGAAGGAACAAACAAAGGCTTGTCGGCTGACGAAGCACCTCCGGCCAATCCAGTCTTCCAAAGCCAAGAAACTGGTTGGATCCAGACGTCCTCTAAGATAGCTAATTTAACTTACCTCTAAGCTATACCACTTGCCATCATCCGCCATTTTTCTCAAAGATAAATGCAACGTATAATTTAAAGCATCATTCCTAGTTTATTCAGCAAACGGGGAAGCCTCATTTGTCTATACATTCATTAGCATCTATCATCCATACTCGAGTTGTCGGGTGTGCCCCAGAGGTCGAGAGTCCAAACCCCGTCGGGCGCAAAGAATTTAAGAAATGAGGTCAAAAGAAGTTCATTCCTTAGACAAAAAAAAAGGCCAAAGAAGCACGCCTAAATGGCCGCAGACACCAGAGCAATGTCTAGTAAATGAACACGGCTGGCCGAAGGATGAGTCGGTTTTCTGCTAGCATGCCCAAAGGCGACGCATGTACAAACTTTAGAACTCCAAATTAGTCATAGACAGGCAATTAGCACTAGCAGCGAATGATTAACAGGAGCATGCGATATGAGACAACACCAGTACTACCATAACAAAAACACACAGCAGATCCTTCTGAACAGATCGTCCGAGCCTCGGTGAAACAATCAAGACCTCACACTACATCAATTGCTTCAAATCAGTGTGTCCGGGGAGTCAAAAGCATAAACCAGTGCAACAACATTATGTAAAGATGAATGTTTAACTATAAGGCATATACAGGCACAAAAAAAAAAATCAATAAGGAGGAGGGTAGTAGTACCCAGCTGGTGGTCCCATCCCAGGAACAGGCGGCATTGGAGCCATCTGACGTGGAGCGTAATATCCGGCTCCCCCGATCTTGGCTAAGCTGGCTTGACCTTGCATTCCCTCCTGCGCATACTGCTGCCAAAGGTGCTGCTCCTGCACCAGCAAGTGTTGCTTCTTCTCTATGTCCGCCATTTGCACATAGGATGGAGGGGGTATGCTCAGCGATGCCGCAAAAGGATCCTGGTTCACTGTCTGCACTGTTCCATCAGGAGCAGGTAGAGCCAAAACAGGGGTGGTCTTTCCGGGTCCAGGAAGAGCAACACTGCTCGCACTCCCACCACTAGACTGAGCAGTACTAGTGTGCTGCCTGACTATTCCCTGATCATACATTCCATTGAGCAACAATGGATCAAAACCTCCACCCAAAGCTGCTTTCTGGTTAGGCAGGTGGCTTGTGGACTCCACTAAAGCTAATTCCCAATCTGCCTTGCCGGGTTCAGCAGCCGGGTTCTGCCATGCAGAAGTTACTTGAGGCTCGCCATTAGATGGGAAAGCTTCCCATGATCCGTTTCCAGCATTTCCAGCAGGGCCGGCAAACAAAGCAAGAGCGAACTTATTCCCCTGGTCATCGGCAGTAACCCCATCATCCCTCAAATCAACCAAATCAGCAGTAACAGAGGGCTTGGGAGGCTCGGGTTCCGGTTCAGGCGGTGGAGGTGGAGCAACACTCTCAGGTGGAGGTAGAGCCTTTATGCTGTTCATGTCTTCTGCTGGCTCCTCTTTATCCACAGGGGGCAGCTCTGGCTTTCGTTCCGGACTCTTGGGTCTCTTTGCTCTGTCCCTCACAAACTCCTCCAACGTCTCCAACAACTTACTGGTAATTCTCTGAACTTCTGGATACTCAGAAGATCTTGCCACACCAGTATCTTTGCACCAATTGTAAAACGCAACCAACTCATCAATTTGCTTTGCCGCACTTGCATATGTATCAAAGGCCTTCACACAATCGGTGTACTCCATGTCAAAGAATTTGTCAAGTAAGATTGCCAGAACCTCACAGATATCGGCATAGAGCCGGAAACTCTCTTTCACCACAGGATACAAAGCAACCAGCACGAGCCTACTATTTTTAGCCAGCCCTGTTGGCCTACAAGACAAGAATCGATCAAGTAGCCTCTGAAAGTGACCCATTTTACCGAAGATCCTCTCGACCGGCATATCCCTTAAGGGGGTCACAGCCTTCTTATCATCTCTCCCATTCCTTGAGTCCCCAGCTTCATTCACATCACCATAAGAGCGTGACCGCCTTGTCATCCCTCCATTACCCCCATAGACCCCACCTTTATAATCGCCACCATAGTCATAATCATACCCTCGTGGCGGCGGGGATCGAAAGTCTTCCCTCCCTCCGTACCTATCCTCACCGTACCCACTAGGCCCCGCCCGACTGCCGCCGCCGCCATGGCTACTGCCACCACCGTTCTTCCTCTCATATGCCGTCAACTCGAGCTTCTGATCCAAGTACATCGCATAAGTCCGCACAAAGGCAGAATGATCCCACGAGCTCGAGTGGGCCTCATCCCTAAAATCACTCATGTTGAGCAACCTTACACCCCGCCTCGTGGCGAACATGATCTCCTCGCAGATCACCACATCCCCATCGATCAACAACCGGTGGATCAGCACGAGCGTCTTGAGCGCAACAATCCAGTCGCGAGTCTTCCCAAGTCGCTTGGAAACAGCAGATATGCACGCTTGCACATAGCCCCTCGAGTACGTGGTCAAATTAAGGATCCTGAGGATATACTTCTCGTCGGCCGGATCCTCATCGTGGCTGGTGGCCTTGACGACAGCAACCTCGAGCTCAGGAGCATTGTTACTAGCAACCTTGGCGATGCCGATGCTGGTCTGGTCCTTGACGGCCCCGATGGTCTTCCTTATAGTGCTGGTCGACATCCTCCCCACCTCAGATTCCCAGATCGAACCCCCAAACCCTTGCAAAACAACAAGATCTTCTACCCTTCAACCACTCAAGTCAACGACCAACAATCCAACGAGATCAATTACTCTACAGAGCCAGACGGATCCCGATCCCTACCCCTATCCCGATCCGAGCCGAAGCCGATCCAACCAAGCCAAAGCTCGTTCCTAAGCAAGTAGACACGATACGTACCGATCTAAGGGGAAAACTTGGCAGGAAAACAAGAAGATCATCGGATCCGAAGAAGATGAGGGAGACATTACCTCTCCCTGGGGTTTGACTAACGTCGGGATCCGCTGACTTGATATCACGCAAGCAGAAAAGGTGGCAAAGTTGGACGGGCGGCGGCGACGAGCTCCCGACTTCCTCCTCCAGCGGGGGGAGAAAACTCGCCGGAGCGGGCGGCGAGGAAAAAAATCGGGCGTGGGTGGCCGGGAATTTCTGGCGCCGGTCGGGTTGAGTAATGGAGTGGTCAGATGCGAGACGAAGGGGGAGACAAAAAGCCCGGGGAATTGGGCCTCTTCATATCAATGGGCCTGACCCATAAACTCCGTTAGCTCATAAATTAGCTGTTTATAGGAGGAACTTATGCAGGCGAAAAATGGGCGCTTATGTTACATAGTGAACTCACTCGCGATTTCATGATCGTATTTCAGTAATGAGGATAATTAGAAATAAACCTCCTCCGTTAATAAATCACGACAATGGAGTTGACTTGCAATTGTCAACTACAAATACGTCGGCGTCCTAACCACCTTTCCTTCTTACATCATGATCACCTCCCGACAACACAGGACCCAAAAACTTGGGTTCCTCTCACGTTGTTATATAACTCAAAAGGCATGCGCTTTACTGTGATAAACGATGTTACTTACATAAATAGGATACTACGATCCTCTAATTTAAAAGCCATTTACAATTAAAGAAGGAGAATAACAAAATTATTAAAGGAAATAGAACAAATCCCTTTCCGGTAATCCTATAACACAAATTCCTTTCTTGTAAGTAATCCTTTTATCTCGTAATACACGTTAACAGTGGCTGCGGCTCTGCCCCTTCTCATGGCCGTTTCCGCAACGTCCGCCTCCCTTCCGTCCTCTGCGGATGTCCATGTCCAGTGCCTATCCATCCCGTCGTCCTCTGAACTCCCCCTTCCTGCTCAATAATTCCCTCTTGGGAAACATCCTCCCGTCCTTGTTCGAGCTCTCCAACCTCTCGTTCGTTGACTTGGGTCGGAACGGTCTCTCCAGTGGCATCCCGTCAGTCCTTGGGTTTGTGAAGTCTCTTCGATACTTCATTTTGTCGATGAACAATCTCACGGGGTCGATCCCAGGATCAATCCGGAGACTGACTTAGCCGACTTACTTGAATCTCTTGGTGAACAAGCTTTGGGGGTTCCATCCCCATCGAGGTGATGTACCTCGTCTCCGTCAACGAGATGTACCTGCGAACTATCGGAAATTTAACCAAGTTGTAGTCAATCAGTCAGGGGACAAATCGAGTGGGAGGTGTACTTCCTCGTGAATTCAACAATATCAACGACATCATGGGCCTCAACTTTCGGACAACCAATTCACCAGTCATCTGCAATCCGAAGTGTGCAAAGGTGGCCCTCTCATCTACTTTTCTGCGTTCAACAACAAGTTCACTGGTCCCGTCCCTCCTAGCCTGAAGAACTGCAGCAGCTTGTACAGACTAAGGCTTCATAATAACTGGCTTACTGGGACCCTGGCCAATAATCTCGGCGAGTTACATGACCTGGATTAGCTTGAACTGAGCAGCATCGTTGAAGAACTCGAATTGCAACATCTCGGGTGAGATTCCGACTTTTCTTGGAAATATATCTCGGCTTCATTTACTTGACCTCTCAACCATTTAATTGGAGAAGTCTATGACAGTCTCATTCCGCTAGATAATATGGATCAACGCAAATATCAAACCGGTACCGTTTGGGTTAAAAATCTTTTCAACACTTTCCCTCAAACACAAGCCCACGTACGGGCTCAAATCGGCATCTTTTTTGGCTGAATCGGATCACATGGATACGAGAGTTTATCATTATTGGGTTTAACCGGACTCTGATACTTTGTTGATACTTTATAATATTGGCTCTGCCCAAATACCAAATGACATCTCGTATAGTCAGTAAGAGTGGCTTTTCTAGTATTGCCCTCTTCAAGAATGCCTCCATCGACATTGTCCGTGGAAAACAAATGGCGAAAATAGGTCCAGAAGGAGATGGCATAAAAGATTGCTACTTATTATCCTGCGGGTTGCACGGCGAGCTTGCTGGCTTTGCTAGGATTGGGATGGTTTCTTCGTCGAAGATCAACGAATTTGATGAAGATAGACTCTTGCAGAACAGATATAGTGTTTTTTCGGGCAATAGCAAGGTAAAACGGGAAGGATGTGTATGAGAAAATCACTGAAGTTACAGAGAACTTCAACCAGAAGTATTGTATCGGTATTGGAGGTCATGGAAGCGTATATAACACAACACTGTCAACGGGTACTGCAATTGCTGCGAGAACTGAATGAAGCCGTATGCATCGAAGTATCAATTCGAAAAGAATTTGATAGGGAAATCCATGCCATGACGGAAATCCGGCATCAGAATTGTTGGACTGAATCAATCAGGATCAATCTAAGGCCAAGCCCAAATTATCAAGACTCGGAGTTGGCATTAGATCATCAAGACTCAGAGACGGAAGTGAAGTCGGAGGAGGCCCACGATTTATTACAAGCTGAAGTGAAGGGGGCAGTCTAGTAAATTACTAATGTGTGTTTGTTATTATGTTGCTGATATAAGTGTAGTACAGAGGAGGCGGGTTTGTTATGAAATTGGTTACTGCATTTTCCTTTTCTGTCTACTTGCTCCTCCGTCTTTATCCTCTTCTTCCTCTTCTTCTTCTTTCTTCCTTCTGCCTTCTTGAGATCTGGGCAGACCAACTCCGGTGTACCAATTCTATTTAGTTCTTCATGGTATCAGAGCCTTGAAGGGCGTGTGCCGAGTAGGGAATGGCAGATTACAGCACTCCACCGTCCTCTGGTTCAGTAACTCATGGCAATATTCTCTCGGGTGGTTCCGGTCCTCCACAGTTGCAGCTTCCAGCCAGTGTGTTCACCTCACTGGTCAAGCTAGATGAGACCAACTACCTTGTATGGAAGGGCAAGTAATGGTGGCGATCATAGCAGCAGAATTTGAGGAGTTTATCTCTGGCCACAGTTTACCACCTGCGCAGTTCCTAGACTCCGTTGCCCTTCTCCCAAATCCGGATTACAAAACTTGGCAACGTACTAACAAAGCAGTAATGAGTCTATTGTTCTCGGCGCTAACATCAGAGACGCTTGACAAAGTGGTTTGCTGCAAGACAGCCAGCGAAGTCTGGTTTGCTCTTAAAAACAGGTTTGAGTCCGTCTCACCGTCCAGGGTAATGAATCTAAAAGTGCAGATGCAACAATTAAAGAAAGAGGGTAGGACAATGCAGCAATACCTATGCAGTCTAAAGAATTTGGTGGAGCAACTCGCGGTTGTTGGCGAACCAGTTAGCCAACGTGACTACTTGTGGTGTATGCTGGAAGGTTTTCCTCTGGAGTATGATGCCGTTGTCACGTCAATCTACAGCTCAGGTACAATAACAGTGGAGGAAGCGCAGAATCTTCTTGTCAACTTCGACTTGCGTTTGGAACGGCGACAGGTGCTCGACTGCACTCTGCCTCAGGTACATTACTCATCCCTGAACTCCAGTCCAGGTTCGAGGCCTCGTCAAAGTCAGCCTTCTTCATCCTTTAAACCAGCCTCTCAGTCTTCAGTCTATTCTTCTCCCTTTGCTCATATCTCACCGAACCAATCAAGCCTCCTTGGCCGCCCCCCATTACGACCAGGACCTTCAGAAATATACATGAGGGGTGGCAGCAGACCACTTTTCTTTCGGCCAAAGCCAAAGTGTCAAATATGTTTCCGGGTTGGTCATGTTGCATTACACTGCTTTCATCGGCTCAACCCGTCTTACACCTCTTTATCTCCACCACAACCATATCCACACCCTGTAGCTCCCTATCAACCACAATCCCACTACTCTTCGTATGTCACTCCACCACACATTACATATTCCCTGACATCCTCCCTTGGCTTTGAGCAACCATCCTTTCTTTCTCCTCCCACTCAGTCCCCTCTGCTTCCTGATGACTGGCTCTGTGATTCTGGGGCTACTCACCACATGACGCCCACATCAGCTGGTTTTCAAAATCTTTCCATTCATGATGGTTCCTCCTCCGTTCTTGTTGGCAATGGTGCGCAAGTTCCCATCAAACATACTGGTGACAAGATTCTACAAACTGACTCAGGTGTATTACACCTTCTCAACACTTTACATACCCCTGCTCTTTCACAGAATCTTCTTAGCGTCTCCAAACTTTGTAGTGATAACAATGTGTTTATTGAGTTTCACTCTGATTCTTGTTTTGTCAAGGACAAGGCGTCTCATCATATCCTCCTCACGGGTCACATGGGTCAGGGCCTCTACAAGTTTCCAGCCCAAGTCCCAGCTCCCACTAACTGGTCTTTTTCCTAGCAGCCCTCTTCTCCCTCTGCTTCTGTCCATGTCCATCCTACAGTTTCCTCCAGCCCGTCTCAGGCAGCAGGAGTTTCCAACGGTCTTGTTTGGACCGCTGCCAAGCGTAATTCTGTAAATAGCTCAACTTGGCATTCTAGACTGGGACATCCGAATGTTGAAACTTTGTCTCGTGTGTTACACTCGTTTACAGATTCTGTTACTCTACACCCTTTACCTTTCTGCCAATCGTGCGTGCTCAGTAAACACCATAATCTGCCGTTTTCAATTTCCTCCTCTCGTGCTTCTCGTCCTTTTCATTTAGTTCACACAGACCTTTGGGGGCCGTCTCCTGTGAAATCTACTACAGGTGATCGCTATTTTTTACTGTTTATCGATGATTCCACACGTTTTACGTGGATCTACTTCCTCCGCACTAAATCCCAGGCTCTGGCAGCTTTCATCCAATTCCAGGCCTTGGTTCGTAACCAATTTAATTCCTCCATTGTTGCTGTTCGATCTGATTGGGGCGGGGAGTTTCGGTCTCTGCACTCTTTCCTCGCAACACAAGGTATCTTTCACCAGCTGTCGTGTCCATACACGCCCCAACAAAATGGGCGTGTTGAACGTAAGAATCGGCACGTTGTTGAGATGGGTCTTACCCTACTTACTCATGCAGGCGTTCCTCAAGCCTTTTGGCCATATGCTTTCCACGAAGCCGTCAGTCTGATCAATATGCTTCCCTCCAAAATTCTTGGTTTTCAATGTCCTGTTTATTTACTTACTAAGTCTTGTCCAGACTATAATTCCCTTCGCATCTTTGGCTGTCGATGTTTTCCTTCCCTTCGGTCTTACAACTCTCATAAACTCGAACCCCGTTCAGTATCTTGTGTTCTTCTTGGCAGGAGTGCTTCTCATAAGGGGAACATCTGTTTTGACCCTGTGTCTGATAAGATCTATATCTCTCGCCATGTTATCTTTGATGAAGACACCTTTCCTTTCAAAATACTATCCCCCTCAGTGCACATCTCACCACCGCAACCCTGTCTTCCTATTGTTTTATGCCCTCCTTCTCATTCTATTTCTCCTGACTCATCAGTAGGACCTGTCATCAGTACCACTGCTATTTCCTCTGTCACATCAGAGCCAACAAGGGCTGTTTTTATTCAGCCCGCTGCACCAGAGCCAACACCAACTAATCTTCACCCTATGACTACTCGGGCTAAGGCTGGCATTTTTAAACCAAAGACCTTTCATACCAGTACCTCCCAGACTCATTCTCCCCCTCCCCTTCCACTTCTTCCTTCTGAACCCAAAACCATAGACGAGGCTCTCGCAACACCTGTCTGGAAAGAAGCGATGAGGATGGAGTATGAGGCTTTGCTGCGGAATTGCACTTGGACCCTTGTTCCAGCTAGCTCTGACAAGAAGATAGTGGGGTGTAAGTGGGTTTTCAAAGTCAAAGTTCACTAGGATGGGTCTCTTGAGCGCTGCAAAGCTTGTTTAGTAGCGAAAGGTTTCCATCAAATAGCGGGAGTGGATTACAAGAAAACCTTTAGTCCGGTTGTCAAGCAGCAAACCATTCGTGTGGTACTTGGTCTTGCAGTGTCAGCAGGCTGGCCCCTGCGGCAACTTGATGTTCACAACGCGTTTCTTCATGGCGACTTGTCTGAAACGGTTTTTATGCAACAGCCCCCGGGTTTTGAAGACACTGCACATCCAGATCATATCTGATTCCTGAAGAAAGCATTATATGGGTTGAAGCAAAGCCTGCGAGCTTGGTATATGAAACTGAGCACCTGTTTAGCACAGTGGGGGTTCATAAATTCGAAGGCCGATGCATCCCTGTTCTATAAACACTCAGGTACATCAGTTCTTATCATCTTAGTTTATGTGGATTATATCATCGTTACAGGGTCTGATTTGGCTGGTCTTGAAGCACTTCTTCTGCGCCTAAACAGAGAATTTGCCTTAAAGGATCTCGGAGACCTTTCGTACTTCCTGGGTTTTCAGGTTACTCGATAGACCGGTGGTCTTCACTTAAGTCAGGAGAAGTATATTAAAGATCTACTTGAAAGGACCAATATGGTGGACTGTCATCCTGTTCCAACTCCTATGGCCTCTACTCGAACTCTATCTATGTACGATGGAGTCGAGCTTGCAGACCCGTCTGAGTATCGCGGCATTGTAGGAGGCTTACAGTATTGCACCAATACTAGACCAAACATTTGTTTTGCTGTCAACAAGGTGTGCCAGTTCTTACATCGTCCTACCTCGGCTCATCTTCAGGCTGTCCAGCGAATTCTCAGATATCTGAAAGGAACGATTCAACATGGAATTGTGTTCGCGGCAGGTCATTCAGCAGATGTGTCGTGTTTTACAGACGCTGACTGGGCGAGTTGTTCGGACGATAGAAAGAGCACGAGTGGTTACTGCACTTTTATGGGATACAATCTGGTTTCCTGGACCTCACATAAACAGCGCATGGTCTCTCGCTCGAGCACGGAGGCTGAATACAGAGCCCTGGCTGATGGCGTGGCAAAGGTCAGTTGGATACAGAAGTTGTTAGAAGAAATACAACCTCTGCGCAATACAGCGGGGGGCACAGTCCCAACAATTTTCTGTGACAACATGAGCACTTGCTGCGTATCCTGTTCTTCATGCTCGCACCAAGTATGTTGAAATCGATTTCCACTTTGTGAGAGAAAAGGTTATGAATGGAAGTTTGAAGATAATACATGTTGGATCGAAAGGTCAGGTTGCCGACTCACTTACTAAAGTGATTCCAGTTCAGAAATTCCTTCGAGCTCGAACATGGCTCACGGTGATAAGTCGGGAGAGTTTTCTTCACTGGAAGAGTGGTAAAGTGTGGGAATCGAGTGCTGTGATGAATGAAGAAGGTGGAGTGTATGCAAGGTTGTTACTGTCAGGAGACGGTGATGAGTTTGCTGCAGAAGATGTCGTGAATACAGGTCAGATAAGTGGAGATACGAGTGGAGTCGGGGCTCGAATTGCGGGGAAGTGTGGACTGAATCGATCAGGAGCAATCTAAGGCCAAGCCCAAATTATCAAGACTCGGAGTTGGCCTTGGATCATCAAGACTCAGAGACGGAAGTAAAGTCGGAGGAGGCCCACGATTTATATTACTAGCTGAAGTGAAGGGGGCAGTCTAATAAATTACTAATGTGTGTTTGTTATTCTGTTGCTGATATAAATATAGCACAGAGGAGACGGGTTTGTTATGAAATTGGTTACTGCATTTTCCCTTCTGTCTGCTTGCTCCTCCGTCTTTATCCTCTTCTTCCTCTTCTTCTTCTTTCTTCCTTCTACCTTCTTGAGATCTGGGCAGATCAACTCCGGCGTACCAATTCTATTCAGTTCTTCAAGAATATTGTCAAGCTGTATGGCTTTTGCTCAAATCAGCAACATTCCTTGGTGTATGAATTTCTTGAGTCCGGAAGCTTGGCCAGCTTGTTGATCTACCCGGAAAGTGTTGGCACGTTCGATTGGATGATCCGAGCAAGTGCCGTGGAGGGAGTAGCCGACGGTTTGTCATACATTCACAATGATTGCAGCCCTCCAATTATTCACAGAGACATCTCGAGCAAGAACATATTGTTCGACGAAGAGTATATATCTCATATATCGGATTTCGGCACTGTCCGAGTACGACGGCCGGATTCTGCCAGAGAATACGAGAATCAGCGTGTTGATCGACTTCAGGCAATTGATTGGTTCTTAGAGTTCTGTCCCAATTTTCTGGATGGAAATCTTTCACATTGTGCAGGTATAAGTCTAGAGGCATGTGTTCTAGTTATTTCCGGCTGTAATCCATAATTCATCAGACGAAGTGATTGTATACAATCGGGCATCGAGTAATGAGGAGCCTTAGGCAGTGAAACCTCCAAAATCGAACAATTCTCCGAGCCTTACATCATCAGGAACTGGGTCGAGCATCTGTTGTCTCCGGGAAGAAATTGCCCACGAAACCTGTCGCATGTCCGGTCGGTTCTCTGGCCTAACTCTCAAGCAGGAGAACGCCATCTTCATCATGGACACCACTTCGCCGACAAGGTCCTCGCCGGGATATGGAATCCTTTCATCCAACACATTCCACAGAAATAAGCCCTGAGCCAAGGATGGCGTCTCCGAGTATGAGGAACAAGAAGAGATGAGATCCCCGGGATGCCTCCCCATGATCACTTCTAGTACGACCATTCCAAAGCTATAAACATCGTTCTTTTCCGTCGCTTCCACCATGTAAGCCAGCTCTGCGAAAGTTCGTTTCGGAAAAAATATAAAGACATTCTTACTGTTGGCCCATGCGAAATGACAAGGAAAGGAAATGGAAATACCGGGAGAAGCATATCCATAAGTTCCGGCAAATGAGGTCCAACTAGACACGTCGGGCTGTAGTACATGGGCGGTGCCAAAATCTGAGATGTGAGCCTCAAATTCATCGTCGAGCAATATGTTCTTGCTCGATATGTCTCGGTGAATAATAGGAGGGCTGCATTCATGGTGCAAGTATGTTAATGCATTCGCGACTCCTTTAATAACATTGAATCTCTTTGCCCACTCGAAATGCCGGGCCCTCTCGTTATCATTCAGCAGGCTCTCCAAGCTTCCTGGCTGCA
The DNA here is from genome assembly GCA_029817715.1 of Melastoma dodecandrum. Lineage (NCBI taxonomy): Eukaryota > Viridiplantae > Streptophyta > Magnoliopsida > Myrtales > Melastomataceae > Melastoma > Melastoma dodecandrum. Next base: position 2,176,255 of record JARUPY010000397.1, on the reverse strand, counting down.
GGTATTCGTACGCCAGAAAAGTGTGCCGCTGATTTGAACAGAAACCGTAGAGCCTGATGATGTTACGGTGCCTGATTTTCGTCAAGGCATTGATCTCCCTATCAAATGCTTTCTCCCTAGCCGTATCAGCACCTGGCTTATCGTTAAGTTTCTTAACAGCGAGTACTTGACCGGTCGTCAGGGTTGCTTTGTAAACAGTTCCCTGCCCTCCAACGCCTATACAATACTTATCATCGAAGTTCTCCGTGGCCTCGATGATGTTCTTGTAGGCCATCTTTCCACCTTCGCTCCATATTGCCAACATATCACTCCATCCTCCTTCCAGAGTAGCCTCCGCGTCCTTCCATCTTCGGCAAAGAATGCGTAAACCTAGAATTACGACAACCAGAAGAATGACAAATCCCGAGGGAATCAGTGATATCAACAGCAACCTCCTCCTCCTGTTGTCCTCGCTGGCATTACGGCCCGTGTATGTCAGACAAGGCTTGAGACCCGTGATGACGCCGCACAGCGCTTTATTTCCTATTACCGCATCATACGTTGCGTTGCGAAATACCGGGATGTTTGGCACAGGTCCTTCCAGCCGATTGTCCGATAGGTTGATGGACGTCAAACTAGACATGTCATCAAAAGTAGACGACAATGACCCGGACAGCATATTGTGGGAGATGTTCAATACCTCTAGATTGTGTAGTTTACCGAGTTCGTGAGGTATATCCCCGGATAGAAGATTATAGCTGAGATCAAGGGTACGGAGATCTTGCAAATTCCCAATCTCAATCGGGAGCCGGTCATCGAGATTATTCGTGCTCAGATTCAATTCCTGTAGAGATCGGCATTGTCCCAATTCCCCTGGAATCAGACCATCCAGATTGTTACCTCCAAGGTTGAGTTGTGTCAAGGTGGATAACTTGCCTAATTCTGAGGGAATACGGCCAGTCAATTGGTTATCCGCCAAGTTAAGCCGGAATAGTAATCCAAGTTTACCAAGCTCATTTGGGATAACGCCACTCAGATTGTTTTCCGACAGGCCAAGCACGTGCAAGCGGGCCATACTTCCGAACTCGGGTGGGATCACACCGGAGAAATTGTTTCTAGACAGCAATAGGCTAGTCAAATTCCCGTACTCCGCAAACTTTCCTGGCAAATCTCCGAAAAACAGGTTGTTGCTCAGCTCGAAGAAGTCCAGGTGAGGATACGTACCAAGGGCATTTGTCAGGGTCCCTGTCAGTCGATTATCATGGAGCCTCACCCTGTGCAGATGAGAACAGTTCCTCAGACTCTGTGGAAGAGGACCAGTGAAATTGTTTATCTGGGCCGTGAAGTTCGTGAGGACCCCACCCCTGCATATATCCGGTGGGAGTTCGCCGTCAAAGAAGTTGTTGCCTAGCTGCAGGCTTTTAATCGAAGTAAGGTTGCTCATCTCCACGGGAAGTTCGCCTTCGAGATAATTGGTGAAAATCGATAAATGATTTAGGAGTCCTAGTTTCCCGATCTCTTTCGGGACCTTGCCAGACAGCTTGTTTCGGCTCAAGAACAATCCCTCTAACGAGCTCAGGTTTCCGATCATGGGAGGGATAGAGCCCGTAAGGTTGTTGTCGAAGACAAATAGAATGGCTAGACTTTCCAAGTTCCCCATTGTGGACGGCAGAGAGCCCGTGAAACCGTTGCCGTCGAGGGCTAGTTGTGTGAGGGATTTCAGGTTCCCGATTTCTGCAGGGATCAATCCAGACAGGAAGTTCTCGTAAGCCTCAAGAAGGCTTAAGCTGGTCATGTTGCCGATGGACGGTGCAATTGGACCAGTCAACTCATTGCTTGACAGCTTCAGTTCATCAAGTCGCCGCAAGTTCCCGACTGCTGGGGGTATCGAGCCAGATAATTGGTTCCCGTTCAAGTAAAGAAAGCTGATACTTGTCAGGTTACCAATGATACTGGGAATTGAGGCGTTTAGATAGTTGTCGGACAGGTCGAGCTCGACAAGGGAACTCAGCTTGCCGATTCCCAAGGGAATGGGCCCGTGGATTTGGTTATCCTGAAGCTGTAGCTTGGCCAGGCCGCTCATGTTGCCGATGGTGCCAGGGATCGGACCGGTGAGGGAGTTTGAATGTAAGGATAACTCCTCGAGGGATTTGAGACTCCCTATTTCCGAAGGGATCGTTCCAGAGAGCTTATTTTCTTGAAGGCACAAGTATTTTAGGTTGGAGGGGCTTCCGACGGTGGGCCACTGTATGGTCCCGGTGAAATCATTACGGGACAGATTGAGCACCCGGAGAGACTCCATCTGCCCCAGGAATGGCGGGATTTCCCCGGAGAAGTCATTGCTGTTCAGGTCCAAGACAGCGAGCTTCGACAGGTTGGCAAAGGAGGAAGGAATGTTGCCGCGGAAGGAGTTTCCGCCCAGCAGGACGGCGTCCAAGCCACGCAACGAGGAGAAGTCGAGGCCGTGCAGAGTTCCGCTTAAGAGAGAACTTGAAAGGTTTAGGGCCACGAGGGTCCCGGAAGCATTGCAAACGACGCCAGGCCAAGAGCAATGATTGCTGCTCATGTTCCAGGAAGAGATAACGGGCGAGCTCGGGTCATCAAGGGTGGATTTCCACCGTAGAAGGGCATCCGCTTCTCTGTTCGGACGTGGTGCCGCGGCAGCGGGTGCCCGAGGTTGGAGCAGCAGCAGCGTTAGGACAAGGAATGCACGGAGGAGCATCTGTAATAACTTGAGACAATTTTGGATCTAAACTAAATGATCAAAACTTCCCGTCCAAATTCTCCGTAAGAATAGTAAAATAGAGAAAGGAAGAAAGAAAAATCAATCTCACGAGAAAATGATCGCCGCAGATAAGAAGGCAAGCCTTTAAGTTGACCAATTATGAGTGGGCGTCTCAATCCTCCACTCCACTGCCAGACTTTTGAAGTTGGAACAATTTTGAATCGGTCCATTTCTATTTTTCTTACAAAAAATCGTATACTTTTTTTTTTTCCGTCCGGTTTTTAGAGCTTCGCTCCGATTAATCCGGACTCGACCCGGGTAGAACACCTGGCTATGGTGGGTGAGTCTCCCAACAGGAGTGGCTGCATACGGTAGGTTTCGAACCCGAGACCTCCTTAAGCGAATCCAAACTCCTTACCACTTGGACCAACCCCATGTTGGTTAAAAAATCGTATACTTATTTATCCAAAAAATCCCGAGTCTCTTTCTTTAGTGGAATTATGAGGAAGGAGAGAGGAATCAATTGAATCTTTTGACCTGACTAGAGAGACCAGCAACGTACTCTTTGGACCAAATAAGAAAGATATCTCTCCTAATAGAGCCAAAGTTTTTGAAAAATTAAGGTATTAATGCATTAAAATCGACGTCCGATCTCATTTATAACGTCGATTTTCATGAACATCGTCTTTGTCTTGGTCGAAATAAAACAATTATTTTCCACGAAAGAGGCCTCCTCTTCGGAACCACGTTCTGATACGATAATAGTACTGTAATAAGATTTGGGGTTGGTTATATATAGTTTTTCCCCTTATCAACAACCATCTTTCTTCCTTGGATTAATCTTACTTTTGCAAAAAATAATTTACCTAATTAAGACGACAAGTTTCAAGACTTCCTCCTAAATAGGTAGATCAATCAATAGCTGGAAGTTATTATATTTAATGAGTAAAAAAAGAAAACATTTTGAAATCCAGTCAGTGATTTGTTCTTAACAAAAAATATTTAAAACCGCACCTAACGAACGCCTCACGTCACGCCTAACATAATTTTTAAAATTTTCAAAAATTATATATAAAAAAGACACAGACAAATGGTTAACGTTGGTTGTTTCGTAGGTTGGGCCAAGTGGCAGGACTTGCACAGTCGAGACCCTCTCTTCATTTTCTAATTTTAAAATTAAAAAAGGCAGACCGGATCGTAACCGAGGGGGGGGGGCGGAGAGCGGGTTCAAATATTCAAATTCCCTCACCCTTCCAGATCACATCCCCCTTCTCTTTCTTTAAAAAGAAAAGGAAATAGGGTTAGTTTAGTAATTTCATTGAATGGAAAGTTAAAGTACCCACCCCATCATCATCATCCCCTTCTTCCCTTTTTATGCCGCTTGCTTGCTTTCTTTTCTTTGCTTGCGCTTTTTTTTTTTTTTTTATTTGGTGGCGTTTGCTTTGCTGCTTGTTGCTTGCCGTCTTCTCTTCTCCTCCCACCATTTCCCTCGGGATATTCCCTACTTGTACATCGGAAGTCGTCTTCGTCCTCTCCGTCGGAGGTTCATCATGGAGAGGACCACCCCCGTCAGGAAATCCCACACCAACACCTCAGATCTGCTCACCTGGTCCGAGACCCCCCCGCCTGATTCCCCCGCCCCACGCCCCGATGCCAGGTCTCACCAGGTCGGATCCTTCTCCCATTCTCGTGCGATCCTACGACTATTGTGTTCCCTGCTGGCGACTGATGATGGTGTTTGGTTTTGGTGGTTAGCCGTCCGATGGAGTGAGGAAGGTGGTGTTCGGCGGGCTGGTGACCGACGAGGAATTCGAGGACTTGAACAAGAGGTTTTGAGATCTGGGACTCTTCCTCACGCTTCCATCCTTTTCAACCGATGTGTTTGTTTTGTCGGTGTGGTCGGAAGCTGTCCTGTCTGCTTGACTGCCCCCTTCTTGCCTCTATCTTTCTTTTGTATTTACGACGTTGTCTACTCCTTGATCTCGTTACCGCAGTATTGCCTCTATGTAGATCTCTTTACTGCGATTGTCGTCATTCGTGGAAACTCGATTTCGTTCTCGCTGTGGAGTTTGTAGCTTTGTTCTTGTGACTAGTGAACTATGGCATGAATCGCCCGATCTGGACATTTTTCAATTTCCCGAGTAGTGACTAACATAGAATAGAAGTCTCCCGGTTCCCTTCAATGAAGGCAATTGGTCGTCGATGAAATGAATGTGTCTTTGCTGGATATGATCTGCTTTTGAGTTCTTTCCCCTGAGACGTGACTCGAGTCGGCCGGCTTTGTTACACTGGATTTGTTTTGGTTGCTTCAGGAAGCCCTGCTCCGGTTACAAGCTGAAAGAGATCACGGGGAGCGGTATCTTCAACGTCAATGGGGAGAGTGAGTCTGCTGAACTCGCAAGTGATAACAGAACTGGGATAAGAATGTATCAGGTAATATCGGACCGGACCACAAGAATGTATTTGAAATTTGAATGATTGTTGGGTTCGCTCGGCTGCTGAGTCTGATCCGACCCTGATTTCATTTTTAATGTCATCAGCAAGCACTCGCTGGAATCAGTCACATCTCATTCACTGAAGAGGAGAGCATATCTCCTAAGAAACCCACCACCATTCCCGAGGTGGCGAAGCAACGCGAGCTGAGCGGAACGCTAGAGAGCGACGCGGACTCGAAACTGAATAAGCAGATATCTGATGCCAAGTGCAAGGAGCTGAGCGGGCACGACATCTTCGCCCCACCCCCCGAGATCTTGCCGAGGCCCTTGCCTGGGCGTGCATCGGATGCTTATGACATGGGGGAGCCTGCGCCTCGCAACCTGCGCACATCCGTCAAAGTTTCCAATGTGAGTCAAAATCTCACACTTGGAACACCGCCAGTCCATCCGCTGCCCTTGTATCAGGCAGTATAAACAACCAATGTTTGGATTCTTGCAGCCTGCAGGAGGACAGACCAGCATAACCTCGGAGGAGGACCTTGTCCTGAAAACCTCGAAGAAGATATACGACAAGAAATTCTCGGAGCTGTCGGGCAACGACATATTCAAGGGCGACGCGGACCCGGCTTCATCAGAGAAGCCACTGAGCTCGGCCAAGTTGAGAGAGATGAGCGGGAACGACATATTCAAGGACGAGAAGGTCCAACCGCGGGACTACTTCGGGGGAGTGCGCAAGCCGCCGGGGGGACACAGCAGCATCGCCTTGGTCTGAGACCGAATCCCACGAGATATATAGAGAGATCTAGGGGGGACTATTGATGCATTGCGCTCTTCTGGCTCGTGGACTTCCTTAATAACTAAGGACCGTAGGAAGTGTCGATTCCAGGATTTGTCTGTGTTGCTTTCTTCTCTTCTTAAAAACAATACGCGATTCAACATCTTTTCCCAAGCTAACGTCGGCATCGTCTTACAAGAATTCGTCATCAATTACTTTTTAAGGACGGCAGCAACTTCGCATTAAATAAGTCGTCTCATTTAGCAAACCAAATGGCAAGTAATCGTCCTACTTCATCCAGTGATCAAGCGACGGCGACTGCGACTCTGGCTGGGAAGATCGACTTCGGTTGTGTCCGGCAACAACAGCCGCGTGCCGGGCTGGGATTCCGTTCTGCCGCCGCTGAGTTCTTACTGGCGCCCGGTAGGATCGCCACCGGGAAGCAGCTTCCGGGTACGGGAGGGTTGAGGCTGAGAGTTTCTTCGTAGTGTGACTCATCAGTTGCCTTATTAAAGAGACACTTACTGTCAGGATGCTTCGCACCCTTTTATTATGTATATATATTGATGTATGCTTTAATACAATTGGTGTGTCTGCTCTCTTCCTATTATCAGTCTTCTTCTCATTTTCTTATCACTTCGGTTGCCTCCATCGTGGAGACCAAGCCTAGGGTAAATGTTCTTCTGCCGTCCAGGGTTTCGGTTTTTCGTTTGATATATGGGAAGGAGATGCTTTTGTTGGGGATTCTTATGTGTTCTTCGTCGTTTCGTTTGCCTGAATTCAGGATCCGGTGACTGTTGATGAGTCAGTTCCCACCCAGGAGAACATCCTGGCTTGTCCGGTTTGCTATCCGCGGCTGACGCTCATCGGTCCGCCAATATCTGTGTCGGTTACCTTCCCCGCGTGCTGGTGTTTTGTTGTAGGGACCGGTTACTGAGAGACCAGGCGCTGATTTGTTTTCCATTTCTTTCATTCGGCTGGTGTTCTACTGCTACAGGAATACGACGAAGGGATCATCCTTGCAGGGTGATACCTGCCAGAAGACATACCAGGGGAACGAGATGCATATGGAGCTCATTGCTGCAAGTGGACTGAAGGAGTACGCCGAGTCCACTTCCATGACTACCGAGTTCTTCACGTGTGGTTTCTTGGTGGTATTCTGAAGCACCCTCGGCTTATCGCATTCAGATAGATGTAACTCTCAGTGCAGGTTTCCATTGATCTCGTATGTCTATGAGAGGGGATGGCGCCAAGGCTTCTCAGCGGTGATCGGATTCCCAGGTCCAGAGCGAGAGGTCGGCTCTTCGTCTCTTTGCTTTTGTTCATTATTTCTCTTCCGGCGAGCAGTTCCATTAAGATCAAATCACATGTCAGTTTTATGCTCGTTTTCATCCTCCCGAAAAACACAGATGCCAAAAATTCTTGACTGTAAATGCTCCCATGGCGGGCTATTTTCGCAAGTCATTGCGTTGGACTATTCAGAGAATATGCTGAAAGAGTGTTATGAGTTCATCCAAAAGGAAGAAGGGTGTCCTAAAGAGTACTGTTTTCATATTTGTGTCTAGTGTAGAGGATCGCAGCATCTGATCACAATCCTTCCGGTGTTAATCGAAGGGTCCTGATCTGGTTTGCTTTCAGGAAGGTGTTGCTCGTCCGAGACTCCCCTTTGCCACTGGTTCAATTGATGCCGTGCATGCCGGGGCCGTGACACTGTTGTCCTTTGCTTCTTCCGGGGTAAGGAGTTCTCTCGACCTTCATTCAGTTACTCCAACTACTAGATTTTCGCTACAGAGGACTCAGCAAGTTCCTCGAAAACTGCTGTTTGGTATGTTCATCTTACCGTTCTTAACCTCAGGTTGCGGAGGTAAGCAGGGTGTTACGTCCCGGAGGAGCGTTCATTGCCTCAACCAGTTTTGCTCTCGCCATCGGCGGTAATTTGCTCGCGCCGTTGTTGAAACCATCGTGAGCGGTAATCAATCTCGACTGGTACAATCTCGTCGGCGCCTGATCTTCGTATTAATTAGCATCCTTTGTTGTGATCATTACAGAACATGTACCAGATATGGGGCATGCTCGTTTCGAAAAATACTGTCCGAAACACAGTCCCGGATCTTGTGATACGTATAAATCGAATAGTAACGTTAAATAAAACATACCTCGTTGTTGCGGATGCGAACTTCAAGAGTCCCAAACGTGACTCCTCTAAAAGTATCCACGCACACGAAACACGAACACTCGAATTCGCTACGGTGCTAGCCCTCGGAATTCTTTCTGGTGTATTCTTTCGGAAGCCTCGGCCAGAGATTTCTTTCTGTGGCCGAATGAAGTTTTCTTCGCCTTTCCAGATTGATTTCTTACTTCTGTGGCTAAACGGCCGATTTCTTCTTTTATATGATGTGGTACCGCCTTATAATTAGATTTATTGTAAAAAAAAAATAATGAATTACACGTAGCAATGCTATGCTACAATAGCCCGTAGGTAATCATTCGACCTTTGCAATTGGGCAATTGGGTACGGAGCTTCAGAACCCAAAAAAAAAAAATTGAAACAATTTCAATTTGTGGATAATGGGCCATATGGGCTTAACCCATTTGATCGGCCTCTTTGATATTATAATGAATAATATAATAATATAATAATGAATTATTATAATTATATCATCATAGTCTATAACTTAGACATACTTGATCAATTTAAATCCAACACTAGGGTTTATTGCTTCCGATATTTCAGAATAAATTTGTAATCCAACAAATTCTAATTCTGAAAATTTATACTTTTAACTCTAATATCCATTAGAATTAAATAATCAATTTTCGTGTTCACGTGCTTTTGCGTGCGACCCTCTAGGTTCTATATACGAAGGCAATGTACATCCATACATAGACTGAGGTAACCGTCTAGCAACAGTTTTCAGCCACCCAACGTAATAGAATATTAGTCATGAACCAAAACCATATTGAACCGATTTCTGTGTAATTCAATCTCTTCATCTCACCGACATCCTGATTAATTCAGTGCATTATGTGTCATCACTGAATTAATCATTTTACTTGATTTCTGAGATATAATAGATCTTAACTTGAATGATAAACATTCCTCCACGGCCGTGTGTTTAAAATCACTAATACCTCAATCAAGCGGCCAGGATGTCAACTCTCTAATCTAAGAGAGCGATGAATCCTATATTGACTCAACACTATCCTCTCTACGCTTCGTCTCAAGTCGGGAGATCAGTTACACTCGTTCAACAAGAGAAGTGACCAATGACACTTAATATGTGGTATTCTCTATAAACGGGTCGTGTCCAGTGTACCCTAAACTTAGGCACCCCCGAGTATAACTTGAACATCCATCCCTTGGTCTAACTCGACCTTAGTTATACTCGGCGTTGATCTAGATGTTTATGTCCCATCTAAACATCTATCCGATCAAGGACAATTCTAGATTGACAAATAATCAATCTATGGGACTTTACCGTAAAGTTAATTACGAGCAGAAAAGTAATTAATAAACAGTAAATACTTGCCTTTATTAACAACTATTCACATATATTACAAAGTGTCTTGGCACATACGTGCACACACTAACAATCTCCCACTTGCACTATTGCCAAGCACTATGAACTCTCAGTCCTAGGCCCCTCACATGGGACTCATGTTTCTGCTGAGGTAAGGCCTTAGTGAGTGGATCTGCGATATTCTCGCTAGTGTCTACTTTACTTACCAACACATCACCCCTCTGAACTATTTCTCTGAGGATGTGATATTTCCGCAGTACATGCTTAGATCGCTGGTGAGACCTTGGTTCCTTTGCCTGTGCTATGGCAGCATTGTTGTCACAGTATAGTAGAACTGGACCGTGACTACTAGGAACCACTTCAAGTTCCGTCGTAAAATTCTTGATCCAAACAGCTTCTTTTGCCGCTTCTGAAGCTGCTATGTACTCGGACTCTGCTGTAGAATCTGCAACTGTTTCTTGCTTCGAACTTTTCCAGCAAACAGCTATTCCATTTAGACAAAATATGTAATCTAGCTACGATTTTAGAACATCACGATCTGACTAGAAACTGGCATCATTATATTCTCTAATGTCCAATTCCTCATATTCTCCATAGACCAGCAACATATCTTTTGTTCTTCTTAGATACTTGAGGATAGCCTTGACTGTTGTCCAATGATCCTCTCCAGGATCACCCCGATATTTACTTGTCATGCTCAAAGCATACGATACATGAGGTCTTGTACATATCATAGCATACATGATGGATCCAATAGCCGAAGCATATGGTATCTTACCCATTCTATTTCTCTCCTCTAGTGTCTGTGGACATATCGCCTTGGAGAGTTGTATACCATGTGACAGTGGCAAGAATCCTCTCTTGGAATCTTGCATATTGAATCTCTTTAGTACCTTGTCAATATATGTACTTTGACTTAGTCCTAGCAGTCTTCTTTGTCGATCTCGGTATATTCTAATACCTAAGATATAAGTTGCTTCCCCAAGATCCTTCATTGCAAAACACTTATTCAGCCAATCTTTAGTAGATTCTAGGCTGAACTTATCATTTCCAACAAGAAGTATATCATCAACATACAGCACTAGGAAGACAATACTGCTCCCACTAACCCTTTTGTAAACGCAAGGTTCATCTGGATTCTTGATGAAGCCAAAATCCTTAACTGCTTCATCAAATCTTATGTTCCAGCTCCGAGAAGCTTGCTTTAATCCATAAATGGATCTCTTCAGCTTACATACTTTATCTGTATTCTCAGACGTTATAAAACCAGGAGGTTGTACCATGTACACTTCCTCCTCTAGCTTTCCGTTTAAGAAAGCAGTTTTAACGTCCATTTGCCAGATCTCGTAATCCTTGTAAGCTGCAATAGCAAGTAAAATCCGAATAGACTTCAGCATTGCAACTGGCGAAAATGTTTCATCATAGTCGATCCCTTGACGTTGAGTGAAACCTTTTGCCACTAGCCTTGCTTTATAGGTATTAACATTTCCATCCATGTCGATCTTCTTCTTGAAGACCCACTTGCATCCAATAGGTTTTATCCCAATTGGTGCATCTACTAACTCCCAAACTTGGTTGGTATACATGGAGTCCATTTCGGAATTCATGGCATCTAGCCATTTCTCGGAATCTATTGAAGCAACTGCTTCCTCATAAGTCAACGGTTCGTCGTTCTCGACGAGTAGTACATCCTCATGTTGTGTTATAATCCACCCATATCTCTCGGGTTCTCGATGTGCTCTCGTAGACTTACGTATATCTTGCGTTTCTTGAACAGGTTCTGGTAATGGAGTCACTTGTACTTGTGGTACTATCTCCATATCTAACTGTTCATTTTCCAACCTGTATGTAGTGTCTGAAATTTCTTCTAGGCTTATTTTACTCCCACTACCCCTTTTAGAAATAAACTCTCTTTCTAAGAAGGTAGCATATCGAGCAATAATAACTTTGTGCTCACTTGGAAGATAAAAATAGTATCCCTTTGTTTCTTTGGGATAACCTACAAACATACACTTAATGGATCTTGCTGCAAGCTTATCAGAACTATCGTTCTTCACATAAGCATCGCAACCCCATACTTTGAGATAAGACAAATTTGGTTTCTTGCTAAACCATAACTCATATGGTGTCTTATCTGCAGCTTTGGTTGGAACTCGGTTAAGCATGTATGCTGCCGTTTCTAAGGCATAGCCCCAAAATGATAATGGAAGACTTGCATGACTCATCATTGATCTAACCATGTCCATGAGTGTGCGGTTTCTCCTTTCTGAAACACCATTCCACTCTGGCGTTCGAGGAGGTGTAAGTTGTGAAATTATGCCACACTCCTTGAGGTAATCAATGAATTCTTGACTAAGATACTCGCCCCCTCGATCACTTCGGAGGATCTTAATCTTTTTGTCAAGTTGGTTTTCTACTTCATTCTTAAACTCCTTAAACTTTTCAAGAGTTTCTGACTTTTGCCGCATTAAATAGATATATCCATATCTGCTAAAATCATCGGTAAAAGTCACGAAGTAGATATAAGCTCCTCTGGCCTGAACTGACAATGGTCCACACACATCACTGTGTATGAGTTCTAGCAATTCATTCGCTCTTTCTCCAATCTTGGAAAAAGGCTTCTTGGTCATCTTTCCTTGTAAACAAGCTTCGCATGTTTCTATGGATTCTAATTCAAATGAATCCAAATACCCATCATTGAGTAACTTAGCAATGCGCTTCTCGTTTATATGACCAAGTCTACAATGCCAAAGGTAAGTTGGGTTCGAGTCACACGATTTCTGTTTCTTATTCTCGATGCAATGTACCGGCTCATGTAAGTTTAAAACATACAAACCATTGTTTAATGATCCATATCCATAGAAAACATCATCTAGATAAAAGGAACACATCTTGTCCTTAAATTTAAACACAAAACCCTTGGTGTCTAAACTGGACACCGAGATGATGTTCTTAGAAAAACTTGGAACATAACAACAGTTTTCTAGTTTCAAAACAAGTCCACTGGGCAAACTTATTTTATAAGTCCCTACAGCTAATACAGTTACTCTTGCTCCATTAGCCACTCGTAGGTCCATCTCGCCCTTGGACAACCGTCTGCATTCACTTAGTCCCTGCAGGTCCACACAGATATGAGAACTACATCCTGAATCTAGGACCCATGAGGATGAAACAGAAAAATTGCATTCAATCATAAAAATACCTGAAGCATCTGCCCCACTAGTATTTTTCTTTTGAAAGAGGTAGCAATTCTTCTTCCAGTGGCCTTTCTTGCCACAGTGAAAGCATATAGCTTCCTTCTCATCAGATTGGGGAATCTGTTGGCCTTTCTTCAGTTTGGGCTTTTGGCCCGGGTAAGCAGACATCTTTGATTTCTTGACCTTGGGGTTGAACTTCCCCTTGCTCATTCTCTTGTTGGTATTTCTCACCAACATTGCATTTGAAACAGTCTTCTGTTTCATGTCTTTCTCTGCTGTCTTGAGCATGGTCAACAGATCGGCAAGACTCTTCTCCATGTTGTTCATATTAAAGTTCATCACGAACGGAGCGAACGATGGAGGCAGGGAACACAAAATGGCATCAACAGCCAAATGAGTATCCATCTTGGAACCTAAACTTGCGAGCTTCTCTATGTACCCTATCATCTTGAGTACATGAGGCCCGACAGGGTTCCCTTCCTGCAATTTCATCCCGAAAAACGCTCGAGAGATTTCAAATCTCTCAGTCCGTGCACTTTCTTGGAAGAGCTCGCGCAAATGGATATCAATATCCCTAGCGCTCATATTCTCATGCTGCTTCTGCAACTCTGGAGACATTGCAGATAGCATGAGACATTGCACGTCAATAGCATCTTCCACATATTGATCATAAATGATCCGATCTGTTTCAGAAGTGTCTGCTGTGGGCACAGCTGGTGGCTCAGTATCTAGTACATGAAACTTTCTCTCTTGTTTCAGTACAATCTTGAGCTTCCGATACCAGTCCAGGTAGTTTGGTCCTTGGAGGATATTTTCTTTCTCCAAAATACTTCGCAGCGATAGGTTTGTCGACATCTACAGCAAATAAAATTTTAAATCATTATTTGTGAATAGTTATATAAAGGACTTTTATAAACTCCCACTATTTTATTCAAACCTAATAGCCCCCACTATTAAGCTCGAGAATTAGTTGGTAATAATTCCTAGCGGGACCGAATACTCAAATCCTATAGTATGCACACAACTGAACTGTACCTACACACCATAGTCATTAAGTAGATACTACTCGCCAGTCACAAATCCATGTAACCATCGGTATTCTTAACTTGGGTTAATATTTTCTTAAACCCTTTGCCCATCAAATCAATTGACCTTAGCTGAGCTAACAAATCAATTAATCCGAGTTAAGTCGACCCATCAATAAATTATGAAAAACTACAACTGTACTAACGCGAGCCCACAACTGAGCTGTACCGACTCACGAAGTACGTCGACTATTTTCATTATTATTGATGGAGGGCAAATAAAACTTGACTTAATATTTAGGGGTTTTTGATTAATTGTCTCACCTCTATTTATTGATGGGCTTAACTATTTTAATTTAAGCCCATTTTGTAACCCATTATTTTCTAATCCATATATTAAGTTGGGCTAAAAACACTATCTCTCTCGGCCTTTTTGTTTCAAATTCAAACTATAACATTATAAGATTTAGCCCTATTATCACTTGGGCCCCTTTTTGATTATCCGTAAAATTTAACTTTGATTAATTGTCCACACACCTTGCATCCTTGCATTTGTGTTCTTGTGACAATTAAAATCAACAACCTCATCATAAAATTGATTCTGTGGGGTATCAATTTATAAATTTTATTTCCCAAAACAAAAATACGATAGTCAAATTGTTTAACATAAATCAATATGATTGAATTCACTGTTTGCTTGAATTCGTATAGGGCACCTTTTAGTTTTGCAGATTCAATACCCATCGTTAGCTTTGATTATTATAAAACTTTTATCGAACAATCGAACGTTATAATTAAAACAACGTTCAAAATTTTCGATTTATACGATACGATCACAAAAAGCTCGGATACCACTGATGGGTTTCCACCGGGTGCAGCGGAAGCTCGTTTCGAAAAATACTGTCCGAAACACAGTCCCGGATCTTGTGATACGTATAAATCGAATAGTAACGTTAAATAAAACATACCTCGTTGTTGCGGATGCGAACTTCAAGAGTCCCAAACGTGACTCCTCTAGAAGTATCCACGCACACGAAACACGAACACTCGAATTCGCTACGGTGCTAGCCCTCGGAATTCTTTCTGGTGTATTCTTTCGGAAGCCTCGGCCAGAGATTTCTTTCTGTGGCCGAATGAAGTTTTCTTCGCCTTTCCGGATTGATTTCTTACTTCTGTGGCTAAACGGCCGATTTCTTCTTTTATATGATGTGGTACCGCCTTATAATTAGATTCATTGTAAAAAAATAATGAATTACACGTAGCAATGCTATGCTACAATAGCCCGTAGGTAATCATTTGACCTTTGCAATTGGGCAATTGGGTACGGAGCTTCAGAACCAAAAAAAAATTGAAACAATTTCAATTTGTGGATAATGGGCCATATGGGCTTAACCCATTTGATCGGCCTCTTTGATATTATAATGAATAATATAATAATATAATAATGAATTATTATAATTATATCATCATAGTCTATAACTTAGACATACTTGATCAATTTAAATCCAACACTAGGGTTTATTGCTTCCGATATTTCAGAATAAATTTGTAATCCAACAAATTCTAATTCTGAAAATTTATACTTTTAACTCTAATATCCATTAGAATTAAATAATCAATTTTCGTGTTCACGTGCTTTTGCGTGCGACCCTCTAGGTTCTATATACGAAGGCAATGTACATCCATACATAGACTGAGGTAACCGTCTAGCAACAGTTTTCAGCCACCCAACGTAATAGAATATTAGTCATGAACCAAAACCATATTGAACCGATTTCTGTGTAATTCAATCTCTTCATCTCACCGACATCCTGATTAATTCAGTGCATTATGTGTCATCACTGAATTAATCATTTTACTTGATTTCTGAGATACAATAGATCTTAACTTGAATGATAAACATTCCTCCACGGCCGTGTGTTTAAAATCACTAATACCTCAATCAAGCGGCCAGGATGTCAACTCTCTAATCCAAGAGAGCGATGAATCCTATATTGACTCAACACTATCCTCTCTAAGCTTCGTTGCACACCCAATAACCGTATTACTCACAATCCGATTAAAGACTGCTTTTAACGGCATCAAAGTGAACAACTCCACGCATAGAATAAATGGAGGTCTCAAGTCAGGAGATCAGTTACACTCGTTCAACAAGAGAAGTGACCAATGACACTTAATATGTGGTATTCTCTATAAACGGGTCGTGTCCAGTGTACCCTAAACTTAGGCACCCCCGAGTATAACTTGAATATCCATTCCTTTGTCTAACTCGACCTTAGTTATACTCGGCGTTGATCTAGATGTTTATGTCCCATCTAAACATCTATCCGATCAAGGACAATTCTAGATTGACAAATAATCAATCTATGGGACTTTACCGTAAAGTTAATTACGAGCAGAAAAGTAATTAATAAACAGTAAATACTTGCCTTTATTAACAACTATTCACATATATTACAAAGTGTCTTGGCACATACGTGCACACACTAACAGGGCAGCCAGATCTTCGTGTCGGAAGGAGAGCTGGAAGACCTGTGGAGGTCGTGGGGGCTGACCGCGGTGAAATGCGTGAGGAACCGGCGTTTCGTGATGGTGGCAGCCACGAAACCAACTTGAGCATCATCATCAGAGTTGGGTGGTCGTCGTGCCTTTTGCTTTTTAATAGTAATATTAGTATTTTTTCTTTTTTACGGAAAGCAGAGGGTTTATTTAATAGACTGGGGACGAATAGACAAGGGTCTTAAATAGAATAATGACTGACTATATCTACCATTTTTTTTAGCCTATCGGTTTTATTTTGGGTATTATTAGGGGGGTTATGATCCTTGTTATCCACGTGAGTCCTATTATAAATAAATGGAAGGTCCACCTATTAATGGACGAAACATGGTTTACCCGGATTACTTTTCGGAATGAAATTTCTTAAATCACGTTAGGAACACCCGTCTCGTATTCGTTCTACTCTTATCGTATTTTTATCTTTATTGTTCAATTAAATACTTTATTTTTTAAACAATTTCTTTATTAATAATTACTATATTTTTTTTCCTTTCCCGTCCCATTTCATTGAGAAATTCATTTCGAAAAACAAATGAATTTTAAAGTTAAGAAACGTTTCAATTGAAAATTTACCATGAAATTTCGTGTGTTGTTTTACTAACAGTAACAAACACGTGAACCGCCCACCCCAATAATAAGTGGGGAGTGCACTCCATATTACAGCAAGAATACAATTATTAATGTGATACATGGGTAGGTTTTGTTTGTTCCAGATTTTCTTCTCGCCCTATTGGGTTCAAATCTTTTTGTTAATTAAAAGCTCAAGAGCGTCGTACCCTTAGTTCGGCACCACCAGTTCAGCTGATGATCAGAAACGGGAGATCGCCGCGTATTTCGCTCACGTCACCACGAGACCGGATGTATGCCGCCTTAGCCTTTACGTGCAAAGTCCTCTGCCGAGCTTATTTCCGTAACTTAACTGAGTCATACGGTTTCTTTGTCGATGATGCAGATTTTTGCTACATAAGCGAGACTAACCTCAGAGCAACTACTGTGACCCGACCAATACCCAGTGGCCGTGCAACCCGAACCAAGCATACTACGGCCGCGGACCCATCCAAATTTCCTGGAACTATAACTATGGGCCTGCTGGGCAAAGCATCGGGTTTGACGGGCTGAATTCCCCCAACACGGTGGCCACCGACCCGTCATATCGTTCAAGACTTCGTTCTGGTTTTGGATGAACAACGTCCACTCCATCATCACGTCCGGCCAGGGTTTTGGGGCCACCATCCGAGCTGTGAACAGCATAGAGTGTGGAGGCGGGAACGCGGCAGCCCAGGCGAGAATCCAGCTGTACACCCAATATTGCCAGCAACTCGGGGTCTCTCCCGGCAGCAACCTGAATTGCTAGAGAACCATCGGCTCCGTGCTAGAATAAGGACTCGGCGCCGCTCAATGTGGCGTCCCCGAGCCGAAAAATAACGTGTTATGCTAATTTGGACATGGATTCATTAGTGTCCAACTACGACAAACACACGTCGTGATAAAATTTAAAAGAAAAAACAATAACGACTTTTTCTAAAGTCTAAACCGCGTGCATTATTGCCCCGTGTCATTTACACGAGGTCTGTTACAATTTTTTGAAAAAGCATTTTACGGGAGTAATTTTCAAAATTCGTTAAAAAATGTCTCGAACTCAGTGATTTCTATAGAGAACTCGATGTTTCTAATACGGAGTTTGCTTATAAAAAATGATAACTCGTGTTTCAAATTTCGAATTCAATCCCCTTATAAGGAAATCGGTTTTTGAAAGATCGAGTTCTTCATTTTTTATAAGAGAAATTGGTACTCCTCACACAGAGTTCGAGACATTATTTAATGAATTTTGAATGTTGATGCCCTATTTCGCGAAATATTTTCCCGACGAACGGTATTTTAGAACAAAACTCATCATTTAAACATTGTGTATGGATATATTATATCATAAGGACATTCCTACGGGCGTACTTCGTATCCTTAACTAAAATATAACACACACCACAATACGTTTTACCAACTTGGTATAAACTATTGATCACATTAATATATTATTTTACGAAATTATACTTGTTATCATGCTTAGTTTGGGAAATTTGTTGAAGGTAATTTATAATCCAATTCAATGCAATATTAATAACGGAAATCTCATTTAAGTGAAACATTAAGTAGAGCATTTAAGCAAATGATTAAATATGTCATTTAAGCTAGCGGTTTCTATTGTCATTTGAGTTTCTTACTCCTCCTTATATATAAAGGGACGTGTAGACATTCCATGTAAGAGAAAGTTTAAGAAAGTGAAATCATTTTCCGCAGCCTAAACACTCCAATATTCATCCATCGTAGGTGCAACAGCTCTACAGAAGGTTTTCTCTATCCTACAAAAGGTCGTCGACAATACAGAACCTACGTTCCATTAGCACCTTCTCCCTTCCTATCCAATCCTACACACATAACTCCTAACAAGTTTGGTTTCCGAACGCAGAAGGCCATGTCTACATCCGCTGACAACATGTTCTTTACTTTTCCACCAAATCAAATCCCCATATCCGATGGTAAGTACTTCGATTATAGGAGTTCTCAAATGGAGATCATTTTCCTTTCGCAAGATCTATGAAAACTTGTGGGGGAAGACTACAAAGAAGTTCGAGAATGAATCTCTCTCCCAGAAGGTGACAACACTTCCGTAGGAGGTATAATCATCCCCATAGAAGATGAGCAAAGGAGTACAAGGAGAACGTCATGAAGAATGTCATGGGTCTACGGATTCTGCAACAATCCGTGAGCAAGACCATCTACCCTATGATATTCGGCCTGAAGAAAGTGAATGAAGCGTGAGAGGTCATAAAGAAGAAGTTCAAAGGGTCAAAAAAGGTGATCTACATAAAGCTGCAGAACCTTTGGAGAAACTTCGACAATCTAGCCATGAAAAACCCAGAAAACATCAAAGAATATTTCTCAAGGATCGTGAAAATACTCAATCAATTGAAGAGTTACAGAGAAGTTGTTCTTGATTGAAAAGTCGTGGAGAAAATCTTTAGAGGCTTGACACAGAAATTTTAGCATGTGTTTACCGTGATTGAAGATATGAAGGATCGTGCAGACGTTTCTATCTATGAGTTGATGGGTTCTCTAGAAGTCCATGAGAAGCAGGTTAGAAAGTACACAGCCTCAATAGAGCAAGCATTTCAAGAGAAGTTTAATATTTCTGAGCAGAAGCAAGAACTTTCTTGAAACAACAAAAGGTCCTACAATAGAGGACGTGGAGGCAGGTCTCGTGGCAGAAGGACGACCAGAAGGTCAGCACAAAAGCGGTCATGGAGAAGCAGAAACAAGATGCCGCACCTGCAGAAAAAATAATCATGAAGCGTTCATTAATGGGCACCACAACCAAATCGATGAAGTTACAATGAAGGAGGACATTGTGGCCTATAATGTACTGGAGTAGATTGGACCAAGTAATGCTTCATTTAGGCAAGTCTGAAGCATTATGGAGAAATAAAGGCCCCTACTTAAGCCACAATCCATGGAAGCACGAATTTGAACCCTTGAAGACTTAAATGGAGCATGCAGGAAGTTAGTTGAGTAGTTCTAGTAAAGCATTGAATAATGGTTTTGTTGGGAGTGCATTTAGTGCCTTTTATCTTAACTCCCTTTGATCTCTTTTTAAGTATTCTATGCAATGGAAAAGAGGAGATCTTTTGAGAATTTCGAAATTAAGATTGTTCTATCTATTCCCTCTATCACTTAGCCTAGAATCTAAATGTGGTGAGGTGAGAGTGTTCACAATCTTTCGTTCACCACGGTGCCGTCGCTATATCTGGGTTTGAGGTTGATCTATCCAGTCCTTGTTCGGGTTCGATCCTAATTTGTTTAAGTTCAAATTTAGGGTTTTCTACGTCATTCATCCGAATGTTTGCCCGAAATCACGAAGATGAATCCAGCTATACACCTAATATTGCCAGCAACTCGGGGTCTCTCCCGGCAATAACCTGAATTGCTAGAGAACCATCGGCTCCGTGCTAGAACAAGGACTCGGCGCCACTCAGTGTGGCGTACCCTATGAAGTCCCGAGCAGAAAAATAACGTGTTTTGGTAATTTGGACATGGATTCATTAGTGTCCAACTACCTTACAAACATGTGGTAATAAAATTTTTACAAAAATAATGACGACTTTATCTGAAGTCTAAACAGCGTGCATTACGCCTTCTTTTTCGACCTTACATTTTAACGTAATTGTTGAAAAAATTTACGAAACATAATTTCGAAATTCTAAAAATAAGGCTTTAAAATTGGACTTATAAAATCCTACTTTACGAAGTCGGACTTATAAAATCCGACATAAAAAAAACACATTTAAGGAAGTCGGGTCCGATTTCCCTTTTTTCTTTCTTATTACTACAAATTAGACTTATAAAGTCTGACTTTCTTAAGGGTGTTATTTTAAAAGTCGTTCGACTTCCTTCGTAGCAAAATTGAAAGTATTATTTTTGATATTTTACGAACTTTCTTTTCCTCAGTTACATTATTTGAAAACATAATTCCTTTTTCGTCCATGTCATTGGAACACGTGTACCGGTATATTATATCACAAGGACATTCCTATGGACGTACTTTCGTATCCTTATATAACACTACGATAAGTCGTACGTTTTATCAACTTGGTATTAACTATTACTCATATTTATATATTAATTCGTGAGACTTGAGATCATGAGAATTTTTTATCAAATTTTCGTAATAATAAGAAATATTAACCATATTACTTGCCAATAAAACCATGCAAGTTTATGTGTTTTACTAAACTAGTCAAAATTCCATGATACTAATTCCACTTTCCTCTTCTCTAGAAGCATTAAGGAACACGACCAAACTGTTCGTTGGTCTTGAGTTTTACTTAAGGGGATTCGCCGAATTCAACTGATACGATCACGCAAACAGATGGTAGTAGGTTTGTTTAAGATTGGAAGCCATAACATGTCGTGATTTTAATGTGATGAACATATTGAGTCTAAGGAAAGAAACTAAAAAATTTCATCGTCGAATAGACTACAAACAAGATTATTACAAGATTTTCTCTTCTAAACCAAGAGAAAGTGTCTAAATGTGCGTTGTTGCTTACAAAACAATAGAATAGATAATCTCGACCGGCAATTATTCTTCGTATTTTTCAACTTTCTTGATCAAAAAAAGCATGATTTCCATGTTGTGTAGATACTTTAACCGCTACACAAATCTTATCTTCAACATAGATCCTCCAATCGACTAAAATTTTCGATCCACCGAATCTCAATTTTTCCTTTGTCTTACTTTCGTCTTATTTTGTCAATAGTGCAAGACTTGATGGCCATAAATTATATTTTGCAAACATTTCCCACCCGCACAAAGTTAATGGAAAGATATTAAAATTACTTGGTATACACACATACTCTTTTCAAAGGATTTTGTCTTTCGAATCAATCAACTACCTAATATTGACTACAAAGATTTTTCTTCTTAATCAATGTGTTGGGGTTATGTGAAGGATTGGATAGGAAGGGAGGTACTAGCAGAACGTAGGTTATGTATCGCCGACGAACTTCTGTAGGATAGAAAAAAAGTTCTGTAGAGCTGCTACTCTTACGCGGGATGAATATTTCGTGGAGTTCAAAGTGTTTAGGCTACGAAATATTTTCTTCTTCATTGCTTTCAAATGATTACACACTCCCCTGTATATAAGAAGGAGAAGAAACCCGAGTGATGATATAAATTGTTACCTTAAACGACAGATTTAATAACCCATTTAATGAGCCACTTGAATGCTATGTTAAATAACAATTCCGTTACAACCATTAATACCCATCAAACTTGATAATAAATTACCTTCAACAACTCCTTTCAATTTATAATCTTCAAGAAGTCATTGAATTTCTCGAACGTCTCAGAAGACACTGCCTTGGTAAGAACATCTGCGGGTTGATGATGGGTGCTAATGAACTCTAGAAGAATCTCTTTCTGTAAAACTATCTTTCTGATTAAATAATGACGAAGTTCTATGTGCTTCGACCTTGCATAAAAATTTGATACTTGGTCATCGCAATTGCAGATTTGTTATCACAGATGATTGTTGTTGGCTCGTCAACCTTCTGTTGTAGATTTAGAAGTAACCTTTTCAGTCAGACAACTTCTCTTGTTGCCTCATTTTCTACGATGTACTCAGTTTCTACATATGAGAGGGTAACGGTGCTTTACTTCTTTGAACTCCTTGAAATGGGCTTTGGTCCATTGCAGAACAGGTATCCTAGGTCGTTGTCCGTTGCGAACCTTGGCAGTAAAAAAAAAAGAAATCTCCAGATGAGTTGGGCCCATCATGAACGGCCCAGGAGTGGATCCGGGTACTACGTTTTTTTGGGCCTTCTAGTAATCGCATCACATCGAAGAGAATCTGACCCATGTCTTCCGGGTTCAAATATTATAGTATATAAAGCGACAACTTTTCAAAAATCGATGGAGACATCCGTAATTCATAAAGGATAAAAGAAAAAAGCAATAATTTTCCAATGGGTTTTTTTTTGTTTTCTTTAAAACAAGTGGTTATATCTATCCCTCCCTTCAACTACTACTACTACTACTAATACTACTTGCACACTCCCCTTCTGCGCTGCTTGACCCCCCCCATTCCAATTCCAAATCCCCCAAAAGCAATGGTGGGACGACCACTCCCCCACCCCTTCTTCTTCTTCTTCTTCTTCTTCATCCTCTTCCTCTCCTCTTCCGCCGCCGGACCCCCCTACTCCTGCCACCCTTCCTTCACCCCCACCAGATCCCTCCCCTTCTGCCGCACCTCCCTCCCCATCTCCGCCAGGGTCAAGGACCTCGTCTCCCGCCTCACCCTCGACGAGAAGATCTCCCAGCTCGGCAACACCGCCCCCTCCATACCCCGCCTCGGCATCCCTTCCTACGAGTGGTGGTCCGAGTCCCTCCACGGCGTCTCCCAGGCTGGCAAGGGGGTCACCCTCAACACCACCATTAAGGGTGCCACGTCCTTCCCCCAGGTCATCCTCACAGCTGCCTCCTTCAGCGAAGACCTCTGGTACCGCATTGGCAGGGCCATTGGGACCGAAGCCAGGGCTGTCTACAATGCCGGGGAGACGACCGGGATGACCTTCTGGGCCCCCAACATCAACGTGTTTAGGGACCCGAGGTGGGGGAGGGGTCAGGAGACCCCCGGCGAGGACCCAACCATGACGGGGAGGTACGCTGTCGCGTACGTGAGGGGAGTCCAGGGGGACTCCGCGGACGGGACGAGGCGCCCGAGGGGGGGCCGGCTCCAGGCGTCGGCGTGCTGCAAGCACTTCACGGCTTACGACCTCGATCACTGGAAGGGAATCAACAGATTCGTGTTCGATGCCAAGGTCGGTCGCTTTCTTACATTATCGATATAAAATCAAACCTTTGTTCATTAGATAAATGTGGTGGTGGGGGACATGGGGGCAGAGCACGTGATTGGTTGGTTGTCGTCCCCCATATATTCCGGCTTTTTGAATTATCTTTTAGTTTATTTCAACCTTTGTTGCTGTCTTTAGGACAATTTTGTGTAATAGTCTATCATTTTCATTTCTCATTTTTTACTGATAAGTTATTTCCTTAATTATTTAATTTAAGCTCATGTGCATTTGGGGGGCCACATGGTGATTCTCGTGATTGCAGGTAACGGCACAAGACATGGCGGACACATTTCAGCCCCCGTTCCAGAGGTGCATTCAGGACGGCAGGGCCAGCGGCATCATGTGCGCTTATAACCGGGTCAATGGCGTCCCCAGCTGCGCTAACTACGATCTCCTCTCCGGCACTGCCCGAGCGAAATGGAACTTTCATGGGTACAGATGAAATAGTCCCATGCGAACACCTCTCGCGGCTATGACCAGGACTAATCCAGTTATGTTTTTCCCTTTCCCCAAGGTATATTACCTCGGACTGTGACGCGGTGTCGATCATGTACGAGAATCAAGGTTATGCCAAGACGCCGGAAGATGCTGTCGCCGTTTCGCTTAAAGCAGGCATGGATGTTAACTGTGGATCCTACCTTCAGACACACACCAAGTCTGCCATATACAAGAAGAAGTTGCCCGAGTCCCAGATAGACAGAGCTCTACACAACCTCTTCTCGGTTAGAATGAGGCTCGGGCTCTTTGACGGCGATCCCAGCAAGCTCCCTTTCGGCTACATTGGCCCCAACCAGGCGTGCTCCCGGGAGCATTTGGAGTTGGCCCATGAGGCTGCTCGCCGCGGCTTTGTCCTCTTGAAGAACGACAGGAACCGACTCCCGCTTCAGAATTCCAAGTCCTCTTCGCTTGCTGTCATTGGTCCGAATGCGAATTCCGCTTGGCTGTTGCTGGGGAACTATGCGGGCCCCCCTTGCACATCTATTACCATTCTCCAAGCGCTGCAGCTTTATGGGAAGGATGCCAAGTATCTCTCGGGTTGCGATACTGTGGCGTGTTCCAATGCTGCGATCGATGAGGCGGTGGCACTCGCCAAGGAGGTGGATGACGTGGTGCTGGTGATGGGATTGAACCAGACGGAAGAGGCTGAGGATCACGATCGTGTTGATCTGGTTCTTCCTGGTCGACAGCAGGAGCTCATCAGTGCAGTCGCAAGGGCTGCGAAGAAGCCCATTGTTCTTGTTCTCATTTGTGGAGGCCCAGTGGACGTGAGATTTGCTCGGGATGATGAGAATATCGGTGGTATAGTGTGGGCGGGGTATCCCGGAGAGGCCGGAGGTTATGCATTAGTCCAAGTCATCTTCGGCGACCATAACCCGGGTAAAGACTTCAGTGTTTCCTCAACGTAGAAATCACGTAATGTAAATTCCTCACAGTTTCATGCCGTTTGCACATTGCAGAAGGAAAATTACCAGTGACGTGGTACCCGCAAGAGTTCACCCGCGTGCCAATGACCGATATGAGGATGCGGCCGGATCCATCCACGGGGTATCCTGGTCGCACTTACAGGTTCTACCAGGGGCAGACAGTTTTCGAGTTTGGCTATGGCCTCCATTACACCAAGTATTCATACAAGTTTACTTCTGTTACAAAAGAGGCATTCCACTTGAACTCCAACTCGAGCGAGGCCCCCGGCTCTGCTCGCCAGAAACCGGTCTCGGAACTGGGCGTTGAGTTCTGCGAGAGAAGCAAGTCCCTGGTCACCGTCGAAGTCGAGAACCAGGGTGACATGGCGGGAAGACACCCGGTGTTGCTGTTCTTGAGGCGGGCAAAGCCAAGCGCTGGAAGTCCCGTGAAACAGCTGGTGGACTTCCAGAGCGTGGAGCTCAAGGCAGGAGAAAGGGTCGAGATCGAGTTCAAATTGAACCCGTGCGAACATTTCAGCCGTGCAAATGAGGATGGGATGATGGTGATGGAAGAAGGATGGCATTTCTTGGTCGTTGAAAATGAGGAATACCCAGTTGCTGTTCTAGCCTGAGAGCTTCATGTATCCTTCGAGTTGCATTCAAGAACTGCGATTGCCAGCTCGACCAAAAGCTTAAGCTATTTAAAAGACATGGTTTCATAATTCCGTCACTATGAAAAGATGGCGAGGCAAATGTGATTTACCATTGTCCGCTGCAATATCCTCAGTTCGCGATATTCCTTCACCAGAATAATCAGTATCATCATGAGCAAAAGAAACATAAGTGAAAGTACATGCGCTTCCTTTGTATGACTACAGTGACTGATGCCGACAGCCGAGCCATTTTGAAATGTAGCTAGCACAAATCCAGGCGTTCCCCCATCAGCCCATGACATGGAAGGGACAGTCACTTCATGCGTTCTGTCGTCATGTATGTAATTACCAAACTGGAGTCTGTGCCCACTGAAAACAATCCTGCGAGGCACATAACAGTGATGCCCAATCAAGCTACAGAACGAAATAACTTCACCGAAAATTACCTCACTACAACATCGCCTCTTCATACACGGTTTCATCGCTCAATTCAGTTAATTATGACGCAAGTCCAATATCATTCACAACCAGACATTATCCAGAAGACTTTTCTCATTTTGCCAAATGTGGCAAGGCAGAAAGCAAACATCATGGAGCAGCAATTCATATAGACATTCACAACCAGACATCATCTATTAGACTTTCTCATTTTGCCAAATGACATGGACTCATGGCAAGGCGGAAAGCAAACATCATGGAGTAGCAGCAATTCATAGAGACATTCCAAAATAAAGGCTGAAGAAGGAAAAAAGATGTCCAGAAGCAACGCAAGGTAAACAAAGCCTTTGACACATTAGGTGGAATCGGCTTATTAGATACGATACTAAGATGAATGATACCTTGGTCTAAGGGCTTGAAAAATATATGTCGTTGCATTCGGTGGGATAGACTGCGAAAGCTCGTATGGCATGGGTCCAACAGACCTAAGGACATAAAACGTCAAATGGATGAGAAAAACTTCCAGCTTTGAGGAAACAGAATGGTGTATTTAATATACATGAAGTTTAACTCGAGAAGGAGGTTCAATATTATGAGCTGTGCTACACACCTCAGTTGTTCATCTGAACCCTCCGCCAGGAGGCCATGAGCATAATTCCGCATTCCCTTCATGTGCAGGGGTAAGTGAAGCAAGAGGACGGGACCAGATCCGGGGGGCATGGAGTTCTGTCTCCAGGGGAGATGCAAAGACGTCTCAGCACTTTGATAGGATTCAGTCGCCAGGTTACTACTACCTAAACTTTCCTCATAAAGAGCATACTTCTCTCTTTCTATGGCTTGCTCGATGCCGAAACGCAGAGCACAATCGCCACACATCAAGGCTACGGAGTTGAGGGAGATAAAGGCGACATTGTTCATCTCAAAGGCACCACAGCCTGCCGAATCCAACCCAGGAAATCTACCAGCAACCCAGCTAACGAATTGGGCATCCAGTTCGCTACAATTCCCGATGTCTTTGTCACCGAGCACGACATGGAAAGGGATCCCAACGTATGCCCCAATTATCCGGTTGAATTGACGGATCACAGATACCCACTGCTTTCTGGTCAATTTCCAACCTCTGGCGGAAACATCACCCAGGAATACCAACATGTCAGGCTTGAGAGCTTGAAACGACTTCTGCTGACGAACGGCAGGCCACGAATTACGGTAAGGAAAAAAAGACAATAACCTTGAGAACATCATCGTCAGTCTCTCTAACTGCTAGAAAAAGATAGTCAACAGCAGGTCACTAAACCCCGAATTCATCCCCCAACGTTAAATACCACCCTCGCATCCGCTCAGTCATTCAAGAAACCCTACAGTGATACAATCGGAAGGGCACTCAATTCCCGATCAAGATGACACTGAGAAAAGAGCAAGGGGCAGGGGGGCCACGCATTCCCTAGAGATTTCGGAATTTACCCTGAAGAACTGGGAGAGGTAGTAATCCCTGAAGTATGAGTCGAGGAAGCTGGAATCGTCCCCGGACAACAAGAGATCCCCGACCAGCATCACCCTAAGGTCCTGTTGGCTGCCCTCCGGGGGGTCGACCACCCGGGGATGGCCGCCAATCGGGATGAGAAGACCGCAGGAAGGGAGGGACACCCAGTCGGTGGCGAGGAACACCAGGGACACGACAAACACGGGTACCAGGATCGTGGAGTAGGCTGTCATGTGGCTTTCCGCTTCCTTCCTGTCTTCCTCTTCCTCGGACCCCTCCTGTCTTAAAAGTGTCCCCGTTTAATCTTAAACGAAGGAGGGCTTTGTTCCAATGTAACATAACCTACGTGCGTCGGTCAAACCGAAACTTGTTCGATTAAGTCGGTAAATCGGAGTTACGGGTTTCGATTTTATTTTTTTAAAAAATCAAAGTCGGTGACTATAATTTTATTTCACCAAAACATAAAATTAGAATTAGGGACTTTGATTTTATTAAGCCCAACCACTTTGATTTTAGGAGTGGGAGGGATAATGAGAAAGCCTGGGATTAAGGATGAGAAAATGGGACATGTGGAGTAAATCGGAGTCTTATACTCCGATTCTAATATGATTTGGAGGGTATTAGGGGGAGGAGAATGTGGGAAGTGATGAGAAATATTTGGAACTTTATTAAAATTTAAATTCATGATTTCGATTTTAAGTTTGATTAAAGTTAACTTCGATTTCTTTAAAAAAAACAAAATCGAAATTTATAATTCCGATTCACTGACTCTGGCCGATGAGTTTTCAATTTGACCAACTTATTTCGTAAAATATTATTTTGGAACAAATTTTAACAGAAAGAATATTTCGCTATAATAAATATTTTAAAATTTAATAAATAATACGTAAAAGTTAATGTTTAAAAATTCGATTTTGATTACTTAAACAAAACTAAAATGTCGAAAATGAATTAGTTTTTCTAAACAACTATTTCGAAACGTTAATTTTTAGGGTTCCAGAAATAATAAGGAAATATTTTCAGGGGAGTAGGAAAAAAAAAAGAAGGGCTTACGTTGAAATTTTTTGTAATAAATAATAATGCATTAATTCATAGTTGACTTTTGCTTAAAGGAGTTGACGAAACATTTTGAAAAAGAATTATTAAGAATGCATTTCATATGTCAAATAAACGCACCCTTAAAAACACGTCTCTACACAATCCCCCCCCCCCCCCCCCCCCCCCCCAATTCTTTTAATCCCCAAACAGAAAAACATTAAACCATCCGGAAGGCCCACCTTCGTCACGCCCCGTTGGTTCCAATGACCAGAACGCCCTCCCTCCTAAGTCCCGAACCCCACCACCGCGGGAGTCGTCGTCTTGAGAGGTCGTCCAGCAGAGATGGGGGGCAGAGAGGTAATTTCCTTCATTCCGTTCTAATTGATTGTTTTTCTCTCTCTTACTATTAATTAGGTTTCTTTTTAACCAAGTAAGAGGAGATGAAATTGTGTTTAGGGCTTTCGATTCAAATTGTAAAATTTAAGCAAGATGTATGAGTTTTATTCCTTTTAAGTCCAAAAAAAGGCTAATCGTAAGTAAAATAGCGGGTTTTTGTCCCACGAGGCACGCCATTGTTAAGGAGGATTCACGATGAAATGGTTCGAATCGTAACCATTGTGCTTTAAAGTACTTTTTTAGCCCCTTTTATTAGGGTCTTATAACATTTATAAGCCACGGGTGCATGGAAAATATTCTATATCGGATGGAGATGTTCATCTGATGTGGTATGTAAGTAGGAAGTGTCTTTGTTGACACACAAATTTAAGGCATCTATCTGTGAATTCAAGAAGAAACATAGAGCCTTGAAGAAAGGTCGGATGTTTTCGAGTTACATACATACACCTCAAGATTACAATAAGAGATGTTATGTGAATGAGTATGCCACTGAAATGATGGTTTACGGGAACTCGAAATGATAGAATAAAGTCATGTTTCGAGAACATGTAATATCACACTTTGGGATAACGTACGAATATCGAGATTAAAACTTTGAGTAAAGGTAACAGATCAAACATCGTGCATCTCGAGATAGACCACGATGATCTCAAACATTCAAGTGGAGTTAGATACGTGGCGGTTTTGAATAAGACACGATTTCCATGATTTCTATAAAATAGGGATTTAATTGTGCACACGATCTAAGTAAATCAAATTCTGATAATCGAATAATAACGTATAAAAAATGGAAAGAAAGAGAAGAAAGACATGATCAATCACTAAGATCAATATGACAAATTGATCTACAACTTCTGTCTTTCCTATATTGTTCAGAAACCACCTCGCGTCCTGGAAACTTCCACCCTCACCACCTTCATCCATTGTTCCTTTAAGGTAAACTCCACTAAAAGAGGCTGCTGTAGTCGCAGCACGTCGTATGACGTTCGTCGTGAAGCGTCAATCACAGTCTCTTATTGTTTCGTCTTTTCAATATATTTGTAAGTATTTTAGAGACCCAATTCTTGTAATTTAATATTGTTCACTTGTAATTCAAGTATTATTTATTGTTTCATCTTTGTTCAATTATTTTACAATGGCCGCAGTTTTTTATAAAATTTGATACGCGAAAAACAATTTTGCATCAACAGCTACCAGATCTCAAAATCATTATCTCTATGAATAAAGCAAAAGCTCAAAAATCTCTAGTTATGAAAAAAGAGAGGGCAACTTAGTCATTTGACTACAACAGTGGAACGCCCGTGCCTACTAACAAACCGTACAAAAGTCGTGGGCATTCTCGTCATCTCATAGGGGGCCCATTGAAATCCAATATTTACAGCCCTCTATTATTACTATTATAAATAACAAAAAAAAAAAAAAATCAATACTATATCATTTAAGAAGTTTCTCCAGCGCCGGTCGCCGAGACCGGAGAGTAAACCAACCCCGGCCGGCGAGGCGCCTCCCGCCCCGGGGTATTTCCCCTATATAAACCCACCCTCCCCCTCTCCCATCTTTCGCATTCCAATCTCCTCCCTTCACCAAACTCTCTCTCTCTCTCTCTCTCCGTGGAAGTCTCCTTCCCCTTCCTCCTTTCCCAACCCCCACCCACGCCCTCTCTCCCTACGATCACTCTCTCGAGATCCCTCTGCAGTCCCCCCCATCTACATCTCTTCCTATCTCTTTCTCTCTCTACGACCAGATTCGTTACCCCCCTCGCCTCGCCCTCGGAGGTATAACTCGTACTTACAAAATCTTGGACTAATCGTTGTTCTGGACGTGATTCGCCGTAATCGGTCGTTACTGGACGCGGTCGTCTGGATCCCTGGCTCTTGGATGGGGGTCGGGGACGAATTTTCTGTTGGTCTGAATTGGTTGGTGGTTTGGCGTCGTCGCGGTGGCGGTAGTGGATTTACTGGCTCGTCTTTGTTGACTTTTGCGCCAGATTTTCGTTCCCCTGGTCTTGTTTCTCGGCCACGGGGGATTTTTAGGGATAAGGCTTGATCTCTGCGGTGATTTAGGTTTGGGTTTGGTTGTGTTTTGGGGGAATTTGGAACCCTAGTTTAGGTTAGGCAGGATTCGGTTGTGGCTATTGAGCAGGTTTCTTGGAGGTGTGAGCTTAGGCGAGTTTGGCGGAGGACATCGGTTGAAGTGATTGGCTTGCTGATGGATTAGTGCTGTGTTTAGTTTTGCAGAGGGATTGTAGAGTTGCACTTGGGTTGATTCATGGTGGAATATTGGGACTGTGTTGTTCTCTTTGGGGCGTTGGTTTGTTATTTCGCAGTTTACCCGGGGTTTGTTAGATCAAACTGCATGTATGAATGAACCATTGGTACCTAAGTTGAAGATTTATATGCGTATGAGCCATTGAATTGTAATGAAAATAGCTCGCTTGATTTGTTGATTCTGATGGAGAATTTATGTATAACTTCAGTTATCTGCTGACTTTTGATGCTTTATTATATCTGTTCTTAGTTTCGGTGTAATGGAGGATAGCTTTTCTTTTATCTTGTCTTATCTTCCATGCTAATTTCTTTTAGGGAGCTCGACATTGTCAACTTGGGGCTTCCTGTGTTATCCCTATTGTAATAATTTTTTTTTTCTTTTTCAGATCTGTTCCTGTTCTATCAACACAAGCAATCACGGCAGTTGTTGCTTGGTTTGGTTTAAGTAGAGATATAAGTTTTGATGCATATCCTTATGAGATGGCATCTAGAGGAAGACCTTTGTTTGATCTCAATGAACCACCTGCTGGATATGACGAGGACCATGACAGCGTTGTTTGCTCGCAACCTCAAAAGACACTTCCATCAGTAAATGCACATACGCCCGGTAACTTAACAGCAGCAGTAGTTCCTCTAGGAATTGCGAACAATAACGCTTTCTCGCACGCGTCGTCATTGTCCGGCTTTCAACCCTTTACCCGGCCCAGAAGTGCTCAGAGCCATGCATTGAATGGCCACTTGCCAAGTACAGGGATGGAGACTGACCTTAAAACTGCCTCGTCATCGAAATCTGGTGATGGAGAGGAGATCAGAGGAAGATCAGAAAATGTGGATTTGGCTGCAAAATCAGTTGACAGAGAAGAAGGCGAGTGGTCAGATGGCGAGGGTGCCTCTGATGCTCATGGATCTGGTAGCCATCATGAACAAGGTGGAGAGAAGGCAAAATCAGAAAGTACCGGTAATCATGCTTCTATGGTGTCTAGTAAGGCTACATGTAGTGGCAGAGTTTCTGAAAATTGTAGTGGTGAGAATTCTATTCGAGGAAATGCAGGATTAGAGTTAGATTCTAATGATTCAGAACCACATTTTGTACAGAATAATGAGGGGAATGGCAAAATTGACGTCTCTGGTAAAGTCCTGGAGGAACCTCCTTCCATTTCAAAGCAGAAGGAAGTTAAGGGCATTGAGGCAAGCTATGCGCTGAAATGTGCAAATAATCCCGTCAAGAGGAAGATAGATGAACAGAAAGAAGCAATGTTGGGGAAAAAACGAAATAGGCAGACGATGTTCCTCAACTTAGAAGATGTAAAACAAGCAGGGCAAATGAAGACATCAACACCAAGGAGACAACCTACAGCATTTGGATCCTTCCGTCCACCAAAGGATGTTCGAACAATTCTTCCGCCATCGGAACGCACTGCAGAGAAGCAGGGTCAGCCTGTATATAAGGATGTGAGAAGGATGGAAGCTTCACCTAATGAAGGAGGTGCTTCCACTGAATACAAAGAATCTAAGTCCGAATGCAACGGAGATGTGGATACTGGAATATCTGCTAATTCCAAGAGGCTGACCAATGTTAGTGATCTTTTGTTTGAGGTGTCTCCGGCATCCATTGCTCGACAAGGTTCTTGGAAGCAATCCATTGATCCAAGACCCGCCAAAAATTCTCACATGTCAAATAAGAAGCCTTCTTTAGTCAATCAAATCCCCTTTGAGACAAAGCCGGGCAACAAGAAGCATCCTTCTTCCAAAAAACCTCCTGCCTCTAATTCAACCTATCAAGATACATCTGTTGAACGACTTATTCGGGAGGTTACCAATGAAAATTTCTGGCAACAGCCTGGTATGATTTTGCCTATCCTACTTTTGCTACCAAGTTATCAAACAAGAAATTTGGATACCTTGTCTGTTTCACTGTTGTTTTTAGTGAAAATCTGTCTTGAATCAATTGAAGCATTGGCTGTGATTCATTTGTCATGATGTTGGTTAATTAGGCATTTTCATTGAACTTTTCTTTTGGTGACTGTGAGACAAGCTGTATGCACTTAGTTCTATTTGATTCATTATCAAGTGGTTGAATTTTATGCTATATCTTGGTCGGACCAGGTTCTAGGATTGTCTCTTTTAAGTAGCAATTTCAGTTTCTCATTGCTTATTTTTAAAGAAAAAATCAGCCCCATGGATTATTGTCCTTGTGGCATATGTTATGGATTATTGTCCTTGTGGCATATGTTATATGTTTGTTGAAAGGCTGGTGCTGATTTTCATTTTCTCAGTCTAATTTATCAATCATTATAGTTTTTTTAACTTTTAAGTGGGACATTGAAACAGCACTGTGGGATGCTTAGGAGCCTTAATATGGCATCGATCCTCCTTCTATTTTAGGTTATATTTCTTTAGATTTATCAAATAAAATATGCACATTGCTGGTTAGCCTAGGTTGGCTGGCTATCTTATTCTATTTGTCTGATGATTCAAACCTATCTAATGCCAGCTTCAGATTTTAGTGTTTTAGCAGCATATCAGTACTGATGTTAATTTTATCTTTCAGGTGAGACTGATCTACAGTGTGTTCCTGGGTGTTTTGAGTCAGTAGAAGAGTACATTAGTGTGTTTGAACCATTGCTTTTTGAGGAGTGTCGTGCTCAGCTTTATAGCACTTGGGAGGAATTGGGTGAAACATTTGCTCGAGATACCCATGTTACTGTGCGCATACGGAATGTTGACAGAAGAGAAAGAGGTATGGTTACATTAGTCAAAGTTGGCTTTTTATTCTTCATTATATTGTACATGGTGTGAAATACTTTTAATGCTGGATACATCGTTCAAATGATTCAGTTTCTTCACAGTGCTGTTTGAATCTGGATCTTTGTCCCTTATCTTGATTCTGAAGTGCCAGTTCATTTTTTTCTGACAGTTGGAAACTTCTCTTTGTGTTTGAGGAGAATCGCAGTTGTAGTATGCCAGTTTTGCACTTAATACAATACTAATAAATACATAAGCGCCAATTTTCTTTTTGTTGGGAAACTTGTGTGTTGTAATGTGTGCTGGCAGATTGCATGGCTAGTCAATTTTTTATCGTTGATGTCTTTCTGTGGTGAAAATGTGTATTAGACATGACATATTACTTTCTGTAAAATTTTCTTCCTAGTGGTTATGTCCATTTCTCTAATGGGGCCACTTTTTATGTATTCGCACTGATGCATGAGCCTGTGGTGTCATGAGGACCAGTGCTGTGCAAGGTAATTGCTGAATGGTGACCTGACGTTTCAGGTCTGGCCAGGCAAGATAATTGCTGTGTCTGTGCCAACTTCAGGTTGGATTTTGCTTTGTTTGTTTCTTTGTTTTCTTTTGTTTAGGTCTTCTGCTCTCCCCACAGCTTAGCTGTCCATCCTTTTTCTTTCCTCTTTTTAGAAAAAAGTGGTGCATATAATTTTGATTTCGATTCCCACAATAACGTTGATAGGGAGAGGTGAAGCTGATCACACCGCCCTTTTAACCACTCAAAAGTTGTAGTTAGAGTAATTCAACACAACATCAGTGGAAGTCACCCATGCGCCTGAATGAAATCAATGGTAGTTTTTTATTGGATAGAGAACACTTTTTTAGGTACTCATCAACAGCCTATTAAATTGGTAAATTCTGCTCTAGTTGTTGATTGCAGTGACTGGGTTGTAGGGCCTTCTGGTCTGTACGCTGCGAATATTTCCTTCTCTATTTCTCTGAAGAAATGTCATGTTTGACCTTCCTTTTTGTAATATGCCCTTTTATTATGGATCTGATTCTCATTTAATATATATCCTCAGGTTGGTATGACGTCACAGTGCTTCCCCTAAATGAATGTAAGTGGACCTTCAAGGAGGGTGATGTTGCAATCCTATCCACCCCTCGACCAGGATCATTCAGGTCCAAGAGGAACAACTCTTTTGCTGCTGACAATGAAGATGAGACTGAAATAAATGGCCGGGTTGCTGGTACTGTCAGGAGATTCATGCCATTGGACACTCGTGATCCCCCAGGTGCAATCCTTCATTTCTACATCGGAGATTCGTTCGACACGGGCAGGTTTCTATTTACTGCATTCTCTAATCTCTTTTGAACATTTGTCCCCTTTTTATATTGCATATTGACTTTTTTTGTTAAATGGACAATTTCAGCGAGGGAAATGATGATCACATATTGAAGAAGCTTCAGCCCCGGGGAATATGGCACTTAACTGTCCTTGGTTCTCTTGCTACCACTCAGAGAGAGTACATTGCACTGCATGCTTTTCGCCGTCTAAATCCACAGGTTGGTCCTATTCATTTTCCAGGTTAAGAAATATTTGTTTGCACTATTCATTAGATAATCTGATTTCCTCATTTTCCATGTCCAGATGCAAAGTGCGATTCTGCGGCCTAGTCCTGAGCAATTCCCTGACTATGAGCAGCAGACTCCTGCCATGCCTGAGTGTTTTACACAGAAGTTTGCGGAGCACTTGAACAGGACCTTTAATGGACCACAGCTCGCTGCAATTCAGTGGGCCGCTACGCATACTGCTGCAGGTACAAATAGCAATACAACAAAGAAGCAGGAACCTTGGCCTTTTACTCTTGTTCAAGGGCCTCCTGGAACAGGAAAGACACATACTGTGTGGGGGATGCTGAATGTTATCCACTTGGTCCAGTACCAACATTATTACAATTCATTGCTAAAGAATTTGGCTCCGGAGAGTTACAAGCAAGCTAGTGATGGTAGTTCCGACAATTGTGCTACGGGATCGATTGATGATGTTCTTCAAAGTATGGATCAAAGTCTATTTCGCACACTCCCAAAGCTTTGCCAAAAGCCGCGCATGCTGGTGTGTGCTCCTTCTAATGCGGCCACCGATGAGCTCTTAGCACGTGTTCTTGATCGTGGTTTCATTGATGGTGAAATGAGGATATACCGACCCGATGTGGCTAGAGTTGGAGTTGACTCACAAACTCGGGCTGCTCAGGCCGTTTCTGTTGAGAGGAGGACCGAACAACTTCTTGCAATGGGGAAGGAGGATGTGTATGCTTGGTTGCACAGGTTAAGAAACAATGAAGCACAGTTCTCCCAAGAAATAGCTGAAATCCAGATGAAACTTAATAGTGTGGCTGCTGCTATTCGAACTCAAGGATCTGTCGGGGTGGACCCCGATGTTCTGATTGCTAGGGACCAGAACCGGGACATGTTGCTTAAACAACTTGCACAAGTAGTGGAGAATAGGGATAAGGTTCTTGTTGAGATGTCTCGCTTCCTTATCGTAGAAGTGAAGTTCCGCGCTGGAAGCAACTTTAATGTGGAAGAAGCTCGTGCAAGTCTAGAAGCTAGTTATGCCAATGAGGCTGAGATTGTTTTCACAACCGTCTCAAGCAGTGGTCGGAAATTGTTCTCTCGCCTAAGTCATGGCTTTGATATGGTTGTCATTGATGAGGCAGCACAGGCTAGTGAAGTAGCAGTTCTTCCGCCCCTTTCTCTTGGGGCTGCACGTTGTGTTCTTGTCGGGGATCCACAGCAACTTCCTGCTACAGTGATCAGCAAAGCAGCAGGCACTCTGTTATACAGCCGGAGCCTTTTTGAGAGATTCCAACAGGCCGGGTGCCCAACTATGCTGCTGTCTGTGCAGTATAGGATGCATCCCCAAATTCGTGATTTTCCCTCTAGGTACTTCTACCAGGGGCGCCTTATTGACAGTGAAAGTGTGGTTAAGTTGCCGGATGAGTCGTACTACAGTGATCCTTTACTGAGACCTTATATATTCTTTGATATTACCCATGGTCGAGAATCACACAGGGGTGGCTCTGTCTCCTATCAGAATATACACGAAGCACACTTTTGTCTAAATATTTATCAGCATCTGCAGAAAACTCTGAAGTCAATGGGTGTGGGAAAGGTTTCTGTTGGGATAATTACCCCATACAAGTTGCAATTGAAATGTCTTCAGCGTGAATTCGAGGGTGTTTTGAGTTCTGAAGAAGGGAAGGATATCTACATCAATACTGTGGATGCTTTCCAAGGCCAAGAACGTGATGTAATTATTATGTCATGTGTCCGTGCTTCAAATCATGGTGTGGGCTTTGTTTCTGACATACGTCGGATGAATGTTGCTTTAACTCGTGCACGGAGAGCTCTATGGGTACAATCGCAGCATTCATTCTTATTTTTTTTTGTTTGTTTGGATGCTTTTTCCCTTAATTTGCTGCTTGGCCTGATGTTATGTTTAATTTATTATAGGTTATGGGCAATGCAAATGCTTTGACTCAATCTGATGACTGGGCTGCATTAATCAATGATGCCAAAACCAGAAATTGTTACATGGACATGGAATCTGTTCCAAAAGACTTCTTGGTACTTAAGGGTCCTACTCCTAGTACGCCAAATAAACCTTCCTTTCCTCCAAGGGGTTTGAGGTCTAGTGGTTCAAGACAGAGATTGATAGAAGCCCAAGGGGATTCCCGGTCTTCAGTTCCTATGGAAGATGACAAGAAACTTGGCACATCATTGGTCCCCAGGAATGGCTTGCGGCCTACAAAAGCAGAAAATGGGGATCATATGGGCGAGAGATCCAGAGAAGCCTGGCAATCAAAAAGGCAGAACTCTGGGCTGGTGGGTAAGATAGACAACTGAGAATCAGTGTACTAAATCCTGAGTTTCAATGTTTCATGCAGCCTTACTTACTGACCTCCTATGCCTCCGAGTAACTGGCAATGATATGTTGCTGCACGGTTGAAGACGTGAATTCTTTCCAGAGGGATTCAACTATCTTCAATCTGGAACTATTCCATGCAAAACTTCTTCTGGGTTTTACTTTAGTCTTCTGATTTGCTTCATTTGCAGTGAGAAGTTGTTCTGCTAGTTGCTCAGTATGGCACAGCTCCCGTTTTCAATGATGAGGTTTAAACAGAAGGGAAAAGCCCATATAGGCCGGCTGAGGGCTGAAGTCTGAGCAGTTTTAAAAATTAGCTGCCATTGTGCTGTAACCCTATGTCAATGCTTAAGATACATCCAGAAGGTGTTTAATCGGATGATGTGCCACGTAATTTGTTGACCCAATATTACTGAATTTCTAGAGTTGGCACTGGATAGGATCGATCTGGAGCCCTTTGAGGGTTGTGAAGTGGAAGAGGATATTACTATTCCAGCTGGGTTTGAGACGGCTTCTCTGGCTATGGTATTCATGCTTCACTGGTAAATTTTGTTATAGTTACTCGGATTATGGCCTATGGTGGTTGGTCAACAAACTTTTTACTTCATCATTTGTCTGTGTTCCTTCCTGACTTAGTTTTTAATCATGTGAAGGTGATTTCTGAGAGAAGGGAGGCGTTGTCCAAACAGGGGAAGCACGAGTTTCTGCCCCCAAGGGGATTGACGGTTACGGTGGGAGATAGATGTAGTGTAAAAGCAGCTGTCTGTGCCGTGGGATCGCGATGAAAAGGAGGAGTTGGTGAGATGTGTGAAGCCTGATGTATGGGTAAGACATATAATTTTGAGTATTTACAGACATCCTTTGAGGTGTTTTGTCGTGGGTGTCAATTGATAAATCCTGGTTAAGCAACCATGCGGCTGGATGCCTGAAACTAATGTGCAGCAGATGGCATCGTTGCAGGAACAACATACTTTGAGAGCGAGATTTACCAAATGGCAATCGGGTGGTTGTGGGGAAAGGAATCCTGATCCTTTTTATGCGGATCTCCTCTGGTCAGTCAAATGAAGTCTAAATAATGCTAACGTGATCTTTTTTTTTTTTTTTTTTTCAATTGTACATTGTTTTAGAGATATCGTTGTATAAATTGCAGTAAGGCAGGGGAAAGAAACAAATAAAGAGAAGTATGGGGTGGGGTGGGGGGAGTGGGGGGAAGAGGTTGCATTATTTTTGTAATGGTTGAAAGTGGGCCTGCGGGCTTGTAGGGTGCAATATAAATAGTACAAAAACAAAAGGGATCATTTAAGCGGGGGGAAGGATCACGTGGGACGGTCGTCTTTTGAGAAGCCAATTTTTTTTTTTTTTTTTGTGCCTCTCCTTCAAATGGAAAGTAAGGTAAGAGTTAGTTTTAAAAATCATTTATGATTTAAAATTCTAAGATTAGTGGAATATTGTTTCAAAATAGTCAGTTTTATTATTTATCAACCGTTTGAAGTCGTCGCAGTGATATCTTTTCGTGAACAAAGTAAAGTCGCTCTTCCAGTTTTAAAATTCTTTCTTAATTATTTTTTTATAATTAAAAGTACAAAATTTCATTCTTCCCAAATACAAACCGGCCATTTTTATTTCTACAGAGTTCTGATCCAAATTAATTGGCGTCGGTGAAATGTCAAGACCCCGGGGGTTACCCCCAACAGAGAAAAGAAGGGGTTTTTTTTTATTTATTTAAACCTAATACGTACAAAATCCACAACCTAACCCAAATCAAACCAATTACACCCAAAAAAAATAAAAAAAAGAAAAAACCCAAACCTAACCCAACCTAACCTAACCCAACCCCTTCTTCCTCAACTAAACACAAAACACAAGGGACGCGTGTTGCTGCCGCCTTAGTTTTGTACCGTGTTAATTTTAAAAAAAATAATAACAAAAATTTTAATAAATTATCATCTTTAAAATAAAATTTAAAAATTCGTCAAAAGAAAAAAACCCGTCTTTCCGTCCATTAAATTTTTTTTTACCTCTCTCCCCCCTCAGCTCCTCGCCCTTTCCTCGTTTGTCCTTTTTTTCCCAATCCTCCCCCGCCCAGGCTCCTCTCCCTCCTATTTACTCCCTGCCTCACCCCCAGCTCCGCACTTCCCTCTCCCCTCGTCTCCTTTTTCCACCCCTCCACTCTATTTTAAAAAAAGATAATGAAAAATAATTTTAAATTTTAAAAATTAGTCTTTTTTTTAATTATTTAAACGACATATTTTAAAAATATTAAGTATTTTTAAAACTTCAAATGTTTTTTTTTAAACTTCAAATGTTTTTTTTTTTTACTTTGAGCATGTTTCTCCTTACAATCATGGGCATGCGGATTGAATAGTAATCCAGCTGATTAAATTATGCAAATCAACGGACAAGCTTTTTTCTTATTTGACTTGGTGCCGTACTCCGACCACAACACAATCCCGACACTACCCTGTCGTTCCTCCTACCCAATCGTCGTCCTCCTCCTCCGGAATTCCCAACTGTAAAGATCTCTCTTTTACTTCTTCTTCTTCTTCTTCTTCCGACTGGGTCGTTTTCTGTTCTTTGGGTTGGGGATTCCTGTCAATCTGGCCTGAATTCCATTAGGGGGGTACTGTTGTTGCTGTCCGAGGGTTATTCCCCTGTACCAAATGATTTTTCGTTTTTTTTTTTGGCATGTTGGGTGATGATTATTTCTGCCTGCGACTTGTTCTCTCTTCCAATAATGGCGATCTGGTCAGTCTCGGACGGCCCAGGACCTGGGTCTGGGAGTAGAGCATCTCCTGAGTTCTGTTAATGTCTCTTTGGTGTGCCCCGATTGCGCTGTACTTCTGATTTTCCCGAGCCAATGAACCTCTAATCCTTGCTTCTCGCGCTCGTTTGGGTCACTTATTTTCTATTGACTGTGATGCCATTGCTGAGTAGGAAGCAATCAGAGATGACACTTTAAAAAAAAAATGACTGCGGCGAGTTCTTATTAAAAAAAAAAAACTGATTACGGATGTGTAACTAGGGTTGATTTACGAGGGAACTTGGGACGCACGATGAGTGGCGAGCAAAAGAAATCCTCATCCAAGGGAGGAGAGAAAGTGTTGACGGTGGAAGAACAGCAAGCAAAGGTTCCTAGGATGCCAACTTCCTCTCTGCTTAGATGCGTGGACTTATTGGAGAATTTTGATCGCTGCGGAAACCTTCTTACGCCACGGTTTGTTTTACCAGATTAACGAAGTGAGGAGGTCGGTTGGGGATTTTCCTGAGAAGATGATCGCCTTCTCGTCTGATGCATCTGTTTTGAGATACTTGAGAGCACGAAATTGGAACGTGAAGAAGGCCAGTAAAATGCTGAAGGAGACATTGAAATGGAGGTCACACTACAAGCCGGAAGAGATCCGATGGGTTAGTGTTGTCGCATCGCTCGTCTCTCTAATCTCTGTTTCTGTATTATGTTTGCGTCTGTACTCGAGCGTCAGTAGCAGAATCATATCTCAGTGAAAAGGTTGATCAAAATTCGGCGTTTAACTTATTTTGGTCTTATCCCGATATGAAATATTCACATAAGCTTCTGAACTGGATTATGTAACTTCGACAGGAAGATGTTGCTCATGAAGCTGAGACAGGAAAAATCTATAGAACGGATTATATTGACAAGCACGGAAGGACTGTTCTAGTCATGAGACCCAGTCGCCAGGTTATGCATCCATTGTTTCCGTGCTGTCATCATTTTATGGAAGGCATGATTCCGGTATAGTTCGTGCTGTTATGTTGATTACTTGCAAATGTTTGTACAGAATACAAAGTCGACTAAAGGCCAGATAAACTACTTGGTTTATTGCATGGAGAATGCTATTTTGAATCTACCACCAGATCAGGAGCAGATGGTGTGGTTGATCGATTTCGAGGGTTTCAATTTGACACACATCTCAGTGAAGTTGACAAAGGAGACAGCTCATGTCCTACAAGATCACTACCCTGAACGCCTTGGTGTTGCTATTCTTTATAACCCTCCCAAGTTCTTTGAGCCATTCTTTACGGTACGCTCACTAGACCCTCACTCTTTTGCTTACCATCCATCGATCTGATTCAGCTTTAGCTGGGATCTCTCACGAGTAAGCATTTTGCAGGTGGTAAAGCCGTTTCTAGAGCCTAAAACTTACAACAAAGTGAAGTTTGTTTACTCGGATGATCTCGCCTCTCAGAAGATAATGGAGGACCTGTTTGACATAGACCAGCTAGAACCCGCATTCGGTGGAAAGGGCATGGCTGCTGGATTCGAGATTACCAAGTACGCCGAGAGGATGAAAGAGGACGACGAGAAGGTTTCCTCTTTTTGGGAGAGAGCGAATACCCTACCGCAAGCAGTGTCCGCTGTAACGGCTTCACTGGATTCTGTCGCTTTGTCCGGTTCCGATTCATCAGACAGCGAGCAGAAGGAAGACCTGGTCTCTTCTGAGACAGAGCACGTAGAAGGCCTCACCTCGGCTGAAGAACCACCCAGAAACTTAAGCAACAACGGCCATGACAAGATGATGTAGGATTCTGGCCAACAGCACTGCAAGTATAACCTCCTGACGATTTTCGAGACTGCAGGTGAGTTATAGCTCCTATGACTCAAGTAGTATTTCCTTGTCTGGCCAAACACTATGGATGAGGATTCCGTACTCGAGTAGAGTATCCAGTCTCTTTTTGTATTCATGTAATACTCAGATGTGAACATATGTAAGGTTAATCATATATCGACCCTGTTTCGCGCCGGTGTTAGATCTGATGTGGGTTAGTGCTGAGAAGCAGAGACAACAAAACTCAGATATATCAAAATTTTCGGGAATCTGTTTGACAGAATCCTCATTAAGGATAATCAAATCTGAACAGCCTACTTATCAAAAAAAAAAAAAAAAAATCTGAACAGCCTAATCCATTTCAAACATCTGTAAAAATCTTGTCCTCTCCGCACTATAAAAACAGGATGTCTCTCACCGCATATACTTTTGTTGTTTATAAGCTGTGCTGGATTACAGCCAACAATGGTGAAGATGATTTGGTTGCTTGTGTTGATGATGCTGTTGGCAGCGTCATCCAGTGCTGAGAATGAACGAGCTTGGCTGTTCTCGTCCATGAGCTCTGCGATGGCGCTTTATAAGCTGTGCTGGATTACAGTCAACAATGGCGAAGATGGTTGGTTGCTTGTGTTGATGCTGTTGGCAGCGTCGTCCAGTGCTGAGAACGAATGAGCTTGGCTGTTCTCGTCCATGAGCTCTGCGATGGCGCCTGTGCCAGCTGCTGCCCTTGTGCGGAAATCATGTCCAACGTGATGGATTGCATGGATTTCCTCAACTTGGATCAGCCTACCGAAAGCATGCTCATAGCATCTTGCTGCACAGCATTCGACTCGGTTCTCACTGTTAGCCCGCTTTGCATCTGTGAGTCCGTCAAGACGGCCAGTGAAATTGGGTTGTCGTCCAACATGACGAGGGCTGCTCAGCTCCTAGACTCTGCAGTGCCGCCATCTTCGACAACAGCATTTGCGACGGTAAAAACATACATTCGTTGCATCCATGGTTGCTCTTTCTAATTTAACAGTCATGTAATTGAAGGAACTTTAGTAATATTATCTGCCCGGCAACTCCATCCTTGCCCCCGGCCATGGTCTCCCCATCCTTCTCGGGATCTTATTCGACGAACACTGCCTCCGCATCTTCTTTGCAGGAGTCTTAGCCTCGTTCTACTTTGCTTAGTTTATTATGCTTAGTTTAAGAAACTCAAAGTCCATGGCCCCCCAACTTGAAGTGATCTTGCTTGATAGGAGCAAATATTCCCTCGAGTGTAATAACTAGCCATTTAAGAACAATGATTGGAGGGGGTCGCCATTTCAGCTCTGACTCTTGGTGGGTCTTCTCTTTTGCCCACAACAGTAGATTGATATTGTGTCGTGAGAGAGATTGAGGGCGATGATCAACACCTTTTTCTTTTTTGTCCTTTCCATGTAATCAATGCTGTTATCTTTTCAACGTATATATATATGTGTGTGTATTAATGTAGATGCATGAGCGAGAATGTGGGGGCAAGGCATTTTAGGACGAGGTCGATTGGTGGAGCTGTTAGTTTCGTTTCCGGACAAAGGATGATTTTCATTGTCCGAACCTCATCCTCATCCTCGAGCAGATGACGCCGGGAAATTCCCTTCTCTTGGAGAGATCGCGGTGGGTTTTCGGCCCTGCCGAACCTCGGAGCGTCCGGGGAACAAATCCTTTTGCCTTTGCCAGGAGCAAATCGAGGGGACGCACTGACGAAGTCAGAGGAGAAGACTCCCGTAACGAGCCGGGCTTATTCTCTGGCTGGGGGCATATGTCTGGGCGTCGAATGGATGAGGAGCTACGAAGTCGGGAAGTTCAAGAGGGACCTGATGGCGGGGTTGACCCTCACCATCCTCTGCATTCCTCGGGTGTGACGGGGAAATTCTGAGGATTCTGTTTCCATCAGCCTGGATGGCGATTGGATATCCCGTCATGATCCGTGGTTATATCTTTGTTGCAGAATCGGGTATGCTAACCTGGCGAAACTGGATCCAGAGTACGTCCTGCGTGAGACCGATCTTCTTGAGTGCACTTTTTTTGCTGCCCTTGTACTGATAATGGGTTATGTGCTTCAGCAATGCAGATATGAACGTGGTGCCGCCGCTCATCTGTTCCCTGATGGGCAGTTCGAGGGAGATCGCTATCAGCCCTGTGGCTGTCGTGTCGCTGCTGTTTGCT
Source organism: Melastoma dodecandrum (assembly GCA_029817715.1). NCBI lineage: Eukaryota > Viridiplantae > Streptophyta > Magnoliopsida > Myrtales > Melastomataceae > Melastoma > Melastoma dodecandrum. Next base: position 2,131,544 of record JARUPY010000397.1, on the reverse strand, counting down.
TCCATGATGGAGCGAATTGTAGATCGTGCAACTGATCCCGGATCTCACAGGAAACTCGTCTTTACAGCTGCTTTCTTTGCAGGAAAATTTCAAGCCATTTTCGGGCTGTTTATGCTCAGGTTTCTGTTGGATTTCCTTTCACATGCCGAAATAGTTGGGTTCATGGCAGGAGCTGCTATCGTGATAGGCCTTCAACAACTCAAAGTCCTGCTCGGGTTCAGTCACTTCACCACCATCTGCTGCTCTCAAGAAACTACAACAAGATTGCAGCCGGAGCTAACCTTTCTTATGCGGGGTCGGTAAGAAATAAATGATTCCAATACAGAAACGATGGGGAACGTCACTAAAAAGGCGAAATGGAGTGATGTGAGAATGGTCGGAAAGGGTAGATAATGAAACGGGATGACCGAATGGATGGGTATAAAGTATAGGTCGAGATCGACCTCTACGGATACAGATACACCACCGTGAAAGAAGACTCGGATAGAACTCGCCTGACACATGGATATAGACATACCATCGTGAACAAGAACGAGGGCGATGAACAACACGGAGGATACAGGCACACCACCACCGGTTGATACACTCTACTCAATCTGCACTTGGAATCTACCAAATGAAGAAAGAGGTTTGAAAGAGAATCCACTTCTTCGGATAGAGAGACAAAAGTCTAATATGGATTTAAAAGTCTTAATAATATGCCGTAACTTTTACAATGCAAGGGCTTATACAGGCGCGTCTCTTGGTGTGCAAGTTATCAGACCTGAGCTGTCAGATTGTAATCGTCCTTTGGGCTGCTCGTCGCATGGTTACCCTTCGTCGCTTGAGAGTCGTGTCGCTCGGTGCTCCTTTCGCCTCACTTACTTGATGGCTGTAGATCCCCAAATTGCGGATAGCCTCATTACAGGTATTCGAGTAATTCATTTTGTTTTAATGATAAAATTTTGGATTACTTTGGAAATGTTACGCAAAACCGACTGGCCTTAGTTTATAATGAACATTTCTTTTCACCATTGATAACCGAGTTTTAATCGCATGTAATTACGCTTGAGTTATCTTAACGCTAACATTATTAGTGATGCCTTTATAAATTAGTTTTTAACAATGTTGTTTCTTTTTTTAGTCGCCGTTCATAAAACGATTTCACATTTTTAGTAATTTCGTCTTCAAATCAATTCTCTAGCACGGTGGAATTGTTTTAGCTCGATTCATCCGCGCTGCGTGGATCCCTCAAGGATTAAGTGCGCCTCACACCGTCACACGCACGTTAAGTACCAACTCAGTTCCCCAACATCACGGACGGGAAAGTAATATATATATATACATAGGAGAACAAGAACGGCGGGCAACCGGCCTTCCAACAATCTCATCGGGAAATCATAGCCCCGCCACCCGCTAGTCCCCATCAAGGACGACTGCAATTTGCTCTTCTCCTTTTCCTTTTGTTCTTTTATGAGGGGGCGAGTAACGTGGGTTAAAAAGGGAGGGGGAATCACAATCAGGGGACAGACGATCTTCTCCCCCGATCTTCATGCTCTTCTTCTTGGTTGCCTTCTCCTCCCACACCCATCTCCCTTCTACGGTGTTTTCCCCAGCAAAGCCCCCCTCTAGACCATCTCAGCCCAACCACCCAGCCACGACGTGGAACCACGTCAACGTTAACGGTGGAGCAACCTCCACCTTGGCAAGGCGTCTCCCCGCTGGCGAGAGGAGGCCACGACTAGCGTAGCAGCAGCTGCAGGCCCCTTCGAAGACGGACAACGTCAACAACACCCCCCTCCCCTTGCTAACGACGAAGGCGGACACCACTTCTCGCGGCTGCGTCTACATGCCGTGAGAAGTCATTTTGTATTCTAACACGTTTAGTGATCTGCACAGGTCAGATTAAGGTGGGAGAAGCTTCATGAATAGTCTCGAGATGGACTACAAGCTTCGACAAACGAGAACGAACAACGACAGTCCGCTCTAAACAAGGTGTCGGCAGTCCGTTCCCAGAGGTGCTGCTCTTCCGTCCAGCGACGGAACCGAGCTAACTTAGGTCTATCCTCTTCCTTTCTCTTTCCTGGTCATGTGGATAGTTTGTACGTCGAAATTGAACATGTATAGCCTGAGTTATGGCCAATTCTTTGGAGGAGTGCATGCTGAAGTTTACATGCCCGTCGCTGCTGTCGCTGCTTCGAGTTTTTTATACACAACTCTTCACTAATTACATGGATTGAGCTGATTTTTAGACTCTTTGGATCTCTTTCTTGATGAGAAACAACTTTCATGTTGACCCCTTTCCCAAAAAAACATGTTTAACTGACGTTTTTGGTCCTTGAACATCGACGAGTAAAACTGACCTGTTTCGTGCATCTGCGAGGCAGCAGTCGTACTCCGTGGCGCATAACTTTATCCGTGTAGCTTGGATCTGCCTGAAACTACTTGCTATCACTCCCATTTTCAGTTATCTAAAACTTTCGTGTTTTGAACTTCTTCATTTAAGGCATCTTCGGTTGACTGTTGTCCATTGAAAATTGGACTATGAGTTAGCCTCGGTTTTCTGGACACAACTTTAACACCAAGGCTCCATTTCACCTGATATTTGTTAATTAGATACCTCTTTTATTGGCCTAATCTTTCATGTTTTGAAAATTTTCATTCGAACAATAAAATCTGCTCATATCACTAGCTGAGTACAGTGGACACAAAAACGCGAGTGCACCCTGCACAGACAAGAATAGCTGAAAAAAAAATCACTTACATTTCACACCACGCATTGGAATTTTATGAAATTAGTGTCTATAGAACCATATTTCATTTTTCTACAACTTTACTCTTTTGAGTTTTCACATTTGGGTCCATCTAATTGGTCTAAAAATTCAAGGAAAACAAGGTCCTCCCCTGCCACTTACCTTCCAGCGGTAGGATGAGTGGTCTGTGTATAAGAAGACATAACTTGCCCATCTAAACTCGGAATGGACTAAAGTCAGAACCTAGAGTTAGGATATTCAATCCTTTACAATTTTTATATTTTATATTTCTCATTTTGAGAACTTAAACACATGGTCAATGGGGTCAAACACACCCCTATAAGCTGTCCGACTGGAACATGTCCAGTTTGAACAGCCACATTTATCACTTTACTGGCAGCACACAAACGTTGTCTTTTCTTAAAATTTGGCATGCTGAATAAATCTTAAGTTCTCTAGCTTCTGGTAAAATTTCATCAATTTTGGATAAGTTTACGATAAGTTATGAATTTTTTAATCATCGTCCGTTTGTGGCAATTCGAGGAAACGGTCGAAGATTAGCTAAACTTTTCTTTGCCTTGTGGAACAAGATCCCACCATTAGATTTTTGTCAAATTTGGCAAGCATGCTTGTCATTAATCTTTTTACTTAGTGAATGGTTAGATTCTCATCCTTTCGATGACATAACTACTTATGTTTGTCTCTTTGATTGTACGCTTCGAACATTTCCTTCAGTTTTGTAGGGTTCATAACATGTATAGATCTATGGAGTGGACATGGAACCACTCTCTCTAGCCATTTAGGATATTCTCAAAAAGATCACAAGTCGACTCGATTCCCCTCTCTCAAACGGTAAGTCATGCCTTACCAATCCAATTCGATTGAATTTCGTTCAAATTTAATCGATAGTAATGGCGTTGCTCTCTACTATTCTCTTTGTTTTGCATGTGAAACAGCTGAGATCTCTCTACCAAAGGACATTTCCCTCTAACATCGTGCAAGATCGACATCAACGGGCCATACAACGCCCCGTGAATATCACTCTTACTTACCTAGACAATTTTAATTATTTGGTATGTCTTAATTGGAATTTTCTGACCATTTTCATCACTATTTTTCCCACCTTCTTGTTGGGTTTGCATGAACACCGATCGAGAGATGCGATACTCCGACAAGGCGGATATCAAAGACCAGAGATTACTCGAAGGCGCGTGTAACAAACCGTGTTTGGTTGAATCTACCGCGGTCTAAAAACCGTCGGTCTGAAGTAGGCTGGAGAGCGCGCGTACAATGACCAGCAAATTGAGGCCTCCAACAAGTGACGTTGGTTGAGATGCGGGCGAAGCGACGGATGCGGGTAAAGCGACGAACATCCTTGTATCACTTTCAGCCCCTAGCTCTTGCCCCATCTGCTTTGTGGGACTTCTCCGTTTGAACCTCTCGCGGCAGCACGCCACGAAACTTGTTATCCGTCAGGAAAGACATAGTCCTAAACGTGATCTTATAGGCTGGCTTCGGATGCTGATTTTGGTGCCAACGTTCCTTGGAAGTAGGTCCGAACTTGAAGATGATTGGATATAAAACGGGTCCATATAATTGCATCACTGTCGTACTGACGTCACTGATGACCCAATCCCTATATTATTTTCTTCTAAATCACCGTTTTAACAAACAAATGCAATTGGCTGGCTCCATGGTTCAAAGCAAAGTCGGGTTGCTTCCCTCGTCCGTCTCCTTTCCCATCCCGCACTTGTTCCACACTCACTCCGGGAACCACGTCTTGATTTCGTCGACAACCACCACTCACTGGCTTCCAGTCTTCGGTTTGACGGGAGGGTCCCCGTGCCTGATCGTTTTCTCTTCTAACTTCTTCATCTCCTCCTTCTGAAGCTTCTGCATCACCTAGACTTCCACAAAACCATACGCCGCCTCCCCCGTAGGGTTTAGTTGATGGGAATGGAGGTCTGGGGGATGAGACGAGGGGGTGAAGGACGTAGGTATAGGTCGTCCGCGACTTGGCTTTACTTGACCAAGGATCAGAATAATCACATGATGCAGAATGGGAAGAAAAAGCACAAAGAGGACCTTCGTGGTGGGTTCTAATCCGAAACCTCCGAGATCAAAATATTAGGGTGATCATAGTGTGGAGGTATTAAGCACCCTGACATGGTAAATCGAGAGATGAATTTGAGCAAGTCGTCGTCCATTGCTCCGTTAGTTGAGGCGATGTTCGTTTCCCCGGCTTTCATCGTAGATTAGGGTTGAAGACGGTTACGAATTGAGGTCCTCGTGACGTCGCTGATGAACTCGCTCCATTTTGACAAATCTTAACGCAATTCAATAATTCTCCATGCGATGGGAATGTACACACAGCGCACGCCTTTCAAAATCAACAAGTTAATCAAATAATGATATATAATTTCAAAAAAAAAAAAAATCTCAGTTCGGCTGCATCTCCCCATGCTCTTGTTCGGCATACACAACACAGGAACCCCGCCTCGATTTCTTCGACAACCAGACGGAGAAGCTGCCCCGACTTCGGCCCTTCAGTCTGGCCGGGGCAATACCCTGGGCAATCCTTTCATCCTCCTGATCTTCCTTCACCTCTACCTTCTCCTTAATCCTCTCTTCGTGAAGCTTCCTCATCACGTAAACTTCCGCGAAACCGTAAGCGGCTGCCATTTCTCTAAGGATCAAAGAGGGGGAACAAATAGTAGGGTTTGGTCTGTGGTTGTGGGGATAGAAGTGAGAGATGTGGATCTCGAGAAGTGGCTTATTTATAAGACTGTTTGCGATGATGATGATGAGGAGGAGGGACGACCCACTTCCTTGATGACCAAGAAAGATTCCCTCAAGTAATATTCACGTGACGATAACATAGGAAGAGGAAAGCCAATTGACAAGCAAGAAAGTCCATGGAACAATATGGACTTATATGGTGCGTGGACAAAGATCCAACGGCCATGCAAGGAGGAGGCTGAAGCGCACGGCTATGATCCTTCTGACCTTTTCAGCGCTTTACTTTGGGGGGGGTTCAATCGAACTGTTCTCTTACAATATGATAATCGTTGTGGGATCGAGGGTGCACACGTCATTTACAAAACAGTGGGGACAGTGACTCCACGTTGAGGCTTTCTTTGGCAAGGAAAGCGAGACAAAAGCCGACTGGGAAGCCGCCGCCGCCGATACCACTCAGTCAATCATCTCCGAAACGTGAACTATAATTTTTAGTAGATTAGAATCAAAATTATTATTAATAAAAATAAATTTTAAAAAAATAAATAAAAATACGAAATAAGCTCATATTCAAATATTTTGCTATTAAAATTATCAAATAAGTCATTAAGTTACTATCAATTATCTCATGGCCTGGTTTACGAAATGATAATTGGTTATAGTTTTAATAGAAATTTTATATAATAAAATAAGTGATCGAAGGCGACAAATTAAAATACTCTACCAAGCCTAAATAATTTATAGACAGAGAAAGTACAGGTCGTTCCCACAGAGAAAACTTCCTAGCGGTAACACGAATAACTATAGCGGGGTCAAGTCAATAAAAATGAGAATGAAATCGAAAATAAATGTAAGAAAAAAAAACGATAATTCAATCAAATGAGAAAAGCTTAGGACTATCAACCTCCCCTATCGAATTATTCAACTCGTTCCTTCGTTTCTCCCGTTATCGAATTCTCAAGTTATTAACCTAGGGTTCGATTATCTCCTTGCGCCTCTCCCGAATGCTCTAAGGACGTATTCCTTGTATCGAGCTAATCATTCTATTCTTAGGCAATTAACTAGTGGGAAACCATTATGTGTCAACCCTAAACGGCTACCTAAGGTGATCCGGTATAGTTTTTCCTTTTGGATTAGCTCTGTTTTCCAACGAGACGCTAACTTAGGCTATCCAATCCACGCCTTGACCTAAACAAATTTTTCAAGCCCGAATAGGTCTCCAAAATTAACTAATTGGTGATCACGCAGTTGACCGCATTAAGATCAAGATATGGATAAACAACCACACAAATTCGAATAACACGAAGAAAATGAATTCACTCGTTAAATAAAGTTAAATAAAGTCATTAGGTTCCATTGAAGTCCTAGAAAACGAAATTAGTTCATAATGAGAAAAACCATCAATACAAGTTCTAGATAAATTTGTTACAATATAGAAAGCAAGGGACAAAAAGAAGAAAAGCGCCCTCTCAATTCTCCGATCTGAGAAGTAGAAACCTCCTCTTATCTCCGCTTGAATCTTGATAGTCACCCTCCTCCTTTGTCTCTTGGTCGAAATGTCTCCAAAAGAACCGTCCCCTGGTAGGGTTGAAAAATATATAGTTTCATCGAAAAAAGATTTTTTAATATTCCCCAAATCTAACGAGATCTAAATAAATTAAACAGTGGCATGCTCGATGCAATTATACATTGGTGTTACTGGTATAATCATATTAGAAAGAAATGGTTACTTTTGTTTGTTACAACATCAGAATCTCCGGCGGAATAGTATCGACGGGCATTCACGAGTTTGGACCTCGTACAAGACCTCGTGATTGCCGTCTCCCCGTGTCCTCTCCTTCTACGTGGCAGAGACGATGCACACAGTTTCCTCGACGGGAGACAACGAAGAAGCGATGCCGACGAGAGAATGCAAAATCTCTGTGAACCTGGCATTCCATCGCCACCAGAGCTTTGAATGTTGATTTTGTTCCTGATGTTACTCGAACTGGGCTTGAACTTGGAAGATGATCATGACTCTTACTTTCATGGGATAAGTAAAAACATTGGTCCATGATCATGACTCTTACTTTCATGGGATAAGTAGAGACATTGGTCCAATTCGTTGCATCATTAGAGAACAATATAACGATTAGTAAGATAATGTAACTCCATATTTTTACCACGTGGAACATTAATATACGTAGATCACTTAAAAATAGTAAACAAATGCCAAAAAAAAGCCAAAATATATATTTGACAAAGTCGTAAAATAATGCCCAGTAAATTTCCTGGCCGCCGTCACCACGACTTGGCTCCATGGCTCAATGCAAGTTCAGGCTGCTTCCTTCATCTTCCACTTTTCCATCTCGCACTTTCTCCACGTGCACCACCCTGGAACCACCTCCGGATTTCTTCGACAACCAGCCGGAGAAGCATCTCCAGCTTCGAGTCCCCGGTTTGACGGGAGCATCCTTCCTATCCTCGTGCCCGATCTTTCCCTCTTGTAGCTTGTTCATCTTCTCCTTATGAAGCTTCCGCATAACGTAGACTTCCGCGAAATCATATGCCGCGGCCATCCCACCTGGACCCACCTTTCCTTGTTAGGGTTTAGTGGGTGGAAATGGAACTCTAGGATGAGACGAGATATGGGGGTGGAAGGACACGTATTTTATAGCTTGTCCGTGACGAGACTTGGCGTGATGACCAAGAATATGTAGTAAATCAGGGGAAGCTGAATGGTAGGCAAGGAGATGGAGGACTTTGGGTGGTGGTGTGGCTGTTGAAGTCCTCGGTGGCCCCGCACTGATGGACGACGGCTCCAATCCTTTTTTGGAATTTTTCTACCAACGAGAGAGCGTAAGATACAGACTTTGGCCTTTTCTCCATCGATCTCACCTTCTCGGAAAGAATGGCTAGCCTTTACATATACTTTCATATTATATTTGGGATCAGATTTGCCACGTTTACAAATCCGACATCGCTTGGTAAGACGTGGGACGCTTATTGTAAAGAAAGATCCATCGGTACTGGGGCCTAAGCCACAACACTATCATGTCCCTTAAAGAATCATCAAAGATCCAATCCCTTGCTGCATTCCTGCGATGAATTTGGGTCATTCTCTCAGCCACTTACTCCAAGAATCCTGCCATCTCTTCGGCTTGTCCAAGTTTAACATTTAAATTAGACAAACCGGCCTCATTGTTTCAGTTGATCGTAGCAACTCGTGTGATGAGGATCATGAACCGACATGTCATCTGAAGTTAATATATATAAAAAGTTAACAGACTAGAACGAGGAGTATGAAGGCGCCCATGGCCTAACGGATAAGGCGTCTGACTTCTAATCAGGCGATTGTGGGTTCGAGTCCCACTGGGCGTGCTTTGCTCTGCTTACTTATTAAGTATTTTTTGGCTAGTGATTGTTCCTTTCTTCTTCTTCTTCTTTGTTTCGAAGAGAGCAAGGCACTAATGGTATACGGGTTACTCTAATTCTGGCCAGAGCCGAGTCTACTCAGGCAGGGAGTATCACGCGGAGTAAGGGTATACTTTCGTGGCGTTGACTGAGTGGATGAAACAGATGATAGGAGATGGATGATGTTGCCTTCTTTTTATGGTACAATGCCCGCCTTCTCAGCAGGGGGGTGGGGAGAGAGTTTCATCGATGGAATAACAAGACACTGGAAGAGATTCAGCAACAAAAACAAAAACAAAAAGTGGGAAGAGACAAAAGTATTAGCCGCACCAGATGAGACATATAAAGGAAGGAGAAGAATATGAGAACAAAATAATAATAATAATAATAATATTAAAGGAATCTCCTTTCGGTTTCTGGTGGGTGGGGGAAAATCATGCCGAACACAAACACAGCACACAGTGAAATCCCCTGTTCCCAACCACTCCAAAAAAAGTTCTTCTCTTTTTGCATGAGAGAGAAACACAGACGCACATACAGTGAAAACCCAGAAGCATCTTTTAAACAGAGTTCGAGGAGATTGTTGCCTGATAGGGACAGGGCAGGCTCCTTCCAAAGGAGGAGGAACTCGCTGAGCTTTTAAAGTCCAACAGGTGTGAAATTTCCTAGATGGGTCATTTATATCCGACAAAGTATTTCCTAAACTTGCAATCAAAAGCAGCACACCAGAAAAGAAATAACCATCCATTCAGACTATTCACCAGTTTTCAACTCCTACCATTAGGCATATGCTTCAAAGAATCCAAATCAGGAAGAAAAAAAAGTGTTTTTCTGCCGCCGCAGCTGCACTCTTCACATGGTCAGTCAGGCTTTTACCTACAAAGAACAGGGAACCGAATGAGAACTCCAAAAAGGATGAGGACAATTGGGTCACGATGCATATAGGCACTTGACCTTGATGAAGTAAGAACCAGAATAACCCCATCCTCATGGGACACGGGGGAGACTATACTGGAGTCAGGAGCATTCGCTAAAACATCAGGGGACAAACAACATCAAATGTTGGCCAGTGACAAATGAGCACATTGTATCAAACTGCTGAAACTAACTCACAAGACAATGCCAGCATCCAATCAAACGGCACACGATGTGCAGCAACAATGATATTTTTGTTGTCCAAGGCAGAGCTAACTACTTAACTAAATGGGAAATGCTGAACACATCAAACTCCATGCACCAACACCAACAAATCAAGCTCTTAATTTATAATGGACAATGTCACCAATCAAATAATTAAGCAGGAATAAATAAGCAGCGTAGCACCCGCACCTGTACATACTCCAAGCAAGGGTCACATTCACAGGACACTATTCAACATCTGACCCTTGGCAATTCCACTTTTTATGCCATTAAAGCAAGCAAGTGCTGAGAGACCAAGATGGGGGTTGATGCATTCTGGTCCACTGGGCCCTTTCATGCCATTGCCTTCTTTACCGGTAGCTATAGCCAAAACATTTTCAACAGGATGCCTGGCATGGATGATCTGACCAAAAAGCTGGAACGACCCACCTCCTGCATCACTAAGTCTTGCTGCCTTCGCCCCACGGTGCAACCGCTCCACCCCGAAAGGCTGCACACTGTCTGTTGGGCTATCAGGAGATAAGATCTCAGACTGGGAACTGGCCATATTCAGGTCAGTCAAAGTATTGCCCGACTCTGGCAACACCTCACCAATGACATTATCTCGCTGCATAGGAGCATTACCGTTGATGTGACTTAATGAACCAAATGCACTAGGATTATATTGCCTGGCTCCCTGCATGCCTAAGGGAGTATTGTTGTCCACCAAAGATGGGTTTTGGTGTCCCACGGTCTTGTTACTGCAATCAGGACAAGGGTACAGTGAACCCACACCACCATCAGTCTGCAATCCAGGTTGGACAGTAAAGCTACACGTCGGTTGATAGCAAGCAGGAAGAAGTGGTGCTGCAAGCGCAACAACCTGCACTTGCCAAGGGCTAATGTACTTCTTGTCCTTCATAATGTCAGGCTCGTCCCACACAATCTGTAGAAAGCAACCAGTGCCCAATGTTCTAGTTTAACCTCACATCTTAAGAATTCCTACCAGAAACCACATTATAAAGGCAAAACACGACAACGGAACCAACTAAACATGCCAAGATCTGCAGGCTGCAACATGACATAATCCAGGGAGCATGCAGAAATGACAAATCTTTGCTAGTAATACACAGTCAAACAAATACCATTCATTGTTCATGAGTTTCGATCGTGCCCACATATACCTGCAGCATACGCCAGGGAGACCCCTTCCAGATTCCTTCCTGTGGTATCTCGACTGTGGACACAGTTCCCTGCAGGCCAGTTACCCTGGAACAATCCTCGGACTCGAGCACCATCTTTACTCTTGCACCTCCCCAGTATGTGGAGGTTGCTGCCTTCACAGCCTCCCTCACAATAACAAATTCTGCAGCAGTTCCTACTCCTTCCGGGTTTCTTGTCGGGTAGTATACCACCTCAAACTCCTCTCCAGCCAGCCACTTCTCCATTGCCAAGTCTACCTCCTCCTCCTCCCTAGAATGCCCAAACAACCCATAGGGCGACCTCTCCTCATTGTCACTGCTGCCATTACTCTCTCCTCCGATCATCCGTCGCCACCTCGCACATTGTGTTGCACCCCCGACCCTAGACGCCCTCCTTATGCCTACAGACATCTCCTTCGATGCGGATGCAGCTTCCCTCATGAAGATCACCGTGTCACCTGCGACGAGCTTCTTGCTGTTGACGAATTTGCTCCACCCGGTCGTAAGCAGATGCCTCCGAGGTGTCCCCCTGTAAATGTGCCTGAAGTTCCAAATCACTCCGTTCGTGTCCCTCATGGCCAGAACCTGCACCGGAGGGTCGGCGCCAAAGTTCAGCATCGGGAAAATCGCTTCGGCACATGAACGGGGCACAGAGAAACCCCCTCCGTTGTTGGCATCAGAGGGCGTGAGCATCTTCGCACACGTGAACACCCCATCCTCGTGAGTGAAGTAGTCTGCATCCTTTCCGAAGCATTTCCCGTCCCTCGGGCCACCACCTCCAGCATCAGGACGCAGTCGGAACCTAACGAACACCTCGTCCGTGGTGCAGTCCGCCATGAAATCCACGGCAGACACCACGCAGGGGAGGGCGGCCCGGTCGACGAGTCGAGGGTCGCGGAGGGGGAGACGAGAGGCAGCTACGGAGGAGGATGAGGGGGGATTGGAGGATCCAGTGAGGAAAGACTGCTGCTCGAGGTGGCCCTGGGGGAAGTAGAAAACTCTAGAGAGGAGGGGGGGGATGCGGACGCAGGCACCGGCACAGGCACGCCAGGTCCTGGGGGGGACACGGCAGAAGCCGGAGGGTGTCGGCGGAGGGGGAGAAGGCATGGCCGGTTGATGGTGTTGGTGTGGGGGGGGGGGGTCGGTTGGAGAAGCGGTTATTCAGTTAGGGTGTGGGTGGTTGGTGTTTGTTTTGACAAGCGACGGCCACCCCCTTGGAGGAGACCACTAAAACAAACTGGGAAGGAAAGGTAAGGAAAGGAAGACGACGGACAAACCCAGTATATATAGAGATTAAAAATAATAATAATGAAGGCTAATAAAGGGGCACGGATCCTTGTCATTAATAATAAAAAGGGAAAGGGGGGGTGGGGGGGGGGGGGGGGCGATTTCAATTAATTGAGGACTGAAAAGGGGTATAAAAGGAAATTTGCTGGCTGGCTGGTTGGTTATGTAACAGACAACAAGTGTCTGATCGTATCTTCTTCGTAAGAAGCAAAGATGTCGCTCCCCGAATCCGTTCCTTCGGAATCGGGGACAAAATGTAATTCCTTATATGATTATTTAATTGGTTAGACAATGACCAAGTTCAAGAGATTCTGTTGAGAAAAATCTGGTCTCCTCCCCCTTCAGGTACGTCCAGCAGATACTCTGGAAATTCCGTAACGAAGGAGACAAGCAGCTATGAAATTGATGTGAACTGGGCCTGGCCCAAGCCCATACAACGAATACGCCAAATCAGAGCCCATTACCATTTGGCCCACTTTTCACACGTTTTGTGACAGACTACGTGTAAAAAAGAAAAAGGGTCCACCTCGGCCTCCCCCTGGCCTCCTCGGCATTCACCCCCCCGCCCCCTCTTCCCCGCTCCCTATTCTGTACACAATGCTAATAGTGATTGCTATTCGTTCAGGCGTCCGGCCGGTAATCAGCCTTGCTCCCGACAGGGCGTCCATATCACCTTGCTGACGTCCACCTCCAGTCCCCCCCCCCGCATGGTGGGCTGCTTTCAGGTGCCGATCAAGGATCTTCAGATATGCGCATATCACGTGCTGCCCCTTCCTGTATTGTATCAGTTCTAAACTCTGCAGGGTGGTCAGGAATGTCCTCCGCCTTTATGGCGGACATTCACTCAGCTCCTGCAAAGCCAACACCCAGAAAAGTCGACCGCTTTTACTTTTATCCGGCATTAAAATATGTCATGGCTGTCCTTGCGAGGACACTCAAGTGGCGTAAGGTGGGTGGTGGGTGTTTGGAATCTTGTCATGATCCCTAGTTCGAACCTCATCACGCACACTCCACTTGGAAAATTAAAGTTGGTCTCCTGGGTGATGGCTAATAAAGCCCAGGAGCCGCCCACCTGCTGGGCCTTTCGGCCTCAACTGAAATTGAACCGACAGGGGAGTCCACCACGAACCCCGCTGATATAAAAAAAAAAGAATATGTCATGGCTGGTGGATGAGGAAAATTTAGAGATCCACGTATGTTTCCGACACGGTAAACTTGGTCACCTATAAAAGTTAAAGACACTCAGAACCAGACGCTCTGCTTCAAGGCTCGCTCACGCCTAAAATTTTACGAGCAGTAGAGCAGTTCTGTTCATGGGATGTCTGGAAAGTATGCCTAGATCGAGATATTGCCTTTGTGTTTTTTCCAATATTTCCAAGAGAACTCTTGTCCAGTAGCCTTTGTAGCTCACTAACTCAAAATCAGAGAGAGGCCTCTCAGGGGTGCCAACTTTTCCTTATTTTTTAGACATTTCGTATCCTGCAATGCAATGGAGGTGACATCAGACAATAATACTTAAACGCAGCAACGGTAACACTACTGAAACTGGGAAAAACAAGCGTATGAGAGAATAAATTCCCAGAAACCCAAAAAAAGGGCATTTTAAGCATTCCAACCAGTTTATTCAGAAACATACAAGAGATCGTGAATTAAATGTGAGATTTGACAGCGACAGACTTGCAATGAAAAATGGCACTACAAAGAAAACAATAACTTATAGAAACCCATCAAGAATTTCCCCATAGCCCCTTTCTCTGTTAAGGTGGAAGGGTGAGAATGCAAGCCAGATTATAAGATTCCTCTGAATGCTTTTTTTCCTGCAAAGAAAGGCAAAAAGACTTAGATTATAAACTACAATCTTTCATTCATAAATAAAACTCGTTGATACCAAATGATTATGAGCCACACACACCTTCGAGGAATATCCGACCATATATGTTGAACAGAAAGGCCAAGATGCTCAGCCCAATAAGAAGTTGTTTCAGTAACGAGCCAAGCCCACTGGTGTTGCAGCAAGTCTACCAGAATTGCAGCAATTGTCCAAGTGTAGGAACCATAAACAACCTCGAGGGAGTCTGAAACAACCTCAAACAACCTCCACTGCTGCACACAATTCTATATAACAATATTCCCTTATAACAGAAGTTGTTAGGAGAAAAGAAGGGAAAACACTTATAAATATAGAATTGAATGTACAGTCTGTGGTTATAAAAAAAAACAGTAAAAATAAAATTCTGTTTTGGTCATCTTCTTCCTCCTTTCCTTCTTCCCGACTCTGCCAGCTTGTGATCCTTTCTTCCTTCTTCTTCTTGACCCTATAGCCCGCATACTTCACGAAACCTTGATCTTCTTCATGGTATCAGAGCTCTAAAGGGCTTCTCGCTGCGCTCGAACTGCCGTGCTGATAATGGAGGTTCTCCTTCCTAAACAGGGTAATCCACTATTTTCGTCAGGGTAGCTTGGAACTCCTAGTTCTGGTGTGTCTGGTCATGATCTTCTGCACTGTGTACCGGGGATACAAGTTCCACCTGGGATTTTCGTAGCAATGATTAAGCTAGAAGACAACAACTATCCCATCTGGAAAGGTCAGGTACTTGCAGTAATCACAGCTAGTGGCCTAGAAGATTTCATATTCGGTTTTTCTGTCGTTCCCCAGAAATTTCTGGATGAAAGCGCAACTGTGCAGAATCCAGACTACAGAACATGGCAGCGCAATGACAAGATAGTAATGAGCCTCTTATTTTCATCCCTGTCACCCGAAATCTTGAGTCAGGTGGTTTGCTGCCCAACATCACATGAAGTGTGGGAGACTTTGCGAAATAGATATGAATCCCCTTCGACCACGCGAGTCACTAACCTCAGGAATCAAATGCAGCAACTACGGAAGGAAGGCAGGTCGATGCAGCTCTATCTTACTACACTGAATTCTTTAGCTATCCAGTTAGCTGCAGTTGGGGAACCAGTAGGCACCGTGATTATCTCTGGTATATGATGGAGGGGCTTCCAGCGGAATATGATGCCGTGGTCACTGCAATATATAGTAGACCATATCAAGTCTCACTGGAGGAGGTGCAGAACTTACTCTTAAGCTTCGAGATGCGTCTGGACAGGAGACAGGGGCTGGATAGCTTCATCCCTCAGGTACAGTTAACAACATCTGTCCATGCAGGTGATGTGAGACCTCTACAGTCACAGCCGAATCCTTCTAGACTACCTACAGCAGCCTTTACACCACAGACCTCTCAATTTGCAACATATAACCAAAATTCACCTGGCCAAACACAGTCTTATACTCAGCCTGGACTTCTTGGTCGACCTCCACCCCGGCCATATACTTATCCTACCTTTCCTGCTAGAACAAACTCTTATGCTCGTAACCAGTCTAAATCACGACCAAAGTGCCAGATCTGTTTCAAACTCGGGCACACAGCCTTAACCTGCTTTTATAGACTGAACTCTACGTATAATACTCCGCCTCAAGCCCATTTTACTGCATTTCGCCCCTCTTTTCAACAGTCTCGGCCTCTCCCACATTCCCAGATTTACCACTATCCTTCACAGCCTTCCCAAAATCAGTCTCCTATACAAGTTCCCTACCATAGATCCTCTTCACCCATTTTTAAGCCTGCCGTCTCAGAAACAGGTACTTGGCTACTCGATTCCGGGGCTTCTCATCATGTCACCCCCACTACAGCCGATTTCCATACAATCGCACCCTATCAAGGTAACTCTTCTGTCATGTTAGGGAATGGTACTCATGTGAACATCTCCCATGTTGGAAGTGCTCCTCTGCACACTGAGTCTGGTTGCTTATTCTTGATAGACATCTTACATACCCCCTCATTGTCTCAGCGTCTCCTTAGTGTATCCAAATTATGTCAGGATAATCCTATCACAATTGAATTCACCTCTGACTCATTTTTTGTCAAGGACAAAGCCACCAATCACATTATCTTTTGGGGACAGATGGAGCAGGGAGTGTACCGCCTGACATCCAGACACTACCCTGATCTGTTTGCGCCTCAGTCTCATACACAACAGCTCGCTCCCAGCTTTTCTTTAGTCACAGCATCATCTTCTTCCCAACCATCTGTTTTCTCAACCCATCATGTGTCAGCAGTAGACAAGGCCACTTGGCATCTCCGCTTAGGCCATCCCTGCTGTGAGATTTTGTCTCGCACTCAAGTACCTTGTAAACAGTCTAGTGGCTCTTCTTCTTATCCTTTGTGTCAGACTTGTGCTATGAGCAAACACCATCGGTTAGTGTTTCCTCTTTCACCTTCCAAGGCTTCAAAGCCATTCCAACTAATACATACAGACTTGTGGGGTCCCGCTCCAATCCATTCTGTAATTGGAGACCGTTACTTTATGCTTTTAGTTGATGATGCCACTCGATACACATGGATTTACTTTCTGATTGCTAAATCACAAGTGCTACAAGCCTTCAAACAGTTTCATGCCTTAGTCACCAATTTTTTCCACTCCACAATCTCTACTGTTCGCTCAGATTGGGGTGGCGAATTTCGCTTCTTACATACCTATCTTCTGACACATGGAATTGCTCATAAACTCTCCTGCCCTCATACTCCCCAACAAAATGGGAGAGTGGAGCAGAAAAACAGGCATGTCGTTGAAGTAGGACTCTCGTTGTTAATTCATTCCAACGTCCCGAAACACTTCTGGGTTTATGCTTTCAATGAAGCAATTTCCCTTATAAATATCCTTCCCTCTCGTATCCTTCAGTTTAGAACTCCGTTTCAGTTGCTCCATAACTCGGCTCCTGACTATTCCTCTTTACGTGTCTTTGGTTGCCTGTGCATTCCCTCGTTACGGCCTTATCAGTCTCACAAACTCTGTTCTCGGTCCACACCCGGCATTCTGTTAGGTAGAAGCATCTCTCACAAGGGCTACATTTGTCTTGACTTTAATACCAGCCGTATATATATCTCCAGAGACATTCTTTTCGATGAGACACAATTTCCTTTCACAACACTTCAGCCTTCTCAGTCTACAACTTACAAACAGTCCTCCTACTCACCCTGTTTTCTACATTCAGTCCCTCTGTCTCTTCCTGCAGCTTTACCTCCTTCTGTTCCTCCTTCTTCACCTATCTCACCTCAGTTTTCTGTTGCACCAGACTCAGTGCAGGCTTCCTTGTCCTCAACCAATTCACATGTGTCATCCCTCTAGTGGCAGACTCGGTTTCTTGTCCTACCTCTGTTCCACAGAAAACAGAGAACCTACACCCTATGATCACCCGCTCAAAAGCTGGTATCTACAAGCCTAAACTTTTCCTTACTACACAGTCCCACATACAACCCATTCCCTCTGAACCATCTACACTACATGAAGCTCTCACATCACAGGTCTGGACAGCAGCCATGAGAGCTGAACTGGAGGCGTTGTCGCGAAACAGCACCTGGTCACTTGTTCCACGTGAACATACACAGAAAGTGATAGGCTGCAAGTGGGTGTATAAAGTCAAGCTGAGATCGGATGGTTCCTTGGAGCGTTGCAAGGATCGACTGGTTGCTAAGGGCTATCATCAGACCCCAGGAGTGGATTTTAAGGAAACTTTCAGACCAGTTGTTAAGCACCAGACAATCAGACTTGTTCTCTGCTTGGCAGTCTCACTCAATTGGCCACTGAAACAATTAGATGTCCATAATGCCTTCCTCAATGGAGATTTGACAGAAACAGATTATATGTCACAACTTCCTGGCTTTGAAGATCCAGAAAAACCATCCTACGTCTGTAAATTGCAGAAAGCTTTGTATGGGCTTTGGTAGAGCCCCCGGGAGTGGTACAACAAGTTGAGCTCATGTCTTACTGAGTGGGGATTCGTTAACTCAAAGGCTGACGCTTCACTGTTTCTCCAGCACAGTTCAGGAGGGTCAATTATTATCTTGGTGTATGTGGACGACATTGTCGTGAGAGTTTCCAACTTCACTAGGATTACTGATCTCCTTCCTAAACTGCATAACAGGTTTGCTTTGAAAGATCTTGGCGATCTGTCATACTTTCTTGGTCTCGAGGTAGTGCGCAGGGATGGAATGTTGCATTTATGCCAGGAAAAATATGTGAATGATTTGCTTCAGAGAGCTGGTATGATAGAGTGCAAACCAGTGGCCACACCTATGTCTACAGCTAGGATTCTGTCCAATTTTGAAGGGGACGTGTTACAAGATCCTACAGAATACCGAAGCCTGGTTGGAGCGCTCCAATACTGCACTAATACAAGGCCTGATATCTGTTTTGCTGTCAACAAGGCCTGCCAGTATCTCCAACAACCTACTTCGGCACACCTAAATGCAGTCAAGCGTATCTTGCGTTATCTTAAAGGAACACGGTCCCATGGTATTACAGTCCTGGCTGCGAGTTCCTTTGAGATATCTTGCTTCACAGATGCGGATTGGACAAGCTGCCCTGATGATAGGAAGAGCACGAGTGGATATTGCACATTTCTTGGTCCTAATCTCATCTCGTGGACGTCTCATAAACAGAAAGTGGTTTTGCGGTCCAGCACAGAGGCTGAATTTCGTGCCTTGGCTGATGGAGTTGTAGAAATACTGTGGATTCAAAGCCTTGTGAGTGAGATACAAGTGCCACATGCGACTAGCCTTCCATTTATCTACTGTGATAATCAGAGCACTATTCACCTACGGCCAATCCTGTTCTGCATGTACGAACAAAGCACATCGAGATTGACTTCCAC
Organism: Melastoma dodecandrum; assembly: GCA_029817715.1. NCBI lineage: Eukaryota > Viridiplantae > Streptophyta > Magnoliopsida > Myrtales > Melastomataceae > Melastoma > Melastoma dodecandrum. Next base: position 2,112,360 of record JARUPY010000397.1, on the reverse strand, counting down.
TTTGTTCGTGAAAGAGTAGTAGCAGGGTTGCTGCAAGTGCTTTATGTCAACTCAGAAGACCAGTTGGCTAATCCTTTGACAAAGGTTGTATCGGTTCAACGGTTTCTGAGCATTCGTGGGATGTTGACTGTGACTCCGAAGCCTCAGCCGCCAAACATTCCAGTAGTACAGAATGAGCTAGCTGGTGAGCTAGGAGAGCCAGAGCAGGAGGAGTTAGTTTTGCGGAGGAGTGTTGAACTGAAGGGAGGTCAGCCTTGTGAAGAGGAGAAAGCGCATGATAAGGATGAAGGAAAGGATGCAGTACGTAATGAGCTAACTGAGAAACTAGGAGCGTTAGGCCAGAGCAGGAAGAGTTAGTTTTACGGAGGAGTGTTGAACAGAAAGGCCAAGGTGCTCAGCCCAATAAGAAGTTGTTTTAGTAACGAGCCAGGCCCACTGGTGTTGCAGCAAGTCTACCAGAATTGTAGCAATTGTCCAAGTGCAGGAACCAGAAACAACCTCGAGGGAGTCTGAAACAACCTCAAACAACCTCCACTGCTGCACACAATTCTATATAACAATATTCCCTTATAACAGAAGTTGTCAGGAGAAAAGAAGGGAAAACACTTATAAATATAGCATTGAATGTACAGTCTGTGGTTATAAAAAAAATAGTAAAAATAAAATTCTGTTTTGGTCATCTTATTCCTCCTTTCCTTCTTCCCGACTCTGCCAGCTCGTGATCCTTTCTTCCTTCTTCTTCTTGACCCTATAGCCCGCATACCTCACGAAACCTTGATCTTCTTCAATATATGACATAATCGTAAATACAGAGTCTTGTGATCCAAAAAGAGTTTGGCCAAATAGCAAGACAAAATTCGATCATACAAAGATTACGCCAAGAATCATGACACCGGGTCCATAGATTTCACCTAAATTCGCACGGACAAGGAAACCCAGAAAGGGAATAATCAAAACCCTAAATCCAGAATGGAAGTATTCTTAAAGGTGAGCTCCTCAAAGTTGGGAAGGCGAACACAATTAAATTCAACCAGACCTTTATGTAAATTCAACAAGCTCACCCAACTCCCCAGGGACGACGGTGGTGGCTTGGTTCGGTGAATTATTTGCAAAGTAGCTTATCGAATTAAAACTTTAGGTGTTTGAAAATATGGATTTTTTTTTTTTTTTTAAATAAGGTTAAAATTAATGTTTCAAATACTTATTTATTAAAAATACTAATTAAGAAGGTAAATTATTGCCTTAAATTTGAGCCAATTTAGTTTGTTATGTAATTTTATCACTCACTTTTTTTGTTTCTATTTTGATTTTGGGCAATCTTAAATTTTATCACGCAAAAGTCAAACAAGCTTTAATTGACAATTTTTATTTATTGACTAAAAGTAAAAAAAAAATTAAAAAAATAGAAAATAATATTGAAACCTCTCCAATGTTATTTTATTTTAAAATTTTAATGGACTGATTAAGTTATTTGGAAGTCGAAGTTACACGATAATTATTGACGCTATAAAAAATACACAAAATTAATGAAGGCAATGGCTCTATTGAGAGGCCAGGTAAAGTGGATTATGAAGTAAAGAAATGAGATGTTGAAACTTCACTATTATAAGACACGAGTGAGACTATATTAATGTGTTGTTTGGCTTTTCCTAAAAAACAATTAAAATTGATCAAAATTAATATGAAAACAAAAATTAATAACAAAAAATTACCTTAAAATTGATGCCATAAACGTATCAAAAATTTCACACTATTTCGGGACAAACGAACGTTATGTTACGACAAAACTCGGCTCGGTTAGGGTTAGGGCAGAGCTTAACAGAAGGCAACTGATTTGTCTCTTACTGTCGATTGAAATGGACTGGGCTTATCAAGGCTTTAAGCCCTCTTTTCATATCATGGACCAAGTCAGAAATCTACGAACGCCCTAGCAATCGAAGATCGAGAAAATAATTTGTGGAAAGGGAAATTCAAGCAAGCGTCTTCAATATCAGCTGATCTCGCTCTTCCAGGCGTCCGTGAGGAATCTTCATCTATCCACCATCTGAATCTGTGTCCGGACAAGGGCATGGAGTTGGCGGAGTTGTGGGCGATCTTCGGGCCGGGGTTCGCCGGCGCCGTCTTCGGAGCCGGTTGGTGGTTCTGGGTCGACGCCGTCGTTTGTAGTTCCGTCACAGTCTCCTTCGTCCACTACCTCCCCGGTAAATAATGCCCTGTTTGACAAAACCCAGCTCAGATCTAGCGGGTGTTTTTGCCTTCTTTGTTAAGAAGTTCGGATCTTGATGGTGCTCTTGGGTTCTAATTAGGGTTTTGATTTTTGGGTCGTGCTGTCGTTGATGTTCTGCAGGGATATTTGCGTCTTTCGCGGCTTTGATGTTCAATTGCGTGAGGAAGGAGGACATCGACTACTCCCCTTATGACGAGGGAGAGTGGAGGTCGGTTTCTTGAATCTTTATCTTTTCTTGGAGATACATGTTCCTATGCTGTGTTAATTTGTCCCCACAGAACACCTCGTTCCATGTATTGCTGGTGTTAACTTATGGAACACGAGGATCTGGATCTCCTAAACTATAGGAGGGACCAATACTGTAGTAATCTTGCAAGCTACTGCTTTGCCAAAATCTATCAATTAGGGCGCCACATGGTCTTGGGGAGCTTGTTTGCATTAATAAACCGATGTTTCGGTCAAGAGTGCTCCGAGGAATTCTATAAATAGAGGAGACTGATACTAGGGGTAGATTCTGAATATATTTAATCGTAGAAACAGGGATTCAACATCATCAAATTATTCTCATGGAGTCCTTGTTGGCTTCTAGAACTTTACCGAGTCATCATATGAATGCTTCTGGGATGTACACATTTGTGTGTGTTGGAGAATTAGTGTAATAGTTTGTTTTCTTTCATCCCTGTTGGCTATCTTAAGAGTCCAAATAATCCATAGTAAGAGAAGGCTAATGCTGCCAGAAGGTTGAGATTGTTGTTCGGGTGGTATCTGTTCAGGGTTTGAATTGAATTTATGTCATGTTTCGTCAGTATGACGGGGGCTAGCCATCCCTTTGTGGTTAGGTAAGTGTACCCATATAATTTTGTTGTTACCGAGACTGGGAAGGTGATTGTCAGTTTCTCTTAAAATATTATGCTGAGAATTGTTGTAATTCTTCAGCGTCTTTTGTTCGGGAGAAGTACAGTTATTCTTAGATACTGTTCTAAGGTCTGTGTTGGTTGCAAACCTATTATCTTCTCCTATAAAATTACTCAGGCTGATCTGCTATAAATCTCTCCTTTCAGATTAAAGTTATGGCTTTTCTTCGCCTATGTCGTTTCCTTCGTCTCGCTGGCAGCCTCGGTTGGGTTGTTAATCCAGGATTCTCTAGACAAGAGTGGACCTTCGGTGTGGACTGGGGTAGCAGGTGTCTTACAATGTGTGTTTGTATTGGTCAGGTAAAAAGATAACCACTTGCGCCTCATTTGTCATTCAGAAAGTGATCTTATTCAGAACTTCTTGCTGTTCTTCTTTCGCAGTGGACTTATCTATTGGACATCACATCCAGAATGAGACCACACTTCCTGAGCGGCGACAAAAACCAGTACAGGGACTATTCCAGCCGGGTTCTCTGTATATGCTAAACCTGAAACTTCTGTAAATGTGATTTTTGTCATGCATAAAGCGAGATGTTCGAACAGGCTACCGGAATAGCCTTCAAAGCAATATCGATGATATGAGGCGCTGTCTGAATCTGAAATCTTGTCTTAACTTTGTTAACCATTTTGGATAATTTACTGGAGCGACTAATTCTGTAGTGCATCATCTAAATCGGACTGGGGTTTCTGGGGAGTTCCTTCTGCTAAGTTCATGATCCAATAATAAAGTTGCTTTCCAAGAAGGCAAACCCATCTCCCAGATTGAAGAATGATCTATTGCCAATTGAAATATGAGGACAATGGACTTCCTGAGCATCATCCGGTGTCATTATATACCTACTGATCGTGGGAAACCCGACTAAAGACAAAAACTTAATGAGACTGAAGCCATGGATAAGCAATTATGTTATCCATGGAGAAAAGAATCTAGCACCACCAAGACCATCCGTGAATATCTCACTCTGGGAGTGGCTCAAAAGGAACCTGGCCGAAGATATCCGGACAGGAGTCCCATTTCCCCTGTTCTCTGGACTCCCAGTAACCACCAATGTACTTGGATGCCTTATCCTTCAAAAACCAGCGCGGCTTCCAGCCCCTCTCCTGCATCTTCCAAGCCTGGGTAGAGTTTCAGGAAGGATTAGTCAATCAGGGGCAGTTTATGCAAAACAGGCTAGGGAAAGGTATTGTCCTGATGTCATGAAGTTAAGAGTAAAGTAAAGATTTCCCGAGTAGGAATCAAACCAAGTGACGCCAACATTTCAGAAATTACCTGCCGTTGTCGTTGTTCGCTCAACTTCTCTGAATTTGCCATATCATACTCCCCATTCTCTAGGTGTCTCTGATCAGGTCTCAACCTTGAGTCTGGGGGGGGCAATTTCTCCTGCAGAGAATGAAAGGCTGGAAATCCACAATGGAAATCCACAAATTCAGGCACTTAAAAAATGATGCCAAATACGAGTCATTTTAACCAAATAACAGGAAATATAGCCAAGAAGAATGAGCACAGGACGAAGTTGCTTGCTTGATAGTAACAGAACGGTATTTATTGTAGATACTCCAAACTCAAGGTACTAGTCTTGTGAAATCTCCCCATGGATTGATTGTTGAAGAGCACAAGCACCTCTTGCATGCATTACGGCGATCATTTCAAGAAAACGGATTCATTACCTTGAGTCCAGGGGTGAGCTCATTTAATGTTATGGAGAAGCGTGAGAAGTTATATCTTGTCGGGAATTTTGCAGGCTTGCTTCTTCTCCAAAGAAGGTGAGCTTCGGAGGGGGATCCCAATCTTTTCCCCATGCTAGAGCTGTCACCAAGTACGTAATGCATGCTTTCATCCCATTTCCCAAATAAAGTCGCCATAGTTTTCCCATTCTTATCCTGGACTGTGCCTTGTACCAATAAAATGACCCGCAAATACTCAGCATTCCGTTATCCGACTTCAGCAAAGCATCGACTTCATCTACTCCAAACATATGCATATAACAGGCAACCGTTTTTGTAGTTACCCCATATCGAATTTTTGGAATTTTGAAGATTGAACGAAGTAAATCCCGATTCAATGTTCCGTAAATTGTTTTACGAATAAAAATCAAAATTTAAAATCAAACAACTAAATCGAAATTTCAGTAGGTCGAAATTTTAGAATTTTTTTCTCTCTATAAAAAATCATCATGAACATGAGTGGGTGATTAATTTCGAATTAGTTACATGCAACCAATTGTATTCTATCTCACTACGTTACAAATATGTTTATTTTTCGACATCACTAAAAGCAAAGTTTTAGTAGTTCAAAATTTTATTATATTTCACATTGTTAATAAAAAATCACCCCTAGACATGGTTAGGTTGCTAATTTTAAAGAAATTAGTTACATGAGACTAATTTCTCATTACATTTTACTTTTTCCGAAGAAAACCCCTTTTTATTCATTTTTCAAACTTTTAGCATTTTCCTTTGTTTTGTTTTCGTAGAAATTTGAAGATTTAACAATTTTTTCCTTTTTACTATTCGGTTTGAGCTCTTTTGTAAGATAAAATTAATTTAAGATCAATACGTGATTAATTGAAAAGAAAAATAAACCTCACAATCCATCCGTGATTCTTAGAAGGACCGTGTGAAATTAGAAACATTTTAACCACGATCACACGTTTTCTTTTAGACAAAATTGAGCGGACTAATATGAGAAGATAAAACAAATCAATGGACTCAACCAAAGATTTTGCAAAATTCAAACAAACAAAAACATAAATAAATAAAAAGGGCTCACCTGATCATGCACGGGGCACGCCTCCTTGCTCCCACACTCTCCCCACATGGATATAAAATGGCAATTCTGTTTGGGGGAGAGGGTGGTTGAAACAGAAAACAGAAAAGAATTCCATCTCCCAACAAAAAAGTTCCTCCGCTCCCAGCTCTCTTACTCTCCCCTTCAACTCCGCTTTCTCTCCTCTAGTCTTGTGCATTTTTCTGGTCAATCGCCAGGAAGAACGACGTCCTCCACCCTCTCCGATCCTCCAGCAGCCTCTTGTTCAGCCGATCGTATCTCCTCTAGTCAAGGTAAGCAAAAATCCCGGCAGAAACCCCCTGACCAGCTCTCCCGGACGTCACCGAACGTGGCCGAAGTTCGGCGAAGCTCAGCCGACTCCATCAGCTCCTCCAAGGTGTCGTCAGCCTCCCCATCATCCATCCCTTTCAGCTAAGGTAAGCAGGATCTACCTAGGAACTCCCTGGCCTACCCTTTCCAACATCGTTAAATGCGGCCGGAATTCGACAAAGCTCCACTGATCAAGTCGGCTCTCCTGTCTCCAGTGATGGATATTCCTTCTTTGAATGCCATGACTGCTCTCCTCCTTGTTTGATCGGTGTCCTGCTGTTGTTCCAGCTTTAAATTTTGACCCTCTCTCCTCTGCATTTATAGCATTTAGCTCATCTCTAAACCGATCCTACAATAGTCAAGCTTGTGTTCGATTGTGGTAGTCTGATGTGTGCTTGGTCTTTGAATGGTCTAACTCCTCGTCTGTGTATTAATATGACAAATGTGTAGTCTGATGTGTGCTTTGGTCTTTGAACGATTTAACTCCTCGTATGTTTTTTCTAATTGTTGCTGCAATTACTGCTACATGTTTGATTATGATACATAAACTATTGTAGTTGGATGTTTCAAGTTTATTCCAATCGCATCTGCTTGGAATTTGCGATATTCACCGCCGATTAAATCTGTTCAGGCCTGACTCCATGTTTTTTTTTGGTTTGTCTTGCTTCGTAGCTATCTTGTTCATGCTTGATGTTACTTCATTCTTACCTCCGCAAGTTACTGATGGCGATTCATTCTTCTTCGTCAATCCCTTGTCATTCGATTAATTTCTGCTATTGCTGCTTGTTCCACCTCGAATCGTTGCAGCTGGAATCAAAGTTGCTAGTCTTCACAGCCAGATATGTATGCTGCAAGTTTTATAGATACCTTATAATGCTTTTGGATCCTCTGTCAACGCATTGTTTCATAACATTACCGGTATATGGCCCTTTTGTCGCGGTGTTGCTGCAATTTCACCGATGGTATGGTTGCGGAATCGATTAAATTTCAATAATATTGTTTGCCGATGTTAACAAATTAATGGCTTGTCGGTGCAATTTCACTAAAGTCGTTAATTTACTTAGGATAAATGGATTTGAGTGATAGTCATTTCGGAGAGTCCTACTTGGTTTATTCTTATTTCATTGATGCCTTGTACATTGATTCATAAGCTCCCTTATTCAAGTAATTTGCTTTTGTTGTTGGCTGGTGCATGAACTTTCAACTGGTTTGTTTCGAGTTGGCTAATAATTTGCTTCTAGTTACCTTCATTCAGCTGCTAAATCGTCCATTGCCTCTTCCATTGAATGACTAATCCGTTCGTGTTCATTTTGAGTTCAAATCTCAGTCCGTTTATGTTGGTCTCGGTTCAGCCGTAAGAGTGTTACAGGCTGCAATTCAATACTGCCAATTCAATTCATGGTCGCTTGATTTAGTCAATGTTTGATCTGGATTTGATTTGTTCGCAAACTCATCGCCCGGCCATCCTAGTTTCGTTACCGGTTGTGCTCTTCTGATCTTTCTGTTGATTTGTGTATGTTGCTCTAATTTTGTCTCTGGTTTACGCATCATTAGTCTATATGCATGTTTTCTCTTTTGTTTCGGAACTGATTTAAACTTGCATAAAACCCATTGTGTATTATATGCCCCTTTTATTTGGTGGCTTAGTAATCCATATTTGTGGAGTTATGCATGTTTTAGTGTTAAGAATAAATTCATTTTGCTTCAGATTTGGCTTTCCCCTGCATGACGGAAACATATACTTTCGCTTGTATCTTGAGTTTGGAATGTCGGATTGAGCTGAAATCTGTGGTATTAGATCCGTATCTTCCGTAGCTTCGTTTTAAGTATTAGAACACATGATTTCATGCTCGGAGTTAAAAGTTACACCCCATTCTTTGCAACGGTTAAAGTCTGCCGTTTTATGTTCTTATGTGGTTATTTGCTTTACGTTTGATCGGTCGTTATTACGATGATTTTTACTTACCAATGATTCATTCACATAGCCCTTATTACATTGAAGCTTAGGGAATTCATTTCATGTTTCGATCATTTAGACCTCATTTTATGTTCATAATCTCATATGAGTTTGCATCTTACGTTCACGAATTGATTTTTTGAGATAATTTGCCCATGACATGGTCTTTCCAAAATGGAGTTGTTACCTAGCTTATGAATACATGACTTCATTTGCTAATCCTGCATATTTCTCTTATTGTTTTCACATGTGAAAACCCACCCGCATCGATTCGGTTAACGCCCGGGATGCATTCACGGTCAAATGGTGCAAATCACTCACGTAAGTCTCATTCCGACTTACCGATTAATTCTAGTTGATTTATTCATTTCAATTAGAATTTACTAATCATATTTATATTTCATTTCTTTGTTTTCATTTACATGAATATTATCCATCCATGTTCGAGGACTCGACAAGACGATCCTTAGAGACCCATCACATTTGGCAGGATTCTCGAAGGCGCGTGTAACAGACCGCGTAGATTTCTCCGCGTGTGTAAAAACCGCGATGATTGAAGACTTTAAAGCGGTCCCAACCGACAAGTTTAAGGTACATGAGGGAAGGTGCGGGCCTTCCCGACTTTCTATTTTTTTCACCTGTAATGGGCCGTGGGTCCAAGTGCATAAGCCCACGGTCACCGCCCTTCCCCGCCTACTTTGATCTAAATAATTGTATGTGATTGCGCATGTGATCATCACATACGAGTTCGGGTCCAACGCCCGAATCGAGCCTAAGCTCGTAACCCAATGATATGAGTCTAGGCCCAAAAGGCCCAGATCGGGTCCAACACCCGTTAACCAGAAACTTTTTTTTTAAAATATCGCCACCCTTTCTTCGCATGTTTGTGTGAGAGAGTGAGTAGTTAGGAATCCCCGAACCATTTTTGGTTTTTCGGACTTTATACCATTTTTTTAAATAAAGGCGGTGGCGACTCCGTATTAGCTTACATAGGGTAAGCGATAAACAATTTCTTTTTACGGAGCCACGAAGGATTACGGTCCTCCCTATTGTTCTCATCCGGAACGAGCGGGAAGGACGTACATCCCGGATGGCGACTCCGTTGGGGACCCCGCATGTGGGTTCTTATCGAAAACTCTTTCTTTCTATCCACATGCGGGGAGGAGTGATTGTTTGCGCATGTGATAGAGCTGGGGTTGGGGCTGCAGTAGACAGAGTAGTGAAAGGGATAGAACTTGGGGTAGGGATTGGAATCTCCATGGCAGTCAACTGCGTATGTAACAGTTGTGCCATCATTTGCTTTAAAGAATCGAGCTCGGTGGTGAGAACATCGACTTTCTGCGATAAGGTGTTATCCATAGCGCTTTGGGCTGGATTGGTATTGTCAAGTACTTCCACAGCTGGCGGAGTGGTTGATGACTTTATGGCTGATGCAGTAAAAGCGGTGATTAGAGGGATGTGAGTCGGGAGTGTACCCCCTGATCCCGATTGCCCTATGTTGAAAGTAGGGGTTGCAGTACTGAGTGGCGGGAACATCATGTTAATCTCCGCAGTAGTAGAGGCCGGGAACGAGAGCCCCAGAGCGGGTGTCGAAGTGGCGGCGGTGGCAGTAAAGCTCGAGGCATTCCCGATCATGCTGGTAGGAAGCCCTTGAGTAGTCTGGTCTGCAGTATGATTAGCCACGAGGTTTCTCAAGGAGCGGTACTGACGTCTCGTAATCGGAGCAATCTTGACAGATTAGTACCTTGATTGGAGAAAAGAACATTCAATCAGTATCAAATGGTGGTAGTATTTTGAATGCATGACATGTAATGATGCACGACATGTCTAATGCAGGGATTGGGTTGTGATTACATTTAATCCAATCCAAGAAAAAGAAGCGCGTCAGATAAAAGCGACGAAGTTTAATTTATCATAATATTCGAAATACAATTCAACGAAAGAAAAGATAGATTGGGCTCGCAGGCGCAAAGTGATAGCGTCGCGGTGTCCTAGATCACATGCGGTCTCAGGGAGTGGTGCGCTTCATCCAAAAACGGCGAGATCGGGCGTCAATGTCTTCTTGTCGCTCGGGAGGCAGCTGATATGCTTCTTCTTCGATGAGGGTCTCCCAAATTTGGGCGATGTGTGACATAGTCCTCTTAATCTTCGTCTTCGACTCTGACTGATCGAGACTGACTGGAAGAAAGAGGCGTGCCGGGGATGGTCGAGTTCTCGGAAGTCCTCCGATCTGGTATCTGACACGAGCCGGGAGATAGTAGGATGTGCCGCTTATCCCATGATCGGAATGTAGTCCCTATCTGTGGAGCTAATAATTGCATAATCAGTGTCGAAGCAGCGAGCCATTAGGTAGAAATCTTCTGGCTCCAGTGAACGGCAGAGTGCGCCCACTCCGGTAAATGTGCGAGCTGGAAGGCATGAACGCTCTGAGATACGTCTGAGTAGTCCCTGGGATAATGCTCTCGAGTGAGTGACTCTCCCGTGATGCCGAGATGAGTGAAGAACCAGGCTTGCAAGAGTGCTGGGCTGAAGGTAATGTGATGGTGTCGAACCCCTTTTCTGGCTGCCTGTACGGTATTGGTAAGGCTGAAATTTGTTTCTCCTATTAGGTTTGGTAAGAATGGACCACCTTCCATCATGGCCTTCATCAGGTAAGCTGCTCGTGCATGTAATGACTTTTCTTTGTAGGGATACAGAATTGTTCCGACGAACATTAGGATGAACGCCTGTGCTGAGGCTTGGCCTTCGGTCATATACGGAATAAAAGGGGACGTCCAGAAGTCAAGAAGTACTTCAGCGTTAATGTGCCCTTGAGTGGTGAATAAGGACGGAATACCAGCTGGAGAAATCCGAAGCATCCTGGCCATGTAATCCTGGGGTTGATCCAATCGAGGGAGAGGAAATATCCCTGGACAGTGAGGAATCTCTGACAGATATCCGTATTCTTCGTACAGCGGTGTTAATTCCGAAGCTCCGAAGCAAAATGTGTATTTCTCGGGGTCCCAGCGTGCAACCAGATTTTGGAGGAGAGCCCAGTCGATCTCCAGGTAGACAAGATAAAATAAACCCAACGGAGTCGCCATCCGGGATGTACGTCCTTCCCGCTCGTTCCGGATGAGAACAATAGGGAGGACCGTAATCCTTCGTGGCTCCGTAAAAAGAAATTGTTTATCGCTTACCCTATATAAGCTAATACGGAGTCGCCACCGCCTTTATTTAAAAAGATGGTATAAAGTCCGAAAAACCAAAAAGGGTTCGGGGATTCCTAACTACTCACTCTCTCACACAAACATGCGAAGAAAGGGTGGCGATATTTTAAAAAAAAAGTTTCTGGTTAACGGGTGTTGGACCCGATCTGGGCCTTTTGGGCCTAGACTCATATCATTGGGTTACGAGCTTAGGCTCGATTCGGGCGTTGGACCCGAACTCGTATGTGATGATCACATGCGCAATCACATACAATTATTTAGATCAAAGTAGGCGGGGAAGGGCGGTGACCGTGGGCTTATGCACTTGGACCCACGGCCCATTACAGGTGAAAAAAATAGAAAGTCGAGAAGGCCCGCACCTTCCCTCATGTACCTTAAACTTGTCGGTTGGGACCGCTTTAAAGTCTTCAATCATCGCGGTTTTTACACACGCGGAGAAATCTACGCGGTCTGTTACACGCGCCTTCGAGAATCCTGCCAAATGTGATGGGTCTCTAAGGATCGTCTTGTCGAGTCCTCGAACATGGATGGATAATATTCATGTAAATGAAAACAAAGAAATGAAATATAAATATGATTAGTAAATTCTAATTGAAATGAATAAATCAACTAGAATTAATCGGTAAGTCGGAATGAGACTTACGTGGGTGATTTGCACCATTTGACCGTGAATGCATCCCGGGCGTTAACCGAATCGATGCGGGTGGGTTTTCACATGTGAAAACAATAAGAGAAATATGCAGGATTAGCAAATGAAGTCATGTATTCATAAGCTAGGTAACAACTCCATTTTGGAAAGACCATGTCATGGGCAAATTATCTCAAAAAATCAATTCGTGAACGTAAGATGCAAACTCATATGAGATTATGAACATAAAATGAGGTCTAAATGATCGAAACATGAAATGAATGACAGTCCCTAAGCTTCAATGTAATAAGGGCTATGTTAATGAATCATTGGTAAGTAAAAATCATCGTAATAACGACCGATTAAACGTAAAGCAAATAACCACATAAGAACATAAAACGGCAGACTTTAACCGTTGCAAAGAATGGGGTGTAACTTTTAACTCCGAGCATGAAATCATGTGTTCTAATACTTAAAACGAAGCTACGGAAGATACGGATCTAATACCACAGATTTCAGCTCAATCCGACATTCCAAACTCAAGATACAAGCGAAAGTATATGTTTCCGTCATGCAGGGGAAAGCCAAATCTGAAGCAAAATGAATTGATTCTTAACACTAAAACATGCATAACTCCACAAATATGGATTACTAAGCCACCAAATAAAAGGGGCATATAATACACAATGGGTTTTATGCAAGTTTAAATCAGTTCCGAAACAAAAGATCAACATAAGCATATGATTTACTCGAAATGGTCGAAACCAACACTGTTTTAGTATTAAATTCGAAAATCATAGCACAAGACTCCAAATCATACATGGTTAGTCTTGTTAGTTCCGAATTTAAGTTACGGATCTAATGCAAGTGGTTTCATTCAATTTCGCCAAGCGAGCAAAAAGTTAGAAACGAAATACTAACACTAGCGCAAGCTGATCCGAGGCTCACCTCCACTTACCAACGTTGCTTTGGTCCGACGGGAACTCGAATCATGTCCCGTCGCGGGAATCTTGTTTCCCGGGTCTTCGAAGCTATCGAGAGCTTGACCGAGATATATCAGCGTCAGTTTGTGTTCGATTCAGATCCAAATACTCCCAAATCCACGGAGAACTTGTCTCTCTAGTTCTTGGGCTTTCGGAAATTCGGCCAAGGTGTGTTTAGTAGACTTTAGAAATATCCAAATCAGTTTTATTGTATCTGATCAAATAATCAAAGATAAGTAACAATTAAATAAAAAATATAGCGCAACATTGATTTCAATATGATGAGGTAAGAAAAAGAAAACTTGCGGATTAAAAACAGCAAATGAAGCGATCCAAGAGAAAACATGCATATAGACTAATGATGCGTAAACCAGAGACAAAATTAGAGCAACATACACAAATCAACAGAAAGATCAGAAGAGCACAACCGGTAACGAAACTAGGATGGCCGGGCGATGAGTTTGCGAACAAATCAAATCCAGATCAAACATTGACTAAATCAAGCGACCATGAATCGAATTGGCAGTATTGAATTGCAGCCTGTAACACTCTTACGGCTGAACCGAGACCAACATAAACGGACTGAGATTTGAACTCAAAATGAACACGAACGGATTAGTCATTCAATGGAAGAGGCAATGGACGATTTAGCAGCTGAATGAAGGTAACTAGAAGCAAATTATTAGCCAACTCGAAACAAACCAGTTGAAAGTTCATGCACCAGCCAACAACAAAAGCAAATTACTTGAATAAGGGAGCTTATGAATCAATGTACAAGACATCAATAAAATAAGAATAAACCAAGTAGGACTCTCCGAAATGACTATCACTCAAATCCATTTATCCTAAGTAAATTAACGACTTTAGTGAAATTGCATCGACAAGCCATTAATTTGTTAACATCGGCAAACAATATTATTGAAATTTAATCGATTCCGCAACCATACCATCGGTGAAATTGCAGCAACATCGCGACAAAAGGGCCATATACCGGTAATGTTATGAAACAATGCGTTGACAGAGGATCCAAAAGCATTATAAGGTATCTATAAAACTTGTAGCATACATATCTGGCTGTGAAGACTAGCAACTTTGATTCCAGCTGCAACGATTCGAGGTGGAACAAGCAGCAATAGCAGAAATTAATCGAATGACAAGGGATTGACGAAGAAGAATGAATCGCCATCAGTAACTTGCGGAGGTAAGAATGAAGTAACATCAAGCATGAACAAGATAGCTACGAAGCAAGACAAACCAAAAAAAAACATGGAGTCAGGCCTGAACAGATTTAATCGGCGGTGAATATCGCAAATTCCAAGCAGATGCGATTGGAATAAACTTGAAACATCCAACTACAATAGTTTCTGTATCATAATCAAACATGTAGGAGCAATTGCAGCAACAATTAGAAAAAACATACGAGGAGTTAGACCGTTCAAAGACCAAAGCACACATCGGACTACACATTTGTCATATTAATACACAGACGAGGAGTTAGACCATTCCAAGACCAAGCACACATCAGACTACCACAATCGAACACAAGCTTGACTATTGTAGGATCGGTTTAGAGATGAGCTAAATGCTATAAATGCAGAGGAGAGAGGGTCAAAATTTAAAGCTGGAACAACAGCAGGACACCGATCAAACAAGGAGGAGAGCAACATGGCATTCAAAGAAGGAATATCCATCACTGGAGACTGGAGAGCCGACCTGATCAGTGGAGCTTTGTCGAATTCCGGCCGCATTTAACGATGTTGGAAAGGGCAGGCCAGGGAGTTCCTAGGTAGATCCCGCTTACCTTAGCTGAAAGGGATGGATGATGGGGAGGCTGACGACACCTTGGAGGAGCTGATGGAGTCGGCTGAGCTTCGCCGAACTTCGGCCACGTTCGGTGACGTTCGGGAGAGCTGGTCAGGTGGTTTCTGCCGGGATTTTTGCTTACCTTGACTAGAGGAGATACGATCGGCTGAACAAGAGGCTGCTGGAGGATCGGAGAGGGTGGAGGACGTCGTTCTTCCTGGCGATTGACCAGAAAAATGCACAAGACTAGAGGAGAGAAAGCGGAGTTGAAGGGGAGAGTAAGAGAGCTGGGAGCGGAGGAACTTTTCTGTTGGGAGATGGAATTCTTTTCTGTTTTCTGTTTCAACCACCCTCTCCCCCAAACAGAATTGCCATTTTATATCCATGTGGGGAGAGTGTGGGAGCAAGGAGGCGTGCTCCGTGCATGATCAGGTGAGCCCTTTTTATTTATTTATTTATTTTTTTGTTTGTTTGAATTTTGCAAAATCTTTGGTTGAGTCCATTGATTTGTTTTATCTTCTCATATTAGTCCGCTCAATTTTGTCTAAAAGAAAACGTGTGATCGTGGTTAAAATATTTCTAATTTCACACAGTCCTTCTAAGAATCACGGATGGATTGTGAGGTTTTATTTTTCTTTTCAATTAATCACGTATTGATCTTAAATTAATTTTATCTTACAAAAGAGCTCAAACCGAATTGTAAAAAGGAAAAAATTTTTAAATCTTCAAATTTCTACGAAAACAAAACAAAGCAAAATGCTAAAAGTTTGAAAAATGAATAAAAAGGGTTTTCTTCGGAAAAAGTAAAATGTAATGAGAAATTAGTCTCATGTAACTAATTTCTTTAAAATTAGCAACCTAACCATGTCTAGCGGTGATTTTTTATTAACAATGTGAAATATAATAAAATTTTGAACTATTAAAACTTTGTTTTTAGTGATGTCGAAAAATAAACATATTTGTAACGTAGTGCGATAGAATACAATTGGTTGTATGTAATTAATTCGAAATTAATCACCCAGTCATGTTCATGATGATTTTTTTATAGAGAGAAAAAAATTCTAAAATTTTGACCTACTAAAATTTCGATTTAGTTGTTTGATTGAGATCTTAATACTGCCAAAGCAAAACAATGTAAAAAATCTCACTGCTACTATAGTATGAGAGAGAGAGAGGCACATCGCATTATTTTATTGAATCAAACACAAAATTCCAACTGAAAGAAATGTTAAGACTCACAAACTCACTGATAAAAGGAAAAGCTCTAAACTTCCAAATAAATGAAAATTGTTCTAGGGCTTAAAAAATTAGAGAAAGAGAAGGGCTTGTTGATAAAAGATAAAACAGAGGAAGTAGCCCAAATAAATAATATTTATATGCTAGTGATAGCAACTCTCTGCTTATATTTGAAGATACAACCAGAAATGAAGTAGAAATTAATTATGCTGGCAAAAAACAAGTATTAAACAAGGTAAAAGTGCTGAAATGAGCATATCCTGCCTCCGGGTGGAACACTCTTGGTCATTCAATTGCCTCTGGCTCTCATCCACAACAGTGTTCTCCAAATCAACCTTTTCTGTCTACAAAAGAACATTTACGTATATAACTTCTCAACTCCATAAAGCAACAGAAGAATATCAGACTGATCAGAACAAAAATGTTTGATGCTAAAGACAGGGCCTCCAGTGATAGAAATGGATGAAGAAATTCTAGGAGGATAATTTGCGTAACTAAAAACCAATTCCACCCGTAAAGACTAAGGAATAAACATAAAACTCATATTGATTAATAAGCATGAAGTGGGAGTACATTATCATTTACAAAGATAAAAAGGAAAGTGCAAAGGACGATGGAGAAGAACAAACTTCAACAAACTATCAACTTTGGTAAATGCAGGACAATCAACACAAAAGTCATCAGAGATTTAAACACTAGACCACGTTTCAACGTTTTCTTAATCTATCACCAGGGTAATCAGTTTTTGCAGATCTGTATGAATAAAAGCCATTGCCACTAATCCTCAGTTCACTCACTTGGGAAATTATCAAATAATCAGAATATGAATCAGTATTAGAGTTGAGAAGTAGCCACATGTCGACATCGAAAAGTTCCAACATGATCATATAATATAACCTTAACTATTACCCATGCCATTTCACGAACTGGCATTCCATTTATTTGAATTACAATTGAGTGCAATGTGCATACATACTAACAGAACTTACATGGAAAAAAAATATCAGGCATTATGGATCAACCTTTCAACTACCCATGGAAGATACAATAGAGGTACACAGACTCTCAAACTTTGTCAAGCTATGGCGTCTTATGATGCTGTCCTTATCTTTTTTGGTAGCAAAGGATACAATTTAGATAATTAATAGTAAGTCAGTTACAAGACAAGTTTTCCTCAAAAGGGAGTTCTCCATGCATATCCTTTTATGAAGTGATTGTACTAACAAAAACAGAATCCTTATTTCCACCATGTTTTCGAATTTTGGAAACATACCTCAATGTGTCCAGCAGCAACCACTGCTTCTGCTTGAGAAGAACAAGCTGGTTCTGCAGAGACTCGAACTCACTTCTCATGATCTGTTCGCTATCCTGGATCGCTTCATCACAAACACCTTCTTCCTGAAGCCAATGTCTCAACTTTTCGGTTGAAACAACAGCAGTTTCTACTGGAGCCATGAGCTCGCTATTAGAAATTCGGGGAAACATATTTTTGACTGCTCGTAATGCTTCCATCCATGCAATCCGGTCCTCTCGACTCTCTGCTTGTAAATGAAGCCTTTTCGTTCCCGTGTAAATTGAAAACCTCCTGTCATCTGACCTGCTCTCACGGATTGATGAAACCTACAGATCAATGTCAAATTAATGGAGAACTCTAACTGAACACCCAACTGGTGCCAAGCATTGTGATATTATCTCCGCAAAAGGAGACAGAAAGAGATTCTAAAGATGGGCCAGAATCAAAGAAGAAAAACGAAGAAACATGACTTGCAGTGAAGGGACAGACTTGAAACAGGAAGCACAAGTAAAACCTCCAAGAAATGAGACCCAGAGCATAAGACACGGAGGAGGCAAGACTCCATGAGAGGCTGCCCGGATCAAATCACGCCTGGACCAAATCCATCACGTAAATACAGAGAGTCAATGTCCGTCCGCCTGTCAATCGATTCCTCCAAGGCACCAATGCTAGGACGGCAACTCCGTACAGATCCGACAATCAAATGCCCGAAAACCAAACCAAAAAAAAAAAAGAGAAATAACCTTGATATTAACTTCGCCGAAAGGCTTCCTCCGTGGTTGCGATCTGGCCTGGCCGTTCCTCGAGAGCCTACGACGGGAGTCCTCGCCGATAATCTTGGAGCCCTTCTCGGTCTCCTTATTAACCACGATCCTGTCAGGCCCGTGGATCTTATAATAAGCCAGAACCCCGTCCCGCAACGTGAACCACCTCGGCCGCCACCCCTTGCCGTAATTCACCCACTTGTATAGTATCCCCGACACCCCGTTGCCAACGATGTCATTGATGTTGACGTCGACGAGGAGGTCCGGCTATTCCTTGAACGATGAGGACCGAGAGTAGGGTCGGGGCAGCTGCCCCTGGGCGCTCCCGCTCCCGCTCCCGCTCCCACTACCAGCACACCTACTGACGGAGCGCGGTGGCGGTTGGAGAATCGGGAAGCGTGATCGAATCTGGTCATGGGGGAAGGGTGGGGGGCGCGGTGAGGTGGTTATGGAGGTTGTTGTGTGGGGGGGGACGCGGCAGAGCGGAAGGGGATGCATGCGGAGAATGGGACGAAAATCCCACACACCCAACTCCAGCGAAGCTAAACTCTCCTTGAGACAGCAGCTAAAAGAGTCTTTACATCAAAATACTCCAAGTACCCACAAAACCTTTATTGCCCTATGTGGGCTGGGTTTTGCACAACTGCAATCGTCCTAGGAATGAGCAGACAAAACCAAGTCCAGCGATGATGCAATCCGACAAGTGAGGCGAATTTTATGGAGCGCGAACGTCATATTTTCCTAAGATTGTACATCTGCATCTGCACGTTTAGTCCAAAAAAAAAAAAGAAAATTTGTCAAAGACGTTTAAAAATTCCTAAATTATCCTTCCTAAGCCATTCCTTGTACTCCAAGAAGTGACTTTCTTCTTCTCCTAAAAATGAATAACACACTTAAATTCACGGAGCAAACTCAAACTCACTACTTGTGAAGTTTCCAAACTGCACCGAATAACCCCTCATGTAAATATTATATATTTCTTAAAAAATTATTCATTTTATTAATAAACTAGTTAGGCATAAATTATGTAAAAAAGGCATTAAAAATTTTGTACTTAAGTTTTGGTAATTAGGGGGAGCATAGGTTTCGCTTGAAATCGATGACCGGTCGAAACCGATACTATAGGATCGGTGTCCGTACAAGTTCTCGAATAGATCAGATATGTTCTAGGTTCTAAATTTTTAAAAACCGGCGGTACCAAGTACGGTACCAGATTCTTCTCTCGAAACCGGCCCGAAGAACCTAAAACTTAACCTAAATTTTACCCAATCTTACCTAAATCTTACCCAACCCAACAACCTAGCATAAACCTTACCCAACCCAACCCAACATGTTCAGGTTCTGGTTCCTGAGTCCCCACCCCATCTATCATAGATGCATGCATCCCTTTATCTGTTGTCTTTGAGTCTAATCTCGCCTCTTCTACTGTTGTGTTCTGTCCAGTTGTTCCTCATCATCCTTCTCCTCTCACTCTTCATCTCAACCTACAGCTTGTCCCCCTTCCCTCTCGGTCTGTCCGAAAATGGCTTGGTCTGCCGCATCGGCCTCCGCCCTCATTTCCTCCTCCAACCCAGTATCCCCCCTTTCGTCTTTACACCAGCCCTCTTCCCCTTACATGATTCTCCCCCTTTCCTCCAACAAATTCTCCATCCCTCGCTCCCTCGGTTGTAGTCTCAGCAAGTCGTTCTTGTCCTCCAGGGTCGAGAGCTCAGTGGTTCCCGCTCGGGGCTCCGGCTCGCGGAATGGTGGACGTATCTGACCGTGGTTAACTCGTGAATGTGATAATTATTCACGCAAGATTCGATTTTTCTTTCTGGGTTGTTGTGGGAAATGGATGGTTCTCTAACTGGTGATTGGATTGTAGTCTCTGTGGATTAAGATTTCTTGAGTTGAGTGGGTGGGATACATCTGTTCCTTTTTGGGGCATTGTCTTCCTTAGTCGAACTGGTCGCATTGTGTCTATCCGTGATTGCATTTGAGAAGTTGGCCTGATTACGTTTTAGGACAAGACAGGGTTCCAGCTTTCCTCCACGATGCAGGAAACCTTTACGGCGCTAGTCGCCAGTGATGACAGGTCGACGGGTGAGGTCTTGCCGGCAAGGGGATTTTTGATTGAGGTCTCGCCGGGACATAGAATCGGAACCGATACCAGAACCAGTAGGTTCGTTCTTGAGCAGTTCTTTAAGCCACATGATAGGTTCTAAATTCTAAAAATAAAAAATTAACAATTACATAGAAGTCCTACTCACCCGAAACCTGCTCACCCCTGTTGCTAATAAGATAAGTTTAATTTTAAATTCTTTAATATATTATTAAATGGGCTAAAATGGAACAAGCTGAGAAAAATCAATTATCCACAGACATAGAGATGATACCTTTACCCCGGGACTGAATGATGGCGTCAGTAATTTTTTGTAGGGCAAGGCACGGGGATACAATCCGCCCCGTGCTCATCCCTAGCCGACTGACCGTCCGGAGAAGATCGAACGGTCCGCACAAGTGAAGGCAGAATACTCCATCCGTGAATCTTTTATGTACGACAGTTTGTAAGTATCTCATAAGACACTTCACATCACGAAATGAACATAAAGAGATAGATAGTAAGAGTAAAAAAGCTTGATTTATCTTTCTTAATGCAGATCTTCGGCAGCCAGGAGAACATGCTGTGCGGGCCGGAGAATAAGGAATTCTCATCCGCAGCAAGATCCGCAGGCGGGCAACGAACCTGTATTTTCCCAAAAAGAATACCATCAGCATTAATCCAGAGACGCGTACAGTAGATGTATTGCAGGTATCATTACATATGATCGATTGGAGAACGGAAGTGAAACTCACTGTGGTCAATTCCTCGGACATTATCCAATCCACGAGGTGGACCGCGTGGGCCACCACCCCCATACGGACCCCTTCCCGAACCACCTGGACCGCCCCCACCTCCACCATCCCATTTCTTGGATGACCCCGATCCTTTTCTGTAGGCGTCCGACTTTTCCATCTGCATATAAAAAGGTAGGTGCGCAGGTTAAAGGAACTGGTGTCTCCAAAAGGCTTACTTCAATACGCGGGAGGAAGCAGATATCATCGCCACATACCGAGAACATGGTGGAAAAGAACACTCCTATGAAGTTAACAATTGCCCAGAAGAAATCCGTTATAGTTTTCACCCGCCACAATGATCTCTGGGACTTCACCACACCTGGAAAAGAAATAGTCCCATCAGAGTCATCCAGGGAAACATTCTCCTTAAGGACCAAGGGCATCATCCTTATATCACGTGACTTATCCTGAATCGTCCAATCCCAACGGTTCATAAATTAGCAAGACATAAGAACTGGATTTTTTTTTTTTTGATAAATCATAAGAACTGGATTTAGAACCTACAAAAGCAGTGGGTCAGCCGTAAGGAGCAGGGATGCACAGCCCACCCACAGACAGAAAGCCGAGAAACATAAAATTCGTGAATCTTCGAACACAGAAAGGTGGGCAGGTAGCATTAAACAAAAAATTTGTGCAAGCAGATGAATTGAATTCTCCACAAAAGGCAAAACAGTCACATAATCAGCGGAAAAGAGCCTTCAAGGATAAACTTTATCACAAAAAAATCAGAATATTTATGTTAATTCACCAGACAGACTGTCTTAAACCTTTTGCCACTTAACCTCTAATGCTCTTCGACTAACCTCGACTCTCGGCACAAAACAAAACAACGGGCCACGAAAATCAGAGAAAGTAGTAAGAAAGAACGACCAAGACAAACAGAGGGCGACTGGAATCCCAAGGCCGCGGCAAGAACGATGCCCGCGTGGATCGGAATCAATGCGAGTCC
Source organism: Melastoma dodecandrum (assembly GCA_029817715.1). Classification (NCBI taxonomy): domain Eukaryota; kingdom Viridiplantae; phylum Streptophyta; class Magnoliopsida; order Myrtales; family Melastomataceae; genus Melastoma; species Melastoma dodecandrum. Next base: position 2,090,422 of record JARUPY010000397.1, on the reverse strand, counting down.
CCCTTCGATACCGAATCAAGGACAGTAAAACGGAAACGTACGATCATAACCCTAAAACAAGGCACCGACCGTATCAACGATCGCGGTGCAGGATAAAATCCGACCTCACCACGAATGCCAAGATCACCTCTCATCAAAACACCCAGACCAGGGAACAATCGCGAAAGGAGACTACGCCGTTTACCTCGCTCGACGTACGCCATCGGGACTTTCGTTCCTTTCCTAGGATGTCCCCCCCCCCCCTCCTCCGTCTTTTTAATCCGTCTCCGTGGGGCTCTCTCTCCACGGCCCATGTTTCGGACATTGACTGCTAATGGGCCCTTTATGGTCTTTGGGCTCAGGCCCATTGAGATACTCAACATTTTCTCAATCAGGGAATGTTACGTAGCCAATATATATAAAAAGTGATTGTACAATGTTTTCATTCAGTATCATGTCATATAGTTTCCTCTCAACATCTAGTACTACTAAGGCACATGATAGCAGCATCGTTAGGTCAATGGAATATCCGAATCTTTATGTGGTTGGTTGGTTCAACATTTAATCACACAAATATCAATTGATTATCTAAAGTCGTAACCCTTCTCAAAGACCAACAATTATTTCTTTACTCTTCCCCCCATTAGTGGCAATGACAAAATCATACGCCAATCCGACCAATGAAAACAAAAAAAAAAATTGCGAAACGAGAAAAGACACATCATTGGCGTTTGTCTCCACTCCCGATGTTTTAGATCGTTTCGTTGAGGGTCACAATCATATGTTCAAAAAAATGAGACACCGATCAAACAGTAATTTTGACTACCCCCAAACCACATATCTAATTACCTTACAACCAATGATTTCATCACTGTCCGAATATTAAAAAACCATGTTCCAAAAGTTTTGTATTATATTTCGCCGCAATGTGAGGCGTAAACAACAGTAAAAGAGTGTGTGAGATGACAACACTAATAAGGCCATCCAGACCGACCGGACGTTAAGTAATATACGGCTCCCGACTACGACTCGAGAAGACGAGTCAGCGCGGATCGAGGTCACCTTTCTTCGTAACCATAAGGCATGAACAGGGGTTTACCTCATTCGTTCGAACACGACGGTCCGGCGATCTCAGGCCACAGAAACGTTCTAATGGGGCACATCCCTAACTCTACGACACACATACGGCGGAGCAATATCATTGAGCATAGACGTCGTTGAGTAGTCTACGTGATTCATTATCATTCAAAAATGTCGATTCAAAATCCATTGTGTTGGCGCAGGTGAATGCACTCGGTAGCGTGTTGAATCGGATCATATCGTCGATCGGAAATTAACGAAAAATAAGAAGACAAAGAATTTACGTGGTTCGGTCAATCGACCTACGTCCACGGGCGGAGTCGAAGATTTCATTATATTCCATGGAGTACAAACTTTAGGTTGAGACCTTTTTTAATCCCCTCGACCTATCCGAGTACAAGATCCCGCTTTTCCGGTAAGAAATAACGCTGAAGTGTTTCCCGTATTCAACACACACCCTTTTTTTACCGCCGCACTATTTACACTCGTGTATCCCTCTTCTATGCTTTAAGGATTTGCTCTCTCTCGTCTCATTATTCGCTTCGTATACTGGCACCTATTTATAGAATAGATGGCCCCATATATATCGGAAATCTGACAAGTAAATATATTCGTGATATAATCAAATATCATCCAATATATTCTCCCATGAGATATATTATCTCACCTTCCATATATAACGAGCGAATCAAATATTATTCAAATCGCAATATAATCGACTTCGGGCCATAAAATCCTAATAAATTCCACCTTGGGCCGAAGTCCATAGAATCTCTTAGGAATTGTCACTCCATGTACTGATCTTTCCCTAAGACTAACTGAGAATATCTCCCTTCTTCTCCTCCAGGCTCCGACAAGCCTAGTCAACGGAACATCCAAGCCCATCCACGACGGACTTGATTACCCACATCTTCTTGCTTCTCCGCGCTCGCGACCTATTATCCCGTTTCTCCGGTGACTGATTACTCCTCTTGAAAGGTTCATGACGCCTTCCAAAAGACCCAACAGTGGTAATAGCAATAACACCTCCCATAACATACAAGCCCTTCAATCAACTTCCAGTCATCCACAACCGTTTTCCTTGGCGAACATTGAGGGCTCCACCTGAAGTAGAAAATTCGTACCATTTGGCTTCTAAAACACTCACGAAAATAATATTTCTTGTGATGTCAGGACCTGCCAACTCTCTCACAGCTCCATCCATCATTCTAAGCCGAATCGTTCCCACACCGACAACCTTACACTTGTGACCATTGCCCAAGCGCACCTCGCCACCTACAGTGGAACAGTATGCGGTGAACATCGCCCTATGAGGACTCATGTGAAAAGTACTACCTTAGTCGAGAATCCAATCCTTGTCTGATGGTCTCTCCAACTTGGTTTCAATAGTCTGCACCTCGCTAGTCATTAGTACATCTCCGTCTCTGGCAACTGTCGATGGTATACACAATAATCATTGCTGACCCCTGCAATCCTTCATCCTTCCCTGCTAGCTTCCTGCAGTTTTTCCTTATGTGTCCTTTCTTACCGCAATGGAAGCATCTTACCTTGCCGCTACCTTTGGATATGTTCCTGCTTACCATTAATGCCTCCGCCATCGGTCGCTCTGCTTCACCCGTCAATTCTTTATCAATCAAATCTTTTGATAAAAGGGTATACCGTACCTCGTCAACTGTGAGAACACTTCTCTCATACAAGAACGTCTACCTAAAGCTCTGATATGAAGCGAGCAGTGAACAAAACAGCAACATCGCCTGGATCTCCTCATCGATCTTGTCCATGATCTTCTCCAAATCCAAAGATGTAGATAACCAATTATTCAGGTAGGATTTAACGGATATACCTTCCGTCATTCTGAGCATGAAGAACCTTTGCCTGAGAAGAAGTTTGTTGCTCAAAGTTCTCATCGTGTACAGACTCTCCAGCCTACTACAAAGCCCGACCGTTGTCGTCTCCTTGAGCACGTTTGTCAAAACCTCGTTGGATAGACACGGCTGAATCATCGATAACGCTCTAACATTTATCTCCTCCCACTGGTCATAAGTCAACTTCGAAGCGCTCTTCGACTGATTTGTAAGGGCCTTCTCCAATCCACCCTATACCAATATCACCATCATCTTGACTTGCCACAAGCCGAAATTCATGCTCTCATCCAACTTCTCGATCTCGAACTTGCCACCAGCCAATCTCGAATTTGTACAACCGAGCTCTGATACCAATTGTTGGCGCACGCCGAAGCCCTCGGTAGCGTGTTGAACCGGATCCGATCGTCGATCGGAAGTTAACAAAAAATAAGGAGACAAAGAATTTATGTGGTTCGGTTAATCGACCTATGTCCACGGGCGGAGAAGAAGATTTCACTATATTTAATGGAGTACAAACTTTAGGTTGAGACCCTTTCTAACCCCCTCGACTTATCCGAGTACAAGATCCCACTTTCCCGGTAAGAAATAACGCCGAAGTGTTTTCCGTGTTTCCCTAACATACACCCTTTCACTCTTTGCACTCGTGTATCCCTCTTCTATGCTCTAAGGATTTGCTATCTCTCATCTCTTTATTCGTATGCTGACACCTATTTATAGAATAGATGACCCATATAAATCGAAAATCTGACAGGTAAATATATTCGTGATATAATCAAATATCATCCAATATATTTCCCCAAGAAATATATTATCTCACATTTCATATATAACGAGGGAATCAAATATCCTCCGTATCACAATATAGTCGATTTTGGCCATAAAATCCTATCACATTGAATCTATGTCGTAATGGAATTAACAATTGGATGGACTTTCGGCGGAAAGGGACTAATCTCCGACTTTCATTTGGTCGGAGGGAATGGTAATTGGTCGGGAACAACTTGAGCGGGTGGAAACTAATCATGGTAGCCACATGTATATTTAAATCAATCTAAGCTTCTCTTAAATCACTTTCTCAATTACAACCTTGTAATCTAGAAAAGCAGAGTATTTTGGCTTTGCCAGGAACTAGGAGCGATGGACATGGCTATGGCCTTGGACGGCTCCCTCGACCTCGAGACGGCCTACATGTACTCCCCCACCACCACCGCCAAGAACCCGAGCGCCTCAGGCGGTGAGTATGTCTGCCACTTGAACGATTGGTCCAATATGGTCGACTGGGACGCGATATCCGGAGGGGAGGACGACTTCCATGACATCATCGAGTGGACGATGGACGAGGGAGAGGTGAACCCTGTCGATGGGAACAAAGGGTGTGATTCGGGTGCCGCAACAGTGGTGCTACTGGGAGAGGGGGATGGGGGAGATGATTTGAAGGGGTTGAGGTCGGTTCACCTGTTGATGGCTGCTGCAGAGGCCCTCGCCGGGGACGACAAGAGCCACGAGTTGGCGCGGGTGATATTGGTTCGGCTCAAGGAGTTGGTGTCCCCAACGGGCAGCACCAATATGGAGAGGTTGGCGGCATATTTTGCGGAGGCCCTTCAGGGGCTGTTGGATGGCGGAGGAAGCCATAGGAAGCAGCAGCCACTGAGCAGTGGGATGCAATGTCGTGGGGATGGCCACCACGACCCCTACCATCACAACCAGATGGATTTGCTGGCTGCATTCCAGCTGATGCAGGACATGTCTCCATATGTGAATTTCGCGCACTTCACGGCTAACCAGGCGATCCTGGAGGCAGTGACGCAGCACCATCGTGTCCACATCGTTGACTACGACATCATGGATGGGATCCAGTGGGCCTCGCTGATGCAGGCGCTCATATCTCAGAAGGACGGCCCGCCCGCTCCCCACCTAAAGATCACCGCCTTGTCAAGGGCCAGCGGAGGGCGCAGATCCATTGGAATGGTCCAAGAAACCGGCCGCCGACTCGCTGCATTTGCTGCTTCAATTGGACTGCAGTTCTCATTCAACCAATGCAGGGTCGATTCGGATGAGACATTCTGGCCGAACTCGCTGAAACTTGTCAAGGGTGAGGCCCTGATCATGAACTGCATGCTCCACCTCACACACGCCGGCCAGCGTGGGGCCAGTTCTGTGGCCTCATTCCTGGCCGGGGCCAAGTCCCTAAACCCAAGGCTGGTGACCCTGGCGGAAGAAGAGACGGGACATCTGGGAGACCAGGGATTCGTGAGCCAGTTCATGGAGACGCTGCACCACTACTCGGGCCTGTACGATTCTCTGGAAGCAGGGTTCCCAATGCAGGGGAGGGCCCGGGCTCTGGTTGAGAGGGTGTTCCTGGGGCCAAGGATAGCAGGGCTGCTCACACAGATATACCGAGCACTGGACAAAACGGCTAAGGAGGAGGTCAGGTCGTGGGGTGAATGCCTAGGGGGTGAGATGGGGTTCGAACCCGTTGCAATGAGCTTTGCAAACCACTGCCAGGGGAAGCTTCTGATAGGCCTTTTCAACGAAGGATACAGCATGACGGGGTCGGGCAACAACCAACTCGTCCTCGAGTGGAAATCGCGGCGATTGCTCGCGGCCTCCACCTGGACTTGTCCACTCGATGCCGAATCCGAATAAGGAGCCTCCCAGTCATCACAGTTCGGCTGCTTTGCCGGGGTTGTAAGATAGTAACATATCACGCGTGGATTGGTTATTTTTCTTGGTATCCGAAAGTTGGCTCTGACTAATCCATCCATGCTCGATCCGAACGTATTAATTTTTTTACATAAAACAAAAAGTGACTGGAGGTGGGGGGAGAAGTACAGGAGCGGCGGGTGTCTCCTGATGTTGGGGGAGGAATTTCCCTTGTCCGTATCCCATGCCCACCGCCCGCCCACCCAAACTAAAAACAATCAAGTGCTATTATTAATCTGGCATCGTGTTTGCTGCTGACGTAATCGGTTCTGTCCTGGAATAATAATCTTCCAACGCTAAACATAATCGGGTATCTCAATCATCTAGTGTTCGTTCTACTTTTCATTTGTCCTTCAAAACTTCAATCATGATGTCACTCTCCCTCCCAAAAAAGTTTCCGATTCCATCCAATCACACGCCCGCCGCACCTTTCTTAGATTTGGAAGCCTCAGCCCAATACTAATGTAATGGGCTGAATGCGGCTTCAATTTCTTGCATATGTCTCGCTTGTCTCTCCTGTCCTGTGTCCAGAGCGGGTCAAGCCCGTGTAATAGCTAGCTAGCGTATGGGTTGGTTGGACGACGGGTCAATCCCTAATTTTAATAATGAATATAAATTTAGAATTTGGAAAATTTGAAATTTTTAAGCGTGAGATTATTTCCACGACCCAACGTTTGAGATACTTTTTCTCTATCTCATTTAAAAATTTAATTCTAAGACAGGAGGAGGAGAGGATTATTTGAAGGACGGACACATCTTTGTTTCCACGTCGCAAATGGCAACGTAGGAATCCCTACATCACTAGAAGTAATGGAAAAGGTAGTAAGAAAACCTTGGGAAGATGGGCATCTTGCGGGGGCGGGCGTTCATCAAAGGATAGGGGAAAGGAAAAGTATTGCTTTCAACCCAAACAACCACCCCACCCCCCCCCCCCCCCCCCCTCCCATTTCTTTCCTTATCCCCGGCATCGTGTCTTGGAAGGAATATTTCCCAAATTCGTATATAGATTGGGATTTGGATTCCTCCTTGGCGATTATCTTGTCGTCGTCGTCGTCGATTCCAGCCAACGGAAGAGGTGGTGATGTCTACAGCCAGGCCAGGATGTATGATGTCCTTTACTGGTGCTACCGTTGCCACCGCACTGTCAGGATGGCGCCCACCACCAACCCCTCCGACATTGTCTGCCCCCGCTGCTTCGGCCAGTTCCTGGACGAGATCGATCATGCTATCCCCCGGCCGTTGCATGACTTCACGCAGTTTGACCCCTCACCAGAGGCACGTCTCCTGGAGGTCCTCTCACTTATCCTTGATCCCCGAGCGATCCAGGAGTTGAACCTTGGGCCACGGGACCAAGAACAGGGGCCTCGCGGTAGCCCAGGACGAGGTCCCAGAGTCAGGTCCCTGTGGATGTGGAAACCGGGTTGCTGGATCCTGAAATCATGCTCGCCAGACCTAGGGTGAGGTTTCCGCGGCGCAACCGTAGCCTCGACGGGATTGGTGACCCTTTGGACGTCGACCTGAATGACTCCCACGGGAGGCCAAGGACTTGGATGATTGTTAGGCCGGTCGACCCCTTGGGACCCATCATACCACCGGCACAACAGAGACGCAGACCGAATCCCATGCTAGACCCGCGGAACTTCTACACAGGGCCTGGGATGGAAACGCTGATACAGGAGCTGACTCAGAACGACAGACCCGGTCCGCCTCCGGCACCTGACTAGTCCATCGACACCGTCCCCACAGTAAGAATCGAGGAGACGCACCTGAGGAATGACTCGGACTGTTGTCCCATCTGCAAGGAAGAGTTCAACCTAGGGGGTGAAGCCAGGGAACTATCCTGCAAACACATCTACCATTCGCACTGCATTGTCCCGTGGCTCCGCCTCCACAACTCCTGCCCCGTCTGCCGCAAGAAGCTGCCAGAGGTCACCAGCGCTGGCCCGAATCCCCGGGAAGGATGTCGCAGGGGAGGGAGGTACGGGTCGCTCTGGCCATTCCGGCCGAGGAATCGGCAAATTCATCCTCAGGGAGATGGGGGCAGCGGCAGCATGAGCTCTCCTCGCAGCGGTGAGTACCCAGGAGACATGATGCCGCGGCCTAGTCGACTGTAGTAAAACCCGATCAAATCCAACAAGTGGGATATGATATCATTGCTCTGTAACGTCCATCCTGAACTTTCATCAAAGATGCAAAGCTTATTATCAATAACGTGCCATTAATAATTTTCAAATTACAAAGAGAAATCTCAAATTTTATTTGGAAAAATATTTAAAGGCGAAGTTACAAGAATAATGGAGAGTTCATGAAGAGAAGAAGTTCACAAAAATGGACCTTCTCCATGGGACAAGCTTATCAACTATTAAATTTCAATTACGTCATTTCATGATAAGTTATGAATAAATATTTAATGAATGTTGTTTGCATTTTTAAGTCAGGTACTTTTCTTCCCGATGGTCTCCGCAAGAGTAACCGGACGACCACCATCAGCGGAAGCTCCATAGCTGAATATCTCCATCCTCCATGAAATCATCGTACAGCGCGGGCGGTTGCTGATACTGGTGATGATCCTGCAGAACAATGCCGTAGTCGTTGATGTCCAAGTAAGTGTCACGGTCGTGACAGTTGGCGTACTCAGGGGACTGCCATATGAAGTTGTATACGCTCCACGGATCAGCCGTCGTTTCGAACCCTGCCATAGTCCCCTCGTAACTCTCTGCAGTGTAAGGGAGACTCGGGCAACCCCCGTCCCAAAACGTGGCCGCATCCTCGTTGTGCCGGGCCGAAAGGGATGATGCCGGCTGTACGCTCCTGCAAGGGAAGACCTCGGCTGCAGCGGCGGCTCCCGCCGCGAACCTCTGAATGGATTTAGGGGACATGAGGTGATCATCATCTCCGAGTTCGTGAAGGTACCACTCTCTCTGGGGGGACGTGAGGGGGAAGTTGAAAGTGGCCGAGGGGCCCTTGATGCAGAGAAGGGCTGCATCGTAAGCTCTAGCGGCCGCATCGGGCGTAGAGTACGATCCAAGCCATATCCTGGTCTTCTGGTTGGGGGAGCGTATCTCGGAGACCCAAGAGCCCCAGCTCCTCATCCTTACTCCCTTATACTTCTTCTTCTTGGTATTCCTGGACGACGAGGGTCGGGAATGCGACTGCTCCGGGACGATCAACGGCTCAGGCTTCACCATAATGACTAGGTCTTAGCGATGAACCGACGAATGGGAGTGTGTTTATTAGATATATGTATATATATAGGTTTTGAGAAGTGTTTTGGGGTGGGGGATGTGGGAAAGATGCAGGCAGCTTCCTACTTCTGATGACATGTCAAAATCTTTAGGGGACATGCAAATTCTCAAAGATGGATGACAGATAATTTCACCAGGTTGTAATATATAAATATTGAACTTCTTCACATTTTGTGATGGTCAGTCTCTAACTTTTTTTTTTTATCATTTGATCGGGTCAAGGGGAAGAAAAAGTGCCAATTTGTACATTCATGGTAAAGTACGTATGTTCCAATATAGAAGAACATTTTTGGGAGGATTTCAGTATATGTTTGGACCAAAAGCACGAGTCGACTCCACAACCTGGCCAAAAATGTATTACACATATAAAATCCCGATAGAAGAAGTTACATATATACACGGGAAAAGCATCAAGTTTTGTAGAGAAGTGTGGAGCGGAGTCTCTTCTGAGCTTTGAGGGGACGACTCAGTCCGAACTACTACTGGCTGACTGACCATTCTTTTCCTTTCACAGCAACCCTACCAGGGGTTTCCATGTCCACCACCCAATTGACTTTGCCTAATAATCTTACTTGTACACGTGCGTGTTTTTGGGGGTGATTAAAGAAAATGAGGGGTCACGAGTGATGATGGCCATGCTTACATAAAAGAAGAGAAAAGAGAGGGGGTGAGGGGGACAAGACGAGAACATCAAACAGCTGTGACTCAACTGTCATGCCCACGAGCTCAGTCTCGGTCCCACAGTGGAAACCGCGTTTCTGCCCTCTCCCCCACCACCTCTCTCTTTTCATACCATGCAAGATGTAAGAAGAAAAATAACAATGGTCATACGTGATTTATACCCAACAAATAAAGGAATAATTATCAATTTTTATATCATATATACTAATTCGTTTTTTATTCGATGTATTTCGTGTTTCAAAAGCGTATTATTCCACGATTTCCCGTAGCTTTTTCGATTTTATTTAAAATCAGAAACTTTTACTGTTTTTTTTTTACAATTGAGTCAATAAAGTTTTATCGATTTAAGACTAGATTTTAGCATACGATACATTTGTTTTTCTTAATCGGCTCTCAGACGGAATTGAACCAATGAAAGATTTTTTTAATTGCCTCTAATTAAGATTTTCGGACCACCTCAAGTATTCACCGAAGTATTTACAACTGGCCGTGAATTTCAAACTACGTTTATCTTTGAGAAAAAATTCTTCAAATTTAATATGAATCGAAGTTAGTTCTTCTAATTTATTAGAATAATTCTCTACAAGCTTAAACAATTGAGTTATCTGAGTTAATATACTTTCCAAACAACTTACCACAGTGTTTAACAACAAAATATACTGTGATAAAAATGGAGCAATTCCAAGTTCAAACAATCAGTCATTAAGATGACTGATACTTTCACGCCTTCTTAAATAAAAATTATAGTATACATTCAACACAAAAATATAACACATAATTTTCTCTATTCATTTTGCCTTCCCAAATGCAAAAGAGGGATATGAATTATATATACAAAATCCGGTATCTATGTACTGAAAATAAAAGGAAACTAAATTATTGAAAACAAACAAGCGACAAAGCAAATATCCTAATTTTTACAACTTTATTCTCTCATCTATATCATTCTTTATTTCGGGAGATTTCTTCATTATTGTTGTCTGATGTCATGTCGAATGTTTCATTAATATTTTTTGAGATTCTCGAGCTTAACTGGACTTGATGCTGTTGAGCTTCCATTTTTGCTTCATCGAATCGCTGCTCTCATGTCCTGTCCAGATCATCAGTGATTTCCTTCTAGACTTTAAATGCATCAGCTCGAAAATAAAGTTCAGAGTTTTCTCTCCTCTATAAGCTATCCAGAAGATTCAAACTCTTCCCCATACCCATCCTTCAGCAATTATGTCTATATAGCCCAAATAAGCACACAGGATCATGACGGTGGTCATTCTGTCAACGAGCATATAATAATTATCCCTTTTGGAAAATACATGATCCATCATACCCTTAAAGAACTCAACTTTGATGGCATTTCTTAAGACGTCATCTCTATAATAATTCTGCCATAAACCTTAACGATTAAGGTTTCATCATCGAGGTTGTACAAACTATCTTCCTTATCTATGGTGGATTTCTCATAATTGAAGATTCGGAAGAATCATTGCTTCCTTGCTTTCTTCCATCAAAGTGTTGTAATTAATGTCGTGACGTACTTGGGTCCGTAGCCAAGTCATCAAGTGGGAACTTTACCAATGAAGGCAATTGCGATATTTGATCACAATCAATGTCCACAAAACCACTAGTGGTAATTGTTGGGGATTATGTGTGAAAGGATTGGATAGAAAAGGAGAAGGTGCTACCACAACTTAGGTTCTGTACTGTCGACGATCTTTTGTATGATTGAGAAAACCTTCTATAGAGCTGCTGCTCCTACGAAGGATGAATATTTGGTAGAGTTCAATTGTTTAGGCTGCAAACTATTTTCTTCTTTCATACATTTCAAATGATTATACGTTCCTCTATATATAGGGAGGCATAGAAACCCAAATGACAATAGAAACTGATACCTTAAATGACAGATTTATTGATCTATTTAAATGACCCACTTGAATGCTATCTTAAATGACAATTCCGTTACTACCTTTAATATCTCATTAACCACGATCATAACTTACCTTTAACAGTAATTATAGGTTTTTAAAAACGTTATTACTATGAATGAATTCACGTTTTGTTCTACATGATAATCTGGCTTGTAAATTTCCTTTTTTTTTCACGGTTATCATTTCATTGAACATTCTATTGTCTGGATGAGTTGGACTTTCCTTTACCATATTCAAGACTTTCCTTAGTTCTTTAGTAAATTCACCACTTTGTGAGTTTATATTTGCATCTTGTTTTTATGAATCTAATTTGAAATGGGCAATTGATTCTCTATACATTTGGTCTACACTCTTTCCTTAACCATGTTTAGAATTTCTTTTAGCAGTCCTGCTTCGGTCTCCATAACTTTTATAGAAATCTTTCTTTTTTCATATAGTCTAACAACTTATTTGTTAGTTCACATACTTTCTGAGATAAATGTCTTCTCCCTTCAACATATTGTTGTTTGTCTCTACCGATTCCTGACCCTAAACTCGGGAAACGAACTCTAATCTTGAAGGCGTTTCATAAGAAGATTTTTTACATTTTTGGAATTATTGGTAATTTCAAAGCTTGATAGACAAAATTCGAATTTATGAAATGTTGAAGATTTTCTGTTGAATTTTATTGAAACAAAGTTAAAAGTCTAGGCTGTCATACGATATTTTCTAAACATTTAGGTATATCAAAAAATCTGTACAAACGATAATGTATATTTACTAATTAGACAACAAAAATTAAACGGAAGAAAATCCCCCAAATTCTTAAGGTTGATGCAACTCTAGAGCTCTAGTCACTTTCTCATGAAAATGCCATCGGGGTTAAAAAAAAAATAGTTCAGTCAAAGCTTGCTTCGTGGCTATTTCCTCTTCCACAAACATACTTTAATTATTGCGATTACTCTATTTTGTCCTAATTAAGTGGTCGGTTTATGTTTTTTTTACGACCGTCGGGGTCGTTGATGACAGCAAGATTCCATTTAAGCCTGTGTGACAACGAACGCCCCCGGGATTGAATCTTATCAACCCTAAAAGTTCTTCGATGGAGACTCCCACCACCAGCGGTAGGACTTTCTTTACTTTTGGATCATGTGTGCGTCAACACGAGGTAATGTGAACGAGATAACACGGGCGCGACTTTCTCACCGAAGTCGCATGACGGTGTATCGTTTTGCCGGGGGGTTGTCGAAGCCGGTAGTCGATCGCTGCTGGCAGTTTCATCATCGGATGATGTTGTAGCCGGGGCACATGCATGCGCGTTTGAATGTTTCTCCAAGACCTAACAAGTAAAGAATCTCCATGTTCATGAATCCCTCCGTGTCCAAAAAACATTATTTAAGCAGGCGCTATTCATCATTGTGTGCATAAGATATGTCATCAATCCGGTCCTAACACATGACGACAAGTAAATCATCGATGGATCCATATCTTAGCTGTCCTGTACCGCACGTAACCTTTATTCCGTACCGACGACATGCATGCATGCATTTGGGACAACCGTACCACGTTATCCTCATAGTGAATTATGTCCCCCCCCCCCCACCTTGCGACCTCGAAAAATAATGTTATCATCGTCATAATGTTTAATCTGGATTGAAATTGGGGTTTTATTTATATAATACGGTGTATTAGACGATGATAATTGTTGTAGTGTACGAAGTGGGGAGCCGCAGGATCTACAAGCCATGTATGAAGGTCGTAAGGTGACCCGCTAGTGCCGACAGTAATTAGAGAGGACTAGGATAGGTCGTATTACTGTGTGACAACGACGGTAAAAATGATCGATATCAACCAATTAATGGCCTTTTGTTATATCCTCTGTGATGCGATTTCGCCTTCAAGATAGATTCGTTCAATGGGAGTGGTCTAAACGACTAACCCATCGTTCGCCCTGCGATATCTCTCACACAAAGTTGGAATATAGATTAAAAGAAGGATCTATTACGCTTATGGGCTTGATACATTTCGATATCAAGGGCTCCAACATCGTGCATCTTTTCTTAAGCATTAAGGCAACGCGTGATCGGAGTCGTCGAGGCCCATTTCTCACAACAAGAATAAGGAAGAAAAGAAAAGAAAATCAACTTGTACGAACTGAACATTGTCACAACAGTTTGTAACGAAATCATCTCACTCAAAGGTAGCCTTTAGGAACGAAAGAGATATCGACACAACTCCAGACCAACCACCGAGACGTTTCGACAACGTTTCGGAACATGTTATCGAGTAACTTTGATGCGTGCAAAAACAAAGAAGCTTGTTGGATCGTTTATGTACACTAAGAGGGGGTGAATTAGTGTTTATCACTTTTTCGCATTTTCTCAGTGTAAGCGGAAACGTACTGTATCACAGCAGAGCGTTTCTTAGAAGTGATATCTGCTTCGCTGTAACCGTTACGATTTGATCAAGTAGGTTTTCGTACGAGTGTTTGCACGATCGTAAGGGATACGGTAGTTTATAGTGGTTCGGCCTTAATCGACCTACGTCCACTTTCCACCGTTGAGGTGATTCCACTATATAAATATAATGGGTGCAAAGAGCCCTTGTACTAGGCTTTCGGTTTCTCACAAAGGGAGATTTAGAATCCTAATACAAAAGGGAGATCACTCATGGGCAACGATCAGCTCCTCACACAGTGGACGTCTTCTCGTTTCTAGCAGAATGATGCTCACACCCAGCAGTTGAATGCTCAAAGGATTTCCTCACAGCACGTTGTCGCTTAGGCGTAAGCCTGTCTATCAAAAGCACAAAGACAACGTTGTGTCAGAGTATAAATCCTCACAAATGATTCCTTACAGTGAAGAATAACTTCTCTGAGAACAGCCCGTTTCTGTTTCACAGTAGAGGAATGCTCCAGCGCTTAATAACTCAGTAGAAGATTTCCACACAGTTTATGTCTCTTGTCAAGATAAGTACTTAAGAGACAACCACAAAGACAACTCACTTAGAACTGAAAGAGATAAAATAGAGATTGGTTCCTCACGCAGCAGAACATGACTTCTCACACAGCGAAGTCGCGGTATCTGTCCTACACTCAGTTCGGACGTGCACGGCTACCACAGCCGTGACTCACTGCATAGCCCACCCAGTGCCTATGGTGGAATTTTCAGCTCCGGCGGCTTCCACGCAACATGCTCTACTGTCCCTCTGTATCAGGAGGTCGAGGCTTCTACACAGCACCCGTGTGCTCGGGATGACCTATTTCCACTCCGGCGGCGTTCTCAACTCCTACTCTACCTTGCAGGTATGAGACTTCTAGCGTGCACCCGCAAGTGCGTGTCTCACTACTCAAACTCTGTCGGTTCGAGACTTCCTTGGGAAAAGACACAACAAGAACGGCTTCTTGCCGATGGGTCAACAACTGATTATTGAATTCAGCACAGGTATTCACTTAGCTTCCCTCAAACGATTCGCCAGCCGCTCGATGAATGCACGGAGGACACTCAGTCCATCTCACGACGATCAAGGTCGCACTCAGTCCTTGACCCTCTCACACGCAACTTGCAAGAGATACGAACCAGGCAATGATCACTTAACACATTCCGCTCTCCGCCGATCCTCAAAGCTTCACTTAGATCACATAGGCTTTGGACAACCACTCAGACCACACATAATTATTTTCTGATGTATAAATGTCGTTTGGTTTTAATAGGGAACGAAATAGATATTTTGTTTCCCAGGTTCAGCGAACAGTTGCTTAACGGTGACAATGACCAAGAATGAAGGAAATCTTGTCAGCTTTCCTTATGCGTACGCTTTCATCCAATTGCCATCTGATCATTATTACATTCATTGGTCACAACAAAACCGGAATAAACAAATTCCTTAATGAGCGTCGAGATAAGATAGGTAATAAGATATTGCTAAAAATAGAGATCCTATTTCCAAATCTCTCTCAAGCATTACTATCTGATCCCGCACGTGATTATCTGAATAAGATAATAGGATTAATCAAATCAGAATAATAATTATTCATATATTTTGATAATTGTAACGCATTAATGCAGCAGTAATGTAGTACAGCTTTGCTGTAGTGTAGCAACACACTTCTCAAACGTATCAACACACTTCTCAAGCTGTTCAACAACGCATTTCTTCAACATATGCCAGAATAATATCTGAATGACTTGTTTCATTTTTATGGAAAAACTTCGTGGGAGGTGTCCAAGTTCATTAGGACAATTCCCAATAATTGACTTCCCTTATATTGTTTCCAAATCTTTAATTGAAAAGACAACATTTTGATTTTGAGTTGTCTAATAAAAGGATTTGGAAAATCCAAAAGCTTATGATGTATTTAAACATCTAAATATTTGTTTTAAATATATTCCGAGATAATCTGAAATATATTGCAAAAGAAAATATTATTTCCAAATTTCCAGTGAGCAAACGTAGCAAAACAGTAACTACTTACTGTAGTGTAACAACATATAGATCAGTCTCAGCAACACTTTACTCAAGGTCATCAATAAAGATAAGCGAAGTGTTACAACAACACATTACTATGAACTTATAACGTAGCTTTTCAAGCTCATCATCAAAATCAAGGTTAACAAAGCTAAAGCAGCGATGCTCGATCGGACCAGACGTTTGGAATTGAATATCGTCTTCTTTAGCGACTGCTTTTATCGGAAAAGTGACATATGCACGATCGGAATATGTGTTTAATCTGTTGAACAAAAGTGTATCATCCTTTGACTGCATTATTGAGGAGGAAAGGATAAAGAAAGAATGAGAAAAAGTGGGTATTCGTTGATCATGGAATCTCTTCTTTATGTCGTACTAAAATTGTTATTCTTATTGTTCTCGTCATTTGTGATTCTTTCGATCTTTTTCTTCCTCCCCTTTACATCAAAACTAGAGTTTTAGCACGACTCCTCCATTAAAAAGAACAAAGCACCATAAAATCTTTCACGTTTTCATCAGATGATTCGTCGAAATCGATCTCTCCATATCGATAAACAATACGCGATTCGGTTTCACGTGGCTGGAAAGAGTTCGAGTACGCAGATTCGGGGATATTCGTCACCCCCGTTCTAGAATCTGTGGCTCGCACCAACTGATTATCGGAACTCAGTGCCATGCTTTTAGGGTTTCTTCTTCTGTCTCGTCCAATGGCGAGAGAGGACGAGCGGGCAAATTACGAGTATCTTAGCCATCTGACGCCGTTCCCACAACAACTGTCCCCGTTATTTCATGGAAACACCCCCAGCCCTGGTAGTGGGATTCTAAAAGAGAGTGATGACTCGGAAAGAAACAACACTCGGGAGGAGATGACTTTCTTTCTTTTTGCGGGGGTCCTATGTAACCGATGAGATCAAGTGTCAACATCGTGCTTGCTGAATGAGAAGCAATTCACATCCTCCCCTCCCGACATCATCAAGATTACTACAAGATCCGAGATAAGAATAACAAGAAGAAGGAGAAGAAAGAACCTGTCCCGACCACATTCCTCGTTCGATGGATGATGACTATGAACAAATTCTATCTGATTACGCTATCCTCTTTTCACTTCTGTGGCAATCCCATCGGCCATGCCTGGTCACAGCTCCAAGGCAATCTTCGTTTAGTTAGGCTCGCTTGCCACGACAACCTGGAATCCCGAGTTCAAATACAGTGACGTTGCCGCGGTCTTACAGTTCATGATTGATGCCTGCTTTTTTAGCAAATGACATTAGTTTAGTTTATTGCGTGGTAGTGATAAACTGAGTAGGACTCGACCATTCCGCTGTGCTCGCCATCCCTGTCGGGCAAAAAACCAGTGGCCACCAATCCTCCCATCAATCCCTTTATTAGAGATCCTTTTTTGCCAAAAATATGTGCCATTTTCATTACGTCCGGGAATCGAATTGCTGGTATATCATCTTGGGGTTCGACAAGAAAATAAAAAAAGGAAATAAAATAGTTTTTTGCTAAGGGCTCAAAGCTTGAGTGCTCAGAAAAGATGTTTTAAAGTAATGTGGGTAATGACCGAATCGCATGTGCCACATATTTAATGTTAAGCGCACGCAAATCGATTCACTATAAGAAGGGCAGGGCAGTGTGCTTGAAACAGACATTGTTCGTAAGCAACATTCAGGCATTTCGAAAGATGGTGAGCCCTAGACTCATGGAGGCGTTTCGCCAGGCAAAGCCGTATGTCCTCATGGTAGCGTTGCAGGTCGGGTCGGCCGGGATGTATATCATTAGTACGGTCTCACTCGATCACGGGATGAGCCGTTACGTCCTCATTGTCTACCGCAATGCCATCGCTGCTCTTGTGCTTGCTCCCTTTGCATTCTTCCTCGAGAGGTTTGGTTATTTGTTTAAGTCTGGTTTCGGTGATTTTGGTTCGTCTGTGCGGTACTTCAATTTTTTGCTGGTGCTGAGACAGGAAGATCAGGCCGAAGATGACGTTGTCAGTTTTCCTGCAGATCATGGTGCTTGGATTCCTCGAGTAAGCCTAATGTTACTTCGTTCTGTCGGCGTGCATTTTCTTAACTTTCGAAGGGGTGATTGTTGTTGCATCGTTCTGGTTTGATTGCTCTTTTCGGCAGGCCGATACTTGACCAGAATTTTGCGTACCTCGGGATGACATACACGTCCGCTTCCTTTACTTCCGCCATCATGAATGCAGTCCCGTCTGTGACATTTGTGATGGCAGTCGCGCTTCGGTATGCATTAATTAAATTGTTATCAGACTCGAGAAAATTCAACCCAAAACATAAGCAAGCGTTCGTCCTGTTTTATTTTTCGAAGGTTAGAGAGAGTAAAGATTAAGCAGGCGCGAGGGATGGCAAAGATTATTGGGACCGTAGTGACTTTCATGGGTGCGCTCGTGATGACCCTGTACAAAGGACCGATCATCCATCTGATATGGTCCAAGGACAATCACCATGCTTCGTCGAGTGGGGGAGCTTCAGACAAGCACTGGATCACCGGCACTCTCTTCATACTAATTGGGTGCTTCGCCTGGTCTGCCTTCTATAACTTGCAAGTAAGCAGAGACTCCATAAATTCACTAGTTATCTTCTTTAATTCGATGGGCTCTGATTTTGATTAGCTACTCGTGCCCGTGAAATTAGTCGATAACGGTGAAGAGATACCCCGCGGAAATGTCGTTGTCAAGCCTGATATGCCTGGTTGGAGCGATGCAGAGCACAGCGGTAGCTCTTGTGGCAGAGCGCCACCCTGCTGCTTGGAAGGTCGGCTGGGATTCTCGGCTTCTCGCCCCTGTTTATACCGTAAGTTCCCCAGAGGACTCTATTTCTCGCCTCTGATATAGGCAGAAAATGTACTTCTCAGCCACCCTGTGATTGTCCGAATATTAAACCGTCTCAGGGTGTAGTTAGTTCCGGGATAACCTACTACGTGCAAGGACTGGTGATGAAGAGCCGAGGCCCCGTTTTTGTCACGGCCTTCAATCCCCTGTGCATGATCATTGTCGCCATACTCGGATCAGTCATCCTCTCTGAGAAGCTTTACCTCGGAAGGTACCGGAATCTCTTCAGACTGCAATCATCTTGTCAAAATTGAATCGGAAAATCCTTAACTCTATTTCCTTGCTGTCTTCGTCGGTGGCCAAGCAGCATCATCGGAGGCATCATCATAGCGGCAGGGCTTTACTCCGTTGTATGGGGTAAGAGCAAAGATTATTCGGCTGCCAACATCGCGGGAGATGAACAACAAGAGCCTCCTCACCTTTCCAAAGCAAAAGAATACGAGTTGCCGGTCACAGCAACGGACGACGTCAAAGGAGCTAAGGCACCAAAATAAGAACCGCACGGTTCGTGGTCCGCCGGGGACGAAGATAGTGCATATAAGAAAGTGTCGCGAGAGGGCCGACATAGCAGTGATTGATGCCAAAAAAAGTAACAGCATCTTTGGTGGGTTGTATGAATTGTCTTGCACATATTATCAAGCACGTAAGCGCGTGCTACTCCGTCATATTAACTCCGGGGCATAAACGTCAATTCTTACTACTAATAAATTAAGGTCGGGCCCATTTTAAGGCCCATTGGGCCCGTCCACTAATTAAAAAGGAAAGGGGGCGCGCTCTGGTCCACAGTCCTCCCTAATGGCGAGATAGTTGGAGAGAGGAGAGCACTGGACCGGCACGCACACTAACAAACCCCCCCCCCCCCCTCTCAATTCTTCGCTTCTCTACAGCAAGACCCCTGAAATCCCCGGAAGAAGCCCAGCGAAACCCACCGCGACGGTGTGTCCGAGGCGGCGCCGGAAAACCCCTCCGGGACTCTCCTACGGCGTATCCTCATCGGAGAATTTGCTTTGGTTCTCGGCGAAAGGGATGGTGGAAGTCGAGGCCGTACGCGAGGGAGGCGAGGCCAATGCCGAAGACGTCGATACGGCGCCTGACATGGAGTCGCGGATCAAGGAAGCCATGCGAGTCCGCGTGCCTCACTTCAAGGAGCAGGCCGAGTGCGTTGTTGGATTCTTGCTCTTTTGTTTTTGTTTACTGTTTATCGCGTGTTTGCGTTGATTGATAGGGGGGACGGCGTTTTTGTGGCGCGATGGAATGCGGTGCGTGAACCGAATCGTATGATTTCTTATTGTAGTTGAGATGATACTCCTTTTGTGGTTCGGAGCGTATTGTGGTGGCGTTAAGTGGTTTGTTGATTCGTGATGGCATGTTGCGGCCACTGATGGAATGTCATTGAGGCGTTTTTGTTGATTTGTCTAAGCTTCTTAGGGTTTATAGCCGTAGAATGTCAGGACACTAAAACTTTGTTGCTGCTGCTGCTGCTGCTTTTTGTAATTACGTTCTCTGTGAACCCGACTGTTTGTCCTATAGTTTATAGGCTCTTCTTTCTGGAAAGAAAAGTGGTATTTCCTTGGATATGAGGATGGATGGCGTCCTTTGGTGTATTTTCATATATTTATGATGTCTCTTTCCATTTAGCTAATTTATGAAATGACTCCCGAGAGATTGTTTCATATCAATGATCAATCTTTCTCGTGATTTAAGACGTTGAACCTAGGAAATTTTCATTTTCATGAATTTGGTCATCTATTGCAGTTCTTTGACCTTTGAGGGGGTCCGGAGATTAATAGAGAAGGATTTGGGCTTGGAGACGCATGCCTTGGATGAACACAGGAGATTTATAAAGCAATTGCTTCTGCAGGTACTTTTCTTCTGTGTCTTAGTCACATTTTTCAGAGTTACCCCTCTGGTTCTTGATTCTGAGATGAAAACCATATATATCTTCGAGTTGTGAAATGATGTGGATGTCTTAATACCTTTTCATGTCATTTTCTTTGTTGTAATCCATTTCAGTGCTTAGAAGGCGGTGAAAATAATCATGATAGTGCCTCTAAGAATTCTGGAGAGACTCCACGCAATTGCATGTCTTCTAACAAAGAAGAAGTTCATGAATTATCTGATGAACCCGAGTCGAAGAGTAAAGCTAAGGGAAATAGCTCCGATGATGAGAAGTTGGAAGGCTCTCCCAAAATGGGTTCTTTACCTGGTAAAAAGGCGATTTCTCATGACAATGGGAATAAGGCGGCTGTCACTCAGATTGTGATAAAGAAAGCAATTATGAAAAGAGGGGCTTATTTCAGAGAAAACTCTGAGTATGCCTCTTTGATTCTCATTTACATGGAGTTATTGTGTGGCACTCTTTCATTATCTGCATGTTTATTAGCAAATCTGCATATGAAATTAGCAGAACATCTTTACTTTTGTTTTTTTTTTCAGAAAAATTACCATGTCTGGAGTCCGTAGGCTGTTGGAGGAAGATCTTGAGCTAGAGAAACATTCCTTAGATTCCCACAAGAAGTTTATAAGTGAACATTTGGAAAAAGTGAGCTTTTACAATAAAATATTGGGTGCTCATTCATCGTAAGTCACCTTTGAAATTTTGATGTCAAATATCCATCTTCTGATTTGTCCGATTAGGTTTTACAATCTCCAGAAGTTTCTGAATCTACGGGTGCGGTTAAGAGGAAACCGGTGCAAAAACGTGCTGGAAGACAGACAACGCAAGACGCTGAAGGAAACTCCGTGTCTTCAGATGATGAGAATGAGGATGTGGAGGATAAGGAGAAACCTAGGAAGAAAATTACGGAAGGAAGAATGCAATCATTGGAAGGAGAGAAGAAACGTAAAGTACCTCCAGCAAAGGAACCTAAGATATCTAGAAAGAAGCGAGCAAATCCAAAAGAAGAGGATGAAAATGATGATAATGAGTCAGATGACAGTAAAGTTGAATCTGCTGGCGATGAATCTCCTTCATCTCCAGGGCCCACAAAGGTGGATATTAGTTCTGAATTACAAGAAATGAATTTTATGAAGTCAACTCTAAAGAGAGTTGTTCTGTATTTCAATTGAATTGTTTTGTTCAGAAGAAAGAAGTCGCAACTCCGGCTTATGGAAAACAGGTGGAACGTCTAAAGTCAATTATCAAGTCATGCGGAATGAGGTTATTTCTGGTTTATAGGTTATGGTTTTGTTATTTCTGTAACAAGTCGAGTTACTGACAAAATTTTGGCTTATTACCACAGTGTTCCACCTGCAATATATAAGAAAGTCAAGCAAGTTTCTGAAAGTAAGCGAGAGGCACACTTGATAAAAGAGCTAGAAGGGATTCTTTCGAAAGAAGGGTTATCGACAAATCCTTCTGAGAAGGGTAAGTGCCGTCTCTTTCTAGTGCTGGAAATTTTTGTGATCCTTTTGTAATGGAAGGATTTAGTTAATGCAAACAAGTCGATTGATTTGTGTTTGTTTTCTCTATTTTCCAGAGATTAAGGATGTGAGGAAGAAGAAGGAAAGGGAAAAAGAGCTTGAAGGTATTGACACGAGCAATATTGTGTCTAGTTCCCGTAGAAGGACAAGTTCGAGGTATTTGCCGCCCCCACCTCCACCAAAGCCTAAAGAACCGGATGAGGAAGAGGATAGCGATGATGAAGAGGGAGATGAAGAAGATGAGGAAGAAGAAGATGAAAATGATGATGGCAATGAGGACAGCCAAAGCGAAGAACAAAGTGAAGGTGAAGTCCTGATTTTCATTGCCTTTTTCACTGCTTGCTGAAACATAAGTCCGATCCTAATTTCAAACAAGAAAAATGACCAAACTTAATGGATTTCTGTGCTAATCTGCTTCTTTCTAATTTTCCCTATATTTCTTATGTATTTCGTGAGTTGGAGTTTCGCTTTCCTTGGATCCTCAATTCTGAGTGTCAATATATCCGGTGCATTGGACTATGTAGATGATGATAAACATGCCATACTCCTGTCTTTGGGGGAAGAGTGGGGGGTTTGGCCTCTACTTCTCTAACTGTTTATCTCTCTCTCTCTTTCCTTTTTCAGACCAGGAGGACAGTGACTGAATTGCCAATAAACATGCTAACTCAATGTGCATTGCCCCGGTCAAGATTAGGTAAAACTTTCTGCACCTCTTCTGCGACCTGTATAATTTTTATCCCTGATTGGGAAGCTGGTGGATTTTCCTTTGCTTTTGAGGACTATTTAATAGTTTTACTTATGTAGGCAGTATGGGTAGCTGTGGTCTCACCTGAAATGAATTATGTGTAACAGCCGGGTAATGTTATATCAGGAGATTTGGTGTAGGCGCGTGGACCTATTGGCTCGCTCCTTCATAGTTATTTTTCAATGCGGCGGAATTTCGGTTTCTGAACTGTACAACTAATTCCCCCAAGGAAAAAGCTCGATTCCCCTGACAAGCTTTTGGCCTCGCCAACCCTGCATGATGGCAGGAGAATTTCCGGCATCCTGACTCTTGGCTGCCTTAGCTCTGGTTATTGCTGGCTTTGTCTTCTTACAGTAGCTTTGATTAAATCAGTGATACCTGAAAACCGAGTTAGGGGCTTCGGTGTTCGAATAGGAGTGAATTTGCCGGATTCGTACTTGTTTGGGCCCACTTGAGCCGTACAAAGGAAGGCCCACATTTGGGTCGATTAGCCCAGAGAAGGCCCAACAGGCTGCTGCTGGTATCGCTAGTGGATTCAATGGATGGAAAATGAGGAATGGGCCAGTGGTTGGGTAAGGCCCAGTTTCTATTCGTCGTCCTCCGGAGGGGTGGGGCTTTCACAAAATATAAACTGTCGGTTGATTGAATTCCATATATATATAAAAATGAATATAAAGTAAGTCATTTTGCACGGACCGGGTCTAAGGTATCATTGTTATCACCGGAAAGTTTGAGAATATATTTTTCGAAAAAAATGAAGTGACGGAAAATAAAGACATGAGTTGGATTTATTTTTTATCAGGAGATTAGAAAGTTTGTACTATATTGTTATATTGGAATCTTCTTCACTATCCATGAACGTAGGTCATTCGATTGATCGAACCACTTAGGTTACTTGTCTCCGTCAACTTCTGATAGAGGATTGGATCTAGTTCGACATCGTTACCGCTTTAAACTCTCACTATTAATTAAACCAACAGTCAGCGTATTTAAAACCGTGTCCTTTCTCCTTTTAGTCGTGCACACATCTCCAGTCTGAATGGCCCCAGCATGCATTTCTTAAGAGTTCCTCCGATTCCGAATCCTCTTCCCCGGATGATGTTTCGCGAGACAGAGGCAACAACAGTTATTCATGGCCAAAAGGAATTGAAGAAGCTCATAGACATAAGCGGGCAACTTGACACCCTGTAGAACGTGTGATATGAAAGGATGATGAGGTTCCATCAAATGGTGCATTGGCTGGGTTATCAGTTCTTTCGCGGACGACGTCGAAAGGAGGGACAGGGAGAACCCAGTGGAGGCAGAGTTACCTGTTGCTTCTAATGATGCAGTCCTAATGTACATAAGTGGGAGGCATCTGTTTGCCCAAAGTGAGTAATCTTATTTGAATTATTATCGAGTGCTTGACATTAGAAGATGTGCAGAACGAGAATCTGCCTTAAGAACATGTAAATTGAATGTGCATATGCTGGCAGATCTTGGTACTGTGTAGAGAGAGAGAGAGAGCTTTATCGAGTTTACTTTGTTGTCGTCCTCAGGGAGTTATGATGACACATGCAAATGTGCTAGCAGACTGTTAGTGGCTTAATAACCGTCGTTCCAAGCTAGGGAAGCCAAGACAGCTACTTAGCATACCTTCCGCTTGCTCACATCCTCGAATTGGCAGCCAATGTTATCCGTCGAATTATTTTATTAGATTTACTTATCGTGTTTCATGTCAAATCGGTTCCGGTTTTGCATTGTTTCATCGACAAGGTCTCCCGAATGGACAAGGTTACGGACTCACGGGGACCCGTGCTGGCGGGACATTCTGCGACTTTGATGATACGTCTGTCGGCCGGGTTGGCCCTCCGTTACAGCGTTCATTTGTTAAGGTAAGGCATATCCTTGATTCATTCCTACGGTTATTGAATCGTCTTTATATGTTGGGGCTAAGACTTTTCTTCCCCTGGCACAGTTGGTACATTGGCCGGAAGGTGGGTATTCAATCAGCGACTCGCCGATGCCTTGGGGGGAGATAGTCATCTGTGGTCCTAACGTGACGCTGGGCTACTTCAAGAATGAAGTAAAAAACTGGGGAAGTATATAATGTAAGTCAGTTACATCTTCGTTGATTCAAGCTATACATCTTGCTCGTTTGCTTGCTTGCGCAACATACGGCGTATTTGAACGCGCCTTGTCTGCTAATGTTCTTGTTAAAAGGACGACGGGAGAGGAATGAGGTGGTTTTAAACCGGCGACATAGGATAGTTCCACTCCGATGGTTGCCTCAAGATAATTGACAGCAAGAAGGATATCGTCAAGCTACAGCATGGCGAATACGTCGCATTGGCGAAGGTTTTTGTGGGTTCTCATACCGCTCTGGAAGACTGGGCTTTGAAGCAAGGGATACCTTACACAACCTTCGCCGAACTATGCGAGAGGGAAGATACCACCAAGGAGGTCCATAATTCACTGCTGCAGGTTTTCACCAAATCGCACCCAGACTATCCGCTTCTTTCCACACTCACCCATCCGGCGTCCTCTGAACACCTTCACGCCGTCCGTGACTTTAACTTCAGGCAGCGAAGGCGGCTCTGCCGGAGAAGTTTGAGATCCCGGGGAAGATCAAGTTGCTTCCGGGCGCATGGACTCAGGCTCAAGAGGGACGCAATCAACAGGGCATTCTCAGAGGAGCTAACCAATCTCTACATCTTGAGTTAACAATTTTTGTCAGGTAACGATTAAGAAACATTTTAAAATCCTGGGGAAACCAACAATGAAGATGAAGAACCCACAAATTCCAAGGTGTGGTCGTTTTCACATCTGCCCTCTATACAGGCCAAATTACTCTGCTGCTTGCTGCATGCCAATTATTTATTTGTTCATATTGTATGAGCACAGACAGAGTGTTTCATAGGAAAATAAATATGCATAAAGGCAAAAGGCTATCAAAGTGAGCACTTTTTTTAGCTGTGACTTCCTACTTTTAACCCCCCACAGAGGGAGTTTCATTATAAAAAAGGGAAAAAGGGTAACATTTTGTTTTCAAAAGTACATGCAATTTCTTTTTTCCCTTTTTATATATTTGGTGCAGTGTAAAAAATTCATGGGAATTGGAGTTGCCAAAAAGGGGAGAAAGAAAGAAGAGAAAGATAAAAAGGAAAAGGGAAATAAATCATCATCACCATCTTCTTCTTCCCTTTGAAAATGTAATGTGTTTTCTCTTTTTATATAAGGAATCATCATATCTTTCAAAGAAGAAAAGGATGAAGATGAAAGACAGCAACGCATCACAAAGCTTTTCTCTTTCTTTTCTTTTCCTTTTTGCCTTTAAATTTAATACCCATTTTTTTGGTTTATATACAAGAACAAGAAAAGAGAAAAAAATAGTGCAGCTTTTTTTTATGAGCAGCAGTCAAACAAACAGACAAACAAACCTACACAAATCCCCTGCTGTGTCCCCCCCTCCCTCCTCCTCTCAACTCCCCTTCCTCCCACAACTTTTGCATTCATTATTTCATTCATTCACTGCTTGGCCTTGTCCCCCCACCCATAACAATTGGAATTGGAAATATATGAATGCCCATGAATGCTGATTGACCCAGAGTCAAACCAGACAAAAAACTTTCAGTCAAGAACAAATTTAATTCGTGTGGGATCATTGAGTCATAACCCCACCAGCACCAGCACCAGCACCAGCACTGTGTTACACCCAACAGTCAGCTGCCACTGTTGAACAACAATGTCTCCCACTGTAATTTCTGAGTTAGTAACAGAGTAGTACTTGGTCTGGTCAATCTTCCTGAGATGTTTGTTTTTCTGGGTTCTCCCACCCTCCCTCTCCCTTGGATTTCCACAAAGTTAAAGGAGGAGGGGTTTGTTCTTGAGCCTCTCTCCCCTTGGGAATACAAACTAGAAAAGAAAGTGGGGTTGGGGATGTGAAGGACAAGCCAAAACAAAAATGGTCCAACTTTGACCATATTATTACCCCAGATCTGTTCTTTGTTCTTGGTAGGCTACTCTACTTGATCCAAAGAGGGAATGTTCCCTTTCTTAAATGAAATTTTTAAAAACTCCCATAAACATAGATGTGAGTTGGCAAATCACAGATCGAACTCTCATGTGACTGACCCAACAACAAACCAGATCCCAAACTCCTGCAAACACACATTGGCCAAAAGCTAATTTTCTCTCACAAATCTTTTTGCATGCATCTCTTCAAGGTGGAAGAAGAAAAAGTGGGGATTCTACCAAAAAAGGGTCCAATGGGAAAGCAACTGTGTAAAAATTGCAAGAAAGCAAAGCATAAGCAATTTCCAGCCCCACCCCAATGAACTTGCCAATTAAAAAACAGAGCTTTTACTCTTTTCTTTTTATCTTTTCTGTTTCTTCCTCTTGTTTATTTGTTTTGGCAATTGCATTTTGACTGGTTAGAGATTGGGGGGGTTGGGGGTGGCCCCCCAAAAAGCTGACAGTCTGAATTGACTGTCCTTTCTATAAAGAACCCAGTAGTACTTCCCTCTTCCAACTCTTCTTCTCTTGTCCAACTCTCTCCTCCCTTCCTCTTCTTCAAAAACATTTGCATTTTTTTAAAATCCAACTAACAGTGCAAGAAAAGAAGAAGAAAAAAACAGAGCATGAACGACAGCTCGCGTTGCTACTTCCACCCTGACGAGGTTCCTGTCGGGGTGTGCCCCCTTTGCCTCCACGAGAAGCTCGTCGTCCTCGCCGCCAAGCGGAACCGCAAGGGCTGCCGTCGTCGGATCCCTTCCTACGGGCCTCAAGGCCCTTCCTTTCCCGACGACGAGAAGCGACAGGGACAGCGGAGGCACCGGCATGCCGCGGCGGCTCCCCATAAGATTTTCGCGCTGCGGTGGTTGTTCTTCAACCGGCATTGGAAGTCCGACTCCGTCACCTCGTACCACGACGCGTCCTCCAGTCCCGAGGGTACGTACTCTTCCCGACCCAGTGTTTCGTCCCAGATGATCAGATCCCCGAAATTCTGTCCGGAGAGGGATCACCTTTTTCCCTTTGTTCCCCCTGAAAAGTTATTACTACTGTTATTTCACTAAAAGGGAGTGATGTTAGGTGAAAGTAACTTGCTGGGGAGATTTATATATTCAATGGTAGATGGGATGATTGATTGGTTTGCGCGTTGGTTTATCTTGTCGTTCTTCTTTTGGGTGTCGTGTTATGGTGGCTGGTCCCAGACCCTTAAACTTGTAAGAAGGATATGTCCTCCTATGCCCATGCATCCTGGCATGATGGCTTTTTCTTATCTGGAGAAAGTTTATTCGATTTGGCTAGGCATCGTTTTTTATTTAACAGTTGTGATGATATCCAAATCGTGTTGTCTTTTTTGGGTGCATCCTGTGTTTGACGAAAGATTATGTGTTGCAGACTCGTTCATATCAATAAGGTTCGAGGACAATGGTCTCGGTTCATGGGAGAAGAATGCCGCTTCCAAAGCATCCTATGAGAATTGCAAGGCCTCGTGGAACCAGGGATTGAGTAAAAGCACTAAAGGGAAGGATGCTGCAGAGAAGGAGCATCACCACCAAGACGGTGGCAAACGGAGCAGTAGGGAGGCAAATGGTGCGGTGGAGCACGCTCGGCCTCATACCTTGTTAAGGTGGCGGAGGCGGATTGGTCGCTTATTCAAACTCATCAGGTGGAAGAGGTCTAGCAAAGGGAATGTCTGCCATGTGGATGGAGTCAAGGTGAGGAATGGGTGGTTAAGGACTCTTACCAGGAGGAAACTGCGAGTAAATTTTCTCTCTCAACTCCCACCTATTGTCATATGCGTCGCTGGATTCAGACCCGGGAAAAATTTGAACAGGGCAGAGGACAAGAGAAACAAAACCTAGTTATGTCTTCAAAGTTTGCACATTCTTGTAAGATTTCTTTTAAGTTTTGTTTTACCTGCTTGGTTGTATGAAACAGTAGTTCACCGATAGTTCTTTTTTGCCTGCAATCAAGTACTTGGGGAGAGTTTCTTTGTTTCAATGATGGCTATTTGAACGAGTCCATGGAAATAGAGTAGATGATTCTTGTTTGGCATTTTGGTGTCGTTTCATAATGAACATATTCCCTTTCCTCTTTTTTTTTTGTCTGAACACGAGAGGTGATGAAAATAGGGTCCATGTGAACAGTTGTTTGCATACTGCACATTGCATTGTAGCATCAACCTTGTCTTGTAGTTTGTCCCAGTGCTGCTTGGGAGGAGGAATATCTGATCTGTCATCTCCCCCTCAAACTCTCATTCCCTCTCTATCAGCAACATCTACAGAATAATAAGATCTATTT
Source organism: Melastoma dodecandrum (assembly GCA_029817715.1). Classification (NCBI taxonomy): domain Eukaryota; kingdom Viridiplantae; phylum Streptophyta; class Magnoliopsida; order Myrtales; family Melastomataceae; genus Melastoma; species Melastoma dodecandrum. The sequence goes on along the minus strand of JARUPY010000397.1, from coordinate 2,061,191 downwards.
GATATGAACGATGTGTTCTGCTTGGTTTGATCTGGAAAATTATATCCCTTTTTGCACTTGGTTTAATCTGAGTTAGAGTTCCAAGCTTTTATTTTCTTTTCTTCTGTCAGAGCATGTGCTTCAGATTAGCTTCTGGCTCGCTTATGATATGTCCTGGTCCACCGCGAAATTGATAGAGCATGCATGGACCACCGGTAGGGACAGTATTAGGTTGGACAAAAACGACGAGCCGATGTATTTGACCGCATTGCATCCTGAGAATTTTTTGCTCTAATATCTGGTTTTGTCCTTTGCTTGTCATAGTGCTTGGTCCTCTTTGAACCAGGACAAGTAAGAAAATACACCACGATTACTCTCTTCGAGTCTTAAACCCATCTTTTCCTTATCTTTATCTGTTGGATTTGTTATGAACACAAAAGTAGACTTCAGAGGAGAATCCAGTAAAATTGACTACTTGTCTGGGGAGGATGGGCTGATCTGATGTGTCCCTCCAAAGGAAGTGCTTCCAACTCCAAAACCCAAAGTTGCTTAGCTAAATATCAAGATATTAAAGGCATTAGTCATCTAAAAGTTCAGCATTGCTGCTGAAATGCCCAAAAACCTCTTGATATTCTGACTGCTGTACAAAGCCATACATACTCCCTACTGAAACCAGGGAAAAGTAAATTTGCAATAGCAAATGGATGATTCCACCGTGAAGACTGCCGGCTGTAGGGCCCGAATTCTGACATCATATACGTGATGACCTGGGTAGTCTGTATCGGATGACTTATCCAATCCATCGGAATTAGGGGAAACACTTTCGTAGTAAGCCACTCCAGTCCTGTTGCCGCACTTCCGGTAGAGGAGTTTGGTCCTCCGGCAGAGAAGGATATCCTACTCTCATTGACGTCAAAGAAGGATATCCTCCCTCTTTTAATTAACTTTCTGTATTTTGAGCCGATCGTCGACGTTATCTGATTCAAGGAACTCAGGTTCAGCTCATACCCACAAGAGCCACAACTGAAAAGGAAGATACAGAAGCTTTAGTATCAGGTGTAGTTCATGGAGAGTAAGCATGAACTCGTCATCGTAATATTGTTAAGCATCATCGGAAGCTGACAAGAAGAAAATGTCAACAAAGAGAGTTCCGAGATTGACTGGTCCTCCATGTAGACATAACAAAGCCACTTCACTTTCATGATGCTGTCATAAGAAAGTGGGGCCTTCCATATGACAGAAAGGTAATCAACAAAGCATATCATATGGACCCAAAATGAGGACTGCCGGAGCATTGAACGCCAACTTAGAATGCCGCCTCGTTTCGACGATCAGCATGAAAGTAGAAGCAATATACTACCTCGAACTTGGGAAAAGGTTACAGAGAGTAGACCCACAATAAAAAATATTTTATAGTAAAGATACACCAGTGCATGAACAATGAGAGGATGGGCGAATGACAATCAATCCATCTGATCAACTTCAGTATCCCAAACTTACAATAGACCTAGCTAGAAATGAGAGTAGCCAGGATTATTATGAACAGTAGAAAGAATATCACGGGAACAATATGAAGGCTAAATCCACAATGATTTGCATCCAAAAACAGTTCAAGAAGATTAAGATGCCCGGAAACTTGATAATATCAGTCTAACATGTCAGATGCTAGTAGCCTCAATTCACTTTAAGAACCCAATTAGCCGAAGAGCAGAACTGTCGATAACACTACGAGATGATCCCATCGGCGACCGAAGCCTCCTACTTCAAACAAATTAGGGCCAACAGCAGACCAAGGGATAGAAGGGTCGGCACACAATTTACCCACCCCAGATTTCCGCACAAACCATGTCTACGGGCAGCACTCAATCCTAACTTGTTGGGGACTAATCCAAACCAATCCAATCAAACCGCAACCCAGTTCATTCCACGGCAACAAAAAAAAATCTCCCACCAGGCCAGAATCGTAAAATCATGAACACGAGACAAACAAAGGGGTAAAAACACAGAAGACGATCGAGGAGGGTTGAACCTGTAGCTGACGTCCCCGAGGGAAGAAGGTAAGGGTAAGAAGGGAGGTGGGGGGGATTGGGAACCGTCGCCCAGTCCTCCCTGCTTCCCAAAAACAAGTCTTTCCACTGGACGAATAAGTTTCGAGACCCGTCTCAACTTCCGGGTGAATTTGAAACAAATGGGCAAATGAATTTTTCTTTTTGAAAAAACAAAAGTGGAAAAAAAGAAAAAGGGGATTTCGGAGGAAGACGTGTCCGCGCGAGTTGGTGTCGGGGCGGACGGCGGCAAAGGGAGCGGAAAGTTCTTTCCCCGTCTGTCCTAAGTTTTTGTGATTTATAATTAATGTTTAGTTTTGTTATAATATAAGGCTAATCTCGAAAATATTACGTAAAATAGCATAATTTTACCTGATAAAATTAGGAAAATTAGAATTTAAATATCGATTTTGTTAGTTAAGAAATTTTAAAGCTAAAAACCATATTTCATAATTTATTATTTATTACTCATGAGTTAGTCATTGTTAATTTCTCTCAGTATTATTTATTATTACATGGGTCAGTTTTTGGGTTGAGTTTTGACAGCAACAGCTCAACTAACAATCTGCAAATCCCCCATACTTGGGCGGGAATTAAGACCTGCTTAAATTTTCAAAAAAGAGGGAGAAGGCCTCCTTAGCATTTGTCTTGTCAGAAGACAATTAATCAAGTAATGGCAATAAAATAATATAATCTTATCTGAATGCCTGAATCAGATGGAGGAGGAGGAGGAGGAGCCACAGCCTGTGGCAGGGGAGAAAGCTCGGGGGGGTCATTCTCGTTTTTTTGTTTTTTCTTCGCTGCTGCAGTGGGAGAGATCTTCACTCGGATCCCATCACGTGGTCTCTCCCTCCTTCAATCTCTCTCTCTCTCTCTCCCACAGTTTTTATGTTGTTTTTGTTTTGGGTTAGAAAATTCAGGAACTGGGAAAAGACAAGCGGTAGGAGAAGACTAGGAGAGATAGGAGAAAACAACAAAGGGGGTAATGTGTTTGTGGCTCCTGGGGCGATGTGGTGTGTTGGGTGTTTGTTGCCTGGCTGACTGACATTCTACGCTTTCTCACAGGATCTGTCTGTTTTCATATATTTGTTAATGTCCTCTGAAATCTTGGAACTCACGTCTGTTTCTTGCTCACCTCCCATCACTGAAGAAAAATGATTGTTTAGATAGATGGGTAATGGGGAATCGGTCGAATGGTGATCGGTTTGATTTGACCCACTTCGGATATCGGGTTTGTTCTTTTGATTCTGGTTAAAAATCTGCTGTGGTTTCTGGAAATCCGCTGGTTTCTCATTCGTGGAGTTTCCCAGTTGGTGGTTTCTCACTCGTTGAGTTTCCCAGTTGGTTTTGTGCCTGTCATTTTGTCCACTTTGGTTGCCAAAGATTGGTCCTTTAGGGTTTCTGAGATGTTTTTGCAACTCCCCGTTTCAGGTACAGGCTTCTGGGGTCGTCTTCTTCTGCAAGAGGTTCTGCCGTGGGCTCGTATGAGGCGGGGGTCTTCTTCTTACCCACTTGTCGGGAGTCATTGGTGTTTATATTGTTCGATTTAGGGGTTGCAAGGACATGCTATGGCATCTCTGGAAGTCTTGATGTTTGAAATTGCTGCAAAAGATTCCGTTGGCTGTTGGTAATGTAAGGTAAGAAAGAATGAAACTCGGTAAAAAAGGAAATGACATCATCTTCTTGGGGTGAATGCCCAAGGGAGCATGTTCTTGATGTTTGTAATGTGGCATAAACAGTGGCTCCTGGTTTTCGTAGGTTGACCTTATCGCTGCCAAAATCATAAGAGGACTTGGATGGAGAAGCGGAAGTGGTTGTGGAAGTGGAAATCCTTCAACAGCAGCCCTGGTGGGAGTGACAGTTCAGATTCGGCATCTTCCCCTTCGGAAAGGGATTCTTACAAGCAGGTTCGAAACAAACCATTTTTGTTCAGTTATGGATACTCTTCCAGCGATGGGCTATTTTCCACTGATATCAGATGTGACGACTAGGGCGTTCCAATTCTTCTTTAGCATTGGCCCGGTCATGTGGAAATTAGCCTGATAGCATGATCATTTCGTCCTTCAGCCTAAGATCAAGTAGCAAACTGCAACTAATGATTTAGAGTATCTGTCTTTATCATTCTCTGCCAAGTCGCATGTTTTTTCCGGTATCTTCAAATGTTTTTACTAAACTTTTGTAATGCAGTTGCTTGATGTCGTTGAAGCAGTAAGTTCTAAAGGATCCTCTCAGCAGCAGTGATCTCGCTGCAGAATTTATATCAGTATCGATGAACCAGGAAAAGGAAGTGTTCGAAACTGTTAGGACTTTGACTGAGAAGTTGTCAGCTGCTTTAGTTAACATTAGTGCCAAAGAAGATCTGGTGAAGCAGCATTCTAAAGTAGCGGAAGAAGCTGTTGCGGGATGGGAAAAGGCTGAAATCGAACTGACCATTATTAAGGAGAAACTGGAATCTTCTGTTCAACAGAAGATAATGCTGGAGGATCGATTGAGCCATCTGGGCGGTGCGCTGAAGGAATGTGTTCGGCAGCTTAGACTTGCTCGAGAAGAGCAGGAGCAAAATATTCGCGAAGCAATTGCAGAGGCGACAAAAGGATGGGAATCAGCTGAGCGTGAATTCCAAAGCAGAATTCTTGAGCTTGAAAAGCTGTCTCCTCCTAGTGCTGATCCTGATGTTGCGGATATGCTTGAAGCTCTAGAAAGAGAGAACTTCGCCCTCAAGCTTGAATTGCGACAAGTATCTGAAGAACTAGAAATCAGGACCATCGAACGCGACTTGAGCACTGAGGCAGCTGAGACTGCCAGCAAACAAACTTTGGAAAGCATTAAGAAGGTCGCTAAACTTGAGTCAGAGTGCCGAAGGCTCAGGAATGCGGCTACCAAAACTGCCCCTGGAAGTGGTGCCAAATCTATTGCTGCTTCCTCAGTTTATGTTGATTCGCTAACAGACAGCCAGTCAGATGGCACAGAGCGGCTGACCTTGGAGGAAATGGATGTCTGTAAGATGAACAGCTTGGAGCTGAATGGGAAAATGCTGTTTCTGTCTAGGAACGATGGGGTGATTGGTAATACCTCTGCTATGAAGATTGATCTTATGGATGATTTCCTTGAGATGGAGAGGTTGGCCGCAATGCCAGATTTGGAAAAGGGATGCTCTGGGGAAAATGAGAGCACGTCGAAGGCCGAGATTGATGCCTTGGTTAATTGCAGAGTTGAACTGGAAGAGAAATTAGTCAAGCTAGACAAAGAAAAAAGGGAACTGCAGGATGCTCTAGTTGAAAGTCAAGAGGTCGTCGGAGCGTCACAAGCTCAGCTGATTGAAGCTGAGGCAAAGATAAGAAATCTTCAAAAGGATCTTGACATGTCCAATGAAAAAAACCATTCTCTAGAAAAACAGGTGAATGAGAGTCAAAAGACTTACAAGGAGTCGCAATTACGACTACAGGAAGCTAGGATGAGGATACAGGAGTTACAGATAGAGCTGGACATGATAAATGAAGCAACGCAATCCCTTGAGTCTCTGCTTGCAGAGAGTAGACAGTCGGAAGGCACAGTTGCCATGTTGCATGTTCAGCTGATGGATGCAATGTCAAGGTTAGGAGAGTTGCAGGAGGAGCTAAGTCAGGCAAATGAAGCTAAACAACTCCTCATGTCTCAGCTCGCCGAACTGGAAGCTCAATCGGCTGAGATGAATGTGAAGGTTCTGTTCTTGGAGGAAGAGGTTGCGAAGGAGAGGGCACAGTCCGAGGAAAATGCGATCAAGTGCCACAGCTTGGAGGATGAGTTAGTGAAAAAGGAGGTGCTCCTTATACTGCAAAGCAATACCTCGAGCCAAAAAATCAAGATGAAGCAGGTGTGTATGGTCCTTTACGGATCGGATATTCGAAACGATCAAAAGGGTGGAATCTAACTAGTTGTCTGGATTCTTTCAGGAACACGTAGATGAAGCGGCGGGAAAACTCGCAGAATGCCAGAAGACTATAGTGTCCCTCAGGAAGCAACTCGAGTCCCTGGCTACATTGGAGGATTTCCTAATCGACACGACCAGCATACCAGAGTTCCCAGCAGCGAGATCTATGATTGCCAGTGCCAACGGTGAACTTTGGAAGCTGCATTCGAACAAGACATTCATTCCCAAGAGAGACGTTGGTGCCCTGCCGTATGACAATGGGGAGTCCCCTGTTTCACCATTGACATCGACTTCGACCACCACCCCGGTTCCTCAGACCTCCAACCCAGTTCCCCAAGGCACTAGTGCCGAGAAGAACCGTAATGGGTTCTCCAAGTTCTTCTCACGGACTAAGAATGGGATACAACTGGAGATTTAGGGTAAGCCCTTTTATTCTTTTAGGATTTGGTTCTCTGATAATTTTAGATTGTTAAACTGAACTTGGGAGAGGTTTTGAAGAAAATCAAGCTGTTTTTGGTCCCTTCTTTCTGCATACTTGTCAAAATCAAAGATAGGATTGCGCCAAATCTGACCTTATGTTACAGATAAACACATCAAGAATTCCCACCTGTGATACGTTGCCGCACATGTTAGATACTGTGCCGACTAATATTCGGGCATTCACAAGAGGCTTCCTTTTCACCATAGGACCTCAGGGAGACACTTACAGTTGGGTTTCTAGACAGTGAGCAATTCCTGGAACCTCAAACAGGAACACCATGCACCCCTTTATTCAGCTTGTTGAGCTGGTACAGCCATGCCTCCCGTAGCCGTTCGAGGACATTGCTCGAGCTGATGTCCTCCATGAGGCTTTACTCGCAGGCATCCTTGAGGTCCGTGATTCCATACTCGTTCGCGGCCCCCCAAACAGTGCCAGACAATGCTTCAAGAAATCCTCCTGATGTCAGTAGGGCGATGCACGTCTCGAGGGACATGTCTTCAATGTAGATTGTGGAAGATTCTTTCTCCCTTAGGTCATGCTGGGACATGCCTAGCTTGCCGCCAGGATGGCTTTGTGAGCCATTAGGATTCCATCGGATGTAGTGATGGTGACGTCCGAGTGGCTGGCTTCTTCGAGCATCCGAGCGAGGCAGCGCAGAGTGCTTGGTTTGGCACCGTTTGCATAGATCCATTCCCAGGCCAAACAGGTAGGGCTTCCCTGCTCTATATTTGAACCAATAGAAACAGAAATAATATTGGGCCACTACACCTCTTATTGGGCCTACTTTTAATGGGTCTTACGATGGACTAGGCCCGTACATCTTAAGTTGTGTACGGATTCGAGTTGTCTGGTATGTGTAAACTTGACATTATAATAATAACAATTATTATTTGCATATTGGCTCATAACGACAACATGATCTTATGACAAAAAAGGTAAGATAAGATAGTGAAAGTTCTCCCAAGTGATTTCTTCTTCTTGGCTTTTCAGGAGACTACTCGGGAAGCGGGATGTCAGCCAAGTCCTCTCTATATGGGATCGGGTCCGAGGTAGGCACGACGCCGCTCTCCATGTTGTGCTGCGCGTCCGGGTTGTACTGCTTTGCTGGCTCGATGAATGTCGCGACGGTGTCCTTCCTCAATGTTAGGTATATCACCGCGAGCATGTAAACTGCCATTAGAGGGAAAACTAGGATTCCCATGAAGACGTTCGCCACCTTCGGGAGACTGTTGTTGATTAGCCAGTCCACGAATCCCGTGCTTAGGTAGTAGATGTTGATCCCGATGATCCCGTAACCCAATACCCACGAGAACACGATGATCTGCGAGGGAAACAATGATCTTTAGCGGCAAATTTAAGTAGGGGAGGAGATCGAAGAACCGTTTATTGTAAAAGACTAACATATATTGAGTTCTTGTGTGGTCCCATCTTAGTGGAGCTGCTGCTGAACTTCAAGAGAGGAAGGAGAGCGAACGGGAGCTCGAATGACAAGATCATCTGCCGAGACGAGAGAGAAGAATTCCTCCTTTCAGCATATGAATGATTAACTCCCTCGGGAGTATTTCTGATAAGGAAGTTTCGCTTACTGATGCGATGATGATAAGCCTGCCGGCTCCTGACGATCCTCCGATGATGGAAACTATTAGGCTAGGCACGATGGCAATTGTCCGAGTCATCAGGTTCCTCTTCCACGTCTTCATCCTCAGGTCAAGGAACCCCTGAAGAAAGATGAAACAAGGTCGATTAGGCGTCTACCGATTCCAATCGAGTTGATCTCCAAAGGATTTGAACATACCTGCATTATGAACTGTCCTGCATAGGTTCCCGTGATTGCCGAGCTTTGTCCAGATGCCAGCAGAGCAATGGCATATATCGTGGAGCTAGAGCCACCGAGTACATTCTATGAAAAGTAGAAAAATAAGTTTACATATCGTTCATAAGGATGAAGAAGATGAAATCGAATAAGGGAAAATGTATAGACCTTGAGGAGGAAGGATGCAGAGTCCAGCGACAGGTCATTACAGCGTTCCACAGTGTCACTCGAGATGTTGGGGGCTGTGCACACTGATCCGCTGACGGAGATCACCGCGATGTTAATTAACAACGCCACGAATAATGCGAATCCACTTTCTAGCAGGAAAAACCTGCACGCGTCCTGTGAAAGGATCCATTGTTCGATTAAAGGGACTTGAGAGTCCAATTCAATCGATTAGGTCAGGCCCTTGCTCGGAAGCCGTAACTTACATTGATGCTCCGGACAGATCGAGGAACTTTCCTAGAAAGTACCAGAGCCGAATGAAGAAAGAGGTTATGCCTGTTCCGGATAGCCTCGTGTCAGTTTCTTTAATTTGGTGGTATGGTTATGATTGATTAGATAGTTTGAATCGGACTCACGGCATGACTAGGGCACCAAGAAGCGCGATGGCACTTCCTGTAGCTCCTGATCCGGAGAGCTTGGGAACGAAAAGTCCTTTTATGACCTGAGTAGCCGGAGGCTTTGCGTATCCCATCTCGCCGAAGAAGCAGGCAGCCAACACAAACACCAGGACAGCTATAAGTAATTCGAGCTTCCGGATCTGAATCACAGTTACTGATGTTAGCATCATATTTGTTTAACACAACGATGGAGTAGTAAGTTTTACGAGAGCTACCCCATATCTCTGCAAACCGAGAAGGAGAAGCGTGCTCGAGCCGGTGATCAGGACTCCACTCCAGACAGGGATGTGCGCCAGTATGTTGAGAGCGAAAGCAGTTCCGATGACTGAAACAGAAAAAAGATGATAATCATCGAGTGTTTTTCTAATCCATCAAGAATAATTTGATTCGTATGAACATGGAAATAGCTTTGCCTTCAGGGATATCGGCAGCTATGACTGCAAGCTCCGCTAAAAGCCAGAGGCAGTACTTCACGATGGTAGGATACTCGGCCTTGCAATGCTCGGCAAGGTGCTTTCCAGTGGCGACCCCGAGGTTCGCAGCAAGGGATTGGATGATGAGCGCGAATATCAGACCGATGAGAATGACCCAGAGTAGCTGCATAACATGTGGCAAACTTCAACAAACTTAACAGCTTCTACAAGGCAATACAGTCTTTCGGTTTCTCATACCTCGTATCCGTAGCTTGCACCAGCCTGAAGATCGGTTTCCACTGCAAAGTCCCAACACGGAAGAGTCAGTCACGTAAGGTCAGGTCAGGACAGGTGAATCCTAACCGTACTCACAACGCATTAGGGAAGGAGGGCCTCACTGTTTCCAGGATCAAGGTACGCGAGCGAAACCAAGAAACCGGGTCCGAGGAATGACAAGAACTTCTTCCATCCCGGCTGCTTCTGATGACAGAGATCAAGCCACGCCATCAGAACAAATAGCCGCGTGCGACCTCCCGCATGCCAAAAACATATAATATATCACTGGGTACCTGATCATCGGAATCCTTCTCATCGGGGAACTGGGCAGTGGAGTTAGCGTTGGTCCCCTGAACGTCGAGGGCCGTGATACGGTTGCTTCCTCCTCCCCAGCCTCTGGGAATCACTGCTGCCTCGTTGTCCATCCCTCCACCCCGCAGCTCTTTCAGTTGCTTCTTTTCTTTCCCTACCTCCAGGGGATGAGATCTTTGTTCATTCCCGATGAACCGGGTGGCATTTATAATAAGAAGACGAACCACAGAAAGGGATTGTCTTCACTCCCCTCGGGTGGTGATGTCATTCTCTTCGGGGCAGCCAAGCCAATAAGAAATAAGATAAAAAATCAACTCCACTCCAACCTCCTCGTCCTCCTCCTCTGCTCTATTTTTCTAAACTCGTGCAATAAACCCATTTTGGCCTTTTCCCGGTTTGGTAATATTCAATGATTAACTAACCCCTTTGTCACAACCCCAGTAAAAAATAAAAATAAAAAACGTGTCCACGAACTAGGGGTAACGTCATGGATCTCGTTCGTTTCGAACCCGCCCGCCTGTTCACTTCCAAAATGGAAGGTAGCGAGCGACACCGTTCCGTGTGGAGTTTACCGGCGTCCGGGCACAAGTTCGTTCCGAACCCGAACCGGCGAGTCAACACACGCAGGCTTCCCCCCCGCCCCGCCCCGCCCCGCCCCGATCATCCTATCATCTGCCTTGGGGTGTCACGTTCAGATATTGATCATGTCAAGATCTAGGCGGGTCAGGAATTATAAATTTCTTGGGGGACCGACCCCTCTTCCCCATTACTCCTCCAACTTGATTATTATCTGATGACTGCACTGGAATAATGGGTGGGACTTCGTTTTTTACGGAAAGTCAAACCACATCCGAACAAAGACAAATCCTTTTTAAAAAAAAAAAAAAATACTTGTAATAATAAATAATATTACATAAGGTTGGCTTTTCACGAATGTAGTTGGTGCCGGCGATCAGATTAACCCAGTGACGAATCCCAACTCCATCCCACGTAATCAATCGAAGAAAAGAAGTCCGATTTTTCCATTCAACCACCGGCGGCTTCCTTCATGCGTCCCTGTCTCCTTCTTCATTCCCTCACCCAATTCTGTGGAATGCATGAATCACGCACTGTCCTTATACGATAAGAACAAAAAACTGCTACACAAACCCATCGTTATTAATTCACTGCACTATATTGCCTTCATGTCGTGGTTGAAAAATGTTGGCTGTATATTGCACGGGAGGGGTATGCCCGAAGCATCAGTGCTTCCTAACGACTACGTCAGCCTTCCTCTGCCTTTTGATAATAATAATAATAATAATAATAATAATAATAAAACACTCCGAGTCTTCCCCAAGGAGTGGCAATTTGTGCTACGCGGGTCTTAAACGAGTAGCGTCTTTCCTGTCTTGAAACTTCAAACACGAGACCCGATCTATTTAACTAATCATGTCATCAGATAAAACTCGAGAACTAACATAATTAATAAATGTGTTAGCTAAATTCATAACATAGATATTATGATATAGCATAAAAAATTATTTTTATTTAAAATTAGAAAACTCATGTATTTTAAATTAGAAAATTACTTGAAAAATGTCAAATATTACAAACTCGGTCGTTCAACTGAAATCGTATCATCAACACTTAATGAGTTGGCGTTTTCGATGTCTAGACCCACCATATCATCGGTTAAATATCAAGAAATGTTATTGAAATATGAAAAAACAGAACTTATATTCGAAAAAACCATACAGATGGCTTTTCTTCCCTTCGGTCGTCTTCGCGTTAACATGATCAAAAAAGTTTCACATTACTGAAGTAGCTTCCTTAGTCTTTTACCTTCACTACTATTTATTTATTTTTCTTGTGATTTTGTTTGTATTTCACTCACATCACTAACTTCATCCGCATCCCCTAATTTTTCAATATCAACAAAATTTGAAAAATCTAACTTAAACTTAGGGTTTAGGCTAAACCTTCCATCAACAAAATCAAAATTCTAGAATAGATAAAAAAAAAACATAGCAGAATATTGTCAATGGAAAAAAGATCAGAAATAATGAAACTATATTACATACTTACGGTTTACAAACACTTTGATTTTTATGCGAGACCACGGGACGACAATAAAAAAAGTAAAATGTCTTGAAAGGGTAACGAAAATAAAATCCTAATGTATTTATTTGTTTGAACTTGCATCAATTTAACGTGAAACGGGCTGAGCTTATAATAAAATAAAAAAAATTAAAATTATTATTTTATTAAAAATTAAAATGCGTCAAATCTTAAAACTCGAACCTGAACACATATTTTATCGTGTCTAATCGAGTCTTAATCCGTTTAGATAAAATACACATTTAATTAAACTCGAATCCACTTTAAATCGTATCGGGTCGTGTCCCCTGTCCTTCGCCTATTTGGCTTTATATTTCTTGTATCATTCAAAGTATTTAGGTTTAGCTCAATTAAGTATCCAGTACAATGACGACAATAACAACAAAACCATACCTATAAAGTTGTGCGTCCGCATCCTTCTATATTTAAAACGTCCGGCCAGATCTGCTTTAAAAGCGAAGGTTCAAAAAATAATTCAATGTGGGGGGGGGGGGTAACGGTTCCTTCCATGCCCTCCCACCCTTCTCTTATTATTTCGCAAAAGCCATTTGTTTTTTATTATATTTTATCAAATGGATGTTGAAAGGGGGTGTGGAATGAAGTAAAGGCATGGCAAATGCCATAACATTTAATTAACCAACTTGGGGAAGATACAGCTTCGATTGATGGTTGCCCAATCTCCATCAGACACTCTTGTCAGGACCATTCCGCCCCGCAAGAGAAGTGATATGCAAAATATCACTGGCAACTATCCACGGTTCACCTGAATCAAATAAACTTTAACTTTTAGATCAAATGATATTGTTTTAATATGATATTGGAGTATGCGGGCACACCAAAAATTACAAATATATAATAAAATCATCGATATACACTCAATAGTTTTTAGTTCAAAGGTTAAGTTTTCAACGGCCGAAACCATTCAAATGTCGACTTCGTCCCTTATAGAGCTCACGGCTTGCACCGATTTCCTCCACATGTCGCAGTTAGCCGACTCTAGGAGACATAACACTCGGAATTGTTTCCCCTCGGTTGTCGACGCCTTTGCCTCTTGCTCAATTTCTCGCGTTCAACCACGATCAGAGATGGAGCCCTTATCAAAATTCATTTGATTAACTAAATTTCAGGGGAGCAGGTTGCCGGGCTATCATTCCCTGGATTGAGATGCAAATGTTATGCACCTAGACAAACGGTCACACATAACAGAAGAACAGTGCTAACTAGTATGTTTAAAGAAAAGGAAATGTCAACACATCTAGGAATAAACAATTGATCTCTATCAACAAACCTGCCAAAGACCCGAATCAGAAAATACTTAAGACGGGTGCCACGGAAAGATTGGTTTTGTAGATCTCGCATTTTTAATCCTCCTTTTTTATCTTTCTCCTGCATTATCTTTCTTAGCTCCTTCTCCTGGTTGCATTCTTTTCTTTTATTCATCTGGTTTGGGTCTATCGGGAGAGCTATTGTCGTGGTCATCCACAGGACCACCATAATAACCGCGCCTAATAAATGTCTCTTGGTATAGCCTCGATGACATCTATCCAGACCCATCTAGCTGATCGCATTCAAGGTGCATTATAGAAGCATGTGTTGTACGTTACAAAAGGTTACTATAATGAATATTTTGTAAGTGTAACAATTCATTTGATGAAATATATTTTTACAATGCTAAAAGAGTAAGCACAAATTTTTGTAAATATGAAAATTTATTAATTAATTAAGTAATAAATAATAAATTATCTAAAAGAAAATATTCTCCTCTTAACATTATCGAAATCAAATGAGCAGATTAGTGTAATATATTGTGTCCTCAATATTTGTCAAAATCACGATTTTACAGGTACGATCGGATAATTTTACAATTTTTTCGGTTTTGACGAGTCGAATCGTACCCAATTTTTTTTTTTAATAAAATCGTAGGATCATAAACGAGAACACAGGATTAAATAGTAAACGGCGATCCCTTAAGTCTGGCCGAAACTCATTAGCCAAACCAACCCCATTGCCAAGCCTAAACCCAAGTGGGGAAGGTGGTTTTTAGGGTTTTCATTTCTCTTTCTCCTCCTCCTTTTTCGATTTTCATTTGCCTACCATGTAGTCTTGGGTTCATAAGGAAAGCGGATGAATCTTACAAATTTTGTACCATTTTAGTAATTTTCTTTTTTAATTCACCACGCTTCGGTGGTAATAATGCGATGTTCTTTTCTCGCAAAAAAAATATTGGGTTGATTGTGTGTGGCCGTGATCTTTTATTTTGTTGTTATAAATGGGTGCTATGAATACCAGTCGAATCTTTGGATATCGTTTTGGGCGAATGGTGGTGATTTGTTTTGTTAGTTTTGTGGCTCTTGATCTTGTTACTTTAATTGTATAAGTAAATTACTTTTATTTGTTTGTGTTATTGATGTACATATATATGTATTTAAATTATAGTCTTGTGAACACTCTTTCGATTACTTGAAACCTTTTCTGATTCTAAGTTGGATCTCGATTTTAATATTTTCATAATCATAATTGTATCAGACCCGTTGTTTAGGTTCAAAATTCTACGTGTCAACACTTAATTGTATCACATGTTGCCTTACATATTAGAAAAAAACCAGCCAATAATTAATGGGGGGAGGGATTTCTTTCTTCAGATCGAACCAAAAGAAAGCTTAATTGAAGCTGAGAGTCAATTATACATCACATTGACAAAGTCAAATCCTAGCGACATGTTGTGAAGGGCTCGGATCGTGTTGTTGACTGTATAACTAGCACCAGAAACACTGATCAAATCACTAGAAGATATTGAAGAACCATATAATCGTGCACGAAACATATGAAGATGCAGTTTCTTATATAACTAACACAAGTAAGCAAAACAAGTTCCAGTACCGAGAATAATCAACAAACAGAAAAGGTGAAAGGACTCGATCAGCGAAGAACAATGTGCAAAAGAAACAGTTACCAACATTTCTGGAAAACTGGAAAGATATTGGACTAGAAGTGTTTCAATTAAGACTCACAATGCCAACTCCTAAAATTAACAAGTCCGAGAAGTAGAAGACAAAATCCAATATCCAGGTATAGACCATCATCTCCATGATTGCTCGATGTACATCACCTTGGCAGATGGAACCTAAGGTTGACAAAGCCTTCAAACAGGACAAGTGGGGCCTCAGTACAGTAAAATTTTATGACCCGCACTGGTTTTCCTTCAAACCGATGAAATTGAGGCCTTCTTCATTGCAAATGTGCTGTATACGACTGCTCATGACCTCGACTGGGAGTGGTTTAAATCTGAATTTGGCACATCTGGGGGCAAGAGGCTCTATTATTCTACAAAATGAAAAGATACCCTTGAAAAACTTTTCACCAATCTAAAACGAAAAGGAGAACTAACTGTTAATGCTATTGATCTGTTGATATAATCTGGTTTTGATGATGACAAAAAGGTTATGTATTGCTAATGTGCTATTTAAGTGTACAGAAGAACAGGTCTTCGGGTGCATAAGCTGGTCTCTGTTATCTATGCAATACGTAAAAGAGTTATGTTGAGTACTTCAACAGGGGAAACGATCTAGCCATCAGAAATGGTGTTCTGAGGATAAGATCTACTATCGAGTCCACTATCTCTGTTACAGAGATGAGCATCTGTGTCACAGTTGCTATAACTCTCCTTGCTGGAGTACTTGTTATGGTTTACAGAATGGTATTTCTGTGAGTGACGATTTCCTTATTGGAGATTGTGCTATATACGAGCACGTGAGATATTTATTTCATACATCCTTATTTGATCACGTCTAGGTTCATCTATGGACCTTAAGTTATTTGGAAAGATTCATTTCCTTAACTAACGTGATCATATATATTTGGCAACAATCTTATCAGGTTGAGATCTCCCTGTATGGTGAGAATAATTCTACGAAGGGAATGTTTTCATATTATGGAAACTTATAATCCCAATGCCAAATTCGTATAAGGAAAGGTGCTGGTTTTGCTGTCGTAGAAAACAGCTTCTGAGCAGAAGACATTATCTCTTGTTGAGCGATAACTTTGTTTTATTATTATCAGACGTGACTAGGGGTAATGCTTTATGCTTTGGAAGTCTTCCCACAGGATTATATCACGAAGATTATTGCAAGTGAATCAACTAACCGTTAGGATTGATTGGGAAACTTCGCCTCTACGGACAAGCTTGTAAGCAAGAGTGAAGCAATGATTCCAAGTCGTCGTTCTACCAAAAAAAGCTTATCAGAATCCTTGTGCCTTCACCGTTGCAAAAGCTGAGAGCGTCCATTGTGCATTCACCGAGCCGATTACCGCTGACAGAGAGCGTCTTCTGTAACTGCAGACGGTTAGTGCTGTAGTTGCTAATCTTGCGTTGTGCAGGTTGTTAGTCACACAGGTTGTGTGCAAGCGCGGGTGGTAGCCGTGAAACCACGTTCGGCGGGTGGTAGCCGTGAAACCACGTTCGGCGGGTGGTAGCCTGTAAGCCACAGTTGGCAGGTGGTAGCCGTTAAGCCACGGGCTCAGTGAGGAGCCGGAGTCAGACGCGTTGTGTGTGGGGTTAGACACGTGATTACGTGCAAACTTGTTAGTCACATTTCTGATAGAAGTGTGCATCTGTAAAGTTCCATATTCCAATCATAGTGAATACGCCCTACTTGGGGTGAGAGCTGGGAGAGTGGACGTAGGCATTGTTTGCCGAACCACTGTAAATCTTTGTGTCTTACACATAAGATATTGCATCTTAGAACTGGGAATCTGTTCATCAGATCCAATCTCTGTGACCTGACAGAACCACGCTTCTGTGAACGAAAAAGTGTCATAACTCTTACGGCACTAATTCAACCCCCCCTTCTTAGTGCAATCCTATACCAACAATTGGTATCAGAGCGGGCTCAACGATAAAAGCTTAACTACTTGTTCAGAGATCCGATATGATGCAAATGGGATACATGCACGCTGTTAGACTCAACAGTAACAGTCCACCATTATTTGATGGACAAAACTTCTCCAGCTGGCGCAACAGGATGGAGTTCTGGATTGCATCCCGTGAACCGAGGTGTTTAGGGATCATCCGAAATGGTCCTCTATTTCACGAGGACAAGATCTGAAAGTTGAGCATGGCAGCACGACTTCACTTTCTGATCAGGAAGTTGAAATCATCAAGCTGAATGCTATGGCTGTCAACTTTCTTCACTGTGCTCTATCTCCTATGGAGTACAACCGGATCTCTGCCTGTACCACAGCAAAAGAGATCGGGGATCGACTTGTCCTAACCCATGAAGGGACAGATCAAGTCAAGGAAACAAGGATAAATCTGCTGGTTCAGCAGTATAAGGCCTTCAAAATGAAGCCTGATGAGTCTATCTCTGAAATGTATGATAGACTAAATACAATCATCAACAGCTTAGCCTTTTTTGGGAAGAATTACACTAATGCTGAAATGGTGAGAAAGGTCCTCAGGTCTTTGCCCATGAATTGGGAAGCTAAAAAGACCGCAATTGAGGAAGCCAAAGATCTAACAACTCTTCGGCTGGATCAGCGTATGGGTTCTCTCCTCTCCTATGAGGAAGAGAAACGATCATCTGTGTCTCAGACGACCAAGTCTATTGCCTTTAAGGCATCAGCTTCTACTGATGATGTATCAGATGATATAGAAGCAGACACAGAAGATGAGCTCTCCTTGTTAGTAAAGGGTTTGAACAAACTTCTTTACAAGAAACGCTTCAAACGAAGTGTTAAACCCAAGTCTTTTAACCTAAAGGACAAAAAGGGGCCAACATGTTATGAATGTAACAAACCGGGACACATGAAGAATGAATGTCCCTCGCTGGCTGTGAAGCCTAAGCCTTCTCGAAACAAAAGAAGAGCCTTATTGGCTTGGAGCGATGAGGAGGACAACGAATCTGAGTCTGAGGAAGAGCAGAAAGCAAACCTTTGCTAAATGGCTCGTTCCAAATCAGAATCCGATTCAGATATGTCTAATTTATCTTCTAATAATCTTAAAATTTTTCTGACAGAAATCCTTGAGAGAGTAGAAGAGCTATCCTCGAAATATCGCACGGTAAAAAAGTAGAACAAGTTTCTGCAGTCACAACTCACTTCTCTGTACAGAGAAAAGATTGCTTTGGAAAAGGAAGCTGAGATCTTCCGCACAGAAGCATCTCCTCTGATCAGAGAACCTCATCATGAGGTATGGGACGAGCTACTTGTTCGTGACAAAGTGGTTTCTCCACTAAATGAGTCTAACATAGGTTTTACTACCTGAAAGTCAGTCTCATAAATGTCACAGAAACAAATCTGAATGTTCAGATGATGTATGCTATGTGACACAGAAAGCATGCTCTGTGATATGTCCCAAAGTTGTACAGAAATAGAAATCTGTGATGCCACAGAAATCTGAGTCTATGAAACGTTACACTTTTGAGCTGAAGCGTAACAAGTCTAGGATTAAAAACCTTGTCGGATTAATAGAAAAGGTTAAATCCTGTCACTATTGTGGCATGCTTAGGCATATGATCGGACAATGTCAGATCGAAAAGTCTATAAGCATAACCAATGCGATTTCTCCCTCGGAACAAGTCACAATCTTATGGAACCGGCTTAAGGTGGGTTCCTGTTGTAACTTAACATGTTCTCAATCGCAGGTACACTTGAAAACTAAAACCAGGAAGGACGAATGGTACCTGGACAGTGGATGCTCACGCCACATGACAGGGGATCCTTCTAAGTTTTCAAGTTTGAAGTCACAGAACGGTGGTTCTGTGATATTTGGCGATGATAGCAAAGGCTACATCAAAGGTATTGGACTATTGGTAGTTCACAAACAATGCAGATAGACGATGTTCAGTTTGTTGCAGGATTAAAACATAGTCTATTGAGTGTGAGCCAACTCTGTGATAAGGGTTATCAAATAACCTTCAACGCAGAAGGATGTTTTGGATTCACAGACGGCAAAGTCTGCTTCGTTGCTGAATGAAGAAAGAACATCTACATCGTTTCTCAAGACAATCTTTTGTCTTCTGAGAAATGCCTTGTTTCCTACAAGGATGAAACAAATCTCTGGCATAGGAAATTGAGACACATCAATTTCCAATTATTGTCTAAGATTGCTAAAAAGGAGCTGGTACGAGGTTTACCGAAGCTCACTTTTGAAGAGAACAGCTTCTGTGAAGCACGTTCTTTGGGAAAACAAACCAAAGCTTCTTTTAAGAGCAAAGGTTATATTTCTACCACAAAACCACTTGAACTTCTACACATGGACCTATTTGGTCCCAGCAGAACACAAAGTCTGGGCCTCAGACGCTATGTTATGGTGGTTGTTGATGATTACTCAAGATATACTTGGGTAAGGTTCTTGGCTCATAAGAGTGATGCATTCAGTGTGTTCAAAAACCTTGTCACAAAGCTGCAGAATGAGAGAGGAGCCTCTTTTAAAAGCTTAAGAACTGACCATGGTACAGAATTTGTAAACCATGAGTTCCAGTCCTTCTGTGACAAAAATGGCATAGAACACACATTCTCTGCTCCTTATACTCCCCAACAGAATGGAGTAGCTGGGAGAATGAATCGAACTCTTCTTGATATGGCTAGAACGATGATGTGTGAAAGCAAAGTTCCACAGAATCTGTGGGCCGAGGCGATTAACACAGCATGTTATGTGTCTAACCGTGTACATGCACGATAGATACTTAACAAAACCCCTTATGAGTTGTACAAGGGCAAAGTGCCTAACATCTCATATTTCCACCCTTTTGGAAGTCCCTGTTACACATACTAAGACTTCCTAAGGATAATGTTAGAAAATTCGATGCTAGATCAGATGAAGGAATCTTCCTTGGTTATTCTGACTCCAACAAATCTATCGAGTTTTCAACAAAAGAATTCTTGTTGTTGATGAATCTATTAATATCATCATTAATGACTCTCAACACACAGAGGAATATGTTTTATCAGACAGACCAAGCTCACAGCTGATTGCTGCTGATGCACAGAAAGAGAGCGATGTCCTTCTTGAGACTGATTCTGTGCAAACCCAGTCCATCATTGGACAGTAAGCAAACTCTTAGGGCACCTTAGAGAATAATGATTCTGAGAAGAATCTCTTGGACAGAGTGCCCACTCATTACAAGAAAGGACACCCCATGGAGCAAGTCATTGGGGATGTACAGAAAGGGATACAGACGAGACGTTCTGTGAATTTCTTCTGTGAACATTATGCGTTCATCTCCCTAAAGGAACCAACAAACATTGATGAAGCTCTTGCAGATCCTAACTGGATTATTGCCATGCAAGAAGAACTTAATCAATTCGAACGAAACAAGGTCTGGACACTTGTTCAGAAACCGAAGGACCGTTCTGTTGTTGGAACCAAGTGGGTCTTCCGCAATAAGCTTGATGAATCAGGCTGTGTGGTTAGGAACAAGGCCAGACTCGTGGCCAAGGGGTACTCTCAGTCAGAAGGGATTGACTATGATGAGACTTACGCCCCTGTAGCGCGCCTAGAAGCTATCAAACTTCGGTTAGCTTATGCGTGTTATAATGATTTCAAACTATTTCAGATGAATGTAAAAAGCGCCTTTCTGAATGGTGAGATCAAAGAGGAAGTCTACGTACACCAACCTCCGGGATTCGAGGATCCTAAGAAACATGATCATGTTTATAAGCTTGATAAAGCTTTGTATGTCTTGAAACGAGCTCCCAGAGCTTGGTATGAAAGGCTGAGCCAATTTCTTATTGAAGAAGGCTAAATAAAGGGAAAGGTTGACACAACCCTCTTCCTAAAGAGGCACGGAACCGAGCTTCTGATAGTTCAGATCTACGTAGATGACATCATCTTTGGATCCACGAACAATGCCTGTGTAATGAGTTCGCAGAACTCATGAAAGGTGAATTTGAAATGAGCATGATGGGAGAATTAACATTATTTCTGGGCTTGCAGATTCGCCAAACTTCAGAAGGTACTTTCATCCATTAGAAAAAGTATACTAAACAACTTCTGAAGAAATATGAGTTGACCAACTCAAAACACTTGTCTACTCCAATGAGCACAAACGCTATTGTGGAGAGAGACGAAACAGGAAAGGATACAGATCCTAGCCCCTACAGAAGCATGATAGGGTCCTTATTGTACCTTACTGCTTCCAGGCCTGACATTCTGTTCAGTGTCTGCCTTTGTGCTAGATACCAATCAGTACCAAAGGAGTCCCATTTAACTCTTGTTAAAAGGATATTTCGATATCTTTCTGGGACGACAAATCTAGAGCTTTAGTATTCAAAGAGATCATCATTTGATCTTATAGGGTATTCCGACGCAGACTTTGCAGGCTGCAAAATCGATCGGAAGAGTACCTCTGGAACCTGCCGATTACTTGGAGATATGCTCATGTCTTGGCACTCAAAGAAGCAAGCTTCTGTTGCATTATCAACAGCAGAGGCAGAATATGTTGCAGCAGCAAGCTGCTATGCACAACTTCTGTGGATGCGTCAACAACTTGAGGACTATGGTTTCAAGCTTGACAATATTCCAATACGGTCTGATAACACCAGTGCCATAAATCTGACCAAGAATCATGTTCAGCATTCAAGGTCTAAACATATAGAACTAAGACATCATTTCATTCGAGATCATGTCCAAAATGGTTCTATTGCAAGTGGAATATGTGAGCACATAAGCACAGCTCCGTGATATCTTCACAAAACCATTGAATTTTGAGAAGTTCTCAAAATTACGAATGGAATTAGGGATCTTCTATCCCTTCTAAATGGATCTGATTGATACGTGTGCATGAATGATTTTGTGGAAATCTTTTCATTTTTATTTATTTCCAATTTTAAAATTGCCTTATCCTTAATTTTACCCATCAAATCTTTCCCGCTTCTATTTATTTCCTTCCTTTTAAAATTACCTCCACACACACACGTCTCCTCCTGCAAACCCACTTATTTGTCTCTCACACGTCTTCTCTCCACCTAAAAACCCATTTTCTAGTCTCTCCCACGTTCTTCCCTCCGACCTCTCTCCGTCCTCTCTTCCAAAATCCTAACTCCATTTACCTGCTTCAATTTGTCCTCATGGCACCACGAACCAGGAATCTTCGCATGGCTAAGGCCAAGGCAAGGCGCTCCGCTAGACTCAGCACTGAGTCTCTGTCCAATCGGGACTCTCAGGAGACCAAGTCTTCACTACAGGGAAGTGACTCTGAGACTGTCAGTCTCTCGTGAAAGGGGACGAAATCTAAGTCCCAACACTCTTCCTCTGAGAGCTCCATGGCTCTGGATATAGAGCAAGAAGTCAACCAGCCACCTGCAAAGGAGGACCCAACTGCAGCAAAAATTTCTAAGCCAGATATTGAGGATGTGGTGATTTCTCATCAAGGACAAGCTGGGAAAGAGGTCTCTACATCTCTGCAAGAAAGCCCTCCTCTTGAGTCTCCACCCCTAGCTATTGTGCCCTACAATGTGACTCTTCCTCCTCCTCCTCCAACACAGAAGTTGGCCCCAACTTCGTCTAATGTTGAGGACCAGGCTGTGAACCATCCCATGGTCGCAGTACAGGAGAAAGGAAAGGCACATAAACGCCCATCTGTGGCACCGCAGAAGGCGAACAAAAAGCGAAGAGGTACTACTCTGAACTTTACTCCTGAAATTGGGGATATCGTTTCTGTTGAGGAAATCCAGGCTGTGTTAAATTCTTCTGAGTCTCGTGCTAGAGATTTTGAGAACAGAAAAATCGTTCCATATTGATTCATCAGATTCTGGTTTCTGAAAAACTGAAAACCCTGGATCTATTGTATCAAAACTCACTCTTTTAAATTCCATGTTCATTTGTGTTGCTTGACTGTTTCCTTTGATGATCTAGTAGCTCCCTGGAGAATTTTTCTGTGAGATTTAGGATATTTAGTTTTAGGACAAGTGTTCTGTGATACTTAGGAACAGACTCTGTATTTTTTTGTTTTGGTCCTGCGTTTCTATTTGTAGGTTGTGAAGACGCTGAGGAGATTTTCACAGTGTAATACAGGTCTCAGCAGAATTATTTTCTGCTTTGAAAAATCCTCGCCAGAACGATGCTTCTGGTTGAGATCAACTTGGGTATAAGCAGAATTGCTTAAACTCAGGGGGAGTTAGAGAACATTCTCTGCTCTTATTTGGGTCAGAATATCACTTCCGTGTGACGTTCTGAACTCTGATTAAAAGTTCATCTTAGAACTAATCACCTGTTCAGGGGGAGCTATGACAGAATAGTACTTCTGTCCAGAATGCATGTTATTGCAATCATGAGCGCTGATTTGATCAAATCATATTGATGCTCTGAACGATTAGGTTAATGAACATTAACTAATCTCGAAAGTTCATCTTTGAACTAATTACTGGTCTGAGCTAGCAATAATTTCGATCGAAATTAATCCGCTTAGATTCAGGGGGAGTTACTACAGAAAGTAGCTTCTATGTCAACCATCTCGCAACAAGGAAATCTATAAGACCATGAAAACTCTTTAATTATTATTCTCCAAATGAGCATGGTTTTGACATCATCAAAAATGGGGAGATTGTTGATATAATCTGGTTTTGATGATGACAAATGTTATGTATTACTAATGTGTTATTTAA
Organism: Melastoma dodecandrum; assembly: GCA_029817715.1. Lineage (NCBI taxonomy): Eukaryota > Viridiplantae > Streptophyta > Magnoliopsida > Myrtales > Melastomataceae > Melastoma > Melastoma dodecandrum. The sequence continues at coordinate 2,037,635 of JARUPY010000397.1, read as the reverse complement.
GTGTACAAAAGAACAGGTCTTCGGGTGCAGAAGCTGGTCTCTATTATTCGTGCAATACGTAAAATAGTTATGTGGAGTACTTCAGCAGGGGAAACGATCTAGCCATAAGAAATGGTGTTCTGAGGACAAGATCTACTATCGAGTCCACTATCTCTGTTACAGATATGAGCATTTGTGTCACAGTTGCTATAACTCTCCTTGCTGGAGTACTTGCTATGGTTTACAGAATGGTATTTCTGTGAGTGACGATTTCCTTATTGGAGATTGTCCTATATGCGAGCACGTGAGATATTTATCTCATACATCCTAGGTTCATCTATGGACATTAAGTTATTTGGAAAGATTCATTTCCTTAACTAACGTGATCATATATATTTGGCAACAATCTTATCAGGTTGAGATCTCCCTGTATGGTGAGAATAATTCTACGAAGGGAATGTTTTCATATTATGGAAACTTATAATCCCAATACCAAATTCGTATAAGGAAAGGTGCTGGTTCTGCTGTCGCAGAAAACAGCTTCTGAGCAGAAGACATTATCTCTTGTTGAGCGATAACTTTGTTTTATCTGACGTGACTAGGGGTAATGCTTTATGCTTTGGAAGTCTTCCCACAGGATTAGATCACGGAGATTATGGCAAGTGAATCAACTAGCCATTGGGATTGATTGAGAAACTTCGCCTCTACGGACTAGCTTATAAGCAAGAGTGAAGCAATGATTCCAAGTCGTCGTTCTACCAAAAAAAGCTTACCAGAATCCTTATGCCTTCACCGTTGCAAAAGCTGAGGGCGTCCGTTGTGCATTTACCGAGCCGATCACCACTGACAAAGAGCGTCTTCTGTAACTGCAGACGGTTAGTGCTGTAGTTGTTAATCTTGCGTTGTGCAGATTGTTAGTCACACAGATTGTGTGCAAGCGCGGGTGGTAGCCGTGAAGCCACGTTCGGCGAGTGGTAGCCGTGAAGCCACGTTCAGCAGGTGGTAGCCTGTAAGCCACGGTTGGCAGGTGGTAGCCGTTAAGCCACGGTCTCAGTGAGGAGCCGGAGTCAAACACGTTGCGTGTGGGGTTAGACACGTGATTACGTGCAAACTTGTTAGTCACATTTCTGACAGAAGTGTGCATCTGTAAAGTCTCATATTCCAATCATAGTGAATATGTTCTACTTGGGGTGAGAGCTGGGAGAGTGGACATATGCATTGTTTGCCGAACCATTATAAATCTTTATGTCTTACACATAAGATATTGCATCTTATAACTGAGAATTTGTTCATCAGATCCAGTCTCTGTGACCTGACAGAACCACGCTTCTGTGAACGGAAAAGTGTCATAACTCTTACAGTACTAATTCAACCCCCCTTCTTAGTGCAATCCTATACCAACAACAATGTTCCCATCTGACCTTCTCCCGATTTTCTCACTGGTAAATGACAAGGGAAAAAAAAGAGATGGATATGGAGGCCAAGATTATTTTCTAGATAAAGAAGACGGAAAAAAATGATACCTGCCAATATAGTTAGTTACATATGAAGAAAAATCTAGTGACTTTGGAGTACATTTCCATCGACACAGAGCATTCCGAGCACATCAATGAAAATATATTCTCCAATGAAAAAATGACTAGTAAATTTGTATACCTGGGCATCCTCAGTCATTGAATCTACCTCGTCCAAGATAATTATCTTGAAAGGAGGACACGGATAATCACTAAAATTAGCAAGAGTCGATTATCAATCAGGCAGGCATCTAGTAGTAATCAAAGAAAGACATGAAAATTGTGTGGAGCTTCAGGGGAACATACCTTCGTCGTTGACTGGAGCCAACAGCCACAGCTGCAAAATCCTTTATCTTTGTTAGGACAACATTGATACCACGATAGTCACGAGCATTTAGTTCAAGAACTCTGGATCTGTACAGCTCCGGTCTGAAAAAGATGTTGCAAGTCAGTTGCCTTTCCCCAGATGATAAGATACATTTCAGCACCAAAACTATTTCAGAAATGCAGACGCGAGACCCCCGGATCATATGCCCAGCCAAAAACGACAAATCTCGGAGAAACTAAAAGGACTGCAGGCATGGGGTCTGATACCGACCGAGCCTCACAAATCAGAATCCTAAATTGGGAAATAAATCATGGGAATCCACACAACTCAATTGCCTCACCTTACTGAGACGAGACACATTGGAGGTCTGGAGGGTGTTGGTCAGGAGACGGACGAGCTCGTCCTGATGGGCTACGTCCTTCATCTGCTTCGGTCGGCTGCACCCCCGGGCGCCATTCCTTCCTCCACCAACTACGACGGCGGCGGTGACGCGATCGGAACGGCATCCACCGTCCCTGTGATCGCGAAAAGGGTTTCGTTTTCCCGCCGGACGAATAATTAGGGCACAGACAGCACACAAGTGCTAATGCTCTTTTTGTTCATAAAGTTATTCAGTAAAACTATGTAATTCTAAGAAAATACACACCCCCACCTGTGATTTCTTCACAGATAGAGGCGCAAGTGAATTTCGAAACTGAACATTCTCATTCCATAAGATGTTACATTTAGGCATGAAAAGAAAGGAAGAGGGGCAGACCATGCACAAACGAAGGAAAAAAGCTCAAGTGACAACGCGGATCGGCAAGCGGACATTGTTGTTGCCGTCCTCTCCTTCGTTGTGGATCGCGCCCAACAGATTTATGGAGCACAGGTTCCTAGACCGGTTCCTCTCCTCCCAGTCTGGCAGGCAAGACGATGTCCATCCTGGCGCGATCCTCTCGATCAGCCCCTGCATCAGCTCTGCCACCACGTCCACGTCCTCGAAGCATAGTTCGAGTTCCTCTACCATCTCCGCAGTCACAGATGCTACCGTGTCGCTGTTCAGGAAGAACGAGAACTGCACGTTCCGGGTTTTGTCCCCGCCGACGCTCGCGATGATCAGGTTCAGGTTGATCGTGCCGTCGTCTGCTCTCTCCCCCACTAGGCTGAAGCTGTCGCACCGAGTCGACTTCTTTGGTTGGAGTTGGAGGTAAGACTGCAGAGTTGCCACACAGTTTCGGGAAGAACTCTCGGATGCGATGGGCTTTTGGATTTTTGAGTCTTCTGCCGTGGTAAAAAATGCATCTTTCAGTAGGTCGGATGCCGAAGGTCGAATTTCTGCGGGGACCAGGCACTTCTCGATGAACTCCTTCACCCGGGGATCATTCACCTTCCCGAGAGACGCAGGTTTGATGCCAGAAGTAACCTTCTTGAAGATCTGTGCGGCGTTGCGACACTCGCTGTATGGGCACTCGCAGGTGACCATCTCAAGCACGCACAGCCCAAAGGAATAGATATCCACCAGCTCGTTGTACTCCTCGTCATAGAGCTCGGGAGCCATGAACTCAGGAGTCCCGATCACGCTCCGTGCACGGTGCTGTTGCATCACTGTGGCTAACCCAAGATCCCCTATCTTGACCTGCCCGTCATAACCGTTCACAAATATATTGTTGCACTTCAGATCCCGGTGAATAATCGGCGGGTCATGGCTGTGCAAATACTTGATCCCATGAAGGATCTGCTGGCCCCATTTCTTGATGGCCTTCAACTCGACACGCTTGTGCTTCATCCTGTACCGCCTCAGGTCCCCAGAAGTAAACAGCTCCGTGATTATGTTGATGTTCATGCTCTTCTCGTCGACCCAAGAATGCAGGAACTTGATCACGTTCCCATGCTTCACCGACTTCAACAGCTCGACCTCCGAGAACATCCTCCTCAGATGCGCAGGTGAATCGTGGAAGTGATCTATGCTGACCTGATTCCATGCAACCTCAATGCCAAGAATCTCATCAAACGCCCGGTAGACAACCTTGGACGCCCCTTCACCTAGGATCTCATCGTACCTGCCATACCTCCCGGACGGATCCATCTCAACAAATTCAGCCTCCTCCATCTCCATCGGCACAATAACCTTCCAATCCACAAACAGTCGCAGATCACGAAAATCCGGCCTATCGATCGATCACACGCCTGAGCCGACGAAGAACTCGGGAACATTCGAGAGGGTCAGTTCGGAGAAAGCTTCGCAGGCAACGATGAACGAATCCAAGCCCGATCCAGGCCGGCTGCGCCGGAGCATCATCCGTAGCGAACTCATCCCAGATAATCCCCAGGAAAACTTCCAAAATCGATCAGGAACGGACGAGGGGAAAGAAGGGGGGGAGGAGGGAGCAACAAATTAGGGTTTGAAATTTGGGGACGGTGGTGGTCTGGGATTGGGGGAGGCCGAAGGGAAAGAACGGAGGAAAAAGCTAAGAACACGGGAAAGGCGGGATGCAAATTGCTTTTGCTTTTCGGATTGGGGCGGAGACAGGACGAGGACAAGGACGAGGTTTAATGGATTACTCATTGTAATAATACTAAAAAAGATCACATTTTACGATATATTCACGAGAGTTCTGTTCCGATAATATTTCTTGAAATATATATGATACTTTTAGACTTGTTCAATAGGCGGTTTTGACTAATTTCGGGTCGGGTTTATTTTGCAAAATGGTTTTATCCATTGTCTTAACTCGCTCAGGCCCTAATGTCCTAGTCGGATTTATCGAGACTAAAATTTTGGTCAAATTTTTCGATTTATCCTAAATTATATCGATTTTTTCCGATTTATCATAAAGTATATCGATTTTTTTCTATTTATCCTATCGTTTACGTAATATCTCAATATATTCTAAACTTTCTCCGTTACTTCTTATTTATCCACCGTCAGTCGTCTAACTCACGGAGGTTGACGTGGCGCTGGCGGGGCGACTGACGACGACAGAATCAATTGGTCAAATGAACCATAATCGCCCAAATCAGCCCCGATGAACCTTAAATCCCAAATCAATCAGTCTTCTTCCTCCCCCACCTCCGACCTCCTCTTTCCTCACCTTTGACCTCATCTTCTCCTCAGTCCAACGTCCTTCTCCTCCTCAGTCCCCGACCTCCTCTTCCCTCACCCCTGAATCGGCCCCATTCCTCTACTCCTCCCGATTCCCGGTAGCCATCTTCCTCTTCCCCCTGCCTCTTCTACCATCTCCGCCAGCCTCTTCCTCTTCCCCTGCCTCTTATCGCCAGCCATCCCTAACCTCTCCACCAACCCCCCATCCCCGACCTCTCCACCTAACCCACCCCCAAATCGAGAGGTGTTGGATTTTTTTTACCATTTTGGTTTACTTGCTTGTTTCTGCTGAAAGTTTGCATCTTTTGAGTCCGGTGTTGGATTTTTCTTGCTTGTTTCTGGTAAAAGTTTGCACCATTGAGTCCGGTGTTAGATATCAGTTTATACCCGGTCTTAGTTTACAATTTCTGTGTTTGATTGAGCTCCTTGTGGTTTGTCTTGTTCTTACCTGCTAGTGTTTATGGCTTTCCTAGCTACTAGTGTTTGCGATGTGTTGCTTGTTAATAGTGGAGAGCATGGTTTCGTTTTTTTTTAGTTTTTTAAGTAGTTGATTTGTTTATTATGGCTTTGATGAAGGGATTTGACGGTGGATCATGTCTTTTAAATGGAAAAACTTGAAGAAAGACTTCTCGAGTAGTGTCAACAGCCATGAGAACATATAGTCTTGGGTTCACTACAAGTGTGGGATTGTATGTCATCCTAAAGTAGCAAAAACAGAGAAGAACAAAGGTAGAATGTATGTGGGTTGTCCTCGTTACAAAGAAGATGATGGAGGTTGTAGATTTTTTATGTGGTTGGAATCTGAAAATGTAAGATCACATTCAAGGAAAGAAGACTTGGTTAACAATGCGTTTGAGGAAAGAATTAGGAAGGTCGAGATGCAACTGATTAAGATTGAAGCGAGATTGGAGATTATTAGATATATAATTGTGTCTGGACTATTTTTTATCTTTGTTGTTGGATTTTGCTTTATGAAAGAGTATATGTAATTGCAACAATCTGATGTGAGCATTTGTAATTGCAACAATCTGATGTTGGCTGTTGTTGTTGGTTTTTATTGTTGGAATTTATAACAATCTGAGTGTAATCAACAATCTGGATTTTATTGTTGGATTTTGTACGGAATTGCAATGATCTGGATTTTGATATAGGATTCTGGACAACAAACTGCTAAGCATTCTGGACAACGAGGACAATAACCTGGACAAACTGGCAAGCAATCTGGTACATAACCTGGAATCCAAAACTAAACAACAAAATCCAGTACATATCCTGGACAATAATCTGGTACATAACCTGGACATCCAAAACTGGAGAGTTTATACAATCTGTTTCATGCAATATGTTTCAGACTAGACAACAAACTCAACCAAATCACATTAAGCAGTCAATTAAGCCAATTCCCAGTCGTCGATGCCTCTATGCTCGGGCCTGCTATTGAGTTTTCTTGTGTTCCCGAAGTTCCCACATTAAAACTGCTTTGAGCACGAGAGTTGCCATCTTCAAGCATAGAGTTTCCTTCGGGTCTCCCCAATCCCCTTCCAGCCATTCCTCTTCCTCCACTGCTCCCCATTCCAGCCATTCCTCTTCCTCCACTGCTCCTCATTCTAGCCATTCATCTTCCTCTTCCCCTGCCTCTACCTCGTCCCCTTCCTCACCCCTGCAACAATCGGGAAACTGTAATCGCAACTATTCGTCCAGGAAGACTCAAGAAATACATAGTTCATAAGGACTACTTATAGAATATGTAATCGCAGCTATTTGAAGAGGAGCAGGTTCATCTTGAAGAACAACTTTACATCCTCTCTTGTTATGGCCATAAGTTTTACAACGGGTGCACTTCATTTCCAGTCATGTCCTCGACATCTTTGACATGTTTTTTTGTTTCTCTGCAACTTCTTTCTTTATGTTTTTCTTGGGTCTTCCTAGACGAAACTTGTAAGGAGGTGGCTAAATTGGTTCCCCAGCATTCTTAGGCCAAGCACTCTCCCCTTCCATAGGAACCAGCAGGTACCGATACGCTTTCATATAGTAGTCCCGCTTGAAATAACCATGCACATATGTATCTACATCATGCTTCATAAAATTTATACACGCAACACCATGGCAACACGGGATGCTTGTCAAATCTCATTCCCGACAACTACATGTGCTAGCATTTAAATCAACTACATATTTTTCTTGCTTACGAATAACTTCAAATTTCTCTCTAATACAAGGCTTAGGAACCCTTCTATCTACTGCCACTTTTAACTTCTCAATTTTCTTCCTAAATTCAGGACAAACCACATCTTCTCGGTCATTGAAAAGCCAGTTCTTGTGATACATTCTCTCCATTAAACTCAACATAATCTCATCTAACATGTCAACGATAGGTTTGGTTCTAGCTAATGCAATATAGCTATTAAATGTCTCACACAAGTTGTTATCAGTAGCATCACACTTGACTGATGTGTCAAAGTAAACCTGTGATGTAAAACAGGTAAATATTATATCCTGCTATTAATAACGAGTTAAACACTGTCAAACAACTAACCGACCTTGCAAAAATGCTCCGGCCTTTGCTTAATAAAGTCTTATGCAGCATCATTTGATATTGCACACAAGTTCCTTAATGCTAGGTTGTAACAGGCTTCATTAGTGCTCTTAACCGCATCCCAGAAACATCTTTTCAAGAATTGCCCTCTATGAATTGCTTCCAATTGGCATACACATGACGAGCACAATTTCTGTTTTCAGCTAGGGGTGCAAGTTCAGCCACCGAATGTATTAACCCCTGAAAAAATAACATTACACAAGTGTTATGATTGCAACCAAGACGAACAGACTATAAGAAGCATGCATACCTTTTGCTTGTCACTTATAAATGTCCACTATCGTCCGTCATTTACAGCCAAATCTTCAAATAATAGGAACAGAAACCACATCCAACTCAAAGTATTCTCTGCTTCCACTACAGCCCAAGCAATCGGGTATATATGGTTGTTGCCGTCTCTACCTATCACCGACAACAATATGCCTCCCACATTTATTTTCAAGAATGTGCCATCGAATCCAATCACCTTTCTACAAGCAAGTCTAAATCTCTTTCTCAACTCAGAAAATCCCACATATAATCTTTTGAAAGTATTAAACAGACTAGCACTTGGAGTAAACTCAACATCCAACTTAAAAGTGCTATTAGGAGACATTTTTCCAAGGTATGCAACATAAGATCGAAGCTTCTTATAATGGTCCTCTATGAAACCATTAACCGTCCTCTGAGCAAGCCATTTGGCTCTATAAACTTGCAAGTTGTTCACCTTAATGGAATACTTCTCCATTAGATCAGCAACAATATCCCGAGCCCTCATCGTATCAAGAGGTCGATTTTGCTTAATGAACTCCCTAGCTAGCCATTTCAGGGTAGCTTGCCTATTCTTCAACACCCTTGTACTCTTATGCTCTAAACAACAAGACTTCACTGAAACTGTATGATCCCTTTACAACCAACACGCATAGACACGTCAAGGACAATCCATCACACATGCGCATTCCATCCTCCTATTATCCATTCTAATCCAACGCATATTCACTCCATTCATTACAGCATAATCTTGAATTGCCTCTTTAAATTGATTAAGGGAATCAAAACTCAACCCCACCTCAAATCTCAAATTCTTATGGTCACAATCAGGATCGTAAACATTTACATCAGATCGAGCACGAGAGGTACCTACATCATCATCTGACCCTCCATGCAGTTCGGCTTATGAACTTTGATTCTCATATTCCACGGCCTCAATTTCCATGGGAACGCTAGGGATAACCTCATTTGGGCATCCTTCAACGGAATCATCATCCCTTTCTAACTCAGCCTCTTCTTCCTCAGGATCACTATCATTATATTCGTCACCGTCAACATATATATTTATCGATTTCGCCTACACTAACAGTTTTGTCAATTCAACTACTTCAGAATCACTATAAATCCCTACCAAACCTTTAGCCAAACTCTTTCCAGGCCTAGCAAACTACATCCTGGTAGGATCATATCCAACCCTATTGACAAAATTCTTCATTGTAAAGTATCCGATTCTATCCACGTCAACATTCTCTATTCCGTATGTCTTTCCACCAATGTAACTTACCCTACCCCTCATACAAAGCTTACCGCCCTCATGTAGAATCAAATCGCCGCGATAGTCCTCCATTCCCTAACACAATTCAGACCACACAACACTATCGGAGAAGATCGGGGTGGGGGAAGAGGAGGAGGTTGGGGACAGAGGAGGAAGAGGAGGTCGGGGGAGGGGGGAGAAGAGGAGGTCGCGGGTGGGGGAAGAGGAGGAGGAGGAGGAGGTCGAGGACTGAGGAGGAAGAGGAGGTCGGGGGGTAGGGGGAAAGAGGAGGTCGGGGACTGAGGAAGAATTCGAGGTCAGGGTGGGGGAAGAGGAGGAGGTTGGGGAGGAGTGGAGGAACGGGGTCGATTCGGGGTTGGGGGAAGAGGAGGAGGTCGGGGACTGAGGATGAGGATGACGTCGGGGACTGAGGAGAAGAAGAGGTCAAAGGTGGGGGAAGAGGAGGTCGGAGGTGGGGAAGGGGAAGAGGACTGGTTGATTTGGGGGTTTAGGGTTGATCGGGGCCGATTTGAGCAATTAGGGTTTATTTGGTCAATTGTTTCTGTGAGGGCGGGGCGACTGACGACGATAGTGCCATGTTAGTGCCACGTCAGCGGCACGTCAACCTCCATTAGTCGGACGATTGACGGAGGATAAATAAGTAGTAACGGAGAAAGTTTAGGTAATATGAAAATTTTGTGTAAACGATATGATAAATCGGAAAAAACCGGTATAGTTTAGGATAAATCGGATAATTTGGCCTAAAATTTCTACCTAAGACAAGATTCGGCCAAAAAGCTCAGTACAATATAATAGAAAATATAATATAATAAAAAAGAAGTTAATTTCATATAAATATTCTTTAATACATAAGTAAAAACCGAAATCTAATTTACAAATAAATAAAAGTAAAAAACCATTTTAACCAAGTCAGGCGGGCCTGGTAAGGTTATTATTTTATCTGCCCAAACTCGATCCAAAATTTAATCGGGCCTAAAAATTATGGTCAAACCTGACCCTTCCGATAAATTATACTGTCCAAATCCACTCAAATAGCGAGCGGGTCGGTTGGGCTAATTGGGGACTCGAGCTCATAAGCAGGTCTAGATAGTTTGTTTTTAAATTTATTAAATAATATCATGAAATTAGAAATAGAAACATTAAATGGAATTTAACAACCCCGATTTCTACCTAAAGTTGTTATTTTTAAATCCAATTTTATGGAGTTTCATTGAGTAAATCGGGAAAATTAGATTTATGTTCTCCAATTCACTTCATTAAAATCGGATTTAGAAATTTTGATTTTCAAATAAATTCAGTATTTTGTGTTAGTGTTTTGGTAAATCCGAATTTTAAGTAAAAATTGGAGTTACCAAATTCGATTTCCTTAGACGGAGTGCTATTTCTAACTTTAATTCCAACGCTTTTACGAATTAGGGAAAAAAACTATTAATCTCGTAACCCTCGGGGGTACATTGGATTGAAACTTACGAAACAGAAGATATTTGGATTGTTTTGTATATGATGATAATTTCTAATTCATATCCAATTATTGCAATATCATAGAAACTAATCTCACGTGAAAGGCCGTGACTTTTGAAACATTACTATGACCTGAAATTTTATCCATATGGCTCTCAGGTGAAGTTCATTGACTAGGCAAGATGAAACGACACAACGGGAATAGCTTGAGGTTCGATGCTCGGGTTTTGTCTGCTGCCTTACACCTGGTTTCGGAGATCAGGGCGGTTACTCAATAATCCGCCACCAGGCACACGGTTATGTCACCATGAGATCGTTGTTTGTGGACGGACAGTGGCTCGATGAGCTTCCTTTCAAATCAGTTTCTCTCGTTGAAGGAGCAGGGTTCCCCCAGAAACGGCAGTTCAATGTTGCTTTCCCGCATCGGACCACCTTGGACATGCTTGACGGTCCTCTGGAATTCTCCATGTTGCGCATATCAGGCCTGTATCACCAACGCTCAGACCCAGATCATGTTTTGACAGACCCCATGTTCCTCCCTGATATCAGTCACTCTTACCAACAATATTCTTCTCGAAAAAAGGCTTTTACAGATGGCTGAAAATACCATAATATACCATGCAAGAGCCAATTCCATCACCAGGATAATTGTTAGGCTGCTAATTGTTAACACGATCCCTGCGACGAATTCACCTAAACAGCCGAGGATAAGACGCTAAGACGTACCCGAGGTGCAATCCCCCAATCGCCCTAGGCGTAAAACGCGCCTTAATGATTAAGACGACAATGCTAAAAGAAAAATGTAGTTTGTTTGTAATTCCAAGATGTTAAATCGGTAAAAAGTTCAATGCCATTAAAGCAAAGTTTAAAAATATCATCAGTGCATAATTAATAACATGAAAATATAACAAATCAATAAGCGCAATCCACATAGGTGTTATCTCCATCCATAACTCCGCTAACCTCCTTCTCGACATTGATGTGAACTTCACCGTCACCAAACAACCTTGAACTGCGTGAACCCTCCCCTCCGTGTTCCTCAAACACCCGACGCTCATCACATGTAGGGCAATGGGCCTGTCTGTAATTGGGCCAATTATTGGTTAGCTCTCTGTAGGGCCGAAATTCCACGCCATTACAGAAAACCTAGATGAACCGTGTTATTTAAGTCTCATTTGTATAATTTTTTTTTAATCTCCCATCTAGAAAGCCAACAAATACATCAATTCGTAAACCGAATGGAACCTTTCTTTTCTTTTCTTATAATTAAGAGCATCATCGGTCGATTCGTCTATATATGTCAAAAGTTACACACCCTGAGGAGTTAGTTCCCTTTGCGGGTAAGAACCGACGTTCAATTTGGAATATCTGAAATGAAATCGACGTTCAATAAAATATGGTCATAAAGTTTTTCTTTAGGTTGAAGGGAGGGGGGCGGCGCCCAACGAAGTCACGGGCGTATGTCAAGTCAACATGCGAGACTTGACTCTCTCATTGTGTGTGTGTGTGTATGTGTCTAATTTGACTTTGGTGACATTACATTCCAATTTGGATGGCTTAATACCCGTGAGAAGAAGAAACCATCACGACCAACAGGGGGGAGCAGCGGCCGGAGTCGAGTCCTTGCATAGACGAAGGGCGTGACGTGTCTACAACGCGTCACCGCGGCAGGGAACAAAATCACAGGCCATCCCAGATGCGGCTTACGTGCACGATGGCATCCAGAAAAATACTTACAAATAAAAATCAATCCTGTTTTGTATTGAAATCTAAATAAATCGTTGTAACATGTTGTCGTATATATATCTATCTGATCCAGTCAAGGGGCTTTGTTTCATTTTAAGGTTAATCGCAAAAAAACTTATTGAAAGTCGAACTTTTCTTAAGCAAAGTCGAATTATAGAGTTCTTCGGAACTGTATTTAAGAAATTTTAAAACTTTTTAACTTATTTTCCTTATTAACATTCCTCTATTGCATAAATATTCGACACGGTGTGAATGGGAATTAATGACAAAAGTGGAGGATTGAAAAATGGACAAAAAAAGGGGCGCAAGTCGCTGGTTTTCTTGTCGGGACGAAAGAAAGACGTCCCACCATAAGAAGATTTGCATGATATTTCAACGCCAGAGATGGTCCGAACTTTCAATGCAATATGGAAAAAAGCCCCCCGCCGCCCCCTCCCTCCTCCCTTTTCTTCATTACGATTCAAAGGGGGTGGTAGGGTTTAGCCACGGCGACACCGAAAATACACCATTCACGAATAGAATGCGACGTAACTCGTGTATCGTCGCGATCAAATAATCGGTTAAGATTTCCATCCACATTCATTATCACATCTTCCATCCAAAGTCCGACAACTTTCTTGGCGCTGAACATGATATACGTTGACTTAACACAATATATTCACGAAGATTTGGTTCGACCGTACCAAACCCCACTGACGGACGGACCGACCGCCATCGTTGACCCTTCTTCCCGACCGACACCGAGGCTGTCCTTTGGTCCTAAAGTGAAACAGTGCTCCATTTGTTTCCCTCTCGTCTTTTGTCAAACCTCGTGCTCTTCCACTCCATACAACTCCTGATGTTTCCTTAGTCGACTAGGGCAAAGGCATATGTGATTGGATAGTTGCCAACATTATTAACGCAAGTAGGTGTGATAATGTAATAATCTCAACCCCAGAATCATTCGAATCTCGAATCGTTTCATAGTGTTAGGCCACCCTCGTGGAATACAACTAGTCTGGCAACATTATTCTAAGTAACAAATATAAAGGGGTTCTCTATTGTTAATATAACAATACACTAAGAACGAGTTGAATTAATGTTTCAGGTTTATTACAGAAGTAGGCTTTTGATAATTCCCATCTCATGATTGAATCTAGTCCTGATAAATAGAACTCCAAGATCGTTAAGCGTTGTTATGTCGTGTGTAATTTTGTCTCTCTTAAAGTTTAAGAGGCGACACAAAAAAAAAATTATAGTATTTTGATAAACAATGCCTATATTTACTCTTCTTGCACTCCATACTAACCGTTTGGGGAAATTCAACTTTCGTGTCGAGCCTCGATGGTGAAACTTGGACGGAAAACAGCACACGCAAGATTTACGTGGTTCGGCCAAAATCGGCCTACGTCCGTGCTCTGGAGATTCCACTAGACAACTGAGATTACAAAAGCACCAAGTGTATCACTCACCCACCCGAGATACAAGAAAATCATAACTCCGAATCCCCTAGAATAACCTCTACCCTGACTCGATGATTTTCTCTCTCGAATACCACACACTACAAATCTCATATTTATAGATCTCCACTAACAAGAAATCTTAGCCAAATAGGATACTAGAATATTACTCATAAGAAAATATATGTCTGTAATATTTTTCGTAATATTACATAATCTCAAAAAGTTCTTAACTTCGAAGCAAATCCTAACATTAACAGATTATATTAAGTACAATTATGAATATTTTGCTGAAGTGCGACTAACAACTCAACCTCGCACAGCTCGTCGCCGTGCGTGTCTTTCGTAAGGTGACCACCACACGACTTGCCCAATGACTCGCTTCTCCGTGGCTTTCTTAAGCGCTCCTCACGTAGCTGACTCCGACATGACTCCTCAATGTACACATGGCTTTCAGTCCGGTGACTACCACTTCACATTTCTAAAATCCACTACCCCTACCCGCGTGACTCACCCACGTAGCAAAACAGACTTGGTTGTAAATATACTGGTACGGGAGCTTACAGAAACCTCGCTGGATAAGATATGATAAAACTTGAAGAAGAACGATAATCACCCTCAGTAAAAAAAAAAACATGATTAATTCTCATAAACTAAATAAACAAACCGGCTTCTCTAATGGTAAACACGTTTCTCCGTACACATGTAAACAATTATACATCAAATTCAGGATTATATCAACAATAATAAACAATCGACGTTGGGATAGTTTTACAGGTATTAGTTGATGACTTTCTCCATCCCCCCTGATGACTGACAATGAATTAAGTGCACTGTCTAGATGCCGGTTCAAATATATATATATTTGAATGTCCATCTCACGCACGAAAATATGAATCGGGACAAACCTCGTCGAATAATAGCTTGGCTCACACGTATTCTGCTATTACATGCATAAATTTTGACACACACAATCATCGATCCTCTCCCGACTCAGACGCGGAATTGGGGAGATACACGGGCGGGCAGGCGGGCAGCGGAACACATGGTTGACAGCGTCATCTCAAACTCAAAACTCGGGTTTCACAACGGTGATTTTAGAACAGAAACTTGATGTTTCGTCACCAAAACATCCCCCTTTTTGGAATGAAATCGATCTGGACAACCGTAGGACGCCGTTCTAAAAGTTCTTGTACAAAGTCTATACAGCTTATGAATTAGAAACTCACCTGATTGGGACTTTTTTTCACCCTTTAACAAGGGTGCTTGTAAAATGCAGTGCACGGTAGATAACGTGAATTGTTTTTTCTTGTCACTTTTTGAGACTTCGCTCGACCGCAGTCCATTTTGGCGGTCTTCTGTAAAAGAAGAAAGTTCGTTTATTTTTCAATTTGATTTATACTCCGACTTACTCATTTGGCGATCGACCATAACACGAGCAAGTTCGTTTCGAAAACAACAACTAACTTTCATGTATTGATTACATGTAAAAAAAGTTCGCTCTATTCAGGAAAGTTTGTATCGCATGGTTATGGAACCAGCTTTCCTATAATTATTACAATGAATGTTAGTTCGACAACAAGTTCATTTTGTTCATGATAATTCATATGATATTGTTGATGAATAAATTTTCTACAATAATTACAGTGGACGATCATTCTACATAAATTTTGTTCTGTTCAGAATAGTTCCGTGCTCGTGAAATGAACTTTACTTTAATGATTACATGAAATCTTAGTTCTACAAGAAGTATTGTGAATAAACTTTTCAGTAATAATTGCAAGAGAGATACGTTCCACGGAAGCTCGTTACATAGAAAATTCATCTAGAACGAACTTTCCTATAAGTATTACAAATGAGTTCCTTCTACAAAAAGCTTGTTTTATTAAGAGTAGTTTTGTATGACATGGTACTTTAACGAATTTTTATGTAAAAAAAGATTACATAACAGGTTCGTTCAATAGAAATTTCATTCAAGAAATTTCGAATCGAAATATGGTTTTGATTGAGAAATTATTGTTTGTTAAGGGAAATTCTACAGTGTGATATTACACAACGTAACCCACCCTTTGTAGTGGAACTAAATTCATATGACAGGGGCATTCTTCCTTAACTATATATATTCCACAAAACATTTAATCAACTCAGATATAATTAATTATACCTTTTGTGCTCCGAATCGATCTTTCCATTCTAACCACGATTCTTTTCCAGGAAAAGGTGCCGTTTTTAATTTAGGGTTCAGAGGGAATATTAACTTTTTTAAAATCATACTAATACAAATTTTATGATTTTATTTAGAAAAATAATCAAATTTGATCCTAAACAAGTAAAGAAGAAAATACAAAAAAAAAGAAAGAAAATAGAATAGAGAATCAATTCAGTGCGAACAGTATCCGGTCCAACGATGACGTCATTTCCGGCCGGAATTTCAGGTCATGCCCCCCACATTATTGAAACGCTTGCATATCGGCGTGTTTGTGGAAAAATGGACCATTGGAATGCTGCTGGCGCCTTCCTACATACATAATTATTATGTCCAGTTAAATCCAAAAGAGCTAGTTGAAATTTTATTAAGAGCAGGTCTACTAATTTTTACTCTAATGGAGGTCGTGAGTCTCTTTTATCTCTCTATTATATAAACCACTCCCTTCGCTCTCATTTCCATTTCAATACCACAAGTTCCTTATTCTTTCCTCCTTTTCCACCTCCTAAAAGTTTTTTGTGCTAAAAGAGATATCACCCGAATTTTGCTTCTTCTCTCCTTTCTTGATCTATCTCCCTTGTTTCTGTTGTTTTTCTTGCTGTAAACAATGGCCATCGACCCCGACGTGACAAATACGCCGCGCGCCTTTGACGTATCCGTCCACATGCAACGCGCCTCCCTGGGCAATGGCACCACGTCCAAGTTCTTTGACGACGATGGCCGCATGAAGCGGACAGGTTCGGGGGATGAGGGGTTGAATTCCGGACATGGGGTTGGCTGGGGTGGGATAGGACCTCCTGACATTTTCTTGTGGTTGGTGTCGGTTTGGTTCTTTGGTGTGTAGGAACCGTATGGACCGCGAGTGCGCACATCATAACGGCTGTGATCGGTTCTGGAGTCCTGTCCCTCGCTTGGGCGACTGCCCAGCTCGGTTGGGTTGCAGGCCCTATCGCCATGCTCCTCTTCTCCTTTGTTACCTACTACACATCTGTACTGCTCGCCGATTGCTACCGAACCGGGGACCCTGTCACCGGCAGGAGGAACTACACGTACATGGAGGCCGTCCGTTCCAACCTTGGTAACGGAGATGAATTGTGTTCCCGTGGTTTGAACATATTGTTCATGTTGGTCTTATGTTAATGGGAGGAAATGTCAATTTGCAGGCGGGTTTAAGGTGAAGGTATGCGGGGTCGTGCAGTACGTCAACCTCTTCGGAGTTGCAATCGGCTACACGATCGCCGCCTCGATAAGCATGGTGTAAGTGCTGTTATTCCCGATTCAATGGTTTCGTTAAGCGCGAGGAAGGAACTGGGATGATCGGGTGATTGTTTTGATCGACGACAGGGCGATAAACCGTTCAGACTGTTTCCACAAGGAAGGCGATGACAGTCCCTGCCACACTAGCAGCAACCCTTACATGATCGCTTTTGGGATCGTCCAGATTTTCCTGTCACAGATCCCTGATTTTGATCAGCTCTGGTGGCTTTCCCTTGTCGCTGCCGTAATGTCATTTACCTACTCGACCATTGGCCTCGGCCTCGGGATTGCCAAGGTCGTGGAGAATGGGAGGGTGAAGGGGAGCCTCACCGGGACCAGTATCGGGGTGGGAGTTAGTGCCGCAGACAAGGTGTGGCAGAGTTTCCAGGCTCTGGGAGACATTGCGTTTGCATACTCCTTCTCCATGATCCTGATCGAGATCCAGGACACGGTGAAATCCCCACCGTCAGAGTCCAAGACCATGAAGAGGGCCACCATGGTCAGCGTCGCAGTCACCACCCTCTTCTACATGCTCTGCGGCTGCTTCGGCTACGCGGCCTTTGGTGACAACTCCCCGGGGAACCTCCTAACCGGGTTCGGATTCTACAACCCATTCTGGCTTGTGGACATAGCCAACGCAGCCATTGCCATCCACCTCATTGGCGCGTACCAGGTCTTCTGCCAGCCCCTATTCGCATTCATCGAGAAGTTCGTCCTCCGCACGTTCCCCAGCAGCGACTTCATCACCAAAGAGATCGACATCCCCCTCCCGGCCCTTTCCCGCCCGTACAAACTGAGCCCCTTCAGGCTAGTGTGGCGATCGCTGTTCGTGGTGCTCACGACCGTGATATCCATGCTGATGCCCTTCTTCAACGACGTGGTGGGGCTGCTCGGGGCACTCGGGTTCTGGCCGCTGACGGTGTACTTCCCTGTGGAGATGTACATAGTGCAGATGAAGATCCCCAGATGGAGCACGAAATGGGTGTCCCTCCAAGTCCTCAGCGCGGCCTGCCTAGTAATATCGTTGGCAGCAGCCGCGGGCTCGGTGGAGGGCATCATCAGCGACCTAAAATCGTACAAGCCCTTCAAGTCCGACTACTGAAAAAAAAAAATGGATACATCGTCCCGCTTAGGAACGTGGACGAGGAGCTTGGTGTGGAATAATAATAGGATTTTTTTTATATTTTATTTTGGTAGATTTTTAATTTGTTTTCCAGAGTTAAAGATAAAAAGAGTTTACTTGGGAGGGCGACAAGCTTTAATAACAGACTTATATTTGGAATTAGATAAAATAAACTTGTAAATATTATGTAAAACTTACACATGACGTTTTTTTATTTAATTTTTAATAATTTTTTTCAATTTATTTGTCATGTAAAATAATAATACATGTGGAGAAAATAGTTTCCAACACAGAAGCCGATGAGTAAGTTGATGGGTGGTGGTCTCATTGCCTTCTGCCCTCACCTCTCCATCACGACCAACCCCCCTTTTTTCTCGGGCCGGGAAGTTCGAGTGATTGAGGATTGTAAATCCCCCTAATCCACACGTTAAGTTTCTGGTAAACATTCCATCTACTCATTCTGGGATTGACATTAAGTGCTCTGTCACTATCTCATACTGTCATTAGCCCGGGGAAAGATTAAGGCGGTAGAAAATTGTTTTAGTTTGACTACATGAGGCAATGATTCTCTAAAGTCCGACCTTAATGCCTCTTGCTCTTGGATTCACTCTTGGAGACAGCCATACCTGAAATCTTGTTGACTTCATAGAGGAGACCGGCAGAGAACAAGAAGCTGCGATGCAACAACCGGGTCTCAGTACAATGATGATATAGGATGCAGAACGATCCATTTTGATTGTCTAAAGAGATTGAGTTTCAGCAGAGGGACCACAGACTGAATTTTCCACCACTTTCCGATCCAATTGCTAGACATTTCTATCAAAGCGTCAAACAGGAAAGGCATAAAGATAAGTGATACCCACCAATACCAATCAACAAGGAGGTAGCTTCCAGTAAATGGGGAGCTAACCAATTCACTTTTATTGCAGCTCAAATTATTCAAAAATATTTGGGCATCGGTGAATGTAAGAGTTAATCTTCTTTAGAATAAGAAAGGACACTCCTTGTAGATTTCGTAATGATTCAGTCGAATAACCACAGAGCAAAAACTACTCATAGGTTCCCACATGTAAGAATAATGATGGTGATGCATATCATAATGACATTCGCGGCGTGATAACTTATCAAAAAGAGAAGTGGTGGGATAAGTCATATTCAGAGGATGCTAATTCAAGCTGTCATTACCATGTCGTGATGCAGACTCGGTGAACGGTACCAGCTGCAATTAGAGCCAGTATTTCAGCCAAGATAACTGCAAGAGTGAAGATAAATCCAATTATATTAGCCTATCTATAAGAAGCATGGCATTGTCACCATTCGGTAGTCTCAGACTTTACCCAACAATTACCATTTGGTGGAATGCTAAAATAGATGAGGCGAACAAGAATAGTCTTAAATTCTTTGTTCTAACGTGGCTTCGCTCTAGACCTTCAAATCAACAATGCAAAACTCTCCCAGTTATTTTTAAAGGGCTCCGGAAATACTAGGTTGATCAATCCAACAGGATAAGCCAGAACGGACTTTCAGTAAAAAGATGACGTGATAAGGCCCCAAATGATCATTAAAAGAAACATCTCCCACACAACATTACGTGTTTGATACAAACAACCCAGTTCACTCATAATATGGCGACCTTTGAGGTATAGAGGTGGAAGGATGACTCACCAGCACCCCATCCAGTCTTCATTCCACACGATTCTTGGAAATTCCCAATGAACTGGAAGGGAAAAAAGAACGCATCAAAACAGCTAAAACTATGTCAACCATTTCTTCAGCAGACGAGCATTCCCAAGCACAAAGAGTGAATCAGTTCCTCAACTATATTGCCATCTCAATCAGAGGACAGACAAATTACGCCGCACAATCAGCAAACATCCCATATACTATGATGCAATAATCCCCCATTTCACTTAAAGAATACTCTAAACATTCAAAAACACCAAAGAGGACCAGATCAAAACAAATGAAATAAAATGACAAGAGAATTAGGCCAGGATGATTCCGAGCTCACGGTCAGCAGGACGAGGAAAAGAAGGGAACTGGTGAACCCCCCAAGAATCGTGAAAAGCTCGGAAGACGCCAGCTTCGCTCTGTACACCTCCTGGAGCGAAAGGATGACGGTAAAGAGAAGGAGGGAGTACCCCATAGAACTCCCAGTCCCAGCCATGTCCTGAACAAAGGCAGACAAAACCGCAAGCGTCACACATAACCCATAATTCTCCACACCAACAGCCACAAGATACATCGAAAATCAGATCAAGATCAAACAATCAATCGAACCCAGAACGAAATCGAATGAAGGCGTAGCAGCCGTCACCGAGGAATTCTACGAAAAAAATAGTTCAGAAATTTGGAAAGAAACGATGACCTACCTCAAGTACCGGGGTACTCAGATTGGAGAAGGGACGATCGCGGGGGATCGGAAGAACCGAGATTCGAAGCGATTACGGAAGTCGGATCTGCCCGCTTATTTTCTTTCTGTCTGACGGTGAGTCGTCGGAACAAGGAGGGGATTGACCCCAGCTGGGGTTTTCTTGTTGGGCCGGTTGGGTTTACCGGTCCACATCATGTCTAAAGCCCTCTTTTATTGCCTGCCACGTCAGCCTCGAGAATTTTGATTTGGCATAAGGGCGGATAATAAGAACTCAGTGTTCCTGACTTGCAAATCACTGCGAAGAGAATTTTGAGCTAATAGAAATCAAATATTTACACTACATAAACTGCTTATATTAAAAATTTTATATACGAAATATTTTTATAATTCAATAATTATTTAATGATTTTTTAATTACGAAATAAAAAAATTGATCAAGATACTAATCTAATCGAGATCCTGAATTACGTTTCCAAATAATCATAATATGAATTATATTTTCCATGAAAATAAATATATCACCTATTTATGGTAAGGTTTTCTAAGGTTATCTCAAACCTTTTGTGGATCAATCTGACTACCAATGAATCGTTATTTGGGATGATTATCCACATCATATGTCTATGTTCGTTGAAATAAATATCCTGGACAAAATGAAATCAAATTTGGTACATATGGAAGATAATATTGGATTATTTCCATTTGAAGAAGGTTGTTTATCAATTTTACTATATCGCAATATTCATGGGAATAATCATCAAATCATAATCTTATTGATATGATATGATTACCTAAATAATATATGTCCTGGTGTAACGTTTTTGTAAATGTTAAATTGTAATTATATCTAATCTTTTGTTGTCTGTGTTTGCAGAAGGTTGATTTATCAAGATTACCTTCTACATTTACCCTAGGACATTTTGTATAATTAGAGTCATCCAGCCACATGTTTTGGTGCCAGTTGTTGAGGAACATTGTTGCACTATTGTGTAAAATCTAGAGAGCATGCTGAGAGCTTGTAATCTTGTCGTTTGAGCTTTGTTAGTCACACACGAGGGATGCTAGTTGTAGAAGGCTGCATCGTTGGTGAAGTCTTCTAGGAAAGTGACCTGGTGGCCACGAGGGACTCTTGATTGGAGGCTGCAAGAGACGTTAGTGGAGGCATGTGGCAGGTTGTTGGCATGGCCAACGTGCAGTAGGCCAGAGAGAAGGGCAGATACCCTAGGAGCACAGAAGGTGACGAACTAACCAGCTTATGTGGTGTGACGTTTTGCGTGTGCAGGATATCCTTGAGCAGGGGTTTTGTACCTGCTTAGCCGTAGTCTCGAGTGACCACGTAGGAGAACCTTGGGTAGGGATTTTATGTCTGCTTAGTCGTTGTTTCGAGGGATCGCACAAAGAAAGTCACAGTAGGTTGTTGTGCAGGTGGGGACGCCACCGGGGTGAAAAGTCCTGTGGAAATCACAGCGGGTTACTGTGCAGGTGGAGACGCCGTTGGAGTGAAAAGTCTCGAAGGAAGTCGCAGCGGTTAAAAGTGTTAAAAATCATTAATTTGACTTTAACACTAATTCACCCCCTCTTAGTGTAATAGATTTAACGAGACGAAATAAGGAATTGTGAGGGATAGATTCAGAAATTTATGCCATTGTGTCAACCGGTCTCTTGATTGGTGTCCTTGTCGGCTGTGACGATGTGTTCTTGGTGATGTGTCACTACAATGTTTCGGTGGTAATGTGTCTATGTCCTCAACATTGTCCCACGTCCTTAGCTTAATTCATGATGGTGTATCCGTACCCGTGTTAGGAGCAAGTTTATTCGAGTTTTTCTATCATTGTGGTGAATTTCTCAACCTACACCTAACTTTTATCCCAGTTCGTGATATTCCATTCCTCATACACCTTCCGACTATAACCCTGTCACTCTTTCCGCACCATCCCTGCTTTATCTTGGTATCAGAGCGAAGATTAATTGATGGCCGAAATATATCAGTCCGAAACGTCTTTGGATGAAGCACATGTCACTCGTTTGGAACAATTTTTAGGACTTACAATGTCAACTTCAGGCGTAAGACTCATAAAGTGTCGTCAATGAGGAGCCACCCCGGATGATCCTTATTACTAACAATGATTTCCATTTCCTATTAGTGATACATGACCTTTAACTGCTTTGTAATCAACCTTAGGTGATTAAACACTCTATTGTAACTTTATCAGTAAGAATCGTAGTTTTGATTCTGTTACAAATCTTAAAAGTCCTTTTTTGCTATGCATTCATTATGTAACTTCAAGCACCAACCCACTTTTCATCAAGCTGACCCACGCCA
Organism: Melastoma dodecandrum; assembly: GCA_029817715.1. Lineage (NCBI taxonomy): Eukaryota > Viridiplantae > Streptophyta > Magnoliopsida > Myrtales > Melastomataceae > Melastoma > Melastoma dodecandrum. The sequence continues at coordinate 2,014,679 of JARUPY010000397.1, read as the reverse complement.
AATTTAGTGTATGGCGGCGTCAAATCCTATATATTCCTAACTGTTATGACCTTCTTGATGATAAGAAGCAAGTCAATTCTGTATATTCCATGTGATATTGTCGGGATCAATTTGTCGCTGGTACCATGCTTGGGAGTTGGATTACAGCAATACAATTATACATCTCTTCCATCTTTACTGCAAAGGAGGCTTGGGATCGCCTCATGAAGCTTTATGTCAACAAGTGTAGTATTTGTTAAATGTCATTCTATAATTTTTCATATGCATTAAGTGTGTTGGGTGGTTAATGTATTAAAGAGGTAGGTTGCCTAGAAAGAAGCTGGCATCGATACTTTTTAAAAGGAGTTGCAATCTCCAAATTATGTAAGTCATTCAAAAAGAAACCAAGAAGGCATTCAAGACGTAAAAAAAGAAGAAAAGGCTTCAAAGTTAGCATAAGTAGTCCTCTCCAAAATTCTTGTTCCTTATTTCAGACTCAGCCAGTGTTTTCGTACAACATGGAAGTGAGGGAACGAGCTTTTTAATATTCGGCCAACGTTTCTTATCCAGAAGCACCAGTAGTAGTGTCAATTTCAAATCTCACCGATACAGTGGCAACTAGTTCCTCAAGAGTATACTCTGATAATGAAGTTTTTGATGGTGATATATAGCCAAAGGCGTACCATTAACTGATATTTATGAGTAGATGTCACTTGCTGCCGTAACTCTTTCACTTTCTCAAGGCGAGTTGAACGAGCGTACTCCAACGTCATTCCTTGTTGGATCTTATTCGTCATCACAAACCTTGCAATTTGATACCATTCGATGCGAGACTGGGAGGGTAAAGGCTCGATTTAAACACCGAACCGTGATGGTGAATTATGACGGGAGATAACATGAAGGATGAACTGCCGCCAAAATAAAGATATCGACAAGACAACCTCAGATACAAGATAAACCCCTGTCGAATGATGCACGAGCCCAAATCAGATCGTTGCCGATACAATCAACACGCCATCGTAAATGAATGCGAGGTTAAATAACACTACAATAGCCAAGCACCACCGATGAAACGAACGTCCAAATAAATCTCATCACACTTATAATTCATCAAATGATAAGAAAAGGAAAGAAGAATCAAATATGAGTTGATTGGGTTTTCAATTTTAAGATAAGTTATTCCCAACGTTTATAAAAAAAAAAAAACCTTTATATAGGCAGTACAATGAAGAAAGAAAAAAAAATGAAAGAAACAATTGTCTTGATGCTGATTGAGTTGCATACAACCTCTTGATCCCAGTGTTGTCATTAATGGAATAGTGAAGTTGTCTAGAGCCTTCCTTCGACTAGTTCGCTTATAATCAACTGATACTCACTCGAGCTTCGTCTATCTTGACTACTCCACAAGTCCCTCGTTCGAATGTCTAGACGATGTCGACTGTAACTCCAAAACTTTGTTCATTCGATCTCGCATCAAAGAGGAGACTGAGGATCCTAAATTACATTATTTAGAGTCTCAAAAACACAAAGGTTGACCTTAGTTTTGTTTATGAGCCGTATTGTTAATTTCAAGTATTTTGTTATTGTAATATTATATTTGATGATTGCTAAAACCAGTCACGCCAACACTTAGGAAAGCTAGTGCTGCTCCTGGAGGCCAATAAGAATCTTCTCGCAGTTGCATGGACCGAGGAATTGCTCAAGTTCAGATCGGCATTTGATGAGGCAAAGGGAATTGTGGGATTGAGGGTAGGACGATATACGACTGGCTTCATTGACTGATTGTTAAATTAGGCATATTAATGGTGTGAGCTTTCTTATAGGGACTGGTCGACGACTCTACTGAAGGACGCAGGGGAATACATATCACAAGAGTATGTTAACGGACGCCAAAACCTTGTACAATATCAAATCAACAGTCTTGGTTCAAGTATTAACTCCCAGCGAGCTAATACTTGTTAACCAAGCTTCTCATCTTCACCGACCACCAGGTTTTTGATAGGGTTCGGTACTTCCTCCATCCATCGAAGTATCTCCCAATGACTTTCTTGTAACTAGGCCTCTCCCTCACCATGCCCCAGTACTCAAACAGGCTTGGCCTGTTCCTTATGTACTCATCCTCCAGGTTCAGGAGGGACAGCCTAGCCAGAACAGGGATGAACACAACATCCGCCATGCTGAACTCGTTTCCTGCGACATAAGCTGTTTCTGTGAGCTTGGACTCGATGTCATCCAGGAGCCTCACCAGATGATCCTTACTACGGGGAACAACGTCTGGGTTTTTCAGCTTTTCTTCTGTGTTGTAGGCTTCCTTCAGCTGGCGGTGGTAAGCGCTGGCCAGATCTGGGGACTCCGCCATCCGAGCAATCACCACCCTCCTTAAAAACTTGGAGACGGCCTGGCGATACTTCTCTGGTACGTTTGACAGCGTGAAGTACTTTGGATCCCACTCTTGGATCTTTCTCATCCAATGTAGGATGTCTTTGCTGCTATACGAGAAGTTGTTGTTGTTGTTGCCAACAGATACGACTGCGACTCTTTCTATGTACCTGCACATCACACCTTTTTATGTAACTGATCTTCGCTCCAGAAGATCAAAACAAAAGATGTAAAAATCCACTGATAATGAACGTACTGTATAATCTCAAGCGTGTCATAGATGACGTGTGAACCATTCTGGAAGACAGGTATCCTGGCGGTCTGGTTCGCCCGAAAGAAAGAAGGCTTCAAGTTTTTGCCTGTAATTGGGTTGACATGGTATGAGGTGTAGTCGATCCCTTTCTCCTCCAAAGCCAGCCTCACCTTTTGGCTGTCAAGTGAGTAGGGGTGGTGATACAGCTGCATGGTGATTCTATAGTGCAATCGACCCAAGAGAGACAATAGGACAAGGCCGTTGATATCTGTAATAACCAAACCGAAGGACCTCAACGATCTGTACAGGAACACCAAGAAAGTGGAGATGCTAAGCAGACAACCCAGTTTCTGCAGTTTTCACAAGGTAGTTAGCATTTCATCCTATCTGAATGAATACAAAAATGTTCTGCAGGATGACACGAGATGGAAATGTGACAAAGTTTGACAGAACTGGATGCATACAATACCCTTAGGGAAATTTCAAGACCGACAACGATTGAGGGAATAATGACTTCAGTTTCAAAGATCGTTGTATTCCAGGGATACTACAATCGTCCTTTAATCAGAACCAAACCAAAGACCGACCGTTTGTTGCAAGCTCGAGTACCCCCACGCCTACTGATCGGGCGCATTGACAACTTTCCGGACAAAATTCGACCCGTAGTAATGGACGGTGTACACGATTCGGAACACGTGTTCCAGAGCAGGTAGGCAGAAAGGGGGTTCAATCTCGAGAAAGGCCTGACAACCTGCTCCTAACCATTGCTGTTCCCTTCACTGTCCAATACCCAGGACAAAATACTCTCCTGAAAATCAACACAAGCTTCCACTCATCAAAAACCAGTATCACAACTACAACCGAATAGGAACCGATCCAAAGCGGACAAAGATAGGACCATTCGGCAACCGAGTCTAAGTCAAGTCAACGCCGATGGCAACGTCGGACGACCCCAGTTCAGACCAATGCAAATCACCACAGACAAGGCCCCTAAACACCCAAAAAAGAAACGGGATTGATGTTGGGGAAACTGAACCTCACCCCGAATTCTTTCTGCCTTTGGAGGAAGACCGGTGTGATTAAGGAAAGGGGGCTGGGGGAAGAGGACTGAATCTTCTGCGTAACTACGAAGAGGAGAGAATCGCACGCCTCTGATAAATTGGATGTGACCGACCAAACCCACCAGCGCGATCTTGTCAAAAGGAAAGAAAGAAAGCTCGCAGAAAAGGAGACGACGAACCAACCGGGGAAAGCAGAGCAAGAAGGAGGTTCCCCCTTTTTTATGTGGCGTTTGTTTTGTTATTACCGGCGGTTAACGAGGGTCGGTGATTTCATCTGTTAGGGACAGAAGGGCAGACGGCGAGGATGCTTGGAGATGCTATCAGCGACTTACACGTGTCAACATCAACAACATCCCTTCTCATCATATCACTGATGACAATTAAGAAAAGAAATGACTTCCTTCGATTCGGTTGGCTGCTTGCTCGCCACCTGTGATCGTCATTACGGCATTCATTGAACACTTGCAACGTGTGCTCTGCTTGGAATCAGTGGGTGTCATCTAAATGTGAAATTGGTAATGAAAATGCTTTAGACCTGTTCCTACCTTACCTTTGGCGACGCGACAAAGACGGAAAATGCCAAAAGCTTTCTTACGAACCCGACAAACTAAACTAAAATATCCCTAAAACATCATCTTACTGATATGCCCCGTTGAAAAGGGTTGGCCGTGCAACCACAAAGTGTAGAAAAATATGCTGACGAGGTATTTGGATCGGTCCGATATTACTAATAATTACGTTGATGAGTAATGCCTTCTCCTAATCATGCCTTGATGGTATGGCGTCCCAAATAGATACAAAATCCACATGGTACTCCTTGATGTTGAACTCCTTTATTATCGATTGGACGTGCATTCCTAAAATGACATGGGACTCCTGAAGAAATCAAAACAGGCATTTGCTTATCCCTTTATCCTCTTGGTTGGACATGCAGTGCCTGAGCTTGTTGCCTGGGTCCTAGTCAGGACTTGTCCTCTTTCTCCTGTAAGCAATCCATTCCGGTTGCAGCAACTATGAAGTTATCATTACATGAGTCTAGAATCTCAGAGAGAATGTGCACTTCTCTTGGTGTCTCTAGCTTCCAGCATGACACATTTATCCTTATTTAATGTTGTTTTGAGGACTAGAGCTATCATCGCCGGACCTTATTTGAGCGATTCTCGTCGGTACCCTGATAACATTTTCAAATGTGCTTGCAGAGTTTTAGGCATACTGAAGAACACTCAGGTCCTCTGAGTTGAGCTCCTTGTGCGAGATATTAGCTTAAGGTGCTACAAATCCACATAGAAGGTTTGATGAATTGTGACTGGCCTTCCAGTGGCTGCTCTGGAATTTTGTACTTGTATATAACAGCTGCTGCCTCTGTATTTATTAATACTATCCGAGAATCCTCCATGTATATACACCGATAAGTGTTTGCTATCTTACTTAAGCCTGCACTTTTCTTGGATTGAAAAGCATGGTCCAATGCTTCCAAATTACAGGGTGCTAAAGGTAATGCACACAGCCAAAGAAAACAGCCTGAAAAGCACGAAAAGTTTATGCTAAGATGATCTCTTACCCCTTGTCCTTAGGAGCAGCGGTATTAACCTGTTTGGAGAGGTAAGCTTCATAGATATCAACAACAAGCCTTGCATCCTTCTCCACGAGCTGCCTGTACTCTGCCTGCTTTGTGAGCTTATCCATATTGTCGGTTATTAGACACAGAGCAGAATCAAAGAGTAGCTTCGCATTGTGCTGGTGCGCGAAGGAATAGTTCACCACGGAGTTGTCCCAGTTCAGTTTGGATATCAGGAACTTCTCGCAGTAAGATTTGAGATGGTTGACTTGATATCTTTCTGCCAAAACTAAAAGCTCGCAAGCCATCTGTTCATCTACGGATGCTTCTGCAGTGTACAAGTAGCTGACAAAGGCATTGAGTGCTTCTGTTGACGCCTCGCTGATCCTTATTGTCCCACTTCGGTTTTCTTCCATTTCGTTCTCCAGCATCGCTTTGAACACCGGGGAGCGACTAGCCTAATCACAGATACGATGAATATGAGCAGAATTTAATTTATCTTTGGACAAATTTTCATGAACCTAAACAGCGTGGTAGAAACAGCATGCTTTGAGATTTCTTCTAGCAATCAAGGCGACGACATGAGGAAATGTAAATGCACGCACACAACGATCAGTTCAGAGTATTCGCCCATCGAAAAGTACCAGCATAGCGTCAAGCAGTCCTGGTAAATAAAAACTTCCTTTGGTCAAATTGTACCCCTGCAAATGGCCTGGCTATCAACAAAACCAATTATAATCTTTTTCCTACCAGCATTCCTGTACACATACGTAATGCATCCTATGGTAAATAAATAATGAGGTACGACCACTAACGTGACTAAGCAGTGATACAGGAGACTCCTCTTAGCATCAGCAGAGTACGTAACCGACAGGCTTGTTGAAGGAAGGGTTTAGCGTGCATACTAGGGGGCTTATCGCCGCAATCTGCTGTAACATCTTAAGGCGCTTTCATGCACTCTGAAAGATCTCCTAACATCAGGACTATACAATACTACATCTCCAGACCACGTCGGTGTTCCTTCCCTAACCTCAATCGATGCGCATTGCGAAGGGAAGAGGAGTACGCCGAAAATCAACATTAAGTGCCTGGTCATCCGAAACCAAAATGCCAGCATGTTTTCTCCACCCACAGAAATCTAAGCACAAGTTCCAATTTGAGATCAGCAATGCATTGATACAGTCCATCACGTCACACAGAGCGTAGTCTCGCATCACGGAATTTTTTAAGAATTCAACAAGCCATCATCACCGATAATGCTCTTAACAAGTCCCTACTAAGCAAACAAAGCTCACCAGGACGGCCCTGTGAGCCGCGACAGGGACTGAATCCTCGCCCTCATCGGAAGCAACCAGGACTACATCTGCGCGCGCGACAGCCCGATAACACCCGTCGCCCCCACCATCTCCACGAAATCCCCCACTGGTCGACTCGCCTGGAAAGCCATCCAGATCGAGGAAGCTCAAGAAGGCGATCTTGGACTTCAACTCCCCAATCTCCCTCCGTAGCTCGTCCTCTGTCTCCCCAGCCTCCTCGTAGCACTCCTTGCAGGTGCCGGCATCCTGCGCCGAGAACTCCTCCTTACAGGACAGGCACCTTATGGCGTTATCCCCTGACTCCGAATCGCTGGTGTCGTCTACGCCGTGGACGTGGTTTTCATCCTCGTCGTCGTCGGAGTGCAGGTGTTCGTTGACCCGGCAAGGGTCGTGGTGGTGACGGTGGCCGTGGGGACAGCTACGGACCATCCGTCGGCGTCGAATCATTTCAGGGTACGGATCCCTTATTGTTCCGGCCCCGCGACGGTTTTCACCGGCGACGAGTGGTTGCTCCTGCTACGCCTCCACGTGTCTTCTTCTAATTGGTTAAATATAACTTGAAGCGTATTACTGGACCTATTTGAAGCACACAATTAAATATTAAGCCCAATCAGTGATTATTTCTGAGAAGAGGACTGGATACGAATATTTATTACATGAGGGCAAAAGCCCGCATCTGCTGCTGCTTTTTAATCGTTTGTTACGGGTCGTTGCTGTGTTGCAAGAACCAGAGCAAGCAGCGGGCAGCGGCAGTTCTTCTTCTTCCTCCTCCTCCTCCGTCCATACAGATTCTGGGTTTTGAAAACGACTCGTTCTTGCCGCCTAAATTCGCTTCCTCCGAAAGGTCAAAACTTTCCCCAAGTCTCCTCCTTTTCCTTCCTTCTGTTGTAGTCAATTTTGTTTTACTTTCTTGTTTGTCGTACTAGGCTTTTGTTTTGCTATGTCTTGTCACTTCGATTTCGGGATTCGTGTAGGTGTCGTTGGGTTCAGCTGTTGGGATTGTTGTCCGGGGGGGGGTTAAGGGGGGATGGTGAACGAGGAGGGTTCCGAGGTGGGGGTGATTTGGGAAGTGGGATTGGGTGGTGGTACGAGGAGTGGGAAGATGGTTAACGGATGCGTGGATTTCATGGGAAATGGGTTTGTTGGGGAAAGGAGTTCCCATGTTTTGCGTACTTACAAGAGGCGGAAGCCAGTCAAGGTAAAGCGGGCTTGTGTTGGAGCCGGACTTGGTGCGGCCCAGGCGGCTTCCAGCATTTCTGAAGATCAGGTAAGTCGTTACCCTGGTTTAGGGTTTCGGTGTTTGACTTTTGCTTTTGGGTTTGGTGAATCAATGCCTTTTAAGTTGTGGGGGAAATGTTCTTGGAATGACCTGAACTGGGATACCGCCACATAATGAGGAGTTGGAGTTTTGTCCTAATTTATTTTTCCTTTTTACCCTATTTTCGTTAAGCATGATATAGTTGGGCTGGGTGTGAACTTGGCGTGGATGAAATTGGTGGATGCCATTTACAGTTGAAATGATTATGCTATGAAAATTTTTTCTTTTCTTGATGGACAGGATAGGTGATTGTGATTTTACTGGTAGAGAAGTTCTGTGTTGTTGGACAACATGGAATAGTTCATTGACGGGGAACATGTTGGATTAGTCTAGCTTAGCATAATATCTCTGGGTTCTCTTATTTCTTTTGTTTGGTTAATCTGTACAGGAATGCAAGGAATTGCTTGAAGAATATGCAGATGTTCATGCATCTGAGAAGCAACCTCCTGAAATTGTTAGTTCTCGTGTCACTGCGAATGGTTTTTGCTGTGGATCTCCAAGCCAGTGTACTAAATACATACTTGAGAACTTACGCTGCTCTTGGGGTGATGATTGTGGTGTTGGAAGGTGTGTCCGGATTGCCCTTGCCAATTGTGCATCTCGGGTTGATGAGATGGGAATTCAGGTTCGCTCTCATCAGTAGAGAATTTTTGTAATTTCCATCCAGTTGCTTAATTCTTTTAGTTACATCTGTTTAACCTTTTGCTTCGTTTAATAATAAATAGGAGGTTAAATTTGCGGATGAAATGAAGTGCTTTGATTCTTTGAAGGCCCGTCAGAATCATAATCCTCCAGCCAAGAAAGGTTCTGAACAGAAGTCCAATCACTGCTTGAGTGAAGCTAATCATCGAATGATTACGGAGAAGTGTCAAAATGCCTTTTGCAATATATTAGTATCTGACAAATTTGTTCAGCTATCCAAGCTTCTGTCGGAAAACTTTTCTGGAACCAAGTTCGACAGATTATTGGACTTTCACCTCGTTGACTCTAGAATGAAGGATGGATTTTATGATCGGTCACCAACTATTTTCTACGGGGACATCTCACAGGTATAATTGCTGATGCTTGCTTGTATTTTCCTATTGTAATTGTCTTTGTTGCACTGAGCATCTCCCAGCCAATGGTTGAAGAGAGAGGATCAACGCGTCATGGCTTCAGTCTTATAAACTTTGTAGGTTTGGAAGAGACTTCAAGGCATCGGGCTTGAACTAGTCTCCCTTGCAAATGGCCTTTCTGATATATCTAGCAAATACTGTGAACACGTAAGATCCTTTCTGCTGCTGTTCTGGCATTTAGATTTATTCTCAGTCGCCTTTTGTAAATTAATCTTCTACATTTGTGTTAACTTGCAATAAGTGAGCATTAAATGTAGCTTAATTATAATATCGGCGTTATATTGTTTGCATTTTTACCATTTAATGGTGATACTGTAAGAGCTTAGTATACTATCATGTAGCAAGAAACAAATGTTATGTCAAAGAAGTATCGTATTTTCTTGGATAGACTGCTGTGAACCAGTAGGTCTTAGGTGTCAAAGATGATGCATGATGTAGGTGATGGATAAGTCTTTCATGTTGTCCTTCTTTGGGGTCGTAAGTGATTTTCAACCTCGGCTAACTGTCTCTAGTTTTCATGGCCCGTTTGTTCCAGGTTAAGACATATTATCCTATTTCTTTTATAGGTTTCATTGTGTATTCCTCCCAGTCACAATCTAGCATGTTGGATCTTGTTTGACAATGGACATTTGGAGTTATAGGAGAAAGATAATGATTTTTCCTTTCTGTTTGGAATGTCACTATTCTGATGGACTTGGAATTTGCAATATGGAACAGGTTTGTAGTCTAGATTCCCCTTCAAGTGCCAAGTTGGAGCAGTCGGAGGACTGTGATGTGTACAGAGTACGCACTTGCCAACGCTGTGGAGAGAGGGCAGATGTCCGGGAGTGCTTAGTTTGTGATTCATGTGAAGAGATGTACCATGTATCTTGTACGCAACCAACAGTTGAGGAGATTCCGCCAAAGAGCTGGTATTGTACCAACTGCATAGAAAATGGAGTAAGCTCGCCCCATGATGATTGCACCGTTTGTGAGAGACTAATTGCTTCCAGGACAGCAGCCAATGGGGTTGTTGAAGAGAGATTAGAAACCGATTCAGAGGATTCGAAAATGAGCTTATCCGATGATCCATCAAATGCTAAAGGGATGCAGATCTTGTGTCCCTGCAAAATTTGTGGGGAGCAGATAGACAATGGCGACCGTTTCAGATCTTGCGAGCACAATGTCTGTCGGAATTCTTTCCATCTCAGGTGCCTGACAGCAAAGCAATTGAAATGCTACTGCCGGAGTTGGTATTGCCCTTCTTGTCTATGCAGAGCCTGCCTTGCCGATCGAGACGACGATAAAATCGTTCTGTGTGATGGCTGCGACAATGCATATCACATTTATTGTATGAAACCGCCACGAAGCATGATTCCCAAGGGCAAATGGTTTTGCAGAAAATGTGCAGCAGGAATTCGGGCAATAAGAAAGGCCAGGAAGGCATATGAGAAGTCCGTAAAGAGGAAAAAAGCTGAAGAGGGTGCAGTCGGCGAAGACAACGGGAGTAAACGAAGTGCTGGAGGTAATGACCGACCAGGCTCAGAAGGGGGAATGGATATGCTGCTTAATGCTGCCGACACTCTAAATGACGAAGAGAAATCCACTGTTCACTGAGTTCAGGTATCGAAGCTAAGAACTTGAGATGAGTGTAACTTTGTAGGATGACAGTTGGTAGACAGAAATGCTATTCATGGTTAGTATATAGGTGGAAGAATAGATGATCTACATTGGCAACATGGGATGCAGGTCGAGATATTGGGGTGGTCACGCTGTAAACGGCTTCAACAGAAATGCTATTCATGGTTAGTATATAGGCGGAAGGATAGATGATCTACGTGGGCAACATGGGATGCGGATCGAGATATTGAGGTGGTCACGCTGTAAACGGCTTCAAGCTGGTTCCACAGGACTCTATTCAAGACTGTCCCAAGTCCCAGAGTTTGCTTGTATTAACTTTCCATCTGCTGATGTTGTAGTTAAAGAGAATGTTAGGTACCATAACTTGGAATCCTACTCTTCATAGTTTAGAATTCCATTTTGCTGATTGTGACCCCAGCATTGTTTGTTGCCTGCTGGGCCTTTTCCTTGTGATTTCATAGTCAATTTACGTAATTTTGGGAGGCTTTGTTCTTCGTCGACTAATGCAAAGTCCACAAAATTAAAGACCAATGTCTACAAAGGAGTGGTAATACGCATTCAGGCCACCAACCATTCGATCATTATCCAAACGTAAGCCGATCAGATTTTGTCAGTTCAAAGCACCAAATGCTTAATACGATTTGTCTTCACTGTCTGTAAACATGGAAAATTCTTCTAATGTCAACGTCGTTACAGTCATAATCACCAACGTTAATATGATTAGATCGTTTCAGAAAGGAAACTTTCAAACTGGAACAACCACCACCGGAGATCACCAACCATGTTGTACTCAGCGACAACATCGTACTTGGCGGTTGTTGTGGCTGTAGCGGCAGTTACTTCCTCCCAGATCATCTCCCCTGACTGCCAGTCCTCCTGCGGCAACGTCAGCATTCCGTACCCCTTCGGGAACACCTCCGGGTGCTACCTCAACTCATTCTTCCTCATCTCCTGTAGGCCGTCCACCGAGGGGAATGGCAACGTCAACGTGTCCAAGCCTTACCTTGGGACATCCAACATCGAGGTCCTCGGCATCACCCTCGATGGGGAACTTAAAGTTAATTTGTTTATTGGCAACGACTGCTACACCCAGTCAGGAGCACCGCAGCTCTCCTTTGATGCTTTCGCCAACTTGCCGACGTTTCCCGTCTCGACCACTCGGAACAAGTTCACAGCCATAGGGTGTGACACTGTGGCTGCTGTGGGTGATTCCTCTGGTAACGGGTTCGCCACGGGATGCTTGTCCATCTGTGGAGGGATAGACAGCTTGACCGATGGGGAGTGCAACGGGATTGGTTGCTGCCAGACGACCATCCCTTCAAACCTGGTTAGTTTCAACGTGAGCGTGTCGTCTATCAGGAATCACACCACGGTTTGGAGCTTCAATCCTTGCAGTTACGTCTTCATCGTGGAGGAGAGTGCGTTCCAGTTCTCAAGGTCGGACCTCGAGATCTGGAACAAGACGGTCATGCCAGCGGTCCTGGACTGGTCCATCTGGCAGGAAACCTGTGAGAACTCCACAACTCACGCCTGCAAGGCAAACAGTGACTGCATCAATGTCAAGGATGTTTCAGGGTATCGCTGTAATTGCTCTTCCGGATACCAAGGGAACCCGTACCTCGGTTGCACAGGCAAACCATCGTCTCCATAAATCAGTTTAACTTCAGTTCAGGGTGAACAATGCTGAATGGAAATTTGAATCTCGTGTATACAGACATAAACGAGTGTGAGGACCCAAATCTGAACGATTGCGTTGTGAAGAAGCGGTGCAAAAACACTCCGGGGAACTACTCCTGCACATGCCCGAAATGGTATAAAGGGGACGGGATAAAAAGCGGAGATGGATGTACCATAAACGAGTCTCTTGTCAAAGTGATTGTTATTGGTAAACTTTGATGGATTTAAAATTTCTGTCATGACATCTTTCTTCTTTTGGTAATTAGTAAAGTTCATAATGATATCATGGTTCAAGGACTCTCCATCTGGCATAGCGCAGCCGATTAGCACCTTAATCTGTGTGAATATGATGATTCTGGAAATGATTTGCAGTTGTTGCTGGGAGCGCGGTCTTACTGATGTCAATTTTCGGATTTCTGTACTTTGGATTGAAGAAGAGGAAGTTCCTCAAGCAGAAGGAGAAATACTTCAGACAGAACGGCGGGATCCTTCTGCAACAGCAACTGCATGAACGGGTCGGTGGCAGCAGCGGAAGCGTGAACTCCTCCGCAAGGATATTCTCGGCAGAAGAGTTGAAGGAGGCTACCAACGACTTCAATGAGTCCAGGATCATTGGTCAGGGAGGTTATGGGGTTGTTTACAAAGGAAACCTCCGGAATGGGGAGGTTGTTGCCATCAAGAAGCCGAAGTTGGTGGATCAGAGCCAGTTCGAACAGTTCATCAACGAGGTGGTTGTTCTCTCACAGATCAATCATCGGAATGTCGTGAAGCTCTTGGGTTGTTGCCTGGAGACAGAGGTGCCACTTTTGGTTTACGAGTTCATCAACAACGGGACCCTCTTTGATCACATCCACAACAAGGCAAAGTTTTCCAAGGTCCCATGGGATACCCGACTGAGGATCGCGACAGAGGCCGCTGGAGTCCTGTCATACCTACACTCGGCCGCCTCAATCCCGATCATACACCGGGATGTCAAGTCGACGAACATTCTGCTCGATGAGAGCTACACTGCAAAAGTCTCGGACTTTGGGGCGTCGAGATTGGTCCCGCTTGACCATGCTCAGTTGTCCACGATGGTGCAGGGGACTATAGGATACCTAGACCCGGAATACATGCTCACATGCCAGCTGACGGAGAAGAGTGACGTCTACAGCTTCGGGGTCGTGTTGGTGGAGCTGATGACAGGAAAGAAGGCATTGTCCTTCGATCGGCCCGAGGAGGAGAGGGGTTTGGCCATGTACTTCCTCTCTTGCCTGAAGGACGACCTCCTGTTCGATATTGTCGAGGAGTTCATATCGGAGGAAGAAGGGAACCGCAAACAGCTGATAGAAGTCGCTACTCTTGCCAAGAGATGCCTGAGAGTAAAAGGGGAGGAAAGGCCGAGCATGAAGGAAGTGGCGATGGAGCTCGAAGGAATAAGAGCCATGGCGAGCCACCCATGGGTGACTATGGGCAGGAACCCCGAAGAGATGACGGAATTGTTACAGGAGAGATTCGAATCCATTGAATATGCGACGGGAAGTGGAACTACGAGTTATTCCGAATCTACCGGTTATTCCTACAGCATGAAGAACCATGTCATGCCTCCTGTTAGCAGTGGAAGATAGAAATTCCACTTTTAAGTTGTAAATCACTAAATACATATTTATCATCGGACTGCAATTACAGTGACTGTGGCGCTATGTACAAGATATATCGAATCCATGTGAGTTTAACCCAACATTCATGGCGACGAGAGCTGCCTCCGCGAGAATTTCTCAAAACTTGGGTGGGATCCTCCTCCGACGAAGACAAATAATCCGAATTTTCCCATCCCCAGAGAGTCTGTGAACTGCTGCAGGAGCTTTCTTTATTCACAACCACTAGAAAACAATACCTAAACCTTTTCATCCAACGAAGGGAGACCCAGTTGGGACTTCGCCAGATGCATCAGCGTCAAGGGAAATGGGCTTATTGGCAGGGAAAGGAGTTCCCATGTTTGCCGTACTTACCGTGAACTTGTTTTGGAACCGGATGTCATGCGGCCGAGGCCATTTCCAGCAAGCATTTCGGAATATCAGGTCTAGATAATGAATAGGTGACAAGCAGTTGACAGAAGTTGCTAGTCCCGCCAAGAGGTGCCTAAAAGTGAAAGGGGAGGAAAGGCTGAGTCTGAAGGAACTGGAGATGGAGCTGGAAGGACTACAAGCCATGGCAAGTCACCCGTGGGCGACAATAAACCTGAACCCAGAAGAGATGGCAGGATTGTTACAGGACCATGCTGAATACATCGAAAGCGAGATGGACTGTGGAAATACTGGCTATTCCGAAAGCGAGAGGAACCATATCATGCCTCCTGTTAGTAATGGAAGATAAAAGCTTCCAGATTTTGTCAGAAGTTGCTAAATACATATTTATCGTTATCTTACAGACTGCAATTACAGTTAGAGCGAGTAAAATATATATCGAATTCACATACAATTAACCCGACCTTTCTAGCAACGAGAACCTGCAGCCTCGATTACTTTCTCAAAACTTGGGCAGGTTTCTCTTCCCGTGAGGAAAAATATCTGAATTTTCCCTTCCCTAGGGAGTCAGTGAACTGCAGCAAGAGCTTACACCATTCACAACCACTAGAACAGTGCCTAAACCTTTCCATCCGATGAAGGGAGATCCAGTTGGGACTTCGCTGTTGCAGATTCCGTAACCGAGTTAGTACGTTTTGAGGGTGCAGAGTAACTGACGGGAAGTTTCTTTGGGAGCATCTGCTCGAACACATTGCCTGGTATTCGTACAGATTCTGACAGAACAAAGAAACTTAGGATGACAAGGAGGAGGCACTTGCTCTTCCAAGGAGAGGTGGGCATGGTGAAGCAGCTTTAAGCCATTGGAAGGTTACTTGAGTGGATGGCTTTAGAGGTAGAGGGGTCTGCAGGAGCAGACAGTTTTGAGCATTATGAGGAAACTTGCCAACTGGTTTGTTAAGAGGAAAGTTGATCCAGTAGCAGACAGTGGAGATGGTTCCCGCAAATTTTCTTTTCTAAATCCTCTGAAAAGCTAAAGCAACCACTTTAGGATTGATTGATTACACATCCTCCTACCTTATTTTAGTTGAGGTAGAAAGACAGACAGACAGAACAACAGACTCTCGTATTTTCTCCTATAGAGATGTTGATTACTAGGCTGTACATGAGTTCTTATGCCATGATTGAGCTCGCCTTAGGTAAGACACTACAGCGGCCGACATGAACCAAAAACACGATCTTACTTTATCTAAGCACACAATATTTTAAACACGAGGACTGCCAGACAGAACAGCTTCTAACTGATAAAGGAGGCAAAAGCATATTCACACTTTTTTTGGTCTGTAACACACCAGACAGGAAAAGCCACTTTATGGTATCAAAATATACTAAAGTAGTTAAACAAAATTCATTTCCTTTCAATCAAGCACCAGATGTCTGTGGAGTCCATGAACTTGACCAAAGCTTGGAATGAGACTACATTATCCACTCAACCAAATAGTTTGCATATCAACTCTACTGCAAGTATACAGAATAAGAAAAAACGACAGATTTGTTATATGCCCATGCTTCAGGAATAGTACAGTGCAGTGAGCATATACTGATTTCTTTGTCTCCGTAGTTGACAAAACCTATATGACGCTTGATATGAAATAATCATCATACAAGAATATGAACAAAGAATGTTTTTGTGAAGATGTTTCTAAAGGACAACTCGCATGATTCCTGCACCTCTACCACGGCATAAAATGCCCCTTCTATGCATTTGACTATATCTAGTTTACTGAACTCATCAACTGCTAACTCGTAAGTCAGAAGTAGATAGCATGTAATGTTCTTGCTCCAAGCAGGGAATAACAGGTGCTGCTGTAGGCGGAGTAATCGGGACAAAACTGCAGAACAGAAAGCAGTCAAGAACTTTTGTTAGCCTATAGGCGCCACACTGTCTGTGATGTGTATCTAATATTCTTATCAGGTCCACATGAAAGTTTTGTCGTCCAGCTTGAGTAAAAGGTCTATCATTATGACCCAGTTGTCAAATTAGTTCTTGGAGATAACAACAAAACCGAGATACTGATTACTTCAATAAAGTTTTAATCAACAACAAAAGCAGCGTCTACATACTTTCAAACGTAGCATTGCCTCTAGAAAACCAAGCGATATATAACAACCAGATGCTCTTTGAGAACCGGGTACCTTCTCATGCCGTGCCAGCAAATTCAATGTAGAAGCTTTATCTGTGAGTTTAATAAATTGCAGCGGGAATTGCCTGTGTCTCTTGAGGACGCCAAAAGGACTTCTTTGCACAAAGTAATCCTTTGTTTTGAGTTGAGGAGATCAATTTGATTTCCCATCGCATAGATTTAATGATATTCTCAGTTTCACCAATTGTTTCCATGTCATCCCTAAGGACGAAGAATCCTCCCGGCCTCAAAATCCTATCGACTTCTGCAATAACCGGCAGTAATTTGCACCTGTCACAGGCAGTGATATCAGCACAAGGAGGTAAAAGAAGGTATTGCATTCTCAACAAGGCATCAAAATCAAGAATGTGAACCTCTTTTTAAGATTGGAGAAGAGATTGTCTGCATGGAGAAGATCATAAGATCTTGGGTAAGTACTAAATGACTCGCACCAGTCATGGTATAAACCAAATAAACCCCGTTCGTAGATTAAAGGAAGTGTGTCTGGAGAGTCAACGGGAACAACATTCATAACCCACACTTGCATGTCTCTGAGTGCAGCTGCAAACCTGAGAATGATTTGAGCATAGTTCACTAAAAAAAATTGCAACATAAGTACTTTTCCTCTAGACAGAGAAACTACGAACCATTAGTAAAACCAGCACATCCTTGCCACAAGAAAAGCAAAACGAAGTTTGTATGTGCACTCTGCTAAAGCTAATCAAGTACATATGTAGAGTTAATAGAAAGCCCTCCATTTTGTAATTTAGTTAGATGCAGAAGCAAAAATGAAAAAAAAAAACTACTTATGTACCTCTGAAGCCACAGAAAAGTTTATTTTTCAATCTGGAAAAGAATGATTAACAATCAAACCTTGTCCAATGAGAAAGTAATATGAACAGCTATAACCAGACAAATTGGCAGAATTGATTTGGCCATAGCTTACCCTCCATAAACAGCTTTCATGTCCATGATGTTTCTAATAGTAGACCAGTCAAGACCTATCCCAGTTGCATATGACTTGGTGATAACATTCTTCCAGTGTTCATAATCAGCCACAAAATCTTCTGGAGCCTCCTTGCCATAGACTCCTGTCTTGCCGTTCAGCCAGTATGGTGGTTTCTCCAGACGCATTGGCCATATCTCCGGCCATTGAGAACCACGCTCTGATTCATTGAGGGGTACTCTGTGCATGCATGACTGTAGTGGAATATGCCTGGTGTTCAACACGTGTTAGCTGTATTAAAAAGAATTTTGTGACAATCTCCAGTAGATGACAGGCATAATTGCAGAAATTGAGAGAGAGAGCGGCACAGAATAAATTTCAAAATACTTTAGCAGATTTCTTGTCTGTTCTAAAATAAAATTCTACTACAAGCAAAACCAGTCCAAACCATTTGTTGGAAATTCCATGTTTAGAACCCTGGTAGAGAATTTTCAAGCAGGGAACCCAAGATCTCACCAATGGCATTAGGCATCCACATGTTAGCAGAGAAACCGTAGCAAGGAATTGTCTAGCACTTGTAATGCCCAAATAACAATTCATTCATTATCTACGGACAATAAAACATGATGGCGGGTTACTTCCTTAATTTGCTCAGTCATTCGTGAGAAGCATTTATATATCCCAAAGAAACAATGCACCCGATAGTCGAGAAAAATATCAGCAAAAATGTAAGAGAAAAGAAGAAGTACCATGCAGCATTCGGATTATCAGATTCATTGCACATTGGGGGCTCATTGCTTTGTCTCTCACTGTAGCAGATATTAGAATTTGGTTTCCTATACACCGCTATGGCCATTTTATTTAGTCTGTCCCTCTTAACCACCATCAGGTCCCAGCACATAGACTTAGTCAGTCTTGACATCTCTGGTACACGTTACATGAGAAAGTGATCATGGAAAAATATTTTACAACACAAATGGAGATGAAAATTCTGCATGTAAACACTATCCAACCTTTCCAAATCCCAACATCTTCTGCCCCTTTTCGGTAAATTGGAGTGGCAGACCAAAGAAAGACACCCCCAGGTCACAACACACGGTTAAGCTCCAACAGAAGTCTGCCTCCTAATGTTCATAATAAGTCAAGATCAAGCATACAAAGAACAAAAAGCTCTCACAGAGATAAATCACAAGTTCTAGATGGTACCTTCAACGTGCCAAGGTACCCTACAACGGGCACAGTGCACTGCATCAAAAACACCATTGGGGAATGGTAGTCTTTGGGTGCCCATGACTGATAGTATAGCCGGGATGCCACGTTCGAGAGCAAATTGAACTTGAGCTTCGTGCTCATCCTTTGGAGCAAAGGACATTGTAAAAACATCTTTTTCAAATAAATATCCGCCGAAACTTGCTACTCCACACCCAACATCCAGTATTACCCTGGTTGACTTGCCCCAGGAAATGGCAGGATACGTCTTCAATTCACATCAAAGAGAAGAACATTTTGTTAGATTACCAGGATTCATTCTTATCCTCATTCCACATATGCAAGGGATAAGAAGCCTAACAATTAATACCATGTTTACTACAGAAGCAAAGAACATAGTCATGCTATTATATGCAGCCACAAGCTTAAGTTGAATGTGAGGAGTGTAGAATAGTCAACAGTGACCATTGGAAATGATGAGCATAATAGACAAGGATCGAGAGAGTATCCATTTCAAAGTAGTTGCAGATCAACATCACCAAATATGCCTATTAAGCAAAAAGAGTGCATGATGATCACGGCAATTAATAAAAGAAGATAAATAACAAGGTGCACTGATATACAAAAAGCTCGGCTTATAAGGAAAATTTTTAGCCCTATAACACACTTGACAGCCATTTTCATTGCAGCTTTCAAGAGATGTCAAAACTATTTGGTCTTACAGGTGACCAACTGGTGCTTTGTGTTATACCTACTTATCATTAAGACAAAAGTCACCCACCGATTCTTTCAGCCTTCTTCAGTAGTATATTTATTAAAGTATTAGTTACTAGAGAATAGCATAGAAACTCCCATTCATATTGCGCTTTCATGGAAAAAGATGGTGACAAGCTGTAATACAGAATAAAGACCAAGAGTATTCCTTGTCAAGCAGGTTGTATCCATACTAATATTTGCAACCAGATAACTTCTGATCAGATCACAAATGCTAAAGCTAGCAAAGGTTAGAAAGAGCAGGCCACTTGTCAGCCTTATCAAGCAGAATAATAGAAAAACTTATAGGACGAGACATAAGATATATAAACCAAAATGATGTACTCACATCTTGAATGAAATTTATATACTGGAGAGCACCATGAACAAATTGTGTTCCTCCCCCAGGAAATGTCAGGTATTCTCCAGAGGTTTTCACCCAGTTTTGACCACCTTTTACGTCAACAAGTTTGGTGTGGGGAACATTATTAAACCATATCTGAAAAACAAAAAACAAGCCGCTGTGATTAACCAGTGTTTATAGCACCATTATATGCATAAGGTAGGAAATAACCTTGTCCCTGCTCTCAGGCCACCGAATTGGAAGGCTGTATCCTTTGGGTAGGGGAACAAGGCAGGTGGGAGCTTCGTCCGGGCAGTGCCTCTCCCGATGTTCATAATGCATCGTACTGGGAAGCCTTCTAACAACATACCAGTTATCGAGGCATGGAATGTAATCTGGCCCAGCTGTGGTGTTGCAAACTTTCCATTGAGAGGTACTTTGTTCATTTGACATCGTGTTTAGCTGTGACTTCTTCTCATTTTGAGATTCTGCCACTTGAGTTGACCAACTCCCATTTTGAGCTGTCGTTTCAATGGAGATTTCTGGTTGACCAAGATCAGCTGACACCTCCTTTGGAACCTCTGAATCTCGAAGATCATTTTCAGTGTTAACATCAGACTGACTATCGCCGCCATGATTCTCATCCTTCAGGGGATCCTTGGTGTCAGTTGTTTGCGAACCATCACCAGCTTGGTCTTTGGGAAATTTGCTTGCATCCTCCTTTTGCATTCCCGTATCCTGTCTATCAATATTCACAGTGTCTCCCTGATCATCACTCTGTTTTCTGTTCCCAGCCTGATCCTCAAACCCAGACTCTTGAGTTGATTTCACGGATTTACTCCCCGATGAAGAATTATCTCCCAAGTTCCCATCAGCCAGTCTTTCATCTTGATCCCCTACTGGGACATCAGGACCGGCTTTCTCTGAAGCGACATCTTCATCAGTCTTCTCATCCTGATCATTCCTAGATGCAGGCTCTGAATCTTTTCCTTGTACCTCACTTTCATTTTCTACAGATTGATTACTCTCAGGTAGAGCTTTACCCATACCTCTATCGCGCAGCGGGGAATTACCCGAGATGGTCATATTGATACCTGTCTCACCTGCACGATAATTACTTTTCCCCCGAAATGGCAGCTCTACTGGAACAACTGATTCCGACATTAGCATCCAGAT
This sequence comes from Melastoma dodecandrum, assembly GCA_029817715.1. Taxonomy (NCBI): domain Eukaryota; kingdom Viridiplantae; phylum Streptophyta; class Magnoliopsida; order Myrtales; family Melastomataceae; genus Melastoma; species Melastoma dodecandrum. The sequence continues at coordinate 1,993,790 of JARUPY010000397.1, read as the reverse complement.
CGCGACCAACGAGAAGGAGACAAATCCAACCACAACTATCGTGGAACAAAAATTTGACGACTTCTTCCCATCAGCTCGGGTGACTGTAGCTGTCGCCATTGTCTGTTGGCTAAATCCCAGTTACGAAGCTATAAAGACATTAACCTTGCGAAAATCATAGCAAGAGAAAGCATTAAAAAGAATTGCCTAATCTCATGAAACAACAGTAAAAACAAAATCCCAGGAAAAAAAAAGAAGACGAAGGCAAGAACTGAATCAAGATGCGGTCTTGTTCACAGAACATAAAAAACAACGACAGGGTTCTTCAGCAAAAGGATGAAAAAGCGCGTCACACCCACCCATAACAAGAAAACCCAGAAAAAAGGAACTCGGGTGATTTGATTCTCACAAACATGTAAAGGGAGCGCAAAGAAGTGTCCACCAGTCACATCACGTCGCGTACATGACACACTGAAATTGCGCCGACAGAGTCGGAATGCGGCGGCGAGAGAAGGCAAGAACCTTGATGGGGACGACGATGATGGGATCATTGGGAAGATCGTACCTTGGACGAATAAACGACCGATGGGGACGAACCAGGGAGGAGCTGAAAACTCAAATCACAAAGCCATCTCATCATAATGAGAGAGAAAATAAATAAACTCGCCTTAAAAGTGATTGTTTTTCAGTAGCTTACAGCGGAAGTCTGGGATCTGAAAATTTTGATTCACGCGACGAGAAGGAAGAAAATATAATACAAAAAAAACGAATAATAACACTATTTATCATCTGTTACTACGGTCCGCAGACATTCGTGGGGTGCTGTTTGTTTGCTGCGGCCCGCGCCGAGGAGACGTCTGTGATGTTGCGGCTATGGGAGAAGTAGGCGATAACGTAGACGGCAACAATGGCCGCGGACAGGAGGGTTGGACGAGGACGAATAGACTGAATTATTTTTACAGAAGAATCGTGCAAAACTAAGCTACATTTACAGTATACTGAACAATTGTAGTGACAGTAATGCGTCAACTGGTTGCGCAAGCTACAGTTCTAAAGGAAATCTAAAAGCGTACCCAGCACCGAGTGCACTGCGCCATACAATCGCCCTTGCAGTCGATGTTATACCCCAAAACTTTTGGGTTCCGTAGCAGGAGATTCCGGAGCGTCTTCCCTTGGATTCCCCACTCCATGTCTAGGACTTTGACGTTGTTCTTCAGTTCTTGTTCGAGGCTACATCCCAGGACTTCTGGAAACTTCTTCAGTATCTTTGATAGGTCGTCATCCGAGAGGTTCAAACTACGAAGATACTCCAGCGTTTCGTTTATCAGTTCACTGTTTGGAATTTCCCTTTCCCGTTCCTCGCTCCAGTAAGGTGAACTTATCTGGCCAAATGCTTTCCCAAGTATCTTGTCCTGCTCTTCTACACTGAATCCAAAGGCAGAGAGAGTGGGTCTGCATGCTTCCCATGCATTTATCTCTTCCTCGCTTAAGGCGACAGCGCTGGTAGCGGATCGTGCAGCTGATTTCCTTGGGGAGAAATTGGGAGACCAAGGCCGTTTAACGTCCAGCAAGAAACTATTGGAGAAGCTTGCACGTGGAAACCGAGCAGTGGCCACCCTGATGGAAGCATCAGACTGCAGAGAATCAACAAATGGACTCCATTACAACTCCACTTAAATGAAGGGGGGAAATAACACACACTCCTGACCGTAGCACTCCTATTTCTCCCACGACGAATAACATGGGATAACCCAGAATCTTCCCTATCTGAATGGATTCAGAATACTCCTGAGTCCTGTCTACACGAGAAAAGAGTCGATTGTTCCAAACCACATTCAACAACATAACATCCCATAGAGTACACAAACAACACCGAAACCCGTGGAAAAGATAAACATCAAATGGTTGATTGGGGTTTCTTCTGATCCCAAATAAAAGCAAGGAAATGACATTTGGATATTCCTGAGGTTAAAAGGAAAACCAACATCCATTGGTTTCGAAATTTTACTTATAATCTGACTTTTCTATTTGAAATTTCTATTATAATATATTATTTTATTTTATTCATCTAGAGCCTAGCGCCTCGGGCGATGGAAGCCCTTCTCGCCTTGGTGGCGCCTTAGCGCCTTGACAACACTGACAACATCCCATAGAGTACACAAACAACATCGAAACCCGTGGAAAAGATAAACATCAAATCAAGCAGTAACAATTAAAACGCCATCTGGGTTTTTCCTTTAACATCCACAACACTAACCTACCCTTTAGGAATTCAAGCATTTGCTTAGCCCCCTCCCCAATCAATGTCGCCAAACAGAACAACACGCCCTAATAGTTTCTCCAAGCCAACCACCACCCACAAACGCATCTAACGTACAGAGAAACCAGAGACTGAAAACAGCGAACGAACACCAACGTGGGATGGTAACCGTACAGGAGAAGCAGGCAACTGGGCAATAATCATAGGAGGAGAAGCCAACACGTTCCCCAGCATCGCTGCGGTGCCGCCATCAATACGAGTTAACCAAAAGAAAAAGGAAAAATTCATCAGGCCATTTCAATCAGTCTAAGATTCAGCGGCTTCTGGGATTCTCCCAAATCATTAAAATGGAGCAGAAACTCAACCGGGTTTATCATTAAATGAACTGGAAAAGGGAGGCGGGCAAAAGTGCTTTCCATACCCGGGAGGAGATTTGGGGAAGAAGAGGAAGAGAACCCGACAGGGGAGATGATGCAGAGCAACCAAAGGTTGTCCGAACCGTCTCGTCTTTTGTCTCGTCCTGAAAGAAGCGAAGGTCTTACGGCTTTTAGCCCGAACGAAAGAAGCCCTTGGAGTTGGAGGAAGACTAACATCTCCTCCAGCCCAAGATCCGGGAATTTTGGTAGAAATAATTGGATACGGGGGTGGGGTTGGGACCAAAACTCGAGGTTTCGAAAATATTTTAAAAAAGTAAGTAATTTTTCCTCGTACAGCGTCTCTGAATCAAAATTTTAAAAAATTAAATTTTAGAAATTTACTTACTATATTATTTTATATGAAATATTTTCCGTGTTCCTCTAAGGAGGAGGTCGACTCATATTTCTACGCTTTGTTTGTTCGGGAACGGGGATTAGATTAGATGGCATTTGATGAGATTTGGACAGAAATGGATTTCAATGAAGTTGTTGGTTTTTTGTACGAGTTAAAAGTAGGGCGTAAATGATCGAAGCGGTTCGAAAAATGTTCGAGAATTATTCGAGAAAAGCTCGAGTTCGGCTCCACTGTTAATAAGCTTGAACTTCATCCTTAAGATTATTATTCAAGCTATTCGCATAATCAAGTGAAGAAGTACTTGATATTATTCAAAAATAAAAAACACAGTCATATGATTCTGATCAATCTTGTGATTTTGGGAGATATAGTAACAAAAGCAGAATCAAATCTACAGAAGGGGGTAACTCCTTTGGTTTGGTTTGGTGAGTGTGGACGACACTCGGACAAAAAGCTCATTCTTTGATTTTTTCCTCTCTCTCTCTGTCTGTCTGTCTGCGCCTCATCCGGGTATTATTGAATATAATAATCATGAATTTGGGTTTTGTTTGTTAAATTACTAATTGGCTAACTTTGTTGTCAACTGTTGTCTCCCTTTTATTTCCACCCTTTTGTTGTCAGCTGGTTTCTTTGCTACTTTTTCTGGACTCTCTTCTTCTTCTTCTTCTTCTTTTTCTTCTTCTTCTCCCTTCTTCTCTTCCCCAAACCCCAGAAGAAAAAATCCCAACAACTGTCCGTCCCAATCCTCTGACCCGACCCCGATTATTTTTTAAGGTGTTTTGAATTGAGTTTTCCTTTATTTTTTTATTATTGCAGGGTCTAAGAAAAATTCAGGGTCAATTTGTTCTGTCCTTTTTTTTTGTCACAGTTAATTTTAATTGAACTATTTATGGGTTGGCAAAATTGGGTATTGATTGTTTGTTGATCTGATTCGTGTGTTATTGGCCAGTCAGCCGTGGATTTGATTCCATGATTGGAGATTAAGATAAAGTTTTTGACTTTCCCGATGAGTTGTGTAGGATTAGATCTTTTATGCCAGTCAAGTGTTGCTGTTGTTCTTGGTGATTGCTTAGGCTCCTTCTCTTGATTTTGATTGGTTGATCCGTTTCGACACATGTTCGCCGGAACCTCTGACTGAAAGATCCTTGATTCGGTGCTGCAGGAGGAGATATCGCGGTCCATAGGAAGTATTAGGTGTTTGGTGGTGGAGATTAGATTTCTGCAGTATTGACCCGATATGTTGAGCTCAGATAGGCGTGACAAGATTATGTACATCTCTGATTCTTACCACGGAGAGAACTATGATCCGACTTACTTAGCGGATTCCCCATCTGAAGCCATGGCAAAGTTGTATGGTCCTCAGCGTGCTGCCGTGAGCCAGGAGAGGGTGGCAGGTACTGGATCATCAAACGACTCCGAGAATCCCTTTAGTCTGTCCTCAGTCTCGGGGAGGAACCAAGAGTCAAGTCTATCAAATTCAGGATCGGAGATTTTGGAGAGCCCCGGCGTGGAATGCATCGAGTATGAAGAGGATAGACTGAAACTGCAGGAGCTCGAGAGGGCGCTGCTAGAAGACATTGACCTTGTCGAGGGAAACAATATTTTCAGCACAGATCTGGGGATGGATGTCGATCCAGAATGGGTGGATCAGATGCAGTCAGCGACAAATGACTCTCCAAAGGAATCATCATCCACCGACTCAAACCTCAGTAGCATCAGTAGTAGTAGAGACGTATCACAAACAATGTCCCGTACACCTAAGCAGATGCTTCTTGACTGTGCAGCGGCAGTTGCTGAAGGAAACGTGACTGTGGCATCTGGAATCATCGATGAGGTGCGTCAGAAGGTATCAATACAAGGAGATCCTTCAGAGAGGATTGCTGCATACATGGTTGAGGGTCTCGCCGCTAGGATGGCTCTCTCTGGAAGGTATCTGTACAAAGCCCTGAGGTGCAAGGAGCCACCGTCTTTAGACAGGCTTGCAGCTATGCAGATCCTATTTGAGATCTGCCCGTGTTTCCGGTTTGGGTTCATGACCGCGAATGGGGCAATTATTGAAGCCATTAAAGAGGAGAAGAGAGTTCATATAATCGACTTCGACATTAATCAGGGAAGTCAGTACATCACGTTGATACAGACGCTTGCCTCTCAATATGGTAAAAGAGCCCCCCACTTGAAATTGACAGGGATTGACGATCCTGAGTCAGTTCAGCGCTCCATTGGAGGGCTTAGGAATATCGGGCAAAGGCTCGAGCAATTAGCCGAAATGCTCTGCGTGTCTTTTGAGTTTCAAGCAGTGCCTTCCAGAACGGCTGTTGTCACTCCCGTCACACTGGATTGTCAGCCTGGAGAAACGCTGATCGTGAACTTTGCTTTTCAACTGCATCACATGCCGGACGAGAGTGTTTCCACAGTAAACGAGCGGGACCAGCTCCTTAGGATGGTCAAGAGCTTGAAACCAAAGCTTGTTACGGTTGTCGAGCAGGATGTTAACACTAACACCGCGCCTTTCTACCCGAGATTTGTGGAAGCTTACAATTACTATTCTGCAGTGTTCGATTCTCTTGAGGCAGCTTTGCCACGAGAGAGCCAGGATAGGATGAACGTCGAGAGACAGTGCCTGGCCCGTGACATTATTAACATAGTCGCATGCGAGGGAGACGAGAGGATAGAAAGGTATGAGGTTGCTGGGAAGTGGAGGGCGAGAATGATGATGGCGGGATTCTCCTCGAGCCCAATAACTCATGAAGTCACTGAATCCATCCGAGCGCTCATTAGGCATTACTCAAAACGTTACCTGATAAAAGAGGAATGGGGTGCCCTGCATTTTGGATGGGAAGGGAAGAGTTTGATAGTTGCTTCTGCTTGGAGGTGATGACAGAGCTTTCTACGTTTGTCTTGACTACTAATGTCTTGATTAGATTGTAAATCAGCCTGTGTAGCTCTCTAATTTCTCTTGTTTATGGACACCAGATGTGTAATTTACGGTTGTGTTTGGTTGCTGTGTTTGATTAGATCTAAGTATTCACCGTCTCCTTGGCGTATGCATACTCAGTTTCGCAAAATTTCTTAGCTGATTACACAATTTTCTTTATCGCTGTCCAAGACCGCGTCTTTCCCTCCCTCAAAATAGAAGTCACGGTTTTGAACTGTAACCGTGACTTAGAGGCAATATATAGAAAATTTTTCAAATTATGGTCGAATTTAACCAATTCTTTTTTGCAAACCAAGGGTAAGGCCATACAAAACTAGTCAAAATTGAATATTGATAACCAACCATCCAAATGGAAGAGGAGACTACAACAGTAAAAGAAAAGGCTTCAGCTTCTAATGCTCCTATTAGCATGTACACTCAGTTGCAGCAAAGGGAACAACAAGGAAGGAAAACAGAAGGGGCAGATAAAGGGGTGTTGAACATTTGACAGTAGGCTTCACTGCCGTTTTCCCACTCATCCCCTGCCACAACCGCCAGTTGCTGCCAAACCCAATCCGCACTCTGTCTTGAAGAACCGTTGAATTACACCAAATGACTCAATACGGGATACATACCATGTTATACATCAGCTTTTTCTCCAGAGATACGCCTAGAGTTCGAGCAAAACCCTGGCCGTTGGGGATATTTTACCAGACTTACCATGTGCATACTCAGGCGACTGGAGCCATTCAGGGCATTTAGTCACACCCTCCTGTGAATAATCCACAACAAATCCTGGACGTTTAAGCATAACTCATGGGGATGGCTTCCAGTCATACTGCAGGTTATTGAAGCCGTTGACGGCTCTGAGACCATTTAGCCGCTGGTTATTGAAGTCCTGTTGATTGGTCATGCCAGGATCCCTCATGATGGACGCTGCTCCAGCCCTTCCGTTCAACATGGGGTTGTTTACCATCGCACTTCGAAAGACATTCACCATAGGGGGTTGAACGAAGCTACCAACCATGCCACCAAAACTACCAGACGCCATGGCCGAGTTCGGGGTTGGGCCATTCACCAGCAATGTGTTGGCATTGCTCAACCCTGGACCGTTGGCAGCAGGCAAAGGCACGTTAGCATGTTTAACATCATGGGACAATGAACCTGAACCAGAACCAGTCATGCCTCCAGCTCCGTTGAGTTGGCCTGACATCACTTCTCGAAGAATCTTCTGGACAGAGCTCTGTGCAATATTTGGCTCAGCCTCACTGGCCAAATGGCTTTGATGCATTGACATGCTTGCAGGCGTGCTGAAACTGTTTGTATGACTTGTAGCTGAAATGCCATTGCCATTTTGCACATGGTTGCTGCTTGACGAATGTGCAGGCGACTGGAAATTCGGGTTACCTTGCATAGGTGGAACTGTTGCAGAAGACCCTGGGGATGTAATTTGATTGCCATGACCCCCATAAGGACTACCCGAATTGCTGAGAGAACTTTGCTGTCTCGAATTCATTGAATTCTGGTGGAGGAGGAGAGCGGCAGCAGCACCAGCAGATGAAGCGGATGTGGCATTGGGGGTGTTGTTCGAATTTCCAATGCAGTTGGCTTGTTGCATTGCAACAACCAGAGAACTTTGGTCACTACCTGCATCCTGAGAACTCACACGAGTTGCCTGTGCCTGAGTCTGTGGCTGGGTCTGACCTTGGTGAGGCTGGGACTGACCTTGGTTCTGGAGTTGTGGTTGGGGTGGTTCTTGCAGTCGCACCTGTGGCTGTGACAGCGGCTGCGACTGTTCTTCCTGTGGTTGCGATTGAATGCGTACCCCACCCGAAGCACTTGTTCGTCGAGGATACTTAGCCAAGCTTTCTGGGACCAAAGATAAAAATTAACAGGATGTAAGAATATAAATTCAAGAGAGTACGGCAGGAAACAAATGAAACAAAGAGAAGATTACCCATGGGACCAGTTCCTTTTTGTCGACTATAATCAATCAAATCCTTCATACAATTAACCACTTCAGATATCTGCAACCAGAAACAAGGATTTATTCGACATATCACCCCCAAAAAGGCTGAACCTAAACCAAGAAGTTATCTGATGCCTACTTAATCAATGACCACAAACAGGAAAAATACTATTTAATCACCTGAAGACATCGGACATATCTCTTCGTATATCCCAAATCATTCACCAAGGGCACTTCAAGAGCTTTTGCTAATTGCCGAGCTGAAGAGAGAAATCTGCAACAAGTAATTAAAGACGCGATATAAACACTGTCAGGATTGTAAAAGTTCACTTGAAATTAATTATGGACTCATTAACCTTGAAACTAGTGAAATCACAGGCGAAGGCACAATGCCTCCGCCACTGGGAGCAATTTTTTACAACTGTTTAATCAGGCGTAACCTAGCATTTCGAAGAAAAGGCAAAAGCAGCTCACACGTTACAATTATTTTGCAGCTCTGGAACAGATAAACTAGATGATGCATTCTGAGTAGCAGCCTGGTACTTCTGAGCGGCAGCTCCAAGCTGGCTGACCTGCAGGAGCATAAATAATTCAAACCGGATCACCATATCTGCGTACATACATCAACCAGCATAAAAATAAATATGACACAATCCATCATACCAATTACCATCCTTCATCAATAGTGAAAACAGAAAAACAAGCAAATACATTGCTGCTACTTCAAATAATTTAAGAAAAATAACCTGAGGTATCAGCAGCCTTCGTGGAATAAGCTCCTCATGTCGCCGAGCACAAAACTCCCAAGAACATATCTGACGATTAGATAAAAGTACGCACAGACAGATTTTACTAATCCTGGGTGATTGATTAGAATGAAGGAAGATTGTCATGCTTTATTACCTTAAGCTCGGGAGAAAATACTATCCGTAGTTGACCGTCCCGGACAACACGGAGTTGGTCAAACACACTCTCTTGGATTGCTTTTGCATAGTCCAGTACGATCTGCCCAGACTGGTTTGGGTATTCACGTGGCATATCAACATATAAGAGTTCCTCCAAAGTACCACTTTCGTACTTGATCTTGAAAAGCCTTGGAAGGACCTCAACAGTTGCCTCTGAAAGCATATAACAACCATTAAACAAGAGCTCATCAACTTACACTGATTTGGCAAATGATGTAAACAAAGCCAACAGAGAATCTAAAACAATCAATAGATAAACAGAGGCGTACCAAAACCACGACCAGGCTTGCAATTACATATATCACAATGCCAAACATCCTGCAGAAATTTGTATGTGACATTAGTTAGATGCCGATCCACAACCAAGTACTGGACTCCTAGAAGGGGATAGCATCTTCTAAGGACTAGAAGCAAAACAAACACTTAAAGCAGCAGAAAGAAAATGAATGAAAGACCAATTAGTAACAACAATGATGGCCAAAAGTTCTCTTCCAAAAATATTGGAGGATGAGTAACAACAAAGAGGGCAAGACATGTCCAATTCATCTTCAAACATAGGTTTGAATGAACGTCGGGCTTAATCAGTAAAATAACGTTAAGACTCTTAACGGTAAACTGACCTGAGAAACAACACCTGTTGATTGTCGGCCACTTCCATACATCGAAACACACCACTTCTTTTTTGCATTAGGGGCAAAATATTCCGCAACAAATTTTCTCCAGAAATCAATGTTATTGTCCTGCATGCAGTGAGATAACTTAGATCGGAATCTCCCTCAATCTGAAAACAAAGGTAAACCCTTCATGTGCATCACCTCAGGCCTATTTTGTTGCCTGTACATGTATTCGGTCAAACGCCTTGCACATGTCCCCGCTTCATAAGCTTTCACAGGGGACCGCAATGGAATGTTCTGCAGATGAAACTGTTGTTGCTGCACCTGATCTCTCTGTTGAGGCATTGCCTTCATCAGTTGCTGTTGCTGGAATTGCATTAATCTTTGTTGGTGAAGAAGACTCAATTGGGCAGTATTAGCAGAGGGTGAAGGTTGCCTTGGCATATTCAACAGCTGCTGCCGCTGTTGCAGCTGCTGCTGCTGCTGCTGAATAAATAATGACTGCTCAGATTGATTTGGCTCCATCTTCACAGGGGCCAAAGCTCTAGTGCTCGGAATCTGCTGTTGCTCTACTTTCACAGGACCAAGATTCCTTGCGGAATGCAATGGTGGCTGCTGCAAATGTTGTCGCGGCTCGCGGGACATGTTCGGTTCTAGCTTGACAGGTCCAACAACAGTAGCTCCTCCACGTAACGAGTGGAGCTGTTGCTGCAGTTGTTGCTGCTGGTGCAAACTTTGAGGGGCAGAGAACTGCTGCAGTGTCTGTTGGCCCTGTTGGAAGCCTTGCTGTTGAAGCTGTAGACTCTGTGATTGATCAGGTATCAACTGGTCACCAGAAGAGCTAGTAAATTGTTGTCCTTGTCCTTGGAACATACCCGATGAACCAGGAGTGGCCATGTCAGATGGCAGGAATGAAGAAGGAGTCGAATTGAAGCTCATTCCATTACTAACACCTCCAAGTGGATCTAACTCAGCCCTAGATTCCATGACGGCCCGTTGACTGCTGACTGAGCCAGGAAGCATGGGATTAGGACAGCCATTTCCAAATGACTGACCAAATGCAGATGCAGGCGAAGCATTGCCTAACATGCCGATATTACCAAGCTGAGAGTGTGGAGTCAAAAGCGAAGGGAAGCCAGATTGAGAGGGCGAGGGGCCACCTTCGCCGCCTAAGAGTCCAGAATTTGATCGCAGCAGCGATGGTGGGACACCCTGGGAACCATTCATCTGTGTGGGTGGACCCGGAAGTACCATACTGGACCTAAATTAATCAAACCCCAGAAGACCAGGCGATCTGCTGTCGCATCATATAACTGCACGAACTCCAGAGGTCAGCCGACTAACTCGACCCTTATATCTGACTGCAAACACCAACTTCCTCCATGACTAGTCAAGGCACTCTGACTTCCAGACCACGAGATCAACTCTACGTCCTCAATGAGTATTCCAGCTCACAACAGCTGTAATGGAGAGAGTAAGAACCAGCTATTCCATACCTCGACATCTTCAGCAAGACGAGATCTCTCTAAAGAACAGCTGTGGTTCCAACATACAACCACCGTGTAGATCTAAAGAAACTCAATTCCATACAAGAGGAAACAGGTTCCAGCAAAACAGAAAAACCTAATTAAAAACAACACCACAAGAACACTAGGCAAGAAAGCCCTCCAAAGGCCACAGTGCGGATAAAAAAAAGCAAGAAAATTCACGAAACCTAAAATGGAGAAGTGAACCACAAAACCACTAGAAATCCAGCCTTCCAAAACTCAAACCCAGAATTCAGAAAAACGCCACTAGCTTTAAACATTCACATAATCAACAAGAGGCCGAGAAATATCGCTTACAAAACAAACCCAAAAAAGGATCAACCGAAAATCAAACCCCCACTCCCCGGTCCCCCCCCCTCCAAAAAAAAAAAAAAGAAAATCAAACGATCCGCAGCTGCAGGAAAAATCCTCGGAACCCTTCTCAAAACAACCCAGAATTCAACACGAGGATTACAGTCGAACCCAAAAACCCAAAAAAAAAAAACAAAAACAGAGACGAAAGGAAAGGGAAAACCTTCCCAAGCGAGAAGAAGTCCTACCGGAGACAGAAATTGTGGTGGGGTGCGGTAAAACCCCAAAAGTTACATCCTTTGCAGCAACATTCGAATAGGGTTAACTCGAAATTAGCATCCGGGACCCCTCGTTTTTCTTACTAAAATACTCAACAAATCTTCAATTCCCAGACTATTTTCCTTCCAATTCCTAATTTTCTTCTTCCTCTTCTTCCTTTACTGATTATTTGAGAGGGGGGGCGGGGTGGAGAAGAGGGGCACTGCTTTTCAGACAGAGAAACGGCGTAATTGGTTAGAGATAGAAAGAGGCACGGTCGGACATAGAGAGGGGCGTGTCTCTGTTTTTGTGTGTGTCTGTGAGTTTAGGTTGTCGTTGTTCTTCTTCCCCCCCCCCCTACTTTCTCTTCTCCTTCTTCTTTCTTGCGGACGTCAAAGCTCGATTCAATCGGATTGAATCTTTTGCTGTCTACCCCCCCCCTACATCTTTATTTTTTATTTTATTTTTATTCCCCCTGTCCCTCTCTCTGTAATATTTGAGTGGAAGTCAAATGACTTCTTAATTCCCCAGTCATACAGACATACACCCATGAAATTTAAATACTTATTTCAACATATCATTATTATTTGGTTAGTCCATTAGAAATTAGGAAAAAAAGGTGTTTTTTCTGACGTTTTGTAATTTTTAAAGCATTTGTTGTGATAATTTGGCTCTTGGTCCTAAAATAGAGGCAAAATCCAATTGTAATTAAATTGTTTCACATTGTATAAAAGTTTTCATTGACTGAGTTTATGCTGTCTTGATTTTGGAAATCGCACATTCTCCCTTTATTTGTTTTACTTTTTCTTTTTTTTTTCTTTCATGGGTTGGTGTGTTTTACTTCTCATAAAAACGGACTTGTAAGGGCTAACTTAAACCAGGGAGGATAATTAGGTGAGAGCAACTTGGCAAGCACACATTTGGTAGAGTAATAAATGAGTTAGTAGGGATTGTAACATACATAAACATGTATATATATATATATATATATTACATATAAATTAACTATTATGTTTATTCGTGATTTATTTAAATATTGTTTTAATTCAGTTATATTTGAATGACCATTTAATTTAAAATAATATAACTTATAATAAAAAATATTTTTATATATTATTTAATTTTAAATTAAATGAGTTATACAAGTATATAATCATGTTTAATTTTACCACCCGCATCCTGACACATATTTTGGCGTGTCGTGTCATGCATGTCTCGACCCATTTATGTAAAAGACACATTTAGCTAACTACGAACACGCTTTAAATCATGTTGTGTCGTGTCCGTGTTAACGTATTAATGTCTCAAATTGTTAGCCCTAACTGCATTCGTTAAGTCGTAACTTGAAGTAGTGATTTTGTTTCATGAAGGAAGCCGCTAGTTAAACTTGCGACTTAGGTTGTCTAGGATGAAGTCACTACTTGAAGTAATGTTTTTTTGTAGTTATTTCGATAACAAAAAAAAAATTAATAAGAAGAAAGTCGCAATTTCCTTGTAGAAAAAAAGTGACAAATAAAAGCGGAAGGAAAATCATAAGGGATTGGTTTGTTTTTAAGAATAAAGTCGTTATTTGAATTCCATCTAAAATAAATGGGTAAATAAATTTGGAAGAAATATTCTAAGCGTTGTATGCCAATAAGAGAGACTTAGCGGACGAGCTGGAAATCAAGAGCGTCGCTAAAGAGATCACCTTGAATCGTACGAGACGCCTCATCTTTGCCTTTTATTCTTCCTGAGACATTTTATTGACTAGTATATATATATATATATATATATATATATATATATATTCCGCACATCACCGATCTTCATCTTACAGGTCCCCAAGCACTAGTCCAACACCTCATACACAGCAACTCATGATAAAGGAGAAAGGTCAGAATCCAAAGGTTTCAGTACCAAATTGGATAAATTCATCGATAGTTACGGTATCATTGAATGACTCATCTGATACAACGCCATCTGAGAATTATACTGAACCAGAATCTGACAGTAGGTCTGATAAAATTGGCAATTATTTTGAAAATTCGTTGCAGATTCTTATGACTATAGGTCTGAAAGAAAGTGATCAGTCAGAAGAACCAACCTCATCAGAGGCCTCATCAGAAGAAAACACTTCAGATCAGTCAGAACAATCAGAGGATTCAGAAACAATCGTGTTAGAAGCTGCTCCACAAATCTTTATGGCAGATAGAAATGATCCGCAGCCCGAGGTTGATGAACCCATCGATGATGACTGTCGTTGCTTCTTGTTTTCTCTTATGGATGGATTCAGCGACATTTCGTTTTGCATTTTTGTTTTTTTTTTTTGAGGAATCTGTCGTACTGGTCCGATAGAAATTGGAAGTTGTTTGGTGATAAAATTGGGTAAGAAAAAAGGTAGGGAGTGGAATTATGAAGGAAAGGCAGTTGGAACTGGATGTAATGAGCCTTTGGAGATACTTTGCGCTGATTTTGCTTGTGGAGTTTCTATTGTCATTATTCTGGCCATGGTGCGAGATGAAGCCATTTGGTTTGGTGGAGGTGTGCAGAAGAAAGACCACCAGTAACAAGGACAAATGAAGGGATTGCTAGTCTCAAATTTACATTTGATGATATCCCTTATGCGAAATGGCCGCAAAGGATACAAGATTTTTATTCCTGGTGTCTTCATAAGAAATTAATTGTTTTCAACACCTCTGATATACTTGCAGATCTAACCTGTAGATTCACAGGAACCCTCCTAGTTTGGAAGAGCTTATTTCCAAAGCCAAACCAGGTACAGATGATGAGTGTTCCATTACAAGATTTTATGAATAACTTATATGCCCATTTTATTGGAAACCCCATGAATATTTTGGAAGAAAAAAGGACAGAATTCTTCCAAAGGCGGTGTTGTTCATATAAGCTAAGAGATTTAGACAGACACTACCAGAGATTATTACATTTATTCATTCATCTTGGAGCTGACAATTCTTTAAAACCAGTATTCTTATCTTCTATACCTCAATCTATATCTGCGATGGTAGAGAAGAGTTTGACAGCTAAGCATTTGAAGATTACTGATCTCACCGTAGGCCAAATTCAACAAGAAATTCATCTTGGCCTCAGCGAACTTTGCCAGAGAAAAGAGATTATCCAAGGTTTTTTTAAACAGGGTAAAAGGCTTGACCAAATTTGTAAGAACAAGTCATCCATGTATAAGATTAAATGTACGACAAAGGATTTGTGTAACTGTTCTCATGTTCCAGGCAACAAGCCTACCAGGCAAAAGTTTAGACGCCAAAAGCACGGAAGGAGATTTGTCAGGAATGCAGATAGACCTCGACAAACCCCCAGAAGATGTAAAAGATTCCTGAGGATAAAGAAGAAGAAAAATCCTCAGTGAAAATCTTCAAGGTGTTTCATCTGCAATAGACCCGGTCACTTTGCAAAGAACTGTCCGAAAGGACAAAAGAAGTTAGTCGCCCAAATTGAGAAATTTACTGGAGTATCTTTGCAGGATGATGACATAGAATCGATTTTCTCTATTGATGATGAATCAACTTCACAAACTATGTGTGCCTTGAAGGGTACATTGATACAGGTTCTGAGACAGAAAGATATTCCTCCTCTACATCTGAAGACCACACCTGCAAAAGGATTTGTACAATTAGTGCTTATCCTAGACTAGAGGAATTCTCATTCAGAACCATAAGCTCAAGAAGAGTATCAACAAATGGGTCAACAACAGAAGAGTCTGAGACAAGTTCCCAACAAGAAAAGGAGATATACCATTGATAGCCGCTTCACAAGTTTCCCCACACTTGAAGGTACATATATACTTCTCTAAGTATTACAGACCTGTGACTGCCATAGCTTTCATTGACACAGGTGTCTCAGAAAGCATGATCAATCCAGTCATAGTACCTCAAGAATTCCTCATACCAGAGGAAAGATCGTTCATTGCTGCATCTGGTGAACTATTCTACACCCATCACAAAACCAAGCCTTTGAAGATAATGATTTTCCCCACTTGCTCTATTAAGACTTCCTTAGTAGCAACTGATCTTCCTGGCAGAGATCTAGTTTTGGGATGGAATTTGATATAGCAAATGCCAGAACTTAACATTTTGACTACAGGACTCAAGTACAATGGAAACTTCAAGCCATTCACTACCATTACCAGAATGTATCCATTGAGACTGCTGAGAAAGTACGACATTCGCTCAACTTATCTTTCGCAGAAAACCATACAGAATTCCTGCAAAAGTGCCCACATCCTCTATGGAAAAATCCAGAGTTCTTTGTCAGGCTGCCCTTCAAACAGAATGAAGACATCAACCCTCCTAAAACAAGTCATTCTGGTATGAAACCAACTGACTCCCATCTTGCTAAAGAAGAGTGCATGTCTTTATTGCAGCAAGGACTTATTGAATACTCTGACTCGCAATGTGCTTGCGAAGCGTTTTATGTGAACAAACGCTCAGAGCAGATAAGAGGTAAGAAAATATTAGTTATCAACTACCAGCCTCTTAATCATTTTCTCCAGGATGACAAATTCCCTTTGCCTAACAAGACGGCATTGTTCTCCTCACTTGCCAAGGCCAAGGTATTTTCTAAGTTCGACCTTAAAAGTGGTTTTTGGCAATTAGGCATTCATCCTGAGGACAGATGGAAAACGGGATTTTGTATCCCAAATGGACATTTTCAATGGACAGTTTTACCTTTTGGACTTAAGACTGCCCCTTCACTATTTCAGAAAGCCATGACCAAGATATTTTGGCCCATACAGAATTCAACACTAATTTACATTGATGACATCCTACTGTTCAGCCCGGACAAACAATCACATGAACTTTTGTTGAGACAGTTTGCTGAACTCATACAGAAGTATAGTATTATGCTTTCTGAACGAAAGGTAAAATTGCTTGAAACTACAATTGACTTATTGGGAATGAGACTCTCAGAGGGAAAGTATTACCCCGGACCCCACATTGCCCAAGAACTGTTAAAATTCCCAGATAATTCACTGACTATTAAGCAGATCCAACAATTTTTGGGAATTGTTAACTATTTGCGAGATTTTGTGCCCAAAATTAGCAGATACACAAGTCCGTTGGAAGCCCAACTGAAGAAGAATGCACTGCCTTGGGGACAGGCCCAAACAGAAGCGGTGCAATACTTGAAGACCCAATTACAGTTGCTTCCTCCTTTGCAGATTCCTTCAGATGGAATCAGAATCCTCCAAACGGACGCAAGTGATCATTCTTGGGCCGCAATCTTACTAGAAGAGAAAAATGGTAAGAAACACATCTGTGCATATAAGTCAGGTAAATTCAACCAGGCTGAACAACATTACCACTCAACCATTAAAGAAATACTAGCAGTGAAATACGGAATTAAGAAGTTTGAATTTCACTTGGTTGGGTATCACTTTATTGTTGAAAGTGATCTATCTTCTTTTAGCTCAATGCTCAAGTTTAAGCAGAAGAAGATCCCCAATGCATAGTTGCTCAGATTGGCAGAGTGGTTTTCACAGTCCACAGTATTCCTTTACTGTAAGGCATATCAAAGGTACTTCAAATGTTGTGACAGACTTCTTGTCTAGACCCTTTGATATCTCACATCCTTCTTTGTTAGAAAACCCTCAACTACAGGCGATGATCTCAACCTACGCTCCTAAGCCTTATGAATACCGGAAACTTCTACCTCCAGAATTCATTGGATTTGATAAGGCTCATATAGATTCAGTATTATCCCAGTCCTCTCACTTGAAGCAGAAATACTTGGAACAACTTTTCAGCAAGTATGGACAAATGATGTTCCCCAAACAAGGACTGCATCCTACTTATCCATTTTTACAGACTATTCCTATACACCCACAGGATATGTTTCCCAAGGAGCTCAAGTGGTTTTTATGGTATTTGTTTCATATGCATACTATTGCCTTGGAATTTCCCACAGAAGAGATTCTTCAGTACCTAAGCCAGTTGGGAAATCTTCATACCTATACTCTATATGGAAAACCACACTCCTTTTTGGCAGAAGTACTATCTTGGTTTGCCCCGTTGATTCAATGGCAAACCTGGTTTGAGATCCACAGAGATAGATACTCTAAGTATCCTGGACTCACAGCTTTTTCCTCATACTTGTTTCGTAGACATTGTCATTTTGATTCTGAATTGCAGGCTATGGTAGCTATCAATACATTCGAAGAATTTGCCAGTCTACCTCATTCACTCACATTCTGCGAGGATGACACGTTTTCGGAGTGGGAAGATTCTATTGCCAGTAAAGATCTCCTCAAGCAGAAGATTTGCAAAGAAAACGGAGTCAATTACTTGACCTACGAAGAGATCACAGGCCAGAATCCAACATATTGACCCAAATCCTGTGTATCGACTCCAGTGCGCTCTCCACCAATACTCTCACAACAGAATACATTGGGACGAATTGGCCCAAGAATTCCTAGCAAAGGTGGACTTAGAAGACGAAACTCCAGGCCCATCCACAGGCCCAAGATCATCTGACGCAGGACCATCGTCCAGCCACAAGAGACCCGACAACCATTCACATAATCCGGACCCACGTGGCAAGCGTCCAAGAAATTAAAGACTCAGCCGCCCTCATGATAAAAGGACGAAGATTCCTTGAAGATAAGGTCGGCACAAGCGCACAAACAACTTTTTGGAAAGCTGCAAGATTCCTTAAAGATAAAGATGCCAGTAGTAATTACAGCTTTTTAGCTTTTAGCTCTCAGCTTTTCTAAGCTTCATTGTATTATAAATACCTCCTCAATTCTCAAGAGGAAGAGACGGAGAAACACACACATAAATAAACTCTAAGTTTCCCCAACCCATGAGTTTCTAAGTTTTCTCCAAGGGCAATATCCATAGTAGTGGCGTCTTAGTTCTCGATCTCTCATCCAAACCCTCAACCTTCGATAAACCCAAAAACATTCAAAAAATCCAAAAAACCCAAAAATCTTTTCGTTAATGTTTTCTTATCTAGCTAGTTAAAAGTTTTATGCTTTTAAGACCACTTTCGTGGTCAACTTCCCAGGTGCTCATCCTTCCTGAATCCTAATTATAGGTAATAGTTTTTCTATGAATCTATGCTAGGCGGATGAGTGACCTTATTCGTCTGATCGGGCTGCCATAGCTTTCATTGACATAGGTGAATTCTGTATGGGCCAAAATATCTTATTCTGGATGAGGGTCCTGCTTTCGATGATCCTGGGCCTGAGAAACGACTTGAGGACAAGCTTACAACTCAGCACAGTAAGACTCAGGAGAAGGAAAGGTCTACCGGTAGGCTGTGTAGGGGTTGAGCAGTGGTATGGTCGAACTCTGGATTTTTCCATAGAGGATGTTAAGGCAGGGCATATCCTTAAGTAGGGTTCCTACATATAGTCAATTTTTCGACTAATAGCGAAGAGGTCACCCAGCCCAGAATCCAACACAATTGATAATATTCGCTATTCGGCAAAAGTGCCTATCCCCAGGAGAACAATTACACAAATCTTTCGTGGTACACTTGACTTATATGCCCATTTTATTGGAAACCCCATGAATACTAAACCTTCCTCCAGCCCGATCAGGAAGCAACTGTTACTGAGTATACAACTGACAATGTCCAAATAGCGTAGATTCATAGAAAAACTATTACAGGATCAAACACTTGATAAACAATAGACTTACAGGAAAGAGTGAGTGCAGTATCTGGGAATTTCAATAATTCCTGAAAATCTATTGTCAATCTACTTTTGATCCTGTCGGCATCATCATCACTGTCACTGTCGCTAATGGTTGTCGGGTCTCTTGTGGCTGGACGACCTTTCCTTCCATGATACATGAGAGCCCGTCCTTAGTAGCAACTGATCTTCCTGGCAGAAAACTTAGAAACTCATGGGTTGGGGAAACTTAATTATTTATTTATTTATTCGAGAACAAAAATGGATCAAGCTAAGTTTCTATCCTCAATAACGTGTCCACATGGATTAACGTCTCTTTTTTACATTTTCCTCATGTTTAATTTTATCAATCATGACGTCCTGGTAAATCGCATATCTACGTATAATAACTACTTTTATGAATTTCACGAGGTCCATTTGAGTGATGGACTTGAATAACTTATCATCTATCCACTTGATAAAGTAATTCGTGGCTACAAGTATGTATATATCACCCCGAGTTGAGTGCGGATGAATTTTACCAATAATATCCGTTGCCCAAGTTTTTTGAAGTGCCATGGTTTCACTACAATATTCACATTGGTAGCCAATGCTCAATTGGTTAGCCCATAATGCTTATATGGTTGACAATCCCGTGTCATTTCTACGTAATTTTTCATCATTAATGGCTAGAAAAAGCCACGTCGCTTAATCGACTAACAAATCTTGACTCCAACTGATGTGCCCCACGTAGGCCATTATGAGTCTCGATCATAATAGGGATCTTTTTACCCAAATCTACGCACTCGGAAGGGCACCTTTGTTTATTTTTCGATATAAGTTTTTATCTAACAAGCATAATGTCGAGCTACCACTCTAATTTTCCATTTTGTTCGTACATTGGAATCTCCTAGGAACTTGACGGTTGGTGTTTTCCGATCATTATCCGGTTTCATCGCATTAACAACACAAATATCCATACTCGCGTATGGTTTTGGAACATAGATTCTTAAAAATGAAGACAACCGTAACGGATGTCGGCTCAATCGAAAGGAAATTATACATAAGTTTTACAGAATTATTATGAAGCTATGCGACTAGAAATTGGTCCTTATGATCGAAGTATATACTCTATAACATCGGCCTTATTCACACAAGGAATGGAGAACATACGAAAGTTTTAGAATATTATTTTAGAGCACTCGAACGAAACCCCTTTTTACCACAAACTTTCAATAATATGGCCGTGATTTGTCATTGCGTGCGGCTATCTCCACTGCGTCTTATTTTTCAAGGATCACAATACTTAATTCCTGCAAGAAGTGGGGGTCTTTAATAAAACCTGAAGCTAATTAGCGAGTAAAAAATTGGCGATATAGTTGGCCTTTTGGATTTTTTACTCGCTTAACATGTTGTATTGTTACTTTGCCCATTCTCGTATTAATCACTCAACGATCTTTAAGTATTGTATTAAATCGGGAAGATTGCATTCATTTTCTCCTATTACGTGTGATGTAACAAGCTGTGAATCTCTATGTATCATTATTTGTTTTAATTCCAAATCCCTTACGGCTTGTAATGTTACAATCAAAGAAAGGGTCATATGCTATAACATTATTTAGATGCCCATGGAGATTCTAATACAATATATTTCCTAACTCTAATTTTAGTTGAAGAGTCAACAAACTAAGCTATTCATTTTTTTGAGTGTTTCTTCATTGGTATTTTGACTCAATGTTTGTCTCCCCACAGTGAGCTAAGAGAATTCTACTAGAGCATATCCTTCTACGAATGTTTGCAGGTGAGTATAGGGTTATCAAAGAAGGTCTTAATCACTACTGAACATGACACAACATATACATAATTTAATTTGATGTAATGTCACAACTTTGTGATTGCATAGTAAATGGAGAGACATGATTTCTCTGTTGATGAATAATTATGTTTTGTCTTTGTTAACAACCTGGACATATAATATCTCACTTTCTCCATCTATCTTCCTGTGTTAACATGACCCCAATGCTCATTTGTCCTATAACCACATAGAACACATTGACCTCTGATAGTTCAGAGGGGTATATCACTAGAGGGTTCATTAAGTTTTTTGAAAAGTCTCTTCATGCTACTCTGTCCATGTTATTTACCCTGTTGATTTTGTCTTTAAAATGGTCGAAAGCATCCTTAGCCTTATGGGCGACGCAAGTAATTTACGTGACCCAAGAAAACATGTAATTCATTTTGGTATGAGGGGAATGCAACTTTATGATTGCCTCCTCAGCTTTACGTGGATCAATCTCTATTCCACTTTGGTGTATTGGAAATCCTGAGAACTGCCCTTTCTTAGTTATAAATGCATACTCTAAAAGGGTTAAGTTTTAATTTATATGACTTCATCTTCTAAAATATTTCTTTCAAGTGCAGATGTTGGTTTATAGTCTATTTGGATTCTACAACTACGTCATGAATATATAAAACTATGGGTTTTCCCAAGAGACTTGAAAATCACATTCACGGCCCTTTGGTAGATGGAACCCGCGTTATTTAATCCA
Source organism: Melastoma dodecandrum (assembly GCA_029817715.1). Classification (NCBI taxonomy): domain Eukaryota; kingdom Viridiplantae; phylum Streptophyta; class Magnoliopsida; order Myrtales; family Melastomataceae; genus Melastoma; species Melastoma dodecandrum. Next base: position 1,972,040 of record JARUPY010000397.1, on the reverse strand, counting down.
AAATGCATTATACCTCATTCGAAGATCCCTCTCACGAGCATCTAAAAGCTATTTTTTGATGTCTTATTCGGCAATAAAGATCCGATTGTATCCTTATTATCCATCTTCATAAAGGTCATCAACTCATGTCCCCCTGCCTTATCTATCAAGTCCTTTGCCATAAACACAGGATGCTCGTCATTTGGCGTCGCAAGTCTTTGAAGTTAATACACATTCTGATCTTACCATTCTTTTTTACCACATGAACTTAACACCCGTTCAACGTAATCAGCAATTTAGATATAATCAATTTTAAATGATTTCTTAATTTCATTATACACTAATTGAGTTTTCTCCGTTACTTTACAGGTTTGATCTCATCAAAAGTTGGCCGCTATGAAGAATCTCTATAGTCATGCTTTACAGGTTTGATCTCATCATAAGTTGGCCGCTATGAACAATGTCATAGTCATCCATGATTTACTTAATATGTTAAGAGATCTCTTCGCTAAAAAACGATCTAATGAACGTCATGCGAGGATGTTAATTTATCCCAAGTTAGTCTCAATTAAAGGATTACAATGAATGACAACACGATATATTTTGCTCGAATCGACATTTCCTCTGCCTTTCCTTCGTTGTCGTGACTGTTGTCTGGTGCGTATTTAAGGGACTCGAGTTTTTCGCAACCTGCAGCATAAATGGAGTCCTCGCAGCCAATCTGTGCGGGCAGACTTTGGCCACTTATTCACATATACTTGTTAGTGAAAGTTGCATTTCATCAGTCATAATATTCGGAGAGTTTAGTTCCGTATAATTGTATAAGACATTCGTTGGCTACCCTAAACAACTCTCCCGTGCTTTTAATCCCAAGGGAGGAAGCCCCTGAATGGCGTTGTCCCACAATACTGAAACAGATCCTCGATCTCGGGGCAACCTTTAGGATAAGGTATGGTCCGGTGAAATGGATCCCGGCCTAGCTTCTTGCGGTGCAATAAACCTTGACAACCGTATGGATCTTTCTGGAATTGCAACCTTACCAGATGCTCGCCTTTCAGGGCTGCTTGTCTTGATGTCAACGAGGTTGGGGTGCCTGAATAAAAGAATCGACGTTCAGGAAATCTGATGGCAGCACGATGAAGATGCGCAAACCTTTCTTCTTTGAAGTCATAACTCACAACCTAGAAATAAACAACTACATTAGCATTCCTAACATCAAAATCAGCTGATAATGAAAGGTTAGACTAAGCAAACTATTCACAAAACCATATGTTTTCCTAGGACAAAAATGCAGGGTACAACCAGGGCTACCTGGATACTGGCTAAACTCAATATGCCTCCTCAAAAACCGACTCTTCCAGGTACCGGACGATTAAGAGCAATGCTTTACCAGAGCACACCAGGAAAAGGAATGACTGAATTCTTTCTAGGTGACTGAGAAAATATCTCTGATATGAATGCTTACCGTGATGTTGGAAGGGTACATGCCAGTAAGCTCCCGGAATCGACATATACTGAACAGAAGATTCTCGAAGCTGTCCCTAGCATGTTCTTCGGTAAGAGCTCTCCATCTTACATTTTTCTCCTTCCCTGCATGCCATAGAGGTTCACTATCAACATTATCGTGCATCATTGGGCATTACTAGACATTGACCTCAATCCCCTAATTGGCTTGAATAAAGCCAACGATAATGATATGTTTGCGGACACTCAGTAATGCAGGTCGCAACAGCTGGATAGATTCACGAACGCCTTTTGACTTCAATTATACAATAACCTAGTTTATTCTTGTTGAGACTACAAGCTAGTTACTTGGACATGGAAGCTCTTTAGATAAACTGATCAACGCAGATTCAAAGATCAGCACAGTGGCAGAATCACAAGCTATCCGAAGAGACTTGGCATCTACACGCACTTGCATACGCCCCTCCCAATTTCATGTCCTGAGCTAAGTGTACTTCTCCAGTTATAAGCCGGACATTACAATGAGCACCTAAACCCAATCACGAGGAGTTTCAACTTCAACAAGAGGAGTCGTCGTCATCTACCAAAATCAACTACAACGCGAGGAATGAGGCTATGCATCAACATCCGACCTAAGCCAAAAAATCCAAAACCCAAAGCTCATGAAATCAAATACTCACCAAACCACCCTCTAGACTCTGCAACAGCCCAATAACTCTGCGCCTCACTGCGAGGGCCGGCGTCCTTCCTAGTCTCGCCACCGCTAAACAAAAGCAAAGCTTTTTCATCGCTAGACGCAGACTCGACCCCGACCCTGATATGATCAACGAAGGTAGCCGCCTGACCAGGTTTCCTCTGGTAAGGCTCCAGATACCAAGACCCCTCCTCCTCAACCTTCTCACAACTCCTACTAGTGTAAATACTATGCCCGGCAACCATAACAAGGTTCATCAGCCGCGCAAACGGGTAATCCCCAGAAGCTTCGCCCGCCCCAAAGTCGCGGTGGTAGCTGTCCACGCCACTATACCTCGACTGAGAGACCAACAAAATCACCAGGACAGCAACCCCGAACAACAGCGAACCCGCGAAAGCCAGAAATGGGTGGATCTTGTAGAAGTTCTGGATCCGATGACATGAGGACCGAACCGTCATCTTGAGCGAGTGAAACGGAGAGGAAGAAGATGATCTGAGCTTCCTGGGTCTCCTGATGGATGTCCCTGATTCCAAGTCAAAATCTCCTCCTCCTCCTCCTGGGTACGCGATAAAAGACTTCGGCGGCGGAGCGTTGTTGGGGTGGTCGAATGGGGTGAAACTCATTTGAGTAACCGATGATCAAGGCGGCGAACCGCGGTTATGCGGATCGGATTCAAAGGGATCGGGGATCGCATGCAGTGCGGGGATTATTTTGTTATCTCAGGTGGGTTTGGATCGACGGCGATTGGGAAGGGCGGGAATTCCCTCTCGGGGGACGGAGAAGATGTAAACTTTATCCTCCAAACTGCCGGTAAAGTCCGCATCTTGAATGGTCGTCGTCCTGGTCAAGCTTTTTCCGTTAAACATTTAAATTTATTAATATTAATATATTTGAGTTAGAAACTTATAGTTATCCCGAATAAATTCAGAGTTTACGAGAAATAATTTGGTCACATAAAAATTAATTTTAAAACTCAAGTTCGTACGGCCTGGAAACTACTTGAATTGTACGGGGCAACTGATCGATGAATTAAAAAAGTAAGTGAGTTTAAATTTAATCGATTTAATTGATAAAATATTTTTCACGAAATTTACTGTACGGATAGATGGGAAAGATCCCGGAGGTTTTGTAAGAACAGGGCCCTTTATGATTGATTACTCACGCCACGCCGATTAGGAGGGGAAGAAGAAGAAGAGCCCATGATCGGCCTATGCCTTTGCGACTTGGAGAGGGAACTTCGATCAAACGGCGGATCTTTAAGCCATCTCTCATTTTCTTAGCGACTAATGAATATTGAATATGATAATGATATGGTCCGAAAAGATCGAAGAGAAAAGAAGAAACAGTGCAAGAGACACAGACAACGTGCGAGCTCCCAAATTCCCCTGCTTTTTTTCCCCATCCCCGACAACAACCACCTCGTCTTGTAGCGATTGCGAAATCGCCGTCCCCTTCCTTACCCAAGTTTCTAAAATCCCCAATCCAAACCCCCCCATTTCACATTTCAATCCCATCAGATTTGGTAAAGCCGAAGGAAATAAACCCTCTTCGCAAAAACGGGTTCTTGATTCGATCTCCCGTCCTGGAAATGGCGGATCAGGAGGAGGAGGAAAACCTCCGAACGGCCCTCCGGATGAGCATGCAGACGCCCGAGCCCAAGCGCAGCAGGCTCCCCCGTGATTCAGGGTCGCAGGTCTCGCCCTCGCTGGAGGACGGCGACGAGGACGGCTCATCGCGACGTGCACAGCGGCGCGAGCTCATGGCCGCTGCTGCCGAGAAGCGGCTGCTTGCCTCGCGGGCGACTTCCTCTGCTCCTGCTGTGGTGGCTCCTGTTGTCCCCTCGTCGAAGAGGAGTGAGAGGGTTGGGAGGGGCTTGACTGGACAGGAGGCTAGTGAGTTATTCCAGGTTGTTTTCGGTGGGGATGTGTCCAAAGGGATTCTGTCCCAGTGGACTAATCAGGGCATCAGGTAATGTTTATGGATGCCCTGCTTAATGATTTGATTATATGGGTGAGTAGCTGTAAATTGTGCTTTGATGGATCATATGCTCTGTTGAGTTAGGGTATTGTTTTTCCCTTAGGTGTTGATTCCATAATGTGCAGTAGATCCAGTTCTTTAGCTTGGTTGTGAAGAGACTTTCATTTTGGTATCTGTAAGGGTTGTTGGATAGGTGGAGGGGCAAGACTTTCCGCTGTTTGAGCTGCCGAAGGAATTGACTTGCGAGAATGCTGATGTGGTTCTGAGTGTTATAATTGTAAGAGATTGGCTTTGGCTTTTGGTCCGCCCTGCAGCTTGATGCCTGTGGCTTTTTGTCAATAATGCTAAAAGGAAAACTTTGGAGCAGTTCAAGTTATTATTTCTCATTTACAATTTTCACAACTACAGGTTTATGGGGGTAATTATAGAATCTCGCAAATCTGTCTGTAAGATGCTGTTATCAATTAATTGGTGGTTTGATAATGTAGTTTGGTGTAGCTTCTGGCATTTACCATATTCATTGAAGTCTAGTCATGTGATGGCACACTTTCTGTTTCACTTCTGTCACCCCTTTAACTCTTGATCATCAGGCGTGTCCGTCTCCCATACCTGTCATGCAATGCTCATTGTTGTTTCTATGTTCTAGCTTTTATCCTATCATAATATCACTTATGGCAAGAGAAATTTCTATGTATCCTAGTGGTACCAGCTTTAATATCACAGTTTTTCCTGGTCATTTGTGAGAATTTAGATTCTTGACAATCTTGTGAGGGTGGGTAGAACATGTCAATCATGGAGGGCATTGATTAAAAAGGCTATGAATCATCTGATTTCCTTGCTATTAGTCCAGATTTGTCAAGTAACAGGGCATATTAGCCGCAAAGGATCTATATGTCTGGCCCCACCTAGTTGCCATTGTTGTTGTTGTGGGATGGATCCTTATATAATCTTTATCATTCCAGGTTCAGCGAAGAAACTGAGACGTCCATGGGTTTGGTTCAGCACGAAGGTGGGCCTTGTGGCGTCTTAGCAGCTTTACAAGTAATGCCATAAAGTTCTCATTCTGGGTTTTGAATTATTCTATAAGACGCATATGGTGGCAAAGATTTCCTGATAACATCATAGTTACTGTCTGTATCAATAAATTATCGCATCTAAAATCTGGACATAGATGCGATTGTCAAATTACATTTTATAGCTGTTCTCTGAGGCTTAGATGTCTTAATAAGTATATTGAAGCCTTCATCAATTTATTTTCTATCTTGTTTTAGAACTCCATGTCGGGTTTTTACTTGGTAGTTGACAAATACGACTTATTTTTCGTTAGACATTGCTTACACAGCCTGGCAATTAAAAACTTTTCTTTCATCAAAGCAATTTGCGGACATAATCACCCGAACCCTTCTGTTCCTTGTGTTTACCATATGTAATATTCACAATCTTATCTTTTGTGTAAAGTGCAAAATTCAGGGCTAAGACATGCTAGTACTTGTTGTATTGGCATATAATTTTGGAAAATTATTTATTTTTTTCCAAATATGAAATGTAGCTCTAAGCTACATGGACCTTTTAAACATAGGCCAAACATTGTAAAAATGAAATGCTTCAAGCGGACATAACTATTCATTCAAGGTGAAATAATACTGCATTTATTTTGATCTGTAGGCATTTATTCTCAAGCACCTCTTATTTTCTCCGGAAGAGCTGCAAAAGTCTTCACAAAGTCAGGCACGGTCCAAAAGTAGCTTTCCAGAGTGGGATAAGTTTTCGTCATTGACTCAAGAAGAAAGATTAAGGTAATTTCGTAATGGCATGTTTTGCCTTTGCCGATGTTTCTTCATGCCATTCGCAGCAGTCAAATTCTGTTTGACTAAAACAATCCGTTTTCTTTTTGATGAGTTCTTGGTTCGAATGGAGTCTAGCACTTTTATCAAAACCTTCAAAAGATAAAATTGCAGTTTAGTATTAACGTTGAACCATGACCATGAATGTGAAGGTTCCAGTAAGGCCACGAGGCTCATTGGCTAATTTGATTTTGTTTGGAAATAGACTAGAATACATTGCTTTCATCTTTCCTTACTCGAGGTCATCAGCAGGGCATTAATTAGGAGTATGAGTGAGATATTATTTAGATGCGGAGGCGGTGAAAGAGCTGTTGTTGCTACTTTAAGGGTCTCTGAAGGCGCTGACATATCAATTGATGAGGTAGTTGCTTGTTCAATATCTGATTTTGCTTCAATTCGTCCCTTCCTGCTTACCAGTTTCATAGTAATGGTAATTCAAATAATGAATGGAACAAATCTCTTTTTGTTCTTGCCTCAATCTAACTGTTCTTGATGCTGCTCAGAGGATTGCCACTGCTCTTGATGGTCTTTCAATAGAATCAGCAGCAGATTTGCAAAGAATAATTGAAGTGGAGACTTTTAATGTCCAAAGCACTGTTTTGCAACGACTTGAAGCGGCACTTCCTGCTTTTCAAAGTCGCATGGGGGCAATGCTGTTTCTTTTCTCTTCATTACTATCTCGAGGATTGGTACGTTCTCTAGTCCTACAACAGTTGTAGAACAATAAACTTCGAGATCATTTATTGTATGCTCTACTTGGTGATTTTTATGATCTAAAAATACCTCCTGATAAATTGTGACCTCTGTGATGTACATTTCGATTAATTCTGAAATTGAAGTTACTGTGATGCTTTTGTTTCTTGTCTGTTTCTGTAAACTGTGTTTCTGGGATTAAGACTTTGTTCATTGTAACCTCCAGGATGCTGTTCAAGCTGACAGAGATGACCCCAGCTTACCTTTAGTGACTGCACCATTTGGGCATGCCTCTCAGGTAATTGCCATGTTGTTATTGGATAATCTCGTCAAATGTGTCGTTCAGTGTTCCTATGCATTGCACTGAGTTCCCTCGTAAAACTAGAAGTAGAACTCGACAGCTTTTGTTTCAGGAGAGCATTATTTTACTCATCCCTTATTCTTTTTCAGGAAATAGTCAATTTACTTCTCAGCGGCGAGGCTGTTGCTAATGTTTTTGACGGAAGGATGGATTTGGGGGGTGGCATGTCCCTAAAAGGCATATCCGACGGTGTGGAAGTTGGGTTTTTGACGCTGTTGGAATCACTTAATTTTTGTAAGGTGGGGCAACACCTGAAATGTCCCAAGTGGCCAATATGGGTTGTTGGAAGCGAGTCACACTATACAGTTCTATTCGCCCCGGACACTAATGTCCAGCAGGAGAATGAATTTGAGGAAAGGGAGTCGCAGATTCGGAGAGCTTTCGATGCTCATGATCAGAGCGGAGGTGGTGGCTTTATTGGTGTGGAAGGGTTCCACCAGGTTCTACAAGAAACAAATGTCAGGCTGCCTCCTGAGAAGGTCGATCGTCTTGGAAGTGTGGGCTTTATCGTGTGGAGCGAGTTCTGGCAGGCCATTCTGGACCTAGACAGAGACCTTGGTGGCCTTAAGGACTCCTCGGGCATGATGGGTAAGAAGGTTTTTGATCTCTATCATTTCAATGGAATCGCCAAGTCTGATCTGAATGGACAAGCCGCCTCTGGCAGCGAAACTCCTATGCAAAGGCCCAGGCTCACCAAACTCAGGGTTTCGGGACCGCCACGTTGGACCCCGGAGGAATTCATGGCCGAGGTGTCCGTTCTGTCTAATGACCAACAGTCTGCTGATGGGGTGGTAGCTAAAGCTGAACCTCCCCAACACGCGCCCCTCGTTGACTGTATAAAGACTCGCTGGCCACGTGCTGTTTGTAACTGGACTGGGGATCCTCCGAGCATCGTCTGAGGCGATAGTACTCACAAATCTGGGGTCTTGCTCGGCCTGTGTGCAATTGTGGCCATTGGTGATGCAGGCATGACGGAATATTTTCCTTCCCGCCACTCCAAGCCTTATAGACGAAGGTATTCATTGGAGATTTAGTACTGATTTACAGATACAGCCTCGATATATTTGTTAGCCAGACTTGAGCATGCCCGTTAGCCCCGCCCCCTCCCCCATCTCGCCGATACTGTGCTGTTGTACCTGTATTACACTACTCCGATTGTTTTTCTCTGGCATGAACTTTGTAGGGAGGACATGATTTTTACCTGTGGCAGTCTGAGTGTACAACACAGCTTTTATTCCCGCCATCAGCACCAAACTGTCCCGATTTGATAATTTCCACCGGAGTCCGCGTCTTCGCACTTGCCTAACTTTGAAACCTGCCTGCTACGATGGTCGCCCCGAATAGCTGTTGAATTCAAACCCTTTTCATCAACTAGTCGGAAATTACTACCCAGATTAGTTTGGGTGGAATAAGAATACGATCACTTGCTGTGAATTCAGTGAACCTGGGCCAGAAAAGGAGGGCACGGAGGTCCCCACTTCCACACGATTCCCAGACATTTCGGCGTCGAACAGAACTCCGAGGAAAGGAGATAACATTAAAATAAACTAAAAGACCCAACTTGGGTGTTTTGTTTTTGGGCGATCGAGTTCTCGCCTTAGGAATAAGCATTACGAGTTGGGGGAGTTTTGTACGGAAATACGGTTAGTTTTAAAAAAAATTTGCGAAATACGGTCCCAGTTTCGTAAAATACGGTTTTACCGTCGATAGGGCGCGTTTTGGAAACGCGTCCTCCGAATTACAAAGGGGACGCGTTTTCAAAACGCGCCCCTCGGCGTGCCATAGCAAGGGGCGGGTTTTGAAAACCCGCCCCTATGTGGCATGCGAAGATGGCATGAGGGCGCGTTTTGAGACCGCGCCCTCATGCCAGGGGCGGGTTTTGAAAACCCGCCCCTCCTTACATTACACAAGGGGCGGGTTTTGAAAACCCGCCCCTCCTTCACTTACACAAGGGGCGGGTTTTAAAACCCGCCCCTCCTTACATTACACAAGGGGCGGGTTTTGAAAACCCGCCCCTTCCACACTTAGACAAACAAAGCCGGCCACGGTATGCTGGGTCGGACGGGGGGCGGGTTTTGAAAACCCGCCCCTTGTGTAACTGAAGAAGGGGCGGGTTTTCAAAACCCGCCCCTTGTGTAAGTGAAGGAGGGGCGGGTTTTGAAAACCCGCCCCCCATGCGAACCTGAAAAAACGAAAGTAAGGAATTTTGTTCGAAACCCTGTTTGAACAACATATCGCATACACATAGACCTCATTCAGTAGTTTGTAACCTGAAACCCAGTTCAGAATATGAAATGCAAAGTTTAGAATGTCATAATATCAATGGAAAGTTTACAGACATCAGTAAAGACCCCTACGTCTCGTCGATTTCCTCCTAACATAAGGCCTAACGACGGGATCTGAATGGATGTTCCCCGAGGAATCATCAGGGTACAGTTGTGTAATTTGTGAAGGTCCTTCGCCTTGTTGTGAATGGTCGTACCTGAAAAACTTATGTTAGTGAAGTTACGAGAGTTTAAATCAATCGAGTATTAGAAGACTTACCCGAATTCTCTCGCTCCTTTAATCGGAGCTACCGGAGTGGAACTGGATCCAGGCTCGAAGTACGGTGTTGTGTAATCAGCCTGAATGTGGTCAATCTGAGAGATGAGCATCCCTTCTGGTACTTCACGGCCCTCCTCGTCAAATACAGGGTCCTCGTACGTCCGTGGCACGTCGTGATCCTCGTGATCTTCCTCCATGTGATCTTCTTCTGCCGGATGATCTTCGTGTTCGTCCACGTTCTGTCCACCTGCTGCTGGCATGAACTCGAATGCCGGTTGATCTTCTATTCCGCCGGTACGACCGTACAGACGTACCGGTGTATATTCTCGCATCATCTGCAAGGACTCCTCGGCAAGAGAAACGAGCTCAGGCTGGTCCGATCGAAGCTTGATCCTACGGAAGTTCTTCATCTACATAATATAACATTATATATGTTAAAATTGACAACTAGATGAAGAATGTAATGAAAGAACTCATAGATTACTTACCATTGTACCTAGCATGGCTCCTGTGTGCGATATGTACTTTCTGGTGTACTTCGCAAACCATTTGGAGTACCTGACTCCAGAATGGGAATCCCAGAACAGCGGCACGATGTACTGCATCCGATCTCCCCAGAGCTCCACAAACGATCGGTGGATCTCTACCCAGTTGTTCATCGTCTTGCCACGCAAATCCATCCGATGGAGAGCCTTGCTGGTGTCGCAATCTGCGGGCACGATCTGGTGGTCGCCAAACTGACGAATCACTCTATCAGGGTAATGCCACTCGACGATGTAGAAGCAGATGAGGGGGACTCTGGCACGCCAAGAAGCCTCTCCCGATCGACAGTAATCAGGCAGCATAGCTATCAACTCCTCAGAATAAGGATGCCAAACAACCTGCATATTGAAATGTCAATACGTTATGAAGGTTCGAATGACTAAAACGAAAGAGTCAAATGAAATGACGTTTACCTGATCGGGAGTCTGCCTATCAAAGGCCTCTCTGTAAGAGGACAGTACGTGCGTAGTGACCGTGCGTACATCCTTCTCAACGGCCCAACGATAGCTCAAAGGCATATCCGCTACAATTGGGGTCCGTAATCTGAGGGGCGCTACATGTGAGAATCTATCCCATGCCCAAATCTGTAGCAAAATCAGTGGACCATCTATCTGCGATGCCTTGTGGTGAGCTGCCTTACACAAACTCCTGTACAGCCACGCAAGGCAAGCAGAACCCCAACTATACTGCCCGGCCCTCTCGAAGTCAGCTAGTAGAGGCAACCAGAAACAATGTACTAAACTATCTGACTTCGTAGTAAATAGCATCCCTCCTATCAACTGCATGATGTAAGCCCTCGTATACATCTGTACTACCTCCTCGGGGGCATCTACAGGGATCTCAGCAAAGTTTGCAGCAAGCCAGCTAAGTCTAATACGGCCAGACCTAATGTTGTCACCCATAGGTCTCCGCCCCAATAACTCTAAACAGACTTCCTCATTGGAGACGGCTGTATCAGCTATCACGGCATCACCATCTATGGGCAAACCTAGCTGAACTGCCACATCCTGAAGGGTGATAGTGATCTCACCGTGTGGCATATGGAAAGTGTGCGTCTCCGGCCTCCAGCGTTCCGTCAACGCTGTGATGAGGGCCCAGTCCAAGGATATAAAAGGGAGCTTAGCTACTCCGTAGAATCCTGCCTGACGAAGGTACACATCCATCCTCGGATCTTGGGCGACTCCCTTCAATGACTTCTCCACACGACGGCAAGTTAGAACGTTATTCTGTAAATAAAACACGAATTAGTACTCACGGCACGAATACATGAAAAAAGTATAATAATTCAGAACTACACAAAACAGACGTACCATAGTGTAGCCGGCTTCCCATACCGCCGTCGAGCGATGCTCTCCTTGAGCATTGAGGACGTCCGTTTTTTTTTGCCCTGGATGCATTTTCCTGAAATACAATATAACTTATGTTAATAACAAACACAAATAGGACAACTGTAAATAACAACAATATACACTTCTAACATTAAGAAATGACTTACAAACATTCCTATTAGGACAACTACGTCGGTTGTGACCCTCCTGTCTACATAACCCACAACTAGTTTTCCGAGATTTCTCCTTGATATCCATTTCATTACGTATACGTGATGACCTGGGGCGCCCTTTCGGTCTCACTCTTGTACGGTCGGGATTGACTCTCGGAAAAGGATATTCGGGCCAATCTTCTTTACAATCAAAAGAATGCCATTTCGCAGCATACACAGCCTTCTGGCACTCGAATGAGTAAAAACGACTGATGACAGCGGTATGATCTATATGCATGTGCGCGTAACATGCCAAAGCATGCGAACAAGGAATGCGATGGATTTGCCATTTCTTGCAGCTGCATTTCATCGTTTGAAGAAATACATACTTCAGTCGATGTTTTCCTCTTGTTCTAACATCAAATCTACCATCGCTGCGATCGAGAAGAACCACTTCGTACCGTTTGGCCTTCTCTATACATTTAAATAGACGATTTGTGCAAACACTTGTGAATCTTTCGCCAATTTTCAAAGCAGAATCCGCATCATCACGTCTGGCTATCCAATGTGACACGCAGTTATACCATATTTTCCTAACAAGCGCTGAAACAGGAAGATTTCTTGCGCCTCTGATAACGGCGTTGTAACTTTCGCTCAAATTCGTTGTCATCAGACCATATCTATGGTACCCATCCCGACTCAAACACCACTGTTCTTCATTCATGTCGGCGAAAAACTCGCCAGCTTCTGGCATTGATTCAAACAAACTTCGCATCACACTTTTATACTTTACAACCATAGATTTCCTGGCTGCGGCTATCAACTTCCTCTTACAAACAACATTCTTATACCTCGTATTGAAATTGCTCGCCACATGTCTAAGACAAAATCGCCAATGCGCAAACGGCGGGGCCCATCCCACGTCCGGATCATTCACAGCGGCTTGAATTCCAGCGGTTTTTCCACCCGTTTCCTCCTAGAAGGACCTGCCTGATTAACCGCGTCCTCATTCTCCAAATCAACACCATTAAACATTTCATCATCAGTATCGGCGTCACACGCCGAATTAACTATTGAATCAACGATATGATTTTCATATCGCCGATATATATCTTCAACTATAACTCCTTCATCGCCGAGATCGCGTTCTAATTGTTCAAACGGATCACCCTCTTCATAATTATCTTCGTTGTAGTTACCGCCATCATCATCATCATCCTCATTACCACCATCCTCCTCATTCCTCGCATTACCACCATATCCGCTACACCCTTCATTCACCGGATCCAATCGATGGAAATTTGTACTAACTTCGAAATTTTCCATTCGTTCTTACACGACATTTACCCCGTCATCCACATTTGCTCCTACGGGTTGCATGTTACTACCACGCTTACTTCTAGAATTTGGGGGCCTCACTTCGTTGCAAGAATTTCCAAATATTGATATCACATAAACTTCTTGAATGCGGTCACTATTTGACATCGCAAATTCAAACAACAACCTCACATCCTCGTCATCTCCGATTGGTACTAGCACAAAATTAATTCCTGAAGGACCATACGAAGGAACTGGGTATCTATGACAAATTTCCAACCTACTTCCTTCGGTTAATCTCAGTGCATTGACAATTTTACTTTCGAATCTGACGTAATCAATATCCACATCTACCTTTATCCTTTTCACTGGTCCCCTACTATAGGCTACTCCTTGACTACCATGAACAACCTTCCCATTACCATATAACAATAAATTTATTTGCGACATTGAAACGTACGTAAGATAAAACTTACGTTGATTAGGGGTTTCTTCGAACTTAATAACCTGTAAACAATAAAATATCAAATCATTAATTATCCAATTATTCATTTTCCTAATCAATAATTAATAATTATACAATTTCATAATTACACAACATACCAATAATACCGGTCGTCAAAGGTCACGCGACGTAACTCGGGAGCGGACAATCGTCGGCGGTGACGAATTTTCGCCGGACCGGAAGAGTTGACCGGTCGGAGGCGGATCCGGTTTAGGGCGGCTGGAGGCAACGGCGGGAGTCGGACGGACGGTTAACGGCGGCTGGAGGCAGCGGCGGGGGTCGGAGGGCCGGTTTAGGGCGGCTGGAGGCAGCGGCGGAGGTCGGACGGTCGTCGGCCGGAGGAGGGAGCGGCGGCTAGGGTTAGGGGAGGGTGCAATCGGGGAGGGTGACCCCGATCGCGAGTTATTTACTCGCACGGGGGGCGGGTTTTCAAAACCCGCCCCTTCTTTACTTACACAAGGGGCGGCTTTTCAAAACCCGCCCCCCGTCCGACCCAGCATACCTGCGTGGCCGACTTTGTTTGTCGAAGTGTGGAAGGGGCGGGTTTTGAAAACCCGCCCCTTGTGTAATGTAAGGAGGGGCGAGTTTTCAAAACCCGCCCCTTGTGTAATGTAAGGAGGGGCGGGTTTTGAAAACCTGCCCCTTGTGTAATGTAAGGAGGGGCGGGTTTTCAAAACCCGCCCACGCGCCCTCATGCCATCTTCGCATGCCACATAGGGGCGGGTTTTGAAAATCCGCCCCTTGCTATGGCACGCCGAGGGGCGCGTTTTGAAAACGCGTCCCCTTTGTAATTCGGATGACGCATTTTCAAAACGCGCCCTATCGACGGTAAAACCGTATTTTACGAAACTGGGACCGTATTTCGTAAATTTTTTTTAAAACTAACCGTATTTCCTTACAAAACTCCGAGTTGGGGTGGGTGGTTTTTATTAATATATTAAATTGCATGCACACCTCTTATTCCTAGGCCAAAATACATCGTTTTTTTTGTTTTTGTAAAAGCTTCGTCCTTACCTTAACCCCTTGCTCCAATCATCCCTAACCAAAAGCTTGGTGGGAGGGGGGAGTCGCGTGTTCGTTATCCCCCGAGTTTTTGTGAACTCTCGCCCTTATTTCTTGGAGGAATTTTAGAGGGGGGGAGGGGGGGAAGGAGGATAAGTAAGGAAAAGAAATTGCTTTTTGGTAGTTGGAGTTTTCAACTGAATTAAGGTACTGTCAAGTCTCTATGTGTGGTTGGTGATTTGGGAGTCGCTGGAAAAATCGAATCTTGGGTTGTGTTTTTTGGTTGATTTCGAGGTCAGTACTGGTGAATCGGTTAGGTTTGAAGGAGGGGGGGGGGAGGGGGTGTTGCTTTTGGTGTGTTGTTCGTAGTTTAATGCTTATTTTGCGTTTTTTATTTTTGGCGTGAAGAATCCCCTTCTTGTAAAGCTGAAATCCTGGGGAAAAGGTTGCTTGAGGGCTGTGGTGCGTGGATTTTGCTTCTCTGGGGGAAAACCAGAACTGGGTCTGATTTGTTTCTGATTTTTGGAACTCCATGGTTCTGGGTTGACTGAAATCTAGGAGGACTAGGTTCTGTGTAGGTAGGGTCAAGGCTCAGATTGTGAGTTGGGCGAGTGGCCGGGGAAAAGGCATGGAAGGGAATATGTCGCAGGGAGGTATGATTACCGGGAACCCTAGCTATGGAGGCCTCGATCTGCAGAGATCGGTGCAGATGCAAAGTCAGGGGCACTCGCCGCATCAGCTTCACCAGCAGCACTCTCATGGGCGTCAGACATCCATGGTCCACCCTTCGGTTCACGATGTTTTCCCTCTCACGATGGGGACCCTTCAAAGTTGCGATCATATGATGCCTATGGGGGATTTCCACAAAGGGGAGAGGTGCAAGAACTCGGCTAGTGATGAGGATGATCCGAGCTTAACTGAGGACGGGGCAGATGGGCAAAGTGAGATGAACAAGGGGAAGAAAGGGTCCCCCTGGCAGAGAGTTAAGTGGACTGATAAGATGGTGAGACTGCTGATTACTGCTGTCTCATATATAGGAGAAGATGCTTTCTCGGAGAGTAGTGGGGGCGGTCGCAGGAAATTCGCTGTTCTGCAGAAAAAGGGTAAATGGAAATCGATCTCGAAAGTTTTGGCAGAGAGGGGTTATCACGTCTCCCCCCAGCAGTGCGAAGATAAATTCAATGATCTCAACAAGAGGTATAAGAAGCTAAATGACATGCTTGGGCGGGGAACTTCTTGCCAGGTCGTCGAGAAACCTGCCCTTTTGGATGTGATCGATTTCCTGTCGGAGAAAGAAAAGGACGATGTTCGGAAAATTCTCAGCTCCAAGCATCTCTTCTATGAAGAGATGTGTTCTTACCACAACAACAACCGGTTACACCTGCCTCATGATCCAGCCTTGCAGCATTCCCTACAGCAAGCCCTTCGAAGTAGGGATGAGCACGATCATCCGGACGTGCGGAGAGGCCACCATGATGATTTCGATGAAGACGACCTTGATTTGGAGAATGACGATCATGATGATTATGAGGAGAATCATCCAACTATTGGAGAAGGTCGGGGAAACTGCGGGCATTCGAAAAATTCTTTGAAGCGGGTCAAGCAGGGGCAGGTCCATGAAGATGTCTGCCATGGGACTTCTTTGAACATTCAAGGGTTTAACAAGAGTTCTCACAATCATTCGCGGGTGCTCCAGCCTGACATGAATCAACCATGTTCTGATAACAGCAAGGCAGTATGGTTCCAGAAGCAGTGGGTCGAATCCCGTACTCTACAACTCGAAGAACAGAAGATGCAGATTCAGATTGAGATGCTGGAGCTGGAGAACCAACGGTTCGAGTGGGAGAGGTTTTGTCGCAAAAGGGACCGCGAGCTTGAGAAGCTGAAAATGGAAAACGAGAAGATGAAGCTTGAGAACGAGCGCATGGCATTGGAACTGCGGCGGAAGGAAATGAGTTCCGGTTTTAGCTAAATGGATTTGACCGGTTAGGTATTCTTTCGTGTTCTTTTTATCTCTCTTTCTCTCTGCATTATCTGTATGCGGGTAGCTTTCATTTTAAGGATGGTAAAAGGGCATGATATTCTGTGTAATACCTGGCCATGAAAATAAGCTCTGTCGAAGACTACATATGCCTGGATGTTTTTCTTGCTAGGCAGCCAACGATACGGTTGCTAGTTCTTTTTTGCCTAGGACTCCTAGTGGTTTGGTATGAAAATCCTCTGTTTTGCCAATAGCCGCCTACTTGTTTCTTGGGGATGCCTAAGTTGGTTGATTTACTGATCTGCCTGGGGGCAAAGTCCGGATTGGAACTGAGGGTTATGAACTATAGATGGTTGGTTTATCATCCATCCTCCTTAAGTTGACAGGTAATCTGTTAAAAGAGAATAGGAATTGATTGAATGTGTTGTTGAGTTGATGATGTGCTCAGCCTCAGGAAGGGTTGCTTCCCTGGATCCAGAGGTGGTGTTAATCTTAATCCACATGGGTAATTTTGTGGAACCCCTCACATGTTTACCACAATACACACACACAACCCATGTGATCTTTCCTTCTTCTCCTCCTCCTCTACAGCTTGGAGGTTTCTTCTTTGTCCTTTCCTCCTCCTTTCTTCTAATTTCACTTTCTATGAATATTAATAATAAAAAAAAGAACAGAAACACAGCATGGAAAAAAGATAAATGTTATTAGTGACGACAAAAACAGTGCATAATGGGACAGATGACGACACGCCCACGTCAACAAACAATAAATAATAATGATAAATAATTTAATAGCTCTTTTTTAGGGAAGTCCCGAAAGAAATAATCATTGCGCCGCAAATACTCTTTAATTAAAATAAAATAAAAAATTGAGTTAAGTGGTTTATTGGGGCACTAAGACATGTTATTATTTCAGTCTACTTTACCCTCACCTTCTTACGTCGGCGTCGTTTTCTGCTTCTTGGGATATTTTAAATACGTCACTCCATCCCTTAGTCTTTTAAGGAAATAAATATCAATTGGCACGTCTCAATTTCTTAATTTGAAATCATATTGGAGTTCCCAATTTTTTATCACGTTCATAGATATATACCCAATTTTTTTGTTCTTGGGGGTTGAAATTATTAGATGGAGGTTGTAGGTCGAAGCAACGACTAAATTGTGGTGGTAGAGAAAGTGGAGGAAATTTATTAGTTAGCTTCTTTTTTTTTTGGTAGTCGATTAGTTAGCTAGTTGTTATATATAAATAGTAAGAATTTCATCATTAATGTTATTAAATATAATTTTAAATATTCTAAATAAAAAATAATACATTTTAGGATGCATATTAAATATAAAAAATACAAATTACGAAATATATTAAATGCTAAATCACTAAATTGAAAGCACATTAAATACCTCTTAACTAGTTTACCCAAAGCACTCTCGTTAACAAGATAATGACGATGTATGTCAATACATGTACTTTAGCATTTAATATGTGTATTTTTTATTTAATATGCTTTTTTTAAGTTGTATCACTTCTTATTTTAAAATACATAAATTCTTAATATTTATATCTCTAATGGAACCCATAAATTTATAAAAAACTTTCCTTGTTTTTAACGTATTTTTACGACATTTATTAGGAGGGAGGCAGGGGTTGTTTGGTTTGGGATGGAAATTCCAACCTATTTTTTTACTTTCTCAATAAATGACTTAAAAACGACACACACTCATATAATTCAATTCCCCCCACCCCCCCTTCTTTTTCTACTTAGACCTTTCACACCAATCATCCCCATCCCCATAAGCCCTTCGATTTTCATTTCTAGAAAAGAAAAAAAAAAAACCCAACCGCTGGCTGTTTTGACATTCTTAATCATCCTCAGAAAGATTCCCTCGAGCCGGCAAAAGGAGGCGCACCCAAAACCCTACAATTAAACAAAGAGAGCCATTCCCTCCCCACATTCACAAATCACCATTAGGAAAATAAAGAAATCATTAGCCTAAATGTGTCTATGATTACGGGTTAATATCGGCTCCACGTAAAATCTGAATCCCGTCTTTTGGCATCGGTTTTCGAATGGACCACAAAGTTTCTAAGTTATAAATTCTCGAGACGATCGACCGGTATCAAGTAAGGTTCCAAAGTATCAACTCGGAAATAATTTATAGTCTAACATAATATAATTAATTTATACGTAACATATTACCAATGAAGCTCTAAAATGAAATTCTAAACAAATGGCTTATGGTTGATAAATGATTTCGATTGACTCTTTGTCCTTTTCATAATGATTAAGGTTTTTCCTTATATGACACTACGATGAATAAATTTTGTGTGTGATCATATTAACATGCTTAAGACGATGAATTAGACACGAGAACTGATACGAGAACCCGCAAAATTAGGTTATTAGATGGTAGTTTTTTTTATTAATTCACATAATGGATTTTAAGTTGTAAAAATAAGTACCATGCTCGTCCCTTTATATGATCATTTATACATTGACAGTAACGTCTCTTGCTTTTTAACCCCTAATTGCCAATAGGTTTCATCTGATCGTGATGGATATTAGAGTCATTAAATAAAAAGATAATGTAATAAGAAAGGAAGTTGGAGAATACGGAGAGGAGAGCGGGACAAAGACAAAGGCTTCCTCCCCAGTTGAGACCCACACAAAATTCACTTCCCACCTTCGTCCTAGGAAAACCCTCTCCATCCTCACCCTCCCCACTTCAATTTCGTTTAACTAAACAGTTTGTCGGTAAGCAAGGAAAGTAGCAAAACACCGGCATGCTCGGCGGGGAGCCGAGCGTTCGTGTCACCGCAACTGGGCGAGGGGATCAGGCGGGGAGGGGCCAGAAGACGAGCAGCCGATGGCCGAGGGAAGAGGCCTTGGCCCTCATAAGGGTACGGTCGGAAATGGACGTCGCCTTCAGGGATTCCAGCGCCAAAGGACCCCTCTGGGAAGAGGTCTCCAGGTGGGGTTTTCTCTCCCCGATCCGAAATCATTCTCATCCCTTTTGGATTCGTGGTTTGATTGTTATTACAATGATCAAAGGAAAGCATCCGAGGTTGGTTGCTTCTCTGGTCGATGATGTCAAAGATAAGTCGAATCATTTCCTTGTGGTAACTATAATCGGGACACACACGAATCGAAGAGACAGTTGAATCCATACGATTTTACTACAACTACTGGTTTTTCCATTTTCCTAAACTTAGATCTGGATGAGCTGTACACGATTTGTTTTCTTTTCTCTGGAAGAGAAATTGTACTCACACACGCACACATATTGGTGTATATAATAATTGAGAATAAAGGCTGGATGTCATGTGCTGCGCCGTTGTCATTTTTGTCGGTAAAGAGCATAAAAAATAGGTATAAAAAAAAAATACAAATATTACTTTTAGGCCTCCATTTACTTCAATTCTGTGAAATTTGTCTGTGTTTGATTATTTGGGTCGGTAGAAAACGTGTAGTAAAATGGCGGGTTACGGGATTTTTCTTTTAATTTTAGTGTTTTTTTTTTTACTATTCCATTTGGTTGTCCTAATTTTGATCATAAGCGATAAATTTTAATAATTGCATGGATCGACATCTCATGATTAGTTCGTTTATATATCCTCGATTATTTTAGTTTAATTTTATAATTGGTGAAAAGCGTATCGGGATGTTTGGAGAAAGGCAACAGAAATGTGGCCAGCCATTTCTTGATTAGTAAGTGGTTTTTCATGACGAGGCGTAATTTGGGAACGTTTTGATGCGTTTTCTGGGGATGTTAAGGAAGCTGGCCGCTATGGGATACCACCGGAGTGGTAAGAAGTGCCGGGAGAAGTTCGAGAACGTGTTCAAGTACCACAAGCGCACCAAGGACTGCCGCCCGGGTGCTTCTGCTGCCGCTGATGCCGCCACGCTTCCCGGTGGCAAGTCCAAGACCTACCGGTTCTTCGACCAGCTAGAAGCCCTCGAGTCCAACCCTGCTGCTGCCGCCTCGCTTGTTTCGACGCCTCCCACCATGCCACATTTCCCGTTCCCGGCCCCTCCGCATGCCCAGCAGCCGTCCAATAATTTCTCCACCCCGATCGTTCCGCCCGTAGAAAACCCTAGTTATCTTCCCAGGGCGGTCTCCGTGGACTCCACCTCGGCGTCCACATATTCTGACCAGGACCTGCGCCGGCAGTGTGGGGGTACCGGGGACAATGAGATGGAGAATAAGAGCATGAGGAGGAAGAGGAGGAGGAAGAGCGAGTGGATGGAAATGTTCGAGAGGTTGATGGGAGAAGTTGCGAAGAAGCAGGAGGAGTTGCAGATAAACCTGTTTGATGTAATCGAAAGGAGGGAGAGGGAGCGGCTCATTCGGGAAGAGGCGTGGCGGGCGCAGGAGGCTGCGAGGATTGACCGAGAGCGCGAGATGCTTGCGAGAGATAGGTCTGCCGCAGCTGCCAAGGACAATGCTGTAATATCTTTCCTCCAGAGGATTGTCGAACAGCAACAGAAAACTACTTGGCCACGAGAGAAGTCTTGTGATGGCGACGTGGCTGGGAACGGCTGGAATATCTCACCATTGCAGCCGCAGACTATGGTGCAATTCTCGGCACCATTGCCATCGGTGGTCAAGGGAACGACAAAGCCAGTTGGAGTGGGAACAAATCGAGAATCAGAGAAGGTGCTAGACGGGGAGAAGAACTCGGGGAGTACCTCAAGGTGGCCGAGGGCAGAAATAGAAGCGTTGATAAAGCTACGAACAAATTCGCAAACCAACTACGGGGAGAATGCGACCAAGGGACCGCTGTGGGAAGAAATCTCATCTTCCATGAAGAAGCTCGGGTAAAACCGTCATTGCCATTGAGTCGAGTCATTTTGGCCGTCGTCGACGTTAGCTACATAAACCGAATCTGACGATGATACCGAGTTCAATTTCTCCAGGTACAACCGAAACCCGAAGAGGTGCAAAGAGAAATGGGAGAACATTAACAAGTACTTCAAGAAGGTGAAGGAATCCAACAAGAAGAGAAAGGAGGACTCCAAGACTTGCCCTTACTTTGATCTTCTCGACGAGATCTACAACCAGAAAATCGACAAGAATAACAACAACCACAACAGTGGCAACTTCTTCCCGTCGTTTCAATCAACTGAAGGTAACAACAATGGGGACTCGTCATCGGCTTCCACCACTCCGGCTTTGATGGTCACTCCAGAACAACAATGGCCTCCAGTGGCCCCCCCTCACCCTACATCTGAACAAGAATTCAAAGGAGGAGGAGGAGACACTGACGGCGAATACGACCATGACGATGACGAAGACGACGGAGATGGCAGAGGAGAGGAGCATTTCGAGGTGGTTGGTAGCAAGGTTTGAGTACGTAATTACTCAAAAGAGTTAATTTGTTTTTGGTTAATGTCGATTTATTCGGATATTAAAGAAAAGAACGTTTTCAATTTAATATTCATCTTGTATATTATTATTGTTACATGTTTTATTTTTAATTATGAATGAAAAGATAATCACAATCAATGTGAAGTTTTATTCGTGTCATTTTATTGTATGAATGACAAATACATAACTGACGAAAGAAATCTATTTCTTTTTTTCTGTGATTGTGAAACCATGAACATTTTGTCTTCCATCGCCCCTTGTTTTCTATCATCTTCTTTTCCAGTTTGTACTCAGTTCCCAAACAACTTTGTGTTAATTACTTTTACGATTAACACATTACTTCTTTGTGTTTAATTTCCCACGCTTCGCTGAGTGCTCCAGCGCCCCGCATTCTCGTGTGACAAACAATGCCCCTGGAGATAGTTGATCCGGCTATTCTCGACTTGGAAGGCCTTCGTCAGGACGTCGGTCGGAATCCGCGGCTTCACGCCAAACTCGTTTTTAGTGTTTTCTATTGAGGTCATAGGTTTTTAAACAAGATGGGACTATAGTATATTTAGATATCACTCGATTTCAAGTTTCACTTGATTATGACCATAACCCAATTTCAGTGTTCACTTAGCTCCGGAGGTCGGATGAATGCAATCATTCGCTTTAAAGATAATAGCATATTTCAAACCATGGGGACAAAGAACTGTATGCTGTTTGAGGACACGTATTATAAAATCCAAAAGAAAGGTAATTGGGAAAAAACATGATAATGAAGAAATGGAGGCCACTCACCACGAATACTTAAGCAGTTAGTTTATATTTACATTGTGTATATATATTATACTTTTTTGAAAATACAATCACAATTTAAATATTATTTTAGACTCTTACGGTGTGTTTGGTTTGCTGAACGATGGAAGAAGCGAAATAGAACGATTATCTCTTTCCGAAAAAATTATAGTCAATTAAACGAAAAAATGCTTGAAATGAAATAAGATCTATATTCAACTACATTCATTTTCAATGAAATGGCCATTTGCTTTTCCATTCCATTCTCTCACCTATTCCGTGTAATTCAGTTTTCGATTCCGTTAACCAAAGAGGCGGTTAGCTCGAGATAGAATGAGAAGGAGAAAAAAATATGGACATTCCTTAGCTATGATAGGAAATGCTCATTCCCTTGCTCATTTTATTCCCCTCCCTTTCTCCTTGTCATCCTTCGTTACCATTCCTTTTCTCAATGCTACCTGTGGAAAATTCCCAGCCCAACCCATGCCCATTTTACTCCGGGCTCTAATACCATGTGAAAAGTCCCGCTGGCCCACTCTCAAGCCCAACATATAAGGTCAATGGGGTACAATGATGTGTGACTTGCCTCAAACCCACGCCCATCTTACTCCGAGCTCTGATACCATGTAGAAATGGCGTGTCGGGTTCCCCTTCACCTAAAAATTAGTAATTAGATGAAGGGTCCCAACCCTATGTAGATACCACAAATTCATCATTTTCGTGATATATGTATCTATAATGATACTTTATAAACTAATCGTGGCGACCACTAAGTAAGATTAACGATATCGTTAGATAATTAATCTCGAGATTCGTTAGACATAATATGTCGTAGTTTGTAAATCAATTTTAACATATTAGTGATCCAAGGCCACCTTTTCTTTAAACCCACATGAGAGAACCATATTTTTAGAACACTTAATTAGACAAAAATGAGGAATGCAACCACAAGCGTCCTCGTCAAATTGATGGGTTTAATGTCGAAAGAGGTTACCTAACACGCAATGGACAAAGCAATAGCACGAGAATTCCCACACAGAAACCTTATAATAGATATATTTTCAACGGCAGCAAATTAGAATTCTTCCCAGAATCGCCTACCGTCATCAGTTTGTAGCTGCCCATCAATGGACGGCCACAACAGACATTTAGCCGGTTGATGATCATCATAAAAAATCCTCTCCACTTGACATGTCATCCCAAAATTCCTTGGACAATGGGGCAAAATGGGATAATAACTTCAGGATGTTTGATCGCTTCGCGGCACCCAATTCTTCGATGTGTTTTTTTAGACACTTACACATAGGGACGCCAAGGAAGGATAGTTACAAAGGATCCAATGGACATTCTCCATTCTTGGTCCTCCCAAGCCTCATTCGAAAAAACAAATAGAAAGGGGAGCAACCTCTTCTCCCACACACATACAGAAAAACTCACGATAATCTCTTCTCCCACACACAAACAGATTCCAACTCACGATTATCTCCTCCCGGAGACAAGTTCCTCTTCAACTCCTCTACTACACACACTAACCAGCCTCCTCCCTCACAAGCATTTTTCGGAGCCTCTCCCTTTCCTCCCAACGAACTTCTCGACTAAGGTAAGCTCAGGGAGCAATGGAGACCCCCCAACCAGCTATACCGCGAAGAACATGATGCAGCTTCACAAGTCGACGGTTGCAGCAAGAAGAAATGGCGACAGCCCCGAATAACCTTCGACGTCCTCCCCTCGTCGTCTCCATGAATTCGCTCGAGGCCTTCTGTCCCTGGCGTCTAATGTTGGCGCGGGAATAGCCGGCGCCGATGACGAAAGCGGAAAGTATAACTGGAAACGATGTTCGACGCACAGATTTACGTAGTTCGGCCCAAAATGGCCTACGTCCACGGGGATGTCCTCCTTGAGATTCCACTATAACAAACGAGTTACACGATTACAAGCCCCCCGAGAAAGTATGGCCCCGAGTCCCCGTAGAAAGCCATATACTCGACGGACTCTTCGAACATTCTCACCGCTCACCGTGTATCACCCGTTGCCAGTACGACGACTCTCCAGAGACCTCGGAGCGCGACAACTTGTCGCCTCCCTTACCCTAGTTACAGAGTCTACATCGCACTAACCGTGGATCTCAGATATCCGATTCTCCTCCTCATCGAAACTTTGACAATCCATCTATTTATAATAGACAATAAAATCTAGGACGATATCTTTCCAATATCCCATAATATCACACGAAATCTTACGTGATATTACTTACCAGATTCTCCAAGATTTCAACTTCGGATCATATTCCTAACAATCTCCACCTTGAGCCGAAGTCCCTGAAATCTTCAAATCTCCTTCCTAGATCTCCCACACTCCGAAAGGCTCCCCTTTCATCCGTCGCGTCTTCCAGAGCGTGTCATCACCGCTCTACATCTCGTCCACTGCATTGTCATCCTTCGCCTATCAAGGCTCGCCCCCTCTGAACTTCCATCGAGGAAATCCACCGATCTTCACGACCTCGCTCTGATACCAATTGTTGGGGCGGGAACCGCCGGCGCCGAGGACGAAGGCGGAAAGCATAACTGGAAACGATGTTCGACGCACAGATTTACGTGGTTCGGCCCAAAACGGCCTACGTCCACGGGGAGGTCCTCCTTGAGATTCCACTATAACAAACGAGTTACACGATTACAAGCCCCCGAGAAAGTATGGCCCCGAGTCCCCGTAGAAAGCCATCTACCCGACTCTCCGAACATTCTCACCGCTCACCGTGTATCATACGTTCCCAGTACGATGACTCACCAGAGACCCCGGAGCACGACAACTTGTCGCCTCTCTTACCCTAGTTACAGAGTCTACATCGCACTAACCGTGGATCTCAGATATCCGACTCTCCTCATCGAAGCTCTGGACAATCCGTTTATTTATAATAGACAATAAAATCTAGGACGATATCTTTCCAATATCCCATAATATCACACGAAATCTTACGTGATATTACTTACCAGATTCTCCAAGATTTCAACTTCGGATCATATTCCTAACATCTAAGACCTGTCTTCCCTCGTCCAAAGATAAGGACTCGATTGCCACCTCTCGTAGCCTCGTGGCTTCGCGGGAGGACTCCTCCTTTAACAATTTCTTGTTTGCGCAGGTGCAAGAGTTGGACAACTGGGAGCTGACTTCCGGAGACGTCCCGAAGTTACACCAGCATCATAAGAATCTCGCATCCCATCTCTCCCATTTGTCTCAGCATGGTGGGACGTGTTACAAAACCCAATCGAGCCAAATATGCCTGCACAACCTTCAGTTTTTGCTGCATTTCTTTCTGTATACTTGTCGGAATCACGTGAAATTACTTGTGTTGGATTCCTAACTTAAATACGGTTTTAATGTCATCAATCAAGATCAATTTGAGTCCATACTCTAAGAGTTTCGAATAGAATACTAGAATAGTTGCAATCAACCGATTTTCACACATTTGGACGTACTCATTTACGTTTTCGCCCTGCATCAAACATAAAATATACTCTACATAGATCATACTAGTTGTATGTTGAGTTTCGAATGTAAAGGTTCAGTGGTTTTAAAATGACATGGCATTTGCACACGAAAAGAGTATTTTCGAAGAATCCGTACACCCCTAAATTCGGATTTGCATGTCCGCAAGTTAATGCAATTTTCTCTCAGTTGACTGTCTGTTTAGGATTATATTTGCTATTGGCTCATGACAAGAGAACTGTATTGAATGATAAGAATCTACACTGCCCATACGCTTCATGGAAGTAAAATTTTATCTCAACATCGCCGGTTATCCTGCAAGGCTCTCATCTCCTTCATAATGGCTCCTCAGCCTGGTGCATTTCCTGAACAAAGAGATGGAGCATTCAAGCTCCAACGAATATCAACAAACTGCTCTTTTCGCTAAAGTAGGATGAGGTTAGCTGATATTGTTCCTCAGGCAAAGGCCCTGTAGAAGTCTGCTGATTTATCTTTAAGTTCACCTTAAGTTTCCATCACCCGACTGTGTTTCACTGATCCTTCTTTGTTTTTGGCATGAGATCTCATTGTTCTTATGTAGATTATGAATTGAAGAAAAAGTCTTACATGATTAGTTGGTTCAGCTGCTGAGTTTGACCATTTCTGTCCTTCAAGAAGCCGAGACTGAGACAACCCATGACCACCACCACCCTTCCTTTTACCACCTTAAGCCTAAAACAAATGTTTATTCTCTGCTTTCTATACCTCTACGTGAGGGAATGTTGGTGCCTCTGCATTATTACAAGATCCCCCAGCATCTGTTCTTCTCCAAGATCAATAACAACGCCACATATTCACATCCAAATCACATTGTTTCCCAGATTCAAATCATTAGATATGAGACAGGGAAATCAAATCAAGGTGCCTTTTGACTTCTTCCTACCTCGGACCGCACCAAAACTCAAATCAATCAAAGAAAAACAGCATAATCTAATGCAAAATTTTGGGTCAGAATATGCCCGATGACTTGCCGCAAAATGAAGAACTCAAAACTATTCCTCGGATGGAAACGGCTGCGATGGATGGCCTAGACAGCCGTGTGTGCTGCGTGCTGGAGTTGGACGCGGGATGTAATTATTAAAATTTGTTTTCTTACGAAGAAAGAGGGTGATGAGATTCTTCGACTTTTTCTTTTTGCATGGAGATTTTTTTAAAATTAATTAATCAAACGTCAAGTACAATGATGATCTCCCTCTTCTACCCCTTCTTTCTCCTACCATTTTAGACGTTTCCCAGTTCTTTTCCGCTGTCCTAAATTCTCTTCTTCCTCCCCAGATTAGGATTTCATTATTCATCACCAATTCCTCTCCTTTCTCTCTCCTTCCTCCCCCAAAAACTATTTTTCGTCTGAATTCCGTTTCCGGGGTTTTGGCAAACCTGCAAAATTTGGGATTTTGACAACTGGGTTTGGCTCATTTCGATGTTCGGCTGATACCCTTTTCGAGTTGTTCGGATCGGGACTTGGATGTCGATGATGCCAGCGACTGACTACCAGGGATCGTACATCGGCCGATCAATCCTCAGTCCCCGACGAGATCAAGCCACGGATTCGATGGATGGCGGAGGAAGCCCGCACCACCGCGCTGCTGCTGCGCTTGAGGTCGAGCTGAATAACTTCCAGAGGCAGGTGGCGGATCGGTTTGTCGACCTGTCGGGATGCACCCACAGCCAGCTGCTGTCGCTTCCGTGGATTAGGAAGCTGCTGGATATTTTCCTCTGTTGCAAGGAGGATTTTAGGGTGTTATTGTTTAATAACAAGGCCCTGCTGTCAAACCCCCTGATGGATAGGATGATCTCGGACTTCTACGAGAGGAGCATCAAGTCCCTTGATGTTTGTAATGCCATTAGGGATGGGATTGATCAAATCAGGCAATGGCAAAGGTTGTTGGAGATCGTGCTGTGCGCACTGGATAAGGAGGCGAATCTGGGGGAAGGGCAGTTCCACCGTGCAAAGAAGGCGCTGATCGATCTGGCGATTGCCATGCTGGACGAAAAGGATTCGGGCTCCTTGTCAGTGGCCAATCGGAACCGTTCCTTCGGAAGGAGCCATGCGTCTACGGCGTCCCGGCGTCACCGGGCCCTGGGTAATTTCAGGTCACTCTCCTGGAGCGTGTCGAGGTCGTGGTCAGCTGCCCGTCAAATCCAGGCGATCGGGAACAATTTACATCCGCCAAGGGGGAACGAAATCATTGCCACCCATGGCCTCGCCACGGCCGTGTACACGATGAACTCTGTCATGTTGTTCGTGATGTGGGTACTCGTGGCTGCAATCCCTTGCCAGGACAGGGGACTGCAGGTGCACTTCTCCGTGCCAAGGCAGTTCACGTGGGCAGGGCCCCTGCTGTTGCTGCATGAGAGGATCGTGGAGGAGTCGAGGAAGAAGGACAGGAAGAATGCCTGCGGGTTGTTGAGGGAGATACACTCCATGGAGACGTGCTCTAGGTTGATGAGCAATTTGGTGGATTCGGTTCAGTTTCCGTTGTTGGAGGATAAAGAGCGCGAGGTTCGGGAGAGAGTGGATGAGCTGTCCAAGGTTTACAATGTTGTGAAGGAAGGCCTCGATCCTCTGGAGAGGCAGGTGAGAGAGGTGTTTCATCGGATTGTGAATAGCCGGACAGAGGGGCTCGATTACATTGGCAAGTCGAACGCTGATTAGCTGCAATGAGCTTGGACTTTTGCTGCACTTTCACAATGAGAACGGCAGGATCATATCACAAGTAGCTCGTTTCATTGCCTGATGCTTATACTCGAAATCGAAAAGTGAATATCATTGTAGGCCTGCAAATATCACATTCCATATATTTACTTGGAACTTATTTCTTGTAGATCTTGATGTCCCTCCACCTTGACTCCATGTAGTAGCTTATGTTGGCCGGGGCTCCATAGACTCCGTACTTGAAGTAGAGATCGCCCGGCCCCTTATAGGCCACCTGAAGCTTTTGGACGCCATTGATGAACACCTTCACCATCCCCCAATCGACATTGCGGATAATGTCAGCCTGAACCACTTGTCATAAAGTCTGGTCTCGATGAGATCTCCGTGTAGTAGTACCTCATGTTGCCATTATAGAACCTTAGTGTCAGTGTCGTGGCATCTCGGGCTGCACTGTGTATCTGGGCTGTGGGAGCTCCAGGCATACCATTAGGCACGAACACGTACCCTTCAAACTGCCACACTCCGGATGAATAGTTCAACCCCTGCCAAACATCGCACGGCAAAACCCTTCGTTGTGAATATAAGCGATCAATCCACACCTTAAAGCGAACTTCAGTATGAGGCTGAGTAAGGCTGGTTAGGTCGTGCGGCTTGTCATCTGGGTACACCCAAATTCGTTGAACGCCATCGACATAGCTGTAACGTTGGTCGAGAGTCACGCCGCACGGTGTCTGGAACTCGAAGTTGGCCTCCATCAAAGGGATTTCTGGGAAGCCGGCCGAAGGATCATGTAAAAAGTATTAGCTTTCAGAGCATTGCGTTTTTCTATTTATTAGAATTACATTCTTTTAGCAGGCGGTTCTGATCCTGACAAAGTTTTGTAAACTACTTTTGTTGGTACACTGATGACATGATGTAAGAACACAACATTCATTCGTCTTGTGTAAGAAATGGAATCAACCATGAACCAACCAAACCAAACAAACAGACAATTTATTCGTGCAAACATGGCCATATTTTGGCTTAAGATGATATTATCCCATTTCAGATTCCTCTCATTTCTTGTAGATCTTGATGTCCCTCCACCTTGACTCCATGTAGTAGCTGATGTTCGCCGGGGCCGCGTAGACCCCACACTTGAAGTAGAGGTCGCCCGGTCCCCTGTCAGCTACCTGAAACTTTTGGACCCCGTCGAGGAACACTGTGACCTTCCCGCCATCAACGTCGTGGATGATGTTCAGCCTGAACCACTTGTCGTAGAGCCCAGTTTGGATGAGATTCCCGCTGTAGTACCTCATGTCTCCACCGTAGATCCTCAGTATGATTGTCGTGGATGCGTTGTTTGCCCCACCCTTTATCTGAGCAATGGTTGCACCGGACGTCCCATTGGGGACGAACCCGTGGCCCTCGAATTGCCACACGCCGGATGAATAGTCTAGTCCCTGGCGACATGAGGAACGGAGTTTAGAGCAAGACCAAAAGGATACGTGCAATCTAGGCATCGGGAGAGTACCATGATACGAGCTTCGGTGCGAGGCTTGGTCATGCTGGTGATGTTATGTGGCTTATCGTCGGCATACACCCAAAACCGGCGAACACCATCGACGTAGCTGTAACGTTGCTCCAGGGGAATATCATACGGTTTCTGCAGCTCGAAGTTTGCTTCCGTCAACGGCACCTCGGTGAATCCCTCGGTAGGATCACTGTGACTGGGTGTCCCTGCAAACAAAATAGTGATGACAAAACACACCAGGAAGTAGGCGGGACTAATCTTCATTGCAACGAGTTCTCTTTCCGCGCCTCAAGAACTGGAGGACCACGAAGCTGCAAGGACTAATAAACGCGACTTTTTAGACATGGGCTCGAAGGTAGCAAGTTCTCAATGTCTCTTGTGGGACATTGTTCTGAGATGAATAATCCGATGACTGAATTCGACCTTTTGACTGCCGACCTGCCGGCCATGAAAAGAAAGTTTTTCATTGGCATCGCTTGCCTTATCTATTGTCTGTTGTAATAAAAGATGATGCCAATGGTTTTCCTTTATTTCTTGAAGATTTTGATGTCCCTCCACCTTGATTACATGTAATAACTGATGTTACTTTGGGCCGCATAAACCCCGCACTTAAAGTAGAGGTTGCCCGGTCCCTTATCAGCCGTCTGAAACTTCTGTATCCCGTCAATGAACACCGTCAGTTGCCCTCCGTCAACGTCATGTATGATGTTCAGCCTGAACCACCTGTCGGAGAGGTTCTTCTCGATTTTGTCCAGGGCGTAGTACATCATGTCACCATTGTAGATCCTCAGTATCAGCGTCGTGGCGCCATGAGATGCGCTGCATATCTGAGCGATGGTTGTCCCGGATGTTCCATTGGGCATGAACCCGTGGCCTTCGAACTGCCACACTTCGGAAGAGTAATCCATTCCCTGGACACACAGCGGGAGGAACAGCTTCCTGAATCACAGACTGTTTATGAGCTGCACAGATTAAACAGGGGGGCCTAAGGGGAATTACGGAGATGTGCACTTCAGTGCGAGGCATGGTGTGGCTGTTGGGTCTTTGGGTCTTGTCATCCGCATACACCCATAGTCTCCTCACGCCGTCGACGTAGCTGTAGCGTTGGTCGAGAGGTACATCATACGGCCTCTGTATGTCAAAATTACTATCCGTCAACTGCACTTCAGTGAAGCCGTCAGTAGGATCGGCACTGACTTTGCGGACTGCACCAAAGTAATCCCTGCAGATAGGGATGCAGAGGAACAAAAGATAGGTCGTAGCAGACTGCATTTTTATCCGTTGCCCGTTTTCTCGACACAGATGATGGGTGTTTAGAAAGCCTGTAGGCCAGTTTTATACGCTGCAAAAGGCGAGTAACAGAAACGGAAGTAACGCAAATCAGGCAACAGCTTTTGACAATGAAGAAATCGGCAAAACCAAAGGGCAAGGGACAAGGCCCTGGACCTTCTCTTGTTGTGTATATTCGGCGAACAGGATGTCATCTCCCAGTGTCGTTGGAGAATCCACATAAACATTGTATCATAGTGAGGTCGTGACCTCATGACTCAGTTATCCTACACGGCAGCAGCGGGTGCTGGACTCCCTCTGTCACCCGGTCACTGCCAGCCATTACAACAAAGCAATCACGGGGATGTACTTAACGCGTTAGCTACAGCACTGCACGGGTCGATACGCACAGCGCCTAGTATCCATCGTTTAAGGCTAGGACTACCGGGTCTTTTTGACCCCATATTGTAGGGTGGATCTGCTCTTTGGAGAGCACAGCACGCTGAAAGTTCCCTCGTTCTAAAGAAAGGGACGAAATATGTGTTTCTCGACCATTTCCGTCGTTACAGAAGCTGGCGGGAGCTTCGTTAGTTCCGATCAATCATTCCTGAATCGATCTAAACTTTCGAATCGAGCATAAAAATATTCATTACAAGGTTCTCGAGTGGTGGTCCTCATTCAATATTTACCTCGTGGAACATGCCTCTTTTTTCGATTTCATTTACACACAAAAAGAAAGAAACTGTAGCTCAAAATTTGGGTCCTCCATTACAAAGAAGGATGGGCTTTTAGTAATATTTCTTGTCCCATATGTCCAATCCAATTGGGCAAACACACATCGTCTGTCACTGGGTTGGGAGACATATCATGCCGATGCCAGTTCTTCATCGTTTTTCGATTATCGTCAATGAGGAAAACTGAACAATGAGTTCTTAGATGTTGCAGTCGGCAACCACGACAGTCCATCTTACACGCTAATGCCCGCCATGAAAAACTATGAGATGTTGTAGTGGTTCCCTTAGTCCCCCATGAAGGAAATGTAACGGGGGTATCCATTCATTCGGGCGCCAGGTGGCCGTTTCTTCACACAACTGCGACACATCACGTATAGTTCTAATCGTTTGCGACATGAGGGCGCTTCGAGTGGGGCCATCGTGTTCAAAAGTACAGGATATAGTATGAACGTCGTGACATTTGAAGATGGGGGCTAAGAGATGGTGGGGTTTGGGCATCGAAATGAAAAAAAAGGTAAGTATCCGGGAATCGACATCAATTTATGAAAAAAAGATTGGTGTTAGAATTAAGTATATTTTTTATTAAATTTCTTAAATATCAACATCACGAATGATATGTATATTCTATATTATTTTTTTAAAATAAATAAATAAATAAATAAATAAATAAATATATATATATATATAGGCAGCGGTGTTGTGTTAAATTCACCCGACCAGTTTTGGATATATATAAATGATACATCAGTTTATAAAAGCAAAATATGCATGTGTTCATTACTTTTTCGAACTTTCATATGTGTCATCTTCTTTATTTTTGTTTTCCAAACTATGACTTTCATTTTATTTCTGGTCTAAAGAAGGTGTTACTCGCTAGATGCAACGTAGACTAACGAGGATGTATCTTTTTTTTTACACGGATTTCAAGCCTAAATTGGTAGTTCTTCCCCAAATCGACCCTAAACCCGGAAGAATCTAACCAACTTACTCGAAGCGATGATGATAGGCGACATCATAGGGGAAGGCGGGGGGGTGATAAAAGGAGTCAGTTACCGTTTGTTGGATAGGCGACAATGAAGAACCTCAACCACGAGTTAGTCACAATTTGTAGTGTAGAACCTCAACCTAATGGATCGTGGAAGTTTTAATACATTTTGCATGAAAATTTTAGTACCTACTGACAATATTTGTACTCGTATAAGAGCCTTTATGTCTTATGTTGTCACTCTGTGTTCAATAACGACACTCGTCCTTTAAAGGTTAAAAGTGGGGGCATTGTATTTGCATAACCATATTAAACCTATATATTTCATCTTCTAAAGGACATAACTAGTTCTCACTTTCCATGGGTGTAAGAATTCCTCCACGGTCTCCCTACAAAGCACCAACTCAATTAATATCCGTCGAAAAGAACATGAACAAATTGGAAGCATTTTAAGACCTTAATGTAAGTCAATCATCAACTCAACCAATCCAAGCTCTTGCAGTTACAACATTAAAAACACAGAAAAAGAAATTTCTATATGTCCACTAAAACAACAAAAATTCGAAATCCTCTAAACCTTACCTCGATCTCTGAACTAGAAAAAAAAATCGAATTAATGGTGAAAACCCAGTCGAGGAATCAAAGATCCCGTCGTGGGTGAGGAGGATGATACACGGAGAATCGGACCCCTGTGCTGCAACTCAAACGCACCAAAACAGAGGAACTACTGCTGTTTCATCAGATTGCATTCACCAACACTCCAAATATCCACAACACAGACCGATTTTCAACGACCACCACACAACCCTGATAGCCCAAGCCAACAAACGCAACTCCGACCACCCTCTACACCACCATATTTTCCCAGACTAACATCATCGGAGATCTAACTAACTCCGTCGCCTTGCTGCCTGTGTTTTTTATCTTTTGCCCTGGGCTGGGCCACTATACACAAGCCCACGGTCCGCCCGACTTCAGACAATAGCAACCCGACCCGACCCACTAGTTCGAAATATAACAAACTCCATACGGCTAGTAACGGCCACCTCTTCCCCCCTTCTTCATCCCTTCTCAGCTCGTGTCCACTTTTCTACATAATCCGCCCTGCTTCCAACTACTTGTCCGCCCACTTCTGCAGTCCATTTCCTACGTATCAAGCGCCCCCTCTCGGAGTACACTTGTCCTCAAGTGTACAGCCAGGATACTTATTTTCCAGCTCATACAAAAACTCCCACTTCGCATCCTCCTCCAATTCTCCTGTCCACTGCACAAGTACTTTAGTTACTGCGCGATTTCCTCGCTTAACCATCCTCCGGGCCAAAATTGCAGCTGGTTTCTTATCCCGTGGCTCACAAAACTCCGGTAACGCAGAAGAAACTCGATCCAAATCAGCAATACTACGCCTCAACTTAGAAACATGGAAAGTTGGATGTATCTCGAACACCTCTGGCAGCTCCAATTTGTAAGCCACCTTGCCAATGCGGTCTATCACCTTGTAAGGCCCGTAGAACAACGGAGATAGCTTGTGATAACTCCTCCTCACCACTGTTTGCTGTTTGTAAGGCCTTAGCTTCACAAATACCCAATCTGCAATAGCGAATTCTCTGTCTGTCCGATGTTTATCAGCTTGCTGCCTCATTCTGTGCTGCGCTCTATCTAGCTGAAACCTCAACAGCTTGATAATCCCTTCCCTATATCTCAACTCCCTACCCACCGCTGGCAAAACGTGATTATGTGGGAGGTATGGTATGTGTATAAGTGGGGAATACCCGTATAAAGCCTCAAATGGGCTCATCCTAATGGTTGAATGATAGGTACTATTGTACCACCACTCCGCTAAGGACAGCCACTTCCCCCACTCTTTTGGGCAATCACCCACCATGCATCTGAGGTATGTTTCCAAACAATGGTTCAAGACTTCCGTTTGTCCATTACTCTACGGGTGATAGGCCGTAGACATGTGAAGCTCTACTCCCTACAAGGTCATCAGTTCCCTCCAAAATTTGCTCATAAATATAATGTCTTTGTCGCTCATTATGGTGGCTGGCATGCCGTGTAGTTTAAATATATTATCAAGGAAAACTTGAGCAACTACCTTGGCTAAGTAAGGATGGTGTAAAGCCAAAAAGTGCCCATACTTACTCAATCTGTCGACCACCACTAATATGCTGTCCCTTCCCTGCGACATGGGTAATCCTTCGATGAAATTCATTGAGATGTCCCTCCAAACCTCATTAGGGACAGGTAATGGCTGTAATAACCTCGGGGAAGCAGCATTGCCAACCTTGCACTTCAGACAGGTTTCACATCCCCTGATAAACTGTCGAACGTCCCTTTCAATCCCCTTCCAACAAAACAAACTGCTGATCCTCTTGCTGGTTGCCAACACCCCCGAATGTCCCCCCATTGGGCTGTTGTGGAATAGGTGAATAATCTCTGCCTTGAGCTCCCTCACATTTCCCACCACCAATCTGGAACCCCTTTTTAATAAACCTTGCTGCCAACGATATTTAGAATGCTGCTGCTCGCCTTTCTTCAGTCGTACTATTACAGCGGTCAATTTCTTATCAGTTTCCCAAATTTGCATCACCTCATCCAGCAAGGTAGGAGAATACTCCTGTGTAATTGCAGAAAACAGCTCGGGACCCTGGATTCTGGATAGAGCATCCGCAGCTACATTCTCCTTCCCTCTCTTGTAAATTATCTCATAATCTTAGCCCATTAATTTGGTGAGCCACTTGAATTGACTTTCCGTATGCAACCTTTGCTCTAATAGATACTTTAAGCTCCGATGATCAGTTTGGATAATAAAGTGCCTCCTCGTTAGGTAATGATGCCATTTCTCGACTGTATAAACAAGTGAATAGAGCTCATTTTCGTATACTGACAGACCATAATGCCGTGGATTGAGATGTTTATTGATGTAAGCAATGGGATGGTATCTCTGCATTAAAATGGCTCCAATGCCCACTTCACACGCATCAGTTTCCACAATAAATGTATCTATAATATCAGGCAGAGCCAAGACAGGGGCGGAGCGTAGTAATTGTTTCAAGTGCTCAAACGCACTCTAAGCCTGATCTGTCCACTGAAATCCTTCTTTCTTCAAAAGATCAGTTAATGGTCTACTAATTACACCGTAGCCCTTCATAAATCTCCTGTAGTACCACCCACTCAAGCCAAGGAAGCCCCTCAGCTGTTTCACTGTCTTCGGAACTGGCCAATCCTGCACGGCCTTTACTTTGGTAGGATCTGTAGAAACACCCTTCGCTCCAATAAAATGTCCAAGGTACTCTATCCTAGAGCTCCCAAAGGCACATTTCGTCTTTTTAGCGAACAAGGTATGCTCCCTAAGAATGGACAACGCCGCTTGCAGATGCAGTGCATGTTCCCCCTGAGTTTTACTGTAAATCAATATATCATCAAAGAAAACGAGGATGAACTTACGTAGATAGGGCCAGAAAATAGTGTTCATGAGTCCTTGGAATGTGGATGGAGCATTGGTGAGGCCGAATAGCATAACCAAGAACTCATAGTGGCCATCGTGAGTCCGAAAAGCAATCTTATGTATGTCTTGCGGGGCCATTCTGATTTGGTGGTATTTAGCTCGCAAATCTATCTTCGAAAATACCGTGGCACCAAACAATTCATCCAATAATTCCTTTATGATGGGAATGGGATACTTATCTTTCACCGTAATAGCATTCAGTGCCCTGTAATCGACACACAATCTCCATGTCCCACTAACACCACAGGGGAGGAGAACGAGCTTCTGCTGGGTTGTATCACTCCTGTCTGCAACAGCTCCTGAATCATCCACTCTATAACATCCTTCTGGGTAGCTGAATGTTTATAAGGTCTAACATTGACTCCTTGGACTCCTTCTTTCAGCTGTATTACGTGGTCGTGGCCTCTAAAGGGTGGCAGCCCTTGTGGTTCCTGAAAAAAATCTTCAAATGCTCCTAGGACTTCCTCCCAACCAGCTGGCTCTCCCGTGTTATCGAGCACGCAGCAATTCAGTGGAAATTCAATCACCTCCCCTTCTTTGACTTCCACCCAACAGTATATAAAAGCCGGGACCACCTTCTTCCCGAGTTTCCTATCCTTGACAGTCACCTGCAGAATTTTGCTGTCTGGCATCCGTCCCATGCCTACTAGTTTCACCTCCTTTTTCTTCCACATAAATCTCATCACTGCCTCCTGAAAATTCCAGGTAATATCTCCCAATTTGGCTAACCACTTCACCCCCAATACCATTTCACACCCGCCCAATGCCATGATATAAAAGTCAGCTACAAATCCATGGCCTTGTACCTCCCATTCGAACCTTTTCATCATGGTCGTGCAATAAATGTTTCTACCATCCACTACCATCACTTTGACAGGAGCAATAGGAACTGTGGCTAGGTTCATGCCCTTAACCACTCCTGAATCTAAGAAGTTATGGGTACTTCCCGAGTCTATTAACACATTTAGGCTCTTTCTGAATTGTCCCTCCACTTTCATCGTTTGCACCCCCGTTCCTCCTTCCTCTCCTCTCATGGCGTGCATGGTCACAGTGATCTCCTCCTCTCTTTCCTTCATGCTCTCTTCCTCGTCTTCTGGTTTCTCACCCACTATCAAGGAGAAAAACCGCTTCTTAGTACACCGGTAACCACGAGTAAACGGTTCGTTACACCCAAAACAGAGCCCCTTCAGTCTCCTTTCTTCAATTTCCTTCTATGTCAATCGCCTCCTACCCAGCTGTGTAGTTCTGCTGTCCCCTCATGAAGCAACTCCCTTGTTATCTCCTCCTCTGTACGAGTTCCCGGACCATCCAACATTCTTCATAGGTCCTGTATTGTTTGTCAAAGGAATTACAGTCTCCTCCCTCACTCCAATCTCTCTTGCAGCCACCCTACTAGTGAATCGAGGAGGTCGAATCCCATGTCCAGTTTCATGTAGAGGTACATCCTGACTCAATACCCTAGCATTGGCTTGAGCGCTAAGTAAGTCCGCCGGTCGGAGCAACCATAAAGTGCTCATGTATTCCTCCTTCAAGCCATTATTGAACAGGCTCACCTGAAATTGCATTGGTAGATCAATCTTTTCCAAGACCCTCCTCAAGCAAGCATCGAATTCGGTCATGTAGGAATAAAGATTATCCAACTTCCCTTCTTGTTTCAAGTTCTTCATCTTGCCCATGGGATCTTCGAACACTTCGGTCCCGAATCTACGATTGAGTGCAGCTGCATATTCCTCCCATCCCAGAGGTGTCCCTACACTCCTATTTTGGATGTAAGTATAGTGCCATTGCAAAGCTCCTCCATACATATATAAGGAAGCCAACTTAACCTTCTTATCTTCCGGTACTCCTTCCAACTCGAAGTAACGTTGGCATTTGTACAGCCAATCCTCTAGGTTGTTCCCATCAAAATCAGGGAATTCGATTTTGGGCATAACAAATGTAGCTGTCCCCCTACTCATAACCTCAGTGTCCCTACTCACTGGTCTTTCCGACGTGGCCCTCTCTAGTACCACCGACCTAGAATCCCTCCGTTTATCCACCTCCAGCAACTGGGTCTGCATTTCTGTCAGCTACAATTTAGTGTGTATTTGCATCTATTTCATTTGTGTAGTCATCAATTCCATTCTCTGCATCATTTCACCCAGCACCGAACTCATGGCTTCTTGATCCTTCTTTAGCTCTCCGTAACGCGTCTCCATTGCTCGACCCTGGCCGAAGCTCTGATACCTTGATACACGGAGAATTGGACCCCTGTATCATGCTGCAACTCAAACGCACCAAAACAGAGGAACTACTACTGTTTCATCATATTACATTCACCAACACTCTAAATATCCACAACAGAGACCGATTTCCAACGACCACCACACAACCCCGACAGCCCAAGCCAACAAACGCAACTCCGACCACCCTCTACACCACCATATTTTCCTAGACCAACATCATCGGAGATCTAACTAACTCCGTCCGCCCTGTTGCCTGTGTTTTTTATCTTTTGCCCTGGGTTGGGCCACTATACACAAGCCCACGGTCTGCCCGACTCCAGACACTAACAACCCGACCCGACC
Organism: Melastoma dodecandrum; assembly: GCA_029817715.1. Taxonomy (NCBI): domain Eukaryota; kingdom Viridiplantae; phylum Streptophyta; class Magnoliopsida; order Myrtales; family Melastomataceae; genus Melastoma; species Melastoma dodecandrum. Next base: position 1,932,759 of record JARUPY010000397.1, on the reverse strand, counting down.
CACTAGTTCGAAATATAACAAACTCCGTACGGCTAGTAACGGTCACCTCTTCCCGCCTTCTTCATCCCTTCTCAGCTCGTGTCCACTTTTCTGCAGAATCCTCCCTGCTTCCAGCTACTGGTCCGCCCACTTCTGCAGTCCATTTCCTATGTATCAGAGGAAGAACTCGTAGTGTCTCACGAAGAAAAAAGAATTCGGGGAGAGAGGCGATGGGCAACCGGTTATCATGGTCGGTGATAACGGATTCACGGAGGGGGAAGATCGGCGATTCGACCTAGGGAGGGGTAGGGTTTAGGTGGACCTGGGTAGGCTCTCAAAGGATAGAAATATGATTTTATTTTATATTTTTATTTTTATTAATAAATTATTTATATTTATTGTTAATATTATATGACTCGTGAACCGTCTAACTATAAATGTTAAGACAATTTGACATGACGTAATATTTCGGGCATAAATTAAGTATGATCCATACAGAGTGGTGCTGTGACTCATTAGACCAAAGAGAAAGCATGGATTCGTGTTAAGTCTATGAGGGACGACGTTAAATCTACGCGAATCCAAACTGATAGACGAAGTGGGTAAACGCCATGTCTACCGGGATCAATTTATTGCCGAAATTCCGAAAGTCAGTTAGGAGGACCACAACCTGGGAAGATACTCTGAGAACGTATCAAACATCCCAGGCATATCAAGATTTAGTATAAAAGGGAGAAGATCCTCCTTAGTGAGACACAACAATCAAACTCAAACACATTTTGCTATGATCGTCAACCTTTAGTTTTAGTAAACAGGCGTCCAGACCCCGACCTGGGTGAACTCGCAAGGGTTCTTGGTCTTCACTTCCACCATCAGAGTGAGCAACCGTAGCTCTGATAACCAAATCTCCGCCTTCACTCCATCGTCTTGGTGAGTAACCGTAGCCTCGACACCAAAGCTTCGGCCATCACTCCACCACCAGGCATCCAGATTCACCACTACCTTCGATCACACTTCGTCCACCATCCCTCCAGAAGCCGATTTCTACCACTCCAATCCACAAGTCTACGGAGCCAGAAGTGAGTCTACAGCGTCACCAGTATCCGCTTCATCAACTTTATTTGTTTTTATGGCTGTAAGCTTTTCAATTTGTTTGTAAGACATTGTTTTGACATCGTTGATTAATACAATTCATCTATTTCATTTACTGGCGACCACATCCGAACTCCTGTGAGCGTTCGTGCCAAATATTTCCGACGTGATCCGTTTCTGATGCGATCTGACTCGAGTCAGTCAAAATAGCTGATTCGATCCGTTTTCACCTCTACTTCGTCCTTTGCCGTATATGGTGGGATAAAGCTTTCTGGTGTGTCATTGTTGTGACGATGGGGTCACTCCTACTATTATTACTACAACTGCTACATATTCCTACTGTCACAATACGACATCGTCTCCCTGGGAACATGTTTTCCGACTCTGTTACGCTTTCGGGTACATCGAATTTTCTCATCTTATTACCTCACTGTGTGTCGGCACCTGAACCACTCCCATCCCTTTTTCTCTGCATATCTCTTAGACCTACGACGTGGAGAATCCACATTCACGAATTTCTCGTCAAAAAGGAGGAATACTTAGTATAACTTTTACTATCACAAAAAGTTTTACAATATTTATCGTACATTTTCTCAATATTTTATGGAAAAATTATTGAGTGCAGTACATATACACCAACCTTGCTTTTATTAACAAAATTAAGTGCTTTCACAGTTAACTTTATAACATTAAGTTTGTATAGTAGATATTTAAACATAATATGAAAGTGTTAAAATATCAAACAATTGGGAAAATAGATCTCCATTTAATATGTATTTCATAAAGGAGATCAGATTTAATATTATTTGGGAAAATAGATCTCCATTTCAGTAGGTCGTACGTGAGTTCAGAGTGAAAAGGTTTGTGATGAAAAAAGAGAAAATGTAAAGTGATTGCATGATCTATAAATATGACAAATAATAAAAAAAAAATTGACAATTTAATTGTGAGGGAAACATTCAGGGAAGAACGAGACTCCAGGGGGGGAAGTGAATCGCTCCCCTGGCTTCTCGCTATTTCTTTGCGACGAATTTAGGCGAAGTCATACACGTGTCGAGATGTAATAAGCCTCAAATTAAGGAATAATTATAATATTAATAATAATAGATGAATGGTTTTTGCATGCATAAGCATTGCACGCACTCTACACGTCAATCTATAAATAAACCCTCCCTTTCTTCTCATCAAGCATTGCCAGCAACAACAACAACCATCTTCCCGTTTTTTTCTCATATCCCGTGACCCGTTACCTGAAATATGGCCGAGGAGCAACGCCGCCGCCAGTTCGGTCTCGACAACAGGGACTGCGATGATGGCTACGGTGGAAATCAGGGTGGCTATGATGGCGGAAACAATCAGGGCAGCTTCGGCGGAGGAGGCGGCGGCGGCGGCTACGGCGGGAGAGATCAGGGCGGCTTCGGCGGCGGTTATGGTGGGAGCGATCAGGGTGGCTTCGGCGGAGGGGGATACTCCAACAAATCTGATACCTATGGGTCTGGGCAGGGCTACCAGGACCGTTCCCGTGAGGACTATGAGAAGGAGGAGAGGAGGGACAAGCACCGCGAGCATGAGGGCGAGCTCGGAGCATTGGCTGCGGGTGCATATGCCATGGTAACGTTAGGATACTGTTTTTATATCCATCCGAACCACTTTGGCTGAATTCAACCTTTCATATTTTATTGTATGTGGACCGTATAGTATGAGAGGCACGAGGAGAAGAAGGACCCGGAGCATGCGCGTAGGCACAAGCTCGAGGAGGAGGTAGCTGAGGCAGCCGGGCTAGCATCGGGAGGGTACGCCTTCCACGAGCACCGACAGGAGAAGGAGGCACGTAGGGAGGAGAAGGAATCTGAGGGAGGGAGGAGGCATCACAACCTCTTCTAGGTTGAATCCCATCGCCCGTCTCTCAGCCCAAAGTCGACCCCATCCCAGAACCACATTTGCATGAATAAATCCCCCCCTAACCTGCTTGTTATCGGAGTCGGGATATACTCTTTTGTATGTTTTTCTGTTAACTCTTTAGTGTGTACTGTGTTTCTTCAGTCATAATAATCGTCCACCGCGGCCCCCAAGTCCGGCCCGGCCAATTCCTTTCGGAAGAAGGGTTGGAGATTAGGGTTTGATGAGTGGTCGTAAGTTAATGTTTCTGTCATGTCTTTGTTATTGGGGGGTTTGGTTTGCATGTATCGGCTCCTCTTTATTTTTACTATTGTTAACACCAATTTTCGTGTTTAAATATTTGGAAAAAAATAGCGTAACAAAATGTTTGTATCGAAGGTATAATCAATCTCTTCTTACAAATGAATCTTCTAATTAGATCTTCGATCAATATTATTGAAGTTTGTGGCCTTAAAGTTCTAACAGGTGTGGTGGAATTGCTAGGGCCTTATGGGATTTCTCCAGTGACTCCTACATCGAGACATATTCAGAACGATGAAATCCATTGAGAGTATTGTATTGCAGAAACTTATCGAGAGCATATGTACGAGAGTTTGTCCTCTCCCGCTCCTAATGCCTTGAGGAATCTTGCTATTTATAGGCTTTGGAGTCATCTCGGTGGCCTTGATATAAACAGATTATGGGTTCTACCAACTTTGGCCCATTATGTGACGCCCCGTTTTTGTTTTGGAGGACTCGTCACCATAAATCTAATGACACCAGAGAAAACTCGTGCACAATCAATTGGTCTATCCATACTAAGGTCCTTGGCCTTATACAATGTTCACACAAAATTCGTTCTTTAAAATATTGTGTTTATCTTCTTATTCCCGCTATTCTTTTATTTCCGGATTTTACTTTTTTATCTAAAATGTTCCCCAAACGGGGTTAACGGTAACGCTAAGTATATTCAAATACAACCCGCTCAAGCAAACATATACGTCGGTCGGGTCCTAGATACCAAAACGTAATTCTTCCGGTCTTTAAAAACGATTTACATGCACTTGGACCGGATACCATCTCATCATACTAACCGCACACACTAACCGACGTGCCATAAACAGAACATAGATATGTCGTAACACTAGACTGACATGTCACAAGACAAGAATATGTCATGATGCAGGACCCGACTAATGTCATAACACTGGACATATATATGACACAAGGGCATACATATCTGACACATGTCATACTTCTCAAATCACAAGAATATGCCCGACATGTTATTTTACTTTGCCATGATCTCATTTAGACGAATGCCCTAAAATACCATGCCTAGAACTGATGAGATCATGTAACATAACCCGTTCAGTTCAACCAGAACTCGTATCTTTAACTTATTATTCGTACATCTTATGCTCACCTTTTCTCCTGTGGTCCTCTATTATCCGACTAGTCTTCGGACATCTTACGCATTTTTCCTCGCATTGAGCCTATTCCATTTACTCTAACTGGCATCTTTTACCTGGTTGCCGAAATCCTAACCCTCTTATGTGACCATACCCGGCTAAGCAAGACACTTCTACTAATCCAATTCCAAGGCATTCTCCTAGCTTTTGACTTCCTCACCATGTCAGCCTCCATAGGCGACATGCGCACCTTCCCTTGCAATATCGTTTCTTGTTCATTCCATCGTACTTGGTGATACAGAGGATAACTGTAACGACCCAAGAATTTTATAATTATATATGTACGTTATGAAATGATTTTTGAAAGAATGACGAGTTGAACAAGTCAAATCTTGACTCGGTCAACATCCGACGTGGACACGAGAGTTTAATATTCTCGTAGTTGACGGACGTTGTTAGCGGACGTTGTCGGGACTTTGTATTCGTTTACATGTGATTACGTCACGCGGAAAGGGGGACGCCCTGACCTAAATGTAACTGAATACGGGTAGCGATAATATTCGTGTTACGACGAAATTAATGGTATCGATTGAATTATTACCGTAGCTGGAGAACATGAGTAAATTAATGGGATCCAATTAAGGTTCCTCAGGCAACAATAGAAGAAAATATAATAAGTAAATAAACAAATTTAAAACTCCCCAACAGATAACGTTAGGATAAGGAAAATCAGGTTGGGAGCAAATTGATTGGACGAATGAATTTCTATCCTGGTGAAATAGTGAAATCAGGGTGTATGGGGACGGGGGGAACCACCTATCCTTGGCTGGCGGGGGGGATAAGAAAAGGGGATTCGACTCCATGGAAAGGGAGGGCAGAGAGGGCGCCTCGCCTAAGGATTATTTCCCCGCCTACCCTCGCGAGTCCAAGCCCCCGTGGCCATCGTCGCCACGAACGGAGCAGACGAGCTGTCCGAAAGGGACAAACGCCGGTGAGAAGAACTCTAAGAAAAGAGAGCTCGTGACCCGCGAGATTTTAGCTAACTGTACGTCTCACTCCCTCCCCTTATTTGTATGCTGATTTCTTGTCTGTTTGGCTGACCCGTTTTGGGTAGAACGGTGAGGGGAGGCGGGTAGGTTGGGTTGTCGTTGTTGGTGGTGCCCTGTCCAAATCTGATAGAATCTGTCTGGAATGTTATCTGCCTTGTCGAGTTACTTCGGAACAGGAATGAGTCGAGATTTCGTTGTCTTGGGAATTGTTGGTTGATAATTCGTTCTTGTGATCCTGATTGCGAAAAAAAAAACTGGAAAGCCAGCCGAACTCCATCCTCGGGCGGGATAGAACGTCGTTGGGGACGACTCCCTGTGGATGTGGCGAGTCGGTGGTCGTCCTGCGATTTGGTTTTGGACTGAATATGGAACAGATGATTACCTATGAGGGTCTGTGCCGCCATCTAGCTTGAATTTGACAGCAAGGACATGAATAGCCGAGAACCTGTGGGATTCCAATGAATTATGTCTTCGGTCGGTTCGGTTGGAATGAGATTTGACTTTGGGAATTCTAGTCTAAATGGAAATGCTGATGCAGGATCTTATAGTTGTGTCATTCTGATGCGATTGTCCTTGTAAAGATGTCATTGTCGGACATATGATTGGGTTGGATTTCCCGATTGGAGTTATCGGAGGAGGACGGGGAGGCGACGCCACTCGTGGTCGTGCCTGCCGCCGTTTCCCGGGCGCTCCCGGAGGAGTGGATGGGGACGCACTGTAATAGTCCTGGCATCCGGTGGAAGTGTTGTTATGGTGAGGAAGGAACCGGGGAAGTCGTATTTATTATTTTGTGATTGTTAGTAATTATTGTTATGCGTACTGCTTTTACGCGTGATGAATTTAAGTTGATGTGTTCCAACTGAATGATATTATTTATCCGCATCGCTCTAATTCCTGTGGCTTGGATGCATAGTGGCAATAAACTGTTTTTCGAAAGGATGCACGCTAGGATGATGTTAGGGGTCACACGACCTTTCGCATGTGCATGGGTGGGACGTACCGGCGTTTATCGCTGATCCCCCCTAGTTCTTTAGCGCAGGTAGATAGGTACGCTTGGCACTGAAGGATTGGAGAAGAGGGATCGAGACATTCGCGGGTGAGGACTTTAAGTTGTTGGCTTCCGCTACGCTGACTGGTCAAGAGCAGTTAAATAATTTGTAAAATTTGCACTAAAATGCTGGTCTTTACAATAACTACCCGTCGGTCTTGGCATTCCATAACCCAACGATATCTCCTTACCCGTATTGAATATATGCTACCCGCGTCGGGCAACCATTCAATGATCTACATGTCCGAAGCAATCGCCATACTCCTTTACAACAAAATCACCCTTCATTAACATCATAGGATACTTAAGCCCTTAGTCCAACTGATATTGTAGTTACACCCTTCGTTAATATCACAGCATCTACACGTCCACTGTGGCATCCTTTGTTGCACCCGCAACCTCCCGAGTCATCGCACTCACCCGTTATCGGCCCTGGTCGATCCTCTTGTGGAATTTGATCCCACACTCAAACATGTTTCTCGACTCGATGGGGAACGACCAATTCCTTCTGTTTTCCCCAAGGACCATACCATTTCTCGGTGACATTGGGCCTCCTAGTATGGGCTTCAAAATATCTAACCCAAGCATAATATTTGGCCCAACATGGTAGACTCAAATGTGAATGAATGAATGGCAAGGGGAGGGAAGTGGGTGGGATTAAAAATGTGATACCCTCCTTCCTTTTTAATCCCACGCTTTATCCACCACTCCCCCCCCCAAAAAAAAAAAAAAATCTTTTTCTTGTTTACTTTCTTTGTATTTGATCATAATCATTTCAATGTTGTGTTGTGGGGTCTATAAATAAAAGCCAAACACCTTCTTCCCATCCAAATCTCGTCCCCATCCTTCTTCCCCCTTTCGATCACATCGTTCCCAGAACAAGGACACATGGCGGAGCACCACCACCACCACCACCACCACCTCCACCACCACAAGGCGGAGGAAGAGACTGGCGCCCCTCATGTCGTCGACTACGCGGAGGAGGAGAAGAAGCACAAGAACAGGGAGCACGCCGGAGAGCTCGGCGCCATGGCCGCCGGCGCCTATGCCCTGGTAAAAAAAAAGGGAGCCGTATAGATCGACTTCTGATCAGTGTTTATAGATTGGGTTGACCTTTTGTTTTTTTATTTGATGATGAAGTACGAGAAGCACAAGGCGAAGAAGGACCCGGAGAATGCGCACGGGCACAAGATCAAGGAGGAGGTCGCTGCTGCTGCAGCGGTCGCGGCGGGAGGGTATGTTTTCCATGAGCACCACGAGAAGAAGGACGCCAAGAAGCATCAGGAGCACCCCTAAAGAAACTTCCCACCAAAGAATCAACCATATGCATCTTTTAGATGTTATTACCTACCGTGTTTGTGTGTGTGTGTGTGTGTGTGTCTTGTGATCTGGGTGGGTGGTTGGTCTCTCTCTTACAAAGAAAATCCATGCCCATGCCCCTGATCTATATCATCTATCCATGTGTATCTTGTCGTCTCCATCGGTCCAGTCGGGGGATGTTCCTCGGACCATGTCTTAATGACAACATCATCTTTATCTTAATGGTCATGCTTCTCCCTCTCATATAATAATTAAATCTACATTAATTTCAACGCGGTTGATGATGATCTCCCCCAAGAACATTTTCTAATGTACAAGTTTAAGTCAACACGATTGGTTATACATCTACCCCCATCAAATCTGAAAAGGGGAAATTGGGACCTGTGAAGGTTTTGCTTAGTTGTTAAGGGTTTCGATGAGATTTAAGGTTTATCACACATGGTAGTCTGTATTAGCCATCGTCACCCTCACGTTTGCTGTCTGGTGTTTCCTTCGTCTGATGAGATTAAGGCTTGCTTTTAACTAGAAGGATGTATCCGACAGGGAGGCAATAACACTAAGTCAAGTCATCACTCCGTGTGTTGTCGGAGTGAATGTATGGGTGCAAGTGTTGTCCATATTCACATCTTCACATGATTCCAGCCATAACTTGCATGAATGCAATCAGAATCTTATCGACCAAGAATCACAACCTGAAGGTTCAGACAGGCGACGAGGAAAAACCTTTCTTCATTCCACCATTTTTCATTACCATCCCAGAAACCCACAGAACAGAATTCCGTTTCTCTTTCTGTCTGCGTTCTATGTACAGCAATCCCACCAACAAACTAACTGACTCAGCTATTACTATTATGCCCTTCATAATAAACTTTTGTAAACATATGAGGCTTTCTCTGGCCCATCTATTGGACGACTCTTGTTGCAGCTTTTACTTCATCATATAAGGGCCCTTTTATTTCTTCTTTCCTCCTCTGTCTGTCTTCTCTGCATATACTTGAGCCTCTAACTACATCGGCCACACTTCATGATTGTCCACACTCCCCCTCAAGATGGGAATTATATATGTCCATCATTCCCATCTTGTTTAGAAGCTCGTTCTGTCTTCCAGGTTGTAAAGCCTTCGTGAAGAGGTCCGCCAATTGGCTGTAGGTCTTGAGATGCAGGACATTGATTACACCCTGCTCAAGTTTTTCTCTGACAAAATGCAAATCCAGCTCCAGATGCTTTGTACGCTCATGGAAGACTGGATTTTTGCTGATGTATATTGCCGACTTATTGTCGCAATGGAGAGGCACTGGCAGTTCTGCATTCAACCCGAAATCCTTTAACAACGCAAGCAACCACAGGACCTCTGCTGTTGTTGTCGCTATAGCTCTATACTCGGCTTCTGTCGAGCTCCTTGACACCGTCGTTTGTCTCTTTGATTTCCAGCTCACCAACGAAGCTCCCAAGAAAATTGCCAGACCTGTGGTCGACTTCCGTGTGTCTACACAACCACCCCAGTCGCTGTCTGAATAAGCTTCAAGCTTTGGTGACTCTCTGCTTGAGAAAAACAGACCTTTCCCTGGAGTAGTCTTTAGGTACCTAAGCACCTGACTGGCCGCATCCCAATGTTTCTTTGACGGTTTGTCCATAAATTGAGCTAAGGTATGGACCGAAAACGCCAAGTCTGGTCTTGTTATCCCCAGGTAGATCAACCTACCAACCATCCTCCTGTAAGCACTTGCTTCTACGATTTCTTCCTCCTCCGTTCTCCCCAGTTTGACATTAGGCAGCATAGGAACATTACTTGGTTTTGCTGCTAATTTGCCCATGTCTTCTAACAGTCGAAGTGCATAACTTCTTTGAGAAATAAAAAGTCCTTCCTTATTCCTCGCTATTTCCAAACCCAGGAAATACCTCAAGACACCCAAATCTCTCACCTTAAAGTGCTGTGACATATAGTGTTTGAGCTCATCAATTAGCCCATTGGATGAGGCCGCCACTGCCATATCATCCACATAGACTAGAATCGCTATGAATCCTTCTTTCCCCTGTTTAGTAAACAGAGTGTAGTCAGATTTAGACTGACTGAAACCACCAGCCAATAGACATGCAGACAGCTTCTCATTCCATCGTCTTGAGGCTTGTTTTAGGCCATACAAAGCCTTCTTGAGCTTGCAAACGGATCTCCCACTAGATTTCTCCCCCTGAATGTCCAAACCTTCCGGTAGGTCCATATACACTTCTTCTACCAAGTCTCCATGTAAAAACGCATTGTGGATGTCGAATTGCCGCAAACTCCAATTCTGCATAGAAGCAAGAGCAAGAAAAACCCGAATGGTGGTATGTTTGGCAACCGGGCTAAAGGTTTCTTGAAAATCAAAGCCTTCTCTTTGAGTATACCCTTTTGCCACTAATCTTGCTTTGTGTCTCTCCACTGTACCATCTGCCCGGAGTTTAGTTTTAAATACCCACTTGCAGCCTATGGTACGTTGGCCTGAGGGTAGTGGAACGATCTCCCAAGTCTTGTTGTCTTGGAGAGCCTGAAGCTCAGCAGCCATCGCTTCCTGCCAGTGTGGGAATTGAACAGCCTCTCTATAGCCACAAGGTTCAGGGTATTGTTCCAGAGATAGTATGTAAGTTCTATAAGGTTTGGACAGTCTAGAATACGAAATGTAAGGCTCAATTGGGTAAGATGCAGAAATAGAGGAAGAAGAGCATTGAGTGAAGTTTGTGGACCTGTTAAACAATTCAGATGATTCAGGACTTGACTCTTGTGAGGAGAGGTTGTGATGGTAATCGTGAAGATAACTGGGAACTTTTCTTGGTCTCGTGCTTCTCCGCAAGGGTAAATCTGTATGCAAGGGTTCAGAAGTAATGGATGTATGTGGAGATGATGCAGATGCAGATTCTGTGTGTGATATGTTTAATGGGGCAAATGTGGTCTGACCTGAATTATGCTGACTATCATGATCATGCAGAGAGGAAGGGAATGCAGAACTTGTTGAAAACAGTGGCAAGACCAAGGAGTTGTCTACCTGTTGTGCAGGATTCTGGATTTTGAAGGGAAAAATGGACTCATGGAAAACAACATCCCGAGAGACAAACACAGTGTGTTTGTCTAAATCATATAGATAATAACCTTTTGTACCCATTGGGTAACCCAAGAAGACACAAGTACGAGCTCTTTTATCTAATTTTTTTCTGTCATGCATACATGTACAGGCAAAGCATAGAGAACCAAAAACTCTTAAATTCTGATATACAGGACCTTTAAGAAAAAGTCTTTCATAGGGTGATTTGTATTTCAGAATTTTGCTAGGTAACCTGTTGATAACATGAGTGGCCGCCAACAAAGCATAGCCCCAAAAATGTAATGGTAAGTTTGCTTGAAAAAGATGTGCTCTAGTGACTTCTAATAAATGTTGGTGTTTGCGTTCAGCAACACCATTTTGCTGTGGTGTTTCAACGCATGAGGTTTGATGAAGAATGCCACGTTGTTTATAAAAATATGTCATTAAAAACTCACTACCATTATCACTTCTAATTGCCTTAATCTTTGTTTGAAACTGAGTTCCTACAAAGCTATAGAAATCCTGTAACAGAGTTCTTACTTCAGCCTTTGTTTGCATCAGAAACACCCAGGTGACCCTCGTGAAATCATCAACAATTGTCAGGAAGAATCTATATCCTCCTAATGCTGTGATTGAACACGGGCCCCATATGTCACAATGTATCAAATCAAAGCACGCAGTACTGTGTATTTTGCTATTTGGGAAAACCAACCTTTTTTGTTTGGATTGATGACAGGCAGTACAAGCATTGTTCTGTTGCATAGAAATGTTTGGTTCCAACTGTTCTAGTTCCTTGAACCAGCGAATAATATTGCAATTGTAGTTGACATACCTTTGAATCATCCGGCTCCCCATACCTTTCTCTCAGTTCTTCCCAGATTTCTTTTGCCGAGTTGAAGTAGAAAATCGTGGACGCGATTGGAGCTGAGACGGATTTCTGCAGCCATGCCTTTACTAGATTGTCGCACCGCACCCAAGCTGGAAAAACAACACTGGTCGCTGCAGGCTTTTCTATGGTTCCATCAACGAAGCCTAATTTGTTCTTGATCGACAGCGCAAGCTCGACCGATCTCTTCCAAGATGGGTAGTTCCCTTCCGTCAGCTCAGGCGTCACGATGCTCACGACCTGGAGATCTGTGGAAGTGATGAAAAAAGGCGACTGCGGGCTATCTACCAACTCCAGCGCCATCCCGTCGTCACTGCCTTACCTCCGGCGTCTGGCCGCGCTCTGATACCATGAAGGTTCAGACAGGCGACGAGGAAAAACCTTTCTTCATTCCACCATTTTTCATTACCATCCCAGAAACCCACAGAACAGAATTCCGTTTCTCTTTCTGTCTGCGTTCTATGTACAGCAATCCCACCAACAAACTAACTGACTCAGCTATTACTATTATGCCCTTCATAATAAACTTTTGTAAACATATGAGGCTTTCTCTGGCCCATCTATTGGACGACTCTTGTTGCAGCTTTTACTTCATCATATAAGGGCCCTTTTATTTCTTCTTTCCTCCTCTGTCTGTCTTCTCTGCATATACTTGAGCCTCTAACTACATCGGCCACACTTCATGATTGTCCACACAACCACCTAAGAAAAACCACAAAAATGAAAGCACCGGCAATCATCCCTGATGTGGCGCGTCCTTAGGACTAAAGGACCTGTTGTCAACTGGGCAACTGAAGTATTGAACAAGGGATTGCCACCCTTCATACTCTGGTTAGTGGCAAGAGGAAAACTAAGGACAAGGTCCTTTTGGCTCTCATTGGGATTAACAAGATCGCCGAAGTATATCTTCTGTGACAAAGAGAGTGAAATGGTAGATCACCTGTTTTTCAACTGTGAGTTTGTCAAACACTCATGGTGCCACTTAAGCGGCCTGGTACATTACGCACCCTGGCCAGAATCGGCAGAAGACGCATGTTTACTCCTATCCAATATAGTCGGGGACATAAGAGGGTTGAAGATCGCCGAGTGCATTCCAGGCATGTTCTATTATGTTTGGATGGAAAAAAATCAAAAGAAGGGTGAGGAAGAGACAGATACCCCTGAGGTCAATTGTGATCATGATGTCTGTATGGAACGACCCAAATCTAAGCATTGGGCTAACCAGAAAAACTTGATGCATTAGAGGCAAAAGTAGATTGCGGGAGTGTCATCTGTTGCGAGGACTGAATGATGGATCATGGCCATGCGAGGGCCCAGTACCTACCTATTGAGCCTGCTCTGTGTGGGTCATCGAATAATTGAAAGCTGCCATGGGACTTGACAAAACAGGGGCTTGTTTAGCCGAAGCGGACATGTATCATCCACGGGATCAAAGGCAATCAAAGCGGCGACGACAGAAAAATATGCACGAGGCGGAACCCATGTTTATTCGCATTGCATTCCATTCCCCTCTGGGAACCAATCTGGCATTTACGTAAAATAAACAAAGACTGGAAAATGATCTGCCATCGCCTTAAACACCGTCTCTTTGATTTGTTAAAGCCTAATCTTTTATCGGATGTTTGATGTAGTGTTTCCTATCATTTTGCGGACATTAGCAGATCTGGACATCGGTTACATACTCGTGGTTTGCTTTCAGTGGCTCACGCAGAAGTAGTATTTCTCATACCTTAGCTGGCAATCATTCGGCTCAATCTGAGCTCCGGCGCTATTTCGACTACACTTATCAAACAGTTGGCTGTAGCGCTGCTCATGCAATAGCGGCAACCATCGACATCGAGGATATTAGAACATGATCCACGACCAAAGAAGATGTCGAGGTGGCTGTAAAAATAGAAGTTCGGGGAAGTGGGGGTCTTATCTACAATCCTCGAGGCCATTGTATCAGGGAGGCCGTATTGACTATCAAAGATGGTGTAAACTTTGCCATTGCAGAGCCTGCTCTTGAAACTTGTGTATGAGTAGACCTCATCATCCGCTTGAACAGTATAACCAACAGAAGAGGAAACGACGATGATCGCAACAAGGATGGAGGATGCCGTCATCGTTTGTTACCCTCAGAACTTGTTCATTGGAGCGGACGGCTGAAAATCACGTCGTCTTTTAAGTAACACGCATCGCTTTACTCACGTACTCCGCCATGTCATTGCTTCCGTATCCCATTGTTGATATCATGGTACAGGAGGTAATTAAACTTGTATATGAGCTGTAATCAACCACAATCACCAACTTTTGCTGGGTTGGTTAAACGTGATATGAGATGTCTTCTTGTCTTTACGGAGTTCACGTGAATTATGTGCTAAAATGTGTTGTAATTCGAACTAGGATCAACCTAAGCAATTATAACATCAATTATTAGTCGTTGCTTTCGCCAGGCCGACCTATTTTTTCTCCATGTATAAACTCCAAAGGATCGAGACACAGCACGCCAGATTCAATGCATTCTCATCATAAGCGAAAAACCCTCTCGATAGTCTCGAAGGACGTGTGCAATGAGGAAAGATTCGATGGCAACTAAATATGGAAAATTAGTTGAATAACATATTATGAACTCACCCACCTCCTTGCTGTTGTTGGTTAAATTGTCATTGCTGCGGTAGGACAGCTATTTTGGGGTCCAAATTCAACAGCCGATCTGCACAAAGGGAAATAATTCTAAGCTGGTTATACTTCTCAAAAGCAAGAAAACAAACTACAACTTTTTTTATTTCACTCGACGGCCCACTTGGAGGGGATGGCACCCGCCAAAGGAGGCATGGCATGGCTCCAGAATATGAAAGTTTAGAGAAAGTAGAGAGACCCCGCTAAAGGAGGAATGACTGCGAGGGTGAATTTCATATTATAGGGTGCAAGCGACAATACCTTCTGTTTCGTGGGGTGGAGTTATGCAGGTTAATGGGGGAAATCTCTTTCACAATCTACTGAGAATGAATCCAATTGATCAGATCCCATTGTAGTATGTGAAGCAAGTTGATGTATCATCTGGCTAAGTTCAACCGCGTGATTTTTCATCTCGAGTTTTTTTATTTGAAAGACTGAAGTGATTGAAGACACTTCTTCAGTGGTTTTCTGTGAGCAGCTGTCTGAAGGAATAGGTGTGGTGAAGCATAGTCTTGAGGAACAGAGCAAGCTAGATGCAGGAGAAAGAACAATGGGCCGAGGTGTAGATCAATAATGGGGAGACTTTTACGTAGGCTTTGGGCCTCATAAAACTAAACGGAAGAGGGATGAAAATGTAATTTTCTGTCTTAAGTTTGTTAGCCTTGTTGTTAAAAGGCATACCATAGAATGTGGACAAAGTTGGTTTTTCCTTCTGTAACAAACACTGCAACATTGGTTGGTTTTGGGAATGAGAATGTAGTACACCGAAGGTTGTGAGCCGCCGTCGTTGTAGTCCACCGACCTTCATGGTATCAGAGCGGGGCAGCTAGCCGGAGGTGCAGTGGCAAGTACAGATGGCACTGGAGTTGGTGGACAGCCCGCAATCACCATACTTCGTAAGTTCCACAGATCTTCAGGTGGCAAGCATAGTTTCTCCTGAATTGACGGAAGGGAATTACCCGTCTTGGAAAAGGTCAGTGGAGCTAGCGCTTTCGATAAGAAATAAACTTGGGTTTGTCGACGGAACGATCGAAAAACCTGCGGTGAATAGTCCTCTGTATCATGCCTGAGTTCGGTGTGACAGTTTAGTAAAAGCATGGTTGCAGAAATCTGTTTCAATTCCTATAGCTTCTACTGTCTTCTATCTTAGCACGGCAAGAGATGTTTGGGAAGAGCTAAAGGAGAGGTATGGAGAGCCAGACGTTTCTAAAATTTGTCAGCTGCAATTTCAATATCATGCATTAATGCTAGGCAGTAAGACCGTTTCTGGGTTTTACAACGAAATGCTTTCGCTTCTAAGGGAGGCTAGTCTATAGGCCCATACCATGCTGCGAGTGTGGGAAATGCGAATGTGGATGGCAGAAAGGGTACATGGAGGAGCAACAAACAGACATGGTCTTTAAATTCTTGAATGGCTTGAGTAGGGAATATGAAGGGTTGAGGACGCAACTATTATTGAGAAAGCCGTTTCCTACGCTGGGGAAGCATACAATGCAGTACAACGAGAGGAATTGCAGAGGACTATGGGAAATGAAGCAAACCTGATGTTTGAACATCCTGTTGCGGCTGCAGCAGTTTCACAAACAGAGCGTATAGCTGAAAAGGTGATAGACTCAGGTCAAGTGAATTATGCTGAACGTAGAAGGTTCAGCCCAGATGTTATATGTGATAACTGTGGAAAAAAGGGGCACATCAAAAGGGAATGTTATTTCCTAGTTGGGTTTCCACCATCCAGCACTAGAGGAGGCAGAGGTAGAGGAAGAAATTCGATCAAATATCAAGGAAGGGAAAACAGAAGAATGATTAATCTTATGAAGAGTGGAGAAGAAGTGTCAGAGGGACAACTTCCACAGCTTAACCTGACAGGGAATCAAATTCAGAATCTATTGTCATTGCTAAGTGTGGAAGACAATAACATGTCTAATGCCTCGGCTACATCCAGACAAACCAGCCAATTACCCACCTCATCCACATCTACTTCCTCGGCTCCCTCCTCATCTTTTTCAAGTACAATTTCCACCATGTCCTTCCATAGCAAAGCCATTCGAGCAACTTCCAAAGCTTGGATTCTTGACACAGGAGCAACAGATCATGTTGTCTCAAATCTTACTTGTTTTTCTAACTTTCAGCAACTAAGTAATCCACTCCGGATACATCTCCCGAATAATAGCACAGTTCTAGCCACACACATAGGTGTAGTGCATCTGAATCCAGCTCTCACACTGGAGGATGTGCTCTTTCTGCCAGAATTTCAGTTTAACCTAATCTCAGTCAGTAAGCTTACCGAAAATCCATCCATTTGTCTTATTTTGTCACACAATTGCTGTTTTATTCAGGACTTACACAGTTGGATGACGATTGGAGTTGCTAGACGAAAAGGGGGCCTGTATGTGGTTGACAAGATAACTGGTGACAAGCATCCTAGATACCCTTCTCACATGCAGCATCAGATTACTCAGTTATGCACAGCAAACATATTGCATGCATTTAGCGCAATAAGGCACTGCACTAGCCTAGATGACTTTGATCTTTGGCATTTACGTTTAGGACATGTTGCACAAAACAAAGTTTATTTTCTGAAAGCATTAGAACCAAGCATCACAATGTTAAGTAACAATGCTTGTACAGTTTGCTATCAAGCTAAACAGAAAAGGCTGGTGTTTCCAATTAGTGACATAAAATCTACAGAACCTTTTGACTTAATTCACTGTGATATATGGGGACCTTGTGCAGTCACGGCAGGGAGGATTTCGGTTCTTTCTCACTATTGTTGATGACTTCACAAGAGTAACATGGGTATTTCTAATGAAAGCAAAATCAGAAGTTAGGCAATTATTACAGGATTTCTTTAGCTTTGTAGAAACACAATTTCAGAAAAAGATCAAAAGCCTTAGGAGTGATAATGGGTCGGAGTTTTATATGACAGATTTTTATAAAAAACATGGGATAGTTCACCAGACTTCTTGTATAGAAACACTACAACAAAATGGTGTAGTGGAGCGCAAACATCAACACTTGCTAGAGGTAACTAGAGCTCAGTTGTTTCAAGCAAATATGCCTCTGCATTTTTGGGGCTATGCCCTGTTAGCTACAACTCACATAGTGAATCGACTGCCTAGTAAAGTCTTACAACACAAAACTCCCTATGAAAAATTGTTTCATAAGAATCCCCTATATAAAAATCTGAGGGTTTTTGGCTCCTTGTGCTATGCATGTACAGCTTCTCATGACAGAAGAAAGCTGGATAAAAGAGCATAAACATGTATTTTCTTGGGATATCCTTTTGGAGTTAAAGGATACTATTTATTTGATTTGGACAAGGAATCAATTTTCATCTCTAGAGATGTTGTCTTTCATGAATCCATTTTTCCATTTAAACTACAACAGCATATGCATTCAGGTGTTGAAAATGTTCATTCATGTGAAGAAACCTTAGTCTTGCCACTTTGTTCAGCACAAAATCCTACATCATCATGTCCTACTCCTGTCATCAATGATGTTTCAGTTTTTGATAGAGTTCAATCAGGGAATGCACCACATGTAGAATTAGTCACTGATTCATGCCAGCATGAACCTACAATTTCATTAGATCATCAACATGCTGCATCTCATACCAATCCTTCAGAGTCCATTTTCCGTAGAAGTACAAGAACCAAAAAGATCCCTAGTTATCTTGGTGACTATCATCATGGACTCTCCTCCTCACATGCGACTCCTGAGTTATCTGCACTGCATACAAGGTCAGCACTTATAGCTTTCTCTTCTTCTTCTAGTCTTTACCCGATTGAACCATACATATCTTATTCTAGACTGTCCAAACCATATAAATCTTATTTGTTAGCTTTGGAACATTACTCTGAGCCACATTCTTATAGCGAGGCATGTCATATCCCACATTGGCAAGAAGCAATGGCTGCTGAATTGCACGCTCTTCAGGACAATGGCAATTGGGAAGTTGTCTCTTTACCTTTTGGTCATCGGGCAATCGGTTGTAAGTGGGCTTTTAAGACGAAACTCAATTCCGATGGAACAGTGGAGCGACAAAAGCACGGTTAGTGGCTAAAGGCTACACACAAAAGGAAGGTTTTGATTACCAGGAGACCTTCAGTCCGGTGGCCAAGCACACTACAATTCGGATGTTTCTGGCTCTTGCTTCTTTGCAGAATTGGCATCTGCGTCAGTTTGACATCCGCAATGCCTTTTTAAATGGCGATCTGCGTGAAGATGTGTATATGGAGCTGCCGGAGGGTTTGGACATTCAGGGGGAGAGATGTTTTGGTGGTAAGGTGGTTTGCAAGCTTAAGAAAGAGATATGGGCTGAAGCAGGCGTCTAGGCAATGGAATGATAAATTATCATCCTGTTTATTAGCCAATGGGTTTAACCAGTCTAAGTCAGACTACACCTTCTTTACTAAGCAGGAACAAAGAGGATTCCTTGCTGTGCTGGTGTATGTCGATGACATGGCGATTGCAGCTTCAAATGATGATCTAATTGAAGAGCATAAGAGGTATTTGCTTCAGTTTTTTAAAGTAAGAGATCTGGGAGTGTTACGATACTTTCTGGGGCTTGAAATAGCAAGATCAAAGGATGATATTCTAGTGTCTCAAAGAAATTATGCACTGCGATTATTGGAGGACATGGGGAAGCTAGGAGTCAAGCCTTGTAATGTACAAATGATGCCCAATCTAAAGCTGGGACGAGAAGAATGGGAGGAAATTGTGGAAGCAAGTGCATACAGGAGATTAGTTGGAAGGTTAATCTATCTTGGAATCACGAGACCAGACTTAGCCTTCACTGTGCATATACTGGCTTAGTTTATGGACAAGCCAACAAAGAATCATTGGGATGCAGATAACCAGGTGCTTAGGTACTTGAAGAGCACACCAGGAAAGGGATTGTTCTTTTCGAATAGAGAAGCAGCTGAACTTATAGCCTACTCGGATAGTGACTGGGGAGGCTGCATTGATACGCGCAAATCAACCACAGGAATTGTAGTGTTTCTGGGAAATTCGTTGGTAAGCTGGAAGTCTAAGAAGCAAACTACTGTCTCAAGGAGTTCGACGGAGGCTGAATACAGAGCAATAGCCACAGCGACTGCAGAGGTGCTGTGGCTGACTACCTTGTTGAAGGACTTTGGAATAATCGGTAAGCTGCCTATACCACTCCATTGCGACAATAAATCGGCCATATATATCAGCAAAAATCCAGTGTTTCATGAGAGGACGAAACACTTGGAAATGGATTTGCATTTTGTCAGGGAAAAGGTGGAACAAGGGGTGATTAGTGTTTTACATCTGCAAACACAACAACAGCTGGCTGACTTGTTTACGAAAGCTCTTCATCCGAGAAGACAAAATATGCTCTTGGACAAGATGGGAATGAAGGACATCTACCACTCCCATCTTGAGGGGGAGTGTAATACCTCAAATTATTTTTAGCCCGGTCCAAAACAAAGTGGTCTAAGCCCACAAGATATTAGTCCATCCTGGCCAAATCCATTTAAAACTATTTTCCATTTATTTTATTTATCTAATTTCGAATTTTTATCCTCTCCTCCCGTAATCTTCTAATCAATACAATATTTCACTAATATTCCTTTTTTCTCCTAATCTATTCAATCGACAATTATGGGGGGAAGGAATTAATTAGGACATTTCTTTGATTTCTCTTATCATGGGGGGAGGAATTTATTCTCCCACTTGGCCACTTTTAACGAACCTAGACCCCTTAAAATCATTTTGTTCATTCTCAATCGCCGATTTAATTGATTTGTCATCATCCTCTTTTATTCTTTCTTAAAAAATGATTTGTCAATCCCCTAATCAGACATTTATAAAAGTCAATCGTATATTTTTATTATTACATTGAGGGCAAGAATTTTCTTCTTAAAAGAAATTCTTTCTTAAAGAAGAAGGTCAAAGACACACCTATAAAAAGGGGACATCACACAGAGACGAGGGACAGACGCTTCGACTGAGAGACCCCTATCTGATCAGACGTACACTTCCATCATCAGAGGCTCCTCCTGCCACCCGTAGCAACCATCTCCAGCGACCCCAAGGTAGGTCAGACCAATACTCCAACGCGGTGATCAGCGCCAAGGCCGTCCCCTCCTTCATCGACTTCCAGACGTTTTAGACGAGCCATCATCATTGAGCACCGCAGGCTCCATTCCCTTCGCCAAAGGCCCATCTTTGCTCGGCGCTTTGACCAAACCAGCGAAGTTCGGCTTCGGACGGACAGCCCCAATACACCCAGCCGTCTCGCTTTCCTCGAATTCCTGATCCTCCAGTAGCGGCGGGGATCGACCATCCCCGGCGCTCATCAACCTCCCGGCCTCCCTCCAGCGTCTCCCGACAGACAAACAGTAGTGATAGCCCATTTTCTCGGTGCTCCCGAACCTGACATGGCGTCCCTAACAATACCGGCAGCGAACAAACCACTCCCTCCAGCGTTCCCAAGCCCCGACGACAGCGAAACCACCTCCGCCCCGGTTTCCTTCCGATGCACCAGAGCCCAGCGGCGAACACATCAACCCCGATCTCCCTGGCGTCCCACGAGGGCGAGCTCCCAAACCCACGGCGTCATCCATCCCCGGTCATCTCCACCTCGGTCATCAAGCTTTCCCCAGCAAAGCGGCCCCGGCTTCCACAGATCTAGTGGCGGGAACCTCGCTTCCTCCCTTCTGGGTCATTCCCGACCGTCCCCGGCTCGGATTCGAGGCCCTGGCGTCCTTCATAGCGGCGGATCCACCTCTCCTGGCGTCCTCGAACATCCCGGCGGCAGCAGATCGTGATCCTTAGCGACCCACAGCTCAGCGTGCCAAGGATCGGCGATGAGCGACTTCAAAGCGGCTCCCCTCTTCTCCTCCCTGCCTGTCAACCTCAGTTCCCCCCACGTCAAGGTTGCGACCAAGTCCGGCGTGAAGATAAGGGCACCATGGCAGCCCTCCATCCGCTGGAAGTGAGGACAACATGGATATCCGAGAAGCTTGATCCTGTCCAGGTTCGTCGATCGATTTTATTTTGTCTGATGTATATTGGGTTTATTATTTCTTTTATTAATTGTTTGCACTATCTAATTGAAAGTCACACGTAAGTTTTCAAAACATTTATTTGAATTATTTACGTATCACATTTTTAATAATAATTTTTTATGACTAATCACTATCTTCTCGTATGATTTTTTTTTAATTATTTTTAAACAACCAAATCCTATAAATTTTGCTTTATTAAATGCTGTTTTCAAAAAAAAATGGTTTAATGTCTTCATATACTGTACATATCAATATGCATGTACTGAAACTTTCGACATATATCAATTTAGACACCCCTTTTAATTCAAATATCAATTTCAGCACATGTGCGGATCAATGTCGATTATTTTGGTCACGTGTCGCGAATCATTTTAAAGCAAGTTACTATTCTTTAAAAATGCTATTTTTTTAATAATTATTTGAATTATTTTTAAATATGAAATTGGACCGTAAATTTTCATTAAAAGGTCTCTTAAATGTGATTATATAGTATGATTTTTGTTATCTCATAATCATTATTCTGTTAGTCACACATCATTTTATCATTTATTTTGCATGAAACTGAACAAGAACTTCGAGGTATTCACCAAGATGGATCTCGAAGACCATCCAAAAAACAGACGGCGAACAGGGATCAACTACAACAGAATCTTCATTAAAGCTGCCCCAACATTCATTAAAGGTACAAAGGGGAGGTGCGGGCCTCCCCGAATTTTTATTTAAGCCCACATGTAACAGGTTGCGGGCCCAAGTGCATAGGCCCGCAATCACCGCCCTTCCCCGCTCCCTTTGATCTCAATAATTGTCTGTGATTGTCCGCATGCCTTAGGCCCATAGGTTTATCGTCGTATGCGATTGTTAAACAAACACACATGAGTTCGGGTCCAACGCCTGAATCGGGTCCAACGCCCGAATCGGGTCCAACGCCCGTTAACCAAAAGCAAACCTTTTGGAGCAAACGCCACCTTTTCGCATGTTTAAATGTAAGAGTTAGTAACTAGGAATCCCCGAATCTACTCTGGTTTTCCGACTTAAACCAAGCTTTTAAAATTAAGTCGGTGGCGACTCCGTAATAGTTTATCAAGGTTAAACAACAACAACCTTTTCTTACGGAGCCATCATGGATGAGGGACTGACGACGCGAGCCGCTCTTGGAACCTCCTGAAGCTTCCTCCTCAGGCCATGCGCTTCTTTTCGCCCGTCGCCTCTTAAGGAGCATGGAGGCGATCGGCGAAGAGTCTGGGCAGACCCGGTCAGGAATCGAAGGAGGGACCGCCCTGGTCTCTTCCGCAGCGTTCGACGCTCGAGTCGCGACGCCGACCGGAAGACTCTAGGGGAGCGGGCCCGGATCCTCGGGTCGTTCGAACCGCCGCGCGCGTGCTAGGCCGGAAGGCGCGCGTACAGGGAGTGTGAGCAGCTGTCTGAAGGAATAGGTGTGATGAAGTATAGTCTTGAGGAACAGAGCAAGCTGGATGCAGGAGAAAGAACGAAGGGCCGAGGTGCAGATCAATAATGGGGAGGCTTTTACGTAGGCTTTGGGCCTCATAAAACTAAATAGAAGAGGGATGAAAATGTAATTTTCTATCTTAAGTTTGTTAGCCTTGTTGTTAAAAGGCATACCACGGAATGTGGACAAAGTTGGTTTTCCTTCTGTAACAAACACTGCAACATTGGTTGGTTTTGGGAATGAGAATGTAGTACACCGGAGGTTGTGAGCCGCCGTTGTTGTAGCCCACCGGCCTTCTTTCAGAGCTAACTTGTGCAGGAGCTAATTGTCGTTGCAGTTGAAGAGTGACTCGCTTGATCTTCTTTAAGGTTTCTTCGTGTGGTGGTCTCAGGTCAGTATGAGGAGGTTATGGCTATATGGTCCTTTGTGGTACTTTTGACTTGAAGAGTATCCTCTTTCTTTTGTAGTGAAGTTCATCCCATCAACCACCCTTTCACTAGACGATTTTCATCACCAAGAACAGCTGACAGTGGAGGCTTCCTGTTTGACCTGGATTAACGGTCGGTTTAATAGTTTGGTGTTTCACAGATTCCAATATCAACATTAATGAAAGGCTCTTTGATCCATTTGATCTCCCATGACCAGCATCCAGTTCTAGGCAATCTGAGGAGACAAGTTTCTGTAATCACATGTTCTTCCGTGTTTTCTAAAATTCTCACGCACAGCCTTCAAAGGGAACTTCCTCTGGTGAACCTGTCCAGTTTCTCCCTGTGATTCAACTTCAGAGATTGTTGCAAGCTGGAGAGAAATTCTCTCGAATCATCATTGGTCGGCTCTGAATCACAAGCCCACTCATTTTGGCCTCATCCGGCGCCCTTATTCTCCTGTGGCTCCTTCCTTTACCATCCCTTTCATGTTCCATGGAAGAATCTAACACTCTCCTATTAATAAGAAAATTATTCTCTTAATTATACAATTTTTGAATTATTGCCTATGAAAATGTAGATTTAGAAAAACAATATATATATATGCACACAATGAAAGCTTTATATTTCATGTTTCTAATTATAATTCTTGTCTTTATATTTTTAAAATTTAATTACTCGATAGTGTTAATACTCTGAATAATTCTTGAAATAAATCATTTTTAATATTGATACTTTTTTAAACCATAGGTACAAGCGAATCTAAAGATTTTTTTTTAATTTAATGAAGTGAAAATCTATTTTTATAATTAGACATCAAATACTCTCCCTTAATTATTTTTCCATGGAAATAAATTTTATTATTTTTTGCTTTGAAGTATTGGTGAAAGAATTTTTTTTTTTATGTTGTTTAGTGAGAATAACAATTTTACAAAGTAGGAAGAGTAATTTTAAATATATAATAATTTTAGGAAAGAAGTACTTTTTTAATATTTGCCTTAAATTTAATTTTATTAAGACAAAATCAGATTAAAAAAAAGGACTGCTGCATATACAAAAAATCGAAACATCACATCTAAAAATATATCTAAATCGTTCTTTCTGGTATAATTTTAATTTTTTTTTATAATCGCGGAAACCCATATTAAAGAAAATCGCTTAGAAATAAATTAAAAAATTATCAAAATTAAATTATAATAGTGTTATTTATTAAAAAAATGTATCACTTATTTCTTATATTAAAAGTTGTTTAAGTTAAGAATTCAAAATTTTTTAAAATTTAAATGCAGTGTCCACGTATTATCAGTGTGATGTTCTTAGATAATGTCAGCCGAGACAACGAATTTACGGAATAGAGTACATAATTTCGAAATTCTGAAAATAATGCATCGAAATTGACTTTAATTACGAAGGAAGTCGTACTTCATACCGATTTCATGGCATTATTTCTGAAATTTCAAAAAATCTACACTATTTCGCAAATTTTTTTCCCACTTTAAGTTTAAATGTAACAAAGACCATTAGTGTCAAGTGAACATAAATTCCTAGAAAGTGCTTTATTCCTAATTAGCGCTGGTAACAGAATATTTCACGTTTTAGAACATTCACTTATGAAATTTCTGGAATAATGCTTTGAATTCAGTTTTATAAAGTCGATTTCACACTTTAAGGAACTCGATTGTTGTAAAGCTGAATTCACCTTTATATGTGTCTCGAACTCGACTTTTATGATAACAAAATCATGTTTTTTAAAGTTCGAGATCCTTTAGAACAAATAAAAAGGGTCAACTCAAGTTTTATTACGTCAAAAACTTTAAATTTGTCGTACTCCTTTTTAAAAAACTGAGTTCGAACAAACCAGAAAATTCGAAAATAGGTGCAATAAGTGAAATTTTAACGAGCAAAACTCTTCCTAGAAAAAGCACAATAGACCTATACGAGGTCGTTATCGTTCTTGAACATAAAATATTGTAGCTCACTCCGACCACCATAAATAATTAACAATAAAAAAAAGCAGGGAAACAAATGGAATGTCAACAGACGGGGCGGTTGGGATTAATGTTATTATCATCATTGATTAATGTAAGGGTACAAATAAAAGGCATAATTAAGTTAGCTCCAAGTCTAGCCCATAGAGAATTTTAATTATTAAAATACGTGTTTTATTTTAACGGCTAAACAAGTGACAACATCCAAGTTATATTAGCATCCGCAGTTCATACGGGCCCCGCCGGCAGTCCCTCCCCGCCGCCCCCACCCCAATTTGATTTGACCGAAAGCCCCTTCACAAGCACCGGCGAAGCGAAGTGGGAGTGGAAGTGGAGGTTGAGGGGAAGGGAAGGGTTTCGTCGGCAGAATGACCGGAATCGAGGAGGGAGTAGCGTGAGAGAAAGGGAAGGAAGGAGTCGGGTGGGACTGTACGCGCTGCTACTGCGGTGGTGAAAGGGGATCGCAGTTATGGCCAAGCGCGTCTATCAAGTCTGGAAAGGCAGCAACGTAATCATAAACCCTGCCTCTTCTCCCTCCCTTCAATTCGGTGAAATTAGGTTTTAGGCTCCCGATTGTGGTCTTTTTCGCTCCTAACTGATTGTTCCGTACTGTGTTGGCGTCGTCGGTCGTAGTAGCTCTGGATCCGTACCTCGATGTCGTCTGATTTGGGGCCAGACTTAGATTTTGTTAGTGATGTCTTTGCCGGGTAGTGAATGATGGTTTACTCTATTGCTCCGCGCTCTCGTAGTTTGTCTTTTGTTTCTTATGTTGTTTTTTCTGTTTTGGCTTTCCAGAGATTCGTCCTTGGTGGCAGACTGATATTCGGGCCAGATGCAAAGTCCTTGATTATAACTTTGGCACTCATCGTCGTGCCCGTTGTGATATTTTGTGTTTTCGTGGCGTGGCATCTTCGCCATGAATTCGGTCTGTATGATGCCGGATATTCAGTTATGGCTGTAGCTATTTGTTTCACCATCTATGTAAGATTCCCGTCCAGCTGATGTTGGTTTGCTGTTTTGTGTTGATTTTTGGTAGTGTGTGAAGATATGGCTTGACTAGAGGAAGGTGCTGTAGGTTTAGATTACTCTGGCTGTTCTCTTACTGAAGTCATATGGTTAAATTTTCAAGTTTCTGACGGTGGAGGAACTGGTTTGTGTCTGAAGGAAAGCAAAATACTAAAAGCAGTCAGTAACTGTTGCTGGACAAGCAGTTTTTTTTACCCTAAAATGAATATTAATGTTGAATTTTTCATATTGGGATTGTTTGGTGGCTGGAGATGTTGCATACGGAAAATTAGTGTTTGTTACTTCGCGTATTGCCTGTTGAATCAACAGAGTGCGATGCTCCAATGCTGTTGCCTTTCGTCCTTCCTATGGGCTAACATCACTTTTTTTTATAAGTAACGTCACTTTTTATGTGTCTGTTTTAGGATTTGGTTCTTCTTTTTTTGACATCAGCTCGGGACCCTGGTATCATTCCACGTAATTCACACCCCCCAGAAGAAGTATTGCGATATGATTCCTCCGCATCAGTTGAAATTGGGGGAAGACAAACTCCAACCCTACAATTTCCTCGCACGAAAGACGTGATGGTAAATGGCGTTACTGTGAGGGTGAAATACTGTGACACATGCATGTTGTATCGCCCTCCTCGTTGTTCTCATTGCTCTATTTGCAACAATTGTGTGGAACGGTTTGATCACCATTGTCCTTGGGTAGGACAGTGCATTGGGCTGGTGAGGCCCTCTCTCTTTGATAAAATGTATTTTATCTTTCTTTCTGTATTGTTGCATCTGAACCCTTGTTTATGTGTTTCTGAACTTTGTGCAGCGCAACTATCGATTTTTCTTCATGTTTGTTTCTTCGTCAACACTTCTTTGCATCTATGTCTTCGCCATGTCCGCTTACTACATCAAGGTTTTGATGAGGGAAAACAAAGGCACTGTCTGGAGCGCAATGAAGGCCTCACCTGCCTCTGTCGTACTCATGGCTTATTGTTTTATTTCTCTGTGGTTCGTGGGTGGGCTTACCGCATTCCATTTGTATCTAATAGGGACAAACCAGGTCAGCAACTTATTACCTGCTGCAGCTTTCTTGTGACTGTGTTGCTAACATGTGCATAGCGGTAATTTCATTATTCTTCATTGCCCTCATTTATGTGTATTTGGAAATGTTCTGTTTAGCCTTACTCACCAATACTCAGAACTCGACCAGCTGACTAGTAACACTTCATTAGGGCAATGATGGTTGGCTAATCTCTTTGGATGATCAGCCACAGTGAAGCTGATTGAAATAGAATAATGCTTCTCATAAGACTTCTTTATCTCTTTTGTTTTTATTGAGTGAGGGATTTTTTTTTCCTTCTTGGCGTATTGGTCATGAAGAAGCACAATGAGGGCTAAAAGTTTGTGCTTGTGCAGCATATATAGTATTCTGGTGGTTTGCATAAAGTCTGAATGGAGCAGAACGTACCTGGAGTAAAAAATTTGCGTGGAACAGAAGAATTTTCGTGGAATGAATTATTTTTGACATTTTCACCTTAGCAATGACTTGTTGCTGGTGACTGCCGCCATCTCGCTTTTTGTGTGCTTAGCTGATGCCTGATATTGATTCACAAGAAAGTTAGAAGATTCTCTGTACTCGTAATATTGTACAATGACAATAAAGTAGAAGATGACTTCAGTACAATTACAATGACTTCAGTACAATGACAATATTGTACTGACATTCTCTGTACTCGTAATAAAGTTAGCTGATGCCTGATATTGATTCACAAGAAAGTTAGAAGATTCTCTGTACTCGTAATATTGTACATTTTGTGGTTTGATGTGTCACTGGGTGTTGTTTCTGTGTTAACAATGACAACTTTTCAGACTACGTACGAGAACTTCCGCCATAGAGCAGACAATAGGTTCAATGCTTATAGTCGAGGATGTATCAGCAATTTTCTCGAAGTATTTTGCACTGAAGTCAAGCCATCGAAAAACAACTTCCGAGATGTTGTTCAAGAGGGCATCCAAAGATCAGTCTTGCATAGCGAACGAGAAGGAGATTCAGAAGATGTCAGTGATAATCCCCGTTCTAAGGTACAAGACGATCTAGATATTGGCGAAGATCTCTTGAAAATCTCGCAGCGCCGAAATGTCGATCTGGAGGAAGACTTGGCTGGTAGAGGGAGCAATGGACGTTCCCTTGCTGCACGGGAAGTAGATTCCCCCATCTCTTCAAGTCACCGAGCTCCTACGATCAGGTCCGAGAACAGACATGCAGGTTCAGTGAGAAGTGGGAGCTGGGAAATTGCTCCGGATGTCCTCGCCAATTCCACCGGGACAGAAAGCAGAAATTAAACCTTGCATTGGCCAGCTTCATCTGAGCTCAGCATGTTTCAGTGCATCAATTGGGAAGGCTCTCACTTATGGCCAGTTACTTACAGTCCCTTTACAGACCGAACATTTATGGGAAGTCAGTTTGCTTATACATGTTGCTTTAGTTCCGGGTGATGCATGGTCCTATTCTTCTCCCAGGTAAGCTTTATTCAAACCTGTCTGTTCACATAATTTTTTTTTTCTATATGACGATCAGTCCAGTCCTGCTGCTGAGATTCATGCTTTTTTTGTTTGTGTGCATAGCTTAAAATATTCTTTTTTAATCGTCTAGGCAACCGTTTTTCATAGAGGAATCTGAGTTTGTTTTGCTATGTAATGTACTCTGGGTATTTCCTTTACCCAACAGAGCAGTAGACTTGGGTTTGTCCAGTTTGTGGTCGATCTGTGCAGCGACTGGCCTGGCCTTATTCGTGCACGAAGGTTCTGTAAATATTACATTGTCTACTAAAAGATTTTAGGTTAGTTTTAGGTAAGACGGAGGAGGGGTGTGCGCCGCATAGCAATCGCCCGAATGTGTTTGGCGGATTGTGGTTGCAGATATTCGGACCCCCACGTGAGACGTTTCTATTTGCTTTTAAAGTCTTGTGATGATTTATGGCGATCTGACTGACTGGGGGGGATGAATGATTCCTGTTAAGGGGTAGGGAAAGAAAAGGAAAGGAAAGAATCGTGTCTAATTGTGAAGAAGAGACGAACGACGATGAGTTAAGCTTGGTTTAGGTGGACTGTGTTGTTGTTGTTGTTGGGGGAGATTATTGACGTTGACTGACCCTCTCTGCTCATTCTGATATTTGTCTTCTCTTGGTAGTAATCTTTTCTTTTCTGGTTTTGCTGTGCGTAATGCCTAATCTGAGCATGTCTGGGAAGAGTTAGGAATAAATTTAATCTTGGGATATCCTGATACACGTGTACACAAGACACGAAGGTGGACTGTCAGATTGCCAAACCCAGAGTTACGGGTGTAAGACGAAAACCCACCCATCCCTTGCCTAAGACTCTGCTTATTAAAGTAGGAATAACAGCATTAATTAACATTATCCTTTTTCCAAGGGTGGTTAGCCGTTAAGTCTAATCGGCAAGTACATTTGGATGATGATCATTTGTGGGTGTTTAGAGATTCATCATTCATTCATTCATCTGTTTACTTTATTGTACACATGCAAGTAATTAAAAATGGACTTTTGCGAATTCAGTTAATTAAATACATTAAAGTTTTAGTTTTAGTGGGTTCTGGCAACTACATTCCCAATTTTTATGTTTTTGTTTTCTTTGTTTTTAGGCCATTTCCCATGCCCAGCGTGCTTGACTTGACTGCTTTTCCTTTTTCTTATTTTTTTTCCTTTTAATTAATTTCTTCGTATAAATGGCGGTAAATGAATTGAGTAACCTTTTTTAACTTCATCTAATGTCCTCTGTCAGTTTGTGATTAGATTATACTTAGCGGCATTTGTCATGTCATCGTGTCTTCTCTGCTTCATGTTTAACTTCCTCTTTTTTAATTATAAAGCTGGTCTTTGGATCCACGTGCACCCCCCCCCCCCCCCCCCAACCATTATTTTGATTCCCGTGGGAATATAGATGGTTAAGAACTGATGCGGTGAAGATAATTATAATAGAATTGCAAGTAGATTAGAATCAGAATATAAATGAGATTCGAATTTTCCCGTATATGGCTTTGGCTTTTATATATATATTAATTCAAAAAATATTAATTAAAAGGACACAAATGCCCGTCAGGATGTTTTTTTTTTTTTTTTAAAGATGAGTAATTTCCTGGAACTGAAAATGATTTCTTGGATTTTCCATTAGAATTATTTTCCCAATCCCAAAGTTATATTAAAAAAATAATAAAAAAAAAGGTAAGAAATGAAAAATGTCGTCCTAATAATTCCCACTGGATTTCATATGGCAAACAATAACACCGAGAGAGTTGAGTACACCGATCCTTAACGGAAGCATGAGCTAAAAATGAATGAAGCCCCCACCCACACCCGCACGCACGCACGCATACACTGTTCCCTTGGCTGGCGGTTCATAGTGGGGGGGTGGAGTGAAATTATTTTTGGTATTCTACCTGTCATGAAAGTCAATCGTACAACTTAACTATCTGGGTTTTTGTTCGAGAATACTTGGAGCCAGGAGTTTTAAAATTACTCGATTAAATTCCTTGAATTAGAAAAGGTATCACGACAACATATGGATCATTTAAAAAAAATATAGGCCTACGAAATACTAATTGATTGCAGTTACAGGGTTAATA
Organism: Melastoma dodecandrum; assembly: GCA_029817715.1. NCBI lineage: Eukaryota > Viridiplantae > Streptophyta > Magnoliopsida > Myrtales > Melastomataceae > Melastoma > Melastoma dodecandrum. The sequence goes on along the minus strand of JARUPY010000397.1, from coordinate 1,901,835 downwards.
AATTAATTTTAAATTTTTCTCGATGATTCGTTTCGTCTGTAGAACGTTCACGCGTGAGAAAGGGCTGGGTGGAAAGAAACGGGTGTGATGTAAACGGGAAACGTTGAAGACAAAAAAGGGAAAGGGGGGGTGGGGCTGTCAGAAATGTTTCCCACGTTTCATTACATGTTAAATATTATAATAATTAAGTTTTAGACCAGGCCACGCCTTATGCTAAAAGGTTTACGTGTTGTACAATCTTGGTCTTTCTTGGTCTCTTTTCCCTCCCGTTTATCTCACTTTCCTTTTGGGGAACTTGGAATTCCGAGTCGAGATTGCGGTCGCTGCGAATTGTGGAAAAAAGAACATGGAAGGATGTAAAACGAGCTTGAAGAAAAGTTCTTGTTCAAAGTAATCTCCAGAAACTGACCAACTGTTTGTCTTCCGACGGCCGCCCTGCCCTGCCCTGTCTGTTTCATTAAAATCCAGTAATAAACCAACACAATGCAATGTAAAAACTAATGTAATCATCAAGCTGTTCTTTCGTAAATCCGAACAAGGAAAATTGAATTTTTCAGAACCATCATGTCTAACTAATTCTCCGGCTTATCGGGATTCCCCGGCCACCGCAGCCGCTGCAAGTATGAGCCCCCTCCTGAGCTTCTAATGATCCTGGTTTCGCTAGGTGTTGGGTATGAAGGAGGGGAAGAAGCTGTCGCGGGGACTGGAAACTCCGGTGCTGGAGCTGATGTTATTGGAGGGGAAATTTGAAATGCAGATGGGAACGTAAATGCGGGAGGAGACTGCGGCTGTGTAAGCATCCGCTGGGACGGAGAGGACAGGAGCTGGTCCGTCAATGTCACAGGATGCCCCTGAACAGGCCGGGAATAATCCTCCCGGGAATCTCGGGCGATCCCAGAAGAGCTGGCCTGGTCGGTCTGATGGCCCTGTTGCCGGGGTAGAGTTTGAGTAGGAGTCGTGGCTGGCATCGGTGTGGCGAGGGTTGCAGAGGACATGTAGCTACAGGCATTTTCGGGGAAGTTGAGCTTCGCCCGGTTCCTGTGTAACCTGAGCGCCGCCTCATCATATGCTCGGGCTGCCGCCTCTGCCGTCTCAAAAGTTCCGAGCCAGACACGAGCCGCTTTCTGGGGGTCCCGGATCTCCGCAGCCCATTTCCCCCAGGGACGCTGCCTGACTCCCCTGTATCTCCTCCTCCTCTCCGGCCCACCACTCTCCTCGTGGAAGGATGAAGCCGGCGAAAGCGTCGTCACTGCAAATGCAACTGGGGGATCCCCCGTTGGATGTATTATCTCGCGTCATCTTTCTCCGCATGGAATTAAGTTGTTGGATGTGACTGTTTGATTGATGTCTGGACTGAAGGAAAAGTGCAGGAAAATCATGTTTAAGACAGGACGGGACTGACCAGGTAAGTCGGTGGAAGACGATGGTTATGGGTGCGGCGGCACGAACCCAAACTGCCCTGCCATGCCGAGATGACCGAGGCGGGGATCCATCGCAAATATATCCTCAAAGTTGGACAAAGGGTAGGGTGACGAGCTGCTGCCACCCTCATCCGATCTTCCTCTCTTTTGACCGGACGACATACCCGAGCCCGAGTTCGAGCAAGTTCCAGGGAGCGAGTATGGCAAAGAAGAAGCAGACACCTGGGAGGATATCCGGGGAAGAGTGCCGGAGGAGACGACGTGGGTGAGAGCCGATACTATGGCGGACCTCTCCCCCTGTCTCTCATAGGCCGCGTATGCATCCCACATATAAGGATCATCCTCCGAGCGTTCCATAATCACCGCAGCCGGCGGCATCACTTCAGGTCCCGAGCGAGGATTCCTCGACTCGTCTTCCATGTTCCCTGGTTGTTCGTCGTCGCCCTCCGCCGGATCATCCCTCTCCATCTCCGGCTGATTAGGGGGAACCGCCCGTCGTTGGTCCGCCACCCTTAGACGTAACGACCAAGTGCAATACTAAGTTGTTTGGGTTTCCGTTCAGTCTAGAGCTTAGGATGAGGACGTGATTTCAATTTGGCGTTAACATCAACGTGTATAAATAAGGAATTGCTTGCGCCGCCTTCAACATACATATTTACATTTTTTTTTCTCTAATCCATCCGTATATTCTCTCTCTTTTTCTTTTAGTAATGCGACTTTTGATTTTTCCAACTTAATTATAATATATTAAATTTTTCATTATTGCTTTGACCAAAAAAAATATTTTTCACGTGAAGACCAAAAAGATATTATCGTTATGTTATGATAGACAGATTAACAATAATCAAATTGTTTTTTTTAATGTAATAAATATTAGTGAATAAAATCTAATGATTCATGACCCAGACAGACATGTCCGTTTCATGCCAAAATGACAATTCAGATGGACTTGGTGGGTTGGGTCCATCCTCTGCACTTCTCCTTTATCGTCTTGAGCTCTCTTCGTTCTGACTGTATTTTATTCCTCAAGATGGGATCCATAAAATGTCTCGCAATAATTTGGTGACTAAAAAACTCAAATCTGGAAGGGTGCAGCCCCTTAGTGAACAAGTCCGCCGGCTGCAAGAAACATTTATGACTCCAACTTTGATTCTTCTCTTGAACGAAATGTAAATTTATCTTAGATGTTTCGTAGGCTCATGGAAAAGATCAACAGAGTTGGTTGAAATCCTTCTTTGATTTCCAGCTAATTAATGAATTTTCGATAAAAACATAGAAACATGTCGTAGATCTTCTGGTGTCAATGAAAATGCATGCAGATTTAATGCTTTTGTTGGAAAACAAAATCCCTTTTCCTGGACTGCGTTCTATATACTTTAGCACATAACACGGTGCATGCCAATGATGCGAGGTTGATTTATCCATGAAATGCGATAACAAACCCTAAGTCTGGCCGCGTTATTCCCTTGTAAATAAACCTTCCTACCAACTGTCTGTGCGAAAATGCATCTACCTCAGGTGACTCGTCAGAGTGTCTAAACTTCTAGCCTGGTATGATATGTATAGAATTGGGTTCAACACCAAGCTTTCTCATATCTCCTAGCAACCTTAGAGTGTAACTCCTTTGTGAGACAAATAAACCAAGCTTTGACCACGTAACTTCAAGACCAAGGAAGTACATTATTAAGTCTCCCGAATCCCTGTACGCGCGCCCTCCGGCCTAGCACGCGCGATGGCAGTTCGAGCAACCCGAGGATCCGGGCCCGCTCCCCCGAGGCCCAGTCCGGTCGACGTTACGACTGGAACGACGGACGCTGCGGAAAGTGATCCAGGGTTGGGCCTTCCCTTGAATCGCGAACGGGTCTGCGGGACGTTTTGCCAACCATCTTCAGTTCCCTGAAGGTGGCGAGCGAAAGGTTGCGTAAGACCTCACTCGTAAATTCACTCGTAAATTTTGGGGAGGGCCCAAGGAGCGGCTCGGTCTGCCGTCACCTCATCCTAAATGGCTCCGAAAAAAGGGTAGGGTTTAGCTTTGGTAAAATTGTTCGGAATCGCCACCGACTTAGTTAAAAATGTGATTTTAAGTGGGAAAAATCATAGTTTGGATTCGGGGATTCCTATTTACTAACCTTTATATTCTACACATGCGAAAAAAGGTGGCGATTTGTCCAAAAAAAGTTTTCTTTTGATTGACGGGTGTTGGGCCCGATCCGGGAGTAGGCGACTTTTATCGACGTTTTAATGGGCGTTGGACCCGAATTTAGGTTTGTTTGATTAAAACCAAGCATGCGACGTAAACCTAAAACCTAAGCATACGCGCAATCACAAACAATTATTTAGATCAAAAGGGCAGGGAAGGGCAGTAATTGCGGGCCTATACACTTGGGCCCGCAATCCGTTACAAGTGGATTTGAATAAAATTCGGGGAGGCCCGCACCTCCCCTTTGTACCTTTGATTGAAGGTTGGGGCCGCTTTAAACCTTCGAGCCCACTGTTTTTTAGGCCGGGGTAGATCCACGCGGTTTGATACATGCGCCTTTGAGTTAATCTTCGAAATGTTGGACTTGATCTTCGAGATTAAGTGCTCGATGTACATGCAAAGCAAAATGAAGAAGTGGTTAGAAAGTCCCAATTTAAATCGAAAGCAATGATTAGGACTTAATGAGGTAAGAGCGATACTTACGGGGCGTTGTGAGCCCGTTGATGTCGATCGTCCGCGCTGTCGGAGGATGACTTTCCTTAATAGTGAATTCCTCGGTGTTTACATGCAAAGTAGAGGAAGAGCAATGCCAATGCCATGAACATTAATATCGATTAAATTTGAATGAAATTCAATCGAATTGAATTAGTAAGACATGTCTTACCGTATGAATCGGCTGAGTGGGGTTGCGATTCTTCGAGATGTCCAAGCAGTGTTGTCAAGGCGCTAAGGCGCACTCAAGGCGCAAATACTCACTATCGCCCGAGGCGCGAGGCGCAGTGCCCGAGGCGCGCCTATAAGAAATATGTAATACATAAGAATCCAACAAAGAACAAAGGAGGGCAGGGAGGAGGATAGGGAAGATGAGGGCAGGGAGGAGGTGGGAAGGTGAGGGCAGTGACCAAATTGAACATAAAATAAAATTTTCAGGACCAAATTAAATATAGGATGAAACTTTTTGGACCAAATTGAAAAAAAAAAAGGTTTTCATCACCGAGGCCCCCTGCTTCTAGGGTTTTGTTTCCTCCTCCTCCCCCGTACCTCCTCTACTTCCCGTCTGTCTACTCCTCCCGCCTCTCCTCCCCTTCCTCGCCAGCCGCTCGCCTCACCTCCTTCCTCGCCAGCTGCTCACTTCTCCTCCTCCTTCCTTGCCAGCCGCTCAAACCCCAGCCTATTTGTTAAGGGCGCCTCAAGTGGCGCCCTGCGCCTTAGGCGCGCCCCAGCACCAAGGGTAAGGCGCTCGCCTTTCTGCGCCTCTGTAACGGCGCACGCCCAGGGACCTCTAGGGCGCTCCGGCCGCGCCCCGCACGCTTTACTGCCTTAGGCGTGCCCGGGGCGCGCCTTTGATAACACTGTGTCCAAGCTTCCGTCGTGTTTTTCATGTAAAATAAAAAGAAGATGGAGGTTAATAATATTCATAACACGTTAATTTCATGTAAGTAGATAAGGATAAAGTCATGTTGATTTTGACAAACGAAGAACACAAAAGATAAGCATATTCTGGTTGCATTTTTTTAAAATTTTGATAAATTGTCCGTCAATTATTAAAAATTCAAATGTCGAATATGAATTATTTTTTAAAAAAAGGGCCATTGTAAAAGTTGTAAATTAGACATATGTCCGTTCTGAATGAAATAATGATAACAAATAAATAGGTAAAAGAATTTTTACCTTTCTGAGTTGCCCTCCATTTGACGTCTTGTCCTTCTTCTATAGCGTAACTCAGACGAAGCCAAGGTGAAATAGCTCGATTTCTTCCACACGCTAATGACCAGAGGAGACATCAAAGGGGAGGATCGATCTGCTCAAGAAGGATTCCTGTGGGCTTGCTTAGGGAAAGTAACGTCAGGCAGGATGAGGCAGAGGTTAAAAGGCCTTGAAGGCTTGCAAGAAGTTAGGCCAGCATTCATTTAGGATAAGAAGAAGAGAGAGGGTAGAAATGTAATTGTGAGGAGAAATTTGTTAGTCCGTTGGTGGTGCACGGGAGCTGTACTAATAACATAAAAACCCAGAATGGTGGGTGTGTGAAATTAGAAAGAAAAATTCCTCCCGAAAAGCTGTTTCTTCTTCGTCTTCCTCTGCTTTCATGGTATCAGAGCGGAGAGCTGAATAGGGAGACGGATGGAGATCGAAAGCCTTGATAGTCCGCAATCACCCTACTTCGTGAATGCGGCTGACCTGCAAGTGGGTGCTATAGTGACTCCGGAGCTAACGGAAGGGAACTACATCACATGGCGTCGCTCGTTCGAGCTAGCACTATCAATCAAGAACAAGATGGGCTTCGTCGACGGGACAATCGTTCAGCCAGTGGTGGGTAGTACCCTATTCTCAGCTTGGAAGCCCTGCGACAACCTCGTGCAGTCATGGCTGCTCAAATCAGTTTCTGCTGCAATCGCTGCAACCATCTTCTATTTAGACACCGCGAAGGAGATCTGGGACGAGCTCCATGAAAGGTATGGAGAGCCAGATGATTCACAGATTTGCCAGCTTCAGTTGCGGTACCATAGCCTGGTTCAAGGTAATAAGACTGTCTCAGGCTTTTATAATGAAATGTTGGCGGTGTTAAGATAATTAAAAGAGTTTCGTCCACATCCAACGTGCAAGTGTGGGAAGTGTGACTGCGGTTGGGAAAAAGAGTATGCGATTACTCTACAGAAGGATATGGTTTATAAGTTTCTGAATGGGCTAAACCATGAATTTGGGGCGTTGCGAAGTCAGATCCTACTGAGGAAGCCCTTTCCGACCCTAGGAGAGGCTTACAATATTCGTCAAAGGGAAGAGCTACAGCTGCAATCGAAAAATGAGGACCAATTTTTGTTTGGAAATCCAGTTGCAGCAACCATGGTGCCCACTATGGGTCAAGGAGGAACAGCAGGATCAGATTCGAATAGGATGTTAGCGTATGCAGAGAGGAAGAAATATCGGCCTGAAATTGTGTGCGAACACTGCGGGAAGAAGGGCCATCTCAAAAGTAGGTGTTATCATCTCATTGGATTCCCCCTTAATATGAAGGTTGGTAGAGGAAAGGGTCAGATGCCATTCAAATCACCAGGGGTTGTTGGCAAGAGTATGGTTAATCTGACAGTGCAAGAAGGAATCCCACCTCAACTTAATTTGTCAAGAGACCAGGTGCAGAGGCTGATGGCATTGCTCAGTGTGGAAAATCCTAGCCGAACTGTTGTTGCTGGTGACAACACAGGCTCTCAGGGACAACACCAAACACTTTTCCCACCTATAGAACATATTCCTACCTCAAATTTTGCAGGTACAATGTCTTTCTGTACTGCTAGAACCTGGATAAAACATGACTCATGGATAATAGACACAGGAGCTACCGACCACATAGCTTCCTCGCTTGACTGTTTTGATACCTATCATCCGTTAACTACTCCTCTGCAGATTCAACTTCCTAATGACTCTAAAGTCTTGGCCACACACGTGGGAGTTGTCAAACTCAATGACAGCCTAATACTAGAAAATACTCTGTTTGTCCCATCTTTCCATTTTAACCTCGTTTCAGCTAGCAAATTAACAGCCACCAGTAACACCTGCATTATTTTTCTCCATGACTGGTGCTTCATTCAGGACTTGCACATTATTTTTCTCCACGACTGGACTTGCTAAACGAGAGGGTGGACTCTATGTTCTCAAGAAGATACCTGGGAATACAGGCACACTTGCAACTTCCCAAGTCAGATACACAACTCCTTTGACCCTTTCCAACACTTCTACACCCAGTTCTCACTCAGCAACACTATATCATACTTTAGATCATTTTGATCTCTGGCATATGCGACTAGGACATGTGTCAACTTCTAAACTAGCTGCTTTAAAGACAATAGATCCTACTGTAGTTATGTTAGACTCAAATGCTTGCACTACTTGTCATGAAGCAAAACAGAAAAGGCTGGTTTTTCCCTTAAGTGCTATTCAAACAGGAAAGCCAGTTGATTTGCTGCATTGTGATGTCTGGGGGCCATGTTCTGTGAGTGACTTCAATGGATATCGATACTTCCTGACTATAGTCGATGACTTCACTCGTGTGACATGGGTTTTTCTCATGCGAAGTAAATGTGAAGTGCGGGGTTTGATATACATGTTTCATCAATTTATTAAAACCCAATTTGATGCCACTCTCAAAACACTTAGAAGTGACAATGGAGCAGAATTTCTTTTACCAGATTTTTATAAACAGCATGGGATTGTTCACCAAACTTCATGTGTCGCCACCCCACAGCAGAACGGTGTTGTTGAACGAAAGCATCAACACCTTTTACAGATGACAAGGGCCTTATTGTTTCAAGCTAAACTGCCATCTAAATTCTGGGGTCATGCATTGCTAGTTGCCACGCATATCATCAATCGCTTGGCCCAGTAAGATATTACATAACACCTCACCATATGAAAAGTTATTTAAGAAGAAGCCGATTTTGCATAATTTGCGTGTGTTTGGTTCTTTGTGTTATGCTTGCACTTTGTCACATGGCAGAGGTAAACTGGACAAAAGAGCTAGGAAATGCATCTTCATTGGATATCCTTTTCATGTGAAAGGATACTACTTGTATGATCTAGAGACTCACCAAGTTTTTATTTCTCGTGATGTACAATTTCATGAATTTATTTTTCCTTTTGTGTCTGACATTCGCATATCACACCCTACCTCTTTTTCCAACTTACCTCTCCCCACTGTCACTCCCGTTCACATGGATTTACCACCACTCCATACTTTTCCTACTGACCCTACAGACCAACCTGCCCATTCTACAGCAGCAGAACCACAAACATCACCTTTACCTATTCCAGAGGATAATGTATCTGGCTTGAGAAGGAGCAGAAGATTGCGCCAACTTCCCAGCCATCTTCGAGATTATCACCTTGGTTTATCCTCTCAGCAAGTTAGTCCTGAATCATCAACCTTGGGTAAGTCAACTTTCTCGTTGTTGTCAAGTTGTTCTACTCCTTATCCGATTGAACCTTATATCTCCTATAACCGACTGTCCAACCCATATAAAGCCTTTCTTTTGTCCCTGGAGCAAAATTATGAGCCGTGCAACTATGGTGAGGCCAAGGAAATTTCACATTGGCAGGATGCTATGTCTTCTGAGCTACAGGCCTTGACAGATAACCAAACGTGGGATATAGTGCCACTTCCTGCAGGTAAACGCGCTATTGGATGCAAGTGGGTTTACAAAACCAAAATGAAAGCTGATGGAACAGTGGATAGATTCAAAGCTCGGCTGGTGGCGAAAGGTTATACGCAACGAGAGGGATTTGATTATGAAGAGACGTTTAGTCCTGTTGCGAAGCACTCCACCATCAGATCTTTTCTTGCTGTAACGGCACTAAGAGGTTGGTATCTACGTCAGTTTGACATACACAATGCTTTTCTCAACGGTGATCTCGTGGAGGAGGTATACATGCAGATTCCACAAGGGTTGGACATTCAGGGAGAGTGTGGGAATGCTCCATTGGTATGCAGACTTAAAAAATCGTTGTACGGGTTGAAGCAAGCCTCACGCCAATGGAACTGCAAACTCACCTCGTGCTTGTTGAACTGTGGCTTTATTCAATCCAAGGCAGACTATTCATTGTTCACCAAGCACACTGCAGATGGTTTTGTAGGAGTACTTGTTTACGTCGATGACATTGCGGTTGGAGGATCTAACTTGCAGCTCATAGATGATTTGAGACAGCAACTGCAGAACCATTTTAAGGTGCGTGATCTTGGCGAATTGAAGTATTTTTTAGGGCTGGAGATAGCCAGATCGAGGGAATGAATATTCATATCGCAGAGAAGTTACACCTTACATTTATTGGAGGAAATGGGAAAACTAGGAGTAAAGCCATGCTCTGTCCCAATTACTCCAAATCATGGGTTGACTCGTGAAGAAGAGGGAGAGCAACCAGCGGATGCCAGCTCTTATAGGAGGCTAACAGGAAGACTCATCTATTTGGGAATTACTCGTCCTGATCTGACTTATGCAGTACACGTTCTAGCACAATTCATGGACAAACCAGCTAAGAAGCACTGGGATGCGGGCTGCTCTGTATTGAGATATCTAAAGGGAACTCCAGGGAAGGGAATGTTCTTTGCCAGAGAAACGGAACCTAGACTCCAAGCATATTCGGACAGCGATTGGGGTGGATGTGCCAGGAGTCGAAAATCAACAACGGGTTTTAGCATTTTTCTGGGAGATTCTCTGGTTAGCTGGCATTCTAAGAAGCAGAGTACCGTGTCCAGAAGTTCAATGGAGGCTGAATACAGGGCCATCGCAACTACGACAACAGAGGTGATCTGGCTCAAAGCGTTGATGGAGGATTTGGGAGTCATTACCAGGTTACCAATCTCACTGTATTGCGACAACAAGTCGGCCATACACATTAGCAAAAACCCGGTATTTCATGAGCGTACAAAACACCTTGAAATAGACCTTCACTTCGTGAGGGAAAAGATAGATGAAGGGACTATCAAGGTATTACATATGAGGACACATCACCAACTAGCGGACATTTTCACCAAGGCGCTACATCCTGGGAGGTTGAATTTTCTTCTTGCCAAGATGGGAATGCAGGATATCCATACCCCCCATCTTGAGGGGGAGTGTGGGCTTGTTTAGGGAAAGTAATGTCAGGCTGGATGAGGCAGAGGTTAAAAGGCCTTGAAGGCTTGCAAGAAGTTAGGCCTGCATTCATTTAGGATAAGAAGAAGAGAGAGGGTAGAAATGTAATTGTGAGGAGAAATTTGTTAGTCCGTTGGTGGTGCACGGGAGCTGTACTAATAACAGAAAAACCCAGAATGGTGGGTGTGTGAAATTAGAAAGAAAAATTCCTCTCGAAAAGCTGTTTCTTCTTCGTCTTCCTCTGCTTTCAATTCCGGAGATGGGCTCATCTTGGGACAGTGATGATGGTCTGCTGGTAGAGGCACGCGGACGGCGTCCTTGGAGGCTGATCTGAGGGACGCCGGGAGGTTGATTAACCACGGTGAGTGGCATCAAAAAGGGGTTGTCTGAGCATGGGGTCGGGAAGGCCAGATGTGCCACCATGGGAGGAACCGGGTAATGGAGAGCCGGAGAACGTGGGTCTGCTGCAGCCGAGTCTAGGGGAGGAGAAGAGGAGGGAGGTGGCTTCGTCGGATCTGGGGATTTGGGTGGGTCTTTGCCACCACGATCGGGTCTGGGCCGTGGATCCGTCCGGGGGCTTCTGAGCTTGCTGGGGAGACCAAATCGGGGCTGCCGTGGGGCTGTTAGAGGGCTGAGGCGTCGGGAGGTGGAGGTCGGCTGGATTTTGCTGGCCGTTGGGAGACGTCCGGAGGAAGGCTGGGAAGTGGGGAGCCGGGGAGTTGAGGCTTGTTCGCCAGATTTGGGGGGAGGCATCCGGGAGGAGAGCTCGCTATGGCCATTGGTGGAGTTGCTGGGGTTCGAGGCCGCCAGGGACATGTTGTGGCCGAGGGAGAGCGCCGGAGCTGGGCTGCTGCTGTGTCTGGAATGCGCCAGGAAGAAGGAGGAGGGACGCCGCCATGGGACTTAAGTGGGCTGTTGTCGTGGGACTTGGCAGCGCCGGGCTCGGATGCGCCTGAGGAGGAGGGGAAGCTATCTTTGGGTGCTTCTGGGAAATCTGAGACGGGAGGTTGCTCCGGGAGTTTTATCACCGCGGTCAATTTTTGGAGATGAAGCTGGCCACGACGGCCACACGGGAAGCGTCGGGGACCGGACTGGTTTGCTAAAATCAGCAAACCGGGAAGACGACTGTGAGGTGCATGCTGCCGTCTAAGCTTGGGATCCAGAAGAGGCTGGAATTTGCCACTGTGGGTTCTGAGGGGGGAGGGGGTGGCTCGAGGAAGCTGGTGTACGGATCCTTCGAGATTGAAGAGCTTGTCCTGGGGATGGCCATCTGTTACTCCCCGTCAATGACTGAACCGCTGGCGATGGTCTTTATGAGCGTCTGCTGGAGCTGGTCGAGACCCTGTGAGAGCACCTCCTTAGTTTGCTGTGATGGTTGGTGTCGACGCTGGATTAGGGAACGTCTGGCCGCTGCTGGTGAAGGTGTACGCCTCTTCCTGCGAGAAGCTTGGGTTAGTTCTCCGTCGACGACTCGGGTGAGGCTTGGTTGATCTTGTTCAAGAATGTTGGAGGATGACGGCCGTCGAGGTCCACGGGATGCGGAGGCTGGAGAGTTTTGAAGAGAAAAGGGGAAAGGAAAAGATGAAGGTCCGAAGTTGGCTCCCTGGAAAAATTTTGAAGCTTTCCCCCCAGAAATCAAGAACGAAAGAAAAATGAATCCCCCCTCTGAATTGATCAAAGGCCTCCCCCCCGTCGCTGAAGGTAATGCTCCTCCCTTTTATTCTCTCTTTTAGTTTGCTTCTAATTGAATTCTGATTTTGGGAAGCCGGGTCGTTAGGGGACACGATCGTCCTTGGACGTTGTCGAATCTTCTTCCTGCAGATAACAGACAACGGCTGGGGGGTTTGGGGGAATTTTTGGTTGTTGTCTTGGCCACTGTCAACGTGTGTGGAAATCGTCCTTATGTGATTCTTGTCGGGGGGAAAAGATGAATCGGGGCCTGAGCTGTGATATGTTTTGGGCTGGCTTTCTTTGGGTTCTTTCTTTGGTTGTTTCTTTGGGTTGGGTTTGGATTATGGGGCTGAGAGCTGCTTTGGGCTCTGTTTGTGAGTTTTGAATTGATTTGGGCTGAACTTGATCAACCCATGTACTGTCAATTATGCAGGAAGCCACTGTTCTCGGGTTCCTGCTGTTGCTGTCGCTGCTGGCTTCTTTGAACCTGTTGAGGAGATAGGATGCCAGGGTTGGTGGTTGAAGACAAACAGCAATGTGGCTGTCAATGTTGTTGGAGGCTGGAAGTTCAGAGCCTCTGAAGTAAACGCTGGAGATGGTCGCTGTTGATGTAGCCGAGGAGAGTTGAAGCCAGGAATGCCCGTTTGGTGTGCTGCTGCTACTGCTGTAATAGTTGAAACTGTTGCTGTTGTATATGCTATTGCTGTTGCATGTTGTTCTTGATGTAGCTGCGGGGGCAGGGGTTGTAGGCATGCATGGACAACGTGAAGTAGCAGCAGCCTGTTGCTGCTGCTCTTGAAGCTGTTACAGAAGCAGGAGTTGAAGTTGCAGTTGAGGGAGCAGCCGCTGAGATGACTGAAGACTTGCTTTCAGCCTTGCCGAAATTTGTGGCAATTGTATGCATGCCAGTGATATTGTAAAAATGAATAATTCTTTCCTTCTGTCTCTTGTTGGAATGTAAAGGACATGCCTAGCATCCGGTACTAGCTGCTGCATTCTCCCTTCCTTTGTAGATTTTAGTGTCTTCTTGATACGTTGATTGAAGTCGCATTTACCCTTTTATTTTGGCGATGAGCGTGCAACTGATTCATGTGTTGTTTGTCAAACCCAATCGATGAATCTGACTTTGGATTCCTCAGTTTTTTTTTATACAATCTTCTTGCTTGTATGAAGCTTGGTATTTGGCCAATTGTAGCATCTCAGATGGAAAATGCGGCTCTTGTGATACAATGTTTAGAACATCAACTGCGGAATGTACTCTCTCGCGGCCAATTTGAGGTATTACAATCCCTTATTTTGAAGTGTTCTTATAGAGGATGGTATAAATCTTTTATAACCTGATCATTCAAATTAGCCACCGTTATGTCATCTACATAAACTATGACAACCACAAATCCCTTTTGTCTTGTTTGGTAAACAGGGAATAATTTGCCTTCGATTGTTGAAATAAATAAAGAAAAATAGTCAAGCATGATGTTAGCTTGAGGTTATATTGCCTTGAAGGATGTTTAAGTCCACAGAGAGATTTTCGCAACCTGCATACCAACTTAGAAGGTCCACACTCCCCCTGAATCTCCAGACCTAGTGGTAAGCTGCATACCAACAACATTTTCCGTTGTTAATGCACTATCAACAAACTCCTTATACTCATCAACCTTGGGAACCAACAGCTCAAACAGATAGTTAATTGTTATTCCATCAAACCACACAAGTTTCTCACGTACTTTAACACGACCATCACGATGTTCTGGTGCATTGACATGAAATTTTCGAACCACAGCGACTACTGCAGATTCCCTAGGAGAACAAGAATTAGTCCAACCAAGATTTTGAATGAGATAAATTAACCCATGATTTACTCCCTGCTCAAATGAGAGGGAAAAAAGAAGCAATTTCTGTGTTAATCATTGCTTGTTTACAAGATGATTTTATAAACAAGTCCCGCATTCGTCACGCTTGAGAGGGGATCGAACCCCAGAGACATGTTGTCGCCTAAGAAGAGCCATTAGTTATAGTCGTCGACTCGACTATGCTGCTCATCATGCATCTTGTAGTTGCGTTGAGGTAGTTCCTCGATCAATGGATTCTCCTCGGTGGTGCTTCAATCATTGTTCATTGACCTTGAAGGCTCGCTCAGAATTTTCCACCTTGATTTCCACCGTTCAATGAGGGAGGACGGTGATACTTGAAATGGACCCGGCCACCTGAATTTCATCTAATTGCAAATAAGACCAACTCACCTGGTAAAAAGACTTTGTTGAGAATCTTATTGTCATGCCAACTTCGTCTTGTCCTTGTAAAGCTTTGCATTCTCGTATGCTTGATGTTGAAGCTCTTCTAATTCGTTCAATTGGAGGAGTCGTGCCTCACTTGTCCTTACGAAGTCAAAGTTGAGGTGTCGTAGTGCCCAATATGCCCTCTGCTCCAACTCTACTGAGAGATGGTATGCCTTCCCAAAGATGAATCGATACGGTGACATTCTAATGGGAGTCTTGTATGTTGTTCTATATGCCCACAAGGCATCATCAAGCTTCATCGTCCAGTACTTTCGCGTTAAACTTACGAACTTTTCTATGATTCACTTGATCTCACTGTTAGAAACCTCAACTTGGCCGCAAGTTTAAGGATGATATGTTGTAGCGACCTTGTGCTTCACGTCATATTTATCAAGCAATGTTGTGAAGTGCCGGTTACAGAAGCGGGTACCTTCATCACTAATCGTGGTACTCCAAACCTTGTGAAAATCTATTTTTGCACAAGTCTCACCACCACTTTAGCATCATTAGTGGGGTAAGCGATCGCTTCCACCCACTTTGACACATAATTTACCGCGACAAGGATGTATTTCTTACCTCCCGAGGACACGAATGGTCCCATGAAATCGATGCCCCATACGTCAAACAACTCGACTTCGAAGATATTTTGCAATGGCATTTCATATCGTCTTGAGATGTTCCCCACTCTTTGACATCTATCACAATGCGCAACGAATTGATAAGCATCTTCAAATAAGTTAGGTCAATAAAAACCGGATTGTAACACTTTTACAGCAGTACGATCTCATCCAAAGTTTTCTCCGTAAGGTGATGCGTGACGGTGTGTAAGTATGTCATTTGTTTCCGCCTCAAACACACACCTCCTAATGATCCGGTTTGCACATCTCTTAAACAAATATGGTTCATCCTAGAAGTAACGGCGTACCTCATGTAAGAACATCTTCTTCCTCTACGCATTGAAATCGTTAGGTATAAAGTCAAAGACGATATTTGCATTTGTCGTTCAAAATTATTGAGATACATGTAATATTAGTATATGTGTGGTTGTATAAGGAGCTTTTATAGTAATTTTTATATCAAATGGATATGAGCACACGTTATTTGAATCTGTTTGAATGTTTCTTCTAAACTCGTAAAATTATGAGGAACATGAAGATTGTTAGAGAAGGCAGTTAGAACAAGGATGTTTCGAGGCAATGATTTTGACGAGGACCCAACAAAAAAGAATGAAATAAAAGGCGAATGAAATATCAATATTCAGAGTTTGAGAAAGAAAATGAGTCATAATACTTGAGCAATTTAAAACTCCCAAGTCTCTTATAATTACAACTGATATATCCAAATGATCAAAATCTACATTCTTTCTTTTATAATTTCATACGTTACATACATATAATATATAAACATATAATTCTAATTTCTTAAAATATTCGGCGAGAGTTTAGTGAAATACTTAAAGTAACGAGACGTCTCAAAAGAATTTATTTATGCCGGCCTCAGTTTTCCAAACAACCCAACTCTGTTGTGAATGTAGTAGAGTCACCAGGGTGGTGGTAATTTGACATATGGATACGACACAATACGATTTAAAATGAGTTCGAATTTAATTAAATATGTCTTTCACGTAAGCGAATAGAGAAGAAACATATCAAGTGATTTTAAAACTAGCCACGTATATAAACCTACTTATTTAATAAATAATAAAAAAATTATTTTAATTTAAAATATTTTATTTTACGCAAAATCTTCTTTACCTAAGTAATTCACCCAAATATAGAATCATTATTGCACACCCAGGTTAATAATATTTTAATTATTCTAACTTTAATTACTTTTAAAATACTTGAGTGATAGAGGATGGAACAAATTTCTAATAATACTATCACATTATATGTTTATCTATTTTTTAAATTAAACATTATTACTACTATTTGTTTCTATTTTGAAACGATCAAATATTATAATTTTTTATCT
This sequence comes from Melastoma dodecandrum, assembly GCA_029817715.1. Classification (NCBI taxonomy): domain Eukaryota; kingdom Viridiplantae; phylum Streptophyta; class Magnoliopsida; order Myrtales; family Melastomataceae; genus Melastoma; species Melastoma dodecandrum. Next base: position 1,885,673 of record JARUPY010000397.1, on the reverse strand, counting down.
TTTTTATTTTTAAACGGAATTCACATTTTTGACGCGATTAGTTATATAAATCGTATCCCCTGTTTGATTTTTTCAAAACACAATAAACACACGAATTGTCATCCCTACTATATATATATATATATATATTAGAAGAAATATTTGTTCAGACCTTTTTGATGAATATCCAAGAAAACATCATTCCTCTACCACCCATAAGAAATTAATTACTATATTTTTAATAGTACCGGTCTGAGAACGTCACCCTGAGCTTCTGTGATATAATTTAAAGCGGTTTGACATGTTCACGGGTTGGTGTCCTTCCGATCAGAGTCCTGTTCCGGCCAAATCATCGTGTCTGTTTAGTAGTTACAGTAAAATACATGCTATGGTTATGAAGATGGACACTCCCCTTACCTAAGCAAGGCCACACATTGATCGTAGATTTCTGATGATAGAGTCGATGTGCGCATGAGAGGCTTCAGTAGCTGCCAGAAACAGGTGCTTGGGCGCTTCGGCTCTGTCAAAGTAGAATGCTCCAGACGACAGCTTTTCCTTCGGATGTAGTGCCAGCCAAATGACGGTATCCGCGCCTTCTTCCTTGGTTCTCAGCTTCCCAGAAAACCTGAAATGGCGAATTGTAGGATGCGGAGAGTTCCCATGAGAGGGCAGCTGGCAACAGAGAAGGGTTCATACGTGTTGGAGAAGTCGGGTAGACTCTTGGCGACTCCCGGGGTCTCAGCCCAACCAGGGTGCATAGCGTAAAAGCCAATGCCCTTCCCCTTGTGTATCTCGGCCCATTTTTCGGTCAATGAAACCTGCTTGCACGGGATAAAAAACATTTTAAACCAATCCTTGGTCATATCTTCTTACCTCAACAAGAATTTAGGAGCACATTTAAAACATGTCCGACCTGAACTCTTTTATTTCGCGCATATTGTGCCACTCCGCCAAACTTGGCATCACTAAACTGCAGCAAATGATCAATCCTTGTGTCAAGGTTCTCAAAGTGGTGAAATGATTTCCCCTTGACATGCATGAAATGCACTGACCTGAAGATCAGTCGTCAATGGAGTAGCGTACATCCCAGCAGAAGAGACGGTAATTACTCGAGCATCGGGCGCAGCTTTCTCCAGGGATGGCAACATTACCTCTGTCAAGGAAAAGGTCCCCAAGACATTCACAGCAAAGTTCAGTTCATACCTGACATAAGAAAGATAAGAGGAAAGACATAACATCAACATTCCTTCAAAGTTCAAACTATGAGAATGGTGAACAAACACGGACTGAAAAGGAGCAAGAAATGCACCCTTCAGAGGTAGTTACTCTCTTATTCTCTAGCAACCCGGCGTTGTTGACCTGTTGGCAGAATGAATAAATATCAGAAATGGAAACAAAATCACAGGTATGTGTGAAAATAAATCTGGCTTAGTCTAGCTTTCCTGAACTCCTGAATCATTGAATGCAATAATTCTCTTCACCTCAGTCTACAACCTCTTTTAATTGTAATGCAATTGGAACGAAACAAGAAACGTCATATTTCTGCATGCAGAATGTCAGTGAGTTTCTCGACTTGCATACTGTCAAGGAAAATGAAAACAAAAATAAGGCTCACCAGAACATGAAGTGGCTGATCCTTGGAAGAGAATCTGGAAGCGAACAACTTGACATCGTTTACGCAGGAAATATCACATATCTACAGTCAAAAGGTGGTAGAAATCACTACAAGGAATCGACAAGTCTGTCTCCTGAGGATCTCATATCGGTAATCAGCTATCCAGGTATACCTCTAAATGGATGTTGACATTACCAGTGGCAGCCCGAATTTCAGATAGAGCAGCCTCTCCTTTCTCTTTATTACGGCAAACCATGTAGACAGTTGCACCCCTGGGAAGCATATTAAAATAGCGAGATTATGGAAGCATTTTATGTGATAGGCTAGCTGTCAAAAGGAAAGACTTCACTTCAATGGGGTGCAGTCATGACTACTAGCTAAACTTCCTAGATGAGCCAAGGGAATTGAATAGAGATCATTTACCGAGCAGCAAGGCCCTCGGCAGTGGCATAACCAATCCCAGAATTAGCTCCGGTCACTACACAGTTCTTCCCCTCCATCCTTGTCTCCATATCTTCCGACTTGAACTTCTTTGCATGTTTTCTAGATGAGACAGATCAAATCGGTACATCAAAAACTTGGAAGAAGACGTAGCAACAGCATGAAGCACTCATTCCAGAGGCGGCATTCATTGTCACATAAAGCAACATGAAGATTGCCGTTTAAAGATGCCACAAATGGAGCAGTCATCTGTCTCGGAGGATCAATAATCTGGAAGGCGATCGTAACCACGGACAAATCCCGCCGAGCAATCCAATCGAAGCATATGCAATTCCAGTAGAAAGCCGACCCACAGGGGAAAGCGAATCAACAAATGAACTCACAGGAACCCGGATTTGGTGAAGTTGAGGTAACCGTAGACTCCGAAGGCCGTCAATCTCCATGCCTACAATTCGCCAGAAAAAAAAAAACCCACCCAGTACTCGCGGCACGAATCGAAACGAACCCACCAAAGTAAATGGCCTAACAAACAAAAAGCAGGGATCTTTCTTTCTATTGAACACGGCGAGCTGACCTTGACGAGGAACATGACGAGCGATGGCACCGACACGCGTAGCACGAGCCGCAGCGACACCTTTGGCTTCCAATTCACTTCTTCCTCTTCTTCCCGACGATGTTGACGATGCACCAGAGAGTCGGCAGAGTCAAGGGGAATTTTTGCCGTCCCCAGTTGGGCCACGTACTCACACCATTCACCCCACGTGGCTGTCCTCTTTATTTTATTACCGGTCATTAACGCCAACCCATGACCCACCCCTGGCCCCCAGTCCTTTGTAAGAAGCATCTATACAGTGATGATTAACTACTGTGATTAGAACACAAAATATAGGAAAATATGTATCTGATTTGGAAATTGGATTTTTTTTTTATTATTATTGCATTCTCAAAATCCAATATGAGAATGAGATGAGGTATAAAAAGAGGAGGGCGACGCCGGAGAGAAAAGGCGAGAGAGCTTTTTGGAGTTGGAACAGGAAGAGGACAGCCAGAGTTTTATATAGAGAGGACAGCGAGGCGCTGTGTTTTCTTTTTTCTCTTTTTCTTTGGTGGATGTTGGGGAGGAAGGAAGGAGAGAGAATAACGGGGTCAGGAGTTGGGGATAGATTTGGCAACTCTTCTTCCTCCTCCTCCGTCTGATTTTTGTTCCCCTGGTTTTGGTTCTGTTGGGTTCGTGGGTTGGTTCATCTGGGTTTCTGATCTTATCGTCGGGTTTGATCGGGATGGCCACGCGCAGGCGGACTCTGCTCAAGGTCATCGTCCTCGGCGACAGCGGGTACCTACCCACCCCCTTAACAGATTCTAGGGTTTTGTTTTCTTGTTCTTTTTGGTTTTAAAATCTGGGAATGTGGCGGTGATCATTGGGTTTTGCCTCTTTTGATCGGACAGGGTTGGGAAGACCTCGTTGATGAATCAGTATCCTAATCTTCCCATTGCTGTTTTTCTGGGATGGGGAAAAGTTTTGATTTTGTTGTGGATATGGGTTGGTTTCTGGTTTTTAATTTTTTGGGTTGTTATTGTTGGTGTGTTTCCATGGTGTTCGTTGGTTTTTCTTTTTTTGGTTGCTTGACTGGATAAATGGGTACGTGCACAAGAAGTTTAGCCAGCAGTATAAGGCCACCATCGGGGCCGATTTCGTCACCAAGGAGCTACAGATCGATGACAAGCTCGTCACCCTGCAGGTAGGCGTCGAAAGGATCTTTCTTGTGTCGCTGGTTATCGGTGGTGGTAGAGTTTGGTTTAATTTTGTGTTTCGTATAGATATGGGATACGGCCGGACAAGAGAGGTTTCAGAGCCTCGGTGTCGCATTTTATCGGGGGGCGGACTGCTGTGTCCTTGTTTATGATGTCAACGTGTTGAAGTCCTTTGACACGCTTGATAACTGGCATGACGAATTCCTAAAGCAGGTTTTTGCTTTTCATTTCCCCTGAATCCTCTACCTTTCTTATGCCTGTGGCTTTATTGAGAAGAGGAGAAGTTCTTTTTCTTTTCTTAGCTTTTCTATGCTACGCTATTTGTACTTTGATGACTCTCCCGCTTACCCAAAAATATTTTAAAATTCCTTCTATGAGGAGCCGTGACATATGTGGTTCCCTTGAACTGTTAGACCAGGTTTAGTGGAATCGCTTATGAAAAGGAAGAAAAGAACAGAGAGGTTGTGTCAAATGACAGGGAAACAGGCTAAAGACAAAACAGTTCGTTGCTGACATTTTTTAAGGGAACTGTTGGCATTGAGACTATCCAAGACGTTTTAAGTTATTGAAATAGGATCGTTCTTGGGGCGATTGTGATTTGATTATAGAAAGACAGTTTTCAATCTCTGTTTGTGCATCTTGTCTCTTGTTTGTTGTAGCATATTGTATAACATGTACTATCCTATCCATTGCAGGCGAATCCAGCAGATCCTAGAAAATTCCCGTTCATACTACTTGGAAACAAAATTGATATTGATGGCGGCAATAGCAGAGTGGTATGCCTGTGTTACTGATTTAATTGGGAAAAAACTGTCTTCTTTACATTGTGCTAATTTAATTGCCATCTCTTCTGCTTAGGTTTCTGAGAAGAAAGCAAGGGACTGGTGTGCGTCCAGAGGAAATATACCCTATTTTGAAACATCAGCAAAGGAGGATTATAACATTGATCCAGCATTCTTGTGTATCGCAAAAGCTGCTTTATCAAATGATCATGAGCATGACATGTAAGTTCAAATGCTGGTCTTATTTCTTCTCTGAAGTTGTGTAAAATCTCGCAGTACTGATGCACGTAAGATTTTGTTGGTACTAAGAGTTACTAATCTGATAACCAGAAAATATTTACCGAACAATAGCTCAGTAGTTTAAGTCAATGTCTTGCAAATCTGCGTTCTCCTTGTGTGGATCAATCGGGATGCATTTTAGTATATGAGTAGATGCATGAAATACTGTTTCTGACCATTGATGAATAGCAATGCAACCTTTTCCATTTGTCGTGCCTTTTTTGCCCCCTAAAGGAGACCTTTAGGGTTACCTTCTTTCAACTCTGGTCAAGTGCTCTTTAGGATGGTCGGTGGCTTTTTAACCCCGACTGTTTGTTTCCATTTGGCAAGCAACTGTGACTGGTAGTTTGCCTAGGACTGCAGGAAAGCTTGATATGTAAGCATGTGCAACCGACCATGTTTAGTGATTACAAGTGCCTATGAAATTGGATAAATCTGCCTGTGTTGATGAACAAAAATGGGGGACCTGTTATTTTTTGTTGACGGAATGAGCTGCTTTGGAGAATCTGGAAGTAATTCGCATGGAGCTTTTTTGTCCTTGCTTGAATGACCTTCCTTGTCATGTCTACCAATCTCATCGTACCTATATAAAAGGGCATCTGACAAAAGCTTAGGAGCTGGTATTGACTGTATGATTCATGAATGTTTGCTGCAGATACTTCCAGGGCATACCGGAAGCTGTTTCCGAATCTGAGCAGCGAGGCGGTTGTGCCTGCTAAAACTGGGTTTTTCTTCCCTCACCTCCTGATTCGGGATTCCTTGATTCTTTTTGCTTTTCTGTTTTTTGGTTATCTTCTTTGGGATTGGCTTTTTGGTATGCTTAGTACTTCTATGAAATGGAAACAGTGTTTGGTTCTGTAATCTCTTCTTATGAATCTTCATTCAAACCCGAACGGATGGTTTTCAAGCTCCTAAATGCCTATTGTGCAGATTCGTGACATGAATATGATTCGAGACTATTTAAGTAATGTGTCTTTTTTTTGGTAATTAAGTAACGTGTCTTATGTGGGTCAAAACTGCGCACCATTTCTAGTGAACTTTACCGGCGCTCCGGTCAACCAAAGAAGCTGAACATGAATCTCATTTGCCAACCGACGTTCAACCTCGTCGTTGGATCTCTGGTGTACCTAACCAAGCCAAAAAGAGAACTAGAATGACAGTAGTTTAGTTTTATTCTCGAGGATGCTTCGGAATCTGTCATCATATGGAATGTTTGGAGGTTTCACAGTATCGGACTGTATTTCGTAAATTATTACGCGAACTAGCGGTCCTACAAAGCTTTGGCGTGATGCTCTCCGGGAAAGTTTGCTGAAGGCGCGTTGGAATAAAGTCCATGAAAGTATGGTTTGAGCAGATTGTGACTACGTTGAATGATGTCGGGAATTCTTTATTAGGATTAGAACACCAAACAATTTGACATTATTTTTGTCTGGGAAAAAAAGATTCCCGAACTGCTTCTTAAACCTGTTTATCTTCTAAATGTTTCGCAATTTCTGGTCTTCTGGGTCGCCACGGAATCCGAGCCCGTCCTGGGGGTGGCTGGATGCTAAGTCTCTTGCTGTAGGAAGGAGTGCAAGGCGTTCAATAATGTGAAGTTCGTATCGGGCCCGCAAGGAGGCATGTATGTTGGAGGCTTCTTCATGCTCGTGGCGGCCGTCCCGCCGTCTTTCACTATGAACGCCATGTCCATGCCCCACGTCATGTGTCGATCGAAATGGCAGTGCATGAACCACACCCCTGCAAAGGAATTCAGTCGTTTCTTGAGCTAGCCGCTTGGTTTAAGCTGCTATTCGAATGTGTTTAAGATGTTTACCGGGATTTGTGGCCCTGAATCGGATGGTGGCCCAGCCATCCTTCGGCACGGCCACGGTATTTGCCCTGGGCGGATCATACAGGTTGTACGTTTGGGGATCTGTCTCGTTGTCGAAGTTTCCTACTCCCATCCCGATTATGTAGAACCGTGTCCCGTGCAGGTGCATTGGGTGCGTCTCCCCGGAATTCAGGTCATTAGTCCCCTGGAACACGATCTCCACCGACTCGTTGTAGTTGAGCACCTTCACTTTCGTCCCCTGGCCTGATATTGTTACGTTGTCTGTCTCCAACGTCTCCGCCGTGAAGTTATACACATTCGGCGGCCTGTCCGGGAAGTCCGTCGTGTAGTATCCGCTTATGTTCCTGATTAAGACGAAGATCGGCAATCTGTTGTCTTTGCTCGGAAGCTGATGGCAAACACATGGTCAATTGATAAGGATCGTTAAATGCAGTACCTGTAATATGCTTCCAGCACGTCCAATGAAGGGTTCGCGAAGCTAACATTGTTCAAGGCAGAGGCGAGCCTGTTTCCTCCGGGCCCGGCACAGGAGTCATTTGGGCAACGAAGCAAGCTGATAGCAACAGTGACATACATCCGATGAGTGACCTCCAGTGGGACGTCGACCGGGTGTTCCGGCGTGGCCAGGCTTCTCAGGTTTGTGACGAAGTACGTTGCAGGGCCTATGTCGTAGAACCCCGGAAGATGGGACGGGTAAACCGGTTTTGATGGAGAGGTGTAGTTTCCATTGTATTGGACAATGGCGCTTGCTCTGCTATGATCGAAATCGTCGTCCTGCCCGTCAAAATAGGGGCTCGAGACCATGTAATAGCGGCCGAGCAGTTGGTTCGCGGTGAACAGGACATCCATGGCCTGGCCCGGGGTTATCATTATGTAGCTACTGACAAGGGGCTTGACATACGCGCCGTCCCAACCCACAACAGTGAGGTTGTGATCTGCAATTGCGACATACATGTTCGTGTTCTGCACAGAATTGACTATACGCAGCATATAAGTCTTTCCATAGTCCACCGATAAGTGGTACGTCGTCTCTGTCCCAACGATCGTAAAAACAAACGGATTAGTGATCGATTGGTGAAGGTTCGGGAATTGTAGTTACCAATCGACGGCTGGCTGTGCTTACCGTTGGAACAGCTGTAGAAGTCGCCGGGCTCCCCATTGATGCAGAAAGCATTAGACAGACCAGTCAATCCGCCCTCGTGAAGGGCCGTGGTCATCAATGTCATCACATCCATATCGTACCATGATGCTGCAGAAGACAGGCACCGAAGAATCATTTCGACGCAGTCTTTTTCCATCCTGTCACTTAATAATATCTCAAACGTAACCAAAACGATTCAGTTCGAGTCAGTACCAAGGACGATGACCCTCTCCTCGTCGGGTTCCGGGAAAGGGTAAGTGGTACCGAGGGCGGGAAGGATCACAATGGCTCCATGAACCGTGGCCCGTGACCAGTCGCTGTGAGCGTGCCACCACAGGGTCCCTTCCTCCGTGGAGAATATCACCTCATAAGTGAAGTTGTTGCCCGGCAGGATGGGACACTGCGTCACGTACTCCGGCCCATCGGACCACGGATTACGAGGCTGCTCGATGCCATGCCTACACCATAAGAAAAAAGAAGTTTACTCTTGAAGCTGCTCGCCTTGCAAACTTTGATTCGCAGGGAGGAAAAATAACGTTCAAAAAACCACTACCAGTGTAAGGTGATGCCATAGGGGCCCTGGTTGTAAACGTTGACGTAGGCCGTATCCCCCCTTCGGACAGTGAGTGTCGGCCCAGGGAAGCTGTCGTTCACCGTCACCATGCTCTTTGTCGTGCACACCCTGGTGAAGTTGCTCGACTTCAGCTGAACGAATAGAGAAATGGCCACCCCGATCACCAAAAAAAAGGAGGAAAAAAGAAATGGTAAACCAGAAGCTGCCAGAAAGCGTTGGCCATTCGTTTCATGGAACTTACAACGAAATCGAAGTAATGGACTTCGGCATCGGCAAACCAGCTACGACCTCCGAAGAAGAGAAGCCCGACGAGGACGAGAACAGAGACGACGCCCGGCCGCGACATCGTTTTATCTTTTTTTTTTTTCTCTTTTCCGCCCTTCTCCTTTTCCCTACTGAGATTTATGTAAACGGAATGAAAGGCTTGAGAAGAAGTCATTGAAATGCAGGTAGAAGGGGCGACCCCTCCGTCGTCTGTAATTCAACGGCATGGGGCGAGTGGAATGCTTGTTGTCTCCCCCAACTAAATATTGGCACGACGTTGGTGGAGTCGGAGGGGAGGCTGATGTTATGAGCACGTGCCGATTCACGCAGGCGAAGGCGTCGGACATTTCTATGTTAGACGCGCGTCGATCGTCGCCGCCACATAAACTCTTTCTCGAGAGGGAAACCGGGGTGTGTGTACGGTCGCATGTAATTGGCGTTTATTTATCGAAAGATCTCCATTAAATCTTACTTTTAAATTATATGCCAATTAAATAAATGATTTTTGAAGAAATAAAAAGCAATTTAAGAAACCAAACACCGACGACTTGATAAAATAATAAGAGGGGGGAGGGCCATCTCGAATTTAGGGATGGATTTGGGTATCCGTGGGCGGGTGAAGTCCCCTCCCTCGTCAAAACAGACCTGTTGAAAGGTCATGATGTGAGTCAGCTTAGTTAGAAAAATATTTTTAAATTTAGGTCCAAATTTTTAAATTTTTTAATTTATAATTTTAAATTTAATTTATTAAAAAAATCTCAACTCTGAAAATTCGAGTTCGGATCATGTAAAGAGAACTCGAATTTTATAAATTCGGCTTTTTCAAAAGTTTTAACCGTGAAATGAAAAATATTTTACCGACTAACCACTTTTTGGAACAAAACTCGGTATGTTCAGTGAGAAATTTTCCGTTAAGTCACTATTTCAAAATCGTAGCTAGAAATATGATAATTACGGAGAATTTCTTAGAAAAAAAAAATGAAATAAATAATTTAATATTGATTTAAAAATGTCATAAATCTTTCGTAATAAAGCGAAATAACTTTTATGTTATTTTGCTTTGAATTTTCTCATGGCATTAGAGTTTTCTCATAATTCCACGTATAGGATCTGGACACCACACGAGCATTGTCCTTTTCTTTTACAATGATGTTGATATTTTACTAACGAGTGGAGAGACGCGACCCCGGCGAATTACAATATCTAATGAGTATTTCTCGATATAGTTATAAAATCTTGAAGGAATTCTCGTCTATGGAATTGTAGGGACATCATATAGGAGGACTACACAACCAAAGTAAAAAAATGACGAGGATCGAAATGAGGATGACGCACAGGAACAAGAGCCAAATCGGAAGGTGATGCACATAAGGGCGAGGATGGGGCATAAGAAGAAGAGCATCATCACTTCTTTTCTTTAGATGAAGTTGTGGTTGACTAAGACGTGGACTATACGTCATTCGTAGTTAAAGAGCCGACGACTTCTCTACCTTACTCATCATTTTGGCTACCATCGTCCTCGACGACTCCACCGGCAACTAAGTTTCCACTCACGACCCATGTAGGCTACCTCAAGTAAGAAGTGTAGAATAGTTTGCTCATATGGACCACAATTATATTGTCATTCATCAATTATGCCACTTCCCAGATTAAGTAAAAGTGCATACCTATAGCTACAAAAGGCTTCCAATGCCCAATACTCGATAATATGATGTTCTCATAGTTGATTCGCTAACACATGAGAAACGGCCGCCTGCACGACGATTCTATGAACATGACATCGACGACGTCCACGGAATGACTGGCCACCTTCTCCATTGTTGTTTAGATAGTTAGTATTTTGAACTTTGTCATTTTCATATTGTTTGAAATATACTTCCAATCTTGTTTAGATTAATGCACCCTCGATATTATTATATTTTTTGTTTTATTATTTTCTTTACACGTTTCATCTCTTCAGTTCCACACAACTGGGCATATGAAAAATTGATGCTTATGTTGTGTGCCCAAAGTGAAGTCGTTATTTATAACAACGATTTCCGTATATTGAGAAAGATTTTCATTTTAGGAACACACCGTTTAAAACAACGATTTCCACGTACAATCATGAAACTTGCTCCTTATATCAACTAGTTTGAAAAAAAAAACAATAATTTTTTTAACCTTAATCTCATAAACAAGAAATTCTAAACGTGTGTAAACAATAAATTATTGGCAAAATATCAATTTCTAGCACCAGTTTTGGGCTGGCTTTCTTCTATGGCTCAACCCTTAAAATGTTTCTTTTATGACCTTAAATCAATATTATTAATCATATATGACCTTATTAGAACAACATACCCACTTCCCCGACTTACGGTCATTAATTATCGTACGTAGCTTATTTTACTATAATACTTTCATACGTTGGAGACATAATGTAGATTTTTGGTACCACTTTGGGCCAACTTTCTTTTATGGCCTGAACTTTAAAATATTTATTTTGTAGCCTTAAATCAATATTATGAATCTAATATGGCCTTATTAGAACGACGTTACTCACTTCTCCGACTCTTATCTTATGTGTCATGAATTAAACAAATAATTTCCTACGTGGATTATATTTTCCTACATGTGAAATCATTGCAACCCACAACTATCAATAGAATGCCTTCTACTCCATTTTTTTGATAAAAGTGTCGCTAAATCCAATGACTCACCTACAACATAAAAGAAATCTCCTAACTAAAGGATCAAAGTAGACGAATAACATCTTAAAGATGTTGCATTCCTCCGTGGAGAGTGGTAAATCGCATGTCATTCAAAGCAACTCGTTGGGTATTTTATCTTCGGAACAACCAACTATAGACGCAATTTATCATAAAAGAGCAGGAGACATACTATTGACAACTGTGGTGGCATGATTTCACATGTAAGAAAAGAATGATGCACGTTAAAATTGTTTGTTTAATTTATGACACGTTAGATAATTAGTGACGAAAATCAGAGAAGTGAGTAAGGTCGTTCCAATAAGATCATATATGATTCATAATATTGATTTAAGGCTATAATAGAAATATTTTAAAGTTGTGGTCACAAAAGAAAAAAAAGTCGGTCATACATAAACACGTAGAAAATTATCCAAATAAAAGAAAAAAATGATAGGCAAATCGTAGAGCTGTGTAACATCTTACAGGCTTACATTTGAAAAACAACCCCATATATTCCACTGGGGCGTTATTTTAATTTTATTCTTTATTAGTTGTTCCCGTTAATGGAACCCTACGTAGTACTGACATTACAACTAACGCCATCAACATGACATTTAATATAGGTCAAATTATCACATATTTCATAGACTTTTTCAGTTTTTTTTTATTTATCCTATTATTTTAGAAAATATATTAATGTAACCTAACGTTAAGACGTCATTTTAAAATTATCTTCCAATCCCTATTTTCCAAAATGGTAAGAATAGATCGGATAAAAGTTATGATATATGTGATAATTTGACTTAAATTTAAGATGTTAGTTGTCATGTTAGTATCACGTAGGGTGGATTTTTCAAATGTCGGGTTAAATCGGAAAAAATTGTCGAAATTTATTATATATTTAATAATTTGGTATATTATTTAAGGTAAGAAAAGAAATATTTTAAAGATGGTGTCATGATTAAAAAATGATTAAATTTCTCTAAATTATTTTACGAAAGAAGAAAAACATATTATTGCAATAAAACTCGACACCTAAGCAACCCAAAAACACGCTGTCTGAATACGGATTAAACACTTGACTGAGACGCGTCTGTCTTTTGCCTTCCCCTGTAAGCAAGAGCAGGAAGCTTCTCCAGCTTTGTTTTGGACCCTCGCCCCTCCTCCTCCCTCCTTATATGTAGCAGCGCCAACTCCATCTTCCTTTTCCGCATCGACCCGACGATGGATACGTTCTTCGCCAAGGGCTTCAAGGCCTCCAAATGGTACTCCAATTTTCCTCCTATCCCTGGGATTTTCCTGTTTTAATTTGGTTTGGGGGGGGGGGGGGGGGGGGGGTTTGGGCTGTGATTTGATTCCTGACTGTGAATGTGAGCAGCAAAACCCTGTTGAAATTGACGATCCCGAGGATAAAGCTACTCAGGAATCGGCGCGAGATTCAGATCAAGCAGATGCGTCGGGATATCGCCAAGCTTCTGGGGTCTGGCCAGGAAGCCACTGCTCGGATTCGGGTGCGGGATTCGAACTGGGTTTTGTCTTTTCTGTCTGTTGGGATTGGGTTTTCTGAAAGAGTTCTGCCGTTTTCTCTTTCTCTTTATCCTTTCTTTTTTCGGTTGATTGTTGCTTAGGTGGAGCATATCATTAGAGAAGAGAAGATGATGGGTGCTCAGGAGATCGTTGAGCTCTTCTGTGAGCTGATCTCCGTCCGTCTTCCGATCATCGAGGCCCAGAGGTACTTCCTGTCGGATGTTTGTTTCTATTTGGCCCCAACTGTTATAACTTTGGATTATCGCTGCGATGATAAGGGTTCTTTTAATCCCCTGATTTACATCCCAATCGGTAGAGTTTGATTTCCTGCATATGAACACTTGACGTCAGTGCAAAATGCTGAGCACTTTTGTTTGGTTTGCTCTAGGGACTGTCCTATCGACCTCAAAGAGGCTATATCCAGCGTGTGCTTTGCTGCCCCTAGATGTGCAGACTTACCGGAGCTACAGCAGGTTCAAATGTCCTTCGCTTCGAAATATGGCAAGGAATTCGTCGCAGCTGCCACTGAGCTTATGCCGGATTGTGGCGTCAACCGCCAGGTTCTTTTTCCAGTTGATACATTTGAATGAAATTTGTCTTCTCTGATGACTTATTGTTCATGACCCCATCCTGTTTTGAAACTGCAGCTGATAGAGTTGCTGTCCATTCGAGCGCCACCTCCTGAAACAAAACTAAAGCTTCTGAAAGACATTGCTGAAGAGCATGGGTTAGAATGGGATCCCACCGCGTCAGAAGCTGAGCTATTGAAATCTCATGACGATTTGCTTGTAAGTTGTAGCTTGTGTAAATTTGATTGTTTAAACAGATATCCTTGGAGAGTGAAAGCAGCTTCTTTTTTTTTTGGCAGAATGGACCGACAGTGTTTGTAAGTGGATCTGTATTGCCCCTTCCTAAAGAGAAGCACGAAGAATCGTTCCATAATGAATTAAATCGCACTCCTAATGAGCAACGTGGTTCTGAAACAAGCCTGCAGATGTTGGACTTCCCCAATGTTCCCAAAGAATCAGTCCGGGAAAATTTGCATGATGTTCCTGCCCCAGAAACTACCCATTTTATGTCAACTTCAGCGGACTGTAAGGCAAATGATGAACCGTTTCAGCATTCTTCAAGCTTGGAGCATGATTTATCAGAAAAGAATGCAAAAACCCTTTCTGAACATAAGGAAGTTGTGCTTGGGAATATTACGCATTACCAAGAAGAAGAAACCGATGCTTCGGTTGCTTTCAAAGAGGGGAGGCAGTTTGTCCCGTTTATTACTTCCCCGTCGGATTCTCCTGGACCTTTTTCTGAGGGGTTGAGTGCTCCTGAACCCTCTGCAGATTCTCCTGAATCTGTTTCTGTTGGGTTGCGTGCTCCTCCATCATATATGGAACCTTTTGGATCTGTTGCTGTCGGGTTGGGAGCTTCTCAATCATATGTGGAACCTCCTGGATCTGCTGCTGTTGGGTTGGGTGCTCCTCAGCCCTCTGCGGATTCTCCGAGATCTGTTGCTGTCGAGTTGGGTGCTCCTCAGCCCTCTGCAGATTCTCCAGGATCTGTTGCTGTAGGGTTGGGTGCTCCTCAGCCCTCTGCAGAATCTCCGGGATCTGTTGCTGTTGGGTTGGGTACTCCTCAATCCTCTACAGACTCTCCTGGATCTGTTACTGTCGGGTTGGGTGCTCCTCAGCCCTCTGCAGATTCTCCAGGATCTGTTGCTGTCAAGTTGGGTGCTCCTCAGCCCACTGCAGAATCTCCGGGATCTGTTGCTGTTGGGTTGGGTACTCCTCAATCCTCTACAGACTCTCCTGGATCTGTTACTGTCGGGTTGGGTGCTCAATCGTATGTGGAAGCTCCTGAATCTTTTTCTGCAGGGTTGGCTGCACCTCAATTCTCCTTTTCAAGGAAAAAAAGTGATGCGACTTCAGTGGACTTACAAGATGTCCTGACTGCTGCTCAAACTGCCGCAGAAACAGCAGAACGAGCGGCAGCAGCGGCTCGTTCTGCAGCTACTCTTGCACAGATGAGAATATCTGAGCTGAACAAGAAGAAATCTATAGCTGGTGCTGAAGATGTTTACAATAACCCTTTTCATATGAATACTCAAGGTCATTCATCTGATAGAAAAAACAAGGATGTCAAGGATTATGAGATCCCTTCAGATAGTCACCATAAAGTCATCGCTCCTGCAGACACAGGCTTTGTTTGTGGTCACGACAACCCCTTTCATCCGGATACTCAAGATCATTCAGCCACAAGCAGAAATATGGATGACGAGGATCACGACATCCCTTCAGATTATCAGGATAAAATTGTTACTCCCACAGATACAGGCATTGGTCGCAAGGAATCAGACTATCTGAGTAACGGGTCTGTTCAAACGCCAAAGTTCGATGGAGATGTGCCAGATTCCAATCCCCACAACCCATCTGATACCCTTGCTTATCAGAGTTCATCTTCAATCGAGGATGAATCATACTTTGCATACCCGAACCTTTTCTCATCTCAGAACTCTTTTAAATCATCCACGGCTCAACCATTCACGGAGAAAGGTCGTTCCAGTCGTGAGCCTTGAGTTCCTCCCTCCATATCATGGTTTGCTCTCATGAAGCTTTGTGCCCATCTCCGCTGCTCTGTTGTACCTGTAAACTAGGAAGGGAATTGCGATGATCCGAGTTAGCCCTTGTATCGCCAGGATGTATTGGATTTGTGTGAGTCAGATACTCGTCGTTCGTAATATGCTAGCGGAGGAGATTGACGTGTAATTATGGTGTAGATCTGGTTGAAAGTCAATAAAGCTTCTCTTCTTGGGTTAGCCCTGTCTCTTCAACAATAGTAGTTTTTTAATTTTATTTTTGGTCTGTCTAGGAAGAAGAGAGGAACTTTCGGTTTAATTAGACTCTATTGTTCTCAGGCCCTATATATCTTCTCGTTTGCAGCTGGTAAGAGCCGCCAGTTTGCCAGAGTTCCATCTCCGACTTCTGATGCCTATTTGATATATTCCTTTTACTGTTCTGCACAGCTTGATGCGCGTAATCTAGGAAAGATTACGGAGGCTCCAAGAGAACTGGATACTTGTTCTTCTAGATTACGGTGGCTCCAAGAGAACTGGATACTTGTTCTTCGGCATCCTCACTAATGTAGGCTGAAGAGAGTCGTCTTTCTCGAGAGGAGTCCACCTGCATAGAGAGTCGACATTATGACAGTAAATATTTTTTTCTCAGAGGATATGTTCCTCTTCTTCCGTGCTCACTTAAATTTGCCGACTAAGTGATGGATGAAGACACATTTCTCCAGTTTGCAAAGTTGATTCCGAGGCACATGTGCGGTCCATTGCCAAATCAGAGGAAGCTGAAAGGTTTCATGGGCTCCTGGAGTGGTGATTGGGACTGCGTGTTAGCCGTTAGCACCTTTTCTGCTAAAATGACCATGAATCAAAATGGAGGGCTTACATTGAATCGAGAAGGATTGAACAATTCAGGTCGAGGGAAGTACTCAGGGTTGTTGTGGATCGAGACAATGTCTAAGTTCAGGGACCACCCTTTCTGAATCTTGTATCCTGCAAAAGGAAATCATTTTCAGTCGCAGGATGCTGGTTGTGGATCTTCGACTGTGAGATAAATCTGCATACCATTGATCTCAAAGTCCTGGGTCGCTTTCCTTGAGAACCAAGCCAATACCGTGGCTCTTCTTAGAGTTTCACTGATCACCTGAAATTTGGTGCCAGTAAGAAAGAAGACTGCTTTTTTATTCAATCTGAGCAATAGGTTCTATTTACTTTGAGGGTATATGGCATGTTGTTAACTTCAGACCATGACAGATTTTCTCCGTGTTTACCAGATTCCAGGATCTGTTGATGTTCCGCCTGTTATGAACGGAAGATGATTCCGTCATTTTTAGCAAGGTTTTCGTTTTAATCACGAGGCTGACCCTGAGTCAGTCGTTCAATGAGATCGAGATTTTCGTGTCAGGTGGTGGTCGTATCATGGCCAGGTAAGAGCAGCGGTGGTCGTTAGCTACAAGAAGAGTCAGGACATTGTCTTTAATTTGCTTGTCCGTGAGTTTCTCACTGTTGGCATCTTGATCTGCACCTTTCGTGTGCTCATGATCAAGGACCCCAGAAAGCACGTCTCTGTCGTCTAACATCTTGTACATCCTGTCCCGTGCCTGGTAAAAAAATCCGTTTGCAGATGAGTATTCAGCACTGCTAATTTGCAAGCTCTCTGTATACCAATGATTACCCAGATGCTGCAATGGGAAAAGGTGCCGGGGCACCTTCAACGGCAGGGCTGCTAATGATGAGGGGATAACCTTCAAGGTCGTGCGGAACTTCTCTCGTTCCTCGCTGGTTGGCTCCAAGCTCATTGTGGCGTTACCTGAGTTTTGTTCCTAAATATCGTTGGGCCACAATATATTTTCAAATTTGTGGTCGTAAGTTTCAAAATTTCTCGTATCAACCCAAAACTCAAGGAGGGCGAACTCTTAGAATTTGACTTTGCGTTGCCTATCTTAGAGTTTGACTTCTTTGTAAATTGAAATCGAACTTCAAGGGTTCGAGTTCGGGACAGTAAACAAGGAATTTTGAAAATTTATACTGTAAATTCACAAATATTTTTCAGATTAACGATATTTTGAAATAAAAACTCCGGTTAGCATACTTACATTTGTTACTTAAGTTGTTGGGTATTGATATGCGGAAGCAAAAAGCTTCGAGACTTGCATTCTCCTAATAGGAATTAATTTACGCATAAAATCTAAACTAAATATAATAAGGATAAGCACTTTTAATCCCCATCCAGTTCTTCCTGAGGCCATCTATCGAAGGCGGTTCTCCAATCAGCCGCCGGAGCCGTTTGTATTCCTCCCCATTGGTCTGTAACAGACTCGTCAGTCCGAGTGCTTGCTGTCCTGTGTAAAACAAGTTCAAGCTCAAATTTTTCCCCGTCAACGGACTCCTTGCCGCTTCTCATCTGAATCTTCCCAGGATGAACAACTTGAACACTTCCCTTCTGTTTGTAAATCACAAGCATGCTGAGGAAGTGTTGTTAATCTAAGTACTAAAGTATAAAGCAAACCAATCTCGGATTAACCACTAACTTCTTCTGCCTTGTTTTGATGAAGTTGTAGATGTCAGGTGGACTCGAGAACTCGGACAGAAACGACGGGCTTTCACTGACAGCAGGCCAACCCAAGCTTCTGGGTATGCCAACAATGACCAGCACAACCAACACAGCGACTAGGCTCATGTCCATTTTGTCCACCTCAGACCCGAATCTACCCAGTATATAACCTCAAGTGCCGGAAAATGTCCCTCTGTTGGACCAGTTCAATTTGGCCTCACCTACTCGGCACCTGACACTTGGAACCACACAACGAGCCGGATCGAAATAACGTTTTGAATAAGGTTTTGAATAAGAATCCTACCATGGACATCGATTCCTGAACATGGAAGGACTCGGTTTTGTGGCCTCAAAGTTCTTGTCGCCGACATTGTTACCTGGCTTAAAGTAAACAGCAATATGTTTCGGTGATGTCACTCACCATTGATAGTCTAACACAAAACTATAATTTCATCTGTATGTCTTTCCGTCTGCATCCAATGAGACAAGAGAAACCATGTCAAAGTCGGTACTAATAAACAATGATTGCCGTCCCTCTCCCACTTCCGTTTCTAAGTTGTAGTCAGTTCCCATCAGCCAAACAAAACCATCCTCAAAACTTGGATCTTTTGGTTTAGTTTTTATCGCTTTGAGGGCGATGCAACCCAGAGTGTGTGTGTCCTTCTCTTGTTTGTGCTTATTCAAGGGATCATACGGTTATCACCTTCTTGGGCTAGCCTCACAGAAAACTCTAACCCAATGGAGATCCTGCCGGTATGAGGCTAATCCACCAAGAACATGAGGATCAGGAGGAAGACTCATCATTTGCAAGCTGGGACAAAAGAACAAAACTCAAGCCTCAAACATACCCGATGACAAAAGCAGCAAGTCGTCCCAGTCCAGGGACTCAATTCCTTTGATCAACTGTTACTTTGAGAGAACAACGACAACAAAAAAACAAGCGAATTGAGCTCAGCCCAAAGTTTTCTATAATAAAAAACAAAGAGTTGTTAAGAGATGAAAAAAGAAACTCGGTTCTTTCAGGAAAAGGGATGCTTCGTGACGTGATCAACGGCAACAGCACTACCTCCAAAGTCCTCATCAGTCCACATATTGGGATCAATTTAAATATATAGAGACTTATCAAAGAGTCTCATTAATGCTGTATGCTTCAAATCACTTCGCAGATGAGCACTGCACAGACATTACATGACAAAAGATACCTCTCTCAGTATACAGGAGAAATGGATTGAGCAGCCTCATGAAATATAGCACAAAACAAAAAATATCAAGTCTAATTCTGCAAATACTGGTTATTTCAACTACTTTTCCTTTGCTCAGGACAACGCAATTCCATCTATATGATTACTTTGAAAAGATATTTTGCTAAACTGGAAAGAAGGAAAATCATACAACAGCCATTCCTCTCCAATTCACAGAATCTTCCTCTCAGAATGCTTTGAACATTTGATATAACCAAAGAACCACTACTTATTAACTGTATTTCTTGTGCATAACAGTAAAACCAGACTCCTTCCAAGAAAACAAATCCAGATTATCTCATCGCCAGAAAATCCTATGTAGCAAGCAAGGTACACCGATAATGAAAGATCAGACTCAATTCAAGGTCTTTAGATCACCATAAAATATGTCAAGCAGGAATCCCATTTAAGTAGATGCTGCATCACCCATTTCCGCAGCCTCCTCTTTCCTCTTTATATACTGATCTAATATGGCCAGTCGAGCTGTCTCAAATGCAAAATAGCCCAAAGCTGAGAAGCATGCGCTGTGGACAACCCTGGGACCCCACCCGCGGGCAAACCCTACCAACCCTTCCTCCTGAAAGATCTGCTTCATGGTAGATCACACACCGGTATACATAACAGCGGCTACCCGGTTCACGGTGTCCCCATGAAC
The DNA here is from genome assembly GCA_029817715.1 of Melastoma dodecandrum. Taxonomy (NCBI): domain Eukaryota; kingdom Viridiplantae; phylum Streptophyta; class Magnoliopsida; order Myrtales; family Melastomataceae; genus Melastoma; species Melastoma dodecandrum. The sequence goes on along the minus strand of JARUPY010000397.1, from coordinate 1,865,785 downwards.
CTGTGTCATCAACCTAGTCTTCACAACATCCAAAAGCGTGGTCAGCATTGCGGAGATAGCCCCAGCAAGGACACCACAGCACACACTTTGGATTGGCTCCAAAGAGCCTGATTCGACCTACTCAACACCGCACCCTTCAAGTACTCAAAGGAGGAGTAACTCAACACCCCAGGAGGCAAGTTCCTCAACAACGTGGCGGAGTATCCGGCATACAATCCCAACAAACCATCCTTCTCCAAAATCCTGAGCATAACCTGCCAAGACCTCCCTTTCGCACCAGCCTGCATCCTCTGTGTAATCAGCTCCTTAGGAACCATTATAGCGGAAGACACAATATTCCCCATGGCCCCGGCAGTGGGAGGGATCAACAGAGGCGGGTAACCCCCAATCCCCGCCAAGAACGACTTCCCAAACTCGCAAGTCCCGAAGTACACGGCCGAGGAAGCCGTCGAGCCGACAATAACCGCGGAAACACCGGAGTAGAAGCCCAGCACGCCCCTCGACCGAAACGACTTGGCGATGGCATCAAAGGCATTGCGATAAACCTCGGAGGCTCCCTTCGTCTGGAGTCTTGATCGTGTCGAGGGGGCGGAGGCAAACGTAGGTGAATGCTCCGGCGATTCCCCCAACGGCAGCCCCAACGAGGGAGCGGTCGAGCACGGAGATGGACTTTATGTTGCGGGAAACGACAAGCAGCACACCTCACGAGTTGGGCCAGAGGAAGCTGGGCCGAGAGGAAGAGAAGGGCCGGGCATCAAGGCTTCAACGGGAGGACAGTTCTGGAAGGAAAGGAAGAATAAAGGGGAATACGTCTGGGTAGGGGGAAAATAGTATCTCGGTCGTCATACAACATCCCCTTTAGGTCTTTCGCTGGGGCTTCTCAACACCGCCATCGGCATTCCACAGGTGAACATCTCATACATATCATCTCGGTCGTCTATCCCCCTACAATATGTATATGATTTTCAGGTTGAAAAAGTGGAGTTTTGTACGGAAATACGGTTAGTTTTAAAAAAAATTTGCGAAATACGGTTCCAGTTTCGTAAAATACGATTTTACCGTCGATAGGGCGCGTTTTGAAAACGCGTCCTCCGAATTACAAAGGGGACGCGTTTTCAAAACGCGCCCCTCGGCGTGCCATAGCAAGGGGCGGGTTTCCCCTCGGCGTGCCATAGCAAGGGGCGGGTTTTGAAAACCCGCCCCTATGTGAGATGAATTCGGCATGCGAAGATGGCATGAGGGCGCGGTCTCAAAACGCGCCCTCATGCCAGGGGCGGGTTTTGAAAACCCGACCCTTGTGCAATTGTCAAAGGGGCGGGTTTTCAAAACTCGCCCCTTGCACACTTAGAGAAACAAAGGCAAGAAGGAGGGTATGCTGGGTCGGACGGGGGGCGGGTTTTCAAACCCGCCCCTTGTGTAAGTAAAGGAGGGGCGGGTTTTCAAAACCCGCCCCCCGTGCGAGTAAATAACTCGCGATCGGGTCACCCTCCCCGATTACACCGAAACCCTAACCCTACCCGCCGTTGCCTCCTCCGCTCGACGGCCGTCCGACCCCCGCCGCTGCCTCCAGCCGCCCTAAACCGGCCATCCGACCCCCGCCGCTGCCTCCAGCCGCCGTAAACCGGCCGTTCGACCCCCGCCGCTGCCTCCAGCTGCCCTCGTCCGACCCCCGCCGCTGCCTATGCGAGATGAAGTTCGACATGCGAAGATGGCATGAGGGCGCGGTCTCAAAACGCGCCCTCATGCCAGGGGCGGGTTTTCAAAACCCACCCCTTCATAATTTACAAAAGGGGCGGGTTTTCAAAACCCACCCCTTTCACACTTAGAGAAACAAAGCCAAAAAAGCCACGCACGGAATGCTGGGTCGGACGGGGGACGGGTTCAAAACCCGCCCCTTTAGTAACTGCCTTTAATTGGTCGAAAGAAAGATCTCTTCTCTTATGATATTTGTCTTCTGCTACTGATCCTTTCCCACAGAAACAACTCATTGAGAAGCTATTCAATAAATAGGCGACTCATGCTTTTGGCTTGGAAGTACAGATTTGATAGAGTCTGGAGGGGGGATCCCTGTATCTGATCGACTCTCTTGTCTGGGGACTCGGAAAGCTAACGATGATTCGAGGAAGGAAAGGCCCTCATCCCCGGTCAACGAGAAGAAATCGAAAATCTCAATAGCAAGCTAAGCTAATGATGAAACAACAAGAGAAAGTCCAGTCAAGGAACATAAAGCCAATCCCACCGGAAGCTTTTTCTAATTGAATGCATGAGTTCTCCGGTGGGTTAGTGTTTCGTGTATCTGTTTCAGTCAGAATGAGTCCCCGGGATCCCGGGACATCGGCTTCCGCCAACAGTGGACTATGTTGGATCACATCCCGCGCATATTCTACATTATAGCCTGCAACTGATTCGGCCTCAATGGGAAAAAAAATGGAGCACCTAACAACGTATCTTCACAGACCAAGAACTACGAGATCGCCCCTTTCATTCTGGGGTGACGGAGGGATCGTACCATTCGAGCCTTTTTTTTCATGCTTTTCCCGGAGGCGCTGAAGTAACCCATGCCATACTCCCAGGAAAAGCTCGAACGACCTTCAACAAAAGGGTACCTGTACCCGGAGCATGAGGGAAAGATTCCACTTTAACCAACCGGATTTTGAGCTCATCAATCAAGACGGCGGGGAACAACTATGATTAACTCGTCGATTCATTTTTCCTTTTCAAAAAAGAAAGAGACAGGGGGTCCTGTACCCATGCCTCAAAATTTCCCTGCCAAGCTACATGAAACAGATTGCCGGAAGTCCACAGAAAAATGATTGCTAATTGCCCGAAGTGCGAAGCAAAAATATCGTCCGGGACCATCGCAAGGAAAACTATAACCGAAATCCTTTTTTTTTATCGGGCATTAATTTTGAACCACATGCATCTAAAACACCTTTTACTAAAATCAATGTAGTGGTATGTAAACCGAGAGCAATCGCATGATGAACCAAGAAGTCTCCAGGACCTATTGTTAAAGCATAGAAAAAGTGCGCTCTATAGCTAGCTCCAATTGAACAGGTTGAGGAGAAGAGCCGCTAAAGCCCTTTTTCACTACGTAAGCCTCGGGCTAGTGCTTTATTTAAACTACTTTCTTGTCTCAGGGGGCCTCATTATTTCTTGTATTGCACAAAATCCAAGAATTTGAGGCTGCGGAAAAGGTGCTCGCACACTCCGTTAGGTCTTTTCGGTCCGGAGCCGGCCGGCAATGAACCTACTTACCTTGCTTGTGGACCAGCAGCAGAGCTAACCCTTGTTCTATTGGTTTGGTGGTTGCTACCAAGACGATTTCTTTATGCCCATTAAAGGACCTCGAGATGCTAATCCACGAAAAACGATACGAGAAATTCGAAAGAACTCATATACGGAACGAGGGCGACCCGTGGAAATACATCGGTTTCTTGCGTATAGCCCCCCCGGTCTTGAACTGACAGGAATACAGACTTTGGTATCCATAGCTCAGCAGAGTAAGTGGGTCCTCTCTCGGTTAGGGCTTCCCCCCTACTCCTTCACTCGTTCTCTTTGCCGCGAATTCCTTTTTTTTTGCAAGGTTCTAATTTCATAAATGAACATACCACGCTTCGCGCCTGCGGCCTTTTCGCCAGACGGTCTTTGCCAGTGGGGTGGGCTTACTACTTAGATGCTTTCAGCAGTTATCCGCTCCGCACTTGGCTACCCAGCGTTTACCGTGGGCACGATAACTGGTACACCAGAGGTGCGTCCTTCCCGGTCCTCTCGTAGTTTGAGTGGTAGCTCCTTTAAGCCAGCTCCCTTCCACCCGTAATGACTTCCTTCGCTCTTGCAGCTAGTGAAGTTGGAGAGGTTTGAGTTGAAGTGCTTCTCGTTGTCACATCTAGCTCTATGGTCAAAGTTTCCTGCTGTTGCGGCCGGTGCTCGTTTGCGCGCGCGTGAACCAACCCAATAAAAGGAAAGGATACCTCTCGGGGCATCTGAGACTGATTCGAGCTGTATGAAGGGAAACTCTACCCACCCCGGGGCACCATAGCATGTCGGGAATAAGGGAGGACATACTGGACATAACCACTCCCTTGGTTGGGGGCTTTAGCTATCCTGACGGGAAAATCGTCGGCTGATGAAGAAAAGGTTGCCTTCCTGCTTACAAGAATGATAATTTAGGAATTGTTGCCACTTCTAATGTGACTTTCGTTGAAGAAGATTTGCCGGCTTCTACCTTCTTTGGCACAAGATAGATAACAGGTCCTTTTCAAGGTATTCGAAGTAAGACTCTAACATCTATACCCCTCCCCGTGCGCAAGACTCAGGAAGTCATTTTCATTTGGCGGTAAGCTCAGCCTTAGTAGAAGTGGGTACCGGCACTGGGTGGACAGTCTATCCGCCCACTTCAAGGAAAGTAATTCAGCCCCTAGCTCAATTACTTTAAGAACTACTCAACCCCTTATGGTATCAGAGCCATCCCGAGGAAATATCTAGAGGAGTAGTCTTTCTCAATTCTCTTTTTTCTTAGTGTACTATTGGATATTCAACAAAACAGTGCACCTTTAGGGTAATATGTCGTTGTTGAGCAGCATAGAGTAGTGGTGTGACTTTCTTCTTGACTTAACTGCTAGACTGCTTTCTAATGGCATAGAAGAAAGAGAGGTGACCCTGCCGAATCGGGTCTCTCCCTAGGGTCGTAGTCATTATTCTGGAGTACTTCGAGTCGAGTCTACAGTCTACACTCTTGCCCATCCAAGATTTTGAGTAAAGTATTGGCATAGGGCGTTCCCACTTCAATTGATGGTGCGCTGTCTGGATCGTGGAATTCTTCTGGTAATTGGTCTGTTCCGATTCTGATAGGTGCACCTGACATGGCATTTCCACGATTAAATAATATTTCAGGGGCAATTGTCACTGCTTATGGACCCGAACCTGGGTGATCTATCCATGACCAGGATGAAGCTTGGGTGAAACTAAGTGGAGGCCCGAACCGACTGATGTTGAAGAATCAGCGGACCCCGAAGAAACAACAAATCCCAACTACGAATAGTCTACCGGATAGAAGATGATAGAGGGCCAACTCTCGTTGCCTTGCACAAGACGGTGCCGTCTCACTTCGATTTCCTTCCTTCGTAGTCAAATCTGATGATCTACATTTAGAGGTTCAATCTTGCGATGCTTGACAATCGTATGCGTTAATGCAGTAAATATATCCGCCACCATAGATCCAGAAGATTGTATCACTACCATATCTTCACAACCTGGGCTCAAAACCCGCCCCTTGTGTAATGTAAGGAAAACCTGCCCCTCTTTCGGACCTGAAAACGAAAGTAAGGAATTTTGTTCAAAACCCTGTTTGAACAACATATGGCATACACATAGACCTCATTCAGTAGTTTGTAACCTGAAACCCAGTTCAGAATATGAAACGCAAAGTTTAGAATCTCATAATATCAATGCAAAGTTTACAGACATCAGTAAAGACCCCTACGTCTCGTCGATTTCCTCCTAACATAAGGCCTAACGACGGGATCTTCATGGATGTTCGGTTGCTCCGAGGAATCATCAGGGTACAGTTGTGTAATTTGTGAAGGTCCTTCTCCTTATTGTGAATGGTCGTACCTGAAAAACTTATGTTAGTGAAGTTACGAGAGTTTAAATCAATCGAGTATGAGAAGACTTACCCGAATTCTCTCGCTCCTTTAATCGGAGCTACCGGAGTGGAACTGGATCCAGGCTCGAAGTACGGTGTTGTGTAATCAGCCTGAATGTGGTCAATCTGAGAGATGAGCATCCCGTCAAATACTTCACGGCCCTCCTCGTCAAATAGAGGGTCCTCGTACGTCTGTGGCACCTCCTCATCCTCGTGATCTTCCTCCATGTGATCTTCTTCTGCCAGATGATCTTCGTCTTCGTCCACGTTCTGTCCACCTGCTGCTGGCATGAACTCGAATGCCGGTTGATCTTCTATTCCGCCGGTACGACCGTACAAACGTACCGGTGTATATTCTCGCATCATCTGCAAGGACTCCTCGGCAAGAGAAACGAGCTCAGGCTGGTCCGATCGAAGCTTGATCCTACGGAAGTTCTTCATCTACATAATATAACATTATATATGTTAAAATTGACAATTGAATGAACAATGTAATGAAAGAACTCATAGATTATTTACCATTGTACCTAGCATGAATCCTGTGTGCGATATGTACTGTCTGGTGTACTTCGCAAACCATTTGGAGTACCTGACTCCAGGATGGGAATCCCAGAACAGCGGCACGATGTACTGCATCCGATCTCCCCAGAGCTCCACAAACGATCGATGGATCTCTACCCAGTTGTTCATCGTCTTGCCACGCAAATCCATCCGATGGAGAGCCTTGCTGGTGTCGCAATCTGCGGGCACGATCTGGTGGTCGCCAAACTGACGAATCACTCTATCAGGGTAATGCCACTCGACGATGTAGAAGCAGATGAGGGGGACTCTGGCACGCCAAGAAGCCTCTCCCGATCGGCAGTAATCAGGCAGCATAGCTATCAACTCCTCAGAATAAGGATGCCAAACAACCTGCATATAGAAATGTCAATACGTTAGGAAGGTTCGAATGACTAAAACGAAAGAGTCAAATGAAATGACGTTTACCTGATCGGGAGTCTGCCTATCAAAGGCCTCTCTGTAAGAGGACAGTACGTGCGTAGTGACCGTGTGTACATCCTTTGCAACGGCCCAACGATAGTTCAAAGGCATATCCGCTACAAATGGGGTCCGTAATCTGAGGGGCGCTACATGTGGGAATCTATCCCATGCCCAAATCTGTAGCAAAATCAGTGGACCATCTATCCGTGATGCCTTGTGGTGAGCTGCCTTACACAAACTCCTGTACAGCCACGCAAAGCAAGCAGAACCCCAACTATACTGCCCGGCCCTCTCAAAGTCAGCTAGTAGAGGCAACCAGAAACAGTGTACTAAACTATCTGACTTCGTAGTAAATAGCATCCCTCTTATCAACTGCAAGATGTAAGCCCTCGTATACATCGGCACTACCTCCTCGGGGGCATCTACAGGGATCTCAGCAAAGTTTGCAGCAAGCCAGCTAAGTCTAATACGGCCAGACCTAATGTTGTCACCCATAGGTCTCCGGCCCAATAACTCTAAACAGACTTCCTCATTAGAGACGGCTGTATCAGCTATCACCGCATCACCATCTATGGGCAAACCTGGACTGCCACATCCTGAAGGGTGATAGTCATCTCACCGTGCGGCATATGGAAAGTGTGCGTCTCCGGCTTCCAGCGTTCCGTCAACGCTGTGATGAGGGCCCAGTCCAAGGATATAAAAGGGAGCTTAGCTACGCCGTAGAATCCTGCCTGACGAAGGTACACATCCATCCTCGGATCACGGGCGACTCCCTTCAATGACTTCTCCACACGACGGCAAGTTAGAACGTTATTCTGTAAATAAAACACGAATTAGTAATCACGGCACGAATACATGAAAAAAAGTATAATAATTCAGAACTACACAAAACAGACGTACCACACTATAGCCGGCTTCCCATACCGCCGTCGAGCGATGCTCTCCTTGAGCATTAAGGACGTCCGTCTTTCTTGGCCCTGGACGCATTTTCCTGAAATACAATATAACTTATGTTAATAACAAACACAAATAAATACTTTAAATAACAACAATATACACTTCTAACATTAAGAAATCACTTACAAACATTCCTATTAGGACAACTACGTCGGTTGTGACCCTCCTGTCTACATAACCCACAACTAGTTTTCCGAGATTTCTCCTTGATATCCATTTCATTACGTATACGTGATGACCTGGGGCGCCCTTTCGGTCTCACTCTTGTAGGGTCGGGATTGACTCTCGGAAAAGGATATTCTGGCCAATCTTCTTTACAATCAAAAGAATGCCATTTCGCAGCATACACAGCCTTCTGGCACTCGAATGAGTAAAAACGACTGATGACAGCGGTATGATCTATATGCATGTGCGCGTAACATGCCAAAGCATGCGAACAAGGAATGCGATGGATTTGCCACTTCTTGCAGCTGCATTTCATCGTTTGAAGAAATACATACTTCAGTCGATCCTCTTGTTCTAACATCAAATCTACCCTCGCTGCGATCGAGAAGAACCACCTCGTACCGTTTGGCTTTCTCTATACATTTAAATAGACGATTTGTGCAAACACTTGTGAAACTTTCGCCAATTTTCAAAGCAGAATCCGCATCATCACGTCTAGCTATCCAATGTGACACGCAGTTATACCATATTTTCCTAACAAGCGCTGAAACAAGAAGATTTCTTGCGCCTCTGATAACGGCGTTGTAACTTTCGCTCAAATTCGTTGTCATCAGACCATATCTATGGTACCCATCCCGACTCAAACACCACTGCTCTTCATTTATCTCGGCGAAAAACTCGCCAGCTTCTGGCATTGATTCAAACAAACTTCTCATCACACTTTTATACTTCACAACCATAGATTTCCTCGCTGCGGCTATCAACTTCCTCTTACAAACAACATTCCTATACCTCGTATTGAAATTGCTAGCCACATGTCTAAGACAAAATCGCCAATGTGCAAACGGCGGGGCCCATCCCACGTCCTAATCATTCACAACGGCTTGAATTCCAGCATGTCTGTCGGAAATCAAACAAACCCCTCCCGTTCTTTCACCAACGACATATCCCTTCAGACATCGCAGGAACCAACTCCATGAATCGTAGCTTTCCTCATCCACCAGTGCAAAAGCAAGCGGCACTAAATGGTTCTCCCCATCCATAGAACATGCAATTAAGAGTTTATGCCTATATTTACCATATAGAAATGTGCCATCTATGCTAACAACTGGTCGACAATGATTGAATGTCTGAATACACTGTCCGAACGCCCAAAACAGTCGTTGAAACTGCAGTACTTCCACATCACCGAGATCATACGTTGCACCCCAATCAACAATTGTTCCGGGGTTGGCAATTCTAATTGCATTCATAAGATGAGGCAACTCATTGTAAGATGCATCCCATTCTCCGTATTCAACTTCAATCGCCTTCCTTTTTGCATCCCATACTCGTCTCCTAGTTACTTCATATCCAAATCTCTCCTTGATTACATTCCTTAAGAATGACACTTTAACTTCAGGAGATTCTCTGACAAAAGTTCGAAAGTAGGGAACCATGAAGTTGCAGTCAAGGCGATCATGATCTTGGGAAAGAACTGCATTTAAACATGTATGCGACTCACCCATAATAGTTATTTCAAACTCATCGTCACACGCACGCCGAATTGCGCGTAATCGCCACTTGCACCCAGATCCTAACTCAGAACAAAACACCGACCACGTCGTCTTATCTGACTCAATAATTTCGTAGTTATAATGATTCTTGATATGAAACATATTCACAGCATGAATGACATGATTCTTATGCTTGAACCGCATCCCTTTACGAAATTCAACCACAGCCTCCGAATCGTCCGTCACCCTAACATCCTCATCATCCTCCCAAATCACCTTCCCAGTATCGCCACTATCTAGATAGAATGGTAGGGGTTTTTCCAACCGTTTCCTCCTAGAAGGACCAGCCTGATTAACCGCGTCCTCATTCTCCAAATCAACACCATTAAACATTTCATCATCAGTATCGGTGTCATCATCCGAATTCACTATTGAATCAACGATATGATTTTCATATCGCCGATATATATCTTCAACTATAACTCCTTCATCGCCGAGATCACGTTCTAATTATTCAAACGGATCACCCTCTTCATAATTATCTTCATTGTAGTTACCGCCATCATCATCATCCTCATTATCACCATCCTCCTCATTCCTCGCATTACCACCATATCCGCTACACCCTTCATTCACCGGATCCAATCGATGGAAATTTCTACTAACTTCGAAATTTTCCATTCTTTCTTGCACGACATTTAACCCGTCATCCACATTTGCTCCTACGGGTTGCATGTTACTACCACGCTTACTTCTAGAATTTGGGGGCCTCCCTTCGTTGCAAGAATTTCCAAATATTGATATCACATAAACTTCTTGAATGCGGTCACTATTTGACATCGCAAATTCAAACAACAACCTCACATCCTCGTCATCTCCGATCGGTACTAGCACAAAATTAATTCCTGAAGGACCATACGAAGGAACTGGGTATCTATGACAAATTTCCAACCTACTTCCTTCAGTTAATCTCAGTGCATTGACAATTTTACTTTCGAATCTGACATAATCAATATCCACATCTACCTTTATCCTTTTCACTGGTCCCCTACTATAGGCTACTCCTTGACTACCATGAACAACCTTCCCATTACCATATAACAATAAATTTATTTGCGACATTGAAACGTACGTAAGGTAAAACTTACGTTGATTAGGGGTTTCTTCGAACTTAATAACCTGTAAACAATTAAATATCATATCATTAATTATCCAATTACTCAATTTCCTAATCAATAATTAATAATTATACAATTTCATAATTACACAACATACCAATAATACCGGTCGTCAAAGGTCACGCGACGTAACTCGGGAGCGGACGGTTTACGGCGGCTGGAGGCAGCGGCGGGGGTCGGACGAGGGCGGCTGGAGGCAGCGGCGGGGGTCGAACGGCCGGTTTACGGCGGCTGGAGGCAGCGGCTGGAGGCAGCGGCGGGGGTCGGACGGCCGTCGAGCGGAGGAGGCAGCGGCGGGTAGGGTTAGGGTTTCGGTGTAATCGGGGAGGGTGACCCGATCGCGAGTTATTTACTCGCACGGGGGGCGGTTTACTTACACAAGGAGCGAGTTTTGAAAACTCGCCCCCCGTCCGACCCAACATACCGTGCGTGGTCTTCTTGCCTTTGTGGAAGGGGCGAGTTTTCAAAACCCGCCCCTTCGACACTTGCACAAGGGGCGGGTTTTCAAACCCGCCCCTGGCATGAGGGCGCGTTTTGAGACCGCGCACTCATGCCATCTTCGCATGCCGAATTCATCTCGCATAGGAGCGGGTTTTCAAAACCCGCCCCTTGCTATGGCACGCCGAGGGGCGCGTTTTGAAAACGCGTCCCCTTTGTAATTCGGAGGACGCGTTTTCAAAACGCGCCCTATCAACGGTAAAATCGTATTTTACGAAACTGAGACGGTATTTCGCAAAAAAATTTTAAAACTAACCGTATTTCCGTACGTAACTCTGAAAAAAGTGAGTCCTTCGGTTTCAGACTACCTCCGAAGGGTGTCCTTAGTCTGGAGAGAGAGAGAGAGAGAGTGAGTGAGTGAGGATGGAGGAGATGAAGAAGGCGGTGGAGATTCACATGGACCAACTCTCCGATCTCATCCTCGGACTTTCCTCCGAGCTCCGTACCCAACTCCGCCCCGCCCTCGATGTCTTCCTCGGCTTCTTCCACGCCATCGACTGGAAGGTTAGGTTTCCCCCTCTTTTTCTTCTGCTCTTTGCTTCGATCTGCGTGCTTGGGATCGGGATCTAGACCTGAGTGTGCCGCTATGCAGGAGCCATGGTTGATCGGGCTGATCTCCTTCCACTGTTTGTTGCTGATCACGGTCGTCCTGTCCAGGAAATGCCTCAACTTTCAGATGTGCCTCTTCCTTCTCTCCCGTATGTTTTCTGTCGCTTTCTCCCCCCCCCCCCAACCCCACTACTTTTGTCCGGACATGCCTGCAGATTTGGTTCTTGGCTTGCTTGAGGTTGGACCTTCGATCTCCTAATGACAATCTTAGGGATCGAAGAAATAATTATTTTCTTTCTGATGTCAGTTGTCTTGCCAGTGGATTGGTTTCTTATTTGTCACCGAGGCTTCGAAGTTGTTTTGGTGTTTGCCTCATCTTCTCCTTGTTGACTTCCTCCTGGTGATCTTGTGTGACCCGGAATGTTATTTTCGATTTATGCCGACCTCTTACCGGCAACGGAGAATATCGTCTTCGGTTTAAGCCAAGCAGAATGCTGATGATGGTTGCTTTGTTGTAGTCTCTCTTAACTCCTGCTGGATTTGTGTGCTGTGTAAAGCTGACGATTTCCTTGTGCATAAGCTATTGTTTAGAAAATGAAACACTGAACTCTCTGTTGAGATGTGTATTTGGTCTGCTGTTTATTGCACTCAAGTCTTGCTGTTTATGATAACCTCCACAGTGGCTGGCGTATACCTTGCCGAGAGGCTGAACAGTTTTCTGGGAGACCACTGGAAGAGTTTTGCGACCCAGAATTACTTTGACCCGCATGGCATTTTCCTTTCAACCCTCTGGTCGGGGCCCCTGCTTGTCATTGCAATCATAATTTTGGTAGGGAAGACACGTTTGGTTATTACCACCCTTGCCTGAGATAATGAATTCCATTGAACTGGTTGTGCACTCCTGACACATGACAATTTTTGGCTATATTGCAGGTTAATACACTCTTTTCTTTGTGCCATCTCATAGTCAGATGGAAAAGGGCTGAGCTACGGCATAGGGCAAGGCTGTCACAGAAGAAGCAGGAGTGACTTCTGCATGTTTCATGAGATCTAGACGTTGCTTAACATGCCTTCGCGTTTTCTTGTAGTCACCCAAGCTAGATGGAGGTTACTTTTGGTGTACTAAACCTACTAACAACACATTGTTTCTGGGCGGCTTTAACCAGATGAGAATGATGTGAGAAATTGATCGTGTTTAAGTAAGGTGTGTAGGGACAGTAGATTACATTACACATTCAAGGTTGATCGCTGTTTGCTTATGGATTCCAGACTTCCCCAACTTGAGGGTGCTGTGAACATTTCAACACATCAATTTCAATCATATTCCCCCCAGGTCTGCACAAATGTACAGATAACAGAAACAATAAGCAGCAGCTAGTGCAGATTTCGGCTCTTCAAAAGCAAAAATGGTTTACCCAGGGGTGGTCGACCTTTCTGTAGTCATCTGTCCTAATGCTCATAAAATGAGTGGATTGTACCATCTAAAGTGGTATAATAGTTTAGTTTATCCATTCCTTTCATTACAGGCAAAGGTAATTCTACTTTCTCCTTTCCCTTCCACTGGAAAGGAGCAGACAGTGGATCTAGGAATCCTAGCAGCAGGTCGAGGTTCGACAACCCTCACAATTCAAGTGATTGAAATATCTAGACAAAATTCTGGAATCATTGGGAGCATTCCCTCTTGAAGATGAACATCCATGTTCCTACAATTAGGGATCAAGAAATACCGGAAATCAGCAATAAGATCAGCATGAACAAGGCAGTGACTCATCTAGTAATTTTATTCATGGAAGACTACATAACATCGCAATCCTATCAGAACAAGATTTAAACACATTAGAAATCTGAACCATGAAACTTGTGAGCAGCATAAACCTGTATTCAAAAATATGTTCATGGCGATGCTTCTGCCAGTTTGCATAAACTGAGACTTGAAAGATTACCTCCTGAGTGCAGGAACTCCATAAATTCTGCGAAGGTAGTCCGAATACTTTGTGAGGGCATATTTTGCGTAGGGTTTGCCCACTGTCCTTACAGCTGCTGCATTGACCTATTTTTCCCGTGATCCATGCTATTTCAAGAGCTTTAAAGCTGTTTTCCTGCCAAATGCTGGATGTTGGAGCCCATCAACATTGTCTCCAAGGATGCATCCTACAGAATTAGAATTAACAAGATGACAAGCTGGCCACTATAACCGTGCTTGCTTGATTTCAACACATGCTAATTGCTCGGATGTATCATACATTGCTCATCCAAGGATATCTTTCTTTCTTCCTTTCTTTATGATTCATGATCAATCAAGGATTACGCTAAGGATACGGTACTTTCTCAAGCTAAGGTCAAGAATGTGGATCACAATCACTGGATAGAAGTAACTCCAACTGCGGAGTACAGAAGAGAAGACGAAAGACACCAACCGGAATATTGCAGCCTCTAAGAACATCATTGACCACTTGGTGCAATCTACTGCTCCCCAAGGTTGATTAGCAAATGCAGCTCTTGAGAATCATACCCTATTGGCCTCATAAGAAGGTAGCCACAACCTCCGAGGCCCTGAGCCTCTTTTGCCATCCGGCACCTACAGTTCACCATCATATAGAAGATATAGAGCCTGACCAAATTTCTTCACCGACGTAGCATCGGGCATGAGATTTAGGACATAAGAAACAGCTGATTACATAAACAACAGCTGATTCAGATGTGAAGATTAAAAAGCCTAATCGCTTCGCACACAAGCAACAACCAATAGCACACGAAGCATAGGAGGCATGAAGCGCCGCCGTACTCGTTCGGCGAGTAACGAACGCTTGACGCCGCCGAACTTGATCGTTGTCTTCATCATTTCCCTTCCCGCCCTTGGCCCAACGCTAATTATTTCCCCCCGACAAATTCGCGGGCATAAAATGTGTTCGGATAAGAGTGGCGTCCGACAAAAGCATACTCAAAGATCATTTTTTTTTTATTGTAAGTAGATTTGTGAAGGAATTTCCGAGGCGTGAGGTAGGGGCGGTGGTTGTGGGAAACTTCGCCCAACTGTTCGATGTTTCCGAGGATGACATTTACAATTCTCCGTCGTCTCAAAACCAATCCCATCACAAAAAACAATCCCTCGACCAGACCCACATCGAAAGCTTCCCCACCATTTCCCATTCTTCCCGATCCCACGACCGACGATGTCGCGGCTTCTTCAGACCCCCTTCGTCCCAGGCACCGCCAACACTTCCCTTCGCAGACCCTCCAACTCCGGCTGCCGCACCACTCGCCTGTCTGCCAGGCCAGGTGGCACTCGAATCCACGCCAAGATCAGAGAGATATTCATGCCGGCCCTCAGTTCCACCATGACCGAGGGAAAGATCGTGTCTTGGGTTAAATCCGAGGGCGACAAGCTTTCCAAGGGGGATAGCGTCGTCGTTGTAGAGTCGGACAAGGCCGACATGGACGTCGAGACCTTCTATGATGGTTATCTCGCCGCAATCATGGTCGAGGAGGGTGGCGTTGCCCCTGTGGGATCTGCCATCGCCCTCCTTGCTGAGTCCGAGTCTGAGATCGCCGATGCCAAGGCCCGTGCCTCCTCCTCGTCCACAGAAACCCCGTCCTCTCCTTCACCTGCTCCCGCCGAGAATGCGGCTCTAGCCCCTGTTCCTGCGTCCTCCTCTCCTAGCCGTTCCCCTCGTCCTGCCGCTTCTGTGATGGGTTCTGCAGTGCACCCGGCTTCTGAGGGTGGGAAGAGAATAGTGGCCTCGCCTTATGCGAAGAAGCTGGCCAAGGAGTTGAAGGTGGATCTCACGAGCATTGCCGGGAGCGGCCCGTTGGGTAGGATTGTGGCTAAGGATGTTGAGGCTGCTGCTTCTGCCTTAGCTGTCAGGGAGGTTCCTGGCACCCCGGCTGCTTCTGCATCATCCCCTGATATGCCACTGGGAAGTGTTGTTCCTTTCACCACAATGCAAGGAGCCGTGTCAAAGAATATGGTGGAGAGCCTGAAGGTGCCTACTTTCAGAGTTGGATACACAATCACGACCGATGCTCTTGATGCTCTTTACAAGAAGGTGAATTGATTTGGCGTCCTTCCATTGATGGGCGTTTCATTGTTTCAGCTCTCAATTAGCCGTGTGTTTCTGGTATTGTTTGTTGCAATGCGTTAAAGATCAAGCCCAAGGGAGTTACGATGACCGCACTGCTCGCTAAGGCGACCGCCCTTGCGTTGGTGAAACATCCGGTCATAAATTCTAGCTGCAGGGATGGCAAGAGCTTTACTTACAACAGCAGCATCAATATCGCTGTGGCTGTTGCCATGGATGGTGGTCTGATCACCCCGGTGCTTCAGGATGCGGATAAGGTAATCTTGTTTTGGGATGTTGCCTGTTTTTTCAATGCAATATGGACTTCTTTGATAGAGTTCCTGGGATCTGCAATGAAGTGGTGTTGAATTTATATATCAGGTCGACATCTATTCCTTGTCAAGGAAGTGGAAGGAGCTGGTTGACAAGGCTCGAGCCAAGCAACTGCAACCCCAGGAATATAACACCGGTATGTCTGGTTCGGATGCCAATTTTTTTGTCCGACTTTCTGTGATAAAATGTTTATTGAAATTATTACCCGTTTTAGCAAGTATTTCCTTTTCTCTGTAATATGCATGCCTGCTGGCCAGTTGTTGTGTGGCTCTCCTGGGACGGAAACTTTCTGTTGACTAATGCAGAATAGCTCTTTTCAAAGAATTCCTCATTACATCATTTCTGTGAAAGATGAAATGTTGGTCTCTAGAGTAAATTGTGAGCCTTTTTGAGAAAGACGTAACATTAGTCTCGAGAGGAAATTTTGGCCTTATGGAGAAAGATGAAATGTTGGTCTCTAGAGTAAATTGTGAGCCTTTTTGAGAAAGACGTAACAATAGTCTCGAGAGGAAATTTTGGCCTTATGGAGAAAGATGAAATGTTGTTCTAGAGAGTAATTTGCATTCCCTTTGTTGTCTTGCAAGATAACATATGGATATCTGGAAATTGGATTCAATGTGTCACTGTTCTGATGAAGTATGGGAGATCACTTGTTGTCTTATATCTTTGGTGATCTGAGGTTTAAGTAGGATGTATTATTTTGAAGGCATTTAGCCATGGAATTACTTTGTGGAATATAGTAGCATTCCTTCATTGAAGGATAACAAATTCTTCCAATGAGATTGAAGTATAAGTTATGCCACGGGCATTCTATGGGTATAAACTTTTACTTAAGTCTTTCTCCATTCTACTTACAAATGCAATTGAATTATGGCATCTTCATGATGTGCGTCAGCTTTTTTCTTCCTTCTTTCTTTTTAGAGGTCACTGGTAATCCCTTTATTCTGAGCAGTGGGCCTTTATCTTTATAGATTTATGAGGAGATTTAGTGGTAACTTCAGGAAAATCTAGAAGTGTCATAACAGAGGTTCGATCATTTGAAGATTATGTTTTACTTCGGAAAGATTGTTGTAGGTGTCAATGTATCTGAAACTGTATTCTGTTTCTTTCGTTGGCGGAGCAAAACTGCTATATACACCTTGTCAGTCTGGTTGTCCACTCTGATATCAATGTATTCATGCAAAGGGTTGGTTCAAAGTCTTCAGATCTTAGGATTACGTTTTTAAACAGGTCTTTGAACGGTTATCATGGCATCCCTTGCTGTAGAGCTTTGGCATTTTTATCTGAAGTGCTTACTCTCCATCTCCATCGTTGCAGGTACCTTTACTCTTTCCAATCTTGGGATGTTTGGTGTTGATCGATTTGATGCCATCCTGCCCCCTGGAACGGTGAGTATTGTGAACCCAGTTCATCAGTGTTGTTCATTTGAGGCAGATTGTACTCTTTGCATCGACTTCCAAACACTAATTGTGTTCTGCAGGGAGCAATCATGGCCGTTGGTGCATCTCAGCCCACAGTTGTAGCGACCAAGGATGGTCGCATGGGAATGAAAAGCCAGATGCAGGTACCATAGGCGCCGATTTATTTATACCTAGAGGAAATCTTTTAGTATTTGACGTTTCCTCTTAACATGGATGTTGTTTCTTGGTGCTTGAAACCCCAGGTGAATGTTACAGCTGACCATCGGGTGATTTACGGCGCCGATCTGGCTGCATTCTTGCAAACTCTGGCCCAGATCATTGAGGATCCAAAGGATCTCACCTTCTAATCATGCAATTTTCTTCTGCGCCTTCTGCTTCATCTTTCTCCTTTTCAAACGCTTGAGTTTGTAGCCATTGAAAAGACCATCAAATTTTGACATTTTGAATCAGATAAACACAGTTTCCGGACATCTCACTCATAAAGATCAAACCTGTAGTCTGAAGGAGCCTAAACTGGAAACTCAGGTTGTTGGAATGATTAGACATCTTTCCTGCGGATATGTTTTTGGGTTGTGTCCTAACAGTTCAGGAGGTATCATAACACAAAGTGGGTTTTACATGGATCAATGAAAGAACCATAAATTCGTTCTCAAACCAACTTTTGCCAGATATCTGCCCTTACATGATACACGAGTAATTAAAACTTAGGCGGTCTCATTACAGGGCCAAAATTGCAATACATCCCAACATTACAAGGCGAATCTATACACTATGAAAGGAACACTTCCGGCAAAACGACGACAACCCATCTCAAGCACACCTGTAGGAAAAGAAAAATGAAAAAAAAAAAAACAGTAATCTACCCCGTGAAGGCCAGTTCTTCATTTGATCAAAAACTCCCTTTCTTTCACCTGGCATTCAGAAGCATCCTTAGGACACTCCTCATTTTGGGCCTTGCATCGGGGGATGTACTAACGCAGGCGAGGGCAATCTGTAGGACAGCCACCATCTGACTCCTTACCACCTGCGATGTCCTGCTCACCCGATAATCGAGCACATGGTCCCATTTCTCTTTCTCGGAGGAGTTGGTTGATGCCCACTTTGCCAGCTCATTCCCGTCACTCACGGATGGCTTCCCAGTGATCAGTTCTAACAGGATGACCCCGAAACTGTAGATGTTTCCCGCCTTTGTTATTCTCATTGTATAAGCATATTCTGCAACAGCACCAAACAAGTAAGTTGTAGCACCTATAGATTTAGCACTCTTGCAAATCAAAATAATTAGACTTCCTCAAATGCAAGGATCAGCAAAAATCCTCCAAGCAAAGCAAGTCATCCATCAAAACCACCTGGTTGAACCTTAACCTAGTCATTGACGCTTCTGACAGAATTTAGAGCTGGAAACCTTTCCATCGCTTAATAAGATACTTACCTAGAAAGGCTTTGTTAATGACCATGAGTGATCCACAAATAACAGATGATTTTCGCTGTTGAATGCACCGTAAAACCAAAACAAAAGAACCTCAAGAGAACCTCATCATGTGTACAGTATGTCTACTATTCATTTTCCTGATAAAAGAAAAGCATGCAAAAAATAGCGAGCCAAATGAACTCATATGAGTGTATGAAGGATTGGTGGATTTCATGCGCATTCATCTCTCTGAAAAGGAAAATGAAGCAGCAAGTATAATGGAGTAGTCATCCCAAATATAGAAGGTAATAGGAATGGATGAGATAAAGCCATGAGTTTACCTGGAGGAATGTAGCCCACTGACCCCGCAACAGTAGAGAGGCTGCCGGTGCTCCTTGATGGATCAATTACCTTGCAAAGCTCAATGTCCCCTACTTGTGGTTCTTTCAGAGACCTCAGCAAGATGGTTCTGCTCGAGAGGTCAAGCAGGAGAATTGGACCAGACGAACAATCATGCAGAAATGCAAGACCGTGAGCTACTCCCACTGCAATGCTGAAACGGCTTGCCCAGTCTAACTGATCAGAGCCATGCAGAACACCGGCGAGCGTCCCCTTCTCGGGATAATCATAGAAGAGATAAGCGCTATGGATGGTCAATACATATCCTAAAGGGGTCATAATGTTTGAGTTGTTTAATCTTCCAAGGACTTCTAACTCCCGCCCAAATTTATCATGTCTACCCAGCTGGTATATCTTGTCACTCCAATCAAGCTTCTTCACATAGTAGCTGGCACCAGATGGCATAGTGGCTTTGTAATATACTGAAAATCGCGTCTTCAGGACAATGTTTGCTGGATCGGCAACTGCTTCCATTGCTTTGGTGAAGTCGATGCTTGACCTGTGGATGCCATTTGCAGTCAAGAGATTGCTTTCAACCACTTGGGGAAGGGGAATGTTTTCTTGAGAGGAGAGCTGCTCATCATTGATCCTATAGAAGCGCCTTGATACAGCAGCAACAACCAATAAAGCCACTGTTACGGCAAGAACAACAGAAGACAATAAAATAAGGACGACCAAAGCAACGGGTTTCTTCTTTCCAGATGTAGGGGTACTTGGGGATGGCCTCTTCCTAAGATCCTTATTCCCAAGGTAATCAACTACAACTCCTGCCCTGAAATTAGGAATTATTCCTGAAAGCTGATTATTTGAAAGTATTATTTGTGTCAGCGCTGACAGATGGGTCAAGAAATCAGGAACCGGACCGGAAAACTTATTGTCTGAAAGATCCAACACTTCCAGGTTGTCTAGCTGAGAAAGTGTCTTGGGGATGGGCCCTTCGAACTGATTACTGCTTAGATTAAGAACAATCTGCAGAGAGTGGGGCAAAGTTGGGATGTCTCCACTCAGCAAATTCTTCCCGAGTTGAAGCTCCATCAGAGCACCCATTTCGCCAATGCTATCAGGTATTGAGCCATTCAGATTATTGTTCTGCAAATGTAGCGTGGTGAGATTTCGCAGCTTGGATATGGAAGACGGAATAGGACCACTCAGCTGGTTCCAGCTAATATTCAGCTGCCACAAGTATGCCAATCCTGTGATCTCTTCCGGAAACCCTCCTGAAATCCCGTTGTGCTGAAGCTTCAGGACTTGAAGACGGGAAAGGTTTCCCAATTGTGGGGGCAAAGGACCTGAGAGCTGGTTATCGGCCAGATTCAACAGCGCGAGACTCTGACAGTTCCCCAGTGCAGGAAGGAGTGGTCCTGTCAGGCTATTGTTATCCAACTCCAAATAGGTGAGCTTCTGAAGCGTCTCCAGCTGCGCATAGGGAATTACCCCATTAAGCAAGTTGCTCCCCAACCTCAACCGTAACATGTTGGGAGATATGTCTGCTGGAATCTGACCCTCCAACTGATTAACAGACAAGTCCACATACTGCAAGTTCAGTGGCGACAAAAGGCCACTAGGAACCAGACCGCTCATTTCATTGTAGCTGAGATCAAGGCTCCTGAGGTGGGCGGTGAGTCCGCTGGGTATAGTTCCATTCAGATAATTTTGGTTTGCTGAGAAGCGAGACAACGAGGTGATATTAGAAAGGGCTCCCGGGATTCCCCCACTAAGCTTATTCGATGAAAGGACCAGGGTGTGCAGATACTGCAGCTGTCCCAGCCAATCCGGGATGTTTCCCACGAGCGAATTATAGCCAAGATCAAGTACCGTCAAAGATCGGAAATTTAGAATCTCCGGGGGAATCACCCCGTTGAAATTGTTCATGGATAACTGAAGCTCCTCCAACAGAAGGGACTTGCCGAGATTAACGGGGACGGAGCCGATGAAGTAATTGGCACTAAGGTTCAAGCTCTTGAGGTTAGCCAATCCATCCAACTGCGTCCCAACCCCGCCATCCAACAAATTGAAAGACAAGTCCAGCGATTCCAGGGCGGGGAAACCGGGGAAATCAGGCAAGTTACCTTCAAGAACGTTCCTGCTGAAATTGATGAGCTTGAGTCCAGCCAAAGCCCCGCAGGAGGAGAGGAAGCCAGGGGGGATGGAGGAAAGGCGGTTGTCGGAGAGGTCGAGGGAGCGGAGGGAATCAATCCGGCAGAGGAGGGGCAAGAGGAGCTGCTGGGAGGAGGAAGGGAGGGAGAAGCCGGAGAGGGAGATGGAGAGGACGGAGGAGGAAGAGGGGGAGCAAAGGACGCCGTGCCAAAGGCAGGGGTCAGGGTTGGAGGAGGAGGAGTCCCAGGAGGTGGAGTTGACGAGGTGGGAGGCGTTGGTGAGGACGGCGATCTGGTCGGGGGGCAACAGGGAGGAGACCGACGGGAGGAGTAAAAGAAGGAAGAGGAAGGGGAAGGGGGGAGTCATGGTGGAAGGAGGGCTGAGTATTGGGGAAGGAATCAAGGGACGGCCATTTCTCTTTTTCTCTTGGTGGGAGTGGGAGTGGGAGGAGGAGGAGGAGGAGAGCTTTCGAAAAGGAAAGAAAGAAAAAAGTGTCGGAGTTGACTGGAAGACTTGTATTAACCGTCCGACAGAGAGAGAGAGAGAGAGAGTGGTCTTTACGGTATCGTGTTTATTTCTCTTCATTTTACACGATAAAAAATTACATGTCAAATTATCAATTTAATTTCTTTATCCTACAATTTTTCTTTTAACTTAACATTGAACCGTTAAATTGACATAAACGTGACAATGTCGTGGCGCTTAACGTACTCTAAAGTAACTCCGGTTGAATTTCAACCCTAAATCAACCATTCACAAAGAACCAAAACTTAAAATCCATCATCAATAAGAGGTCGTCGTATCTTGAATGGAGGTGGCTGAAGAGGTTCCCTAGAGTCTTCTGGTCAAGAGCACTCTCTCCTTTAATGGGGTTAATGGATGCTTACGTGGTTCTATACAATATACTTTCTTAACATATGCATGCCTCAACATCTTTTCTAGCTTTAAAGAGGCTGTTTTTATATTACATCATCTCAAACAAATATGATTTTATCTCATTAAGTATGTGGGTTTTGTTCTCGCTCATACAATATAACTTTAAATGTCTCACGAAGACGCATGAGTCCTTGTTTGAGGAAGTCGTTAATAGTAGCAGAAGACAACAAAACAAACTCATGTTCTGTAATGCTTTTCTATAAGCAGTCTATCGAGCGCTTTCGACAGCAGCTCAGAAATCCTTCTTTAGTAGTTGTCCTCGTTGAGTGATTTCACAATTACCATACACATATCCAGCACAATTTCGATGCTTAACAAGTGGTGCTAGTTCAACAACGGAATGGATTAATACCATCATGTGGTCGCTTTATAACCAACCAGAATATACATGCCAAGGACATCAATCCACGCAATAAGCTTCCATCCTCGTATTATCAACTCTAATTCAATGCACACTGACTCCATTTAATATAGAATAATCTTGAAAAAATTCTTTAAATTGATCTAGAGAATCAAATCTCATCTTAGTTAGAGTAAACAGTGAATGCATTCCGTTCCCAAGAATTAATAGCATCAACATCATCATCTCATCTTTTCTCTATATGTAGCTCAACTTTTTAGTCAACGTACTCCGACTTTACAACTTCCATATTATCATTATATATTCCAACACCTCCCTCGTTAGCAATGTTTTCTACAGTTTCATTAGCAACCTCCGTCCCATTAAATTTATCGGAATGGAATTTTGGATGAAATGTAATTTTGGTTATTTATACCAAATCTTAATCCTACAAACTAAAAAACAGTCAGGAATAGGGGGTCCACCCCATCTTGCTGCTCTTTGTTATTTCAGTTTAACGATCCAGGAAAAAATATCGTCCCGTTCCTTCGTCCAAGGCCGATGGATGATCCCTCGAACGAACAAGCAGGAGAAGACTTAACCTTCCCATCCGTCGTTGGAAACTCCATCGACTCCCCTCCTTGGCTATACTCCCCCTCGACAGTGATGGGGCCAGGGAGGATAAGATGGACATGCTGTGGGAGGATTTCAACGAGGAGTTGTGGGGGAATTCCACGACCGGGGAGAAGCGGTCCCGTGATCCCCGAGAGTTCTTGGGAGGAGGAGGAGGGAAGAAGACGGGCTCGTCCAAGGGAAGCAGTATGAGAGGCGGAGGAGGTGCGGTGTCGTTTGTGAAGGTGTTGAGGAAGATCTTCCTGCTCCGCGTGGGGCATCGCCTCCTGTCCGGGTCCCAGTCACAGCTCGATTGTTTTCTTTTCGCGGAATAAAATTACTCTTTGGCCTAACTTTTAAAAATTTACTTTTAAATCGATTTTATAAATTTTTTATGACATAAATTTAACAAATTTTATCTTTATCCAAATGGGAATTGACAAACTAAAATCAAACTAAGTGGGTTAAAAATAAAATTTAAATATGAAAAATCAAATTTGCTAGTAGTTCGTTACTCGAATGACTTACGCGTTAAAATTAGGCCTTAAAAAAATTTAAAATGTCAATTTAAAGAAACAAATGACAGTTTTAAAAGTTATCCCATAAAGGAAAATCAACCCAAGAGTTCAATCAATCAATCAATATTGAATAGCAATGCGTATGATAAAAATAAAATTTAAATAGGTCAAGTTGGATAATGGTAGCAATCCGTTACTCAAATTACCACAAAAAAAAAGTCCATCAAAATCAAATCGGTACTTAAGTTTTGTAGATCTTACGTTGTATTTGGATTTAAACCAGAAAACGAGGTAATCAAATGACCCCCACAAATCCGTCCTTGAATAGAAACTCTTCAAAAGGACCAAACTGTAGAACTATCAAGGACTTAATTGAAAGAGCGCGACTGGCTGGAAAACAAAGTGTTTCGGCCCATTAACAACGTGGATGAGGCCCAGTACAAGAAAGGCCCGTAACCCATCTCGCCTGCTAATTTTATCTTCCCATCCCAACCCCCCCCCCCCCCTCAGTCGCCGGAGGAAGTACTCGGAATCGGGAACGAAATCGGGCTCTCCCCCGCGTCGGGAAGAGTCGGGAAGCGGGGACGATCGCCGCCGCAAGGAGAGGAGGCGCGAAAAGGAAAAGGAGAGGGAAAGGAGGTGATGAAGAATAGGGATGCGAGTCGGAAGAGGAGGAAGAAATGGAAGCGAGGGAATTTGATGCGGAGAAGACTATGATCGAACCCATCCCAAATCGAGTCAAATCGAGATGGAGTCACCCTGCTGACGATCGATTAACCCGAGCTCGAGAATGAGCACTCCGAGCTGACTGATGGAAGTAAGGATCGACACGTGTAGGATATCAGTTGAAATGTCAACCCAGTCGAGTGACGTTTCCTCCGAGTGGATGGACAGACACCTTTAGACAGCGCCCAGAAGGCAAAGACGAATCACGTAGCTGTGGTATCCCGATGTTCTCACTACGATCATATATGGTGGCGTAACCTTAACTATGATCTCATCTCGCAGTTATCTCGAGGCTTACAATGAGGCAACTGGCACTCGCTTCGAACGAGAAGGAGAAGCACAACAAAGCGAAGAGACCGAATTAGTTGGTGCAGAAGCACCGGGAAGAGTCGTCCAAGCAGAAGCAAGCAGCGGAGAAAGAAGATTGGGAGGGGAACCATCCGTGGAAGCCCTGGGACCGACGGTGGGACGTCAGTGCGTGAAGTTCGACCCCGAGCAGATGCCCGGGGGGGGGGGCTCTTTCCTCCAGGTTCTCTTCCGGGAATATCCAGGTGAGCTTCCTGTGATAGGCTTTTGAAAATAAAAAAAAGACATAATTTGGTGGCTGGGCATCATCTGATTAGTACAAGAAGACATGATCATGTGGCTTAGAACTAAGTATAGGAACAGGGAGGGGATCATGTGACGATAACAAACAAAAGCTCACGTGCAGTCTTGCCCGTGATCAGCTTTCCCCATCTCTCCACAACCAAAATGAAAGTATGTGGGCCAAATCTATTCATGCATTGTCTATATATAAGGGGCAGTTTATAGGTTGGTTGACACAAGTTTGTGTCGAGTTCGAGATGACGCAGTTCCTCCCACTTCCTCCAGGAGTCCCCTTCTCCTGGGAGAAATCCCCCGGCGTGCCCAGGAAGCAGGGCGAGCGTCTTTCCTGTCGTTCCGGCAGCGGCCATCGTGATTCTCGCCCCGTCGATGGAAAACTTCTCCCCCCACCTGCGGCTCCCTCCCCTCCCGGGAGGAAGCACCGTGCGAGATCGGTCATGAAGGACAGCCAGGACCCTTTCCTGGCTGCATTCGTGCGGTGCACCCGCCCCCATGAAGAGGGATCAAGGGGTTTCTGGATCCTCGGGCGCGACATGTTGGGTGGCAGAAGAGGGGTCATCCTCACGGGAGGTCTTAGCGGGCATTCCTGCAAGCGAAGCTGCACGGTCCTTGACTCGGTTGTATATATTGGGAAGACCCCGGCAAAGTCACGAGCACCCTCACATCCCATAGGAAGATCGGGTTACATGTAGTTTGGAGATTTGCTGGCGTTGGTTGTTTAGGTTGTGTCAAGTAGCTTGGAGAAGATGTTTTCTGTTCTGCAGCAGCACTAAGTACTGCCTGTCATATAAATAGCTTGTAGCTCCCTTCGTATGAATTCAGCATGAAGTTTGGATTCGGATTATCGTGTAGCTAAACACCCAGTGACAAAATGACCTTTGTTGATCACGATCAAGGGTCTGACTCCGAAACCCATTTTTAACCTGATCGACATCTCCTCAGGCTACAACCATACCGTATAAAACCGAATTAAGAGATCCGCTCTAATAACCTCGATTCGAGCAAGAACTCCAAAACTGACTACTCCACTGCAGCTGCAGAAATCCTGCTTATCCATTCGGCATCACACTTTTACCGTCCTGACATACTTGATCAACATGTTTGTGATGTCCTTTGAGACCGCAGATGAGGATTCCTTCAAGTTATTAATCTCTGCTTCCGTTTCCTCCTCCAGCCTCTTCACGTTCAAGCCTGAGCTCCTGGTCGGCTGCATTCCCCACCAGAAACAAACGATTTTCTATGATTGGCGGGACACAAATCTTGACACCACGGTAGTCAGAACAATCACAAAATATACCTCAGAAATTTCCTCTGGTATTCTGCCTCTAATTGAGACCTGTACGACGCGACATCCCTTGCGGCTTCATCCTTCGTCTGCTTCAGCCTCGCCATCTTCACTAGATCCCGCAGTCACGACTGAGGAAAATAACCACGCCAACAAAACCGTGCAGGGGGAAAAACCCTGGACAGCGTAATCGGAACAATGTTCACAGTTCTTCGCTTTGGAAATGATACTCTGGGCCTCCTGCTCGGCTTTCAGCAACAACTGGATACCTCCCTGCACTTTCGTCGACTCCATCATAGAGGACAGTCATCCAACACAGAAGCAAACGTAAATATTGCGGCCGAATCTCGTAATAGAATGCCTTCCTAGAGAATGGCCGAATTACATTAAATAAATATATGTTCAATAAAATGCCCGCAACAAAATGGAGGGTAAATTATCACTTCTTCAATGATGGAACGGGATGTTTATAACTTGTAATAAACACAGATTGTCTTCAAGTAAAGCGAATGAGGCATAGTCCACTAAAGTCATGGCAAGTCTGAGGCCTATGAAGAGGGTCATTCGAGGTACCATCTAGGGCTAGTTCCCGACAGCGAGCTTTGCAACCAGGAAACTGGTTCCGGTCGGGAAGGGCTGTCGGTTTCTGACGGGTAACCTTAGACTGATAGATCGGGGGCGCGGGAGTAGTGAAGAATGATCAACTTTCGGCAGAATTTAATGCCTCTATGACTACCTAAACTCAATAAGCAAACTACTCCGTTCACTTCAAATATGATGAACCGAACCCAAGCAACCATCATTTAGTCGAACTCGACGATAGATCTTTACCCCGCCGGGGAAGAAGAGGAACCTTGACCCGTTCCCAGGTGTCCCCAACAGTTAGGGGACCATGCTCCATCAAGATGTCGAAGATGACCCAGGTGATGATCTGGGTTTGCTCCGGTCCGGACCGGCGGCATCGTCAACTCAATGCTCCGTTCAAAACATGATTGGCAGCTACTCCCAACGCCATGACCTCAAAAACAAAAGGACGCCCTCTACTCGGGGGATATGGGCCAAGAATGGGCCTATCGCTCCACTGTAAGAGGCCCAAGTAGCGAGCACCATTGGGGCGTGGGTAGGGTGAACTTGTAACTCCGATTCGAACTTTTTGGAGTCGAGCTGCAGCCGGGACTACATAGTCCGCAGACAGAAGCAGTTGGTTGTGTTCGTGTTCGGGTCCGTGCCACAGCCGCCTAATCCATCCGGCGCAGATGGCGATAACCAGCCGCCTCCTCGGCCTCGCGCGGCGCCCCCGTCGTGGCCTCCTCCCCAACGCCCGTTCCGCATCCACCGCCGTCGCCACTTCACCGCACTCGTCTCCGCTGGCATCCCCACCCCCACCCAACGCCATGATCTACGACCGCCTCGCTGAGGCCGTCAAGTCCAAGCTCAAGCAGCTCGAGAACCCCGACCCTCGGTTCCTCAAGTACGGTTCCCCTCACCCTGTCATCGCTGACCACACCCGCATACTCGCCGCCCCCGAGACCCGTGTCACCACCCTCCCAAACGGCCTCCGCGTAGCCACCGAGTCTAACCTTGCCGCTCGCACCGCCACCGTCGGGGTTTGGATCGATGCCGGGTCTAGGTTCGAGACCGAGGAGACCAACGGGACCGCCCATTTCCTCGAGCACATGATCTTCAAGGGTTTGTCGCTTCTTTGTTCCAATTAGGGTTTTGCTGGACTGTGCTTTACTAATTGTTCGGGTGGTTTGGATAAATGAAAAGGAGATCCGATTGCTGTTGTTGGTTGATTTCCAAGCCTTGTGGCGACTGCAATACGCGATTGCTTGAGGAATGTAGTGATGGGGTTAGGGCATATGCGGGATTACCTAGTTTGATGTCTTTGTCACTGTTGATGATTCAGGAACTGAGAAGAGGACAGCGAGGCAGTTGGAGGAGGAGATAGAGAACATGGGTGGACACCTGAATGCTTACACTTCGAGGGAACAGACTACTTATTATGCAAAAGTTATGGATAAGGACGTTAACCAAGCACTCGATATCTTGGCGGACATCTTGCAGAACTCTAGATTTGAGGAGAATCGCATTACCCGCGAGCGAGATGTCATTTTGCGTGAAATGGAGGAGGTAACTTCTCTTTTCCGTTTTGGAGTGATATTTCTTTTCCGTTATTGGTGGTTCTTAACCTGTTCCTCTTGTCTGAGCTGTTTTCTCTTCGGACCACATTGGTTGATGTGGTAATTCTAAACATATCTGTATAGTCTTAAATGGATTAGTCAATACAAATTGCCAGCATGGGACTGCTTTTCTGGTGTTTCTTTGGATATATTTCAATGGATGATAGTGTTCGTTTTCTTGGTTAGTTAATGTTAAAGCAATTTATTTTATTACTTCTATCGCTCATCCAATTTCGTAATGTGGTTTTATTGCTCATATTCCATATCTTTTGGATACTTATACCCGGATTTGGTGTCTAATTTTTCTTTCAGGTTGAGGGTCAGACCGAGGAGGTGATTTTTGATCACTTGCACGCAACAGCTTTTCAGTACTCCCCTTTGGGAAGGACCATTCTTGGACCTGCTCAAAATATCAAGTCAATTACCAAGGCACACTTGCAAAACTACATAAAGACTCACTACACAGCTCCTAGAATGGTAGTGATGTAGAGGCTTGTCCCATTCTTGTGCTTGTTTGGACCTGGAATTCTTCAATTATCGTGACATCTTTTGCTTCAGGAATAAACATGCTCATAGATTTTTCTGATATAATCAGTTTTAGGTGATTAACAATGGCTATTAACTGTTTACTTCGAGGTTTCACAAAATAATGTACTTTCTTGTAGGTTATTGCTGCATCTGGAGCTGTGAAGCACGAGGATGTTGTGGACCAAGTTAAAAAGTTGTTTACCAAACTGTCTGATGATCCGACCACTGCAACGCAGTTAGTAACCCAGGAGCCTGCTATTTTCACTGGCTCCGAGGTAAGAGACACTGGCCTATCTTACTGGAATCTCTTCTAATCCTTATCTATTTCCGCATTTAAAAGTATTCTTATTATCATCTGTCACCCGGACAGGTCAGGATGATTGACGATGATGTCCCTATAGCCCAGTTTGCAGTTGCTTTTGAAGGAGCATCTTGGACAGATCCAGATGCTATTCCTCTGATGGTAATGCAAGCTATGTTGGGCTCATGGAACAAAAGTGCTGGGGGTGGAAAGCACATGGGGTGAGCGTCATGCTACTGGAAATTGGATCATTATGTTTCGTGATATTTGTACCGAGCAACGAATTGATGAAGTACTTTCTTGCAAATTTCTGGACAGTTCCGAGTTAGTTCAAAGAGTTGGCATCAATGAAATTGCAGAAAGTATGATGGCTTTCAATACCAACTACAAGGACACTGGTCTGTTCGGTGTTTATGCTGTTGCTAAGGTGAACTGTCTGTTTTATTTTATTTTATTTTCTGGGGAAGGTAAGTGATTTTCTTTTGCTGGGATGGTGAGATAATCCTGTTATGCTAGCTGAAGGAACTGACATTCTTAATATTATAGTAATTATATCAGCTGGGTAGTCCTATGTAATCAAAACCCAGTCTGGAAATTTGAGTTTGACTTAATGCTTTATTTTAGATACAATTATTAATTTAGCGAACAATGATTGTGTAAACAGAAATTTTACTGAATAGCATATAGGGTTTCTTTTAAAATCATACTTATAGTGGCATGTTTTGGTTCTTCTGTGGTGGGCGAATTGCCCAAGAGAATAATGGAAAATTTTCTTTGGCACACTGTCAAGCATTTTTTGAAATATTTTTTGAGAAAAAAAAAGCGTTCTACTACAAGGCTGTTCTTTTCGACTATTGGCCTGCTGCATTGGTAAAATATTGTAACATTTATGGAAATTTTGGTATTTTATTAGGCGGATTGTTTGGATGATCTAGCATGGGCTATAATGCATGAGACTACCAAGTTGGCTTATCGCGTGTCAGAAGAAGATGTCACACGGGCAAGAAATCAGGTACAACTGAGAGTTTTCTTTGCACGTTTCTTAAGCTTTTTATTTTCTTGGTGATTTTGTTTTGTACCAAGCAGTCCGGCACTTAAAAAGATGAAGTATGGACGCAGTGGGACAGTGTGGGACTTAGAATGCCTGTTTTCCAATCTACCAGAAACCTATCCCTAGAATTTGATTTTTGTACATAAGTGTTTCTTATTCCTGTAGTTGATTTTATAGAGTTTGTGCAACTGTAAATCGAACAGTGATTGATAGACAATTTACCTATGCTTTTTGTATCCATGGATATGCATTTTGAAGGGCATTAAGATTATTTTGGAGGTTGTGGCCTATGTAGTAAAACATTCGCGTGGTTTTTCTGCTTGTGGTGCTTTTGCATGTTTTAACTTTTCTTATTGGCGCAGCTTAAATCTTCTCTTCTGCTTCACATTGATGGAACAAGTCCCGTTGCTGAAGATATTGGACGCCAGGTATTTCCCTGCCGCAACTTAATCTTGAAAGGACAATAACTACTGGAAGAGTGCACTCGGATAAACACTTGGTATTCACACACTTGGAGGTGTGCGCTGTTAACAAAGCTGCAGTGAATGGTTTTCTAATCCAATTATATAAATAAATGGCTGCAGCTCCTGACATATGGACGAAGGATCCCGTTCGCGGAGTTGTTCGCTAGAATAGATGCTGTTAACGCGAGCACAGTCAAACGTGTGGCCAACAGATTCCTTAATGACAGGGTAAGAGACTTGCCTTATTTTGTCTTCGAAGCTTGAGTGGGCATTTGCATGTGTCTGACCCCTTCCTACGCTTAGGACATTGCCATTGCTGCAATGGGCCCAATCCAAGGCTTGCCGGACTACAACTGGTTCAGACGCAGAACCTACTGGAACAGATACTGAGTCGGAGAAAGAACGCCATGAGTTTTTTTGGTCATTTTTTCCTGGTTGCATTTTGTGTAGCAACTCGTCTCCAGCTTCTTGTCGTGGACTCGGTCGGCTGCAAGACCGTGTAGCTCGTAGCTCTCCATGGCTATTTATTTCACCGCTGTGCACCTGAGTAATAATTTGCTGGTATACAATTGATATCTTTTACTGTCGGAGCGCCGTGAGGTATTTGGGATCCCTAGAATAATTCACGAGTATCTTACCAAGTTGCTGATACTTTTGAGAGGAAAATACCGAAATAGTATCCGGTGGAAAACAAATTTAGACAGTTTTGAAACTCCAAAATTAACGTGTCAAAGTCGGATTTTATAAGTTCGAGTTTATTCACGAAGAAACTGGGAATTATAAAGTCTGACTTTTTCAGGGTTTTTTGAAAGTAAGACTTTATAATTGACTTCTTTTTGTGAAACTCGGATGTTCGACTCGTAAAAAAACCTCATTAAGAAAATCGTACTTTATAATTTTGAGTTCCTTTATGAGTGAATTCAGACTTATAAAATGTAATTTTGAGACATTATTTTCGGATTTTTGATATTATATACCTTATTTCGTAAATTTTTTTCCATTACATTCTGCTTTTGACTCGTTGAGCCACACATCATCTAATTCTAGATCTTGGTGGTTAGTTGGAATACACTGTCTAACTCGATGGGGTTGAGGTTGTGTTCGAAAACATGAGAGAATGTGTGTTTGGTAAAGATTGAAGTCCATATTAAGGATAAAATTTACATTATTGAATGTAATTCATTATTTTATAGTTTCAAATGTTTAAAATAACACATTTAATTAATAACATAATATTAAAATCATAAACTCTAAGTTAGAAACTCAAAATAATTTTAAACTTAAAATTAAAACTTAAACACTAAATATTAAACAATTAAGTCATAAATCTTAAATTCTAATGATGTGTTTGTACGCCGTGGAAAGGGATGGAAAATGAGGAAAACAGAGTCCGAGGAAATGCCCTCTCCTATCGTTTAAACATTTCCTTTCCATTCTTTTCTTTTTCATCGAATCCAAACACAGCGTAAATGTTAAACAATAAAAATAAAAAAGGCACGATATTAAACAATAAACTATAACTTGTAATAGTTTTTTTAATAAATTAAAGGAAATAATTTATTAAGTAACTTTATAATATTAAAAATAATGATAAAATTAAAAAAATTAATCATAATAAAATATGCAAATAGAAAATATCCTAATTCGAGTCTCTAATAAGTTGAGGCAGGTGATTATGTTTGATTTCTTAATATAATAATAAAAAATAAAGGCTTGTAATTGCAGGATAAAATTTTAAAATAAAATAAACCTTTTTTCTTAGCCTTCAATTTTTTTTTCTCAAGAGAAAGACCATACTAGAGGTTTTAAAAAATATTGCATTTATCGAGGTGTAATAAGCTTGGATTCGCTTAAGGAGATCTCGAGTTCGAAATTTATCTTTTAAAAGTCTCACTAATTATTGTTGCTAGATGTCGAATATTGGACGAGCAACAAAAAAAAATTATTGCATTCAATTGTTTTTTAAAAAGTAATAAATTCAGAAAAAATAGTTATAATTTTATAGTTAGCAAAAATGGTAGTCCAACTATGATGGAGGGGGTGTAAGTGTATGACATTAAAAAAAAGTTGGTGTGTAAGTGTAATTTGTAATTAAAGTCTTTAGTTCCCTCCCCGATCTAACCCAATATGTTCTTATATACCTGCGGTCTACAATTTATGTTTCATATACATCTGTACTATACTGCAAAAAAGAAAAAGAATTATAAGAACTAACTGCTACAGACATTTCCCAACCAAGGCAGCAGCTTGTCGTGAACTAATTCCGGTCGGTCATCGTGGGGACAATGCCCCACCCCTTCCAACATAAACAACTGTACGTTCTCGAGTTTCGAGGGCAATGTAGAGAAGTATTTACCTACAGGACCGTCAATCGGCGTAAATGGGTCCTGGTCTCCCCAAAGTACCAGCACTGGCAACTTAAGCTTCGGCAACAAGTTTATGGGGTTGGGACCCGGATGACCTGTCACGATGGACACGAATGCCTCTAGTGCCCCCTCATCATCTGCTGGTTGCTTGATTATCTGCAAGCATCACAGGTGGGAAGTGAGTGTCGTGATTGATTTTTGATCGGGTCTGTAATGGTCTGGAAAAGAGAGTGTCCACCTAGCATGAGATAAGTCTACTCACTTCAACTAACTCTTCGTCGACCGACTCCTTGTTCCCGTAAACAGACCGCAATACATCCATCAGGACCTCCCTACATGGGTCCAAAATGCTGTTACTCAGACCACCCGAAATTTACCAAGTAGTCCACTGATTGGGATCGGGAGGTGTACCTCCGCTTGACACGTTCGAAGATTGCAGAAGCAATTCTGGGCTGCCTCAGTAGAAAATCGAAAAACCATAGAAGGGGCAGGAGAAGCTTTATCCTCCAGTCATCCACGACGGCTTTGTTGTTCATGCCACCGGCACAGTTCAACAGCACAAGTGCTCGTACCATGTTTTGATTGGACTCTGTTCCCCACAAAAGAGGCCAGTATTAGCACAACAAACAGGGACCGATTCAAAAACAAGCCGACCACAAATTAAGTGATTATACTAAACCTAAAGCACCTGAGGCAGCAATGACACAAGCAAGACTCCCTACCGAGTTTCCGACCAGGACAGTCGGCCTTCCGACAATCTCATTCAAGAAATCCAGAATCAACTGTCCAAAGCCAGGCCAGGTCACATTCAGTAAATCTAACCCAAGCTACACTCAATTCGACCACAAAAGGAAGAGAAAGACATCACAGTCCCTTGCCTCCGCCCACGTCTCCATGGTGTAAGTGAAATCACGGGGCTTGTCGGAGTCTCCGAATCCGAGGAGATCCACGGCATACACAGTATAGCTCTTCGCCAATGTACCTATGTTCCTGGAACACGATTTGCAAAGCACGTTGAAAAATAATTTAACATACGCCATCAGCTAGAAGTTCGGATGAGTTCAAAGGACCTGCGCCAGTGAGGGACTGAGGCGCCAAAGCCATGGACAAGGAGCACCGGAGGCTTGGAATCGGACTCATTGCCGGAGACAAAGTAATTAACGGAGAACTTTCCCTTCCACAACCAGCGTCGGCACTTCTCCTTGATCTCCGGCAAGTTGAGAACCGGAAGCTTACCTCCGGAGGCGGGACTCGTGGCGACGGAAGCAGCGGCAGCCGGGGGCTGGGAGGCGCGGCGGTTCCTCCAGCTCGGGACGGCTGTCGCGGCGGCCGGGAGAAGTCGGAGACGTGGGTTGGAGGGAGACGCCGGCGAGTAGATAAGATTAGGCCTCGCTGTTAATGCCGCCATCGCCATTCGCTCCGGAGAACTACTTTCACAAATTTTTACGTCAACAGAAAAAAAAAAACGACGAGAACTCGATCGGGCCATCAGGCCCATGAAATGAGGCCCACTTTTCTGGACCCAATTACAAATATGTCCGGTAAGGCGGGCACGAATTATGTTAATAAGGAAAGAAGAAGCTGGAAGAGGCTTGCACCTTCTCCATCTTTCGGGTTCTGATCTTCATCTTCATCTTCTCCCGAAGCTTCCAGCTTTCACCTCACTATATAAACCTCCTCCTCCCTATAACCTTTCCAAACCATCGAAACTAAAGCTTCATTGCCTCTCTAGCCTACATCAGTTCAGATCAGACACAAGCTCTATTACCATGGCAGTCTCTGGAAAACAACTTGGTGTGTTCCTGGCACTTGCTTTCCTTCTCCTTGGTTCCTCCCAAGGGAGCCTGTTGTCGCTACTCGATAATCATCCCGGGAACTGGATTGGAGACTTCTTGACAGACCCCTTTCGGGTCCTGGAGCATGATCCGTTTGGAATTGAGAGAGACCAACAACGGAGCTTATCCACGTTACCTGCCAGGGTGGACTGGAAGGAGACCAAGGATGGGCACCAGATAATGATCGAGCTCCCGGGGTTGAAGAAGGAGGATGTGAAGATCGAGGTGGACGAGAAGAACCGGTTTCTGAAGGTGAGCGGGGAGAGGAAGGTTGAGGAGGTGAAGGAGGAGGACCACTGGCACCGCGTAGAGAGATTCAGTGGCAAGTTCTGGAGGCAGTTCCGCATGCCTGACGACGTGGACCTGGAGAATGTGGATGCAAAGCTCGAGCACGGTGTCCTTACCTTGAAGATGTCGAAGTTGGCACCTGAAAAGATCAAGGGTCCGAAAGTGGTCAGCATTGCCGGAGGCGAGGAAGAGCCCCAGAAGCTTAAAAGCGAGCTGTGACAACCCCAATACGTGCATAAATGATCTTGCGTCTACTGCGAAAACATATGACCTCTTCCACAGTAAAAATGAGTGCCTGTATTATCATAATGCAGTGAAGAGTTTAATGTAATAATGTCCGATTCCACTTCTGTAAAAAAATCCAATCCTAATATCAACTACGCAATCTCCAATGCTCTTGTTAAAAGCACCACTGCAAGAGTGAGTGATGTGTATTCTATCAAGCAATGCCAGTGAATCTTACCCAGATCTACCAAGGATGGGGAAACTCAATTGCTATTTCATCTTCTCTAGTTGAGGTAACTTTTATTAGAGTTTGAATCAACGACCAAGGGATCCGAGCAACCTACGTGACTGCAGCTAAACTATCCAACATGGCATATATCTCGACAGACCGAAAATGGGACAAATCGAGAGAATAAAACTGGTGCAGTCTGTTGTTGACCTCCACCCAGCTGCAGCCAGGGGTCTTATGAGCATCCTGCTCTTTTAACATTTTTCTCACCCTCCGGACATCATCCCACTTTCCAAGCTCCCCATATGCATTAGCCAACATAGCTCTGTATCCACCATTATTAGGTTCCAGCTCAAGGAGCTTCTCCAGAGCAAATTCTGCCAAATCCAGACGTCCGTGTATCTTACAACCATTGAGCAAAGATCCCCAGATGACCTCATCGGGTGAAATCTTCATGTCACCAATCACGGCCAAAGCCTCGTCAAACTGTCCGGCTCGACCTAGTAGATCAATTATGCATCCATAGTGTTCGATTCTGGGTTCTACACCATAGACAGACATCATTTCGAAATAGTGACGGCCGATTTCAACTAAACCTCCATGAGTGCAAGCATTGAGAAGGCCGATAAAGGTAACCCCATCAGGAGTAACTGCGTCACCAGCCGTTAGCAACATCTCCTCAAACATGCCAATGGCACTTTTGGTTTGACCATGGAGCGCGAAACAATTGATCATCGAATTCCATGCGGTCAAGCTCTTCTTGCAACCCCTATCAAAGATCAGTCTGGCTTCTGTCAAGCTACCACACTTCCCATACATATCCACGAGCGCATTCGAGATGAAAGAATCGAGTCCCAAGCCATTTCTTAATACGTAACCATGAATCCCTTTGCCTAGCTCTAGCATGCCAGTATGACCGCAAGCAGAAAGTGCACAGACAACTGTGACCTGGTTAGGTCGTTTCGTGTCTCTGTGCTTGCTCTCTGAAACACTCAGCATTCTCCAGAAAAGATCCATTGCTTCAGGGAAGAGGCCATTTTGCGTGCACCCAGCAATGAGAGCATTCCAGGAAGGAACATCCCTCTCCGGCATAACCTCAAACAACCTCATTGCCTCATCAATCCGCCCAATCCTTGCATACCCAGAAACCATGGCAGTCCATGATACCACAGTTCGCTCATACATTTCATCGAACACCTCTCTCGCATTCCTCAGGCTATCCCGTGTCCTTGCATACGAGTCCACAAGTGCAGTTTCCACGACCGGGTATCGCCCGAACCCACACTTCATGACCTGGGCGTGAACTGAGCCAGTTGCAAAGGCCCCATCGCAAGCCTTGAGGACGTGGGGGTATATAAAATGGTTGGGCATCGGGCTGCCGGACCGGATCATGCGTCGGAAGAGGCAGAGCGCAGATGGGAAGTGACGGGGGTCAGCGGCAAAGGCTGTAATCATGGCGGTGTAGAGGTAGACGTTGGGTGAGTGGGAGCCGTCAAAGATGGAGCGGGCATAACAGAGGTCCGAGAGGGCGAGGACACAGAAGCGCAGGAGCTTGAAGGTGAAGAAGTGAGTCTGGGAGTGACCGGCGGCGATGAGGAAGGCCTGGAGCTGCTTCAGGTGTCGGAGTTGCTTGCATTTGCCGAGGATCGCTGAGACCCGTTCGTTGAGGTTCGAGGTCGTCACTGCTGCCGAAGATTGAGGGAAAGGAAGCATCCGGAGTTCGTTACCACAGGCGCAAAGATGAACCGTGAAGATCGCTCAAGCAACTAGTTATATATATATTTAAGGCTCAAATCCAAGGAGAACATTGCCAAGCGATACTAAAGTACATAGATCGCCGCCGAAAGGGCGGGTGCGGCGAAGAACTTGTCAAGGGAGATGGACGAACAGGCCTTGAAGTGGAGGAGAATCGCGTTTTGAACTTCATCTTCAACTGCTTCGCGCTTTCCCTTCTCCTTCATCATCATCCTTCGCGAGAGAGTAATGCTTGTTAACAGGCTCGACGACCTCCCAGACGATCTTCATCCCTTTAGGAAAAATGACTAGATCTCCGCCACCGATCACAAACGATCCCTCCTGTCCCTCCACCTGGACGATCACCCTCCCTTCTAGCAGGTACATCGTCTCGGTAGACTTGAAAGTCCATGGGATCTTGCTCGGACCAGATCCCCACCTATCAGAGCCATCGTCGCGATCAGGCATCACACCATAAGACAACTAACACGACAAAAAGAGTACGAGGCCGAAGACACAGCTTATCGTGCGCGGGGGCAGAAGGACGTACTTAGGCCAGTTGGAGACGCCGAGCTCGTCGAGCTTGGACTGGGGAGGGTTCCTATGTATCTCGACCCCGTGGATGACGAGAAGCTCGGTAGGCCGCTCGTCCACTGCGGCAGAGGACACGGCTCTGGTATCCTTCGCCGGAAGAATGGAGTAGGTGGAGAGGGCTAGGGCTAGGGTTAGGGCTGCTGCAATCATCAACGGCCGAGCGAAAGAGGACTGCATACTTTGTTCTTTCCAGAGGAAGGAAAAAGCAAGGATTTGGGAAAGGTAGGGGAAGGAGGTGTTCGCTAAAACACACGCAAGTATACGGTTTGCGCCAAGTAATAAAGTGATGAGAAAGATCGTTCCCACGAGGACTGATTAGACAGAATCTACTGTCAATAGTTAATTATTGAATTCAAATTCTAGTCAAGAAGGTTGAGTAATGAAAAGTTGGTTGTAAGAAAGTAAATTGCAAGAAAAATGGAAGCAAGGTTGTAATTCAAATAATAAAGGCCTAGGACTCCGAATCCCCTATCGATTCGTAGATTATCGCACTCTCTCTTCCTCAATTCAATCCGTTTTACCGTTTACTAACCACAATTCCCTAACAATCGCTACACCTCTCTCGAGGCTGTAACTGTGAATTACTAATCACCCGTAAACCTATATTTCTATAGCGAATCATGAATAATCAGAATTCCTTGAGATCCAATTGTTCTCTCAGTTACCTACGCGTGTATATCTCTATAC
The DNA here is from genome assembly GCA_029817715.1 of Melastoma dodecandrum. Taxonomy (NCBI): domain Eukaryota; kingdom Viridiplantae; phylum Streptophyta; class Magnoliopsida; order Myrtales; family Melastomataceae; genus Melastoma; species Melastoma dodecandrum. The sequence goes on along the minus strand of JARUPY010000397.1, from coordinate 1,827,087 downwards.
TCCTCTTAGTTAAGCCGACCTCTCGGCCTTAACCTAAGTCATGTTTCCCCTCTTCTAATCCTAAGTCTCTCTCGAGTTCACTTAGGACTAAGAATTCATACAAACCGGCGATCAACCCGATAGGTAAGCATTAAACACAGAAGAAACACAAGTAAACGATAAATCTTCTTGAATTGATTCCGAAAAAGTGGATAACCAACTACACGAGTCGGTTCATCATCATCCTAGAGAAAAGATGTTTAGTTTGACATCACAAACGAAACAAAAAAGCAAAGAGAAAAGAAAAATCGTCGAAGTCTCCATCAACATCTTCGTCTCCTTGTTCCTAGCCGTCGTCGGGTGCCAAAACTAAAGTCAGAAGGGGAAGAGAGAAGAGGTCCTTCCTTCCACGAAAATCTAAAATCCAATCTTTTTATACGTCAAGCAAATCTAAAAATAAAATCCAATTTTTCGGGCAATATTATGTCGTGCAGCTGCAAGATGAATTCGTCGCAGCTGCAACGACCTTGCTGAAGCTCTTTTCATATTTTCCCTGTCGCACTCTTGCAGCTGCACGGGACTGGCGTTGCAGCTGCAACGACCAGTCTGATGCCCTTGATCGATTCCTCCTCTCGTCGTGCAGCTGCACGAGCTTGGAGTTGCAGTTGCACCGTGTCCTCCGCCTTCTATTCCTCTTCATCCTTCACCCTTTTGCTTTGTTTTCCGTCGTGCCTTCATTTACTTCCTACGATCACAAAGCAAACGTGATGAATGACAATTTCCAGCTCAATTGGCAAACAATAACAATTAAAATTCTCGAAACTAACTAGAATTAAGCCTAAATGTGATCATATAACTCTATTTTACTAGAGTTATCACACCCCCAAACCAAATCTTTGCAAGTCCTCGAGCAAAACAAAATAAAACATACTAAGGCAAAGCAAACACAAACTCAACGTTACTCCTCATACCACCTTAGTCTTTTGATTGCAAATTGTCCTTAAACACCCTCAGATGAGGTCGCACACTTCATTCAGAGTCAGAGTCTATTCACCGCTAGCGTGTGCTATTAACACTTTGCTTTCAAACTCATCCCAGTAGGTTACCCTTTCACAATGATTACCATATACCCTCGAATCTTTCATAGCCACCGAGGAATTTTCAGGGACTTACCTCTTGCTGCCTCCTTCCACCTACTCATGAACCTTCTACTCAATCATTCTTGTTTCATTTTTTTCTCTCGATTGCACGACTCTAAATGCTAATCAATTCCCGCAAACGCCCGTGTAGTGAGTTCTCAGTCAGTGTCTCCCGGTCCAGTTGGACCAAGGCACTAGGTGATAAAGCACCCCTAGGACGAAATCTCCAGCCGTAAGGAAGACTCACACCACAAGCACATATCCAGGCTTTATCTTTTCATTACTCACTAATCGTTGCTTCTTTTTCAATTTTTTCACACTTTCTAACCTGGATAGTGGTGCTCAGAGCCTTGGCAACAGTTTTCTTTCTCTTTTTCTTTTCTTTTTTTTTTTTTTTAACAAAGGTCAGAGCTAGCTTCAAGAGTTGGTTTAAGATCCCCTACTTATCCCAGTGGCTATACTTTCAAGGAAGGTGTAAAGCTCTCACTGTTAATCATGCTCCCTACTGAGTATTTCTCTTTTTACTTATTCAAATTCCACACGCTAACTTAGAACAACCCCCTTCTCTTCCTTAGGTGTGCTCTACCTCAAGGCATCATCCTAGAGTCAGACTCTTCGCTCTCAAATTCCTAAGGCTACCTGAGGAGGTTCGTCATGAAATTTTTTTTTTCTTTTTTTACGTACCTAAAAATGATCGAAAACGAAAACAAACTAAACAAAATTTATAACAAACATAAAGGAGCCTAACACAATCAAAACTTGCACTAGCAGATAAACACCACACCCCCAAACCTAAACATTGCAGCGACCTCGGTGCAAACATAACGCCGTAGTAGAAATTCGAAAAAAAATGCAAAACAAAGGGAAATAGTGCTCCCTGATCAATCGTCGCCGGGCTGCTCATCCTCAGAGATTGGATCATTCGCTGCATCTTCCGTAGGAGGGGGATAGTGAAAAACGGGCTCCTGAAACGAAGAGAGATCCACGCCATGAGAAACACCGAGATGACGGAGACAATCCATTTGATACCTCTGGTAGTCCATGGTATGTTGCTGGTAAGCGAGCGAACGCGCTTGAAAATCCAGGGAACTCTGTTGAAATGCTAAGGCGCGCTGCTGGAAGTCCATCGTGGATTGCATGAACGTCGTCATCTGAGCCCAACGGTCCTCTTCAGAGGGAAAGCGCGGTACCGGAGTCTGGTCGGGTTGGGATGGTTCCCCTCCAGTAGCAGATTGAACCGGGACTATACCCCCGTCGCGTCTCTCCTTGACCGTGATCTCGTGCTGGATCCTGAGCCATGATGCATTGTTGAGCGATTTTTGAGGTTGGAGCAGCCCATCCTTAGGGTCCACCCTAATCCCTGCCTGTCTACACAACTCAGTGATTATGGTGGGAAACCATAATCCAAGATTAAGTTCACGAAGGCAGCGATGAATCATACCATTAATTACTACCCCTACATCAATCTGTTTCAACTGCAATATGCAGTATATCGGCGCCGCCCTTTCCTTAGTTAAACGGGAGACATTGGTTCCCGGGATAAGTCGTGCGGAGACGAAGAGTTGCCACATCTTCGCCGTCGCGTGGAGATCTGAACCCTGGAGTGCAATGGGTTCGTTTGATGTCGACAATATCCACCGTGCTCCTGCCCGGTCCCTAGTTAATGTCTCTAATATTGCTTGGGCATCAAAGGATTCGGCGAGATACGCATTCCAGCCATCAGTTTCATAACGGGGCAAGTTATAAAGCAACGCAATTGCGTCCGGACTAAATATCACTTTCTTATTCTTGACCCGAATTGTTTCACCGTTCGGGTCATAGGTATGCGCATTCGCATAGAATTCCCTAACCAAAGGTATACTAGCCGGTGCCGGTTCCCAGCAAAACTCTACCCATCCTAGCTTATCAATTATGTACTGGAAGCTTTCGAGATACCGCTCATTAGCGTTGATCCCGCGCTCCTCGATGATAGAGCGTGTCATTGCCGCTTCTCTAATCCTATCGTCCTCGGTGTGCCCCGAGGAAGACCCGGCACCGGTTTTCTGCCTCTTCGGAGCCATCTAACCAAATCTCCACTTACACTCGTCCTAATCTAACAGCTAAGAGCCACGAATTGCCGGAGAAGCGACGGAGAAAAACGCACCTGGGGTCCGAGCGAAAAGATTTGGGACAGGGGCGCTTGAGCTCGAGATGTAGGAGACGATACTTACACCGGGGAAGGTTGTGGACGACGGAAATCGGCAGGACCTTCAGGCACCGGAGGTCGTGGGGGCGTCTGGGATGAAGACCTGCAAGTGAGAGAGGAAAAAATTTGATTTTAGGTTTTGGGGCGGTCGACCCCCCTTTTATTTTTTTCGAAAATCTGAACCGGTGCAGCTGCACCGGTTGGGTCGTGCAGCTGCACGACCCTGTCGGATGATCTGTACTGAGTTTCTAGGGGCCTCGTGCAGCTGCACAAGATGTCGTTGCAGCTGCAACGACCTGTCAGCCAGCCCCTTCGTTGTCTTCTTATAAGTGTGCAGCTGCAAGCGAGAGTGGTTGCAGCTGCAAGGCGTAGTCTGATGATCGCCCTTGTTCGCTCCCCTGGTCATGCAGCTACAAGAAGATTGGCTGCAGCTGCACGAAGCTTGCCTCTGGTGACTTGACTTTGACTGAGGGTCTCATGCAGCTGCACGAGGGGATCGTTGCAGCTGCATCGACCTGGCAGAGTCGTGCAGCTGCATGACTTGGACGGTGCAGCTGCTCCGCCGTGTCAGATGGTCTTCCTTCGTCCCCCATGCAGCTGCATGACCTAATGGTGCAGCTGCATCGGTCTCGTGATCTTATCGCTCCGTACTTTCTGCTCCCTGAAAAATCTAGCCAAAATCAAACTCAAAAACTAAAATAAAACAAATTAACCAAGAAAAGGAAATAAAATTTGACTCGGGTTGCCTCCCGAGCAGCGCTTGATTTAACGTCGTCAGCCTGACGCTTTGGTCCTTTACATGTCTTTCATCATTAGTGTCCCCGAATCCCGGTGGACTACACCTCCAAAGTATGGCTTGACGCGACTTGCATTCACCTTGAACCTGTCAGAAGAGTCAGTACCTACTAATTCGAGAACACCGAATGGTAGTACCTGGGTAATTTCGAAGGGCCCTGACCAGCGCGATTTGAGTTTCCCTGGAAACAACCGAAGCCGTGAATTGAATAAAAGTACTAACTGACCAGGGGAGAATTTATGCTCTTTAAGTCGACGATCATGCCACGCCTTGGTCTTCTCTTTGTAAATGCGGGCATTCTCGTATGCATCTCTCCGGAATTCCTCCATTTCATTCAGCTGCATTAATCGCTGCTCTCCTGCTGCGCTTGGGTCCAGGTTAAGCTTTTGATCCGCCCAATAAGCCTTGTGCTCTAGCTCCACCGGCAGATGACAGGCTTTTCCATATACTAGCTTGTAGGGCGATGTCCCAATCGGGGTCTTGAAGGCCGTCCTGTATGCCCATAGTGCATCGTCAAGTTTGGTGGACCAATCTTTTCGATTAGCACTTACCGTTTTCTCCAGGATCTTCTTGATTTCGCGGTTGGACACTTCTACTTGGCCGCATGTCTGAGGATGGTAGGGCAACGCCACCTTATGCTTGATTCCATATTTCCGCATCAGTGTAGTGAACTTGTTGTTGCAGAAATGAGCTCTACTGTCACTGATGATGGCTCGTGGTGTTCCGAACCGCGTGAAAATCTGTCTAAGAAATTTCAAAACTCCACGAGCATCGTTAGTGGGTAACGCGACAGCTTCTACCCATTTGGACACATAATCAACAGCCACTAAAATGTATTTGTTCCTTAAGGAATCAACAAAGGGCCCCATAAAATCTATCCCCCACACATCGAACAGTTCGACTTCTAGAATATTATTTAAGGGCATTTCATCACGACGTGAAATATTTCTTACCCTTTGGCAGCGATCGCACTGTGCTACAAAAGTGTGAGCATCCTTAAATAATGAGGGCCAGTAGAAACCTGATTGTAAGACCTTTGCTGCGGTTTTCTGACCACCGAAATGTCCACCGTACGGGGCGGCATGGCATTGCTCAAGGATCGGCCTGATTTCTTCCTCCGGAACACAACGCCGAATGACCTGGTCTGCACATTTCCGAAAAAGCAAAGGTTCATCCCACATATAGAATTTAACGTCATGGATGAACCTTTTCCGCTGTTGGCTAGGAAAAATATTTGCGACTATGTAGTTCACATAGTCAGCATACCAAGGCGCGGCTACCTCCACAGCGAACAGTGCTCATCAGGGAAAGAATCGTTGATCAGAGTTGAAGGTGTGCTCTTCATTCCCTCCTCCAGCCGAGATAAGTGATCGGCCACTTGGTTCTCGGAACCTTTCCTGTCTACGATGGTAAGATCGAACTCTTGCAATAATAACACCCAACGGATTAGTCGCGGTTTTGAGTCCGCCTTAGAAATCAAGTAACGTATGGCCGCATGATCAGTATGCACAATCACTGAAAACCCAATCAAATAAGGCCTAAACTTATCGAAAGCAACACAATCGCCAACATTTCTTTCTCCGTTGTCGTGTAATTAACCTGGACGGAGTCAAGTGTTCTACTAGCATAGTAAATAGCACGAAAGTGCTTATCTCTCTTTTGTCCTAACACCGCTCCTACAGCTAAATCACTCGCATCGCACATCAGTTCGAAAGGCAAGTTCCAATCAGGGGCGACGATAATCGGTGATGATACTAACCTCTCTTTTAGTGTAAGGAATGCTTCCATACACTTACCGTCGAAAAGGAATGGTGCATCCTTCTCCAAGAGATTGCATAGCGGCTTGGTGATCTTCGAGAAGTCCTTAATAAATCTCCTGTAGAAGCCAGCGTGTCCCAAGAAGCTTCGGACTCCTTTCACTGATGTTGGAGGGGGTAGCTTCTTGATCGTCTCCACTTTGGCCTTGTCCACTTCGATACCACTCTCCGAAATCCTGTGACCAAGCACAATGCCTTCGCGCACCATGAAGTGGCACTTTTCCCAATTCAGAATCAGGTTAGTCTGTTCACATCGCGCAAGAACAACCACAAGATTATCCAAGCAATTTTTAAATGACACTCCAAAAACTGAGAAATCATCCATGAATACCTCAATGGTCTTCTCAATCATATCCGAAAAAATCGCTGTCATACATCGCTGAAACGTGGCAGGCGCATTACATAATCCAAACGGCATACGACGGAAAGCGAACGTACCGTAGGGGCAAGTGAAGGTGGTCTTTTCCTGATCCTCCGGTGCGATCGCTATCTGATTATAACCTGAATATCCGTCCAGAAAACAATAAAAACTCTTACCTGCGAGACGGTCCAGCATCTGATCGATGAAAGGAAGCGGGAAATGATCCTTGCATGTGGCTGCATTGAGCTTCCTGTAGTCCATGCATATTCTCCATCCGGTGACCGTCCTTGTTGGAATGAGCTCACTCTTGCTGTTCTCGACCACCGTTATGCCTCCTTTTTTAGGCACGCACTGGACTGGGCTCACCCACGAGCTATCCGAGATCGGATAAATGATACCTGCATCAAGCCATCTAATAACTTCTTTCCTTACCACCTCCTTCATATGCGGGTTTAATCGCCTTTGATGTTCGACTGATGGCTTCTTGTCACTGTCCAGGACAATCTTGTGCATGCAAACTGCTGGACTAATCCCCTTTATGTCTGCGATGGTCCATCCAATAGCTGTCTTGTGCTCCCGAAGCACTCGTAGCAGCATCTCTTCCTGTTCGTTAGTTAATGACGATGAAATAATAACCGGAAGAGTATTGTCCTTACCCAAGTAGGAATACCTTAAGTGGTCAGGCAACGGCTTAAGTTCCAGCTTCGGGGGTTCTTCAATGGACGACTTAGTGGTCGTCGCAGGTCGGTCGAGGGGTTCCACCCTTTGGAATTGCCGCACAAAGGCCACCTCTTCCTCAGACTTCTCATCATGTAATGCATCTTCCTTTGACAATTCTTCTTCCGGCTGTAGCTCATATGCTTCTAGGAACGTCTCGATGGCAACTTCCTCAAGTATGTCCACGTACCTGCATTCATCAATTTCGTTAGGCATCTTCATAGCCTTGTCCATGTTGAACGTCACCTCTTGGTCGTGGACCCTCATGGTAAGCTCTCCCTTCTGGACATCGATTAGTATCCTCCCCGTTGCTAAGAACGGTCGTCCTAGGATGATGGGGACCTCTCGATCTTCCTCGTAATCCAGGATGACGAAGTCCGCGGGGAAGATGAACCTGTCTACTTTCACCAAAACATCTTCCACAATACCCTTAGGGTACGTGTATGATCGGTCAGCTAATTGCAAAGTCAGAGACGTCGGTCTTACTTCGCCGATGTTCAATTTCTTGAACACTGAAAATGGCATCAAGTTGATGCTCGCCCCTAAATCACATAAAGCATGACCAAAAAAATCCGTTCCAATGTGGCACGGGATAGTGAACTTACCCGGATCCTTGAGTTTTGGTGGGAGTCTTCTTTGCACGATCGCACTGCATTCCTCGGTCAGTGAGATGGTTTCGTGCCCTCCAAGCTTCCGCTTCTTCGATAGAATGTCCTTCATGAACTTCACGTAACTCGGCATTTGCTCGAGTGCCTCCGCAAAAGGTATGTTGATCTGCAACTTCTTAAAAACCTCAAGAAATTTCTTAAACTGTTGCTCATTAGTGTTTTTCTTTAACCTTTGCGGAAAAGGAACTTGCGGAATAACAGGAATTACAGGCACAGGATTGGTACGTACCGGTGTTTCTGAGCTATGATGCTCAGAGTCCTTTCCAGACTCCGTCTCACGTACCTTGGCCTGTCGTTTCGCCCTGACATGCTCCTTTTCGGCTTCTTGCCGCTCAAACTCCACTTCAAGGTCCTTCCCGTTTCGAAGGGTAATCGCGTTGCAGTTCTCTCGATTCTTGGGGTTGAGCTCCGTGTTACTCGGTAGCGTTCCATGTGGTCTCATGACTAACGATCCTGCAAGTTGTCCCATTTGCATCTTCAGTTGCTTGATCGAGGTCGCGTGATCCTTCAGTATGAGCTCCTGTTGCATCCTTGTCTCCTCTTGTTGTTTCCGGACCTCCTCATTGCGAGCAAGAACCTGTCTCAATAAATCCTCAACACTAGACTTAGGTTCACTTATGGGTTGTCGCATCGGGGGTGCAATCCCGGTGGCTGGTTTGGTCGCGAAGGCCCGACATCCTGATGCTCTTGATTGCTTCTCCACGAGAAGTTGGGGTGGTTGCGCCATCCTGGGTTGTACGTGTTGGAGTACGGGTTATTCCTGTTGTTGCCTCCCACGTAATTCGCCTCCTCCGACTCCTGCATCTCCATAACCTGCATATTAGAACGAGGAGCGTTAGATAATTGCGTCGACGTACGCAAAGCAGCCATCTCCTTAGTCAAAGTCTCCAATTGAGAACTAAGGGCTGTGATAGCATCAATTTGATGGAGTCCTCCTCTTGCTGGTGCTCTCCTCTGGCCATTAGTAGCCATTGCCTCAAATAGCTCTAACGCGTCATCTGGAGTCTTATTCATAATGGTGCCTCCTGCAACAGAGTCGATTGTGGACTGGAGTTGCTCCGCTAGCCCGTCGTAGAAACTCTGAACCAACATCCACTTTGGAATGTCGTGGTGGGGGCATAGCCTTTGCAGCTCCTTAAAGCGATCCCATGCTTCGTACATTGATTCACCTGCTAGTTGGCGGAACGAAGTAATGTCGTTCCTTATCTTCACGGTTCGGCTTGGTGGATAGTACTTGGACAGGAAGTGTTTTCGGAGGTCGTCCCATGAGCTGACTGACTCTCCAGGTAGCGAATATAGCCACGCTCTGGCCTTGTCTCGAAGCGAGAACGGGAACAGCCGCAACTTGATTGCTTCTGCCGATACGCCATGATACCTGAAGGTGCCACACAAATACTCAAAACGCGTTAGGTGCCAGTGTGGATCTTCATTAATTAAACCTTCGAAATTCGAATTTTCAATCATATGAATAATTGAAGGTTTAATTTCAAACGTATCCGCCTGAATTTCAGGACGTAGAAAACCAGCATGATTTTGGGGAGTCGGCTGCGCATAGTCCCGCATCGTCCTCGGCTGTTGCTGCGCAGCAATGTCAACAACATTGTTGTTGTTGTTGTTGGCGTTCGCCATGGTGTCCCTTTGACCTCTTCGTAAAATCCGAAAAGTTCGTTCAATTTCGGGGTCAAAGAGTAGCTCTTTATCACCTTTGCGATGTCGCATACACCTGCAAAAGATGAAAAGAGAATCAGTGACTAGAATAAAACTTGTAACCGAAAATTGACTGAAATAATTCTGTTTCAGTCCCCGGCAGCGGCGCCAAAAACTTGTCCGCTCAAACGCACACGCAAGTATACGGGTCGCGCCAAGTAATAAAGTGATGAGAAAGATCGTTCCCACGAGGACTGATTAGACAGAATCTACTGCCAATAGTCAATTATTGAGTTCAAATTCTAGTCAAGAAGGTTGAGTAATGAAAGGTTGGTTGCAAGAAAGTAAATCGCAAGAAAAATGGAAGCAAGGTTGTAATTCAAATAATAAAGGCCTAGGACTCCGAATCCCCTATCGATTCGTAGATTATCGCACTCTCTCTTCCTCAATTCAATCCGTTTTACCGTTTACTAACCACAATTCCCTAACAATCGCTACACCTCTTGAGGCTGTAACTGTGAATTACTAATCACCCGTTAACCTATATTTCTATAGTGAATCACGAATAATCAGAATTCCTTGAGATCCAATTGTTCTCTCGGTTACCTACGAGTGTATATCTCTATACTCCTCTTAGTTAAGCCGATCTCTCGGCCTTAACCTAAGTCATGTTTGCCCTCTTCTAATCCTAAGTCTATCTCGAGTTCACTTAGGACTAAGAATTCATACAAACCGGCGATCAACCCGATAGGTAAGCATTAAACACAGAAGAAACACAAGTAAACGATAAATCTTCTTGAATTGATTCCGAAAAAATGGATAACCAACTACACGAGTCGGTTCATCATCATCCTAGAAAAAAGATGTTTAGTTCGACATCGCAAACGAAACAAAAAGCAAAGAGAAAAGAAAAATCGTCGAAGTCAACGTCTTCGTCTCCTTGTTCCTAGCCGTCGTCGGGTGCCAAAACTAAAGTCCGAATTAGAAGAGAGAAAAGGACTTCTCCTCCCGAAAACCTAAAATCCTATCTTTTTATACCTAAAGCAAATAAAATCTAATTTTTCGGGCAATATTATGTCATGCAGCTGCAAGACGAATTCGTTGCAGCTGCAACGACCTCTCTGAAGCTCTCTTCATATCTGCCCTGTCGCACTCGTGCAGCTGCAAGGGACTGGTATTGCAGCTGCAACGACCAGTCTGATGCCCTTGATCGATTCCTCCTCTCGTCGTGCAGCTGCACGAGCTTGGAGTTGCAGCCGCACCATCATCATCCGCCTTCTATTCCTCTTCATCCTTCACCCTTTTGCTTTGTTTTCCGTCATGCCTTCATTTACTTCCTACGATCACAAAGCAAACGTGATGAATGAAAATTTACAGCTCAATTGGCAAACAATAATAATTAAAATTCTCGAAACTAACTAGAATTAAGCCTAAATGCGATCATATAACTCTATTTTACTAGAGTTATCAGGAGGCGTAACATAAGTATGATTTACTGAGATCCGTCGAAATAAAACAGTCACGATACACCTGCTAGGCGGCTATCTAGGCTATACTTCTATGCCTGCAAACAGCGGTCTCAATCCAGAAGAGCTTCTGCTGCTTGAAGTGCCGTCTCCGAATTGGTTTTGGTGGCAAAAGCACACAGTGTTGTACGGAAATACGGTTAGTTTTAAAAAAATTTTACGAAATACGCTCCGAGTACGTAAAATAGGGTTTTACGTCTCGCAATTTAAGAAACTACTTGACCAACTCAGCTAAGCTCGCGCCCCTTATTCATTTATTAACCTGCCCCTTGTGTATTTACTCAACCCGCCTCCCGTTAGACGCCCCTCCTTCATCCTTTGGCAAATGAATATTTTTGTTAAGTGTTAGGGGGCGGGTTTTGCCTATTTACATGGAGGGCACGTTGGTAAAACCGTTTTTTACGAAACTCGGACCGTATTTTATGATCGCAGGTTAATACACTATCGTTGTTAAGATGGAACAGCCCTTCCTCCAATAAGCTGGATGATGAAAATTTTAAAACGTCGTATGACTGGGAAGACCCACAGGCATTTGTTTCTGCACTTGAAAAAGTTGAAGCATGGATCTTTTCACGAACCGTTGAGTCGATATGGTGGCAGGTGGTCTTACCCAACATTCCCAACAACTTTTTGTTAGGAACAGTTGCTAGATCTTTCTTCAAACAATGTTTCCCTTCATTATGGTCTTACTTTTTTTCCAGACTTTTGCACCATGCATGCAGTCTTCTACTGCAATGCCATCTGATGTGGAGAAGGATATTGCCTCATCCAAGAGCAATGGGGAGGTCATCGATGAGACTGATGAAGGCCTAGGGGACTACTCTCTGGCGATATGGAGGACAGCTTTCAAGGATGCCTTCAGAAGGGTCTGTCCAGTTCGAGCCGGAGCACGTGAATGTGGTTGCCAGCAGATACTTCCGAAACTGGTATAAGCACAAGCCGTTTCATATTAATACGAATGTTAAAGTATTCCCTTTTCACATCCTTGCACAAGCCGATTCTTTCGAAGGACCATAAGTTGAGTTGATTAGATGCACGATTCCATTAAACAACAATGATTTGAAACCAATATCCTGCCAAGATTATGCTGTCCCGTGCTGTACCAGTTGTCAATGGAAATGTGAATAAGAGTAAACTTTCATAAAGAAGCAGGACTGTTATTCCAATTACTGGTGCAATCTTCATTTCGCTTCATTGTCATTGGGCTGTAGAGAATACTCATATTATCTAGCCTCTTCTTGATATGTGAATAGGCGATGGAACAGTGCACAGCTAGGCTGGATGTGGCAATGTTTAATGCCATTCTTCAAGAATCTCCTGATGAGATGTCAATGGATCCTGTGGCTGTCGCCATCAGTGATCCCAAGGTTCTCCCTATTCACCTGGCCAGTCAAGTTTTGGAACTGGTGCCCAATTGAAGAATATGGTAAGCAGCGACATCAGGAAGATCACTATGTGATTTCAAACTTGCAGGGTTGCTTCCTGTCTCAACATAATGTTGGCACCATAGTTTAGGGGTTTCATTTTCACTCATAATTGGTCTCATAGGATTTGAAAAGGCCTAAATCCTATTAGTTTTATGCACCTCTTACTGATTCACTTCGAAATCTTACTTGAAATGTTTTCTAACCGGACCACACTTTTGGCAGATTGGGAACTGGTCGAGGTGCCTTACTGAACTGTTTGAAGGGGTAGAGGATTGCAACTCGACGGAAGAAGAAACAGATGACCACGATCAGGGAAGAAATGAGGGTTGTTTCAAGTGTTTTGATCTCCTTAGTGCAGTCAGTGATCTCATGATGCTACCAAAACATGCTTCTGAGTGAATCTGTTAGGAAAGAGGTTAACTTCAATCCATGCAAACTTCTTCTGTTGTGGATCCTTTCCAGGTATGCCCTGTGTTTGGTATATCCATGATCAGAAGGACCCTGCATAACTTTGTCCCTGATGAATTTTGCCCCGATCCCACTCCGGATGCAGTCTTTGAATCCTTGGACGCTGGGGTTAGTTACAGTCAATCCATTTTATTTGCGCCTGTATTTATTTGTGCGGAAATGAACTCTTACACCTTCCTATTGCCTCTGATGCAGGATCGCGTGCTAGACGGGGAAGACTCAGACGTCATGTTTCCTTACATTCTGCCACCTACCACATACGTGCTGCCTTCGGCAGCCAGCATCATCGTGGAAATGGGTCAACTTGTCAACGGGTCGTCAATGCAAGCGAAATCCAACACTAGCGACGTTGAATCGGAGGAACTGAATGTTGGGTTATATTTTAACTCTAAATTTTAAATAGAGATATAATATTATTTCTAACTAAAAATTTAAATAATATCATGATTCTAATACTGAATTCTCCCTTGGCCTTGATTTACCAACGCCGACCGTCTCGCGGCCCGACCAAACTCAACTGGTTATCCAAACAAAGGGGCCATCAAGATGCCCTACGGTATGAGCTCCTTCGAGATACATGGAGAAGCAGCCACTGAATAAAATCGCCAAACCCACCTGCACTCACTTGTAAATGTCAGTTCAAGTTATGGTTCCGCATTTCCACAGGCGCGCTCGTGTGCGTCTGCGCTTAAGTAGTCACTAGAGGGGGTTTTGTATAGAAGGAGCAATTTGTTTATATGATTGTGAGAGGTCAATAAGAGGCATGTATACAAAGCTAGTCAAAGCATGGATAGAACAATAGTGCCGAATTTCGAGATGACAGTACTAAATTCACGGGTGGATGTTGATCTAGGTATGGTCAACATCTTCCAGACTTCACCAGCGGCTTCGACAAGCTCTCTGTCATAGAGGCTTGGTCACCAGGTACATCTTCCACTAGTCGTAATAGTCTCTCGACGATGTCGCCTGCGGTTGGTCTCGTTGAAGGATCTTCTGCTGTACAGGAAGTTGCTAAGTTTGCGATTGCTGCTGCAGAGTCGAGTGAATAATCATCACCCAGGGCGCTATCCATCCAACCTCTGAACTCTTCTGTATCATCCGATCGGAGAATCCCTTTGAGCTTGTTGATGCCGCCATCCTCGCTTGCTTCTGGCTGTGATTTTGGTGGTCTTCCCGACAGTATCTCCAGCAAAACAACCCCATACGCAAATATATCGAGGCCAGGGGAGATTGAACCCTTTGCAATGTACTCAGGGGACAGGTAACCCTTGTCACGAGCCTCATCTTCTTCTTTGACGCAGCTCGCCATGCCAAAGTTTCCAACCTTCGCATTGAATTCTTCGTCCAGGAAGATGTTCCGGCTCCTGATGTTTCTGTGGACGTAGCTCGGGTTCATTATGTGGTGCATGTACTGCAAGGCCATGGCGACGTCGAGGCAGATCCTCAGCCTCTGATTCCATGTCAAGAAGCAATAGCAAGATGCTATGAATTGGCTCTTGATGGCCAAACCGCCATGAAGCCAATCCCTGAGGGATCCGTTCTTAGCGTACTCGAACACGAGGTACGAGCTCGAGCACTCGCCGCTCGAGAGACACGTACCCAGGAGCCTGATTATGTTGGGGTGCTTGTGGGTTGCATCGTGGAAAAGCCCAAAATCCACCTTCGAGAAGTTCTCCGGCTTTATCTGTTTCACGGAAAGATCGTTCCCGCCGAGATGGCCATGGTAAACAGATCCCCCGATGTGGTTGCTCTGACCAAAGTCCTCGGTGGCCTTCCTAAGTTCCTCGATGGTGAAAATTTGCACGAGTGCTTTCCTTGGTGTGGCGTCCATCGTGTGGCTGCTGGTCAAGGGACACTGCGACCCTTCGAACGATACCTTCTTATCACTGGTCGTTCTCACGCTCAGTCCGAGTTGCTGAAGCTCCGGATCACTCGCCAGGCTCCTCGGTTTGCACAGACTCTGGGTTCTCCTCCTCTTCAGCACGAATACAGCCGCAACGACTGCGATGGCGATGCTGACACCGACTGCGACACCACTGAGGATGTAATAGATCCCGGGTTCCCACATAATCCGTCCCCCTACTTCTATGCCACAGGCAACACGAACGAGGCGACTCCAGATCCGATTATGCCCGGTGGAAGTTGAAGGTGGGATAAGAATTAGGAACAGGAACAGGAACAGGAAAGCTTATGAAGAAGACAAAGGAAGGCAATGGACTACGGATGAATGTGTTGTGCTGGATCTAACTTATAAGATCCATTCTACTTAAATAAAAAATTGCACCACCTTTGTACTTTCTGGAGAAGCCACTGGTTTTTGGGTCACACAGGTCCATTCTCTCTCCACTTTAGTCCGTTGTCCATTACAGGGGGCATGAATCATGGCACTTCCTTCCATTACATCGTTAACCAGAAACAAGAGATATGGGTATACTCCCTAGGATGGATCTGATCTTTTAGTCTTAAACCAACATGATAGCGGAGCTTACGACGCGAAAAAGGATTTGGCTTGATAAAAGAGCAAATAGGCGAGCTGAAGATGAGTGACAGGGATCAGACAAAAGATTGAAAAGCCCAATGTGGGGTTGGCAGATGATGAAGCCCCTGACCAAACAAAAACATATATTCCCTCCTTTCCCTCTGCATTTTTTTATTTAATACTGGCTTTGGTAATTGGGAGATCCAAAGGTGTGAGTGTGGGTGTGTAATAAACTAAGCTGGCAGCATATGCTTGGATTTCGATTCGGATGAAGCTAAAAGCCTTCCACCCCCCACTTGTTTTTGTCATCAGAAAGTGCAGACACAGCAAGTATGACCCACCCCCCCCCCCCCCCCCAAAAAAAAAGGAAATTTTTTTTTGGCTATTTTGGGTTCTGGGTGATTGCTGTTTATGGTGCATAAGGATATGATTAGGCGCTGCTAATCAAGTTGGTGGGGGAATTGGGTTAATGACAACAGACAACTCTCCCTTTCCCTTTCCCGATAGATAGATAGTCAGTCAGTCCCATCAGTTGTTTGTAACAGCAGCCCGGCACGTGGTCGCACGTGCATCCTCATCAACTTCTCTTCACCCATAAAGAGGTTTTCTAAATAAATAAGATGGGGGAAAATAGAAAAACAGAGAGAAATGTATTTGAATATAGTAAGCAGTGCATTGAATAACCCAACTGAGGTTTCACAAGAATCGAGCTCTTTCCTTTTGGCATTGAAAGGTCCCATTTTTGGGTGTCGAGGTTGTGTGGCATTTCATCCACGTGAATGTGTATGGTGGTGAGTCTTTCTTCTCCTTTGTTTCTAGCAGATTCACACTGTCAATGTGAAAAAGTCCTTGTTTGTGTATCCCCCCCAACCACCCACAAGATTTTGTAATGCTATTTCACCAATCAGAATATCAACCCATTTCTCTGTACATTGGTTTTGTTTTCTTTACTGGTGTCTACAGAGCTCCCTTTTGGAAAGGAATCCTTTCCTGCAGAAACATTGCTCGGAGGATCTTGCAGCTGCTGATTGATGACAACTTCGCTAAGGGAGAGAGAGAAGGGAGATTCTGGGTTAAACATAGATTGAAATGCAAAAATTGCAGAAACTGCAATGGTTTTTATTAAACACCCCAGTTATTAATTCCAACATGGGGTGGGCAGGGTCTGAAGGTAGTTATCTCCCACAAGGCCAAGATAACTCCAGGTAAAAGCATTCAAATGCAATCAATAGCCATCCCCAGGTATTATTACGATACAGGTTTCAGCAAGGCAATGCACAGGCGTAGATACAGGTGCAATCAAACAATATGCCGAAAGATGAACGGTCTCATTCCACGGGGTCAATTACCATGCTGTGCCCCATCAACAGCCTTCCTCATGTGCAGTATGACTTGGGCCGGTTCTGGAGATCCGAAAACTGAGCTTCCGGCAACAATGCAGTTCGCCCCTGCTGAAGCAGCCATTTCAATTGTAGAAGGGCCTAAGCCACCATCCACCTGCCAACATTGTCCGACATCACTTGATTTTTTTTGGCCGTTACCAACTTTTCTCGCCTTCATCAATCTTCCCCATTGGAAATTTCAAGTCAAAGGTTCTCATGCTTCAGGGTTGCTATTATTATCGAACTCATGATCAACACAAAAGAAAACGTCGAAGCAAACCAAAACATTTCTCCAGCACTAGAGAACAGCCATACCTCTATGTCCAGTGAAGGATATCTCTTTCTAAGATTTTCTACCTGCAATTAGAACAATAATTATGGCAAGGAAATTAGCCAAGATACAATCAAAGTAGTTTATATATAAATGTCAACTGAGATGCCATACCTTTGCCATCATCTCCGGCATGAATTTTTGCCCACCAAAACCAGGCTCCACAGTCATAACAAGGACCATTTCCACGGGGTTTTCACTCTCAACCTATAAAAGGATATACCAACGCTTGCAACTCACCAGATTAACCGACTTTAAAGAGAAGAATCTGAATGCCACTAACCAAAGGGTACACTTCTTCAATTGGAGTTCCGGGTCTTAAAGCCACGCCAGGCCTCATGCCCTTCGACTTTATCTCTTGGATGATTTGTTGCCAGTTTTCTGCAAATGAGTTAGAAATTTTATGAAAACAGATGGGAACATGCATAGGGCACCATCCACACAAACAATATCAAATTCTCACCTTTTGATACCTCCACGTGAAACGTAAAACCAGACGCACCAGCATCTCCCAGAGGTTCAACATAATCAAGAGGGTTTGTGACCATAAGATGGCAATCTAAGTAAGCCCTGCCAGTTGTCAACTATGAATTATCCAATTCAAATAACTACGATAAGATAATTTTCAGTTTAAAAAAGATAAAGCAAGGGGTAAAAACAACAAGAAACGCTACTTTGTATACTTTCGCAGGCTTTTGATAACCGGAGCACCAATGGTCAGATTAGGGACAAAATGCCTGCCAAAAAGACAACCGTCATGATAAGGCCAACAGTGGATAGACTCGGATGCCTCCGCATAAAGACTCGGGTTTACGAACGACACGAATAGGCATACACTGATCCAATCATTTTGCTTCACAGAACATTAATTGTTTTCCGCGGATGTCAATCCCGGGTAAGCGGAACACAGTCCAAACGAACTCGTCGGAACTTACATTGACCTTACTACTCAAACCCAAATAACTCTTCTACAACTAGGATTCACGCTTTGGGTAATATTGAGCCACTGAAGGACATATCCAATCCAAACCCTTGTCCAGCCATCATCAGGGGAGCAGATAACAACAACCTTTAGCCGCAATACATTCGGGATGAAGGGAGGAGGAAGTACAAAAAAACCTACCCGTCCTGCACCCAATTAACAAACCCCCAAAAAAAATCAAGAAAAGAAACATCAGTCAACAAACAAGCAAGGAACTCCAAGCAAAGCAAATCTAAAGCCCAGAAGAAACAAATACCATGATGTCCATGTGAAGCCAGTCGGCGCCACATTCGAGCATCCGCTGTGCCTCGGTCGCCAGGTTGGCGAAATCCGATGAGAGCATCGAAGGCGCTATCTTCGCAGCTACCCCCATTTTCTCCTCTCACCCACCACGCCGACAATCTTCGCAATCTGGCAATCGTCAGGCGCGCGACACACAAGTCACCCTGGCCGCCACGCCCGTCCCGACCCGACCCGACCCGACCTGACCTACCTACCTGCCCGGGAAAGATGAAGTTATGTATAAAAATTAAATATTTTGTGTATAAATTAGTATTAGAGATATGAATTTAATTTCTTAAGAAATTTTACCTAAGATTAACTCCATGGTACACGGAGTTCTTTGTAAATAAAATTAATATTTTAAAAACGAATTAAAAGTAATAATTTAATTTATACATGCTTTCTGAAAATTTGTACTTCTGCATCATCTAAGAAATTCTAGACAATAATATTCCGATATGATAATGATACCCAAGAAACCCAAATCTTTCTGTTTTCGTATTTTCATGTTATGTCTTCTTCGTTGCTAAATGTTTCATGCTCGCACTGTTTGTTACCTACTGAAGCTATATCTTCCGGCTGTCCATATTCCTAGAGTTTTGTTCCATAATGACGTCATTTGGCGAAATATTTCGCCAAATGACGCCATCACTAAAATATTTCGCCAACTAACCCACCAAAGTCGGCCTTACAAAGGCCGACTTCGGTTTTGGCGAATGGAAGTCGGTCTTACAAAGGTCGACTTCCTTGCAAATTTTTTTTTTTTAATTTGGGGAAGGCCGAAAATTAATAATTTGGACGGAAGTCGGCCTTATAAAGGTCGACTCCATTAAATAAAAAAAAAATCCCCCGTCCCTCCCCCAAACCCCCCTCCCCCTCACACCCCACAACCCCCTCCCAAACCCCCCACCCCACACCCCCCTCCCCCTCCCCCCCTCCCAAATCCCCCCGTCCCCCTCATACCCCACGACCCCACAAACCCCCCCTGTCCTCCTCGTACCCCCAAACCCTTTACGTTCCATTCAAAATTTTTTTTTATTTTTATTTTTACGAAGTCGGCCTTACAAAGACCGACTTCTTTAAGGAATTGAAGTCGACCTTTGTAAGGCCGACTTTGGTGGGTTAGTTGACGAAATATTTTAGTGATGACATCATTTGGCGAAATATTTCGCCAAATGACGTCATTAAGGAACAAAACTCCATATTCCTAAGCGCTAAGTTCTTTAAAACAAATGTGTTCCGAGGTGGTTGGGAGTTTTGTCCGCCTGCCGAGGGGTACGGTCCCCCATGCTATTTTACGTTCCATGGATTGGGCCTATTTTTGAGATTGGACCGTGAAAACGTAATAAACATGGGCCCAATCCCATCCCGTCCCTCCCTGCGACTCAGCTCCCCCGGTCGCCTTCCCCTTACTGGCAACCCTGTAGATGGACCACCAGGCGAGTTATAGCGCCTTGCTTGACTATATTTAGGAAATCGGCTTTGGAGTGCAAAACAACAATCCCGGACGACGAACGCCCTTATGATGGCACAAGAGGCCTTAAATATTAGCTTGCGCAAGAAACTTAACGAGGAAGTCTTTAGGGATTTTACAAACTGTCCCAAAGGGCATCATCACGTTATAAAAATTTGCTCCAAGAAGAAGCTCGAACGACAAAAGCTTATCAAGTCTGAACTTAGCAGAATTTGTCAAAGGAGAAGTGACAGCAGGCGTGATTCCTTGCCGAGAAGGAATTCTCAGTTGCTTGACTTTTAAAAATTTGATCCAATATCTAGTTAAGTCTAAGGATCTTTGTTTCCCTGATATTAATGAATCTCCTTTAGTAGACATTCGAGGCTGCTTGCCAAGTTCATACTTTTGATGAAGGCTAATGCTCTTTTCGCTAGGTTCGCAGAACATGGGGTTATATGATCATCGTCACAAGCTGCCCGATGGATTGGTCTCATGTAACAAATGAAAAGGCGGCTCTGGTGGTCAGTCACATTTTGGTTCAGGAGTGATTAAGCATATGTTCCGACACTGTATATGCCTACGAAGTCATAAACCACATCATGATGCTTTTGTATAGTAGCAAATGGCACCATGAGTATCGTTGGGGCCAGTAAGAAACGTCTGTTCATAGCAAGGCACGCCACAGCAAGACGATGATTTCCCTCTTCCAACGATAATTTTCCCTCTCTTTCTTCCTCCGGACATACTCATTTCAGCGTTCACGGTTTGTGCCGCCAATCAAAACTGCAAATCAATGTACACATACAAAGGCCAGGACAGGGACAATAGGGAATTATGTTTGTCAGGTAGTAACCATAACATGAAAGATCTGAAACGCAAAAGCTTTTCTTCTACTAAATCGAGTAGATCTACAATAGAGATTCGACAATAATAGGAGAACCACAGCTCAAATTAGCAACTCGAAATGCTTTGTGGTAAATCTTCAGCCGAGGCCAATACTAACTGGGGTTCAGCCACAAACCCCTCCTTTCTAGACTTCTTTAGCTCACGCTGCACCCTGAAGTACTCTCTTTTCCGGGCCCTGTAGCTATTAGGGTTCTCAGGCTGCACTTCTCGTGGGTACACGCTAACCTAAAAAGTCATTGAAGAAGAAAACAAAATGCAAAGTTAATTACAGCAGATCAGGAGGTGCATGACACGACGTCAAGTGATGTTGATAAAGAAACAGCCGCATGCCTTCTTCTTGTCCGGGCCAAACTTCTCAAACTTGACAAGTCCATCAATCAAAGCAAATATTGTGTGATCTTTGCCAAGCCCAACATTCTTTCCCGGGTGGAACTGCACAAGATGGAGTTGAAAAATAGAATGAACTGGTAGAAATTCGAGTTTGCATGCAATTCGGCATAGATCTACCTATTCAGAACACGTACAGTCCCACTACTTCATATATGTTCGGTGCTAATAACAATCAGGGATGACTCCACAAACAAATCATCCTTCTTTGGGTCACATTTTAGCTTCCAATTTCTTTTTTTCTCATAGAACTGGGTATTCAGCTAAACCAAAGCGCCTTATGGATGCCAGAATGAAGTTCTATTTGCCAACAAGAGCTGCCGAGCTGCAGAGTTGGTCGAGTCCTTGCCATAGACATTACAGTAGGCACTTTCAGACTACATACTGCCTGTTACAATGAGAGCTCAATCCTGTGAATCAAGATCCTTCAAGACGCATCCCCTCCGTAACTGTACTCATACAACCAAACCACCTAAGAACATTCCCTTCCAATTCCATGTTCTCCCCATTTTCTCAATAACCCACGAACAACCCTCCAGCCAATCCACAATCGGTCACGATAAACACAGCACATTCCTCGCTTCTCGCTCGATCATCTGAATAATTTACCAGCAAAATACCATCCCATTCACTTCCCCAAGTCCATCCTTTCGCTGCTCAGCCGCCACAATCTCAATCATTCACAACCCTCCGCAATCCCCAAATCCCTACAAACGACTCGACTAACCGAAAAAACATACCACCTTTCTCCACTCCATTCCTTTCCCATACCTTGGTACCACGCTGGCGGACGATGATGGCTCCAGGCTTAGCGACCTGGTCACCGTAAATCTTGACCCCAAGGCGCTTGCCGGCGGAGTCGCGGCCGTTCTTGGTGCTTCCGGCACCCTTCTTGTGAGCACACTCGATGGTCAGAGGGAACTTCGCCGGGCACGAAAACGACAGCTTGGAGGAGGAGGAAGGGACGAACCCGAGGGAATCGCCCCTGAGGAAGGAGGAAGGAGACAGGGACAGGCCTTTGAAGGAAGCGAGAATATTCAGCGACGCCATCGTTGGACGTCTGAAAGACTTGTTCTTTCTGTGGTCGCGACTACTTTATCCAGTACGGTTTTTGCCAACGCTTTCTTCGTTGAGGACAAGATCGTCATTTCACCCAGAAACCGCGTTGTTAAGTCGGTGAACCCGGCGGACGGAGGAGTTCCCCAATCAACCACCGGCGAGGATTCCCCCCCAATCTGACCATGTGATTGTTTCTTTCGCCGATCGATTTTGATAATTCGTGGTTTATCGCCTTCGATTTGTTCTCTGATTGATTTTTTTAGGGGTTGACTGATTCCGGGTGAGAATGCAGGAGGCATTCGGTGAATCGGCCACCGACGCCAGAAGCTGCGGATGTTGATCGCCAGGAGAGGGAGCCCACCCTCCAAGAAATCATCAACGTCAAGGTCCCGCCGATGTCCTCCCTTTCTCTTTCTCGATTCGTTGTTTTTCTCTTTCGGGGGATTTTTGGTGAAGTGACGGGTTTGTTGCAGTTGATGGAATCCGGGGAGAAGGAGCGGCTGATGGAGCTGTTGAGGGAGAGGCTGATCGAGTGCGGATGGAAGGACGAGATGAAATCGCTTTGCAGGTTCTCAGCTCCTCTCTCGAGTCTATGTTTCGCTTGGGACTGAATTTTCGCTTTGGTTCGATTTACGGCCGAAGGAGACTTCGCGTAAATAGGTGTTATGGTATAGTTGTAGCCCTCCCTTGCCGTGGTTGAATTGTAATCCGAGACTGGATGTTGTGATGAGTGGCTGTTTCGTTGTGTGCAATGGTCCTCTTATTGTGGTGATCATCACGACCCCAGAAAAGTTTGCCTGCTTTGTAGTGAACAATGCTGGGTTTCTGGTCTAGCTTTTAGTTGCTCGCGAGGGAATGAGCGCTAAGCTTTATGTGGTATGTGGTTCCACTATTTGAATGCGGGGGAGATTTTCTTTTCTAAGTTCCATCCTGTCCCTACGATTTCCTTGATGAGAAAATGTGTCTAACCTTGTAGGGCATATGTAAAGAAGAAAGGGAGAAACAATGTGACTCTGGATGATCTTATATATGTAATTACCCCAAAGGGAAGAGGTACGTATTCTTTGTTCTTCCATGCTTTACCTCTTAATATCTCTCAGACTAAGTTCATACTTCTATGCTGTTTAGTATTGCTGGGTATGGGTTGACCTCTCGTTTCCTCCCTGCAAACTTGGTGTTGTGACCTACGAATGGTGGATATCTGATGACTTATTTGATGATGAAATAATGCAGCGTCCGTACCCGATTCGGTGAAGGCGGAACTGCTGCAAAGAATTCGGAGCTTTCTAGTCTCCACATCTCTCTAGTGGGGCTCTACTTATCAAGGTATCACATTATAAGCTCGAAAACACGGAGGAGTGGAGCTACTGATACGATGGAATTAAAGATGCCGTGTGGCCTTTCTGGAGGAAGAAGAAACTCGTGCTTTCTGTGGTCTGACGTGTGTTTCCGTAACTTCACTGAGGGAGAACTTCTAAGGCCCGCCTTCGAGTACTGTGAAGCTTGTGCTGGTCTCCGCGTTTAGGACTGTTGCGGATTCTACTTTGCATTGTTGTGCTGCTACTGATGGCTTTTACATGAGATTTAAAGGCGGTTGAAGTTCTTCTGGCAGTCTCCAGCAATGCGCCCAAAAAATAAGTCCATGACTTTTAGAAATCGAGAAATAAATAAATAAAATTTAAAAATTTGAGTTAATGGATTGGTGAGGTTATCAATTAAGACATTTCTGTAAGAAAAAAATATATTATGACACGTGTGATTTCAATTAATTTCAATTCATGGAATGGAGTCTGAATATTTATTTAATTGATGAGAGCGAGATAACATCTTCCTAGGAAATATGATTAAATATACTTTAAAAAAAATAATTTATTTTAAATACTTTTTCCTATAAGCACGGAAAGAAAAAAAGGAACAGCTAAAAAACCCTAGGGAAAGAAAAGGGAGGGAGACACGCACCGTTGCTCGGCGAAGATCACTACCATGGACTTGCAGGAAGACTTCGACCGCATCCTGTTCTTCGAGCACGCCCGCAAGTCTGCCGAGGCTGCCTACGCCCAGAACCCACTCGATGCCGAGGTCCTTTCCTCCTCATGTTCCTCTTCTTGGTTTCCTCTGTTGGATCTCTCACTCTTTTTTCCCTTCCTCCATATGCGCCCAGAACCTGACCAGGTGGGGCGGCGCTCTTCTCGAGCTGTCGCAGTTCCAGTCCGTTCCCGATTCCAAGAAGATGATCAAAGGTATTTGATTGTGAGCGTAGTTGAGTCTCTTAAAAGCTAGGAGTTTTGTGTATCTTGTGTGCAACTGCTGCTCCTTCGAGTTCAGAATTGTGTCCCAGCGATGCCTTATTGAAGCAGCAAATGAAATTGGGAGTTTCGTGTAGTAGCCAAATTATGTGACGTTATCTGGAAGAAGAATAATTCGTGCCATGAATGTTTTGGCAGAAAGTAAATGCGGCTCTTTGGTTAGATATGGTTGAAATTGGTGACTGCACGATCCTTCGGTTAATTTATATATACTTTTTATGGTTGGGTGGTTATGCAGAGGCGATTAGTAAGCTGGAGGAGGCGTTAGCTGTGAACCCGGAGAAGCACGACACCCTTTGGTGTATTGGGAATGCTCAAACTTCGTATGGGTTTCTGACTCCAGACCAGGATGAGGCTAAGGACTACTTTAAGAAGGCTTCTGGCCATTTCGAGCGAGCTGTCGCATTGGTAAAATCCCTCGGAAGTGTTTGGAATTTTGTTGTTTCTAGTTGTCATGGAAAATACTCAATGTGCTGCTTCCTCTTTTGATAGGATCCTACCAATGAACTATATGCAAAATCTCTTGAGGTGGCTGCTAAGGTAATTGGTTTTCTCACCATGCACTATCTCTGTTGGGGGCTGGTGCTGAACTAGTTATGTCATCTCACTGCGGAGAAGTAATGTCTAATACTTTTGAACGTATGACTTGGGCTGAAGTGGCACTAATTTGTGTAATGTTTCCTGTTAAGCATGCATGATGCATTTGGCGCGTGTCAATTGTTTTCTCATGAACGTTGAGTATATCGTGTGGTTTTAGGGCTCAGAACTGCACATGGAAATTCACAAGTCATCGTTGTCTCAAGAAGCTCCGTCCGCTGGGCCATCAACTTCTGCCGGCGGCTTAAAGGTGATCCCCTGAAATCATTCACAGTTATTTCTTACGGGAGAAATCTTCCTTTGTTGCATACATCTTTTCTTTTTTCTTTTGATTTTACCTTTGCATAACCAGTGCCACAATACACAGGGCTATTGGTGTCTGCTCATCATAGTTTCACATCGTGTTTCGTTCCATTACCTTCACTAGTTACTGCCACCTTTTGCCTGGGATGCACCCCCTGATGCCTCTTTATTTCCTTGTTTCTCAGAGTTCAAAGAAGAAGAAAGAGAGCAATGATTTCACGTATGATGTGCTCGGCTGGGTAATCCTTGCCTTTGGTCTCATCGCTTGGGTGGGGTTCGCAAAGTCTAACATGCCAGCACCACCTCCCCCACCTCGATGAAGCCAACATTCTTCGCTTCTCTTGAAGGCGTCGAGAATCTGCCAGTGTCTGGTTCCTCTCGGGCTTTAGCATCAGAGTCCTCGTTGCTTTGAGACCCTCAATTATGAGGGAATTTATCCATACGTAGAATTTGCAACCCCCAGAGGTTTTCCGGTTAGACGCTTTAGTTGGCAGAGGTTTAGCAATTCGATCAGGTCATGACCATCTTTCCGGTCATACAATGACTCCTCCGCTTATTACAACAACCGTGAACTGGTTTTACCAGCAATCAGGCTGGCTAAATGTATTGGTTTTTGACAGAACAAACTTTACAATGGTATTAAAGTTGGAAATTCTCAATCCCCTCTGGTCCGAATCAAAAAAGTCCGTTGGTTTTCTTTTTTCTTTATTTTTTTTTTTGCAGAATATAGAGCGGGCTGTTGGGGGCTGTTGTTGTCGTCTCCCTTCCGAGTAATGAAAGTCCCAACTTTAAAATGTCGGTAGTCTAAAAGCTCCTTATTTTGAGACCGAGTGGCAGTCGGTGGTGAAGCAGCGGGGATGCTGACGAGGGAGCAGCTCCTTTTCCTCTTCGATCGCTTCTCTTCCCTCACTTCCCAACCCGGTCGGGTCCCCAAATCTCTCGTTTGACTGTGCTCTCTACTCGTCGGTATTTGATTATGGATGGCTGCTTTTGTTGTTTGTCTCCTCTCACTCAGATGTTAAGAAACGGATCGCGGACGGTGTCCAGGACAAACAGGTGAGACCCACAAAAATCATTAACCCGAAAATTTCCCATTCCTTTGCGTGTACTTCCTATTCTTCCTGGACGTCTGTTTCGTAAAGTCGGTGTCTTTAGTTGGTTGGCCAATGCCGGGGGAATACCCATTTTGGCTTGTTTGCGGTGCCCGATTTTGTTAGGCTGCATTGGGTTATCATTAGGGATGCCACGAGGTGAGCCAAGATGCCAGATGATGGCTTGAAATAAAATGAATTGCTCGAGATCGTACCTTCGTTATGGCCGAGCCGAGGACCAAGTCGGAGTAGTTTTTGTTATGGTTATGAAGAACAATTGACATGGTGTCAGTGTTTGTCGTGTGGTGAAAAAACGAGATGAGTTTTAGCATTGGCCGAGATTTGGCAAGCACAATGAACAGATAGTTTGAGTTTGACCTTGGCAGCGTATTGACTCAACTTGGCTAGTTCGCCACCCTTGCTGTTATCCGTGGCTGGTTTGTTTATATCATGGCCTATCTAAGAAATTTGAACTCTATTTTGGTGGTTTTTGTCAATTATGACTTGTCATGTCCAGGAAGCAGTTGCTGTGACAACGGCAATACAGGAGGATATATTCAGAGAGATGGGAATCGGTGAGTTATTGTTTCTCTCTGAATTAGCAAGTTCTAACTGTTGCATTCCTCTTAAGGTCTCATTTCTAATTATGCTCAAAAGCATGAAGGCACGCTGAAAGCCACTATTTTTTCTATTGCTGACCCAGGATATGGCATTTCAAGAATATGCAACCAATTATGCAACTTTTGGAAATGGAATTTGTAATTGTTACTTCATGTCATTTTGTGACAACTTAAAACCTGTCAGTCACTTTTCTGTGGGGTAAAGATGAGAAGAAAAGCAATGAACCTTGCTCTGGAATAATAGCTCTAGATTGTTCTAATGGAAATGCTGAATTGGTAAGTATTGCAGTCTAACAAATTAGATGCTCACTTTCCATCTTCTGGGGTGAGGTAAATCCTTTGTTAAAGGCACTCGTTAGAAATCCGTGTAAATCATTGGCTCCTTGGGACTGACGAACAGCTATATTCTTTCTTAGACATATCTTAACAAACTTTGACATTTAGCTGCCAGCTAATTACGACGTAAAGGAAAAATATGTATTCTGCTTTCTCAAACTCATCTTTCCTGAGATTATGGTGTTCGAGTATAGCTTATGACAGTTCATCAACGACCTTAATCCATAGAAGTTCTTTCTGTGCTTTACATGAGAACCTTTTTCTCTTGTGCAGGGAAGAAGTAGCATGTGATGAGGCTGAACTCAACCCAAGTGAGTTCTCTGAGAAGAAGCTCCACTGGGAAAAATTTCAGGAGCAGGTACAAGCCTTGGAACAAGTCTTGAGCCCCAGATCAATATCTGTAGATGTCTCTGTTGAAACTAGTTTGGAATTTCTGGATTGAATTTTCAGCAATTGGAGATGCTGACTGAGATGCGAAGATACAATCTTGACGATCAGTCAGTTATTCTTGATAAGGTAATCTATGGCCTCGATTTTAATTCGCTTTTTACTAAAGGTTGCGGACCTCACATTTTCTTCCCCTAGTTTCTTTCGTAACTATCCCTTCTCTTTGTTGGCATCCTGTTCTCCTTGTTGTGGCCTCGGACAGTTACGTCAACAGATGGAGGATGGGAACTTCGATGACAAGACGTCGCTTCTGCCATCGGAACAGATGCAAGAATTGTTCGAAGAAGAGTGTCTACTCTCTTCAAACCAAGGTGAAACCTTCAACGTAAATGGGACTTTCTCCTTAATTTGTAGTTTACTGTTCCCCTGTGGTTATTTCTGCATGGGGAGTGAACATGCATAGAATCAAATGTAACCCATCCATGCTAGCTGCGAGAGTCTGTCTTGGCCTATAGCTTCTTGTGATAACTTTCTTCTTGCCCAGGACGTGAAGTCTGAAAGAAGAAAGCTAGAGAAACTGAAAGTGTGACTTTCAGAAGCCTTCAATGCACTAAGCCGCATATTCGCTTCTTTTAAACCCCGACTCCTTAGAGTAGAGACCTCTCAGAGATATTCCATGCTTGGCTCGTTTCATTCTATCCCAAGCCCTTTACATCAAAATGTTTGGCGATGGGCAAACTCAGAGACATGTACTGTTGATATGCCTGAGGTTACCATTCCGGCGATTCTCCTGTGGTGTGTATGAACAACACAACCCTCGCCATCAATCTCACTCAGGCGAGAAACAAGACAACAGGTTCTCAAGAAAGGGAAAACAACCTGAACATACATACATCTGTTGTGATGTTCTTAACTAACATTTCCTTGATATTGATCTAAGAATCCAGCAATTATAATTAAAGTATTATTTTTCCGGGGAGACGGGTGGAGATGGCCGAGTTGGTCTAAGGCGCCAGATTAAGGTTCTGGTCCGAAAGGGCGTGGGTTCAAATCCCACTCTCCACATTTCTTCCAATTTTCTTCTTCCTTTTTTTCATCTTCATCAGGGGGATGTCGGGGAAGGAGGGTTTTGTCGAGGCGGACAATGCGGAGGCGATCATCACTCGGATCGAGCACAAGTCCCGGAAGATCGAAGCCCTGCTCAAGCAGTCCGTCGTCGCCTCCCTTCAATTGGGTTTTGCTTTTTAGGGCGTTAATTTTTTACTGATATGTGGGGAAGATTGGATCGACAGGTCGAAGCCGGTGGAAGCCCTTAAGACTGCACTGGAGGGATCTCCCCCTAACACCCGAGACGAACGCTGCAAGGCCAGTCTTTGTTTCTTTTTCTTTTTTCCCGTTTTCCCTTTTAAACTCAATGATGATGATCGGTGTGAGTTGATTCGATAATCGGCAGAGCGCGAATTGGATTGCTGTTCATAGGGCGATAATGGCGATCAGGGATTTGGATGGCCTATTCGCTTCCCTGGATCCTGAGTACTACGACATCCTCATGAAGTGAGTGCTTTCCTGCTGTGTTGATCTTTGCCCCCTGCTGTTGGAATTTGTTACGAAAATCGAGTGGCCGACATGCCTTTCCTTTGCATTTGGGAATGGTAGGAAGTTGTGGATTCTCTGTGATCATGTGTTGTGTATGGTGGATGGTACCTGTTCCGGGTAATTTGTAGCGCTTCTGTGGCGATCTGGAATCTCAATCTTTCCATCAAATAAAATGGCTTTGCTGTCTGCTGTGTCTGTTGGCGCTCATTGCCATATCAGTATAGAAGTTTTGGCTCTGTAGGAGTTCTACAACTACTACTGATGTTTACCTGTTGACAAATCTTTGGGAAACATTTTTAGAATTGCTTCCAGCGAGAAACTAGTTCTAGATTTGATGGAGAGAAGATTCTATTTGGTAAACTGAAGTGGTAACAAGGGTTGCCCCTTCACATGGAAGTTCTGTGTGCAATTATAGTTTCTGTTTACCACGTTTGATAATCGCAATATTACCTGGAATTCCCGTCAGCAGGTGTTCGTTAGCACACAGTTCACAAGAAACATTGTCATGACGGCTAGTGCTTTTGGTGATTGCTTCCCAGGTATTTGTACAGAGGGCTGTCCACTGGCGATCGTCCCACCTGCGACCAGTGCCTCCGGATTCACGAACGGCTTACCGAGAGGGCTGGCTTGGGGTGCATCGTGCGTTGTCTGGCAGATACCATCAATACCGTTTGACATCCCTTGCTGTGACGTCGCTAGCAATGTACGTTAGCATGGCAGCTTTTGATGTGTTTGCTTACTTTCCCGAACTATGGCGAATAGTATGTGATATTCATGTTGCGCATGTCTTCTCATGAAGTGTCGAGTGCCAGTCCCTTTTACATGAGTAGCTCCTTGTTTGTCTAACTGGCTACGGCAGCAACCAATCGAGTCAAGAACATTCCTAACAGAAAAACAGACGCACTGCCCTCGCTATGCAAATCTGCTCCTTAGATCCTCAGTCCAGGACAACGATCAAATTCAAAGGCATGCTTCTCGATCTCCAAAGAAAATGGGAATCGATAAATCCCTTGTATTACTCGAAGAACCAAAAGGAAACAAATAAATACAGCAGTTCTGGGGGCTTCTATGGGGCTTCTCCGCACACGATTTCTCCCTGAGTTGACGTATTCCAGCTTGAACCGTTCCTGGACTGTGGATATATATACCTGGTGGCCTTCACATCAACGGCCTCGTCCCCTGCGGTCCCGAACAGCTTGTCACAATGGACCAAAACTCGCCAAACTTAAACCCAAAAATAATTCATCCCACGTAATTCCACCAAACGGAAAATTCGGTTCCTTTTACATAATTGATAAGGAGGACGCTAACCACTCGTGCGACGGATGTTCTGTCAATGATATTTTATAAATTACGAAACATCCGTCAATATTTCGTGCTTCACGAAAACTTTTACTATTTGTGTTTGTACAATTGTACCTAAATTACTAGTACTTATTCAGTAAAAGCTCGTACAATTATACAAATCCATTACCAACCAGTGCTTAATCCCGGGTCGTTAACCTTGGTCCAGTAGCCACTAACTAATATCCATTCCAAGCAGGGTGGGAAAAGGCTGACTGGTCAAAAGAAAGAGGAGATGGGAATCTTTTAAATAATATTTCTGGTTGTGGTGGTGGTCCAAAAAGTGCGGAATCTCTCTTTTCCGATCATTTACCACTTGAGCAGAATATTATTTACAATGACACGATAAAAATCTGATACCCCCCCCCCCCCCCAACCCCCAAGGGATGTGGGCCTTCAAGATAAGCCCACTGAGCCCATGATTAATATGGGCTTGAAGGGGCCCGGTTAGCTTACTCTCCTTCCCGGAGGCGATGAAAGTGGAGCCCTATGCGATCGAAAAAACAAAAAGAAAGAAAGTGGAGCCCTAACTGCATCCCGCCGGTTTGTAGTTGGGTTGGTGGGGATTCCGGCGATGGGGCTGACTAACTTCATCCTGACGGTGGCCGGAGTGAGCGCGGTGGTGCTCCTCATGAGGAGCGACGTCCGGCAGTCCGCCGCCATATTCCGCCGCAACGTCAAGCACATCCGAAACTGGCTCGAGGAGGAATCCGCCGCCGCCTCTAAGTAATGTCTCTCCCTCTCGGTCTCTTCTACTTCCCTCGTCGTTGTGGTTCTATTTCCTGCTTCCGGATTGGATCGTGATGGGTGGAGTTTTAGGAGTGATTCACCCGTTGAAGGCTGTGGAAGTTTGAATTAAATACCGTGGCCTTGTTTTTTTTCTTTAGAAGGAAGCGATGTGTAGAAGTACTTCAGACAGTTCATACGATTTTCAAAGCTTGTGTTGTGCTTCTCGATTGCCTGTCCGCGGGGTATGATATGTTCTATTCGGTCGGTATAAATGAGGTCGGAGGAGGGGAATGTAGTGGTTTTTGTGAGTGGAAAACTCAAGAGTTGGTTGGGGGGGAGGGTGTTCGAAAGAGGGAAGGGATGTTTAATGCAGGGTAAACGAAGACTGATTGACTGGCTAAACGCGTTCTGACATGATGTCCGATTCTTTAGCTTCTGATCTGTACTCCTTTCACAGTTTACTTTTAGTGGTGTGTTTAGCTTGTTTTCTGTATCAAATCTTGCTATTTGAGTTTAGCTTTTTCATTAGAAAGTCGTGTATTTATTTGGCGATATAACAAACGGTAATGGGGCGTTAGGTAAAAGAGTAGCGAACCTCCAATGAAGACCAGTATTGAGTAAATTTGGCAGACGAAATGAGTTTATTTTGCCTGTGTGATTTTTTCATACATTAGC
This sequence comes from Melastoma dodecandrum, assembly GCA_029817715.1. NCBI lineage: Eukaryota > Viridiplantae > Streptophyta > Magnoliopsida > Myrtales > Melastomataceae > Melastoma > Melastoma dodecandrum. The sequence goes on along the minus strand of JARUPY010000397.1, from coordinate 1,795,112 downwards.
ACAGGTTCACCTTAGGAGTTGTTCATTGACAGAACAGCCTCTTGTACTCCATCTTCTAAATTTGGTTACATCACCGGTAACTTATAATATTCAGAGAAGCTGGAAGCTGAATGAGGCTGACATGATGATTGGATGGAGTAGCGTAGCGGAAATAGGATAAATCACGGAAGAATAGGGAGAAAACGAATAGGATGAAGGGAACGATAGAAAATTATAGGGTTTGTAAGAAAAACTCAAGAAATTCTTAAAATCAGATAATAGGTAAAAATAACAAAATTGTCCTCCTTAGAAATCCTAAGGCCTTATTTATACTAAAAAAGAAATATAACGCGATATTCCCAAAATATCCCTTATTATTTAAAATCTAATATTATTATTATTATGCTCCTGCATCAATCTCCTCGGGTTGGAAAAGTTCGCTTCTCCGGTGCAAAAACTTCGACGATCTTCGCATAAATCTCAGGATCAATCAACCTCCGTCTGATCTGTTATATAATGGTCGCCTAGCTCCATAACGTGCCACCTTCTTCTCAGCCATCAACGCATATTGTCGAGCATCCTCCATGTTGAATACACGAACCACACTCATCTCATCCCTGATGGATCTATTCAAACCTGCTAGATAGCGAGACGTAAGTTGCTCATTGGTTTCATTCAATCCAACTCGAACAGTCAGATTATTGAACTCCGCAGTATATTCATTCACCGATAGAGAATTTTGTCTTAGGGCATGATACTTCTCATACAACTACATACTGTAATCTGCCGGCAAAAACTGTTTTTGCAGCTTACTCTTCATGTTTTCCCAAGTATTGATCTTTGGCTTTCCTTGTCGGGAACGCTGTTCTTCAACTCTCTTCCTACTGCTCCTTTCAATTTCAGCTTCACAAAGAGTACTTTTCTTGCCTCTATCATATGCTTCCACTCGAAATAATTTTCAAGACTAGTCTCCCAGTTAAGAAAATCATCTGCGTGCATTTTCCCGTGAAAATCAACCACTTCAATCCTGATCCCACCACTGTTGAGAGCTAGGGCATGAATTAGCCTCTCCTCAAGTCCACCTCCTCCTGTGTTGTATACAGGTCCGGCTTCACGGAAAGGATTGTCTTCGATTTCATCAGATTCATCCTCAGTACTACCTTTCGGTATGTCTAAGGGGTTGTGGTTGCCTTACAAAATCTCCATTCGGGCTCCCACGCATTCCCGTCGCAGCAGTTGGACTGCTCGCGATAGATCTTCAATCATACTTTGCATCTCAGCAAGTTCCGTCTGTTGATGTTGAACCCCTCTCCCACAGTCTCTACCACGATTAGCCATCATAAAACCCTAAACTCGAACCCTCGAGTAGAACTCAGGCCCTGATGCCAATTGATTGAGTAGCGTAGCGGAAATAGGATAAATCACGGAAGAATAGGGACAAAACGAATAGGATGAAGGTAACGATAGAAAATTCTATGGTTTGTAAGAAAACCTCAAGAAATTCTTAAAATCAGATAATAGGTAAAAATAACAAAATTGTCCTCCTTAGAAACCCTAAGTCCTTATTTATACTAAAAAAGAAATATAACGCGATATTATCAAAATATCCCTTATTATTTAAAATCTATTATTATTATTATTATTATTATGCTCCCGCATAATAATGGGTGCTGATTTCCTGTTGTCTGTCCTCTCTTGGGACAAAAGGTTTTGATTTTTTTTTTTGGTGGGGGGGGGGGGTGTTCGGGGGACGTTGTCTTTCATTTGTTGGGGACTCCATTTGTTAGTCTTATGCTTGCTAATTCTGCATTTCGAGCGTAAGATGTATTCCTTGTCTTTCTTGAGGGAGGTGGAGAAGGCATCCAAGGAGATCGAAGGCAAAGTCCCTAAGAAGGATTCCTCCGGGGAGCATAAGTCCTGACAGTCATCAGCGAGTTCTCCAGTCAGGGCATGGTTTGTCTGTTTGTTATAAGTGCTTCATCTGAAAAGCCAAACATCGGAGGATGGCCATACTGGGATCATCGATTGCATGCTGTGGATTCAACCGCTCAGGTCTCGTTGCCCTTCCCCTTTGTTGCTCTTGTTTGGTAATGCTGTCCTTTACTGGGTAAAGCTGTCAAATAGGGTATTGTAATAAGGGTTCGGCCTCATTTTCGGAGAGTGCCGTGATTGATCTTGATACATGGACATCTCCAGGAATAAGTAAATATCATGGGCGATTTTGGTCCTCTGCCGTAGCCTCGTGAACGGACATGACCCCCCGTCTTGTCCGCACCTGTATCGGCGCACCTGCCCCGTCGCATGTGGTCAATCCCACTTTGGTGGGTTGTCGACTGTGGGTGGGTAAGACAAAGAATGATGGCATCCTCCCTCCCTCTTCCATTGCCTTAATTAAAACTACACGTCGTTGGCTTCCACCAACGAATCCGGGCTCTGACAAAATTTTAACAAGACACGTACGTCCCCAGGGTGGAGACTGCTGTTGTTGTTGATAACTTATTTAAATCATTGGATAGTTATGAGAGGTGTGAGGCAGGCCTGAGTTTGTGTAGGTATGAGCCGTGGACAAATGGGACAACTCGGTCAATGTTATTCTAACACCAGAAAGAAGATATGATGATGATGCCCAGTTTCTTTTCCACCCCTTTTTTAACTTTTGGCCCATCGCTCTCTCTCCCCACTTCAACCCCAAAAGAAAAAAAAACAACGTAGGATTTGCAAACTCTCTGACAAGGGTTGCATCGAACTACCAGAAGATTCTCTGGCGGGTTGTCTCCGGAAGCCATGGATGATGAGTACGAGAAGCTGATCAGGAGGATGAATCCTCCCAGGTTTTGTATACTATATATCATTGATCATCTTTCAGAAATATACTCATCAATTGCCCCCGGGATATCATGTTACTCCTGACTCTTTATGGGCTCTGTGCGTTTTTTCCCCAGAGTCGTGGTGGATAATGACTCCTCCGCGGAGGCGACCGTGATTCAGGTGCCGATTGCTGGCTACCTCTCTCTCTCTCTCCCTCTCCCTCTCCCCCTCTCTCTTTCTTGGTTTGTTTAGTTTTCCTTTGGTTCATGTTTGTGACCAGGCCTTGGTGTTAGGTTGAAAGCTTGAACAAGCATGGGATATTGCTGGAAGTCGTGCAGGTGCTTACCGACATGAACCTTGTGATCACCAAGGCCTACATCTCCTCCGACGGCGGATGGTTCATGGATGGTATGGCGGATCCACCCCCGGCCCCTCTCTTGCTTGTGGATGGTCGTAGTTTGGTTTGTTTGTTCATTCTGGATGTATGGGATTTCAGTGTTTAATGTGGTCGATCGAGATGGGAAAAAGATTGCGAACAGCAGAGCAATTGATATGATAAAGAGGGTAAGATACAACGTTCTGGTTTGGATATGGCGGCGTGTCTTCGCGCGTTACTGATTACCTGTTGTCGGCTTAAATCTTGCAGAAGATCGAGAAAAGTGCGAGCTTCTCGCCATCGTTGAGAGGCTCAGTTGGTGTGATGCCCTCGGACAAGCACACGTCCATCGAGCTCACAGGGAAGGATAGGGCGGGTTTGCTATCAGAAGTATGTGCAGTTCTTACGTGCCTTCATTGCAATGTGGTGAACTGCGAAATCTGGACACACAATTCCAGGGCCGCCGCCGTCCTTCATGTCACGGACCATCCGACTGGCGGGCCGATCGAGGATCCCGAGCGCCTTTCCACGATTAGGGATTCTCTGAGCAATGTGCTGAGAGTGGGCAACGATGATCTGCAGGCGGCAAGAACGGCCTATTCCTCTCCCATGTTCACCAGCCGAGAAAGGAGGCTGCATCAGATCATGTTCGCCGACAGGGACTTTGAGAGGAGTGTGTCAAAGGATCAGGGGAAGAGACCTCACGTCACAGTAATGGATTGTGGTGACAAAGATTATACCATCATCGCCATGAAATCCAAGGATAGGCCCAAGCTGTTGTTTGACATTGTGTGCACGTTGACGGATATGCAGTACATCGTCTTCCACGGGATGGTCAAAACTGGGAAGAAGGAAGCTTATCAGGTACAAATCCGCATTCAAATGCCCTTCATTGAATCCCCAAAATTACGCATGAGGAAGATTAGTTGGGTCGATACCGACTCGTTGTTGTCTGCAGGAGTTCTATATCAGGCATGTGGATGGGCTTCCAATAAGCTCCGATGCTGAGAGGGAGCGCGTCGTGCAGTGTCTCGAGGCAGCCATCCAGAGACGAGCATCAGAGGTAGGACACGATCTTCTGCAATTAACATTAGTCATTTCCAGTCTGGCGGTGTTTGTTACACGTGGTTCTGCGGCAACAGGGTTTGGAGTTGGAGTTATGCACGGAGGACAGGCTAGGGCTGCTTGCAGACATCACCCGAATATTCCGGGAGAATGGACTCTGCATAAAGAGAGCAGAGATTTCAACGACCAACAGGATAGCCAGGGACACGTTCTATGTCACAGATGTAACTGGAAGCTCAGTCGATCCCAGAATAGTCTCCGCAATTCGGCAACAGGTTGGACAAACCGCTTTGATGGTCAGGCAGAACTGGAACTACTCCCCCAAACCAAGGGAGGACACGACCGTCGGGTTCCTCCTGAACTATCTCTGGAAGCTCCCTAGTTTCAAATCGATCAGGTCCTGCTCGTAAGCATACAAAGCTGGTGTGAAGAAAACGTACATAGAACGGCCGAATGGTTTGGTTTGTGGTTGGTTACCTGGAAATAAAAGCTGCCTGATAGGCAGCGAGCCAGAACAAATGCTTGACTCTGTCATATTACAAGCATAGTTTGATAATAGTTACCAATAAGGTCTCATAGCAGCATAAGATTCTCGTGATTGTCGGTCGATGTTTGAGCTCGTGAAAAACAGACCTTGGTAGAAGGAACTCAGGATATTGGGAATGTTCATCTACCAAGTGTCGATGACACAAAAGGAGACGGTCTTCGTGCCTCCCGAAGAAACCAAGTTGGCCGATGAAACACGACGACTCGTTCGATCCTCAAATCACAAATTACCTCACAATAACTCAAACAGAGTATTTCTGAAAATGACGCCGATGGGTTTGTTCATGGCAAGGTGGATATGCCATGGATGTGCCGTACGACTGTCCTTTTGCGATTTTGGACAAGTGGGTCGTATCCAAAAGCTCTCCGTCGACCAGTTCTTTCTGGCAGACCAGAAGAGTTTTGCCAATCAGACCAACTCCCTCCCCAACGAGGAGACAGCTTGGATTTTTGGCAGGAGATGTGATTTCTTACAACCATGGGAGATGCAGACAACATTTGAACACTATCAGAAAGTGACCCGGATGTCCTTGTTTATAAGGGGCGGTGAGAATGACGAGAGATGGGAACTGCAGACCCCCCCCCCCCCCCCCCACCAATTCACTGCATTCAGTTTCAATATGATCACCCCTGGCTCCTCTGGTGCTTCAAACGCGGACGCTGTCGATGATGAGCCTGACCCGGGTCTCAAAGGGCTTGTTCCCGAGACCGACGAGAACGACCTTTCCCCACCAAGCCTTGAGTTCCCCATGACGAAGCACGAAGAAGTTCAGTTCAACTCGCCGACAACCACCGCGTTTCTAGAGGCGCTGCTCTCCGATGAGGTGACGGATTGCGACTTCATGCTCTGTTCTCCCCTAAGGAAGAGCCCCCTGTCGCTGCAGCAGAATCTGAGTCACGAACACAGTGATGCATTGGGGATGAAAGGGAAGTCTGTCGCCACAGGGTACATGCCTTCCCGGTTCTCTCCCCAGATGGGGTCATCTTCGGGCGTTCAGAGACTCGATCGGGGGCCTAGCCCTCTCTACAAGGTCTTCCTTTCTCCTGAATACCAGGAATTGTTGGCAGACTGTAACTTGAAATATGATGGGGAGGGTGACAGGTTTGGACTCGGGTCACATGCATCTGCTTGTGATTTCGATCTTTCTGCAAACGCCAAAGCGTCTTTGGAAATGCCGAATGCTACGAGGCTTCACACATTGATCGATGTTGATGTGGCGGCCAAACAGTCTTGTCTGAGTCTTGACAACAGTATTTACCTTCCTATGACTGCCTCCATGGCAACACCGGCAGCCACATTCTCAGATCAGCTAAAGCAGGACGATCATCATCAAGAACAGCATCAACACCATCACCTCGATAAGCTGCTGATGTTGCAGCCACTTCCAATGAGCACTGACCCGGTATAAACATTGAGCTCGTGCCGAAAAGTGATGCATACGAACTCTGCCTAAAGTTCGCTCCTTTCTTTTTATAGCAGGAAAACGATAGAGGGCTTCAATTGGTACATCTTCTCCTGGCATGCGCAGAAGCTGTCTCGAGAGAAGACTACATGCTCGGAAGAAGATACCTACACGAACTGAACCAAGTATCGACACCTCTGGGGGATGCGATGCAACGTGTTGCATCCTGCTTCATGGAAGCACTGAGCGAGAGGCTGGCCGGGAGCCTGTCAAATAATCTCATCCCTCCAAACTCCCTGGAAATCCACAAGATTTACCAGATCCTCTATCAAGCTTGCCCTTACGTAAAGTTCGCCCATTTCACCGCCAACCAGGCAATCTTTGAAGCCTTTCAGAATGAGGAGCGCGTGCACGTGATCGACCTCGACATCCTCCAGGGATATCAGTGGCCTTCCCTCATGCAAGCGCTTGCTGCCAAACCAGGTGGGCCTCCATTCTTGAGAATTACTGGTGTTGGCACATCTTTGGAGTCGGTCTGCGAAACAGGCCGTTGTCTGGCCGAACTTGCTCACTCCATGCACATCCCATTTGAATTCCACCCCGTGGGAGAACGTCTCGAAACCCTGAGGCCCCACATGCTGAACAGGAGAGTTGGTGAAGCCCTGGCCGTCAACTCAGTCAACCGACTCCATCGGGTGCCCGCGATTTGCCTCGGGAACCTGTTGACAATGATCAGAGAACAGGCCCCGATCATCGTGACCTTGGTAGAGCAGGAGGCGAGCCACAACAGGACGCACTTCCTCAGCCGGTTCCTCGAGGCACTGCACTACTACTCCGCAATATTCGATTCGCTGGAGGCAACATTCCCGCCCAACTCCATGCAGAGGGCAAAGGTGGAGCAGTACATATTCGCACCAGAGATAAAGAACATAGTAGCGTGCGAAGGGCCAGAGAGGATCGAGAGGCACGAGAAGCTCGACAGGTGGAGGATGCTGATGGAAGGGAGAGGGTTCAGGGGAGTTCCCCTGGGGGAGAATGCAGTGGCTCAGTCCAAGATGCTGCTGGACTTGTACCCTTGTGGAGGATACCAGTTGACTGAGGACAATGGCTGCCTCCTCCTTGGTTGGCAAGACAGAGCCCTAGTTGCTGCTTCTGCATGGCAATGATAGATAAGCCATAACCCAAACAGCACATGCCCGAACAAGCCGATACAAGAACCATAGATACAGCTTCAGTAGTCACCTTGTTCACACGAGACCAGACACAATTGAGGAAGATCCCCCCCAGCTATTTAAGAGAAAGAAACTGTACCATACTATACTCATCCAAATCAATGTCTGAGAGTGTGTTTTACAACATCACTGGATTAAATGCATAGACCATTTGCAGCATCCTGTTTCCTTATAGTATATCCCGATCGACCGAGAAGAAGAAGAAGAAGCGCGCTACAGAGGGATGACACTTTCTTGACTATCTAATAAACATGTGCTCCCTAAAGCAAACACAAGGGATGATACAATTGACAGCCCTTCCTATCCCCGGTAGTATCGAGCATGAACAAATGTGCTTCCTCGGGATCTCATCGACCTTCTTCTCTGTTTGCAACAGAAACATACATCAACCTCCTCCCTTAACAACCATCTATTGCCACATCGTCCAATTGTTACCTTACTAGGAGCTACCTACGATGCGACAGACTTTCCTTGGCTGCTTTTATAAATGAACGACACTACAGAAAAATAAGTCACCTGTCTCAGATTTCGCCAAAGATGGCTGCACAACGACATGCGTAGGTGACGACTGCTTTTGGAAAGAACTAATCGACGGGCCGGATCGTCACAATCACGGGGAAGAGAATATAAAAAACCTTCGGGCCATTGGAGGAGGCGCGGTCCTCTAGGGAGGAGACGGTTGAAGGAGGGGAGTAGTGGAAAGGGCCGATGTCGGTGCCATCGTATAACCTTCACCTGTCTTCCTCCGGCATCTTCGACACTTCCCCGTCCCTTCCTTTCCCCCTTCATCAAGAAGGGTGAGGACAGGCGACGGGCAAAATGATTCAGGAGGAGCATCGCGTAGATGCGAAGGCCCAAAGTAGGAGGCAGGGATCGGGTCCAAAGCGAAGAAGGAAGGGGCCGGACAGGCGGGAGCCCGAGTCCAAAGCTAAGAAGGAAGGACATCTGCAGATGGAGGGATGAAATTAGAAGGTCAAGATATAAGAATTAAATTGTAAATAAGATTAGTTACTAAGTGGATATAAGGGTGTGCGTCGTACAGTGAGGAGGGGGTCATGAAAGATGGAGTGAGTGAGTGTGTGTGTGGGTGTGGAGTTGTTTTTCCTGTATAGTCCTTCTACGTTTGGTGGAGCTCCGACCATCATCCGATTGGAGGAGATTCAACTGTTTTCTACGTCATAATATTTTTGACATCGAGTGGTATAGTAGTTGATTCCCACTCTTTTGAATGCAATCGTGCGACGCGATAGGTGACGCCGGCGAGAGGTCTGACCAGTCTGATAGGCCGATAACGGCGGACGAAAAGATTGTTATTATTAGCTTAAGCTGGCACTTAGCCTGTCCGCATGGGTGCGGGTTCGAAAAGATGATTGATTGATGCTAGAGGTGACAATTTTGGACATGACACGAACTCGTAATTTTGATTTTGCCAACGGGTTGATTTTGAGTCACGTTCACATCTGTTAAGACCCGTTTTAATCAAAAGCATCAATTGTTTATCGATATATCTCTTCCTTTTTGGCAGTTATTTCTCTTCCCTTTCAGCTCCATGGTGGTGCGCCCCAACTCCAGTCTTTTTCATTGTTTTGTGTGGGACTTTGACATCTGGCTACAAGGCTGTACAGGTGACCGAGATCAAGGAAGGTGCCGTGAAAAGGAAAGAAAAAGAGAAACCCAGAAAAGAAAGAAAAGAAACCCAGAAAAGGAACAGAGCAGTGGGCTCTATTCTCTATTTTTATTCCATAATACTCGATTGTTTACATTTACCTTATCTTTATACACGGAGGAATGGAATCTTATGAGTTTGTTGGGTTTCGGTGTGTGCGCCACACTCTCTTCTCCTGACGTGAGGTTGTTAATCTGTTACTAGCCTCTTTTGTCCTCGTCCTTCCGTTGACACACTAACAACCCTTTTTGCCTTGTTGCAATTCTATCAAGTCGACTGCAATTCAGCGCTCATGGGCCATCTGGGCCACTTTGATCCCCATCCACCACATCATGACCCTCCTGGCCCTTCATAGTCCAACATTCCCCGTCAAATTCACCTCCTCTGTCACTCTTCTTCATTTTTCCTTCAGAACTCTCAAAACCGACTACCTTTCTGTTCAGCGTCAAACAGTCTCCCTCAGAATCAGTCTCTTCACCAACCTCTTCATTATCCCATTCATCCAACCAAGCATTATCCTTGTCCTGTTGATATGCGTTAGACAGAGACGGTCTCTTACCCGCCGTTAGCATACCTCGTAGAATGACAAAACGATGACTGGGGATCAACTTAGTAAGAGGATCAGCTAACTGGTCAAGAGAGGATACATGATGAATCACCAGAGTACCATTAAGAACTTTTTCACGAACGAAATGATAATCAATCTCGACGTGCTTCGTTCGGGCGTGAAGGATAGGATTTGCAGCTAACTGAATGGCACTCACGTTGTCACAATAGATTGCAGATGGCTGCTGAAATGTAATCTGGAGTTCTGCAAGCAACTTATGTACCCAAAGCACATCTGCAGTGCCATTGGCTAAAGCTCTATACTCCGCTTCCATGCTTGAACGAGAGACTACCCGTTGTTTTTGCGAAGACCAAGATACTAGGTTTGGGCCAACGAAAGTGCAGTATGCTCCGGTGCTCTTTCTGTCATCCAGACAGCTAGCCCAGTCCGCATCCGTAAAACATGACACATCAAAGGAGGAACTTGCCTTTAGGATAAGTCCATAGGTACTAGTGCCTTTATGATAGCGAAGAATACGCTTCACTACCTGCATATGAAGATGAGTTGGCTGCTGCAAGAATTGACACGCCTTATTCACCGCAAAGCTGATGTCAGGCCTTGTGTTCGTGCAATATTGCAATGCCCCCACTAAGCTTCGATACTCCAAAGGATTTTCGAGTGGTTCCCCCTCATATCTGGATAAGACACGCGTTGAAGACAGAGGCGACTGGACAGGTTTACAGTCTGCCATTCCCGCCTTCTGTAGGAGCTCTGTGATATATTTTTCTTGACTGAGGTGTAGTAGGGCATCATGTCTATGAACTTGGAAGCCCAGAAAATAGCTCAACTCCCCGAGATCCTTGAGGGCAAAACTGGAGTTCAAGCGTGGCAAAAGGGCATCAATTTCCCTGCAGTCAGAACCTGTGACAATAATGTCATCCACATATACCAAAAGCATGACAACACCGTTTGCAGAATGTTTGGAGAACAGAGACGCATCAGACTGCGCATTAATATAACCCCACTACAGTAGACACCGACTAAGCTGCATATACCAGGCGCGAGGACTCTGTTTCAGGCCATACAGGGCCTTCTTCAATCTGCAGCTATGATTAGGATAAGAAGAGTCCACACAGCCTGGTTGTTGAGACATGAATACCACCTCTTCCAGCTCGCCGTTGAGAAACGCGTTGTGTACATCAAGCTGCGTGAGCCGCCACCCAAGAGAGACCGCCAATGACAGAACACACCGGATGGTTTGATGTTTGACAACCGGGCTGAACGTCTCTTTGTAGTCTACCCCCGCCGTCTGATGGAACCCTTTGGCCACCAATCGAGCTTTACACCGTTCGAGATCCCCATTACTTCGAAGTTTCACTTTAAACACCCACTTGCAACCGATTACCTTTTCGTGACCTGTGTATGGAACCAACTCCCACGCCCCATTTCTCTGGAGTGCCGCAAGCTCGCTCTCTATGGCTTCTTTCCAAATAGGAACTGTGAGGGCCTCAGCCAGGGTTGTGGGTTCAGAGGGTAAAGAAACTTTGGTAATAGGGACAGGCTGTGGGAGATTGATAGAGGGAGTAGGAGAGAGGGTGGAGAAAAAAGTCTTGGGTTTGAAGATCCTGGCTTTTGATCTGGTAATCATTGGGTGGATATTTGTCTCATGCAGTAACATAGGGGGGGGAGCCTGATCTGTCACATTAGGAATGGTAACAGTGGAGTCATGCGACGAAAATGAGGAGGGAGATTGAGATGAACCCACAGGAACAGGAGATGATGTGGCAGAAGTAGAAGGTATCGGCAGACCTGGATTGAGGACAAAAGAGAGGTCTGGAATAGATTGATTGGAGATAGGAGAGGGTGGAGACTTATAAGGGAAGATAGTCTCGAAAAACAAAACATCTCGAGAGACGTATAGCTTCTGAGTGTGTGGGTCATAACATATGTATCCTTTGTGGAATGAGCTTCTTCCTAGAAGTATACAAGGCTGGGATTGGGATTGGAGTTTATGTGTGTTATATGGACGAAGTAGTGGGAAGCATTGACAACCGAATGCACGCAGCAGAGAATACTGAGGAGGAGAGTGAGTAAGCAGCTCTGTTGGAGTTTTATATGACAGAAGACGAGAAGGAAGGATGTTGATGAGGGAAACCGCCTCGTGGAAAGCATAAGGCCAGAAGGCAAGTGGAACATTTGAGCATTGGAGGAGAGCTAATCCTACTTCAACAATGTGCCGAACTCTTCCGTTTTGTTGAGGAGTATACGGGCAAGAAACTTGATGTTCAATTCCGTGATTAATGAGGAGTTTATGAAGAACACGATATTCACCTCCCCAGTCGGATCGGACTGCCTTGATAGGTAACTGAAATTGTGTTTTAATAAGCTGTTGGAATTGAGTGAATGCTTTTGTGGCCTGGGACTTGGAATGGAGGAAATAAACCCAAGTAAAGCGAGATGCATCATCTATAAAAAGGATAAAATAGCGAACCCCAGTGACAGAGGTCATCGGAGATGGTCCCCATATGTCAGTATGTACTAGATGAAAGGGATGTGCAGATTGAGAAGAAGATTGTTGAAAAGCTAGGCGATGATGTTTACTTGTAGCACAAGTTTGACATAAAGGAAAAGTGTTGGACGCTCTGTCACAATGAGGAACAGCACGACGAAGTACTTCAGGACTAGGATGACCAAGTCGAAGATGCCAAAGAAAATCATCAGCAGCGGCAGAGTTTGTGTGAGACAGGAAAGCAACAGGAGAGTGTTTAGGTATTGGCTGAGGGTGAGTCCGCTGTTGATAGAGACCGAGATGTGTTGGTCCCTGCAGCAAGATCTCTTTTGTCTGCTTGTCCTTGACAGAAAATGAATCAGAGTGAAATTCAAGGAATATGTTATTATCATTACAGAGCTTGGACACACTTATCAGACGATGTGAGAGATTTGGAGTGTGTAAAACATGCTGTAATTGAAGAGGAAAGCAGGGAGAGTGTGTCTGTAAGGAGGTATGACCAACGTGAGCAATCCTCAAGGTGCTACCATTCCCAATCATGACAGAGGACGTACCATCATATGGGGTTACTGCAGTGAGATTCGACAGATGCGGGGTTACGTGGTGAGTCGCACCAGAATTCAACAGCCAGGGAGAAGTATCGGGGTTCACTGATGGTTGAAAATGAGATAGGTGCTGAGATGTGGGGGGAGCATGTTCAACAGGATATAGTTGGTATTCAGGAATGAAGGAGGGAGGTGGTTGGAATGTGGTATAGTGTGTTTGTGGTGAGAAAGGTGGTGATAATCTATGATAGCAATTATGGACAGTATGGCCCAGCTTAAAACAGATTTGACAACGGGGTGGTTTTGGTCTCATATGTGGTCTGGTGTCCTAGTGGGGTGCGGGATGGTTCTGGTATGGTCTAGCCAGTGGTTTGCCAAGGATACTTTGTGGGGTCGGGTATGAAGGTCTTACTACTGAGTCGTGGGAGGAAAAGGTTTCTGGTGGTTTGGTGGGTCGATGTGTAGGAAAGTAACGTGGCTGTGCTCTTTGTTGGTATAGGTTTGGTTTAGACTGAGGTGTTCCTGCAGAGGAAGAAGTAAGAGTAAGCTGTACCTGCGGCAACACCGAGTCGGGGACATGTCCTTTCTCCAGACGCAGGTCGAAGTTCAGAAGGAGCTGATGGACCTCTTCAATATATGGTTGGTCAGCCCTGCTGTAAACGGCAGTGACAAGTGGGTCATATTCTGCAAGAAGACCCTCGAGGAGGTACCACAGGTAATCTCTATACTTCACCGGCTCCCCGATGGCACTCAGTTGATCAGCGAACATCTTGACCGTGTTCAGGTACTGCTGCATCGATTTCCCGTCCTTTCGTACTTGCTACATTTGCATTCTCAGATTTATTATGCGGGTAGTTGAGGTCGATTCGAAATGTTGCCGGAGACTCTCCCAAACTTCATGTGCAGACCCGCAACAGACAACTTGGCTGAGAGGTTCTGAGGCAGGGATCGGGTCCAAAGTAGGAGGCAGGGATCGGGTCCAAAGCGAGGAAGGAAGGGGCCGGACAGGCGGGAGCCCGAGTCCAAAGCTAAGAAGGAAGGACATCTGCAGATGGAGGGATGAAATTCCTGAAATTCTTCACCTGCTAGTTTTTCCGGCGTCTATCTCCCTCGAACTTCCTCTTCCCCTTTGTGGACATGATGTGTTGTACTGTTTTAGTGGGTTTGAGTTGGTGCTTCTGGTCTTAGATTTTGGTTACTATTCTAAAGTGAATAGGAGTCTAACCCCTATATGTAATTGTATGCTATTTGTTTGGCTTCTTTTGTGTTATGAATATTATTGTTTAATAGATTCTATTAATAAAATTAAGGTTAGGCACCTTATGGAAAAGCAATCCTCGTAGATTGGTTTGTTGATTTCTTTATATCATGATTATCATACTTATTTTATAAATTTATTTTGTAACATTTATATAAACACAAATTTTATCGCAAAAATAGATTTTCACCCACAAGTGGAGGAGGTTGTTATCATAATTTTATGTTGGTTTGGATATATATTATTTTTTACTTTGTTGAATTACGTCGTAGTTCGAATTTTAGGTCTATTTTATACTGAAGTTTTTTTTTACATTTAACGGGTTATTTCGTGTCTACCGTTACCAAACCGTTCTTGTTTGAATCTACTTTGATGTCATGAAAATCTTAATGGATCGTGTTTAAGTCGACGTATTTCGTGTCGTGTCTTATCGTGAATACGAACCCGTTACATTTACCCGTTTTAACACCCCATATGATACATGTAAAAACTTAAAGCCTATATTTCGAACTCCAATTTCATCAAATGTGATAAATTCAATGTCCAAAACTATGTTTTCGTTAATGAATTCATCCCACTAAAATATGAAAAAAGAAGTTTTGACCCGCCGTAAGATCATAAAACGACAAGAACAATTTTCTTCCTACAAAATTCAGTTTTAGGATATCGATTTCTTTCACAATTATGAAATTAATGCTTTTTAACTCTGAATTCATGGCATCTAGCCACCTTTATAAAATTAAGTTTAGAAAAACCATCTTCATTTTTGGGAAATTGAAGACGGGCTTAGAAAAAGTAATTTTTTTAAGTAACAAACTCAATTTTTAGAAATTCAATTTTAAGACATTATTAACGAATTTTAAAATTATATATCTTATTTCATAAAATATTTTCATAAACAATGTTAAATTAGAACAATTCTCAAACCGACCCAGCCTCACACGATCACATTTTTTAAACATTATTACATCATTTTTTTAAGTCTAAATAATTAAACTCCTATGACTATGGAGACGCGGGAGTGGAATTTTCGGGCATGGGATGGGACACTTATTACGTGGACGACCAAATGAAATCCAACTTTTTCGAGATTATAGTAAGACACTACGATTAGTAGTAGTTGAAAAAAAAAATTAGGACCACCCATTTCTCGCGATTAAAAATATGAACATATTTTTGTAAAATTCATGTACCGTCCTCCTTCACGGCGTTTGTTCGAGAAGTCCGAGAACTAATTTTCACTCTCATCATCATTCAATTAATGGTTTTTAAATAAATTTCGATTTAAAAAAAAATCCAGTCAGGATACGATGTAATAAATGATATTTCAACATCCATGACACGAGTGGAGGGAGACACGTGGGCATGCCCATGGAAAGAAAGCCTTCGTCTTAATCCTAAAAAAAGATAATTAGCGTCCGTTTTTTTTTTATCCTCGGATCGGAACGAAAACATTTTATTTTATTTTTTTATATAAGAAAATGACACCACTTGCGCCCCGTGGGGCCCAGGGTCTACTCTTTCAGCCAATCAATTCCCGCCGCGTGTCCTCGTCCTCCCTGTAAAGGCGAACTCCCTCCCCGAAAGAAAAGCAACCGAACGGATGCATTCGCTCCGATCCCAACTCGCCGTAATCCCACCGGGAATTCCACCCTAACCCTAATTCCCTTATCTCCCCCCTCTCCCCTTTAAATTATCAGTTTTTTTTTTTTGTTGTTGTTTGAGGCGGATTCGGCGGGATAGTGTGTGGTTGTGCTTGTGTTTGGGTGGTTGTTAGTGGCTGGTTATTAGGGTTTAATTCGGTATCCGCCGGGTGAAGACGATGTATAGGGTTCCTCCCCCAGCTTCCCAGAACCAGGACCGGAGAGGCGGATCCGGTGATTTGACGGTCTACCAGAACTGGAAGGGCAGCAATGTGAGTCCTTTTCGTCGTTCTGTTTTCTTTTTTAACTTGTCGGGTTTGATGATATGAGTTTGGGCATGGACGGGGTTCTTTTGGGGGATGGTGGCGGGTTGTGGGTTTGACGGTGGCCGGAGGTTGATGGCGATTTCGGGTTCGGTGGGATTGAATGTGTTGGTGGGTCGATTTCTGGGACGGTTACCGTTTATCTATGATGTCCTTGTTGTGGGGTTTTGAAGTATGTCATGGGATTGGGGACATCTGATTGGGCTGTTAAAGCGGGATTTTTTTTTTTTGGATGTTGGATTTGTGGAACCTGATCCTGAAGAGTTATTGTCTTTCGAGGTAATCGGGTCGCATATGAAAATGCCGACTGTTTCATTTTTGGTTACATTCCGTTGGTTTTGGTCTAACCAAAAGTGTGGTGTGGACGTTTAAATGTGTTTCTTTAGTTGATGTTGCACCCAGGTACGAATATGTTGATACAACATTCCGGCGGCCTAGTTTTATTTCGAATGGAAGCTGATTATAGCTTGGGATGATGGAATTTAAGTGGGTTGCGTCTCTCAAGAGAGATGAAGTTAATTGTTATTTTAGATTTCAGGAAGCTTTTTCATGTCTGTTGCAAAATTTTCGTTTGACGTTTGGGTGATCCTTTTTCCATCACTAGTTACTGGCCTGAGAACTGGATGGGAAATTTCTTCCAATGTTGTAGTTGTTTCTTCCTTGATGCTCCTTGTTTGCCTGCCGAGAAGTGGCGAAATGTTTTCTCTCGGGATGTATAGAGTTGCGACTATGGTGTGTGTTTAGCTTCATTGTTTTTTTTAGCGAACTTATTATTCTGTCCTTTCCTTCCAGATATTTTTCCTTGGGGGGAGACTTATATTTGGCCCAGATGTGAGGTCCCTTTTTCTCACCATATTCCTCATAGTTGCTCCGGTTGCGGTTTTCTGCATTTTTGTTGCCAGAAAGTTGATGGATGACTTTCCCAATAATTATGGAATATCAATAATGGTCATCACCATCATATTTACAGTCTATGTGAGTTCCTCTCTTTCTCCGTAAGATATTATGAACTAAGTCGTTACTATGTTCGGCAGTTTATTAATTAAGTGATTGTTCATTAACAAGTGTAGGTACTACGTGACCTCCTGTTTTTTCCTATTTGTTATCTTTTCTAAAAAGGAATGTGATTGTTTCTTATGGTGTCGGCATGTTGGAATGCATATTGCCTAAAGGAAAGCTTCACATCCAATGTCTATGTGATGCAAAATAGTTTCTGTTGTTGGTTTATATTTTCTATTGTGAATATTTACCCTTTCTCATTTGTTGGAGTTTTGCTCTTTTATCATGTGTGATCAATGAGTAAATACTGCAGTTCCGAATGTGAGTCATCTTTTCCTCCCTGCATGAGAATCATGCTTAATTTTGGGGAATTTCCATGGGAAAGAATCTGTTCCATCTCATTTTTGGTAATTTTGTACATGGGCATTCTTCCCTAGTCCCCACTGGCTGGGGAGCATGGAATGTGGAAGGATATAGCAACATGGTGTCCAGCTTCCAAATTTATTCCACGTCCGTTTCATGTGTTTACTTCATTTATGTTGTATGTTGTATTTGTAATATGTTCCCATCTGGGATCCAGATTTGAATGGAAAAGATTCGATATTCCACTGGAATGGTTGGTTGGAATTATTGAAGTAGAATTTTCCCTTACCTTTCCGTTCCATTCCCTTTTGGATAGCAAAGGAGGCCTTATTACTACGAGTGCGACATGTGCCTATCATGTAGCACTAATCACTAGTTTACTTATATGTTTCAGCTGGATGTCAGCAGAGCACCATGCTTTCTGGGAGAAGCAAAATAGTATTTTGCTGCATTCTTTGTGTAAAACATAAGCATACATGTACTGTTGTGTGTTTACTTTTTATTAACATGATGTGGCCTGATGCATGTGTTTTATTTCTTAGGATCTAGTTCTTCTCTTGTTCACTTCTGGAAGGGATCCTGGCATCATTCCTCGAAATGCTCATCCTCCAGAACCAGAAGGATTTGATGGCTGTACAGAAGCTGGAGTTGGACAGACACCACAATTGCGATTGCCCCGTATAAAGGAAGTGGAGGTCAACGGAATGACCGTAAAAGTCAAATATTGTGACACATGCATGCTTTATAGACCTCCACGATGTTCGCACTGTTCCATCTGTGACAACTGCGTGGAGCACTTTGATCACCACTGCCCCTGGGTTGGTCAGTGTATTGGGCTGGTGAGTGGCTGTTAACTCACTGGAAGTCTTGTAGTCCAAGACTATGGTTTCAAAAGGTTGCCTCTGCAATGGTTTAGAATTTCTGTTTTCTTTATGGTTTGCTTTGAATTGTGATTCTGCTGCATGATAGGAGGGTTCTGTGCTTGCTGGTATTCTTTTCATTTTTTCGAGTTCTGTGATAGTTTTTGTTGCCTCTTTGGGGAACTCTTTCTGTCTCAGTGGTTTGTACCAATTATTTTTCACTGCTTGCCCCTTCATCAGGAAAGACTGGTTTTGTAGTAATTGATTTCTTCTAAATTCTGTGATCTAATGCTGTGCAGAGAAACTACCGGTTTTTCTTCATGTTTGTCTTCTCAACGACCCTGCTGTGCGTGTATGTCTTTGCATTCTGCTGGGTGTACATTAGGAAAATAATGGGATCTGAGGAGACATCCGTTTGGAAAGCCATGCTCAAGACGCCTGCGTCGATCGTTCTGATAGTATACACCTTCATATCAATGTGGTTTGTCGGTGGCCTCACTGCTTTCCATTTGTATCTCATCAGCACTAATCAGGTACTGAACGCCCTTATTTTTCTTATAATATGTTGGTTTTCGATTGGTATATGCCTAACTCTTTATTTTCTTTGTGCGCCTCTGCTGCAGACAACGTACGAGAACTTCCGGTATCGATATGACAGGCGTGCCAACCCATATAATCGAGGAGTTGTTCAGAATTTCACGGCGATATTCTGCTCTAGCATTCCCCAATCAAAGAACAATTTCAGGGCTATGGTACCTAGAGATCCAGTATTGCCAACCAGGGGTTTTATGAGCCCCAATATGGGAAAACCCGTCGAGGACATCGAAATGGGCAGGAAGGCTGTGTGGGGGGACATGAATTCTGGTTTAGACCTTGGTGAGGGACAACTGAATAGCACAGACCGCGGGAACATTAAGGATGGCGAATTGGGTGAATTGTCTCCGGAGCTACGGGCAAATGTGGATGAGTCGACGGAGCGTATTGCGGGGGTGCATCCTAGGCGGTCCAGCTGGGGGCGAAAGAGTGGGAGCTGGGACATGTCACCTGAAATCATGGCTCTGTCTGCTAGGGGTGGGGAGTCCAACCGGGCAGGAGGGAGTGGCAGCGGCAGCGTGAAAGTGGAAGACTACCGTCATTCATAGCACGCCTTAGGATTTGGAGGATGATTGTAGGATGATGAAGCAGCGTGACAGGAACTCTCCCCTGTGTCGTGGAGGGTGCGTGCTAACATTGATTCGGCCCGGGGCCAGCGTGCCAGATCGCTCTGGGTGTCGTCGTACTTGAGAGTGGCAGGGAAGGCTTTCGCTTAACGAATTTGATGGGTGATGGTTGCTTAATTTGTGCAGATCTTTTTTTTGCAAGTGTTCCAGAAACCCCTTGTTTGGTTGTTCCTTCTGGGGATGTTGTGGTACTATGAAAGGCTTGTTGGGGGGTAAGACTTTGATCTAACTCTTTTGTAGTTGTTTCCCTCTTTTTATGTAAAGTGTGTTGCTGTACCTTTCTTTGGATTTCCCTCTTGGGTTTGATTGATCTCTATCTCAATTTATTTCATTTGACGAGCTGAGAAGGGTGAGATTAGGTTGTATATTTGTTGGGAACTTCAATTTCCATTCCTGGGGTTCCTTTTTAAATGCACAATGCCTAGTCAAAGGCAGCCCTGTTTCATTCCTAAATGCAGTCATTGCTACCGTGACAGTTTTAAGGATTAGGATTGAGATCGACTATTGAAATCTCCGTCCGAGTGGTCCTTATGCTGTTGCACGGCTTGCGTGCGAGTCTATATATAATGTTCTTATTCTCTATAAGTTGAACTCCCCTTGCCTTCTAGTCCTGTCATCGAAGTTCATGTTTCTGAAGGCCGTGCATCTGCTTATCCTGTTATCGAGATCCACGTCTCTGAAGGCTGTCCACATCTCCGACGTCCCGAGCCTGGACTATGCCCCTGCTGCAGCCATCTCCCGCTGTTTCTCCTCGTCCACCCCATTCCCCAGAGGTGGTAAACACGAAACCCCGATGACAACAACAGTCATTGTTTGTCAATATTGTCTGACGGGTCTGGGATTCTAGGACGGATGGATGTTCATTCGGTGAAATCTGTAGCAGCGAATGTGAGAATGGCAGCGGCAACGATGTCAAGGGTGGACAACTTCGTGGTGATAGGGCACAGGGGTCATGGAATGAATCTCCTTTGCTCTGCCGACCCGAGAATGAGATCCTTCATGGAGAACACCATCCTTTCCTTCAACTCCGCGGCCAACCATCCCCTCGACTTCATTGAGTTCGATGTTCAGGTCCTTTGCTTTCGCCCGTTTCTTGTCTTCTTGACTCGTTGGACTTGATGCCACCGTGTTGGAAAGATTCTGCATTACGGAAAGTGATTTGTCTCATTTCTTGAAGGTTACAAGAGATGATTGCCCCATCATCTTCCACGATGACATCATCCTCTCGGCGGACAATGTAAGTCCCCTCTTCTTGCTCGAAAACGCAAATCCTGGTTTTGGAGTGTGGTCGACTTCTTGTTTATGTTCTTGGTGTTGATTTCATTCAGGGCAAGGTGTACGAGAAGAGAGTCACGGAACTCACATCGCAAGAATTCCTGTCCTACGGGATGCAGAGGGAGCCAGGGAAGGTTGGGAAATCGTTACTGAGAAAGACTAGAGATGGGAAAGTCGTGAACTGGGATGTCGAGAAAAACGACGCACTCTGCACTCTGCAAGAGGCTTTCCAGAAGGTCAAGCCGTCTCTTGGTTTCAACATCGAGTTGAAGTTCGACGACTGTGACGCCTACCAGGAGGACCGCCTCCTTCACGTCCTCCAGACGATCATGAAGGTAGTTTCCAGTTACGCAGATCGAAGGCCCATCATCTTCTCGTCCTTCCATCCTGATGCCGCGATCCTCACCCGCAAGTTGCAGCACGACTACCCTGTAAGAGATCTCGTTTCTTCCCTTTCCATAAGATCGAAAGTTTGTTTGATTGGGTCCACAAAATCGTTGACATCTGGATTGCTGTGGCTTTGCGAAGGTGTTCTTCCTAACCGACGGCGGCACAAGGATCTTCCGCGACACAAGGAGGAATTCCCTGGAGGAGGCGATCAGGGTTTGCATCGGAGGGGGTTTACAAGGGATCGTCTCAGAGGTCACTGCCGTTTACCGCAACCCGGGTGCCGTATCCAAGATCAAGGAGTCGAACCTCTCCCTCCTAACTTACGGCAATCTAAAGTAAGCACTTAACTTTCCTATCGACTCGCTCTTAAAGCTTTGCCGCAACACATTCCAAATCGAGAAGCATCCCGTGTAATCCTCCGGCCGTGCCCATGGCTCGCAGCAATGACCCGGAGGCGGTGTACGCACAGCACCGGATGGGGATCAACGGGGTGATCGTGGACCTCGTGCGAGAGATCACGGAGGTGGTTGCCGGGCTGATAAAGCCGCCCAAAGACGCCGACAGCCACTGAGTCGAGGCCTTAGTTCGCAGAGACAGAGATCATCGCGCATTCCTCTTCTTCTCTTTTCCCATTCATTTTACATTTGTAAATATACTTTCGAGATCGTGGTGGAGTCAACAATCGATGGAAATAAACTTGACCCAAATACGATTTTACCTTTTGTTGATTTTAAATATTTCCAAAAAAAAGAAGCATTAAAAGAAAAAAAAAACAAACGAATCCGAAGAGTAGGAAAGTTAGAAGAAACAGACAGAGACCAAAAAATCTATCTCAGAGTGTCTTTGTCCGAAACATTCGTTCCGCCTCCATTTCTACCCTTCCCAACCCAACAAAAACCATTTTTCCTTCCTTCTTTCCTGTCCGAATATCTGGCTGCCCATTAACAAACTCACCCCCCGATTCATGATGCTTCCTTAATTCCATCCCCGGAAACCCCCCTTTGTAACGAGTCTGTTTTTCATTTGATGGGTTGCGGCGCATCCACCTTCCCCGGGGACGAGTCGGGCGGTGCGGGCCGCATCTCCTACATCTATGTCAACCCTCTCCACCGCCACTCTCCCTGGAGATGCAAGGGCACCCGCTCCGCAGCCGACCGAAACCCCTCCTCCAAGAAGCTCCTCGTTGCAGCTACCGTGGACGAGGACGGCAGCGATTCCGTTGGCCGTAGGAGCGTGGCCGCGAACCCCGTCTCACCCAAGAACAATGGGGGATTCATGAAGGAGCCTCCAGTGCAGACGATGATAGAGAATGTTCTGGCTCTCAAGAGGGAGGTTAAGGAGGAGAGACCCGTGGGCGGTGACCGTGATCATGACAATGGCAAGGATGAACGTCGTAGTGTCGGTGAGGATGACGAAAGTCATGCCGACGAGGGTTCAGATAATGAACATTATGGATTGCTTTTTCCTCGGTCTCCTAGCTTTCGATACTATTGCATGCCTCGTGATGATAACGACTACGATGATTCTTCTTCCTCCTCCTCCTTGGATGGCATGAAAGCATGCATCGACATAGGTGACGGTTCATTTTATTGTAAAAAACCATGCAGGCTATGCACGGAATTATGTTCATGATCGGCGATGAAAATGCAGGCAAAACCGACGGGGTCTTAACGTGCGTAGAAAGCAACAAATCATGTAAAGATCACGACAATTCTGGCAACGCATCCCCTGCGAAGGTATCCGTCGGAATTCATTGAATACATCATTTTGATGATCGTCAAATTTTGAAGAAACTGATGTGGTTGTTCTAGCTTTGATTACCGAGATTCCATGACTTTTTTTTGCAGTTGTCGAGCAGCGAAACACTATCGTCATCAAAGAAGTCGAGAAAATCGGCGGCAAGGCGATTGCACGTGGCTTTGTCGAAACGGAATCCAGGGACAGGGATGAAGAACATGTTGAGTGTAACGTCGTGCAGCCCTCGTAGGGCACCTCAAGTGGCCTCGTGATATGCACAACGGGGAGGGTTTTGGCAAAGCACGCGGCACAGCTCGGCACAGAGCTGACGGATCAACGACGAAACGATCTGTGGGTTCTGCCGTATTGGAACTCCGGTCTCCGGTGGAGCTTATTTTCCGTCAGGAAGCTTGGCCGCGGGAGACTGTGACCAAGAATTCGTGACATGATTAGAAACATCTCTGTAGAGATGTTCTAATGATCTATTGGTTGAGCAGATCGAGAGTACCCTAATTGATTTTGAATATCCAAAATAAGTCTGGGAAACTAAATATCCGCAACGATGTAGCGACATATCTCTCTGTTCATTTTAACGACAGACAATCGAATTTTAGGTCTCCGTTGTTCTGATTTTTTGCAGAAATTTTGTTTCGAATGTAGCGAAAATAAACCAGCGAGGTCCAAGTCGAGTTCCTATCACTTAAAAGTATTTTTTTTCCGAATTCCTTAAGCAAGAAAGATACTAAGAATGCGAACACGAATTCTACTCATTTTCAGTTTTCACTAAATGTTGTCAAAAAATAACACGTCATCTCATACGAGTTTTACTAAATTATCCAACTCACATGCAAAACTCGAATTTTCAATCACATTTACACGATGTAAATGTGTTTCAACAATACATTCTAAATAAACACCGCAACTATTTTATTGGGTATTAATAATGAAAATGACATATTGATTAGATGGAAGAAAAAATTAATTTATAAAAGGGTTCTGTTAAAATATATACCTTAATTTCCCTTTTCCCTTTATTATTTAATCTTATTTTAATGACTAATTACCCCAGCCGTTAGGCTGAAAAAAGAAAGGCAAAATATATATTTATGGCCTTAATTTTAAGTCAACTTTCTATTTTATCATTAACTTAGTTTGTTATATAATTTTGTCCCCAATTTTTATTTTTATTTTTATTTTGGCCAATCATGAATTTCTTTTAGTGAAAGCCAAATAAGGCCTTAATATAGTCTAACATGTCTCCTATAATAGTGGAGTTTTGACATCTCATTCATTCGTCTCATAATCCACTTTATCCGTAATAAGGGTTTAGGTTTAGTCGCCCCCTAATAGAAACATCATCCGACATTCATCGATTTTTCATATTTTTTGACATCAGCAACTATCGTTAACTTCGGTTTCCAATTAACTTGATTTGTTCATCAAAATTTTATAATAAAAAAACAAATGAAAGGTCCTATTTTTAAAAATCTTTTTTCGTTTTAGTCGATAAATGAAAATTGTCTATTAAGGCCTTGTTTGGCTTTCGCTAGAAGATTCGCT
Organism: Melastoma dodecandrum; assembly: GCA_029817715.1. NCBI lineage: Eukaryota > Viridiplantae > Streptophyta > Magnoliopsida > Myrtales > Melastomataceae > Melastoma > Melastoma dodecandrum. The sequence goes on along the minus strand of JARUPY010000397.1, from coordinate 1,770,808 downwards.
AGAAGAAATTCATGATTGGCCAAAATTAAAATAAAAACAAAAGTTGGTGACAAAATTATATAACAAAACTAAGTTAAGGACAAAACAGAAAGTTGGCTCAAAGTTGAGGCCATAAATTGATATTTTGCCAAAAAGAAACAATAACTACTTCGAGTTGACCGGCGCTGCCTTTTTCACGACCGTCACGCCCTCCCGGCTAAGACGACGGCCCAAGCTGGAATCCCCGAAATACCCCTTCAAGTTCACACGTGTGGGTCACCCGCTCCAATCCCTCGCAGTCACGTTAGAACCATTCGCTTGCTGCTTCCCCCCGTTATGTTTTCCTCCGTCTCTGACGTACGACGCTCTCTCCGCCTCCCCGCATCGTCTCCCTCGTCGCTCTTCCCTTCGGCGATTTCCCTCTCCTGTGTCGAATTCCGGAGGCGTCGGGCGTCAGCACGATCAAGTGCGCCGATTGCTTCGAGATTCTCCCTTCGCGGTAGGGATCGGACTGCGTGTGTTCCGCGATTCGCGGTAGTGTTAGGGTTTTTGGGGCGGAGGAGGATTTGTGGTGCGGGATAGGATCGGTTTTTTTTTTTAAGCGAAGGAGATGAAGTCTCCGTTCGCGAAGTTGAAGAAGTTCGCGGCGCTGCACAAGAGTGATCACACGGAAAAGCTCGAGCTCCAGCGCTCGGCGCAGCTCGATGAACTGGCTCACGCATCGAAGGTGCGCCTTGGTGTTTTGGACTTGTTCCGTTTCTTTCGGAGAATTTTTGAGAAGTGATGTTGATGGGGGGCCAATTGAGGGATGCGGATAGCTCGCTCACCGCCCGGTTGTGTAGTTTGGCATTTGGGAATTTTTTTTTCGAGTCTTAATTGATTGACGATAGATTGTAATGTGTTCCTTGAATATGCTGTACCGGTGTGCAAAGTGGATAGCAATAGAAGATACCTGAGTTTAGTTTAGTATTTCTGGGGTGTCTCTTATGAACCATCTTTTCTTGTATAATGTAACAACTCTTACATTTTTACTGGTGAATTATGTCCGAGACTTCTCTTTTGTTTTCTATGTTTTGTCAATCTGATATGTTTCATTTCAGCAACGTTTTAGTTCTACGAGAAATGGTGCGTAGTGTGTTTAGTATAATTGCTCTTCAATATAATGTATTTTGATGAGTATAGACATTTCAGGCAATGTTCACATTTTATTTTGGATGTTCTGCCATTTTTACTGTTAGTAATCGGCAATTATGCTTTTGCATTACGCAGAATTGATTTATGGTTCGTTAGCAATGTATGACCTATAGTAGAGTTCACCCCATGATTATTTTCTCCATGTTGCTAAGTGATATGATTAGTTGCGAGCCATTCAGTACAAGCACTTGGAAAATTTTTCTGATTATTTTGAAATTATTTTATCTTGTGGACTTATATATTCTTTTTTTTCATGGTAACCTAAGCAGGATATGTTAGACATGAGAAATTGCTATGACAACTTACTTTCTGCTGCTGCTGCTTCCGCAAACAGTGCATATGGTATGAACTATTATCTGATATTGTCCCTTCAGCACATTTCTCTCCGTGTCTGATTTGTTATTTCCTTCACTGCTTTTGAAAATATTCTCCATTATATTGTTATGTGTTTTGGTTATGAAATGAATAAGCTGATCATATGAACTGCATTTATACCTGATTCGGTTTGTTATTCAGCTTCATTCGTGGGGTATACTTGTAGAAGGGCACAGGGAGCTAGAATGAAGAGCAGAATCGCGAAAACCATGAGAACCTTTACCATTATTTGGTAATTTGGGATATACCATGGATGTCTGGAGATGAGGAATGGACCTGTCAAAAAGTTAAACTGAGAAAGTTCAATCTAGCTGTCATATGCGTTGTGTACTTCTAACAAGACAGTAATGAAGCGCCTGTTAGTAATAATTACACCACCATTTGCTACCATAACCTAAAATTTTAATTGAAAATAATTTGGGATTTAGTGTTGTGGTTTTGGCGATGACCTGGGATTGGAAATATTTTCACTTGAAGTGGAATGGAGTAGCCAGCATGGGGGTCTTCTGTGGGTATACTTGTGAAACTGTGGCAGGAACAAGGGTGAGAAGTGTGGTAGCTATAGGCATTCACCCCCATAATCTTATTTGCACTTTTAGCTAGCAGTAATTTGTGACTTAATCCCACGATGACTACAATTGGAAAAATTATCTCCTATAAAAATGGGATGAATTCAAGTCCTCGTGGGTGTATGTTTGGAAAAGCAACAGCAACTCGAATAAAATAGTATCCTGACCGCATTGTTTTGAGTTTTATTCGGTGATGGATATGACTACATATTGATAGAATTTTCACCTCCATGGTTTGAATTAAATTAAGGCAAGTGAATTGAAATTGAATTGCAAACTCTATGGGATTATATTCATCAACATTAACCTCTTGCCAGGTTTTTCTGGGGGCTACTTTTCTCTTTTAGTCGATGGGGGGATGCCCTCCTTCTATTTTTGGTGTCCCCTCCTCCTTTATTGGCTCATACTGAACAGCTGCTTTGTTGCTTGTGAAATCTTCTTGATCTGCTGTGCTTATTTGTGTTCTCTCATCTTTTTGGCCCATTGAGAGACGTGCTGCCGATGCCTCTACTACATCTACTTCCTGTGTCACATTGTTTTGTCTCTCCTTTTCATACCTCTTAGGCTGAACATTTGAGTGATTCGTACCTCTCATCGTAACTTTCCGATTTCTTTTTTATTGCTGCTTTCAGAATTCTCAGAGTCACTGCATGAAATGGGCACTTGTCTGGTAGAGAAAACCTCCATGCATGGAGATGAAGCGACTGGTCAGTAGAGAAAATGTCTCATAATAATTGCAACTTATGTGCTTACAGAAAGTTCATTGGAATTTTTATGCTATAAAATCGTCTTTCTTTCTGCTCTTGCCGTTATGAGCCATAGTAAATGTTTACCCTTGTAGTTTAGTTGTCTCCGTGGTGGCTGATGATGTGATATGTGGTTTGGTAGCAGGTAGGGCTTTGTTAATATTGGGTAGTGTCCAGTTCAAACTTCAGAGACTTGTTGATAAATATGTAAGTTCACAGAATCTGTTTCGTATGATTGGTTGAAATAATGCCGATAAGTTCTTCTTGTTGTAAATTTTTCTTTTTTGTAGCGATCTCACATACTTACTACGATTACAAATCCATCTGAGTCCCTTCTCAACGAACTTCAAACCGTGGAGGTTAGCTGTTCTACTATTTTTGTGCCCCCTTCTCTTGTTCTATTTCCCATTCCTGGTCTATCTGTTATCTGAATGACTTTCCTTGGTCAGAGATATGCTTTTTGATCATGCAGGCACCTATTTAGTAGTGATTTACTTTTGACAGTTTCACTTTGGCCTTTATTTTTCCTAATTTCTTTTTTGCGCTGGTTGCCAATGGATCAATATCTGTTAATCATTACGACAAATTTTTCTATTCTTGGTAGGTGTCTCATTAGGCTCCATGAATTTTTCCGTGTAGCAGTAGCTTGATCATCAATGAAGTATTTTCTTTTTTTTTTTTTCCTGCAGGACATGAAGAGACAGTGTGATGAGAAAAGGTGGGTTTGCTTTTAAGAGCCGTTTTTCTATTTATGATGGAAAAATATGTTTTTAAATCAGGTTGAATTGATCTCCAGAGATGTGTATGAATACATGCTGGCACAACAGAAAGAAAAAGGGAAATCCAAGGGTGGAAAGATTGAAAACAGTGCTTTACAGAAACTTCAGAGTGCTTATGAGGAATATGAAGAGGAGGCGACACTTTGTGTTTTTAGGTTGAAATCATTAAAGCAAGGACAATCCCGCAGTCTTCTTACTCAGGCGGCTCGTCATCATGCTGCTCAGGTTTACAGATTTGAGATTCTCCGATGCTGTCTTTTGCTTTTGGTGATTGCAACTTTACAAGTATACTCGGGGAAGCTTAATTTTTTATATTTCGTGGACAGCTCAATTTTTTCCGTGAAGGTCTAAAAGTTCTCGAGGCAATTGAGCCACATGTTGAGGTGATTACAGAACAGCATCACATAGATTATCGCCTTGACAACCTGGAGGATGAAGGTGATGATGGTGGAGAAGATGCCTATGGTTATAATAATGTTGGAGAATTGAGTTTTGACTACAGACAGGATGTACAAAGACAAAATGTTGTTCCTGCCTCAAAGAACTTGATGGAGGTCAGAGTGATATTGTTATACTTTCACCCAGCTTTGTCCATTGCAAGTAACGTCTATTTGTCACATCCTTCAGTATTATTTTTATCTCCCACCTGCTTAGTTCGAAGCCTATTTTTTGCTGATATTGACTGCTAAGTTAGATGTGATTATACCTGTCTTTGTGGAGGAGGCTGCATTTTTTTCATTTATATGTGTTTTATTTTCTTTCTTATTTTTCAGCTTTGATCATTTGATGGAATGGAATGTCAAAGCAACTTCGCATTTTCTTTGTTGATCTGCTTATTTCGATTGTGTTCTTGGCATAGGTGGACGATATTTCTCTCTCTTATTCGCGATTTGCCAGTTCTGTAACTGCCGAGGTAATATCTCTTTCATTTAATGTTACTGAATGTTGCTGGTAATTTGATGTATCGTTGAATTATATTCAGTGGCGAAGCCAGGGATATGTAGATGGTGGCCTTGTGGCCTCCTTGCTCCACACATTGAAGTGTACTAGATAATTGTTAATGAGTTTTCAAATTCTCATATGAACGAAAATAATTGTAAACATTAGCATATTCAGTGGTTAAGTTTGTTTAGTCGTGCTGATTATTAGTGATTGAACTTCAACTATTCTAATAAGGAAATTTCTGGGCCTCAGCTTTTGCATGTAATCTTGCAGGTAAACATTGACAGAGTCCAAGGTGATACTCAGATGCCAATAAGAGAGCCCAAGCTTGTCAGCCATTCGGCCCCAATCTTTGCCGAGAAGAATTCGGATAGTAGTGAAAGAGTTAGATATACACGGCAGGTATCCATGCAGAAGCCCCATTCATATGTGCTGCCAACACCTGATGGTGTTAAGGGTACACAGCCGAGAGCCAGCAGTTCAATTCCACAGGGTCAGCCCACTAGCGTCAGTGGATACAATCCTAATTTGTGGCATTCGTCCCCACTGGAGCAAACAAAGCACGATTCACAATCTTCAATCGAAGTGAGAGAGAGTAGCAATGGCTTGAACCAAGTTCCTCCTCCACTTTCCGAGAGACTTGTCTCTTGTACAGAGCAGCCGAAACGGCATGCTTTTTCTGGTCCACTAACTGGCAAGCCAATCTCGAAGAAACCGGTTTTAAATGCCAGTGGTCCCATTTCTCCGTCGGATCTACTAAATCTGGTGCCTGTGATGTTACCCCGTGCTGTTCAAGTTTCATCATCACCAAGAGTTTCGCCATGTCCTTCGCCACCACTCGTCTCTTCTCCAAGAATAAGCGAGCTTCATGAACTTCCTAGACCGCCTGGCAATCTGACGATGAGGCCATCAAAATCTTTGGCGTTGGTTGGACACTCTGCTCCCCTGGTTTCCAGAAATCCTGAGAGTTATGGGGCAAGTAAGATTCCTTCTACTGCATCACCTCTTCCACCTCCTCCGTTGGTTGTACCACGGAGTTTTTCAATACCCCCAAGTAGTCAAAGGCCTATTGTATTCCATGCTGGGAAGACTTTGGAATCCCCTCGTGCTTCCGAGAATGTTGAGGAATTAACTTCTCCTCCATTGACGCCTATTTCTCTTATGGACATTAAGTCGCTTCCTATCAAAGGTGAATGACACGAGCCTCTCTTGCCTGTAGGATTGTATGTAATATGGGTTTTTTTTATATGATCTTTTTGCATAACCATTCTATAATAGTTAGCATCTTTTTCTGATGAGAGATGCACTCTAGTAGCCACACGTCAAGAAAAATTGCAGCTCGTAGTTGTTGGGTATGGTATGCCGAAGCATATAACTTGAACTTGAGTTAGTTAGGGTTTTGAGTGGACACTGTAGTTCCTCCACATCTTTGATGGCCTCGGATTTATTACTTGAAAACAGATGGTTTGGATTAGTTACTATCATGTTCTCATACACCACAAATGGAGCTTTCATCTTTTCCCTTGCCTGAAAGGTTTTTTTCTGCTCTCTCTTCGTTGTTGAGATTCTTCTGTTGAGAATTTTACTGGCTAAGAAGCTAATGACCACAATGGGACATGGCGAAGATTAAGATGCTACTAGTTCTTGTCAGCTTTCTGTTATTTTTATGATGCTTTAAAGTGATTGATCGGCTAAGAAGATTATGACCACAATGGGATATGACGAAGATTAAGATGCTACTGGTTCTTGTCAGCTTTCTGTTATGTTTATGATGTTTTAAAGTGATCGATCGCTCATTGATGTGCTTCCTTCATTTTCTTCCATGTACTTATATCTGAAGTTCGATTTTTTGAAGCGGTCCGCTTTTTTTTGGGAGGGAGGCTGTTGCTTTTGAATCAGTCTTCCTGTCTATCAAGCTTATGTTCAGTTGAAAACTTTTTATTATTGTCCCATTTTACTTGTTACAGATGGGGGATGATGGTGTTGTCGCACGGAACCGTGGTTCTTGGTCTCAAAAGGCTGGATACCGTCATTGTCCATTTGCTTTTCTGGTACAAATATGTAAATGTATGAGTTCCAATTCATATGATATATATCTTTTTTCTTCCTCTGATGTTTTCACGTTGATTTGACGAGATTACTCTTTCTCTCCCCGTAATCTGTCATGTAAATCTCTGCCGCTTTTACATAATATTTTTTCCTGATGTGGATATGTATCGCGTCTTCCTGAAAGTATCGAAGGAAGGTTTTGTTTAATTTGTGGACCGCCTTAGAATTACTGAATGATGTTGACGCGACCCCAGAGTACTGCTGTTTTTAGCATCAGATTGTTGTCATATGCCAATTGTTGTTGTTGGAATCCCATGGTTTGAGTGGTTTCTGTAAGCTTAATTGATCTATTCCCCTAGTTCATTGGAGCTGCAGTCCTGGGTTCATTTGATTTAAGATGCCTTTGGCTGTCAGATTACCGGAGACTTTGTCACCATTTTTCTTCTTCCTCGCTGGAGTGCTTCGATAGTTGTATTCACAACCCTGCTTTTCTGTTCTGCGGATTGCATACGGTGCTTATGGATGTAATCTGTCTCTGACTGCATTGTCAGCAGAGGACATAACAACACGTTGTCGTGCATTTGTCTGATCAGATGTGGAATGTCGGGATCTCCTTGTTTATCCAGCTTTAGCCAATCCTCTCCTTATGCAACAGACTAGTACTGTCCGCCAGTTGACGTGTTATAATATCTTTCTATAAAACTTCTCTGTGAGGTGTTGTGTGGTATCTTCTTATTGTAATGGTGGAGCTTAGGACGTACAAAAATTGTAGAGAGAATCTTCTATCCCCTAGTAATCCTTAAGAACTCGCTGAAGGCTGGACTTCCGGTGCAATCGTTCGATCAGATGTCAAACATCGGGATCTCTGCCGTACGGCCACTGGCGGCCTGGTATGTAAGCCGTGGGACTATGTTTCTATAAGGGTCGCTCTCTCTTCTCTCCTTGAGGTATGCGGCATGCAATTCTCTACATCGGCCTTGACTTCTGCCCGGTCTCGCAGTTCCTTCTATGAGCAATAAGTTGATTCTCCATTGACACGACAACAACCAAAGCTAATGAACTTGGAGCTTTGTTTTCAATGATTATTGATCGGCAAAAATATTTTGCCTAAAAGGACCGTAAGTTTTAAAATTCCTTGCTTAGTCTGTTAAATCCTAAGGTTAGATTCATTTTGGGGTCACTGGCGTCACACATGTCATTGCTAGACAATTGAGTCTGGCCTCATGGGGTCCTACCGAAAAGTTCGAGTTTTACGTGAAGTGGCCGTCCAAATTCATCTTCTATTATGGTAGAGGTAAGAAGCCAGTGAAGTTTTCGTCGAGTCTAGGGAATTTCTTGGTTCAAAACTATTGCTCCCTCGCTTTTGTGTCGTTTTCTTCGAGTCTGTACAAAAGCATGTCCGAGGCTACTAGAGAAGCATATTATTAATGTTATCTTCCATCCAGACAACCTACGAACACTGTCCCATAAAAAAGGTCACGGGCCGGGCTCGAATCTCTTAAACAAAATCAACACAAACACAATTTCTGAAGTGACAGAAGACGATGATGTTTGTTGATGGAATCGTGATCTTTTTTTCCCACATTGGAGATATTCTCCCACACGCCCCACTTTTGATGGCATCGTTGAAGAATCCTTGTGGTCCAATGCATCTGCTGGAGACTAAACAAGTACCAAAGTGGTAAAATTCGGATATTGGATTCGATAATTACCACGTCAGGTCGACGACTCGTGTTCGGATTTCATCGGGACTCGACGCTCGATTTACTGTCACCTCACAGTTCTCTGATGGAAACAGTGGCGTTCCACGTCCACACCTCCTGCGAAGCTCTCGAAAAACCATCATATGGAAATCAATCTATTATAGAAGAGACGGGCCAAGCATGATGGTGGAAAGCCTGTCAACTTAGCCAAGATGACTGCCTGACAAATGCAACAAAATGACCCTCATCCCGGGACCAACCGCGAAACGGGTTTTCAAAAAACTTTGATGGGTAGAAAAAAGACATGCGGCCGATCCATTTTGTTGCTCCAAATGCAGGCAAGTCATCCTTGGCTACTCGACAGCTAGAAGAAAAACGGGCTCTCGACATCATGCCGAGGCCTCCCTTCTGTTTCGAACAGCAGTTGAACCAACCGTGCACGCGGCTTTTTTGGGAAAATATGCCTAACATGAAAGAGGGGAGCCTCTCTGGTTAGCCAAGGAGACTGCCCGGAACCATAGTTTTTCGTCCGGTCCGTAACACGATGGACAAAAGGACGATGGAATCAGGCAAGTCATCCTTGGCTACCAAATGAAGGCTCCCTCTCTACATGCTAGGCTTCTCTTCCTACGGGCCTGACTTGAGCTCCAGCTTTCACTCCCATTGCGTCTATTTATACAGGGGAAACGAAGGCACATACCATGTCATCCTCTAGGGTTTTCTTTCCTAAAACACGTTTTGCTTTCACATTAATCTCGCCACACAGGAACCCTTGGTCGATCGGTAGTTCTTCCTTGAGACCGCGCTCGCCCTCAAGGCGCGAGCTTCTCTCGAGTTGTGGAATATATTCTCCATTCACGATTTTCTTCGATTGGTATACGTAAACTTGAAAAATAATGTGCGTTCAAGTCATGAACGTAGAGAGAATTATTAAGGTAGGTGATGGGTTGATTAATTCTCTTATTTCACTGGTGAATTTTGTGTACCTAGGAATTAACTAAAAAAGGATTGGAAAGAGAATCCTAGGCGGATCTAGTTTTTCCATGTTTTTGAATTATAACTATAATTGGTTCGATTATTCCACATGGATTTTTCTAAGGTTTTGATGGGATCTTTGTTTCCCATCTTTATTTCTTCGAAATTGTTTGCTGGTTTAATCTAAAAAAAATAAAGGATTAGGATCCTCCCCATTATATTAAAAAATAAAATAAAGAATGTTGACTACATTATTAGTTTTTATTATTTTTTTAATATATATTTTTAATAGTTAAAAAATTTAACATTTAACGTTTAGGGTTTCATATGGATTTAGCGTCCCCGGGAAGTCGATTCCATCAATTTGTTGCGGGAGGATGAAGAGTCAAAGGAGGAAGAGAAGAAAGGCCTTTGCATGGTTGGTTGAGGCGTTGACTTTGGCATCTTATCGGATAAAAGTTGGTTTACAAGGTAAAACCATATTTTGGGCAAGGTCGATGCCACGAGACTATGTATAACGGCAAGCCTAGAGAGAAACGTCATCGATGATGATGAATTTCATGGTTCGTCGATGGACATCCTCGACAGCATCAACGGCTGGCGTAGAAGCAGCACCATCGACGACTGTGTAGAAGCTGCACCATCGACGGCTGGCGTAAAAGCCAACTGGCGTAGAAGGAGCGTCGATAAAGGCTGGAGCAGCCTCGACGATTAGGGCTTAAGCAGCGATCACGAATTGCAAATGGATAAGATGAAACACTGATCCAGGATTTCTATAAATAGTTACTTTTGGCTTGTAATAAGAATCATTCTAAGGGATGCTTAATTGTTAACTAACTGTAAGTTCTACTTTTTACCCTTAATGAATTTCCGATTGTTCGTTTGTTCATTTACTTTATTGGCGACTACGTTTACATTCTCGATTCAGATAAGTACTCCCGCGTCGCAAAAAACCGATAAAAGGAGTTCCTCTCTCTCTCTATCTATCTTTTGTTTTGCAGTGTGGATGATGTCCTTGCCAGGAGACCGGCTCTCGGACGCGCTAAGTTATCGAGGGTTTTCGTGCTACGGGGCAATGACGAGAGGCCGAAAGCTGCCTCCTTGATGAGATTTCAGATCTGAGGCCAATTCTAATGGAGCCGGTTGATCATGAAATGTTGCTAACTAAAGTCGGGGGGGTTTCTGTAAACACGGCGGCAGTGCTTCAAATCCCTTTCCGATTGGCCCTTCTCCGGGGCCAAAGGACTTCATTCCCCGATAAAGGAAGTGGCGTTGGACCACTCCTACCCGCACTTTGCAGCGGATTCGGTCCAATGCGTGGAGAAAAAAAGTTTGTCAGCAATGGACGAACATAACTCGTAATCATAAACCTGGAGACGTGAATGCAAGTTGTCGTAACCAATTGGCGAGAATCGATCTGGAATCTCGCTACTCGAGAGAAGTCTTTCGGCAATCCATTTTTATCTCCTTCTCTTTAAAGAAAAGAAGAAGAAAATTCCCGTTGACATCCACACTCGTGAATTAAGGCCATCCCATGACCACACCAACAGGAAGAACATATTCCATCCTCGTCGAAAGGGGAAAAGGAGGAGGAAATGGGAAGAATGTCGAAATGAAAAGGAAGGGGTGACATAAACTTTGGAAGATTTAAGAGATAATAATATGCTGAGAGTAACAGAACCCCTCTATAACAAAAAAGAGAAGGCAAGAAAGAATAAAAGGAGGGAAATAAATTGGGGGGTGTGAGACCTAATAAACTTATTAATTAACACTTACTGAATTATATGCGATAGGAGTTGGATTGTGTTTTTTACTTGTGACGTCGTACACAATTTAAACAATATAAAAGAGAACAACAAAATAGTGGACTAGAATTACAGAACAAGAGTTTTACAAATGATTGAGAATTATACTTACAACCACGATGAATAAAAAAAAAAAAAAAAAAGAAAGAATTGACAATGGGACGTTCCGGCGGGTGGGATGTGACGATGACTCCGACATACTCATTTACTCTAGGCTAGCTATCTTGGGTGGATGATGATTGGAGACGAGAATTCAGGAGACCGATTTAGTGTTTTTTTTTTTTCTGAATGACTTTCGGCCTTCTACTTATCGTCATAGAGCCGTCAGATTCACAGGGACGTGATTTAGACTCAGCAGTTGTGCCTGCCTATAACACATCTAAAGAATTTCCTGACTTTCAGGGATCTTAGATCGTGCATTACCATCTTAGTCATCAATCTCTTTGTCCTCTCGTCGAAACCTTTTGTTTCCAAGTTATACGAACCTTTATCTTGTTTGAGTTCACCTGTTGGGCACATCAACTCGAGATTTTTTTGGCTTGGCTTATGATGTCCTGCGAGTCTCGAGTTTCATCATCTTCTCTCTATAAATGAATTTTCTTCTTAGGTCCAACTCGGGAAATTTTTACGTGTAAATAAGAGGAAGATCAGAAGGCTGACAATGAAGAGGAAGCGAGCATTCCCTTTTATGATCATCATCATCTGTTCAGGGGGATTGATATGATGGGCCGAGGCCCAAGCCCATTTAGTACCTTCTTGACCATGAGAGAGATCGGGGGACGAACGGGCATATTCATTCGTATTATCGCCGGCGGCCTATTAGTCAAAATCCAAGTACAATTACCTAAAGAAAAACAAAAAAGAGACAAGGAGATGGCCAATCTGTGGCTCCGATCCCCGCCGTCGAAGACGGCCATCGTCGCCGTACTCATCCTCTCGATCCTTGTCGTGTCTCCGTCCGCGTACGCAAGCTCCGATGTCCCCTTCGTCGTGGCCCAGAAGAAGGCTTCCCTCAACAGGTTGAAGACCGGCTCCGAACGCGTCCTCGTCTCCATTGACGTCTACAACCAGGGATTCTCGTCCGTTCCTTCCCCTTCCCTGCGTCCGCTCGCGTAGCTCTTTTTTATTTCATCAGCTGTCTTTTGTAATTTGGTTTTGGCCGTCCGATCTTCTCGGTTTGATGATTTGGAGGTGAGATCGGGGGTGATTTTTTTGAGTGGATGATTAGATTTAGGACTCGAATCGGTTGCGCGTGGAATATCAAATTGATAGCAGCCGTGTGCTTACTTCAGATTCGGGAGGGATCGAAGAAATCTTCCCTGTCATTACACGTCGCTATTCGGTTGCACGTTGAGGACGCTGCATTTTGTTTTTTGGCTGGACATGATTTCTAGTTATGGCAGGGAGTGAGAACTTGGGCAAACTCGGCGGAATTTTGTATTGTGTAGATCAAGTTTTCAACTGATCATTTGGAATTAATTGTGGGGAAAAGGAAAATAATATGATAATGCCCCGGAATGTCCAGCAAGATAGATAGGGTCTGATGGAAATGCTTGACACTTGTAATCTGTTCTGAGATGTTGTGCGCCTGGAATTGTTTATATGAAGGTGATCATTTAGTAAGAATTACTGCGTCATTATTGGTAGACATGAGCACCTTTAGAAGGTCAACGATTTTTCTGAAGCCTCCGAGGCCTACTTTTACCCTGTTCTGAATCTGGAGCACTCCTTTTAATTGCTTTATATACCCTTCGAAGTTTACTGGCTACTGGTGCTGTTATTAACGAGCAGTAATTCCTAATACATTGTCTTATGATGCAGAACCGCTTATGATGTGAGCCTTACCGATGATAGTTGGTCTAAGGATCTATTCGAGGTTGTCAGTGGCAACCTCTCTCACTCATGGGAAAGACTCGACGTGTGAGTAACAGCTCTCCTCATGGTGTTCGCTCCATTTATACCCTACAATTAGCCACCCATTCATCCACATTTCCTTGTTGTCAATTTGTTTGTGACAAACATTAATTGGTATCTTTGAATTCATTTTCAGTGGCGGCGTTCTTTCACACAGCTTTGAGCTTGATGCCAAGGAAAAGGGGATGTTTTATGGTTCACCTGCAGTCATTACATTCCGTGTTCCCACAAAGGCCGCTCTCCAGGTTTTTAGATGCAGTATTACAGAGCTGTCGATTACATTCATTGTCTTTTATTCGTTCTCACTGTTTTTCTCAAATGACCCCCTTGCAGGTTTCTTACTCTACTCCAATCTTGCCTCTTGATATTCTCGCTGAAAGACCTCCTGAGAAGAAGTTTGAATGGGTATGTTCCTCAGGAAATTCAACCTTCTTCATTATTTTTATTTCATCCCATTTCTTTAATATATTCAAGTACGCTCCTAATTACATGTCTCACCTTTTTGCATGGAAACCTTTCTTCATGGACTGAATGTTGCAGGCTAGGGTAAGCACAATATTCATCTCTCACAATTTACTTCAACCAGACATAGTAGTTAGTCCATTATTGTTACTAAGATTATTCGATCAGAAGGACGACATAATATTTTAGATTGTTGAGAGAATTCTTATAGGCTTCTCCTATTTTCGCGGATGGGAAACTCTTACTTCTTGTATTATGTCAATTTTTTTGAGTAAAAAGAATCGATTACTATTCCTATATATATAGTTCAGTGTCGCTATTACCTGTTAAACATGTTTCTATTTTGATAAATTATGTCGTGCTTGTACTGCTATCCTCCTGTCTTTCATCGTCTAGTGACAAGTTTCTACATTTTATCATTGCAGAGGTTATTGGCCAAGTACGGGTCCCTGGTCTCTGTTATCTCTATTGTGGTCCTGTTTATATATCTTGTCGCAACCCCGTCGAAGTCAGCAGCCAAGGGGAACAAAAAGAAGCGCTAATGGTTGAGTGTTAGAGCTCATTAACGGCTGTCACTTTGGGCTTTTGGCGACATAGATCGGGTCTAGCTGTTGAGATGGACCTTAGCTAGCACAAACTCTGAACTTAATTTAGTTCCTCAGATTTTCTGGTGACACAAAAGCTGGTTTGTGGTAACATGATAGAGCTGTTTGTATGTTTATGTGCTTGTCTGAAAATCAAATTTTGGACTAGGGTTGATTGTCCTCCTTATTTAGATGCCAACTCTTTTTCTAGTTGACTGTTCCTTGTCTGAGTAGGAAGCAAGCGGAGCTTTGTTTCTCATGAATAGGGGAATATGGTAATGGAAAAGGCATAATCAGAATGTTTTGAATGAGAAGAATGCTAGAGCTAAGGCGCCGGAGGAGTTGGGTTGACGGCGACTCCCGGCATGACGAATCCAGAAATGCTCTCTGTGAGGTGCCTGGACGCCTTCTCGTGGTTGACAAAGCCCATGAACCAGAAGTCATGTCCATCCCGATCTGGATGTACCTCTCCGATTGGTTCTCCCTTGTTACCACTGGATTCACCGCGCAGATCTTTCCTAACGGCACCATGACCTGTTCGCTGATGGAGTTTTGTTCCTTAACCAATCCGTAGGAAGTCGAGTAGGATGAGCTAGAACGCGAGGGTAAGGGCAGTACCTTTTAGTAGCTCCAGGAGATCTATCCGGAGGAAGCGGAGCGGTGAATGATAAGGGGCGATCGCTGCAGCATGCAGTGTGGATGTTCGAGAGGTAGAGGGTGCCTGCGACAAGGCAGTGGAGGTGGATGGGTAGCATGTGAAGGTCTTCTTGAGGGCCTCATTGGGGAATGTCGTGAATGACTTGCTTGTAGGGAGTCTCGAACCCGCCCCCTTCGTTATGGTCTTCGCTCGCAGGTTGACTTTCCCCAACGCTGCTTGCTTCACCGATGACCCTGTCTGCGCAGCTCGTTACATCCAACGGTAACAAAGTGTCAGTGTCCGATCCGAGGAAGCGGGAAAGAATGACCCGAGATCTACGAAGCAAGCGGGAAAAGAAAATGAACTCGCGATCGTGCCAGAATTGAACGTGATATGTTATAGTAAGGAGACGAGGAAGGATGCTTCGTTTAATTTATTTAGCAATTAATGTTTAGGCACGAAGGCACATTTGCTTCGCGGCGTTGAAGAGAAGGGAGAAACCTATTTAACTTGCATTGTCGGCTTTCGGATAAGAAGAGTACTTGAGCCTTCCCTTACATCATGACATGTCAATGTCAAGCGGAAACTGCTGTTGGTCCCCCCAGACCCACATCATCATATCAGAAGAACTATCCTACTGTTTCTGACGATTCTTCGCACCTCTCGATGGAGTGAGGGGCAAACTGAGTCCGGGAGGAGCTCAGGAAATCGTCTATTCCTTGGTAGGGCTGGCTGGAGGAGCTGCACCGCCCGTCGTCGGCCTGGCATGACAAGTGAACCTCTCTTATTAGCCCGTCATTGCGGGGAGATTGTCAGATGTATTTGCAGATCACAGGGAAAGGACGGGATGAGGTCTGGACGAAGAACTTACAGTCCGACGAAGACCTTGAAGGCGTCGTATATTCCCCATTGTGCCCCGGTGAGTGTCCCAATCATCAGTATGCGAAGGGGAAGTCCCCGAGTGAAGAGCCCCCACAAGCCCAGCTTGTTAATGGCCTGCGGCACAAGAAAGGGGATTAATACAGGTAATGCGTTCTGTCTATGGGTTGGAGAATATCGAGGAGGACGACTCTGTAGGCTTACATCGCCGACAGAGGCTCCCTTTGCATTGTTGAGGAACGAGACAAGATTGTCCGCGGGATGGGACACGATGGCGCAAAAGACTCCCGCCACATAACCGCCGGCGAAACTAATGCCAAGCTGGGTTGATTTGCTGCACTGGTCTTTAGGCATGGGGACTGCGTATTTGTAGATCATCTCGACGATGGTCTCGAACGATGCGAATTTCATCATGGTATCTGCAACACAAGAACCGACGGTACGATATTCAATTGCATGCCTTGCCCTTGTTTTGCCAAACAAGCTTGCCATGACTGATCTCTGCTTCAAATCAATTTTACCAGACTCTGGGAACACATTATCTGTTATTAGCGAGGAACCGACTAGCAACAAAACTCCAAAAACTACATGCTCGCTTGCTTTACTTGCATTGGCCACAAATAGATGAAACCTAAAACTTACATGGAATCTGGCGACCCCAAAGCGGCACGATACCCTTGTACAGCCTGCGCAAATCCATATTCAGTAAAGCAGTCGTTCGTTGGAACGAATAACGCCATTATAATTTAGGGATACGTACCCCATTGTACCCTCAGATTTAATAAACTTCGGCAGTCCATCACTCAATCCCCTGGCAAAACCAGGCTGAGTCTGCACACGCACCTTAACGGCCTCGAACGGACAGAGAGCCACGTCGGCGATCAACTCAGCTGAAGCGGATCCGGCAAGGTAGATCAAGGTCTTGTATTTGGCTGCCAGCTCGGGCCCAGCTATATCCGAGTAGTACTTCTTGAAGAACTCATAGAATCCAAACTTGCAGGCGCCTTGAGAGCTGTAGCCGAGCAATGTCGGAATCCATCCCCTGAAGAATCCCCTCATTCCTTGCTCCTTGAGCAACACACCGAAACCGGAACTTATGCTCTTATACTTCGTGGGATTAATCTGCAAAAACCAGTGCCATCCGACTCTTATAACTTGTTGCATCGCGTTCCGTCCTCGAATCAAACAAAACCACAGAAATCGCACAGTGCTCGAGCCATCGGAAATGCCTAAAAATGCATTCGGAATATCTGAAATCCATTCCGACTACACCGTCTGTGTTCGATGGATTCATGTGTGTTGTCTAGTTAGTCACGCACGATTGCCTACGAGGCTCTGCATCGACATATCTGAACAAAGAAGCGAAAGGCATGATAGTGACGAGGACACCTGCATATTGCACTTGACGAGATCCAGGGGAGTAACGGCCATGTGAGTGAGGCCACAGCTGAAGATCCCGCCGGCGGTGCAAGCGGCATAGAATGCGGGTGAATACATGGCGATCTTCCCGGGCTCGCTGGGCGCCGGGGAGAAGAAGAATGGGGAGGAGGTGTAAGGGTAGAGAAAGGGAGGGATGATGGATCTCCTCGAGGCGCCGTCTCCGTTGCCATTGGCAGAAGCAGCCATCGTCGTAGGGGTGTCGCGGTTGCTGCCGGAGGAAGAAGCGGGGGGGGGGGGGGGATGGCGGAGCAGAGATAACGACGTGGCAGACAGAAGACGGGCCCACTGGATATTCGCCTCGGTGACGTGTCGACAGGCGACGGGCCGGCCCGTTCATTATTTAGTTGACGCAGTGAAAAAGATTATTTGCGTTAAAGTCAGTTCCCCCCCCCCCCCTCTCCAAAACAAAAATAAAAAAGAAAAAGGACAAAACACTCCCCAAGTCCTGGCCTCAAAATTCCAAAGCCTTTTTTTTATATTATCCTCTTCCCTCCTGCCATGTCAGGGAACATGGATAAAATGCGCTTTGAAAAAGGTTATCCTTTTAGACATTGTAAGAAAGAAACTAAGCTAAACACAAGTGTTATAACTTGACATAATCCTCGGTCATCTATATGTATGTTCCGAAGTAATTTTCGTCTAAAAAATATTTTATGAAATAAGCTACTTTCAAAATTTATTAAATAATATATTTAAATTAGCCTTAGAAACTCCGAATTTGGTTCATTAAGTAACACTAAAACTCCGAATTTGCGCAACAAAATTGAAGGTCGAGTTCTCTCTACGAGGGTTCAACAATGTTTCAAACTTTCTCCACTTTTTCTATGCAAATTCCGCGTTAACTATGTGTTTTTAACACCGAGTTAAAGATATTATTTAATGAATTTTAAAAGTTGTATTTTGTGAAATATTTACCCAACGTATATTATTTTGAAATAAAGTTCAGTTATTCAAACAAATACGGAGCTTTGTTCTAAAATAATTTACCAATATGTCAATTAAACTTATAATTCGTCAATTAAGGCAATAACTCCGAGTTTTATATAAAAAAATCGTCTTCCCTCCCTTCCGAGTTGCCCACTTCTTTCCCCCTTTTTCCCTCTTCTTGCCTTCGCGTCCTTTCCTTTATCTAATAAAAATCAGATTTTTAACTTAAATTTTATGTACGACGAATTATGAATTTAATCGAATTATTTCGTAAATTATTTTATGAAAAACATGATTTTGTATGGAAGAAGCTCAACAAACACGAACTGAGTTATAATGATCGTCCGAACCATGTCTTTTATTGAGGACTTTTCCAGAATAAGGTCATTTTGTAAAAGCATTTACGAAATAGGTAGGTAAATAAATATTTACTTAACTAACGTTGAGAAATCAAAATCAGAAATACTGAATTTTATTTATCAAAAATTTGATGTTTATTTAATTTTTCAAGTAAAATCAATATTGAAAATACAAAATTCTTAGTTAATGAAATCGAATTTCTTTACATTAATAAAGAAAATAATTTATTTAGCAATCTGCAAAATCTTTCGGGGAAACACGTTATTAAATAAGAAAACTTGTCTCTTATCAATCATTTTGTCCAATCTTTTATATTTTTGGGGGGTCCAATGTCCGACCAACCAGTCCTCGACTGAGGCCATCGCCTCCCGGTAATCCCATCTAAGTTTCGACCGATGGCGATGATCTTCTTCCCCTACTCCCTGCTCGCCGCCCTAGCGGTGTTGCTGTCGCCGTGCCTGGTGGAGCCCGAGTTCATCGTCTACAACACCACCGCCGGGATCGACCCTGGGAAGCTCAACGTCCACCTTGTACCTCATACCCACGATGACGTCGGCTGGCTCAAGACCGTTGACCAGTACTACGTCGGCTCCAACAACTCCATCCAGGTCTGGGCTTGTCCTTCGCTTCTAGTCCTTATTCTATCGGTTGGGATTGGAGATTGTCGTTGTTGTTGGTGACGTTGGTGGTGATGTGCAGGTTGCGTGCGTCGCCAATATTCTGGACTCTCTTGTGCCGGCACTCCTCGCGGATAAGAATCGCAAGTTCATTTACGTCGAGATTGTGAGTTATTTCCAGTTGATTTCCCCATTTCTATGTATGTATCTTTTGGTGTTTTTTTTTTTTTCTGCGAGTGTCTAAGTAGCTCCAGAGAGGAAGAGGAGTCGACCAGTCCACAGTAGAGTGTGCGCCTATGTTGCTTTTTCTTTCTTTGCCTTGGACCCGGGAAAAAGGGCAAGTGATAATTACATCATAGCACAAGAGATCATACATACTTTCACAACCAAAAAGGAAAA
Organism: Melastoma dodecandrum; assembly: GCA_029817715.1. Taxonomy (NCBI): domain Eukaryota; kingdom Viridiplantae; phylum Streptophyta; class Magnoliopsida; order Myrtales; family Melastomataceae; genus Melastoma; species Melastoma dodecandrum. The sequence goes on along the minus strand of JARUPY010000397.1, from coordinate 1,751,473 downwards.
CAAGGGATTGCTAGCTGTCAAAGTTGATATGAGGAAAGCTTTCGACCAGCTCATCCATGGAATCCTTAATTTTTTCAACTTCCCCTAGGAAATGACAAAGTTGATACTGAGTTGTATATCTACTGCCAATTAGCTCAATGGGGGTCAACTAGAGCCTTTGCAGCCCACGATAGGAATCAGACAAGATTACCCTATATCACCCTACATTTTCATCCTATGCGTAGAATTCCTAGGTTACATAATTGAAAGTGAATGCCAAGAAGGAAACTGGAGGAAAGTACCAGCAAGCCGAGGAGGCCCAACCTTCTCCAACCTATTCTTTCCTGACGACCTACTAATTTTTGGGGAAGCAACCACAAAAAATGCAAGAGCAATTAAAAGAGCCCAGAGGAGATTCTGCAAACTGTCAGGGCAACAAGTAAACCAGGAGAAAAACATAATTCTGTTTTCAGCCAATGTTAGCCAAAGAAGGGCAAGAAGAATCTCTAAAATAACAGGCTTCCAAACTACAAACAACCTAGGGACCTATCTAGGTTTTCCTCTTAGATCAGGGGCGAGCAACAGGGGAAGGTACACATCTATTGTAGACAGGGTCAGGACTGCATTAGCAGGATGGCAGACAAAACTACTATTTAAAGCAGCTAGAATAGTAGTAATCAAATCGGTGGCAGAAGCAATACCAGCATACTAAATGTCATGCATAAGCCTACCAAGGAAAATCCAGGAGGAATTGGACAGACTCTCTAGAAATTTCTATGGGGATCCACAGAAGAAAAGAAAAAGATGCACCTAGTCAACTGGGATCGGACAACAAAAAGGAAAGAAGAAGGAGGACTAGGGAATTTCAAGGCCAAGGATAGAAATAAGGCACTCCTTGGAAACCTCAACTGGAGGCTACTAACAGACCAAGAATCTCAATGGAGCAGGGTAATCACAAACAAATACGGAACACACCTAGACAAAAGGAAGCAGGGTTCATGCATCTTCAAAGCCTTAAAAGAAGGAAAGGACTTGATGACTAAGGGGTCAAGAATCATGGTAAAGAGTGGATGACAAACAAAATTCTAGGAAGATGATTGGCTAGGCTGTGGAAAGCTAAAGGAACTGATAATTGACCAGCTAGTAGCTGATTACTACTCCCAAGCGGGGGGGAAAAGACTAGGTGCAGCAAATCTAATACCAGACCACATTTGGAGGAAAATAACATAAACAAGACTAGCCTAGAACAGGCAAAGTAAGGATAAGTTAGCTTGGAAACTATCAAGCGATGGAGATTTCAATACATCATCTGCATATACCCTCGTCCATTCCGTGATTGGGAAATATCTAGATACTAACCTAAAGTGGATCTGGAAACTTTGCATTCTACCCAAGCAGAAAACTTTCCTATGGTTATGCTGGTGGAACAGACTACCAACCAAAAATGTGCTACATGATAAAAGCATAACGCAGGAAAGGATATATTCAGTATGCGAATGGGAACAAGAAACAATACTACATACCTTGAGAGATTGCCCTCTGTCCCAAGTGGTATGGCAACATTTTCCCACACCAGGCCAGCCACTCCCCTACTCAGACAAACCACGACAAGAATGACTACACGGTAACCTAAACACCAAGGCAGCAAAAACAGCAAGGCACAAAAGCATAGACTGGAGCATCCTGTTCACCTCCATAATATGGCACCTATGGCTACAAAGGGGTAACCTCACTCTTGCCCAGAAGAGAAACATTGGAGATATGCAAAGACAGATTCTGAAAAGGGCCTCAGAGAGTAAACGCAAATACGCAACAGCAAATAATCAAATACCAAGGCATTCCAACAGCCTACAGAACAAGCCAGCCAGCGAAGAAGAGACAACCAGTGAAACAATCCTAGAGGTGAACAGAATAAAGACGCATGTGAACCTTCCAAGGACCTCCCATATACAATAAACACAGATGCAGCAGCAGGGCAGAAGGAGATCAATGTAGGGCTAGGAGGCGTCATAAGAAACCAGAAAGGAGAGTGGATCGGAGGCTACAACATCAGGCACCCAAGCACAAATAGCCTCATAGCTGAAGCTTTATCCCTATATTAGGGACTGACCCTTGCAAAGACCCTAGGAATTACCTACTTGGCCATCTAGATAGACGTAGAAGTTCTACTCCACTACCTCACAGGGGAACAACATCCTAACTCACTAATTGCCCCTATTGTGGCCAAATGTAGACCGTTGTGCTGTGAGCTCAAGGATTATACCATATCCCACATCGTAAGAGAGAAAAACAAGGTGGCGGACAAACTGGCGAAAGAGGCACTACTATAGGAGGAGCAATCAACCACATTCTTTAACTCTCCTGATCACATCCTGGACCTACTACATCGGGACATTCCGTGTATCAGAATTGAATAGTAGTATGTAGCGTTGTAGCTGAACGCGCATCCATCAATCAATCTCCCTTTTTTTACCAAAAAAAAACTGCTCTTATCTAAAACATGTACAAATGGCGATTCGTAAAGCTGAAAGATTGTGCTTTTAAATTATTTCCTTGTGCTTGTAAGGGGACACCTAAGAGTTGATTTCTCAAAAAACATTATGCAAGGAAGCTTATGTTGGATCAGTTCATTGATTTGTAATAATTGCTTCTTCGGGTTTGATAGCTTTGGATTCTTGTTTCTTGAAACAGGCTTTTTTCCAGAGATGGTGGACAGAACAGAGCGGGACCATCAAGAACACAGTAAAACAGTTCATTCGTTCTGGTCAACTAGAGTTCATGTAAGATCTTGTAATTAAATTTTGTAATTGATTTTTCTCAGTTAATTTCTATTGTATTGCATATCATGTTTTCAATGCAAGGATCTGCTCATCATAATGGTGTGAGAAAACCTTCAAGTTAGCCTTCTCTTTTCAGATCAAAGCTTTCTAGTTAGTTTATACATTGCATGAATTTGCAGGTGTTTTAGCAAAATTAGATTGAGGTCCTCTTCCTGATTTAGTTGTGCATCTTCTTCTTTTTTCGCTTTCTTATTGGGCACAATACTACAGAAACGGGGGCATGTGTATGCATGATGAGGCAGCTGTACATTACATTGACATGATTGATCAGACGACACTTGGCCATCGCTTCATTGTGGAGGAGTTTGGCGTAACCCCGAGGATTGGCTGGCAAATTGACCCATTTGGCCATTCTGCTGTTCAGGCTTATCTCCTGGGAGCAGAAGTGAGCATTGTGTTATTTTTTTTAAATTTGTTGCCAGTTCCATTGGTTATGTGACCATGACTTACAAGATATAATAACTTGTCCACCTCTATGTCCTTGACGGACTGTAGAGTCACATCAATTGATTTCATAACCTTAGCATTGAACCTACACTTTTCCCCCATTGAACCCATAAGGAAAAGATCATGTGAAATCTCTTTCTAATCTTGGGATTTAATTTCTGATTATATATATGCTTATATGAAACGTTCTGTTTGTGTCCATTTTTTCTGGTTGTTGCAGCTTGGGTTCGATTCATTGTACTTTGGCAGGATTGACTACCAAGATCTAGCAAAACGTAAGGATGAGAAAAGTCTAGAAGTTGTTTGGCGTGGTTCCAAAAGCCTTGGTTCATCTGCGCAGGTAAGTAGACCTTATCTGCTTCTTGTGCTTTGTCCTTCTTGTGGGATCGTTGTTTACATTCATTGACAATCTCTTACAGATATTTGCTGGAGCATTTCCTCACCATTACGAGCCTCCACCCGGTGGCTTTTATTATGAAGTGGATGCTGACTCTCCAGTAATTCAGGTACAGGAGACCAAAACACCAATTTCTAATCTTATTAAGTTTGAATGGTTTCACATTTTTTTACTCTGTAGGATGATATCAACTTGTTTGACTATAATGTCCAAGAACGTGTGGATGCCTTTGTTGCTGCTGCAATATCACAAGTAAGTTGAAGTTTTCTACCACGTGACTTCTTCCTTTGAGGACCAGTTGACTTGATAGATGTATTCCTTCAATCAATTAAAGGAGATTGAACTGGTTATCAGCCATTGATATTTGTTTTACTGATGCATTTAAAAGTTTATCTGTCCTATCTTTCATCGTAGATTGTCTATATAACGAGTTGTAGTGGACTCGGAGTTAATTGCAGTAATTTTTTTGTTTGTGTCTGCTATTTTGGTAAAAGTTTTTGTTGAGAGAGGATTTTGTCCATATGAATACTACTAAGGATATTTCATGTTTATTTATTTTTTGGTGTCTGACGCTGATATTGTTGCAAGGCCAATATTACTCGGACCAATCACATAATGTGGACAATGGGAACTGATTTCCAGTATCAGTATGCAAACAGTTGGTTTAAACAAATGGATAAGCTTATCCACTATGTCAATAAGGTATATCTTTCAACTGAATCTGAATGTCATTTCTGTGCTACTTTCTATTACTTGCGGGTTTACTCTGAAATCTTTACATTGTTATTTATGTATTGTCGGTCTCAAGTAATTCACTTGAGATGAAAAAAATACTCTTAACAACATGGATATGTACTAAGACGCACCCTCAATGATTAAGTTGATGTGATTGATTACCTGATATTTATTGGTCTGGTTGTAAGGTTAAAGGTCCTATCCAAACAAAACCCGTAGTTATTGGGATCCATTGAAATTGCTTAATAGTACGAATCGGTAGCTGATGGACTTGTCAATTGACCAACTTAAATGTTTAGTCATGCCGAAAGTGGAAAGAGTGACTGTTAAGTGGTGAATGCCAACTGATTGAACTTCACTAGAAGACTTAATTGTCCAGTGTTGCTCGTCTGGGAGAAAATGTCAGCAGTATGAATATCAGAAGCAGTAATATGCTCTCAGAGTATGTCAGCTTGGCTGGTGTTTAAAGAATGGAACAGAGGTCTCCAGGATTGAGATACACTTTTAGCAGTAATATACTCTCGGATAATTTTTTTGTTCTTCATCTTACTATCCTTTATTTAATGGAATCTGTAGTTGATGTGATTTTTGGCTTCACAGAACTCTGTTCTGGTTTTTTCACTCATTATGGCCATTGCAGGATGGACGGGTAAATACTTTCTATTCCACCCCATCAATTTACACTGATGCAAAGCATGCCGCAGAAAAAGCTTGGCCGCTCAAGGCTGAAGATTACTTTCCGTAAGTTGCCTGTGAGAAAGACTTCAGCTAACAGTCCAGTTTCAAAAGTTGACCAATGAGGATGTCTCGTAACAGATATGCAGATAGGGAAAATGCTTATTGGACAGGATACTTTACAAGTAGACCAGGTCTTAAGCGTTATGTCAGAATACTGAGTGGCTACTATTTGGTACGACAATGTAGTGTTGTTTACAATCTAGGTTGACAAGCATGGTGTTTTAATTGTTTGGCGTGTCCTGGAGAATTCAGGCTGCTAGGCAACTGGAGTTCTTCCGAGGACGAAGCGACTCGGGTCCAAAAACAGACTTACTGGCAGATGCATTGGCAATTGCTCAACACCATGATGCAGTGTCTGGCACGTCAAAGCAGCATGTGGCAAATGACTATGCCAAGCGTCTCGCCCTTGGCTATGCTGAGGTGATTCAGAGTATAGTACAATTTTTTTTTCATGTTGTACGGAGCTGAACAATTTTCAAATTACATTTCTTTTCAGGCTGAGGCGTTAGTCTCCTCTTCATTGGCCAGTTTGGTAGAGTCAAATTCATTCAGGCTAAAAGGGAACCCATCTACAAAACTTGAGCAGGCAATAATTTGTCTTCAAAATTTGCAAGCAATCCAATGCATCTAGCAATTTTGTTTCTTGTAATTATTGCAGCTCAGAATCTAACTTTTCATATTGATTTACCAATTCTCAGTGCCCTCTTCTTAATATCAGCTACTGTCCTCCATCAGAAGCTGAGCTGTCCCATGGGAAAAGTCTGGTGATGTTACAACTCCACATGAGTTTTCAGCCTTTTTTCTGTCATTTGGTTATATAACTCGATAGGGGCTTTTCTCGTGCAGGCAGTAGTTATCTATAACCCCCTCGGCTGGAAAAGAGAAGATTTGATTCAGATTCCTGTGAGTATTTCCATAGTGGACTTCACAATCCCTTTTAAAAGAGATGTTTCCTTCCGGGAAATGATAAAAAGAAAAATGGATATATATCCTCTGCTAATACACGACCAACTAATGTTCGCAACCAAAGATGGATGTTTGGTAAAAATAAGAATCTTCTCCTCGAAAAAGAGAAATATGACCAAAACCTGCTCCCATTTCTAGTCTTGCATATAGCTATCACACTGGAGCAATTTGATAACTTTGTTTCATTGTCTTGGATAATTTTTTTATTAAACTGCTATCGGCCCCTGATTTATAATTTTCTGCAGGTCAAAACGGAAGATATTACTGTTCTTGATTCTGAAGGAAAGGAGGTCGTGTCCCAGCTGGTTCCGATTACTGATGCATACCTTAACTTACGAAGTTATCATGCCAAGATCTACTTGGGGAATGCCGTCAATGATGCTCCGAAATATTGGCTTGTTTTCTCAGTGTCTGTGCCACCCCTGGGTTTTAACACATATTTCATCTCTCCTGCCAAAGGAGGTCTGATTGCATAACTTACAACATTATTGCATCACTTTTGTTGTGATGATTGTGATTCTTGCCGATTTATTGGATAATTTGCGACTGATTTTCTTGCAATGTACCTGACAGCTGGTTCAGCAAAGTCTAAAGTATCTACTATTCAAAGAGGCGAGAAATCTCCTGTTGACATTGGTCAGGGAAGTCTTAAGGTCACACTTTCTTCTGAAGCAGGAGGTATTATTCGTTATGATAATAAGAAAAGAATGGTATGTGGCGTCAATCCTTCACCTTGTATACCATCTCATCCTATCTTTTGCCCCCTCACTGTTTTCAGCGTCTCATTTAAGTTTTATGAAATGTCCTTTTGTAGCTTATGGAACCAATGCAGGAATCTTACAGCTTTTACACTAGCTTCAATGGTACTGAAAAGGACACACAGGTGAGAAAATATTTGTCTTCCTCGGTCATTCGTCTATTTTCTGTATCCTTCTGGTTTATTATTGCTAGTTTATCATAATCAATTGACATTTATGTAGGCCTCTGGTGCATATATCTTCCGTCCAAATAACTCATATATAATATCACAAGGGCAGGTAATGCAAACATCCTGATTTGTGTTTCTTGAAATATTTTCTTCACATATCGGCTTTGTCTATTATCCATTGGGAAACATAAATCTCAGAATTCACAGGCTCCTTTGACTGTTGTTCGCGGACCTTTGGTTGAAGAAGTGCACCGGTGGATAAATTCCTGGATTTACCAGGTTTTACTTTACTCCTGTTTTCTATCACTTTACAATCTTATGAAAAGGAAATAACACTAAAATCTAATGTCTAAAATCTGATTGACTAACTCTTCTCTGTAACTTTTTGTCTTTTCGCAGATCACCAGGCTGGGCAAGGGAAAGGAACATGTTGAAGTGGAATTCATAGTAAGTTTCGTCTGAGTTCTCTGATTCATTATAACTTGATACTTGCTTAAAATGATGACAATTGGCTAATGCAACTTTGCTATAGTTAGGCTGTCAAATACATATTTTTTTTTGTAATATCACAATCATTGTCATCGCTATTTTACTATTACTCTCTGTCATTGTAATTATTTATCTTGATCAGGTTGGGCCAATACCAGACAGTGATCATGTTGGCAAAGAAGTTGTTACTCAGATTTCAACTTCCATGCAAACAAATAAGACATTTTACTCTGATGCTAGTGGACGTGATTTTCTCAAAAGGGTACGCATATAGTTCTCTCTTATTTTTCTTTTAACCTTTTAAATGGTCAAAATTCAAGCATTGGTCAATGACCAACTGTGGACCTTGAGCTTCTGCTATTTACTATTAGCCTACTTGATTGATTAGAGAACAAGTCTTTATGATTTTTTTGGGCTGCAGGTTCGTGATTACAGAGCAGATTGGGATCTTAAAGTGGACCAACCTGCGGCTGGCAATTATTATCCGGTATTCTTTTTCCGTTGTCTTGGATTGCATGCAAAATCATGCTCTGTCCATGTTTTTTTTATGTTGGCTGTCATACACAGGTTTATTTTATTTTTTTGATCGGTTTAATCACATTATTTTGTCTCGCACAGTATCCAAGTTTATTTTCATATGCATGTTCTACCTTATACTTTCAAGTTGTCAAAATGCATCTTTCTGAAGATACCTTCCACAGGAGTCATCTTCCTTTTCTAACAGATGTGACATGAACTTACCTTGCAGTTAAATCTTGGAATCTTCTTGGAAGATGGAAAGAAAGAATTCTCCGTCTTGGTAGATCGCTCAATTGGAGGTTCAAGTTTACGTGATGGACAAGTAGAATTAATGCTTCACAGGTGAGTAAAGATTCTCTCTGAAATCATAAGAAACTCTAAGGTTGTAATGCCCCATTTTGGAACATTTTTATGTAGGAGACTATTCCACGATGATGGAAGAGGAGTGGATGAGGCTCTTAATGAGACAACTTGCGTCGAGAAAAAATGCCAAGGCCTTATTGTAAGCTCATTTCATGTGACTTGATTCTTCATATCACTCTCAGTCTGCGGAACGATTTTCAATTTTACGCCGTATTGCACGCGTAACAGTCATACATAGTGTCACGAGGTGTATTTTGTATGGAGATTTCAAACATGTTGACAACACATGGAAGAGCCAAAAACAGGGTGCTGGCCTTCTGACAAATATAGATCGAAGAGTTATGGCATATTTGAGGCGCAAGTGAATAGAGTTGAAAATTAGGCTTCTTTTACTAAGGCTTTAGATTTAACTTTCCTGAGTTTTTAGTTAGTTGCTTTGAGCTTGCACTGCAAGTTGTTCCATGGATATAATTCCTTAAGACTGACTGGCCTTTTTATTTTGGATGATAGATTCAAGGGAAGTACTACTTCAGATTTGATCATCTGGGAGAGGGAGCAAAATGGCGCCGATCGTTTGGCCAGGAAATATATTCTCCTCTTCTCTTGGCGTTCGCTGAACAGGTGTGCTGGTAACTCAAAATTCTCTTTTCTCTGTTCATTAGTACAACCTGGCTTACCAGTTGTGTATCTTTACAGGAAGGAGATCACTGGAGAAGCACTCATAGAACAACCTTTTCCGGGATCGATGCTTCTTATGCCTTGCCTGATAATGTTGCTATTTTAACTCTTCAGGTGAACTCGGGTTTCACGGTCATTCCATTGCTGTGTTCTTATGTTTTGCTGAATGCCTGTGTTTTGAGGAGAAAGCGCATTAGTCACATGTCCATAGGCTGCAGATGGAGTTATTGTTGTAATCTCTTTCATGTCATCGAATCTTTCAATGTCTCACCCCTCTTTGTCCCAGGATCTCGGCGACAAAAGTGTCCTCCTTCGGTTGGCGCATCTATATGAGGTATGAAAACACACTTTCATTGGGTTAGCAACAAAACCAGGGCTTCAAATATGTTCATGTTTTTTTTTCTCAAACCTCTTCATGTGCCGATTCCCTAAATGATGCAGATAGGGGAAGACAAGGACCTATCCAAAATTGCCAGCATAGAACTGAGGAAGCTTTTCCCTGGGAAACAGGTAAACTCGACCGCCGGCTATTATAGATTTTTAGTAAGTGATGCACAGTCAATAGTCCATGAGCATTCACGTGCATTTTGCATTGATTCAGATTGGCAAAGTGAGTGAGATGAGCCTGTCAGCCAACCAGGAACGATCGGAAATGGAGAAGAAGAGACTAGTATGGCAAGTGGAAGGCGAGAAAGGGGAAGATGGCCAAGTGCTGAGGGGCGGACCCATCGACCCAACTATTCTTGTCGTGGATATAGCTCCTATGGAGATACGGACGTTTGTAGTTCAGCTCAAGGAGAGCCCGGAGATCTCAGACGCCTGAAGCTTCATTTGCAGCACTGGCAATGTATGAGCAGGAAAAACAAAGACCCACTGGGTGTGGTTGATGCTCTGTATCAGTCCCATGCATGTAACCTTAACTCATTCATGACATGTTGAGTTGCCTAGATTCCACTTGCATCCCAGAATGATGAAAGCAGAATATTGGCTGTGCACTATTATCATGAACCTAAAACCTATTTCAGTATTCACGATGAACCTCCGGACATCATCTGAAACTTCTTCCTAACATTGGAGGACCATACAGCCTGAAACCACCAACTCAGCGCTTAAAGCTCGACCAAGAAAAGCACCCAAACGAAAATGGACAACCGACAGTGAGTCAAAACAATAAGAAGATGCCGACCACTATACGAAGATATGCAGCAGCAACATGAGAGCTTTCCCCTTAGTCGATCCAGAACAAATTTTGCATTGGCAATACTAACCCAAAGATCTTTAGCAACAAAAGTAAAGGACAGAACAACGGCCAAAAGGGTTGTCATCCACTAAAAGAAGCCTTCTAATCGAACAAGCTGAAACCCATGTCATCGTCACTTTCTTCCTTAGGCTCCTCCTGCATAGATTCCAAAAGTTCACCTGACTTTAGCCCTTTCCCAAACATTACCTCTACCATTTCATCATCAGCACAGCAAGAAACGGAGCAATGGACACGAGAACTTACCTTCTTCTCCTCAGCGGCTGGCGCAGCAGCGGCTGCGGCAGGCGCACCACCGCCGCCGGCAGCGACTACAGGAGCAGCACCGCCACCGCCGCCAGATCCAACATTCGTGATGAGATCATCGACGTTAATCTTCTCTGCAAGCTTGGCGAACAAACTCGGCCAGTAAGACTCGACGGGCACGTTAGCGGCCTTGACCAGAGTGGCTATCTTCTCCGCCTATCCAACACCCCGACAACAATTCAGACCATCCGATCGTCACGTCCACTGAAAGAACTCGAGAAGCGAAACGATTGAACTCACGGTGACGCGGATGCCTTCCTCGTGGAGAATCAAGACGGCGTAGGTGCAGGCGAGCTCTCCGAGGGAAGACATGGTTTAGCGTAGAAGCTCCTTCCGGCGTTGATCGATCTGGACCTGCAGTGAGGACACGAATCGATCGTCACGTAACAAATGGAACGAACAGGGAAGCGATCGGGGGGTGAAGACGGCGAGACCTGGTTGAGCAAAGGGTAGGGTTAGGGTTGCGTTTCTCAGTAAGCGAATATATACGTGTGGGGGGGGGGGGAAGGTTTAGGGTTCGGATATGGGGTGGAGTTTGGGCTCAGTACGGGCCTAAATTTTGTGAAGAAGAGGGGTGATTCGGTAAATAATCCGACAAACCGGGTCCTTTTCGTGTAACTTCGAATAACCCAATTATTCGGCTGGGAGATGCGACGACGTAACGAAGGAATATAATTTGCAAAATAGAGTATTAATTTCCAAAATTAGTGCTGATATATGGATGGATCAGGCAGTTGTCACTAGGAAGGAAATCGAATATGATCACTGTGTTGTGTTTACGTAATAAGGTTATTTTGGGCTTCAAGGTCAACGAACTCATTAGGTGTCGATAACTAGAAGTAGTGTTGAATGTAGCCGGCTATCGAAAGATAGTGCATCTAGTCAAAGCATGGTCCTGTCGAAGTATGATATACCAAGTCGAAATATGGTTCCATCGAGACATAGTCGAAGTGAAGACGTGATTAAGTTCGGTTGAAGCTTGTTACAGGTCGAAGAAGAAGCTAGATCAGACCACATTAGACTATAAAGAAGCTATAATTTGACATGTCCAAAATGTGTGCTACGGTTAAGATAGCAATTATTTGTTAGGATATAATCAAATGTTAATATAAATAATAGATGGATATCTTGTAATAACACGATAATCACTTATTGACCCTGAAGAGTTGTTTGTTTGTCTTCTGTATCTAGTGTTTTCTGGTAATAATGGATGTAAGTTCTTCTGTTCCATGTGAAGCTTCTTGCATTCTCGTTTCCTTTTTCATCTCTTTTGAAGTCTTGGCGACCACTTCTTCTTTCATTTATTGTGATTCTCGTCAAATATCGCAACGTGTTGTTTTCGACATAAACATAGTGGGAATCCTCCTCGAAGGCGGCAACATATAAGGGCTTATAATAAGGATATATTTATGCAAAAAAATTACGAGTTTGTTGTTCTTGACAGTGGAAAACATAAAGAATGACTCACTCGATCCTGATATGATGTTACAACAGTGGGAGGATATGTTGTGTGTTAGGCTGTTAATATGGTTTTGATGATTAATCGTATAGCAGATTGACCTGCTATAATTTTACAGAAGCTGTAACCTCCTGTAACAATGATATGTTTCCTAGTAAAGGAAAAATATCACGAAAACATTTTATACATCATTATTTCAGATCGAGTGATTAGAAAACATTCAAAATAAATTTATTATGAAAATAAGAATATTCTTATGAATATTATTTGAATATGGTAAGACAAACAATTAAATTAAAAAATAAGATATTTTTCCTAATCAAGGAACTTATATTGTTTATTTTGGAAATTTCTATCTAGAGAGAGGGTTATCTAGAAATCACTTTCAATTAAATAATTCACATGAATTTCGTCAGACACAACGACAAACTCATCTAGAACGAATTATTTCATTTTGGAAATAAATTATTGATTATTTCCTTGTATAAAAGGTTGATTTGGCCGAACCTTCCATAGAGCTCTATCGTGGGATTAAAATATCAAATTAACACAATTAATTTGGGATAGTCCCCAACGAATATATGCACTAATCCATGATCAGATTTCTTGGGAATAAAATATTATTTCTTTTCAACTATAAAAGTCTATTGATCGTATATGGCTGTAACCTTCTCTAATGCTATATCTTGAGATTGGATATTCCCGATTAATACGAAATCAATCAGTGATTGTTACCAAATGACTTATGCATTATGAGAATGCATCCGGTCGCAATTTAAATTCAGTAAAATAAATGTCCTTAATAACAGAAGGTAAGAACTATTTTATAAAAGAAAAACTCAAAAAATAAATTGGTAGGTTTTTTTTGAACGGTGGTAAGTCTTGAAATTCTTGTAACTTTATTGTGGTGTTTTAACGTGTGTGTGAGTGTGCAGGACGAATTCTCCAGGCAAGGTGACTACAGCAGGTTGAGCGTTGGTGAAGTCGCTCCGGAGACGCCGGTTATTACGGATCCGAGGGACTCGACCAGAACACTGTCTGTAACGTCGGACTATACGCAATAGAACTTGGGTAGAAGGGTCGCTGGTTGACGAGTCAACGTACAGAGTTGGTCGGAGAGAAGGAGTCCGTAGCAGACGTAAGCTGTGAGGGACTGACAACCTTCTGTAATTAGTTATTTAGTTGTCTGTTTATTTGCAGCAAGTGTGCATTGGTGAAGCCACTCCGCAGGCGTCGGTGGCTGCGGATATGAAGAACTTGGTCAAGAAAGCTGTCCGTAACGTCGAGTTGGCATACAATAGGTCTAGGAATCGGAAACCGTAGCAGGCGCAAATAGTGAGGGACTGCAACATCCTGTAGACGTTTATCTTTGTTAAAAAAACACAAAAAGAAGAGCCCATCAGAAGACGTCCAAACACAAGGAGTAAGCGCGGTAGAGGGTGATCACGTATCAACATAAAGGAGTTGTGTGTACAGTCCACTTTTATGCTCTTGACTAGACGAATGGATTCCTATGCCTTCCCGAAAAAAAAGCCATGAAAAAAATCATTTGATTGCATGCAGTGGTGTGGCAAATTCTCCGTTTTCAAACGTTACATTCACGTCGGGATGTGAATTTATCTGTTCGCGAGGATACGTGAGATTTCGATAGCTAGTTAGCTAAAGCAGAGTCGGGTCTGGTTGTCGAAGCTTCAAGACATTAGCCTTCATCCTCTCAATCTGAAAGGTCCTTCCGAACATGTTCATATACTTATTTTCTTTACATGTTTTTAGTAATAAGGTTAATGCAGAGATCGCTGTCCTAGGAATTCATATCATTAACTATACTTATCATCGATACCAGGAGTGGGTCTATTCATTTGGCCGCTCTCGCTTAAATTGTTGATTGATTCCATACAACATTGGTAGGTATAATGTGTTTTGTTAGAACATTGTTGGTCTTAATCATCTGTTGACAGAGTCACACAGACACAAGTTATGAGAAGACGCTACTGTCATTCCTCGTTGACGACAACATTCCATGGTATATGTATGTTTCTCTTTTGTTCTTCTTCTTGTCCCCTTTATTTCCGACAAATATGCTCTCCTTCCCCTTGCGGATGGAGATCAAGAAGCGTGAAAGTGAGGGGAAGCGAATTGTAAAGGCTGGACTGAAGCCACTGCTGTGTCTATATACAAATTTGACATTGGTCGGCCCTTCGACCTTTCGGTCCGCCGACGTTTTCCATGGATGGCTTCGATGGTTCCTTGCCAATTAGCCGAGCACTTTTGCAGTGTGAACTTTTTTATCTACCATGTGTGTAAATGTAAATAAAAAAAATGAAAAGAATAAACGTCTTTATATTTTTGGGTTTTTGCAGCGTTCGGATTTAGGCATCGAATCAATATTCAAACCTAAATATGTACGGAAATCTGGAATTTTCAATTGTGACGAAGATAACAAAAAAAAAACTTTAAAAATTAACTTGATTGACGCATTAATTTATAAGAGTGATAGAACAACGAGTGCCTTGTATAAAGGGAAAAAATATATATACTCTTTCTTTTAAATAAGCACGAGTAAGTAATAATAATAGGTAATAATCAGGAAGTAATATTACATAATAAAATAATACGTGATTATCAATCAAATACGATTGTTTTTGCCTTTGGAGGGGGGAATAATATCTCACTGAAAATCCAAAACTACGAAAAAAATACTTAATTAACAACTCTCTTTCTCTCTCTTTTTCCCCATCCGAGGTTGTCGTGTTCTCGTTTTCCCCTTTGAATTCTTCTCTGTTTCCTTTTATTCCTTCCACCGTTTCTTCGTATCCGCCATGACACGGGATTTCCTCCCTTCACTGAACTGATCTCTCCCTCCTCGACTCCCCTGCCAGCGATGGGCACTGAAGGCGACGCGGAAGTGGTTGCCGTGTCCTCCGCGGTGGATTGTTCTTTCGCCCCCATCACCCCCGCCAAGTGCCTCCTAGAGGAATCTCGTACAGGGAAGGGGACTCCCGTCGAAAGTCTGTTCCTTTCCGGCAATGATGAGAGCAGCCAGGCTAAACAAGGACCGCTCGAAGCCGAGGACCGGACGCAGTCCTCAGTCGAGAGCGAGGACGAGGGCTTGATGATTGCGGGCCTCTGTAAGTTATTTTCCCCCCAGTTTGAATTCCGGGATTCGTTTTGGGTGGGTCGTCGAGAACTTACTCTGTTCCCGGGGAATTCAGGGGGACTCCGATAGTTGGTTTTCCTTGTTGTTTGCTCAGCTGCTGGTCTGCAATTGTGTAGTTGGATTTTTTTTTTTCCTTAAGAAAGAAATAGACTTGGTTACTGCTGGTGAAACATTCCTTGGGCAGCTGATCCATCCCGGAAAATCAAGCTCTGACAATTACTCTTGTGATTACCGTCCTTCCAGAGTGTAACTTTTGCGATTTCGATGAGGAAATATTGTTCTGTTGATGTCAACCTTCTGTACAGGTCAGGAAGGAACGTATGGTTCCTCGACCTCGTCGGCCGCGGATGTTCTACATCATCGCCAAGACAGCAAACAGGAAGGCCAGTCGCCCCCACTTGCTCCTTCGACTCCGTTTCAGGATTCTGGGGATTTCAACGTACCTAAAGTTGACTCCGTTATCAGTGAGAAGCTGAGGAAAAAGACCCCGAAAAAGAAGAGGCATAAGCCGAAAGTAGTCGTTGAAAAGAAGGTACGGAGACGTCTTAACTTCAGTGATGTAGACGGCTTCCAATATGCAAAGCCCATCTCTATGTATCGAGAGGTCGATGTACACAGCGAGCATGGAGGGTGCAACGATCAGACAGAAATTAGTCTAATTGGTCCTGTTAACGAAGAAGGGAAACCTGTTGAGGATCATTGTTTTGAGGTTCAAAAAGTTGGGAAATCCAGGACCCGGCCGCGGAAGCGGGTTCGGAAATGCCTGTGCCTCAAGCTCATGAGGGAAATTACTCCTGTTCTCCAGTGGAAGCACACGGGTCATCGGACGGATGATAAGAAAAGAAAGAAGATGATGAGTAAAGTATTCTACAATGATAATGGTTCGCCATCATGGAGTTACAGGTGGGTGTTTGAAAGAAGTCAATGTCTCGTCCAAAGCAGAATTCAGAGACCGAATTTCCCACGATACCTTAGAAGGATTTGGATTAACCAGGGCTCACTGCCGCAGCAGCAGCCATGTGAGCAAGTCAATCAGAGTACCGATGTCACAGAGATATCATGTGATGCCACCCAGAATGAGCTCAACAAGACCAACGATTCATTGGTGGTGCCCTATGATGCTACCCAGGACAAAAGGAAGAGAAAGATAATGCGCCCTAATATCAACTTCGAATTAATCGCCCATCGCATGTGTCAACAGTTATTGTGTGATGGTTCTGCGGAACATGGGCAATTAGGTGATGATATGGAGTGGAAATGGCAGAAAGAGAGGGAACTTTTTCGAGGGCGGGTCGATTCCTTTATCGCTCGAATGCACCAATTTCTTGGTAATATCTCCAGGTTTGATTCGTTGTTGTGATAAAATTTATCGAATGTGTTTTGTTAGTATCCAAGAAATGCACTTTTGCAGGAAATAGAAGCTTCAAGCCCTGGGCTGGCTCGGTGATTGACTCTGTGGTCGGAGTTTTTCTTACCCAGAATGTTGCAGATTATCTCTCAAGGTTAGACAATAGTACGTGAAAACATTTGCTTTGAGTTGTTTCCATGTTCATCAAATCTAAATGACAGACTATCTTCAGCTCTACCTTCATATCACTCGTTGCAAAATTCCCGATTCAGTCGACGAATTCAGTCAAGGAAGACGCCCAGATGGATCGTAATGAAGATGTCCCCGACCCTCGGCATGGGGATGCGATTGGTACTCAAGAGAGTAAAACTGACTGTCAGACTAATTGTGATGTAACTCATTTGAAGTCATCTGGGGAGAGCCTTGGCAATTCAGAGGGGGATTCGCAAGATCAGGTACGTTGCGTTTGTCGCAGTAAGGCTACACCGATACTTTAGATTTCATAATCCTAACAACTATGTAGGATGAAATGAGTGAGAATGATGAAGATGCCGACAAATCTCCAGCCACTAAAAAGAAAAGAGAAGACATCATTCGTAAAGGGAAAAAGGAGAAGGTGTTCACCGATGCAACAGAGTGGAAGAGGTTGAGAGAAATTTATTCGGTCATTGGTCCTCGACCATTTGAACAAACGGATTCTGCAGACTGGGAGGCACTTCTGCGTATGGATTTTAATGATATTGCTACACCTATACAGTCACGCGGTCAACATCATATACTTGCCATTAGAATCCAGGTATGGCATGTAAACCAGTTCTGTTTTTCCCATTCAGTGAGAATGATCGTTACATGATTGCCGATTCTTTACTTCATAGGATTTCCTGGAAAAAATTGCCAAGATTCATGGAGATCTTGATCTAGAATGGTTAAGGCATTGTCCGCCAGAGATAGCAAGGTACTGTTAGCATAAGCATGATGAAATACATATAAGATGTTCATTTAATGGGGCACGATTACTTCTCAGGCAATACCTAATTGAGGTAGAAGGGTTGGGGCTGAAAAGCGTGGAGTGCGTGTTGTTATTGGCGCTGCAGCATATCGCATTCCCGGTAACGTTGACCAAATATCATATCCGTCTTTAGTAAGTTCTAATAGCATGCTTCAATGTTGATCATATGAACTTTCTGATGTAGGTGGACACTCATGTAAGTCGAATAGCGGTTCGTCTCGGCTGGGTTCCACTCCAGCCCCTTCCTGGGGACCTTCAGATTCATTTGTTGGAAGAGTAGGTACTGCATACCGATTCCGAAACGTCCATGAATCCTGGGATGCACACTGACGATATTCGGTTGCACAATCTTATTGCAGATACCCAGTTCTAAACCACATTCAACAATACCTGTGGCCCAGATTGAAAGTTCTTGGTCATAAGACATTGTGAGTCCTTTCTTGGCTTCCATAAAAGGTTGAATCTCGCCTGCTTGAGAATATTTATTGGTCATCTTAGGCGATGACTAATCGTTGTCTCTTTCAAATTGTCATTTTTCATCAGGTACGAACTTCATTACCAATTAATCACTTTCGGAAAGGTATGATGATTCTTGCCTTTCCGCCCTGTTATGTTAGCGACGTGTTTCTGCTGGTAAGATTCTGCAAAAACAGGTTTTTTGTTCAAAGAAGAACCCTAACTGCAAGGAGTGTCCGATGAAAGGAGAGTGCAAACACTATGCCAGTGCAGCTGCCAGGTTACACGAGCTTGAACCAAATCCAAATCAATTTACCTTTTGTGAATTAGTACATCCAAAAATCTTCCTTTCTCTTTCTGAAAGGAAATATCTTCTTTGGGTGTGTTTGGTAGTGCTAAATTCGCTCTCCCGGCTTCGGCAAATGACGGTGCAGGAACCTCAACAATGCCTGCTAGCATAGATGGATGTGCTAGTACCGCTGAATTCGCACTTCCGGCTCCGGTGAATGACTGTGAAGGAACCACAACAATCCCTACTAGCTTAGATGAGATTCTTGGCCCTGATTGGAAACCAGAACCGCTGTCTGCATTTGAAAATGACGACAATCAACTTTTCAAAATCGAACCTCATACAAGCACATGCCAACCTACTATTGAAGAGCCCCCTTCGCCAGATCGTGCATCCTGTGAAATGCCAGTGAAAGATATTGAAGATTTTTGTTACGGCCATGGCGATTCCGAGGAGATTCTTACCTTGGACCTAACCGGTGGAACTTCAATGTTTCTGAATCACTCCCCATGGAATCCTGTGGTCACTCACGGTGACTCCAGAGCATTAGTAACTGTGACACCGGAATTCGCCTCAATACCTCGGCAGCAGATGAAATACTATGCCGGATTGAGGACTGAACATTGCGTGTGAGCACAAAACTTTCCTCGCCTTTTCTCCGTCCCTATAAAACTGCATTTCCTAAGTGCCTATTTACTGCAGGTATGAGCTTCCAGATTCGCATCCCCTACTTAGAGAGGTGGGAGTTTGCTATACCAAGCTGCTGCTACTCCCTGTAAACACCCACAAATGCCTTCGATGTATGCGTGACCTTATATTTACTGTCCATGTTACAGATGGATGTACGTGAAGCTGATGATCCAAGTCCGTATCTGCTCCTAGTATGGACACCAGGTATGGGCACTGGCTGATAAAATCTCGAGGAACCCATAGAGAAACGATACTGTCAAATCTTTCAATTTTATGTCGGCGTGTTCCATATTTCTTTTTAATATCTTCTGGGATTTCTCTGGCAGATGTTGTTAAAAATACGCCAAAGCCACACTCGAAGTCATCCAAATCTGCAAGCTTGGCGGAAACATCCACCGACAAGGACTTCGAACAGTATTGCGATTCCCAAACGGTGCTGGGAACAATTCTGGTGGGTCAGACATCATATCTTGCTGTAACTGTCAGCTGGAGATGCACCCAGTCACTCGACTTGCTAACATCCTATTTGAACAGATACCGTGCCGAACAGCCATGAGAGCACGGTTCCCATTGAACGGTACATATTTTCAAGTGAATGAGGTAGGCAATCTCTTGCAGCCGCGACTCGTTCCCCTTATCGGAATATTTTTTTCTGATAGTGTTTCTACACCAGGTATTTGCCGACCACAAATCAACTCGGAACCCAATAACGGTTCCCAGATATTTGATTTGGGACTTGCCGAGGAGGACCGTCTACTGTGGGAAGCACACGGGATCAATCTTACGAGGTAACAGTCGTTTAGCAGCTACGACTAACACCATGAATCTTCATAGTTCATACCTTTTGGCTCATTATGTGATCATGTTCTCGAACAGGGTTATCGGCTGAAAGGATCCAAGAGTGCTTTTGGCGAGGTAGGAGCAAAGACGGACTGTATTCACTCAAAATATGAGCACAGTACATACAAATATATGATCACCCATCTTCCTCGTGTATGAGTGCAGGATTCATCTGCTCTCGAGGCTTCGACCGGCGCACGAGGACTCCCAGGCCTCTCTCGCCGAGATTTCACTGGACGAAATAACCGAAGCAGACCTCGGAGGCGATCAAAGTCTTCGAACGTTCGCCTCGTGCCTTCATTCTTTTTTACCTAATGTCCTAACCAAACGAACTTTTATGCTTTAGTGGAAGTCGGTGGTAATCATTAATAAATTTATTTTGGGTCGGTCAACAGGAAGCGAAACGACGTCGTAGTGATTCCGAGAGTGCCCCCTACGTGTTCGCTAGAATGCTCCCCTCAAGGCTTTTCTCCGCTGGAGGCGGCTCCTCTCCCTCCGCCCCTGCCACCCCCAGCTCCGTTTTATCCCCAGCAGCCACCCTCAGCCGGCAGTATGCACACGAGGTCCAAACCCTCTCCTACCACGAAATCTGGTCCAAGATCCACGAAGACAACGTTCACGCCATCGACGACGACCGTGAGCCAGGTCCAAAGCTTTCCGTCCTCCTCGAACCCAACCGAGATGGCGTCGAGAAGGCCCTGCGTAATGCCGTGTCTGATCCCCTCACGGGATTGGTCTCCGAATACTTCGATCACAGTGAGCACGCCTCCGTCCTCTGCCTCTCGCTCCAGCAGAAGGTGGACCTCGCTAGGGCGGTGTACTCCCCACTCGTCGACCTCCTCTCTGTTCTCCCCTCTGACGGGAACGAACTCAGTCTGCCTCAGTGTGACGCCCTCTACGCTGCTTTCCGCCAGTTCGATTCCCACGAGAACCCTTTCCCTTCCCCTGAGGGTTCCAGTAACTTCATTGAGGTCCGCGGCTGCTTCTCTCGGCTTGAGACCCGGTTGGATGGCTGCCTTCGTAAGTCCCATTCCAGATTGAAGTTACAACAGCGTGCTGTCATGGGATCCTCCCTGTGCATCGCGGGCACTGCCCTGGCAGCAATCGTTACGGTTGCGCTTGTCACGACGCATGTAGTTGCTGCTTTTGTTTGCATACCGTGCATTGGCGCCCATTTCCCTCGTCACAGGACTAGGAAGAAGGAGCTTGAGAGTGTGGCCCAGCTGAATGCTGCTTCGAGGGGCACTTGCGTCCTGCACAAGTACATGGACAACCTCGATTGCCTTGTCAAACGTCTGCACGACGACATGGAACACGACAAGAACCTGGTCAGGATCGGGTTAGAAGGTGAGGGGGATCGAATCCCTATATTGCTGGTGATGAACGACCTTCGGAAAAATGTCTCCAAGTTTCAAGAACACCTGGAGGATCTGGAGATACATATCTGTCTGGGCTTCAAAATGGTGAACAGGTTGAGACAGGATCTGCTGGATAAAATCTGCCGCCAATCTAGCGCTCCCTGACGGACGATCAACCTCTAAGTTGCATCGGCCAGTTGGTATTTTCTCGCTTGCCTGATTCTCTGCAATTCTGGACACTGACTACTGATGCTTCTAGGATGAAAGATTAACATGAGTTCACGTAAATTTGTCTCAACTATGCATACTAAGGGCGCAAACATTGAGTTCTACTAGATGAGTATATGTCAGCCTACATCAACATCCTGGGGATTTAACAATCACATGTAAATGGAGGCTTATATAGTTACATTGAATACCTCCATTGTTGCAGATTTATATGTATCACTCATTCAATAATGCATATACTGTTCTGTCATCCGTCTCATGATCACCCTCCACTCTTGCTCTAGGGTTCTCGGTTACTCATGATATTGAGTCTTGGGTTTTTCCTGCTGTTGTGTGTACCTGTACCTCAAACGCGTGCTTAAGCTGTTAATATTGAGCAGAGGCCACAAGGTTTTGTTGAGGCGTATGCATTGCAAGCAATCTTCCGGGAACTGTTTGCCTTGCTTGACTGATACATGTGCACAATAGGAGGAGAGCTTGCTCCAACAGCAAGTATCATCGGGCATACCAATGACTAGGCAACCTCTATTTCAAAGTCAGTACACGAATGGGTCAGCCTCCACGCACGTGAGCACCCGGCTCTCCTAATTGGTTGTCGGCCTCGACCGTGTCCTCGGATAAGCGAACAACATCTAGCTTCTGCTTCAAAATCTCGATGGTATTGATGACCAACTGCAAAGCTTTGATGGCTCCGGTTGATTCAAACAGTGAATATAAAAACTGTCCTCCTCCTTAGCATAGATCTCCACGAGCCCTGGCTTCCCCATCGCCTCTTGGCCTTCTTAATCACTTCATCGTCATGAGTATATATGCTTGAGGGTCAAATTGGTCATTTTCACAGGTATTTTTAACCTTCTGAACAGAGGAGGGAGCATTGCGTTTGGTTTGGGAGTGAGTGTGAAAAGGAATTAAGTTAAAAAAAGTTTGTTTGTTAAGATCTTTAGCTCGGAAGTCCAAAGGTTTAGTGTTGTTGTTAGGTGACTTTACCCTTTAAAAAGGAATTTGAATCCACAAGCTTAATATATTTTTTTGGCAGTTGTATTGAGATTAGGATTCTCTCCATATTTTTTAGTCAAATGAAAGACTCTCCAATGGTTAAAATAAATTCATTTTTGATCCTTTATTAGTCCTTGTTTAATAATTTAGATTTATGGTTTAACGTCCTGGGTTCATAATTTATGAATGTTTTAAGGCTTATGGTTTAACGATTTAACTTTCTGGATTTAGAATTTTGGGGTCAATAACTAGGGTTTAGGATTTTTGATTTTAAGGGTTATAGTTTAAACCTATAAGATTTATAAAATAGATTTAGTAGGATTTATTAAGAAATTAATTAAAAAATTGCTTTTTCTGTAAAAATTAAAATTGTAATGAAATAGAAGAATATTTAAAAAATTTTGAAATAAATAAATATACTAAAAACTAATGAAACGTCAAATTTACTCCAGATTGGGCCTAATAACGTGGCTCATCCTACCAAGTTTAAGCCCAAGATTAAACAATTGACTGCTTCGTTCCATACCTATTCAATTCAAACAAAGTGAATGAATTCTCTTTTTTTTTTCTCCCCTATCCTTTTAAAAATTTCCCAAAATTTTGTCTTATATGGTAATAAATTTTAAAATTTAAATTGTTGTTCCTAGATTTGGATAGGGAGTTATAAAATATGATTAAAAACTCGTTTATTCTCAAGTTATTTTGTGAATCGAATTCGTTGCTTATAATAACAATTTCTTCATCTATTTAAAAGAATTCTGAAACTTGTGGCAAATTATTTTATGGCCGACACAAAGATCGGGTTTCACCTCCTCCTTAAAGGTGGCATCCGTGGTGCATCTTCACTTTATTTATAATTGTTAGTTAGAACTTATAAATGAATATAAACATTTTTAAAAATTTTTAGCTCTCCATTATAAGTCTTACTTTGGTTTAAGAAAATTAAGGGAAGAGAAAATATACTCATACACGTCGTTACTTGAATATGTTCGGAATATTTCGTTTTCGTTCTTTAATAAATAAAATTACAACAGAAAGATATGAGAAAGGATTTAATCGTAAATAGTCATAACGTTTCATAGAATATAGAAATAGCATATATCCGGCCATAAGCTACGTCAAATATACAAGATAAGTCTAGAATTTCATGCCCGTTACAATTCGTTTTATAAAATATATTTGGCAAAATATCGATTTATGATCTCAACTTTGAGCCAACTTTCTGTTTTGTCATTAATTTAGTTTGTTATATAATTTTGTCACCAACTTTATTTGTATTTTGATTTTGGCCAACCTTGAATTTTGTCGCGCGAAATCAAACAAACCTTAATAGACAGTTTTCATTTATTGACTAAAAAGGAAAAAAAAAAGATATTATTTTATTTTAAAATTTCGATGCTCGGATCAAGTGAGTTGGAAGCCGAAGTTGGACAATAGTTGCTGATGCTGTCAAAAATACGCAGAATTGATGAATGTGGGATGATAACTCTATTGAAAAGTCACAAAAGTAGATTATGAGGCAAATGAATGAGAGGTTGGAATTCCACTATTATAAGACACGAGCCAGACTACATTAAGGTCTTGTTTGGTTTTCGCTAAAAAAAAATTCAAGATTAGCCAAAATCAATATGAAAGCAAAAGTTGGTGACAAAATTATATAACAAAATCTTGGTCAAAATTAAAACCATAGGATATTTTGCCAATATATTTTAATAAAATCTCAAATAAGAGAAGCTTTGTTCCTAAATACCGTTAGTCCGAAAAATATTTTCAAATTTAAGGTCTAAACTTTTTAAAATTCATAATTTACAGTCATAAACTCAAACTCTTAGAATTCGACTTTAATATACAAAGAAGTTAAACTTTAAGAGTTTGAGTTCGGAACTGTAAATTAAGAATTTTAAAAATTTCGAACATAATACATAAATATTTTTCAAACTAGTCATTTGAGAACAAAAAAACTCTATAGATTTGGACGAGGCCACTAACATTAATCGAGCAACGTCACGCGTGACGTTTGATATGCGCACACATTTTTTTATTATTTCATATTTGTTTTGGTGGGGAGGTCGATGGGTCCAACAAGTTTGAAATGACTTGACCCAAAATGATTCCGAGTCAAAAAAACAAATAGGGAACAATGCAAAATGCCAAATACATTCCCCAATTTTGAAGCAAATGCCAAATTTCCTCCCTCTCGCGGGGAGTTCCACGAGATTAACAAAATTTTTGATTATTTGGTTTTTGTTAAATGAATTATTATTATTTAAAAAATTTTTTCGTTGAGACTTTATCATACGACGAAAATTCCCTTCCTTCTTTCTTCTCTCGAGCATTCATCCTATTATCGTCGTCTTGAATTGAGTTTTGAAAATTACGGGATAATTTTTTTAAATTGTGGGAGGAGTTGGCCGCCGACTTTATGCTGGTGGGACGGATTGCACGAAAGGCCGACTTCTTTCATCATCGAAGTCGGTTATTATAAGACCGATTTTATCATATTAGTTAAAGAATTTTCAAACTTAAAAGATTATTTAACGAAATAATTTTGATACCAACGTCATGTTAGAACAAAACTCGATTCCGCACGACATGGACAATCAATTCGGACGTGTCATTCATTTGTCACATTTTGTTTTTTAAACAAATAGGATGGTTCCATCACACGGTCCATATCTCACCATTAATTTAATTATTGGTTGATGAAATCCCTAATGTTTGATATCATCTCGCGCGTCCTCGTGCTCGCCAACTGAGACTTGTTCAAGATCTGAAACCCATGGCCGACCCCCGCGTACACCGCCGCCTCCGCCCTCCTCCCCGTTTTCGACGCCGCCTCGATGTACTGCAAGCTCCTGTCCTTCAGTATGTCCGTCTCCGACACGCACACCATTACTCTGGGCACGGCCGTGGTTGCCTGCGGGTTACACCAGGGATGGTCCCGGTTTGCCCCAGGAGGTAGCGACAATCTCCAGTATGTGTCGGACGCCGACAGGGTCAGCACGGGATTGACCGCCGTGTTTGTCATCTCTGAGTTCGTCCTGGCCTCTCCCCCGAAAAAGGGTTGGATTAGGACGATGCCCTTGATGCGAACCTTTGTTATTATCCGGTCTGATATGAGGAGAGATACGTTGTGAGCGATATTGGCCCCGGCACTGTCCCCAGCAAGGAACGTGTCCGACACATTGCACTGGCTCAGCCACCACCTATGCTCGTTACATCCCCCCAGCGCCTGCTGCCCGATCCACACGACCGTTCGGACTCCATCTTCGTAAGGGGCCGGGAGACGGTTCTCCGGTGCAAGGCGATAGTTGACCGAGACCACGACGCACTTGGCTCTCAAGGCTAAGTTCGCTAAAAACTCGTGGTAACAGCTCCAGGCAGCCGAGCCAACGCAAAAGCCACCGCCATGGAAGTAAACCATCAGGGGCAACTTCCCGGGGACATTGGGGGAGTAGATTCTCGCCCACAGATCGGAAGAATCATCGATCACGACGTCCTTCGAGGTGACACCATCAGAGGAAGCGACGCATGACACCAGGGGTATGACAGGGAACCTCTCGACACTGCCATCCTGGTACACTTTGAGAAGTCCCTTGATCTCCTCGACGGGTTCCCTTCGTTGATGAGGTTGGCTTCTGCATGATCCAAGGCTCAGACGTGGGTCGAGGAACAACGCGCCCATCTCCGCTCCACTTCTCTTTTTCTTGTATGCTAAAATGGCGATACCAAAATACAGAAGAACCCTTCCCTTATATAGAAAACAGGCAGTTTTCTATCTTGAGGCCTAAGAGGGTGATTATAATCCATATTCAGATGTTAAAGTGCAAGTGGGTTATCATCAAACCGTATGGTCTGCGATTCTATCCCTTCTTACATGATCGAAAGAGTATCTATCGCTCGAGACGAGGGGGGGCGGCGACTTTCGGCCGGGACGACGACCTGATCTATCTCTTCAAAAACAGTAGGATGTGGGGGAGGGGGTCAGTCAAATGAAGAACACATGGTTGGGAATAATCTTTTTGTCTAGGGGGTGGATTTTGTTCTGGGTGCGCACTTGATCAAAGTGGAATAATTTCTTCTTACCTCATTCTCATCAGGCAGGCATATCATTCTCTTTGTAGGTAAAATGTATGGCCAAATGCAGTGTTGTTCTGAGCATATTTCTTGGTTTCTCCTCCATCTCCATCTCTCTTTTTGCCCATTCAGAATTTCTCCGTGTGAGGAAGAAAAGTGAATGGGTATGTGATATGCACAAGTCAAGAAGAAACGAGGAAAGATCCCTGCAAATTGTGATGTTAACCACTTTATTCTGTTTTCGATTGATTCCCCCTCTTTCTTACATCCAAAGTCCCATCCAACCTTAGTCTTTGACCCCAAAACTGAGTTAAGAGAGTGAATAAATGTTAACCCAACTCGGCTTTTGACACGTGGACCGAAGCATGTATATGAGGCAGCTTCTTGTTGTAGTATAAAGGAATTTTCACTCTTGCCGACTTGATCTTAAAATGAAGTCCCCTTTCGGATAAGCATATATATATATAAAAAAAAAAAGGAGAGTTCAGTTGGGATGAGATCGAGAGAGATTAAACGACAACGACGCATCGTTGATGTCTGAATATGACAGCATCCCAAAGCTTCTCCTCTCCGTTAGACAAAGGAAAAGAGAAACAGAGCAAGCCAAGGCGTGCTTGATCAGAGGGAAAAGTGTCGCGAAAAGGCGGCCAAACTAAACCAAACCAAAAGGTGAGGAAGAACTTCTCCGGTTAGGAGCCGACAGTGTCATGTACCTGTCCTGACCTGAGATTGACAAATATGGGGGGATTATATGCCACATTTTGCCTGAGAAGATTAGATTCGAGGGGGAAGGCATCTTTATGTTCTTATTTTACCGAACTAGGGGGTGTGGATGTTCGTTCGTTTGCGTATGCGTATTGCCTTTGGTCAAATTCAGACAAAGACAGCGTAACGAGGACGATTACTCCGCCTCCCCCCAGGTTTGCCACGCCCCAACGCGTGCGGGCACCAGGAAAACCCACCTTTCGCATTCTCATTCGACCACCCCCCCCCAATTTCCATCCCTATAGAAACCCACCTCATCCGTTTTCTTTCCCTCCCCCTGCCTCTACCCTTGCCATTTCCATTTCCATTTCCCTTTCCCCCCTACAGCCGAGGGAAGTCGTCAAGGTGCGTCCTTTCTGCGTCCCCCAGCCTCCACTATCCATTCGGAGTATTCCCATTTTCGTTCGCTCGGCATTGAGTTGATCTCGATGACTTGTGGTTGATTTTGGCCGGCGCCTTTTTCTGTGCTTGCTCTGTTTTGGGTTCGGTTTGCTGTTTGTCTTGTCTTGGCCGGATTTTGGCTTTTCCGTGCTGAAGTTGCGAGTACTTTTGGCGGATTTTGTGTGGTGTTTTGGGACGATCTGAAACGGGGAAAATCAGTGGGAGGCTGTCTTGATTTCGTTATTTTAGTTGGAAGCCTAGAAGGATTATATGGAAATTGGCCGAGTTGTGTGGAGTTCTTGAATGCGCTTGCGGTGCAAAACCGTCAGTAATCTTTTCAGGGACTTAACTGCGCTGCAGGCTTTGGTGATCTCCTCGTGTAGCGAAGATGTTGCAGGCCGAGTTTTCTAGGGAGGAATGCGTGTACATGGCCAAGTTGGCCGAACAAGCGGAGCGGTACGAGGAGATGGTTGAGTTCATGGAGAAGGTGGCCAAGACGGTCGATGTTGAGGAGCTGACGGTGGAGGAAAGGAATCTGTTGTCCGTGGCATACAAGAACGTGATCGGAGCTAGGAGGGCTTCGTGGAGGATCATATCGTCCATTGAGCAGAAGGAGGAGAGCAGAGGGAACGAGGATCATCTCAGTACTATCAAAGAGTACAGGGCTAAGATTGAAGCTGAGTTAAGCAGGATATGTGATGGCATTCTCGGCCTACTTGAGTCACACCTCGTCCCATCTGCGTCATCTGCCGAGTCGAAGGTGTTCTATCTGAAGATGCAGGGCGATTACCATCGTTACCTGGCTGAGTTCAAGAGTGGTGCTGAGAGGAAGGAAGCTGCCGAGAGCACTCTGGTGGCTTACAAAGCTGCTCAGGTAAAAGTTTCTTCCTTTGAATCGCCTCTTATAATCCGCATCTTCGCAAAGATCTACCCGTTTTGATTTGGATTTTCTTGCTTGATGTAGGATATTGCAATGGCAGAGCTGGCTCCTACTCACCCAATTAGACTTGGTCTTGCCCTCAACTTCTCGGTGTTTTACTATGAAATTCTCAACTCGCCGGATCGCGCATGCAGCCTAGCTAAGCAGGTATGTGCTTCAGGCGATCGTTTGTGGGTTCTCGCGTACTCGACGGAGATATGTAAATTCCCATCCACGCGAGGCATCTGAATTTCACGAGCTAATGTATGGACAGGCATTTGATGAGGCTATTTCAGAGCTAGACACCCTGGGTGAGGAGTCATACAAGGACAGCACATTGATCATGCAACTCCTTAGGGACAATCTGACACTCTGGACTTCTGATGTCACGGTCAGTCCTTCCCACCGACCCCTTTCTTTCTCGATGTATATGCCAGTTGCCACAAGTTTACATCAATTCTTGCTGAAAAGAGTAGGGATAAGAATAGGCGAGTCAAACCAGTGAATCATGCCGGTATCGATACCTTGTCAGGACTTGGCTACTTTGGTTGAACTTTACTCGGATGCTGTGGAACAGGAATTGTGCCCCCAATTGCTTTATTCTTGATTGGAAGGAATTTATTCTATACATTTTCAACTTGTCGATCTGTAGTCAATTCATGCAAACAGAATTATCCAAAGACTCTGGGAGATCCATGTGACTCACTGATCCATGCGTTTGACTAGAGGGAAGTTTCATAACTCTTGTCTGACATGATCGATGGTGATTCACAGGATGAGCCTGGTGTGGAGATTAAGGACACTTCGAAGCAGGAATCTAGAGAAGGGACACGACAGTGATGGGGCTCACGGATTTCGTAGATCAGTTCTCTATATGTTATGATACATAAAGAAGTTTCTGATGCTCCGCTTTTGGTTTATCTGCTAGCGGTCAGATGGCGTATTGTTGTAATGAATGGACTCCCTTCTTTAAGTGCTCGAGCAGCTTATCATGGATTTTCGCGCTAAAGCCAGAAAACAATGTAAACTAGACGGACTGCAAACTAACTTGTTCACGTACTGTCGTCTTAACACCGTGATCATAGCTGCTCTCCTCTAGATACTGCTGCCAATGTCACTGACAACAACCACCCCCAACCAGAGGCATTGAAGCAGGCGATGGAATAGAAACAGCCTCAGAGCAGCCATAATAGTCGCAACTTCCAGTGCAACTTAGATCCAGTTCACCATTTGTACTTATAGCCACGTGCACGTCATTCCGCCTCACTAGCCAAGAGGCCTACCGAGGCAGAAACAAGCTTCAGAGTCTCCAACGACATGTCAGTGATAGAAGTGCTGCAGCAGCAGTTGATCCAATCTACCTCGCCCTTACTTGGCCCGGACATTTTAACTTTCGTACTTGCAGTTGTCGGGGCTATGGTCAGTTCTTGAAGGTGCTCCAACAATTTAAGTTCTGGAGACAGAACCGATGGGCAACACCACAGACAGATATCTTCTGAAGTCTTAATCCGCCGACACCAATCCAATCTAGTTCCTGAACCATCAAGTTATAAAATGATCATCCGTGGACAAGGTAACGTAAGCATCACCTCATGTCACATATTCCCAAATGTACTGCCTACCTATGGAAGCTCACCCGGCTCAAAGTTCCTCTGACCAACAGATTCAAAAACTGCAGCTCCAAATTGAGGATATGTTACCCAAATTCCATATCCAACTGCTCACCTGGAAGATCAGAAACAATATTCATGGTTTAGGGTGTTTCTTCTATCATCGGCTTTATATTTGATACTTATGTATCAAAATCAGATCCAGGAACCATGAAAGTTCACATAATCAGTCTAGGTAAGCCACAAATTGAAATCAACAAAAGATTGACAGCTTAACCACAGCGGATCGAACACCACAAGAAGCACTAGGCTATAAGAAAGACGTATTGCTCACCAGGGGAAAGGAGTGGTCAAATGCTGCCTTAAGAAATAGAGTATACATACATGCTTCCTGCTCAAACAAATCGACAAAACAAGTTACTAAATTAAGTCCGCCAATCACTTTTGAGCCCTGAGTAACTTTTTATCCTGTACTATAGAGGATTAAGGAATACCCCGACTCTTAACATGCCAAATGATGATAATTATCGGCAAAACTATTTAAAAAAAAAGCTGTGATTCAGTCACCTTCTCCGAGTATCAGAATACCATTTGATGCAAAGGCAACAGCACCTTGAATCTTTTCGCAGGTAAAGATAGCTTGAACAACTAGCAGATCAAAACACGACCCTATATTAGATTGAGATAAAAATAGTTGCATTTTGAAACGCCTCAGAGGATGTTAACGAGGATAGAAGTAGAACCTGATACATGCAGTGGATTCGCATTGTTGTCTCCATCTTCCAGTAGAACAGCCTCGCTATCAGATTCAACCACCATGTGCATAGAGTTAGATCCATCTCCTATCCAAAAACTTCGTGGACCTGCACCAGGATCGACTCCACATGGTCTTCCTATTTACAATTAATAAAAATGTCCCACAGACTAAAGGTGGTGGAACATGTTTTTTATTTCAAAGATTAAAGAAAAAGTTAGATCTATAAAAAGATTTTGTCTTCAATGACAGAACAACATACCGGTTGAAGTATCTGGAAAAGTGGCCAGGTGTTGCACTTTCATGATGTGGGGTATAAGCTTAAGATTTATAACGCCTGAGGCAACATTGGATTTGGCCAGACGTAAAAGGTGTAATTCTCCAAGCGAATCACAAACAATAAATGTTTTGGGGCACAGGGATTGGATGGAAGTTGCTTTCAAGGAGAACATCCTCTTGGATGTAGATTCCAAGTCCTTGCAATCCCTCCTCTCTAACGTCACAAAATAAGAGTTTCCGTCACTACAGTCTTGCTTCAACTTCACGGATCTCTGTTTTTCTGCAATATTAATCATGTTGACACCATCAAAAATATTTAGACAACTCCTGAACATCATAGTTTCCATGCTTTGAACTCTGCACCTTAACCACTTTGATAGAAACTCCCGAGGGACCAAATTCCACAAACAAGGATAATCCAAAACCAGAAACCACAAATGGAAAAAAATCAAGCAAAATCCAATATTTAGGAAGTTTGGAGTGACTATAAGCAGACAACAGTTGTTTTACTTGAACAGCAGGTGTTCACCAGGACATCTTCAAGGCTCCAGATATAGACAAAAAAAGCACCAAATCATGACTGCACGTTGTTTTTCCACAGTACCCAAAAGATATCTTAGGGGTAGACTAAAGACCATGAGCTATTAGACCCAAATACATCCGTAAATGCTTAGCCAAAAAAATAGTCTCATAACCAGTCAACTAGAGACTTAGCAGAACAAGTCTTTCTAAACTAATTATGACCAAGACCATAATGAAAGGGACTCGCCATTACCAAGAGGTCTATCATTCTTCCCTTCAACAAACCCATTTCTCACTCCATTGGGTGATCGCCTCCCTCCCTTCAACTTTAACCCATCACTTTTTGCCTTCTTCGCAGCCCCTTTCAGAACACCTATCAAATTGAATACCCGCAAACCATTCTCCTCCCCAAGAACCAACAACCCAAAAGACAAGCTCATACACGAAACAGGCCGACACAACTCGATCACCGCACACCTCATCAATTTAACACCACTGTCATCGCCATCGCTGGCTCCATCCCTAGCCTTGAGCATCCTAAGGCCAAAAACCCAAACCCTAGAGCAAGAAACCGAGTAAACTGCGAAGTAGTTGACCGATCCACAAATCCTCAACGAAACCCCGTGACTCCGATCGAACAGGACCCCTAAACGACAATCAAATTTCAAATCTTTCTGCTTGCAAAGCACCCTAGCCCTAACGAACTTCCCGGACTTCAACAGAAGCAACCTAAACACGATCTGGGATCCGCCCCGGTGGGGATGGGAGGAAACGAAGATCGTGCGGGGGGGAGAAGAGGCATCGGGGTGGGGATTGTCAAGGAGGGAGACGAAGGCGGAGGAGGAGACGGGGGGAGGGATAAGGGCCTGGGGGGGAGGGAGGAGGGGATTTGGGGGTAAGAGGCGGGCGGCGTCAGGGTGGAGGGAGACGGAGGAGTCGGAGTGGAGGAGGGCGAGGGAGTGGGAGGTGGGATCGTAGAGGAGGGAGGAGACGGTGGCGGTGGAAGGGTTGGAGGTGGGGAGGGGGAGGCTGGAGGCTCGGACTCCTCCGGTTCCGACCATCTACGAGAGGTTGTCGGGAGGGAAGAGACCCTAAAACGCACGTGACTAAGACAGATTTGTTTCTCTCAACTGAAAGCTTATTAATCTCTACGATGCATAAATGGAACTGGTCGATCGGACTGACCAGAGGTTTGTTTATACAAAATAATGTTACACATGTTTTTATGTTCTTCTTATCTTCTTTCGAAAGTGGCGGGGGGAAAAACACACACCGGAACGACCTTTTATTAATTGGAATTCTTCATTCTTCACAAAGACAATGTTGTGATTTCAAATGACTTGGGTGGGGTTCGAAGTCTGTTTCTGGAAAGGACAATACCTACTACTACTTCTCTACATTTTGCCAGGATAGTTTTGCTGACTTGGCCCGGGGGTTGAGGATTGTAAACCCGGTTCGTTTTTAAAATATTTTTTTACCAATCACTTGTTTATCGTCTTGCTAACTAATTCAAGTAGCAAATTTATTCCACCCGTTATCACAATTTATTTTAATAAGTTTTATTTATTTTTTAAAGATGGAAGTCCTTTGTACCATATTAAACTCCTTATTATTACATGATATGATCGAAGCATAATAAAATTCATTTCTTCGTCCATTAAGCAGAGAATTTTTTTTTTTTAAAAGGCGGGGTGATTTAGTTACTTTTATATCGACTGAATTGGGACTCATCCCCTCCACTTTATAACATGTAATACAAAATTTTACTGGACACGCACTTATCTACTGGGAGGGAATCAAATGGGCCTGGGCCCTTAGTACGGGGAGAATGCGATAATACGTGGCCATCTGTTTCAATTGTATAACGGCAAAAAGGACAGCTGAAAGGGCCCCACCCCACCCCACCAACTCAAACCCAAACACATCACCCTCCTAACATATTAAAACACACACACACACACACCACACAAGTATATGTAATATGTCTTGTCTACGATTGGTTTAAAAAATTATTTACTTGTCCCCCACACACGCCCACAAAAAACGACAAACCAAATTATTTGCACAACCAATGCCTACTTCTTCATTACAATCTTTGTTCTTCTTTCCAAATTTTCATCACTCCCCCAATTACTTAGTACTTGCCACAAATTCCAACTCTCCTTTCTCTTCTTCTTCTTCTTCTTCTTCTTCTTCTAAATATTTTTTTCTACTCCTTTTCGTTTATGTTCTCCTTATAAAGTAATAACTCTTTCTTTTTCAGTTTTTATTACAATAATATATTAAAAAAATTTAGGGTTTTATTCTATTTCCAGGTGATGGATCTCATCTTCACAGATTTACCAACACCAGCAGCAGCAGCAGAAAAAATGCTCAGCTTCAACTACCTTCTCTCCTCCTTCCCGCTTGCTCGAGATGTGTCCGCCGGCACCCATGCTTCGTCCGCGAACAGTGGCCACGGGGGATACCGAGCGGATCTTCTGGAGGAGAAGACGAGTACCAACAATGGCAGCAGCAACGACGAAAAGAAGAAGAGGAAGAAGAAGAAGAAAGGGAGGGAGACCAAGATCCGGACGGCGAGGGGCGTGAGGGAGAGGAGGGTGAGGCTGTCCATGGAGGTCTCCAGGAAGTTCTTCGGTCTCCAGGACGCCTTAGGTTTCGACACGGCTAGCGACACCATCGAGTGGCTGATCTCCGAGTCCGGCAACGCCATCGAGGAGGTGAAGATCTCGAACGAGGTGCCCATGACTGGTTCCTGCTCCTCCCCCGGGGGCTCTGCCACGGCTTGCGACCTTTCACGGGGCAACTGTGCCGAGAAGGATGCGAGAAGGGAGTGCCGGGCGAGAGCGAGGGCTAGGGCAAGGGAGAGGACAGAGGCCAAAAGAAACCACAACAACAGCGACGGCTGTAGTGGCATCTCCCGGTCTGATTTCTTTAATTGAATAATCTCCGGTCTCGCCATTATCACCTCGGATCCAAGTACATGAACACGGCCATGGAAGCAGGGAGATCAGGCTGCCCTAAGATGTAATCTATTCTTTTTAAGCCACTTCTGCTTGATCTAATTAGGAGATAATAACATAAGTGGCCAAAACCCAGCCTGCATTTTGTACATTTTTCTTCTGGGAGTAATGTCTGGTAGAATTTGGAAAATGCTCAATCCCACCCCCAAGCAAATATCTAGTGCTTTTTTTTTTTAAGGCCAGACAAAACCAAACCAAACCTGGTGAAAAAAGCATCATTTCTTCTGAGCATATCTCGATGTATTGCTAGAGGCGAGGATCCGGCTAGAATGTTGGGATTAAGTGCCAGAGTTATGAGGTTTTCTTAAGTTGTCACAAAAACATGACCCCCCACCATTAGAGAGTGTTAGCCCGTGGTAAAATAATACCAGCAAAAGAGGAAAAGAAGGGCTATGCTTTTACCTGGACATTTTTTACATGGCAATCTTTGATTTTCAGCCCTCCCTCATGGTTTGTATGACCAAACCAAGTAGTTGGGGGAATAGGAAGAAAAGGGTGTCCTCTAAACATGACATTAACCCGCAAAAAGTCGCACTTACGAAAGGCTAAACCGGGAAGCTGCATATTTCCCGTTTCGATTGAATCCATAATACCAAACAACAGTCAGAGAGCCGCAACTTCAAACCTCGTATTCCAGATCTGTAAACCTTCAGCTTGTTTTGCTTTGTTTCCTTACAAGGAGGCGCCCATACAAGATCTAATAAAGACAGCTTCCTGAAAAAGAAAAAGGAAACTTAGGATTCATGGAAGGCATCCAATCGACAGCCCTCAAATGGTATCCTGCTGCTTTGTCCTCATATATATGAAAAAAAAAACACCCCCACAAAGAAACACGAAGATGGAATTAAATTTAATAATCATAAAAAAAACAATGAAAAGCCAAAAGCTACGAGGAGGGTATGATATAATTCTTGGGCTAAACACGGTTAGGAGAGAACTTATCCTTTTCCTTATCATCAACTAAACTAAGGAGATCTCCTAAAAGATTAACATCACAAAGCCAGATCGGGACTAACTCCCCAGCAAAACAAAACAGGAAATTAGCCCAACATTTTTTTTTTTTTTAAATTTGGGTTAAGTTGAAAGAAAGACTGACTGAAGGGAAAGGAAAGCAGGTTCGAGCATTGATGATGAAGATGGAGGGTAAAAAGAAAAAAGAAAATATAAAAGTTAATCTCCGTACACGGAAGGGTTTATTTGGATTTATTTATTTATTATAATATGTTTTTTCTTCCGGTTGATTTGATTTATTGATTATCCCAAATCCAATAAAATAATAGGGCGAGAACGGGAGTATCTCTGCCGCGAGCACATATTATCAAATAAACAATTCAGAGTCATCTGTCCTCTGTACAATATTTCTTATTTGCTCTATTTACACTAGACTCTCCGACGCCACCCCACTTTCTGATTATACAGTAATTTGGATTCACTAATTAATTAATACGTTTAAATAATCATGTTAAAATACTCTGGAAAACGAACATAATAATTTTTTAAGTAAAATTATTATTCTGAAAAATAATTTACACACAATAAAAAATTCCTTATAATTTAAAATATGAAAAAGAAATATAAATTTAGAATTCAAAATTAGTAATAATTAATTTTAGTAAATATATAAAAATCATTATTCAGATAAGATATTGTTTTTAACACTTTCCGATATTTTATAGATAAAAGAAAAGCAATCTAATGGGATAAAACAAAAACTATATAAACTCTTCTTGTTCTCCATTCTCACCCTTAAATGTCGAATTGATAGAAGACAAAGTCGCAGAGAGGTGACGCCTACAAACAGCTCCGGAGACCAGTCCGGATCCTACATATTTTTTTTGGAAACCAGACAAAAATTTTAAAAATTCCTGCAAACACAATAAATACTACATAATTCCCTAAAAAATCCCCATCAATACAAAACACAGAATTCCCAGCATTCTACACATATTACCTCCTTGCAGACATATCACCATAAACCAACAATTAAACAGGACTTGGCAAGGATCAGAAAAGATTTCTAGGAAAATCAGATAACTTCAATATTCATCCTCGGAGGATGCTTTACTTTTTGTTTGTTGTTCAGTAAATCCAAAGAATAGGATGAGCTATACTCCTCAAATAAAGCGGCTGATTTAGAAGTATCTCATATCCAATAAAATAATAGGGCGACAACGGGAGTATCTCTGCCCAGCAGATATTATCTTAATAAACAATTTAGAGTCTTTGAGTACTACTATATATAGATATGATCTATCCTCTATACAATATTTCATTATTAAAAAAAAGGCAAATACTTGCTCTATTTACACTTGAATCTCCCATATAAAATGAAAATTTATAATATCTAGAAACAAAAATAAATTTTAATTATTGATGCGATAACACTACTTAACTTATAAAAATTTTTAAAGACCAAATCACTCTTATTAAATTATAAAAGTTTTTATAAAATTTAAATTTATTTTCTTGAAAAAGTAAATGTATTTTCTAGGCATCACTCTTTTTTTTTAATCTTTTTTATGCTACCATTCTTACCATGTCAAAACTCTCTCTTTTTAAATATTAGTAAAAACAAATTTCGTTAAATTATTTTAAAATTTTTTATATATATTTTAGAAAAAAAAAAGAAAGTTTTGAATATACACCACACTGCTTCTTTTTTATAAGAAGCATTTGTTACTAGGGAGCTGTTGAGAAAATTCGAAATAATTCAATTTTATGATGTTCTTCCTGTTTTATTATGTTAAACCATTTATAATAAAAATAGAAGAGTAGGTATTATTTTTATATCATACCCGCATTTAAATTTGCTCTGCATTTTCTATTCAGATATTATATATAAATAATAATAGTAAGATATAGCTTTGTAAAAGTCAAACAAAGTTTTGAGTATATGCACAAATATCCTAATGACGCATAAGAAATTAAATTAAACTAGAAAAAACAGGTGATGTTAACGGTCTCTTTATTCTCAATTTAATAAATATATGAAAATCATTATCCAGATAAAAAGATCAAATATTTTATAGATAAAATCAATCTAATGGGATTTTAATAAATATATAAAAATCATTATCTAGATAAAAATCATTATCCCGATCAGATATAATAAAAGAAAAGGGGATAAAACAAAATCTATATAAACTCTTCTTGGTTTCTCGCTTCTCACGGTTAAAAGTTGGATTGTTAGAAGACAAAGCCGCAGAGAGAGATGACGCCTACAAACACCTCTGGAGACCAAGTCCGGATCCTAGCCGTGGATGACGATGAGACCTCGCTTTGGATGCTTCAGCAGACTCTCGGTGATCTTCATTACGAAGGTGATACGTCCCGGTTCATTCTTCTCTTTCTGTTTCGCGGAAGAGAAGGAAGAAAACTTATGCCGGACTCCAGTACTATACAAAGAGTGTATATACTCTCATCGGTCACGTCTTATTTTATCGTTTCCTTAAAGGCTGTTGTCTGGTTTTTGCAGTCACGACATGCCGCAATCACCCCGAGGCGATATCGTTGCTTCATGAAGGCGGACAAGGATTCAGCGTGGTTATCGCGAACATTGACTGGAATATCGGGTTCGAGCTGGTTGAATTGGTCGGCCGGAATATGGGTCTTCCCATGATCGGTATGCTACTATAAATTCAGTTCGTTAATCGTTAACTAAAATGAAGAACGCTTGGAGCCTTTGCTTACCCAGACCTTAACTCGGAATCAACAGTGACTTGCTGGGTACCAGATGTTAAACTCGTCGAGAAGGCGATAGTCAACGGCGCTTTGTTGGGGCTTCTGAAAGAATACCTGGTGTCCAACCCATGGCTCATTTGGCAGTTGGTGATCGGCCAAAGAGGTAGGAACGCCGTCATAAACAAGGAATTGGCGAGCGGGGAAGTGGAAGATCAGTCTTCCAGGAGCGAACGGTGCTCGAGCAAGGAATCTGATAGCATAAATCTGCAGACGACAAATCAACTGGTTTGGACAGATGAATTAATAGGGCTATTCAACGAGGCCGTCGACAGCCTCGGAGAAAATGGTACATCTGTTTGAGAATCCATCATCCTTACATTATGAGAGCGTAACCTGTTTGTTCGGCGTCGCCATGTCATTGGTTTTGTCCAGGTCTAATCACTGAATTGTCTGTCTTTTGTCCCAGAGGCCACTCCGAAGAAAATACTGGAGCTTATGAACGTGCCATTTCTCACGAGAGGAAACATCTCGAGCCGCCTTCAGGTTTCGTACATAGCCTTTTCTATTTACTTATGCCGTGCCTATGTGCCCCTTAGACAATGAAAACTCTGGTGCAGAAGCATCGGGCGAAACACAACAAGGCTAAGGAAGCTTCCAAAGGAGAGGACCCGACAGCCTCGGTTGCCAAAAGTTCCAACAAGAATGGAGGGCGGGCAGCAATCAACAAGCCAGTCTCGATAAATTCGAAAGACAATGCTGCGCAGGTCACTTTGTATCCAACGCTGAATGCTATCTCGTTGCCCAACGTCGGCGGCTCCGGCTTCCAATCTTCATTCGGCAACACCAGAATGCAGCCTCATTTCCGAGTAACAGATAGTAGCACCAGCAGGGCCGTGGGACAGATAATGCCATCTTGTCCATATGCCCAAAACAACCTGCTAGTTAATACTATTACAAGCAACACGTGCAGCCACCATCAAGTGGCCATGAACGGCAGAATTCTTCCTCCCAGCCGGGTGCTAGATCACAGGCTTTCTAACAAGAGGCCACGTCGTGGTTTCGGAGAGCCATCAGGGCACATCCATCATGGCGTCCAAAGACTGGGAAGCGAGTGTACGTTTGGCGCGTCGCAGGAGAACAGGCAATCGTCCCAAGGGAATCAGGACATGCAGAGCAGCAACATAGATGGTCTAGTCAGAGTAGGCCACTTGGACATTGACCACACCTCGACGACGACCGGTAAACACCTGAATTATCGCTGTAACTTTGAATTCTGAACAAGTCTCATTGAGGTCTTACTTTTGATTGGTATATTGAAGCAGGAGAGGGGACGGCTATCTTCCGCAGCGCTAGCCAAACACTGGTTTGGCAACAACTACAGCAGAGTCAGACAGGGACCGAGCAGGAACCTCAGCAGAATGTGTGAAATAGCCAACGATCCGTCACCATAAACCAATAGACGCTCCTATACATTAATAAGAAATATTGCAATATTTAGTTATTACAGAAAACATCTATTAGGTTGAATTAGCGATTTGTCCGTGGTTTGTTACAAAATAACGTTAGTGAACTAATTCCACTAAATATGATATTTATTTTCAAAATTCGTTCTCGAAATTGGAGTTGACAACTCTGACTTTTGTTTTTGGTCATTTAAGAAAATCGGAGTCCACTCGTATCACTTTTTTCAGTTCAAATTGATTTTTCGCTCGAGAAATACGAGTCTGGCGTGGGCTGATGGCAATAAAGAAGCCTTCGTAGATGAAAGTACGCCATCACCGCATGCCATATAGCAGACTATAAATGCTTATCGACTTCTTGTTCTCTGAGGTTCCTTTCTGGTGGCAGTCTCAA
The DNA here is from genome assembly GCA_029817715.1 of Melastoma dodecandrum. Lineage (NCBI taxonomy): Eukaryota > Viridiplantae > Streptophyta > Magnoliopsida > Myrtales > Melastomataceae > Melastoma > Melastoma dodecandrum. The sequence goes on along the minus strand of JARUPY010000397.1, from coordinate 1,711,135 downwards.
CATGCCACGATCACAATGAGGCGACGTAAGATGTCATTGATCCTCAATGGTGGACCCCAATTTGATGCCATTGTCGCAACATTGACAGGCAGATCGAGTTCTAGCTGGTTGAGTTGGTCAGCCAGGAGATGGGTCTTTCCCATATTTGGTTGGTGTAATAATCTTCTTCGTCTGCGTCAACAGAACTAAAAGGTGTCGAGTGTCAAGCCTTCATTTACTGAGAATTTGACGACGAATATCAACAACAACGTTTTTGGGGGAGATAATAGGCTCATCAAGGCGACAATAAATGGAGGTGCTGGGAGTTGAAACCCGTGGCATATTGAGATTTGATGGCTTCTCGTCCAAAATTGGGAATCGACGAGCATGGGAACGAGAGATATGTCTTCTGAGGATGAAGCAGGCACCAGTGCTAGCAAGAGAAGTGAGTACCGAAGGGTTAAGGCGTGTCAAACGCACCCCTTCGGAAGCCTAGTGATATTGGAGGCATTGTATCTAGCTTGCAATGATTTATGCTTCCATAAGTTCTTATCCATAGCCACGGATCATGAGATCAGAGGATCATCGAAAGAAAAATGATCATGTGACGCGGAACATTGAAATAGAACATTTGGATTCCTTGACGAACAACACAACGTAGACACTCAATCCTCATGACTCTCGGTGGTCTTCGCGATTGCATTGACAAACATCCCGAGACTATATGGATCTCATGGCTACATGTTACCGTAACTACAAATGATAAAAGCATGATTTCTCTTCTGTGCTATAGGATATTCTATAAGTCATTGAAACAACAAGATAATATATTTACGGTAATGCTGGTATATGATTTCATTGACTCATAAAAAAGAGATCAATACAAAGCAAGAATGTGTACTTACAGTCACATGCACAATTCAACATCATGTTCATTGATATTCCAAGATCAACTCAGAAGTTACATTCCACGAATTAACATGGGGCAATGAGAGAAGTCTCCATGCTCGTGACACGATGAGCAAACATGGAGAGGGGGGCATATTTGGCACGTCCAGCAGTTCTCTGGCAGAACAGTATCGGCGCAGATGCTGCATTCTAACAAATCGTTCAAATGGTAAAGGAAATGTAGGACTATCATCGAGGAATGCTTGGCCCTCTTAAGGATATTGAACTTATAGTGTTTCTCCCGACATAACTTTAGGAATGTGTGCATGTTGCCTAGTATGGTATTCTTGATAGTATCATCTGCTTCCTTACATTCTCTAAGGAAGTACATCCTGCAATCTTATTAAGAGTAATCTTCTCTTTTGTTTAGCCTTTTAGACTCGGCCAAGTCAAACTTATTTTCCTTTATTTCCATTCATGTCTCTGTCACAACCTTAAAAAGGAGGATGAGTTTGTGATAGAGAAGCGAATGGAGAGTTAGGCCGGTCAAAAGTGGTATCATGGCACAATTTTCCCAAATATTGGGTATTTTCATGTACGCGGGGTTTGAACCGATGACCACTTTGATATTACCATTATACTTAAAAAAAACTAGACGAATGCTTGTTTTATATTATATATTTTAATACTAGATGATCAAAGTATATCGTCCGCTATCAATAAGGGCAAATTGCCGGTAATTCCCTCCCAACAAAATTCATAGACAATATTTTTTTATAAGATTGCACGAGCAATATCACATACACTAATTAGTATTCCATGAACACATAACAATAATTGTTCTGCCGCAAAGATATTGCAAAGAATTTCGACTTTTAACTACTAACGAGTTATTTCCAGATGATAGACCAAGATGGGCCAATATGTCATGACTAGCATCCTCGCTATTATTAGTTACAAATACCAGGCGAGGAGGAGGGTTACTGGATGTGGGCGTACTGCCATATGAAGTAGGATGACAGATTAGATACTGGAGACCACCAATGGCTGGGTAGCCTCCGGTGCCTCATTGTCATGGATAAAATGCTCTCCTTGTAAATATTGTCTTCAGGGTTCCCACGCTGTTTGCGGAAGAACCGACTAGATAGACTAGATATCAGCTAGACTGGGGCAAGAGGACACGATTGCTCATTAGCACTAACAAAACCCTGAATCTCTTACCAGTATTTTCCCATAGGAGTTCCCACATAAAGGTACACAAGTTATTTGGATCATTTTGAAATCCAAATTGTTTGTGCAAGAGATGAAGCTGGTGTAAACTAAGCTACAACGATTTTACTGTCAATACACTTGAGCATATGAGCAACATATTTCTGAAGGATTCTCTAGTTTATGGCCATTATTCGGTTAGCAAATGTCCTGGTATTGATGTAATCATTCTGGCAGCCATTCAGAAAAGTTGAATCAGCCCGACTAATAAGAACAAAGAGAAATATAAAATTTACATAGTGCTCCACATGCCGGAGTTTTAGACTGGCAAAATAGCTCTGCAATTAGATGATGAATCATTGCTTCTGGTAGGAGCTTTTTCAAAAGTGGCTGCAACATCTTCCAACTATAAAAGGCAATTTACAATGAATTAAGTATGAAGTTTAGAGAGGAATTGGGCATCGATGCCCCTTCATCAGCATCAAAGCTTCTTCAGTACACCTGCGAAGGAGTTCCCGAAGACGGTGTTTAAGACAGTATGGCGTGTGGGGGATCTCACGGGGGAAATGCTTTACTAGAGCGATTTGAGCCATGCTAACCAGACATGAGATAGGTGCAGGCATCATTTAAGTACTAGAATGTGATTGCTGATAGATATTCCTGTTAAAAGACATAACATGAGTTCGGGCGAAAAAATCCGAATGGAGTCCAACACCCTCGATACAATGATATGAGTTTGACTTGACCCCGAATTATGAATTTAATGCCCGTATTATAGATATTTTTAAAAGCATCACCGCTGCAATTGATTGTAAGAGTTTGAATGTATTTTGCTGAGCATATGGATTGAGAGGACTGAAGGAGTGGACCCCTGATCGTATTCGCTCGTGAATTCGGTGCTCGGTTTTCGAGGTTTTGGGGGTGCTTTCATGATAGCGATTAGTACAAAGTTTGAAATGATAACTAGTTCCTTTTTGTTCTTGGTAACTTAGCATTGTTGATCCTCCTAAATTAAAAGATGGCGGCTGATATGAATCATACGACTCCTCACTCTTGTCTGCATGGGCCATGCAATGTGACGCGACCATAATGTTGGTCGCATCGTAAGTTGTAGACGGTCGATGATGACGTAAAAAAAAGGCAAAATGAGGTACGGGCTTTTGGTCAAATGGGCCCAACTTGTGAAACGGTCCGGTCCATATGATGTGGGGGGGAGGGGGAGTCCGACAACTAGTGTAAGTATCCGAGCCAGGCCTTCTTTCTTGCCCCCCACAACCCAACCCAAAGAAAAAAGACAGTGGAGAAAATCAAGACCAGGTAAAAACTCACTCTTCTTAAGAATAATAATAATGATGGCACACCAGTGTGCTACAAACCCACCAAATCGGAAATGAAAAAGACTTGGATAAAGAAACCGTATCTTAGCTTAAAAAGCTTAAGTTGGAGCCTCGAGGTAGTCCAACCCAAAGCCACTTCTACACAAATCCAATCCACAACTATTCTCAATGCAACACACAAATGGGGATCCCAGAAACCAACCCTAACGAAAGAAGACCTCACAAAGAAAGAATCCCCAGCCCTACTAATTTTTACTACTGCTGCTGCTGCTACACCACTATACATCCAAATGTCTCCCCTCTTTGAGTCCCATGTACCCTTGTAAAGAGGGGAGGGGAGGGGAGGATGTCCTGGAACCAGCCTCCAATTGGGTGGTGGTCACGTCACGAGAAACTTGAGGAACTTCCCTATCGAGGAGGTTTCCCCTGGATGCTCAAACTCTTCATTGCCGTCCTCCTCCTCGCCGTTCTCTGCAGCTCGTTCTGGCGTCCCATTTACCTCCTCACTCACGTCCTGGTCGGCTTCCCCCGCGCCTTCGGTGCTGCCTTCCATCTTATCCTCCACATTGCTACACTGCAAGATGCGGGGGAATCCACATCCGTCATGTGACCATTAAGATTGAACGAGGAGGAACATGCGCAGAGGACCTGAGTCGATATAAACTCACGTGATTCAAGGCAACTATTTCTCCATTCTCGCTGGCAAGTGCGACCGGTCGTGCAGGAGCAACCTCGGCATGGTTAACTTTATCACCTGTATCTCCTCCACCTGGATTGCTTTTCTTCCCTTTGTTCGCGTCAGATGGCACGGCATCATTACCACCCCTGTAAGAAACCAAGGAGTACCAGGCATTTCTAGGAAATTAGGTAATTTCCAACCCAACAAAAGCATATCAAAGAGAACAGGACATTCTCCCTTCCACCACTCTTGGGCTCTGAAAATTTAACCAGGCAGCAGAAAAATCATATCCAGGTAACATCAAGAATCTTACCGCGTCCGAAGATAGTAGCGGGATTCGACGGGGGCAGCTGGTCTCTGCCGTCTTTTCTTTCGCTGGTCAGAAACGATACTCTCAGAATGGCCTTCAGTGTCATCTGCCAACTGCTCCGAAGACTGGTTGCGGTTTCTCTTGCGAGCATTTCTTGCCCTTCCTTTCTCTACCAGGCTCGAGTCACCCCGACTCTCAGGATTTGTGAAAACAGAATCCTCAGCTGTTCCATTTGGCATCTCTCCATCGTTTTGTTTAGCACCGGTTCCAAGAATAGCCTCGGCATCTTTGACCACTTGTTTCATCGTGCGAGTTCTCCTAACCTTTGCCTTGCCCCTCTTTTGAGGCCTACCTCTACCAGTCCTCACATCAGAAGGCAGAGAATCGTCTTGAACCTTACTATTATCAAAAGATATTCCCTGGCCAGCATCATCGGATCCATGGAGCCAGTCAACATCGGCAGAGCCACTAGCTACCGCAAAAGAAAGTTCTGCACCATTATCAGGAGATGCTTTTGCGGGCTCACAAGTAAAAGCTTGTTCACCGGCAATGTCCTCTTTTTCACCCAAATCTTGAACAGGATGGTGGTCAGCCCTTTTGCCAGGCGACAAACTGAAGATCTTTGAAGTGCATTTCCGAAACCAGGATATACTAGAGAATGGTGATTTTGAACCAGTTAAATTTGGAGAAGCATCAATAATTTGTCTATCGGAAGTGTTTTCATTCCCAACAAGTTCCTTCTCCGCGTATTCTTCAATCAGCTTCGACTGAGGAAGCTCAACAGGTTCGACCTCGGATAGAATTTCCAGATCTGAAAGCATGAATTCACGGGTAAGTTCTCCACAGCTAACACAACCACTCTGTTTCTTCACAAACGAGACAAATCGATCCCTCTCCTTGAAGAAACTTTCCCTTTGGTCCTTGAGTTTCCTACTAAGTGCACTGAGCTGGTCAATGTCCTTCCTGATCTCTACCTGCTGTTCTTCTAAATGCCTCTTGTTTGCAAAAAATTCTTCTCTTTCTTTCTCCATTGCCGAGCGTTCCCGTTTCAGTTCCTCCATGTCTCTTCTGGCAACCTCTCTCAGGTAATTAATGTTGCTTAGTTCTCTCTCCTTTTCTTCCTCAAACACTTTCACCCTTTCAAGTAAGTTATTTTCTCTCTCCTCGAACTTACTTTGCATTTCAATCTCAAGCTCCTTTTTCTGAAGTTCGAAATTTCGAAGCATTTCGCTTCTCTCATCTTCCAACTTCTGGGCAACCACTTTCTTCTCATGCTCCATACTGGCCACAAATGAGTCTTTAGCCAATCTAACTTCTTCCCTTTGTCTCTCGATGTCTTCTTTAGCAGCCATCTTGTCCCTCTGCAGCCTTTCTTCTTCACATTCCTTGAACTTCTGGTATCTCTCTCTTTGAATAACAATCTCCTTCAGTTTCTTATCGACATCAATCTTCTTCTCATCCAGCGACTCCCATTCTTTTTCAAATGTTTGCCTTTGGTTTCTCAACTCATCAGATTCCTTCAGAAGAAGTTCCTTCTGGAGACGACACTTTTCGATTTCTTCTTTCAGTTCTGTCTGCAAGCGTACAAATTCCCCTCTTTCTTCCTCTGTAACTTTCAACTGATCATTCTCGGCATGGATCTTCAGAAGCTGTACCTCACAATCAGCTCTCTCCTTCTCCAATATGGCTTTGAAACTTAACAGCTTCTCGGTCTCGACGAGCACTTGCATTCTCTCTGCCTCTAAATTCTTCTCTTCAGATTTGTGTGCTTTCTCCCGTTCCTTGAGCTCTTTCAACTTAAGCTGGAGATCCTCCTCTCTTTCCTTGACCTTATCAGATTTTTTTTCTAATGCTTCCTCTCTTTTAAGGAACTTCTCTTCCCTATGACTTAGCTCAGCCTCCTTCTTCTGTACATCGAGCCCTCTCCTCTCTAAACCCTCCTCAAGTGCCTTCCTCTTCTCCTCGTGCTCATACTCTAAATCCTTCTTCTTGACCTCTAGAACACGAGTGTGCTCTTCAAGAAGCCTCTGAATTTCATCCTGAAATTCAACGAACAATACACGCAACACATCACAAAAGTCATCAATCATCCTTATAGAGACCAAAGATTAATTTTCTTCTACCATTCCAATGCAATTTCCATCACATTCACAGAACAAAACAGTGATTAGCCAAAAACTTGCCTCTTTCCTCCCACTGAATTATTATCCACTAACATTAAACTAAACTTAACCACCATGACAGTAAAAGTAAGCCATGCGAACGCGCCACCAAATATTATCAGTTCAGATTAAAGCGTCAGTCTTACCCTTTCTCGAGCATTAAGCTTCTCTTCCAGAGCAGTCAAATCCTCTTCTTTAGTCTCCAACTTCTTCCTAAGAAACTCATGTTCCTGCATGCAGTAAAGCAACTAACATTTAATACTCGCATAACTTGACAGAAAGCAATAATCTAACCAATGCACAGAGTCTCGCCTTTTCTTTCAACTCCAACGTAGATAATCTGCTCTTAATATCATCTTCTTTTCCCCTCAACGTCGAATTTGCTTCGTCAATTGTCCTCTGTTGATCCTCAACTTCCTTCAGCTTCTGCTTATATGACCTATCCTTTTCATTTGCCATTTCCTCCCTTTGGTTTAAAATTCTTAAACGGTCAGCCACTCTCTCCTCTCCCTCTTTTAGTTTCCGTTCCCACTCTAGCAGGTCCTCCCTCTGCTTGGAGAATATGTTATCATGAGATTCCCTCCTGACCACAGAAACGAAACAAAAACATGTTAGCAAAAAGGGAAAAAAAATTACAGCGCACAAGGAATCAACAGATTTATGATATCTTCAAAACAATTTACAAAAACAGATGAATGGACATACTCCGAGATCAACAGTAATCTTTCTTTCCGCAATGCAGCCTCCCTAGTCTCCAAATCATTTGTCTTCCGCTCAATTTCAGTTGTCTTTCTACTAATTTCAGCCAATTTTGCATCCGCGGCGCGCAATTTCGCATCAACTTCAAGAGCCTTTTCATCAACACTTGACACCAATGCATTGGCTTCAGCCAATTTTGAATCGGCAGTAAATTTTATATCAGCATATTCTGTTCGCATCTCTCGCAGAGACTTCTCAAGCTAACAGCACATGAAAGTACAAAATAATGGATAATAATTTATCAATGAAATTTTCAAAAGGACAGGAAAAAAAGACAAACTAATCTCACCCAGCAAAAAACAGCACCCAGGAATTATAAAGAAAATAATACAACCCAAAAGGAACAATTTAAAGCCTAAAACCAGAAACTCCAAAATCCAAGGACTGTTTCCCACTCAAGCCGCCAAGATACAGAAAAAATTCAAAGGACTCAATACAGCAAAGACATCGCCTTGTCATACATCATCTAATTAGACTGCTGATCATATTTTCTAGAAAGACCAGCCAGCCAAAATACTTAACTCATTAAGAGAAAAACCCTAGAAGAGCCAAATAAAGACTCAGTTGACGAGTCATCATTCATCCGTAGTAACGAAAAACGGAAAAGGTAACATAAAAATTGACAGAGTAAGTGTGAAAGCAAAATACAATCTGAAAAGGTCCACAACTCCAATCAAAGCTAATACTACTCAATCCATAATGTTTCGAAAATAAAACGTGAGGGCATGCAAAGAAATAAGAGTTAAAGGCTACCATTAAGAAATCTTACATCTATAACACATAGCTTTTCAATGCCCAAAGCATTTCTCAAATCATCTTCACGTTTTTCAATTTCGGATATTGCAATCAGATGGGCAGCTTGCTCTCTTTTAAGTGTATCCTTTGCTTCTGCTAAGGTATACCTCAGCTCTTCATACTTTGCACTCCACTCTTTCTTCTCAATCAAGAGAAGCCCGAGGTTATACTGATATTCATAAAGCTGACCAAACACAAACTATGTAATCAGAATCATAACAAGCTAAAAGAGAACTTCCGCACACACGTAGCGATGAATATGAAATGCATAAAAGAAACATCTATTGACAATTCTAATCAGGGACAAGGCCTACATGCATTAAACATAATTTAACCTATAGAATTCAGCATCAGTGAGCTAACTTCTCTTTACTCAATGGGACAAGTATTTTTTCAGTACAGAGAAACTTTTTGTACTATGAGATAATCGCCTTCATGTGTGTTCCTTTTAAATATCATAACTCCAACAAATCATCCATCCAGAAAGGACTAAATACTCGAAACATCTTGTGTTGAATCAACATCAAACCTGCATTAAAACTAACCATCTACCAATAATTTTATGAGTCCAGAAATTTGCACACAAATTCCCCAAAAAGAAAACTTGAAAAGGAGAAACCATTAAGATATTTTAAATGGAACAGTAGATATACCTCCTTTTCCAGCTGAGTGAATTTTTCCTTCGAGTCAGCAGAATCAAAGGCCACTCCATTAGCACCCAACAGTGGGGTTGCCGGCTCGCTGCCGACCGCATTAACAACACCCTTCCCCTTTCCACCGTCAGTAATGACCCGCGTGCCAGATCCATTAACCTGAGTGGCACTCTTGGGACTCAATGACCAACCAGGCCACACTTTTCTCTGTGGGGTAAACATCAGCAACCAATCAATGCCTCATCACCAACCACGAGAAAGCCCTAACACAACCCCTGCAATCAGGTGACAGTTTCCTCGGAGAAAAACCCACCCACCCCGCTATTTCAGGCCCCGGTAACCCCAATTCGCTAATCCTTTCAAAAACAATCCCACCAAAGCCCCAATTCCCCCACCCCCTACCAACTAAAAAAGACTCCAACTTTCTCCTGAAAACCTACTCCAAACCAAAATTCCCGAAAGACCCACATTCCAATTCCCCCTGAAATGGGGGGGGGGGGAACGCCAGCAACCACCAATTACAACCCTAACGACGCCAACCCCACAACTACGCCCCTCACCAAGGGATAAGGCCCGAAATTAACGAGAACCCAGAGTTCCCAACGACCCAGTTGTCGCCCCCGAAGCAAAAAGACAAGAGCCCCAGATTCGGTAGCCGGGCCGGATCTCGAACAATCCGGCAGAGGAAGGAAAGGCGAGGTTGGGGGGGCAAAGGCAGGAAGGAACCGACTTTTTCCCTCGTGAGAAGTGCGCGTGTGGTGGTGGGTTTGTCCGATGGCGGACGTGAGAGTAGGCTATGAATTACGGTGAGGGCCCATGGGATTGACGTCCGACAAGACAAACGTTGGCTTCGTCCCTTCCAAATCCCCCCCTCCCTTTCCCTTTTCTGCCCTTTACATCCGCACCATCGAAAAGAAAATACTTCCAAAAATTGACGGAATTAAAATTTAGTATTTGAGTAATTTTTTTGTTTTAATTCATGTCTTTTTTTTCTTGTTTATAAATAAGTAAAATGGAATCAAGATAGCCAGCCATCACATCACATCATTATGCCCCAGCCAGCCAGCCAGCCAGCCGTCTAGAACTTTAGGGGGGATTCACTTTTTGGAATGGCTGCTGTGTGTCTTTATTCCAAGCTCTCATCCAAAGTCATTATTGGCTCCTCCCACTCTTTCTCCTCACGTTGGGATGAGATGAAGTTGGAGTTGTACTCGGTTGGGATTAAAGAAAAAACATGAGATCTCGTACACTTAAAATAATTAAATAAAATCAGAGAAAGTGTTAGAGAACTATGAACTGTAGTGATTGACTGACAGACGTTGACCAAGGACATTGTTGTATTTGAAAGAGTTCTGCGAGAGAAGGGGAGAATCTGTGCATTCCTCGATGAGACGGTGAATGCAGAAAGAGTAACAGAGTCCCCTGATCCCAGCAACATCATCCTCATCCTCCTCATCCACCGTCCTCAATTTCTAAATTTGCCTTTGTTCCCATCAACCCAAATTCACTATATCGTTTGTTTCTTTGTTAGTTAGGGTTTGAAGGACCTACTTGGACATCAAGACAGAGACTTTCAAGGAGGACCTGGAGGCTGGATTTCGGGGACGACCACTATGTTGACTTCTCCATGTCGACCACTCATGTTGTTCACTGTTGTTATTAGGAACGTGATTCGAAGTTAAAATCTAAGAAAATCTAGTAGGTAATATCACGGAAGATTTCGTGTGATATTATGAGATATCAGAAAGATATCGCCCTAGATTTTATTGTATATTATAAATAGGCGGATTGTCCAGAGGTTCGAATAGGAGAGTCGAATAGATGAAATCAACGGGTTAGTCTGGGAACGAGTGATACACGATGAGCGGTGAGAATGTTCGGAGAGTCGGGTAGAGGATTTTCTACGGGGACTCGGGGTGAAACTTTCTCGGGGCTTGTAATCACGTAACTCGTTGGTTATAGTGGAATCTCAAAGAGGACCTCTCCGTGGATGTAGGCCAATTTGGACCGAACCACGTAAATCTGTGCATCGGACATCGTCCCCTGTTATTCTTTCCACTTTCGTCATCGGCGCCGGCGGTTTCCGCCCAACAAGTGGTATCAGAGCGAGGTCGTGAATATCAGTGGATTTCCTCGACGGAAGTTCAGAGGGGGCGAGCCTTGATAAGGCGTAAGATGACAATGCAGTGGGCGAGATATCGACGAGAATGCAGATTGGTAAAAAGAGTGCTTGACAGAAGCACGGATGCATAGAGATATGCATGGGCTCATGGATTTTGAGCCAAGAAAGGACGTCGAAGGGAGTTAGTGCATTGGGTTTGACGTGGATACTTGCGGGATCGACCGATGCGTTGAGAGCAAGGGGAACGATTCTTTAGTTCCAGGTGAAGAAGTTTGAGGATTGAACTTCTTGCGGTGATGTGGAGAAGTTTGAGGATTGAACTTCTTGCGGTGAGGTGGAGTTCACAGGTTAATGATCAGGTGTACGGAGCGCGGATAGTGAAAGCCACGTGGGTACTAAGGCGCAGGTGGAGGTCCATGCGGAATTTGGGGTTGGAGTCAAGGGAGTTGGCAATGCACTTAAGGGCATGAAAATTTGATCAAGTTATCCAAAGCGAATTTCTAGTTTCAAGTGGAGCGTTATCTAGCAATGCGGATACACGGGCTGTGTGTACGAACTTGAGGGTGTCAAGCAGGTACAGCCGATGAGGTAGTTCGGCGGTGATTGTCAGATGTGGTGACGACACACTTAGGAAAACGCGACGGATGAAAGGGGAGCCTTTCGGAGCCTGGGAGATCTCGAAGATTTCAGGGACTTCGGCTCAAAATGGAGATTGTTAGGAACGTAATCCGAAGTTAAAATATTGGAGAATCTGATAAGTAATATCACATAAGATTTGGTATGATATTATGGGATATCGAAAAGATATCGATCGTCCTAGATTTTATTGTCTATTATAAATATACGGATTGTCCAGAGGCTCGAATACGAGAGTCGGATAGGTGAGATCTATGGGTTAGTATGATGTCACGCTCCGGGGTCTCTAGTGAGTCGTTGTACTGGGAACAGGTGATACACAGTGAGCGGTGAAAATGTTCGGAGAGTCGGATAGAGGATTTTCTACGGGGACTCGGGGTGAAACTTTCTCAGGGCTTGAAATCGTGTAATACGTTGGTTATAGTGGAATCTCAAGGAGGACCTCCCCGTGGACGTAGGCCGGTTTGGGCCGAACCACGTAAATCTGTGCGTCGGACATCGTCCCCCGTTATTCTTTCTGCTTTCGTCATCGGTGTCAGCGGTTTCCGTCCAACAGTTGTAATATAAAGTAAAATCGAACTTTATTGTACTATCAATCATCTATGCGTGGGGATGGGTTATTTAGTATTTACGTATATCAAGTTTGTGCAAGGGGAATTTTAGTTGCATAGGGTTCATGGGTTTTTATGTTTAAAAGAGCATTGTAACAATTTATAAAGTTGTTGCTCAAGCAGTGACAATAAATCTTACAATGCACGATGAGGATAATCAGGATTGATCGCCGTTAATTTCAAAAAAAAGTCGAAAATCGGCAACACTTCGGATGTACATAAAGTCTAGCTACGACGTGTCGAGAATTATCATAACCTCCAGCCCAAAAAGTCCATCGAGAAGAGATTTCGTGGGTAGTCTTGGATAAAAATATTGTCAAATATTTAGCGATGATTAGTTAGACTCAACAATAAGGAAACAAAGTTAATGTTACCGGCGGATTAAATTACCCAACAATATTTCATTTGTCGTGGAGCGATCTTCCTCAAAAATGTTGATTGTAATTTCCTGTGAACACCATGCATTGCCATGCCACGATTGAACGATGTGATAGTTGCTGAAGCTATTGTCAGAGATAATGGTTTATGCACTGGCCGATGGAGGAGGATTGAAAATGATTGCAAAACTTGCCTTTTGAAAGAGAACAAGCCAACATAGTCAACTGCAAAGGTGTCTACGTTGTTAGTTTCATGAATGTTTCACAATATGACTTGAAGCTCGTCATGAAGCTCCATGGCCGCAACACCTTCGGCCAAGCCCGTATCAACCGCCCCGACTTCCTTTAGAATAACATTCCAACAAGTGATAGAGTCGATGAGGGTAAGCTTCATCTGCACCTAGTATATTTTGTTTTACGAAAATGAACAAAGTAGCTTCAATGTGGCTCTAGTCGCGTGCACGACGTACTTGTTAGCTCATGGTTGAATCATGAGAAGCAATGAGACGTTCATTCCCTACAAGACATATTCCATGAGGCTATCGACATTTCCCTTGTTCATGGATGCAGATGCTTGTAGGTTAGCTTGTGCACTCAATGTCCATTTGGATGTTCCTCTTGCATATGTCCTGGCATGCGGACATCATAGGTGACAACATATGTCAGTGTGTCTTTGAGTTTTCTCTCGCAAAACCATATCTCAACTGTCAGCGGGATCACGTTCGCAAATGATATTGGGTGCACGAAAGCTACTAGCATATTGTATCATGGCGACTCATCAAGTGGTGGGATGTAGGTTGATAAGGAGGAACATCCATTTTGCATTTCAAGCCGGTTATGCAACGCGGGATCATAGGCTACTCATAATGTATATTTGAAAATTGAGGCGAAGTTATGAAGTGGATGTTATGAGCAATGGGGTTTAGACCTTTTTATAGTAAAAAATGTATTATCAGGATCTTCAATTTGTATGTTGTTATATTAAGATCGATATAATTAATATTATCTCAATATGGGCGAAGGGGAGAGGTGTAACGAATAACCTTCAAGTTATGCATTTTTTAACACAATTATCCTGAAAATGTGGTATTGATGGTGAAATTCAAAGGCCATTCAGATGTCAGCTCATACGAAGGATTATGAGAGGTGACATATCATTGAATGCCAAGGTGCATCATTGAATGCCAAAATCTAATTTGACATTTGAAATACAATGGACTGTAAGATATTATTAAATGTAATTGAAACACCTTCAACCTTTGACTCAACCACCTATGAAAATTATATGGGGTTGGCATGTCACAGTCACTGAATATTGTGGTCATGATATTGTTAGGGGATGATAATTTAAGCAAGGACGTATTAGACGACAATTTCGGGGGCTCCCACAAAATTTCAAGTGAGTAATAAACGTAAATAATCACATGTAAAGCAATTTATTGTTCAATTCGATGATAATACATCATTGTTTTGATTTCACCCGTTATATTTTAGGCATTAATGCAAATCACCCAATCAGATTTGGGTGCTCTTATAAGATTTACCTTTTGTATGTTTTAGTCAAAGAATGCATCAAATCATATTAGGATGAGACATTGGGAGCTACAATAGTAAAAATCATAACTAATTCGATGGTGATATTGTTAATATATATCTTTACGAGATTTAACCAGCATCCTTCTCACAATTTCACTTTGTGTATGCTAGGGGCAAATTTAAATATTCCTTAAACATTTGGACCAATTTAGAGTCACAACCCTACTAGACAAGAAGGTTTCAAGATCGACGTTATCAAAGGATGTCAGACATGGAGTAGCGGATACTACCACGAGTGATCTATTCTTCGTTTGGTTTTTATTAAACTATATAATATAGATGAATCATGACCTAATCGCTTAAGCTTTTAAGTCAAATTTTAAGGTTTCAATATGGTATTTAAGCGGTCTTGGATTCAATCTCGCGCACGCAAAATTTCCAACATATGACAAAATGGGCGAAGAAGCATGTCTAGCCTTGAACCTGGGCTAGACAGGCTTCATGTCTGAGGGGGAATCAAGACTCGGCTTATAGTTTCAACTTTTAGGTCATATAGTAAGGTTTTTCAATAGTTTTTTCATTGCCTTTTTCTCGTATTGCAAAGTAATTTCCAGTTGCTATTTAGCATGTTTCTAATCGAAGCATAATTTATTGACATGTTCATTTGGCTACACAATTCATTGCCTTATGTATAAGCCTGACTGCAATATGGGCAATGTGAAAATTTCACTTTGTCAAGGGCATTAAAAATTTCTACAGCCTCCATTTCGAGCTCACTGCTCAAGTTCTCTCCCTTAACTCTCTTTCACACGCTGCCATTTTGCAATTCCATTCCCCATGTGGTTTCACTTTTTCCCTAAGTTGATTTGAATACTTGTCTTGGATTTTCTCAGGGGGAAGTAACATTTGCAATCTTCTACTACCCGGGCAGTTCCAAGCATAGTTGTTAAGGGCGAAAGGTGAAGTGAGGCGACAAGGTCTCGCCCGCCAAAGGCGAGAGGCGAGGCGAAAGTCGCTCGCCTTTTGAACCAAGGCGATTAGTCGTAGATCAATGGATTTCGCCATGGTTTTGTTTGGGTTCCCTCCTCTTCTTTTGACAAAATGCCCGCATATGGTCTCCACAATCGATTAGAGCCTCCATCGTTATCTCTTCTATCCCAGGCGATTAGTAGTGGATCAATGGGATTTCGTTACTCTTGTCCATCCTCTTTTTTGGAAAGAACACCCACATGTTGTCCCCACAATCAATTAGAGCCTTCATCCTTATCTCCTCTTTCCCTACTATCCTCTTTTAAATTTCTCCCCCCTCCCCCTTTTATATTAAGTTATTACAAAAACAAAAAAAAAGTACAGGGGCGCACCAAACACAGAAAGGACATGGACGCGTCAAGCACAGTAAGGACAAGGACACACAAACACATCAAGGGAAGGGGGTCGGAGCCATAGCAAGGGCGTGGTCAATGGCACTGCAGGGACATGGGTGCAGTAAGCAAAGGGTGCCACCTATGTTCTGAAGGCTCGCCTTTTACAAAAAGCGCGCCTTTTTGGTCGCATCTCGCCTGGTAAAAAGGCGAGAAAGGCGAGATAAGGCAACACCTTAGTGACTCGCCTCGCCTAGAGGCAGGGAAAGGCGATTTCCCCTCGCCCTCCTCGCCTCTCGCCATAGGCGTTGCCTTTTCTCGCCTTTTTAACAACTATGTTTTCAAGAAGGCCTAATTAGCAAATATATCATGTACTATACCCATTTTTTCGATCTATCCCGTCGTTTGAAACGTATCGTACATTAACCCCAACTTAAGGCGTTATTTCGATGTTATCTTCCGTTAGCTTCCTTTCTGACCGAGTCCGACGTCTGCACACGTGGCTATGACGGCGTTAAAAATCAACGTTAGCCGAACGATAGGATAGATCGGAAAAAATGGAAAAAAAATACATGATAGAATTGCTAATTAAGCCAAAAATATAAAAGATTCACAGAGTCCAAAATTAGCTCGAGCCCCTAAACCTTTTAATGAAAGAATGAAATAAACCTCCGACTGTCAATTTCGAATTCTTCCCCACACGTGTCAATTTCGGATGGCGATACCTGTCTGAGATAGAAAATGGAATCGGTTCTCTGAGGTATGCCAGGTAAGTTACAGCCGATGCTGATGTACACGGGCTTACTTTCCCTCAAGGCGGTCGAAACGGCTTTGTCGATTTGTTCATGGGCATCTTTCAGGTTTTTCACGACTGCCTAAAATACTCGTGAATTGACAGAAGTTCCTTGCATTCGGACCATTAATCGGAAAAGAAACCGCATTATAGAATGCACAGACCCGAGAAGGATTGAACTAACCAGGTAGCAGGTCACTGCATTATAGAATACACAGACCCGTCTTAAGTTGGGGTTACTGTACGATACGTTTCAAACGACGGGATAGATCGGAAAAATGGGGTATAGTACAGGATATATTTGCTAATTTGGCCGTTATATTTTAACGGCGTCAGAGATACGTATGCGACACGTCGGACTCCGTCAAGATGGGACCTAACGGAGGATAACGTCGAAGTAACGTCTTAAGTTGGGGTTACTGTACGATACGTTTCAAACGACGGGATAGATCGGAAAAATGGGGTATAGTACAGGATATATTTGCTAATTTGCCTGTTATATTTTAACGGCGTCAGAGCCACGTATGCGACACGTCGGACTCCGTCAAGATGGGACCTAACAGAGGATAACGCGAAGTAACATCTTAAGTTGGGGTCACTGTATGATACGTTTCAAACGACGTGATAGATCGGAAAAATGGGGTATAGTACATGATATATATGCTAATTTGGCCTTCCAAGAATGGCAAAACTATGCTACTTCCTTGGCACGTGTTCTCGGAATGTCAATTTATACGTATGTCTTCTGCTATTTCAAATCTTTTAGAGAATGCTACATTTACATTAACAAACAAGATAATACGGCATTAATCTCTCCATGCGTTGTTGGTGAACTCACTGGGTAAGTTGAAGACATGTCGATCAAGAATTCTCTATAAATAGAACTTTATTGTTTTATATAAGAAGACAATCTTACGCAATTTGTCTTAATTTTAGGCTAAAAAACCTCTTAGAGATCTTAGGACTTCTTTGTAATCGAACTCCGTTTGTTTTTCTCTTGTCTGACTCACAATTTGTTTTCCTTGAATATATTGAGTTCCCCTAGGGGTGAAAATGAGTCGAGTCGAGACCGAGTACTCCCAGGCTCGAGCTCGGCTCGATTAGGAAAAGCTCGAGCTCGAGCTCGGCTCAAGCTCGATCGAGCTCAAATAATTGGAGCTCGAACTCGGCTCATTCCAATTATGGAGAGCTCGAGCTCGGCTCGAAAGGCTCGAATGTAGATCGAGCCTAAGCTTGGCTCGAAAGCTCGAGCTCGATTTCAAAATATACATATATTGACATTGACTCGAACTCGGCTCGGTTGGCTCGAAAACATATATAATAAAGTTCACTTCAAAAATATTTATTATATAATATTAGACTCGCGAGCCTTCGAGCTATTAGTGTTTCGGCTCGAGCTCGACTCGTTTCGTTAACGAGCCGGAACGAACCGGCTCAAGCTCGGCTCGAGCTCGGTCAAAGTCGAGCTCGAACCGAGCTTTGACCGAGCTAGCTCGCGAGCGGCTCGGCTCATTTTCACCCCTAAGTTCTCCAAAGGAGAGGATGGCGGGGACCCGATTATTAAATGGGCCAAAGCCTAATTAATAATATGTAATAATTAATAAACTATTTGACTATATTGCCCCTGGCATATTCCGTCTATTACGACTCAACCCTTATAAATAACCAGCAGAGACGAACCTCTAGACCCTAATCCTAAAACCCGGCACCTGCGTCTCCCCAGCCGTTTTCCATCCGCGGGGGTCTCTGGTGATTCGCCGTCGCCTCCTCCTCTTCGGCCTCGACGTCCACTCATCTTCCGGCATTCCCTATAACTCCAGGTTGGCCCGGCCTCTGAAGTACTCCGTTCTGTTCCCGGTTTTTGTTGTCCGTTTTTGGATTGTTGCCGCTGGACCCAACGACTATGGATTGTGTGTGTCTGTGTATTTTCCCAATGAATTGGTGGCTGATTTAGAACTATTTAGAAGCATCTGTTGCTTAGCTTTGGCTTATTATCTGCTTGTGGAATTTCGATTGACAGTGGAATTATGGAGTCTAGTGACGCTTCCATGGAAGTCGCCGTAACCACGTCTGACCCAAAGCCTGAATCGAGCTCATTGCCGCCAAAGCCGAGCTTTGCACCTTTGAAGGCGCAGGATATGTACGATGGAAGAGTCCAGTTCAGGAAGGTCTCGGTTCCGCCCCATAGGTACTCCCCACTGAAGAAGTCCTGGATGGATATATACACCCCAGTATACGAGCAAATGAAGATCGATATCCGCATGAACCTTAAGTCCCGGAAGGTCGAGCTGAAGACAAGGGCCGACACCCCCGACGTGAGCAACCTCCAGAAGTGCGCAGACTTTGTCCAGGCTTTCATGATGGGTTTCGACGTGATCGATGCCATAGCTCTCCTTCGATTAGACGAGCTCTACCTAGAGTCCTTTGAGATCAAAGACGTGAAGACATTGAAGGGCGAGCATCTATCCCGGGCCATTGGGAGATTGTCTGGCAAAGGGGGCAAGACCAAGTTTGCAATCGAGAACGCAACCAAGACTAGGATCGTGATCGCAGATACGAAGATTCACATACTGGGGTCGTTTGCAAACATCAAGGTTGCTAGGAACTTTCTTTGTAGCTTGATTCTGGGATCACCTGCTGGGAAAGTGTACTCCAAGCTCAGAGTTGTTACCTCAAGACTAGCTGAAAGATTTTGATTGTTTTAAAGGAGTTTTTGTAGTGTCTGAACTCTGAATTGATGATGCCTACACCCATTTTTGGTAGTTGTCTGCCAAAGTGATGCTCTCTTGTTTACATATTGGGTGCAGATTTTGTTTTGTACCTGTGATCTCCTCATGAAGGACTACTGACTCTTGAATGAGAACCTGTTCTTTCGGTGATTCGGCTAGCTCGAAATTGAACTCGATCAATGGATACAGACTGCTTTTGATGAAATCTTTGAGAAGGCAATGTCAGCTTGAAGCATTGAAATCTGAAACCTGGAACTGTGTGGACCAAAATGAATGGGATGAAAAACTACAAGTACAATTGGTAATTTCGTATTTCTTACCTTCTCCTTCAAAGCCGAGAGCAGGGCAGAGGCATGGATTTGCAAAGAGAACAATGGCGGGGCTACTGGCATGGGCGGCCGATGTGGTGGCCGGAGGGAGCGCCTCTGATGAAGACGACGGAGAGGAATCTGTACTCGCGGCGCTGACCCAGGAGCAGCAGAGGTACGTGGAGGAGCTCGATGCGAAGACGTCGTCCCTCAGTCGTTCGATCCAGGACCTGCGGTTGAGGATCCCACCGCCGGATATCTCCCTGCGGCTGCCGGACCTTCACGCTCACTCCCTCGCTTCGAATGCCGCCCTCGCCCAGCAGCTGAACGCTCACTCTGCCACGAAGGAGCAGGTACGGTAATTGGTGGATCGTGACCCCCTTTTGGAGATTGATTTGTCTGTTCTCACCATTAGTCAGGATTTTGGTGCGACTTCTAGTGTGGTCATTTTTGTTGGTGCTGGCTTCAACATTCAATTTTTGTGGATTTGGTGGAGTGGATTGGCCATTCTGTGTCGAGCATGCTGCTTCTAGACATGATTCAAGGACTTCACATGTTGACTTTCATAGATTTGGGACTTGTGAAAGTTTAGAACGAGTAATAAGTTGTGAATGATTTGGGCTTTGGCAGACCCTTTCTCACTGTATGTATGTAGAAAGGATCATTCTTGGAGCTGTCTTATCTGGCTAGATTCATCAGTAAGTGTCGGTGAAGTTATTTTTTTAGAAGTTGGGATTTAATTCTTAAGTGGAATCAAGAAGTGAACCTAAATATTAAGCCTCTGCTTATAACTACAAAAACCTTTCACTAAGTCAACCTACTCAAAGAAATCGGATCCGTCTGTAGCATCGTGTTAATCAGAGTCATATCCTGGAGCTTTTTCACCTTAAGTGGCGAGCTTGATTAAAGTGTTCTATTCACGAACTTGCTTATGTATAAATAGATGTTAGAATCCACATATTTGTCGATAGTAACAATGGAGGTGGGGTTTTCTGCTTAAATTTTGGGCCCATGAGTTTGTCTTTTTAATATGTGGCTTGACATCCATGTCAGACACAATTGAGAGAAGTGACCTTGCAAGAAGAAAATGTTGCGTATGAGAAGGCCATTTTGAGCTTTGAGAGCAGAGTGAAAGAGAAAATTCAAGAAGTAAAGGCCCTGCAAATGAAGCTAAGGGTACGTTTTAATATCCCTGTAGCATTTAATTAACTGGCTTCATGGCTGAAGATTGATCCTCCATTGCCTTCATGAGTAATCTTGTTGTTTCTATTCAATACATGAGATATCTGGAATAAGCTTTTCCATGCTACTCAATATGCAGGAAATGGGTGAAAATGAGAGAATCCTTGCTGTGGAATTGGAAAACGCTCAAGCAAGAGTAGAAGTGGAATCTAAGACGCCAAATACAGCTGAGGTGGAATCTAATGCTTATCTGGAAACTGAAGCTGAAGTGGACATAAAAGCATCAAACTTTGCTGCTTTGGAGATGTTAGAAAATAAGAAGAGAGAACTGGTATGCACGTGATGTTCATGGAAGAGGAAAATTCCGAACTACTTCAAAGATATTCTGTTTTCGAGATTGTCTTTCTGTGGGTATTATTTATATTCCTCCTGATTCAGTTGCTCTTAAGCGTCGCAAGAGTTCCTTTTTATCCCAAGATTTTGTGAATGTACGGTTGCTTCTAAATGTGCATGTGGTTTTCTTTTTGGTTGCTCCTTGCTTTGTTATTAGTTGCCCTTGTTTTCCTTCTGTTGCATGTTTTTTTTCGCTTTATACTACAACTGTTAGTGTGACTATTGTTTCGATTTCAATCCAAGTAAAGCTTGTTTTGCAGAGTTCAATGGAGGAAATGGTTAAAGAATTGGAGAGCAGGTGGACACAGATCCAGGATAAAGCAGTGAGACAGGCATCCCCAGGTAACCAACATTGTCTAATTTGATGTATGTGGTAAGACATCCTTGCTGATGTGACCGGTAGACAAAATTCAAGAAGTGGTGTATATATTTGGGTTCTAGTGATGGAGCGAATAGAGTTAGAGAACCTCAAGGATGCTGGATAAATATAGTTTAATCATAATATTGTTTTTCTTTTCAGCTCAGAGAGAAAAGATGCTGGATAAACAATTACACGGTTTGTTAGAGCAATTGGCAGCCAAACAGGTGTTTATTCTACCATATTTCGTCTTTTATATGGTGCATAATGCTGTGTTCTAGAGTTACATGTGATTAAGCTGGATACTTACGAATTTCTCTTTTATTTTATAGTCCCAAGCAGAAGCTTTGGTTGGTGAAGTGCATGTGAAGGAAAAGGAGTTGGAAAAATTGAATGGTCTGTGGAAGAAGACAGGGGTTAATTCACTAGAGGTGAATACTGCCAGGAATCGCATTGGAAGAGGCATCTTTGATAGAGGATCCAGTTCTTCAGATTACACACTTGGTTTTCAACATAAGCCTCTCTTCGGTAAAATAGAGGGCCATCAGAGGGCCCTTCTTCTGAGATCGGCTTTTGTTCTCTACATTCTGATATTGCACATCCTGGTCTTCATCAAAATCTCATTTTGAAAGGCACTGTGATGATTGCGTTCTGATAGACTGGGCGTCTTGTATGTATATGTCGAACTGTTTGCTGTTGCATACAAAATACTGAACTTTGGAGTTCAATGACATGTAATTAAGAAAATCCATCTCTTGCAATGAAACAAACTATGATTTACTTTCCATCTGTATCATATACAACAAGAAATCCTTCCAAGTGTCAATAAGCCCTGGAAAGCACAAGTGAAAGCAGTCATTATGCAGAATTCTTTGATCATGAACCCAATGACCATAGATATCTGGATGGCCATGCGGTCTAAGCAGCATCGCCCATGTTTTGTCAAGCAGCCTGTGCATCAAGCCTCTCTTTCCCCTTCCTCCTTCGCCTTTCTGAACTCTTCAAGTTGGATTGTATGGTCCTTAAGACTGTTGTCGCCTTCAAGGGTTATCTTATTTATCTTGTTGTGTCTGGGTTCTATGACGGTATCCTCCATGGTTCCATGTGCCGTTTTCAAAGTGGGATGGAGAAAAGGTCCTGAGGTTAAGTTATTCCCTTGTAATTTTCCACGCCATTAAGAGCTTGAAAGGTGCTTCCTGTTGCCGTTTGATAAACATAGAATGTTGTCAATAAAATTAAGTGTAAAACCTTAAAAGATGCCTCATTCTAACAAATTTTTTCCTAAATAATCATTTTGTTAATAAAATTAAAGATATTTGGTGGTGGAAGGCTTATTATCATCATACAAGGTTGTGCAGATGTAAATGGATTGAGAATTTTACCCTGGACGGGAGGCATATCAGAGACTGCACATGATTTCTCGCTACCGAGTCTCCTAGCAATGTGCCGTGGATTTTCCTCGGACAATCTCAGGAAACTGTTGCGGATCGAAAATTGGAAGCTGACCATTATCGGGCTTCCACCTCCATTTCAGGTAATTTGTATCTGGTCTCCCATGCTTCGTGCAGTTTTGGTGATCATCAATTGTCCAGCATGTCTCGTTTGTGTAGTACAGCACAGCGCTTCAATGTTTGGAACCCGTTATCCAGTAAACATGTCGCTTCTTCTGTGCTTTTAAGCTCAACGAGTCATGATCGACGACAGGACCTTGCGAAGAAGATGGAGTTAACAGACTTTTGGGGTCGACCAAAGGTTTCACAATGCTGGAGAGAGAACAGAACAGCAGTGGAGAGAACAATAACGAGGGAAGAAAGCAAAACCTCGAGAGTTAAATTGCTCCGTTTTTCGTCAGAGAGACATCTATTTTCATGGAAGACTTGGTTGAGAGACAACAATGTAGGGAAGAAAGAAGGTGAGAATATTATATGCTTTTCATAGAGGATGTTAAAGTTAAGCTGATTGCTGGGAGACAATCTTCAGTTTTTTACTGCAGTCAACAGAGGGGGAATGCTACTACCAAGTCGGATATCATCAGCAGGTACGATCTATCACTCCAGTTTCAGGAATGACTTCACTATTTCCATCATCTCTCCACCGGGGAATCGTCCCAGACACCCCCTCGCTGCCGCTAATTCATTGAATTCACAAACTGAGTCGCCTGCAGAGGCTTTGGATTGTCTCTTTCCTCCAGTCTCCTGCGTGCTGAAATGTTCAGGAAGGTCATCGCTGCTTTTAATAGTGGGGAGGGGAAATGGATCGAGCGATATCTCATCAAGGGCGGAATCACCTCCCACGGCACTAACAAAGTCCCTCAACCAACAAATCGCAAATGGAACTGGCTCGAAGCTGTGATCTCCGTACTCGACAGGGGTGGAGTGGTCACCCGTGACACATATAGCGTAACGGAACTGTCCCGTCGACTCCGCCTGCCACAGCAGTTTGGCTAGTTGGCCTATGGCTTGATCCACGCACTCCAGTCCTTTCACTTTGAAAACGGTTGCCTTATCATGACCAGCATCGTCTATAGCCTGCAATCAGAGAACCCCAAGTGTTTCATGTCTCATGCCAATCACTTCCTTCAGGTGTTGGACAGGAAACTACAGGCTTTTACCTTGATATGGAGGAAACCAAAGTCATAGCCGCTTTGCCGGCCTTGCTTATGTTCATCTTCCCCCGGAACGAAAACGTCAGGACTAACATTAAGGGGAGATGAGAGTGCACTAGCAATTGTGGAGGCTTTGGAAGTCAGAAGTGTTCTATAATCTCCAGTCGCGCCTGGGGCTTGCAGGATATCAATATCGAGCGACAGACCCAGACCAGCTATGATCTTGGTGGGAGCTACCATACACGGCCACAACCCATGTTTCTCGACAAACGGCGGCACCTGAACATGACATGTCAAATCTTACACACATGCTTTCTACCATTAACATTCAATTCAGATAAGACAGTAAAAAGACGTCACGGATCACTCAAAACTAGAGAACTATATACCAAACTGACCTCAATACGAATGCCGCAACCACGCAACAGGACAACGTTAGCGGTATTTTTCCCCTGTGCCAATCGTTTTGTATTCAATGGATGCGAAACTAGAATATGTGAAATCTCCTTGGACAACTCATTGACAACAGCTGCGGTGTGCTTTGCCTCTTCGGTATTGTCAAGCGGCTCAGCTTGCAGAAGTAATCGGTTATCCTTCAAGGGATCAGTCCCAGATATGTTCCCACTAAGTTTCGGGCCCTTCACTACAACTCCGCACCTATGCTCCGTTGCATACCTGAATATCACAACAGAAAATATCTTCATTTTCAGAGGAAAAGATAAAAAAAAAGCCCATGAGGTATGAGTGGCTCAGCTGATTGCTTTCACAGTTTCTTCAGCAGAACTCTTTCCATAAAAAGGTTTCAAAAATTCAAGTAATCTCTTTTGAGTGTCCAAAACTTAGTATCCCTAGTTACCTTTAGATCTGGACTAATACTCAGAAATTTTACAGGTAAAGAAGAAAAAGTTATGGTTACCACCTGACCCTAACTTCATATTCAGGGAATGAGGGCAGTTTCAACCCGTCCAATGCGGCACATAGAATAGGCCCTTCTTCTTCAAAGTGCCTGTCCGCCCTCCTGCTGGTCACTATTCCAGTTTTCTCATCCAGGGTTGCAAAATTTGACTGAAATGAAATGGTCGCCAGTCATTTCAAGACTTGAAGAATGTAAATGGTGAAAAATTGGGTTGAAACTGAAAATCCTATTGGTGGAGAAAATAAAACAAACTAAATGATCGCATGGAATGATACGTGATATTTCATTAATAGCTACGAGATAATCATGGAGGAAAGCCGAGACGTTATATAGTTTAATGCAATGCATCGTAGTATTCTAATGGGTTATTGTCTCGATAACATTAATTACAGATAAATTATTCTTAAGTCAGCTTTACAGAATATGGTTGAAAGCTTCATCTCTAACCCGATAGTACATTCCTAGGAAGAGACGTGTTGATAGGGCCTCTGTTACCTACCTGTCATTCAATAACTGGAGGATAATATACCTTGAATGCAATATCTCCAGGTGACATTGCCAACCCAGCACCCATCGACTCAAATGCCCCACGGCCCCGGTAATAAACTCTAGGGTCATAACCCAATAAAGAGAGATGAGCCGTGTCGCTTCCACAGCCCAATCCTACTTCAACTGGGTCCATGATGCCATTTACACCTGCAGACGCAATGGCATCCAGGTTGGGCACTCTAGCTGCTTGAAGAGGAGTCCTGTATCCAAATTTTGGGATCGACACGTCGCCCAAACCATCAATGAGCACAAATGCCACTCGACTCTTAGCCACATCAAGCTTTCCCATTGACTAACAGATCGACGATCTTGCTGCAAGTTCAACTGCCGTCAGACCAACATTTCAGAAGTAAGAAAACCATCAGTTAAGATTACACCATATGCGGGCACAGTGCAGATCATAAAACTAAAGGAAACCCATAAATCCCATCGGACATTCTAATATACAAAGTATTCAATCATGCTGAAACTGCTTGGATCAACAATACACGGCCACATCATCATCATCATCATAACACCATAAAGAGAGAAGTACTTCCTGATGAAGAAATATACAACCAGAGGAGAAATACACAGAAAGATTCATAAAAAAACTATCCGAACTTTTGCCTTCTAAATCACAGACATCGCCCTACCTATTACCAAATACGCAGCTGGGTTTCCCCCGATAACGAATCCAAAGCAAGGGAAAATCTGGGCAATTTCACAACTACACGACTAAAACAACCTCAAGAACAAGAACCCTGGGGGAAGAAGAATAAAAGAGATCTTCCGACCAGGGAAGTTCTCCCGGGTTAGAACTCGGCTTCACTGACGATGCCGTTGTCGGGATTAGGCCCATTAACAAAACGCCCATTGGATTACTAAGAAAAGACTAGGCCCATTGAAAGGAAGGGCCCAATCCACTCCCGCGGGATATATAAATCGCAGGACAGT
Source organism: Melastoma dodecandrum (assembly GCA_029817715.1). NCBI lineage: Eukaryota > Viridiplantae > Streptophyta > Magnoliopsida > Myrtales > Melastomataceae > Melastoma > Melastoma dodecandrum. The sequence continues at coordinate 1,684,952 of JARUPY010000397.1, read as the reverse complement.
AAGGAAAAACCCTAGCCCCGACGCCCCCCATCGAAAACCACGTCCTTACCTCACCGCCGCCGAGCAAGCAATGGGTAGAACCCTAATTCTCCTTTATCCCTTTCCCGATCTTGTCCTTTGATGATGATGATGATTTTGTTGTTGTTAAAGCGAGGATCAAGGTGCATGAGCTGAGGCAAAAGTCGAAGTCGGACCTGCTGAACCAGCTGAAGGAACTCAAGGCCGAGTTGGCCCTCCTCCGCGTCGCCAAGGTCACCGGCGGCGCTCCCAACAAGCTCTCCAAGATGTGAGCCCCCCGCTCCTTTAGTTTGCGCTTTCTATTTATGTGGCGGTAATAGTAAATCCGTTGGCGCTCGAGTTTCTTACCATTTGATGTTATACGAAGTGCCGGGAATTTTTTTTTTTCGATCGTATTTGGGATTGTGATTGATATCTGTAATGATTCCGGTATTTTGTCGGGCGCAGCAAGGTGGTGAGGTTGTCCATCGCGCAGGTGTTGACTGTGATATCACAGAAGCAGAAGGCCGCCTTGAGGGACGCTTACAAGAAGAAGAAGTACCTGCCTTTGGATCTACGTCCCAAGAAGACCAGGGCGATCAGGAGGAAGCTTACCAAGCACCAGGTGATGTTTAATTGTGTGCCGCAAATGCATAATATGTTAGTGTATGTGATACTTTCTACTAGGTTGGAGCTGATAGAATTACAGATTCATTCGTGTTCTCAGTTTATCAATTGTATTATTTACAATATTTTGAAATGATCTTGGGACCTCTAGTCACTTGGCAGGCATCTGTTGGTTTATGTTTGTCTTCGAGTTTTATTCTTGATTATTATGAACATTAACTATGACCTCTCATTTCATGAAAGATTTTGCCTTTCAAATTTGAATTCTGTTCATTGTTTAAACTTTAAGTTCACGAGAATTATTGTTACCTTGCCGTGTTTCTTGGCTTCGGTATGAACTCCACTGATGCCACAGTGTTCATTGGTTGTGTAACTGTGAGATGAAGTGATGTTTCCATAGTGATGCTTTGACACTATTTTCTTGCTTATGTCGCCCCAATTCACGTGGATGTTTTAATTCTTTGTTGTGGAACAGGCGTCTTTGAAGACAGAGCGCCAGAAAAAGAAAGAAGTGTACTTCCCCCTGAGAAAGTATGCCATCAAGGTGTAGGGTTCTGTCAATTTTTTGCCGTGATCGATCTATGTCATGTAGTGTTTCCCTCGTACTTCATCTTTCTATGGAGTTAATTCATAACAAGGTACTTCGTTTTTGTGGGGGCATTCTCTCAAACAGTCCGTGAAATCAGTGGCCTTCTTCTTTAGTCCAGTGATGTTAGGGTCTTGTCCTAAGGCTAGTTCGTCTTGATTGGCCTCTGGCTTGATTTTATAAGATGTTTTTCTGTACTCCGGGTCTTGGTTTACCATATTGAACTAACTCCGTGTCACAGAGGACAACATTTAGGGTAGTTTCGAACATTGGGGGTACTTGAAAGGGTGCAAAGTTAAAATCCTCCCAGGATTCATTGTATATATATGAGCATTAAGTACGTTGGAATCCAAGCGAGCTATTGGATCAGTTCTATAGATGGAAGGTTCCTGGATTGGTGCTGTATTTGAAAATATTTGGGCATGGGACGGGAAATGCGTTTGAGGGACAGGCATTTGGGACGCTGAATGTGATGTAGGCCCTGACAGGCTTGACAGGTTGAAGATAGTTGGTTCGACACATCACTGAGTTCTTGTCAATCCGGAAATGATATCAGGGACAGGGGCACATGGCACGACCATGCTTGCCTTGCCCTGCTTGGTGGGATCCCTGTGTTCTGGATCATTAGAAATTTGTGGGTGGTGGGGAGCTATGTCCTATTGCTGTTATTTGCCCACCCGACAATGTTAAGTTTTCAGGACATCATTTGCACAAGGGCAAGCTGGTCTGCACGTCTTCCGCCTCCCCCTCCATTATATAAGCTCTACTCTTGCCAATGCCTCAAGTCATCCATCATCGGAAACTAAATTTTAGGGTGAACCTTTTGGATCTTCACGGGAGTTCTTTGTGCGAGAAAATATGATAAGCAGCAAGAAGCTCTTACTGCTAGCCAGGAAGTGGCGGTTGGCAGCTGCAATTGGAAGAAAGAGGATCTCTTTTCGGAGGACAAGCAGCAAGAGAGATCCCAGGAAGTCAAATGAAGTGCCGGCCGTGAAGAAGGGTCATTTTGTAGTTTACACCACAGACGGTGGGCGATTTGTGATTCCTCTGTCGTTTCTCGGCAACAGAGTCATTAGAGAGCTCTTTGCGATCGCGGAAGATGAGTTCGGGATTCCAGGAGAAGGGCCCATCGTGCTTCCCGTAGATGCATCGTCCATGACTTACGTAATGTCATTGATTAGACGGGGTTTAGCCTCGGAACAGGAGAACGCCTTGTGGATGTCATTTAGCCAATGTAGTCGTAGCTATTTAACCGTAGACGAGGCATTGCCCCATGTACAAGCAGTCTTATGTATGTAATCGATGAATTATAATAGGAGTTTTGTAGGTCTCTAAAGATGGAATAGAACTTTATCACAGAACAGAATCTTCCTCCAACACAATGGACATCTACCGCACTTAACATCGGTTCAGATGCCTCACAGGGAGAGAAAATCACTTCAGATTGCTTACTGCGCATTCGCCAAAGTTCTCGTTTCAGCCCATTTTTTGTTGCAGATTAATTCTTCCGTCAATTGCAGACTTCTAAGGCCATTCTGGTTCCGCTGTACTATGGTAAGAATCCACCGATTATTCCATCGAAAGAAATATGAAAATGTAAAAACGTGCTCATGAAGTGATCAATGGATAAGTGAAATGATTGATCCCGAGAAATCGTAAAAAAGGATGCTTGTGTTATGAGTTTAGAAATGCTGGTTACAACTGTTTGGGACCGAGGGAACGCAAGAACATGAAGTAACCAGCTTCCCGTTAAGCTGTCAGTTCAAGATTTTAATACTGCAATGATCATTTTGCGGCCAGGGATCCAAGCTCGGTGAATGGAATTTCTTGGGGACAGGTATGTTGGCCTTATGCCTCCATGTGAATAAGGTCCCATTTGGTCGGAGGATGGCAGGGTCCTCCAGGACCATCATAGATTTCTGTGGGGAAAAGTGTCATGGACTCTGCTGCTATCTGCCCACTGAACAAAACATCAACACCGGCAAGAGGAGTCCGGACATTAGCACATGGTATAAGGGAGTGATTGGGGCCCTTTCAATAAATCAAGAGAAGCAGGCTCTCCCCATTACATAACTTGATCTGGGCAAATTCTTCAGTTCATAAAAAACTTAGTCCCTTAAGAACATCAGTAATCCACACCAGAATTCTCAGCATCAAGCAGTATGATAAGCCGCAGGAGGCTCTTGCAGATGGCCAGGAAGTGGCGGCAGGCAGCAGCGATTGGAAGAAAGATGATCTCATTTCGCAGTATGAGCGTAAAGAGAAATTCAGGCTTACAGAACGAAGGACCTGCTGTTAGGAATGGTCACTTGCTGTTTACACCAGTGACAGCAGACGATTCGTTATTCCCTTATCGTTTCTTGGAAACAGAGTCATCCAGGAGCTATTTTCTGTCGCAGAAGAAGAGTTCGGGATCCCTGGAGACGGACCTATAGTCTTCCCACCTCCATGGAGTACGTGATCTCACTGATCCGACGAGGCTTAGGCTTAGATCAGGAGGCCTTTCTGGTTTCATTTACGAGATGTAGTAGTCACTTTACAGCCGATAAGGCACCGGTGGCTTGTCTGCCAATTCATGTAGCTGACAAATTTTGAAAACAGCAAAGATTACCTTTGACATCTTTTGCCTAGTTATTTCCTTATTTTATCTTTAAAGCTCGACAAAATGACTCGATGGCAGCATATAAAGTTGCAGAGATTTTTCAAGACAGTTCTCCTTAGCTGGACACTCTTTAAACCGACGACACTACTCATGAGAGCGAGAGGAGAAGGGATCTGGTCTTGGCTAAGTACCTCAAACGACATGATTCCCGCGCTACCCTGATGGAATCCAGATCACTTTCAATACATTTACATTTGTTGTACTTATCCAGCATATGGCGCTGCCTTTGGGGGCTAAATGATTTGAAGTATAAAATCATATTTCGAAGAAGCGAAACACAATCATTTTTGCCATTTTGTACCCGTGGAATTACTTGTATCCGGACGTTTCATCAAGTCACTATTCATTAGACCCGCTATGTTCCTGAACAACAAGCAAATTAGGCTATAATTTTCTCGATAAAGTAGTAGCACATGGCGTGGTAGTGTGTAGCACCAAGTTGGCGAGTTCGACAATCCATCTCAACCATGCAAAATCTATCTGCTTACATCAAAGCCGATGTTTCGACTGGGACCCGACAATAATATGTTGTCTGAGCCTGTCTTGAACCACAGTCACATGGCGTCAGGATGCTTGCCCAACTCGGGTGGGTCTCCCTATTCGGAACAATAGAATTTGTCCGGTGGTAGAGAATGTCACGTCGAAAACGTATTCACCACGCAAGTGCACGCGATCGTACAAGTAATAAAGTGTAAGTAAGATATCGTTCCCACGAGGACTGATCTAAACTTCTCCCAATTATTAAAATACCGTCAATCTCTATTATCCAACTAAGCGAGTTGAGAATTAATCAAACTAAATGTAAATATAAAGAAAACGAGTAAGTAAATTGAATTAAAATTCAAATGAGGAAAGCACCTAGGGCGACGATTTCACCGGACAATTAATCACAAGTCATATCTCAATCAACACGCTTAAGATGATCTGGTTGGTAATCTGGAATTCGGTTATCTTCCTACACCCCTCTCGAGGTCATAAGAACGTACAACTCTGTAAATAGTAATCACTCTATTCCTAGGTAGATTATCTCTTAAGAATCAATTCCAATTCGATTACCTAGGACGATTGGGTATATTCCTATCCCGCTCGTTAATAATCCCGTCTTCCGACCAAGTTTACCCTAGGTTATTCCTATCCCCGTGCTTAATCTAGGATTCCCCTTCCGAGTTCACCTAAATTCACTATTAAATCCTATTGGTGATCAGGCAATAAGAAAGCGTTAAGAACAAACAGTAATAATCTAACCAAAATCATTCAAGTGTGTCAAAAGAGATAAACTCTTGACTAATTGTCAAGATCCATCTTAACTCTAGGCAAAGAAACCGAAATAAATGAAAACAACATATCCATCGTAAACAATGAAAACAACATAAAGAAAGCTAAAAGAAAAACTGGCGAAGTCTCTGTCGATGGCTCCTTGTTACCAGCAGCCTCCTCCCCCTCCCTCTAAAGGTAAAATAAAATGTTTTTATAATCCTCCTAAACCTAGAGAATCTCTGAAAATAAGAAAAGAAAATAAATCTTTTCTTTTCTCCCCATCGTAGCTTTAGGTCTTGCAAGAGCATCCAAAGATCTTCCCTCTGCATAAAGTCTTCATAATTACGCCGAGATCCCCTTTTCTTCATATTTATCCTGAAATATACCAGAAAACTCGGCAGTAATCCGTTTTTCGGGAATAATGTGAAATAACCAGGAATATTATGTAATGAACGCAATATTTCACAAATCTAACAAAATCTAAGTATAAAATTGCTCTAAATAACTCTACTTTCGAGTTATGAAAACCATGGCCTCTTGGTTCTGTCTCCCCACCCAACGATCCCAAGTTTCATGGACATGATCAGCACATGGGCAAGCTGGTCTTGCACTTATTAGGAGGACCCATGAATCCCAAACACCTCCCACCTCTCCCACTTTATATAAACTCAACCTTTGTGAATCCCTCGCCTCATCCATCATCGAAAACTAAAAGGCCTTCTATTGAACCTTCTACGATATCCTCTACGAGAAAATATGATAAGCAGCAAGAAGCTCTTACACTTGGTCAGGAAATGGCGATTGGCAGCAGCAATTGGAAGTAAAAGGATCTCTCTTTGGAGGACCAGTAGCAACAGAAATCCCGACGAGTCAAATGAAGTGCCGGCTGTGAAGCAAGGTCATTTTGTAGTTTACACCACGGACGGTGGCCGGTTTCTGATTCCTCTGTCGTATCTTGGCGACAAAGTCATTATAGAGCTCTTTGTTATCGCGGAAGATGAGTTTGGGAATCCAGGAGAAGGCCCCATTGTACTTCCTATAGATGGGTCGTCCATGGCTTATGTAATGTCGTTGATTAGACAGGGTTTATCCTCAGAACAAGAGAAGGCATTGTTGATGTCGTTTAGCAGATGTAGTCGTAGCTATGTAATTGCCGGCCAGACATTGCCGTGCACACAAGCAGTCCTGTGTACGTAGACCATGAATTATGACAATAGTTATGTAGATCTATAAAGATGGACAAGAATTTCTGTTTACGGTATGGAATCCATGTCCGATCTGTCGCCAGACTAAATGATCCGGTTTTCATGGAATAGTTTCTGTCTGCCTTATGCCGAGACAGTTCATACTAAACAGTCTTCCTCCAACATGACGGGCAACTACAATGTGAAACGGCAGTCGAGATACGTTGTTTGGGGGGCCAAGTGCCCCGGAGTTCTTCTTTCCGTCCGTTTTAGGAGGCGGATATGTTCCTTTGTTGAGTACAGAGCGCTATTACAGAACATGGCCCTGGGTCCAATTTCTGTTTTCATTTTCTGTTTCGCAAAACGAAAATGAAAACCAGAAACCTCCAAAAAGTGTATTCTCTATGTTTTCTTCATTTTTTTCCTCTAACTTACATGCTTTTATTTTATTTTATTGGCAAACGAAACAGAAAACGAACTCTGTTTACCGTAAACTGGGCCGATTTCCTCCAACTCAATGGACATGTATCACATGAAATTCAGAGGCCTCACTAGGAGAGAATCACTTAAGGTTGTTAACTGTTCATGCACCAAATTCTTCTGTTGCAGATTCATTCTTCCGCTGGTGGCAGCTGATGCCACTCTGGTTCAACTATCCTATGATAAAAATCCTGCCATTGTTCCTAAGAGATACAAAAATGTAGAAATGTGCTCATGATATAAACAATGGATTCGAAATATGATCAATCCCGAGTAATCCTTGAAAAAGACGCACTATTACGAGCTTAGAAACACAGGCTACGACTTTTTGAGACTAGGGAACTCAAGAACATGAATTAACTAGTGTCTATATTTATGTTTGGCAGTCAGTTCAAGATTTCGCTGCTGCAATGATCGCATCAGGGCCAGGGATATATCCAAGTTCGGTGAACTGAGTTTCTTGGGGACAGATACGTTGCCTTATGCCTCCATGTGAATAAGGTCCCATTTGGTTGGAGGATGGCAGGGTTCGCTACGATTAAACAGATGAAATTTGTTCGTCCAGGACCACCTTTCGCTATGATTAAATAACATCCTTAGTCATGTTATTTATTTATTTTTCTCTTCAAAGCTCGACTAAGAGATGCAATGGCAGCATATAATGTTGCAGACTATTCATTCAGGGCAGCACTCAAATGCGTAAATATTTTCAACAGTCATCCTTAACGGGATAGTTTTAAACCAACGAGACGACTCACAGCAAAATGGCATCGCAAGGTGAAGGGGTCGGGTCTGGTCTTGGCTTGGTATCTCTAACAACACGATTCTCGTGCTACCCTGATGGCATCACAGACCACTTCCAATACTTTTCCAATTGCTAAACTCGTCTGGTGCACGAATCGGTACGCCAACACGGAACTGACTTTAGGGGCTAAATGATTTGAACAAATATGACATAATTTGAAGATGTGAAACTCATTTACTTTTACCATGTTTCACCGTTAGGCACAGAAGTTCCCCAAAGAATTACTTGTAGTTGGACGCTCCGAGTCGTCATTCATTGGACCCGAATCTCCAGACAGTAGTTGCACATGGCTTCATAGGATCGCTCGCTAAGTTGGCAAGTTCGACAATCCATCATAACCATGCAAAATCAATCAGTTTAAAGCAAGGACGATGTTTCGACTGGGACCTGGCACCAATATTTGGTCTGAGCCTGCTGTTTAACTGCAGGCACATGGCAACAGGATGCTTGCCTAACTCGGGTGGGTCTCGCTACTTGGATCAACAGAATTTGTCTGGTGGTAGAGAATCATGGCCTCTTGCTGCTGTCTCCCCACCCAACGATCCAAAGTTCCATGGACATGATCAGCACGTGGGCAAGCTGGTCTTGCACTTATTAGGAGGACCCATGAATCCCAAACACCTCCCACCTCCCCCACTTTATATAAACACAACCTTTGTGAATCCCTCACCTCATCAATCATCGAAAACTAAAAAGCCTTTGATTGTATATTTTGTGATCTCCACTACGAGAAAGTATGATAAGCAGCAAGAAGCTCTTAGATTTGGTCAGGAAATGGCGGTTGGCAGCAGCAATTGGAAGGAAACGGATCTCTTTTCGGAGGACCAGTAGCAACAGAAATCCTGATGATTCAAATGAAGTGCCGGCTGTGAAGAAGGGTCATTTTGTAGTTTACACCATGGACGGAGGGCGATTTTTGATTCCTCTGTCGTATCTCGGCAACAAAGTCATTATAGAGCTCTTCGCGATCGCGGAAGATGAGTTCGGGATTCCAGGAAAAGGCCCCATCGTGCTCCCTATAGATGCATCGTCCATGACTTATGCAATGTCATTGATTAGACAGGGTTCAGCCTCAGAACAGGCGAAGGCCTTGTCGATGTCATTTAGCAGATGTAGTCGCAGCCATGTAACTGCTGGCCAGCAATTGCCCTGCACACCAACAGTCGTGTGTATGTAGATGATCATTTATAACAACAGTTTTGTATATCTGTAAAGATGGATTACAATGACGGTTTATAGTACAAATCCATGTTCGATCTGTATACAGACAAAAGGATCCGGTTTTAATTTAACAGTTTCTGTCTTCCTAATGCGTAGTCATTTCGTACTAAACAGTCTTCCTCCAACGCGATGGATATCTATGATGTGAAACAGTGTCTATATACGTTATCGGAGGGCAACTTCCCCTGGGTTCTTGGTTCAGCGGGTTTTAGGAGATCGATCTGTTCCTTCATCGAGTGCAGACCTCCAGTGTCGTTCCGTTTCTACTGTGACGACAATCCAGCAGTCATTAACTGTGCTTATCAAATGGATTCGAGATATTACCAATCCCGAGTTTGCGATAAACACAACAGCCCCTCGATGAGTGTCTGCAGGTTTATGAACATAGAAATGATGGCGGCAATGCCACCAGCTGTTCGAGCCCAAATGTAACTTTGTTGAAAGGGTTTACAAACCCAATGCCCCAAGTCCACGTTGAATAGAAAATGTCTTCCAACCTGGTATATATATACCAAATGGATCATTCCCTTGCCGGTTGGTTTTAGAGTGGACCATGTTGGACTTATATCCTACGTTTAGGAGTGGGTCGGCCCGGAATTTTCCACAAACTTCTGCACAATACCCCAACTCGAGTACGTCGATCGGCTATAATTTGCATTTCTGTTAGGTAGTCAATTCCAACGATGGCGTCATAGCTCACGATATATCAAAGTTCCATGAATTCAATTGCTTGGGGTTGGGGCAGCAATGCTGTCTCATGCCTCCATGTGAATGAGGTCCCATTCGGTCAGTTAAAGGCGGGGTCACGCTAGGATTAACCCGATGAAATTCGGTGTTCCGGCATCATCATAGATTTCTGTGGGAAAATTCTGCCGTTGCTGCCCACCAGACAAAACATCGGCACTGGAAAGAAGGTGTCCTGGACATCATTAGCACATAGCATAAGGCTGTGATTAGGAACTTCCATGAAATTTAGATTTGCTGCTGCTCTCATTATATAACTCGAGGCGAATTATTCCCGTCATCAAGAAACTTAAAATCCCTTTCAGCTAGAAGAACTTCTGCATCTTCTCCGGAATTCTCGTCAATAGGCAAAATGACTAGCCAAACGAAGCTCTTAGAGTTGGCCAGGAAGTGGCAGCAGGTAGCAGCAATTGGAAGAAAGAGGATCTCATTTCGCAGTACTAGCATCGAGAGAAACTCAAGGGTACGGAATGAAGAGTTGTCAGCGGTCAAGAGGGGTCATTTTTAACATTTACACCAGCGATGGCGGACGATTCGGTATCCCTTTATCGTTACTCGAGAACAGAGTCATCAGAGAGCTATTATTCGTCATTGCAGCAGAAGAGTTGGGGATCCCAGGAGAAGGGCCTATCGTCCGTCCTTACCATTGACGCGACGTCCATGGAGTATGTGATCTTGCCGATCCAGTGAGGCTAAGGTATAGAAGAGGAGGCGCTGCTAGTTTCATTAACGAGATGTAGTAGTTACTTTACATCCGACGAGGCACCTGCAGCTTGTCCTGACTAATTTTGAAAACCACAAAGAGTTTCATCGAAATCCATAGCCTTACTACTAGTTTATTTTGTCCCCTTTGATCAGGAAAAGCTCGGTGCAGAGATACGATGGCCACACATAAAGTTGCAGACTGCACATTCCCAGACAACGAGCACTTCAGTTAATATTTCAGTAATTCTCCTTAGTGAGTAAACGATAGAACACCGGGATGACAGAGTCGCAAGGAGAAGGGATGTGACCTACAGAGCAAAGGTGCCCTGATGGAACCGCAGGCCACTTTGTGGCGCATGAAGAGTTCAGGATTCCAAGCAAAGGTATTATCCTACATCCTACAGAGCGGTCATGCATGGCGCGCAATCTCGTTGATCAGACGAGGTTTAGCTTCAGAACTGGAGAAGGCCTCCTCGTCCATGTCATTGAATAGACGTAGTCATCTTCATGCCGACCACATGCGAGCTCACCCACAAGTTGTGTATGTAGCCTATGTTTTGCAATAGTTCATAGTATCACAATTCACAGACAAAGATTAACAGCGGATAAATCGAGGGAAGAAACACTAATTGCATACATAAATTCTCATGTCACACTAATTTCATATTTCCCTCGTATAGTTCCTATACATAAAGGGAAACATCATTAGTGTCAACAAAAATAAGTACACTCTTCACATCAAAATTCTCGAAATAGGTTAAAATTTGAGAAGAGCTTTTCTAATATGGACAGCAAGAAAATATAACTTTGTTAAAAATAGCTTAATGCCAGACATTAATTGTTCTACAAAGAAACCACTTACTAGACTGGAGAGTTTTAAAAATAAAGGCAAGGCCAGAAGGAAAACCTACTCGAGTCAGTGCTTCACTCCTACAAAACACAAAGCAACTTCCGCTTGGGCTTGTAGATCTCCCAATACTTGTACCACTTTCTCGCGGCAGATCTCCATTTCACTCCCCTCCGATAGCATCTTCCTTATTCTTTCACCAATGACAGAACCAGGAGATGTCGTCAGAAACAATTGTGGGCACTTAACACCAGATTTGCAATATTAAAGGGGGATGAGCAATAGGCTTCTCGTTGTAATCAACAGAATACAAACATAAGGAACGGGAAGATGTGGCATGGCAATATATATCTTTCAATTGATTCTTTAGACATGCTCCCTTGAAGGGACTGTGTCTTATGTCATTTACTTGCAGAAACAGAGAACACTGAGAAGGACAGAGAACTTCAACCCAAGGACAAAAACATGCGATGAACACATGGAAAAAGCGACTCAGACTAGCCAAGGCGAAAACTTTAACCAGTGGTGCTCTGAAAGAAGATTCGGTCATGAAAATTACAAGGTAAATGCACAAAATGGTGGCACTCCATAATGCAATTTTAATCGGAAAGGTCATCATAGCTAAACATGAGAAACAATCTAGTCCGACTGGTCAGGGAGTAAGGCTGATAGCATCAAAGCAGTGGACAAAAGACCAAAGGTGTAATTTTTCCATAGCGCAAGGCTTGCTTGTAATAACTAAATAAAAAAATAAAAATGTCCCAGAAACCAGGACCACCGGAAAATAATAAACAGGAGGGGGCTGCAAGAGTCATATTCATCTCCCATGATTCCATTCCTTCGAAATAGGAAAAGAGTGTACCAACCTCTGGACAATTGCTGTGTCACCATGACCCGTGCAAATTATCAGCATGGCATTGGATGGCAAGGCCTCATACAAACTACAGATTTTACCATCAAGACGGCGAAGAACTTCCTCAAGCTCAGATGTCGGGCAATTTTTGGAGCCTTTTCGTTTCACATGACCATTTTGACATGTAAGCAAGGAGATCATCTCCGCCAGCTTCGCATTCAATTTCTTGGAGTCCCCAGCTTGTTTCTCATAATAGGAATACAATTCAGAGAACTGGGCCCACATGAAATGTACTTGTTTATTTTTTGCCTAGAATATCAAGTTTGTCAATGCATTTGTTGTAGGCATACTGCCAATAATGTTTTACTTCAAAGTATATAGATGTTCAATCAATAAACCAATAAGAATACCTCTTTTTTTGCCTTCGAAAAGGCCTCATCATCAGAACACACAGGTATTGCATTGGAAGAACCAGAGGCATATCTCTGAACAATTGAAATATTGTCAACAAAAGAGGAAGTTTTCCCATAATCACTCAAGACAGCATGAAGCTTCTTCCGCATGAATGATGGAGGGGAACCAAAATCCGGTCCTACGCATTGCAAAACAATAAATTCACAAAGACATAACAATGAACTGATGCATAAACGCTACGAATAAAAGGAGTAATGAAATCACTAGCCATTTTTAATCTTTAGTAATGCCAACTCCAATGCAGCTCGAGCATCTTCAATACTATCATGCCCACTGCTTGAAGACTGTATGTCCCTTGAAAGGAATCTCTTGGCAAGAATTTTTAGTGCAGTTTTATGTGACCCACCACGCGGATGCTTGTAGAGAACAGCGGTGTCAATCACCAAATCATGAATGATTTTCAACGCTAGCAGATCATTCTCCAACGAGTGACCAATTAAGACAGTCTCTTTGTAAACCAGCTTGAGAAAATCCCCCTGAGCACACAAACAAAGGCTATATAATAATAAAAAGAAAATCTTAGAGAAAATAGCAGTAGAAATTGTTCCTCTGCTAATGAAGAAGCTTCGGACAGATGAGTGATCGTCAAGACCTGAACATCCTCAAGGCTTGTAGTAACATCTTCGAGCATCTCTGGTGTTATTCCACTAAACCTATAGATTAACAGAGTTGACATTACTAAACTAATAATTTCATAATGTATAGAGGCTAACAGGCAAACCCACACAATACTTAGAATCCTCAACTGAACCACCACTCTAGCATACAAGAAAAGTGAATGAAGCTATAAGTATTTCAAAACCTTAAATCCTTTATCCACTCCCCCATATAAAATCGACCCCAGATTACCTTCCAATTATATAAATCTCTCGATTTCCAACTTAATGAATATCTTGCAACTTTTTAAAATCAAACCTTATCATAATGCTTGTACGGCTAGATAACTTTGAAAGCCTACTAATAATGACACTATACCTCGTTAAATATCACACCATATAACCTAAAAAAACAAAAGAGATTCAAAACATTTCACAACATAAGGAAATTTTAATATCCCACAGATCCATTACTGTTTCCCTAGCTAGAAAAGAAAACCAAACCAACCAAGTATTCTTTCCAACTTATCCTCGAATAGTTGCCATACAACAAAAAAAAAAGAAAAAACCAAAAAGAAGGTATGATCATTATACTCCTAGCACTCATTGCTGTAAGAATGTAAAAATAAACTAATAATCGGGCGAAATGAGTTAGAGACATGAAAGCTTAAGAACTCCATGTCCCCTTCCCTTCTCTAGTACATTAGACACATAACAAAAGAGAGGTTGATTGTTTATTGTGAAGTTGACTTTATTTTGATTATGATGAACTCAAATAAAGCGTTTCTCCTTTATGACATAAATGTGGAAACAGAAACAAAAACTTAAGGCGTTGAGAGTGAATATTGTTTATAGACACCTATGGAAGAGACAGTAGCCAACACTAGGAAAAGAATGTGGGGTTGGTCTCATTATATCTGACTTGTAATGGAAATGATGACATGGACCACACACTCTGTCATACAAAATTTACGAATAAGTTTTGTTAAAGATTATTTATCTACTATTCCAAGGGTGTAAGTAGGTATTCAAAATAATTTTTAACGTCATCTCACAACTTAACAAACTTCCCAATTTAGGGAAGGACTTTCAACAATTCACGACATGAATGTTGATACGACAATGTCATATGATGTTAGAAGTTCGAAATGATTTTCTAGAAGTGGATAAGATAATCAAATATTTTAGAGCATGGAAAAGTAATATATCAAGTCAACAAACTTATCTTCTCGAAAGTAGAAGACTCGTTCAGTCTACATCTATATTCTTTCATGAAACAAGTCGATATAGCAATAACATGATTCCATGGTTCTTACTGAATAAATTGACAAGAGTAGGAGAAAAAGTATACCTGGTATTGTAATCAACAATTGCATTTCTCGGCTTCACTAGTTTGTCCAAAACTACCTGTGAAATACGAATGGTTGTCTAATAAATTAAAACTGAGAAACTATTCCTAGAGGAATATTTAATAAAGTGAAGCAAGGACCATCATGAAACAAATAGGACAAAAAATTCTAGAGCCTTTTCTTAAAAAGCAAGCTCTAACAGGAACAACCAAGGATGCAAACTAAACCATATAATCACTAAGAGCGTAAGTGGAAAAGAAGCAGACAGCTGGATTATTACATAATACGAAACAATTACTTAAGTCAATGAGGACAAAACGTGTCTAAAAGTTGGACCTCGTCCTGGATTATCTTAAACCCACGCACAAAATGTACAAAAACATTGGACGTAGTCATTCATACCTGTCCTTGTATATCAACAAGAGTCAATCTGGTCAACTCAAAACCTTCACCAGTAATACACTGCCAGGACAAGGAAATTGATCCATATTAATTCAATTATCAACAAAATGTACAATTTGGACAGACTGCAAGATGTTTCGTCAGCAGCGTAAACTAAAACCAAAGCAAGCATTAAGTATTTCTATTTCCAGAGTTCAATTAAAAAAATCCCAACCTTGTGGAAGCAGAAAAGCAAATATTCAGCCAGAAATATCCATCCAGAATGTAAATTCAAATTATTCAGCATGTCCAATGTGAGACTGCTGAAAAGATATTACATACCATCTCACAGTCAAGAGCCAATAGCTCATGAGGAGGAGATCCTTCTGAAGAAGGACAAGTGGAAAGGAATTCTACAAGAAGAGTACACAATTTAGAGATAAAAGGAATGGCTTATTACAAAGGCATTTACTCCACCAAAATAAATCACTTTTTGTGGAAAACCAAATTACCTGGTTCATTGAGCCTGTAGCCATTATGTTCAAGCTGCTTCGCAGTAAGTGTGTAATATCTAAGGGGAAATGGTATATCTTTAAGACATTCCGGAGAACTTAGATTTTTTAAGGTGTCACTCCCTGAAGGGGGAAAAAGATACTTCAGTTCTTAAGCTCATTTCTTTGATGTATAATGAAATTTTCTGATTCATACACACAAGAAGTAAGCAAAAAGAATGAAACATCCCACATAGTCCAACCCATATAGCTTAGCAGCTTGAAGAAATAATAATTATCTTAGGGAATTGCCCCTAAGATAATTGTTTGCTTACTTGGTGTTAGCAACATTTTTAGGATCATAAAATCAGCTCTTTGTCGGAAAAAATTAAGGGGTAAATGAGGACAATCTACAATTGAAAATTATAAACGGAAGTGACAAAAAGACAAATGGCACATCATAATGGTGCCCAAAATAGGAAAATACAAACTTCAAAACAATGCGATATTTCTGAGAAAATTTTGATTGCTGATTACTTTTGTAGACCAGAGTAAAATCAACATTTCCGAAGATTCAAGAGGATGAGAATACAGATATGTTTAAAACAAACAATTAAGACCTGTAGCCAGCAAAGAAACATGTTCCAGCTGCACTATTAGCAATACTTACTCACAACTGATTCATATTGACTTCTCTTTCTCTTGAACTTGCATGTCAAGAGTGCATCAATTGTCTGCATTCCATCTGGTACACAGCTAGCACATAACACGACAGATGAACATGAGAATTAACAACAAAGATCACCTAAACCGATAATGAAAACCATGTTTAAATGCGTGGAAAGTACAACAGGTAACAAACCTCGGTGCTAGAACTGCTCTGGGGTTTCCACAACATCGTTTAAGACCAGAAAGTAATTTCATGGATGACATATACAAGGACGCATCCAAACCAGGAACATAAAGCAAAAGTACTTTCTGGATCAGGGGTTTATTCTGCAGATCATGAATACAAATCAATCATAAGACTAAAATTCCAATATTTGCCACATAAGTTTAGTGAATCTTTGAGGTTGCCGGCAAAAGAAAATCAGCCTCTTTTATCCCGTGTTGATACTGTGATTAAAAACGTTTTTTTTTTCAAATGAGATGTGTCCAGACAAAGTACCGACAACTGCGAGCTCTAGTTCCATCACATAAGATGTCAGAAGATGCAACCAAAGAAAAAAACTCAAAACTAGTCAAGCACCAGAGCATTCAGTGCAACTGATATGATTCCCAAGATTCTTCCTAAGAGATCAAACAACAGACATAACAAGAATTGAGTAGTATGAGTCTTTGATGCCTCATTGAACATCAGGAACAGAAGCTTTTCCCTGATCTCAAACAAGAAACACTTTCTGAGCTCTCTTCGACCAGCAGCACCAAATAGGAATGCAACTAGTGACTGTTTTGAATATAAGCATGAAAAGTAATTTCTAAGAATGAGAAGGAAGAAATTTGAAATCCACAATAACAATGGCCATAAAACAGAGAAGCGCTTACTTTGATGAAACACCACGATGGCATCAGACCATCCGCAAGAACCCAGGTTACAAGACCTTGAACATCCTGGTGATCAACAAGTTAATGAATTACTATTCTATGGAGCAGGCAATAAATTTTACGAAACTACACCAAAGTAAATAAAAACACGAAGGCATCACCTGCAGATTCAACGTATGATCGGCCTCTGGAGTCTTGACAATAACCTCCGCCTTGGCCTAAAGCATCGATTAAATCAAATTAGGCAATGAATTGCTCTGTGTAACGTGTAATTGTATCTAAAATGCCCCTACGGGTCAAGAACAATTCTATTTCAACACATTTCATATCGATGGACTTGATCTATTTTAGGTCGCGGAGAACAATTTGAATTCCTACTTCTTCAGATATGCTGCTAAATTCTAGAACTATGACACGAATTCCAACACAGTGTCTCTCCACGTACTCACCAAATCTAAGCACAAGTTCTAACTAAGGAAACTGGCCTAAGTATAAATTACCAAGCTTTGCACAATTAGCTTCAAAAGCCACAAATCTCTCCATAAAGCTCTCCTGAAGAAATTGTTCCTTATACAATTCTACACAAGCAGCCCGAGGACATATCAAGTAAGTGCCATCTCACATTAACAGTTTACCCTTCTTCGACCGTTTTTTTCTTTTTCGTGTCGCAAATACATCTCGAGACTTATAACAACAATCGGGTGGGGAGGCGACAGATTTCGGTCCCTATAGTCACCAATGCCATACAGATTGAACTATATCATTCAGAAGGAATTATCCCTCAAATCTCACGAAATCTACATCAGATTGGCTGTGAATAATAACCAATTCCTGACGCAGCCGTATACGCCTAATCAAATCAAGCTAAGCACCGTCCAACCAAGAAAAAGTCGCAGTAGATTAGAATTACGTCGGGTCCATAGATGTCGTAGAATGGTCTATCCTGCTCATTGTGGGTTGCGGCCGTACAATCCCCCTCCATCCTGCCTCTCCTTCTTGCTGATCCTTGCTCGTCAATCCCTCCCCTTCAAAACCCTAAATCTCCGGTAAATAAATAAAGTCTTAATATTTTAAATTGGTTTGATTTAGCAAGACGATGGAGTTATTTAATTTTAATTTTTATTTGTGTGATAAAATATTAATTTAAGGCCATATCTATATTTTATCGACGTTACGTAATTAAAACACTTTGTTATAAAAAATCAAACATTTTGCATTACAAATATTTAAAACTTCTTAATTGATTTTGCACTTGTAATTTTAAAAATTTTACTCTTTAATCAAATAAGAATATAGTATTATTGATAACCGTATTTATAAATATAATATTTACAATTTTCAAATAAAAACAATCGCAGAATAGGAATAGGGATGGGGTCAAGTAACAAGTTTTGTTCCTTAATGACGTCATTTGGCGAAATATTTCGCCAAATGACGCATTAAAGAAAGTCCGACTTACAAATATTTCGGCCTTACAAAGGCCGACTTCGTTTCACAAGGAAATCGGCCTTTGTAAGGCCGACTTCGGTTTTGAGAAACGAAAGTCGGCCTTACAAAGGCCGACTTCTCCACATTTAGGAAAATTTTGGCGAACGAAGGGAGGGACGGACGCATTAAGAAAGTCGGCCTTTGTAAGACCGACTTCGGTCTTAAGGCCGACTTCCCTCACTAGGCAAAAAAAAAAAATTAACACGAGGAACATTAAATATTTTTTTTTTGCTTTTGGAAAAAAAAAAACTAATTGAGGAAGTCGGCCTTTGTAAAGCCGACTTAGGCGGGTTAGTTTGCAAATTATTTTTCTTAATGCGTCATTTGGCGAAATATTTTGCAAAATGACGTCATTAAGGAACAAAACTCGTCAAGTCACATCATCCCCCACTTCACCTTATAAAACTCTTTTTAACTCCTCCTCCGACCCGCTGTCTTTCCAAGGTTTTTGTAACAACTTGGTGGCGTTAATCTGAAAAAGGTTCGAGTTCGAAGTCGGCCCAAATTCTCTAACAGCAACTTAGGCCTAACTCTCAAAAGATGTCCTTACAGTCCTGTCTCCAAAAGAAAGCGGTTGTTGGTACCAAGTTCGAACCCCACGTTTACACGCTCGGCCTCGAAATTGCCCGCCAGCCGGCCATCTGCTTGAGCTGTCTTGATCGGCCAAGACGTCATCACCCACGTAAGACGAAGAGCAAGTATGCACTCCTCTTTCCTGGGTGTTGGGTTTACACCTCTGTCACATAAACAATTCTGGCTTGGGAACAAACCACCGAAAAAGAGAAGAAAATTCACAAGTCCACACAAATCATATCTCCCCCCCCCCCTGTCCATTCTTATTTTGGGTATAAAACATTTCCCATTCGTCGGATCTCCCTCATCCATCGCAAAACATTTTGAGTGACACCCATCTCTCCCCACCAAAACCACCACATTTATCTCCATAAAAATTATTAAATGACACTAAGACATGGCATTCCATTCCCTACTACTACTACAACTTCGGTGGCTGGCCATATCCTTACTAGTTTCGTAAGGAAATAGCATTGGTTTTATTAAAAAATTTATAAAATACGATTCTAGTTGACAAAACTTCATTAATATCGTCCTTATGTCGTAGCGGAGAATTGCAATAAAACATTGTTTCGGACTGCGACAAAAGACCCATGTGAGACATGTCGCAGTTGGGGTAAATGCATTCTCTTTATAATTTTAACGCCGTGGTTCTACATGAATTAAATCTCGCAAACTTTGACCGTATTTTTGTAATTTTTTTCATCAAGTAACCGTAATTTCGTACAATCCTGCTCGTGAATATGCTTTTTCTTAAACCATCTTTCAATATTTTAATCCGTGAATACACAACATTAAAATCTCCTACCTAACGGCAGCATATGGGATTGGGGAGGCTAAGTTAAACATATATATCTTATTATACCTAACACGCCAAACCAGTAAATTTTGGTTTGGGAAAAGAACAAGAAGTAAAGACCAAAAACAATAAGCCTAAACCATCCCTAGTTTTTATACATTGAATTCATTCGAAATGTAACGTTAGTATATTCCGAGAGCATATGCCCGCTTTTTGACTACAAATAGGAGGTGGTTCATTTGTTTTTGGTGGGGGCATCTTCGTGGGAAGCCACACTTCACAAAGCTTTCTTTACCCGAAGCTATACATTGAAAGTTTGGCCTAGTTGCATGTTGCTAACTAAAATTATTTGGATGTGAATCCCATCATGTGAAACGGCGAAAATATAATATCACAAATTTTTATTTTTTATTTTTTTAAAGTGAATTAATTAGTTGGCTTTTCTTGACTTACTAGAAGCTTGTCTTCGTAGTAATTTTTAGGAGATTTATACGAATGTACGGTTGATTTAAACATTGACGGGTTTTGAAAACACGTAATGCGTTTTTAATACTCACCTTTGAAATACTTAGACAACAAAAGTTACAATGGCCCAAATGATTAATGTACATTTTTCGTGCGGATTTCGAAAATTCGCTACTTTTATATTTTGTCAAAAAAATTTTATTTCGCGAATTTTATTACGAACTAACCGTAATTTCGTGAAGAACCAGGCAATTTTAACGGCAGCTTATCGAGTGGGTTATTGTGGATTTTTTTGTTATGGAGGAATCACCAACCCAGTGGTCATTTACTTAAAATATTTCGGCAATTACGACTGGGGGAGACGATGAGACCGGAAGCAGCCAATTAAAGACAAATGTTAGTGGTGGTTAGGTGAATGATGATGGTTGGATGGATCGGTCATATGTTTTTCATCTTTTTTTTTTTAACATTTTGATTTGATGATTGATGGGTGTCTCTCTTTTTGACCCTCACACGTACGTACGTGTGTCCGCGTCACCAAAATCTCAAAAAGCAAAAACACCTCCCCCTAAATCCAATAATAATACTAACATGATTGCATTCAATTTTTTTATATAAATAAATAATAAAGATTGTTCATATTATTAATTAATAAAGAAATTTAACTTACATTAATTTACATGAGTGGTGTAAAAAAGGGTAATATACTTTACTAAAGGTAATTTAGACAATTCTTAAAAAAATTCACTTTGCCTTATTTTAAAAAGGAAATCCATTAATTATCCAATCAAAACAAATCACTTTAAATAATTAATACTTACCCGTAAACAAAACCCTAAATAAAGAAAAGAAAATGAGTTGCGTGGGGGGGCGTGAAAGGGGGAGGGGCCACCCGATTCTTGCTCCCTTTTGATTTTCTTTTGGATTTCCCTACTTTCCGCAATAATAATCGTGTCGGATTCCATCACATACAAACCACATATGATTTGGCCAATCAATCGATATATTCACACTACTGGCGTGACACCTACAAACATGGTCTGGTCCCTCGTAATTATTCTGCACGGTTGTTATCGTTAGTAATTTTAAAAATTTTAAAATTCAATGCCTTAATAAATAAAATATTTTACAAATTAATGTTAAATTAAAACTCGTTATTGTTTACCTAACTCATTGTTAGTCAATCACACGACCTCTTTCTTTTTATCGTATTATTATATGTTCGTCGGGTCGACTAGCGATCACGGAGCAAACAATATCCCAAACCAATCCTGACCGTTCAGTAAAAAGGCATCCTTACACGTGGCACGACGTGAACGCTGAATCGAGTACTATATAAGAAAGATGGCGGACCGCATGTGGGGAGGCGCCTCGAGAGACCATTGGACAAGGTTGTCGCTCCTAGGTTTTTGCCTCCCCCTCGAAGGTGTCCCTCTCCTGAACGTTGGCGGCGACCACCCTCCTATACGTGCGCGGCGGCGGCTGGCCGATCGGTTCGAGGAACGCGGTCCAAGGGATTTTTTGGGTTTTGAACCCTGGAAAATCATTATCGTTTAAAGACTGTGAGTTTGTGATTAGATTGGCGACGTCGTTGATGATGGTGGTGTTTGATTGATTCTCGATGTGTTGTGGGGTTGGTTTGCCGCCGCGTTGTTTTTTAGGGATCTGGGCGATTGTTGTTATGTATGCCATGCATGATTATTTGATTGGAGATGAGCCCGTGTTAGGCCGTGTTCTTCATTTGCTATTTGTTTTTCGGTTGTCTGGCTGAAAGATCTGCGTTTCTATGCGGATGCCGATTGGGAGTTTTATCGTGTTTTGTTCAGGATTGAATGAGCTAATGGAGTCTAAAGGTGGGAAGAAGAAGTCTAGCAGTAGTAAGTCTAATTTCAACGAAGCTCCCCTGGAATACAGCATTGAGGACGTTCGCCCCGCCGGTGGAATCAAGAAATTCCGTTCTGCTGCTTACTCCAACGTGGGTTCCCTTCACCATTCCCTAGTTTTTGTGTCCCGTGGTTGTCTGATGTTGGGTTTTGTTATCGGGTCTCATTCTGTGGTGTTGTTTGTTTCTGCAGTGCGTCCGAAAGCCATCCTGAGATTTGCCAAGAAGCTGCATAACCCCCTCTCCCTTTTCAGTTTTTCTAGTCCTGCTTTAGCTGCGAATAAGTCTCTTTTTGTCTCCTCTCTGCTTCCTCCCTTCTGCTCATCCTCTCTTCACTCGCTCTGAGTCGTGTTGCAAAGTCATTTCTGCTTCCCGTGTCAAGATGAATCTGCCGGTTTCTGCTATTGGTTTCGAGGGCTTTGAGAAGAGGCTCGAGCTGACATTTTACGAGCCTGGGATCTTTGCTGATCCTGAAGGGATGGGCCTCCGAGCACTGTCCAAATCCCAACTGGATGAAATCTTGGAACCAGCACAGTGCACCATTGTGTCTTCCTTGTCAAACAAGGACGTGGACTCCTATGTCCTATCAGAGTCCAGCCTGTTTGTGTACCCCTACAAGATCATCATCAAGACATGCGGGACCACAAAGCTGCTCCTGGCTATACCCGCGATCCTGAAGCTGGCTGATTCTCTATCGCTGGCCATGAAATCAGTTCGATACACCCGTGGGAGTTTCTTAGATCCTGGAGCTCAGTTGTTCCCCCACCGCTCATTCTCTGAGGAGGTGGCTGTACTCGACGCTTACTTTGGCAAGCTGGGCTCTGGAAGCAAGGCTTATCTGATGGGAGGGAATTCCGGAAATTCCCAGAAATGGCATGTTTATTCTGCTTGCGCCAAGGAGGCAACTGATGCTGATTCGGTTCTCACCCTCGAAATGTGCATGACTGGGCTCAATCCAAAGAGGGCATCCGTGTTCTTCAAGAAGAACTCTCCATCTGCGGCAGTCATGACCAACTCCTCTGGAATCCGCCAGATCCTTCCCGAGTCTGAGATCTGCGACTTTGATTTTGAGCCCTGCGGATACTCCATGAACGCCATTGAGGGGCCTGCAATTTCTACCATTCATATCACTCCGGAGGACGGATTCAGTTACGCAAGCTTTGAGGCGGTTGGATACAATCCGAAGTTGGTGGACTATTCCCAGATGCTGGAGAGGGTGTTGTCTTGCTTCGAGCCGGCCGAGTTCTCGGTGGCCATACACTCCGATTCCATCCATGGTGATCTTGCGTCCGAATTCTCCCTCAATCTGATGGGGTACACAGCAACAGAGAATAGCTACGAGGAGCTGGACAACGGTGGGAGTGTCTTGTACACGAGGTTTGGCAAGGGAGGCAGCTGTTGTGGGTCTCCAAGGTCGATTCTGAAGTGCAGCTGGAGCGAGGATGAGAAGGAAGAGGAAGCTTGAAGAGAAAAAAAAAAGACTTGGGTACTCTTAGTTTTTCTTCGTCTATGTAGTGGCAGAATATCGTTGTCTGAATTCTGCCATGAAGTCTGTAGTTGGGTCAATAAGGCCATTTGTGGCCGGCCATTCATGGGGGTTATGCCAGAAACTTGTGTTTGTGTTGTTGTTCTAGTCTTTCGTCTCGAGTCCGTCGACATTGTATTTGTTGTGGTTTGAGAGTATGTGTTGGTTTGTCTGAACCTCTTTTTTTTTTTTTTGCTCGCGCGGTTTTCGGAGCTTCGTTCCGACTAATCCGGACTCGATCTGGCTATAGTGGGTGAGTCTTCCAATAGGGGTGGCTGAACCTCTTTGTGTCCATGCCGTATGCTCTATCTTGATTTCTTGTCTGAGGTCGGGACATAACATGAGAGAATAATAACATTACATAACATGAGAGAATAATAACATTTCTATAACCTCGGAGGGCAAAGCTAGGAGGAATGGTCGGTCAATCCACATAAACCTCTCTAACAGCTCCCCAAAGACCTCCCTATTCAAAAGCCCCTGCCCCTGAAGAACCCAATTCAAGTGCTAACAAACTCCGAAGTATCGGCAACACTTAAAGCCACGTGGCGTAGCCAAACACTATAAATGTCCACCCCCAACTCGAAGGAAAGAAAATCACCCAGCAACAGTTCTCTTGAAAGGAAAGGCCAAGCGTTGCCTGTCGTGTAAGAGGAAGGAAGGGAGGAAAGAATGGCAGACAACTCAGAGAGGATGGCATACAGGGCGGGAGAGGCCAAGGGACAAGCTCAGGTTTGGCTTTTCATGACGACGATGATTGTCGTCTCAACATCCTAGATTGTCATTGTGGGATGGTTTTGGCTTGTGTTTACATGTTGTTCTTTTGTTGGGTTTAGGAGAAGGCAGGTCAGATGCTTGACAAGGCCAGCAATGCTGCTCAATCTGCAAAGGAATCCATGCAAGAGGTTAGCAATGGATCTGTTTCTTTTTCTTCTTTAAAATAAAACTCAAGAATAGAATCATGTAGTAATGATTCTGGGTTTTGTTTATTTATTTAAAAAAGACTGGACAGCAGATGAAGGCTAAGGCACAAGGAGCAGCTCAAGCTGTGAAGGAGGCAACCGGCATGAAATGATGAATCTGAAGCTGATGACAAGGATATATGGATCTTGATCATCATCCGCAGCATCACTCCTATTTATTTATTTTTATCTTCTTTTTCTTTTAATAAGGGGGTTTTAGATGCGTCTGGTCTGGTTTTTTATTTTTCTTTCTTTAATCTTTTTTTATTTAATTTTTTCCCATAAAAGAGAAAATGAGGGCAATTTGTTGCACCCATTTTTCTTAGGTGCTCTCTTTTTTGGTCTCTTTTTTTAGGGGCATTTGTGGAGGATCATCCGGTTCTCTAATGCAAAACTTGAGTTTTTGGTATTAATTTCATCCTTCTTCTTCCCCAACTCGTTTCACATTTCCTTTGTAGACACAACATGCAAACATAGTCATCTTCCTTTTCTCTTTCAAAAACAAAGGTTGGCCAAACATATAATAAATATATATATAAGTGCTGGTAATAATGATCTTTTAAAATGCTAAATTTGTTGTCTCCTCTCATTAAATCATTTTTCTATAGCTTAAAACTTAGCAGTAAAGAAAATTAATTTTATAACAAGATATAGTGGAAGTAAAATCTTCTCTGTCGGGTCTCTAATGCTTTGTTTGGCTGGGATGGAATCCGAGAGAAATGAGTGTGGAAAACCCGCATTCCCAGGAAATTACCCCCGTCATTTTCAAATACTTCCCCAAGTTTTTCTTTTCCAACCCTTTTCTGATGCAACCTAAGACACAGCATAAGAGTAGGAAAAGAAAACTATAAAAAAAAAACACAAATCCTAAGAAAAAAAAAAATTCTCTCTACACATTTTTCAATTTCCTTTTTAGGTTCGTGGAGGGCAAAACCTTTGAGGCTCCCCACTAACCTCTTGATTAAAAAAATGAATTAGTGTTTTGGTAATCATTTTCTGAAAAATAAAGAGAAAATAATACCTTTTTATTATTATATATATATATATATTACAAGTGCAACCAATTTAAAAACCAAAATATTAAAAATAATTTTAAATTTTTTAGAGCTTGAATGATAATAAGGATATATTTAAAACAATTTTCGGGTGTTTCTCAACTTTAATGTAAATTTTAGAAAAAATATTTATTTCAGTGTTAAAAAAAAGATTTCAGTGCTTTTTGGAAAAAAAAAACTCTTTAACGTGTACTCCGTACGAAGCTTTGTACTGAATATCGTTGGTCCGTAAAATAATTCGTTATATATGTTGGTCAAACCTAAAATTCATCTATTAAGGCCGATAACTCGAAATTCATAACTCCAAGTCATTTCCGCTTGAAGCGAACTCGGCCTTCCTAAAGCTGAGTTTATGAAAACATGTGAATTGATATAAACTCAGCATTAGTAACACCAAGTTTAGTCTGGATGGCTATTTTGGTTAAACGAAGTGTACTTGGTGTCAACAACGCTGAGTTTTTTTCTGGCAGACAAACTCGAGCTAGCTAACGAAGTTCTTATCAGGATAAATTGTTGGGAAAACTTCTTCACGAACAAGTGAAAAAAATTCAAATTCGAATAAAGAGCAAATACGATCTATACAAACAAAGTTATCAAAGATCTTCACCGCGTGAGTGCATTCTCGAAGGAATTATTCCTCCCCACTATGAAGTTGCATATGTGAAGTAACACGAATATAGAAGAGGAGCGCCTCATCCCCTATTCAATTATGGATTCAAAAGTTGATGTTAACACTAACAATGAATTGTTTAATGACGTAAACACCAATTGGAAGATAACAAATGATTATTAGCTTAATAATCAAATGGTGACGACAATTGAAGTAGGTGAAGAGCCTAGTATAGGAGAGGAGAAGGAGAAACCTCTAATAACTATGTTGATGACACTAGTAATGGGTGATATGAATATAAGAACAACCCAATTAGGCATATGAATGACATGATTGACGATTTTTTTAAAAGAATGGGGTTCAAAGACAAGAAGGAACTCATATTTTCTTTGAACAATTTTCACATTCAGAATTACTGTAATTATCAGGTTATTGAATCAAATATGGAAACGTGAGTTGTTCGTTGTTATAAGCCCGACGAGGGGTGTAAGTGGAGATTACTGGCAATATAAATGGCTTGTGATGATGAATTCGATGTGATAATAGCCGGGGAACTACATAGTTGCCTTAATACTCTTTTATCGCATAATCGTGAACGATTGAACTATAGTTTCGTGGCATCGTTATTTAGTTTGTGAGGGGAACTCCTTAGGTGAATTATTTAGGTTTGACCTTCTTATTTGAAAAATTATTTTGCGAACTCCGAGTTATGGACTCTAGTAGACGAATTTTAGGTTTGACCCTTTATTTGACGAATTATTTTGGGGACATTAGGAACAAAGAAGCTCAACCAAACAGGCTTTACATAAATAAGAGATCGAAAATTTCAAATCAGTCCCCAAAATGTTATTCCTTTCAAATTAGTTTCTTGAGTCTCTCCGATTTCAGTCCAAACCCAACATTTCTTTGCCGTCAACCCAACTAAAACCCTAACCCTACCCTTAACTCCAATCTGTTCCCAATTCCCGATCGATCAAATCCTTCGCTCCTTATGCGGAATTCATTGCGCCAACTCCTCCTCTTCCGGGCCACCTCGGGCCTCGCGACGATCCGCTGCCCCGCTCTCCCGGCTACTAGGAGCCTGTCGTCCGAGCCGGCCGCGGACGCTTGTTCCTCCGATTGTTCTGCGGTGGTCGGCATTTTAGGTAAAGTCGGGACTTTTGATGAGACTAGGAAGGAACTCGATGGGAGCGGGGTCTCTGTCAGCCGCGACTTGGTTCTGGAGGTGCTAGAGACTGTTAGGGACTGGGACGATGCGGCTAGGGGGTTTTTCCGGTGGGTGCAGGAAGGTTATAAGGAGAAGGTTTGCTCCAGGGGATACAATTTGATGCTGGATATATTGGGTAGGGGCGGGGATAGCGTGGGATTTTGGGGATTGTACGAGGAGATGAAGGGGAAGGGATACGGGGTTTCGAGACACGTGAGAGATGGGGCCTTGGAGAGGTTCAAGAGGGATGGGCTGGTGAGTGATGTTGAGAAGTTGAGGGAGTTGTTCTCATCTGGTTCTATCGATAACTCGGATACAAAGGTGGCTTCTAGAATTTCTAAGTTAGTGAGGAGTGAGGTTTGGAATGAGGATCTGGAGCTCAAGTTGAAAGAGATGAATGCTGAGTTTTCTGGCGAAGTTGTTAGGATGGTAGTTGAGAAGTTGAGTGACGAGCCGATGAAGTCATTGATTTTCTTCAGGTGGCTCCAGGAGAGCTTATCGTTCAAGCCTGACGTGGGTACTTATAATGCAATGGCGGTGGTTTTAGGAAGAGAGGATTGTATTGACAGGTTCTGGAATATTGCTAGTGAGATGAGGGCACATGGCTTTGAGATGGCAATGGATACTTATGCTCAGATTTCGTGTCGATTTTTTAAGAGGAAATTGATAAAGGAGTCTGTTGCTTTATATGAATTTGCAGTGGAGGGCAAGGGTACACCATCGGCAAGCGACACTACTTATTTGCTGAAGAAAATAGTTGTAGCCAAGGATCTTGATTTGGACTTATTCTCGAGAGTCATCAAGGTTTTCACACAGAATGGGAATCAAATTACAGATCCCATGGTAAATTCTGTCTTGAAGTCCTTGTCCAGCGTTGGAAGGTTTAGTTTTTGTAATGAGGTCCTGAAAATCATGGAGGAGGTTGGCTTTGTTATCGGTGGCAGTTTGCGGAGTAAAATTGCATTCCACCTGGGAAGTAGGGGGAACCTCAACGAGGCAGATGAATTGATGACAAAGTTAGCTTTGTCTGCGGATATTGTAGATCCTTACTCGTGGGCGGCATTAGTAGAAGGGTATAGCATCTCGGGTAATCTCGAAGAGGCTTCTCGTTGTTTTCAACGGATGGTGGAGAAGGAAGGGGGTTCATCTGCTGCTACTGCTGCTCTGCATTCACTGGTTAATGGATACTGCAATAGCAAAAGAGTGACCGCTGCCTATCAACTTCTGCAGGACTGCGCCACCAAGAGTGAGCTGAAACCAGCACATCCAACATACAAGCTTCTCATAAAGAAGTCTCTGGACAGTGGCCATTTTGATGACGCATTGTCTCTGTTGGGCATGATGAAGCTTGATGGGTACCCACCTTTTCTTGATCAGGTATTCCACCACATATCAAGGAAGGGAAATGGAGACTCAGCATTGGCATTCATGAAAGCAGTTACCTCGAAGAAATTCCCTTCAAGTTCTCTGTTCCTCCAAATGTTTGAAGCCTTTTTCAACGCCAACAGGCACTATGAAGCTCAGGATTTCCTGTCCAAGTGTCCGAGACACATACAAGACCATGCTGATGTTCTGACTCTCTTCTGTTCTAGATCAAAGCGAAAGGTGGCTACCAAGCCAGATGTGGTTGTGGCTTGACGAACGAGGCTCGTGACAAGTTAAAATCTTTCTGGCCTGAAATTTGGTGCCAAAATCTCTATTCTTGTTGCTTACGAGTTTTAGGATGCTGGCATCTCTTTTTTTGTGCCAATAAGTCGGCTGCCATGCAGTCTGTTCAGTTGCACTGTAAGGCACGGCGAATGCTGCTGTATTTCGTCCTCATCTATTGCTCCGAGAAGGCTATGATTTAGAAGGCATCAGTGACTGCAAGTGGGACATTGTGTTAGGGAGAGATTTTCATCGGCCATCGTTGAGCAATCGATCCGTCCCACCCCGTCCTCGCATCACATTTTGCTACTGCTTACTGTTTTAATAGAATGGCATCCTATTATGTCCAGCACCAAGCACTATTTCAGTTTGCTCGGCAGTCAAAATATTTGATTGATCAATAACACATCGCCTCTTTCCTTTGGGCACTATTCCAAAAATTGTTAGTTGCGAACTTTTGCTAGGCTTACCGTGGCTACCTTGGTTTGCTTAGCTTCAACAAAATTAAGAAGTTTTTGTGGCTTTACTCTTGATTTTGCTGTATCCTATTATAATCTCTTTGCTGGCATGTACCTGATTATTTATCCTTTGGACATCGGTCCACAGATCGAAAGACTTTTTTAGGTGTTGATATGGTGTGGGCATAAATACTTAGTCCATTGTTCTTGCATTATCGGGTCATACATGAACGAATAAATAACTGTCACTGTTATGATCGTGTGGAGAGCAACTGAACGTACTGAATAGTATCCATATGAGCAAGATAATGGTGTCATTTCACGGTTGTTTACAAAAAAGCCGTCAAAGGCTTCAAAATTCCTAAACTACTGTCGCTATTTCGTATTTGATAAATGTGAATCGCATCCAAGAAGGATTTCACATTCACTGAACTGTTTTCTAAGCTAAGATATGAATTACATTCCAGTAGTCTCCATCTTAAAGATTATTTTTTTAGAAAAATGAAACTTTTCTCCAAGATAATCACTCTATACTGGCTGTTATTTAGTAAGGGTTCAACCTATAGTGTTCTGCTGAGACCAAGGGAATGAAATCTTGTCCTCGTTACTGACATGAGCAAAAAAAATTTTATGGGCCCTATAGAATCCCATCTGGACTTTTGTCTGATCTGCTGTTATCATCTTCCCTTGCTGCAACTTTCTCTAACCAGGGCAATGTGTTGGCAGATTGCGACACTTCAAGGAGGCACATCGGGAGAGAGTGCGACGGCACAGTGGCGGAGTAATTCTTTTTGCCACTGTCCACTGTGCTTGTATGGATATAATTTAGTGGGGGACTGTGCAATAATGACAAGATGAGTTCTGAAACGAAAGCAGAGGCTTGCAGTTGCAGGCATTTTTTTGCCCATACATGGTTATGGCTTTGTTGTGTTGTGGCAATGCAGGCAAGGTAGACAGGTTGCTAACAGGAGCCAGGAAAGGGACAAGTGATGGCATCATTTTGTGATGATTGGTGTGCACTTTTGGTAGCTGACTGTCTAGAACTTGTTTGGGGGGGCCATGGCCAGTGATGATAGATAGTTTTCTGCACATGACTGTTGGTTTCTTGGGGGACCAGAATGGCTATTGGACGTGTGTGTGTCTGGACAGGGAGTGGAATCCTCCTTCTGCACATCCTAACCAAATCCCAGATCAGGTAAACCTTCATTTTCCTCACTTTCAAATGATGATGATGATAAAAAGAAAAAAAAAACTTTATGTCAGCAGTTGATTTTGATTCCTCAAATCTAGGAGTAGTAAGGCACTTTTTTCAGCACTTGGTTGGGCAGGGTTGGTGTTGTATCCCATGTGAATTACCAGAAATTGGTCTACGCCTCACTAAGCGTCAGAAAACTCAGGTACTTGGGGGTTAATGAAGAGTTATTAGTTCTTTCGTAATTGGGTCTAAGCCGGTGTGTGTCGTACGTAGATTCCCTTCGGGAGAGGCGGGTCCTTTGAGAGGGGATGTGTTTCAAAGTTGGGACATGCCCCAGCACCACCAGTAGGCCTCCATTTTCCTGTGTGTGTGGGTGGTGGGAGTCTCCTCCATCCCCAACCTCTTTCTTTCTTCTTCTCGAATGATTTGAATCCAGGAAGAAAGACCCCCATAAATTTCCCTTTTTTTGGTCGTTGGATGATTGGGGAGGGGGTTGTTTTGGTTGGTCAATAAAAAGTGTCCACCATATGATGAGATCACTGGACATCTAACTGAGCGAAAAGGAACGATTTTTTTTTTTAAAAAAAAAAGAGAATGAAGTAGTGGCATGATTAAAATTAAAAACTACTATGCCTCTGTTTCTTGATGATTATACGGTTGCATGATTTGTTTGAAAAAAACAAATTCCGAAATATGGTTTCAGTTTTTGTAAACTCCTTTAAATTATTACTTAGGTATATTTAGTGAAAAATTAAAGTAGGGAGGCGTTTTTGGTGTTTAATGGAAGTCGCGGTTTCAAACTTCATTTAAATTGTAATTTTGATATGTCACTTTAAAATCGTGATTTTAAATTACTACAAAAATAAATGTCTTTATTTAAATTTTTTTTACTAAATAACGTAATTGCCTACAAACCCCTGATTTTCCCTAACACGAGTGACGTTGTTACGTACAATTTTTGTTTTGGGATTTGAAGGAAATGGAGGATGATGATTTATGATGGGGAAAATAATTGGAGGAGACGTCAGGTTTCAAAAAAATGGGAATCCTTAAAACCGGTCTTCTTTCTTTTTTAATGAAAACAATAATATGTCTTTTTTTTTTTTACAAAAAGATAAAGCTGTTAGGTTGTATTGTAGGGGTGTGGCTATTTGTAATTTCCCAAACTGTATATGTAAAATAAAGCGAGTGGAGGGAGATGGGAATCTAGTTTCTTTCATCTTAATATCATCTCAGGGGGGGGGGGGCATAAATATATGTTTCTCTTTTTGGATGCGTTTGGTTTGTGGAAAGCCCCACCACCCATTCAGAATTCCTACTTTCTTCCATGTGGGACCCACCCATATTCATTCATTTTGGGTTTTCATTTTCTTTTAATCCTAATCTTAATGGGGATTAGACAATTTGCCGAGGAATTCCCGGGGTCATTTGTACTCTACTCCAAAAAAGACTCCATCTGACATGGAGACTCCTCTTTTTTTTTTCATAATTATATAATAACACTACTGTTAACCTAACAGCACATGTGACCTCTTTTCCAAAGTGTGTTGCTTCTTAGCCATAACCGTGAGTTTGGATTCGATGGAAGAAATTATCATTCTTTCTGTGATAAAGAATGGACATTCTATTGTCAATTTCATTCTCTTCCTCTACCTCTCTTCTTTCTTGACTAAATACACCGTTCTTTTTAAACAATTCCATTACTAATCACTATGTTTTTTCTCCTTTAGTGTTCAATTACGTCCGAAAATGAAACATGCTATAAGTGTTAACCCAGTAAATAGAATCACCATCCGTTCATGAAAGGTCTTCCGAAATAAGTTTTAGGATTTTGAAAATATTATAATTATCGCCGTTTTAAATGATGAATTATGTAAATTTTGTGTAAGTCGTCCGTTTTAAAACGACGTTGGTAATATGTTATATGAAAGTCGTGATATGGGACTTAGACGAGAGATATATTTAGGGAGTTTTTCAGGTGTAACCGTATTGCTTAAACTAAAGCTCGGTAAAAGTGTGACAAAGGGGCGATTCTGGACAAAATCCACCAAATCACTTTCCCAACCTCGATCTTCTAATCTAAACATTCTACTTTTTAACTGTCCTGAGGGCTGCCTTAATCCTCTTTCTTAAGTTATTTCTTTCTTACTTACTAATCATTCGTACCAACAAAAGGCATGAATAAATTACGAGTTCAGAAGGGCAAGCCGTACACCTAATCCCTTTGTCCACATCACCTTTGGTTCTTTGTTAACTAACCCTCCAAAGGTGCTCTCCCTCCATCTCTTTCTGTGTTCATTCCCATCCCATCCCATCCTCACTTCCTTTTTCTTTTTAAAGGAATGTCGTACTGTTATTTGTCTTATGACCACCTCCTTTTACCCTTTGAAAACTAGAGAAATAGGCCCCGGCGGCACTGCCCTACTTCTTTCTGACTGTTCTAGTCCTTCCTGGGTATGATGGAGTCGAGGCTGCTAGCTCTGGTTCCTCTCATCTGTTCTTGTTGCCTTGCTAGCGGGATGCTGTCTCCCAAAGGCGTCAACTTCGAAGGCAAGCCTACGAATTCCTTATGATATGCCATTTGCTCCCTCTGATTATCGCAACCTCGAACAATATGTTGCTGTTGCTGTTTGATCGTTATGTTTTTGTCAATAGTGCAAGCACTCATGCATGTGCGGGATTCCTTGAAGGACACGGATCGCGTCCTCGACAACTGGGACAGGGACTCCGTCGATCCGTGTGGTTGGGCGATGGTCACTTGTTCAGCGGACAGCTCCGTGGTTGGATTGTAAGTGTTTAACTTCTCATCCTCAACCGCCTCTGTGATAAATCATCTGAGCTGAGATTTCTGTGCGCACCCGCGTTTCTGGTGTCCTAGGGGGATTCCCAGCCAAGGCCTGTCGGGGACACTTTCTCCAGCCATCGGCAACTTGTCAAATCTTCAGATTCTGTACGTGAGCCATTCGTGCGGTTTGTGTTGAGCATGATATCCTAAAACTCTGAAGCATTAACGAGGACGACAATCATGGATTTCAGGCTGTTGCAGAGCAACAACATCAGTGGGCCGCTTCCTGTGGAGCTGGGGCGGCTCACGAAGCTCCGAACACTGGACTTGTCGGATAACTCTTTCACGGGTGTGATCCCAGGTTCTCTGAGTCACCTCACCGGCCTACAGTACATGTAATGAACACTGAAGAAATTCACGATACAGTAATAACCAAGTCCTTTTGATTTATGGATATTTCGATTCCTTTTTCAGGAGGATGAACAACAACAGCCTTTCTGGGAAATTCCCAAGCTCATTGGCAAACATGACCCAGCTTGAGTTCCTGTCAGCGACGCTCGAGTCGAATTGAAATTGTTCCTCGATGCAACTTCAGAAGTTCATGATTTTTTCTCATTTTCAGTCTTTGCTGCATTTTTCAGGGACTTGTCTTACAATAACTTGAGCGGACCAGTCCCAAGAATTCTCGCCAAGACATTCGAGTAAGTTCCTCTGACATTCTCGCATTTCTAAAGTCTGGTTTTAGTCGATACTCTGTGTTTCTTCAAACTCCTTTTCTTAGAGATATTTGGGGCCATAACTCGGTGTCGGTGTGCTTGATGCTGATATTTTTAATCAGCATCACGGGGAATCTGCAGATATGTGGGAAGAAGACCGAGCCGGACTGCTGTAGGATGCAACTGATGCCCATGTCGACGAGCATGAATGGTTCGGGAAGTAAGCTTTGTGATCGTACTCTTTGGATTCTGCTTATTGCGATCGGTGCTAAAATTGGTAGTTATTGTGTCCGCAGCTTCTCTGACATTGCCGAGACAAGGAACCCACATAGTTATGTTCGCCCTATCATTGACAGTTGGTTGCACCTGTGTAGTTGTTCTTGTATTAGGCCTGTTCCTGTGGATACGACAGAGGCGAAATGGGACGATCCTGTTTGACGACAATGGTCAGTTTGCCAGGCTGTGACGTTTAGCCATCCGTTTGAACACGAATAAGAGAAGATTTGGGGGTCTTTCGATTTTGCAGATCTGTATGACGAGGAAACATCGCTCGGAAACCTTAGGAGGTTCTGGTTCAGGGATCTAAAAGTTGCCACGGGGAACTTCAAAAGTAAGAACATACTCGGGAAAGGTGGTTTCGGAAACGTTTACAAGGGTGTTCTTCATGACGGCACTCTGGTCGCCATCAAGAGGCTGAAGGATGCGAATGCAGCCGGTGGCGAGACACAATTCCGGACAGAGATCGAGATGATCAGCCTTGCTGTCCATCGGAACCTCCTTCGACTTCATGGTTACTGCATTACTCCATCCGAAAAGCTCCTTGTTTACCCATACATGTCCAATGGCAGTGTCGCCTCCCGTCTCAAAAGTACCACAACTCCTAATTCTCGATTTTTTTTTGTCAAACTTTCTGAACCAACCAAGTCTACCAACTGATTGCGGCAGGGAAGCCTACGTTGGAATGGGCAACCCGGAAGAGAATTGCTTTGGGAGCCGCCCGGGGACTTCTCCACTTGCACGAGCAATGCGATCCCAAGATCATTCACCGGGACGTGAAAGCGGCAAACATATTGCTTGATGACGATTGCGAGGCAGTGGTCGGGGACTTTGGCCTGGTGAAGCTTCTGGACCACCAGGACTCTCACGTCACGACAGCCGTAAGGGGAACCGTCGGGCACATAGCACCCGAGTACCTCTCCACAGGGCAGTCCTCGGAGAAGAGTGATGTTTTCGGGTTTGGGATCCTACTACTGGAGCTGATCACGGGCCTGAGGGCCCTCGAGTTCGGGAAACCAGCCAAACAAAAAGTCGCGATGCTCGACCAGGTGAAGAAAATCCACCAGGAGAAGAAGCTGGAGGTCCTCCTCGACAACAATCTCAAGGAGGGCAACTATGACAGGGTGGAGTTGGAGGAGTTAGTCCAGGTCGCGCTGTTGTGCACCCAGTACCTCCCGGCCCAACGACCAAGGATGTCGGAGGTGGTGAGGATGCTCGAGGGAGACGGGCTTGCCGAGAGATGGGAGGCCTCGCAAAGGACCTCCACGAGCAATAACAAAGACAATGACTGCAGGCCTCAGGGGTTATCGTGGTCCGATCGGCAGTCCGACCTCACCGAGGACTCGTCATTGATCGTCCAGGCAATGGAGCTCTCGGGTCCACGCTAAACTTGGTCGGGGCCCATTACACTGCATGTTATACGACTTTGTTTACGATCCAACCATGAGAATTCTTACACCAGAGTCTTGTCCGAATTGATTTCACAAAGACCAAAACTGCGGATTCCGGCCTGGACCGGTTGGGACAAACGTTTCGAACCGGACACGGCAGGACCGTAGCGAGGGCGGATCCTCCTCGTACCCACGACGTGCCTGTCATCTCTCATCTTCGCTCTCCTTCCCCTTCGGCTTTTGCCGCTCCCGCCGGATCTCTTCTTTTATCGCTTTTCCCCTCACGAACACCCCACACGCAACTCTCTCTCGCTTTTGGTATCTGAACCCGTGACGGTTTTCTTTTACCTTTTAAGGGACGGGGCCTTCGACTTAGCTTTCGGTGATTGTCTCACTCTGTTGTTACTGGGTTTCTTTCTTGGATATTTGGAATTTGTTTCCCTGGGTGTTCGAAAGTTTTGGCTTTTTCATTTGAATTGGATCAGGGTGAATGGATTGGTTGAGAGTTTGTGTGCGTTGCTGTATTCTTGCATCTGCCGTCTGCCCTGTTTCTGTTGTTCGCGCCAAGATTGTTGCTTGGACGATTTTTGCGGGAGAGTTATGATATCGTCGTTTTCATTGTTTGGTTTGTGACGCTCTGTCGTCTCTGTTTTGTAGTTTGTCGTAAAGATCGAGCGCGGCATTGATTCGTGCATGCCTGACAGCAACAAGAAGTGGACATGTATGCGAGGATATTGAAGGGCAGGAACCAGAGATGGGATTTGATGTTTCAGTCTGCCAAGCGCCTGCTCAGACCATCTTTCTCAGAGAATATTCCCCCGCGGAATTTCCGCTACTTTAGTGTTGGAAGGAGGCATTATTTGCAAGTTAGTTCGATTAGAGGACATGTTTTCCAGTTGTCCCTGCGCCATGGTGCTCCGGTTGGGTGTAATCCTGGTAACTCCATCAGGCATGATCAGGGATCATTCGGTCAGCAGTTATGTGCATACAGCTCTGGGGGTGATGGAAGGAATGCGAGTGAAAATAAACACGAACCTGTGAAAGAGGGTGCGGAAATTGACCCGGAAGGTACCATGTGGGGTCGGGATAGGGTTGTTGGGGGTGCGAGTTGTTGCAATGCCCATTCTAGATTGGGTGATCAAGAGCAAAAAGAATGGCTTGCCAACGAGAAATTGGCCATCGAAAGCAAAAAGAGGGATTCCCCGTTCCTTAGTCGGCATGATAGGTTCAAGAGTGAGTTCTTGAGAAGGATTATTCCTTGGGAGAAAATAGCCATTTCATGGGAAACCTTTCCTTACCGCATCGAGTAAGTATCTGCATTTTATACTCTATAATTGCCATTGCATGACCTATTTTAGTTTTTTTTTTTGAGGTTTTGATTTCATAAGTTGCCTTGGATGCAGTGAGAGTACGAAGAATGTCTTGGTCGAATGCGCGGCTTCCCATTTGAGGCAGAATAAGTTCGCTACATCTTATGGAGCCCGCTTGAGTTCCTCAAGTGGAAGGATTCTGCTTCAGAGCGATCCAGGTTGGCCAAAAGCACCCTTGGATTGTTCTGGTGCTTATTTCTTCTGGTTTTCCCAAGAAAAGGCCATGTATCTGACTTTAATCTGAAATACAGGAACTGAACTTTTTCGGGAACGTTTAGTCAAGACACTTGCACGTGGTTTACAAGTTCCATTGCTTGTAGTTGACAGCAGGATAATTGCTCCTTATGTAAGGCCATTTATCAACCTCTTAAGCTTAACTGTTCTGGAACATGAAACAACAAAATTCATAAAAAGTATTTTTTGCAAGGATTCCTGTGACGATTACTCTTCGGAATCAGATGAGGAGAATGTCGAATACACAGAAGAGTATTCTTCTGAATCAGACGTTGAAGATGAGATTGAAGTAAGCAATGAAGACGGATGGACAAGCAGTGTTGAGGCAAGATCTGATGGGAGTGAAGACGAAATGGATATGCAAGCAACAGCAGAGGCAGCTTTAAAGAAGCTTGAACCCTTTAGCCTGGAAGAATTTGAAAAGGTAATCATGGTCTTCCTTCATCTATTCATTCCAAGGTTTCTATTGTTGGCTATGCTGGAAACTGGAAGCATTTTTTTATCAAGTTCAGTGTCTCTGCTTTTTCTTGGACAGGTTTGACTGCTTGGTAGTTCTTCATATTATTGTCCTTATCTGTTGGTTCGAGAAAGCTTAATTTCTGATCTTTTTGGACTTTAAGATATATGGCTTGGGTGATTGTGAATTATTTGAGAAATTTAGTTGGACATCTACTCCCTACATTTGTTATAGTGATGCTATAATATGAATCTGCTTCCTTCTCTACTGATTTATTTGTTTTATTGATTTCATCCACTGGTTGATGTAGTTATTATTGCTCGAGACTGATTTTGTTTCCTTGTTTCCTCTTCTACTCCCAGGAAAGATATTCTGGTTTCTGTTTTGGACCAAAGAAATATAATATTTGTTTTGATGGTGTAGTGATCTTTATGTGGGATGCCTTTTGCCTTTAGTTCACAATGATTATCTGCTTGCTCGAGATATGTACTTCGACAAATTCAAAGTTTTTTACAACTGTGATTGGTTGAGTCTGTCACTTGTGGGTACTTTTCTGATCTTTTTACCTTTTATTTTGCAATAGCGAGTGTCTCAAGAATGTGGTGGTTCATCTAAGTCATCCAAGGTTGATGAAGCGAACAAATTTAAGCGGCCATTTTGTAAAGGTAATGAAATGCTGTGGATGTGTTGTATGCCGTCGTCAAGTCAGCTACATTTCTTTCTTTTATTGCTTATTATACTCTGTAGATACTTTGTTTGTCAATGGTGTTCTCAAGCATCTGTTTCCTAAAACCATCTGTGTAACGGTTTTTATATGGCACGTCTTCTT
Source organism: Melastoma dodecandrum (assembly GCA_029817715.1). Lineage (NCBI taxonomy): Eukaryota > Viridiplantae > Streptophyta > Magnoliopsida > Myrtales > Melastomataceae > Melastoma > Melastoma dodecandrum. Next base: position 1,646,224 of record JARUPY010000397.1, on the reverse strand, counting down.
CTTTGTAATTTTTTTTATTGTTCTGACTTCCAACTGAATGTACATATGGTGAAATATATATTTTCTGGCGGATTTGTTATTGATTGAATATGGGCGAACTTGTCATTTAGAGTCCCTTGTACATCTTCTTTAGGAATTTGCAAGAGATAATTTTTTTCTGGCACAGTTTGCTTGTGTTGGATTGCAGAACAGATCAGTGTATGTGGTTTTTCAGTTATCAAACTACTGTCTTTTTCAGGGGATCGAATAAAGTATGTGGGACCTTCCAAAAGTGGGGAGGTTGATACCAGGTCCGACAACTTCTCTTGAATTATTTATTTATTTATGGAATACGTCATAACAAAGCCTGCAGACGTTGTAGTGAGCACATTTCTGATTGATGCAATTTGGTTGAATATTGCTCCCTTGTTTATTGGTGTTGTTCAGTTATTTCAGTAGCATTATCCTTGCAAATGTGAAGATCATATTTTTCTATACAAGAAAACGATTAAAATTCTTTCGGTCAAAGAACAAATAAGTTTGTCAATGACATACTGTGGAAGATCTACATGGAAATTTGAAGTATTAATAGTGGTGACATCGACACTTAGAATTGGGTATAATGGATGAGAAGTTGATAAAGGTATTGAAAGTGCACACTTCTATAGGATACAAACTAATGCTTTAAGGCCAATTTCTGTTACTTTCATAAGTTAGCAATTTTTATTGTATTTGTTATATCGCCGTGTATCTGTATAGGAAAAACTGCATGATTCATGTGTCCTTTTTGTATGCTATCAGCTGTATCCACCAAGGGGGCGGGGGGTAAATCTGGCATGTCGTTGATTATTATCTGGTAGAACTTTTATGTTTCATGAATACACTTAGTGTTGTACTTTGCCAATTAGAGGGAATAGATAATATAAAAAAGGGAAAGTATATTTTACTTGTCAGGTTGAACAAAGTTGAAGATTTGATTGTTCCCCTAACCATTCCCATATTATAATCATCAGAAAGATTGTTGCTCCAGTCTTCTGGTCATAGCCTAAATGAGGTGGTAGCTTCTGACGGTGTGAACATCGCCTCCACTTTTGTCTGTCCTTTTTCTCGTAACGTGGTTGGTATTTTATTTTTGTTGTTTTAGTAGCTGTGCGGGGCTATCTAAATGTCGTCTTACATGAAATGTGTAACCGTCCCATCATTAAATTATATTTGTCTTCCTTTTGGGATATATGAGCAATTCCTTTGTATTAGAATAAGTTATGCTTGGTCTACTCTAGCGATTGGGGCTTTAAAGTTCATGACAAGATACGGCGTTGGCAATTTTGACGGAAAACCTACTCTCATAGGCTTTGATTCCTGAAGTAATAAAAATATAGTATAATTACGTTGTACTATCCTAACATTTATGGGGGACGGGGGAATGCGCCTCCTGCTCTTGTGACAGTGGGATTTGTAAGATTGCAAAATAGCCTCGACCCATGGCGATTGTAGAAGTATTAACAGGGTGCACGTGTACACTGTCTGTATGGGGTTAACTCACCTCTTTCATGGCTTTGAATTTCAGGTTTGGGTTGGGTAAGATACCAACAACAGGTGGTCCGATAAATGTATATACTATTTTACGTGGAAGGTGGGTTGGTAAGTCATTTCCATGTTTGAAACGATTCAAAACAAAGCATGCTCCGAAGGCTCTTAGATTTTCCTTGTTCTCATTATTTGAGGGTAGCGTTGTGCTAGTTTTCTGTAACTTTCCTATTTCAAGAGCTTATAATAAAGCAGCTGCCTTTTCCCCTGTAATTTCTTTGTGAAGACATTGATGATATTACAACAGTTCCTTTACGTCTTGGTCTTGTCATACACGGTGGCTATCAAGGGGACATTCTGCATCCTTTACAGGGCTAAACTAAATATTGTTTGCCATTATGAATTTAGTATATGAATCATCTTATTCTTGGGCTTCTAGTTTATGAACAGGATCTTGCAGTATAGAAAGTTAAACATATATTGGAAAAATCTTAGAACTCTCCTAGTGAAACTTCATTTGAATTCCATATACGTGGGATCGTCTTTTGTTATGCGCATTTGTATGAACAGGATCTTGCCGTATAATGCTCGACTATAGAAAGTTATACATATATTGGAAAAATCTTATAACTCTCCTAGTGAAACTTCATTTGAATTGCATATACGTGGGATCATCTTTTGTTGTGCGCATTTGTACTTTTTGTAGCTCTTTTTATTTTGCACTTATTATATAGCTGGCAAACCTTCCTCTTTAATAATGTTCCTTTCATCTTCATTTTGAACAGGTCATTATCAATAGGTCAACGAGGTGAAGTATATGAAGTAGCTGGAGATAGTATAGCTGTAATCATGGATGATGTTGGAAACAGCATGAATAAAGGGGAAACAGACGAAAGATCTAGTGAGCAACCTGCCAAGCCACCAGTTTATTGGGTACATGGTATGGTTTTATTTTCTAAATATTCTCGCAATAGATTTAAATTTCATATCACTAGAAAGTTTAGTTGATTTTTACGGCTTCTCTTCTTTCTCCTTTCTCAATCTCTTCTTTCTCCCTTCTCTATCATTTAGTTCTCCATTTGTCAAAGCCTACTTTTGGGAAGGTGCTGGTTTCAGTCAATATTTATGTATGAGTAGATGTACGGCAGGAGCTTTAGAAACAACTATGAAGTGAAACCAAAACATTTCAGCATTTTCCAAAAAATCCCCGTGAGCCTATTTTGGGTTACGCAAACTGAATGGAGGGAACTTCCGGTTTAATAACTATTTTTTTCTTTCTATATACATGACATGAAATGTGAACATTTCAAATTTTTTGTTTTAACATATTCATGTTAGTATAGTTGGTCTTTGAATATTGCATCTGATATCTTTAATTCGGCTAAATGAATGTAATTATAATGATTTTTTCATCATATTAGTCTGATACGTAACTTATTGTTGGTTATACAGATGTTTTAACCTTCCATTTGTCTATATAGCTGACCTGGTTGTACTTGCATCAGTTCTTTTTCATCTCCATAACTTTTTTCTTTTATATTGTTCTTTTGTATCATCTCAAGGATAGGATTATGAAAAAATTTCTTCTACTAAATCTCAGGGTTTCTACAGATGTTGGTGGTGGTTTATCTCATCGTGGAGATCTTCTTATCAATCCCACTTTATGTTTTCCTTTGATTGTAGTAAAAGATGTCGAGCATGATATGGACATTCAAGCTGCGGAATTCTACATAGCAATGGAGGCTCTATGTCAGGTACGTTGGATATGTAGATAACTTATTTGACTTCTTTTTTTGGGGGGTTTTAAAGTTTGCTGTCCCAAAAGATGGCTTGTCAATATATATGATCCATGTTTCCTTTTTTCTCATTCCAACTCATATTTCATGGTGAGTTCTTGCCAGAAGCTTGTTTGGCTAGTAGATGCAAAGACAGTTCCTTTCCAGGCTCCAGCATTTCAAAAGGATTTTTTTACAAGATGTCTCTTGCAGAAAATATGCACACAGTTAGGTAGTTCCGAAAGGAGTCAAAGTGAATGCTAGTAATAGGCACAATGAGTCTGATGCTATATCATATTCTGGTAATGACGGACATGTTCCATATAACAGTAGTAAATCTTCTTATAGAGAAACTTGTGAGGAGTCTCAGTAATTATTGTGATGCTACTGCTCTGAAAAGCTCTCTCTCTCTCTATTTGTAGGTTATGCGCTCCATGGAGCCACTTATAGTGTACTTTCCAGATTATTCCCATTGGCTGTACAGAGCTGTTCCCAAATCAAAACGTAATGACTTTATGTTGAAATTACAAGATATCTTTGAGCAGTTGTCAGTACCTACTGTCTTGATATGTGGCCAGAACAAATCTGAAACAGGATCGAAAGGGGAAAACAAGATTGTAAGCACAATTAGATATCAGTATAGTCAAGTCTATCTGTTGCTGTTTCTTCTATGTTGCTATTAACTGCTTCTTCTTTTCCAGACCATGATCCTACCAAATGTTGGTCATGTCACCAAGCTGGTAATGCTATCTGTTTTCTAGAATCATTGGCACCACTTTTGCGAGCTTATTACGAATAGAAAGTACTTTCATGCATTCTTTGTAAGGATCACTTTATGTGTGTAGAGCGAAACCTGGTGCTTTTTCTAGTACTTTATGCATGCTTTGTAAGGATCACTTTATGCATTCTGGCTTGGTGGAACTTTATTTTTTAAATTAATTAGTGAACCTTTTGGAATTAGTCTTCAGTCATTAAAGGGTATTCATAGCTTAGTTTTTATTTTGAGTAGTAACAGATCTCCTTACGATTAAGCTTGAATTAGATCAACAACAATTTCACACAATTTGTTGGCCAATGAATATCAGCAAGTGCTATATATTGAAGCAAATGATGCTTCTTTACTCCTTTTCTCTTGAAGAAACTTTTACTCTATCTGTGCCGTAGCTCAAATTATTCATATGGTTGCTGTTGTTTTGTCCTTTGTTTTGGTGCACAGCCTCTCTCCGTGAAGAGCCTTACAGAGGGTTTGAAGTCCAATAAGGCTTCTGACATACAGAAGCTCTTTAGTAACATTGTCTGCCTTTATCCTCCTCAGGTAAAAGCTCCTTAGTTACTCTGTTCATCATACACAGAACTATATAAATTTTTGTTTTCTCAAATTCATTGCATTTATGGCTTCTGCAGGATCAGGATCTCCTTAGAACGTTTCATAAGCAAGTCGAAGAAGATAGGAAGGTTATCATATCACGTAGTAATCTCATTGAATTATGTCAGGTGTGGTGAAATATCTTAACTCAATCGTGCATCAACTAAGGATAATTACAGTCATTGTCATAGTTTTTGTTTAATAGTTTTTCAACCTATTTATCACTTGGATTGTTTTCTTCCTTTATTCTGAGCTCTTGAGTCCAAGCAGTAGAGACCATGTTTTTGTAAATATATATATGTTTAAGCTTCGGACGAAGACATCCATTCTGCTGTCCTTTCTGGTAGCAATCTATTACCTAGGAATGCGGACTGTTTTCCTTTCTCTAATAAAAAGCTGTAATAACCTCTGCCATTGAGAAAAGGTTGTCTCTAATGCTCTTTAATGTGGATTTTGAAATTACTTCTGTGAGAAAAGAAGCTTATAATTATGAATCATATTCTCATGAAAGAACTGGTGGTGATATCTTTGGCGGTTTCAGGTTCTTGAGGAAAATGAGTTGTCGTGTATGGAACTATTGCACTGGAAAACTGACGACGTGGTGTTAACAAAAAGAAGTAAGCATTATTTTCTTCTAATTTGGGGCTACATTTGGAACCAAAATGTAGCAGTTGATGCCTTTGAGTGCTTTTGGAAATGTTTTGGTTGCTTGATTTGTTTGGAATGGAACAATAGATCTTTGAGGGATAAGTCCATCCTCTTTGATCTTTTCCTTAGTAATTAAGTCTCTTTCAGGAGATATGTCTCCCCTTACTAGTTTTTTCTTGCCGTTAATGCATTATGTCAAGCACATGATAGAGAAAACCTTGAAAAGGCATGTCTAGGTAAAGAATGGGCTTAAGAGTAATGAAATCATACATACATATACATATATACATACATGTATACATACATATACATATATATATACATACATATATGTATACATACATAATATATAATATGATACATGAGAAAATAATTTACTCTGATACTTTGATCACATCTTGGTCTTTCTTTATGAATAAGGATGAGGGTACATCATCATAAAACCTTTCTCTCCCCCTTTATGGATTACACATGCTTTTGGGTCACGGGTGATCGCATGGAGAACTGCAGGAACAAAATCTTTCAACATAATGAATTTTTCAGATATTAGAAATACCATCTTATAGAGTTATTTCCTTCAATACATTGTGCAGAAGCTGAAAAGGTTGTCGGCTGGGCAAAAAATCATTACCTAGCATCGTGTGCAATTCCTTCGGTCAAAGGTGATAGGCTTTATCTACCACTTGAAAGGTACATTAGGCACCCATTATAATTTAACAGCTTCCACCTTGAGTTATATTGGCATTTAAATTCCCCTTTTGGCAGCCTTGGGATTGCGATTTCCAGAATGAAAGAACAGGGGACTGTGACTTGGAAAGCCTCCGTAGATTTGAAGGCATGTATTCTTCTCCGGCCAGTGCTTACTGTTTTGATTTGTTATTATGGCCGTTGCGATATCTGACGTCCGTTTCTGGGTGCAGAACATAGCTAAGGATGATTTTGAAAGAAACTTTATTCCTGCTGTGGTAGCTCCGGGTGATATTGGTGTAAAGTTTGATGATGTGGGTGCTTTAGAAGATGTTAAGAATGCACTAAATGAACTTGTCATCCTACCAATGAGGAGGCCTGAGCTTTTCTCTCATGGAAATTTGCTTCAGGTACAACTCCATTTGCAGCATCAATTGGAAATTTGGCATTGATGTAGATATGGTATAATGATTGAAATTTTTATAGCCTTGCAAGGGGATATTGCTATTTGGTCCTCCTGGGACCGGGAAGACCCTTCTTGCTAAAGCACTAGCAACCGAAGCAGGGGCTAACTTCATCAGCATAACAGGCTCCACATTAACATCCAAGGTATTGGATTATCTGGAAGATTCTTTTGCTAAGGGTTATATATTGTCTTTCAGGGGATATACGCATTGGCACCCTGAACTGCGTTGCTGGTTTCATGTATTTATGTCTTGATGTTTACATCCATTTATGTTCGGTATTCTCCAAAGTTAAGCCACATTATAGGATGCAGGCATGCAATGTGTTTTGTCATTCTTCACGATGTTATTGAGCATGAAATCTTTTGAGTGACTAAACAACTAATCTGGACCTGGCAGTGTTTCTTCCCCAGTCTTCTGATCATATTAATCTAGGTTCTAGTGCTGTTCTGTGATATTTGTGCCTTCATCTAATCTCTTTGATAGTTTTGTTTTCCTCTTTTACTCCGGGTACATCTTTTTTCCTTTCTGCTTATCCATTTGTCGCATCACCAGTGGTTTGGAGATGCAGAGAAGCTTACGAAAGCCCTCTTCTCCTTTGCTAGTAGGCTTGCCCCTGTCATTATATTTGTTGATGAGGTAATGAGAAAATCATTAACTTCTCATCCTTAGGGAGCTCAATTTCTGTTATTGGTTTATTTGAATGACAGCGAATCTGTTTATATAGGTGGATAGTTTGCTTGGGGCTCGTGGTGGTGGTTTCGAGCATGAAGCAACAAGAAGAATGAGAAACGAATTCATGGCTGCCTGGGATGGACTAAGGTCAAAAGAAAGTGAAAGGATTCTCATTCTTGGGGCAACAAATCGACCATTTGACCTTGATGATGCTGTCATTAGACGCTTACCTAGAAGGTGAACTTCTCTAAGACCTCATAAATTTTCAACAATGTCTAGATTGGCTCGGCAATTGTTATCTATTATAGTAGACTACTTGAGTCATAAAATCGGATTCGTGCTCTGGTTGCTGTTTAGGATATACGTGGACTTACCGGATACAGAGAACCGTAGAAAGATCTTGAGCATAATTCTTGGACAGGAGAATCTGCAGCCTGGTTTTGAACTCGATCAGTTGGCCAATGCCACCGATGGATACTCGGGCAGTGATTTGAAGGTCATATTCTGATGGTAACCTTAATGGGTATCAACTATTCGGCATGTCGTGATTGTGCTGATCCATATCTTTTTGCTGCAGAACCTCTGCATTGCTGCTGCATATCGACCAGTTCAGGAGCTGCTGGAAGCAGAAAAGCAGGTATATACCACGAAGCATGCCCTTTTGTCTTTGCCTGCTCGCGCTTATCTCTAAAGTACATTTATCCCCTCAGGGAGGCAACGGGAACTCACCGCTGAGACCGCTCAATTTGGACGACTTCGTGAAGTCCAAAAGCAAGGTTCTCAGTCCTTCTCATAGTGCATCTGCAAAACGCTTTTGCAGTCTTATGAAACTCCAAATAACGTTTTCATCAAACGCAGGTTGCTCCATCAGTTGCTTATGATGCCGCGAGCATGAACGAGCTACGGAAATGGAACGAACAATATGGGGAAGGAGGAAGCAGGAGGAAGTCGCAGTTCGGGTTCTGATTCTGCAAAACTCTGATGCCACCTTCCACACCTTATTCTATAACCTAAATATGTCATCTTGATTAAGGGACGAAAATCATCCCCCTCTTTTCATTGTTTTTATTTCATCTTGTGTCGGCTGTACCATCAGCAAATTTTGGGATTTGTACTTCTTCTTTTCATGTTTTACTAATCATAAGAATGAGGTCTGAAGCCATTATTTTCCCAAGGATTATCTGCAAACTTAATCTTAAAAACACTTTACGTTAAGAAAGAAAAAAAAAATACTTAAATGTTATGTTACGACTTTAAGAAGACGAATTAATGTGATTCATGTTTTACTAATGGCTTTGTTGTTTTAAGGCACCCAATTTCGAATAATGTCTCGAATTTAAAATTCTACTGTGGCCTCAAACTCGGCTTTCTGTTCTTGGATCTTCGTATCGTATGAAATTCGACTTTTAAAAGGGCGGCGAGTTCAGTAAAAAAGCTTATAAGTGACCAAACTCGGCTAACCACCACGGATGACCCCTTTTAAAAGCGGGCCGAGTAGTCAGGCCCAAGACCCAAGATGAAGCCCAATTGAGGCCACAAATAAACCCTCCAGATATTGCTAGGGTTTACTAACTACTTCTTTCGGCACATCAGTTTGGCCTCCGTCGCCGACACGAGGATTAGCCAGGGAGAGCGCCAACTTTAGCGGTCCAACCATGGTCTTCCTCCTCGATCTCTTCTCTCCTTCCGTCGTCTGTTTTCTGGATTTTTATTTCGAACCTGGCCGCGGTGTTGAAGGATTCCTTGTTTTGTGATCTTCATCTAGGGGGATTGCTCATGAATCGTTCGCGATTGGATTGGTTTGAATTGATGTTCTTTTTTCTTTTGTGTTATGCAGGCTGATGTTGAGACCCTCCAGCCTGTCTCCGACGTTAAGCTGTTCAATCGGTGGACGTTCGACGATGTCCAGGTATCTGCCCTTGCTCCCTTAATCTATGATTGTGGCGTGTTTTTGTCATTTTCGGGGCGTGGAATTGCTCAGTCGTGTTTTATGTGGGTTGAGGTGCTCTGTGGAAGATTCATTCCTATTGTTTTTTTGTTGTCGGTGGCTTGTTTGCGAATTGAATTGGTGTGAGGAGGCCCCAAGCAATTGCTTTCTTCCAACCACATGGACAAAGTTACCATTTAAATGTTGGACTGTAATTACGACGTTCCATTTATATGTACTCACCCATCGCGGTTGGTTTATTATATAATGTGATATGTTTCTTTCAATTCAATGAATGCTATCGAGTGGTTTTGTTTGACCATGGAGTTTCGGGTCATCCTCTTCCCTTCAGGTGAATGACCTTTCGCTGCACGACTATATCGCTGTCCAACCTGCCAAGCATGCAACCTATGTCCCCCACACTGCTGGAAGGTACTCGGTCAAGCGATTCAGGAAGGCCCAGTGCCCAATCGTGGAGAGGCTTACTAACTCCCTCATGATGCATGGGAGGAACAATGGGAAAAAGCTCATGGCTGTGCGGATCGTGAAGCATGCTTTGGAAATCATTCACTTGCTGACTGATCAAAACCCAATTCAAGTTATTGTTGACGCTGTCATCAACAGGTATCTTAATGTCTGCCATGAAGAATATGGGCTTACACCCAACGTTTCCTGTACCATCTCCAAGTTTGTTTCTTGGAGTTAAATTCAGGTCTAATAAACTCTCTTTGCTGCATCCCCCAACTGCAGTGGACCTCGTGAGGATGCTACTCGTATCGGATCTGCTGGGGTGGTAAGGCGTCAGGCTGTTGATATCTCCCCCCTTCGCCGTGTCAACCAGGCGATCTATCTTCTCACGACCGGCGCCAGAGAATCTGCCTTTAGGAATATCAAGACCATTGCTGAATGCCTAGCCGACGAGCTCATCAACGCTGCAAAGGGTTCATCGAACAGGTTTTTGGCTGCCGACCGTCAACTCGTCATTCCGCATTTTGCTTGCGTGTGTTCCTTATGAAAATTCCTTGTTGTTCTCTTCCTCGCTTTTACAGCTACGCCATCAAGAAGAAGGATGAGATAGAGAGAGTCGCCAAGGCCAACCGTTGAGGTCTGAACGTGTCTGGGAAAAAGTCGAAGGTTTTATTATTAGCTTTCTTTTCTGCTGGTGGGAACTCCGTGTGTTGTTGGGAAGTTTTGGTTCGTTCGCATGTAGTTTCAAATCCATTGGTTTAAGGAAATGCCATGATAGCTTGGGCCTGTGATTTTTCATACTCGATATGAGAATTTGTCGACACTGCAGACGCAGTACATTCTATATTGATTTGCTAATTATGGGACTTTAAACTTAAACCTGCTTTGCCTGGAGATAACGCCAAAAGTAATCAAAGCCAAAAAAGCAATAAATGCAAATGCTCCTCCAAATTTGACGTCAAACTGGTACTATGATTTGTGCAAAGATAATATAATTAATGTGTGTTTAATATAATAATTATTAAAAATAAAGCCAAAGAAGAGGTCATGTCATTTCACTTAAACCCCCCCCCCCCCCCTTCTCTCTCAATTTGGTTTTCCGAAGTTATCTTACTTCACTCCTCCAATTTCTTTCTGATTCGATCTCTTCCTCCAAATATTGACGATCGTAACCGGTTTGTGAAGGCTCCGAGCAATACCGAGTTTTCATTTCTCCCTCTCTCGGACCTGATTTTTTATCATTCATGTGAGAAAGGGGGTGGGGGATCTGAGCTTTAACTGGAATTAGGCTTTTGCTTGATTCGGGTGAAAAAGGCATGTTATTGGGTCATGGGTTTTTTGTTTCGTTGTGGATATTGCTGTAAAGGTCGGAGCTTTTCGTGGATTGGCCATGTTTTGGTGATGGGGATTCGGTGGATCGTGTTTGGGTTTGATTGAGGGTTGCGTCCATGGTGTAAATGAAATTTGAGGGGTTTCCGTGGTTCGGTATTCGGCTATAGAGGCTTAGGAATGTGAGTTCGGCTGGCACTCTTCGTTCATTTTTTGTGTAATTCTGGTGATTGGGGCAAGCTGGGTTGCCTTTCCGTCCGCAGATTTGCTTGTATGGATGTTGACAGTCCGTGTTCTTCATCCGGGTTGGTAGAGGTTCCCGGTTGTCGGTCACGTGTTGAAGAAAGGTGTCTTATGCAAATTTCTCCAATTAGGGGAGGCGGGTCGAGGAATACTAGCCCCTTAGGCAGGACCGGTTCGAGGAATGTCAGTCCCTCTCGCCAGAAGGTTGTTAAGACCAAACCCCGTGGTTTGGATGAGGAAACTGTCGCAGCCACCTTCTGTAAGCCGGTCCATTCAGATGTTCAGATGGAAGATAACGTCTGGGCTTTGCTGCCTGAGGACTTGTTGAATGAGATTCTTGCGAGAGTTCCTCCTTTCATGATATTTAGACTTCGTTCTGTATGCAAAAGGTGGAACTCAATTCTGCAGGATGGTAGCTTCCTGAAGTTTCATTCCCAGGTTCCTTCTCATGGGCCATGTCTTCTTACATTCTGGAAGAACTCACAGATACCGCAGTGCTCAGTTTTCAGCTTGCCACTGAAGACATGGTACAGAATGCCATTTACGTTTTTACCTCCATGGGCTTTTTGGCTGATCGGATCTTCCTGCGGTCTCGTTTGCTTTTCTGGTCTAGATGGCGTGACTTTCAGGACACTAATCTGCAATCCTCTCACTCAGTCTTGGAGAATGTTGCCAAGCATGCATTTCAATCAGCAGAGGCAGCTGATTATGGTTGCCGATCGGATGGACAGGTCTTTCAAGGTCATTGCAACAAGCGATATTTATGGCGATAAGTCCTTGCCGACCGAAGTGTATGATTCCAAGCACAACATGTGGTATCTCCATCAAACAATGCCTGCTGTCAATCTTTGCTCCTCAAAAATGGCATTTTGTGATTCTACATTGTACCTGGAAACACTCTCACCACTTGGATTAATGCTATTTAGGCTGGACACCGGGCGGTGGGAACACATTCCAGCTAAGTTCCCGATGTCTTTGCTCGACGGGTACCTGGTTGCTGGAACTCATAAACGCTTATTTCTTGTCGGAAGGATCGGCCTCTATAGCACTCTTCAGAGTATGCGTATTTGGGAGTTGGATCATATGAAGAACTCATGGGTGGAAATCAGTAGGATGCCACCAAAGTACTTCCGAGCACTTTCCCGTCTTTCTGCGGAGAGATTCGAGTGCTTCGGTCAGGACAATCTGATATGTTTCACGTCGTGGAATCAGGGGAAAGGACTTATTTACGATGTAGATAAAAGGATATGGTCCTGGATTGCGAAGTGCGCACTTCAGTCGTTCAATAGCCAGGTTTGCTTTTATGAGCCCAGATTTGATGCCTCCGTGGCCTGGAGAGATTAGAGTTCTTTGACTTGTGGATGACCTTTATCTTCTCATTACAAAAGCTTTCGTTGACCTCCTGAGACAGCCGCTGCGATTGCTATACACATTACTTCGACCGAGCTTTCTGATTCAAAGCCTAAGCTTATGTATCTGAAAGATTAGGGTCTGGTGGTGGACGCCCTCGGTCCACTTTAACGATAGTGCCGGTGCCTCCGGTTTGTTCTTCCGGTTGGCGAAGGCAGATATGTGAGGAGCTTCTCTTTGTTGCCTTGATATCTGAAACAACTAGTGTAAAGCTTAGGGTTGCTGTACAATGTTCTTACTCCATTATTAAATGAAAACGCTTTGAGCCATTAGAATTCCAAGTCCTGTTGTGATTTGATCATTAAATTTTGTAGGCGACTTATTAATGGCCAGACATTGGACCACTACATTCCCATTCATGTCACCTGCCATAAATAAGTATCGGGTTAATTTAAAAAAAAAATTCATTTAAAAAAAATCACGAAATCTTCAAAAGTCGGTATGATAGATATATACATAATATCCACAATAGCCTTTATTGCATCTCACAACACAGGTCAATAAGCAACAGGGAAATTCAGTAAAATACCATGCGTCTCCCCTTCATCAACCCCCTACCATCATACATTACCTCACACTTTCAGTTTCTGAGAGCAAATATCAGCCCGGTATCCCATCAGAATCTGCAGGATGTCCCAAGCCTTTGCCTTTGACCCGGGCGTGATGTCCGCCAGTTCGCTAAAGTGGGGGGCAGCAGTTTCTGGAAGTTGTCCAGGAACAAGTTCCATTGCTCTTCACCCATATCGGCAAACTTCACAAAGCTGCTACTGGTGGACAACTGCTCGTTCACGCTGCGGTTACTAGACGACGTGCTGACCCCACATCCATTTTTTTGAACCTTGGCATCGTGCTGCCAACTCTTCTCTCCAATCTGTGCATTCTTCAGCGAATTGGATAACATCGAAATGCTCGGCATCTGTTCTAAACCCCTGTGGCTCTCTGCAGAAATGGTCTTGTCATTACCTTCCACATCCGCTTCTTCTTCTGCATCCTCATCTGAACCCTCCTCGAGCATGGATAGTGGATTTCGACCACCGCCCCCTTCCGCTCCGAACCAAAAGGTTCTGGTCGCCAACTTTTCATCTACCTTGGATGTCCATTCAAGGCTCTCATGTTCACCATCCATGTCAAGCTGGAACTCATTTTCTTCCTCTGCAATGGCATTATCTGAGATCGCCTTTCCCTTATCTAACATACGTCTGGCCTCCATGCAAACTAACTCAAACTCGCTCAGTCTTTCCTCGTGACCTCGAAATTCCCGACTCATCATCTCACCAATCTCTGAAAGACACAGCCCAAAAGCAGCTGCTTCCTTCAGGAAAATTGTGCAGACTACCAAGATTCGTAGGCATGCCTCCCTAATAACCGGTAATTCCATCCTGAGCTTCTCGCAGTCCCTAACAGGGTCAAGATGCGCTATATAGTGCAGCTCATCCTCAGAGAAAGGGATTGATGCCTGCTGCCAATGAATCCATTCAAAGTACGGGTCTTCGAAGCACTCGGGTAAACAAAGACCATGATCAATTGGAATGAGTTCCACCTCAGGTAAGCTGGCCACACCGTCAATCTTTCTCACAAGAAGATTCCCTGCATGTCTATCAGTATTCAGGATTCGTACGTCCAAAATACCAATTCTGTGAACAGCAGAGACAGGGAAGCTCGAAGTCCCATGGTCACTAGCATCGAAATCATGAGGAATGTACTGCTGCAAGGAAGCAATCTTGCTAATCTGCTTAGTGCCTCGACGCTTTTTACTGCCAACTTCATTGTTGACATTAAATATGGAATGTGTGATCTTCACTAGAACAGTGAAGGGCACTTTGGCAAAATGGTCATAATCAAGGAGGTAAGCAGCCACTTCCCTGAAACCAGTCTCTCCAACACGAACTGAACGTTTTAACCCAGGTTGTCCGAGAGCCTTTCCAACAAAACCTTTTGGGTTGTTGGGAGCATAAGGCTCCTCATCAGTTGGTTTCACAATAGCAACATTTTCACTGCCAGAATTCCTCAGATAATAGGCTCCTCCGAGACCCCCGAACACTGGGATTGGCTCCATGCCATTCTTCATAGCTTTTACAATCTCCTTGATGAACAGCTTAGACTCGAAAGAATGATCAGAAAAGCCTAGTGTCTCAATAGGACCGCTATGGTCCTTGTGCTGGAGGTCCCTCCCACTCGGGGAGAGACATGGCGTGGAGACACTTCTCTGGATGAGGTTTTTGGCAAGAAGAAGAGGAGAATCATTTCGGATGGCACTCAGATCGTTCTTTAAAACCATATCTCCATACAACAAGGAGCATTCCTCGGTAGGCATGTTTAGAGCAATCTGCAACCTGCGCTTCACTGTATGAGCATTATCGATCCTGTCCAACTCTAAGCCCATGACACATCCCGATTCAGTCTGAACGAATACACGTCTTTTCACAGTAGACTTTCTATCCATGCTATTAGTGCTATGACATTCGCCTGAAAGAGCTCTTCTCAAGGCCGACGTAGCCATTCGTTTATGTGCAGGGTGCCCACGTCAAGGGACGTGGGAAGAAGAGGAAAAATAACTGATCACTCCATTTGTGATTGAGGAGGAGGCAACGGCAGAGAAGAACTCTCCGTAGAAGACGCCCAACTCAAATGCAATCGATGAGAGCAGAATAGGAAGCTCTGTGGAAGAGCAAATCATGTCAGCTCTCTAATTGAACTTCTAATTTCTTCAGAAAAAGGCGAATGTGGGGCAAAATGCTAAAGCTAAACCGATGGCTACATTGCAGAAGGTTCTCGATCTCTGGCCAAAGATGAAAGAAAACAAGTTAAAACTCTGGAAACGATAAAGAGGCCATCCATCCTCGCAAGAAGTTTATGCATCAACTCATTATCCTTCTCTCGATACAAGATCAAAGGTCTAAAATCATGCAGATTTCCCCACGAAGAGTTTCACTATCAAGATCTGACCACCCAAAGGAAGAAAATGAACTCAATAACTTCAATTTATCACATAACAAATTGAAAGCCGAAACTTCTTAGTGACGGCGAACTTCAGCAAAATCAAAGAAAAGCATTCCCTGACGGACCTTTCTGCAGCCGAAAATCAACCAACAAACTGGAAAATTTTACATCTCAAAGCAAAAGATAAACAAATCCAAATCTGACGATACTAAACTTTACCATGAACAAAACACAATATCCAAAGAAAAAACGCAAAGAAATTAAGAGAACAACATAATCAGAAGCTAAAACCAGAAACAAGAGAATCGCATCATAGTAACAAATTTCCAAACTCAACAACCATCAGAAGATCTACACAATCCACCTCTCCCGCACAACAGTCTCGTTCGCATCATTACTAACACTACGGCAATACGCAGGGACAAACAACAACGCCCCGATCATCATCGACAGCTAAAATCCGAGAGACTGTAGATGAGGGGGATCATCGTCAGGCGATCGGCGCCCGGGGACGTCTCCGGCGAGAGGCGACTACTCACCGGAGCGGGGGAGGGTCATCGCCGGTGTCGGGTCCACCGGATCAGCCGCCCGCCACGGGATGGACGGCCAGGATCGAATGGCGACGGGACAAATGGACGTGACGGATCTGATCCGGCCTTTATATATCCACCCGCCTGGAGTAATTAGTAAATATTCTTTATCGTTTAATATTGAGGGGGCCACCCATAAAACAGTGAGATGTTTTATTTAAGATGATTATTACATCAATCGTGCATATGTCCCAAAACATCTTCCCGTATGATCGTTATGTGATACAAAATTCTGTCACTGTCACTCTGGGCTGTGGCGATCTCCAGGAACGTCCCGCGCGTCGCGGCTTGCTCGAAATGGCGAATTCTGTATCCCTTCCGTTAGGACGCGGAGCAAGCTCTGGATGTTGATCCGGGCTGCTGACATGAGAAAGATTAAGGACTGACTAGGTCGATTCGCTTGTCTGAGTTTTACGACTGTGTTCAATCGAACGGCTTACCGCGCAGGCGTGAACGTCATCGCAGCCGCACAGTAGTTTCCCGTTTAGGGTGTCGACTGCCTGGAACGAGCCTCCCCCTCCGGCCCCACTCCTCTGCATCGAGCAACGAGTATGGTACGTGGGTAGCAGTTCAGGCCTGATCTTCAGTGTTGTGAGAGTTTCTTAGAGGTGTGAGATTGATTTACCTTGTAGAAGTCCACGGCAACGAAGTTGGCCCATCGGTTACCGGCCGCGCCGTAACAAGTCTTGAGCATGTTGATGAGCTGGCCCGAGTTGTATTGGCACGTTATCTCCTTGATCGGCATGGACGGGAAGTAATTCACGAGGACCAAGGACTTGGTCTTGTCATTGAGTGGTGACGACTCGCCTCTGTTTGGACAGCTGCCCGCTTTCATCCCTCCGTCGCCGTCTGTGAAATTTGCCAACAGAATCGGCGAGTAGGGATATTCATATTTGGAGTCGAGGGAAAAAAATTGGGTCAGGCAAATTGCTTACACTGATTTTCGACCATGTAGTTCCATTGGTAGGCAATGCCCTCGGTCTGCTCCTTGGATGAGATTGACGTAAACACGAGCAGCCGATGGTTGCTCGATACCATGTCACTCACCAGTGGCCAGTCCTGGCCGTTCTTGGGCATGTTGGCCACTGGGAACCAGTATTTCATCAGCCCGGCATCCGTGAAGACTTTGGTTAGTCCATTCGGGGCGTGAACGTAGTCCTCCAGAATAATTGTTACGATCTCCTTTGGATTCGTTGATAAGAAAGCTTCAATCTCCTTAAGCGTGTCTAGAGCCGGTTCCTAGAAGGACAGTGCAGAGGAACTCAGCAGGCAGTTAAATAGATATGCCTGCGAGAATTGGTAAATACTCACGAATGCCGTGTAGTCGTGACATTGTCCTTTGAAAGAATGGCACAACCAGACAGCTCCATCGAAATCGTAGGTATCGAGCATCAAAGCCCGGACTCCGTTCTAGAAATGCAATGACTGATCACAAATGCAAAGGAGAAGGAGAAGTTCATCGTGACTCGAACGTACATGTAGTTGCTGGGTGACGGTGTCCTCTTGGTTTGTGAATGTGAGCCTCGGCACTCCGGTGTGCGACGGCTCGTCGTCGATCGCATAAGCGTTGTGAGTGGTGAGGAATGCATACTTGTTGAAAGGTAAAGAATTGTTCTGCAGATAAAAAAAACCACGCCAAAGCAGGGACCTCACTCAATGGATGATCGGATCACGAGTTTGATCGAGTCTGAGAGGAAAAACGTCATGTGCAAGGCAGTTGGGAGTAGATAATAAGTCAGCAACATCGTTGAAGAACCACATCGCGGATTTAGTCCAACCAAACATCATCTCCAGTCATTGTCGCCCACACGCTGAAAGTGGCAAAAGGAATTTTTACCAGGAGCGTGAACTGGTTGGTGATGGTCGATCGAACGCATCTAGATCCCGAGAACTGACCGAGGCACGAGAAGCAGTACAGCCCCGGGCCGCAGTCGCTGTCGCTCGAGCACTCGTCCATCAGCTGCATCCCAACACGACAAAATCACAAACAAAAAACAACAGGACAAACCATTTCATCTCGAAAGCAAACTGGACAGGCGAGGGTATTCATCAGCTAGGAGAAGGAAGGTGGATGGGCACCCGGCATCCTCCGTCGGAGCAGGCGGATACGAGGAGGGCAGGGGGAGGGAGGAGGAGGAGTCCTGAGAGTGTGAACAGCAGGGGCAGGGGATAGAACTGAGACACCATGATGCTCTCAGGGATCCAGGGATGGTTGGAGGGGAGAACTGGGTTGGCGGAGGAAAAAAGGAGAGAGCAAGGAGGAGGAGGAGGGAGGAGACTCGAACACGGCTTGGCCGTGTCCGTTTGTTTTTGTTTTGTGGGGTTGTTTCCTAGGAAGGTGTCGTCTCATTCGTTGGTTGTCCCCCTCCCTCCTCAGATTTATTCCAAAATAATTGAAGAAAAAATATTTGGCCAAGTAAATAACTTTTAAAATTCACTCAATTCTTTATTTCGGTGTTAAAAAGCCTACAAATTTTAAAAAAATTCGTATTTCAAATACATAATTTTATCTAGAGTAGCCGAATTATGTGCTTCAAACGCCGAGGAATTAAAGATTTTATTCGATGAATCTATTATTTCTCGAAATATTTTCCGTCATTGTAGAACGCACCTCTGCCCCTCCGCCCTCTTCAACAAAAACTACTATATAATGAATGTATCGTATCTTTTATTATTATAATGGATTTTTTGTCATTACAATAATTTCTTTTCTCGACCAAGGAGATCTAATCCTACCTGTTCCATCATTACAAGTATCCAGATTTTTTTTTTCAAAGTACCGTCATTATTTCACATTTCTGCGCATTTAATCTAATTTATTTTTATCAAACTTTTTTTAAAAATATGATTTAATCTTGGATTATAAATTCGCGTACGAAGAGCGCAATTTGGTAATACCACTTAACATAAAGCACGAGATTTTTGTAAGCTTGGAAAATAATAACTTCATTGGCCAAATCCCACCCGATTCGAAGCCGTGCTTTTTGGACACTAAGAGAAATTGCTTTGAAAAAAAAAAAAACGTAGACTGTCCTAATACAAAGTAAGTCAAAGATGAACCCGTCAATTTTAAGGTCTGCGGTGAAAGAATTTCCCAAAAAGAAAAAAAAAGATTTGGAAATTCATTAAATACTGTTTTAAGCGTAATAGGAAACCTTATTAAAAACGACATCCCTTCGTATGGAAAGTTTCGACTACTTCTAAAAAGATATTAAGTGAAATATGTCAAAATTTATTTGAAAAACTTTCTATAAGTTCGAATTTCATAATAACATGCCTTAATTTTGGTGCGCAAATTGTTGCGTAGGGAAGCATCATCAGTTTCGAGTAAAACCGGAAACCCATATCCAGTTTATCATTTCGGAATAATCCTGAATAACTTGAAACATGACATACGAGGACCATTTGTTTGACAATATTAATTATAGGGTATAAGTCTTTTGAAAGGCTTATGGATATAGCATGGATAGATGCCTAATGAGGTTCGAGATGAGCTGAGTTCTCGAGCAAAGTGAGTTAAGAAACACATTGAGCGAAGGCCGATGGGTGAAGGAATGCAACTGACGGCACTTGAGCGAGACGAGAAAAAAACACATCGAGCGAAAAGGCTGATGGGGCGAAGCAATTGTCTGCTGAAGGACGTCGAAGGAATAAAACTTGAAGAGACAAGGAAACTACATGGCTCAATAAGGCTAGGAATAGTCGGAGATTGGAAAATATAGGAAGAAGTATGTCTATATTTGCAAGATAAAGATTGAGAGACTTGGAAAAGTAAGAAGAGTGTACCGAGTAATAATTTTTTTCCGTCATTAGCTTATGTCTAAACGTTATAAATGGGCTTTATTCTCTACTCTGTGTGACAATACATTATGTGTTTAATATTTTAAGCTTTCTTACTCTCTTGCATTCTGCTTCATCGAGGACACTTGTAAGTGTTTACGCTCGTTCTTTTCTTTACAACGAGCACACATACAAACCTACATAAGAACTCAGTGTTCAAAGGCAAATATTTCCGACGTCTTACTCGCAAGAGCCCAATACTATCCACCCGAAAATAATTTCAAGATAACAAGTCATATTCAAGAACGTGTCTTACCTAGACACGATGCTCACCTACCCCAACAGACATTAAAATTAATAAATAAATAACACGCCGGCTAACTCGTTGTTTAAAACGGCAAATTATTTCAAACATCAATTTTTTACCTTGGAACCCGTTGTTTCAATGAGCTTATGATCTCGATATTTTCGAGATGAACTCGTATCTAAGAAAGGGAAAGTAGGTTAAAAATTAGGTTAAACTCTAAGGTTAAAAAATTATTGTTTGGTTACCCAATTCATATTTTTGGAACATGCAAAGGATGATTTCTATGGTATTGCTAATGGGAGAGATTATAATTAGAATTATAGGTAATGATTTGGCAAGGATTTGGAATTATAATAGGATTCTAAATCCCACAACTTTAACAATTTATTTTCCAACAAACAAAATTCTGGAAACAGATTTCCATCGGAATACTTTTTTATGTTACTTTAATTTACTAGCTTTTACAATAATATACTACTCGCATTAATTAAAAATAATAATAAAATTATACTTGATAAATAATAGGTAAAATCTCAAAAAGTTAATACCCAATTAGAATTAAATAAAAATGAGTATGGGAAAATAAAAGATATCTGAATAAAATATTTCTTATATTCAAGTCATACGGGATGCTTGGACGAAAATCATAAATATCTTTAGAAAAACGCAAAAACAATGAAATAAAAAAAATTGATGATAAAAATAATACATTTAGATGATTAATTTATTTAGATGATAAAATAATACTTTAAATAGATTATTTTAAGTTACGAGATTATTAAAGGATGTTACAAACATTTCCACGGGTATTTATTCCGATATTTTGATTTCAATACCACTTCTATGTATCTTCAAAAATAAACTTTGTATTCGCAAAATCAAAATAATCCAAATACGATCGATAACTCGACGTTAGAATTCGAGTTTAGAACAACTTATTCCCTTTACATGATTTTTTAAATGAATAGGTTTGTCGTTGCATGAAGGTTTAAAATTGTCTAAATATAATGATAACTTACTATTAAAATAAGTGAGTTTCACTTTTGAAAAACTTGTTATTTCTAATAAAGACTTCACTTCCTTTAAGAAAATTTCTTACAAACACTATTTGAAATACTTTTGAGATTCGGCTAGAAAATCGTTGTTATAAGAGAGAAGTTAAGTTAGTAGGTGTGCCAAACTTTTTAAAGGGGGAGTCATTGTTAGAAATAACTAGTTGCTTCTGACAAGTGAGTCTCGACTCTAAATGGTGAATTTTGACTATCCTGAACGATAAATTATTTCACGAACAGAGTCATTTAAGAACAAAACTAATTGATGAACGAACAATACGGGAGCGCTTTCGCTCCGGAGTTAATTTATGAAACCAAACATAGCATTAGCGTCTCTTTGTTGCGTCCACTACGACAGTCACGCAACTCACCAACCACAGTCACCTCAGCCACCACACAACAAACAGGCAACGAACACACAACAGCAACGCTTATATAAATCCTCCGGCAACCGCCGATCAGTCCTCCACACCCCACACACAACCCCCGAGAGCCCAAGCCAACAGACTACGACCGTAACCACACCACCACACCACCCATCGCCACCTTACACTCCAATGCCGGAAATCTAACCGACTCCCCGGCATCTCCCCTCTCCCCCGTTTTATTCTTGGGTTTGGACTAAAACCCGACCCGGCCCACACGACACTGGTTTGGACTCAACCCGACGCGGCCTACGAACCCGCTGCCGACCCGACTCACTTCACCCGGCCCACCAAGCCATTTAAACCTCCTTCTTCCAACTTCTTCTTCCTGTCCTCCCCCCGCCATCTTCCTCTGCCTCCAGCCAATCTTCCTCTGCCTCCAACCTCAGCATCTCCCTCCTTGCCTTTGCCCCGCATCATGCGACCCCCCTCAAAGGACACTTGTCCTCAAGTGTACACGCTGGAAATTTGGTCTCCAAGTCGAACAAGAATTCCCATGTGGCGTCTTCCTCGGGTTCACCCTTCCATTGCACCAAGACCTTGGTCACCGCTCGATTCCCCTTCTTCACCATCTGCCTTGCTAAGACAGCGACTGGCACCCTCTCCGCTGCTTCACAATGTGCCGGAAGATTAGTGGAGACTCGTGCAAGGTCCGATACACTCCTTCTCAACTTGGAAACATGAAAAGTGGAATGTATGGCCGATCCCTCTGGAAGTTCCAGCTTGTAAGCTACCTTCCCTATGCGATCGATGATCTTGTAAGGGCCATAGAATAGCGGCGAAAGCTTGTGATAGTTCCTCTTCGCCACAGATTGCTGGCGGTACTGTTGCAGCTTGACAAACACTCGATCCCCAATAGAAAATTCGCGGTCTGTCCTGTGCTTGTTGGCCATGTGTCTCATCCGGTGCTGCGCTCGATCTAAATGGAAGCGAAGGAGCTTGATCATGCCTTCCTTATCCGTCAACACCCTGTCCACTAGAGGAGACACTTGGTCATGGGAAAAATAGGGAACGTGAATGGGTGGAGGATACCCGTAGAGCGCTTCAAAAGGACTCATCCCAATCGTCGAATGGTGAGAACTATTATACCACCATTCCGCCAAGCTCAACCACTTCTTCCACTCTCGAGGGCAATCCCCCACCATGCATCGTAAGTACGTCTCAAGGCAACGATTCACCACCTCGGTTTGCCCATCCGTTTGAGGATGATAAGCCGAAGACATTTGAAGCTCAACACCTTGCAATCGCATCAATTCCTTCCAAAAGCGACTCAAAAAAAATTGAGTCTCGATCGCTTACTATTGTCTTGGGCATGCCATGGAGTTTGTAGACGTGATCAAGGAACGCTTGCGCCACATCCCCAGCGGTATAAGGGTGTCGGAGGGCCACAAAATGGCTATATTTGCTCAAGCGATCTACGACCACATATATGCTATCCCTTCCATTTGACTTCGGAAGTCCGTCTATAAAGTCCATGGAGATGTCTTGCCATAACCCATTGGGAATGGGAAGTGGTTGTAATAATCCCGGAGTTGCCACGTTATCATGCTTGCACCTCAAACATATCTCACAATCCCGGACATAGTTACGAATGTCCTTCTCAAGTCCTTTCCAAAAAAAAAGACTGTGAATCCTTTTGAAGGTTGCCAAAACCCCGGAATGTCCTCCCATAGGACTGTCATGGAACAATTTAATAATCCGCAGCCTCAAATCCTGGTTACTGCCAACCACAATCCGAGAGCCCTTTTTCAGCAATCCTTGGTGCCAGCGGTATTTAGATCCCAAATTTGTTCCCTTCTGCAGCCCCTCAATTAAGGCAATCCACTTATTCTCCCTTCCCCAGCTTTCCTTAATTTCATCCAACAATGTAGGAGAGTAATCCTGCACCATCAAAGCCACTAATTCCGGCCCCTGCACCCGAGAAAGAGCGTCCGCTGCAGAATTCTCCCTCCCCTTCTTATACGTGATCTCATAGTCATATCCCATCAATTTCGTGAGCCATTTGAATTGACTTTCCGTATGGAGCCGTTGCTCCAACAAATACTTTAAGCTTCGGTGGTCTGTACGAATGACGAAGTGACGCCCCATCAAGTAATGGTGCCACCTCCGCACCGCGTACACAATTGAATACATCTCTTTTTCATATACCGACAACCCAAGGTGCCTTGCTGCCAAATGCTTGCTAATGTATGCCAGAGGGTGCTCCTTCTGCATTAATACTGCACCGATACCCAGCTCACAAGCATCTGTCTCTATCACAAATTCGTCCTCAAAGTTTGGCAAGGCCAGCACCGGCGCGGAGCATAAAAGTTCCTTTAACCGGTCAAATGCACTCTGAGGTTCATCTCCCCACTGGAATGCGTCCTTTTTCAGCAATTCCGTCAATGGCCTGCACACAATGCCGTATCCCTTAACGAACCTCCGATAATACCCGCTTAAACCAAGAAATCCTCGCAATTGCTTAACAGTGGTCGGTGTCGGCCATTGTAAGACCGCTTGAACCTTGCTAGGATCAGTCGAGACTCCCTTGGAATCTATGTAGTGCCCCAAGTATTCAATCTTAGAACTCCCAAAGTCACATTTCGCCCTCTTAGCAAACAGGGAGTGCTTCCGCAGAATGGATAGGGCCAAGCTGAGATGCTGCACATGATCCTCATTGGTTCGACTATAGACCAAAATGTCGTCAAAGAACACCAAAATGAATTTCCGAAGGTAAGGCTTGAAGATAGTGTTCATTAACCCTTGGAAAGTCGACGGAGCATTGGTGAGGCCAAAGGGCATCACCAAGAACTCGTAATGTCCCTCGTGAGTCCTAAAAGCCGTTTTATGAACATCCTCGGGTGCCATCCTGATTTGATGGTAACCAGCCCTCAAATCGATCTTAGAAAAAATTGTCGCTCCGAATAACTCGTCCAATAACTCCTCAATGATAGGAATGGGGTATTTGTCTTTCACCGTATGGTTGTTCAACTCCCGATAGTCGACGCACATGCGCCATGTCCCATCTTTCTTCTTGACTAAAACCACGGGAGACGAGAAAGCACTCCTACTCGGCCGAATCACCCCAGCTTCCAAGAGCTCTTGTACCATTCGCTCAATCACATCTTTCTATGAAGCCGAATGTCTGTAAGGTCGTACGTTCACTCCTTGAGTTCCTTCCTTCAATAGAATGGCGTGGTCGTGCCCCCTGAATGGTGGCAGCCCCTGGAACTTTTGAAAAACGTCTCCAAATTCAGCTAATACTCCTTCCAATGCTACATCCAAGGCTGTTCCCATCGTTCCCTGTAAGACAGTGGACTGTTGCTCCCCCTCCTCAGCCTTTTTTTCAGCCAAACAACACAAGTATGCGGGTGTCACATCTCTTCCCAGTGCCTTGGCTGTCAGATGTGATAACTTAGCCTCATGATTTCTGCCGTTCCCTACCAACCGAACAACCACATCTTGCCAGTCAAACTTCATAATTGATTCCTGAAAGTTCCATGTAATATCCCCAAGTTCGGCCAGCCATCTTACTCCCAATACCATCTCGCACCCTCCTAACGCGATTAGATAGAAGTCAGCCACGAAAACGTACCCTTGCATCTTCCATTCGAACTCTTTCAGCATTGCAGTGCAGTAAATACTTCTCCCATCCGCCACCGTTACTTTTACTGGTGCAATGGGAATCGTGGCTAAGTTCATTCCCTTAATCACTCCCAAGTCCAAAAAATTATGCGTGCTGCCCGAGTCAACCAAGATATTTAAACTTCTTTTCCGAAACCAGCCCTCTACTCGCATGGTTTGAGCGCGGGTTTCCCCTTCCTCCCCCCGGATAGCATTCATTGTCACCGTGATTTCCTCTTGATCAACTTCGTTGGTCTTGGGCGATTCCTCCTCCTCATCCCTCGGTTCCTCCACTCTAGGAATATCTTCCACTACCAACGAATAGAATTGCCTCCGCGCACACCTGTGAGATCTAGTGAACGGTTCGTTGCAACCGAAACACAACCCTTTTAATCTCCTCTCTTCCACTTCCTCCTGGCTGAGCCGCCTCTTCCCATTCGATACAATCCGACTTTCCCCCGTGCCCTGCACTCCCCTGTTATCCCCTGTTCTGGCAGCCCCTGCAAAACTCGATATTGGTTTCATGTTTCTGTCATTACCATTCCAATTCCTGTTGTTTCCCCGACCCTCACTTCCCCTTCCTGTCGTTTCCTCTCGGAAATCAAAGTCCCTCCCACCTCCTCGATTTAAAATCCTCAGTGGTCTCACCTCTCTTCCCACTTCTTCCATCGGTACATCATGGCTCATCAAACGCGCAGTCGTTTGAGCCGCCAACAAGTCTGTGGGTCCAAGTATCCAAAGCGTGTTCCTATACTCCTCCTTGAGTCCATTAATAAAAAGGCTCACTTGGAATTTCATTGGCAGCTCAACTTCCTCCGTCACCCTCCGCAAGCAAGCATCAAACTCCGCCATGTAAGCGTAGAGATTGTCCAACTTCCCCTCTTGACGTAGATTCTTTATTTTTCCCATTGGATCTTCGAAAATCTCCGTCCCAAAACGCCTATTCAAGGCTACTACATACTCCTCCCAAGTCAGTAATGAACCAGGGTCACGATTACGGATAAACATGTAATGCCATTGAAGGGCGCTGCCGTTCACATACAATGAAGCCAATGAAACCTTGCTCTCCTCCGGTACTCTTTCCAACTCAAAGTAGCGTTGACACTTATATAACCAGTCTTCTAGATTAGTCCCATTGAAATCTGGAAATTCAACCTTGGGCAACACAAAGGGAACCGGTGCTCTACTGTTTTCCTCAGTCTCCCTCACCCCGGAATGCTCATTCCGCCTCCTCTCAGGCATGGATGAGTTCGAATCTCTGCCTTTATCTACTCCCCGTAACTGCAGCTGCAGCTCCTTGAATTGAGACGCAGTATCGGCCTGCATTTCCTTAAATTGAGACGCAGTTTTGGTCTGCATATCCTGGAACTGCGTGGATATCAAGTCCATCTTCCTCATCATCTCGTTCATGACAGTGCTCATCGCTTCTTGGTCCTTCTTAAGTTCACCATACCTTGTCTCCATTTCCCGGCCCGATCGGAGCTCTGATACCCTTGTTGCGTCCACTACGACAGTCACGCAACTCACCAACCACAGTCACCTCAGCCACCACACAACAAACAGGCAACGAACACACAACAGCAACGCTTATATAAATCCTCCGGCAACCGCCGATCAGTCCTCCACACCCCACACACAACCCCCGAGAGCCCAAGCCAACAGACTACGACCGTAACCACACCACCACACCACCCATCGCCACCTTACACTCCAATGCCGGAAATCTAACTGACTCCCCGGCATCTCCCCTCTCCCCCGTTTTATTCTTGGGTTTGGACTAAAACCCGACCCGGCCCACACGACACTGGTTTGGACTCAACCCGACGCGGCCTACGAACCCGCTGCCGACCCGACTCACTTCACCCGGCCCACCAAGCCATTTAAACCTCCTTCTTCCAACTTCTTCTTCCTGTCCTCCCCCCGCCATCTTCCTCTGCCTCCAGCCAATCTTCCTCTGCCTCCAACCTCAGCATCTCCCTCCTTGCCTTTGCCCCGCATCACTCTTCCGATCTTCAACGGCTACGATCGGACTGGCCCTGGTCTTTTCAATTCCAGTTCCCAAGCTCTGTCACAACCCTTTTGACAATCCGTGGCGCCGCTACGATTCCATAAGAGAAACGGTTTGTTGGCGGCTCCCAGCCGATCACTTTTCCCAGGAGTTTTATTCATTGTCGAGAATGACGGGATGGCGAAGGAAGAGGGGGGGGGGCGGGTGTTGGTCAATCTTGGTTTCTGTAGTATTTAGGGTTTGTGTAGATCGGGCAGAGTTTTTGATGCTGCGTGATCTGCGGTTCATTCGAGTGTGAGCGGGTTGCCGTTTCTATTATGATTGTACACTGGTGATTTTTTGAGCTTTTATTGATGGTTTTGATCGTCCAGAGTTGTAAATTTGGAATTGTTGTTGATGGAAGCATGCGAGAATTTTGCAATTCGGATAATTTGATGCGAATAATGTATCAAAATCACAAAGAACAAAGAAATTATTTTAGAGGAAAACTAAATCCCTGTTTGATTTGGTGGATGGCAGCCGATGCTCGCTGGGTTTTTATCCTGAAAGGACTCCTGATCTCGCTTTTTCGGTCAATTAACTTTGACACTTTACCTCAAAAGTAATTTGATGTCTCAATGTCGACTCTTCTTTCCGTGGCTGTATCGATCAAGGGCGATGGTCTTTTATTTTCGGATTTTCTCGCAGTTTATGGGATATCTTGTGCGGTTTCTTCACTTGCATTTTCCTGCAGTGTTTAGTAATGGCGTCATGTGCCAATGCTATCCCTGTTCATTAATTCCAACTCATTGTTTAATGAAGTGCTCATCATTCTGCTATGATACCATCTAGCCAGTAGCTTGGCCTTGTTTCTGGATTCATTTATGATTTAGAATGGTCCAGTAATGCATGGATATTCTTGATATGTTTCTTTCATATTGAATCATTCGCCAAACTTCATCTCCAACTAATTAGGATGTGGAGCTGTTTGCTCTTTGGCTGTGTAACCTGAAGCACGTATTAACGCTAGCCAAATCCACTTCTCCTGCAGAAGATGGACCCCATAATGGTTGTCTTTCTCAAGAAGTATGGTAAGGGCTGCTTAAACTGTGACCCATGCTATCTATGACTGCTGATATGGAATACTGTGAAACAGGATACGACTTGCTGCTAGGAACAATAGCTGCATTTTACGTTATTATGGTACCTTACACGAAGGTTGAGGAAAGCTTTAATATTCAGGTGTGGATATACTTATGCTGTCAGAGTTGTGGCTACCATGGTTAAAAGTTTAGCGATTGGTTCCTGATTGACACTTCTTGCTTATTTTAAGGCAATGCATGACATCCTCTATCAACGTTGGAATTTAGACAAGGTGAACTTTCTGGCTTTGGCAGCATAACTAGGCCCAAATTCCAAAAAAATATAATTATGAATGCTTCTGACCTTTTCAGTACGACCATCTCGAGTTCCCTGGAGTCGTTCCTCGAACTTTTCTGGGTAAGCTGGAATTTTTAAATGATCTCCTTGTGTTATGTCGTTATTGATAGAAATAGGGGTTCTACAGGCATTAGATTTGGCTGAACTGTCTGTTTGTTGCTTAATAGTCTTTTTGGATGCATTGGAAATGTTGGAAAAGAAAAGGGAGTGTGGAAAATTTTAAAATTATGAGAGTGGGAAATTTCATGGGTTCCATGTTTTCCTCTCATTTCCATTCATTTCTTGTCCATCCAAATGAAGCATAAATGAAGCGAGCGCTGTGTTTATTTATTTATTTCCTTTTATTTTAATTGTCTTATTCTGTTATGGTACATCTATTGGATTTAGGTGCTTTCCTTGTATCATTACTGGCATCACCAGTTGTATTTATGATGAGCTTGTTGCACTTGCCCAATATATACACCCTTTATGCTGGTTAGTCATCTCTGACCCTTCACATCTTTTTCCACTTAAGAAACGTTTAATCAATATAGGCTTTAAAAAGGCTCTGATCTTTGTATACTTCCAGACCTACATTCTTCTTTCTTACTCAATGATTTATTTTTTCTTTATCTGTAGCTTACATTTTACATGATTAGATGTCTTGTGCTCAAAGGACATAATTTAGCTTCCGGTTGGCCATTTGTATGAAAATATTTATTCTATGGTTTATTTATTACAATTGCTTTTAAGTCTGCCAGCAAACTAATGATGTCTGTTGCCATGCTGAAATATCTCTTGTCCCTCCATGTCATAGTATTAGCAATAATGTATGGTGTATTATTGTTAGATTATGGCCTGGCTTTCACCTTACATGAGGTTGCCTTTGGAAAGTTTTTAATGAGATTATCTTTGCCAATTATTCGGGATGTTGAAATGTTTTGAAATCTAAATTATACGCTGAAAATGCTAGTTTGGGAGGCTGTCCACACTGCCTTGTTACTGTCCTTTGTTACATGAATTCTTCTAAGCTAGAAGAATAAGGCATACATCGTATAGTTACACTGCTACAGACACACACACACACACACACACATTATCTATGCACTCATTTTTCTGTTGCCCTATTTGCGGTTCTTGCCAGTTCGGATGGTGTTAGGCAGCATCATACTGTACACTCTGAGGTTCTTTAGAGTCCAGGTATTAACTTTTTTCAAGTAATCGTTCAGTTTTATTCTTTTGGTGTAACAAATGAATTTTGATTAAATAGAGGACACTGAAGAAGGTGAAAATGATCATTTTGCTGAACTGATGTATTGCATAATAGCTGGGATTATTATTGGATCCCCGCATACTAGGAATCTAGGTATTGTTATTTAAGATCATATTTTATATCTTCACAGAATCTCGCAACAAAGAGCTCAAAGGTTTAGGGAAAATTTTCTGCATAGGGTTATCTCAGTAATCTGTTCTGTGGTATTGAAAAACCGGATTATTTATGCTTTCTTTCTCAATCTAGTATTGGAGAACTTTGTTTTTTTGCCTTTTTTGGCCAGGTGAGAAGTCAATTTGGCCATCAAGTAGAAGCATTCTTTGTTTTACTCACTGCCTTGCAGTTTCACTTGCTGTTCTATTGCACCCGTCCTCTGCCAAATATTTTAGCTCTGGGTGCAGGTACCTTTTAGTTGTTAAAAATGATCACACTAACCCATTGTGTTTTATGTAGAGTAAACAAATACACCCTTAGCGCAATTCTTTGGCACAACGCTTAAGTTTTTTTTTTCGAACTTGTTCATCACAAGTTTAATATATGGAAATAACCTCTTGCAACGTATGGAAATCTTGGTGTGGTTACTTAGCCTGCATCCATCCTTCCCTCTACAATCACCGTACTCAGCAAAGCATTCTTCAGGATGCCTTTCAAACATTTCATCATGAGAGTGCAATTGAAATTTGATAGGACCTTGCTGCATTAGTTCAAATGTTTTTTGGCTCACTTCTTGTTGTGGTATTTACTAATACCAAGAGATGGACTCACCTTTGGATTTACTACAGGCTGTCACTTTGAAACTTGTTGACATGCCCTCAGTTTTGTTATCAATCAATTTGCCTGTACTTTCCCACGAGGGAGGTCTACAATGAGTGTTTCATCTATCCTATAACCAACTCTTCTTCATTTTGTTTTTCTTGCAGTGAATATTGCTTATGGATATTGGGTGAAGGGTAGATTCTATGCAGCTTTGAATTGTTTGGTATTTTCTTTCGAGCTGTACCTCAGAATTGTTGCTTGCAACTTATTCTGATCTTTCCCTTTTCGATGAAAAGATGCATGCATTTTGCACATTATTTAAAAGTTGATTTGTTTTAATTTGACATCTCCAATGCTGTGTTGCTTTGAGAACTCTGTTTATAATGCTTACACTTTTAGAAACAGCTTACAGTGATACATAAGAATCTCTTTGTCTGCCGGTTTGGGTGTGTTTGTTCACAACACTGTCAATTTTGAAGTCCTAAACATTCTCAATGTGAACTTCTCAATTTGAGTTCTATCTAAGGCTAAGAATACTCCAATGAGGCGTCTAGGACTTATTTACTGATGGAGTACCATCACTGACAGAGAGGACCTCTTTTGTACTTGTCCTTTGGTGTGAATTCCCAAAGTTTTGTGCCAATATCATCCTCAAAAAGTGTCTTCATTTTTTCTTTCAAATTGGTTTGTCTACTGAAAGCATGCATTCATTGCCCAGAATTGTTCTTTAATTTATTTTTTCTCCATTGTTCTTCGCTAATTTGCTTATTTTATGAACAGGTTTTAGCTACTGTGATTTTTAGATGTGATGTTGTGCTTCTAGCAGGGCCCATAGGATTGGTGTTTTTATTGGTGAGTAATTGGTATCATGCTCATCACTTCTGAAAATAAAAATAATTTGAGCATGTTCTCTCCTTTTTATACAACTTTTCACCCATATTTGTCAGGCATACCTCAGTCAAATTTTATGCACATATTTTATCTGGAGGCCCATGCTCTTCTCTTTAAGAAACTAACTCTTCTGCCTCTGTCTTCTTGTTTTAATACAGTTTCGTTGAATAAGTAGAACATTGCCCTGAAACATGACACTGCAATGTCCTAGTTCTAATCTTATTTTTTTCTTTTAGAAACGTTTTTCTTCTCGATGATTAATTAGCTTCTCAATTGCAGACAAGATCGGTTTCATTTGCTAGGGCTTTCAAATTTTGCGTTGGCATGGCTTTTATATGCATCAGTGAGTGGACATTTTAATCTGAATGAGTGATTACGATAAATTCCTTACTTGGGTGATTTCTCATTCACATTTTTTTGGCAAAATGACTCCAACAGGTCTTTCAACATTAGTTGACTCAATCATGTGGAAGAGATTGATGTGGCCAGAATTCGAAGTTCTCTGGTTTAACTCTGTTTTGAACCGGAGCTCTGAGTGGGGCGTATCCTATTAAATTGGCATGTCAATCTTTGTACAGTAGCTT
The DNA here is from genome assembly GCA_029817715.1 of Melastoma dodecandrum. Classification (NCBI taxonomy): domain Eukaryota; kingdom Viridiplantae; phylum Streptophyta; class Magnoliopsida; order Myrtales; family Melastomataceae; genus Melastoma; species Melastoma dodecandrum. Next base: position 1,614,119 of record JARUPY010000397.1, on the reverse strand, counting down.
GAAAGCTGTTTTCATTTTTTCTCTTTTAGGTGAAACAATACAATAGTGCAAATGATGTTTATGATGATAGAATGAACTGCATAATGACATGGTACCTATGAGAATGGTAATTCACTGGGTTAGCTTGGTTGAAACCAAGCAATGATGAATGAGTCAGTTAAATTGTTCTTGCTTAAATTCATAAAAGTCGTATCATTACATTCTACTCCCCTTAAAGGGATTTCGTCCCCGAAATCTCTCGCGGACTGCTCAAGCTGCTCCCCGTTGAGGTATGCTTACTTCAAACCACTGCATTAGGCAGTCGACATTCAGCTGTTTATACAGCAGTTAAGCTTACTTAAATGGCGAATATGGGGAAGGATCGACCGTTCCCAATATTTATCCCAAAGAAATAGGCAAATTGGAATGTGAAGTAACTTTTAGGAGCTAGCACAGTTTGGTGTCCTATTTAGGAATCACTGGGCTAAACAGGATCAGTAATTATTAGAGGTGGTGTCTGGATTAGCAGTACATCACTTATTTAGGATGTGTCCCACAGTCACATGAACCTACTGATGGAGGAAATTCATCCATATTTGGATTTAACATGGCTGACATAAAAAAACATTAGTCACTCGATGTAATATTTTCGAATTGTAGGTTATGATCACCTGAGACAGCCTAGACATCTTTTATTCTGCTTGACATATGTTCCGTGGAAAGATTTTTTTTAACATCTACAGCACATGAAGGTGCATTGCATCTTATCCACTGTATAGTGGTAATGCATACAACCTCACTTGGCTGCCTTCTTTGATGCTGTTCATTAACTTGGTGCTGTCTTGTGATTTTAGGTTCACATTCAATCAATTTCCTTCAAATTGCCTTCTTGTTTCCTTAAAAATGCTTTTTTATCAGACACATCCCTTTCATTGGTATTTCACTTCAGCACTTCCTCGCTCCACTCTTGCTGCTTATCCTCTCTCTTTGGTAATTTACTTGGATGACAATTTCCAGGACAATGATGACCATCATATTTATTTCTTGCTCCACTGCAATATTTCAGACAAAATTTTAAGAATTTGGTTTTATCTTTCTTTATGGCTATTCAAAGCTGTCGTTCTTTCTTTTAAGGGAAGCTTTGCTATTGCAGCTTGGAGCGATACTTGACAGGAGACTGAGATTGTATATTATACCAGTTTATTCTTTCATATTACTCTACTCTAAGCTCCCCCACAAGGTAAAATTGATGCCATGTAGGATCTTGTGCTATGAGAAGGGGCCGCTTCCGATAATCAATAAAAATTTGCACTATTTCAGGAACTACGCTTCATCATTGGTGCTGTTCCAGTTCTCAACTTTTCAGCAGCTGTTGCGGCTAGCAGGATGTATGCTTCTAGTTTCCTGTGCTTTTGAATAGATTCGGGTTGCCTGTTGAAGTTTTTATCATTCTATTGCTGTTAATTCTCTTTTGTTGTACAAGTCATTTACTTTTTCTTCAAATTGGAATAATAGCCTAGAACTTGTTAGATCGATGGTTCAGACAATAGAGAACGACGACAGAAGTGATCCATATAGTCAGATCCGTGTATATATACATCATCTTGTTGTTGCATCTATTGGCTGTTTATTGCTTTGTCTGAGAATTGGGCGCTCTGATGCAGTTATAACAATAGAAGAAAGCCTCTATGGAGACTGTTGTTGCTACTCGCTGTAGGTTTATTTGTCGTGAGGTCAGCTTTTATTTCAGTTTCTTATAATGTTTATTTGCCATGAGCTTTTCTTCGATACTAAATACTGTTCTTGTAGTTTTGGATGTACGATCATCACATTCTTGGCCTCGTATGAGAATTACCCCAGTGGATATGCATTGAAGGACTTGCATCAGAATAGTAAGCTTGCTTTCTTCTGACCCTCATCCTTATCTGTCTAATGCTTGGACATATCAAATTATATGTTCACAGGATTCCTGCCCAAGCACAAAAGCTTTACAGACACCTTAAATTCTTATGTTTTCATCCAAGTAGGATTAACCAACGTCTGCCAAAGCAGTGTAAAAGGAGAAAGTAAAAGTAAAACTTTGAGTTTCTCTGCCAGAAATTTATTGAATGACCATTACTTGGTGAGAATAGGATGGTTCCCTTCTTTATGCTTAACTTTGTTACATGCATTTATGCTCATTTCCCATGGACAAAATGGAGAAAGAATGACTACTTCTTTGCGTTTTCATCTTGTAATTTAATTTATCCTTTATCATGATAAAACTAGGTCCTGAGTCCACAAAATTTTCTATTGGTTTTATTGTTAAAAATGTGGTTGTATCAAAGAGGCGAATTATGACTGCTTGGAAAAATCTAGAAAATCATTGGGTTTAGGAATTGCTATCCAATGATTGCTGTGTGTCATAACATTAAGGTGATTCCAAATTGGCGTGCTTTCTTCAAAGTTGTATTTGTTATTTCTTTTCTAAATCTTTTGTTGTGACAGCTCGCTTTCAAAAATTAACTGATGCAGGGATTGTAAAAATTACAGAAGAACAATGGATACATATTGACGCCTTTTCAGCCATGAATGGAATATCTCGTTTTTGTGAGAGTGACTTCCCTTGGAGGTATAAAAGCCATTCTGCAATCATTAACTGTTATTCTGCATCCTTGGTAAATAATCTGAACTTAATATCCTGCTGACAAATTCAGGTACTCGAAAGAAGAAGGAATTGCATTAGCTGACTTCCAACATAGGAATTATACTTATCTTATAAGGTGAGATCAATCTTTGTTTCTGAAAGAATAACTTGTTTTGACCTATTTCTGTTGAAATCACTGCAACTTTGGTATGAGTTGCAGTATTGTGCTGGGGTACAATATGCTTGACAAACATTTTTAAACCCCATAAATTAGCTCCTTATATACCTCCTCGTATACGTAGTCTTGTCCTGGGTGATGGATGGGCTCATCGTAGTGGTTACCCTCTAAATCTGATTATGAGAATGTGCAGCCTAAACTTAATTCTTTCACTTCGTTGGCCATGTAGAAAGGATGAAACTTGAAATCCTGAATAGCTGGTGGTTTTATTAGAGTTTTTGCTGAAATCCTCAGTGTTCATTCTAATGTTGTGGAAGTCAGAAACGGGAAAGTGATTTAATTGCTATTACTTCTCTCATTATATATGACTTACGCCACAAGAAAAGCCGGTTGGCATAGATCTTGAGCACAACACTATTTTTCCCTCCCTGCTTTTTAAGCTGTATGTTTGGAATGTACAGTGAGCATTCTGCAGTACCCGGATATGAGTGTTTGTTCTCTGCCAGAGGTTTCTCCAGGATCCAACTTAAAATTGGGTTCCCGCCCATTATCCCGGTATGCCCTATTTCAATCTATACTCTATTCTGTCGTGCAACCCTGATGTGATGTTTCTGTGATTTTTTTTTTGCTCCTCTCATCAGGTTACAGTGCCAAAAGTATTTGTTCTTGGAAATCAGAAGGAAGTACGAATACGAGATGGAACTTGGCCTGGATGCTTTTGATGATCAAACTCCAGCAGAAACAGCATTGAGCGCCATATGGACAGGTAACTAACTCATGAGACAGAAGCCATAACAGTTATCTCGATCAATAGGAAACTGAATTTTGTCTGCTTTCTCTAGAGACTTTTCTCATGGTCTCACTTTCAAGCCATATTTAATTATGTGCCGGTCATTCCTTGGGATTGTCGAACCATTGAAAATTATCTCCGCTTTACTTATTCAGTAGTTAAAGCTCTTTCAAAGCAAATTCTTTTTGAGTTTCCCCAGGACCATTTATTTATTTCCCATCGCTAGTTCTTCATGATGCATTGACCCTTGTATCACACTTCACCATTCACTTTCTCTCTTTATAAAGCCCATCAGCTTTTCCTTATGCACTACTCTCTCCATCGCGATTAGCTCCTTTCATTGTTTTTCCGTAAATAGAAAGTATTTTGATGGCTGCCCGGCAAAGGCCGTCCATCACCCAAATGCTTTCTGCCACAGAGAACCCCGACTCGCCGACCGCGAGGAGAGCGGGGCGACCCGACTTCAAGTTTGTTTTTCCGTTTGATATGCCGTCCAGCCCGGAGGCGTTGGCTGTCCGGATCATAAAAAACCTTAGCCATTTCTGCCTGTTTTACTCGCTGTTGTTGTGGGCGGGGCTGACGATTAGCCTCGTGCCTATTCGGAGGACCTCGCTGCACATACTGCTATCGATGACGGTGGTGACCAACTCCTTCCTCATATTGCTGAGGCTCATGAAGCAGCCCATGTTCCTGCATAGGGCCATGGATAAAGCTGCAGTGCTACTCACGCTCGGGATTGTCACGGTGGTTGCTCTCATATTGACAGGCGCTGCAATGCATATGTTCGTAACGTGTGCAATTGGGGCGTCGGTGGTTTTGGTGCACGCAGCATTCTGGAAGGACGAACTCCGACTGGGGAGCAATGGTGGCAATGTTGATGAGGCATCAGTGGGGGATTTTGCCATCGCGTTGATTGACGGCATTAGGTCCCGTGATATCGGAGTCTAACGAACGCAAATCCTCATTCTTACAAAGAAAGACCAGGTAGTTTATGCTCAATAATCTGTTCATTTTACGTGTTTTGTTATGTCTTTCGAATCAATTTGTTTGATGAATGATGCGATGTACTCCCCGGTTTAGGTCGGGATGTAGCACGAAACGATATAAGCTTTAGGAAGAATCGAGAGGCGAGATGGTGACCTAACACCCTCTTGTCTGTTCTCTAGTTTCGCCAGAATGTCGTCGCTCTTCTAGTCCAAGCATACATTCTGGTTTCAATCCGTCTGATAGGCTCGATATAACGAAACTGGCGAAGGAATTTCAATCCTACAAACCGTTTTACTAGTAGTATCATCATATCCAAGTTCGTGTGCATACAGGAATTCGGTAAAGATCTTAGAATATTTCATATGAGCAATCCTTGATTCGTACGCCGGGGGGGGGGGGGGGGGCTCAGCGAATAGCCGGTTGATGGCAGGCATGACCTCGGGGGGCCGAGTTCGGAGGAGCTTTCGGAGAGCGTGCTCCGCGTTCCTCCTCGTTGTCGAGGACCACCATGGATCGATGGGCCTTGTTGACCCTGTGCCGAAACCAAGCCACATAAGATCAAAATCCCTTTTGATTAACCAATAAAAAAACTTAAGACGTGATTAGAGAGCTGATGTCCCAACTTTCGAAATCCTTACCATTCACAGTTCCTTCAGAAAGCTGTTGTTTTTGTTGCTTCAAGTCATGGGAATCAGAAGAAAAAACTCAGACAGACTCTCTGAACAAACGACTGAACCCCTGCACCAACCGGTTGGTGAGTTCCTCGCTAAACCACATTTTTAGTCTCCACCATCTTCCTTTGTCCTAAGGGAATAATAACACACCTCTCCGTCTTTTTGAGTGTTTTCAGTCTCGTGTTTTCTACTGATGACGAAGTGTCTTCTTGCCTTTGTCTCGGTTCTTGCTGTCGTCCTTACCCTCCTCCTTCCTCCGGCAGTCTCTTACGACCCTCTCGATCCAAATGGGAACATCACCCTCAAATGGGACGTCGTGTCTTGGACCGCAGACGGCTACGTTGTAAGTAACCCATGCGGATATGTTCGTATCTCGCCTCGGTGGTTTCGTGCTAAGCCCGTGGTGGCGTTTGGTCTGTTTATTTTCATGCAGGCGGTGGTGACCATGAACAACTTCCAGATGTACCGCCACATTGGGATCCCTGGTTGGACGCTCGGATGGGTCTGGGCTAAGAAAGAGGTGATCTGGTCCATCGTCGGTGCTCAGACGACCGAGCAGGGCGACTGCTCCAAGTTTAAAGGGAACATCCCCCACTGCTGCAAGAAAGATCCGATTGTCGTCGACCTGTTGCCCGGGGTTCCCTACAACCAACAGTTTGCAAATTGCTGCAAAGGTGGGGTCGTCGCTGCATGGGGCCAGGACCCGTCCGCTTCTGTGTCTGCATTCCAGGTCAGCGTAGGCCAGGCCGGCACATCAAACAAGACGGTGGTGCTACCGAAGAACTTCACATTGTTAGGCCCTGGCCCTGGGTACACCTGCGGCCCTGCCAAGATCGTTCCCTCGACCACATACCTGACTCCGGACAAACGTCGCAAGACTCAGGCTCTCAGTAATGTCGCCTTCTTCCTGACGTCTCTGAGTATGCAGGATCCCTAGATAGATCCACGTGTCGGCTTCCTAATCCTGTTAGTTTTGCAGTGACGTGGAACGTGACCTGCACTTACTCGCAATTCCTTGCGAGGAAGAATCCGAACTGCTGCGTCTCCTTCTCGTCTTTCTACAACGAGACCATCACTAGCTGTCCGAATTGTGCGTGTGGTTGCCAGAACAAGAAAACTTGCATAAAGTAAGGCCAAAGATAACTAACTCTCAGGAAGAAATGATCTCCTACAAATTCTGAGCGAGTACAATTCTTGTGCAGGGCTGACTCGAAGATCCTGACCAAGACAGGAATAAACACCCCGAAAAAGGACAATACTCCTCTGCTCCAATGCACACACCATATGTGCCCAATCCGAGTCCATTGGCACGTCAAGCAGAACTACAAGGATTACTGGCGAGCGAAGATCGCAATAACGAACTTTGATTACAGGTTGAACTATACCCTTTGGACTCTTGTCGTCCAGCATCCAAACCTCAATAATGTCACACAAGTCTTCAGCTTCGATTATAAGCCCCTCGTACCCTACGAATCTATCAGTAAGTATGGAAACGATGAATTCACGATACGTTACCTCGATGGAGAAGTAAAGCTTACCTTGTTTAACCCCCCCGTATGCAGATGATACTGGAATGTTCTATGGCATGAAGTTCTACAATGACCTGTTAATGGAAGCTGGACCATCTGGGAACGTTCAGTCAGAACTACTCCTCCAGAAGGATAAGAATACATTCTCCTTCAAGCAAGGATGGGCGTTTCCTCGGAAAGTCTACTTCAATGGCGATGAGTGCCTGCTTCCTCCTCCAGACACGTACCCTTATCTTCCCAGCTCTGCAGATCGAATCTCACTGTCCTTCTTGGCGCTGGCTACATCTCTTGTTTTCCTTGCAACTGTGTTTCTGTGATTTCTGCAACTTCGACGCAGTTTACAAGTAATGAAAAAATTTTGAGCAACTGATACACAAACGCAGAATGTATCAACGTCCATTAATCTCCGTCGACTCTGTGTCATATGAAAATCATTGTAAACATAGATTACTTTTAGAAAGAGATTATGTCACAAGAGCACTTATTCTACAAGGGGAGTTGGCTATACTACAAATGGATTCATTGAACACAAGCAGAATGTGTGTCGCAAAATTTTTCTCGGTAATGCCGCAACGTCTGTATGTCATTATCGTCTACTGAAAGAGCACAGAGGACCCTCATGGTTGTCTACACTGAAGGACCAGAGCCGCCAAAAGAACCAGAACCAGATAAGATCTTGAAGAAAAGCCTCTTGGACTTGCATTTGGCAACAATGGGTAAGCGTCCGGGGGAGGCATGACGCAATTGTCTCCGTTGAAGTACACCCTTCTTGGAAAAGCCCAGCCTTTCTCCAATGTAAATGATGAATCCTTCTGAAAGAGAAGCTCTGACTGGACGTTCCCAAGCGGACCAGCTTCCACGAGGAAATCATTGTAGAATTTGACGCCCCACAGCATTGCCGTATCATCTGCTAGTATTAATAGATCGAGTGAGCTCGAGTTTTCTCTTAGAGGTTAAGAACACGAAGATGAAGGTCAGTCTTACTCGTGGATGCATAGGGCGTCAAGGGCTGGTAATTAAAGCTGAAAAGCTGGGTCAGATTGTCGAAGTTTGGATGCTGGACGACTAAGTTCCATTGAGAATAGTTCGAGGCGTAGTTGAAGTTTGTGATTGTAACCTTGACTCTCCAGTACAGCTGGTAATTGAGCTTCACATGCCAATGGATTCTGACCGGGCACATATGGTTCGTACATTGTATGACTGGATTTGCCCCATTCTGTCCAGAAACCACGGAAGCTAAGTGCGGAGAATTAGGCCTGCCGAGAATGAACCAACAATGGTAACAGATTAGTACTCGGCATTTCTCGCAGTAAAAACTTGAAACGTGATTTCTTAAACTCTATCTTATCTTACTCGACACAGCTGGAAGAATTGGTCTGGCAGCCACAAGAGCACGTCGGACAGGGCACGACAGTGTCATTATAGAATGATGAGAGTGAGACACAACAAGTGGCAGTCTTCTGCGCAAGGAACTGTGAATATGTGCATGTCACGTTCCATGTCACTACCGAAGAAAGAAAGATTAATCGTATTAACAAGGCAATGAACATCAAGCTGGCAGTTAACGCAAACTAAAGCCGGTTGCTCGGTAAATTGAGGATGAATGTTGCTCTGGTAGCAGCTCAATCTCGTTAGTGACTTACTTAGAGCTTGGGTTACTCTCCTCCTGTCAGATGAAAAGAACGGAGTCGGTAGAACAATTTGCGCAGAGCTACAAGTATAGCCCGGCCCCGGGGTATTGAGCGTAAAGTTCTTAGGTAGCTTGACCATCTTATTGCTCGTTCCAGAAGCACCAACACTGACCTGGAAGGCGCTCGCGGCATTGGCGGGATCCTGCAGCAACGAAGCGATCACCCCTCCTTTGCAGCAATTTGCTATCTGCTGGTTATAGGGAGTCCCTGGCAACAAATCAACGACCGTCGGATTTTTCTTGCAACAATGTGGGACATTCCCTTTGAATTTGGAGCAGTCTCCTTGATCTGTCGTCTCCGCACCCATGATACTCCATATCACCTCCTTCTTCGCCCATGTCCATCCCAGAGACCACCCAGGAGCTTGAATGTGCCGATACTTTTGGAAATTGAAAATCGTCACGGTGGCCTGCCATTTCCAATAAATAAACCATCAATCTAGAGTCCTTGCAAGTCAACCACTACTTCCCCATCTTGACAGAGATTCAATGATCATCGGGGACTGGAATACGACATTCTTGACAACAATAACAGTACTTACAACGTAGCCGTCAGGAGTCCAACTCATGATGTCCCATCTAATCGTGATGTAGCCGTTCGGATCAAGCGGATCATAAGCTGCAGCAACGTAGTTACAAGACACTCACCCAGGTTAACACTCGGAATTCCGACAAGCTTCAAACAATCACAAAAGACTAAAAAAGGACCCAAACTCAACTGGAACTTAAATCGAGACAACCACCAACCGAAATCTAACATTGGATTCTTCAGATTAACTTCCCCACATTGGTCAAACTCAATGAAGCTTCAGCCCGTTGCACTAAACTAATCAACTCATGTATGGCCGCCGTCAACTCAACTTGTACACAATTCATTACAAGAACATCGGGGAATGACTCCAACCAGATCAAGCCCAAGACTATTGAACTGACCTGAGGATGGGAACCAGAGGCAGAAGAGCGAGACAAGGACCAAAGCAGCACACCCAGGTCCCAGAACTGGGAAAGAACCACAACCCATTTTTGGGAATACAAGGTTTGGTCCCAAAGGTGGGATCTTTTTTTTTTTTTGAATGTGGAAGTCTTGGCCCCTCAAGATCTATACGATGAAGATGGCGTTGGACTTTCTCCTTTTTCTCATGTCCGAAAGCAGGAAAAAAATGAAATATTATTTTGGGTTGGAGTGACGAGTGGGGTGGGGGAGAAGGCGTGGGAAAGTTGACAAATAATAACAAAGAGAATTGCAGACAGAAAAGGACAGATAAGAGATAGAAGTGTGAAGGAGTGGGCTGATGCTTTCACGTTCTCTTTCTCTGAGGTGGGGTTAAAGCAATTTCGATGATCTTGACATCTGTTAACTAAATCCGATCTGTCCGAAAATTACTGATGTGATAACTGTTGGTTTTAGAGCGCACTGAAAACAAAAATTATAAATTTTTATATCAAAAGAACAAAAATACCGTGATGCGTGTAAATTTTAAATAAATAATAAAATATTTTAAAATTTTCGACGAAACAAAATGTAATAAGGAATTATCATGAAACTTTTGACGATCCCTTAGATACTAGCATTTTGAATCGATGAAGAAAACTTTCTAAAGCAAAATCAAAGAAAATTACTCTCTTTTTTGTTAACTACACTGTCTACATTTTTCTCTCAAAACTGCCTCGTTTCCAAAATCTCAAACAGACCACCAGGTAGCAATCACAGTTTTCTTTCCTTCTTATTTTTCTTATAACTTTTGATTGTTTTCTTGCCCGTTTATCACAAATCAATGATCCACGTTTTTATAATTAATTATAATTTTCTAAACGAAACGTGTATGCAATCGATCAATTTTTATTTTATTAAAAATATTTTTAAATCAAATAATGCAAAGACACGCAGGCATTAATTATCAAATAATAAATAAATAAATATTTATTTGATATCCTTTGAAATTGAACCGAATAAATCCATATTCGATCTTGGTTCCGATATTTCAGAATAAATTAATAATCAAATTAATTCTAATTCTGAAATAATAAAATGATTAACTTTAGTATCCACTAAAATAATCAATAATATAATGTTCGTGTCGACGTGCTATGCGTGCGACCCTCTAGGTCCTATATACGAAAGTAGTGTAAATCCATACACAAACTAAGGTAACCGTATAGCAACAATTTTTAGTCACCCAACGTGTTAGGATAATGATCATAAATCATAAACCACTATGAACCGATTACCGTGTAATTCAATCTCTTCATCTAACCGACATCTCAATTAATCCGGTACAAATTGCATCATCACCAAATTAATTGTTTTACTTAGATTACCAAGATATAATAGACTCACTTGAATGTAAAACATTCCTCCAATGACCATGGATTTTAGAATCACTAATATCTCTATCAAGTGGCCTAGATGTCAATTATCTAATCCAAAATAGCGATTGATCCTATATTGACTCAACACTATTCTCTCTTCGTTTTGTCACACACCCAACAATCGTATTACTCACAATCCAGTTAAAGACTGCTTTTAACGACGTCAAAGTGCACAAACTCCACGCATAGAATAAATGAAGGTCTCAAGTCAAAAGATCAGTTACACTCGTCCATAAAGAGGATTGACCAATGATGTTTAATATGTGGTATTCTCTTAAACGGGTCGTGTCCAGTATCCCTAATCTCAGGGTACCCATAAGTATAACTTATATATACTATCCATCGATATATCTTGACCTCAGTTATACTCAGTGATGATTTAGAAGTTCATGTCTCCTCTAAACATCTATCCGATCACGGACTATTTCATATTAATATACTTATTAATCTGTGGGACTTTATCATTAATAATTTTACGTGCAGAAAAGTAAAATAATCAATGACAAATACTCGCCTTTATTAATTATATATCCACAAATGCAATAAAATGCCTTGGCATAACATCTTCCTTTTGTCATGTGATTGACGGGGGTTTGCATCTTTTGCCAACAAGTGAATTTGCTGCTTGTAATAGTAATTGATTTTGTATATTTTTTCATAAAAAATACTACAAATTTTTGACTTTTAGTTGTCGGCCCTTTTTTAGTAACAGATTTTTGAGCTTAGTAAAATACTTTTACTAATTTTTGTTAAATGAGCCACTAAAATGTATAAATTTTTAACTATATTTATTTAATTATTTACTAAACAATGTACTAAAATATGCCTTAATAAACCGTTGAGCTTAGTAAAATGTAAGTAACTACTTTTTTACAATGATTGTGTAGTAGAAATTATTAATTTTATACAACATTCTTTTAGTAATGTACTATATAGTGTCAAACCGGGCCGATGTTTAATATGATCGTCGAACTTAGTAAAAAAGTAATACAAATGTACGAGCTTATACTAAAATTTTCTCAATGGGCTTGTACTTTCTACTAAATTTAAAGTGTAAAATTTAGTAAATATAGTAGGTAATTGTTCATATTCGAAAAGAATTAGTACCTTACCAAACATTCTCAATGGGACCAATAATAATAATGCATATGCCTTTACTAAGCCTATATAGTTTTTACTATCAATTTTAGTAAATGTTTATCATTTTTTTTTACATTACTAAGCACTTCGAACCTAATTTCGAGCCTATGTATTATGGAAATTTACTATTATGCCCTTCATTTAGTAGGTGCAATTACCGACCGACCCTTCAGTGAGGTTAGTTATATTTTTAAAGTATGAAATGGACCCTTGGCTTGATGTGGACATGAGGAGCTGCTGTGGCCACTAATCCAATCCACTTCAAAAAACTAGTCGATTAAACTACGTAACCCCCCGGTTCTTCAGCAGCTGCTGCATCAACTCAAATAAATTGAAGCATTCAACACTCGTCGTCCTTCACTTAGCCCATCAGTAGGAAGCTTCCTCCCCCTCCGCGTGTCTTACAAGTCAGCGAAGAGGTTCCTGGGGTTGGCGGCATTCATAGATGTAACATAAAGTAGTGTTAGAATCGTCCAACGTGTAAGCGAAATTCAATAGAAGTTGTTGCGGAAGTACATTTACTAGAACAATGGCATTTGTCGTTGTATTCAGCTACTCGAAGTAATGGATGCTAACCTCCTCGAGCCACCAAAGGATGAATGCATTGTCACGCCAAGAATCGACAATGTGATAGTTGCTTAAGGCAAAGTTCACACAGACGGTGGCTCGGGGTGGATTGAAGACCAATGTTATGCATGACACAAATAATGGAATAAAATGTGCCTAACTCGATAGTCAGAAGATTTGTTTGTTGGATTCATAGCAGCAACCTCAAGGGAACGATTTTTCGAAACCCAAACCGAGTTTGTTCACCAAATGGATGACAGAGTAGTGGCAGAAAACAAAGCGGCAGTAAGCACTGAAGAACATTGCAGTACAGTTACAACTGATGGACAGCATAAGAGCTTAAGTTATGGTTGAGACGAGGGATCTTTGGAACCCTGTGGTCGCAATCCATAGAAATATGGAGGAAGGCTTGAAGAATTACTTCTTCCCCTCGCCAAAGAGGTAATCCAGGGAAGAACCTCCACCAGGGGCAGCATGAACCTTGGTCGACGGCCGGTCGTGCACATTAAGGACATGGCATAAGAACCCATGAACTAAACATTAACAACATTGAGAATCCTTTTCTATACTGAAAAGGGCGGAAACATTCGACAGGAACAATGATTTGATGACAACAATGACTCGATGTAATTCTCAGACAGATTCAAACCAGATACAGATCACCTTCTTAATTTGAACTTTGCTTTGTCACACAAGTTTCTTTAGACCACATCGAAAGCCTGGAACCCATGAAAAGAAATTCAAAGAAAACAAAATGTTGACATTTATGTAAGAGGTCTAACTGAGCAATTAACATCATAAGTTCATTCAGAGATATAGTTTAACCATCTTCTAGACAACACAAAATGGGCATATCATCTAAGAACACAGTGTAGTGAAAAGTAATTGGCTCAAATTTCAGCAGCTTTCGGTGATGAAGTTTCCGCAATTTTGTCCCTCTGCTCGGAAATAATTGTTCTTCTGGCTTCCTTGGATCCCAGCAGGCACGTGGCCTTCAGCAGCAGCAGAAGTTGCAAAGTTTGCAACATTTGTTGCAGGCATTTCGCTTGTGGCTGGTTCAACCGACTTAGGACTAACTCGGGGAGCACCAGTGATATGTGATGAAGGAGGAGAGCTGTTATAAGGGAAAAGGAGAGTTTAAGTGCAGCTTGAAGCAGAGGAGAGCTGCTGTGAGGCGCACAGGAGCTGAAGGAATGCGTGCAGAGAAGCAGAAGGGAATAAATGCCGCTACTGTTTCATTGAGTTAGTTACAAATGTAGTTACATTGTATTAGCTATAAGAGGAGTTGAGTAGACTAGTGTTGGTTGTAGAATTCTGTTAAACAATCTTCTTCCTTGTTCTGTAATAGCTTGTGCTCTGCAAGCTTCGGTTGAATGAAAAGACTCGGCTGACTTCCTTTCGATCAGTCCTGCCTTCATTCTCGTCTTCTCCGATCGTCGATCCCAGAAGAATCATTCCAATTGGTATCAGTTGTCCGATCATGGCTGTACCGCCCATGGTTGTTACCAAAACGCAACTAGCAATGGACGAATTCTAGAAGACAATGAAGGAATCTTGGACTGAGTTCCTCACCTAGCAACAACAGCAGCAAGACTGAATTTCGTGAGGAGATGCGCGCCCAAAAAGACACTATGTTGCGAGTTACTACGCAATTACAAGAAATGGGCGCCCGAATGAATGATTTAGAAGATTTGTCAGCATGGGAACAGAGAGGCTTTCAGGGCGGTGTTCTGCATACTCAGGAAGGTACTCAATCTACTTATGCTCGATTCTCGAAGGTAGATTTTCCTTGATTCCGAGACGAGGAAGTGCAAGGCTGGCTCTATAAATGCGAACAATTCTTTGAAGTGGATGCTACCCCAGACGATGTTAAAATCAAAATAGTTTCTGTTCATTTGGAAGGGAAGGCTTTAATATGGCATCGGTCTGTTATGAAAGCTCGTCCGTATGGTAAATGGCCTACTTGGGAAGAGTACAAGTCTATGATTGTAGCTCGATTTGGAGGTTAACCTTATTATGATCCAATGGCTGAGTTAATGAGTTTGAGGCATGAAGAAGCTGCAGGAATTGATGCCTATCAAGAAAAATTTGATGCATTATTAGTTCGTACAGATTTATCGGAGAAACAGGCTTTAAGTTGTTTTCTGCGTGGGTTACGAGTGGATGTTCAGACTGCAGTGCGTATGTTTCGGCCGCAGACTTTGATTGATGCTTATAGGTCGGCTCGATTGCAGGAGAATTTGTTGTCTTCTATTCACAGGAGAAACAAACCTCTGTTTGACAAACCTTCAACAAAAACTTATAATCACTCTGCGTCAACACCAGCTATTCTACCTAAGCCTTCAACAGATATGTCAAAATTTACCAGGAGCCAATTGTCTCCGGAGTTCATTGCAGATAAGCGAGCTAAGAACCTCTGTTTTTTTTTCCCAGAAAAATTCGCTCCAGGTCATAAGTGTAAAGCCCAGTTACACAGTATAGAGGTTCTCACTGAGGATATCTCTGATGACTGTGTGGTTGGCGGAGATTCTGAGGAAACGGCAGAGGACAAATTCCCACCCTTGATATCTCCAAATGCCATTCTTGGCAATACCGCTTATCAAACGATGAAGGTCACGGGTAAAGTGAAAGGTAGCAAGGTGAACATTTTGATTGACTCAGGCAGGACACATAATTTCTTAGACAAGAACACAGCTAAGACATTAGGCTGTTCGATCAAGCCAAGCTACCCTGTTGCTGTTTCTATATCCAATGGTGACACAATATACTGTCGGTCTATGTGTAAAGGCTTCTAGTGGGAACTGCAAGGAGAAACTTTTAGCACTGATATAATGCTGGTCTCCTTGGGGACTTGTGACATGATTTTGGGTGTCCAATGGTTGTCCTCCCTTGGACCTGTGCCGTGGGATTTTACACAATTAAGAATGGAGTTTCAATATAAGAGACGGAAGCATGTGTTACGAGGGAGAAAACCAGACAATTTTAATCGGATTGATGAAAAGGAGTTGAAGAGCTTTGTTTGTAAGAATTCTCATGCAGTGCAGTTATTTGCTGTTACTGTAAAACCAGCAGAGGAGACTTCTACGGGTTCTATTCCACTGTGTCCAGAATTACAGTAGCTTTTGTTGGAGTTTACTGATATTTTTCAAGAGCCAACCACTCTGCCACCACATAGGATGCATGATCATCCCATTCATCTGAAAGAAGGCACTTCTCCAATTAATGTTCGCCCTTACAGCTACCCAGTCAAAACAATGGTGAAGGAAATGTTGCAAGCAGGTGTCATTCGGCCAAGTCAAAGTGCTTTTTCTTCTCCTATTGTGATGGTTAAGAAGAAGGATGGTTCTTGGAGGTTATGCATCGATTATAGAGAGCTTAACAAGGCTACGGTGAAAGATAAGTTTTCAATGCCCATTATAGAGGAATTATTGGATGAACTTCATGGTGCAGCTCTATTTTCGAAGATTGATTTGCGGTCTGGTTATTGGAAAATCAGAATGGCTCCAAATGATATCCCAAAAACTGCTTTTCGCACTCATGAAGGCCACTATGAATTTTTGGTGATGCCATTTGGCTTAACTAACGCTCCTTCGTCGTTTCAGCATCTCATGAACTCCATTTTCAGACCATACCTCAGAAAGTTTGTGCTAGTCTTTTTTGATGACATTTTGATCCATAGTAAGACCTTGAAGGACCATGTGTGTCATGTCAGAATTGTCTTAAGTATCTTGAGACAACACACACTATATGCAAAGATGTCCAAATGTGTTTTTGGCATAAAAGAAGTGGAGTACTTGGGGCATGTGATCTCTGAGAAGGGGGTGCAAACAGATCCGCACAAGATTAAGGCCATGGCTACTTGGCCGGAACCCAAGACTGTGAAACAATTAAGGGGATTCTTGGGTTTAACAGGATAGTATAGAAAATTTATTCAAGATTATGGCCTCATCAGTAAGCCACTGACCAATTTGTTGAAGAAAAATGCATTTTGCTGGGATGAAGCTGCTGCCACAGCATCTCACAAACTTAAGCTAGCTTTGAGCACAACACCGGTCCTAGCACTGCCTGACTTTGCTGAGGAGTTTGTGATTGAAACAGATGCTTCGGGACAGGTATGGGGGCTGTGTTGACACAAAAAGGTCACCCAATTGCTTATATTAGTAAAGCCATCTCCACTAAGATGCAAGGCAGTTCTACTTATGAGAAAGAGTTGATGGCTGTGATCTTTGCGATTGAAAAGTGGAAGCCATATCTTACGGGGAGGCATTTTGTGACCAAGACTGATCATTTTAGTTTGAAGTACTTATTAGAGCAGAAAATAACTACTGCTTTTCAAAGCAAATGTCTACCTAAGCTGCTTGGCCTGGATTATGAAGTGGTGTATAAAAGAGGAAAGGAAAATGCAGCTGCGGATGCTCTATCTAGAATTCAAGGTGCTGAGTTCATGTCCTTAGTTTTATCACAACTTAACACAGACCTTCAATCGCAAATTGCAGAAAGTTGGCAGAAGGATGACCAGTTGTAGGCTCTGGTTCAACAATTACATAGTGGTCTGGTTCGGACTCATTACACTTGGCACCAGGGTGAATTGCGTCGCAAAGGAAAACTAGTTGTTGGTGGTGATGAAGAGTTGAGGCAAAAAATAATTTCTCTATTACATGATACACCTACAGGTGGGCATTCGGGGATGCAGGCTACCACCAAACGAATATCTGCTCTGTTTTATTGGAAGAAGTTAAAAAGAGATATTCAGAATTATGTTAGGAATTGTTCCATTTGTCGGCAATGTAAGCCGACTTTAACAAAGAAAGCAGGCCTTCTTCAACCCTTGCATATTCCTGACACGGTGTGGACAGATGTGTCGATGGATTTCTTGGTTATAGTAGATCGTCTGAGTAAATATGCCCATTTTCTTTTGCTCAGCCACCCTTTTACTGCTGTGACTATTGCTCAATTATTCTTGGATTAGATATTTCGACTTCATGGGATGCCAAGAACCATAGTATCGGACAGAGATCGTATTTTTGTGAGTACGTTTTGGAAGGAGTTGTTTCGTCTGCGGCAGGTGGACTTATTGATGTCGTCCAGCTACCATCCTCAGACAGATGGCCAATCCGAAGTGGTTAATAAGTGTCTTGAGGCTTACTTGCGCTGTATGACAGGTGAAAGGCCAAAGGAGTGGGCGAATTGGATTCCATTGGCTGATTGGTGGTACAACACCACATTTCATACCGCAATTCGAAAAACACCATATGAGGTTGTATATGGTCAGCCTCCTTATGTTCATTTGCCATATGTTTTAGGGGATAGCAAGGTGGATACGGTGGATCGCACATTGAAGGCTAGGGAGGATTGTTTACAGATGCTTCGCTTTCACCTCTTGCGAGCACAGGATCATATGAAAATGCGGCTGATAAGAACAGGGCAGATAAAGCTTTTGCAGTAGGCGATCTCGTTTATGTTAAACTGCAACCGTATAGGCAGAAAACAGTGGCCTATAGGTCCTCAGCCAAGTTAGCTCCTCGCTATTTTGGTCCATTTCCAGTGGCTGCAAAGGTTGGTTCTGTTGCTTATAAACTGCAATTACCTGCAGATGTGAAAGTGCATCTGGTGTTCCATGTATCTTTGCTTCGAAAACATGAAGGCCCTCCACCTGTTGTGTGTTCTGTGCCTGAAGTGGATGGTCAGCATCTTTTGACAGCTGAACCAGCTAAAGTTCTGGACAAGAAGTTGGTTCGAGAGGGCAATGTGGGTGTGGTTTATCTCCAAGTGCAGTGGACAAATGGTGAACCCCAAGATGCTACATGGGAGTTATATTCTGAGTTGGTGAAGAAGTATCCCACCTTTGAGTTTAGTACAACTTGAGGACAAGTTGTCTTTTTAAGGGGGATGGGAAAGCAGTGTACTGAGCAAAGTAGTGGGGTGAAGAATGTGCGCATGGGAGGTAAGTGTTGCAAGAATTGTGGAAGGGAGTTGAGGAGATGCGTAGAAAGCTTGGGGTCAAGCTTTGTTTTAAGGGGGTTGGATTGATATGGGATAGAAGAAGAGAGCTGTTATAAAGGAGTAAGAAGAGTTGAAGCGCAGTTTGGAGCAGAGGAGAGCTGCTGTGAAGCGCACAGGAGCTGAAGCAATGCGTGCAGAGAAGCAGAAGGGAATAAATGTTGTTATTGTTTCATTGAGTTAGTTACAAAAGTAGTTACATTGTATTAGCTATAAGAGGAGTTGAGTAGACTAGTGTGGGTTGTAGAATTCTGTTAAAAAGTCTTCTTCCTTGTTATGTAATTGCTTGTGCTCTGCAAGCTTCGGTTGAATGAAAAGTTTCGACTGAATTCTCTTTCGATCAGTCCTGCATTCATTCTCGTCTTCTCCGATCGTCGATCCCAGAAGAATCATTCCAACCAGCCGAGTCCCCGCTACCGAACAGGTAGGCCAAAGAGCACTGACCCCTTCCACGTCCCATTAGTTATATTCTGTTTTCTCCCTTCCCAGCCAAACAAATCCAAAACGGTTTCATTCAGATAAAAAGGAAACCAACAAACAATCCAATGTGTTTTCCTCTTCAGATCAAACAGAAACATTCAGAGGAAACCAAAAACAGAACTGGGTTTTTTGGCTCATGAGGGAAATTGAGCCAAATCCAGACAGAAGGACACCCATACCCAAATCAACACAAAGACGCCTCATCTACTTCATCACCGTCTCATTACACTACCTCCAACAGGGCACCCGGATTTATTCCCCTAGATCCTCACACAGATCAGGCAAAGCCCCAAAATCCCAACACACTGTTGATATGGCAATTAATTTTGGGCCTGAGTTTAGAACAGAAACCCAGTAATCTCTCAAGTCACACTCCGAGTCGGCCCAAGATGTAGTCGTCTAGGCCGACTCACGACGAAGTCGACTAGGTCGATTTATGACGAAGTCGACTAGGTCGACTTAGTAGGGTCAAGTAGTGTAATGAAAGCCATATGGTGATCAAAGCCAATCAAGATGACGCAACCGTAGCTAGGTATACTAGTAGGGTCAAGTCGACGGAATCCTGGATAAGTCGACCAAGTCGATCGTAGTCCGTACAGATCAGTCAAGTCGACGAGGTTGAAATAAATTTATTTTCAATCACGTTTGTTAAAGATCGTAACTGATCTTAAATATCCAGGAACGTGATCCCATATATCAAGGGGGTTGTTGAGACACTCCCACGACATTAGGGATCACGATCTATAACACGATCTGCAAAACGATCTATCTGTTACGCGTTAATCGCGTACAAATCCTCTATAAATAGCAGAGGGATTTTTCAAGACAGGACACGACCATACACAGCCAAAAACACTGAAGTTTGTTCGTCAACCTTAGGAAATTAGATACCTCGACCCGGTTCATAGGTCAACTCCCTTTCCACCAGCAGAGTGAGCTCGTAGGGCCTTTGCCGTCAACCCCCGCCAGCGACCACCACCGACGGAGCGAGCTTCCAAGGCCTTCGTCACAAGTTCTCCACCGTCACAGATTTCCACGTCGTCGTCAATACTTGCGCTTTTTTCCATTTTTAATGGCTGTAAGCCCTGTTTCCTTTATTCATTAAGATTGTAAGACTTGCATTTGATTTCAATAAAATTGTGCATCTTCTTACTGGCGACCACAATATAACTACTGTGAGTCCATTGCCAAATATTTCCAACGTGATCCGTTTCGTGCGCGAACACGTTTTTGGCGACCACAGTGGGAGTAAGTGCGGGAAAAGGACGATGACTCTCCTTTATATAGGGTATGATTTCTGCTGAGTCGGCATAGCCAACCCAGCATAAAAGGGGGGCTTATGTTGACATGGCAATTAATTTTGGGCCTGAGTTTAGAACAGAAACCCAGTAATCTCTCAAGTCACACTCCGAGTCGGCCCAAGATGTAGTCGTCTAGGCCGACTCACGACGAAGTCGACTAGGTCGATTTATGACGAAGTCGACTAGGTCGACTTATGAACGGGGTCGACTAGGTCGACTCACAACGAAGGAATATGGTGATCAAAGCCAATCAAGATGACGCAACCGTAGCTAGGTCTACTAGTAGGGTCAAGTCGACGGAATCCTGGATAAGTCGACCAAGTCGATCGTAGTCCGTACAGATCAGTCAAGTCGACGAGGTTGAAATAAATTTATTTTCAATCACGTTTGTTAAAGATCGTAACTGATCTTAAATATCCAGGAACGTGATCCCATATATCAAGGGGGTTGTTGAGACACTCCCACGACATTAGGGATCACGATCTATAACACGATCTGCAAAACGATCTATCTGTTACGCATTAATCGCGTACAAGTCCTCTATAAATAGCAGAGGGATTTTTCAAGACAGGACACGACCACACACAGCCAAAACACTGAAGTTTGTTCGTCAACCTTAGGAAATTAGATACCTCGACCCGGTTTGTAGGTCAACCTCCCTCCACCAGCAGAGTGAGCTCGTAGGGCCTTTGCCGTCAACCCCCGCCAGCGACACCACCGACGGAGTGAGCTCGTAGGGCCTTCGTCACAGCCTCCCGCCAGCGACCACCACCGACGGAGCGAGCTTCCAAGGCCTTCGTCACAAGTTCTCCACCGTCACAGATTTCCACGTCGTCGTCAATACTTGCGCTTTTTTCCATTTTTAATGGCTGTAAGCCCTGTTTCCTTTATTCATTAAGATTGTAAGACTTGCATTTGATTTCAATAAAATTGTGCATCTTCTTACTGGCGACCACAATATAACTACTGTGAGTCCATTGCCAAATATTTCCAACGTGATCCGTTTCGTGCGCGAACACACACACCCACAGCAACATTAAAAGGATCGAGTAAACAACAATCGAAATCTACCTCAAGAAACCCAGAAAACGCACAATAATTTCCAAAAGAAAAGACACACATCCTCATTAGATCGAAGCTCTGCACCTTTTTTTAAATAAATTCTTAACGTAAGTACATTAAAATCGGATCACAGTCGAGGATACCCTTTAGGCTCTGTCGAGGGGAGGAGAGGGACATCGCTTATCGATCTGCTCGGACACAATGATGTTGCGAATTGTAGGATGATGTTAGGAAATGGAAAATGCACTTGGCAATTTGTTAATTTAGATATTTTGATACCTTTTGTTTATGCTTTTTTGAAGATGTTAGCATGTTTCACAATCAAAGTAATTTGAACAGAAGAGCAAGTAAGGTAAAGATCAGCTAAGGCTTTCCCTCTAAATGTTGTGTGCAATCCAAAGCCTGACAACACATGAACAAGTGAAACAATCTACTAACTCCAACTAATCATGATAAGAAGATTCGTTTGATACAACCATGTCAAACTCAACAGCCATATGTTCTTTATCCAAGCCTATGCCTACATCCTGTGTACTTTCAATGGATTCCTTCCGAATCTTTTGGGCCCGCCCTTTTCACATCATTGCTAACATCACCTTCCCCAATCATTTGAGATCTCTCATCCAGAAACCAATTGCCTGTAATCCTGCTTGAGACATTAGTCTTCTTACCAATCTTGAGTTTGAACTGTAGACAAGGTCTTTGACATGAGAACTTCTCCTCGCCATGGGATGAACCTAGCTTGCCGCTCACCATGTCAGTAGGAGGTCCGGATATTTCCGACCCAATGATGTTCCTATCAGTGTTTTGCTTCATATCAAGAGCATTTCCCCCATCTATGTCCCAAGAAGGTTTCTTGGAAAGAGTCGTTGCTGGGGATGCATCTTCCTCTGCAACCCTTATAGGTGCTGAAAGGTAAGGATTCAGTGGCACGGTTTTCATTTGACTTGCCCAGATTTCTATTATCCATTACAGATGGTCTAGCTAGCCCATTTGAAGCGAGGAAGGGGGTCGTGTTTGATGGAGGCAGCTGAGTCTGACTTTTCTCATGCTGTGGGGCCTTCACATCACCATTATAAACAAGAGCACTAGGCAATCCGTCAGATTCCTTCGGCGACGCATCATTGCATTTCAGATCAGGGAATGCAGGTAACCATTCTGGGATGTGTTCAACAGGGGGTTCAACACCAATCTGTAAGAAGCTCTGTGGCCGCTTTCTGTCTCTATCAATAGGAAACCGAGGAACATCGTAAACAAAAGGGATCTCCTCGTAATCACTGATATACTGTGAAATTTCTTGTAACACGCCAGAGTTGGCCAAACAACGATTGATTTCTGAAGAACCATTGAATCCCGTCACAGAACTCAAATCCTCCAAGCCATGAATGATGTCGAAATGGTTGACCTGACTTCTTCCTGCCAAGTTAGCGTACAGCAGTGCCATCTTCCCAATTTCGAGAATATACCTAACCGCGACATCAGAGAGAGTTTCCAGAGATGACTGTTGAAAAGTCTGAAACCCTTCATTCTGGCATACTTGTGCGACTGCAACTTTTGCAATTCCATGAGCATATTCGTCCCCACCCCGTGTTCTGACATTCCTCGGTTGATGGTTACCCCCATCGCTCATATTCAACCCCTCATATCACCTGTGAACAACAGCTAGGTACACTGACCCTGATCCAACCTAATCCTGAAACTGTGGAACACCGTCGAACACCGAACACTCCCCCAAGGCCACGAATTGATTCCCGGAAAACAACTTCCCTAATGCCCACGGAGGAATTGCTAGACCCTAAACGAGCGACAACATCTTCTCCTAATCAGAAGCACAAGGAAGGGAACATCCCATGAATACGGCCGGAAACCCTAAGATGATTATGCGGAGTACAACAGCTTATCCAATCCAAAAAGGCAAAATCCACAAGAACTCCCACGAATCCTCACACGAGTGGGTCGAGATCGAACTGGGTACGCGAGTTTTTGAGTGAACTAACCGGAGCCAGATTTTCTCCCAGATCCGAACAAAAACAAAGGCGGAGCTTCGAGGGGGGATGCTGCCCTCTGCCTGCGGTGGGGCTTTCGCCGAAACCACAAAACCCAGCGAGGGAAAATGGAAAAGGAAAAGAGGGATTTGCTTGCTTGGACGAAAGATTGGATTTTGTCTACTGGGGAGCAGGAATTTTGGACAGAAGAGGAGGGAAAACCTCGGCTGTCTGCTACTAACACGAAACACTTCGGTTTGGAATAATAAACGAAGCGGAAATTCACGAAAAAAGAAAAATGTTATATTTGGCACCATGTCGTTGTTACGTCTCCCATCCTTTCACGGTGTTATGTTTCAAAATTCCGTTAGTTTATAAGAAATTTGTCGCAACACGAGTTTTAAAATTTCTCTGTCTCTAACTTGTGATTAAAAAGCAATTTCGAAAAGAAAATTTGAAAGTCTCTGTTCTGAAGATCGATTTCATAGGACTATGAGTGAATTAAAACCAATTCAGTTTGTTTTGTAATATTTGTTGGGGGTTATGTGTGTAGGATTGGATAGGAAGGGAGAAGGTGCTAGCAGCATGTAGGTTCTGTACTGCCGACGACCTTCTGTAGGATAGAGGAAACCTTCTGTAGAGCTGCTGCACCTACGAGGTGTGTTTTGGCTACAATTTCTCTTTGTTTAAACTTTTTCTTTTTCACATCATACAAGAAATGTCTACACGTCCCTTTATATATAGGGAGGAGTAGGAAAACCAAAAGACAATAGAAACCGACATATTTAATGACAGATTTAATAGCCTGCTTTAATGACCCACTTAAATGACTTTTCCGTTACTAAATTCAATACCCATTAATATTGATCATAAATTACCTTCATCACCCCCGCTTAATTTATGATATTCAAGAAGTCTTTGAATGTCTCGAACTTCTCAGAAGACATCGCCTTTGTAAGAACATCAGCGGGTTGATCATGGGTGCTAATGAACTCTAGAAGAATCTCCTTCTGCGAAACTAACTCTGTGATGAAATGATGACGAAGTTCTATATGCTTCGATCTTGCATGGAAAACTGGATTCTTAGTCATAGCAATTGCAGATTGGTAATCACAGAAGATTGTTGTTGGCTTGTCCACCTTCTGTTGTAACTCTAGAAGTAACCTTTTGAGCCAGACAGCTTCTTTTGTTGCTTCATTTGCTGCAATGTACTCAGCTTTTGCAGATGAGAGGCCAATAGTGCTTTGTTTCTTTCAACTTTATGAAATGGGCTTTGTTCCAATGCAGAACAAGTATCCCGATGTGTTTCTGCGATCATCCATGCTTCCTGCCAATCACTATCTACATAACCCACTAGATTATCCTTCTACTCTTTTGTATACCTCAGTTCGACCTTCTGTGTGCCTTTTAGGTAGCGTAGAACCCTTTTACTGCTGTGAAATGAGTTCTGCTAGGGTTGCTTATGAATCTAGACAGCAAACTCACAGAATGAACAATATTAGTCATAGTGTGAGTGAGATAAATAAGAGAACCAATCAGGCTTCTATAGATCTTCGAATCAAAGACTTCTGTAGAATCTTCCTTCTGTAACTTCTCATTGAGTGACATTGGAGTAGAAATTGGCTTCGCATTCTCCATACGGAACTTCTTCAATAGATCTGCTATGTACTTCTCTTGAGAAAAGAAAATCTCTCATTTCTTTTACTTCACTTGAAATCCGAGAAAGTACTTCATCAAGCCAAGATCTGTCATCTCAAATTCTTCCATCATTGCTTCCTTGAACTTCTGCAGCAAGCTTTTGCTGGTGCTAGTGTAGATCAAATCATCCACATAAAGACATGCTAGTAGAAAATCAGGACCAACCTTCTGTATGTATAACGAAGGTTCTACTGAGCTTCTGGAGAATCCTTTCTTTTGTAGATAGGAATCAATTCTGCAATTCCACGCCCTTGGTGCTTGCTTCAAACCATATAGAGCCTTATGCAGTCTGTAGACTTTGTCTTTTGTGCCTTTCATCACGAATCCTTGTGGTTGTTCTACGTAGACTTCTTCTTCTAGTACTCCATTAAGAAATGCTGACTTGACATCAAGCTGGAATACTTCAAGCTCCTTCTGTGCTGCAATGGCTAGAACAGCACGGATTGTCTCCATCCTTGCTACAGGAGCAAAAGTTTCTGTAAAATCAACTCCAGGCTTCTGTGAATAGCCTTTTGCTACGATGCGAGCTTTATGCTTCTGCACACTTCCATATTCATTATACTTGGTCTTGTAGACCCACTTTAATCCGACAGCTTCTTTTCCTTCTGGTAGATCGACCAATGACCACGTGTCATTCTTCTCTATAGAAGTCATCTCCTCCTTCATGGCATTTCTCCATTTTTCTTCTTTGGCTGCCTCCTCAAAGTTCTGTGGCTCAAATGCAGCAAGAGCAAAGTTAGCTTGCTCATAAATTTCAGTGAATGATCGATACTTCCTTGGTGGTGTATCTCCAATGGGACCCTTCGCTTTTGGAATGGTTTTAGAGGAACTAGCTTCTGTTGTTCCGATGGGATTCTGTACTGTAACTTCTGCTACTGCTTCTGTTGTCCTGATAGGATTCTGTACAGATGCTTCTGTTACTGTTTCTGTATACTGGAAAATCTGAGTCATAGAAGACTCTTCCTGCCACTTCCAATCTGTATGTTCATCAAAGATAACATCTCTTGACAGAATTAACTTGTCAGTATTCAGATTATACAGACGATATCCCTTCGATTCATCACTATATCCGATAAAAATCAACTTCTCACCTTTCTCATCAAACTTTTCTCTTCCTTGAGAAGGTGTAAGTGCATATCCAATACACCCAAATACTTTCAAATGATTTACCACGGGCTTCCTTCTATGCCACGCTTCATATGGTCTTGTCCCTAACCGCTTTTGTAGGGGATCTGTTCACAGCTTCTGCCCATAACTTGTTGGGTAGACCTTTGCCCTTTAGCGAGCTTCTCGCCATCTCTACTATGGTTCTCTTATTTCTTTATGCGACTCCATTCTGCCGTGGAACTGCACGGTCAACTGCCTCTATATCCCCTTCTGTTGACAATAATCCAAGAATGGTCATGACAAAAACTCTCTTGCGCGATCTGTCCACAAGGTCTTAATATTGTATCCACTTTGATTCTCTACAAGTACTTTGAACTTCATAATGGTGGTGAAAGCATTTGACTTCCTCTCAAGAAAATAAATCCAAATCATTCTACTATATTCATCTACGAACAACAGAAAGTATCTTCTGTTATCGAGAGACGAAGTCTGAGTCGGTCCACAAATATCCACATGAACCAACTCGAGAGGGACTTGAGCTCTCCATGATGTGTTTTGGAATGGAAGACGATGATGCTTTCCGAAGACACATCCTTCACAGACATCACTTTCTGCAGCTTGTATAGAAGGTAGTCCTACCACCATATCCTTCTGCTTCAATAGAACTAGACCTTCCTATTCAAATGTCCATACCAGAGATGCCAAAGATGAGAATCATCTACAACCTCAGTTTTGAGAGCCATAATACTGCAAGTAGTCATCTTTAACGGGAACAAATTGTTGGACGTCATCTTCATGACCGCGCCCTTCTGTCTGTTTCTGTCTGTTATCTCATATTGACCTTCCGCAAAAACTAACTTGTAGCCATTTTTCATCATCTGTCCCACACTTAGTAGGTTCTGTGCGATTTCTGGAGTGTAGAAGACATCGTGCATCCTCTTTTGTTGACCTTCTGCACTGAAAACTGAAACAACACTTTTACCTTCTATCTTTAACTTCTTGTTATCTCCAAGTTTCAAGAGATTTGTATTTCTCATTAAGCTCCACAAAGTTCTTCTTGATCCCTGTGACATGGTTACTACAGTCACTATCGAGGAACCATATCTCACTCATATCTTGCACGGTGTTAGAGAAAGAATAGAAAACTTTAGAAGGTTTATCTTCCTTCGAGAAATTTATCGAGCTTCTGTCCTCGTTCTTCTGTTCTTTATCTTTGTACCAGCAATCACGATCTGAATGTGTTGGGAACTTGCATCTCCTCCATCGAAAACGACAATTTTTTGTTTCATGATTATTCTTTCTGCAGATGCGGTATCCTGCTTCTGCTTCTCCATGATCGCTTCTGTGCTGACCTTCTGGTCGTCCTTCTGCATAGCCTCTGCCTCTGCCACGAGACCTGCCTCCACGTCCTCTGCCATAGGACCTTCTATTGTTTCCAGAATATTCTTGCTTCTGCTCAGAAACATTCAATTTCGCTTGAAATGCTTGCTCCACGGGGGTTGTGTACTTGCTGACCCGTTTCTCATGGGCTTCTAGGGAACCCATCAATTCATAGATGGAAACTTCTGCGAGATCCTTCATCTCTTCAATCACGGTTACCACATACTCAAACTTCTGTGGCAAGCTTCTGAGGATTTTCTCCACGACTTTTCTATCTGGGACGACTTCTCCGTAACTCTTCAATTGATTGAGGATCTCCACGATCCTTGAGAAGTAGTCTTTGACTTTTTCTGCGTCTTTCATGGATAGATTGTCGAAGTCTCTCCAAAGATTCTGCAGCTTTATAGAGATCACCTTCTGTGACCCTTTGAACTCCTTCTTTAGGACTTCCCATACTTCATTCACCTTCTTCAGGCCGAATATCCTTGGGAAGATGGTTTTGCTCACGGATTGTTGCAGAATCCGCAGAGCCATGGCATTCTTCATGACGTTCTCCTTGTATGCCTTCTGCTCATCTTCTGTGCAGTTGATGACACCTTCTACGGAAGTGTTATCACCTTCTGGGAGAGAGATTCCTTCTGGAACTTCTTCGTAGCCTTCCTCCACAAGTTTCCATAGATCTTGCGAAAGGAAATTGGTCTCCATTTGGAACTCCAATAGTCAAAGTGCTCACCGTCGAAGATGGGAATTTGGTTGGGAGAAAAAGTGAAGAACATGTTGCCAGCGGATGTAGACATGACCTTCTGCGCTCTGATACCAAATTTGTTGGGGGGTTATGTGTGTAGGATTGGATATGAAGGGAGAAGGTGCTAGCAGAACGTAGGTTCTGTACTGCCGACGACCTTCTGTAGGATAGAGGAAACCTTCTGTAGAGCTGCTGCACCTACGAGGAGTATTTTGGCTACAATTTCTCTTTGTTTAAACTTTTTCTTTTTCACATCATACAAGAAATGTCTACACGTCCCTTTATATATAGGGAGGAGTAGGAAAACTAAAAGACAATAGAAACCGACATATTTAATGACAGATTTAATAGCCTGCTTTAATGACCCACTTAAATGACTTTTCCGTTACTAAATTCAATACCCATTAATATTGATCATAAATTACCTTCAACAATATTCTAATAAATTTATGTTCTTTAAGATTGAGTTTCGAAACTTACAAAATTACTCTTCAATACCCTTAAAAATTATTTAAATTCATGATATTGCTTATAATTTTTGAAACAATTAGTTTCAAATTTTTCTTTCAAACTCACGAATTCGGGTGATATTTGAAGAATTTTAAAATTTTTTATAACAAACGATAATTTTTTTCAAACTAATTGTATTTATTAACAAAACTATCTTCGGTGTTGAAATCTCTCATTTCACATATCCGTCGGATGGTAAGATTGGGTCCCACGATGCTGTCCAAATCAGCACCTTCAAGACCAAACATGGCACCACATCCCCTCTCAGTTTTATATGGAAATATCCTTAGTCATAAAAAAAATCATCAAATACAACCGAAGTTAAAAAATTACACATTTACGGTCTTTACGGCGGATTTTGAAAACTCGTTTTTAATTTAAAAAAGAAAACAAGATGGTCTGCCATTTTTATCAAAAGACGGGTTTTACGTGTGATCTAACGAAGAGGACTGGTTTTCAAATTCTTTGAAACACTTAAAAGACAACAAAGGTTATGATGGCCTAAATGGTCAAATGGGCCTTCTTAAATTATAAAGGGGTAAGGATTCAAAGGAGGAATCCAACCAACTAAGCTACAAACACTTTTAAGTCTATATTTTTTAAATGCGGATTTTAAAAGTTTATAAAAGTTTAGGGCCAAATCAAAATAACATACAAATTGAAAGGATAAAATTAAAAATTTAAACAAATTTTAAAGGTAATTTATATATCACAGGGGCCATGATTCTACTCGAATCTCCAGGTCAAGGCTAAAATCTCGTGTTCGGGAATCCCGTGGGTTTGGATATAGTATGGAAGCAAGTTTATAAATCTGAACAGTAACACGACTGGTAGAAAAAAGACGCGCACATGTTTGAACAAAATCGCCGACATGCTTATATAGTTGTCAATGTCAGCGGTTACATGTTCGAACTCATATGAGTCCCGGACACGGAATTTTAACCATGACCCGCCGCACCGATGCACCCAAGCGTAACAATAAACAACCTGACCATAAAAGGTTCTAGGCCCGAGTTTATCTGTCGAAGGAAACAATCTAACCAACTTATGAAGATGTCTTTTGGATTAGCAAAGTTGAATATAATGTTGGGTTTTCTCTTTTGGTAGCCGAGGAGTCAGTGGAGTTTATTGGAGGTGGATGGAAAGGTTTCCCAGGTACAAGTACTTGACAGGGGAGAGAGATATGCTGGCCATTATGTCCCTCGGCTTGCCAAGAATATCTTGATTAGGGTTAGTACATGAAATATCATTTACGAATCCACCCAAATTCACTTGTTCATAATCACTATAATACATTTCCCAGGACAATGTTACTACCGTTTGCAGGTTGGGAATGCCGTGATTGTCTCGACCCCGAAGGGTTAGGACCCCTTTTTACGGGATCATCAGCAGCAATAAAAGGCACCCTTTCAAAAGGAGATCTTGCTCACTATTGCTATCTTATCCCTCAGTAGAAGAAGCTTACACAATGAAGTTTCTTGCGACTAAGCTTTCACGATAATAAGACCAAAAGTCTATCCAGTTGCATCACCATTTTCAGTACCCATAAAAAGCGGGCAGGGCATAACTCACTTTCATTTCATACAGCCCAAAATGGTTTTGGAGTTGTAGTCGAGTCTGACTTACGAACCAAGGGTGCTTCACTATCTTCGTCCACATCTCCGTCATCTTCCTCGCCATACTCCATTAGTTTGACAAGTGTATCTAAAGAAAATGACCCGATAAGCATTCCAACAGAAACCATGAAAAGTATCGGGAATGGATTATATTGAGATACCAGGAATGGGCTCCGTAATCTTCTCGGGACTCCTGTTCTTGAGGACGCCCTCTTTCGTTGGTCTTGATGCGCTGAATTTAGGAGGCGGTGGTGGTGGAGGCATACTCTTTGGAGGAGGAGGTGGAGACATACTCTTTGGAGGAGGAGGTGGGGGCATTCTCTTCACAGGTGGTAGCAGCATGCATTTGGGAGGTGGTGGTGGCATACCTTTGGGAGCAGGCAAAATTGTCGAGGTTTCACAATTCACGGGTCCCAACTGCTTCGGAGGCAGCATGCCAGAAATACTTCCTGCACTCCTCTCAACTTCAGGTATGCCTGGTTTCAAAATCTGAGACTCCTGCAGCCAAGAAACACAATTGGATCTCCGGATATTTCTTTGCCAATCACACTCAGCCTACCTGTTTCTCGACCAATTAGGTTTTCACCACGTTTGAACTAAACTAGGACAAGATGCAACCTAGTAGTATGTTGAAGATGCATGTTGTATGAGAGCAATTTCGAGGAAGCAAACACATTTCTGACACAATGGACACCTCTTTTTCCTTCTTTGAGTGAAAGAAAATAGGAAGAAAAATTATACCAACACTTCCAAAGCCCATTAATTATTTCCTATTTTCCCATATAAAAATATAACCCTTTGAGTCAACACGCCTCTCTCTCCAATTACAGCACCCAGAAAGAGGCCTGCGACACATCCAACTGTCCAGAGTATCAGATAGTTAGCTCCACAGATGTCAGAAAATACCTGGAATAGAAAGCAACAAGACAGAGCTGCTGGTAATTGCATATAGAGGGACCAGATCATCATGTGTTACTAAGTGCATCTAAAGAGGGAAATTTTAATCTACATGTAGTTTTCCGAGAAGATCATATCAATCTTAAACCAAAGAAAAGTACCGAGTCTCAATTCAGAAAACACGTTCTGTGCAGAAACTGAAACGAACTTCTTGCATACAGATCGATAAAATTGCTTCTAGAAGGCATACAACAATACCTGATTGCTAGAGGGTGGTTCCTTGGACACCACTGGCAACTCCTGAAATTTCCGTCTATGGGCTTGACGTTTATCTTTTTCAGAAGCAGCGTTTGCAACTACTGCCTGACCAGCACTTGAGGTTGATGCTGAGGAGGCAACAGTAGCTGCAGTAGTAGAGGTAGGGACAGTGGTTGAATGTTTCAAAACCAATGCAACTTGTTGTAATGGTGTTGCTTGAGGATATATTCCTTCATATCCACTATATCTTGTTCCACTAATTGGTGAAGGCTGAGAAGGGGGCAGTGTATTTGGTTGAGTCTGAACACCATTGGACAATACCATACCAGACAATGACACAGGTCCTAAAGTTGGTGTAGAATTAAGTCCAGAGATAGATCCAGGAATAGCTACTGGAGGTGGGACAAGGGTAACAGGTGGAATCCCCATAGGAGGAGCAATACTCGCTCTTAAATCATTCCCTACTGTCAATGCACCAACCAACAATGGCTGAGGGGGTGGAACAGCAGCATACACCTTAGCAGACGACGTTCTGAAAATAATTGGATAATAAAATTATCAGCAAAAAGGTTCATAAGCTGTTCACTGAGACGGGGACAAAGGAAAAAAAAACAATTCCAAGGTAAGGAAACCTGCTTAAACAAACAGGGCGTTATACAATGATAACCACCATGTTCATGTGATCAATGTTGTTGTAGCTACAATTTGGTTCACCAAGGCCCAGATTACTAAATAATTTCAGAAGGCGAATGGCTAAGTATGGTGAATCAATGTGTTTCACATAGTTCTTATATTTAGTACTTCAAAACATGAATATTTATTCTATAAAATTTCTGACTCTATAACAATATGCCGAGTGGAATGACTAAGTTGTTGAGGTGACTGAAGAAATATTCAGTGTCCATGTTAATCATATTTCTAACAACTCATTTAAAAGGAAAAATAAATAATCTATAGAATTTATGGAGTGGGGTGCATGATTCGACAACCTGGACACACCAAACTCCACGCTGATTGTATCCAAAAGATGTTCCGCAAGATTCTTTGCATTTTCGAGGCTCTTCGGGTTGGTACTAGACAAGAATAAATGTAATGGCAGCTGTCCTTCTGGAGTTAAAGAGGAGTTAAAAAAACTATTAAGACAATAAGATGGACAGCAAACATATTGAGTTCCATAAACCCACCTTCACCATCTAGGTCCTGAGTAACTGAACCACGTCCTCTAAGCGAAACACTAGCTCCTGTTTCATTTATAATGTGATTTATATATTGGTCCTGCAAGTACAAAACCGAACCACCGCCAACACCAAAACAACTCCCCCATTTGCATGGGGATGTCAAAGAAAGCTCAACCATTAGAATCTTCCATTTTCAAAATGTGGAAACAGAACCAAGAAAAACTATAAATAAAGCATGACAAGCAACCAAATAAGCTTAAGTAGAATCAAGGAATAAAGATGAGCGAAGGAGAAGCAAGGAGTTTGGAAGTATTGGCTTTGTTAACACGTCATTTAATGCCGTGAAAACTCAAACACTAGAAAATACTTGCCATATGAGCTCAAATAAATTAGTATCAATGTAATCTCAAGTAAAGCTACATTTCCCTAAATCTTAGTCCCGGTATTAGTCGGATATCAAATGTCCTCCAGCATTCTCACCGCCATTTCATATTTACAACAGAATTTTGAGTAATCGGCTGAGACAAGAGTCCAATAATTATCCCAAACAATTTGTTGTTGAACAAAGGGCAGAATTTCGTTGGCATTTCCCTTCCATGTAATCTTGTTGTATGTTATCAAATATGCAAATTCATTTAAGAACTTCAAATAGTTTTGTGCCTCTGGTGTGGAACAACACAATATGTTCAACACCCTCGCAGCCAGGCCTTTTTTGTCTACTCTATGAACAACTTCAGCATAATTACCAGTAAAGAAGAAACTTTAACCACATAGTGTCTGAACAGAGTACACAAGAAGAAACAGAGTAAAATTTAACTCACATTTGGTCCACGTATACGTGAAACGATGTTCCATGATGGATTTATATCAAATCCTAGATATACACACGTGGTTAATCCTTGTGAAGGCTGAATGACATCAGCAGAGAGTTAATTGCTGTTATTACCGGTCGTAATAAGCCACCCAACCTCACAATAAACCAAGGATACCTTCACTCCATCACCAGACGCGAGAAAACTGCCCCCATGCTGTGAACTCGGTCCCTGCTTCAACATCTCTTCTATCATGGCTGCAGCACGATCAACTGCTATAATTCGTTCAACAGTCTCTTTCAACTGTAAGGTGGTCCATTTTAATTAACAAACTTGATCCCGCTAAAGAAATTTTAGCTTTAAATAATACGACAAAGGAAGATGCACATACATATTTTCAAAAGAAAACAGCATTATAAGAGTTCAGTCTATAGTATTTTAGCTTAGCAGTACTTCTTTCTAACAATCATAAATTCATCTTACATGCCTGTCTATACTATCTCTTTGTTCAATGAGATGATTGCAAGACCAAGATTCTGAACAAAATTTCTCAAAAAAGAAAAGAAAAAGAAAAGTCAGATGGCCTTAATTATGCAGTCTTCTGAACAAAAAATGAGCCCAGGTATTTTTCCTCTTATAATACACTGCCATGAGTAATTTGAATCATTTAAAGCAGATTTCACTCTTCTCAAAACAGTCGTTTCAATAAGGAAAGAAACGACACAATCTAGAAGATTATTGAAAGTTTATATATATTTATATAATTTACCTTTAAAAATACCTTTTAATTACTAATATGACTAAGTTGTAGAAGCAAACAAAATAACTAGAAAATAAAGTAATTAGAACTTCAAATGATAAGTAAGGCTATATTAGAAAATGTATGGTGAGGGTATTCCAAGGCTTACGGCCTTAACATAAATGTGCTCTCAATTTTAAAAACATATAAATAGATCAAATAAAGGTGCCTCCAAAAAGTATAAACTGAGAATAAGCACTACTCATCATATTTGAATAGGTGTGAAAATGTTCCAACATACTTCTAGACTCAGTGACCAGTACAATAAATGAAATAAAGAAACATCTGTTGATAAAAATTTACGATTGGTTCAATTCAAGATTATGAAGATTGCATATGCCCTTTCATCTTCTAGCCAAAAATAACGTACATACACACAAAATAAAAGAACTCACATGTGATCCAGCAGATATATGAAGATACAAAGGCTTTTCACCATCAGGGGGAGTATTGGGTGGCCTATACTTTCCCCTGAAAATAGAACAAAAGGAGTGAAAAATGTGAGAGCATTCTGTAAAGGACCTGTCAATTGTGGTTTTTTTGAGCCACCAACCTGGTTGTCACCACAGCGCCAGTACTTCTCTGAATCTACAGAGAAAAGAAAGCATCGTACCAATTAGGGGAAGAAACAACCAAGCACAGAAAAGAAAATCACCCAACACAGATCTAACAGCTAGGGAAAAAGCACGATCCAAAAATACCTCTTCCTGGGTCTGGCGCTTTGTCAGCTTGAATCTAACAGCAGGATCTGCATCATTAATGATTATCTCCCTAGCAATTACCAATTCCTCTTGGGATTTCGGCTAGACCAAAGAAACCAGTATCAGAGAATGCGACATTACAACGTAGGCAGACAATAAGTCGAACTAGCCTATGAATGCTCCGCATTCAAGCGCACTTGATTTGACTTTGGGAGGACCGAAGAAGCCTGCAATGCGATCCCAGAAAGTGGCAACGGGGGAGCTGCGGCAACGGCGTTAGCCCCGAGAGGACTAGGCAGGATCGGGACATTCCCGGGGCCGACAATGACCGGAAATGGATTCCCAAGGATGACAGGGAAAGGCAACCCGGTCGTGACGAAACATTCAGCCGGCTGATCCCACTTCCTCTTCTTCCTAATAACACCGCAGCATCCACCAATCCATCCATCACGCCAGAATTCCAGTCCCAAAGAATTCACTCCAAATAAACGAAAACATTAATCTTTAAAAGAAAATGTCAACTCCCCGAACAACCGACACATCGGAGGGTGATTCTTTATGGGGCGAGATTAGTTGCGACCTTGGCTGCTTGGCCTGAGAATCATCCGAAGAGACCGTGTGATTTTGGTCTTCTGCATTCATCGCTCCGCCTACGAGGAAGGGATTTCCTGGGAATTGTTGTATCTCCAAATCGGTCGGTTCCAAAACCCTAGAAATCGGTGAATTTGGGGACAGGGATTGTCTTGCACTCCCTTGGGAAAAGTACGTAAAAGTTAATATAAATTTTTATTAATGTAATTAATTTATTTTTCTCGTATCAAACAACAAAGCTGGAATAGCTCAGTTGGCTAGAGCGTGTGGCTGTTAACCACAAGGTCGGAGGTTCAAGCCCTCCTTCTAGCGTCCCCCCTTCCTTTTATCATTCTCCTTGACAAAAATCCAATCATATCACAATCACTTCATATTATATTTATCAATAAATTAATATACTTATATTTATATAGTCCTTGTGGTGGGAGGCTCTTATTATTTTTCTTGACAAGAATCCAATCACATCGTAATCATCTCATCATCTTCATATTATTAACATTATTAATACAGATCTTGTAAGAGTCGGATCACTGATCTCTCCAATAATTCAAGAACATTGGAGAGCCAAAGGAAGATGAACAACCCACTTCCACAGCACATCATGGTGATCCCATACCCGGCACAAGGCCACATCCTCCCCCTCATGGACCTCTCCCTTCGCCTCTCCCGTCTCGGTTTCCGGGTCACCTTCGTAAACACTCCCCGCAACCACGAACGGATGGCACGTTCCACGGCAGCAACGGGCGCTACCCTCGGTCCCGTCCGGCTCGTTTCTATACCTGACGGGATGGAGACCCAAGAGGAGTGCGACACACCCGGGAAGTTGTCCGAGGCGGTCCTCCGAGTCCTTCCCAGGAAATTTGAGGAGCTCATTGAGGAGATCGTAGGGGAGGATGATGAAGGCGGGATTGAATGTGTTGTTGCTGATCAGAGCCTTGGGTGGGCCCTGGACATAGCCACGAGGAAGGGTATCAGGACAGCCGCGTTCTGCCCGGCCTCTGCTGCGCAGCTCGTGGTTGCACTGTGCATTCCTAAGTTGATCGCTGATGGGATCATCAACGAGGATGGTAAACTTAAATGGAGCTTTTAAGAATGCATTTGATTCGAGAAACATAGTCCAGTTGAAATCTATTTTCGTTATCTCGAAGGAATTCCGATTGGGAAGCAGAGATTCGAACTTGCAGAAGGCATGCCTGAGCTCAGCACGGAAGACCTCGTGTGGACGCGCCTGGGCAATGAAACCATGCAGAGGCATATATTTCAGCTCATGCTCAATAACACCAACTCCACCTCCTCAGCCCAACTAATCCTCTGCAACTCCGCCCTTGATCTCGAGCTGGGCGCATTCCTCGCGTCCCCAAGGAAGCTTCTCCCCATCGGCCCCCTCTGCACATCCCCGTCCTCCCCATCAGTTGACTCGTCCTCCTCCCTCCAATGGCTAGACAGACACGAGCCTGGTTCCGTCACCTATGTCGCATTTGGGAGCCTCGTGTTGCTCACCAAAGAACAGCTCGAGGAAATCGCTCTTGGGCTCGAGATGACTAACAGGCCATTCCTCTGGGCGACCACCAGCCAGGACTCTTCCTTCCCCAAGGGATGGGCCGAGAGGATGGCGGGCCAGGGGAAGGTGGTGGGGTGGACAGACCAAAGGGAAGTTCTCGGACACCCCTCGGTTGGTTGCTTCCTTAGTCATTGCGGGTGGAACTCAACCATAGAAGGCGTGAGCAACGGCGTCCCGCTCCTATGCTGTCCCCATTTCGCCGACCAGTTCCTAAACAAGGGGTACATCTGTGACATGTGGCGTGTCGGGGTCGAACTTAGGAAGGACAACGGCAGGGCCATCGTGGCTCGGCACGAGATCAAGGAAAAGGTGGATAAGGTTTATGGGGATGAAGGGTACAGGAGCAGGGCATTGGAGATGAAGGGAATGGTGAGATCCAGCGTTGGTGAAGGAGGGATGTCACATGAGAACTTCGAGTACTTCGTTGATTGGATCAAGCGTGTGTAATAATCTGAGGTTAAATGTAAAGTATGGGGTTGTAATAAGTAATGTATGGAGTGGATCAAACAAAAAAACATAAAATTTCGATAAAACCACAAACTCAACCTTAATTGCATCAAAAGTTTTAAAAAGAATTTTAGTAAATGAATCTTTTTTGGGCTTACGTAGACACAGTTAGGATTTATATTCCTGTCCATAAGTAGAACTAAGAACAATCATGATTCCGCCGCACCCCACGCCAAAACCAATTCTCGAAACCGATCCTAGGGTTTAGATCCAGAAGGGTTCAGGTGAGTGACTGCCCATTTCCTCGTTCAGTCTTGATTCCTTTTTCCTGTGTTGTTTTGGAGTTGGGATTGTGGGTTTCTGACGATGTTTGAGGTAGACAAATTGTGGGGTTGGTGTTTGATGGGTTAAATCTTAGGACTCAAGTCCATGATTTATATTATATAGTTTAATATTTTTTTTATATATTGAGGATTTTTATTTTTGCGGGTTTAATCGTGATTATGATACCATTAAGATTATGTTTAATTTATATTATAATACTCAACGTGTTGGTGATCGTCATTCGTGATTTTTCTCAATGAGCAAATTTGCTGGCCAAAGCGCCTTTTCCTTTTTAGTGGTTGACTGCAGTGGTCTTGGCCATTTGTATTGATAGGGCGGGGTTGGAGTGGGTGGGTTGGGGTGGGGAGGGAGGGTTGGGAAGACGAGTTGGATTGAGGTTAGCGATATTTGACAATGGCCTTTGCCGAGATGGGATGGGATCGCTAGTAGTGTCTCTTGTTGTCTGAAACTTTTTGTTCGAGTGCACTGTCTTGGCTTTGAAACCTTTAGCAGGTTCTTACTGTGTGAGAGTTGGGAATAGCGAGATTCTCCTGCCATTGTTGATGGCCATAGGACCAGTTCTGTTGTTTGTTGCTTACTGGTCTCATTTGATGGTTGGTATTTGGACAGAGTCTTGTAGTCATATGGTGAGAATATTCAGGTTGATGGTAGCAACCATCTGTGTCTTTAAGTTTGTCATCTAAAACAACCCCAATAAGCAGACCACCACCCAACAAAGCATACTAAAAATCATTTTAGTTTAAACCAAAAATCAACTGAAAGGGACTTTTTTTTTAAGTTCACAACATCATTATTTTCTTTTCTTTTTTTTTTCTTCAATAAATTGGCTTCAACAACATTCTAGAGAAAAAAAAAAACAAGGGAAAAAAGAAAAAGGAGAAACATTTTCATTTCAAAGCAAACAAACATACCCCCTCTTTGGTTCCCCAACTTTCCTTGGTTTTAAAGCTTAATTCTCCTCCCCTGATAACTACTACTATCCCACCTAAAGACACTCCTACTCCTAACTCATGGTGTCATTATTGTGCCGACACCACCCATGATTAATATAATAGCAAATGGAATAAAAATTAATGATAAAAATAATTTTACACTACCTGAAGAGATGGAGAGAGCTGGCCTTTCTTGAAGTTGACCTTTAGCCTTCCAATAATAATAATAATTCAATGTGCTAAAAGTGTTGCGTTGCATTCGGGTCACAATGTGTTATTAGGACATCGTTGTTATTACTCTTACTATTACTATTATTATTAAGTCACTTTATTGTAAGTCGGCCCTTTACTTTTATTGGCTAAAATAGGAAATAACTTTTTCCTCCTCCTCTCTATAAAAAGAAATCATTTGATGGAACATCATTGGTTGGCAATGGCATTGCTACTAACAAGAAGCCAAAAAAAAAAATGCCCTATGGCTAATTTTTTTTTTTTTTTGGGGGGGGGGGGGGTTGTTGTGACATGAAGGAATGTACAATACCATATATTATTTCATAATACTTTATTATCATCATCATCCGTGGAATGGTCCAGTTGGTATTCCCCCAATTAGGCCACACCCCAACCCAACCTCAACCTTTCTTTTCCCATGAACAGATCAGATGTTCCAGAATGATCTCTCCTATGGCCGATCAATCAATCTGTCATCAATATCTTCTCAAGAAACATTTATTTCGGGGAATTCATCTTCCCAAAGGAGGGGGGAATAAATACATAAGATGGGACAGGGGGGGGGGTGTCGGTGGAATGGAATTTTTCCTTCAATTTGTATGATTTTTAGTGGCCACTCCAATTTTTTTTATTATGGTTTCTTCTTTCATGGGATACACAAACAGGAGATTTTATGTATAGGTGTCACGTGGAATTCTGAAAATTAGTAAAGTAAATTTACGAGAATTTTGAGTGTAAGAAAAGGTGGTTTTTTTTTTTGGGTTTCAGATCTCAAACGTGGGAGAATTTTCTTTCTTTCGTTGGCCTTTTGCTTTTGTTTGGGTCTTCTTCGTCTTGTCAGTTGGTTGAGGGGGTTGGTGCCGTCCCGCGTTTTATGTAAATCCCTCGAATCTCATTCCTGTCCTCCGCCAACGGCCACCTCCATTTGGGTGGAGGAGGAGGAACAAGAAGAAGCAGCAGCAGCTTCGAGGCTGTTTGTCTCGTTGTCCCTTACAACATCCGGTAATAAAATAAAAAGGGGGCAATGTCTCCCTCGTATTCCGATTCAGTATTCTGTATCAGGTCACGCCTAATTCGTGCTGGGGTTCGGGTTTTCGTGCGAAAGACTTTATTTTGAGAGGTGGGGGGCTCCTCGACCACCCCCAGATCCAGTGATCCTCGTTGTTGTTTCGGGCTTGATCCGGGTGTTTGTTGCTTTTTCTGCTTTGATCTTGGTTTTGATTGAGGTGGGAAGGACTGCGAGATCGGATGTCGTGGTTGGTTTTTTCTCGTCTTCGGGGAATTGGGTCGATAAGTTGTGGGGTTTTGTTCTTAAGGTGTTTGATGTTAGTTCCGGGGATTTCTGTTGCGTTGCGGCTCGTTCTTGAATGTTTGATCTCTTGGGGAGGCGATTGACTGCTCAGGACGAAGAGATCTGGGTGGAAACGGACTTGTGGGTTCGGGATTTTCCATCTTCGGGAGAGGTTTTGTCGATGACTGATGCCAGTTTGCTCGCCTTTTTGGTTCTTTGAGGAAATGTTTTGTTCATTGGCGTGTTTGTTCTTGCTGTTGCCTGCAGTTTTTGAGTTTGACAGTGGGGAAGAAATGGTGAAGATCTGCTGCATTGGTGCGGGGTACGTTGGTGGGCCTACCATGGCCGTCATTGCGCTCAAGTGCCCGTCCGTTGAAGTCACAGTGGTTGACATCTCGGTGTCTCGGATCACGGCCTGGAACAGCGACCAGCTGCCTATCTACGAGCCAGGCCTGAATGAGGTTGTGAAGCAGTGCCGTGGTAAGAACTTGTTCTTCAGCACTGACGTTGAGAAGCACGTTGCGGAGGCCGACATTGTGTTCGTCTCTGTCAACACCCCGACCAAGACCCGGGGGCTCGGCGCTGGCAAGGCCGCCGACCTGACCTACTGGGAGAGCGCGGCCCGCATGATTGCCGATGTCTCAAAGTCTGACAAGATCGTCGTCGAGAAGTCGACTGTCCCGGTGAAAACGGCCGAGGCCATTGAGAAAATTCTGACTCACAACAGCAAGGGGATCAAGTTCCAGATTTTGTCAAACCCCGAGTTTCTAGCTGAGGGAACTGCAATCCAGGACCTTTTCAGTCCTGATCGTGTCCTCATTGGCGGCCGGGAAACCCCAGAAGGACAGAAGGCAATACAGGCCTTGAAGAATGTTTATGCTCAGTGGGTCCCAGAAGATCGGATCCTGACCACTAACCTCTGGTCGGCAGAGCTCTCGAAGTTGGCTGCAAATGCCTTTCTGGCGCAGAGGATCTCGTCAGTGAATGCCATGTCGGCGCTCTGTGAGAACACCGGCGCTGATGTGACCCAAGTTTCATATGCTGTGGGGAAGGACTCGAGAATCGGACCTAAATTCCTCAACGCCAGTGTTGGGTTTGGCGGATCATGCTTCCAGAAGGATATCTTGAATCTCGTGTACATCTGCGAGTGTAATGGGCTTCCAGAAGTAGCTGAGTACTGGCGCCAGGTTATCAAGATCAACGACTATCAGAAGTCACGATTCGTCAACCGTATCGTCTCCTCCATGTTCAACACCGTCTCAAACAAGAAGATCGCTGTTCTGGGGTTCGCCTTCAAGAAGGACACCGGGGACACCCGTGAGACCCCGGCAATCGATGTCTGCAAGGGGCTTCTAGGGGACAACGCCCGGTTGAGCATTTACGACCCTCAGGTCACTGAGGACCAGATCCAGAGGGACCTCACAATGAGCAAGTTCGACTGGGATCACCCTGTTCACCTCCAGCCGTCGAGCCCAACCAACGTGAAGCAGGTCTCCGTCGTCTGGGATGCATACTCTGCCGTCAAGGATGCTCACGGCCTCTGTATCCTTACCGAGTGGGAGGAGTTCAAGACCCTGGACTTCCAGAAGATCTACAATAACATGCAGAAGCCCGCCTTTGTCTTCGACGGAAGGAACGTTGTCGACGCGGAGAAGTTGCGGGAGATCGGGTTCATCGTCTACTCGATCGGGAAGCCATTGGACACGTGGCTCAAGGACATGCCTGCTGTGGCGTAGAAAGAGGAATAGAAATCT
The DNA here is from genome assembly GCA_029817715.1 of Melastoma dodecandrum. Taxonomy (NCBI): domain Eukaryota; kingdom Viridiplantae; phylum Streptophyta; class Magnoliopsida; order Myrtales; family Melastomataceae; genus Melastoma; species Melastoma dodecandrum. The sequence continues at coordinate 1,571,908 of JARUPY010000397.1, read as the reverse complement.
GCAGGCAGACATTCATAATTACTTAATACTTTCATGCGCCGTATGAAGGGTTTGATCAGAGCTTTTTGTTATAATCTTTCAAGTAGCAGATTTACTTGTACTTTTCCATCACATTTACGATGTCGTCCTCTCTACCGCTTGATACTCCAACTCTTGATTAAAATTCCTGTCATCACAATGTGGTTTATTCTTTGTTACCTGATCTATACGAGATAAGCTTCAGTTGTACTGTACTGTTAATAATTTCTGTGAAGCTCGGTTTTTGCCAATTGATGATTTGTTGATGCTGCTGTCTGACTACTCATCATCGATGCAAAAACAGGAAGGATGTTGCCGTCGGACGATCCCCATTTGAATCAATCTGCAGCCCCCATCCATATTCCGGAACTTGTTGCCCTTCAGCCTCCACAACTGCAGATGATGGCAAACATGGATGCTCATCTCATCACTGTTGTGGTGGCATAGCAGCCAAACTCAGGAATGAAGGACAAGGTTACCAACAAAGAAGTAACTACATGAAGCCTGTTCTGGTTCTTTCCAAAGCTTCCCCTGAAGAGACAAAAAAGACCACCAACCTCCTACCTACATGACACCCAGAATAAACTAATAAAAAGGAAAGAAAAAACCCACAAATAGAAGACAATTGAGATGAATTCAAACACATATTTTGGTTTGGACCAATTCATGACATCATGTGATCCCACTCCTTTAGATTTGGACCACGAAGAAGAGTAAGGGAGAGGATAAATGCCCAAGTTTAGATGATACCACTCACTATCAACCCCTCCCTCTCTAGTGCCACCCCATAAACACAAGATAGGGAGAGGAGGTGGAGGTGATTGATTCCTTTGACAAATGGTCACTTCAACAACACCAATCCAAAATAAACTATAAAAATATGATTATTTTTTATTAATGTAGATTGATAAATTTTTTGAGTTAGTCTGTCCCCACCTTCTCCTCTTGCTCATCATGTGATGGACATCAGTTCAATCTCTCCATCACCAAATGAGAAAAAACAGAGAAAACCCCCCGACACGGCTCTGTTGTTTTTCCTACTCTTCCGCAATGGATTTTTCTTGCCATGCTTTCACTTGTTTGGAAGAAATTACTAACCGCACAAATTTGAGCATTAATGTTCTCAAACAATATGTTACTGGAATACCAATAACATGATACATGAATGATAAATTCATATCCAATATTTGATTATTACCATAAATACATAAATTCAAGCTAAAACAAAGTCACCATCAACCACACCAACAAAAACAATAACAAAATTTATTTTATTAAAAGAAACAGATTTAAAAAAAAAACATCAATTCTCCTTCCATCTATCCATTGTTTTTCTTCCTCTTCCTTTGGGTTGTTGTGGATCGATATCTTCATTGTTCCAATCTCTCCTTCCTTATCGACCGCCGGGGAAAACAACCCACCCCACCCACATCGATTTCGCCCTGACCCACTTTCGAAATCCCAGTAAAATCCCGACCTTTTCGATCGGGAGGAGCAGCCCCCGGAAGAAAAAGATCGAATCTTGATGCTCGAAAACGGGGGTTTAGGGGCCATCCGGATTCGGATGTTGGGAAGGGATCCCTAGTTGTCTTTTTCGTCTTCTTTGTTGTGATTGGTGTTTTGGGAGAGGAGGTGGTGTGGGGTGGGGATTGTTAGGATTTGTTTAGGGCGGGAGGAATTGGGTTTGAGATTAGGGGAAAAGTTGGTGGGGTGTGGAGGGAGGTGGGGGGATGATGTAATTGACGTGGAGGCTGGATTTGTTGCTCTTGGGGGGATTAGGCAATGCAGCTTCACTTCTCACCTAGCATGAGAAGTGTAACGATATCGAGTAGCAATGGGTTTGTTGACTTGATGAAGATCAAGGTAGCAGCTCGCCATATATCTTATAGGACCCTCTTCCATACCATCCTCATTCTCGCTTTCTTGTTGCCCTTTGTTTTCATCCTCACCGCGGTGGTCACCCTCGAAGGCGTCAACAAGTGCTCCTCCTTCGGTAATTTGCGATGGTTCTTTTTGGGATTTCTTGATGCGAGTTGTTGGTGTTTTTTTTTGGGTGACTTTTTTGGGATGCGGTGATGCTGTCGTGCTTTGCCTGATTTATCAAGGATCTTGGATTGCTCTAGGATGTGTTTGTGGGACCTTTGGGGTTTGTTTTGTGCGCGGAGATGGTTTTGGCTGGGTTTTTTTCCATGATCTGATTTCCAAAGGATCAAAAGTTTCTTCTTACCTCTAATCTTTTTTTTTTTTGCGTTTTGATGTTAATAATTCATTTTTGCATCCTCTTTACATGAGAATTAGCTTAATAATTTGGTAATTATTCCAGGATTTGGTGTTACCAATTGTAGCCTTGCATTTATTATTGAATTGAAGAAGACCTCCGTCGTGCTTTGTTTGATTTTAGGCAAATTCAGTTTCGTGCTTTCTGTTCTTTTGGCCACTTTTTCACCTTTTGGCAATCTGTGATGCTTGGCTCATGGAAGTATAGTAGCAGCTCCGTGTTTCAGTAGCCACTAGATTCTTTTATTATCTCTTCTTGATCGGATTGGATGCCATCATTTTGTTATTTAGTTTCTTTCAAAAGAAACGTAGATATATTTTTCTGTTTCTCCTTTGCTGCACTTCTGTTACTTGCCACTATTGAATGATAGTTCCAAATGACTCAATCAGTTCACTCTGTCATCATACGTCTTAAGTGATTTACATGGAAGAATAATCTTGGAAACAAACATATGTTCAATGGATTTCACCTTTTTAACTGATTGCGTCAAATATATATTTTGCTTATCACCTGATTTCTTGTTTCCCTTGCTCAGATTGTCTGGGAAGGCGGTTCGGACCTAGGATTCTTCGTAGAGTGGATGATTCAGAGGTAGTAGCTTTTTCTAACAACTGGACATTTCTTTAAATACCCTTCTTTAGTCTAGGATTCTGAGAAGGTGAATTAACCTTTTGGTAATGGTCCAACAGAGGCTCATTAGAGACTTCCACAAGATACTTAAAGAAGTAGATGCAGCAGAGATTCCCAATAATATGAAAGTACCGGATTTATTTGATCAACTGGTGACAGACATGAAGAATAACCATTATGATGCACGGGCATTTGCTCTCACCTTAAGAGCAATGGTACGTGTTCCATTAGGAACTGATGGACCATTTTCTGTGCAGATCTCTTTCTCTTGCTTGCTCCTCTTGTCTATCCTATGTTGACCTTGAACAGAATAATCGGAGCAATTCCACTAGACTTATATTAATACAAATTTCTAGGTGGTTTAATAATAATGGGCATTTGTGAAAATAAATCATCCCAAAGAAAATGTTTGACTGCCGCCGAGACCACTCTCGGAAGCATTTTCTCTTCATTAAAATGATCACATTGAATGTTGTCTTTGAGAATTTCTAGTTGTGGTATGACGATTCTGTGTTGTGATAGTTTCTTCTAATCTTCGCATCAAAAAACAATTATCTGCATTATTATAACTGGCAAGTTTTTTGTAATCTTTGAATCAAAAGGCAGTTATCTGCATTAATATGACTGGCACTGTTTGATAAACTCCCAGCTATCTTTGTTGGTTGAGGCATTTTGACAAGCTGTTGGATTTGCATATGTAATGAATCATTCCTGATCCTGTATTGTTTTATTTATGTGGAGACAGTTTTGTCTGCTTACCATTTTATTTTTGTTCTTCTATTTCTTGGGCAGACTTGTTTTCTCGGACTCTTAAAATGATGATTTTAAATCATGTTTAAGGGTTGGAAGTAGATTGAACTGGGCCATTGTGTCACTGTCCATTGGATTATTGTTCTCTGATAACACCTGTGGTATTGTGGGGTGAGATTGCTACTGTGGCTGATAGAATTTGTCTTTCTTGACAGATGGACAAATTCGAAAGGGAAATTCGGGAATCTAAGTTTTCTGAGCTGATGAACAAGCATTTTGCTGCAAGTTCCATCCCAAAAGGCATCCATTGTCTCTCTCTTCGATTAACGGATGAGTACTCATCTAATGCCCATGCACGGAAGCAGCTGCCTTCTCCAGAGTTGCTTCCTCTTCTGTCTGATAATTCTTATTACCATTACGTATTATCTACTGATAATATCTTAGCTGCTTCGGTTGTTGTTAGATCAACCATCCAGTCATCCTTGCAACCCGAAAAGATAGTCTTTCATGTCATCACTGACAAGAAGACCTATCCGGGTATGCATTCATGGTTTGCTCTTAATCCAGTATCTCCCGCCATTTTGGAAGTGAAAGGTATTCATCAGTTTGACTGGCTAACTCGGGAGAACGTCCCCGTGTTAGATGCGGTTGAAAATCATGATAGCATCCGAAATTACTACCATGGGAATCACATCGCGGCTGCTAATCTCAACAGCACGAGTCCCCGGATATTTGCCTCTAAACTGCAAGCCAGAAGTCCGAAATATATTTCCTTGCTAAATCATCTGCGGATATATCTTCCCGAGGTAACTGGTTTGATACTGCCTATCCAGGTGTACTTCCCTTCTAGTTCATTTCCATGTGGTAATAATGCTGATGGCGTGGTTTAGATGGTCTAGTGGTGGTTGAGAAGCCTACTCTTCCCAAAAAGAGTGTAAAAATGTTTAGAACCTGTATGGCACTTATAATATTCAAAAAATGAGCTGCCCTAACACAATATAAATTCACCTTAAAATTTGCTCATCTCATCGGTCCTTTTGGTTGAACAGCTGTTCCCGAACCTTGACAAGGTGGTATTCTTCGATGATGATATTGTGATTCAGCAAGATTTATCTTCACTTTGGGATATTGACCTTGAGGGAAAAGTAAATGGGGCCGTAGAAACTTGTAAAGGAGAAGACGAATGGGTCATGTCGAAACACTTCAAGAACTACTTCAATTTCTCTCATCCTCTGATAGCCAGAAGTTTGGATCCCGACGAATGTGCATGGGCTTATGGAATGAACGTCTTTGACCTTAAAGCATGGCGAAAGACCGATATCAGAGATACCTACCACTATTGGTTAAAAGAGGTATAATCTCTCCATTAGTTTTAGTACTGGAGATCTTTTAAGTTCATGTTGCAGAAGTTGCTGCATTAATGTTAGATCATGCTTTAGAAATGATGTGTTACTGCACTCTTCAATCACCATGCGACTTCTACCTTGAATTTGTTTTCATGTATATGTTTCATTTTATTTCATCTTCTTACACAATGAGAAAAAAAAAATTGTCATGCTTTCTTGTTCTCTAGAGTTGAAGTTCAGAAATTAGTTTGACAGGTTTCGATGTTCTGATGTTGTGCTTAGAAACGATTTTTGTCCAATTGTGACCATTACTTGAGTACTTATGTTTGTGTGAAAGATTGGGTACGGCTGACACTATATATGTGGGAATCTTCTACTATGGCCTCTGCAGAATCTGAAGTCCAACTTAACAATGTGGAAGTTGGGAACCCTTCCTCCTGCATTGATTGCATTCAGAGGGCATGTTTACCCGATCGACCCGTTATGGCACATGCTTGGTTTAGGTTACCAGGTAAATACAGACATCGAGAGTGTGAAGAAGGCTGCGGTGATTCACTACAACGGTCAGTCGAAGCCGTGGCTGCAGATAGGGTTTGAGCATCTGCGGCCATTTTGGACAAAGCATGTGAACTACTCGAATGATTTCATAAGAAGCTGTCATATCCTGGAGTCATAGATAAGATTCAGTCAATGGCAAGTCCCGTTGGAAAGATTCAGGGAGGATGATCTCACTTTTGATATTGAATGAAGAAAATTCCATGAAGAAGTTGCAATTGCAGCTTGCAATTTTGCCGAGATGAAGCTTGAACGACACGCCAAGGTTGCGCCAGATCCTCTGCACTATTGCAGGAGGGACTTTGGCGTGAGAAGGAATTTTTTTCATATTGTATCATAGCAATCAATTATTTTTTCTTCTTCTTTTTAGTAGAAAAATATGCTGCTGGTGGGAGGTGCCATGAAGCTGATTCGATGCTGGCGAAGGGTGGTGACAGGGTCAATTGCTCCCTGTTTGACGGGTATCTCTACCTCCCTCATTCTTAGATAGTTGCATTCGATTTTGGGTCAGCTGCCTCTCCTCATTCCCATTTTCATATTGATTGTTTAGAGCAGATTGGATTGTTGATTACTAGAAGTAGGTATTGGAGATTCTTTTGTTTTTTTCCCATTTCAGTTTCCCGTAGAGGTCGTTTTGCCCACGAAACTATTCATAGGCAATATATTGTTATATTCTTTGGTGTACAATCTTGAACCCCTATACATTTAAATGTGCAGAAGATTCTTTTTTCCCTGCCTATATCAGCAAATGCAATTAGATGATTCAATCCGGATGCATGTGGCTCATTCAAAGTGCTGAAACTAGGGGGCGTAGTAATGCTGTGATCCATGTTAAGGGCAGCCGAGTCCTTGGCTTCTGAAATTTGCTGCTATTACAATGGCATCTCCGGACTCTAATTCTGCAACTTTTGGTGCCGAGCTTGTCTGCACTTCCCAGATTGTTTCCTAATAAGTGAACTCGTGCCACGGTCCTCCAAAGTCGTCATAACTCCTGGAGTTCCTAGGAGGCGTCGGCAACAAAATGGACATCTCAGGAAATCTTATCCAGCCTTTGACACTTAACTTCCTAATCCCATTCAGAGATCAGTCTTTTTTTAGCTTCACACTGGCAAAAGTCATCTGGGTTTTCTACAAAACTAACAACCAACAAAGCTCGCTTGTGCGCACCAATAATGCCTGACACAAAGACATAAATCCGATCAGTGATCAAGCACACCTGGAGCCAAAGCTGCTGCTGACTCGAACTCTGAAGCCTCTTCCGAGGCAGACCGTGGAGGTAGTACGTCCCTCACGCAATCAGTGCTTGTCGAACCACGGTGAGCCCGACTGGCTCTCATTTACAGTTGTTAACTATTTCAAAATCTTACCCAACAATGAGAAAGACATGCCATCTACATAACTACATTTCTTTCTGCTACGAAAAGGATTCGTTGCCCACTCAGAGTCACAACACATGACTGAGTTGGCCAACCAAATATTTACAAGGATGAATTTTTTATTAACACAAAAGGTATACACAGACTGTTTGCCCCAAAACATGAGGCAAATTGGACAAAGCATGAGACTCTTGGGCAAAAAAAAAATTACACAAACACTCAAAAAGGAGGAATGCTTCGCGGAGGAAGAGTCGGTCTAATGGTATGACGACGACCTGACTTCCATCCTTAGCCGGTGTTGGCCGCCAAGGGCTTCCTATCTTGTAGGGAGATGACCGTCTCGAAGGCGCCAACCAATGCCTTCACCTTACTCTTCCTCGTCTCGACGAGCTTGCTAGCCGTTTCCTCTATCACGTTATTAAACAAAGCCCCCTGCCCGTCCTTCTGCTCTTGGGCTCCGCTGCTCCTCAGTGAGTATTTCTCTGAACTTGGGTTGGAGACGTCATCAGGATCGGCTGCGGCTTCCCTTTTCTTCAAGACTCTCCTCTGTGAGTGAGTCCTAGCTTCATCATCACCGAGTGGTTTCCTATGTCGGAATTTCAATCTTCGCGGAGTGTTGTCGTCTGATCGAATATCGACCACACTTCCCCTCCTGAATTTTAGTTTCATCGGCTTGCCGTCGGCTCCCACAGGATGAACCCTCACTGGTGCCTCCCTAGGTCTTCGTCCAATGCCGTCCACAATAGATGTTGGTTCTTCCTCCTTGATTTGAGTTTCACCCAAATCCGAATCAGAGGAAGTTTCCAATTCACCATCAGAATACTCAGAACCCACTGCTGCTTCTCCATTGTCATTGTTGTCATCATCATTGTGATCATCTACAGCATCATCATCGTCACCATCTTCTTCGTCTTCTTCTATATGATGCAAGTATTGTACGGAAGAGTTCTCCATTCCTTCCTTTCCTTCTTCGTACGTGGGAGAATTCTGCCATGATGAAGACTCGGCTACAGAAGGAGATGGCGAAGGAGATGGAGGACGTTCCAAGACAGGTACATTCTCCTCACTCTCAGGCAACTCATTCTCAACACTAATCTCCCTTACATTGAAATTATTGACTTTGTCGTTGGGCTCCACATCAATGACATGCAACGTTTTCTCTGGCACCTCCCTCTCAATTTGCCGAATTCCATTATCTTCGGCTATCTTTTTCGGCTTCCACAGCTTCCTCCTTACCGAGGTCTGCACAGAGCCTGAAGAAGATTTCGTCGGCACAAAAGAGGTCCGGGCAATCATCGCATTCTTCACTCTGACTCTAATAGAAATCCCAGTGTTTTCCACCACGGCTTTTCTATCCTCGATCCTCGGACCTGAAGATGCCGGGGATCTGGAAGAGGACGTCGACCCTGCGGTTGCAATTTTGGTCCTCGAATGGGTCGCCAACTTTCCAGACATTCTTCTCTCCGCAACTTTCACTGAAACCTGATTGGAGACTTCAAAGATTGGCGAGGCTCGCTCCATAAAGAGTCTCCTAGGATTAGCCGATGGTTTAAACTTGGAAGATGTTTTATGTTTTCCCAAGGTGTTGCTTTCCAACTTTCTTTTCTCGGATGATGGCATCTTCTGCTTGCCAGAACTTGAAGAACCATGATGCTCTCCTTTGCTAACCAATGAAGAAGCAGGTTTTGGTTTCATATAGGTCTTCCTGTCCGGCAAAACTTCATCAGTGGTAATAATCTTCTCCGGCGGGTTCTTATCAATCCTTGTCCTGCGTCCAGAACTCCATGGCTTTGTCTCCGTTTCGTGTCTCCTCCCAAACTTGCAGAAATCATGACAAGTACCAGTGGAAGCTCTCAAGTAATTGGGCAACTTCTTCTTCACATTTGCCGAAGAACATGTTAGTCCGGTAGAGTATCTCCTCCCCTTCCCGTTCTCCGGGGTCACCGCCCCCAAATCAGGTAGAGCATTGCCAATTTCCGCAGACATCATCCGATCAGCCACTGAAGAAAAAACGCAACATTCAACAGCAAGTCAGATCCCACATTTCCCAGATCAACAAGCCAGGCGAACTTCGCGAGAATCAGAACCAGCCGACAAAAGAATCAAATCAAACGCCACAAAAGAACAACGACCAAAAAACCGACAGGATCACCCAATTCCTGGAAAACAAAAACGGAAACAGAACAGCAGCAGGACACCTCAGGAGAATCAAGGATTTACCCCTGTTTCCCCCCAACCCAGCAACAAAGGCGGAAACCTTCGATGACGATCACGATCTACCAAACAAAGCAAACAAAACCCATAAAGCAAATTCCAGTCAAACGCCCCAAAGAAATCATGACGACAATTTTTCTTATTTCTTTCTTTGGGGAGTAGGAAAGGAAAGGATAGGATAGGATTGCCCTTCTTCTTACTCTTTCGGCGTTTAATATAAAAACCGAAATCCCCTACACACACACAAAAACTCGTACTCCTCCTCACGTCGGATTCATGAATACAACGTGGGAACCATTCCCCACCCCCAACCCAAACAGCGAACCGGCAACCAACCAACCAACGAATAATCGAATTGAGTTAGAACAGTTAAAAGAAAAACTCATACGGGAAGGAACCGAGTCCCTCTCCATTACCAGTTCAACGATTCTGGGATTGGTCCGTTGGCAGTCCCTGATCTTGCAGGCATGCAAAAACAGAGAGAGGAATGGAAAGAAAGCAGAAGGAAAGGGGAGGGGGGAATGCCAGAAAGGGGTAGGGGAAAAGAAAGACGGGTCGTTAGTTTAGGAATGAATTTTTTAGGAGTAGAGAGATGTCGGAAGCGCCTGGCCTTTCTCACTCAACTAAACCAAACCAACCCCAAAACGGGGAGAAGAAGAAGAGATGGGAGGTTTTGTAGTAACGCTAGTTTTAGAAATATTTTTCCAAAAACTAAGGATATAATCCTTGCAAGAGAAGAGGAGGACCCACCCCCCCCCTCTCCTCTGTGGTGTGGGCCTGTGGGGATGGAATGGATGGACGGCAGGGGAAGATTTGAGGAAGGAAGAAGGGCGGTGTTGAGTTGTCAATTTTATTCTTATTCTCCCTTAACATCACATCATTATAATCTCCCCCCCGCGACCACCAAATTTCTTTTATTATTTTAATAAATTCATCCGACCAAAAAAAAAACACGTGCATAAAATTCAACCACAGGCAGACATCATGTTATGTATAAAAAAAAACGTGTAAACTTGACTGATTTAATGTAATCTCGAAACAAATGATGATTAATGTAAGTATTATCTCAGATTCATAATAAACGAAATGTAATTTTGTATTCTACATTCCCATATCCAAACCATAAAAGTCATGTAAATTTACTTACTAACATATCCACCGATATTTTTTCTATTTCAACCTTCCCGTAATTAGTTAGGATCCCCATATCAACGATAAGTAAGGACACCGCATCACGTTAACATTATTTAGTAAATTTTTAAAAGTTAATACTATATTTCGTGAAAAGTCGGGGACCTTTGCCCCATCAACTAGCGAGGCTTGAGCAAGGTTGCTTATGTGGCAGTCCGTAAAGGAGGCACGGGTTTGAGCGTTGGGTGCCGCTCATGTTCAGGAGGGAGGCTCGGGCATCAAATCTGAGTACGAAGAGGGACGTGCCTTGGAGGCAATCGTACGAGGGCGTGTACGTTCAATACCTACTGTGGGGACTCACAGGAAAAGGGAAAACTAGCAAAGACACAAAAAGGAACGTGCTGGATGATGGATGGACAATGCAATACGGATGTGATGAGACGTGAGGATTATGGAGGAATCTTGTTGTTGGGCATTTCTGGTGGGGCGAAGCTGCAAAGGTGGCATGCCGCAGGAAGTGACATGGATTTCTTGGAGGTTACTTGTGTGTGGTTGTTGATGGAAGAGTCCTGACGCAAGCTGCGGGCGATCCTTCGGATGGCTCTTACAAGAGGAGGCAGTTCATTGACATGGCTATAGACGACCGTTGGTGTTCCGTGAGTCTTGGATTCCTCGTGGCCGCATGGTGTCTGAGTGTCTTTAGTCCTTTGTAAGCTGATTGTAACTCCTCTTGGCCCCTATAAATGAGTGAGTGTAGACCTGGGCAAGGAGATCCGATCTGAGGGAGAGGATCCTAAGAGAGAGTGCCTCTTAGAGGAAGAGTGAGTTGGGGCGAGATACCCATACTCGAGAGCCGGTTGTATACACAAGTGTATTGTAGTTTCCGTTGTATTATTGAGAGCAGGTGATTGCCACCTGCTTAATGGGTTGGGTGTGTGAGCAATTACAAGGAAAACAAGCTAAAGTAGCAGAATGAAGGAAGAGCAGAGGAAGAGCGGAGTATAAGAAGAATAATAAAGGAATTGAAGCAGCAGGGCCTACGAAGACTTTATATACAGGGCTTTATGAGCTGGTAGACTTAAAAGCCTTGTAAGCCCATGAATACTAGAAGGGAGGGCAGAAATTTAATAGCACGGTTTGTTAGGCAGATACAAGGGGATTCGCACCCCAGCAGACTGTGCGGGTTGTTTTTCTGTTTTCGCTGCTGGATGAGTGGGGTGGCAGGAATGGAAGAAGTTGGAGACGACGTTGCTTGACCGAACCTTCATGGTATCAGAGCGCCGGCCGGTGGTCGGAGGTACGGCAGAGGCAACGGGATGGCACTGGAGCTGCTGGATAGCCCCCAATCACCTTTCTTCATAAATTCGTCGGATTTACAGGTTGTGAGTCTTTTGTCGCCTGAGTTGACGGAAGGTAACTATCCGACATGGAAGAGATCAGTTGAACTTGCCTTGTCAATCAAGAATAAAGTAGGATTTGTCGATGGGACGATAGCTAGACCCGCAGTCACCAGCGCAACATACTCGGCCTGGGTGCGCTGTGATAACCTGGTGAAAGTCTGGCTGCAAAAATCGGTCTCCGCTTCAATCGCGTCAACCATCTTCTACCTTAACTCAACCAGAGAAATATGGGAGGAGCTGAGAGAAAGGTACGGTGAACCGGACGATTCAAAGGTATGTCAGCTGCAACTCCAGTACCACGCACTAACACAAGGAATAAAAAATGTCTCAGAATTCTACAATGAAATGTTGTCGATTTTGAGGGAGCTCCGTGTCTATCGCCTTGTTCCTTACTGTGAATGCAGAAAATGTGATTGTAACTGGCAGCAGTCTTATGTGGAGCAAATGCAGAAGGACATGGTTTTTAAGTTTCTCAATGGGCTGAGCAGAGAGTTTGAGGGGCTGAGAACGCAAATTCTGTTAAGAAAGTTGCTGCCTACTCTGGGGGAAGCTTATAACATAGTGCAAAGGGAAGAGATACAGAGAGCACTGCGAAATGAGGAAGGCATGTTATTCACTCATCCAGTAGCAGCCACCTCACTCACTAAACCAGGACATGAGATGGAGAAGGTAGTGGATTCTTGTCACGTAAACTATGCTGGGCGAAAGAGGTTCAACCCAGATATCATTTGTGATAATTGTGGAAAGAAGGGCCATGTTAAGAGAGAGTGCTACTTCCTGGTGGGATTTTTGCCCAGCAGCAGAGGAAGCAGAAGTAGGGGGAGAGGAATGACCAGGTATCAAGCTGGAGAAAATAGAAGGGCAGTAAATCTGGCTCGAAATGAAGGAGGAATACCCAATGCGCAACAACTCTCACAGCCGAACCTTTATGAAGATCAGGTTCGAAGGCTATTTGTCATTGCTAAGTGTGGAAGAGGACAACCTCTCTAAAGCTCGGGTCTCACTAGAACAACCTAAATCATCCATTTCATCTATCTCCTCTGCAACTTTTTCAGGTACTATCTCAACTTTAGCCTTTCCTAGCAAAGCCATTCGGGCAGTTTTTAGAACCTAGATTCTAGACACTGGAGCTACAGATCATGTTACCTCTACATTTGACAGCTTCACCCACTATAGAAAACTGAACCAGCCTTTACAGATTCACTTACCAAACAATAACACAGTCCTGGCTACTCATATAGGTGTAGTACATCTCAACTCGAAAATCATTCTGGAAGATGTACTCTTTGTGCCAGATTTCCAATTCAACCTAATTTCGATCAGCAAACTCACCAAACAGCCACATATTTATCTTCTTTTCTCACATGATTGTTGTATCATCCAGGACTTGCGCAAGTGGATGACGATTGGACTAGCTAGAAGAAGAGGTGGTCTATATGTGGTCGAAGAGATGGCTGGATATAATCAAGTAGGACATGCAACAAATGGACTGCATCAGCATAATCAGTTGTATGCATCAGACACATTTCAAGTTCTTAGTGTCATCAGGCACTGCACTATTTAGACAAGTTTGATCTTTGGCATCTAAGATTAGGACATGTTTCACAAACCAAGTTATCTTATCTAAAGCAACTAGAACCAAGTATCACTATGCTTCAGGATAATGCATGTCCAGTTTGCCATGAATCAAAACAAAAGAGGCTGGTTTTTCCAACCGGTGAAATGCAAAGTTTAGCACCCTTTGATCTATTACATTGTGATATTTGGGAACCTTGTTCAGTCACAGCATTAGGAGGATTTCGATACTTCTTGACCATTGTTGATGACTTTACAAGGGTTACTTGGGTGTTTCTAATGCAAACAAAGGCTGAGGTTAGGAAGTTGTTGCAAGAATTTTATGGTTTTGTAGAAACACAGTTCAAGATAAGAATTAAAACAATTAGAAGTGACAACGGGTCTGAATTCTTAATGACTGACTATTACAAGAAACTAGGAATAGTGCATCAAACATCTTGTATAGAAACACCACAGCAAAACGGTGTTGCAGAGCACAAACACCAACATTTATTATAAGTAACAAGGGCACAGTTGTTTCAAGCAAATCTGCCTTTATATTTCTGGGGTTATGCCTTATTGGCAGCCACACATGTCATAAATCGCTTGCCTAGTAAACTCTTACAATACAAAACACCATATGAAAAACTTTTTCTTAAGCCTCCTGTATACCAAAATCTGAAAGTATTTTGGTCTCTTTGTTTTGCTTGTACAATCTCGCATAATAGAAAGAAGCTGGATAAGAGAGCACGCAGTAGTATCTTTCTTGGTTATCCTCTAGGCACTAAAGGTTATTATTTGTTTGACTTGAACAAGAAAACAGTTTATGTATCTAGAGATGTGGTTTTTCATGAATCAATCTTTCCTTTCAAATTACAGCAACATCCACATCAATCAGACAAGGCATTAGTTTGGCCATTTGCCTCAGATCAGTCTGCATCCTCATCATCTTGGAAAGATCATAATGTTCAACCAGTTACACCTCATGTCACTACACTGCCATTAAACACTCCATATACAGAATGCATATCAGAGTCAAATCAGCATGGCATTTTAGAAGAGTTGACACAGTCACATTCTGCATCAGACATTGCATCTTCAGATCAGCATGTAAGAAGGAGCACAAGGGAAAGAAAAATCCCCAGCTATCTCCGAGACTATCACCATAGCCTCTCTTCTCAAGATGCGAGTCCTGAGTCATCTAATTTGCAAAACAGGTCAGCTCATCTAGTTCAATCAGCCTTATCTTCTACTCGTTATCCAATTGAACCCTTTATATCTTATACTCGATTGTCCAAACCTTACAAATCATATCTGTTAGCATTAGATCATCACACTGAGCCCTGCAGTTTTAGAGAGGCTAAAAATCTTCCACACTGGCAAGAAGCAATGGCTACAGAACTCCAAGCTCTTCAGGATAACAAAACGTGGGAGATAGTGTCTTTGCCTTCGGGACACAGGGCCATCGGGTGCAAATGGGTGTACAAGACAAAATTAAAGGCTGATGGAACAGTAGAGCGACACAAGGCCAGGTTAGTCGCAAAGGGGTACACTCAGAAAGAAGGCTTTGATTTCCAAGAAACCTTCAGCCCGGTAGCTAAGCACACATCTATCAGACTGTTTATCGCTCTTGCCTCCATGCACAATTGGAGTTTGAGACAGTTTGACATACATAACGCTTTTTTGCATGGAGATCTGCTAGAGGAAGTTTACATGGAGTTACCTGAAGGTTTGGCCATTCAGGGGGAGGAATTCTCTGGAAAGGTAGTCTGCAAACTCAAAAAGGCGCTATATGGACTAAAGCAAGCTTCGAGACAGTGGAATGAAAAGCTTTCTTCATGTCTATTAGCTAATGGGTTCAAGCAATCCAAGTCAGGCTACACGTTATTTACTAAGCAGGAGCAGGCTGGTTTTATAGCCGTGTTGGTGTATGTAGATGATATAGCGGTAGCAGCTTCTAGTGACAATCTGATTGATGAGCTTAAAGGGTTCCTGCTGCAATATTTTAAAGTGAGAGACCTGGGTGTGTTGAGGTTCTTTTTGGGGCTAGAGATAGCAAGAAGCAAGGATGGCATTTTTGTTTCACAAAGAAATTATGCCCTGCGATTGTTGGAAGATGTGGGGAAGCGGGGAGTAAAGCCAAGCAGTGTCCCAATGTCACCGAATGTGAAATTGGCACGAGGAGAAGATGAAGAGGTGATTGAAGAAAGTGCATATAGAAGGATGGTGGGGAGGCTAATCTATCTGGGGATCACAAGACCGGATTTGGCTTTTACAGTCCACATGCTGGCACAGTTTATGGATAGACCCTCAAAGAAACACTGGGAAGCGGCTGAACAAGTTCTTAGATATTTAAAGGGCACTCTAGGCAAGGGGCTGCTCTTTTCCAGCAGAGCACCGCCTATACTTGAAGCCTACTCGGACAACGACTGGGCTGGATGTGTTGATACACGCAAGTCAACTACGGGACTTGCACTTTTTCTAGGGGACTCACTTGTGAGCTGGAAATCGAAGAAGCAAACAACGGTTTCAAGGAGCTCTACGGAGGCAGAGTACAGGGCAATTGCGACTACAACAACAGAAGTGTTGTGGCTTATAGCAATGCTGAAGGATTTTGGTTTGGATGCTAAGCTGCCGATTCCGCTTCATTGTGATAACAAGTCAGCCATATACATCAGCAAGAATCCGGTGTTTCACGAACGCACCAAGCATTTGGAGCTTGATTTGCATTTTGTCAGGGAAAAACTTGAGGAGGGTGTCATTAAAGTGCTGCATCTTAGGACGCATGAGCAGGTGGCAGACCTCTTCACCAAGGCTCTGCAGCCGTGACGGCAGAGTGTGTTGCTAGACAAGATGGGAATGAGGGATATTTACAACTCCCATCTTGAGGGGGAGTGTGAGCAATTACAAGGAAAACAAGCTAAAGTAGCAGAATGAAGGAAGAGCAGAGGAAGAGCGGAGTAGAAGAAGAAGAATAAAGGAATTGAAGCAGCAGGGCCTACGAAGACTTTACATACAGGGCTTTATGAGCTGGTAGACTTAAAAGCCTTGTAAGCCCATGAATACTAGAAGGGAGGGCAGAAATGTAATAGCACGGTTTGTTAGGCAGATACAAGGGGATTCGCACCCCAGCAGACTGTGCGGGTTGTTTTTCTGTTTTCGCTGCTGGATGAGTGGGGTGGCAGGAATGGAAGAAGTTGGAGACGACGTTGTTTGACCGAACCTTTAGGGTGTGTTCTGAGTTACGGTCATTTGGTTCCTGGAGATTGTGAGAAAAGGCTGATCGCGCTTGCGTGAGCACGACGTCGGGTAAATAGCGTTGTTTGGTTAAGTTGGTCGTAGTGGCATTCACACGCCTTGGATCCCTGAGAAATCCACCGCTACTTCTTCTTAAAAAAAATTAAAAGAATTATATGAAAAACGTAGAATAAATGGGATTTTTGAAAAAGGGCTAAACATGTAGAGGATGGCGAAGGGAGGAAGGTTGATTTTTGAGAGGGTGGAATAATTTTGCTCATTTCTTGAAGCCGAAGCAAACGTGACCCACCAGGAAAGGAAAGAAAAAGAACGAAAAGCATTATTTAGGGAGAGGAGGAGGAGGAGGAGGAGGATGAGCTCTTCAAATTGGCATGTCTTGTGGTCTTTCTTTCATCATCAAACTCCACTCCTGCCGCCATATTATGATGCACTATTAGTATTTATGTAACATCACTCCACCTCCTAAAAACCACATCCTCCTGTCCTGACTACTGCTTCACCTTTCTCCCATCCCCACGGCCAGCCAAGGTATGTCCCGGATCGACCCCATACACATCGCCCTCCTTCCAAGCTCCGGGATGGGCCACCTCACACCTTTCCTTCGACTGGCTGCCTCTCTCGTCGCCTCCGGCGTTACAGTCACGTTCGTCGCACCGTACCCCACTGTGTCCCTCGCCGAGGCGCAGGCCTTGTCGTGCTTCTTCAGTGACTTCTCCCAAGTTGTTCCACGACGGCTTGACCTTCTTCCTGTTGGAGAGGATTGTAGAAGGACGGATGATCCTTTTTATCACCATTTCGACGTCATCCGGCGGTCCTGTCGCCTACTTGGCCCTATCCTCTCCTCGGCGTCCCCCCACTTTCGGCTATCGTCACGGACATGAGCCTCGTGTCTGCAGCTCTTCCCATCACCCAAGAACTCGCCCTGCCAAACTACGTCTTCTTCACATCCTCGGCAAAGATGTTCACTCTCTTCGCCTCTTACCACCGTCTGGTGGAATTGAGGAGCAACTGCAATACCGCCACTTTGGCGGACGACTTCGTTGGCATACCGGGTCGACACCCGATAAGCGCTGAATGGCTTCCCCGGCTCCTGAGAGATGAAGGAACCAACTTCTTCAAATCCTATTTCATAGAAAATGGTAAGAGCGCGACCAAGGCACGAGGCATCATAATCAACACGTTTGGGGGCTTCGAGCGAGAGACCTTGGAAGATCTGACGGACACCAAAATGTTCCCTGGATTCCCGCCCTCGTTCGCAGTTGGGCCGCTCCCACAAGTCCATAACAAGAACTGCAATGTATTGGCCTGGCTTGATAACCAAGAGCCTTCATCGGTGATTTACATTAGCTTCGGAAGCAGAACGGCCATAACCAAGGGACAGTTGAAAGAACTCGGGAACGGGCTGGTGAGGAGCGGCTGTCGGTTCCTTTGGACGGTGAAGAGCAAAAAGGTCGACAACGAGGATAGAGGAAGCATAGACGACCTCCTCGGGCACGAAATCACCGAGATCATGAGGAGAAGGGGATTGGTTGTAAAAGAGTGGGTGGATCAGAGCAAGATACTCGGTCACAAGTCCATTGGAGGATTCCTGAGTCACTGTGGATGGAACTCCGTGATGGAGGCCGCATGGCACGGGGTGCCAATACTGGCATGGCCCCAGCACGGGGACCAGAAGATAAACGCGGGTATCGTGGAGAGAGCAGGGGTGGGGGTGTGGGATAAGAGCTGGGGATGGGGGGACAGCAGTGTGGTGCCTGGGGAGGCGATAGCAGAGAAGATCCTGGACGTGCTCAAGAACAATCAGATGGAACTGCGAGCACAGGCGACGAGGATCAAAGAAAGCGCGAGGAGATCAACGGGAGCTGATGGAAGGACCAGCGAAGGACTGAGCACGCTGATAGACGCATGGAAACAACAGAACACATACCCCTCAATCATGAAATAACGTTGAAGCAATTTGATTGCTGTTTTGGGAGGCTGATGTAATGTAGTAAGTAGGTCCCCACCACCTCTTGGTTGTAATTTCCCATGTCTGGTTTTGTCTTGCCTTGCGTCAGAAGATCCCTGTTGCTATGAAAAAATGAGGGAAATTTAAGCATATTATATAAAAAGGTATTTAAATAATAATAATGACAGTGAGATTTTATTCGGGATATGATAACATAAAGTAATAAATGATATCAATCGAATGGAGAAACAAAATGGTGAGAAGTGGGTGGTTTAAGACATCAACGCTCAACGGGGTAAGAATTATTAACTGATATGATATCATGAGATGAAGTAATAATGGTCGGGATGGTGGTAAATATAATGGGGGTGGTGGGTTAGGGTTAGGACATCTGCCTCATGCATGCCCATCCCACATTTAACCACAACCAAATGAGGCCACAGTAGTGCCATGACAAACATGGAGTTTGGAAAAATGAAAGGTTTAATCCACTCTACGATTTAACTTTTGTCAAGTTTGATAGTTTTAAATTTTACATTTTTTTTTTTTAGTTTTAAGAGGGTTTTATTTGTTCCTCCCTTCAAAGATTTGGTAATCTTTTGTACTTTGTTAGGAAAAAAAAACATAAAGATCGATATATATATATATATAAAAGAATGAAGCCTCTATCTTAAACCCAAACAACTAAAATTCAGGAGATGTTTCTACTTTAAATTACATGGTGTTGGCGGAAACAAAATGTGGAAATAGAATTTAAAATTACTAGAATTATAAATATTGGAATATACATGAAATTCTAATGCTTTTGATTGTTCTTTAGCATAAATATATATTTAACGAAGTTTTCCTAATTTACAAAGAGGGATTAATTATCTTTAAAATGAGAATACCAAACATACTTTAGGTTACTTTGTAGCAAATTTTATTGGGATGAACTTAATATTTGACATGTGATTTCATTGAATAGGGAGGATATGATGGTTCAAATATTGATTTCCTTTTTGGTGCCAAACATCCTCATTAAAACTTCTCTGTCCCCCGATACCACTTCTATCACACCAACATTATTCATTTTTACTCACAAAAAAAAAATATTCGTATTCATTTTATGGAATTAAAACATTATTTACCAAAATTATACTAATTCCAGTGTCTCCCTCGAATCGGGATCCCGCCCAACTGCCGCCTCCGTATTAGCAAAGAATTAATGAGAAGTTACCATAACTGGAAACTCCATAGTAGCTAGCTGTCCCATGAAGACACTGGTGTCGCTCGTTGCGGCCTCAAAACAAACAAAATAAATGCCCCACGGACTCATGGAGGAGCACGCCATCAACGGGGATTTCGTCTCGTTTCTAGAATCCTTTCTGTCCTCATGGAGTCTCGCCTCGCGATCAGGGCGATCATGGCCGTGGCGGCCGTCATCGCAGTCAGTTGCGGCGTGGTTTCGGCCGTGTCGCGGCACAAGGTAGGCGGGCCACTTGGTTGGACTCCCGGCATCAACTTCACCGAGTGGGCGAGTGACAGGCATATCTATGCCGGAGATTGGCTTTGTGAGTCACCGATCTCTCCCTACCTCTTGATCTGCTCGTGAGCTTTCTTAGATTATTCATCTTTGTTACTTACTAGCCGATCTGCCCTCGACAGTGAAGAGGGCGTTGATCGGTTGAATCCGACGTTAATCTGGTTAGGGTTTGTGATGGTAATAGAAATTAGGGAGTGAGAACAAATTAGGCAGGAGAGTATCAGGGCTTGCCCTAATTTTCATCGATCGTCAACCCGTCAATGATTTTCTCCCATCAGACTTTGTGTTCGATAAGAATGCCCATGACGTGCTCGAAGTGAACGAGACGGGCTACGAGGCGTGCAACGGCCAGGGTTTCATCACTAACATCACGAGAGGCGGACGTGACGTCTACCAGCTAAACGAGACAAAGACGTATTACTTCATATGCGGGAAGGGTTACTGCTGGCAGGGAATGAATCTCGCCGTGAACGTCCTCGAACTGCCACCACCTGCTCCCGCTCCATCTCCATCAGGCAGCTCTGGTTCCGCGAATTTACTCTGCTGGAGGAGCCGGATTGGGGTGGCGCTGGTCGTGTTGGTTTCGTGGGTGTTTGGTGCCATAAATCTTTGAATTAGGAAACTTCGTCGGTTCCAAATCATCTATGCTAATTACCCCCTTATCACGTGGAGAAAGAAACAACCAAACTTATGTATTTAGACGTGGAGGTGTTACATACGCCTTCAAATCTTTGGTCTTCGAAACCCGTCTTGTCGAGTTCGTTGAAGATCATGATACTTACGGGGCAGGTATTGTGTGGCCCTGGTTTTTGAAAGGAAAGGCGCAGCCTGAGTATGAATTTTGTTTTTGTCACGTGATTCATACGTGTTTTCTATATCAACAATAGGACCGGGCTCGGCCGGATCAACGAAAATGTCCGTGGTTCAGTGCGTTTTGGCGACGGTTCAACTGTGGATATCTATAGGCTTGGTACCGTGATGATGGCTTGCAAGAACAACGAGCAAAAGATCTTTACCGAGGTATATTACATACCACGTTTGAGGACTAATATCATAAGTCTCGGACAGTTGTAAGAAGGAGGATGTAAGATTGTCATCGACGGCGGCATGCTGCGCGTGTATGATCGTGAGAGCACATTGCTGGCCCGTGCGGCGCGTACCAAGAACAGGAGTGCGCCGGTGTGTCTCTTGTCCAAGATCAGCGACGTGGCGTGGTTGTGGCATGCTCGATTTGGACATCTCAACTTTCGATCGCTTCGTGATCACGCGGTTTACAAAAGAGGGGATCAACATTTTTTCTTGCTAGTCGGCATGTACGTCGACGATTTGATCATCTCCGGGCCGGACATTCGTGGCATTGTTGATTTCAAGCAGAAAATGATGCAACGCTTCAACATGAGTGATCTTGGGCTTCTAAGTTACTACTTGGGTATCGAGGTGAAGCAAAAGGAAGATCAGATCACGCTGTGCCAGAGCTCCTACGCGGCAAAGATTCTTGAGTTGGGAGGGATGAGTGATTGCAATCCTTGTCAAACTCCCATGGAGAACCGACTAAAATTGAGAAAGAAGGAAGGTGATGTGATCGTGGACGCGACGAGATACACTGCATCGTCGGCAGTTTACGGTACATTGTTAACACTAGGCCTGATCTCGCATATTCTGTGGGTATAGTTAGAAGGTACATGGAAGAGCCCGGACTACAACATTGGGCTTCTGTGAAACACATACTTCGGTACCTGAGTGGCACAATAGAATATGGATACAGCTACAAGAAGGCAGCTAGTCTACAACCCACGCATATTGGGTACAGTGACAGCGACTTCGCCGGTGATGTTGATGATCGAAGGAGTACGATGGGGGTCGCATTTTTTCTCGGGACGAGTCTTGTCTCATGGATGTCACAGAAGCAAAAGGTTGTGGCACTCTCATCCTGTGAAGCGGAGTACATTGCGGCAGCGGCGACAGCGTGTCAGGGAGTGTGACTGAGTCGTTTATTCGGTGAGATGATATCGCAAGCTCCGATTCAGGTGAATTTGTTGGTGGACAACAAGTCTGCGATAGCATTGAGCAAGAACCCGGTGCACCATGATAGAAGTAAGCATATCGATACAAAATTTCATTTCATTCGAGAGTGCATCGAAGATGGAAAGGTGAAGGTCGAACACATCGGCACTGACGGACAATTGGCCGACATTCTCACAAAGGCACTCGGACGCGTGAAGTTTGTAGAGATGAGACAAAAGCTTGGAGTTATTCAGGTACAACGGATTATGGGGTGATTTGTTAGAATAAATCCGTTGTAACGGTCGTAGTTAATACATTGTAACGGTCGTGGTTAATGTGTTGTAACGACCGGAGTTAATGCGGCTGGGGTTAATGCTACTTAATGTGGGGGGTTAATGCTACGTAGGGAGTTACTTTTTGTATTGTGTATAAATAGGTCTTTGTATGACAAAGGATTTACAAGCTTTCCACACATTCCTCTTCTCTCATTCTCTCCACTTTTCTTCGTCAATTCTTTGTCGGCGACAACACGTGGCATCAGAGCCATCAAGGAGGATTCTTTGCCGATCATGTCCGGAGAAAATCGCTCCCCGTCCCCCGAGGGTCGCATCGCCGATATCAAGAAAGGCGACAACGGCAGCAGCGCATCACGTGAAGTCGTGGTGGAGCGCGTGATGAAGGAGACAAGCGGTTTGATCGTGTACCCATTATTGACGCGCACGAACTACAACGAGTGGGCCCTTGTGATGCAAGTCAATCTGGAGGCACAGGGACTCTGGGACGCCATCGAGACCAACGAGGTCGATCGACGTGCCGACAGACTCGCGTTGGCTGCAATCCTTCGCGCCGTGCCGGCCGAGATGCTCTCGATCCTCGCCGTGAAGGAGAGCGCCAAGGAGGCGTGGGAGGCGGTGAAGACGATGCGGATGGGTGTTGCTCGGGTCTAGGAGGCGAATGCTCAGAAATTGTTGAAGGAGTTCGAGAACATTGCCTTCAAGGAGGGTGAGGGCATCGACGATTTCGCTATGAGAATTTCTAGCCTCGCCAGTAACACCCGTGCGCTCGGAGAATCGATAGAGGAGGTCCATGTCGTGAAGAAATTTCTTCGCGTTGTACCAGCTCGGTATTCCCAGATCGCTCTTTCGATTGAAACCTTGCTTGATCTAAGCACGATGACAATTGAGGAGTTGGTGGGGCGGTTGCGTGCTGCGGAGGATCGTTTTGACAGTGGCGGCAACGTCCATGGCAAAGCTGAGCGGTTGCTTCTCGCTGAGGAGGAATGGCTTGCAAAGTGGAAGCATCGTCTGCAAGGTGATTCTTCATCAAACGGTGAGAAGGCCAGGGGTCAGGCTCACGGGAAGAACAAGGGCGGCTCTCGAAACGAAGGTCGTGGCACCACCGAAAGGACCTCTGAAGGAACTCCTCGGCGAAAGGGGAAGTGCCGAAACTGCGGCGTTTATGGCCATTGGGCCAAGGAGTGTCGGAAGCCGCGGCGTGAGCGGCGTGAAGAAGCTAATCTCGCCAAAACCGACGTCGAACAGCCTGCATTGCTGCTTGCCCATACTTGTAACGTTGAGCACACCACGACTCAGAACGTGTTTCTCAATGAAGAGCGTGTGTTCCCGGTGGAGTGCGACAACGACACATGGTATCTCGACAGTGGAGCTACAAACTACATGACTGGGTGCAGAGCGGCTCTTGCAACCCTCGATGAAAATGTCCGTGGTTCAGTGCGTTTTGGCGACGGTTCAACTGTGGATATCTGTGTGCTTGGTACCGTGATGATGGCTTGCAAGAACAACGAGCAAAAGATCTTTACCGAGGTATATTACATACCACGTTTGAGGACTAATATCATAAGTCTCGGACAGTTGGAAGAAGGAGGATGCAAGATTGTCATCGACGGCGGCATGCTGCGCGTGTATGATCGTGAGAGCGCATTGCTGGCCCGTGCGGCGCGTACCAAGAACAGGCTCTATACGTTGAAGCTAAACTTGAGTGCGCCGGTGTGTCTCTTGTCCAAGATCAGCGACGTGGCGTGGTTGTGGCATGCTCGATTTGGACATCTCAACTTTCGATCGCTTCGTGATCTCGGGATCAAGCAGATGGTGGAAGGCATGCCTGTGATTGAGCGTGGGGAGCAGTTTTGTGATGGTTGTGTTCTTGGAAAGCAGCACCGCACTCCGTTCCCACACACCACATCATACAAAGCAGAAGGGGGGCTCGAACTGTTCCATGGCGATTTGTGCGGTCAGATCTTGCCACCGACACCAAGAGGACGGAGATACTTCCTATTGATTGTCGATGATCACAGTCGTTTTATGTGGCTAGAATTGTTGGAGTCCAAAGACGAGGCTTTCAAGTATTTTAAAAAGATCAAGGCGGAGGCGGAGAACGAGATTGGCGGCAAGCTCAAAGCGTTTCGTACAGATCACGGTGGAGAGTTCAATTCTGCCCAGTTCCGCGATTTCTGCGAGGAGAACGCCATCAAACACTTCACAACCGCACCTTATTCGCCTCAACAAAATGGTGTTGTAGAGAGGCGAAACCAAACTGTAGTGGAAATGGCGCGTTGTCTGCTCAAGTCAATGCAAGTACCAGCGGAATTTTGGGGCGAAGCGGTGAAGACCGCCGTGTACATCCTTAATAGGTCACCGACGAGAAGTCTTGACGGTAAAACTCCATATGAGGCTTGGTACAACCGGAAGCCCGGCGTCCGGCATTTGCGCACCTTCGGATGCACGGCGTATGTGAAGAGAGTCGGCCCAGGTGTGTCGAAGCTGTCAGACAGATCGGTTCCAGGCGTATTCCTTGGTTATGAACCCGGAACGAAGGCATACAGGGTGTACGATCCAAAGGGGAAGAAGCTGATGATCACCCGAGACGTCATTTTCGATGAGCGAAAAGCGTGGAACTGGACAGAAGGCGGCGAAGGTGACCAAGGGAGTGGGGCGAGGACTTTCATCGTGGAGTACATGACCACTATTGGTCCTTCGACGACCGACAATGGTACTGACGGTCATCCGACCATGGATTTCGAAAATTCGCAGATGCCTGCAACACCGATTTCGGCGGCTACACCGAATGCTGCTGCGGAGAGTCTGGGGCAAGGTCTAGTTGCTACACCAGCGAATTCTACCAGTGTACAGTGGGCAACTCCACCGTCCGAGGGCGCCATCGATTCTAATGGTGTGGGGCTCAGGTTTCGCATGATCTCGAATATCATCGACACCACGGAGGAGGTTAACGACTTCGAGTACAGCGGACTTTGTCTACTAGCTACTGAGGAACCAAACAGCGTCAAACAAGCATTATCTGAAGCTTGTTGGCGTCGGGCTATGGAAGTGGAGATGGAGGCGATTCGGGAGAACAACACTTGGGAGCCTGCAATGTTGCCACCGGGACATCGAGCCATAGGGCTAAAATGGGTTTTCAAAGTCAAGAAGGACTCTGCGGGAAATATTGTCAAGCACAAATCTCGTTTGGTTGCAAAGGGATATGCTCAGCGTGAGGGGGTGGACTTCGATGAGGTATTTGCTCCAGTGGCGCGCATGGAAACTGTGCGACTGTTACTTGCGCTCGCCGCACATGGCGGGTGGGAGGTTCATCACATGGACGTGAAATCTGCATTCCTAAATGGTGACCTTGATGAGGAGGTATACGTGCATCAACCTCCCGGTTTCATCGTCGGAAATGGAGACAAACAAGTGCTCAAACTTCACAAGGCACTCTATGGGTTGAGGCAGGCACCACGGGCATGGAATGTAAGGCTGGACAAGGAGTTGATTGTGCTCGGATTGATACGAAGCAAGTTGGATCACGCGGTTTATAAAAGAGGGGATCAACATTTTTTCTTGTTGGTCGGCGTGTACGTCGACGATTTGATCATCTCCGGGCCGAACATCAGTGGCATTGTTGATTTCAAGCAGGAGATGATGCAACGCTTCAACATGAGTGACCTTGGACTTCTAAGTTACTACTTGGGCATCGAAGTGAAGCAAAAGGAAGGTGAGATCACATTGTGCCAGAGCTCCTACGCGGCTAAGATTCTTGAGTTGGGAGGGATGCCTGATTACAATCCTTGTTAAACTCCCATGGAGAATCGACTAAAATTGAGCAAGAAGGAAGGTGATGTGATCGTGGACGCGACGAGATATAGGAGCATCGTAGGGAGTTTACGGTATATTGTTAACACCAGCCTGATCTCGCATATTCTGTGGGTATAGTTAGCAGGTACATGGAAGCGCCCGGACCACAACATTAGGCGGCAGTGAAGCACATACTTCGGTACCTGAGAGGCACAACAGAATATGGATGCAGCTACAAGAAGGCTAGTCTACAACCCACGCTTATTGGGTACAGTGACAGCGACTTCGCCGGTGATGTTGATGATCGAAGGAGTACGACGAGGGTCGCATTTTTTCTCGGGACGAGTCTTGTCTCATGGATGTCACAGAAGCAAAAGGTTGTGGCACTCTCATCCTGTGAAGCGGAGTACATTGCGGCAGCGGCGGCAGCGTGTCAGGGAGTGTGGCTGAGTCGTTTATTCGGTGAGATGATATCGCAAGCTCCGATTCAGGTGAATTTGTTGGTGGACAACAAGTCTGCGATAGCATTGAGCAAGAACCCGGTGCACCATGATAGAAGTAAGCATATCGATACAAAATTTCATTTCATTCGAGAGTGCATCGAAGATGGAAAGGTGAAGGTCGAACACATCGGCACTGACGGACAACTGGCCGACATTCTCACAAAGGCACTCGGACGCGTGAAGTTTGTAGAGATGAGACAAAAGCTTGGAGTTGTTCAGGTACAACGGATTAGGGGGTGATTTGTTAGAATAAATCCGTTGTAACGGTCGTAGTTAATACGTTGTAACGGTCGTGGTTAATGTGTTGTAACGACCGGAGTTAATGCGGCTGGGGTTAATGCTACTTAATGTGGGGGGTTAATGCTAGGTAGGGAGTTACTTTTTGTATTGTGTATAAATAGGTCTTTGTATGACAAAGGATTTACAAGCTTTCCACACATTCCTCTTCTCTCATTCTCTCCACTTTTCTTCGTCAATTCTTTGTCGGCGACAACATTTTCTATATCAACAATAGGACCGGGCTCGGCCGGATCAACGACCTAGCGTCATGTTCCCCAACTGTATACTTGAAGGCCATGACCACCTGTGCATACACGTCCAGTCTTTATGAAGTGATTTTGATGATGAGCATTGACTTCTGCGAAACAGAAGTCAATCATCTACATTACAGAAGCTACTCCTTATGAGAAATTAAGTGTAAATATTCCATGGAAATTATCCAATATGATCAGGACAATTATCTGATCGAAATCGAATGATTTCATTACCAAAGAAATATATTTCTAATTGAATGAAATAAATTATCTATTATGGAAGGTTCTACATAATTGACTATGTGTCATTATCTTCCATTTTTAATTCTTCTTTTGTTAACAAAAACGTGCTATTTGTCCAGATTCATCAAGATAAACGAATAAATCTAATAAAATAATTCATGGAAGTTAATTTTTATTATTTTCATACACAGAAGGTTATCGTAATTTGTAACCTTCTGGTTATCCATGGGGATTTTCTGGTTATCCACGGGGATTTGATTAAACCAATTAATCTTGATCAGATCTCACCCCAAACGGATACTTACCAATGGGAGATGACATTTGATTATTAATGGAATTAATATCATTGATTTATTCGTTTTCCACCTAAGTGTAGAAGTTATTTTTGTCAATTCTACCTTCTATGCTTAGCTTTTTGTAAATGTGTATTAATAGGAATTCGATTGTCATTGTAAAAGTACATAAACACTAGATACATTGGTCAGACGTTGGATCTTGTAATTTTTCATTGGTTCGAGTTGAGTTAGTCATACACGAGGAACGTGAGCTGCTGAAGGTTGCATCGTTGGTGAAGTCTTCTGGGAGAGTGGCTCGGGGGCCACGAGGGACTCGGTTGGGAAACTGCAGGAGATGTTGGTGGGAAGCGTGCGACAGGAGGCTGGCGTGGCCAACGTGCAGTGGGCCGGAGAGAAGGGCAGAACCCCGGGAACATAGAAGGTGAGGGACTAACCAGCTTCTGTGATGTAACGTTCTGTGTGTGTAGGAACCTAGGACAGAGGTTGCTGTCTGCTTGCGTGGGGTTTGTCGCGTGCTTGCTCAGGATTTGTTGCGTTCTTGCGTAGGGTTTGTTACGTGCTTGTGTGGAGTTCGCCACGTAGTCGCTATCTCGAGGAGATGTTGTCTGCTTGCGTAGAGGACGCTACGTGCTCGCGTGGAGTACGCCACGAAGTCGTTGTCCTTGAGGGGATTGTGCATTGGTTACCTTTGTTAGTCACACTAACGTGTGCACCGAGTCACTCTAGTACAGAACCTTGCGGTCTGTGCTTTGAAAATCAGTCACCTGTAGTACAGAAATTTACGGTATGTGCTGTAAAAGGTTGACATCTTTGGTATGAAACCTTACGGTCTATGCTGTGAAGCCAAGTCATTTCTGATACAGAATCTTCGGGTCTGTAGAGGATTGACATACGGTACAGAACCTTCTAGTCTGTGCTATACAATTCAGTCACTTTAGTGTAGAACCTTCTGGTCTGTACTTTGCCACTCGGTCTTCTGTGGTGCAAAACCTTCTTGTCTGTGCTATAAAGGTCTATTGTTGATCACCTTTTGTAATTATTACGAAGTTAAGTCTGAGTGAAAACCATCCAAATTCTGGGTGAAGAGTGGATGTAAGCAAGTTGCCGAACCACTATAAAAGTCTTGCGTGCATCAAACAAATCGCAATCACATTCGTACGTTCTGTCTTACAAAAACCTGTTTCTAAGATTTTGTTTTACAGAAGCTTTCTTCCGCTGCGGGGTTTGTCGAAAAGGAGTTAAAAATCCTTAATTGTACTTTAACACTAATTCACCCCATATGAGTGTAACAAAATATTTTAACATGAGTTTTAATGTCTAGAATGACGAATAAGGAAAATCGAATGGTCTCATAAAGTATTTTAAATTTTTTAAGTTAATTTATGTGACGAGTTAAACTTACAGGTATATTTTGGGTATTTTCAATTAATATTTTAGAATGTAAAATTAGTTTTTCATGTTTGGGTTTTACGAACAAAGCTTAAAAGAAAAATTTGTGTATATATGGATACAGCTCATTTAGACACGTGACCCAATTCAATAAAAAATAAATTTAATTTAGAATTCGAATTTGAGAATTAACTTTAAGCTCGTAGAAAAGGTAGCATAATTATTTGTTTATCCAAACGGATATCTGAACTAATAAAATCGTGATGGACTAGTTTATATAGTGATAAAAAAATATTCGTCTTCTTTTACACGTGTAAATGCGTATATTTTGTTTTCCCAAATGCCTGTTCGAAATTTAGATGGAATTCAATATTAATATCAATTGATACAACTTATATGGAACTAATAAATATGCATAAAATGATAATAGCAATATTAAATCAAAAGGGCAGAGGGCCTTCTTGCCTACAACTCAAGAATCATTTCTCTCGCGGTTGCAACTTGTTGTATTGTACCCATGTGTTTAATGCTAGTACTTGATCACGCCCACCAACTTGGGTTAAAAAAAAGAGAGTTAATGTTGAGTTGACCTAGCTTAATTTTTGACTACATAACTTTTTCTCATCCGGGGACTTTAAAACAGTTTATTACAACTCCTGGGAAACTTAACATAACTTAACTCAAAACAAAGATCTCTTATCTTATGATGTAATAAAAAACAGGATGAATAAAAATTTCGGTATATCGATTTTAATTCCGAAAAAAAAATTAAGCCCCGTTTAACAAGGGGCTTGAAATCATAAAGCTGACCCATTATTCCAATTCCAACGCCCCGGCCCGGCGTGACCCGTTTGTCTTAAAAAGGGTATTTCAATCGACATTAAAGTTTACGGAAAAACAATTAAATCTTTAACTTATCCTAGGAAAAAAATTACCAAACTTTCAAAGCAAAATACTGTTTGGCGGTGTTGTTTGTGGGGTGGGAGGTAGGAATAGAAGAGCATCGATTTTAATTTTTATTCGGGACTCAAAATCGAGAGTCGGCCAGTGAGATTATACACCTTTGGGTCGATGTCATCTAACAGGGAGTTTGAGGGTTGGATGAGAAGATTCCGAGGAGTTGAAGATAAGAAACGAAGCTTATACAGAAAGCAACGGCGGATGCTGAATATCAATCCCTCTTTTATGTGTAATTCGATAATTTAGTATTTATTTTTAAAATCAGGGATGTGATCTAAAATTTTAAGGTAATACCGAATGCTCTTCCTAACAACAAGTATCTAGTTCACAGCACCAAGTCATTCTCTCTCTGTCTTTCACCTTCGACCCGCACACAGCAAGAAACTCCCAATCCAATCCAATCCAATCCAATCCCACGCCTCCTCCCTCAAACGGGAAGTCGAGAGAAAAATCATCACGACAAGGTACCCAGAAACAAAAAAGTTAATTCGATCCACTTGGCACAAGCCTCGAATTTCAATCCTTCCTTTCCCTTTGTCCCAAGATCTCAGCTTTCGTACCTATCGACTAGTCGGTACGGAAAGAAAGGCTGCTACTTCATCTTTTCGGCTTTTGTTTTTGTGCGCGCGAATGGCCAACAAGCAGCAGCCGCCGCCGCCGCCGGGTGCTCGCCGTCCGACGATTACGCTGCCTCCCAGACCGACGGCTGATGCGCTCTTCGGTTCCGGGCTCAGTCCCGGGCCGTTGACTCTGGTCTCCAGCTTCTTCGCCGAGAACGGGGGACAGGATAACGATTCCAGGTCGTTCTCGCAGCTGCTGGCCGGAGCCATGAATTCCCCGACTTATCCCTTGGCGAGCCCGATGTTTCTGGATGGCTTTAGTGATGTGATGTTCAAGGGGGGTGAATTCGGGAGAGGCTCCGGGGATGGCTGGGGGTTTTCGTTTTTGTTGGCGGGAGGTATGGGTTCACCGATTGCGGGGGTGAATAATGATCTGAATGCGAGGGAGGGTTCCTTCTCGACGGCGATCCTGGGGGACGGAACGTTGAAGGAGGAGAAAGGGAGTGGTAGTGATGGTGGTTTTGGTGGAGGGTATAAGGACAGTAGGCCTACGAGCTTGGCCGTCATGAGGTCTCCCTTGTTCACTGTTCCGCCGGTGCTTAGCCCTTCTGGTTTGCTTTCGCCGGGGTTCTTTTCTCCTCTGGTATATTAGCTTTGCATTTTTTCTGATGGTGTACTCGATTGCGGTTGTTGTCTAATTCTGTTGAAGATTTGATCTGTCTTCCGTGATGTGCTTTTATAATGTCTGTGCTATATAGCATTGGAGGGGAAATTTTACAAGGTCAAGTGTTTTTGCTGGTGAATCTCGACACTTCAATGGGTGGATGACCCCTGCAGCATCTTGTTTATGGCGTTTCTGAAACTGAGAACATGAGTTCTGATGTAGTAATTGTTGGAAAGTTTATGGATAGTTGAATTCGCTTTGGATGAAGAAGGCTACAAGAATGGAAATGAGTCAGATGTCTTATCTGTGGGGACATTGTATGCCCGATAAGATTGTGTCATCGGTCACAGCATCTTTGAATGTGAGCAATGCTCTATGGTGTCGGAATGCGTTTGTAGAATAAACTAAAATTCTCTGTTGTACTGAGGCCTATGCGGGTTCAATTCTTCAGTCAGTTAACTGCTAGGAAGAATCTGCGTTCCTTCGATTAGGGGCATCGCTTGCTTCTGTTATTTATTAGATCTCATTCCTTAAGCTATGGTGATTCTGGTTACAATAAGCTGCTTCTTTGAAACATGTAGAGCCCCTTCGGAATGTCCCACCAGCAGGCATTGGCTCATGTTACTGCTCAAGCCGCACAAGCTCAATCACAAACAAGTTTCCTGATACCAGCAGATTCCCAAATCATGGCCCCTTCTAAGGAATCTTCACAGCAGCATTCATATGTTACCTCAAATGACTCGTCACAACGTGGGTTGCAGCCAGAGACATTTGAACAGACAACCACGGGTTCTGGAGCAACTGAGTTCCGTCAGCCTCAAAGGCAACAACAACCAGTTTCACATGCTGTGGATATGCCTGTCGAGGAAGGTTACAACTGGCGAAAATATGGACAAAAGCAGGTGAAAGGTTGTGAGTTTCCTCGAAGCTACTATAAGTGTACGTCCCCAAGCTGCCCTGCAAAGAAAAAGGTCGAGCGATCACTTGATGGCCGGATCACTGAGATTATTTACAGGGGCCAGCACAACCATCCTATTCCTCATCCCAATAAGCGAGGCAAAGATGGTGGGAATCCGATCGGAAGTGCAAATTCTCAGGTTCAGCCGGAGACTTACCCGCATGGCGGTAACCATCCTGATAGGACCGAGTCTGTCCAGGAAACGTCTGTGCAAAGTGACAGTGTGGACCATGATGAAGTTGAAACAAGAGTTGGTGAAGTAGACTGTGATGAGCCAAATGCCAAGCGAAGGTGGGTATTATGTGCGGTGTCAGCGGCATTTTGTTTTCAGTTTGTCATTTATCATTTCCTGGATGAGCGAATCATTTTGCTCTGAAATTACAGAAGTATTGAAGTTGAGCCATCTGAGTCCTTTTCGGGAGGACATACGACGGTTACAGAATCTAGGATTATTGTACAGACCAGGAGTGAAGTTGATCTCTTGGATGATGGCTACCGCTGGCGTAAATATGGGCAGAAAGTTGTCAAGGGAAATCCTCATCCGAGGTAAAACACTTGTTCATCGTGATGACAGCCTTTCCCAGTCGTTGGTGATATTTAAAAAGATATATTTGAATCTTTGTTTACTAAAACCTTATGCATCGTCGTATCTCACCTGAAGGAGCTATTACAAATGCACGTTTTCGGGGTGCAACGTGCGTAAACATGTCGAGAGAGCAGCAGCAGATCCTAAAGCTGTCATTACTACTTATGAAGGGAAGCACAATCACGACCTCCCGGCTGCTAGAAACAGCAGCCATAACATGGCCACAGCCAGCCTATCTCAGGTAAAGCCACATAAAGTGGTTGCTGAGAAGCACCCATTACTCCAGGGAATGGGTTTTGCTAAGGGAAAACGACCGGCAGTTTTGCAGCTGAAAGAAGAGCAAATTGCAGTTTGACGAAACCCTGTGTGGTGGCCTGTATGTTATGTTTTTGGGGAGTTCGCAAATGGCTTGTCTGGCTGGCGGAACCGCTTGCTTCTCCGAGAAGAAAGCCGAAAGCCCGCTTTTGTTTGATAATCCCCACCTACTTCAACCCGAATGCCGTAGGTTACATGCCTTCCTATGTTTATACATCTTTTGTTTTCCACTGTGGTATAGATAGCCTGGAAATAGAACTGTACACTACATAAAAATCGTCGGCAGAACTCAACTGCCGACTCTGTTGTTACACGGAAGGTTCGGGTTGTGGCTGTTCTTATGTTTCAGCTGTCTGTATATTTTGTATGAATGATTTCAGGGCAATGTATACAACTTCAGTCAACAAGGAAGTCCCGGGTTCTTGGTTTTACTTGTGATTTCTTCCCGTGATGTTAAGGCACCTAGCCTCGTTGTTTCCTAAACAACCCACGGGTATGGCGCCGCCGGGGTGAGTGCCTAGCTGAGGCACTCGGGCGCTGTCTTGGCGCCGCTCTCTTGCTCGGTTGGACAAAGCTTTTCGATTATTATTCTTCCCTCCTTATTTTATTTTTTTTTCTTACCCGACCCAGCTCCTAGGGGGTGTTAATGAGCCAGGCCGGCTCGCAAATCACCCAGCCTAGCTCGTCTTCTGGTCCGAGCTTGGCTCGACAAAAATCAGAACCAGGCGAGTTCAGGTTCGGACCTTAAATTTTGATAATCAAGTCGGATTCGTGCTGACTTATGAACCCGACAAACGGTTCGACCGGCCTTGACAAATTTCATAATAAATTAAAAAATAAAAATAAAATATTTAAAGCTCGGACCGGACTCACAGAAGAAATGTGAAAATATAACTTTGAAGAGGTACAAGCTTGAGTTGGGTTCAATCTCGGGCTCTCATAAAAAATTTTGGACGTGCTTGAACCTGGGCTTAACTAAACAAAGCCTGATCAAGCTTGGACCCAGACTCAGACCCTATACTTTTTTATTCGGATCGAGTTTGGGTAAGGGTGTCCGAGCCCGGCCCCGCTCACTAAGAACCTTACTCCCCAATCTCGACGGCAGCCTCTGTCCCTCATCTTCCTCACCCACCACTAGATCATAGCCGATTTTGCTATAATTCCCTTTTCTTGTTCAATGCAGTTTAACGGTACGTGCTTAGTAATTTGTTGGTATATAGGTTAGTAATTTACTATTCAATACTAAAAAATGTTAGTAATTTACTATATAATACTATACGAGTTGAGCTTAGTGTTAGTACATTTTTATTATACGGTACTAAAACATATTAGTAATTTATTATACGGTACTATACGAATTACTAAGTAAAAATGTACTAATACATTACTAAGCTCATATTGTTCAAGCATCTCACAAATTACTAAGTCCATCGGACTAAAACTGACATTGTTTATTACATTACTAATAGATTACTAACATTTTTTACTCGTAAGTTTCGTGTAGTAAATTACTAACATTTTTAATACCAAATAGTAAATTATTAATATAATACATTGTATAATACAATGCACTAACAAATTACTAAGCCCATATTGTTCAAGCATTTCACAATTTACTAAGTTCATAGGTCATTTATTGTACAAATTAGTAAATTACTAATCATTTCCTGATAATAAATTTTAGTAAAAGTGTACAAACAATTTACTGAGCTCAAAGGCCCGTTACCAAACTCTTATACCTAAAAATTGCATTATTTAGTAAAAATGTACTAAAAATCGAAGAAATTTAGTAAATTGGGAGGCAATTTAGTCCCACGTTAAAATAGCCGCTCCCGTTTCTACAAGTGAAAATGATAAACGCGGGAAGTCCTTAAAAGTCTCCTTTGTACATATTTTATGCGGTTCTCTGGGCTCGAATAGTATCGAAAACCTTCCTAAAAAGTTTTAGACATATAACTTGTATATTTTGTGAAGGAGCTCCACCTAAATCAATACAAACAAAAAAATGGAGGTGTGAGAAGAAGCAACGACAACTAATATGTAAAGTTTAAGCATCGGCACATCATGTCGGATTAAACAACAGTTAACTTACCTAATTTGCAACCAGCACTCCAATTATATATACCCAAGAAGGAGCTTGAGAAACTAGTATCAAAACGCCACCGTGCGGCTGGCTACTCATCATATGATGATGCTTGTGAGTATTTTATGTCACGGAAAGCACATGCCATTTGCGACAATCCGTAGAATTTTGCATTCAACATTGACAATCCAATCCAATCCAATCCGTAGAATCCCGGTGCGCATTAATTTGGGTGAAGCTCCGAATACCGGACGTACAAGAAGAAGTGGCTATCCGAAACAAAAAGGTAGTGTGTATTTGCTAACATTGCATATATGTTACAGACAACTCCATTACAATAAAAAATTATATAAATATATAATCACAAATCAAGCAAAGCATCACTTATGAGTATTTCGAATTACAATAATAGCAAAAAATATTAAGTTTGTGAAATTAAAAAGTGACTTAAACTAATATTTGTTGCGATATTAGTGTCTACTCTACACATAGATTTATTGCACCGTCACTACCTTAATTAAGCTTAAAATTTTAATAATTTTTTGCTAAAATATTTTTACATGAAACATGAAAATAATTTAACTTTTTTATTACATATTAAATACGTCATATATATTAAAACTCGAACAAGGATAAAAGATATTTTGTCGTATTGTTTTTGGACTAATTTAAATAAAAGATACATTTAATTAAACTTAAAGGGTTTGGTTTCATATCCGTGTATGTCTTCGTATTCAATTTTCAGATCGAAAACTAGCATATGACAAGAATTCTAAAACTTAAAAAATCTATCGTAATGAAATCCTAAAAAATAAGAAACAGGTAAAAAAACTAAATAAATTTCAAACCTACAAAAGACTTTCAAAATTTTAGTTAAAAAAAAAAGAGTTAACTTTTTATCGAGTGTGATGTTAGAAACATGAATTAGTATCCAGTATGCGGAGTAATTCTCCTGCTGTATATTTTTTTCACTATTCGAATTTCATATGATGTAAGAAAGAGAGACTTATGTCCCCCCCATGGTACAATTTGGGATCAGAAGGCGACATATAACCAACACACACCTATTTAATACTCCCCCCCCCCCCCACTCATTAAATACTTTATATATTAAAAATAAATTATATCTATATCATCCAAATCACCATCCAGAGAAATTAAAAAAAAAAAAACCAACACGGACATGATGGACACACACATTACGGACTTTCCTCCGAATCTTGCAACTATGAGACCTCAACCTTTGTAAAGTCATGCAATCGTGTCCTTTTCCCTTCGGAGGAACGCTTGCCGGGCGCGGGCGGGTCCTACGACGCGATCGCGATATTTTATAATGTTCAATCGGCAGTCTCGACTATAAGGGCACTAGTGCTTACTAAACATGAAGATCGATGGAGGCTTCGTGTTTGTTTCATCCCCCCTCTCCTCTAGAACATTGGAGATTCCGAAGGAGATGAGTTTACGAAGTTGAGGATGCTGCTCCAGTAATTCTTGTTGTCCTCGCAGGAGCCTCTCCCTGCGTCTTCGTTATCTGACAAGCTATGGTCGCCGGAGTTGTTTAGTAGTTGGCCGCTGAATCCCTCCTCCATTTGGCTTTCCATGTTATGACTCCCAGGGACGGCACCTGGGTACCACTGGCCTTCAAGGCCCGGGACCATGATCTCGTGGAAACTGGCTGTGAAAGAGACCTTATTCCCGATGCCCTCCTTGATTTCCTCAAAGTCGATCGTCCCCTCTAGGCCTTTCCATTCGTTCACGCCTTCTTGCTTGATTAGGGCAAGATCGGGTGATCCGGGCGTTGCATCCATGACCTCAATCAATTGCTTGGAATGTTGAGGAACGCCGCTACTGGTCACGCCCTGCGTGCCGTCGGACAACGTCAGGGTCGATGTTGGAGACTCGAGATCACCGCTAGTCCCATCGCTCGACTTGGAGAACGAACCAGTCCACGATTTGAACTTCATCTGCGTCGACTCGGCGACCTTGGTGGGGCTCAGGTCCGGAGACAGGCTAGGGTTCAACTGATGTTTGAAGTAATTTAACCTGATCTTGGACTCCCGGGCAAGCCTCGCTTCTGCTTCGAGGCGGGCACTCTCCCACTGAGCCATGTGGCTGAGCTTCGCGGCGTTCTTCGATGGGCCGTTGCTTGA
Source organism: Melastoma dodecandrum (assembly GCA_029817715.1). NCBI lineage: Eukaryota > Viridiplantae > Streptophyta > Magnoliopsida > Myrtales > Melastomataceae > Melastoma > Melastoma dodecandrum. The sequence goes on along the minus strand of JARUPY010000397.1, from coordinate 1,534,593 downwards.
GAGTAGGGCGCCGTTCTTTGGCTTATGAGTCACTGGGTCAAGCCCCATCCTGGCGAGCCTCTTCTTCAGATGAGTGTTCCAATAATTCTTGATCTCATTGTCAGTTCTCTTCGGCAAGTGGGTTGCAATGGCCGACCACCTTAAAAAAATCCACCCCCCAAAGAAAAGACAAAAATATTTCTTACCAATGATAAGCCCTAGAAATACAAGAAAACATTTACCACTTCTTCAGACAATAACACTGTTTTTGGCCTTACAATTTTTACTTTCTTATCTGACAACAATTTAATGACTGTCCACTTTATGAACACCCAATTGCAAATTATTCCAGTATCACATCAAATTTAGTTGGATTAAAAGAAAATAAGAAAAGAGGGGGGGTTGGTGATGTTGTACTGTGTGCATTGTATGCACTTCCTTATTCAGGATATCGATCCCAAGAAAATGAAAATTCATATAAAAATTAAAAAAAATGCATACATGTAATGAAGTTTTTTGAATGGTAATTTGATTGGTTAAATTTACCTGTTGCCAAGGAGAGCATGGAGTTGAATTATTGTCTGTTCTTCCTGCAAACTGAATTTGCCTCTCTTGATATCAGGCCTGAGGTAATTAGTCCACCTTAGCCTACAACTCTTCCCACACCTCTGAAGCCCTGCCCCAAACACCAAACACTCAATCAATCCCTAATCACTCCCCACCCCCACCACCACAACACAACACAGTTGATTTAGATCACCTGCTTTAGAAGGCAAAGCCCGCCAGCTCCCGTGGCCGTTTTCCTCTATGTAAGCGAGGAGCTTCTGGTCCTCCTCTGGAGTCCACGGCCCTTTCTTCAACCCCATCTTGTCGCAACACACCGACCGCCCCATATGATCTTGCAGTCCCCCGGGAACCCCCCACCCCCACTCAACTGTCGGAAAATGTGGGCAGTCCTCACGGGCGGTAAGCAGAGGAGGAGATTCTCATGAGGAAGAAGGAGGGAGAAAGAAGAGACGGATTGCTTGTGAATAATTGAGCGAGATGGGCAGAGAAGAAATGTCAGCGACAAAGTAGGGATAGAGAAATAAATTGGCGCCACAAATGTGATTGTTTATGCTTTTGTGTGGAGTGCCCCCAGTGTTTGAGTCTGTACATTTATAGAAATATGTCGACTACGAAACGAAGTTGTATTTGACGCAGGTTGTCTTTCTGCTGATGATATTAGAGGGGGAACGATAACACCGATCGCATCTTCTTAATTCATCGAATGATTCGTATAAATCGTGTGTTGGGTAAGGTCGATTTACTTGGATATTTGAAGTAGTTTAGTGAAGATTGGGGCCGTATACACGTGATTCCCTTCGTATCTGCTAATTCCTTTTCATCCGAGTCGACTTCATCACTTTCGCTACCAGAGATCATGACAGTAAACTCTCGTGGCTTAAACAAGAGTTCTGATTATGCCATGCGTCTATTAAACCAATTCGACGAAACAAAAAAAAAAAAAGAAGAGACAAATCGTTTTCAACCTCGATCTCCATCAGCCGCCTCCCCCCAAGTCGCACGCAATTACTCCTGTTTTGGGACCATCGCACTAGTGACGCAAATATTTAAGGCGGTTACCCCGGTTAGTATATTTCGGTGACGCAAATGGTAAAATAACTAAGTCGAGACGACTGGGATCGATGAGTGTGGCTCCCGCCCCGAAAGTTGTGTAGCCTTGACTTGCCAAGGCGCTAAAGATTACAGTTCGAAGGCTTTCTCCTCATGATTCAGATGGTATTTACTCTGCCCAAAAAGGTTGAGATGATTTCAATAACATTGGCTATTAATACTGGTTGGGGGGGGGGGGGGTCCCTCTCCCTCATATGCCCAATTTATCTTCATCATCTTCCTCGTCGTCATTCACCGTCAACCCCATCGAAGGAATCTTCTAACAAAAATAGTACAACCAAAACAAAATTGTAAATTGTTATTTTCAGGGTTGTTTTCTTTTCCCAATCCTCCATCTTTACTTCTTTTAATGATTCCGAACAAGATGGAAAGAAAAAAAGAGTTATCGAGGCTTGTGTTTGAGGGACCACGAATTAATTTCAACCATCGAATCGCCGTAAAATTTCCGAATGAGCACGGACCCTAGCAATCGAGCTCAACTCGGCGAGTGATACAAACCAGTGGTCTTACGCCCGAGGAGTTCAAACATCCTGATCGTTGTGTTACTGCGAATTCACATGTATAAATTCGTCACAGAGAGCTTCGGAGGAATAACGATGGAGGGAACCGTTTGCCCTAATCAGGAAAACCCTAGAGATGTAGGTGGTACGCTGAATGTGGGCGTCGATGACCTAGCTAGCTACATATATGGACATGAAGATCGAGTTTGGTTGGTGGTTAGTGGACGTGCAAGGGGATCGTGCCTTGGACAACTCGAGAGGAAGAAGTACACCAACTCGCTTCCATTAACTATAGAACGTGCTAAACCCTAAGAAGAAGAGGAGTGGGCGCAAGTAATGAAGGATGTGTCCATGAGTTAAAGCTTTTCTGTACATGGGGAACCAAAACCAAAAGTGAAGAGGGTGTGGACCCGTTTGTTCCCAAGATCCAACGTATGCAAAAGAGGGAAAAAATAACATAAACTGAAAGAAACATCCAAATTCGATGCTTTCTTTGTCGATGATGTAATAATAAAAGAGGGGAAAGGCATAGCGGTTGGTCACTTTTACGACTCTCTGATTCCCACCCCCTAAAAACCTTAGAAGAGGAACCGACTAGTGCGTGAAATAGAAAGCTTTTTAAGCTCAATGGTTAATAGTAGAAACGTAGATAACTTACTAAGGAAAAGGATAATACGCGTTGAGATGAAGTACATGCCCCACACAATGTTAAATACACCTTAGGGTGGGGTCGAATGACAGCTATTATCTGCCCAATGTTATATAAAGATATTGAGTGAATGGTCCAAAACAATAGCAAGTAAATGCACCCCCACACACCCACGACATTATAAATATTAAATGACTGCCTTCCCCACCCCACCACATTTTTCACTAGTCAATTCCTTTACTAGCACTGTAACGTGGGTATGTTTAAATTTCCTCTTTCCATAGTAATCTGGCCCCCCGCCCCCCCACCCCCCAACCGGACTTCCAAGCACTTTGGCTAGTCTTTAAGCTTCTGTAGTAATTGAAATAATCTTGTATATTTAGACATAATTCGAAATGATCTCCACCCAAACAAGTTTTGTCTATAAACGAAGTACATAACCCAGATATAAAGTAAAAATTGGGAAACATATTACATTCTTACATGACATGAGTCTACAACAGTATAACCTTCTCTCTAGTGTCGGCTCATCTTCTATTGGGTAGCAAGAGTTGTCTTTATATGTACATGGTAGTTGAAATCAGATAATTGATGGCAACTAGGTGTGTGTAATCTACTTGAAAATTCACGATCATAGCACGTGATGCGATTTTTCATTAGGAAGCTGATGTTTTCCTTTCTGATTTTAGAATGATTGAAGAAGGGGAGGACGAGAGATAGCTCTTGATTAGCGACTCATCTTTTTTTCATTCTGAAGAAGAGGAGGCAGCACACGATGTGATGTTGCGAGCGACGAAACATTGTAGTCACCTCGCGCCGCATCGTGGGAGCATCCCCCTAGAGATCCACCCGCGATAGATCAAGGGCATCCTCGGAAGTCATCCGACCACGGGTGATGTTTTCGAAATGGTGTTGATGAGTAAGTAAATGAGCGTCCCATTCATGGAAGTACGAAAGAACTATATGTTTACGATCGTAATTATTTGTCAAACTTTCATTTGTTTTAGCATCTTTATTTTCTTTCTTACGTGACTCCATTTATATATTTAGCTTTGTGAGCCTGGTTTTGATGATGAACTTAAGCAATGAATTGCTGATGGTCAGCAGTAATGTTTCATGAGTTGCGTGCTTATTCCTAGTGATGAGCATGGGCAATGTGTTACTGAATCACAGCTAGTAACTGTCATATGTTACAGTGAGTTGTTGCTGTGATATTACGAATACATATTGAAAATATGGAAATAAATTTTCAATATCCACGTTTTTATTTTGGGTTATCTCAAATCATTCGTCTGAGTGTCCAAATTCATTTAAATGTGGATAAAGATTTAGGCAACTAAATATTGTGAGATTATATTTCCAAGTTTATTTTTAGAAACAAAATATGTTTCTCATACCCTGCAGCAATGTTACGCTGGAACATGATGAAATATCTAATCAAATATTTTTGATTAATTATAAATAGATCAGATGAGATTATGATCAGATCATAAATATTAGAAATAAATTATTTGATTAAGAAAAGAGAGGAAAGTTACTGTTGATACTTACTCTTTATAGCACAGCAATCGGGTGAGCAGACCGTTGCTGAGTCCTGGCTGCCAATTTTGGTAAGAAATCTCGAAGATTGCCTGGACGTTTTCTATGCTTCCTTCTCCATTATAATCAGATCAAAGATGACAGATCCAAGTGCCTTTGTGCGTCTGAGTGGTCTAAGTGAGCTTTGTGCATCGACGGAGAGCGGAAGGTGCTAAGTGTCTCATGGTTCTTTCTCTTGCAAGCTGCGTGTGAGAGTGTCAAGGGGCTAAGGTCAGATCCTTTGATCGTCGTGAGAGGGACTAGGTGTCCTCGGTGTGTTTAACGAGCGGCTGGCGAATCGTCTGAGGGAAGCAAAGTGAATACCTGTGCTGAATTCAGTAATCAGTTGCTAACCCATCGGCAAGAAGCCGTTCTTGTCGTGTCTCTTCGCAGGGAAGTCTCGGACCTACGGAGTTTGAGCAGTCAGACACGCACTTGCGGGTGCGCGCCAGAAGTCTCGTGCCTGTAGGGTAGAGCAGGAGGTGGGAACACCGCCGGAGTGGAAAGAGGTCCTCCCGAGCACAGGGGTGCTGTGCAGAAGTCTCGAACTCCTGGGGACGGATAGTAGAGCAGGTTGCGTGGAAGCCGCCGGAGTAGAAAATTCCACCCTAGGCACTGGGTGTGCAGTGCAGTGAGTCACGGCTGTGGTAACCGTGCACGTCCAAACTGAGTGTAGGACGTATACCCTTTCTTAGTGGTCTTTGTGGTTATCTTTGTAGTTCTTTGTGGTTCTTCTCTTTGTGGTCTTTGTGCTGATCTGTGTGATCAACTTCGGGGTTGTCTCTTAAGCTATTACAGGCTCATATTCAGGAGAGACAAGATCTGTGTGGAAATCCTCTGCTGAACGATAAAAGTGCTGAAGCAATCCTCTACTGTGAAACAGAAATGAGCTGCTCTCTGAGAAGTCTTTCTGTCACTGTAAGGATCATTATCTGAGGGTTAATCTTTGACATAACGTTGTTTGTGTGCTTTGATAGACAGGTTTACATCTGAGCAACAACGTTCTGAGTGGAATCCATTGAGCTACCAACTTCTGAGGAAAAGCATCATTCTGCTGGAAACGAGAAGACGTCCACTGTGTGAGGAGCTGACCGTTGCCAGGAGTGATCATCAATTGTACGGGATTCTAAATCTCACTTTGTGAGAACCAAAAGCCTAGTGCAAGGGCTCTTTGCACCCATTATATTATATAGTGGAATCACCTTGTTGGTAGAAAGTGGACGTAGGTCGATTTAGACCGAACCACTATAAACTACCGTGTCCATTACGATCGCGCAATACTCGTACGAAAACCTACTCGACAAAATCGTAACGGTGTCAGCGAAGCAGTTCTCATTATGAGAAACGCTCTGCTGAGTTACAGTACGCTTCCGCGTACACTGAGAAAAGGGCGAAAAAAGTTATAAACACTAATTCACCCCCCTCTTAGTGTTCCTGAACGATCCAACAATTGGTATCAGAGCGGGTTTGCTAGAAAGCTTTCTCTGTGATTGCTAGTACAGAACTCTATTGCTGAACCTAAGGATCAGAACAACTTGTTGCTGAAAGTCATACATTAAGCACACTAAGGTGTTGCTGAATACTGAGCAGGATGTCGATGCTCTTAACGGATGGTCATTCGACCGAACGTCCTCCGCTCTTTGCAGGACAACACTTCTCATATTGGAAAATGAGAATGGAGTTGTTCACGGGAGCAAAAAAAAGCCGATTGCTGGCAGATTATAATGGAAGGAGATCTCGTAAGTCCTCCATCTAATCCCAGCGACTCTCGGCATGAATTTGAAAGGAAGAGAATTATCTCGCTGAACACTAAAGCAAGGCACTACTTAGTGTGCGCTCTTGCTGGAAATGAGTTCAATCGCGTCTCTACTTGTAAGACGGCGAAGGAAATGTGGGATAGACTTGCTTTGATCTATGATGGAACAGAACAAGTCAAGGAATCCAAAGTGAATGCATTAGTAACTCAATACGAAGCATTCGAGATGAAAAATGATGAGTCAATAAATCAAATGTTTGATAGACTCACCGAAATTACTAATGCCAAGGAATCTCTTGGCAAGACCATTTCAAATTCTGAGCTAGTCAGAAAAATACTTCGCTCATTGCCTAAAACTTGGGAAGCCAAGAAGACGGCAATTGAAGAAGCTAAAGATTTGACGAGCTTAAGTCTTCAACAGCTACTTGGTTCTCTCGTTGCTTACGAAAATGAGAACAAGGTTGCTGAAGATAAGAAGACCAATGCTGTTGCATTTAAAGGGAGCGTTGAATCCTCCGATGATTCTGAGGATGAATCCTCGTCCGATTCAGAGGATGAAATCTCCTTCATGGCAAGGAAATTTAAGAAGTATCTTCGCAAAAATCGTTTCAAAGGAAAACGAGATGCTAAAAAGAAGAATACTAAATCACACCAAAGTAAAGGTGGTGTGTGCTATGAGTGCAACAAACCTGGTCATATGCGACCAGATTGCCCAATTCTAAATGAGAAGGGCAAACCTTCAAAATATAAGAAAGATGTCATGATGACATCTTGGAGTGATAGTGATGAAGAATCAAATCAGAACGATGAAACAACAAACATCTGCTATATGGCGCAAACTGATGTTGAATCTGAGAAGGTAAATGCTTTCTCACCCTCTGATCTATCTGCTGAAGATATTGAGAATCTTTTCTTAGAACTCTATGATAAAATTGAGTCTTTGTCCGCAAATAATAAAGCTCTTAAGAAGGAGAATAAATTCTTGAGTGCTGAGAACGATTTTCTTAAGGATGAGTCATCAGCAAAGGCTAAGAAAGCGGTAAAGCAACTTTCTCAATCTAAATTAAAGATTGAGGAACTGCAACAGCAACTCAGTGCCTTGCATAAAAAAATTGATTTATGTGTACATGAGAAGCATGATTCCAAAAATGTGAAACATGGGAAATATGTTTCTCCTCACGTTAGGAATGGCGAGTCTCATTATATTATTCAAAGGTTACCTAGGCTTTGCTATTATTGTAGAAAGCCAGACCATTTTATCAAAAATTGTCATGTGAGGCGAAATGATATGCTTGGCATTACTTCTAAAGTTGATGGTTCTATTGTTAAATGGAAGCAACGACTTACTTAAGTTCTTTCTCTATTTCAGGGATGCTTCAAGTCCATCGCTAAGGACCATATATGGTACTTAAATAGTGGATGCTCGAGGCACATGTCAGGAGATGTCTCCTTATTCTCCACACTGGTTTTCCAGGATGGTGGTGTTGTCACTTTTGGTGATAATGGAAAAGGGATGGTTAAAGGAACATGGACTATTTGCTGTTCTAACTCCCTAACCATTGAAGGAGTTCTTTATGTTAAAGGCCTCCAACACAATTTGATTAGTATTAGTCAATTGTGTGATAAAGGTTATCATGTTTCTTTCGATGAAAGGACGTGTAACGTTTCACGGGACGGTGTTACTTGCTTCATTGGTGAACGCAAGAAAAACATCTATATCCTGTCTTTTAAGAACGTCTCCACTGGAGAAAATTGTCTCTTGTCTGTTAAGGACGTGGCTACTTTATGGCATAGAAGGTTGGGACATGCAAACTATGACTTGCTGTCCAAACTTGCCAGAAAAGATGCTATTAAGGGATTGCCTAAAATTAAGTTTGACAATGACAAGTTTTGTAAAGCTTGCTCTATTGGCAAACAAACAAATGCTTCCTTTAAAAGTAAAAATATGCTTTCAAGCAAAGCACCGCTTGAATTACTTCATATGGACTTATTTGGTCCAACAAGGACTCAAAGTCTAGGAGGTAAACGTTATGGATTAGTTGTGATAGATGACTTTTTCAGATTCACTTGGGTTAAATTTTTAGCTTTGCAACCTTTGAAACTTTAGTCAAACAACTTCAAAATGAGAAAGGTGTTTCTCTACGATGCATAAGAACGGATCATGGTACCGAATTTGAGAACCATGACTTCAGTTCATTCTGTGAAGAATATGGTATTAACCATAATTTCTCTGCTCCATACACTCCACAGCAAAATGGAGTTGTAGAGCGAAAGAATAGAACCTTACAGGACATGGCAAGAACCATGTTACTGGAAAGTGAGGTTGCTAAAAATCTTTGGGCTGAGGCTGTAAGTACAGCATGTTACATCTCAAATCGAGTTCACTTAAGGCCTTCCTTAGGAAAGACACCTTATGAGTTATATAAAGGCAGGATGCCTAATATTTCGTACTTTCATCCATTTGGAAGTAATTGTTTTATCTTAAGACCCATTAAAGATGGCGTCGGAAAGTTTGACGCTCGATCTGATGAGGGCATATTCTTAGGATACTCTCTCACGAGCAAAGCATATAGAGTTTTTAATAAAAGAACTCTAACTATTGAAGAATCCATCAATGTTAAAGTTGATGATTCTCCGACACAGAAGGAAGATGCTGTGGAAGCAGCAGCATAATCCTCAACAACAGTATCAAATGAAACATCACAGCAAACGGTTGCTGATCCGAACGGAAACACTGTAGTAGATGTACAGCAAGTGCCTGTTGCACACACTGAAAATGTTTCTGGTGGTTTCCAGGATATACAAATAGAGAATCGTGTTCCTCCTTTATATAAGAAAAGACATCCTATTGACCAAGTCATAGGATCAATACACACATGAGTGCGAACCCGACATACAGCAAGTATGTACTCTGAACACTCCGCTTTTATTTCTCAAAAGGAACCTCAAGGCATTGACGATGCGCTCGATGATCCAAACTGGATTCTCGCAATGCAAGAGGAATTGAACCAATTTGAGAGAAACAAAGTTTGGAGCTTAATGCCTAGACCTAATGATCGTTCTATTATTGGAACAAAATGGGTCTATCGAAATAAACTTGATGAGTCTGGAAATGTTGTGAGAAACAAAGCCAGACTTATAGCTAAGGGTTACTCTCAAGAAGAGGGTATCGATTATGATGAAACGTTCGCTCCAGCGGCGCGTCTTGAAGCAATACGCTTACTTCTAGCGTATGCTTGCTATAATGACTTCAAGTTATTTCAAATGGATGTGAAAAGCGCATTCCTTAATGGTGATATGAAAGAGGAAGTTTATGTTGAACAACCTCCTGGATTCACTTATCCAAAATTTCGCAATCATATTTACAGGCTATCTAAAGCCTTATACGGGCTTAAGCAAGCTCCAAGAGCATGGTACGAAAAACTAAGTTCATTTCTTATAGCAAAGGGATATAGGCGTGGAAAAATCGATACAACCTTGTTTCTTAAGAAACAGGATGCTAATCTTTTAGTCGCTCAAATATATGTGGACGACATTATATTTGGTTCAACGAATAAACAACTATGCACCGAATTCTCTAACTTTATGAGAGGAGAATTTGAAATGAGTCTCATGGGAGAACTCACTTTCTTCCTTGGACTCCAAATTAATCAAACTGAAGATGGAGTTTTTATCCATCAAGAAAAGTACAGCAAACAGCTGCTCAAGAAATTTGAACTTGAGAATGTTAAACCTTTGCCGACTCCTATTGGTAGTAATACCAAGATTGAAAAAGATGAAGGTGGAAAGGAAATTGATTCCAAACTATATAGAAGCATAATAGGGTCATTACTCTATCTTATGGCTTCTAGACCTGATATCATGTTTAAGGTATGCTTATGCGCTAGATATCAGTCTGCTCCAAAAGAGTCACACTTTGCTGAAGTTAAGAGGATCTTTAGATACCTCGCAGGGATGTTAGCTTGGGTTTATGGTATCCCAAGGGATCATTGCTAGATCCCATAGGATATTCAGATGCAGACTATGCTGGATGCCGCATAGACAGAAAAAATACTTCTAATACTTGTCAATTATTGGAAAATATGTTAATTTCCTGGTTCTCTAAGAAGCAGACATCAGTCGCTTTATCCACAGCTGAGGCAGAATACGTTGCAGCAGCCAGTTGCTGTGCTCAGTTATTATGAATGCGACAACAACTTGAAGACTATGATCTTCATTTCAACAGTATTCCATTAATGTGTGATAACACAAGTGCAATAAATTTATCACGAAATCCTGTCTATCACTCGAGATCTAAGCATATCGAGTTGAGACATCACTTCTTGCGTGATAATGTACAAAGTGGGAAAGTTGAAATTCAGCATATAAATACTAAGCAACAGCTTGCTGATATTCTTACCAAACCACTTGATAAGGAAAGGTTTGAATATTTACGAAGTGAATTAGGGATATGTAATCCCAATATCTGAGATGATAATATTGTCATCTAACTATTTTAAGAAATTTTTGATAGGAAAATAAAATTTCCTACGATGCCATTTCCTTTTTATTTCTTTCTATAAAATATTCTTTAAAAAGGGAACTACCCCTACGATAAAATCCCTAACTTCCTTCTTCTTTTCTTCAATCTCTACCTCCATCCTCCTTCTCTTCTTCTCAATCTGATCATGGCACCCAAATCCGCAAAATCTTCAAAGGGGAAGGGAAACCCTAAGAAACGGTCGCAGGCTATGACTGCTTCCATCCAGCAACTCTCCACTCAGGAGAATCTCCCAGTTACTGAGGGGGAGCCTTCACCACTGCATGCCCCTACTCCTGTGGTCACTAAGACTAAGGAGACACCTGCTGCTGTTCATGTTAAGGAAAATGTGGCTTCGGCTGTTGATGCCACTGTTCTTGGTGATTCTGAAGTTGCTGCGGAGAAAACCCTCGCTATTGAGGAAGAAACCGTTGCACCAGAGGAGGTTACCAAGTCTACACCTGCTGTATCCGAGTTCTCTGACAAAGCGGACACCTCCTTCACTCCAAATTTAGAACTCTCTAATGATGAGAGTAAGGAAAGTGAGGATCTTGATGCTACTCAGTCCGTGGGTGAACAGGACTCTTCTGCTGAGAAGACCCCTGCTGTGGATGACACTGTGGAGGTAGTTGGCTCTGTTGTACAGAATCCTCCTCCTATTGATTCTGATTTGGGTATCGCTTCTTGCATTAGGATGAAGCGACTTTTCGCTGGTCTAAAGGAGGGTATGCACTCTAATTCTCCTGATTATAAGAAAGTGAAAAATACAGATTCTTCTGTGTTTATCCCTAAGATTGATCAGAATGTTTCTCTGGCTGAGTTAAATCGCATTCTTGCTGATGATACATGCCCAGCCGTAACATGGCAAAGCGCAACATTGCTGCATGCAAGCGTGTTGATTTTGACTGGTTCACTGAACATCAGTTGCACTTTGCTGAGATGTTTGAAAAATTGACCTGGTGGTCTTTCTGCGAGTATGATGGCATAGGTTCTATCTCTAAAGTCAAGGAATTTTATGCCAACATTATCTTTTATAAAGAGGATTCTCTCATTAAGTACATCAAAGTGCTAGTTGATGATAAAGTCTTCGTCTTCTATGTGTTTGATGTTTGTCGAATCTTTAACTCTGATTCCTTCAACAATCTGAGGGTGATCAATGGGGGAAAACTAGAGGCTTATCAGACCATTAATGACGGTAAGGTTGTTACTATCAGCGGATATTTGTAGAATACTGGGCTGAGCTTTAGCAACAGGATGTTTCACAAGGCAGTAATGTCTTGCTTAGCTCCTCGTATTGGCAGTATTGATACTGTCATGCCCAGAGAAAGGAATTTGATGGTTCATCTTAAGTGAGGTATTCCTGTGAATTTGGGAAGTGTTATTTTTGGCCACATGGCTTCTTGTGTTCAGGATGAGAACAGGGCTCTTCCTTTTGCACGCGTTATTACTGCACTGCTGTAGCTTTATGGAGAGCAGATTGTTCCTGTGAATCAAATGGATACCTGGACTACACAGGTGATTGGTGCTAACTCTATGGCGAGTATGGGGCTACCAATATGTTGATGGTGTATTCATCAAGAAACCAACTAAGCGAGAAATCGCTGCATCTGTCCGTGGCAAGGCCACTGCGGAAATTGGCAAACAGCGTCGTGCTAAACGTGAGCGGGAGGTCCCTTTGTCAAAGGATGAGTCCCCTTCTTCTTCCAAGGTGCAGAAATTCCTCGCTGAGGAACTTAACTTCACTCGTCGCTCCATTTTTGAGAGGATGGATGCATTTGCTGAGAGACTTGGGCGCCTGGAAAAGATGATCCAGACTCTGCTTGAAACTGTTGAGGATTGAGCCATGCTCTCCATTGAGGATTGAGCTACTCTCCTCTCTACCTTTAGATGTCTCTGCTCATTTGTTCTTGTTTTTGAAACAGTTCGATCTTGCTAGATCGCAATAACTCTTTGCTGCTATGTCAGCTTGTTTTGAGTGTCAGCATGTTTTTGCTGCACAAGCAATGTCACTACTATTTGCTATAATCCTTTCTTTTTTATATGACAAAAAGGGGGAGAAGTATAAGTTAAGAGGGAGCTTTCCAAGTTTGCTTTCCAAAAATATACTTAACTTAACAAATCAGTGCTAAACCTTAGGGGGAGTTAGGAGTTTATTGCACTCAAGCTCTATTCCTAAAAACGGTTTTGTCATCATCAAAAAGGGGGAGAATGTGAGCCTGGTTTTGATGATGAACTTAAGCAAGGAATTGCTGATGGTCAACAGTAATGTTTCATGAGTTGCGTGCTTATTCCTAGTGATGAGCCTGAGCAATGTGTTACTGAATCACAGCTAGTAACTGTCATATGTTATAGTGAGTTGTTGCTGTGATATTACGAATACATATTGAAAATATGGAAACAAATTTTCAATATCCACGTTTTTATTTTGGGTTATCTCAGATCATTCGTCTGAGTGTCCAAATTCATTTAAATGTGGGTTAATAATCTCATTATAAAGATTTAGGCAACTAAATATTGTGAGATTATATTTCCAAGTTTATTTTTAGAAACAAAATATGTTTCTGATACCCCGCAACAATGTTACGCTGGAACAGGATGAAATATCTAATCAAATATTTTTGATTAATTATAAATCGATCAGATGAGATTATGATCAGATCATAAATATTAGAAATAAATTATTTGATTAAGAGAAGAGAGGAAAGTTACCGTTGGTACTTACTCTTCATAGCACAGCAATCGGGTGAGCAGACCGTTGCTGAGTCCTGGCTGCCAATTTTGGTAACAAATCTCGAAGATTGCCTGGACGTTTTCTATGCTTCCTTCTCCATTATAATCAGATCAAAGACGACAGATCCAAGTGCTTTTGTGCGTCTGAGTGGTCTGAGTGGTCTAAGTGGTCTAAGTGAGCTTTGTGCATCGACGGAGAGCGGAAGGTGCTAAGTGTCTCCTGGTTCTTTCTCTTGCAAGCTGCGTGTGAGAGTGTCAAGGGGCTGAGGTCAGATCCTTTGATCGTCGTGAGAGGGACTAGGTGTCATCGGTGTGTTTAACGAGCGGCTGGCGAATCGTCTGAGGGAAGCTAAGTGAATACCTGTGCTGAATTCAGTAACCAGTTGCTAACCCATCGGCAAGAAGCCGTTCTTGTCGTGTCTCTTCGCAGGGAAGTCTCGGACCTACGGAGTTTGAGCAGTCAGATACGCACTTGCGGGTGCGCGCCAGAAGTCTCGTGCCTGCAAGGTAGAGCAGGAGGTGGGAATGCCGCCGGAGTGGAAAGAGGTCCTCCCGAGCACAGGGGTGCTGTGCAGAAGTCTCGAACTCCTGGGGACGGATAGTAGAGCAGGTTGCGTGGAAGCCGCCGGAGTAGAAAATTCCACCCTAGGCACTGGGTGTGCAGTGCAGCGAGTCACGGCTGTGGTAACCGTGCACGTCCGAACTGAGTGTAGGACGTATACCCTTTCTTAGTGGTCTTTGTGGTTATCTTTGTGGTTCTTCTCTTTGTGGTCTTTGTGGAGATCTGTGTGATCAACTTCGTGGTTGTCTCTTAAGCAATTACAAGCTCATATTCAGGAGAGACAAGATCTGTGTGGAAATCCTCTGCTGAACGATAAAAGTGCTGAAGCAATCCTCTACTGTGAAACAGAAACGAGCTGATCTCTGAGAAGTCTTTCTGTCACTGTGAGGATCATTATCTGAGGGTTAATCTTTGACATAACGTTGTTTGTGTGCTTTGATAGACATGCTTACATCTGAGCAACAACGTTCTGAGTGGAATCCATTGAGCTACCAACTTCTGAGGAAAAGCATCATTTAGTGGAATCACCTTGTTGGTGGAAAGTGGACGTAGGTTGATTTAGACCGAACCACTATAAACTACTGTGTCCATTACGATCGCGCAACACTCGTACGAACTGATATAAAAAAAACGCTCGTACGAAAACCTACTCGACAAAATCGTAACGGTGTCAGCGAAGCAGTTCTCATTCTGAGAAACGCTCTGCTGAGTTACAGTACGCTTCCGCTTATACTGAGAAAAGGGCGAAAAAGTTATAAATACTAATTCACCCCCTCTTAGTGTTCCTGAATGATCCAACTGGCTTTGTTTATAAATTTAATAAAATGACATTCGTGACCATGTCCGACGTGACTAACAAATACATTTTTATTTAAGTCATTTTTTTAATAAAATTAACGACTTGTTTCATCCCGAGTTAAAATCATATTTCTGATTTAAAAGCAACCTTCATTCGTGGTTCAGAGTTTCATTTGGCTTCCCTCTCCATCATGTTGGTCATGTCACACAACTCACTCACACGAAACTCTTGACCACAACCGAAGGTCATCCATTAGTTTTATTAAAAATGACTTGCATAAAAATGAGATCGTTACTCAGGTCGGACATGACGACTAATGTCGTTCCAATTAAATCCAAAAACGAAGTCAAACATATAAATTGGAACACATAAGAAAGAAAATAGAGATGTTGATACAAACGAACAACGACCATAAACATATATTTTATCTATTTTTTTCTATTATCCACATAATCCGTCTTCAAAAGGCTAGCAAATAAAAGAAAATGAAAGTTATATTTTGCGACAATAAAGAAAGAAACTAAAGGTAAAAGACAAAAATGAAAGTTCGAAAAAAAGTTATTGCCACATGTATATTTTACCAAAAATTAAAAAGACAAAAGAAAATGGAAACAACAAATACTTCATGAAGAAGTTGTGCTCCTAGTAAAATTGGGCTGGTTTACAGGCCCAATGAAATGTGGGCCTGGCCTATCATTAAGTTCCTCCGCCCTTCTTTGAATGGACGCAACAAAGCAGGAGCAGAGGAGAAAACGCATAAAGAAGAAACATTACTGCACTGCTGCTGGGATTTGAGCAAAAAGTACAGGAAGGTCTTAGAGGGGAAGCTTTTAGTGGGAGGTAAAGATCATTGCAGATGCAAAAGATTGGTCCTGCTCTGAAATTGTCCAATCTTATTGTTGCTGTACTTTACCATAGTAAATCACCACGGGGAAGCAAGGCTCGACTCGTTTAACTGGTCGTTAATGAGCATCGCAGGCACTCACAAATGAACTGAGTCAAAGAGCGATGCCTTGGTAAGACTGCACAAGGCAGGAGACTTTCAGGATGTGACAAATCCATAAGGCCCCTTTATGAAGAAGGTTCCTTCTGATCTCTGCCTCGGCTGTAGATTATTTTTAGATCAGATCACTTCAGGGGAGGTTGAGAATTCGTTTGCAGGATCAGTACAATTTCTCTGGGTGACAGCTGATGGTTACAAAGAGTTAGGTGCTTTCAGGAATTTACTTCTTTCCTGCTACCATATTAGGACAGCATTCATGCCTCATGTCAGGGAATGATGCCCTTCTTAAGTTTAGAATATGGTTAGAGAATGACGAGTCTCATCTTAGTTATTCTCATGGAACCTGATGACCATCATGCCATAGGCAGAACCAATCATTTCAATCTTGACAAGAGCTTAATTATTGACGATTATCGCCATTTCCAAGAATGTGCTTCATCTTCACAGCCACCCAACCAGTCTCCAATGATATTGTAAGATAAGCAAAATGTTCAGCTTTCATGCCTCAGTCTACATTTGTCAAAATAGAGAGGAAGTTGTAGGCTATGAACTTGAACATGAACAGTGGTGCTTAACAATGAATGCTGTTCAATGACTCGATCCGAATTATTATATCAGGGAATGCGGCCATGACAGAAATGCACTCACAATAGCACGATGGCACTGAAACCAGAAGCAAGCGACAGCTCGAGCATTATTACTTGCCAAGTTTCGGGACATTTGCATAACACGGGATGATTATATTTTGCAACATCAAATGAAAACTGGCTCAAGACCAGCCCTTCTGGCTATGGTTATCCCAATGCAGGTTTCACGCAGTCAATAGAATTTACATTGCAATTCCTTTGCGACAACCATTCCCTGAACAATATCATCAATGGGCCTGCCGCAGAGATGTATAATGATGGCACAAACATGAGGAGATAAAATGGGCTGAACTGAGAAACCTTTGCTGGGAACTTACCTTACCCTCCTTGGAACAACACTGCCATTTTCTATAAGAAATTTACACTCCTCGGAACAACACTGCCGTTTTCTATAAGAAATCTGTGTCGGCACCAGTTGGAAATTGGCTCAACCACCTGCAGAGAGAGACGCATGGAAGGAAAACAAAAGGAGGAACTCCTCTCCTTGCACAAAAAGTAATCTTGGGAGACAAAATAAATTTAGTGTAGACCAAATATGCATAAAGCCCCGAGATGCTTTCCAGATACGTATATGAACACATATCGACATGAAAAACTGTCCACATATCTATAGCACAATCATGGCCATACACCTTAGGACTTCAATGTGCATGAGAAACGGGCACAAGAAAAGGTCGAGGTGAATCTAAGCCACTATTATGTCTTCCTATCCAAATGAAGATTTTAAATACTCGGTCATGCTTTCCATGGCAAGCAGGGGTAGCATGAGGAATTTTCTAACAGGTCAAATAGTTCAAAATGGGACCAATTTAAAAATAAACGACCGGCAAATTTTCAATCTTCACTACCAAATCATAAAAATAAAAAAGCTTACAATCCAAGTCCTAAAGCAACATGTCCAAAGTTCGAACAAGAGGAGATAAAAAAACTAGCAATAAAGGCTTGCTGTTGATATGGATCCTTGGACGAAGAGCTTGGTGAGTTTGTGTCTCGGGCTGGGCAGGTTTCACTACTACTATGACATCCAAGAGTTGTTGGTCCTCAAACAGAAGCATCAAGGTAGACCATCGATGCATAAGTCCCGTTCATCGGGTTCCCTGGTTAAGGCATTGGTGGTAGGCTGACTTCAGGCTTCATGAAAATCATGGCTGTTTTAAGGGGAAGGGCAAGTCAAAGAGCATCAGAATCACCATCCAGGGTCATTGGACAGGCAAGGAAGTGAACAGCGAGACTAATGTTGAGCAGGCCATGTCAAAAGATAATTTTGTTTTTTTTTTTTTTTTTTTTGGGGGGGGGGGGGGGGTTTCAAGACAAATCTACCTTTTAGGGCTCCAAACTAGTAACCATAACTTCTCCGGCGGGAGACAGAATCCTGCCTAGATGGCCTGGAAATACAATCTTTTGATTAACAAGAAGGTACCAACGAACCACTTATGGCATGGAAAATATGTAAGTCTGTCTCTACATCTTCCAGTTGAAAGGATAGGAAAAGCCAGTGGGCTGATATAACAAAGGTTGCCGACAATGGGCGGGATGTGCCAACTTTCACGGGTCTGATGACTATCACCCCTTTCTCAGAACTAATTACCTTTGCCTAGAACAACAGCCCACAATACTCTATAAGAAGCTGTGAAGGCCAGATCAGACACCACAATATCCTAATCCACAATCTCTAAAAGGTGGAAAACGTGTAGAACCTGTCGCATTCAATATTGAATTGCACTCACTATATATACACATACAAGGAAATGACATGAAGATTTAAACAGGACACAAACAGAAACAAAAACATTTTAAACCTCCGTTGATGTGATCCTCTAATAATTTTGCTAAAATTTTCCATTATGGCACATGCGAATTAATGCAATGGAGAAAATAGAAATAGGGCGGACATTAAGAAAAAGAAAGTAAAATAACAGTATCACATAACATGGATAATTTAACGAGGAGAAACTTATAATATCATACCCAGAACCACTGCCACGCCCAGAAGAATAGCTGCCATAAACACCATAAATGCTGCCGCTTCCACCAATCTGAAAGAGGGATATTATATATAAACAACACAAAGGTAACCATACGGCTCAGTTCACATAAGTTTAGTCCGGTTATGTTTCATGTGGTGGATTTGAAAAGTCATTTTATCGAAAAAAATGGTGAAATGGAGTTTTACGTTTTACATTACAGGCAAGAGGCGTGCTTGAAAAACTACCTGTGACCTGTAGACTCCATGGTCATCATCAGTCAGGCTACTTGAATTACCATAAGCACTAGAATATGAGTGTCCACGAGCATGCCTTCTGCTATCCCTAGGTTCATGACTAAGCCCCTCCGGACCATCTGGAGGCATGGAAAGATATGGAATGATAGGCATTAAACTAGATGAAGGACCCTCCTTATCAAACACGTTGGCCCTCAATCTAGTAGTAACTTGGATGAGAGCATCTTTTGCGCTGTCAAGGTCTCCAGATATCTATACCCAACAGTACAAAAAATGGTCAGGAGTACTTGAACATAAAGGGAGAAAAACTGTATAGCTGCCTATATCAATCACCTGGACCATCTCATCATCAGCAGCGGCAATTTTTGGAAGATCATCCTTTGACAGAATTCGGATTGTAGCTTTCGTTACTCTCCTCATTTCAGATATAATACATCCTCCTTTACCAATAAGGCAGCCAGTTTGAGATGATCGAACAAGTAAACGCAAAGTAAATGAGATGAGACCGGAATCTCTTTCGATCTTCTCACTGCAGCGTGGTTGCAGACGAACTGCAGCTTCAATAGTGGGAGAATATGCCGCATCAAAAGCCTGAAAATTTGAAGTACAAATATCCATTGTAGTATAAGATCCTCAGAAATCCTCGCATGAAAAACTTGACAAGCATCGCAACTGTTGAGGAAAACGGGCAAGTAACAACCTCTTTGGAAGAGATCATGATCAGACAGTCATTCCCCTCACTTGCTGAGCTATCAACTTTTATAACAGCACCAGATTCATGTCTGATTTGATTGATTATAGCACCACCCTTGCCAATTACACTACCAATATTGTCAATTGGACATAACAAACGAATAGAAAATTCTCTGGATGGCATTTCATTCCTTGGGGCAGGATACAAGGAGTGAGACCACTCTCTTTCATCTCTGTATCCTCCATAACGATCTAGGATTGGTCCAAGGCCCAAAACGGGAGTAGCAGCGTTAGGGGCTACCAGTGATCCGCTATACATATTGGAACCAGCAGTAGCTAGAATATGTTGAGTTCGCGAGGGGTTATCGTGGAGCCGAGATGCAACCTCGGATAGAGCCTTTTTCACCACTGCAGCCTCCCCAGAGATCTGGACACAGGAAAATTGTGAACTCTTGCATTAACATGCTGAAGACAACGTGTGATAAATGTTAAGGCAAAAAAGGCAATGCCACTATGATAGTTGCACAACGTTATCTGGACAAATATTTTTTGTTTTAAAGCAAGAAGGAAAAGCACAAGGACACAGTCAATAACTTAGACTTAGTAATAGAATACAATCCCATGTCTTCAGCGTGAAAGTTTAGAATAAACTGAAAAAGATATTAAAACTCTTTGCAGATCATTCATATAGTAAAAACTGCAATTATCATAAAAAAAATGGATTAACTTCATCATAACATTCACCATCGCAGATTCCGAGAATAAATTATTTAACTATCCTCTGAAAAGTTCAAGAACAAATGATGTTCATAATTCACTTTTAACTGTTAAAGCTAACCTGAACAAGCTCATCCGACTCTATTGCCCAGGCAGGCAAATGATTATCTTTAAGAATCCGAATATTAGCTCCAGTCTCACTTCGGATATTCTGCACAATCTGTCCACCTTTCCCAATGATACAACCAATCTGATCAGAAGGTACAAGGAGCCTCGCAGTGACTAATTGGGCTTCTGAATCATCCTCATGGGACTCATCTGCAACCACCCTTTCATGAATCTTAAACAGGGCATCCTGGGCAGGGCAGACAAGGTCATCGCTCCCATCAAATGCATTGCTCTCTTCACTGAAGCTGTAGATGGTGATCACACGCTCCTCGGCTCCAGGGACGACATCCTCGATCCTAATCTTCGCTTTAGTGTCCAACCTCAGCTGCTTCACGATCTCTCCACCCCTCCCGATGACACTTCCTATCTTCTTCGAAGGGCACAGGTACCTGTACACGGTTTCATCAGGGCGGATAACAAATGGGTCCCTATCCTCACCGGTGCTCCTCCTCTTGTTCCCTCCTCTCTCTTCGTCTGTCGGATGATAAGACCGCTTCCCATGACTATTCCTCAGACCTGCCATAAGCTAACCCTACACGCACCCACCAACACAATCACCAAACACAATACAAAGGCATCAAGAACCTAATCATAAAATCCCTGACCGTCCCCTCAAGAACCCTCCAAAAACTCAACTCAAATCGGATTCATCACCGCAAAGCAAGCAGCACCCATTTCCCATCATCCATCACACAAGCAATCAAGAAACAGAAGCAATCAAGATTGTGATGGGTATCAACACCTGCTGGATGGGAATCTGAAAGAAACCTAAGAAGTTGCAGCCGGGTATTCGAGTAATGGTTGAATTGCGCCAACAGACGGAGGACTCGCGCACAAAGTTTCGATCTTGACGCGAGAAAATTATCCGGTCAAGTCGTATTTATAGTTTCAATTTTTATGTTAACAAATCTGCTAAAAAAATAATGTCTTTTCGAATAATTCTTTCAGATAAATGTGATCCCAGTTTCAACAATTGATTTTCAGTATAAACCCATAACCCTAAGGAATTTCCTCCAAATATCGGAACCAAGAAACCCTAGGGATTCCCATCTAGATCAAGTTCCTGTGGGGATGTCGACCTCTGGACAACCTCAGTTCAGGTACACGCAGACGCCGTCCAAGGTGGTCCACCTACGGAACTTGCCCTGGGAGTGCAGCGAGGAGGAGCTTGTCGAGCACTGCAAGCCCTTCGGCCAGGTCGTCAACACTAAGTGTGGCGTCGGCGCCAACAAGAACCAGGCCTTCGTCGAATTCGTGAGTGTTTTTGTTGCGGTTCGAGTCCTTTGTGCCCCTAAATCGGAGGCTGGTGATTGATCGGGGCATTTGTCTACGTGACAGGCGGAGCTAAGTCAGGCTATATCGATGGTGTCCTACTACGCGTCATCGTCAGAGCCTGCGCAGATTCGTGGGAAAACAGTCTACGTTCAGTATTCTAACAGGCATGAGATTGTCCACAGCAAAATCCCCGGGGATGTTCCTGGAAATGTTCTGCTTGTTTCACTGGAGGGCGTGGAACCTGGGGATGTGAGCATTGATGTCATCCACTTGGTAAGCTTTTCGATCCCTAGAATTGAGTTCTGCAGTAATGGGTGTGATTTCAAATCTGAAGTATGCATGTTCGTGGGATCGTTGTGGAGAGATTTGATCAGGTTTAATTTCGCTTCTCAAATTTATTTTGTGCAGTTGCCTTTAGTGCACCTGGGATCCTAATGCTATTCCCTTCTATTCATTTAGAAGAATTCTGATGTATGGATTTGAAAATTTTGTGGTTGTTTTAGGTTTTTTCTGCATTTGGGTTTGTTCACAAGATTGCCACATTCGAAAAGGCTGCAGGTTTTCAGGTAAGGTTGCCGAACATGGATTTGTTATTCCTTATATCTGTACGTTGTAGTCATTGAAACTAGCACATGCTTTTTCAGGCGCTCATACAATTCAGTGATGTGGAAACTGCTTCTCAAGCTAGGAATCAATTAGATGGCAGGAGTATTCCCAGGTGTGCTGATGCTTAGGTTTTTCTCTCATGAGTGAATTAAAGAAGGTCCTTGTTTACCGAGTCCTTCATTGATAATGAGAAAAAATTCCTAGTGCATGCACGTTTTTGTTGCTCATTGTGTATTTGGCCTTTAGTGACAAGCTATTTTTACAACATGTAACATTGGTCAGATACCTGCTGCCGGCACATGTGAATACGTGCAACTTGCGTATTACCTATTCGGCACACACTGATTTGAATATCAAGTTCCAATCTCACCGTAGCAGGTAAGGAGGGCTTATAATGATAATTCCTTCTGCTTTGCAGATTATGTTAAATCAATGGTTGCAAGTTCCTGATTTCTTTTCTTACTAGCTGTGTCCTGGATACCTTAATAACTACCTTTCTATCATCTAGGGTTTAGTGACGCTTGTGGCCAGATCATGGAGTTGTTTCATGGCTGATTAGTAATTTCTTGATCTTTAAGTTGTGCTATGTACTGAACTTTTTATATCTAGAATACGTTGTTTTAAATTCGGTAATGCTAATTTAGTTATGTTCAGAGCCATTACTTTGTTTTATGGGTAAATTTGATACATGGCACGTGAGTATGTTGTGAAAAATCAGGTATGCTCTTCAGCGACTTGCCGTGAGTCAACAATTTAGATTCCACCCCAATTGGCCTCATTGTTGCTTGTCTATAAGGCGTTATCAGACATAGTAATGCCAAATCACTAACTTCTAATTTTTATGGATATAGTAACTCTACAGGTTTAAACCTGGATCTATAGTGGCTTCTATGTACTTTGTTTGCATCTGCACTTTTTGTTTTACAGTCGCTTGTAAATCAATTTCCATTCTTCAAGCAAACTTCCTCTCTGTCGGCATACTTTTTATTCTGGTCTCAACCCAGTAATCACTTCGATGTTTGGATTCTTTTTCCTTCTGTTTCTTTTTTTTTTTACTACTGATCTGTTAGAGTGTAAGATGCTTTTGTGATGTTGCGAAAATTCTGGCATGAGGATGTTATTGAGATTGGAAACAGTAATGGCACACGGTGTTTGATCCTATGCTTGTCTATTGCAGGGACTACACCAATCCTTATCTTCCTGTGAACCCCACTGCTATTGAGGGTGCAATGCAAGTAGGTCTCTTTAGTACTTTGCATGAATTTTGTCATCGTAAAATGTCATGGTGCAAGTCACTAATCGTTCTGTTTGATTGTTTATGCAGCCAGCTATTGGCAAGAGTGAGCCTGAGAGTAACGTCCTCCTTGCGTCAATCGAAAATATGCAGTATGCTGTCACCCTAGATGCCCTTCATATGGTGCGCTATTTTCTTTGGCTTTATCTCACTCTGTGAAATTTTGTTGGATTACTAAACATATGCGATTGTAGGTATTTTCTGCATTTGGACCCGTTCAGAAAATAGCCATATTTGAGAAGAACGGTGGAACACAGGCTTTGATTCAATATCCAGGTATTCGTCTAGGATAGTGACAATATGATGTGGTTCACCGTGATAAAGCAATTATGTTTTGTTAGAAATGTCATCACAATTTTTGTTTCCCAACACATTGAAATTGACTGTAGTCATTTGGTTGGGTTATCAGCGTTACAATATCAATTCTGTAATTTGGACTGGAGGCAATCGAAGGAATGGCATGATGATGAGTTAGTATTATCTTATCTTCCTCAAAAGCGCCTATCCTGGTGTCACAAGTCTTTGATTATTCAGAAAAAAAATTATGTTTTACATTTAGTGAGGTCAAATTTTTTATAATTATCAAAAGGGAATTTTTACGATATGATAGTGCAATATTTTTCTTTCCCTTGGAATCGTTTTCTCAATTTACCTAGATTTTTGCTTGTGTCTAGTTCTTTGTGTAATGACTGATGATAAGATTGCCCACAAGGGTTAGCATATTCTGGATTCCTTTCTTATCATGTGGGTTGATGTTAGCCTTTTTTTTGTGCTGCCGTAGATATCGCAACGGCAACGGTTGCCAAAGAGGCATTAGAGGGCCATTGCATCTATGATGGTGGTTATTGTAAGCTTCATCTATCATACTCTCGTCATACTGATCTCAATATAAAGGTACTGATGAGCGCTTTTGAATCAAATTTCTTGAGACTTAAAGAGTGATGAAGTATAATATTGACACTCTTGTTTAGAAGAAAAACCCTGCATCCATCTTCATACAAATGTATCCTTCTTCAAACACTCATTAAAGAGTAAATCCATGGGAGAAAGATACGTGCATAGAGTTGAATGTGTAGCTTTCTTTATCGCAGGCGTACAGTGACAGAAGTAGGGATTACACCATACCAGACCCGAGCATGCTAGCTGTCCCTCATGTTCCTGGTGTCCCTACTGCCAGTGGATCTGTCTGGCCGAATCCTTCAGCAGCTCCCACTGGTCCCCGCGCAGCCTCCAGTTCCTGGTGGCCAGGCTCCATCCTGGGATCCGACAATGACCGCCAGACCAAGTTACCCTCCTGCTTCGGGTGCCTTTCCAGGACAAGGATACCCTCAATCCATGTATCCCATGTACTCACCGGCCTCGATGCCCATGGGTCCCTCGCCGGTTTCCCCCGCTAATCATGTTATCCCCGGCTCAGCTCAGCCTGGGGTCCCTCCGAATCAGGCCCCCGGAGGATCTTTACAAAATGCCCAACCATCTTATTACAGCCGCTGAGCCTCCGTGTCTGCATAGTGCAGCCCCAGTTAGATCCCTATTTCTTTTCCTAGATGTAAAGATGGGGTCAGAAAACTGGGATCGAATCCTATACAATATATATTGTTTGAACTTGCTGTCCTTTTGGCGGCCCTTGAAATGTTGCTATCTTGTGCTTTTTTATGATTTTCTGGGAATTCGGTCGAGCAAAAATGGGCAAGCTGGTCGTTTCTAGCAGCTACCTGCTCTTTCCATGGTATGTGACAATTTGGGGTGATTATTTTTGTGGTTAGCTTGTGGAAGGGTCATTCTGGCTCGGACCGAGTTCTCTCCGATGATCCATCTGACTGCAGCTACCCTGAGCATTGCCGTGACAGGGAAAATTGATGAAAGGAACGTGTAGAAAGTCGAGTCGTACTTCGATATTTTCTAGAATCTTCAAGCGCGTGGATGCGTTCGCATTGGATTAGTTTAAAAATTTCAACTTGTTTAAGATGGTACCGGAGGCAATTGAACTTACCTAGAAACATGTCCGTGTGTCCAAAAGTTTGAATCAACACTGTTTTATTGCAGACAAGTGAGACGTTCTTTGGACCATGATGTAAAATCTGCTCCCTTTTCCATTTGGAGAATCTTAACACGGCCGAAGAAGTGATGAATTAAATGCATGCACCCATCAAAAGCTTTGGTAAAAGAATCAACTTTCATTAGGAGGAATTATGAGATGAAATTGATGTCAACATGGGCGGGCAGTCAGTAATCCCCACAAACTTGACAAACTCCTCAAAATCAATCCTCCCATCACAATTATCATCATAAGCCCCGATCATCCCCTCACAGTCCCTCAAGTCCTTCCCTTCCTTGTACCCCAAGGCACACAACACCCTCTGCAGCTCCACCGCTCCTATGTACCCGTCCCCGTCCGCATCGAACACCCCGAACGCCTCCCTCATCTCCTCGGTGCTCGCGCTCGTGCTCGTGGCGGCCGCCTCCTCCTCGTGCTGCCCAAGCCTTTGCTCCCCCGCCCTTATCCCGAGCAGTTGGATCACGACCTCGGCGTCTTCATACGAAACCGAGACGACGGGGCCCTCGTCCGCTCTCTTGCGGAAGATAGCCGGGGATCTGGAGGGAACGGGGTCGGCGGCCTCGGAGGGGGACCAGAGGCCGGATACGTAGAGCTTGAGGCGCCTGGCCCAGTCGGATATCCGGTGGCCGGAAAGGACGATGTCGTAGGAGACGGGGGACATGTTGATGGTGATCTGGGCAAGAGAATATGGATGGAGGGATTGAGTTTGGGAATTGGTATGAGCGTCTGAGGGTTTATATATAGTTGGGATAGGGAAGAGGAAGGTTCATGGAAGGAAGGAAGGAATGGCGGAGGAAATGGGAGTCCTCCTTTTCTTACTCTTGTCCGAAAGAGAAAGCTTGTCTTGACCTTCTTCCATCATTTTCATCTGATTATATTTATCAAATAAAAAACATAATAAAATTATATCTATTTTTTAATGAATGACAAAAACTAAACATTTCCAACCACCCAAGACTTTGACTTTACCCTTCGTTTGAAAATAAAGATTTAAAAAAAAAATCTTCGAGATTGCAAATGGCCATTTTTATAAAAATGTGACAAAAATACAAAATATTGAAGTCGGTTGATGCATTTAATGATTTTCTAACAAATTAACCGTAAATCATAATAAATCCAAAAGGGGGAAGAAGAGTTTAATTAAGATTTAAAAAAGAGTGAGTGTGTTTATTCACGGTCCCCTAATTCTAATAATTAAGGGCGTGGGCGTACCTTATAATCGATATTCTTAATTTTACAACTCGATTAAAAATAAATAAATAAATAAGAGTGACACACAAGACCAACGAGATTCATGTGAGTGAATAGATCTGAACCTGCGCAACAAACTCCATGAAAGTACCATGTCCATATATATTTTAATGACATTGAGATGCTTGACATTTTTCTTTTGGGAAGATATTGTTAAGATTAAGTATGCGGTTGCGATCAGGGTGAGCGGGTTCGGGAAGGCATGTTCCGAACACGGAATTTGAAACCTATCTATAATGCTCGATTCATTATTTTTAGAACATAAAACCTATTATGCGAATAAAAAAATCACCCAAAAAACTTATTATGTCGGTTCTGATACCGGTTACGGTTCTTACGCTCAACAATTTATATCTTTAAGATACTAATATGATTACGTACAAAATTTATTTATTGACCTTAATCCTTCCGCAGGAAGATAATGCTTAGTCTGAAATATCCATTCAAATTATCTTTTTTCTTCACAATCATTTTAATCACAGATCTTAGGGCATGATTCGAGAAGTTAATTTATGTCATATAAAATAATTAAATACATTAAATTTTCCAGAAAAATTAAATCAATTATGTCATATAATTAAATACATCAAAGTTAATTAAATAAATTAATCACATAATTTAATTACATAAATCAATTACATTACGTAAGATTTTGAATTTTTTAGATTAGTTCCGAGATAAGAATCGTACATGATTTCTTAAAAAATTTAAAACTCGGACTTGTTCGGTCTTTTAGAAAACACAGCTGAACACAATGCTCACCGCTGGTAGTGATTTTGGATCTGAGCAACTAAAGAAGTTGCCGGGGACCTTCCAAGGTTAGTTGCTACATATAATTATTACATTTTATTTTGACCGGGGATTGGAACGTTTCTCCGTTCCCTATTATTTATTTAAGGAGTCCCTCTTTATTGACCGAAAAAGAAAGGAATGGACCTGTCCATGCTCCAAAATCTCACTTTCAAGTTCCCAAAAGTCCTTTCTTCCCTCAATCCATCCCTCGTTCAGACATCACTTAAACCATAGCTACTAAATAGAATCACCCCCGATACCCCCCCGAAGCGATGGACAAAATCTTCACTTCTTTAGTGCCATGATCCAAGGAACTACACTGAGAGCAAAAGCAAGTCAATCTGGAGATGATCCACTGATTTCTTTCCGATGCTATTCATTTTTCTGAAGCATCGCAATGCTACCCCAAGGAAGTCCTGCTCCACCATGTCGTATGTTTTCCTGCTGTTTAATCTTCATAGTACATCTAGCCAGATTAAGCTGGCTCGATATGATAGCCCGTAACCAACTCATTCACTAACCAATTCTCCATCCTAGGATGAAGGCAAACTATTCCAAGCCAATAAGGGCCGGTAAAAATACATCGCTAATCATCGAAGCCAAAATGCGAGTGATACATTTATATATCGTGTTGCAACGGGAGATCGGTCTAAAAGCCGAATGGTTTGTCTGGTTGGCCTTCTTTGAGACTGGTGATGTGAGGTCAAAGAAAGTCTAAAACTTGAACGTTGCGCCTTAAGCCTTAACATCGCCCTCCGGATCTCCATAAACTGGCTTCACTGCAAGAAGAGGGGCTCCAGGACAGATCTTTTAGAACTGATCCCTACTCAAATGGAGTTGGTCTGGTTGGTTCATAAACCATCGGCCCCCTAAACCCCGACAAGAGGGAACTCTAAGTAAATTTAAATACATGAAATGAGGTGCTCTTTAGTCACATACTCACTCCTATTTACCCAATGATTTTTTTATGTGTGTGCTTAAACCCATGAAGGGCAGGGTTCTCCAAGAGTTCGATCTATTTGAATATAAATTGAGGGTTAATTAAGGAGATCGAGTAGTTTCACTCGAATTAAGAGGTTTGGTTAGACTGAATGGTGAATTTTCTATTTGTTTTGAGACATCATGTAGTGTAAATAAAAATTTACTCTAATTATTTGGCTAGGATTTTTTAAAAAATGGGTAGACAATTTTTGTAAAGTTCAAGCTTTTACCTACTCAATGATAAAGCATAGGAAATTTAGTGTAGTAGATGATGATAATTGTTGTAGCATTATCTATATATAATTAAAAATAAGTTAAATAATTTATAAATTTAATGTAATTTCATATATTAGCCAATAATTTATAGAGGCATTTTAATTAATATATCATGGGTACAATTGTTGAGCGGTGTCCATGATTTGGTTAAACCGAACCAAACTAACGTTTTATGATTTGGCTTGATTTTTTCTTTGAAAGTTTTGGGTGGATTAGAGCTATACTAAAATTTGAACCAAACCACAAACTAATTTACTTATAGGACGATATAACATATCCTAATTTCTTTTTTTTTAAAAAAAAAAAAATCGTCCTAAATCGTAGAAAAATTAGAAATATTAAAAAAGCATTGTTTCTGTAATCCTTACTTAGATAACTATATAAAACCTTTTGTTTAATTTTATTTTCAAGAAAATTAATTTCACAACTTCCTTTATGCTTTCTTCTTGTACTAATTCATTTTTTTTTTATCTAAATCGAACTGAACCAAATCGAAATATTTTGGTTTGGTTAATTTCTGTTTTCACATAAAATTTGATTTAGCCTTTTTAGTAAAATAAAAAATAATTTTAATTTACTTGGTGGGTGATAATTTTTGACACGATCCGAACGCAACATGTGAATAACGAATTCGGGTCTAACTCTATCATGTTTGTGTCACTATCGGGTTGACCATTTAACCGGATTATTGTTATTAGATTGGTTGAACCCGATATTAACATATTCTAAATCGATTTAATCCGATCCAATACAAACTTATGCCTTTTCCCTTTAACTCTACTTAATTTGTCTTCTTCTCTGAACCCTAATTTTAAAGTTTTTTTTTCTTAACATGCAAGGCTCTTTCTCGCACGAATAAATGACGTTGCTTCTAAAATCTAGATGTTTTCTTCTTGCTCAAATAAATTTTCGGATTTGTTATTATTATGATTAATTCTTCTTGCATCATAAATTTGAATTAATATTATTTTACTTTTATTTTGATGCAATTTCTGTTAGCAATTTTATTATTTAATAAAATACATGAGTTTTGTTTGTAAAATTGAATAAATATACTAAGAACATATATCTCGTCAATTGGGTCATTTCGTGTTGACCTGATAATAGTCGGTCCGGCTGTAATTATTAAAATTGGCATGATAACTTTATCCGGTTGTGTTTGAGTTTATTGATATTATGTCTATAACACAATCCACAAGACCCGAATTGCCACTCCTAATTTAGGATAATCAAATGGACACCTTTACAACTGCCTTTTGAATTCATATGAAATTTGATTTCTTTTCTTTTTTATATATATTTCTACTTCATAAATTGATACAAATAATAAAAGTGACGTAATATTTTTCATTTTTACCTATGCGATAATTTTGGACACGATTCGTAATTTTTTTTTTTGTCTAAGTCGGGCTTTAATGAGTTTGTGTTGTAATCGTATCAATCCGTTATACTCGATATGATAACGGATTGATTTCAGGTCGTGTTCACGTTACCCATTAAGACTCATTTTAACAAAAAGCACTAATAGGTGTTCCTCACGCGCTATGTTTATGCGTTTATGAATGTTTGTCGATTTTTCTCTTCCCTTTTGACACCGGACAAGCATTTTCTCTTCTCTATCAGCTCCATCGTAGGTTAGTGCATTTATTCTGTGCGAAATATTTAATTCCTCACTAATAGATCGTGAAATGCATCACTCAAATGGAACATAACCATCATAGTATACTTCAATCATGAGTTTATTTTTTATTTTAGCACGTGCCAAGAGTGAAAAACATCTAAAACTCAAGAAACTTACTCAGGATATTTTTAGGCTATATGTGAATAACGGAGACATCCATCAATTTAAAAGTTTATCAAATATTAGTTAGTTAAGTTCTTTATATAACATTTATATGAACACAAATCTTCTTGTAGGAAATATAAATATGTCGACAAGTGCACACGATCATAATATACATTTAAAGTTATTTTTGTTATTATTAATATGAACACCAAACTATTTATTTTTCATAATTTTATCTTGAAATTTTTATGGATTTATTGTATTTTTTGCTTGTTAATTTATGTGGTAATGCGAATACTATGCTGAATTTGTATCGTGTACGTCGTTTTGTATCTACATGTTATAAAATGATTTTGTATCTAATTTGATGACACGAAAAATCTTAAAGGGTCTTATTTAGATCGACGTATTTCATGTCGTGTTTGGATATGGTCACTTTACGTAAGGTTTAATCATAATATATTTTAATATATTAATACACAGCGGGTGGTGCTACACTTAAGGAAAAAAAAAAGAAAAATTAAAAACCAATGACTACTTGGTTTAAAAACCAAATAGTTCAGCATATGGTCCCTTTAAAAAATTACACAATCATACTTTAAGATTATTATTAGTTTTTGTTTTTCCTCTCTTGTGGGAATTTGGGAAAAGATTTTATAGTCAGGAGATCTCATAATTTCAAAATATTAAATAAATTTAAAAAGAGTGAAATCGTGTTAAATTTATTTAGTGAAACTTTTTTTTATTATACAAGTAAATGGGATTTGTGTGGGGGAGATAGGGATGGGGTGATGCAATAATTAAAGTTATTATTTTATTACAAATCATGCGATGCGAGACGATGCATTTTAATTTCCTCACCGCCCTTATAAAATCCGAAACCGAAAGAGAACCCCTCCATCCCTTCTTCGTCTTCTTCTCCTCCATCGGAACCTCCCCCCCAAATCGCAGCCCCAATTCAGTCCGCCTTCCAAGATAGGATTTTGACTACCTGGGCAGGTCCTATCTTTGCCCAATTTCGTTGGGTCGATCGTCGTTTCTCGATCCGTGGCACGATTTTGATGACGATGAATTCATGATGGTTGCCTGTTCTGTGTCGTTGGGTCGCGTCGAGTTTCGTTGATTTTGTCCTGAGATGACTTTTATGCCCTGATTGGTAGATTCCCGAGGGTACCCGCGGTTCTAACCTGTGCTGTTGTTAAGCCCAGGCAAAGTCAAACATCAGTTCGTTCGGCGAGGGCGATGAGCTCTGGCGGCAGGGGTTCTCCCTGTGGGAAGCTGAAATCGGGCTCTGCAGTGGTGGATGTCGCGGTTTTCGTCATCGTGGTTGTCGCACTGGGGTTCTTGGCGTATCCGTGTATTAGTTTGTCTGTTGTCTGGTTGATCGGCGGGGTTAGGTTATTTCTGACGGTGATGGGCGAGGAGATCTGTGAGGCGCCCATGATATATGGGCTCATGGGGCTGAGCGTGTGCTGCGCGGGGCTTGGTTGCTGGTTGGTGATCGCAATCTCCGGGCGGAAATGCGCTAACCCAAAGTGCAGGGGGCTGAAGAAGGCAGCAGAATTTGATATCCAGCTGGAAACAGAGGAGCGTGTAAGGAAGTTTTCCAGCGAGTCGGAGGCAGGACAAGGTGGCAGGATGTTCAGGAGGGGTGTTTTCGAGTTGCCACGGGACCATCATCGCGAATTGGAGGAAGAGCTGAGGAAGATGGCCCCTGTGAACGGTCGAGCAGTGCTCGTGTTCCGAGCTCGGTGTGGCTGTGTTATTGGGCGGTTGGAGGTCCCGGGGCTGAAGAAGCATCGGAAGGTGAAGTTGAGGAAGTAATCGGTAGTTTTATCCCAAATGATTAGACACAAGGAAGAGAGGACTCTGTCCTCGTGGTTATATACCGGAATACCATACTTATACTGTTACAACTAGATAAATAATTGCACGATCAAAGGCGTGTATTGGCAGTTATGTACAGATCAGTTTACCCGGATATAATAATACCCATGACGATTTCGATTGGACAATGAGTTTTACCGTTGTTGCTGCAGTTTATCCTCTCCTAATATACGGTCTGGTCTGTGCATCACTCCCCTATTGCAAGCGAGCTAGGTAACTACACTTCGCTTTGGTTTTGATTAAGACAGTCATCTCATATACTGATGCATTTCTTATCAACTACCAGTTGATTCATCTTCATGATATTGCAACATGGTTGCCATGCTGTTTTAACATCATAAACGATGGCTGATTGAATTTGGTATCAATTGGCATTCTGCCAGTTTCTTATCCAATCTTTTAGCCAGACAAATGGCTGGTTTAAGATTTGGCTACCTGCATCATATGCCCTTTGGTCCTAGTAGAATTTAGGCTTGTGATGCATGCTGGAGGGATGATATCTGCATCGCATGCGATATGGAATAGTCGCAGAGCCATAACTAGGAGGCTGTAACTTGATTTATCGGTAAATGTCGTACTCGGCTCCAATCCTCAACCACCTCATTCTTCAAGCAAGCAGCAATCCTGCAGAAGGTGGCAGGTGTTGTCTCTTCATAACACTGGTCCGCACGACATCTCCTTTGTGGCAGCAGTTCCCTGTGGGAAGGCCTTCCTCTTGCCAGTATGCGAGGAGGAGTTCAAATGTTGTGATATTCTTTAGAAGGATCTTTTGCGGGGGAGAAATGATGAAATCAAGAGAATGACCCAAGTTGATAATTTTTTTGCGGGGGAGAACTGGGATTTAGAATATATTCTTTAGAAGGATTTTTTTTTTTTTTAATTTCTGAAGTTAGGGGATTGGATTGATGAAGAAACAAAATTGTTCCCATTTACTATAGAGTATCAAAAATTTTCTCTGGCACATAATCTAATTCTCTTTATTGTGCATCAGATTTTGCCAAATAAATTTGACTTGGTTCATACTGCAATCTCGCCGTGGTGGAAGCAGCAATCACAAGCCCCAATGCGATCATCGATTACTTCCCAGTTTGACTTCTAACTTTTTGGCTCTTACTTTCCTGCATCGATGGAGTGTTCACCCTCGACCCAGTTCGATATCTTAGACGTTTACCGGCGTTTCTCCGGTAATAAGCCTCCAAAATTGCTGCTTTGGCCATATTCACTGCCATTCGAAAGTTTAAATTTCAATGTGGAAGTGAACTGATTTATTTCTATGTGAAAAGTTTGGTTTTTTTCCTTTCTTTAAAAGTAAAGTTTAGGTCTTTGGTGTCTTAGATTGTTTAGAGCTTGATCTTTATGTGGTGATTGTTGGCGGGTACAAAGCCAGGAGTGGGAGGAGTGGTCAGTGTTGCTGAGATCAAAGGGTGTCTGGTGACCTTTGGAGGAATTAGTTGGACACTTGATTGTTCTGATGTCAACTGGGTTTTTACTGTTCCAGATATTAGATCGAGGGAAGCGTATATTTGTGGGGAAGAAATTAAGAGTCTTGAGGAAGAATCTGGAAGAGCCACCCTCATGAGGCATGTTGCTGTGCGGCTGTTGACCTCTCTTGCAGCAAGGTTACCTTCAGATGGGTAGGATATGATATCTCTGGTTTTGTGTAAACTTCTGTTATGTGGGTTATGCACATCATGTACTGAAAAGCGAGTCTTGTTGTTCCCAATCTCAGGATATCGATCTTTGATGAGCTGAGGAAGCTGATGTCGTGCATAAATTTATCGGTAAGCCTGGGGACTTGATATGGGGACTATTAGTCCTAGGCTAGCTTACTCTTGCCCCTTCGGACTGAGCTGCCTACCAACTCATTGGGATTTTGCAGATTGATTTTTCAGAATTCTCTTGCTTCTACGATTTTGTATTCTTCGTCTGCCTAGAGAAAGGCAACAGAGCCATCCGTAAGCTTTTTCTTTTGGCTTTCCTTAGGAACATTCAATATTTTTCCTCTTGTTGACAGAGGTAACTCATTTGTTTTAGTTATGATGTGCAGCCGTAAGCAAGGCCATCACCGCCTGGAAGTTAGTCTTATCGGGAAGGTTTCAACTGCTTAATCAGTGGTGTGATTTTGTGGAGGTATCTCCTTTATGTTCTTGTGTATTAATTTAATCTCAATGCAGACAGCTTTTATTGACTAAACCATGGAAAAACTGTCTGCATTAATTTTTGTTGCCTGACATTAGGCATGAAAAGTCTTACATGGTCATATTCATGCCTAGATGAGAATTGTATGGCGGAATGATCTAATGTGGCGTATGTTACTGTCATTTCCTTTTCGGATACGTACTGTGGTTGTGTGTTTCTTGTATCTTTAGTGTTCTTTATTATGCTTCTAGGATGACTATTAAGATTTTTCCCCTTTAATTTTTTGGCATTTTATGCTCTTCTGCCTGGTTCCTTCACTTTCAGCACTATGATTCGTGAACTGTTGTTTCTGCTACCATATATTTTTCCTGTACATTTTTATCCACACTTCCCATGGATTTCTTTCAGAAAAGTGGCCGTTCTAGCATCTCCAAGGATTTGTGGCAGCAAGTTTTAGGATTTAGCCATAAATCTCTCGAGCACTATGATCCTAAAGGTAATAGATTACTTATACTGCGTGTATTTTCCAATTATTTTGATTGGTTTTCTCACGTAAAGAGCCTCGAATAATCAAAGCAAGACTGTCTATGAAATTTGACACAGCTTTTCATGCATGTCATTTGGTACCGAACCTTAAAAGATAGCAGATGTTTCCCATGATAGAAGAGAATGCTCAACGAACTCAGTTGTTTCACTGCACATGAACAGGTTTGATACCCTGACTGAAATTCCTAAGACTTCTCATATCTGAACCAGTGACTGACACTGCATCGCCATGGTTGTGTTTTACCACCCATTGTAGTTTTGATATAGATGATGTGCTGATCCAACTAACCTCGTCGCAAGATCTCAGGGTCCAATAACAATACAAAATTTTGCCGTGCCCACGATGATGACAATAAACCCAGTTCATCTCTTCCCGGTATTCATATGGATCAACCTTCACTTATTTTTGGGAATATCTGGATCGGGCTTTGATTGATTTTGGTTAGTTGACTCGCCAGGTAAGAAGAGGAAATTCAGTTGCCACGATTTCGAGCCAGTTGTCGCGGACCTTTTGGATATGCACATTCAGGGCTCTCGAGAATCACTATGTTCGCAGAGAAACATATACTTGACTTCGACTTCAATCTGCAAGGGGGAGACACATTCGCTTTCCAAGGACCTGCCGGAAAGTAATGAAGCACAGCATCCCCCTAAGGTCCACATCTTTGTGTGTGGTCAGAGGTCGTCAGTCGATGGAAGGGCAGCAGACGTCACGATTTGCCGAATAAAAATCAAACAAGAGTAGATTGTGAAGAGTATTCACATAGCTTATGATCCTATTTAATAGATGTATAAAATTTATTAGACTTGCAAACAGTCATTTACATCAGAATGAATCAATTTCTTTTTTTTTTACCGACAACATCGCCAGAACAAAAACAACAGGCAAAAAAAAAAACAGAAAACAGAAAACTTTGAAGAGCTTACAAAATTTTGTTGTTCTTACAACAAATTCACTCCCCCCATCCCCATATAAAAGTCATGTGTTCTTGTGGTGATGGAAACCCATAACTTGGAACAAAACAAGGAAGATAATAGTCCAAGCCACTCCCACATCCCGACCTTTGCTTCCTCGAGTCCTTGGCGACAGGGGGTCCGAGCTCGCCTCCGCTCGTAACGCTCCACTGCAGCGTGACCCAAACCGCCACCTGACCTTTACCCCAATCCCCCGAGAATGGACCCGTCCAGGCTTTGCCTTGTCTTCGTGGTGTTGTCGGCCGTGGTTCCTGCGGTATCTTCAACATTGTCCCAACTGACTCATATTCGAGTCTTATTAGCATGGAGTGGCATTTACCACTGATATTTTGAGGCGACAAGAACCTCCATGTAATTTGTCGCCGCGTTGTCTCAACTCAAGTCCCGCGACATGCCCCTTCTTTGTATTCCTTCTCACGTCTCCTTGTACTTGCGGTATGTCTTCAAGCAATGGACAAGAGCATCGATTAGCTTATTGGCCTCTGCACTATCGAATGTTCAACCGAGCCTGGTATTGTTAAACTGGTTGAATTGCTTAACTGTGTCCCTGAGCCCTCCTACGGCGTGTTCAATGGGAATGGTGCCATACATCATTGCATAGAGTTGGTTAAGACCACATGGCTCGAACCTCGATGGCATGAACAAAATGTCCATAGCGGCTGCAATTCTGTGTGCCAGTTTAATTGAGAAACCTACCCATCCCCGGATTCTGTCCTGGTGCTGACCTTCGAGCTATCGAAGCATCTGCTCGAGGTCTTATCTTCCTGTCCAGAGCATTACTAGCAGAACGTCCTCACCCATAAGCCAAGGGACGGCTTCTAATATGAGGTTAACTCCTCTTTGTCCGTCGAGCCTGCCAATAAAAACCAATCAATGGTACAACAGGATGGACAGCTAACCCGAGTTCCTTTTGCAAAGCCTCCTTACACTGTGCCTTGCTGGTTTTCAGGGTATCCAAACAGTAGTTCGTGTAGCCTTCTGACGTTAGATGAACGTCAAACAGCGCATTCCACCCTCTCGTATTGATCCCATTCACAACCCTGCAGAATTTCCAATCAATTTCGTTTATAATATTGTGTAAACCCCCCACCACCTTCTGATGTCTTAAGCTCCAAAGCATATCCGTGGCTAACAGTGATGACACCGTCTGCAAATTTGAGACCGGCAGCGAATATGTTGAAGTTCTTGTTGGGTTTCATTGGACGCAGCGGAAGTTCATTTCGAAAAACTGTCCACGTTCCTGAATTTATATAATATATAGGACGTAATCATTTTAAAAAATATCAAACGTGATTCTTCTAAAAATATCTACACAAAGGATTTAAACACGCACTTGAATGCTAGCCTCAAGGAGTTCTCGATAAACTCAATTATCGGAAGCCTTATGTTTTTCTTTTCGGCCGATTGTAATTCCTTCGTCTTGGCCGAATGTATTTTTTTCGGTCGAAACCTTTTTCACCAGAGTACACCCTTAAAATGGCCGATTTCACTCTTTTATATTTTAATTTAGATGTGGACACGTATTAAAAACAATGCCACTAATCGGCACATGATCAAAAGTAAATTTTCACATTTTGACATTAACGGCAAATTAATAATAATAATAAATTCTCATATCTTAAAACATAGACTTATTCCACCAACTTAAATCAATACTCGAATTTTATGCTTCCATTTCAGAATAAATTTATAATCAAACAAATTCCAATTTTGAAACTTATACTTTTAATTTTAATATACATTAAAACTAAATAAAGAAGGGTCGTGTCAACATGCTTTTGCATGTGACCCTCTAAATTCTATATACGAAGGCGTTGTACATCCATACACAGATAGAGGAAACCGTCTAACAATAATTTTCAGCCACCCAACGCAATATAATATTGGTCATTAATCAAAACCACTATTAGACCGATAACTGTGTAATTCAATCTCTTCATCTTATCGACATCCCAATTAAATCAGTGCATTATGTACCATCACTGAATTGATCGTTTTCCTTGATTTCTAAGATATAATAGATCTTAACTTGGATGATAAATATTCATCCATAGCCGTGTATTTAAAATCACTAATATCTCAATCAAGAGGCCAAGATATCAACTCTCTAATCCAAGAGAGCGATGAATCCTATATTGACTCAACAATATCCTCTCTACGCTTCGCTGCACACCCAATAACCGTATTACTCATAATCCGATTAAAGATTGTTTTTAACGGCATTAAAGTGGACAACTCTACGCATAGAATAAATGAAGGTCTCAAGTCAGGAGATCAGTTACACTCGGTCAACAAGAGAAGTGACCAATGACGCTTAACATGCGGTATTCTATATAAACGGATCGTGTTTAGTGTACCCTAAACTTGGGCACCCCTAAGTATAACTTTTTCTGATCTAACTCGACCTAAGTTATACTCGACGTTGATCTAAATGTTCATATCCCCTCTAAACATCTATCTGATCATCAAGATCTATCCGATGAAGGACAATTTTAGATTAGCAAATAATCAATTTATGGAACTTTATGAAAATTAATTACGAACAATTATTCACATACATTATAAAGTGTCTTGGCACGTATATACACCGACGGTTTTCTCCTCCAATAGGATCATACAAACTGAAATAGTCGAGGTAGTGTTCGCGCAGGTCGACGTAAGAAAAATCATCCGCTGGTCCCCGACCTTACTGAAGTAACTCTTTAACTAAGTGGCCATCAAAACGGAAAATGGGTAGGATCAAAAGAAGAATTATTACCCGGTGAGCTATGTTGTGAATCATGAAGACACACCGCGTTTAAGACATCTGACCATTATCCCGGTAATAAGCCTTGAGGTAAACCGGCAACAAGGCAGTGTGCCAATCGTTGGCAACAGAGACCAGATTTCCATCCCCATAGATGACAGCGACACCGCCACATGGGACATGCCAAGGAACCTGGAGATTGCCAATGTCTAGTTACCTTACTATATGTGTCGGGGAGAGGAACCCTGTGTCGGGATTCTTCACCTAGAAGCTAGTTTATCCGATGTGGGTTTTTCCTCTGAAAACGGTCCAAATGTGGTGAAGTAATTGGAAATCGAGTGAGGTTGTGAACAACCTTCCATCTGGGGAAGAGTTCAGTTCTTCCTTCGGTGGATTGAGATGTGGGGACTGACCACTTTGGTTTCCTGAGGCTCAGAATTGCTGGGAAATGGAACACCCGAAGATCCTTACCCAGCTTGCTGGTCTGTTTCAGGACACCATCTTCAATGAACATGTCTTCTTTTTGCATATTTCTACAAACTGATTTGTTTTATGTACGCGAGATTTCTAAACCACGACCATCTGCTTTCCTGGGATTTTCCCAGTTTTGTAGTTAACATCAGTGAACTCTCCCAGGATTGCCCTGAACTCATCCCCTGTAAGAGTTTCCTTCTCCAACAGAACATCCACGATCTTGTCAATGGCCTCCCTGTTGTTCCGGATGTGAGCCTTCGCGACCTCGTACGCCTTATCGATGATCTCCTTCACGGACCTGTCGATGTCCTCTGCGAGCTTCTCGGACATTGAGTTCCTCGCAAGCATCCTCAGGACAACGTCGCTGCTCTGGGCCATGGGCTCTATCAGTGTCCATGGACCGATCTCCGACATCCCGAACATTGTGACCATCTGGCGTAAAGTAAAGCGTCACCACAGGTTGGACTAGTTGGGAAGCAGGACTCTGGAATCCACAAAGTAATACTGGAAGGCTCGGATTCCGGATCTCACCTGTCTTGCTATCTGGGTGATTTGCTGCAAGTCGCTGGCCGCGCCTGTAGTGATCTCAGGCTCCCCGAATATGACTTCCTCCGCTGCACGACCACCCAGTCCTCCAACTATTCTTGCGAATAGCTGCTGCTTCGATATGAGAGTAGGGTCTTCACCTGGCATGAACCATGTCAGTCCCCGAGCCTGCCCTCGTGGAATCAGAGTAACCTTCTGGACTTGATCGTGTCCTGGAGTCAGTGTTCTGTGGAGCAGGACAGGATGGCTAAAGGTCTCCGATAATGAAGATTAATGATTTCAATGGGAATTTGGGTTAAAGAAAATATACTTACGCGCAGATGGCGTGGCCGACTTCGTGGTAAGCAACAAGCATCTTGCTCTTGCCGTCAGTCATCTTGGTACCTTCCATGCCTGCCACTATCCGGTCAATCGAGTCATCGATCTCTTTTGGAGTGATCCTGTCCTTTCCTCTCCGACCAGCGAGGATAGCAGCCTCGTTCATGAGGTTTGCAAGGTCCGCCCCGCTGAATCCCGGTGTCCTCATGGCGATGACGCTGAGGGAGACACTGCTGTCAAGTTTCTTGTTCTTCGCATGCACCTTTAGGATCTCCTCTCTACCCCTCACATCTGGAAGTCCAACAGTCACTTGCCGGTCGAACCTCCCAGGCCTCAGCAGGGCCGAGTCAAGGATCTCTGGCCGGTTCGTGGCAGCGATTACGATCACACCACTGTTCCCGCTGAAACCGTCCATCTCTGTCAACAGCTGATTGAGCGTCTGTTCTCTCTCATCATTACCTCCCCCAATCCCTGTCCCTCTCTGCCTCCCAACAGCGTCGATCTCATCGATGAACACCAGGCAGGGAGTGTTTGCCTTTGCCTTATTGAACAAGTCTCTAACCCTGGAGGCACCAACGCCGACAAACATCTCGATGAATTCCGAACCTG
The DNA here is from genome assembly GCA_029817715.1 of Melastoma dodecandrum. Lineage (NCBI taxonomy): Eukaryota > Viridiplantae > Streptophyta > Magnoliopsida > Myrtales > Melastomataceae > Melastoma > Melastoma dodecandrum. Next base: position 1,493,835 of record JARUPY010000397.1, on the reverse strand, counting down.
AGAGTGAAAGGAAAGGGACCCCGGCCTCCCCAGCTATTGCTTTTGCCAGGAGGGTCTTCCCAGTTCCTGGTGGCCCGACAAGGAGTAACCCCTTGGGAATTCGTGCACCGACCGCAGCGAACTTCTCCGGCCTCCTAAGGAACTCGACAATCTCCTGGAAATCCTGCTTCGCCTCGTCGACTCCAGCCACATCCTCGAATGTTATCCCCGTGTTGGGCTCCATCTCGAACTTTGCCTTGCTCCTGCATCACTAACAACTCGCTATCACTCCCCGATCTATGCACAAATAAACTCAATTTGGCGACTTGATCGCAACATCCTACATACCGTCCGAGACCGAAGGGCAAGTTTGGCCCTCCAGGGACATTCCCCGAAGAGCTCCTGAGCAGCAAACTTCCTATGAGTATCAATGGGAAGGCGAGATTTCCCAAAAGGTCGAGCACAAAGGGCCACATGCTGACCTCCCTCGGATGAGCAGTGAAATCAACCCCCCTGTCCTCCATCTTCCTCAACAACTCCTTGGGGAACCCGGGAAGCTGAACCTTGACCCTCTGGACCTTTCCTAGGACGCTGTTATAAACCTCGGCAATGGCAGCCGACCCAGTCCCCTCGTCGAACAAGTCCACTTTCCTGACGACACCCTCATCCAAGTACTCCAGGAAGCGACTGTAAGACATCCTGCTCGAAGCAGCCTCCACAGGGGTTTCGGGGTCGGCCTTTACCGGCTCGGGAAGCACCAGCCCTGGGGCTGCCAGGCCGAGGGAGGTGGCGGCGGACTGGAGTAGGTTCCTCCTGGTTAGACGGGGAGTAGGCGTCTTTGGTGGTGGGACTGGGAGTTCCTGGTGGGATTTGCAGGTGGGGAGGTGGGACAAGGAGGACATGGGCATGGAAAGGGCTGGGGACATTGCTGAATGCTGTTCAGTTTAGGACTAAGATGGTCTGAGGATTTATGTTGGTAAAATTTTGGAGATGGGATAGCAAACACCGGGGAGGATAGATGAAGTGGGGTTGGTTATATATAGTTGGATCAGTTGTTGTCGTAGTTCCTGTTTTGTCAGAACATAAGATGTTGTAAGAGGTTGCCATGTGTTTGTGGGTGCCTGGACTTGGTTTGTTTCCTGAATCTCGCACAATGTTCCTGAATGATCTGGAACTCGGTAGTTCTTGTTAAGTGTTGTCGTGTCATGACAATTTTAGTTTATTATTTTTGTGGGGTTTAGAGTTACTGTTGACCATAATATAATCTCATTCACATAATAGAGTTTCATTATTTACAATCCCACTTGTTCCAACCATATTCTTGTTTCCTTCTTCTTTTCTTAAAAAATAATAACTCGTGATTAGTTCTACTTAGTCACATAACTGTAAACAAGACTAGGCGATAATATATATGGTGGCATATCTTCAGGTGTTCATCAGTAAGATAATTAATTTCGAAACACTTCAACAAAAGAATTTTTTATTATTTTTAACTAACAATTCGTGTCTCCACTTGAAAGGAGACGACTCACTCCTAGTAATAACACACACACACACATACATACACCGGTTAATTCATTTAAAAATTTGTAAAGCAAATATTATTTTATTTTTATTATACCAATAGAAAACCAAATATATTATGAAAATATTTCACCGTGATTCAAAATTATATTATTCAGGATGTAAAACAAAATCGTAAGTTTCCTTTAATTAGGAGACTTCGACATACCGTTATTTGTTAAAATTTTCCATCACAATAAAAAACATCAAGACTTTTTATTTATTAGAAGTATATAAAGGCTTTAATTTGGGTAAACTTTCTGACTAAGATATATAGGTTGGAGAGGGAATTTTCTAACTTTGCCGAAATGACAATTTTTTTTTTTTGTTAATAAAGTTTGTCGCATCTTGTACTCATTAAAGACAGATTATGAGACATGTAAAAGGACAACTTTTGCCTAAATATTTCTCGTTCATTGTAAGCATAGAAAGATAAAAGATGTTATTAACTTTAGTATTGCTGGTACTTGAGATCATGATCATCACTTAATCGTATGACAACAATTATGTTTCAGGTGTTAATGGTGGATGCTGTTTTTTGAGATCTCGTAAAGTTTATATTTGTTAAGCACATAGTAATATACAACTCACGAGTTACTTTTAAATTAAAAATGCTTTTAAAAGCCTTTTTAATTCATCATAGCATAGCTCAAGAGATTTTATGTAAATTTAATTAATTATTTCGTAAACCATATACAAAACAATGCTAGCTCGTGTTAAAAAAAGGTTATTTCGAATGGATTGTGGGGTCTGTGATGAAAATTACTAACATGTGTGTTAGGTATCTATCCTTCCCCTTGCATTAAGCGTGATAAAATCAAGAAATATCCAGAATCTTAAATTCGAACATGTATGTCCGTTTTTTGGCATTTTTTTCTTATTATACTACTTTTTATTTTTTTGTAGAACAAGAAGCCTCTACTGAGTCTCTGAGAACTGACAGAATATTTTTAAACTTGTCAGTGCCACGGAGTGACAAAACTATGTCCGGATCGATTTTCTTTGAGGCCACATGGTACGGCTGCCGATCCAACTACCCGGCATCCGTCCATTCTTCTCGACAAAATCCGACTCCAATCTCCTCCGGCCCGAGTTCCTTTCGCCGCGGCACGAGCTTCTCAACCTACTCCACCTCGCTTCCACCCACAGCCACCTCGCCCAGATACACGCGCGGATCCACTCCTTAGGCCTCCTTCCTGACCCCCACATCGCCACCCAGCTCCTCAAGGCCTCCTCGTTATCCATCCCCTCGCATCAGAACCTATCCTACGCGCGGCAGATACTTTGCCACTCGTGCCTCTCGAAGCCCACTGCTTGGAATATCGTGATCAGGGGTTGTTCTGCTTTCGAACTGCATGAGGACGCGTTGGACATGTACGCCCAGATGCGGCGTGGCGGGGTTTCCCCGAACGAGCACACGCTCCCATTCGTCATGAAGTCTTGCGGGGAATTGTCGACTCTGAGGAAGGGCAAGCAGGTCCATTGCGAGGTCGTTAAGTGCGGGCTGGATTGGAATGTGTATGTTATGAATTGCCTTGTGTTCTTCTACGGGTCTTGCGGTAGGGTTGGCTACGCTTGCAAGGTGTTCGACGGAATGTCTGAGAGGAGCGTTGTCTCGTGGAACAGCGTCATGACAGCTTGCGTTGACAACATGCGGTTGGATTATGGTATTGGGTATTTTGCTAGGATGAGGAATGCTGGGTTTGACCCAGATGAGACAACGATGGTTGTCGCGCTCTGCACATGTACGGATCTCGGAAACTTAAGCTTGGGGAAGTGGGTGCATTCCCAGGTGATCGGAAGAGGAATGGCCCTGAACTGTAAGTTGGGCACGGCACTCGTGGACATGTACGCAAAGTGCGGAGATGTCCAGTTTGCAAAGTTTGTTTTTGATAGACTGGATGAGAAGAATGTGTGGACATGGAGTTCGATGATTTTGGGGCTGGCTCAGCACGGCTATGCCGACGAGGGGCTTCATCTATTCTCGGAGATGAAGGAGGACGATTCGATTCGCCCAAATTACGTGACGTTTCTGGGGGTTCTCTGTGCTTGCAGTCACGCGGGGCTAGTACATGAGGGATACCGATATTTTGATGATATGCAGCGTGTTCATGGTATTGAGCCCACAGTGCTGCACTACGGTGCCATGGTCGATACTCTGTCTCGTGCAGGCCGTCTCTGGAGGCATACGACTTCATAACGAGAATGCCGGTAAAGCCGGACCCCGCTTTATGGAGGACATTGCTGAGCGCATGCAGGGTTCACAATCAGAACGACGGCGTTGGGGTTGGGGATCTAGTACGAAGGAAGCTGCTGGAACTAGAGCCATGCAGGGGCGGGAACCTGGTAATGGCCGCGAATATGTTCGCAGATGCTGGGATGTGGGATGCAGCAGCGAGTTTAAGGAGGGACATGAGGAACAGGAGAGTGAAGGCAAGGGCTGGAGAGAGTTGCATCGACGTGTGCGGGTCTACGCATAAGTTCTATGCCGGTGACGACAACGGCCCGAAGTACAGACACGTGTACGAATGGCTCGTAAGCTTGAGCTTGCACTCCAAGATGTTGGATGAAGTCTGATCTCAAAAGTCAATCTTTTTTAGAATTTCTTTTTCCCTAATTATATTTATCCAATCTCAATTAGGGCGAGCATTCGTTATTCTAAGCTATTATTTGAATTTTCAAAAATTGAATACCGAAATGTCGAAATAGTTTTAATATTTTGGTACAAGGAAGACACTTGTACGGAACGAAGAATGTAAGGAGGCGACAAGTAAGTTGGACTTGGTTTGGGACAATTTGAGGGCCTATTTTGAACGTTGACGAATGAGCTTTAGTTTCTTATGTGGGCCTATGTTGCACTTATATTTACGTTTAGCTTTGATTCTAGAGATGATGGGCAAAGAGGAATGGGCGCTAGAAAGGACGCGAGTTTATTTATTGATTTCAAATCGAAAACTAAGCGAAAATACCAAAGTTTTTTTGGTTTGATATTTAGAATTCCAACTTTTTGCTCACCCATAAGATCGCCATGTTTATCCTTGATAACTAATTTCAGAATTATTAACTGGGAGTGGGACTATGATTTATTAACGAGTTGTACATTAATAATTGTATTGCTTTTTGCCTTGAAACTTGAGAGAAGCGAGTGCAATGTTTATAAGGCATGTGGACAATATAGAATTTAGCAAAGCATGTTTGACAATATCGATCATGATGGAGCTGAGGAAAGTTGGATTACTAAAAGAAAATAAAACCTTTAAAACCATGACAATATTAGGATTACACCAACTTAACTCATTGGTTCGTTGCACGTACACATCATATTTAAGCTACACCCCGCTATTTATTTGGATATTTTAATAACAATTGGATGAAATGAAAAGCTAGGATTCCCCCCCCCCCCCCCACACACACACAGATGCAGCAATAATTGATTAAAATAATACTAAAAAAAAGACCACCGGGATTTCACTTCTTCTTGAGTACACGCTATTTCAATCTACTTCCTAACCTAAGCGTATGTGCATCAATCACCCCGAACAAACATTCTATTCTCCTGTTCTTCCTTGGTCTTAAAAGCCTAACTAAGACAAGTAATATTCGAGTTAGAGCTAATCAATCATTTGCCTAATATAAGCATTTAATCCTTTTCTACTTACTTGTAAGCAAGGGATAAAGCTATAAGACCGAAAGACAAGTCTTGACTTACCAACAACCATCTTTCGGGAACTACACATATTCCTGTCAGGATATAACCCCTCAGCACATTCTTATCTTTTTTACGTTATGACCACAACAACTAGCCAAAAACACGAGCACAATAGTTTCGATTAATCCAGTCTGCGTTCGTCTTAAATTTCACTGTCCTCCATCCTATACACGTGGAACATTCTCTTCCTTATGCCAAAACAATGTACAAAAAAGAAAACAAAAACCATCCTCTCGAAATAATCGTCTAATTCTCCCTCCACTGGCATGATGTTCGATAATCGACAACGTTCGTTTCTATGATGGAACCTTGGACTTTGTAAAATTTCTTTTGGCTTACACTTGGGACGACCTAGGAGGCCTTGAAAATGTCGTCAAACTGCGAAAATTCTTAGTGTACGGCTCCGTAACAAGGCGTGTTGTTCGAATTTATTTCGTATTCATATGAATATCGTGGTTAGGGGTGAAGTTTTATACATGTAGTTTAATCTGTAAGTTAGTTAAACTGTGTGTGAAAACTTAGGGTTTCTCATAAATGCGTACATTGAACTCAACCTTACTATATAAAGTCCATATACCAACCAAAGTTCCGACACATACTTCCCATTCCCATACTGTCCTTAAAAATTGTTTCCCCTTTCCTAACTCCTAAATGGAAATGGAAAGAATCAGTCCTGAGCCGGCCAACAACAACAACAATACGAATCACCATGAACTATTTCCAGCGACTCCTCGTACCAAAGCTTCATGGATCCCTCTCCACGGGTTTTATTCAACCCATTATCCAACCGGTTTCCACAGGAAGGTACCACGGCCTTCAGTCGCTTCTTTACAACCACCTCGAGGTTCTACACCTTTTGTCCTGACGGAGCGATACCGGTCCTTACAGGTGATTGCGGAGGTCATAGCGACATATCTGCTGGTCTTCGTGACCTGTGGATCGGCCGCGATAAGCGCCAACGACCAGGGCCTGGTGCCGAAGCTAGGGGCTTCAATCGCAGGGGGGCTGATAGTCACCGTGATGATATATGCCGTTGGGCATATCTCCGGCGCGCACATGAACCCAGCAGTCACTCTGGCCTTCGCTGCAGTCCTGAGTTTCCCTTGGAAACAGGTGCGCAAGAATGAACACATCGATGCTACTTTATGTTGGATGACGATTTCAAGGTTACTCTTGTTCTCGGAGTAAGTCATTTTGTTTTTTCCTAATGGATTCGAAATTTCCTTTCCGGGTATTGTCGGGGGTGAACGTAATTTGGTCGGGAATTTTTTTACGAGACCCGATTAGGACATGTATCGACCCCCACTCCCTTGGGTGTTATTTTTTCTTACTTCGCTGTCAAGAACATAACACATTGATAGAAGCTTAGAAGGGAAATCATTTTGAGGACCACAGAAACACCAGATCAGCTCAAATAATTGATGTCCCACCCAAGTTCACATCCGCCACAGATGCCGTGATCGTACACTTGAGCTCACCTGGCGATTCGTTCCCGACAGGGAATTTTCTCGTTCGAGAATCAGTTATCGCGATTGGCCGGCCCTAACAACCTTCGAATTCATTGAATGCCTCGAATTGATATGCAGCTGCTTTTAAGCCAGATGATCGTGGTAGGCGGAGATGCGTAAACTGAGGGGAGAAGAACGTCCCCTTGCCGCCGACCATGTATTCACTAACGTCTTTTCTTATTGATGCATCGTAGGTACCATGCTATTTTGTTGCTCAGTTGACCGGAGCAATATTGGCCGGATTCACCCTCCAGGTGCTGCTTGATCCGATCCACCGCCTCGGCACGACATCTCCTTCCGGATCGCCGTTCCAGGCTTTGACTATGGAGATCGTGGTCACGTTCTCGATGATGTTTGTGACTTCTGCGGTTGCGACGGATACAAAAGCAGTAAATTGTGGCCCCATACTATTACCAAATTGATGCCTCACCAATTTCTTAACTTCTAAATTTAATAGGATAAGGGATTGATTGATCGTCATCGGGAACTCATCATCTAATTGAACTAATGCAGGTCGGAGAGTTAGCTGGGATTGCAGTCGGTTCGGCCGTCTGCATTACATCGATATTAGCCGGGTAATCCAAGAAATTGGAATCTACCGAGATTATAAGCTATCTCCGAATTTTGAGGCAATAAAATGTTTGGTTAACCGGTGGTTGGCAGGCCAATATCCGGAGGATCGATGAACCCGGCGAGAACGATTGGGCCGGCAATTGCTAGCTCCTACTACAAAGACCTATGGGTTTATATCATCGGACCGGTAACGGGAACTCTACTAGGCTCATGGTCCTACAGTATCATCCGAGGAACCGATAACAAGCCTGCGAAGGAGGTTTCTCCATCTATGTCGCTTAAACACCGGAGAAAGATAAACAGCCACGAGAATGGGCCTTCAGACGTTGATGCATGAAAATGAAGAGTCGAATGGAGTTTGTCGCACCTGCAAAACAATACTTCCATAAAGAAATTTAAACGAAGAAGGAAATTGCATCGTCTATATTGGTTGATAAACAACTTGTACAAAAACATATAGTGAAAAATCTCCAGATTATCTTCCGAACATATCATCTCTTATGGAATAGTCCCAAAGTTGCGATGGCCGTTTCGTCCGCTGAGATCATGTCTTGAACCTTAAACTTCAACCTTGGACCGTATTTGCGAGTGTCTTAGCGAATTTCATTAATGTTGCTTTGATTGATATAGATCACATTATTGGATAAATAAGAACTTGTTAATCGGACGCTAAAAGTTGCTCGAAAATTTCATAATGGCACACACCCGAGATGGATACATTTTCCATTTTAAATGAATGTGTCCATCGACTCTTTGTTAGGGAATCTTCGTTATGGCGTAGTCAGCTTACACCATTCTCTTCGATTGTCTGCATTACTTCCCCTATCCCCTGATGTTTCCTTCATTATAGATAGAGTATAGCTTGGAATACCATGCCACAATTTTTTAGACCCTCAATAGAGAATCTAGCTATGACTAGAGCAAATTGTTGAAGGTAATTTATGATACAATTGGTCATTATGTGAGACATTTAAGTATATCATTAAATATGTCATTTTCTATTGTCATTTGAGTTTTCTACTCCTCCCTATATATAAAGGGACGTGTAGACATTTCATGTAAGAGAAAATTTAAGAAAGATAAATCATTTCCGCAACCAAAATACTCCAATATACATTTCTCGTACGTGCAGCAGCTCTACAAAAGGTTTCCTCTATTCTACAGAAGGTCGTCGACAGTACAGAACCTACGTTTTGATAGCATATTCTCCCTTCCTATCCAATACTTTTGCACATAACCCCAAACAAATTTGGTTTCGCATGAGGAGATTTTTATAGAGTTCATCAACACCCATGATCAACCAGCAGATGTTCTTAGCAAGGCGGTGTCTTCGGAGAAGTTCGAGACCTTCAAAGACTACCTGAAGATCATAAATTAAGAGGAAGTGTTGAAGGTAATTTATGATTTAATTAATGCAATATTAGTAACGGAAATGTCAAGTAGATCATTAAATATGTCGTTTTCTATTGTTATTTGAGTTTTCTACTCTTCCCTATATATAAAGACATTTCATGTAAGATAAAGTTTAAGAAAGAGAAATTATTTTTGCAGCCAAAACACTCTAATATACATTTCTCGTATGTGCAATTACTCTACGAAAGATTTTCTCTATTCTACAAAAGGTTTTCTCCATCCTGCATAAGGTCGTCGGCAGTGCAGAACCTACATTTTGCTCGTACTTTCTCCCTTCATATCCAATCCTTTCACACATAACCTCCAACACAAACCATATAAGAGGTCAGTCAATATTTCCACAACTAAAGGTCACGGTACGAGAAAAAGACATTGATAAAACCAATATACATAACATTAATCTTCCATTAACATTAACGTTAAAAAAAGCTAATTAACCTACTTCAACTACAAATTACTCTAAATTAACAAGTAAATAGAATATCACCGAAGAGAAGGCCCCAAAGATAGAGGTATTCACTAGATTTCACTCTGGTCCCTGTTCCCCCAGTTGATGTTTCACGCCTAACCTGTCTGCCTGTACTCCTTTACTGACTCTGACGCCTAACATGCTTGCATAGACTTCTCGTAAGACTACATGTCTGTTTCACGCCAGCAGTCGTGAAAGCCACATAGGTCTATTGGGCAATGCCTTCTTCCTTTGGCCCCAAACTATACCAAAAAAGTAAGTTGAAAACATGATCATATGACAAACTATATTTTGAACAAAACAGAAAGTTAGTCGGCCATAGATATTTACGATTTTTTATTCATATAACATGATTAATTACAATCATTAAATTATACAATAAATATTTAACAATATAACTATTTTATTTAAAATATACTCATTACATAAGATTTGATACGATAATTATCGATATTTGTCAATTATGCTTATGTTACTGCTTATCATCAAAATCATACCAGTAAAGGGTTATATCTTATAATGGGTGATTGGATGTTTGTAATGACATAAATGTCTTCTCATTTACGAATTATAAATAGTTATATGATGTTATCGCCCGAACATGAATACATATAGAAAAATGAATCAATCAAGGTATCTCCGAAATGTTTGGAGAACAATTTTGACATGTGTGACTGTTGAAATACACAATTCTGTCTGACCGACATGTTTGGTTGCTCTTTTTTTCGTTACTCTTGAAAGAGTATTTGTGAATTCTTTAACTTAATTACAACTTAATAGAGATGGTAAATAATTCATTAAAGAGTGTTTCGTGCATTCTGAATTTACGAAGATCGAGTTTATTTAAATATTCAACGACTGTTCCTTGATAATCAAAATCGAAGCTCTATCTAATGTTCTTGGTAACATTCCCTAGCAATTATTAACCGATTTGTTGATTGTCAGTGATGAGAGGGTGATTAAAGTTGTGATCACATGACAATACTCTTTGTTATACGAAAGGGTGACTTGATGAACGTATAACAACTTCAGTGTACGAAATAAACTAATACACCACTGCAATATTTCACGTCCACGCTTAGGAAAATTCGACGACACGGTTCTACTTTCTAGCAACTTCTCAAAAGTCGCTGGAGTTGATAATCGAGGACATGCAGAGGACGTATTACGGATGGATATCCGCCACCATTCCAGGCATTAAAATAGGAAGTTTTATTTTTCAGTTTTATTCCTTCCATGATTCTGGGCGTTAGAATAGGAAAGATTTTTATTTTCTCTTCTTGTACAAATAGGCCATATCGTTGTACAGATGAATTAATGAAAGAAAGGGAATTCGTTTTCCATTATCTGTTTCTTTACATGGTATCAGAGCGTTTTGATCCTTACTGGTGATACGATCGTCAGTTTCTATGGCGAAGAACGACGACGTGCCGGCGGCTTATATGCTGCTTTCATCCGATGGTCCGGGGACGCAGCTCACTTCCTGTTTGCTTGGTGATGGCAATTACGCCACCTGGTCGAGGGCGATGCTCACGGCGCTCCGAGCAAAGAATAAAGTCGGGTTCATCAACGGTGATATCAAGAAACCGGAGACGACCAACCCACTCTTCGACAAGTGGGATCAGTGCAACTCGATGATAGTTGCTTGGATCTTCAACCATCTCGAGCGAGATGTACAACGCACTGTTGCTTGTGCAGGAGATGCGAAGGATCTCTGGGATTTATTGCGGATCCGTTTTTCACAGAGCAACATTACTGAAATCCATCACATTAAGACAAAAATCTGTCTCCTTCGACAATCCGGAACCACGGTTCGGGAATATTTCTCTGAGATGACAAAGCTGTGGGACGAGTTGGAGATGCTCCAGCAGCCACCATCTTGCACCTGTGGAGCAGCCGCTGACCTAGCAACACGATGGGAGCACGAGAAATTACATCAGTTTTTGATCGGACTCGATCCAGAGTATTCGGCCATTCGTTCAACCATTCTTGACAGTGACCCTCTCCTCACTATTAGTCAGGCATATTCAAAGGTTTCGCATGTCGAATCGCAGCGACGTGCAACTCAGGAAATTGGTTCGGGTGGAGAAAGGCTCGGTTTCGTGGCTACGACTGACAGAACTCCCGACAATGCGAGGACGCGAACACGGGAGCAGTGTGACTATTGTGGGCGGCCAGGACATCATCGCGGGAATTGCTACAGACTCCATGGGTTCCCGGCGCCCGTCCCACCGTCGCAGTCACGGCAGGAGCATCACGGCAGATTTTCCTCTGGGAGCCGATCTAATCTACAAGGAGGAGAAGGAGAGCAGACTCTTCAAGGGCCAGGCCAACAGCGACGGACCCAACCTGATTCCCCGCATCACTCCGGATCAGCCTACTCACAACGTCGAAAACAGTCTCGTGGGTCGAGCCAGCAGCGATCAAACAGCGGGTCTAATAGCACTTCGACTCATTCTGCTCATGCAGCCCAAGTCGGCGAACTGGCAGATCGTCTCGCCAACTTGACCCCGTCTCAAGTTGATAGGTTTTTGGGTATGATCCATTCTACTGATCATGATCTCGAACGTCTATCCGGTAATGATCTTGTGCCCATAACCTCTAATCTTGATTGGATTATTGATTCCGGTGCTTCGTGTCATATGACTGGTTCCATAAATTCACTATCCTATAGTCGCGTTATTTCTGATGGTCCTCTAATTCACGTTCCAAATGGAACAACGCGAGCGACTTCAATTGGTTCCGTGAATCTCGGTGGTATTTTCTGTCTCCGGGACACCTTATTTGTTCCGGATTTTGGGTGCAATCTCATATCTGTTGATAAATTATACGAAGATTTTGGATATACTGTTCACTATCTTGGAAAGTTATGTCTTATTCAGGACCGTTCCTTGGGGAAGACGATCGGACTGGGTGAACGTCACGGGGGGGTTTGGTATCTGCGGCGGGTGGCTTCAGCGACACGTGCACTTCGAGCAACGAAGACAGATGATGAAGAAATATGGCATAGACGGATGGGTCATCCATCGCAGAAAATCAAGTTTCAGAATAATGAGGTTCCAGTTATGCATTCTTATATCGATTCTTGTGAGGTTTGCCTTCGTGCAAAACAGACTCGTTCGGTTTTCCCTCTTAGTCACAATAAAGCTGATTTTCCATTTCAACTTGTTCACTCTGATATTTGGGGACCATATAGAGTTTCTTCTATTTCAGGAGCCCGTTATTTTCTCACCCTCGTTGATGATTTCAGCCGCTGTGTTTGGACTTATCTTTTACGTGATAAATCGGAAGCCCCACATTTTCTCCTTGGTTTTTGTCACATGGTCCAAAATCAATTTGGTCAGTCTGTCAAAACCCTTCGTAGTGACAATGGACAGGAATTCATGTCTCGCCTTGTCCAAGACCATTTTTTTAAGCATGGTATTCTTCATGAAACCTCCTGTGTTGACACGCCCCAACAAAATGGGCGGGTTGAACGCAAACATAGACACATTCTTGAAGTTGCTCGTGCCTTATTATTTCAAGCTTCGCTTCCTTTAGAGTTTTGGGGTGAGAGTGTTTCTACTGCAACTCATTTGATTAACCATACACCGTCTTCCGTTCTTTCTGGAAAAACACCATTCGAAACTCTATTTGGAAAAGCTCCTTCTTATAGTCATATTCGGGTTTTTGGGAGTCTTTGTTTTGTCCATTGTCGATCTCGGATCAAAGATAAATTTGCTCCCCGTTCTCGTCGTTGTATTTTTCTTGGATATCCTTTTGGTAAGAAGGGTTGGAAAGTTTATGATCTGGAGACATGTGAAGTTTCTGTATCACGAGATGTTCGATTCTGTGAGCACATCTTTCCCTTTGCGGATAAACCCGAGTCATATACGTCACTCGATCATTTCGAGCCTCTTGCGAGTCAGGGGGAGCTTCTGCCACGTGGGTCTGACCCAACTTTCCCTGCGAGCCCTGTCATTATTCCCGAAGAGGCACCTGGTGAGGATCCTGTAAGCGAGCCTATTGGAGAATCAGTCCCGTCAGCACTTTTACCTGCGGAGCCGCTTGCACGATCCACCCGTAGTCGCAATCCGCCTACTCGGTTCCGCGATTATGTCTCTCACACTGCTTATGTTATCGATGCCACGCCCCCCCCATCGGCTTCACCCGATCCATTGCATTCCCCAGGTACGTCTCATCCCATTGAGAGTTTCCTGGCTTACTCTGATCTCGATAGTACACATGCTACTTTTTTGGATGCTATTGATTCTGATGATGAGCCTAAGACCTATCGTCAAGCTTACGCACATCCTCGTTGGCGGGCAGCCATGGCTGATGAGATACGCGCTTTGGAAGACAATGGGACCTGGACCCTTGAGCCTCTTCCCCCTGGGAAACGGGCTATCGCTTGCAAGTGGGTCTACAAAATCAAGCGACATGCTGATGGCAGCGTTGAACGGTACAAGGCTCGATTAGTAGCCAAAGGTTTTACGCAGGTTGAAGGCGTGGATTTCCATGAGACTTTTGCACCGGTCGCGAAACTGGTTACAGTTAGATGTCTTTTGACAGTTGCTTTGGCTCGTAATTGGGAGATGCATCAACTTGACGTCCACAATGCATTTCTTCATGGTGACCTTGACGAGGAGGTGTATATGCACCTTCCACAGGGTTTTCAACATTCTAATCCTGGCCGTGTTTGCCGTCTTCGCAAGGCTTTATATGGACTTCGCCAAGCCTCTCGACAGTGGTACTCTAAGTTTGCCACGACTTTGACGTCTTATGGTTTTCATCAGTCGCAAGCGGATCACTCCCTATTCACTTTCACTCAAGGTGACGATTTTCTTGGTATATTAATTTACGTTGATGATATGATCCTTGTTGGAAATTCTCCGGACCGCATCTCTAGTTTCAAGTCATATCTGGACAGCCATTTCCGCATCAAGGACTTGGGTCCTTTATCATATTTCTTGGGTATTGAAGTCTTGCGGCGTGACTCTGGACTCTTCCTATGTCAAAGAAAATATACACTTGATATTTTGTCAGAATGTGGCATGCTTGGTTCCCGTCCTTCTTTCTTTCCTATGGAGCAACAACATCATCTCTCTTCAGACTCTGGTGATCCTCTATCGGACCCTGGAAAATACCGCAGGCTGGTTGGTCGTTTGCTATATCTTACTATCACCAGGCCAGACTTATGTTATTCTCTTCACATTTTGTCACAATTCCTTCAGAATCCCCGTCAAGATCACTGGGATGCGGCTCTTCGTGTTCTTCGATATCTAAAACAGTCTCCGGGACAAGGAATTTTTCTGCGACCATCATCCCTGTCGCTCATGGCGTATTGTGATGCTGATTGGGCTTCTTGCCCCACTACGCGACGTTCTCTCACGGGTTATTTCATCACACTTGGTGGATCTCCTATCTCTTGGCGGACAAAGAAACAGACCACGGTTGCTCGCTCCTCTGCTGAAGCCGAATATCGCTCTATGGCCGCCACAGTCAGTGAACTCATATGGCTCCGTCACCTTCTAGATTCGCTTGGTGTTACACACACTGGTCCTGTGACGTTATTCTGCGACAATCAAGCTGCACTACATATCGCCTCCAATCCGGTATTTCATGAACGGACCAAACATATTGAGATTGATTGTCACTTTATTCGACAACACATCACCTCTGGTCTCATTTCCACGTCTCATGTATCCACTCGTCTCCAGTTGGCGGATATTTTCACCAAGGCTCTTGGCCGTGATCGTTTTCAGTTTCTATTGGCCAAGTTGGGAATTCGTAATCTCCATTCTCCAACTTGAGGGGGAGTATTACGGATGGATATCCGCCACCATTCCAGGCATTAAAATAGGAAGTTTTATTTTTCAGTTTTATTCCTTCCATGATTCTGGGCGTTAGAATAGGAAAGATTTTTATTTTCTCTTCTTGTACAAATAGGCCATATCGTTGTACAGATGAATTAATGAAAGAAAGGGAATTCGTTTTCCATTATCTGTTTCTTTACAGGACGAAACAGAGGAGGAAGAGGAGGAAATGTCTAACTGCCGTAACCAGCCTCTTTCATTAAGTTCCAATTCTATTTATATCAAGCCTGTGAGCCAATAGCCTCTTTACATGTCCAACCCATATGTCATACAAAAACTATTTCTTGTACAATGTTATCAACGCTCAACTTCCTTCTTCTGCATGATCAGTTCCTCTCTTCTACATCACCTTGCTCACCTCCTTCATGCAACTCTTCCTTTTTACGCTCCCCTCAAGATGTTCCTATATATTATTCAAACACATCTTGCTCAGCAACCAATTGAATCGAGGTCTTGCAAAACCTTTAGTGAAAAAATCTACTACTTGTTGTTTTGAAGGAACAAACTGCAGCTTAATCACTTCCTCTTGCACCTTATCTCTTATAATCCATCTCCAGACGTTTGGTTCTTTCATGAAATACTGAATTATTGGTAAGTTATATAGCTGATTGATTGTTACAAAAAAGCGTGACTGGTTTCTTCACATCAATCCTGCAATCTTTCAATAGAGCAATCAACCATACAATCTCACGTGTAGAGACTCCCAAGGCTCTATACTCTACTTTAGCATAACTCATTGACACTAAAGATTGCTTCTTAGATTTTCAAGAAACCAAAGATCCGGTCAACGATTTTCTTGTATTTGGACAACTTCCTCCATCACTATCACAATATGCCTCCAGCTCATTTGAAACTCTAGAGCTAAAGAACAAACCCTGCCCTGGTGCTTTCTTCACATATCTCATAACTTGTAAAGCAATTTCAAAATGTATAGAAGTGGGTTTTTCCATGAACTGAGATAACATTTGCAACGAATACATTAGATCTGCTCTACTCAATGTTAGATATATTAATCTACCGACCAATCTTCTGTAAAGAAAAGGATTTTTCAAGGTTTCACACCTTCTCTAGACAGCTTATGTCCTGAGACCATAGAGAACTGCAGCTGGTTTTGTCCCCAACAGCTTACGTTCTTCTAACAACTCAAGTGCATACTTCCTTTAAGAAAGCACAGTTCCTGATGCTTACCTTGCAACTTCCAAACCCAAAAAAATATCTAATCTCTCCCAGATCTTTGAACCTAAAATAAGACCCTAGATATAATTTGAGTTGGTGTATTTTTTTACTTGTTTGAGCTCAGGAAAAACTGTTAATTACCATATATTACCAAACTACGAGCAAAAACTGTTACCGGACATAATTTTCATCGGCAAAAAATGAGAAAACAATAAAAAACATTGCGATAAACGTGTTATGACGGATACACCTATGTTCACGGGAGTTCCTCTGACATCCATTATGATTACATGTACATAAAAGTTGCTGCCCATCCCTTAGGTCGCTTACCATATAAAATCAATCAAGGTGTTTCTTATACCTAAAAACCTAAAATTATATGTCTTTAATGATTTCGAGAAACCACAGTACGCTTGCGACTAATCGACCTTGTTATTTCAATACGAAATAATCGAGCCACGGGTTAAAGTTTGATCAACCATTCTGTAGTTGTTAAAAGAGCCGAGAAAAAGGATGGTAATCTTAAGGTGGTGAGTGCACGCGAGAACGAAAATAAATGAGGCATTGGCTGTTGATTTCGCAGTTTCGAAGGCCAGGAATCATTTCCGAGAAATTTGATAATGCTTTCAGCTTTGTCGCTGCCCTTTCGTCCCCATGCTCCATCAAGGGTTTGTCTCGACCGCCATTGTTACCTCCGCTAAATGTTCACGTGAAAAAGGATCGCGAAACTACTTGTCTTTCATCTCCATTTGACTTATCAACATTATAAATTAGGAAAGATAATTTACACGTTGAAAACGATGGGAAGAGACAATTTAACCCCAGTTTGCTGGCTTGAGACGTCATCTATGCCGCTCGAGCGCGCACAAAGTTTTAGGATCGATCGTCTGTCTGTACAAGTAACTTCTCCGTCTATATAAAGCTTGTCCCGTGTTTTATCGGTTATCTAGTCTCGAAACACAGACAAAGATCGAGAAGAATGACCAAACGCCTAGGCCAACCTCCTTTTATATTTGCTATATTTTTTGCAATCAGTTTTCTGGTTACAGGGAATCAGGCAACAGCCGACACGACTTTCAAGTCGATAACATGCAACGGGAACTTGTTTTCGGTCTTCTCGGCCGAGAAATTCCTGCCGAAAGCCATCGTCAACAGCATAGTTGACAAGACCCCATTCTCTGTGGGTTTCCTCGCCGCAGCCAAGGCGACCCTAAAGGACTGGTTTGGCGAACCGCACGGTCTACTCTACGGGCTGGGCTTTTGCTCCGCTGGTCTGTCGAGGGATGATTGTACCTACTGTATGCAGTGGGCCAGGGAACTGCTCTTCCGAGAGTGCAGCAAACACGGGGTCGGAGCTCAGGTACATCTCAAGGACTGCGCCATCCGATACGAGACTTACCCGATAACCCATGTCTAAGTGAGTCCTAACCCAAAATAAGGAAATATCTGGTAATCCGTATTATGGTTTATAAATATTTTAATAAATGGGAAAGGTCGTATGCCTGTATTTGAAAGAGGGGCAATAATTTTATGTTCTGAAAGGACTACTTTTTTTTAATTATTGGTTTGGTTGGAAGAGGGGGGGGGGGGTACGAAAATTTTATTTTTTTGACCGGTCAAGAACTTAATGAATCATGCAACGTCAGAGGAGGGGAGTGATTTTTGATTTCTTTTTTATTACAGAAAGTGATGGAAAGATGTTTCTTGTCTTAAAAGGAATCCCCTCCCATTCTCAAGCCCCACACACTGTTCCAAATAACTTCTCTCCTTTTTAAACGAAAAGAAAAACGAAGATTATAAACAAACGATTTCTTTCACGTATTCTTCTAGAAATGTTCGTCCTCTCTTCCGGGAGCTTTATTTGACGGAGTGAGTTCGGTCGTGCGTACAAAAAGGGCTCGTTGTTTCATGATTGATTGACTGATTATCTAATCAATTAATTTTGTATTTACATTTAAAGACATAAATATAATTAATTTATAAAAACCAAATTAATAAATATATCTCAAACTTTTGTCAATTTTTTCGATATATCCTAAATTTTAAAAAGTAAAAATTATAACGTTACATCAAAATCATCATCCGTCAATAATAACCCCTAACGAAATCTTACTTAGCGTTGACGTGACGAACAATGCCGTCAATGTCATCGTTTTTCTTAATTAATTAATCATACTTTGCCCTAATTTTAAATTTTTATCAAATTAATATCAAAATTTGCCCTAATTTTAAATTTTTCCCGACCAAACCCAAACTCATCGTTCCATTCATCCTTTTCCCACCCCCGTCGACGGCCTTCGTCCGATCACTCCTCGTCAGTCCATCCCGTCCGACTTCCTTGCCCGACTAACTCCATCCTGTTCGTCTCTCCCCGCCCCCGGGCGTTCGCCTCCCGTCATGTTCGCCTCTCTGCCGACGTCCTCCCCCCACCAACTCCTGCCCACAACCTCTCCCCTCCGTCCGCGCTCGACCACAAAAAATTTCTGTCTCGAACCTTAAAATATTTTTTTTCTTACTTAAATCAATTGGCTTTTTATTTTATTATAATAAAATCCTACGTGTGGACACACAATAATTAAGAATTTTTTTGGCTTGATTTAAAAGTTTTATAATTAAGAATTTTTTTGCTTGATTTAAAACTTTTATCCAACTCAAATTCAATACATCTCTTTAGCTGCTGCCGCAATAACATGCAACTCACAGACAAGATTATGTCGAAGCTCCGCTAAAGCTCTAGAGCTGGACAGTTACCCTGGATTTATTTATTTAGGGAAAGGGAAAACGGGGTGGTCCCAAACCAAACCAGGGAAGCCAAAATAATCAGGGGATTTGCCATTTCCTTTAAAAGAAATTGTACACAGTGAAATTCGTGGGTCTGAAATAGTTAAGTTAGTTCACAGTAAAAGAAAGTTTTTTTTTTCTTCATATTTTACCTTTTCCTTTCAAGAAAGAAAGGACATGGTTGATTTCACTCGACTCGTTCAAACGGTCGGTCTTCCGAGAACTCAAGAAAAAAATCTCTTGAAGATTTTGCCTATTATTATTATTATTATTATTATTGGTCAGAGCCTTTGAATTCGAGACATGTACGGTTTACGGTCCACAGCAAATTATGATAAAATATTAATGTAAGCATGGTGGGTGTGATTAATGCATCTGGTTTTGGGGTACATTCAGGACAGTCGCAACGTATACTCATGGAGGGGGTAGAACTCACACTATCAAGTAAATAATTTCGTGGGCGTGGGCGTCGTCCCCCGTGACAGAAAGACACGATCATTTTTGACCGAGTTAAAAATTGCAGTAAGTAAAAGGGAACATTAAATGGTGTTTGTTGGAACAGACAGAGAGATGGACCAAAACTAAGCCAAAGGAAAAGGAAACAGGACTTTTCAGAGTGCATAGAATAGGAACACACTCTTTTCGTTCTTGGCCTAACGAAACTCTCAAACCTAAGATTTATCTTGTATATGTATATGGAAAATTTTCATCCTTTGAGTGAGTGATGACGTTTCTTTCGATCGCAAGTTCAGAAAAGAAAACAAAAAGGTTTCAAAAATACGATAAAACTGTTTCAATCTCGAAGGTAGCCAAAGTCGTAAAGCAGCTGAAATTATAGTAACCGTAAGTGCAACTGAAATCGAACAAAGTTAGGATAACTTGATTATAAATAATTTTGCATATCTTTTAAATAATGAAAAACTTTATTGAAAACAACGAAAATATATATAATGCCGCGTAGCAGTTACGTGCGCCTTTCATTCAGATTTTTACAAATAATTTTATCCGCAAATTATACATATTTTTTATGACAAATTTTTAAACAAATAATGTAGCCAGATCCTGTTAATTACGGACTTAAAAAAGTTGGGAGTTATTTCCGGCGGAAGGAGGAGGACTCGCTCGCTTTTCCTACTTATTTTTATTTATTTCATGAACTCAAGCAATATATCTTCTGTCGTTACGACCCTTAAATCATACTACAAAATAAAAAAAAAAAAAGAGAGAGAGAGGACAAGTAAGTAGAGAGGGCGGGAGGGGACCCCAACATGTGGTCAGCTCAGCTCATTCTGACACTAAAATTGACTCCTCCTCCTCTTTCTCCTCCCTTTTCCTTTCTCTTTGATTCCTAAACATAAATACACTAACTTATCCTACTAATTTCCTAATTATATCTTAACGGTACGTTTGTGTTTGGGTGTTTATTTGATTATGCCAATCCATGAGATTTTAAATAATAAATTTTTTTAAAAAAAAATTATAAATAAAAAATTATATCAAGAAATGTGGAAAATCTAAAGAATAAAATGCCCGCGAAAAGAATCCAACTCTCCCTCTTGGTTATTTCTCCCTCCTAAATCAATCAAACATTTTCCAATAAAATTTTTATTTTATTTAAATATATATTTGTCCTAATTTTCTTTATGTGATGAAAAATAAAAAGGAATTTTCATTTCTGGCCTAATGGATGTAGTCACGGCAACTGCTATGACCCAAGCAGCAGAGCAACCTCGTACTAACGCAGCCAACACCACCCCCGCCGACGACGACGTCGTCCCCCGCATCCAACCCCTCGCCAATGGCGTCCTCAAGCGCCACCCCCGTCGCGGCCTCGGATCCCCCGAGGGCGGCCTCGATCGGGACGTCTCGTACAAGGAATGCATGAAGAACCACGCCGCCACCATGGGGGGCCATGCCCTCGACGGCTGCCGGGAGTTCATGCCCTCCCATTCCTCCACCACTTCCGACCCCAAGTCCCTCACTTGCGACGCCTGCGGCTGCCACCGCAACTTCCACCGCCGCTGCCTCCCCAAAGACACCTTCAGTCTCCCTGCCCCGACTCCGCCGCCACGTCCCGCGTCGCCAAATCCCACCCGCCTCATTGACTTCCAGCCCCTCAACCGCCACCAACCACCTCCCCCTCCTCCTCCTCCTCCGGTGGCAGTCATCCCGCTGGCCGCCGCTGCCCCTCCACGGAGCCCTGGTTCACCCTCCCCTCCGCCGATCTCGTCAACATACTACTCCCCAGGGATGAGCCTCCCGACGGCCCCCAGAAACGCGCCCAGTTGCAGAAGCGGGCAGCGGAAGCGTTTCCGGACGAAATTCAGCCACGGTCAGAAGGAGAAGATGCTCGAGTTCGCTGAGAGGGTCGGGTGGAGGATGCAGAGGAGCGAGCTAGGGAACGTGCGTGAGTTCTGCCAAGGGATTGGCGTAGACAAGAACGTGTTCAAGGTCTGGATGCACAACAACAAGAACACTCTAGGGAAGAAGACGGGAGGCGTCGGTATCGTCCCCAATGGCGCCATCGGCGACTTCCCAAAGGACGACATCGGCAACCGCTGCAATACCGGCGGATGCGGGAGACAGGGGACGAACATGCCCTCATCTTCTCCCTAATCTTAAACATCTTCGGATCTATCTAATTTGATGATGTTCTTTGCTGGTGTACTCACTCAACTCACCCCTTTGAGTATGATTAACTTAGGGATTATTAATGTAGGGAAAAATAATATTGATTTTAAGTCTACGGTGATATCATATGTAACATCTTTCTTTGGCTTTGGCCTTTTTCTTTTTCAATGTTTGTTAAACACTATGGATTTAAGATGATGGGGTTTTGAGTTGTTGGAGGAAAATTAATTTGGACCAAAAATACTAAGAGAGAGAGATAGAGGAGCTTTTTGGGGTGGGCAATGATTGAACCTTTTCTAGTAAAGCTTCCATAGTTATGATGTCTCTGTTGAAAAATAATAGTATGGTAGGACTAAATTAAAAAAAAAAATTCAACATACAAAAGGGGTCAAGCCATAAATGGAATGGCACTAACAATTTGTAGTCACACAAAAGTTATTCATGAATAAGAAGGTTAAGCAAGGCATGTGAGTAGAAACCACCAAAAAAAAAGGCAGCACCAGCACCAGCACCACCACTTGGGGGAGTGAAGAAAAAGGTGAGAAACCCCAATTTGTCTCACCCAATTTTGGGAAAAATTACAAATGTATTCCTCCCAAACATCACAACTCAAGAAAAGGCTTTACAAGTTCATTGAACCCATCTAATGGTGTGTGAGCCATGTGATGATGATGCAAATGCACTTCCCCTCTTTTTGGGTTGATTTGTTGTGGTGTGAATTGGGGATTTGCTCAGATGATGTCATGCTTTCTGCCTTCCCATGATCATTCATTTGTGGGTCATGTTTTACTTACTCTGTACGGATGAATTGAAGTGTGGGTTTCCCTTTGGGGGGGGGGGGGTTGCGATGTCTTGATTTGGGTTTGGGCCTAGCGCCATCTGGATGTTTGGGTTTGGGCCCATGAAGGAAACCCCTTGGGACTTTGAAATTAAACCCTAGCTCTGAACACACCACCTGGGCGAAGAGTACTCCAGCCAAACACAAATACGTCGAACCGGCGCGCGTAATCGGAATCGGAGCCACTCGCACACAGCGCCTTCCTACGTTCTATAGGAGGACGGGCGAGAATAGCAACGTTTAGTAAGATAATCCACTCGTTGGAGAAGAAGAGAAATATTGAACACAGTTGTTTGTTATTACAAGAGGGAGGGCAAAAGGAGGAGCTGCTTTTTCTTAATCTTTTTAGATGTAATAACTTTCCTGGTTTTCCGAGTCATATTTTTTAATTTTAAATTCGCCCCTAAGAAAGTTTTCATCAGCATGATTAGGCCTTTTGTGAGCCTGTTCTTGTTTCCTTTCCCCTTTTTTAACCAAACTTATTTCACTTACTAGGGTTAATTTCATCTCTGGTTTTAGTTTCTTTGCCTTAGTCAATGGAATAATCGTAAATGAAATAAGGAAAACAAATCACGAGAGATTCTCCTAATCCAGACATAATATTATTTCACCCTTTGATGATTCCTTCGTTAGGCACACATAATACTTTTTTTTTTTTTTAAAAAAAGATAAACTGGAAAACGTAAATCAAGATTCCTCCTTCTTGTGGAAGTTCCTATGGCAGCCGCAGGAGGCGCAGGCGTACCCTGAGCCTGGGACGAACTGGATGCACCCGTCGAGGGAGTGACCGCCCGTGGACACGGCGTGGTTCTTCTGGCAGGCGCCCCACCTCACGTTGTTGTCGTTGACGTTGGAGGAATGAGGCCTCGATGAAGGTCGGTTTGGGATATCCTCGTCTGAGGAGCCCCTAGCATATTTCCTGAGGACAACCACCTTCTTCATTCGCAGTAGGAAGTGTGGGGGGGGGGGGGGGAACCTCGTGTGTTTTCCCTCTACTCCTTGATCTTCCTAATAAGAAGATTTTGGTTAATAGGAAGGGGGCGATGAAAATCCTAATCAGAAAGTGAGAGGGCCGGGATTCAGACAAATGGTAAATAATATTACCAAAATAACTTTTTCTTTTAAACGAATCATAATCAACATGTCTTTTTTTAGGGTAAATATTTTAATACTAACGAGGCCGGGGGAGGTCTTATTAGGGCCGGCATTGACCTGAGAGATGACAAAAGTTTGTGCACCCCCATCCATATACGACTCGTTCGTAATAGTAATTTCAATAATTTTCTAGTTAAAAGAACGTTTCCATTTTTATAGTGGGGCATAATCAAAGCCAGCTAATCAAGGGCTTTTTTCTATTGATCACTCTAATCAAAGGAATTAATATAATTCCGCTAATTTTGTTTCGTATAGTGGCTTTACGGGTTCATGTTTTAAAAGTAAACGTGGGTCAAATTGTTCAATAATTATAATATATTAAAATGTCAAATAAATATTATGAAATCATTCTTCAATTAAAATATTTTTCCTCGTCATCTAATAAAATCAATTAGCATAAACGAAGAAATTATCACATATAATTATTTCATACTAAAACAATACATAATACAACGGTTTCAGATAATAAAAATAATTT
Organism: Melastoma dodecandrum; assembly: GCA_029817715.1. Classification (NCBI taxonomy): domain Eukaryota; kingdom Viridiplantae; phylum Streptophyta; class Magnoliopsida; order Myrtales; family Melastomataceae; genus Melastoma; species Melastoma dodecandrum. Next base: position 1,469,707 of record JARUPY010000397.1, on the reverse strand, counting down.
AAATAATTTATTACATCAGGAATTATATTTCTAAGAGTTATCAGTTTAGTCGCCAATGATGAAATAACTGAAGTATAACTAATTAAATATGTAACAATTGTTAACTAAGAAGCTCCTGTTTCGCAAAGTATATTTTACCTAAAATAAGCAATAGTATATAAATAAAAATATTTATTGTAAAGTAAAAGGATTATGGAGACTTGAAAACGTCTCTAACCTCAAAATCTGCGGCCGGCCACGTTTTGTTGTATCGTTTTTCAACCTGTTTAGGTAAAAGACAAATTTACATAAATGCGAATTCTTTTAACATCATGTTCAGTCGAATGCGTGTTGAGGTGTGTCAAGTTCTTAACCTAGTTTAATACATGTGGTAATAATCGGGGGCCACTTCCATTTATTTATGTAATAAGGAAAGTTTGCTTGTCTTATCCTGACCTAAAAACGTGAATTTCATCAGAACCCGTACGGTCGGGGAATCCCAACCAAAACCAAACCCCTCAACTACACAATTTTTTTTAGTAAAACAAAATGATATTTAATATTTCGTCCTGTACTTGTTGGCACCGGTGGCATCCACTTCGTTTAAGCAAAAGCATTCCACATGTATCATGAAAGACGAATCCTGCATTAATTAGAGAACGAAAAAACAATGAAGGAATTTGAAGTAATTCTCAGAGATTCCATGTGGCAAATAAAACACAAATGGATTTAAGGCAACACCAAGTTTGGATCACTCGAGTTAGACAAGAACCTAATTGTAAAAAAAAAAAAAACATATTCGTCGATCTTATTCTTTATATTGGAGAGTTATGTTCCCAAATAGGGTTAGTCGAAAAAAGAATTCATAAAATATGATAAATAGTTTCGAAATTCGTGAAATAATTTCTCGTAATCGAACTTTATAATTTCGACTTTTTCCAATAAAAAGCCGAATTTATAAAATTCGATTTTCAAAAAGTTCGTTCAAGATAGTCGAATTTTATAAGTTCAACTTTTAAAATAAATTAAAAAATAAATAAATAATAAAAAATAGAAGTCGAACTCTATAAATTCGACTTCCTTTTCAGGTATAAGTTCGACTTCGGAACATTATTTTAAAAAATTCTGATTTTTTTTCACTACCGTTAAAAATGTAAGAAAACACCTTTGATTCAATTCAATAAATGAAGGGAAGTAAATATTTAAAATGGACCTCCTGGATCTTCCTTCCTCCCGAGAGCTGGACTCGACATCCTGATCCCCACTACCATTAAAAGGAGCCCCAGAATTATGGGTCTTTGCCGGGGAGGCCCGAGATTCCTTCCCAGATTTTGAGGCCATCCTTGCCCTTGTCCTTGTCCTTGAGCTTGTTCTATACCCTCAGCAACTTGGCAATGCTCTCAGTGCTCCAAGGGTACGGGCCCCAGGGAAGGATCCCCGCGGCAGGCCAACATCAGGAGGCGATCTCTCAGGGGCAAACGCCGTCGTGCAAGGCCTGCCGGGAGAGACAGATGTTGCTCTGAAGCAATCCTTTCCAACTGTCCCTTCGAGATGGAGTGAGGGTCAACCTTGTTGGAGCAACGATCCTCTTCCTCTTGCTTCCGCAGCAGCTTCTTCTTGAAGTGAGTGTTCCAATGATTCTTAATGTCATTGCAAGTGTTGGAAAAGGTTTTGATGATGAGCCAGACCTCTGTGCTACAGAAGGTCGAACATTCTTGGCTTTGATGATGAGCCTGACCCTCTGTACTACAGAAGGTCGAATATTCTATTCTACAGAAGCTTCTTATGTTAAGGGCTTTATGTAAGAATTATTCTTGTAATTAAATGATTAGTTATCAATTATTTAATTACGAAATATATATTATCTGATTAAGATATTCGTCTAATCATATTACCATGATTTGATTTTCAAATAATCATATTGGAGATAATATTTCTTGTAGAAGGAAATGTATCTTCTATATATGGAAAGGTTCTATTATTTGGTCTACAGGCTTCTGTGAGCTTACTTGATCAATATACGAACATTATTTGATTGCAAATCACCACCACCTGTCCAGATACACTCTCACGTGTGTTTTTATCAGGATGGAATTGACTTCAAGTCATTTGGAAACAAATCAACGATTGTTTCCACCTGTAGAAGGTTATCAAGCAGAACCTTCTGCGATACCTTCTGTGGTGCACTATTCATGGAAAATATATCATGATCTTATTCTGATTTATTTTCTGAATGCTTGCACGTGTATATCATTCTGTTTATTTTGTAAACTAACTTTTAATTTCTTGTTTTGCAGATTTCGTTTTTATCTTTTCCCATTTAAGTTTTCTTCTTAGCCTTTATGTATAAATAGCCACGCCCTCTCTCCCATGTAAAAAAAAAACATATCAGAGAATTCTTTTCTCCCATCCCATTCTGTCCAGAGAGAGCGTGTGCTTGAGCTTGCTTTAGTTCTTTCATTCGTTCGAGTTAGTCACACGAGGAGTACTACCGGCGGAAGTTGCATCGTTGGTGAAGCCTTTTGGGAGAGTGACTCGGGGGCTCGAGGGACTCGGTTGGAAGCTGCAGGATACGTTGTTGGAAGCGTGTGTACGTGGGCAACGTGCAGCGGACCGGAGAGAAGGGCTGAACCTCGGGAGCACAGAAGGTGAGGGACTGACCAGCTTCTGTTGTGTAGAACTCTGTGTGCAGGAACCTAGGACGGAGGCTGCCGTCTGCTTGCGTGGGGTTTGCCACGTGCTTGCGCAGGGTCTGCTGCGTGCTTGCGTAGGGTATGCTACGTGCTTGTGTGGGGTACGCCACATAGTCGCTATCTCGAGGAGATCGTGCAGGTCGTGTGGAGCCGCCGGAGGGAAAATCCATCCTTGAACAGGGGTTGCTGTTCGCTTGCGTAGGGTCCGCTACGTGCTCGCGTGGGGTACGCCACGAAGTCGTTTTCCTTGAGGGATTGCGCATTTGGTTACCTAGTTAGTCACGTTAACGCGTGCAACCTTCTGTTGTGCAGAATCTTCGGATCTGTATAACCTTCTGTAGAACAGAACCTTCAGGTCTGAATCTACTTTAGTGCAGAACCTTACGGTCTGTACAACCCTCTGTAGTACAGAACCCTACGGGTCTGTGCATACATTTTCCTGGTCACTTTTACTACAGAACCTCACGGTCTGTTCAGTAGAAGGTCGACTACCCTTGGTACAGAATCTTTCAGATCTGTGCTCTTTCATCTAGGTCATTTTCCTATACAGAACCTTCTGTTGTGGATTGACATACTCGGTACAGAACCTTACGGTCTGTGCCCTACCTTCTTCGACACAGAACCCTCTGTGTTGTGCCTACCTTCTTCGACACAGAACCCTCTGTGTTGTGCCTACCTTCTTCGACACAGAACCCTCTGTGTTGTGCCTACCTTCTTCGACACAGAACCCTCTGTGTTGTGCCTACCTTCTTCGACACAGAACCTTCTGGTCTGTGTTGTGCCTAAGTCTCTTCGACACAGAACCCTCTGGTCTGTGTTGTGCCTAAGTCTCTTCGACACAGAACCCTCTGGTCTGTGTTGTGCCTAAGTCTCTTCGACACAGAACCCTCTGGTCTGTGTTGTGCCTTACCCTCTACGATACAGAACCTTCTGGTCTGTATTGAGCCTAAGTTACTATAGTACAGAACCTTCGGGTTTGTGCTACATAACGAGCCTCTACGGCACATAACCTTCTGGTCTGTGTTCTGCCACTCAAGCTTCTATTGTACAGAACCCTACGGGTTTGCTTTTGGTTGCTATCACTTGTGTAATTTGTACTGAGATACATTTGAGTGGAAACCATCCAAATATCTGGGTGAAGAGTGGACGTAAGCAATTTGCTGAACCACTATAAAAATCCTTGTGTCCATCAAACAAATTTGCGTACACAATCAAACGTTCTGTCTTACAGAAACTTACAGGCTCTGTTTAACAGAAGCTTTTCATTCCGCTGCGGGGTAAAACGAAAAAGGGTTAAAATCCAATTTTGGAGATTAACACTAATTCACCCCCCTCTTAGTGTAACAATTGGTATCAGAGCGGGTTCAACAGAGGCTTAACAGCTTGTTGTAGATCCTTGAAAAGCTCTTTCCAGCTACACACTCATCTCCACAGAAGCTCTTAGCTCTGTGACTGGTTCTATTCTGTAGAAGCCTACGCTCTATCAGAATCAACCCGCTACTGCACAGAAGCTTTAAGCTCTGTGAAAATCTACTGGTTCTATTCTGTAGAAGCCTACGCTCTATCAGAATCAACCCGCTACTGCACAGAAGCTTTAAGCTCTGTGAAAATCAACTTGGTTCTATTCTGTAGAAGCTTACGCTCTATCAGAATTTAACCTCTGTTCCACAGAAGCACCTTGTTCTATGAGAAACTATTTGTGTCCTCTCTGTAGAAGCTTTAGCTCTATCAGAAGCTACCTTCTATTCAACAGAAGCTTGCGCTCTGTTTGAAAACAACATCTGGAATAAGTGTTCTACTCAACAGAGACTGAACTAAACTTTTCCATCCTCCAGAAGCTTCAAGCTCTGTGAGTATTAAATTGTAATATTCTGTAGAACTCTGCATTCTATCAGAATCTATTCAACAGAAGCGTACGCTCTGTGAATATCACATTTGGCATTTTGTTTCTGTTCTGCAGAAGCTTGCTGCTCTGCGAGAATTCAACAACTGCCACCTAAAAGAAATTCTCAGTTCTGTCATATTGACACTCGTGCTCTGTTTAACAGAGGCCTGATTGTTGACTTGACGACTGACTTCTACCCAACAGAAGCTTGCTTCTTTGTTGAGGTTCTATTCGTCAACGTTCTGTTTTATAGAAGCATAATACTCTATACGAATCGAATATATGGCTGAAAACTATAATGTGCCTAAACCACATGTTGGGAATCCTCCCATTTTCGATGGTAAGAATTTTGCCTACTGGAAAATTCGTATGAGCGCATTTGTTGATGCAATTGACGAAGACTTATGGTCTTATATAGAAGATGGTCCTCCTTCTATACCAGAGAACCAACAATTTGATCGAGAAGGTCATCCTACACGGGAATACCTTAAGATCAGACGACTCACTAAAACGGCAAAGTATTTGATGTTCAATGCTATGTCAGAAGGTGAATTCGTCAAAGTTTCAACTTGCACTTCGGGCAAGGAAATCTGGGATAAACTTGTCACCATGTATATTGGGACAGACCAGATAAAAGAAACTAAGGTGAATTTTTTAATTCACCAATACGAAAACTTCACTATGAAGGCTGATGAATCTGTAGAACAAATGTTCCAGAGACTCAACCTTCTAGTTGATGCCCTAACTCATTTGGGCAAAACCTATCAAAATTCTGAACTAGTTCGAAAGGTTTTGCGTACTCTACCCAAATCTTGGGAAGCCAAGAAAACGGCTATAGAGGAAGCTAAAGACCTCTCTATTCTTCGACTAGATCAGTTGATGAGCTCCTTAATCTCGTATGAGATGGAAAGATCCTCTCAACCAGATATAAAGAGAGCACCCGTTGCTTTCAGAGCATCAGAAGAACCTACAGAAGGTTCGGATGATGAAGCAGAAGCTGATTCGGATGATGAACTCGCAATGATAGCTAAAAGACTTTTGCGGTTCGCCTCCAAAAAGCGCTTCAATAAGAGAAGCCAAAAACACATGGATCCAAAGTTGGTCACATGCTTTGAATGCAAAAAGAAAGGACACTACAAAACAGAATGTCCTTTACTTAAAGAAAAGGAGAAACTTTCTCCTAAACACAAGTTCAAGAAAGCAATAGCTTCTTGGGCAGAACTTGATGATTCTGATGATGAGGAAGCACAAGTGTGCCTCACAACTCACACAGAAACTCAAAATGAACTTCATACCTGCTTTCAAACAGAAACTGTTGAAAGCGAATGGTATCTGGATAGTGGATGCTCCAGGCACATGACCGGAGACCCCTCAAAATTTTCCCAACTGACTCTACAATGTGGAGGGTCGGTTAAATTCGGTGACAATAGCAAAGGCTCTGTCATCGGCAAAGGTACCATTGGAAGTTCTGACTCCATGGTCATCGATGAGGTTCTGTTGGTTACAGAACTCAAACATAATTTGCTGAGCATTAGCCAGCTTTGTGACAAAGGTTATAAAATAACTTTTGATCAAGACAAGTGTTCCGGAATCCTGAATAATGAAGTTCGCTTCATTGGGACCCGTAAGAGGAATATCTATACCTTGACTCAGAATAGCTTCTGTACAACAGAAAGTTGCCTTCTGACAGTCAAAGATGAAAGCCTACTATGGCATAGAAGGTTGGGACACTCCAACTTCAAATTGTTATCCAAGCTTGTGAAAAAGGATTTGGTTAAGGGATTACCCAATATCCGTTTTGAGCATGACAGCTTCTGTGAAGCATGTTCTCTTGGAAAACAAACTAAGTCTTCATTCAAATCTAAGAATGAAGTCTCTACTTCTCAACCTCTTGAACTTCTACATATGGATCTATTCGGACCTACTAGAGTTCAGAGTGTCGGCGGTAGAAGGTACTGTCTAGTTGTGGTCGATGACTACTCTAGATACACGTGGGTTAAATTTCTAACTCACAAAAGCGATGCTTTTGAAACTTTCATTAAGCTAGCTAAGAAATTACAGAATGAAACTGGATCTTCTGTAAAGGCTATAAGAACGGATCATGGGACTGAGTTTGAAAACCATGACTTCGCTACTTTCTGTGACGAACAAGGTATCGATCACAATTTTTCTGCTCCTTATACTCCTCAACAGAATGGAGTAGCAGAACGGAAAAATAGAACTCTAATAGACATGGCTAGAACCATGATGTGTGAGAGCTCTGCTCCACAGAACCTATGGGCAGAAGCTGTTAATACAGCATGCTACATATCAAACAGGGTTCTACTTAGACCCATACTTGAGAAAACTCCCTATCAACTATATAGGGGGAGAAAACCGAACATCTCCTATTTCTACTCCTTTGGAAGTCCTTGTTTTATCTTGAGACCTTCTAAGGACAATTTAGGAAAGTTCGAAGCTAAGACAGATGAGGGCATCTTTCTCGGATACTCTTTGTCTAGCAAAGCTTATAGAGTTCTAAACAAAAGAACTTCTACTATAGAGGAGTCTATTAATGTAAAAATTAATGACCTTCCTACTATTATTACAAGAGATGTTATATCTCAAGAACCTACAGAAGATGCTGTAGAATCTCCACCCTCTACGAAAGAGAAGGGTGAACCCTCTGTTCATGAATCTAAAAATGATCTTGAACAAACAAATGATCATTCTGAAGAACATTCTCAGAATAATCAACAAAGCGATATTAGAGCACTTGCTCTTTATCAAAAACGACATCCTATTGATCAAGTCATTGGTGACATCAATAGTGGTGTACAAACAAGACGTTTGGTTTTTAATAGTGATGTACAGACAAGACATCCTATTAACCAAGTCATAGAAGATGTCAATAGATGTTTTCTTCAATACGGTTCTCCTGATTAGAATCCGTCAATACAGAAATTTACTACAGAAGGTACATTTTCGTACACTTCATCATAGAGGGTAGAATCATCTACACTGCCATACAGAAGGTACATTTATTTGTGCACTTCATTACAGAAGGTATAATCTTCTATTTCTACACTACAGAGGGTACACATTCGTACACCTCACTATAGAAGGAAGAATATTAAACTTTCTATATAATAGAAGGTTGAATTTCATCCTCTATCAAACAGAAGGTACATACTTGTACACTTCATACAGAAGGAATAATCCTCTGTTTCTATACTATAGAAGGTACAACGTCGTACACTTCACTATAGAAGGTCGTATATTTAGCTTTCTACACAATAGAAGGTTAAATTTCACCATCTATCATATAGAAGGTACACCTTTGTACACTTCAAACAACCGAAGGTATAATCCTTCGTTTCATCTTTATAGAAGGTAGAAATATCCACCCTCTATTAAACAGAAGGTACAATTGTTTGTACACTTCATTACAGAGAGTTGATTACACTTTCTACCTTATAGAAGGTCTTACGAAATGCTTACCTAAACTTTAATTTAGGTAACTTTCAAACTAAATATGAAGATATAAATATATCATCCAATAAAAGATTTTGATGAATAAAATATTTATTCTGATCGAAATTTTCTTTGTTAGGAATATTAAAATCCTAATAAACTATACTTGGATACAAATATCCATTATATTTAGCTCTTCGGTGTGGAAGAAGCTGTAACAGAAGGTGACGATGTCTTTCTTGCCTTGAAAAGCCATTCGCCTCACACAATCGAATCAAGGAAATAAAATTTCCTTTCCCCCGTGTTTCTGATGCATGTCAGTTTGACATGACATCTCAAATAGATCACTTGAGCGGGAAAAATATTTTATTCCCATAAACCGCCTTTAAAACCCACAACCGTCATCCTTCTTCACACCACCCTCAGATCATCGTATCCCCTTTCTCCTTCTCTCTCATTTTGCCCTAAAACTCCCAGACCTTCGTTCTTCATCACCCATGGCACCCAAGGCAAAATCCTTGAGGAAAAAGGCTAAGGCCGGAAGAAAGAAGGCTCGCGCCTCTGGATCGGAGAAGCCTGCATCATCTGCGAGCAGGACTCCATCCCCTTCCTCGCCGGAGAAACCCATCTCTCCTGCGAAGGAACAGACCATTCCTGCTGTTGTCGAGACCCACGATGACATGCAACCACTCTCCAAGGACAAGGGACTTGAAAAAGCCCAAATCCAAGTGGAAGAGAAAGCACATGAGGGATCCCTGGTCGCTGCGACAAAGGAACTCCCTGACCCTGAACCCTCTGCCAAGGGTTCTACTGCGGCTGATGACATTGATGCATCAAAGGTCGCCACTCCTGAGGAGAATGCGGAGTCTGATAAGGAGGTGGAAGTGCCCCTTGTTGATGACGCACCAGAGGAACCAGATGAGGAAGCTCCTGCTCCTGTCATCTCTGTCTCCCCTGACCTCAAGCAGAAAGGCGTTGCCTCTGCTGCACAGAAGGCTACCCAGAAGCCGGCAGCACCCTCTGGAAAGAAGCTCCTCCATGAGGCCATCAAGTCAGGAGGTGTATCCTCTCGGACTAGGCTGAAACGGAAAGAGCCTGAGACGGTCAGCACCTCACTTGTCAAAGTGGCTGCCAAGAAAACCAAGTCCCCGGAGAAATCTGTTCCCGAGGACACCTTCGCTGAGGGGCTGGATACCTTCATATTTCCGGTAAACCCTCTGGTCTCTAAATCGGAGATAGAAACTGTGCTTGCCGATACCAAACTGCCAAAATGCGATGCCGCTGGTCGACAGTTCGCTGCCTTCAAGCGCATTGATTTTAATTGGTTTAAGGCAAATGATCTTGACATTGCTCCATTGCTTGAGAAAGTTGGTTTGAAAAACTTCTGTGAGACATATGCAGAGGTGGCCGTTTCTCGCCTGAGAGAGTTCTATGGTAACATTACGTTCCATGAACAAGGACCTCATGTCAAGTTCATCAAAACAGTGATTGAAGGGGTTCCGCTTGTCTTCTCTGCACATGATGTTAACCAATTGTTTGGCTGTGAGGAATATGACCCACTGTCAGATCTTGGAAAGGAGGAATCCTACAGCATCATCATGGGAGAAAGAGTCCAGTCGGACAAATACCTGGAGTCCACAAAGCTGGAACTCAAGACTCGTGTATTGCATCGAGTTGTGCTATTCTGCCTCTTACCAAGGACCGGGAGCATCGACACCATCACCTCAATTGATGCGTCACTGATGGCTCACATTATGAAGGGAATCCCTTTCAACCTTGGCTTGCTGGTGTTCTCGCACATGAAACGTTGCTGCAATACCACAGGAAAGGCTCTGCCTTATGGCCAGGTAATTGCCGGCCTTCTTAAGCTTGCCCGTGTTTCTACTGATGCATCTACTTTCCAAGAGAAATGGAAGGTTGGTACCTTTGGGCACCAGATCATAGCTAGCATGCATTATGTAAGGAAGGGCTCCTCCTGGACTCTCAAATTGAAGTCACAGGACACCACTGAGGATGATGAGGATAAGCCCCTGTCTGCCAGAAAGTCCAGAAAGGCTGCTACTGCACCTTCTGCTTCTGCCTCTGCAGCTAAGGCTCCTTCAGCACAGAGACAGCCCAAGTCCTCTGCTGAGATGACCATCCTCCTGGAACAAACTGCTCTCCTCAAGGACCTCCAGCAGAAGGCTGTGGCCAATGAGGAAGATATGCGCATCCTACGCGAAATGGTAGTGAACCTGACTCGCGAGCTGGAACGCCAAGCAAAGGTTATCCGTGATAATCTTGATGCAGTCCCTTCTGAGGAGGAAGAGGAAAAATGAACTCTCTTGATGTTCTCTCTTTTATGCATTTCTAGCTAGACCAAAAACTGATTTCTGTGGTCTTCTAGATTGTAATAAGTGCCAATTTGTTGGACACAACTCCTTTGCATGAATGGTATTTGAAGTTTCTGTCATACCTTCTGCACCACATTCTGCATGATGGTTTTTGAACCCTCTGTTCTACCCTCTGCAAGAATTAAAACTACCCTCTGCACGTTGGTCATGAACATTATGTCATACCTTCTGCAAGAAGCTTACTCTTCTTTTTCAACCTACATTCATCTTCTTTTTGATGTGACAAAAAGGGGGAGAAAATTGTGTTGAGGGGGAGTACCTAGCTCTGTATTGGTTATAGAAAAATCCTTGATTTTCTATAACTCTATGGGTCGTAGAAGGCTATACCATCTATGGTATAGAAGCCTATGAGACTGATACAGCTCATAATCGCAACCTTCTGCAGGGAATGCGATTCGTGATCTTTTTAAAGTCACTATTGCTGGGAGTGCAGAAATGAAATACCATCATTTTTGTCGGGCTAAATACAGAAGCTCCACGCTCTGTATTAATCACAGAAGCCTTTGTGCTCTGTACAACCTTCTTCATAACAGAAGCTTCTATGCTCTGTTTCACAGAAACCTTATGGTTCTGTACAAACGCGAGACTCTTACTCTCATCTATTTAGGGGGAGTTAGGGGGAGTTCTTGCAAACATATTTCCCTCAACGATGAATGTTTTGTCATCATCAAAAAGGGGGAGATTGTTGGAAAAGGTTTTGATGATGAGCCAGACCTCTGTGCCACAGAAGGTCGAACATTCTTGGTTTTGATGATGAACCGGACCCTCTGTACTACAGAAGGTCGAACATTCTATTCTACAGAAGCTTCTTATGTTAAGGGCTTTATGTAAGAATTATTCTTGTAATTAAATGATTAGTTATCAATTATTTAATTACGAAATATATATTATCTGATTAAGATATTCGTCTAATCATATTACCATGATTTGATTTTCAAATAATCATATTGGAGATAATATTTCTTGTAGAAGGAAATGTATCTTCTATATATGGAAAGGTTCTATTATTTGGTCTACAGGCTTCTGTGAGCTTACTTGATCAATATACGAACATTATTTGATTGCAAATCACCACCACCTGTCCAGATACACTCTCACGTGTGTTTTTATCAGGATGGAATTGACTTCAAGTCATTTGGAAACAAATCAACGATTGTTTCCACCTGTAGAAGGTTATCAAGCAGAACCTTCTGCGATACCTTCTGTGGTGCACTATTCATGGAAAATATATCATGATCTTATTCTGATTTATTTTCTGAATGCTTGCACGTGTATATCATTCTGTTTATTTTGTAAACTAACTTTTAATTTCTTGTTTTGCAGATTTCGTTTTTATCTTTTCCCATTTAAGTTTTCTTCTTAGCCTTTATGTATAAATAGCCACGCCCTCTCTCCCATGTAACAATATCATACAATCAGACAATTCTTTTCTCCCATCCCACTCTGTCCAGAGAGAGCGTGTGCTTGAGCTTGTTTTAGTTCTTTCATTCGTTCGAGTTAGTCACACGAGGAGCACTACCGGCGGAAGTTGCATCGTTGGTGAAGCCTTTTGGGAGAGTGACTCGGGGGCTCGAGGGACTCGGTTGGAAGCTGCAGGATACGTTGTTGGAAGCGTGTGTACGTGGGCAACGTGCAGCGGACCGGAGAGAAGGGCTGAACCTCGGGAGCACAGAAGGTGAGGGACTGACCAGCTTCTGTTGTGTAGAACTCTGTGTGCAGGAACCTAGGACGGAGGCTGCCGTCTGCTTGCGTGGGGTTTGCCACGTGCTTGCGCAGGGTCTGCTGCGTGCTTGCGTAGGGTATGCTACGTGCTTGTGTGGGGTACGCCACATAGTCGCTATCTCGAGGAGATCGTGCAGGTCGTGTGGAGCCGCCGGAGGGAAAATCCATCCTTGAACAGGGGTTGCTGTTCGCTTGCGTAGGGTCCGCTACGTGCTCGCGTGGGGTACGCCACGAAGTCGTTTTCCTTGAGGGATTGCGCATTTGGTTACCTAGTTAGTCACGTTAACGCGTGCAACCTTCTGTTGTGCAGAATCTTCGGATCTGTATAACCTTCTGTAGAACAGAACCTTCAGGTCTGAATCTACTTTAGTGCAGAACCTTACGGTCTGTACAACCCTCTGTAGTACAGAACCCTACGGGTCTGTGCATACATTTTCCTGGTCACTTTTACTACAGAACCTCACGGTCTGTTCAGTAGAAGGTCGACTACCCTTGGTACAGAATCTTTCAGATCTGTGCTTTTTCATCTAGGTCATTTTCCTATACAGAACCTTCTGTTGTGGATTGACATACTCGGTACAGAACCTTACGGTCTGTGCCCTACCTTCTTCGACACAGAACCCTCTGTGTTGTGCCTACCTTCTTCGACACAGAACCCTCTGTGTTGTGCCTACCTTCTTCGACACAGAACCCTCTGTGTTGTGCCTACCTTCTTCGACACAGAACCCTCTGTGTTGTGCCTACCTTCTTCGACACAGAACCCTCTGGTCTGTGTTGTGCCTAAGTCTCTTCGACACAGAACCTTCTGGTCTGTGTTGTGCCCAAGTCTCTTCGACACAGAACCTTCTGGTCTGTGTTGTGCCTAAGTCTCTTCGACACAGAACCTTCTGGTCTGTGTTGTGCCTTACCCTCTACGATACAGAACCTCCTGGTCTGTATTGAGCCTAAGTTACTATAGTACAGAACCTTCTGGTTTGTGCTACATAACGAGCCTCTACGGCACAGAACCTTCTGGTCTGTGTTCTGCCACTCAAGCCTCTATTGTACAGAACCCTACGGGTTTGCTTTTGGTTGCTATCACTTGTGTAATTTGTACTGAGATACATTTGAGTGGAAACCATCCAAATATCTGGGTGAAGAGTGGACGTAAGCAATTTGCTGAACCACTATAAAAATCCTTGTGTCCATCAAATAAATTTGCGCACACAATCAAACGTTCTGTCTTACAGAACCTTACAGGCTCTATTTAACAGAAGCTTTTAATTCCGCTGCGGGGTAAAACGAAAAAGGGTTAAAATCCAATTTTGGAGATTAACACTAATTCACCCCCCTCTTAGTGTAACAGCAAGTTCTCCGAAGAAGGTATGCTGCTATTCAAGCCCATCTACACCCACCATCCACACCATAAAAATATAAAAATTAAAAATGTTGTTCTCAAATTTCAACTTTTTTGTAATGAATGGATCTAAGCCAACAAGAGGAGATGATTAACATGGCACACACACAAACATACAATTCGATGTCTTGTTTCGGTTGTGTTTTGTCACCCCTTCCGATAGGTTTGGATGACATAGGGAAGGTTCGTGTCTTGGTTCCGGCTTAAGCCGAATAATAGTACATGTACATGTCGAGATCGAGCCTGGTTTGGCCTTTGAAAACGCAATCGGATTCAGCACGTGTTTGTTGAGAGAACTTACCCAACTTTCGGATGGGTAACAACAATTGTATTGTTGATTATCCGAGCAAGTGAAACCATCTCTCCGTTGTTGGAATCAATCTAACTAATATTATGGCTTCTCATTTTGTGCTCTTTTTTATTTGTCAGAATTTTATTTCCGACAGCCTTTGGAACAGATATAACCAATGGCGGCCCTTTTGTTCAACAAGTGGAATGAAATCTTCGTCGGTCCACATAAACCAAACCTTATGCCTTTCGGCTCCAATCTCATGATGATAAAATGGAGAAAAAGAAAGCACATATGAATAGACCGCCATGCAATGCAATCCAATCTGTACCACCACACGTTCCTTGAAGTGTATTCCGTTCACGTCTTGGTACTCTAAACTATACTGACACCTATGTATCTTCTGTATGTATCATGTTATATTGTTTGTCATAATCGAGGTGGGGGGGGGGGGGGTCCAAAAAGGGGGGTTGTAATAAGAACACGTTATTCAACCATGTGGCCAATTGCCCCCACATGTCATTGGGGTGGATCGTCATTCAATGCCTCCCGCCGACGACTACTCTTGGCTATTGTCCCTACACGTTACATCGTAAGGTCTTTCGACGTTTCCTTTATGCTAGCCGCCACCATAGGGCTTCTAGTCTTTTACGTGCACGATTGAAATCAATCATCTTAGCCCGTAAAATTTTTGGTCCCTCCAGACAGTCTTTCTATTCTAATTCGGGATAAATTACTTCTATTCGAACAACTTGATAAAATCATCGAGTTCAATTTGTAAGTAACTTAGTGTTTTTAATACCGAGTTTGCTAAAAAACAACCGGAAAATTTGGTGTCAAAAAACGAGTTCAATCCCTTTAGAGATAACTTATCGTTTAAAATATCGAGAGTTCCCACTTTGACAAGGAAAATTCGGTCCAAACTCGGTGTTTCTAGTACTAATTTATAAAGATCATTTTTTGAATTAACCTTGTTTTAAAACATACATCGCATCTTCTCGGCTGATCTGGGCTGTTGAAGGATATGACCCAAGGCCCAAAAACCATCAGGCAGCCGTCCGATCAAAATAATACATAGAGCTTCAAGAGAATAGACACAGCTCATGGGCCTGAAAGAGCACATTATGAGCAGGAGAGAAGGCCCATTAGGGTTTCATATTTACCCCTAATCAATAAATAGCATGTACTTTGAGATATAGGAGGGGAGAAAACCCTGCCGCCGACTTAGCCCTGTTTGCTCACGGAGGAGAAGGGGTGAGGGGGGAGGGAGCTGCAGCATGGTGCACGTCAGCTTCTACCGGAACTGTATGATCCTCTTCACTCATTCCTTTTCGTTTGTGTGTTTTTTTGTGCTCCCTAATCGTTGTCGAGTCATGTGTTGTGCAATTGCTTGGATTCACTGCTTTGATCGGGTTTATCCGGCATCTTCGTCGATTTTAGCCCACCGATTGGTGTCGACCGCTGGACTTCGATGTAGCTGTCGGGACGATAAGGGCGATTTCGGGGTACCTGTACGTGGGGGTGTTATATGGATGGATGTATATCAAGTCAAGGGTTTTTAGGAAGGACGGAAATCATCGATTTATTCGATGCAAAGTTCTCAGTACTGCTGTGATCGGGATGTGTAATTGGATGGGATTGTAAATGTTTGTTGGTGGAAATTGACACCCTTAATTGGATGTGTTACCCATCAGTTCTGTATATTTAAAATTTTGGTTGTGTTTTGCTGATCTTGATCTACCTCAACTGAATGATCTGCAACACTTTGTTTGTGTGACGGGGTCGTGTAATGTATGTTTAAGTTGGGTTGCTGATTGAAACACAGATGGGAAGACCTTCAAGAAGCCACGACGTCCGTATGAGAAGGAGCGTCTGGATGCTGAGCTGAAGCTCGTGGGAGAGTACGGTCTCCGGTGCAAGAGGGAGCTGTGGAGGGTGCAGTACGCGTTGAGCCGTATCAGGAACAATGCAAGGATGCTTCTCACCCTCGATGAGAAGAACCCCAGGAGGATATTTGAGGGCGAGGCCTTGCTGAGGAGGATGAATCGGTACGGTCTGCTGGACGAGAGCCAGAACAAGCTTGATTACGTCCTGGCTTTGACTGTGGAGAACTTTCTTGAGCGTCGGCTGCAGACTTTGGTGTTCAAGTCTGGCATGGCAAAGTCTATTCACCATGCTCGGGTTCTCATCAGGCAGAGGCACATCAGGTATTACTTTGTGGTTTCTTGTCTAAGTTAAATCGCCAGAGCACGTGATAAGCTTTAGGTTGGGAAAAGTTGGGAATATTAACTGTTCCCCTTTTGTTCTCCATTGTGGTTAGGGTTGGGAGGCAGGTGGTAAACATACCATCTTTCATGGTGAGAGTCGATTCTCAGAAGCACATTGACTTCTCTCTTACCAGTCTCTTCGGGGAGGGCGACCTGGAAGGGTGAAGAGAAAGCATGCGAAGGCAGCTGCGAAGAAGGCAGGTGGAGGAGACGGCGCTGCGGAGGACGAGGATTAAACTTTCTGTCAGTTTTTAAGACTTCAAAATGCTAGTTTTTGTTTTTGCGGAACATCAATGATGGGTTCTCCATGTTTTGTCTTAGCATGGGTCAGAGTGATGATAATGTTATGTTAGTTGGACAATCTTTCTACCATATCCTGCTGAGTTGATGATGCCTTTCCTTGGATCATCCTCCAGATTTTATCATGTTGTGTTCAGTAACGAATGTATTAATGAGAGAGGGCTCCAATACATTGTTTTGTCTTCATTTTACTACACAGAAAACATACAATATCAGGCCAGGTTATTTTATATTCATTCCATCAAAGCCCTTTTCATTGGACCCCCCACAATTGTCTTCTACAAAACTTGTGGGGTCAAGAGGTGAGATCAAGACTCCCCAACCCTAGAACATGAGTGTTGTTATCTGATTTGTGGGTATGTTTTGATGAAGATCTCATGGGTTTGTATGTCCAACCCTAGAACGTGATCGAGCCCCCCCCCCCCCCCCCCCCCCCCCGGCAACAGCGGACCAGCTGTTCGGCCTCATCAAACCCTAACCTATCGAAATTTTCACGAAGAAAAAAAGAGAACAAATATACGAATACATCCAACCTACTACTCCCACGTACAAGAGAGTAGTTCCCGATCCGGTTTTTTGCACTTGTCCTCTCCAAATCTATTTCAAACTTCCGAAACTCTTTCTCCCACCACCCCCACACACACCTTCATAAACCTCCTTCACAAGCCCATGTTATGATGTTCCATCTCCCATTGCCCATCCCCCAACCCCCTCGCTCTCTTCAAGTCCTCGCGTTACCTTCGCTCGTTCGGAAGTCGTTGTCCACGATGTCTCGTAGGTCTCCGGATACAAGGGCACAATTGGGGTCCTCTAGAATATCCGATGACCAGATCCTTTGTAAAATGCTCACGGTGGCGGAATCCTGGCTTAATTCCCATCTCCTTGGTATAACCACCTATACCTATGGAAATTATAGAGAGAATTTTCAAGAAAGGACGGGGAGGATTCTATTGGCTCAATTGAGCTTTTCTTTCTTAGTGTCCGTACAAACGAAGGGGCCTATTTATAGTGGAGGGGCT
This sequence comes from Melastoma dodecandrum, assembly GCA_029817715.1. Classification (NCBI taxonomy): domain Eukaryota; kingdom Viridiplantae; phylum Streptophyta; class Magnoliopsida; order Myrtales; family Melastomataceae; genus Melastoma; species Melastoma dodecandrum. The sequence continues at coordinate 1,452,311 of JARUPY010000397.1, read as the reverse complement.
CGGTAAAAATAAGAACAGAATGATTAGCCTTTCCTTTGCTTCTTTTTGAGTTGTCTTTGAAACTCTTTTACCTTGGTCTTGTTAAGTCCTTTGGTGAAGATGTTTATTGGTTGGTCTTCTGTAATGATATATTTCAACTTTAACACCTTCTCCTAAGAAGTGGTAGTGCACTTCTAAATGTTTTGTTGTTGTATGGAATATTAGATTTTCAGCTAGCTTGCTGATCGATAGTAAAGATTTTTCACGAACTGCATTATCCATGTAGCTTCTTATGCTGCAGTTGCAGCTGCTCGATATTCCACTTATACATATCCAATTTGTCGTTGGTTGATGCTTAATGCACCGTGATATCGCTCCCCTTACAATACTGAAAACATAACAAAGCGAGGCAATAGCCACGACGCAGTAAGTCGTACTATGATCAACAAGGAATATGTCTGTCTCAGGCAAGGGCACACAGAATAAATCAAAAGCCTTTGACAAAACCCGTCAAGTATCGTACATTGATCGATATTGCAGATCGGATAAATACCGGCGAGGACATGGTCAGATCCGTGGATGAGAAGTACCAGGTCAACGAATTGACAGAGTCGGCGATATCATGCCGTGACCGATACGACTTGCGTTTATCGTATTCAGTAATAAGGATAATGTTATTTGGTGTTGCTAACGATGTTCGCACCCGTACACAGTGACGTACTCAAAATCTATTGGGGAAGTTGATTACCATTTGAATAATCATATAACGTTAATACTTGAGATGGTGTGACTAAGAGCATTGTTGTATGTACATATATGGTTAGAAACACAACTTTGTGAAATTAAAATAAAGAATATACTTTTTGTACGTAAAAAGTACCGGGCCGGTCGGTCGAAAATCAATTCTCCATTGATATCATCACTTATTATTATAAAAAAATACAAATAAAATGAGACCCTTTGATTTCGATGGAATGGGATGGGCATGCTCTTGCCTGTCATCTTCCTCTTGGTTATCTCAATCCATGAACTATTGAGTGCATTGGGGGTAACTACTTCCTTGTACAACTACTACTATTAATTAATTAATTAATTAACCCACCAACATTCTTCACCTAATCTTAAAAAGTTTGGAGTTTTTGGGATTAGGTGAAATTTATATTATGATATGATATGATATGATGTTGTCCCAAATGGAAAGCTAAGCAAGCTGGCCTCCCCCTCCCCACCACTAACATTTAATTTCCACTCTTTTTTATGTGACAATAGGAGGTGAAAAAGAAAAAGAAAGAAAGAAAGAAAAGAGTTGCAAATCACGTGTAACTTACCAACCAAGCTTTGATTTCTTCCTGTCGAGTTTTGAAATAATCATCATCATCTCACCTCTTTTGATGTATCAATTTGCTACTTTCAACAAGTCTTAAACATTGTTACTGTTGAAAACCATTGTCTTCATTTGCAATAATTGTCCTTTCATTTTAATGAAATTGTGTGAATTGAATGAACCCCTCAATTTTAATTCACTTCAATTCAATTCCCAAATATTTGTGATTACAGAAAAAAAAAACCTTTAGTTTATGAATAACATTAAATAAATCAATAGAAAGAGAATACGGCTCTTGTTTAGTATTACAACAAATTACTCCTCCCTCTTTTACAAATTATATGACAATCCTCAACCCAACATAGATCATTCAGATTTATTATAAAAAAACAAAAACAAAAACAAAAACAAAATTCACCCCCAAATTGCAAATTTCCCCCTTTTTCCAATCAAACCCAAAATAGAAAAAGAAAAAGAAAATAATTATATCTCGAGAATCCTTTTGATCATAATTTAGTTTTGTTTTCAGTAGCAACAAATTGGACATCTGATCAAACCATTTTCATTGCAATCCGAACAACGTTTGAATCCATACAAACCTTCCCCTTCTTCTTCTTCTTCTTCTTCTTCTTCTTCTTCGCCCTCTTCGTAGTAGTAGACCTTGCAACTTCCCGAGCACGTCTCGCATGGCACGAATCGGACGTCCCCGCACGCCTCGCACGTTTCCCCCCCGCCGCCGCCCTTCTCGTCCATCCTCTGGCACCCTTCCAGCGCCTTCTCCAGCACCCCTTCCTCGTGCATTCTCTTCACATCCTCTGCTCCCCCGATGTACTCCCTCCCCACGAACACCCGAGGGAGCCCGCCCTGGTAAATGCCGTCTCTCAGGAGATCCGCCAGTTCGTCCTTGAATCCCGAGTGCATAGATACGTCTCGCTCATCGACACGGACCCCGATCCCCTTGAGGATCAACCTTACGTGGCAGCAGTCCTCGTACGTCTTCCGTACCCCTCGGAGGCTCGTGAAGTACAGGACCACCTTCTGCTTGGAACTAAACTCCGGCTTTTCCTCGGTTTCTACTGTTTCCGTGGTTGATGTTTGGGTTTCGCCATCCGTGGATGCATTTTCTTGGCTGTTCGTTGAGTGCCTATGAAACGGATGATCCGGAGACGATTCCTGCAGAGATTTCCTAGACGATGCAATGATCTCGGGATCGAAATCCATCACTACGCCTCCTGACCGGACTGGCTCAGGTGAAATCGAGCCGTCGTCTCTGAACCTTGATTTCGGGAGGTCGCAAGGGTCATGAGCAGGACTTGGAATCACATCGAAGGAGAAACTCTTGACATGACTTGGTGATCGGAAAGGACTGACCTCATCCTCGAGTCCTTCCATCAACTCCCATGCATTGATCATCTCCGGCTCCCCTGGAGGAGACCTCACAGGTGTCCTCGGGACAACTTTCGCAATCTTCTCATCAATCATGCTAGACCAAGTCTTGGCTTCGATCAACCCCATCGAAAACTCAGTCACCATATCATCCTCCTGAATCCCGCTGCCCCCATCGCAAGTTTCCTGATCACCGCCACGGAGCAACACTTTCCGCTTCCCGTACAACTCTAGATTCTCGGAAACCTCACGAGGACAACAGTCAGAAACCATCATCTTATCGTCCCGACGCTCATGGCTTTCCCCTGGCAGATCGAGCTTCAACGAACCGAGCGTCGACGATTTGAGCAACACCACATGGCGGCTACCGTCCACACTGTGCTGCTTCAACGGACCACTGACGTCCACAGGCCGATCCGGCGACAGCGGGGCATGGCAATGCCGGCACCGCCTTTCCCGTGAAGTCGCACAGCCCATCACCAAACCACCCGATCCGTGGCCACAAACGAAAATCCAGAAAAAAAAAAGCTTTCTCCCGAAGGATTACCGCGGAATCGCGGATGAAATCATCAGCCGGCTCTGCTTAAAGCATCGAGCGAACAGCGATCGTGGATAAGGTGGCATCCCAACCCGACAAAAAAATCAGCTGGGAAGGAGGAAACTTAAGAAAATTCCCCAAAACCCACGAATCAAATCGAAGAAGAAGGAGAGAATATAATCGAAACGGGCAAAGGGGGAAAGACACAATTTTTAAGGTTGTGTGTAAGAAAACAACCCAAAAATGAGAAGAAACGGCGGCACACTAGGAAATAAGGGAGACCCACCCAGATCACAAGATCGGAACTTTGGGAGGGGAGGAGAAATCAATGAGATTTGGATGAGGGAGTGAGGATTGTCGTCATCTTTAGCTGAGGGAAGAACAAAACCCAAAGGACTTTTAGAGATCGACGTGGGGGATTAGTGTCGGAGAATTAAATTTGAGAAAAATGATATTCCAAAGCCAAATACACCGTCGAATAAGATCTTCTGATTAAATTGATAAAATCCATAGTCCCAAAAAGAAAAAGAAATTCGAAAAATTAGAAACGTGTCGGCATGTCTTGGAGAGTACTTAACAATGATGATTGATGAGGATCGATAACTCCAAGGAATGTATTTATTTCGTTTCAGAGGTGTGGGCGATTTTTGTTCATTGGTTTTTGGTATTACTTTTGATATTTTTCCCCATTTAATGTGGATCAGGGATTATTAGGCTTATTTATCCAAGTGAAATGGGGGTTACTTTTTTGTTTTTGACATGAAAAAATAGTTTAGTAATAGTTTTTTAAAAATGATTTTTTGAACTTGAGGTGGAGGTGGGGGTGGGGGCGGGGCCCCTTGAAATCCGCGTAATGGCAAACACCCCTCTCCCAGTTTTCAAGTGTCGAAAGAAAGGCTTTCTTTCAAATGTGAATCCGGCACAAATAGAGATAGAGAGAGCGCAACCTGAGGGGTGCGGCGGCATCATTTACGGGCAAAATCATAGGGGTGCGCCAATCATCATGGTTTGTCACGCACGACTGTCACGGATAAAAAAACTTAAAAGCGTAATTTTGATATCACGGTGAGTTCCGTGTTATCACTTGGAAGAATTCGAAACTTTACATTAATTAATTAATATAATTGTTGCGTTTCCTATCATATGGTTGAATCTTCGAGATCGTTGTAGTTTAATTGATGGCAAGACTAATTTTCTTGAATCTTCTGAGACGTTCTTTGTCGTCGTATATATTAGCCAAAAAAAAAAATCATTCTTTCTTTCTTTTTTCAGAATGGCAGATTACTTTTAAAATGGGTGACATCTTATACTAAACTTTTTTTTTCTTTATAAAAGATTATTTCCATCAATTAAATTATTGGTGCCCAATGAAAAACTAAACATATCTACCTACTGAAGGGCTGGTGTCAATAAATGTACATAATCAATCTTATTACTAGAATTGGACAGAATCGAAATAAATACTATGACCTACGTAATTCACGTGATAAAATTTAAGTTTTTCTTTTTTAACGATTTTGCTTTTCTTTCAGTCAAAACGCGTCGGCCTTGCCCTGGAACCAAAACCCTTGCCTCCCACAAGGTTCGAGTCTCTCTCTATCTTCACGCGCCCGCCGATGGTTGCATTCTGCTGTGCCTTCGGATCTGCCGCTAGGACTACTTCTTGACCGGCATTTTAGCTCCGACAGGTCGCAAGTTCCCCCTCCCGAAACGTCGACGTACGCATGAACGGGCCCTTACGCAATACCATAAAGCATATCTTTGACAATCAACGCTAAATACATCGGAAATATTCGGCACACTGAGCAAAAGGTCTTTTGAGGGCTTTTTGAATATATGTGGTCACCAACACGAATGTCATTGACGATGTATATGTCTGTCTGTGTTGATGTTTGTCAATCTTCATAGAATATCTCCTTTTCATCGGAGTGCCTTAGTAACTATTCCCTTTCATTTTTTGAAATCGTTCAAATCTTCCTCACTGCGACTGTATCGTCCACTAACTTTTACTGCAGAGTGTCTTCGTTCGTTCAGCTGACTGTCGCTTCATCCTCTTATGTCGCCCAGTAAGCTTGTCGCGTGGCAGCCTCTGTCGCTCGATAGCCATTTCGCCCGTAAGTCTTTGTCTGACGTGTTTTCACAACTACCTTACTAAGAGACCTTTAACTCGTTAACCCACACATGACAATAAGGTATGTAATCCAGTATTTATGTTGTTAAATACACACGAGTAGTGCAATCGATATTGCGACACCAAGCTCGATCTTAGTGTGGCTCGATTCTGATGCAAAAACTCACTGCATTAACACGGAAGGGCCTGCTAGAAATGCAATTCGATTCGATGAACGAGGAAAAGGCCTCTCGCAAGAGAGACGACCTACAGAATGATTCTATATCTGATTTAAAATGAACTCATGGAGGAACTCACATATTGTAAACAAGAATAGATTAGAAACAAACCAGAAGCCCTTCTCCGGGTTTCATTAGGCAGCACTGATCAGCACACACACTGTCACCCATTCCGACGGCGTGGACTTGTGCATGAGAACGCATCGTCAACTAGCCTCAGCTCATCAAAAACTCACAAAACCAGACATCAAATAACCAAGTCAGAGGACGTAAATAAAGACCCATCAACCCTGAGGACAAAGCACCAGGAAACAACATAAACATTCAAGAACAGCAACTCACATGACCAATCGAACGCGAGGTACCGACTTTCGGGCGTAGACAGGAAGGTTCTCCAACCCCTCTGCACTGCGGTCATCATCACCACCTTGTTCTCCTTCCTGACTTCTCCTCAGAACCCCCCAACAAAGCAGAAGAACTGTAGCAACTACTAGAGGCACGATTCCTTCCTTCGCACACCATCCTTCCCCAACTTCCCAATACTTACCACTTAGATCTCGTCTTCCGTGGCCATTCCATTTTTCTGCATATTCAATCAAATCGACCATAACCCACAATGCAAACAGGTTCAAAATCCATCAAGGTTGGAGCTTTTCCACTGGGCACGACTCGAGATAGCAAATTCGAAAGCGTAGGACAGTGAGATTCTTACCCTTTCGTAATCCCGAAGGGCAGTGGGGAAGTTCCGGGTTTGTGGTAAGAGCACAATGGGACAAGGACGTTAACCCAAGCAACATCCCCTCCTTTTTGAATAGTTCGTAATTCGTTCCCTTCTCGTAGCTTTTGGTCGTTGAAATTATCCAATTTGGCGGACTACTTTTACACTACATGTGATTTGATATTGTCACCATATGAGAGCTACCGAGGATTTATTTGGGTTGAAGTCCAACCGATCATTTCACCAGTCTGATGCATTGTAGGAAGATCTGGCAGCCCGGCCGTTGCCATTGCCGCTCATGCTGCATGCCAGGTATCCAGACAGTTGTTTCTGCCGGCCCCAGGATTAGCTTCTTCCAATGGTCGACCACAAAAAACATAAGATATTGCATTTGTTGACTACCAGAGTCCACGGGTAAGCAGAGCTTATGCTAACTCATTAATTATAAACGACTGCAATCTGATCACAAGAGACTCGACACGGGATGGACACGGAAGAACAAAACCCACTTTCCACAAACACAGCATAAGGTTATGGTACGATGAAGAAGAGTGACGAAAATGAAATATCAAAGGGGAGATCGGACCAAAACAAGTTGAAAGCTGAAAGCCTATCCCTATTTGACTATACACATTCACCACAAAGACCACCAACCAACGAAGAAGATGACGAGGTCTGAATGCAACACCTCACACCGTTTGCTCATTGTCCTCTGGAAGATCTCATGCTATTGGAAACTGCGATACTCACAGTAAGGCCAAAGTTACCTCCTCCACCCAGGTTTCTCTGCAATTCAAGTAATTGAGCTTTCATTAGATGAGAAACATCACCAATGGACAACTAATGCATTAAGAGAACTACATGAACGACGAATGACATTCACAGTTAATCCTATGTACTTTGGATTTCTTACTCCGAGTTTCTTAAACTTTCCCTTCTAGCAGGTTGATGTGCGATCACCAATGCTAGCAGCAAGCAGAAAATTTTAAAGCATAGCATATCTTACCTCCGCTATCTTCCCTGCCTCCAGCTTTGCCATTCACATGAAACTGCCTCTGAACTCGAGGTGACATTGAGGTCAATTTACCGTTGGCTGAAGATGGCAGAGAGTGGCGTCTGACAAAACCATTTTCAACTCCTTCCTGACTGAACCTAGCTGACCCGTGTCCCTTGAGCTTTGCCTTAGCAGATTCAGTTGCAGCCATGTAGCTCGGCAGGTTGGAAGTATTTACTGCCACATTCTCAGACAACTCCTGCTTCACTGGGAGAGACATCCTGCGCTTGGTCTTGTGAACCACCTTTCCACTCTGCTCGTCCTTCGGTGTTACCTCATCCATGGTGGCAGAGTTTCCTTTGGCTTTTTGATCATCTCCAGAGGGATCAATCTCAACCAATACACTGTTCTCATGAACTGAATCTACCATCTCTGTGATCGATAACTTTGCTAGAGATTCTCCTCCAACTTGTATGGCCTCTTCAACAATTGATGTTTTCCCCACATCTATTATTTCCGCAGTTTCTTCTGTTCCCTTCACGGATTCATCCGGAGTTGGTAGAGAGGTTTCAGTAGTGCTTATCTTGGGCTTCTCTGTGACAGTTTCCAGACCTTCCATCACCTCCTTACTAGCAGCGGTAACTTTTCTCAAGTTTCTTTTGACCCTCTCGAGCTCACTTTGAGCTTGCTCCTGTACTGGGTCCGGTTTGTTAGTTGAACTTTTCCTTATACCGCGGATTGGTTTTTCAAAATCAGATGCGGAAGCAGAACTGTTGTCAGCATTGTTAGTCGGAGATTTCCTGACAACTCTCTTGGACCTAGTTGGTTCAACCTCCCCATGCTGACCTGCATTTTGCTGTTTCTGAAACCTTGAGCCAGCACCTTTCCTTGCTTGTGGAAGAGCTTCCCAAATATGGGAAGATGACCAACGCTCCAGCCAGTTTTCAGCGTTATTGGGATCCAAAGGATCATAGTGAAGGTTCAAGGGCACAGCAGAAGGTGAGGAAACAAGCAGCTAACAATTGAGTGAAGATCGAAGTCATCAAATCATGCTACATGAAGATTATCCAAATTTGACTCTATAGTCTCCAAACAAGACACAATTACGACAGGCCAACCACATTGTTTGAAATCTGTTATCAAGATCCCATAGACTACCCTAGGAGAAATTATTTTTGAAAGCAAACTATCAGTTAAGACACCCATTAATGTCCATGGATAACAAAAGCAAGAAGCCAAGGGCTGTAAAGAATCATAGCCAGGAAGGGAAGTTTCATCCATAAAATGTGTTAGGAATCATGATAGTCACACATTGCTCTTTAGAGTTTATGACGAGCATTCACTTTCTTTTTTGTTTCATACATGGCCTTCATATCTATAATTTCACCATTTCACAGGCAAAATCCAACATACTTTTTTCATCCATGTTACAGCAATGTCATAAGTCCAGCACATGAAACTCTTGCTCTCTACACAAAATCTGTAGAATTTATGGGGTATATTGGCGTACTTCATAAAAGAATATCAACACAACAAACTCAGCAAGACTATAGCAGTCATACCTTGCAAATGAAGGAGTTTTTCCACATCTTTTCTGACTTGAAGGATGGATTTACTCCAGATGACTTCAGAACCAAAGAACCATGACGATATAGAGTAGTCAGATACACTATAGAATAAGTCGGAGAACAAAAGGAATGGTAATTGTTCATGTTTATAGTGACATTTGGCTACTTAGGCAGGGTGAAACATCTACTACTTTATCACAGGGTCCCATACTACCATCTACTACTTTCTTACAAAATTACAAGAATTAAAAAATAATCTTCACTAATGCTCAACAGCAGAAAGCTGTAGCATAATACAGCGAGGGACGCAAAACACCTACCTTACATCGGCTGCATAAATTAGTCCCATCAACCAAATTAGTATAGAGTGGCAGTCGTCAAATAATCTCTTTCTACATTATACTTCAAATTGTCCAGTAGAAATCTTGGGAAAATTTTGTACAACTTACAACTACCTATGACATTTGTACATCGAATTCAGTTTTTAATACAGTTAGCAGTAATCACTGGTAAATCATACATGATTATTTACCATTTGAGTAAAAGGCCTTACCATTTTAAGGCCCATGCATTTTAAGTAAAAGGCCTTACCATTTGACCACGTATCATCCTCTGCAGATTGACAATTGCCTGCATGCAACGGAGAGTGGCGATAGCTTGTCGCCTCACCAAATGTCCACGAATAAGTGCCTGCAACCTGATTATCCCCTTAAGAACATGGAATGCACGCCGTGCCTTCACAGGAATGAAGTTCAGTCAATTACTGTTCTACTTGTCCAGGTGGGGAACTCAAGTTCAGGCACAGGAAGAACATTACCAGGTAGCCTCGGAAAGTTGCCTGCACAAGTGAAGCAGCTTTTCCATCTCTTTCAGCATCAGCAAGGCTTTTCTCCACTGAAACTGCATTTGGTTGTACAGCAGCAATATTATCTTTTGCTATCTCTATGTTTTCTTCCCCCTTCCTCAAGGAAGCAGGATCATTTAAGAGAGGAACAGATTGTGGAGCAGAGATCTCAGGCGATGCATCGAAGGAAATAGTCGATTCTTTCTCAGGCCCAAGTTTCTTCAAACAAGAAAATAAAATGCACCAAGTTAGGTTCTGAGTCATGCTTTGCTTCTTAAATATTTTTTTATAAGAAAAACAATTCTACCAAAAATCTACAAAAATCAGCAATATTGAATGTGCTTTGTAATTTCATGCAATGAGAACCAAAATCTATTACCTTCGACAAGCCAGATTTCGATGACTTCTTCCCAAAGAGCATACCCTTAAGCCATTTTCCTCCTCTTGACTTCCCCATCAATCACAGCCCTAATATTTCGATTCCATTAACCCGTGTGCCATGCAAAAGATAAAATGAATAAGAATGTAAGGGAAAATTATTTGGCTTGTGTAAGCAGCATCTTAAAGTGAATCGCACAAGTTGGCATAAATCAAGAAAACACGCCTTAATCGCCTACTTCTACACATGCATTTCAACCCAAGGAATTTGGACCATCCCAAAAGGTCCTGTTTTCTAAGCCTCAAAGAAAAACTCTGAAAACCGAGACCCAGTCTTACAAATACAAAAAGATAAAAAATCCAGCAAATAGCCATATAAGACATAAACAAATCACCCGGCCACGGATCATAACCCCCATTTGCAGGTAGCTCAAACCGAGACTCTGCAAAATTCACCGCCTCTATTCCCTCATCCCAAAATCTCACAAACCAAACAACAGCGTTATTCACAAAAGAAAGTACGCCCACAATCCCCAGCTCCAAGACATCCATCGGGAACCATATTCCATCCCCATGAACTCCAAACCTTCTATGTAGGGTTAACTTCAAACCACTGGAAAGCACGAAGCTCCAGATCCGACAGCAACAAACGTCACGATAAAAGAAAATCCATCTAAACAAATCCACAAAACCAAACAAGCAACAATGCAGGACAGTGAGTAGCATCCGAAACCCCCCCCCCCCAAACTCCCCCAAACTTTGATCTGCACTCCAAACAAACAACGAAGCCCAGGCCAGAAAAGCTGCCACTTCCTCCACCGCCATATCAATACTCACAGGCCAGATCTGGGGGCATACCTTGAGAGGGGTATCGATCGCGGAAGCGGGAGGAAGAACGCAATGCGGGTAGGTACTGATTCGACGGAGGGGAGGAATATTTGGGTGGTAACGAGGGTCGCGTGGTGTAGTTAGTAGCAAGAAGATTGGAGTGAGGGGGAGGGGGTGAGTGGGGGAGAAGGAGAAGGTAGACGGGGGAGGGTTACCCTGAGGACGAGCCCATGGTAAGTAGAGTGAGTGGTCCGTCGCTTAAGCAGCCCCCATCTTCATTTAATTCCGAAAACTTTTTTAAATTAATATTTTTTTAATTACACGATAAATTTTTTAAAAGTTCAAATTTATAAATAAAATCGTGATATATTATATATTTTTATTTTTAACGTATAAAAACAAAAAAAGAGGAAAAAAGATAAAATGAATTAAGAAAGACAAATAAGCGTATTAGACGAGAAGCCTTCCTGTTCTTTTAATGAACCAAAAGACCAGAAGAGTCCATGTCTGCAACAGACGCCAGTTGTAATAACAACAACAATTAAAAAATAAAAAAGAGAGGAAGGAAAAGGTATAGCGTTTTGCCAACCGGACATTGCAGTTGCTGTCCCAACAGACAACGAGAGAGGAGATGCCGGGTGCTGCTTCTTTAGGCTGGCGCCGTCCAACCGACGCAATTCAATTAATACCAAAAGACATTTTTAAGTTATGATGAAATAAGATTCATAAGATCAAGTAAAAAAAATAGTTGTCCGCCAACACAAATTTTTTTTTTTAGTCGGAAATAAGGAAGAAAGTCCATCCGAAGATGAGTGCCCCGAAATGATGAAACTCAAACCCAATTTACTGATTTAGACAATGAGGAAGGAAGAGACCCATCTACCTATATGAAGAGAGACTGATCGCCCCAAAATGATGAAAGGCCAGAATATCTCGAGTTGAAATGCCCGATTGGTGAACTCGAGGAGAACAGACCTGTATAACTCGGGAACAAAAGCTCTTTTGACACGAAAATAAAGAGAAATCAATTTCTAATATGGTTAATGCACTTAGCCACGATATGAGGAGTAATGTCCTTGAAAGTCCCTTAGATATTTAAGGTTGACATAGTTGTGTCGACTGGCTATGTTTAAGGGTGGCATAGATGTTTAATTGGCCGTTAGTGGGGTCACCACCTCCTCCAAATTCGATTGCCTGCTTTTGCTCTCTTTTCCGATGCCCAGAAGGCGTCTTCAATCAATCTACGCATCCCACCGCACCAACAACCCATCGTTACCGCCATCGCTTCCCTAAGGCATACTTCAGTAGAGGAGCATGTCGTCCGATCATCGTTTCCTTATATCCAACCATTACTTCGTTTGCGTTCGTAATAACTGTAAGTTTAGTAAAACCTTTTAAAATTTTATAAATTTCCTCGTTGTTGATAATAGGACGGTAACTTTCTAAATTCACCAAATAATACTCTTAATTTTGGTGTTTGAAACATCAAATTCGATTTGCAAAGAGTTCAACGTTTTTAATACCAAATTCACTCTAAATTTGTTTGAAAATTCGGTATCTTAAACGTTAAGTTGCCTTAGAATGGGCAATATTTGAAACACCGATTCTCTATAACAGGTGGAATTCACTTTTTCAAACCCACAGCCAATCCTTTGGCCATAATGAAATTTCGATTTGATATTCACGTTTTATCATGAAATACAAATTATTTTTCAGGTAATATTTGATTTCTGAATTTATCGGCAGACAAACAGTAAACTCTTTTTCCCAAAAAAATGACAACTCGGAACTAACCATCCCTCCGGCCCATTCCACAGGTAAACCGGACCGGACCTGAACCGGCGTGGTCCGCATCCCCCTCTTCTTGCGCCAACCAGACCAGCGCCGGCCGCGCGTCTCCCCGAGAACTCCCCCGTCATAACCGCCGGACGCGCGGCCGTTCCCCCCTGATGGGAAACCGCCTGCTCTATCACCTCCTCACCCGATCCCTTACATCCAGGAACCGCGGCTCCTTCGTCCTCACGCCGGCTTTAGGAAACGGCGGCTGCTCCTACTCGTTCTGCAGCCATGCGCGGACGAGCAAGGTTGACGTCGTAGCGGAACTGGAGGATTTTCCTCCCGACAGGATACGCAACTTCTCGATTATAGCTCACGTCGACCATGGCAAGTCGACGCTCGCGGATAGGTTGCTCGAGCTCACTGGGACCATCAAGAAGGGGCACGGCCAGCCTCAGTACCTGGATAAGTTGCAGGTTCGAAACGGATTGATTGTCGATCTGGTGTTGTTTGTTTCTGCATCAATGGCTATATTTAGGGTGGTGCCCCTGGGGCATTGAGGCTTGTACTTGCGTCGATAAGGTGTTAGATTTTTGTCCCTGGAGGAGATGGATTTACTGTCGACTGGTAGATAATGTAAAAGTCTTCAGTAGAGGAAGGAATGTTTTTCGAGACGATCTATGCTAGCAAGTCAACATCTCTTGGTTGGAGGTCCGAATTGTGAAATGTGAATGTCGATGAGATGCTTTCTCATGATATATTTTAGTGCTGCATCATTCTGGCACTGTTGGATGCTTTTCTTAGTAGCTGATATTCTCTATGGACTGAATTTTGCTCATTCAATTGTATTTGTAGACATATGCTTCATTTTCTTTCTTGTTGTTAGGTAGAGAGAGAACGTGGCATCACAGTCAAAGCACAAACAGCGACCATGTTCCACAAGCACTACCTTCCCGGCTTAGATAAAGCCGGCAATGCATGTGAACCGCAGATCTTTCTGCTTAATCTCATCGATACACCGGGTCATGTCGACTTCAGCTACGAAGTGTCTAGATCCCTTGCTGCTTGCCAGGGTGCCCTTCTGGTTGTGGACGCTGCCCAAGGTGTTCAAGCCCAGACGGTTGCTAACTTCTATCTTGCTTTTGAATCTGGATTAACAATAATCCCAGTTATAAACAAAATTGACCAGCCTACTGCGAACCCTGATCAAGTCAAAGCTCAACTGAAGTCGATGTTTGACCTTGATCCCAGTGATGCGCTTTTGACTTCAGCAAAGACTGGACAAGGTCTTGAGCATGTGCTTCCGGCAATTATAGAGCGCATCACCCCTCCGTCTGGGAAGAGCAGCTCTCCTCTGCGTATGCTGCTATTGGATTCATATTATGATGAATACAAGGGTGTTATCTGTCACGTGGCTGTAGTTGATGGTGTGGTTCGTAAGGGGGATAAAATTTCGTCAGCTGCCACTGGTCATTCGTACGAGATACTGGATATTGGCATCATGCACCCCGAGCTTACCCCAAGAGGAGTCCTCTTAACTGGACAAGTAGGCTATATTGTGAGTGGAATGCGTTCAACTAAAGATGCTCGAGTGGGAGACACACTACATCACACTCGAAGCACAGTCCAAGCCCTTCCAGGTTTATTCAGATCAGAAACATTTGTCTCCCATTACTTGATATACGTAAAGCACTGTCCATCCACATCATTGTATAAGAAGCCACTGTTTGAAGCATTGTCGTTCTATACATATGTACCTCTTCAAAAGCCACCATGATGATTTCTTGAGGTGATATGTAGTGGCATTCTTGAATGGCAGAGCAAGTACCTCCCTCCCATCTGTTGTTTTTCACGGCTTAGTAGAATGAAATGCATGATTTGGCTGCCTTTAGGTTGTACATATTTCCATTATCTGATATCCACTGGCTAGTCTATCCCAAGTCCAAGAGTACACGATGATTTTTTAGATCATATGCTTTCTTTCCTACAGGCAGCTTGACTAATTTTCTTGTTAATGTTTGGTGGCTTCTATATGCAACATTCAGGTTTTAAGCCAGCGAAGCACATGGTTTTCTCTGGTCTCTATCCGGCTGACGGTTCTGATTTTGAGGCTCTTAATCATGCAATAGAGAGACTTACATGCAACGATGCTAGCGTCTCCGTTAGTAAGGAGAGTAGTACAGCCCTCGGCCTTGGTTTCAGGTGTGGGTTTCTGGGCTTGCTTCACATGGATGTTTTTCATCAGAGGCTTGAACAGGTATATTTTGAAGAAGACGTGCGATTTGTATGACTCTGTTCGAAGCTGATGTATCTGTTTAGCGTGTGGACTACTCATGAGGACAAAGAATAGAATAGTTTGAAAGCTGTTGGATATTCGGAAGCAGAGTTTTTATATTTAGTCTGGAAAGTCACTCCAACTTAATAATCTTGTTAATTGTTTCAGGAACATGGAGCGCATATCATTTCTACCATTCCAACCGTCCCTTATATATTTGAGTATGCGGATGGAAGGTACAGACAAGAAACATTCACACTCTTTGTAGTCCAATGTGACATCTAATTTGGGGTGGTTACTTGATTTAGCAAAGTAGAAGTTCAAAATCCTGCATCACTGCCTTCAAATCCCAAGCAACGGGTTACTGCTTGTTGGGAACCTACTGTGATAGCAACGATCATTATCCCTAGCGAGTAAGTTCTGACTATCCCATGGCATGATTAGTGATCCTATGTTTTTCTCTGGAAAAATAAATGTAATTTTTTTCCATTTCTCATGTGAAGGTATGTGGGCTCCATTATCACCCTTTGTTCTGAAAGGAGAGGGCAACAGCTGGAGTATTTGTTTATCGACAGGTGAATTCAGCTGATTTATGGTGTGTTAGCTGACTGGAAGTATACTCGATGCTTGTTTTGCTTGTGATATGTATTAAGTCATTGGTGTTATGAATGCAGTCAGCGTGTCTTCATGAAGTATCGATTGCCTTTAAGGGAAATCGTGGTAGACTTTTACAATGAACTAAAGAGTCTAACATCTGGCTATGCATCTTTTGATTATGAAGATGCAGAGTAAGTGATCTCTCTCCATTATCCGTCTGTCGCTCGTTAATGCACGTTTTCTTCGGTGACCTGTTTATTGACTTGGCTACAGTTATCAGCAATCTGACTTGGTGAAGCTGGATATTCTCTTAAACGGACAACCAGTTGACGCAATGGCAACTATAGTCCACTCATTGAAGGCACAGCGTGTTGGCCGGGAACTAGTTGAAAAACTAAAAAAGTTCATAGACAGGTCTGAAAATTCAATGACACTCTGCCATTGTTGGACAATTGGAGTGGACGATTTCAGCTTTTCCTCCTTGCAAGGCACTTACTTTCCCATCTTTGAGCAGGCAAATGTTTGAAATAGTAATACAAGCTGCAATAGGGTCGAAGATCATCGCAAGGGAGACGTGGGTCTTCTATTCTCTAACTGTTATCTTATTTACTATATCAGGCCAAGTAACCCTGCCAACGGGAAATTCAAGGCTGTGTTCGTGGCTGATTGTAATCTTTCAAGGTTCATTTTGTTGATAAAATATGTGATATTTCCAGGGTATCTGCGATGAGGAAAAATGTCCTCGCGAAGTGTTATGGAGGAGATGTCACGCGGAAGAAGAAGCTTTTGGAGAAGCAAAAGGAAGGAAAGAAGAGGATGAAGCGAGTGGGTTCGGTCGACATACCTCAAGAAGCTTTCCATGAACTCTTGAAGGTTTCCTGATTAGCCAAATGTATTCACTGGTAACGACAAAATCCCTGGCTTAAGTCAATGCTTTCAGTGATTGGAGGGAGCTTCCTAAAACATGCATCCCGTTTACCTGAGACAAAGCATGGAAACTGCTAATTTCGACATATGCGACCTGCCGGTGACACGAAGATGCTTCAATTTAGCTTGCTTCTTGTGTGATGCGTTACAAGTGGCTCTAATTTGTTAGGCCCTTGGAGACTCGGATGTTGGAACCCATTGAAAGAATAGAAGGGAGGATTAAGCTTCGGCCAGCTCCAAGGAAGTCCATAGCTTCTTTCTGCCTGCTTGTTATCTGATGCAGGAGGCACCGCGGGAGTCTGTTTCCTGACAGGTCGGTTGAACCCCAAAATTTTGCTCTCCTTTTTTTAGTCAGACATGGGGACCCTGGCCGACGTAAAAGTAGTTTCTCATTTTGTCAATTCGATTACTTCCCCCCCGCCCCCCTCCCCTGTTGAAGGAGGTGGAAGGGATAGTAAGTAGGAAACATGTCATGTGCAAGAATGTGTTGTTGTATGGGTCGCATACACTCAGCGCAAGAATTTCCCTAGATTTGGTGTCATAAAGCACGTTAATACCAGAATCCCATTAACAGAAACTGTAATGTCTTGTCAAATGTAATGGGCATGGGGCAAGGACAAACAACCTTTTTGAAACCCCTATGCTTGTCCTGTCCTGGTTCTATTCTGCCCCCCCTTTCTTTTGAGTGTCTATATACAATCAAACTTCCCCGAATAAGATCAGCAACCAGGTGGCTGGTGCCATCTCTGTCCTAAACAGAAAACAGTAAAGCCCCCCAAATTCCCTGTGCGTTCTTCTCCTCTTGCCCTTTCTAGAATTCTTCGCAGGAGTTTGGGAGGTTGACGAAACATTCTTTTGGTGTCGATGTTGTTGAAATAGTCTCTCTCCTTTCTCATCTCCGAGTCAGTGCTGGCCCTCCGTACAGCGTCCCGACCACGCTGAAGTCTTCAGGTTTCTCAATTTCTTCCAGCCAAGCGTAGCCAGCACTGCCCTCCTCTTCGGAGCCTGCATTTTCCATCGGTGACCCAAGGCATTCGTTTGTGAGGCCTAAACGTGAAAAGTTAAGAAGGATCGGTACCTGATAGGTTTGTGAGAGGGTGGTCACGGTAGTACGTGCAATGCCGTCCGTCAGGATCAGAGTAAGGTGGTCCCAAGACATCGAGGATGGCGCAAGCTGTCACGCCAGTGAAACAGTGCATGTTGCCGCCATCTGCTGGGTAGAGCACAGAGGTGTTGCAAGGAGCAGTGAACTCGGAGTCGACCTTGACTTCTGCTAATCGAGCCCCGGACGGATGGACTAGACAAACAACACAGGAAAAACTCATAATGTCCCACTGATAAAAAGCAAGACTTCTACCTATCCTAAAGCACCAAATGTCTAACTGGTGTGCCGTGTCTCTCTTCCTTGAATATTTGCATTGCATCGACAAAATAATCTATTGAATAGGATCCCTATCACTCATTTGAAGAAAAACCACCAATCTGGATAACCACAAAATTATGTCGATTCATAATCTGCTGAGACAGCAGAAGCTTACCTAGTGTTGAGATGGTCGACGAAGAACCAATGTCGCCGACGACCCAGTCGTAAGACTTGATATGCATTGTTCCGAAAAGGAGCTTACCGAAAACAGTCATTCCCGGGTGGTTATGCAAAGGAATCACTCCAGAAGGTGGCAAACAGAAGATTCCTATCTGAAACAGTTAACAGAATCACGAGCAGCCAAAAGTCATTTTTATAACTGTGACGATAATAAACAAGTCCTAGTTGCATCTGGAAAAGTTATTCCACGTTTACCGAGAATTTGTCGCACTCGTGGAGATGTATGTATGATATTGTTTGTGGTCTGTCAACCATCATCCTCCGAAAATACGGCATGTTGGCGCTAAGGCCGAGATCCTCAGGTCTTAGATTATCTGCAGTGGACAATAAACAACACCCTAAAGTTGGCAATACTAAAAGCGCGCGACAAGGTGCCCCGATCACATAAAACGCACGTCTCCTACGGATTAAAACTGGATGTTGTTACCTGTCTTGAAATCAAAACTAACAAGTTCCCATCAACAGTCCCGGATCATGTGAACAAATAGTACTCATGAAAAAGCCAGAACTACACAAACATTTTATCAATGCCGAGTGCCCGACCACTGCCTATGACAATGCTTCATTCAGTAACTTAGGATTGTACATTTCCACAATTTAGAAGCCCCAGTATCCTCAAAAATCAATGCACCCTCAAAAAGTACTGATCTAGCAGGCAACAACACACCTTGTCTGATCGCTAAAACCGAGAATGAAGAATCCTTACCCAGAACGGACCTCAAGAGGCAGATGTCCTCGGGCGGGGGCACGAATCCGGTGCGGCTATTAGCGAAAACCTCCCGGCAGGTCTCGAACAGCCCCTGAACCGGGGAGGCCATAACGGGGACCTTCCTCTGACGCCGCCGGTTCTTCCTAGACTTGTTATTGCCGGCTGCCTCCCCGTTCCTATGATTACTACCAGCACTAGCATCAAACTTAGCCGCCACCTCCAAATACTCCTCCTTTCCTATCTTGTCACACACGGCAGGAGTAATCCCCATTCACCCAACAACAACAACAACAACAAAACCACCAACCCTCCGATCAAACCTCCAGAAAAGAAACGGATAAAAAAAAACCCGAAGTGGTCACGCGTCAAGGCGTGAAATTTCCAACAGGGAAGCCCCCCCCATAAACAACCCCCGGGGGGAGAAAAGGGGACGGAAATGAAAAGAACTCGGGAAAGAGGATAATGTAGTGGGTAGGGGGAGGGAGAGGGAGGAGGAAGTAGTGTAATATTAAAAATGGGATGGGATGGAAGGGAAAACCGGGGGCTGACTCTTAAACCCGAGAGTGGGATGGTATTTTTCCAGTGGGCTGATGGGATTCTTGTTTCCCGTCTTTTTCTTATTATCAGACACCAATCCCCATCTTCCTTTTCCATTGTCCCGGTCCTCCTTTTCTCCTTTTTATCATTTTTTTTTATTTTTAAGGTTCTTTTTTTTTTTACGTTAAGTTCCGCCGGTTGTCCCAGAATCCGGTCGGGCACTCCACATTAATTAATTAATTAAATAAAATTTAAGTTAGTCAAAAAAATAGTATCCCATATAAATTGGTATTGAGCAAACACTAGTCAATGTTTGATTGTTAATTTTTTAATTAATTAATTAATTGGAGATCGTGCGTACTTTTTCTTAACCAATTGAATGAAATTAGGGATGGACGGACAAAACCGAATAAAATATCAATGTTGGAGAAATCCCGGGATGATGTGATGTAACCCACCCTGATTAATCATCTCCCCCTTTTGCAAGTTGTTGTCATGTCATCGTGACATATATACAGATGAAAATGGTAAGTTTGACCTCCACGGTCAGTGAATAAAATGACCAAATTATTGTGTTTTTGTTTGATATCATCTCGGTCATGGTATATGGATTTGACCCCGATTATTTTTCCCTTATATTTACCATCCCCAGTTGAATTAAACCCACCATGAAATTTTTCAATGACATGTGATAGGGAATTTCTTGTGCCGGAAAACACCAAGGTAAACACCCCGCAAACAAAAAAGAAACACAAACTTAGAATACCATCATTATTATTCTGGGGTGGGGTTATCGGTTTCGTTACTTGTTAAAGTTTACGTTTATTCGTAAAATATTTTTTGGTAGTTTAAAATTTCTTGATTAATATATATAAAATTTGATGTTAATAATATCAGTTTGCACGACATAATTATGAAACTCATCATTTTTTGCCAACGTCGAGTTTTTATTTCTTTTAGGTAAATTCCACGTTTACAACGTTATATTTTTTAAAAAATTGAACTCAGATTATTAAGTAATTTTGAATTTAATCGATTATTTCGTAAAATATTTTACAAATCAAATCAACCTTACTAGTAAAACTCTTCTTTGAGTACGGAGACAATGTTAAAATGGGGGTTTATCAGTTTGTACTATTAACCGGTTATTTTGGCGCATGGTTTATCCATTATTGGGTTTGAATTATTTTGTCCACTGCTTTTATTATTAAACCTGCAAATACATCAATAATCTCTCCGAGCTTTGTTCTTTAATATGTTAGTTCGTAAACTAATTTGCGAAATATGTTGGTCAAACCTTAAATTCATATTATAATGCTAGTAATTGTGAGTTTATAACACATAGTTCGTATTATAAAAAACTCTAAGTTACAAACTCATAGTTCAAATGTTCCCCGTCTGAACTCTGAGTTGCACAGAGTTCATGTGAAATCTGCCGTTGTATGGATTCTAAGTTCTAAACTCGGAGTTCTTGATATTAAAACTAAGAGTTCGGTAAGACACCCTATTAAGTGAACAATTTTGGCACAAAAATTTTCTAAGTATATCAAATTCCGAGTTTCAAACTCAAAGTTCGATTAGACAAACTAGAAAATTTTCTAAGTATATCAAATTCGAGTTTTAAACTCAGTGTTCGATCAGACATCTTAGAAAATTTTTAAACTCTGAGTATTCGACCAGTCACCTTATTAAGTGAGCAATTTTGACAGAAAATTTTTTAATATCAAACTCTGAATTATCCCAGTGCGACGCAACTCTAAGTTTTAAACTTAGAGTTATTTATGTGACGGGAGAAAACACTTCTAATAATTTCCACATGTTGTACACAAAAGAATAAAATATCCAAATTCGAAGCAGAGTTTTCATTCAAACACAAACAAAATCATGTCCAAACATCTGAAAAGTGCATACATAAGAAACAAAGAGGTTTGTACGGTATTACCGTTCGTTTTTTAAAAAATTCGCGAAAAATGGTCCGAGTTTGAGAAATTACCTGAATACCGTCGAGGGGGCGCATTTTGAAAACGCGTCCCCCAAATAATAAAGAGGAACACTTTAAAAAAAAAAGAGGGTTTCGGGGGCGGGTTTTCCATAAGTAAATAAATTACCCCCCTCTAGCTTAGTCGGTCAAAGTGTTTCGTTAATTTGCGAAAGGTCTTGGGTTCGATTCCTCTTAGCAACAATTTTGAGTAATGTTTTTTCAAAAAATTAAAAAAATTTTCGTCCTAACAGGAATCGAACCCAAGACCACTTGTAAATTAAAAATTATTTTTACCAACTCAGCTAGAGGGCGGTTTTTCAAAACCCGCCCTTCGAAACCCTACTTTTTTATATAAGTATTGGAGGGGCGGGTTTTGAGAACCCGCCCCTACCCATTTTCACGGAGGGCGCGTTTTCGGGGGGCGCGTTTTCAAAACGCGCCCCATCGACGGTATTTCCGTAATTTTTCAAACTTGAATGATTTTTGACGAATTTTTTTAAAACAAATCGTACATCCGTACAAACCTATAAGAAACAAAGCCCACTGCATTTATCATTTCACATTTTTTTTACCGAAACGGTGATCCGGTCTATTCAGTTCGATCCGTCTAAATCGATTCAAAGGAACCGACCTGACCGAACCGGCTCTCTCCTTGACCGGTTCCCAAGAATTCGCGCCGCTCCACCCCCCAGCCCAAGGTCGAGCGGCTTCCCAAATTCGACGACTCGAGTCCTCCTCTTCTGCCCCTGACGCCGCCACCATGCCGCCCACGGCGGCGTTGCTCCCCCTCCTCCTCATCCTCCTGATAATCTCCCACTGCACGACCGATGCCTACTCAGCTCCCATTCTCGGCCTCGACGCCTTCCTCACCTCCCAGTACGGCCGCGACCCCTCCGCCACCAACGACTCCTTCCACTCCCTCCCTTCCTCCGTCAAATCTGCCCTGTCCTCCTCCTCCTCCTCCCACCAGCGGGACCTCATCTCCTCCCTCCTCTCCCTCTCCGTCTACGTCTCCGTCCACGTCGTCCTCGTCGGCTCCGCCTTCCCCAAAGCTTCCTCCTCTCTCCTCTCCGCCTACCTCGCCTCCTTCCCCGCCTCCCGCTTTCACGTCATCTCTCCCTTCTCCTCCGATTCCCACTCTCTGTCCCTCTCCCACTCTCCACAGCTTGATGTCTCCCACGCCCCCCCTCCCTCTCCACCTCCCTCTCCGAGGCCGTCTCCTCATCTCTCTCCCAATCGCCCTCCAACTTCCGCTCCTCGCTGGCCTCCATCCCTCACTCACCCGTCGATGAACACATCCGATCGCACTTCGAGAGCTCCATTAAGTCCGATCCCCACCCCACTGCTGTCTACCTCTACTTCCTCGACCTTGGCCCCCAATCCCGCCCTTACGCCTACAATTACGCCCCCGGTAACCCCGACCCTTTCTCTCCTGCCGTCACCAAGTGTCTCGGCACTATCTGGACTGGCCACGACAGGTACGCCTGGATTGACATTGGTGCGGGACCTGCGATTACGGTCCCGCAGTCTCTGGCGACGGGGTGCTCCCGAGGGGCGATTTTCACCCCCTGGCAACCCTCCATGGAAAGACGAGATCTGGGAAAGGGATGATAGCTGATGTGGCTTCAATAACCTGGAGCGCGTACCAGGTACTAGTCACTCCGTCTCTGAGAGTTCCTGTCCCTTTTGAGAACTCGTTGATCGTTCAATTCGTGTACGTTGTCAGCAGAGATGGTAAGACGGGGGATTTTGATTGGAGGAATGTGGAGCGTAGTTTCATGGATGAAGTTAATAGCAATGGACTTCTATTGAGCGGCCAGTCATTAAGGTTTACCTATTACCCAGTTAAGTACAGTGAGTGTGCTATATGCTCTTACGCAATTGTCAGGGCTACCAACTCCTACACGTCAAGGTTCTTGTTTGACAACTATACACTTACAGTGAGTGAGTATCTCGACTCGAAGCTGTTGCATCAGGTGATTTTGGACTCCACTGATGAGTTCCGGAAGTCAGCTGGGATCCCTGAGGATGATGATTTCCCTCGGCTGCTTCCCGTGTACATCTTCGATTTGGAGGTTCCCGGCATGTTTTTGCTTGACAGGTACCATCAGGCGGTATCTTTCAAGGATATGGTTGTTGCAGTGAGGACGAAGAACACGCAGACGGTGAGCGAGTACAGCTGTAATGGGCGCCATGTGTTCCTCCCAACAAGGGAGCTCGAACGGCCGTTAGTGGGCTCCATATTACAGAGCATGTGGGGGGTCTCGCCCACACACTTGCTTTGGAGTCCGATCTATAACAGTACCCATGTGGATTATACATGGAGTGTCGGAAACACACCGTTTGGGCCGTTCTCTGAGTTCCTTGACTTTTGTGCAGAAGGATGCCGCTCGGAGGAACCTGTTCCTCCCATCCCTCAATTATAGTATCACGAGTGCGGTTGATGTTCTTGAGTCTGTGATTGCTCATGGAGGAGATAAGGACTTTCTCATGCACAATCAGAACAATGAATTCACACAGAGGTGGAATCTTTTCAAGCATAAGCTCGATAAGGCCATCTCAGCACTGTCGCGTTATGATTTTGAGATGGCTTTCTATTACTTGAGGTCATCGGATCATGATCTCTACGGAATGCATGCAATTGTTTATTGTGCTTCCCAGGAACTCGAGGCATCGCTTGTCTGCTTCCAGGAACCGCCTTTCCCATGGTTTCCAGTGACAATGTCCTTGGCTGCTGTTGGTAGTTTTCTATATGTCTGGAGTAAGCGAGACAGGCTCTTTAGGAGCAAGAGGAAGCAGTTTTGACCTTGCTTTTGTAACATGATATTGGTAACTCAAAATAAACATAGCTTGTGTAACATGATAGCGAAGAAGCATTTGGGTGAGGACAAAATGAATTGTCGAGAGAGTTGGGTGGATGTGTAGTTCATGGGGAGGCATTCAGCGGTACCGACTCACACTCCTGTTCTGCTCATTTTTCTTGTGAACTGGGATGTTTGGTGGGCTTTCTTTACTTTTAACTTTATGACCTATGTTATGGTCGTTTGGAGAGAAAATACTGTTTACTGAACTTATGAAATTTTGCTATACGAAACACGGACCTGGTTCGGATCATCTTCTTTTTCCACATGATCTTCTATAGATGGGTGATTGTTTTTGGTTCTTCCCATGGCAGAAATGTTTCAGATATTTGATTACCCCCTAATTCTGTCTGTTTGTGGATGAAATAACATCCTGAAGTTTCATCAGATCACATTGTTGAACTAGGAAATCCTATTTCCTTCATGTGGGCATTGGAATGGTTGACTTGGCTGAAATCTAGTGAATCGACACAAACTCTAATCATGATGCTGTTGTTGATTCTTTTTTGGGTTTAGTAATGCATAATTGAGCTGCTGCTGTACTATAGTGATGTATTTGTTTCCTGGAATCACCTCGGAATGGAATGGAGTTTTCTCCATTTTGACTCTGCTCGCATTTGGTCATGGCACGGAGCGTTGCTATGATTTCATACTATGAATTGACAGACAACTGGCACCTACATAATGATAAAAGTGTCCGGTGCTTAACCTTATTGTGTAGTTTCAATTTCAAATGATGTGCTAGGACCTGTTTTTTCCTGAGAAACAAGCTGAATGGAAATATTTATTTGAAAGATTAGGAAATTTGCCTTATTTCCCTCCTCTACCGCAATTATAGGTTACTCGAGTTTTACTTGTTTTGTCCGACGATCAAAGTGCAAATTGCAGGTCTTCTTCGTGCAGTTCTATCTCGTCGTGGCCCGTCGAGCACATGTACTGGAACACCTCCCTTGCTGGTAGAAGGCCTGGATACACTTCATCAAGTCTTGATTGTGTTCTTTGCTTCTTCAGCATAGGTATCATCCTCATGGATGGCTGTGTTCTTCTGCCTGAGTTCTCCGAATATTGACGATCTCAGGAGGAGGCCAAGGGCAGTAGGAGATGACGAAGATGCATTGTTCAGGTTGAAGGGAAGTTCCTGCATGATCGTGTCCTCCTTAGGTTTGAGGTAATTCGTCCCGAAAGGATTAATACTAAACTGGGAAAGCTGGATGGGCTTGTTCCTTGGGTTAAACCCAGTGTTCTCGAGGACAATCTCGGTTTCTGCTGTCTGCCTTGCAGCTTGTTGCTCAAGTGCCGCAGCATGTGTGCTTGTCCCTGGCTTCAGCCACCTGATGTAGGTACTCAGATCAAAGTTGGTGATGGCGTACGTTGATCCCCCTGTACTCAATTGCTGCTATGTCATAGGCACGTGCTGCTTTGTCTTGATTACCTGTCGGGGAAAGCACTCTTAGATCCATTTTCAGCTGTTCAGGCCACAACCATAGACGGCACTTACTGTAAGTGCCAAGATGGAGGTGCTTGTTATCGAACACTCGCCAATCCTCGCCTCCCATCTTCCATTGTGTTGATGCCTTGCAACTCCTCTGTACTTGGATACACCTCTCGAGAATCCGCTGCTCTTCCTGCAGCAATGTGCATGCGAAGATTGTTTATCGGGAGAAGAAGTCCCAGAGTCAGAGAAACTGGTAATAAACTTGAAACCAGCCTTCTTAAGGAAGCCAGGTATTCCTCCTTGGTTACACTCTTCATTTCCTCTACCTCCTTCTCATAATCTCATACCTGATAAGTAGAGAACGATTGCAGTCATCTCAAATCATTTCGAGCACGCAATCTTTTTCCTTTCTGGGATTCTCATCTTACCGGAAAGTTGGTGAAGGTCAAGGTGCCCCAGAACTTGAGTGCAGCCAAATCATATGCTCTGCCGCAGCGTCTTCGTCATTGTAAGCACCTGAGAAATTTTAACTTCCCGATAATGCAAAATATTTGCAAGTTTTGGATATGCAATGGACTCCATTATATTGAAAGTAGTGTTTACCTAAGTAGACTGACAATTCCCAGACGATTGCAGTGGGGTCATTAGTAGATCAATCAGTCAATAAAACATGCAAAATTTAGCAAACTTGGAGTCGCTCCAAAAAATGGGCGTTTATGGGTTATGCAGATTGATGGAATAGTACCAAGTTTTCATTTCGTCTTCTGAGTGACATTCCATGACTGCTCACCCCACAGATGCGCCTCGAATCGGTCAGTCCACCTATGCCCATTGCAACCACGTTCGAGATACTTAAAGTGAAGCTTTAAGTTCTCAAAGGATTGGATTTTGGCATATGGCCTGTCTTGATTTACCGGCTACCACCTTGAAACTTCGAGCTCCTCTTTGTGGTCATTGTGGCAGTTACTTGGTCATCTTGCTGTTGTTGGCTCCTGTCATCCTCGCTGACAACTGGTCCAAGGGAGAAATCCTGTTGCTCTGGATTCTTTGAACATCCATGTGAGTCCTGCGCCTCCCTCCGGAGCTTCCCTCTGACTCGACCTTCAATAAGTTCATTATTTTTCCTTTCTGCCACTTCACCTGCATCCACATTGTTTCGAGCTTATATAGCTAGAGCAGCTGTTTTCATTAGGCTTCATGATGCTTTGCTGTGGCTTCTTGTCCACAGAACTGGTCTAAGGAAAGAGTTCATTTTGACGATAATCTTGAGCAAGCTTAAGAAAAACTGTCTGCATCCATACTCTGTTTGGACATGCTCATGTTTTCATCAATTTCTTCTCCGTTGTGTCCTGAGCCCTTGTTAAATGCACGTGCTATGATATCAGTTTCCGATCTTTATCCGAACCACGTTGGAATGATTTGTCAAAGAAAGCAATCGAGTCTTGAATACCAAGCAATCAAAACTAAAGTCCGTCGTGTTTACGTCAGGTTTTCAGCAGTACAATGGACGCGGCTTTTATTCCACCCATTTACGAAACTTCCCCGAACGTTTACGAAACTGTTCGTACTTTCGTTCGTAAAGTACGATACTATTTCGTAAAAAGTACGAAATTTCGGGAAAGTTTAGTAAACGTGTGGAATTCCACTCGTGGAAGACTAGCCGACTATACAGTACATTAAGGCTATCGAGCCTGGACTTGAGATCACACTGCACTCAGCTTCGCAGAGATCTTAGAACTTCGTGGATACGGGTCTTCCCCAACTTCCGAACTTCGGTCTTGAAACTGATGATGTCTAGGAGAACAGTCTGGGAATATGTCAATCCATCAAACCCCCTGGAAAAAGAAAACAATGTCCGAAATGCTGTCGATTACTCGGCATTCCGAGATACAGAGCATGTCACCTTCGTCCTTGAATTCTTCGTCCACGGGACAAGAACTAGCTCTGTGATTTCAAATGATGTTGGGACCTCTATGCCCGTGGTGATGTTTCCCAAGTATTCCGATGTAATATTTAATTATACGATGATGCAGTTGTTGTTACAAGTCTTTGGCGATACGATCGATCCAAACTGCAAAACTTGAGGCACAAATCTGTCAAAAGATCACCCCACCGCAGCAGCTAGATTATTGTCTACAGAACATATCATTGCCGAGGTTTCACAGCCCACACGAACTGTGATTGTCATTGCCTGAAAGACAGTAAAATTCGAAAATCGTGCGAAAGAGGATTGGAAAGCTCGACTTATCTCATTTCTTCGCCAGAAAGAATGTTACATGGAAAGGACCAGAATCATCGAGTTTCAGATTCGGCCGCAAGAAAATCAAAATGATTCGGAATTTTTTCTTTTTCTGTATAAGCTCCTTCAGCTGATCAATGACTTTATGTTCTTCTTTTTCGCTCATTCGAGAGTCGGTGGAACAGTAGCAGGTCGGAAGATTCTGCAAGATCGAGATTTTTTTTTCCCCCCTTAACACTTCTTTCCTGAAACGCAGCTGAGCGCCCCCGAAAACCGTGTGAGCCTGGTGACGAAAGTCCCGGGCTTTGCCTTGATCATGTCCAGCCTTCCATATGGCTTCCTACCCAGTGACTTCCCCGACTGCACGAAGAATGCACCGTTCATCATGAGGTCCCCACGTGATCTCCAAGTCCAGGACCTCCAGACACTCGGGGCCGCGTAGTCTCTCTTCGTGACCTCTTTTGCAGCCAAGTTGTGCGGCGCGATGAACCGGTTGCCTTCACTAATGATGGTTGGGTGAGAGCTCCCACCGATGGCATACATCAGCCAGTGGGTATAGTCGTTGTTGACGATGTGGAAGAATCCCCAACGGCACCTTGGCATCCTCTGGACAAGCCCTTGACCAAAGTGGTTGAATGCTACTGTCACCTGCATGATCTTATCTCCACTGAAGGCATCGCTCGCACCTAGAAGCATCACGTCATTATGGTTCGTGAAATGGGAGTTCGAGATCGTGATGGCCGTCGATCCTTGGATTATGTCAATGAGACCATCCTGGCAGTTCGACATCGACACGTGGTCGATCCAGACATTCGCCGACCCAAAGATAGAGATTCCGTCTCCATCGCTCCGTGTCCTAAAGCCAAAATGGTCCTCAGCGTCCCTAATCATGCCTCCGTTCGTTGATATGGTATCATGGATTCGTATACTGTGTATGATCACATTTTTTGAGAACTGGACTGTGATGCCTGCGCCGTTCGCGATGTGCACGTAAGCACCCCTTCCATCAATGGTCTTGTGGCTCGTGATGAGCAGCTCCTGCTTCAGCCTGATGGTCATGCTGCGGGCGAAGATGATCCACAGCGGACGGTTCTGGATCACGGCGTGCCGGAGAGTACCAACCTTGGGATTCAGCACATTGTTGTCGGAGGGATCCGTGACGACATAAAACCTTCCCTTCAGTCCTCCTGTAGTCTTGCGGCCAAAACCAAGCACGCATCTCGCGAGCCTCTTCCTGTCTGACGCCCAGTCTGCCCGGCATCGCCAGCATCGGTCGATCGGGTTCGTTGCCAAGCACGGCCCCTTGTATTTCTTCAACCCCCTCCTCGTACTGTTTGTCCCGTCCAAGACCCTGCAAGAAACACGTAAAACCATCATCCTCGACAGCGAAAAAAGAAAAGCACAACACCCTAGACCGGCCGCGGGCGACTCACTCGTGGACATGAGAGTTCAAATGCGCAGCAACCGCTTCCGGGTCGGGATGATATGCCTCGAGTGCATCCTTCCTGGCCTCCTCGGCTCGCCTCTGCCAATACTCGTCGTAGTCGGTGACATTCCTGCCAAGTCCAGGGAGAACCACGGCAGACAACACCACGAAGGCAAGGCAAAGCCTGGACGGGTCCATTCTCGGGGGATTGGGGTGAAGGTCAGGTGGCGGTTTGGGTCACGCTGCAATGGAGCGTTACGCGTGGAGGCGAGCTCGGACCCCCTGCCGCCAAGGACTCGAGGAAGCAAAGGTCGGGATGTGGGAGTGGCTTGGACTATTATCTTCCTTGTTTTGTTCCATCACCACAAGGACACATGACTTTTATATGGGGATGGGGGGAGTGAATTTGTTGTAAGAACAACAAAATTTTGTAAAAGTTTTCTGTTTTCTGTTTTTTTTTTTTTGGCCTTCTGGCGATGTTGTCGGTTAAAAAAAGAAATTGATTCTGTTAATTAGAGATAGAGAGGGAGAGAGGGGATGACAGAGACGAAAAACAGGAGGAACAATCAATTCTTCTCGTTAATTAATTCATTTTCGTAGTTCTTCGTTTCTTGGTTGGATTTCTGCTTAGTGGATTGGAGAATGATTATTATGTAAAAAAAAAAAAAACGTAATTTGTAAATATGAATTGATACCGCATTCACCATGTTTTAAAAATATATGAGAACGAATAAAGTAAAATAAAAGGAAATTAGAGATATTTTGGGAAATGTATGAAGTTAAAACTTTTATTTGAATTAATATTCCTCGATAATGAAATAAGGATTGCATTCATAGGATGGACATTATACACCAATTATCAGGTGGAACCAAATCTACAAACGAAACAAAATATATAATTAGGCTACATAAAGAAAGAAAATAAAGACCTTGACACAAACGAAAGCTTACCATCATAAAGATATATTTCATCTATTTTTTTTAATTATACACATAATATAACTAGAAATATATTTATAGCATGTTTGGTTTTCGGAATGAAATTTCGAATGAAATGAAACAAGAAGGGAGAAAAACGTAGTAATTAGGAAGTAAATTATTTAAAAAATGATGTATTTAATCAAGGAAAAAAATAAGAAGAGGAAGCGAATGAGATAGGCAATGAAATAAGCACATTTCTTATATTTCTCTTTAAAATTTATGAAATGAGATAAAATGAGAAGGAAATAAATAAAATAAAAAGATAAAAAATTTAAATACATTTTATAGCGGAATCCTTAAATCAAAATACCTATTAATTCTATGAGTGACTTGCGTCTTCAAAAGAAAAAAATATTAAAATGAAAATTATAATTTGTTTACGAAACGAAGAATACATAGGATAAATTACGATCACGTACGTGTATTTTTGAAGAAAAGAAAAACGGTGGGAAACTCCCATCCAAGTCGTAACAAAGCCTCCCAGACATCATCCCACTTTGGCTTTCCGTACAATTCACTCGAATCCCCCGAAAACGCACCACCATCCCCCCCACCCCCCAAAAAAACTAACCATAATGTCCAAAATTAATTTCCTAAACATTAGACCATAATCCTGTCATTGTCATCATCCTCTATAACAAAACAAAACAAAAATCAAATGCCAACACCCCCCTACAAAACACTCTTCTTCTTCTTCTTCTTCTTCGTTAACTCTCCCATCTCCCCACCACCTACAGAAAAACTACACAAAATCCAATCTTTCCCCTCCCCCAATTCTCCCCAACCCCTTCCCCTCCAAACCCACCTCCGGATTCCACAATGAAGGGTCTTCGGTCTTATTACCTGAAGCTCCGTCTCCAGCAGCAGAACCACAACCACAACCACCGTCACCACCCCCTCCCCGACCGGCGATGGATTTTTCCCCTCGTCATCGCCTCCTTCGTCTCCCTCCTCCTCCTAACCACCCTCGTTTCCCCCGAAGGCGTCCCCTTGCTCTTTCCCTTCCGCCCCTCCTCCCCCTTCCAACGCTCCGTCTTCGTCGAGTCGAAGCTCCGATCACTCCCTGTCTCGTCCCTACCCCCTCCTCCACGGTTTGCGTACCTTATATCGGGCTCGAACGGTGACGGTACCTCGCTTAAGAGGACGCTTTGCGCGCTTTACCACCCCAGGAACCAGTACGTCGTTCACTTGGACCTCGAGTCCCGGCCGGAGGAACGGATGGATCTGCAGCGGTTCGTCGAGGGTCACCCCACCTTCGGGAGGTTTAGGAATGTTAGGATGATCTCAAAGGCTAATCTTGTTACTTACAGAGGGCCGACCATGGTGGCTAATACACTCCACGCTGCTGCTATCTTGCTGAAGGAATGTGGGGAGTGGGATTGGTTCATTAATCTGAGTGCTTCTGATTACCCGCTGGTCACTCAAGACGGTAAGCAAGTCATTTTCAGGTCTTTATCTATTTGTCGTGTAGTCTGCGGATTATGGATGGTTAAGTAGCCATGACTCTGCGACTGGGATTTGGTTGCTTCTTCTTTCGGGAGTGAGATCATGATTAGTTTGTTACGGCGGTCTTTTTTTTCATTGGATGATCAGATCTGCTGCACACTTTTTCGTACCTGCCGAGGGACCTAAACTTCATTGATCACACCAGTAACATCGGCTGGAAGGAGTGAGTGGTGTTTTCTTCTTTCCGGGGTTCCTGTTATCTCGTTCCTTTGATGCTGTTTAGGTATTCTTTGTTTTTGGGCTTCAATCCTGATAGTTGAGGTGGTGATATGTACAGGTTTCAGAGGGCAAGGCCTGTAATTGTAGATCCCGGGTTGTACATGGCGAAGAAATCTGATGTGTTTTGGGTTACTCAGAGGAGAAGTGTACCGACAGCCTTCAAGCTCTTCACAGGTGAATGATCTCTACGTCATGGTTATCGATGCTTGGTTTTCGGCTCTTTCTTCCTTTATGGACACACTTTAGTTAGGGGGTTCTATATTCATTGCTGCATCGAGCTTGGCATGTGGTCTGATTATGAAGGTTTATGTTCTGTGGAATTTTTTGAATGATGACTTCTTCTTTCTTTCCTGGAAAATATTTGCTTCATGGAAGCATTATATAGATATTAGTCAACCTGTTTCCTTTTCTTGGGAAAAGATTAGTCGTTCCATGGAGGCATCATACAGATATTAGTTAACCTCTTTTCTTTTTCTTGGGAAAAGATTAGTCGTACTGCCGTGATATTGATATATTTATGGTCAAGTTCTCCTTCAAATTTCATAGTTTTGTAGTATAAGGGGATACCAAAAGTCAGTCTCTAATGTAACAAGTCCATGTTTGCTAAACGATCTTTATCCTGAGGTGATTTGTAGTCTATCGAGTATTGAAATCAGAAGGTATGAATTCTCTTGCTTTCGCTTAGAGATGGCATGAAATGTTTTAACTACTGCAGTTGATGCAATGCATGTTGTATTTTAAGCTTCCTATACAGTCTAGTAGTTTCGGGTAATTCAAAATCTTGTTTTATCATAATGATTTGGTTGAATTTCGCTTGGAGATGACACAAGGTGTAGTGTTTCCTTGTTCTTGTTTGTTTCAAGGAAGAACGTAAATAGAGATATGGACATCTGCGCACTGTTTTCCATTTGTTCACAGTTTCCAAGCAGAGGTTTCATTTCTTCTGCAAAGCACCATATTTTCTCTATTCTATGCTTTGGTCGATGCTTCTATTGCTTTTTCCAGGTTCAGCTTGGATGGCCTTGACACGGTCTTTTATAGACTATTGCATATGGGGATGGGACAACCTTCCTCGCACTGTTCTGATGTACTATGCAAACTTCATATCATCCCCTGAGGGATACTTCCATACAGTTATCTGCAATGCACAGGAATTTAGTAACACAACGGTTAACAGCGATCTCCACTTCATATCCTGGGACAATCCTCCCAAGCAGCATCCACACTACCTTAACCTTGCTGATATGAAGAAGATGATTGATGGTAATGCTCCATTTGCTCGAAAGTTCCCTCGAGAAGATCCAGTCCTTGACAAGGTCGATTCCGATCTGTTGTCTCGAGGACCCAGCATGCTCGTTCCTGGTGGTTGGTGTATTGGAAGCAGGGAAAATGGCAGTGATCCATGTTCGGAGATAGGGGATGTCACTGTACTACGTCCTGGCCGTGGAGCGAAAAGATTAGAGCAACTGATCAGTTCTCTGCTATCAAATGAAAATTTCCGCCTGAAGCAGTGCAAGTAGGATGACAGATGGCAGCTTTCAAGGCATTGGCCCTGCATCGATGAAAAAGCTAGACTTTCCACTGTGGGAGAGGAATTCTCTTTTCAGGGGTGGTATGTAATTGCAGGGTGGTCGTTCTTCCCAACATTGCAACAGAAATACAGCTCTCAGTCAAGAAATAGGGGAACCACGATGACGAAACAGGAACTAAGATGAAGTGCTTCCGATTAAGATTAAACCAGGTTTCACCCCCTTTTCCATGTCATCAAAATGCCGCTGATTGGCGGGAGTTTATCCCTCATCAAGTGACGATGTATATATTTTTTGCTGATGCTTTTATTGCTGGTACATTGTAGGAGGGATTTTTTGTGGACAGTCTTTGTAACTTCTCATCCTCTTTTGCTCAATGAAATGGAAAAGCTTCACTTTTATGTATTTATTTATTTTTTTTAAAATCATTTTGTTCTTGTTATGTCCTTTTTCTTGTAGAGAATCAAACACTTTCTCAGGTATGATTGTTAAGTAGTGATGTAAAATGCTCGCTTCTCTCGTATCTAGTATCCAGGAAGGAAGGAATAACCTTCACGATGGGAAAAATGATTTTGAGGTACATTTGGTATAGCATTTTGTATTGGCTGTTATTCTGCCTATAGCTACAGTTCATATTTGGTTACCCGAAACTCATGTAGAGGCACCTACAGCAGGATCCGTCATGTTGCCTGGAAAAAGAACTTCTCGTGGGCGCTAAGTCGGTTGTCCTAAAGGTTAAGTTTTCCATTTGCCCCTAAAATGACAGGAAGTTGCTTGTTCGGGCTAGGCTTTTCTTACGTGTTACGAAGCAGGAGCCGAGGACAACAACATATGTATATGTGAATGAATACTTGTGAAAATGGTCAAGAGCCTCATGAATGTTGATTTGGGAAGTTCAGTAGGGATTCATTTGATGTCTTTTCTTGTCCAAACAGGTATGTTGAATGTTAGCGCGCACAGTGTGATTTTGGTGTTTCTGTTTTCTGACCTCATGACTAAGTGGCAAACTCTTCTGTTTGGTCGGGAAGCGATGAATTGATTAAGTTCATTTGATTCACAACTCAACGGACCGTCTATATGGATGCAAGAATTTCTCACGTGGGTTCCGGTTCGCGAAACTTGGTGAAGTCTAGCTCGGCCAGTCTTGTTAAGCTGCCGGCTGAAGTAAACCAACCACATTGTATTTGAGTTCAACTTGTGAAAGGAACTAGATACCAATCAACCACAGCAGGCAGTTGTAGAAGCTGAGCGCCATCGTAAGCGGCTAGAAACCATTCTCCTCAACTCATTAGCTGTGGCATTTACCGACATCCAAGATTATTTATGTGTGAAAGACCAATATGTTGCAATATGACGTGATCGAATTAAAGATTAAAGGAAATGTGTTGCGTAAATTAACTGAGAATGAAAAGTACAAGTGGAGAACAAATGTTTACTTCCATTGCAGCAAGGCCGAATTATAACAATGGTTTACACCGGGAACAAAGAAGACAATCAAATGCCTTTCTAAGAGGGCCTGAAGTGATTATCGTGTCTTATTACAAATAAAATTTAACTTTTTATATTATGACCTCATCTTATTTACTGATAATTACCATTAACCACTGATAATTTCTGATGACAACTGTCTTCACGTGCTTGAATTTCCATAAATATGTCACAACCATTGCTAATAAACATGTGCATAAATCTAGACTCTAAGCCTTGTAACTAATATATATGCTTCGACTGGACTTTCTTCATCAATCTCAAGCTAGATACTATTGATACTTGGGAGCCATTGGAGAGAGAATTCTTGAATCTTGTTTCCAGCGCCCAAAGCGTGGTGGGTGTACGCGCGCCTTCCGGCCTAGCATGCGCGAGATGCGGTTCGGGCAGTCCGAGGATTCGGGCCCGCTCCCCCGAGGCCCGATCCGGTCGACGTTACGGCTCGAACGCCGGACGCTGCGGAAAGAGGACCCGGGATTGGGCCTTCCCTTGATTCGCGAACGGGTCTGCGGGGCGTTTCGCCTACCATCTCCAGTTCCCTGAAGGTGGCGAGCGAAAGGCTGCGTTAAGACCTCGCTCGCGAATTTTGGGAAAGGCTCAGGGAGCGGCTCGATCTGCCGTCACCTCATCCTAAATGGCTCCGAAAAAAGGGTGTGGTGTTTAGTTTTAGCTTTGGAAAAACTTGTTCGGAGTCGCCACCGACTTTAAAAAAAAGAGTATGATTTTAAGTCGGAAAAAATCAGAGTTTGGGTTCGGGGATTCCTATTTACTAACCTTTATATTCTACAACATGCGAAAAGGATGGCGATTTGTCCAAAAAAAAGTTTAACTTTTGATTGACGGGTGTTGGGCCCGATCCGGGAGTAGGCCGAACTCTTATCGATGTTTTAACGGGCGTTGGGCCCGACTTTAAGTTGGTTGAATTAAAACAAACATGCGACGTAAAACCTAAAGCCTAAACATGCGCGCAACCACAAACGAGTATTTAGATCAAAAGGGGCGGGAAAGGGTGGTGATTGCGAGCCTATACACTTGGACCCGCAATCCGTTACAAGTGGGCTTAAAGAATATTCGGGGAGGCCCGCACCCCCCCTTTGTACATTTGATTGAGGTTAGGGCTGCTTTAAGCCTTCAAGCTCGCGGTTTTTAGGCCGGGGTAGATCCACGCGGTTTGATACACGCGCCTTCGAGTTAATCTTCGAAACTTGAGGTCGACCTTCCGAGAATAAATTCTCGATGTACATGTCATGAAAAATGTAAATGTGCTTAGTATCGTCGAATTCGGATAAAACTTGATTAAATTTAAGAAGAGATAAGGCTTGTCTTACCGTTTTGACCGGAGATGTTTACTTGATGTAGATCGTCGAAAATGCCCGGAAGGTTTGATCGTGTTTTACATGCAAAACAAAGTGATGGAGGTTAGTCATGTATAATCGGAAACTAATTATTCAATGAGAATAATAGATTTATCGAAACAAAATTCCTTGAAAATTCTAAATGTTTAACGGTAGCGATTAACTTAAGAAGTAAAAATGCATTTTACTAGTAAATTTGATTGCTGCCGTTAAAATCTTACGAAAACAATAGTAATGGGGAAAATTATACGGTGAGAATGAGAATAACATTAAAAGAAGGACTTCAGGCGAAATTACCTATTTGACCTGGAGCTACTGTCGGTTGAAGGAAAGGAAAACCCAAATGGCGTTGTCGACCTAGATGATTCCAAAGCCACAGAGACGCGCCGTCGGGGATAAGAGCTTCTGAGGGTGCTGCAGCGCTGCTGGAGAAGGAAATCCGCCTCGGAGCTCCGGATCTGCTCAGGGTTCGAGCTCCCGCCGGTCGTGGCCGCGTGGGGTCGCTGTGGGTTCGTCCGGGGACCTGCTAGCTTGCTGGGGAGGCCGGATCGGGGCTGCCGTGGAGGGAAGCTACCTTGGATTCACCAGGGCAGAGACCGTGTCGCTGAGGGAAGGACGGATCGAGGTCGGGATGGCCAAATCTGGGTTGGAAGAGAGCAGAGGCGGCGGCAAGGCCGACGGCAGCGTGGACGGGTTGGCTGCTGCGAGTCACTGATGTGCTAGTGCGGGGTTGCTGGTTCGCTGTCGCCGGATCTGGAAGGCACCGGGGAATAGGCCTGATGCCAGTTTCTGTAGGCGGTCAGGGAGCGCTCTGGTTTGTCGAGGCCACACGTTTAAAGAGGAGGCCGGCTGGAACAAGGGTGTCACGGAGATGGGTCACGGACTGCCATGCCGAGAGCTTCCCTGGCTGGGTCGGAAGCGAGCTGCTGCGGATGTGGGGGGTGAGGGAGTTTCGACCTGGAGGCTTCAGAACTGGGGCTGGGACGGTCGGGATTGGGCTGCCGTTGGGGGGGGGGGGGGCGCTGGAGAAAGGAAGTTGCTGCTGGGCCTAGGGCGCCGGGACCAGGCTGATGGTGGGGACGCCGGATTGGAAGGAAAGGTTGTGGCCGAGCTATGGGTTCGCCGCCTTACTTGTCGGAAGAGCGCTAAGACAGAGATGGGTGGCTGTTAGAGGAACGCCACTACGGAAGGCACAGGCTGCTGCTCGCCGGACTTGGTGGCGCCGGGAGGTGGTTGAGTTGTGACTGCAGGTTGCTGGGTCGGAGAAGCTTCAGGGGGCGGGGGCTGGTTCACAACGGAGCTGGGGTCGCCAGGGCGAGAAAGAGAGGGAGAGAAGGCGCGAGTAGCCGCTGCTTCGAGACGACCGGGGAAACAGATTGCTGTTGTTGGAGGAGCGCCGGATGGACAGTTTCGCTACAGCATGTCTGGGAGGAGGCCGTCAAGAGGCGCTGGGATGGTTGCCTTTGTATGCTGGTGGGTCACGCTGCTGGCTGCCGGATTCAGGGGATGGAGACCGTCGGGAGGCGTCGGGGAGCTGCCCACATTCTGGAGGAAGGCGAGGCCGTCACAGAAATAGAAGTTCAAGTTATTGAAAGCTGAGAGTAGAGGAAAGAGGCCACCTTGGGGAGATTTATTGCTGCTGCGAAGCTTCTGGAGGTCGGGATGACCGAAGACGACATGGATCCTGGTCTGGGAGCCGGTTATAAGACACTTGGAAAAGCCATCCGTTGTTGTTGTTGTCGCGTCTGGAAGACCCGGGGTTGCTGCTTTGGGAGGTTGGCGAGTCCACGTCTTGGGAGCACATACCTGCACATAGAAAAGGAGCACATCAAAACAAAAGGAAAGCTCCCCGCGACGCTGATGTGCGTCGGCGGGGAGCGTAATGACTGTTCTCCACAGATGGTCGGAGCCTGTTAGGTTATCTAGAGGGAGGGGCTTATCTCCTTCGTTGTTGCAGAAGGATGTCCATTGCGACAGGTGACAGTTGACAAAGCCAAGACCGTCGCCGTTGCGTCCGAGGAGATGGGAGCTAAAATCCCCAGCGTTCTGAGGTATGGCGCGCTCTTTGTTGTTTGGGTTGGAGACTGAGGGAGTTTCTGTTGGGTTGAGTTTTCCTTACCTTGGCTAGGATCCGTTGAAGACAGCAGAAGTCCTCGGCCGTCAAGGCAGCTGGACGTTTGATCGTCTCGAAGAAGAGGAACCCTCAGAAGGGAGGGATGGTATCCAGAAGATTTTAGGAGAAAGGCTTTTCTGAAGAATCGCTCCCCCCCCCTAATGATCAGGTAATTTTTACCTTTATCCCCCCCTTTCCTCCCCTCGCTGTCCTGAAATTCTTTTTTTGTTTTTTTCTTGGCCAAACCGTTAGGGGCTGCCATCGTCCAGGAGGGGGGCGAATTTCGGTCTGCAGATGTCCTGCATCGTCCTTGTGAGTGTGCCACCAACGTCCTTTTGGGTGTGCTCAGGCGGGTGGGAGTGCTGCAATCGTCCTTTTGTCGGGACTTGCAGGTAGGCTTGGTTCTTCCCTTGGTTTGGGCTTGGGCTGTGATGTGTTGTGGGCTTATGGATTTGGCTTGGTCAGCCTTCTGCTTTGGGTCGGGCTTGTTTTAGGTTTTTCTTTTGGTCCCCCCCTTGGTTTTATTTTAGGCTGGGTTTGGCAGCCTAATTCGGGCTTGGTCCTTTTTCTCTGGGTTTTCTTTAGGTTGGGTTATGGTCATAGGAAAAAAAAAATATGGACCTTGGGCTACAGTTAAACTATGAGGCTTTGCAACGGGTTAATGGCAAAATGAAGGAGAGCGTCCGAAGAGCAGCTTGCTGAGTAGACTGCAGCTGCGAAATGTTCTGTTTCGACCGGCGTGAGTATGGATATTTCTTTGCCGTTTTCTGTGTCCTAAAGTGTTGATCAAGCTGCTGTTGGTGAGCATACTGTTGACTATTTTGAAATGCTTGAAGTTGCTACTGGTTTTCTGTTGTTATGCAGGGACCCTTGTTCGAAGCTGCTAGGGGACTCAGATTTGCTGATTTGCTACTACGAGATGCATTGGTGCGGCTACAAGGCATCGGTTTATCGCTGCGGGAGAACTGGCGTGGCTGTAGAGTGCTGGCTCGCTGTTGCGGAGTGCTGGCTTGCTGATGCAGCCGTGTCTGCAGATTCAGAGGATGCTGCTGCAAGCGGCAGCCGCAGCGACAATAGCATATTACTGCTGCTATCTGGAGTTGAGAGCTGCTGACAGTTGTGCGAACTGGGGTAGTCTTAACAAATGGCTGGGGGTTTTGTTGTTGTTGTTTAAAGACTCTTAATTATTGTTGTTACTGCAACTGCCGCGCCTGCTTAACTTGGTAATCTTACGCCTACTGTTGTTGCGGCTGTTGATTATTCGTTGGATTCTGACTTTGCAACGTGGTCTCCATTCTGGTACACATGACTCCTTGAAGCCGGTTGTCCGTCATCTTCAAAAGGAAAGCGAGATTTCCATGAGCATCTCTCTTTTCCATGCTTTTCTTTATTTGTTGCAGGTTCAGTCATTGAAGCAGCCAGCCTCGTTGAGACCACATGTAGTAAGAAGGGATACTACAGCCTCTGCATATCGACCCTGTCCTCTGCCTTTAGGAGTTCCAGTGTAGATGTCCATGGACACAGCACTCGAGGAGGCTTGTACGAAGTCGAACGAAACCTTCGACAACTTGATCAAACTGCTGTCCTGGGAAGGCAATCCGGTGCTATCATCCCTGAAGCTGTGACTAGCTTCGGGAACAATCAGTTTGCTGGCGGCAATCAAAGCATAATGTTGTGAAGACCAGTTCACGGGATCATCCTCAGCTTAGTCTTCTCCTGTAACGATCTAGGAACTGTTCATAGGACACAGATTGGCTAGGAATGAGTTTGTCCATTTCTTTTAAAGAAGTGTTAATCAAGATGCAAAAGTTATCTGTCTTTAATCATGCATGATAAGTGTAACGGGCATTAATTTGAGGTATTACAGTGGGCATTACTTAGCTAACCGACACTCGCAATAGGAAGGTGAGCCTGTTATCATTATAAATAGTGATGGAGACACTTGAGCTTGAACTGGAGGGATCGCCTAGTGAAAGGGATATCTATCGACACGTGCATTCAGGGCACGCTCTAGCGGATACATTATCTTTTTCAAATGTTTGAACCTCGATGTTTTGAGGTATTGGCAACAAAAGGTCACGACATGGAGTTATAGCTTTGTTTGAACTAACATAAGTGACATCTTAATTCCCGAGCCATCAAGAGGGACGAGAAAGCCATTAAACAAAACTGAGGGCAAACCTGCTTTCAAGATAATAAGAAGTAGTTGATGACTACTAATGCAATTCTTGTCAAATGTCAAACGTAAAAGGAAAGGTAGAAATGAACACTCCAATTCTCACAAAAGTGATTAAACCAGATAAGCAACGCAGACCTTAGAGGATAGGCTAAACAAGAAATATCATTTTGACGAAGATGTCTTGAAGATATTTTATTCTATGATAGCTTCCAAAATGATCGAACTTTTGCAATCAAAATGCCCACAGGCGAATTTTGCTGGAAATCCCGATTTCTACAAGTATCACCGCGTCTTAAAGCACTCAATTGAAAAATGTCGTCTTTAAAGAAAAGGTCATGGAACTTACGTATGATAACAACAGTGATCTATGTGCCAATACTACGCTCTCAAACACGATCAATGTATCAAGCAAAGATGTATGTGACATTATTTTTGGAACATTCAATCCTGATGAGGAGGTTATTTTACCACATCCAAGGTTAATGTGAGAAAGTACGATCAACATGATGAGTTGCGTGGTTAGCAATAAAGAAGCACAAATGAAAAAAGTTTGGACTCCAGTTACCCATAGGTGAAATCGGATAAAGCCTTTCAAGTCTTCTAAAAGGTCATCTCCTTCTTGAGGAAAGATATTAGGAAGACCCCAACTAAAGTAAAGTCGAAGAAGATGGAAAAGCGTGAATACTTACAAAGCAACTTGACTTTAAAGAATCCAACATCGGTCTTATTATGGGACTTCTTTTCGTAACACTTTAAAAAGGTTGCAACACTATCCAGATGGTCATCACATCAACAGGGATAAAGCTCGATGGTGATGTCTATTGAAAAGGTGCAAAAGAATGGTGCAATGACTAGAGTCACGTACAAAGATCTTCCAGGCCACAAGTCCTACGATCAACTGTTATTCGCCTCCAGCTACTCTTACAGTTCAAAAGTTAATCACATCCTGATCGATCCACGTTCCGTAATTAACATTCTATCATTAAAGGCACAAAGGGAGATTGAATCAAAGAGGAGGAGATATGGAATTGAGAATAATATTTTATGTCATCGGTTCAAATAAGACTTATAATATTCTTCTCGGTCGACCTTTGTTACGTGTCTACGAAATATTATCCTTTACGAATTTGTCTGTAAATGACAGAGTATCTCACAGAGTAGCTGGCCCAAGAACAAGAAAGCTGAGAGCATCGTAAAGGACGATTGTGTATTGAGGATATATGGCAACCGCTTGGAATTTATATTTCTAACCGCAAAAGTGAGAAAGTAGTTTGGGTGGTTGAGGGGTTAGCAATCTAAGGTTTTGTTGGAAGGATCAAGGCCAGTGGAGATTAATGAGGAAATTAGTGGGCACTTTAATGATGTTAATGGGTTTGAAATTAAGTTTAAGTGGTGTCCTTTCATTTCTCTTGTTGTCTTTTCATTTTCTTTTGGTTTTGTCTATTTAAGTTTCGTAATGTAATGGTTTATCTATCGATCTATCTATCAAAACTCTAGAAAAGAGCATTTGCTCAAAGTATTATTTGTGCTTCGCGAGTTTCGATTCGGCCTCCATCTGCAAAAGGTTCTGTGCTACAGAAGCTAGCGTTTACAGAAGGTTCTGTTGTTCTCTATCTCGCTTCTATTGTGGTTTCTGCTATTGATGCAGGTTTGTTTCCATAATATGAGAACAATTGGTATCAGAGCCCTTAGTGATCTTTTGGGAGCTGTGGGAGCCTTGTGAAGTTTTTTGAAAGTTGTTTCTGTCCTACAGAAGGAGATGGAAGCAAGCGGGAACGGTTTTTCTTTTACGACGCCTCCTATGTTTGATGGGGAGAACTATTAAGCGTGGACGGCGAAGATGAGCATTTTCATGGAAGATAGTGACTTGTGGGAAGCAGTGGAGGATGATTATAAAGTGGCCCCCCTTCCCGACAATCCTACAATCAACCAAATCCGGTTTCACAAGGGAAGAGTCACAAGAAAGGCGAAGGCGAAGTTGTGGCTCTATGCTGCAGTGTCACCCTTTATAATCAACAGGATCATGAACTTTCAAACCGCGAAGGAGATTTGGTACGAAGGTGACGAGAAGATAAGAAGTATGAAGGCCTTGAATTTGATACGAGAGTTCGAGAAACAACAAATGAAAGAGAACGAGGCCTTGAAGGATTTTTTTGGATAGATTGATCATTTTGGCTGACAGAATTAGAGTTATGGGCACAGATATGAAGGATGACCGGATCGTGTAGAAGATTTTGGTGTCGCTGCCAGAAAAGTTTGAAGCTACGATTGCCTCTTTGGAGAACACCAAGGATCTGTCCGACATAAGGCTGACAGAGTTGTTGAGTGCATTGGAATCTCAAGAACAGAGAAGACTCATAAGAAGGGAAGTTCTCGTAGAAGAAGCCTCACCATCAAGGTCACATATGAGCGCTTCTGGAAAAGAAAAGAAGTCGTGGAACCAACAGAAAGGAAATGCAGAAGGTTGAGACAGTATTAAGGGTTATGCTAAATAGAGGCGTTCTTCTGAGAGTGGTTATGTTGATTAGAGAGAAAGGCTGGATCTGTGCAAACACAGTGGAGGCATAAATCATCCACATGAAGTATTGGAGGAGTCCAGACGTGAAGTGCAGTAATTGTCAAAACTTTGGGCACATTGGAAGGTTTTGTCAAAAGAAAGATTCTCAGCAATATGCTACAGAAGCTGCTGCGAATCATGAGGTAGAGTATATGTTTACAATATTGTGTTTTGCTACAGGATTGGCTCGCAGAAGCTGGTTGGTGGATAGCGGATGTACCCACCACATGACATATGATGAGAAGTCATTTACAAGTCTAGATCGAAGCTTCTATGCTAGAGTGAAAATCAGAAATGATGATTCAATTAACATTGAAGGGAAAGGAGATGTTTTCATTGATGGTCCAAAAGGTCATGAGTTGATAAGTGACATGTCTTTTCATTTTCTTTTGGTTTTGTCTATTTATATTTCGTGATGTAATGGTTTATCTATCATTTTATTTATCAAAAATCTAGAAAAGAGCATTTACTGAAAGTGTTGTTTGTGATTCGAGAGTTTCAATTCGGCCTCCATCTGCAGAAGGTTATGCGCTACAGAAGTTAGCGTCTACAGAATATTCTGTTGTTATATGTCTCGCTTATATTGTAGTTTCTACTATTGATGTAGGTTTGTTTCCGTAACGTGAGAACGTACAAGTTTGTATCCCATTCTTACGGTAAGTATTCTTTCTCCGACTATATACGACCTCGGCACTAATTGGATTACTGCTGCGTGGTTGTTAGCCGCTCGCTCAGGTCAATTGCGGCACATTGATGCCCCAAAACTCAAACGTGTGGTCTGTCATTCATCATGTATGGATGAGTTCATCATACCAAGAATTTATTTCTCGCTTTAGTCCACGAAATCTAACTCGGTGGTCTTGCGAAGCGGCCAGCTGATGCAGCAAGCACGACGGAACAAAGCCAACCTCGTTTATTTGAGTTCGATAGGAGGAGGACGGGGAAACTGATCAAACTCAGCAGTGAGAGCCATCTTAAGGGGCTATATACCATTCTCCTTCGACTGGTCCCCAACTCCCTCTGCTGCGACTGCGGCTTCTGCCTTTGCTCTCGCCTCCCCGTCCTCCTTAACCTTGCTCTCAAGTGCGGCGACCAGGTTTTTCAGGCATTTGTCCCCATCATCATCCGTCGACTTCGCCAGCAGGTGCTCCGCAACGTCAGCCGGCGTCATCTCTGCTACTTCAAGTAGGTTCCTCACCCTAGGGTAAAGCTCGTGTGCGTCGTCCAAGCCGAGATAGTTCTTTGCGAGCAACTTGAACGCCTCGAAGCGGCAGTAGGACATCTCGATGTGCTTGTCCATCCTTCCCCTTCGGATCAGCGCAGGGTCGAGCTTGTCCACATGATTGGTTGTGAAGACGATAATCCTCTCCCCGCCGCATGATGACCATATCCCATCGAGGAAGTTGATGAGCCCCGAGAGGGTGACCTTGCTTGGCTTGTTCTCATTGTCCTTTGCGAGTTTCTTTGCAGTATCGTCGCTTTCAACATCATCTTTTTTCACTTCCATCTCCTTCCTCTGCCCAGTGAGGTCTAGTGAGCAGTCGATGTCCTCAATCACGATAATAGACTTGCCAGAGGTCTCGATCAGCAGCTTCCGCAATTCCGAGTTGTCCATCACCGTCGTCAGCTCGAGGTCGTACACGTCATAGTTCAGGAAATTCGCCATGGCCGCAACCATGGTCGATTTCCCCGTCCCAGGTGGGCCATACAACAGGTACCCACGCTTCCACGCCTTCCCGATCCGAGCATAGTACTC
The DNA here is from genome assembly GCA_029817715.1 of Melastoma dodecandrum. Taxonomy (NCBI): domain Eukaryota; kingdom Viridiplantae; phylum Streptophyta; class Magnoliopsida; order Myrtales; family Melastomataceae; genus Melastoma; species Melastoma dodecandrum. Next base: position 1,407,356 of record JARUPY010000397.1, on the reverse strand, counting down.
CTTCCCCTTGGTGAACTTCTCGAGATCATTCATGATCTCCTTCTTCTTGGCCGGATCCATCGCCAGGGTCTCGAACGTCGCCGGGTGCTCGAACACCACATGGCTCCACTTCTTGGACCTGTAGCCGTGCCAGCTGCTGCTCGGTTCGTTCATGTAAAGCTTGCGTTGCCGGTTACGTACGGCGATCACCTTCCCCTCATCGAGTATGTGCTTAATGTACTGCTCCATTATCATGCCGCGGTAGTTCCGGTGCACCGTGAGCTGAAAGTACCTATTCTCCTCCAGCTGCGGGCACAACGAGAAGTTGAAGTTTTTCATCGACACATGCGTCGAAGACGACCACCACACCTTCACCCCATGGAACACGTCGATGATCTCCTCGTTGTTGTCCATGGTGAGGACCAGGGACTTGCTGTCCTTGACGGCATCGGCCCACAACTGCTTGGCCCTGGCCGAAGCGGCCAGCATCAGGTAATTCTGGATTGCAGCGTAGGCCTCGCTGTGCTTGAGACGCTCGCCGGAGAACTCCCGGAACTTGATCTGGATGTAAGGGTAGATGTATCCGACAGCATGGTGAATATAAGTATCGATCTGGGAAGGGAGGTACTGCTTGAGCATGGTCCATGCGACCACGAGGCCCGCCAGCACCGTGCTGACCCCAGTCCACATCTCAACCGCGCTTGTCCTGGCCATTCCCTTGCGGTGCACCCACAGCTTGTTTTTGGTGGGGGTGGCTGAGTAGCATTTATTTATACCCAGAGATAAAAAAAAGGGTCCGAATAAGAGAGAGTCCAATAATACAATCCTTGTCAGGATTGCTTTTAGCTTTTGTATCCAATAAGAAGCTGTGGTATCAAATTTCCCTTCAACTTACTTATCAATAACACCAAACCTTATTTGAAAAATGTGTCGTGGCATTCACATAAATGCGTTTAGGAGTTGACAAAAAGAACTATTATTGGCATTTTTGGTGGGTTGCTTCCTTGCTTGTGTGTCTCTCTATTTATCAGGAAGAAAGAGGAAACATGACGAAGGGACAAAGAAAGACAAGACGACTTCTCTCCTACATGCTCAGCGTTATTTATTTTTTACTTACTCGTTAAGCGATCAAAGCCAAAGATTAAAAAAAAAAAAATCTAAGATATCATGTTAAATTTACATAATAATTTTTTATATTATCAGAAATATCTTTAAAAAGAAGGTACGAGCTTGTCTACCTTCTTTTTTTAATTGGATTTCATTCGCACGTTTCGAATGGGTTCTATTTTTCTCCTTTCTCACAACCTTTTTCTTTGGACCGGCTAATGTCCCTCCTTCGGACGTCCCGCCATGTACGAAGCTAACGTCATCTTTTCGTATAAATATACGAAAGCTGACGCGGTTTTCGTACAATTTGACGTAAGCACCGACACTAATTTTGTACATATCTCGTACAATTTTCGTACATTTGTATGGTTTTGTACGAAAGATCTTATAATATGTACAATTTTTGACATTGTACATATTTCGTACATGTGTACAATTAATGGACGAGTAATGTACATTTTTCGTACATTACTATGAGTTTATTGGCTAATTCTTATACATATGTACGAAATAAGTTGTGCATATTCGTACATTAGTTGTACATATATACGAAAAAGTACAAAGTCAAAACATGTACATTTCCCCATACTTCGTACATATTTTATACATATGTACAAGAATTTCCTAACAAACACAGAGTAATGTGCCAATAATGTACATCCGTACATTATTCGTACATTAGTTGTACATACGTATGAAAAATGTACAAAGGCAAAACATAGACATCTCCTCTTATTTCATACATATTTCATATATATGTACAAGACTTTTACAACAAACCTAGAGTAATGTACGAATAATATATATTCATACATTAGTGCTACATATATACGAAAAAAGTACAAAGTCAAAATATGTACACCTCCTCCTACTTCGTACATATTTCATACTTATGTACAATAATTTCTCAACAAACCTAGAATAATGTACTAATAATTACGTATACATTATTCGTACATTACATGTATACATGTACGACAAATGTACAAATTCAAAACTTTTATAACTCTCCTTATTTTCATACATATGTACAAGAATTTCTTTACAAGACCAGAGTAAGGTACGAATAATATATATGTACAAGAATTTCCCAATGTGCAGAGGGCCGGAGAGAAAGGCATATACCTCACAAGCACAGAAGGTGAGGGACTAACCAGCTTCTATGGTGTAACGTTCTGTGTATGCAGGATAACCTTGGACAGGTCTGCTTAGCCGTAGTCTCAAGGGACCACGCAGGAGAACCATGGGCAAGGATTTGTGTCTGCTTAGTCGCTGTCTCAGGGGATCGCGCAAGGGAAGTCGCAGCAGGTTGTTGTGCAGGTGGGGACGCCGCCGGAGTGAAAAGTTTTGTGGAAGTCATAGCTGGTTACTGTGCAGGTGGAGACGCTGCCGGAGCGAAAAGTCTTGAAGGAAGTCACAGCGGGTTGCTACGCAGGAGATGACACTGCCCGAGAGAAACGTCCGACAGCCGGTTACCTTTGTTAGTCACGTTAACACGTGCACCGAGTCACTCTAGTACAGAACCTTCTGGTCTGTACTGTAGAGGGTTAACACACTTGATACAGAACCTTCTTAATGTGGAACATGTGGAGGACGAGTTTTGGGCTGCCAAGGATCGTTCAAAGTGTGTTCGTCGGCAAAAGTCGAAATGAGCGTATCTTTTGTGTTTGGGCTCGAAATCGCTACTTCAGCCAATTTAGATTTTTTATTTTCAGTATCTTATAATTTACTTATTTTTATTAGTTTCCTAGATTCAGGATCTTTATTTAAGCCTCCAAGATATTGTTTGGGGGAATCATTCCGACTTTTATTGGAGAATAAACTCAGTTTTCTTTCGTTAGAAATACGTTTGTCTTGTCGCGTGTTAGGTGGTATCAGAGCGAAGGTTTTACCTCGACGTAACGATGACTGACCAAACCAGTGCGAATGTTAACCTCGCTGACGTGCTCAGAGAGATCAGAAATTTATCAACGGGGGTGCAGGCGCTTACGGTACACGTGGAGCGATCGGAGGCGGAACGCGCTCCCATGGGAGGCAGAGGTGGTGGAGATGATGCCGAGAGAATTGCTTAAGGTCGTCAACACAACTAACAGAATACCAGATCTCATGAGTATTACTCGTCAGAAAAGGGGGTCGACCAGATCTATGGCGGAAGAAACCCTAACCCAAGAGGAAATCGACAAAACCGGTAGGACGAATTTCGTTTGAAGGTGGATATTCCTCCTTTCAACTTGGGCATCGAGGAGTTCCTAGATTGGGTGGCTGAAGTAGAGGTTTTTTCGACTTCTCGGAGATTTCTGAGGATAAAAAAGTGAAATTGGTCATGTACCGATTGAAGGGCTGAGCGTCATCATGGTGGGAGCAAGTTCAAGCTCAATGACAGCGTTCGGAAAAACAACCAGTTCGACTTTGGCCAAAGATGAGGGAGATGCTGGTGGCTAGATTTCTCCCTCCAGATTATGACCAGTTCTTATTCCATCAATATCAGACGCTGATACAAGGGCAAAAATCAGTAGCCGATTATACTGCAGATTTCTTGAGGTTATCGTCACGCAATAACTTGATGGAGACCGAAGGACAACGGGTGGCGAGATATCTTCACGGGTTGCGGCCGACAAACCGTGATAAAATTGGTTGTCAAGTCATCTTAACCCTCGGCGACACACAGACTATGGCACTTCGTGTAGATACAATGGAGGCTAGAAGTTACTACGAGAGGGAAGAGACTCGTAGGGTTGTGGCTGAATCACCCAGACTAAGCCCTCGACCAAGCATGGGACATATGTCTGATACTGGGAAGAGAGGTATGATAGAAAAGGGGAGGGAGAAGGAGGTGGTGAACAAACAGGCATATAATCCTTATGCGAAACCGACTGGAGATAAGTGTTACAGATGCGGAGAACCGGGGCATAAATCAATCACTTGCCCCAAGCGTCGACTAGTAAATATGGCTGATTATGAAGAGGGTGGGAATGAGGAGGAAGAAGAAGAAGAAGGAATTTGTGAACCAGATGGGGGTGACGAGGATGTGCAGCAGACTTTTGTCGTCCGAAAGGTCTTGTTAGCCCCCTGACAAGATGATTCCCAGCGTAATGCCATGTTTCGTATCAGGTGCACTATTTCCAATCGTAATTTCGAGGTGGTAATTGATAATGGCAGTTACGAAAATCTTATTTCTCGAAACCTGGTTAACACGTTGAAATTACCAGTGGAAAAACATCCTGAGCTTTACAACATTATTTGGATTACGAATGGTGATGGAATTAAGGTGAAGGAAAGGTGTCATGTGCCGCTATCGATAGGAAAATATTATAAGGATGAGGTTATGTACGATGTGGTGGACATGGACGCTTGTCAATTATTGTTTGGCAGGCCGTGGCAGTTTGATCTTGGTGCTACCCATGATGGACGGAAGAATATTTACCAGTTTACGAAAGATGGGAGGAAGATTACGTTGCTATCATTAGGGTTTAAACACAAAACTGATCCTCAGAGGATGGGAAATCTCTTGACAATTACTCGGTCTGATTCGATGGGCATATCCTGCACATTCAATGAGGCGAACTTGTCGCGCTATTTTCCCCTGGAGCCTTCTTGTTATCCGAATCACTCGGGGTCGAGTTCTTTTCAAGTGGGGGAGACTGATGTGGAACATGTGGAGGACGAGTTTTGGGCTGCCAAGGATCGTTCGAAGTGTGTTCGTCGGCAAAAGTCAAAATGGGCATATCTTTTGTGTTTGGGCTCGAAATCGCTATTTTAGCCTATTTTAGATCTTTTTTTTTCAGTATCTTATAATTTATTTATTTTTATTAGTTTCCTAGATTCAGGATCTTTATATAAGCCTCCAAGATATTGTTTGGGGGGAATCATTCAGACTTTTATTGGAGAATAAACTCAGTTTTTTTCGTTAGAAGTAGGCTTCTATGCGTTTTCGTCCTGTGTTACTTCTGGTTTGTGTTGTGCAACTCAACATCTGTTGTGCAGAACGTTCTGGTCTGTGCTATAGAAGGTTGATCACGTATCACCTTATATAATCACTACTGCATTAAGTCCTAGTATAACCATCCAAATTCTGGGTGAAGAGTGAATGTAGACAAGTTGTCAAACCACTATAAAAGTCTTGCGTCCATCAAACAAATCGAAATCACTTTCGTACGTTCTGTCTTACAGAAACTTAAACAAAAGGTTCTGTTTTATGGAAGCTTTCTTCCACTACGGGGTCTGTTGAAAAAGAGTTAAAAATCCATAATTGAACTTTAACACTAATTCACCCCATCTTAGTGTAACACGTACATATGAACAAGAACTTCCACTCAACTCCATAGTAATATACGACAAGTGTACGTGTACATTATTCGTACAATCCTTGTACACATGTACACTTAATATACAATGTCAAAAGATATACATCTCGTCTTATTTCATGTATATTTTGTACATATATATAAAAATTAGCCTACAAGCCCATAGAAATATACGAAGAAAGTACAAATGTACATTACTCGTACATTAATTCATTACTCGTACATTAATTGTACACATATATGAAATATGTACAATATAAAAAAATATATATATAACAAGATTTTTTGTACAAAACAATACAAATGAACGAAAATTGTACGAAATTAGTGTTGGTGCTTACGTCAAATGTATGAAAGCAACGTCAACTTTCGTACATTTATACGAAAAACTGACATAAGCTTCGTACATGATTGGACGTTCGAAGGCGGTACGTTAGGCCCTTCCTCTTTCTTTTCCTATCTACTCAGCGTACCTTTCGTGCAAAACAAACAATTTTTTTAATCTAAATTTCTGAAATAAATATCAAGTTTCTTGGTCTTTTTTTTTAAAAAAAATAGTTTGTACCATTTCGATGATAAACGAGTAATTCCTCTTTCTATAAGCATAAAACTATCTTTCTAATGTTACTATTTATTTTAAAATTGAAATAATAAATAACTAAAATTTATTTATTTCCTTTATTGAGTTAAATAAGTAAAAAAAAAATATTTATATATTATTTTTTATAAAGATTTAACGCTTCTCTTACGAAGAAATAAAAACTATGCTGCCCATAAAATAAATAATTATGATAAATATAACTAAAAACATTTTATTAAAAAGATTCATTTGATTTAAACTGAAAAATATTTTATTATGACGTAAAATTTATACTGAGCTTGATAAAAGCGAAAACCGGCTGTTGTTGTTGCGGGGGAGAGGGTGAAGGAGGAAGTGGAAGACTAGAAGCAGGAGGGATGGCAGAAAGAGGTGACGATGGACTCAGTTGCTTGATGTCAGTGTGTTGATAAAGTAAATCATGTACAAAAGAGAAACGAGTCAAACATTAACAGAGAAGCTGTTTCTGGTGAATGATGATGAACAGGGCAGGAACTGAATTAATGAAATTTATGCTTACTTATGTACTACGTTAAGTTTTCTTTACAAATGGAACAATCTTTAGAATTAATTACTTGTTAAGCAAAATTATGACATGTACGGAATTACTTGTTAAGAAAAAATATGACATGTACGGAATTACTTGTTAAGAAAAAATATGACATGTACGGGGATAGTATTTAGTACATACAGGAATAGTAATCAGCTACACGTCTAAGCCTGTGTGGGCTTTTTTTTTTAATAATTCATTTTATTTTTTAAATTCTTTCACAAAATTCAAAAGAGTTGGTAGTAATTTTTATTTTACATTGCCTTTACTGTAGCGTTGAAATTAAGAAACATGAAGGGATGATTATTATTATCGTCATCATGACGTGAAGCTGACGTAGGATGAGTGAGTTTGGAATCCTTAGTTCAGATAATCCCTGGAAAAAATAATCGATGATACAATACAGCATGGGCATCCGTGTAACCAGAGAAAATTTTTATAGGAGGTAATTTTTGGGACTTTTACATTGAATGGATCTTCTAACCATGAAGTTCTGAGGTTGGTTGACACCGCACAGCTCGGAGTGCCTGGAAGGAAGAAACGGGCATCGGTCCACATGCTTTATCCAGCGGCGATGCTCATATGGTTCAACCGGGCCCATTTTGCTTGCCGAGCTGTTGTAAACTCAGTTAAATGGCATTTTTGCATTGTTGGGGGATGATTCCTGCCTGCATACTGAAATTGTATCACACATAAATGTAGGATCTTGAAGGTGTTAGATTCGATGAATTGCTTAAATCAACTAGACCAACTCAACAGCATAAGACCAGTGATGTGATACCATTGGCGTATTTCAACTAATCCGTCGAGTGATCAGTGGATAGGAAAAGTGGAGTTTGCCCCTTCTATGCTGTCGGCAGTGCATATAGATGAAAAAAAACCAAGCGATTCTCTCCTGTTAAATGTAATGAAAAGGGGGAACACTGCAAATGCAAACAGAGTCCTCAAGCCAAAAACCTGTCGTTCAACTTTGGACCATATCAAATTCCATCTCAAATTGATTATGTTGGGTGTGATTCATAAACTTAGTTTCTACCAGCCACACACACTGGAGGTGCACATTCTCACTCGGAGAGTATCTATCGGATGAGCATATGGTCATGATCTGGACACGAAGAATAATTCTCCTCGAAAACCATGTGGATGGCTCGGAGGAGTTCAGAGAAGTAAACAGAAGATGGGAATCAACCCACTGCTTGTGTCACAAAGTTCAGTGTTGAGAGTGTGTGCGTGGGGGGCGAGGCCAGCAAATCCCATTTAATTTGTGGATTGATCTGCTTTTGTCCAAAAAGGCAAAATGCAAAGCAAAAGCGAAAAAAGCTACAGAGGGGAGGGAGGATGACCCTACAATATATTCAAATGTTCACCCCACTTTTTCTTCCTTTTTTTTCCCCCTCCCATCCTCCTGTCTCCAAAATGGTCTTTTCCCCCAAAATCTTGCCCCACGAAGAAACTTTGCCGCAAACAACTCTACCTTTTTGGTCCAAAGCCCAACAGTTATTCCACAATCTCTAGGATCTGTAATGATTACACTCTAACATGTATTAGGCGAACAGGGGAGGGGGTTGTAACTATTTGATTAACCAAACAAAAATTTAGGCTATTTTGATCGATAACTACAGCGTGTATGATTGCGGATATACGATGTTTGGAGTATAACGAGATTGATTCAATCGCATTCATTTTAAACGTAATAGGTCCGAGAACTCCAAATTTTATAAATTTTATTAAGACAAAAGATTGAAAGGACCCCCCTTTCACCTTTCTTTTTCTTCAATTCCCACCCCTCCTCAAACATTGTAACTCACATCGTCATTCTCTAAAAACCCCTGATCCTTATTTTTGTGCCGCACGCTCTCCCCTGCCCTTGCTCTGTTTCACCAAGCTCTCAGAATCTCTGATGAGAAGGTCAAGGAGTTACATGAGCGTGCAGCGGGCAGCATTTGTCTTCCTGATGTTGTTTGGCGGCACCATTTGGTTCTTCTTCCCGGTGTTTCACGGAAGGAGAGGCTCTCTCATCGAATCATCGTCAACTGTCGGAGGAGGATCGGAGCATTTGAAATCGAGGTTGCTCGAACTGGCGAGGAGGCGCCGGGTTTTCTGGGATTTCGATCTTCACGTCGTCATCAAGAGGCGTGTCCCGACCGGACCTGACCCAATTCACAACAGGTTCGGATCTCGCACTTAACACATATCTCTAGGATGTGTTAAACTAGTTCGCCGACAAGTTCGACTGGTCTAGACGGTGTGCCTGCTCGTCCTACATGAGAATGCCGTATGCCTCGATCATGAACACGTGAATTGACGGGCTCAGAGATTAGAGCGAGTAGAATGACCTTGCTCTTATATTCATATTAACTATACGAGTATTTCTCTATTTTGCACGCTGTGCTGTGTGTGTAAAGAAAAGGTTTTTAATTAAGTCATTCTATTTGGAAATTCCAAAGACATGTAAGAAAATGTTTACCAATTATATTTTAATAACCACCTTTAATGGAATTCGCACCCTTTCATCCATCATCTGTGCTGTAAATCACATTAATTAAAGTCCAATTATTTTTGGTTCAAAAGGACAAAAAGGCTGCGTGTGACCCTGTTTTTAGGAACACTGTGAAACTCCAATTCTTTTGTTATTATTGGCTGCGACCGCACAGGTTTTATTTCAAAAACGTGTTTAGGGATTTTATTTATTTATCTTACCCTTTTTACAAAAAAGCTTCTTTTTTCTAGGATAAAATATATTTCTCTTATTTTCATGCAGGGAGAGTGAGTGTGACATTAGGTTATGGCTCTTTTCGGGGTCCCACTTGCTAAAACAAAAGCAATCAGCTTTCCTTCTTTTCTTTTGGGTCTTGGAATAGATGATCATTTCGGCGCCTCATGTATAAATTATTTGTGTAGGAGAGTTGCGACAAATCGGCAGCCGCCACGTGCCTAAATCCACCGCCAAGAATTTTGAAAATTATATATATGTATGTATATGTATAATACAATGTTTTGTTTTTGTAAAGACTTTTCTTCGTGGGTAAATGATATTATTAGAGACGAGGTCAAATTTTGCAGTTTGAAAAATTGATGTTCATAGTTGGGTATCCCGATCAAACCGGAAGCCGCTAAATACTAAAATTTCGGTCGATTTTAGTACAGACATCATTTTTTTAGTAATGTATAAGTCAAGTTTGCAGTTTGAGTATTGTTTGATTTATACATCTTAAAAAAAAATGAAAATTTTTATTACGTTTATGGCACGGGTCGTTAATGTCTTCCCCATCAACCTAATGGAATCCAGTAGCTTCTGGATTCTTTATTTAAGGAACCCACGGGATCATTCACAAAATATTGAGCATTAACCCTCTCGATAACTCTTAGCAACCATGAACTCATACCACAATAATTATTTTATTTTTAAAATAATATATAGAATTAAATAAATAACCAACAGAGGTGTGACAAAGGCATTAACCTAGAAACACGCGCGACTAATTCAGTCTGTTTGAGATGATGCCAAGTAGAATTAATTATATGCAAAAAAAAAAAGGGAGTTTGAAAACACGGGAAAGGAAAGTGAAAGGAAGTAAAATATTTGAATGGTGAAAGAGAAGATTTTCGAGTTTTCCTTCCAAAGAGCCTAAGCTCAGTGGACTACTCTCTTTGAAGTTTGATAATTTGTGCTTTAGCTATTTCTGAAATGAACAAGTAATCTACTTTTTTTTTAGAGGGTTGTACTCCTATGCTTTGATAACATGAAGAATACTGGGTTCGGTTTCACGGTAATGATACAAAAGAAAACATATTTTACAAAATTTAAGGTGTTACCCCTTCACCCTTGCAAGAAACAACCAAACTAAGAAATAAAGACTAAGGCTTGAATTGTGATTGTGCGCTTTCGTTTCAAAGTCTAAAACGATTGATAACCACGCTTAATAAAATGTATCAAGACTTACTCTCCCCATTGCCTCCCTTTCCTTTATTTTTCTCATTTCATCTTCTTTATAATATCATCCGGCCTTTTCTAGTAATGGAAATATAATTTCCTCAAGATAAAAACCCATCAGTATCATCTTTGTATCAATTAGGGCAAGATCTGATATCAATCATGATTTCCAAATAACGCGTTACAAAAAGTTCTGGGCTAATTGAATCAACAACATTCTATTTTGGAAAGAATCAATATCTAATTTCCAACTCGAGAATATTTATCATTTTGTCAGCTGAGATTATATTTGATTGATGTCAAATCAATGGGATCTCTCAATCCCTAAATAGTGTAGTACAACGAGCGTCATGCTTATCAAACTAGATGCTTCTATTGATGAAAATAATTAATTTAACATATTTCCAAATGAGTTGATTTGTTCCACATTTGTTGTACAAACAATGTCATTTGCTTTATTCGAATTTATTTTTAGTTAACAATCTCCTCTTATGTAACCAAAAAAAAAAGAAATTTTCTTAATTAAAATATAATTTCCTTAATTATTAAAAATATTTTAGTTTCGATATTTTATAAGTTTTCCTTAATTAAAATAATATTTCTTAAGAAAATGACTTATTTGAATTAACAAATAATTTGATTATTAATCAAAACCATTTCACCGCTAGATTTTATACGAGGTTTGTTATTATGTATCATTGGTTTACGAAAAGATTTGTCAATTACGAAAAGAAGTTTGGAGTTTACTGGCTTACGATCAAAATCGCTAATTGAAGTAGCGAGTTGATGTCCATACGTACAACTTATCGTGAAATCGCTGCTTCAAAGCGAAGTCCTAAGTCACGAAGGAAATCGCTATTTGGAATAGCGGGTTCCTACGTAATAGAGACCTCCATTCCAAAATTTCACCAAGTGTGAAATTTTCTCTTGTGAAGTGGCGAGTTCCTTAATTAAAGAAGTTGCTTCTTAAAGTAGCGATTTACTTCTTGTAAAAATAAATGGACAAATTAATTTAGAAGGAAAAATTCTAAGAGATATTTAGAAAGTCGCAGTAGCGATTTCCTCTAATTGACAAATAAAAATAAAAGAAAAATCTAAGGTTTATATCTTCCGAGAAGGATGAAGTAGCGACACTCTAATTCATAACAATCTCCAATTCATAACAATAACTTTCAGATTTTTTCTCCTCCAAAATTTCACCAAGTACGAAATTTGTCAGCTTGAGAGAAATCGCTATTTTAAGTAGCGATTTTCTTTTTGACTTATGACATCGAGCGATTTCATGAGAAGCTGTACATATGGACATCAACTCGCTAAATTGATGTAGCGAGTTGAGGGCGTAAACCTGGAAATTTCAAAGTTATTGCCTTGAAAAATTTAAAAAAAAAACTAATGGTGTGTTTGGTTTAAAGATTCAACAATGGAATGGAATGAACTAATAATGTTATTTATTTTCCTTTTCTTATCCTTTTTATTCCATTCATTCCCCTTTTATTCTATTCTATTTCTAAAATTTTAAAGAGAAATGGAAGGTTCCCTTGCTCATGATATCCCTTCTCATTCCATTCTCTTTGTCTTCTTCTCTTTTTCTTTGGCTAAATACATTATTTTTTTAAACAACTCCCTTATTAATTATTATGTTTTTTTTTCTCCCTTCTCGTTCCATTTCATCCGAAATTCCGTTCCGAAAACCAGACAAACAGCCTATGAGAGTAAGGAGGAATAAACCTCGATTTTATACCATGCGGGTTAGGAAATTGAAAACTTTGAGATCTTAAATTGTCCACCGGATGATCCAGAAAAAAGAAACGGCAGTCTTGTACGAGAAAACCAACACGCGTCATCGGTTAAATCTACATTTCTATGTTCTATTATTGTCTTTTTTCATCCGTGGAAATCACAAGGTCGATCGAGTTTCGTTTCTTGTCAAGTTCGAAACATACTAACGTTCATGATTTCTGATAATAATGTTTAAAAAAACAAAAGACATTTATGATTCGAGCGTAACGAAAGAAACCCTCGTGAAAATAAATTTTAAAAATAAACCAAACTATTTCGAAGTTTATTCGACATATTTATTCACGCTTTGTTTTCTTTTGTTTCCTTTTTGTTTTTCTTACTTTTGCTATTGTTACACTAAGAGGGGGTGAATTAGTGTTAAATTCCAATTGAGGATTTTTAACTATTTTTCAACTAGCCCCGCAACGGAAGGAAGCTTCTGTAAAACAGAACCGTAGAGACAGGTTTTTGTAAGATAGAACGTACCGATGTGATTGCACAATTTGTTTGGTGCACGCAAGACTTTTATAGTGGTTCAGCAACTTGCTTACGTCCATTCTTCACCCAGAATTTGAACGGTACTCACTCAGATTTCACTTCGTAACAATTACAGAAGACGATCAACAATAGACCTTTTATAGCAGAGACCAGAAGGTTCTGTACCACAAAAGACTGAGTGGCAAAGCACATACCAGAAGGTTAAGAGTCATCATCAAAACCTATATTCAACGGCTATATATATGAGTGCTCTCAGCTTGTTTTGGTCCCAATACACGCTTAAGACTTGGCTATAAACATGGCTACATTCCTACAAGCAGTCATATCTGCTCTGATTGCCTACGCTGTGGTGGCGAATGCAGTCGACACAAGCTTGGTAAAAAGGATCTGCAACGGGGATACCTTGTTCGCGTTCGACAGTCCTTACGGCTACCCTGATTCGTTTGCCTCAATCTTTCCAGAAAAGGTCTTCACCATCCCAAACTTCAGTTTCTACTACACTAATAACTTCTTCTATGGCCGGGGATCCTGTTCTACCAGCCTCACGCCGGATGGTTGCCATGCCTGCATGCAGAGCGCCTTTGACCAACTTTTTGGCGAATGCAGTCGTCACGGTGCTGGAGCTCAGATTGAGCTTAAGGATTGCAAGCTCCGCTATGAGGAGTACGATTTCTAACCGGGGCCACTGAAAGTCGCAGATGGGTATGTAAGCCATGAGATCTCCAATCTCCACAACTCGAAATAAAACCGTTACGATTAAGAAGTTATCCGTGCAACAAAGAAAGGGGAGCCTGTTTACGAGTAGAGTATACAAGTAGCGACAACTGAAGATTATGAATGATAAAACTTGATCGGTTACTTCAACAATATCTTTTTATAATATATTTTCGATGCCGTATAGCTGTAAGCATAGTTGCCTCGGCAGGTTTTGGTTCTGATAAGACTATCGAGTTGCGATGGCGACAACTAGGCGGACGCAGGCCTAATTATCGTGATCAGTGTTGTCTCTTCTTTAATTGGCTATGCTCCCGTGGCCGGTGCGGTCAACAGAGCTTGGTGAAAAGGATCAACAGCAGACGAGCCATCTCCATTTTTAGCCATTGCTTCGCCATCTCAGAGGCTGTTAACCGAACGATCGTAGAAGAGACGCCAGGAATGTGAACATAGACGTGTATGACATCGCAAAGATCGCAATAAAATAAAATAAAATTTTACAACAATTTGGAATGGCTATGAAAAAATAAATCATGCCTTTCATGTCTGATCAAAGAATAGGGACCTTCGTTTTCAATTCTTTTTCCTATATGTTGTTGTTTCGAATGTAGTTTGAAAAACTGCTATAATCTGAAAGGGTAATTGAATATCATAAATTAAGAAGAGAAGTTGAAAAGTAATTCGCGACAAAAAAATGTATAATTGAAGATATCTTTGAAAGTATTGTTTTCTACTGAAAAATTTCAAGCCGTATGTTCACGGACGATGGGTAAACTGAGACCGATGATATTAGATATATAAAGTTGAAGATATACGATGAACAAACTGATTTTAGAGTACCATTTTTATATAAAAAAAATGACATCCAATTGATCAAGTCATAATAGATATAAATAGAGGCATTCAGACAAAAACGTCTTCTATGGACATTCTACATTTCGTTTAGAAAGAACCAGAAGAAATCGATGAAGCTCTTACAATCTATATTGTATTCTTTCGATGGAAGAGGAGAAGAATCAATTCCAAGGAAATACAAGTGCTTAAAGTTGAGAATACATGATGACGTTTTTTTAAGTATAGGATAGATTGAAAAAAATGGTTAAGTTCGGGATATATTTAATAACTTGGCAAAAAAATTTATCAGGAGAAGCAGAGTTAATCCCACGTTGGTGCCACATAATGCTCCGTTAGTGCTTGTGAATGACGGAGAATAAACGTGATGTAACGTTTAAAGTTGAGGATTTATGATGATATTTTTTTGAAGTATATGATAAATTGAAAAAAAAATCACTAAGTTAAAGGATATATTTGATAACGATGCATAATTCTTATATTCTTATATTATTATTTATACTATATTACCTTGATTTGACTAAGTCGGTATCGGTTAGCCAAATTGGCTATTTAAAAAAAAAGGCAAACGGAGCATTGTGTGTATTAATATTAACTTAACTCTAAAAGAAATGTGAAAAATAAAGGCCAAATTAGCAATTATATTATGTACTATACCCCATTTTTCCGATCTATCATGTCGTTTGAAACGTATCCTACAGTAACCCATACTTAAGGCGTTATTTCGATGTTATCCTCTATTAGGTCCCCTTCTGACGGAGTCCGATGTGTCGCACATGTGGCTATGACGGCGTTAAAAAATCACCGTAAAGCCAATCGATCGGAGAAAAGACAATTTCACCCCACCTCCTTTCTTATCACAATTTCAAACCCCTAACCCCGGGGCTACTATGTCTTTTCCCAAGCAGCCTCCGACCGACGGATCTGTTCGTCGTCGCCCTGTTCCCTTACAATCCTTGCTTCCAGCAGACAGTGGAAGGCAATCCTTATAGGATCGACTGCAATATGCTTGGCCGGCGTTTATGCGTGTTCGACCACCATCACGACGAACACGACCAACTTCACTAGGATCCATCGAAAATTATGAGTTAAAAAATGTTGTCTTTAATAGAGAACTCTTTCTGTTTCTTAATATTAGTCACAGTTACCCCAGCTCGGCCGGCTCTGCGTCCTCTACGAAATCAAACAAATTGCCGTCTCGGGTAGCATCGGCCAGAAGACCTAACGCCGCACGCTCTGGGGTTTCTCCAGCCAACACATTCTCCGAGCTCTCTGCTACGACTTCTTCTACTATGAAGCATAACCCCGAGAGTTTGATACAGCCAGCAACCTGAACGAGAAATGCTCCTCCACTCCATTCCGTGATCTAAACATCAGCCGGACGCCACGAGCTCCTTTCCCTCTCTCTCCCTCTCTTCCAATCCTTCCGTGGTCTAGATAAAATCTCAATCCCTTCCAAACAGGGATGACCCAAACATCGATCCTCGTCGTCGTCGGCATCGGAATGGATGAGAGGCTCGAGGGAGGGGTCGGCAAGGGTGTCCTTCTCCAGCGGCATCTTTACTTCTCCGATGGTAAAGCAGAGGATTAGAGAGTGGATGGATTGGGGTTATGTGAGATTTTTGGGAGGGGGGCTTGCTTGTTATGGGGGATCCGATGATTCGAATACGATACGAGGTTGTCGTGACGGAGAAGGAGAAGGAGGAAGTAAACGGAGGAAGGGGAAGACAAACTTCCTACCAGCCAGTTCGGGGGTGATTAGGGAGTGGGGGCAAGGGGTTTGAAACTGTGGAAAGAAAGTGGGTGAGAAAGAGGTGGGATGAAATTGTCTTTTTCTCGATCAATTGGCTTCACGGTGATTTTTTAACGCCGTCATAGCCACGTGTGCGATACGTCGGACTTTGTCAGAAGGAGACCTAACGGAAGATAACGTTGAAATAACGCCTTAAGCACATGTTACTGTATGATACGTTTCAAACGACAGGATGGATCGGAAAAATGAGATATAGTACAGGATATAATTGCTAATTTGGCCAAAAATAAAAGTGGAGATCATTGAGTAAGGTTTTAATTTTTTTAATGGCTGGTCGATGGAAAGAACAAGGCTTTGAAAATAAATATTACTGAAGAACTCCGAAGAAGTTCGAAGTGTCCAGGTCTCATGTGCTTAAGTTTGATACTTGTTGGTATAGGATTGCACTAAGAAGGGGGGGTTGAATTAGTGCCGTAAGAGTTATGACACTTATTTTCGCTCACAGAAGCGTGGTTCTGTTAGGTCACAGAGGCTGGATCTGATAAACAGATTCCCAGTTCTGAGACAAGTTATCTTTTGTGTAAGACACAAAGATTTATAGTGGTTCGGCAAATAATGCCCACGTCCACTTTCCCAGCTCTCACCTAAGCAGGGCGTATTCACTATGATTGGAATGTGGGATTTTATAGATGCACACTTCTGCCAGAAATGTGACTAACAAATTGCACGTCATCACGTGTCTAACAAACCCGCACGCAACGTGTCTGACTCCGGCTCCTCACTGAGCCCAACGTGGCTTGACGGCTACCACCTGCCCAACGAGGCTTAACGGCTACCTCCTGCCCAACGTGGCTTAACGGCTACCTGCTGCCCAACGTGGCTTGACGGCTACCACCCGCCCAAACGTGGCTTGACGGCTACCACCTGCCCAAACGTGGCTTGACGGCTACCACCTGCCCTTGCACACAACCTGTGTGACTAACAACCTGCACAAGACAAGATTAGCAACTACAGCACAAACTCTCTGCAGTTACAGAAGACGCTCTCTGTCAGCGGTGATCGGCTCGGTGAATGCACGACGGACGCTCTCAGCTTTTTGCAACGGTGAAGGCACAAGGATTCTAGTAAGCTTTTAGATAGAACGGCGACTTGGAATCATTGCTTCACACTTGCATATAAGCATGTCCGTAGAACAAAGTTTCCCAATCAATCCCAACGGCTAGTTGATTCACTTGCCATATTCTCCTTGATTTAATTCTGTGGGAAAACTTCCAAAAGCATAAAGCATTACCCTTAGTTACGTTAGATAATAATAAAACATAATGATCAATCAATAAGAGATAACGACTTCTGCTCAGAAGC
Source organism: Melastoma dodecandrum (assembly GCA_029817715.1). Lineage (NCBI taxonomy): Eukaryota > Viridiplantae > Streptophyta > Magnoliopsida > Myrtales > Melastomataceae > Melastoma > Melastoma dodecandrum. Next base: position 1,389,926 of record JARUPY010000397.1, on the reverse strand, counting down.
TGTTTGCTGCGACAGCAGAACCAGCACTCTTTCTCATACGAATTTGGCATTGGGATTATAAGTTTCCATAAAATGAAAACATTCCCTTCGTAGAATTATTCTCACCATATAGAGAGATCTTAACCTGATAAGGTCAATGCCAAATTACGTAAACACAAGATCACGTTAGTTAAGGAAATAAATATTTCCAAATAACTTAAGGTCCAAAGATGAACCTAGACGTGATCCTGTGTGAGATAAATATCTCACGTGCTCGCATATAGGACAACCTCCAAGAAGGAAATCATCACTCACAGAAATACCATTCTGTAAACCATAGCAAATACTCCAGCAAGGAGAGTTATAGCAACTGTGACACAGATGCTCATCTCTGTAACAGAGATAGTGGATTCGATAGTAGATCTTATCCTCAGAACTCCATTTCTGATGGCTAGATCGTTTCCCCTGTTGAAGTACTCCACATAACTCTTTTACGTATTGCACGAATGACAGAGACCAGCTTCTACACCCGAAGACCTGTTCTTCTGTACACTTAAATAACACATTAGCAATACATAACCTTTGTCATCATCAAAACCAGATTATATCAACAATCTCCCCCTTTTTGATGATGTCAAAACCATGCTCATCTGGAGAGTAATGATTAAAGAGTTTTAATGGTCTTACAGATTTCCTTATTGCGAGATGGTTGATACAGAAGCTACTTTCTGTAGTAACTCCCCCTGAATCTAAGCGGATTAATTTCGATCGAAATTATTGCTTGCTCAGATCAGTGATCGAGATTAGTTAATGTTCATTAACCAAATCGATTAGAGCATTTATATGATTTGATCAAATCAATGCTCATGATTGCAATATCATGCATTGTGGACAGAAGTACTATTCTGTCATAGCTTCCCCTGAACAGGTAAGTAGTTCTAAGATGACCCTTTTTAATCAGAGCTCAGAACGTAATAGAGAAGTGATACTCTGACCAGAGTATAAGCAGAGAAAGTTCTCTGACTCCCCCTGAGTTTAAGCAGTTCTGCTCAAACCCAAGTTGATCTCAACCAGAAGCATCATTCTGGCGAGGAATTTCTCAAAACAGAAAATAATTCTGCTGAGACCTGCATTACACTGAGAAAATCTCCTCAGTGTCTTCATGACCTGCAAACAGAGAAACACAGAATACAAAGAAAAATGCAGAGACTGTTCCTAAGTCTCACAGTTACCTCTCCTAAAAACTAAAAATTCACCTGTCCTAAAAACTAAAAAAAATTCTCCAGGGAGCTAGCTACTTCTCCCCCTTTTTGCATCATCAAATAAGTCATATATCAAAAAGATATGTCATGAAACAAGTTTCAAACCACATGCAGGAAATTCAAAAGAGTGAGTTTTAAAGCAACAGATCCAGAGTTTATCAGTTTTCAGAAGCCGGATTCTGAGAGGACTGGTCAGTCACTTTCTTCTGCAGAAGGAGAGGAGGATGCATCATCCTTGCCCTTGATATATGCCGCGAGATCAGCAAGATCTACAAGCAGCTTCGTAATCAGGGTCTTAATCTCCTTTTGCTGAGCAATGCACTTAGCGTGACTCTTTCGGATTAGCAGAAGTGGATGCCTCAGAAGTATGCTTCTGTTTGGTATCAATCTTCTTCTGCTTGCTGGTGTCAGCCTGAGTCTTACGCTTGGAAGGTGCAGCAACTCTTTTCTTTTTGGAGGATGGTTCCTCCTTGCTCCTCTTTGGAACCCATTCTGACCCTGTAAAAACAAACCCCATATGATCAAGTGTCGTACCGTCAAAAGGCTCGACATGGATGGTGTCCTGATTACTCTTGGGAGTTATATCACAAGAGTAAGTCTGCAGGAGCTTCATGATGATATGGCCATAGGGTAGTCCTCTATCAGGCAGAGTTGCACATCTCTCCATGTGCTCAAAGACGATCGATCCGAGATTGACAGGAAGTCCCTCCAGCAGATGCACCATCATGGTGGCGTCCTTCGTGATGATACTGTCTGTGCTCCCAGTCCGGGGATAGAGGCAGTACATAATAGCACGGTGGAGGATGCGCAGTTCTATAGGCAGCTTCGTGCTCTCCAGGTATACGCTGGACTTGGTTGGCCTTTCGGCCCCTGTTATCCTGCGATACGCCGATGATTTGGATATCTCCATGGGTTGGAGCTGAGAGTGGTATCTTGCACTGAAGGCCCTGCATACATCAAGTAGAGAGAAAACATAGATGTTCTCCTCTATTATCACCTTTATGTACTTGATCAGCTTGTTCACCCTGTGGAAGGTGATGTGGCTGTAGAATTCTCTAAACAAGGAGGCAGAGACAGGGCTTCTGTGCTCACAGAAGTTAACCAGAGAGAGCTCACGGAAAAGAGTTTCTAATCGCCCAAGAGAGTGCTCAGAGAAGAACCTAAATCTGATAAATCGACAGGGAACGATTTTCCTGTCCTCAAGATCTCTAGCAGGGTACTCAGAAGAATCTAATACAGCCTTTATTTCCTCAGCAGAAATGATCTCCCCAATTTCAGGAGTAAAGGTCAGAGGAGTACCTCTTCGCTTTTTGTTCTCCTTTTGCGGTTCCACAGATGGGCATTTCTGTGACCTTTCCTTTCTCCTGTGCCGCGACCGCAGGAGGGTTCACAGCCTGTTCCTCAGCATTAGATGAAGTTGGGGCCAACTTCTGCTTTGGAAGAGGAGGAGGAGGTGGCAGAGTCTCAATATAGGGCAAGATAGCCAGAGATGGAGACTCTAGAGGAGGGCTTACGCGCTGAGGTATAGGGACCTCTTTCTCAGCTTGTCCTTGTGGAGAAATCACCATTTCCTCAATTTCTGGCTCAGAAAGTTTTGCTGCAGGAGGGTCCTCCTTAGCAGGTACAGGAGGGTCCTCCTTTGTGGATGGCTGGATGACTTCTTGCTCTGCATTCAGAGCTTTAGAACTCTCGGGGGGAGAGTGCCGGGACACAGATTTCGTATCCTTCGACGAGAGACTTGCGTTCTCAGAGTCGCTCCCCTGTAATGAAGACTGGGTCTCCTGAGAGTCCCGATCGGACAGAGATTCAGTGCTGAGTCTAGCAGAGCGCCTTGCTTTGGCTTTGGCAGCACGCATTCTCTTGATTCGTGGTGCCATGAGAACAGAAGGAAGCAAAGAAGAGAAGTTAGGGTTTGGAAGAGATGACGAAGAAGGATCGGAGGAAAAACGTGGGTGTGTGCAAAGATGCTTTGAAAGGGAGAAAATAAATAAGAAAAGATTTTGGCAGAGAAGTCTTAATAAAATTTTTAAAACAGGAAATAATAAAATTGGAAATAATTTTTGAAAATCATAATTTTCACCAAATCAAATATGCACACGATAAGGATCAATCAGATCCATTTAGAGTGGATAACAAATCCCTAATTCCATTCGCAATTTTGAGAACTTCTCAAAATTTAATGGTTTTGTGAAGATGTCACAGAGCTGTGTTTCTGTGCTCACATATTCCACAGCAATAGAACCATTTTGGACATGATCTCGAATGAAATGATGTCTTAGTTCTATATGTTTAGACCTTGAATGCTGAACAGGATTCTTGGTCAGATTTATGGCACTGGTGTTATCACACCGTATTGGAATATTGTCAAACTTGAAACCGTAGTCCTCAAGTTGTTGGCGCATCCACAGAAGTTGTGCACAGCAGCTTGCTGCTGCAACATATTCTGCCTCTGCTGTTGATAATGCAACAGAAGCTTGCTTCTTTGAGTGCCAAGATATGAGCATATCTCCAAGCAATTGGCAGGTTCCAGAAGTACTCTTCCAATCGATTTTACAACCAGCAAAGTCTGCATCGGAGTACCCTATAAGATCAAATAATGATCTCTTGGAATACCAGAGCCCTAGGTTTGTAGTCCCAGAAAGATATCGAAATATCCTTTTAACATGTGTTAAATGGGACTCCTTTGGTGCTGATTGGTATCTAGCACACAGGCAGACGCTGAACAGAATGTCAGGCCTGGAAGCAGTAAGGTACAATAAGGACCCTATCATACTTCTGTAGAGGCGAGGATCTGCATCCTTTCCTTATTCGTCTTTCTCCACAATAGCGTTTGTGCTCATGGGAATAGACAAGTGTTTTGAGTTGGTCAACTCATATTTCTTCAGAAGTTGTTTAGTGTACTTTTCCTGATGGATGAAAGTACCATCCGAAGTTTGGCGAATCTGTAAGCCCAGAAAGAATGTTAATTCTCCCATCATGCTCATTTCAAATTCACCCTTCATGAGTTCTGCGAACTCATTACATAAGGTATTGTTCGTAGATCCGAAGATGATGTCATCTACGTAGATCTGAACAATCAGAAGCTCGGTTCCGTGCTTCTTTAGGAAAAGAGTTGTGTCAACCTTTCCCTTTCTATAGCCCTTTTCAATAAGAAATTGGCGCAGCCTTTCATACCAAGCTCTGGGAGCTTGTTTCAAGCCATATAAAGCTTTATCAAGCTTATAAACATGATCATGTTTCTTAGGATCCTCAAATCCCGGAGGTTGGTCTACGTAGACTTCCTCCTTGATCTCACCATTCAGGAAGGCGCTTTTCACGTCCATCTGAAATAGTTTGAAATCATTAAAACACGCATAAGCTAACAGAAGTCTGATAGCTTCTAGGCGCGCCACAGGAGCGTAAGTCTCATCATAGTCAATCCCTTCTGATTGTGGCCACGAGTCTGGCCTTGTTCCTGACCACAGAGCCTGATTCATCAAGCTTATTGCGGAAGACCCACTTGGTTCCAACAACAGAACGATCCTTCGGTCTCTGAACAAGCATCCAGACCTTGTTTCGTTCGAATTGATTGAGCTCTTCTTGCATGGCAATGATCCAGTTAGGATCTGCAAGAGCTTCATCAATGCTTGTTGGTTCCTTTTGGGAGAGGAACGCAGAATGTTCACAGAAGAGATTCACATAACGTCTCGTCTGTATCCCTTTCTGTACATCCCCAATGACTTGCTCCATGAGGTGTCTTTTCTTGTACAGAGTGGGCACTCTGTCCAAGAGATTCTTATCAGAATCATTATCCTCTGAGGGGCCCTCAGAGTTTGCATCCTGTCCAATGACGGACTGGATTTGTACAGAATTAGTCTTAAGAGGGACAGCGCTCTCTTTCTGTACTTCAGCAGCAGGCAGCTGCGTACTTGGCCTGTCAGATAAGACAGATTCCTCTGTGTATTGAGAGTCATTAATGATGACATTAATAGATTCCTCAACAACAAGAGTTCTTTTATTGAAAACTCGATAAGCTTTGCTTGATTCAGAATAGCCAAGGAAAACTCCTTCATTTGATCTAGCATCGAATTTACCAACATTCTCCTTAGGAAGTCTTAGTATGTAACAAGGACTTCCAAAGGGATGGAAATATGAGATGTTAGGGACTTTGCCCTTGTACAACTCATAAGGAGTTTTGTCAAGTGTCTTTCGTGCAAGTACACGGTTAGACACATAACATGCTGTGTTAATCGTCTCAGCCCACAGATTCTGTGGAACCTTGCTTTCACACATCATCGTTCTGGCCATATCAAGAAGAGTTCGATTCATTCTCTCAGCTACTCCATTCTGTTGTGAAGTATAAGGAGTAGAGAATGTGTGTTCTATGCCATTCATGTCACAGAAGGACTTGAACTCATGGTTTACAAATTCTGTACCATGGTCAGTTCTTAAGCTTTTGAGAGAGGCTCCTCTCTCATTTTGCAGTTTTGTGACAAGGCTTTTGAACGCACCGAATGCATCACTCTTATGAGCCAAGAACCTTACCCAAGAATATCTTGAGTAATCGTCCACAACCACCATAGCATAGCGTCTGAGGCCCAGACTCTGTGTTCTGGTGGGACCAAACAGGTCCATGTGGAGAAGTTCAAGTGGTTTTGAGGTGGAAATATAACCTTTGCTTATAAAAGAAGCTTTGGTTTGTTTTCTCAAAGAACAAGCTTCACAGAAGCTGTTCTCTTCAAAAGAGAGCTTCGGTAAACCTCGTACCAGCTTCTTTTTGGCAATCTTAGACAATAATTAGAAATTGATGTGTCCCAATTTCCTATGCCAAAGATTTGTTTCATCCTTGTAGGAAACAAGGCATTTCTCAGAAGACAAGAGGTTGTCTTGAGAAACGATGTAGACGTTCTTTCTTCGTTCAGCAACGAAACAGACGGATCCATCTGTGGATCCAGAACATCCTTCTGCGTTAAAGGTTATTTGATAACCCTTATCACAGAGTTGGCTCACACTTAATAGACTATGTTTTAATCCTGCAACAAGCAGAACATCGTCTATTTGCATTGTTTGTGAACTACCGATAGTTCCAATGCCTTTGATGTAGCCTTTGCTATCATCGCCAAATGTCACAGAACCACCATTCTGTAACTTCAAACTTGAAAACTTAGAAGGATCCCCGGTCATGTGGCGTGAGCACCCACTGTCCAGGTACCACTCATCCTTCCTGGCTTTAGTTTTCAAGTGTACCTGCGATTAAGAACAAGTTAGGTTACAACAGGAACCCACCTTAAGCCGGTTCCATAGGATTGTGATTTGTTCCGTGAGAGAATCATGTTGGTTATGCTTATAGACTTCTTGATCTGACATTGTCCGATCATATGTCCAAGCATGCCACAATAGTGATAGGATTTAACCTTTTCTGTCGGTCCGACAAGGTGTTTAATCCTAGATTTGTTATGCTTCTGCTCAGAAGTATAACATTTCACATATTCAGATTTCTGTGGCACCACAGACTTCTGTTTCTGTGCAACTTTGGGACTTATCACAGAACATGCGTTCTGTGTCACATAGCATACATCATCTGAACATTCAGATTTGTTTCTGTGACAACTGTGAGACTGACATTCAGGTAATAAACCTCTGTTAGACTCATCTAGTGGAAAAACCACTTTGTCACGAACTAGTAGTTCGTCCCATACCTCAGGAAGAGGTTCTCTGATCAGAGGAGATGCTTCTGTGCAGAAGATCTCAGCATCCATTTTCAAGGCAATCTTTTCTCTGTGCAGAGAAGTGAGTTGTGATTGCAAAACCTTGTTCTGCTTTTTCACCGAGCGATATTTTGAGGATAGCTCTTTAACTCTCTCAAGGATTTCTGTCAGAAAACCTTTAAGATCATTAGAAGATAAATTAGACATAGATGTCGAGATTACCTCTTCATCTGAATCAGATTCTGATTTGGAACGAGCCATGTAGCAAAGGTTTGCCTTCTGCTCTTCCTCAGACTCAGATTCATTGTCCTCCTCATCGCTCCAAGCCAATAAGGCTCTTCTTCTATTTCGAGAAGATTTTGACCTATCAGCCAACAGAGGACATTCATTCCTCATGTGTCCCAGTTTCTTACATTCGTAACATACTGGTCCCTTTTTGTCCTCTAAGTTAGAAGACTTGGGTTCAACACTTCGTTTGAAGCGTTTCTTGTAAAGAAGTTTGTTCAAACCCTTTACTAACAAGGAAAGCTCCTCATCAGTTTCTGCTTCTATATCATCTGATTCATCATCAGTAGAAGCTGATGCCTTAAAGGCAATAGATTTGGTCGTCTAAGGCATAGATGACCGTTTCTCTTCCTCGTAGGAGAGAAGAGAACCCATAAGCTGATCCCGCCTAAGAGTTGTTAAATCTTTGGCTTCCTCAATAGCGGTCTTTTTAGCTTCCCAATTCATGGGTAAAGACCTGAGGACCTTTCTCGCCATTTCAGCATTAGAATAATTTTTCCCAAGAAGGGCTAAGCTGTTGATGATTGTATTGAGTCTATCATACATTTCAGAGATAGACTCATCAGGCTTCATTTTGAAGGCCTCATACTGCTGGACCAGCAAATTTATTCGTGTCTCCTTGACTTGATCCGTCCCTTCATGGGTTAGAACAAGTCGATCCCAGATCTCTTTTGCTGTGGTACAGGCAGAGATCCGGTTGAACTCCATAGGAGATAGAGCACAGTGAAGAAAGTTGACAGCCATAGCATTCAGCTTGATGATTTCAACTTCCTGATCAGAAAGTGAAGTCGTGCTGCCATGCTCAACTTTCAGATCTTGTCCTCTGAAAAGCAGAGGACCATTTTGGATGATCCCTAAACACCTCGGTTCACGGGATGCAATCCAGAACTCCATCCTGTTGCGCCAGCTGGAGAAGTTTTGTCCATCAAATAATGGTGGACTATTACTGTTGGAACCAACAGCGTGCATATATCCCATTTGCATCCTATCGGATCTCTCAACAAGCGGTTAAGCTTTTATCGTTGAGCCTGCTCTGATACCAATTGTTGGTATAGGATTGCACTAAGAAGGGGGGGTTGAATTAGTGCCGTAAGAGTTATGACACTTATTTTCGCTCACAGAAGCGTGGTTCTGTTAGGTCACAGAGGCTGGATCTGATAAACAGATTCCCAGTTCTGAGACAAGTTATCTTTTGTGTAAGACACAAAGATTTATAGTGGTTCGGCAAACAATGCCTACGTTCACTTTCCCAGCTCTCACCCAAGCAGGGCGTATTCACTATGATTGGAATGTGGGATTTTACAGATGCACACTTCTACCAGAAATGTGACTAACAAATTGCACGTTATCACGTGTCTAACACAACCCGCACGCAATGTGTCTGACTCCGGCTCCTCACTGAGCCCAACGTGGCTTGACGGCTACCACCTGCCCAACGAGGCTTAATGGCTACCTCCTGCCCAACGAGGCTTAACGGCTACCTGCTGCCCAACGTGGCTTGACGGCTACCACCTGCCCAAACGTGGCTTGACGGCTACCACCTGCCCAAACGTGGCTTGACGGCTACCACCTGCCCTTGCACACAACCTGTGTGACTAACAACCTGCACAAGACAAGATTAGCAACTACAGCACAAACTCTCTGCAGTTACAGAAGACGCTCTCTGTCAGCGGTGATCGGCTCGGTGAATGCACACGGACGCTCTCAGCTTTTTGCAACGGTGAAGGCACAAGGATTATAGTAAGCTTTTAGATAGAACGGCGACTTGGAATCGTTGCTTCACACTTGCATATAAGCATGTCCGTAGAACAAAGTTTCCCAATCAATCCCAACGGCTAGTTGATTCACTTGCCATATTCTCCTTGATTTAATTCTGTGGGAAAACTTCCAAAAGCATAAAGCATTACCCTTAGTTACGTTAGATAATAATAAAACATAATGATCAATCAATGAGAGATAACGACTTCTGCTCAGAAGCTGTTTGCTGCGACAGCAGAACCAGCACTCTTTCTCATACGAATTTGGCATTGGGATTATAAGTTTCCATAAAATGAAAACATTCCCTTCGTAGAATTATTCTCACCATATAGAGATATCTTAACCTGATAAGGTCAATGCCAAATTACGTAAACACAAGATCATGTTAGTTAAGGAAATAAATATTTTCAAATAACTGAAGGTCCAAAGATGAACCTAGACGTGATCCTGTGTGAGATAAATATCTCACGTGCTCGCATATAGGACAACTTCCAAGAAGGAAATCATCACTCACAGAAATATCATTCTGTAAACCATAGCAAATACTCCAGCAAGGAGAGTTATAGCAACTGTGACACAGATGCTCATCTCTGTAACAGAGATAGTGGATTCGATAGTAGATCTTATCCTCAGAACTCCATTTCTTATGGCTAGATCGTTTCCCCTGTTGAAGTACTCCACATAACTCTTTTACGTATTGCACGAATGACAGAGACCAGCTTCTACACCCGAAGACATGTTCTTCTGTACACTTAAATAACACATTAGCAATACATAACATTTGTCATCATCAAAACCAGATTATATCAACAATACTCTTAGAAGCTGTCACTTGCAACATATGCAAATGTTTCGTAACAACAAGATATGAGTTATTAAACGTACTTTATACTTTAATTTATGCGTATCACATTATTGCATCCGAGTACGTATTCTTTCGAAATAAACTTACGTTGCACCGGTGAAAACCTGGGCTAGCTGTCGGTATTACTTCATAAGGTCTCCCCCGCTCAAGTTTTTCTTATGTTAGAATCAATCCCTGCTCTCATTTGTAAAAGCACAGGTATTTTGCTTGCTTCTCAATGTTGATTTGGCTCAAAGCAGAACCGAATAATTGCCCTTTTATGTTTCACAGTTGATTGCTCTCTCCGGCAGAAGAGATGGGTCCTCGGCGACAGGGTGACTGTTTGGGAATCCAGAGGAGCACGAAATCACTGGGGATGTAATCAGGGATCCACATCCTCTCTCCCCTAGAACTTTTTATTCGTGCCGACACTGCTCACGAGTCTATGTTCGGGGCATATTGCCCAATCCTGTTATTCACAACAATCGCGGGGGACATTTCCTCGGAGAACCCCATTGGGTACCAGCTTTTCGCCCTCTCACGTCATACTTATCTGATCATATATGTGATAATATTCCTTGTCGGAGTAACTCGGAGTCGCCTAGATACGCTGGTGTCGTGTAATGGCCGCAGGTTTAGTATAATCAGACTGGTGTATTATGGCATTCTTTTTTGTGTCATTATAGTTTGTGAATCACAGAAACATTACAAAATTTTCGTGGTCGTATAAAATCAAATTGATATAAAAAAAATGGTGGAAATAAACACTTGCAGATTGTTTAGTCAGCTAGGAACTCGTAGAATCGTTATTTATTTTCGTAGTGACTATTTATGAAATTCTTAAAGGACTATTTATGCTTTTGGTTTGCAATAGTAGGGCATGAAATGACCTTTATATCGGTACGCAATTGAATTAGCATTTTGTTTCTTCATCTTTTTTGCTTGAATAGCTATAACATTCTACGAGAAATAACAAATCTTATTTAATGGAATAATGATTCCGTAAGCTAAACGTATCGTTAATGGCATCTTCCTACGCCGTTATCTTTTGTTCCAGATCCAGACCAAATGCTCTCTCTGTTGGACCGGGTGAAATTTCTCCGAAAGTGACCGCCGGGCCTCGCGTGGGGCTCAAATCTTGATGCGAACTTTGAAGTATATCGTAGCAATCTTTAGCAATCTCGCCCGCTATATTTGAAATTGCTAACAATAAGGGAATGCAAATGGATGTTTGATTGATTGAACACCTCTTAAGGTGACAATTGTGGTGGAGGATGATGAGATTAGGGTGGGGGTTGTGGGGACAAGCGTGTATGAGTTGTGAGTTTTTCGGGAGGTTCCTTTCTAAGTATCATTCGAGTACATTGTCCGCAAAAGGAAGAAAATATCAACTTGATTCTTTCTAAGTGGAACAATGACAAACAATTGCAATATCAAAGTGAAGAAACTTGTTTCTTCTTTTCTTTTTTTCCTAACTAGATTTCATTGTCACTTCCACTTTGCCATATCTTACCAGTCCATTCTCAGTGGATCCAGTACTTCTTGCTTTTCGTAAATACAAAGATTCACAATAGCTCTCGCTGTAAATTTGACCTTCGGTAACAACAATCCCGAACGAAATACGGCAATATCAGCAACTAGCCTAAAGTCTGTTGTGACCTCGGAATGGAGAAACAACCTTATCTTTTACCTCTATATTGTGCCAACAGATTTCCTTTTCTTTCTTCGTGCTTTTCTTTATGTACCTTATCTAGCGGTGGGGAAAAATTTTTAAATCTAACATGGCGAGTACTTTCGATTGTTTCCGGTCGTGGACCTTCCGACCGGGACGTCAAAGACGATGCCTGACATATGTCCGTCAAAAACACGGCGAAAAATAGTGGGGCAATGCATATCGGCGAAGAGTCCCTTTCTGGCTAAGTACATCACTCCCTGAGACAATAGGAGGAAACAATAACTTGCCTTGTTGACACGAAACTATGGCAAACGAGGACCGATCCAAATGGACGAACGAAATGAAGTGGAGGAAACTATATGCGCACAGCAACCATGTCGCTTTCCACCGGGATCGGATGCTAGTTACCATTGAAATGGCCTTTATGAAAAGGCTAATAAAGAGTGCCAAAAAAAAAAAACAAAAAAAACGCCGCGTGTTTGTGTAACTTCGGTGGCCGGCCTCCATCCGGCAAATTTTTCGACAAAATCGTGGCATAACTTCGTGTACCTCCACTACACCGGTGAATTGATGAATCGTAAGCCCTCTGAAACCCTAATTGAGCCTAAGGACTGTCACTGCCACTGGGGCAAGAGGAACTGTTTCGTCTAATCATGAATATGTTTGCGGAAAACGGCAAAGGGTCTCGTGCCATGGCTATACTTTTCATTATCCAGAATAATTATGTGATGCAACTAGTGATGTTAGTGGAACAGTTGTTGCTTTGATTATTTGCCGAGAATGGTATGAAATGTAACGTCGCACTCACGATAATAGTGGACGACGTTACAAGGCCTTGGCTCCACACAACTTGTTAAAGTATACTTGAGCAACTTATGCAACAGATCATGACTGATGACTTTTTGTAACATAATTTCATATAAAATGATCCCCTTTCTAATCGAATGTAGGATATGAGTAAAGCGGAAAACAAGTTACGTGCTGGCGCTAACATACCTCTATGATAACCCGATTATTAAGCATTTAGCGTGATCTTAATTTCAATACCGTTGCCCAACGAGATCTGTAAAACGTAGGATGAAGTCGGTGATCTAAATCTTCCAGAGCCGACGACCGATGGAGGCTGTCTCTTTTTAGAATAGGGCAAGTGGGAGAGGCCAATAACACTTGTTAGTATATGGTGTGACGATCCCTTCTATATCGAGAGTGAGTTGAGTAAGAAACATCTTCATGGAACCTGAACATTGATTTGAAACTTTTTATGACAATAGATTGAAAGAATATGCAAGTAATAACATGAAATTATCAGCTAATAATCACACTTTTCATATTAAATATCAGTAAACCGTAGTATTCATATCTCGCAACACGGGACTCAAACGTACCGGCTAGAGTTACGAGTGGCTGGAATCATCAATCGGCGACCTGAAATGGCATAAGAACTGCATACACTATTTCTTCCTAGGAAGTTCATCTTGCAGCCTTGTCTCCTAGTGTCGATTAACAATGTTCATTAGCGGCGAGATTAACGACCACCATTACTGTACACAGGTCGAGCATCTTTGTGCAGCACCACCAAGCGTATAGGAAGCATGCTTACAGCATCTTGCAATTGTTCAAATATTCCCTTTTGAGAGTGCGCATCAGACGTGCTAGATCATGATGATATGACAGATGGGAGGATATAAATGCGACACAACGATCCCGGCACTGTTGGGGGGCATTCCCAGATTGAACGAGACACAATTGACAAGGAATCATCGGCACTCGGCACCATGAATAGAAAAGAGATTTGCTCGAAAAGATAAAGGAAAAGGATGAAATGGGCAAATGTCAATGGAAGCACTGTGAAAAGAAGAATAGAGGGGGAGGAAAATCATGTTTACAAATGTGGTTGGCAATTTGGGGTGCGTGTGTGTGTGTATCATGTCTGAATCCCTTTCCTTTGATTGCTTGATAGTTTGCATCCACTACTAATGTGACTACTCGGGATTGTCCCAAGCTCCATGGTGTTTCGTGTTGGTTGATGATAGATGCATCCACTTCGTCGGTTGCGATGATGGAGAATGCTGGGAGGGATGTTCGATTACGGCCCGATAATTATCACCAGAAGCAACAAACTAGCATGAGAAGTGGACCAGGGGGGAGACGAGAAATGTGTCTCGAGTGTCTTGAATGGATCGTGCTCCGGTCATGCTCATATCCGGGGACCGGAATGAGTCTTCCAAGACACATGACAGGTGATCCTGGACGTCGTAGCACCCCAGGCTTGTTGATGTCCCAGCTGGGAGGTGCACACCCGTTGCAACCTCCGACATGCCGATCGTCTGCCCACAGAGACGGGCCCGGACACTTCCCGACGTTCTGGTAATAGTTTCGACTGTAGATAAACATCACGGATTAGTATTAAACAAGGGCTAAAAGGAAAAATTAACATTTGATTTCATCATAAGCAAAATGGAAATCGATTATTGCTTTCACGTTCTGATTCCGAATGTGGAGTTGGGCGGTGAGAATTCGATATCGGATAAAAACAAATTCACACAATTATAATGATGAAGATCATTTCCCCACCATTACACAAATTATAATAGAAAAACAAAAGCGTGTTGGCTATAAAAAAAGAAGAAGAAGAAATTATTTAGAAGAAGTAATAAAGAAATGAAATCACATGCTGTTGCTTATGAAATTAGATCGTGACATCAATTTAATTATTATTATTAAAAATTTGACATGCAAATCAATCCAAAATTAAAAGAAAGAAAGAAAGGGAGGGGAGTGGAAATGTCGGTATGCCCCGAGAGCATCTTCCAGAAAACGATTCCCTTTTATATTTTAAACTTCTCACTCATAATAAAATTTGGGGGATTTTGACACTAAGACTTTGTTAATTTAATAATCTATAATTTGTTATTATTTCGAAACCGAATTCAATTCGATTCAACTCATTGTCTGGGGTTGAAGATTTTTTTTTTTTAAATTGATAATCCCTCGTTTAACAAATTCGTGTTTTTAAGATATGAAACCTAATACTTAATACACTAATAAACGTGTTATATAATAAAATAATTTTAAAATTAAAGTATTTATCTCTATAATTCAATTAATCAAAAATAGTTTTAATATCAAAAGATTTATGGTTGGATTTAAAAGATTTGCTCAGACTCAAAATCCAATACATCTATCTGGTCAATTATAAGATCTCTAGTAACAATCAATGTTAAGGCCGCCTGGCTGGCTAATAAAGAACACAACGGTCGGTGGAGTTTCGCGGTGGTGTTTCTAATTTTGAACCAAATAAAAATGGGGAAAATAGTTATGATGGTCGTGAGAAAGCGAAGCATGTGACCCAAAACTCGAACAGAATTAAAATTCCCACATGATGTGACGAATCTAACAAACCCATGTATGATGTTGTTGCCTTTTGCAAAATAGAAGGAAAAAAAAAACTGATTTACGAGCGGCTAATACATCCAAATCATAGGAATCGATCTGACCACTGTTAACCCAACACAACGTCTACATTTTTTTAATAAATCAAATTTTTAAAATATAGAAAGAAAAAACGTGTGAGAGGGTTGGGTTTCAAAAATGGGACAGCCTCCTCCTCCTGCTCATCATCATATCATTTCCGCTGACTTGCCAACAAGAGACAACGTATGCAATTAATGTCCATTCTTTTAGAACGTGTACATCCCCTTCCCAACTACCGTACGCGTGCGTGTGATTGGAATTGCCATGTAATATAAAACAAAAAACAAAAAAAGAATAATCACAACAACTGTCTGAAATGGTTAAATAAGAAGTTGGGGGGAAGGGAGGAGGGGATAAACAGAGCGCAGTTTGCGTCATCAGTGACGCAATTAAGAGAGAGACGGATAGAGGTAGGGAGAGACGTGCGGGAGATCCCCCTCCATTCCAAAGGTCAGAATCTTAAGACCCACACACTCTCACACACTCGTCGATTTTCCTTTCCAATAAGACCCAATTCAGACAATCAATTTGCCCACCCTCCCAATTCTTTATTAATTTAATGCATAAAGATATTTATAGTGAGGTCAATGGTGTTCATCACTATCTTTCTTCATTTTGTTGTTCATTCCGTTTAGTACAGTTGAATAGTTGAACCCAAAACCTCTTTCAACCCCTTGCTACTTTAACCATTCACTGTCATTTATCACCACCCTATGTCTCTTTCATTTTAGTCCAGTAACCATCTCATGTGATTCTCTCTGTTCAATGGAAAAGCAGGCCTATAAATACGCTATCAATAACAAATACACTTGTCTTCCCAAGATCCAAGTCGAGTACTTGTTGCTCCTTCAGACACACAATATTACAGCTAAAAAAGCCATTGCTTCCCCCCCCACGTTGCAGACACATCCTCCGACTCCTCCTTCATCTCCTTACTTACGACAAAGAAGACGAATACTAGGATCTCTACATGAGCCAGCACGAGAAGAAGGAGAAGGGCTCCGATGAGGGGCGACCGCCAGTCGCTGCCAACAAGGACGGCGGTTTCGGATCGTTCCGATCCATTTTCATGCATGCAGACCGGTTCGACAAGCTCCTCATGGCCCTTGGAGTTTTGGGCTCGATGGGGGACGGTTTCACCACCCCACTCGTGTTGTACATCACTAGCAACTTGATGAACAACATCGGCAGCTTGTCGATCGAGAATGCGTTCACCCAAGACATCAACAAGGTATGAGGAGCCGGCGTGATTGTTTCCTTCCGACGTACGGTTATTTCCTGACTGACGATTGGATTAATGCGTGTAATGCAGAACGCGGTGGCTCTCCTGTACTTGGCATGTGGATCCTTCGTTGCGTGCTTTGTCGGTAAGCTACGGCTCATGTGTTTCTATTGATTGATGCAGAAATCTATGAGCTTCGTCCTGACTTTTCATTTAAATTTTCTGTTAGAGGGATTTTGCTGGACAAGAACAGGGGAGAGGCAGGCTGCGAGAATGAGGGTACGGTACCTGAAGGCCGTTCTTCGGCAAGATGTCAGCTATTTCGACCTGCACGTAATGAGCACATCCGAGGTCATTACAAGTGTGTCCAACGACAGCCTTATCATCCAGGACGTCCTCAGTGAGAAGGTCTAAAAAAATCCGATCCCATAGCCGCTAAACAGGGCAGCCATCTTTGAAATTCGGATATTTTGACGCGAAATCTTCATCTCGCAGGTTCCAAACTTCTTGATGAACTTCATGATGTTCTTTGCGAGCTATTTGATGGCATTTTTGCTGTATTGGAAGCTTGCGATTGTGGCGTTTCCCACTGTGCTGCTATTAGTGATTCCAGGATTGACCTACGGTCGGACAATGATGAACCTTGCAAGGAAAATAAGGGTCGAGTACAACACGGCCGGGGTCATTGTGGAGCAGGCAATATCATCGATCCGGACAGTGTACGCATTCGTTGGGGAGACTAAGACGATAGAGGAATTCTCATCAGCATTACAGGGGTCGGTAAGGCTTGGGCTAAAGCAAGGCCTCGCGAAAGGGCTCGCTATAGGGAGCAACGGGATCGTCTTCGCAATATGGGCGTTCATGTGCTACTACAGTAGCCGGATTGTCATGTACCACGGTGCAAAGGGTGGGACTGTTTTCGCAGTCGGCGCCTCTATTGCCGTCGGTGGACTGTAAGGATTCTGGATGATCATCCTCTCTTTCTTTCCACCTTCTTTGGGATCGAATTCAGGGATCATTTATATTTCTTGTTGTTCAATTCGGGCAGGGCCCTTGGGTCCGGCCTTTCCAATCTGAAGTACTTCACGGAGGCAGGATCAGCGGGAGAGCGGATAATGGAGGTGATCAGGCGAATCCCCAAGATTGACTCGGACAGCATGGAGGGCGATGTCCTCGAGGAAGTACACGGGGAAGTCGAGTTCAAGCACATCAAGTTTGCATACCCATCCAGGCCCGATGCCCTGATATTCCAGGACTTCTGCCTAAGGATCCCAGCTGGAAAGACGGTTGCACTCGTCGGCAGCAGCGGCTCGGGCAAGTCGACCGTGATATCCCTCCTCCAGAGGTTCTACGACCCCCTGGGCGGAGAGATATCTATCGATGGGGTGCCAATAGCGAAGATGCAGCTCAAGTGGCTAAGGTCACAGATGGGTCTCGTGAGCCAGGAGCCTGCACTGTTCGCGACATCAATCAAGGAGAACATCCTGTTTGGTAAGGAGGAAGCAACCGCGGATGAGGTTGTCCATGCTGCCAAGGCCTCGAATGCTCACAACTTCATCTCACAATTGCCGGATGGTTATGAGACTCAGGTCGGGGAACGTGGAGTTCAGATGTCCGGTGGACAGAAGCAGCGGATCGCAATTGCCCGGGCGATCATCAAGTCCCCCAGGATCCTCCTCCTTGACGAGGCGACCAGCGCCCTAGACTCTGAGTCCGAGCGCATCGTCCAGGAGGCTCTTGACAATGCCGCCGTTGGCCGGACCACCGTTATCATTGCCCACCGTCTTTCTACCATTCACAATGCTGACCTCATCGTTGTTGTCCACCAGGGGGAAGTTGTCGAGGCTGGCACCCACGATGACCTAATCCGCCAAGATGAAGGCCACTATGCCGCCCTGGTTCACCTCCAACAAACTGAAACTGCAGAAGATGACCCCAATGGCCAGAGCCCAACTACATCCTCGTTGATTACTTCTTACACAGACAATAACAACACGAGCAGCCGAAGGCTATCACTTGTGAGTCGGTCCAGCTCAGCCAATTCCTTCGCACAGGGCCGGGTTTCAATCACCGGGTCAGAGATTTCCCCTGTTTCATATGACGTGAAGTTCCCCGTGCCATCTTTTCGGAGGCTCCTCATGTTGAACATGCCTGAGTGGAAGCAGGCGATCTTCGGTTGCTTCAGCGCGATTCTGTTTGGGGCAGTGCAGCCCGTTTATGCATTCGGAATGGGATCGATGATCTCTGTTTACTTCCTTACAGACCACCATGAGATCAAGAAGCAGACGGCCACATACGCCCTCTGCTTTGTGGGGTTGGCAATCTTCTCGATCCTGGTCAATGTCAGCCAGCATTATAGTTTCGCCTACATGGGAGAATACCTGACAAAGAGGATCAGAGAAAGAATGTTGTCGAAGATCTTGACTTTCGAAGTAGGATGGTTCGATCAGGACGAGAATTCAAGTGGAGCAATCTGTTCCAGGCTTGCGACAGATGCCAATGTCGTGCGATCGCTCGTGGGTGATCGGGCGGCATTGATTGTGCAGACAGTGTCAGCAGTTTTGATAGCATTCACGATGGGACTGGTCATTGCGTGGAGGCTCGCGCTGGTAATGATTGCGGTCCAGCCGATCGTCATTGCTTGCTTCTACACCCGTCGAGTTCTACTAAAGAGCATGTCAGGAAAGGCCATTGAGGCCCAGGAGGAGAGCAGCAAGCTCGCGGCCGAGGCAGTGTCGAACCTCAGGACAATCACAGCCTACTCGTCCCAGGGAAGGATCCTTAGAATGCTTGAGAAGGCCCAAGAGGGCCCACGCCGGGAGATCAACAAGCAGTCGTGGTACGCGGGCGTCGGTCTTGGTGCATCACAGAGCCTGACATCGTGCACGTGGGCACTTGACTTCTGGTATGGTGGCTGGCTAATCTCCCACGGATATATCACAGCAAAGGCACTGTTTGAGACCTTCATGATTTTGGTGAGCACGGGGCGGGTGATCGCCGATGGTGGGAGCATGACCTCAGACCTTGCCAAGGGGTCAGAAGCTGTTGGATCGGTCTTTGCCGTCCTCGATCGGTTCACAGCAATTGAGCCTGAGGATTCAGAGGCCCATCAACCCGAGAAGATTAAGGGCACGATAGAGATACGCCATGTCGACTTTGCATATCCGGCTCGCCCCAACATAGTGATCTTCAAGGATTTCTCTATCAGGCTCGAGGCTGGGAAATCAACAGCTCTGGTAGGGCCGAGCGGGTCGGGTAAATCGACAATCATTGGTCTGATTGAAAGGTTCTATGACCCGATCAAAGGCTCTGTCCAGATCGACGGCCGCGACATCCGGACCTACCACCTAAGATCCCTTAGGAAGCACATTGCGCTTGTCAGCCAAGAGCCAACCCTATTTGCAGGGACCATCAGGGAGAACATAGTCTATGGTGCATCCGGTGAAGTGGATGAGTCCGAGGTCATCGAAGCCGCAAAGGCCGCCAATGCCCACGACTTCATCGCATCCTTAAAGGAGGGGTACAACACGTGGTGTGGGGACCGGGGTGTACAACTCTCTGGGGGACAGAAACAGAGGGTCGCAATTGCAAGGGCTATCCTGAAGAACCCAACAATCCTACTCCTAGATGAAGCCACGAGCGCACTCGACAGCCAGTCGGAGAAGATAGTGCAGGATGCGCTGGAGAGGGTGATGGTGGGACGAACGAGTGTGGTGGTTGCACACAGGCTGAGCACCATCCAGAACTGCGACTCGATCGCAGTCCTGGATAGGGGGAAGGTAGTTGAGAAGGGGACGCATGCGGCACTCCTCTCCAAGGGGCCGTCCGGGGCATACTACTCGCTGGTTAACCTACAAAGGACATCAACCGTTCCCTAAGAATGTATCTGAGTTTTTGTTCTTTAAGACTACCTGTTTTACTAGCAGCATGTATCAAAGTTGATTATAATGCCTCGGTGCTAATGGACGATCTTTGACTATTTCAAGATTGGCCAAATTTATCTAAAAATCTAGCCTGTGATACGATGAACTCGATGTTCAAACTCTGAGGAACCTATCGAGCACTAGGTGTAAGCAAACAGCGGCAATCAACACCATTTTCCCCCTCTACCAGACAAAGTCTAATGTGCCAAGGTACCATTAACATATTGTACATACTCCAGGGAAGACAATAAACAATGGTCCCTAGCAAACAAGATCCTTCAACAAGGCAAGGGAAACCCAGGAACAACAAATAAACAACGAAGTAGAATTAATATCAAAACAAATGCAAGGCCAGTACCTATGGCTCAACTGTAGTGACTTGTTGCCATTCACCATCAATGGCCTCCTTCCACAATGTTACATTGTTATTCCCATCAGCAACAGCCAGCAAATTTCCGGTTAACGACCAAGACACCCTCCACACGGGTGTTCTAAAGTCTTTCAGGACCTTTCCCTCCCATTGATCTCCTTCCTTGGCCACGGTCCATATCACCACAGTTCCATCTTGAGATGCACTAGCAATGGTTGATTTTGGAAGCCCCAAGTTGGGCGCCCAAGCAACGTCTCTTATCCAGTCAGAGTGCTTTTGCAGAGCTGGGAAGCAATCCATCTTCCATATGCCATTGACAAGTTTCCAAACTTTGACTGTATTATCACAGCCTCCAGAGGCCAGCTTTTGGACAGGATCCAGAAGGCTAGATCCAACAAGGGCACCAGGAGCCAGTGCTGGGGCCCATGATACGGATGTGACACCAACGGGATGGGCTTTGTCTATCCTGGAAGTGTCCCATCCACCGTCAGGTCTAAGAGTAAAGATGCAGATGTTCCCATCAGACGAGCCGCAAGCCAAGCTAAGGCCCAGTTCGTGAGGTGCCCAAGCGATTGAATTAACGGACGATTTATGTTCCGTGAACACCTGAGCTTGAGACCATTCATTCTGATTACCCTCTTTCCAAACAATCACCTGGCCGTCATAGGAGCAAGAAGCTAGGACAGACCCAAACTTTGGATGAGCCCAAGCAATCTGCCAAACGGGGCCTTTGTGGCCGGTCAATGTGGCAAGGAGCTGTGAACCCGAATTGCTCACACCAACGATCTTAATGCTTGCATCCGATGAAGCCGTCGCCAGTCGTTTCCCATAATAATCCATGGCCACATCATGGACAGCATCTTGATGGCCCGTTTCGATCTTCTGAGAAAGCATGTCCACCAACCTCTTCGTATGTCAGAAAGCCTATTTCTCTTACCCTACAACAGACACAAATTGAAATCACCAGAATGGCACATTCTGGCAGAACTCATATACAGGGCGCGCAAGACAAGAAAACACAAACTACCTCCCAACCCAACCTGTTCATAACACAAATCCCAAACAAATGCTCAAACAAAATACGAGGTTAAGATTCTTAAATGACAGCAGTAAGAAACACTCTGTGTCCTCCACAATCATGCACTCAAAATGTCAAGTCGTTTTCCCCAATTTTAACCCTGGCCGCAAGATCTCCCGGGTCGAGATAAAACAATATATGGAACCAGAGAAAAAGAAAAGCAGGCGACATTGCAATCGCGAAATATCATTTCAAGTCAGCTTTGTTCTCCAAATCTAACCGAGCACACTTCTCAACCGATTAACGAAGCACACACGAATTAAAACCCTCAAATAAAACACACAACCCCTTCCTCCCGGCACATAAAGCCGATTCCTAAAGTTCCGCTCCTTGGTACGATTACCAAACGATGAGATCTGACTCCAATCACCCGAAACAACGCGATCCGACGGCAATAAAATCCTAAAAATCAGTCGAATCTTTTCCCCTCCGCCCGCCCGCCCGCCGGCGGCCGACGGAACTGACAGATCACGGCCAACAGAAGAAGAACAAGATCGATCAAACCCGGTTCGTTTCATTACCTGGGGAGGAAGGAATCAGATGCGCGAGAACTGGAACTGGGATCCGATCGGAATTTGCACCACCCGACGATCAGCTATTGATTGATGATGATCACGATGAGGGCATCTGCGTCATTTCAGTTTTCCTGCTGGGGTTGGGTTAGGCCTGAAAGTTTAGGCCCATTAGAAAGCCCGAATTCTTGTGCTCTCCGTCCTCGAAGTGTGCTTTGTTCAGAGGTGTCGCGTCCCGTCCCGTTTGGTTCCGACCGAAAGATTTTTAAAAATGTGAATAAAGACAAAATATGCTATCATCTTCATCTTTGATCTTATAGAAAGTGGGAGCCTGCCAATAGAATCAACAACGTTTCTATTGATCCCAACAAAGTATTTCAATTTAGCTATCAGCCAAATAAGGAAGGAGGTCCTCGGCGGGATCTTCTTCCACCAATACCCATTTAGCACAATCTACCACAGGTCCTTTCTCACGAAGAGTGTCCCATGTTGACTTGATAGTGAATTCAGAGCCAGAACAGCTTATCCTTGCCAGTTTTGGATCCTTGCCCGTGTCCAAGGTGATGTATTTATATAAAGTAAAAAACGGAACTTTCCCTCTTGCTCACTGCAAGACCCGTTGGTGCTTACAACGCATCTTAGTTGCAAAGGATGTTGTCCATGGTACATGTTGCGCTAGGAGTTCAAAGACTTGAAGGACTTTGTAGGAATTAATAGAAACGTTGACGAATGCCCAACCTATGGGATAAGTTGATTGATTGTCAGGCACCTGATGTTTCGTGCTTCATTCTCAGACTAAATGACTTATTGTTCACTTTTAACCGTGTAGCTGAGAAGTAATGGTGTTGCACGTAGGCGGCTAATTTTATTTCTTAAGTGATTAACACGCCTTTTGCATATAGACACATCTAAGATCACTTTAGATTCAAATGATTCATACTTTCCGATAGTGAATATGTTGAAACTCTCTTAAATATTATTTATGTATGATTTGTTCTCTTAATGAGACTCTTTTGAAAATAAATCATCAATCAAATATTCTACATCTCTTATTTACTCAATTAACAAAATGATAAATCTAGTGATTTATGATAATTATTAAATAACAAAGCGTATATTGACATAGGTTTTTGTTTTTGTTGGTTGTTGTAGAAGCTTACATTTTGCATGGTCATCATCAAAGCCACACTAATAGTTTTTCAATCTTAAGAACTCATCACTTAATTGTTCGAAAAACTAGAGGATACGAACACGAACATTCATGAATCGATACGTAGAAACCATTACATACCAGTAGGTAATAATTAAATATCATTCCTTCATGAATTAGTTTTCAAAAACCCTTCACATCGTCGTTTGAGACGAAGAAGTACAAACATTCGTGCGAAGATCGAATTAAAGAATCAAATGACACGTCTTTTCACGACCATAATGCGTCTTTCTTGAATTTATTGCACAACGACGGATACATACATGTACAATCCCGGACATGTTCGTTTTGGTTACGAGAATAATAATAACACATCAATCGACACGTCCTTCACGAGTACGTGATTAAACATCACGGTGCCGAACGCATCGTTCTGATTTCAAAAGGCGCGGCATCTTCGGTTCAATCTAAGAACATTTACCATAACAGTAGGGTCCATGAAATCCAGGAATGCAACTCTAATGTGTTATTTCTTGTCCCAAACGTTTCCACTGGGCTTCATGAATAAAGAATTTGTTAGGGAACCAAACAACGAACGACGTTGCTTTTCTTGTGTCTCCCCGTTCCATAATGGACGGGCGTTGACTTCCAAAGTCAAAAGTCCATCCGTTGGGTGGTCTCGTCTGCAGGGGGAGAGCAAAAATTCGGAATACCCATTCTAATCCCGATTTTTTAAAATTTTCGAAAATTCAGGTTCGGTATTTCAGTACGTGGGATCGAGATTGAGAGTACGTTTTTGTTGAAACGGTATTCGATATGAAAATCGGTATCGAAAAATTAAAATTCGGTATTCTGCCCCATTTGACAAAGCCTCGTCTCATCGTGAAAGCAAAGTCCACATTTGATTTGGTTCCCAGCCCACCGATCCACGAGTTGCTCTCCTCGCGAGTTCCTTACTCACGTGAAAGCAATGGAATGCCCAGCCAACGGACCGACGAGTTCCTTACCCACAAGTTTTTTTCCCATTTCGTCGCCTCCGCTTCGTCTAGGGGTGAAAATGAGTCGAGTCGAGATCGAGTACTCTCAGGCTCGAGCTCGGCTCGATTAGGAAAAGCTCGAGGTCGAGCTCGGCTCAAGCTCGATCGAACTCAAATAATTGGAGCTCGAACTCGGCTCGTTCCAATTATGGAGAGCTTGAGCTCGGCTTGAAAGGCTCGAATGTAGATCGAGCCTAAGCTTGGCTCGAAAGTTCGGCTCGAAAGGTCGAGCTCGATTTCAAAATATACATATATTGACGTTGGCTCGAACTCGGCTCGGTTGGCTCGAAAACATATATAATAAAGTTCACTTCAAAAACATAAATATGAATAATGTTGTCAAAATATTTCAACAAAATCATAATTCGAAAACATCTTTAAACTATTCTCCCAAAACATCTTCATAAATAGAACCAGATTTATCAAAACAATCACAAACCACAAGAATCATACTCTTAAAACATCTTCACGATATAACTTCATTACCAATCATAATAATATCACAAGCATCATCACCTGTATATAAAATATTATAAAGAGTATTACAATCACCATAACAATAATAAGACAATAAATATCTTAAAATTTTATAAAGTATGTAACGATATTTGCTTTTACCACAGTGTGGGGAGGGGGAAGGAAAAAGTTTTTTAGGTAATTTTATTAATTTTTTATTAATAAATTATTAAAATTTATTATATAATATTAAGCTCGCGAGCTTTCGAGCTGTTAGTGTTTCGGCTCGAGCTCGGTCAAGGTCGAGTTCGAACCGAGCTTTGACTGAGCTAGCTCGCGATCGGCTCGGCTCATTTTCACCCCTAGCTTCGTCGTCTTCCTCTTCGCTTCCTTGTCGTTGGCCTCGCCCGCTCCGGAGGAAAGCATTCGCATGGGTTTGGAGGGACCTCTCATCAAATTCCTTTCTGGGTTTTCTTTAGAATTTTGGGATTTCGTTTTGGGAATTAATTTTTTGTTAGGAATTGATTTTTTGTTATTTGGGGGGCTTTCTTTCGGATTGGGACCAAGTTTGAGGAACGGAGATTGATGGGTTTTCCGGCAGTTTCTGTGCCAGGTGAGTGACTGGTTTTCGTTTGATTGTTGATTTCCGTCTTTGTTTGAGTGCCTTAGTTTGAGGGTTTTATTGGGTTAGGGTTGTGTTTGTTGACTCGGGATGAGGATGATGATGAAGATTTTTGTGTTCTTAGTGATTTGTATCCCCTTTGAAACCCAATCGAAAGGACAAGGGGTGGACTACCTGCTTTCCACCCTCTGAAATGTTATTTTGGTTGCAGTTGATATGCGATTTTTGTTGACGATGTATTGGTTCCTAGATTTACTTGGTTGCATTACTAAGATAAGAAAAAAATTTAGTAATTCAAAATATTAAATTAAAATTCGATATTTTACCGAATATCGAATTTTAAATTCAAAATCGGGATCGACGTCTAAAATTTTAAGGTCCTTGAAATTCGATATTTCGAATCGAAATACCGAACGCTCACGCCTAGTTTCTACCGTATGCTTTTACGTCTTAAATGGGATGAATAAATTTGTTGGAAAAGTTTTTGATGATGAGCCAGACCTCTGTACCACAGAAGGTCGAACATTCTTGGCTTTGATGATGAGCCTGACCCTCTATACTACAGAAGGTCGAACATTCTATTCTACAGAAGCTTCTATTATTAAGGACTTCTTGTAAGAATTATTTTTGTAATTAAATGATTAGTTTTCAATTATTTAATTACGAAATATGCTTAATTTGATTAAGATATTTATCTGATCAAATTACCACGATTTGGTTTCCAAATAATCATATTGGAGATAATATTTCTTATAGAAGGAAATAAGATCTCTATTTATGGAAAGGTTCTACTAGACGGTCTACAGGCTTCTGTAAGCTTAATTGACCACTATACGACCGTTATTTGCAAACCTATCACTACCACCTGTCTAGATACGTCCTCCTATGTATCTTTAACAGGATGGAACGAATTATTACCCTAATGGAAATAAATCTTCGATTATTTTCATTTGTAGAAGGTTATCGAGCAGAACCTTCTGCGATACCTTCTGTGCTGCATTATTTAGGGAAACTATCATATTCTTATTTTATTTTGATATGATTATCTTCCTTGCTGAATGTATGCACGTGTATATCATTTTTTCTATTTTGTAAACTAACTTTTATTTTCTTGTTTTGCAGATTTCGTTTTTATCTTTTCCCATTTATATTTTCTTCGTAGGCTTTGTGTATAAAAGGCCATGCTCTCTCCCATTCATACATAATGAATACTGATACAGAACATTCATTTTCTCTTATCCCATTCTGATCAGAGAGAGCGTGTGCTTGAGCTTTAGTTCTTTCATTCGTTCGAGTTAGTCACACGAGGAGCACTACCGGCGGAAGTTGCATCGTTGGTGAAACCTTTTGGGAGAGTGACTCGGGGGCTCGAGGGACTCGACTGGAAGTTGCAGGATACGTTGGCTGGAGGCACGGCTGGAGGTCGTGTGATCAACGTGCAGCGGGTCGGAGAGAAGAGCTGAACCTCGGGAGCACGGAAGGTGAGAGACTAACCAGCTTCTGTTGTGTAGAGCTCTGTGTGCAGGAACCTCAGGACAAGAGGAAGGTTGTCACCTCAGGACAGGAGGAAGGCTGTCACCTCAGGACAAGAGGAAGGTTGTCACCTCAGGACAGGAGGAAGGCTGTCACCCCATAACAGAGGGAACGTTGTTCAACCTCAGGACAGGAGGAAAGCTGTCACCTCAGGACAGGAGGAAGACTGTCACCCCAGAACAGAGGGCACGCTGTTCATCCTAAGACAAAGGATACGTTGTCCACCCTAAGACAAAGGGAACGTTGTCTACTTGCGTAGGGTTCGCTACGTACTCGCGTGGGGTACGCCACGAAGTCGTTATCCTTGAGGGATTGCGCATTTGCTACCTTGTTAGTCACGTTAACGAGTGCAACCTCCTGTAGTGCAGAATCTTCGGATCTGTACAATCTCCTGTAGAGCAGAACCTTAAGGTCTGAATCTCTCTGTAGAGCTGAACCTTCAGGTCTGAACCTTCAACTCTCTCTAGTACAGAACCCTACGGGTCTGTGCATACATTTTCCTTGTCACTTTTGCTACAGAACCTCACGGTCTGTTCAGTAGAAGGTCGACTACCCTTGGTACAGAATCTTTCAGATCTGTGCTTTTCAATTAAGTCATTTCCTATACAGAACCTTCTGTTGTGGATTGACATACTCGGTACAGAACCTTACGGTCTGTGCTATACCTTCTGTGATACAGAATCCTTGGATCTGTTATATAGAAGGTTGACGTCTCTAGTACAGAATCACTTGATCTGTGCTATAGAAGGTTAACACATTCGATACAGAACCCTCTGGTCAGTATTGTGTTTTACCTTCTACGATACAGAACCTTCTGGTCTGTATTGTGCCTAACGTTCTTCGACACAGAACCTTCTGGTCTGTGTTGTGCCTTACCTTCTTCGATACAGAACCTTCTGGTCTGTATTGTGCCTTACCTTCTTCGACACAGAACCTTCGGGTTTGTGTTGTGCCTAACGTTCTACGATACAGAACCTTCTGGTCTGTATTGTGCCTTACCTTCTTCGACACAGAACCTTCTGGTCTGTGTTGTGCCTAACGTTCTACGATACAGAACCTTCTGGTCTGTATTGAGCCTAAGTTACTATAGTACAGAACCTCAGTGTTTGTGCTTCGTAACAAACCTCTACGGTACAGAACCTTCTGGTCTGTGCTCTGCCACTCAAGCCTCTATTGTACAGAACCTACGGGTCTGCTTTTAGTTGCTATCACTTGTGTAACTTGTACTGAGATACATTTGAGTGGAAACCATCCAAATATCTGGGTGAAGAGTGGACGTAAGCAATTTGCTGAACCACTATAAATATTCTTGTGTCCATCAAACAAATTTGCGTACACAATCAAACGTTCTGTCTTACAGAAACTTACAGGCTCTGTTTAACAGAAGCTTTTCATTCCGCTGCGGGGTAAAAGGAAAAAGGGTTAAAATCCAATTTTGGAGATTAACACTAATTCACCCCCCCTCTTAGTGTAACAATTGGTATCAGAGCGGGTTCAACAGAGGCTTAACAGCTTGTTGTAGATCCTTGAAAAGCTCTTTCCAGCTACACACTCTTCTCCACAGAAGCTCTTAGCTCTGTGACTGGTTCTATTCTGTAGAAGCCTACGCTCTATCAGAATCAACCCGCTACTGCACAGAAGCTTTAAGCTCTGTGAAAATCTACTTGGTTCTATTCTGTAGAAGCCTACGCTCTATCAGAATCAACCCGCTACTGCACAGAATCTTTAAGCTCTGTGAAAATCTACTTGGTTCTATTCTGTAGAAGCTTACGCTCTATCAGAATTTAACCTCTGTTCCACAGAAGCACCTTGTTCTGTGAGAAACGATTTGTTGCTCTACTTTGTAGAAGCATACGGTACATTCTACAGAAGCATACGATCTGTAAACATCACGGTTGGCATTTTCTGCAGAAGCCTATCGCTCTGCGAATCCAACAACTACAGCTTGACAGCTGATTTCTAGCCAACAGAAGTTTGCTTCTTTGTTGAGGTTCTATTCGTCAACGTTCTGTTCTATAGAAGTTTTATACTCTATACGAATTGAACAAATGGCTGAAAACTATAATGTGCCTAAACCACATTCGATGGTAAGAATTTTGCCTATTGGAAAATTCGAATGAGCGCATTCGTTAATGCTATCGACGAAGGCTTATGGTCTTATATAGAAGATGGTCCACCTTCTATACCTGAGAACCAACGATTTGATCGAGAAGGTCATCCTACAAGGGAATACCTTAAGATCAGACGACTCACTAAAACGGCAAAGTATTTGATGTTCAATGCTATGTCAGAAGGTGAATTCGTCAAAGTTTCAACTTGCACTTCGGGCAAGGAAATCTGGGACAAACTTGTCACCATGTATATTGGGACAGACCAGATAAGAGAAACTAAGGTGAATTTCTTAATTCACCAATATGAAAATTTTACTATGAAGGCTGATGAATCTGTAGAACAAATGTTCCAGAGACTCAACCTCCTAGTCGATGCCCTAACTCATTTGGGCAAAACCTATCAAAACTCTGAGCTAGTTCGAAAGGTTCTGCGTACTCTACCCAAATCTTGGGAAGCCAAGAAAAAGGAAGCTAAAGACCTCTCTACTCTTCGACTAGATCGGTTGATGAGCTCCTTAATCTCGTATGAGATGGAAAGATCCTCTCAACCTGATATAAAGAGAGCACCTGTTGCTTTCAGAGCATCAGAAGCACCTACAGAAGGTTCGGATGATGAAGCAGAAGCTAATTCGGATGATGAACTCGCAATGATTGCTAAACGTCTTTTGCGGTTCGCCTCTAAAAAGCGCTTCAATAAGAGAAGCCAAAATCACATGGACTCGAAGTCAGTCACATGTTATAAATGCAAAAAGAAAGGGCATTTCAGTACAGAATGTCCTTTACTTAAAGAAAAGGAGAAACCTTCTCCAAAATACAAGTCCAAGAAAGCAATGGCTAATTGGGCAGAACTTGATGATTCTGATGATGAGGAAGCACTCATGTGCCTCACAGCTCACACAGAAACTCAAAATGAATTAAATACCTGCTTTCAAACAGAAACTGTTGAAAGTGAATGGTATCTGGATAGTGGATGCTCCAGGCACATGACCGGAGACCCATCCAAATTTTCCCAACTGACTCTACAGAATGGAGGGTCGGTTAAATTCGGTGACAATAGCAAAGGCTCTGTCATTGGCAAAGGTACCATTGGAAATTCTAACTCCATGGTCATAGATGAGGTTCTGTTGGTTACGGAACTCAAACATAATTTGCTGAGCATTAGCCAGCTTTGTGACAAAGGTTATGAAATAACTTTTGATCAAGATAAGTGTTCCGGAGTCCTAAACAATGAAGTTCGCTTCATTGGGAACCGTAAAGGGAACATCTACACCTTGACTCAGAATAGCTTCTGTACTACAGAAAGTTGCCTTCTGTCAGTCAAAGATGAAAGCCTACTATGGCATAGAAGGTTGGGACACTCCAACTTCAAATTGTTATCCAAGCTTGTGAAAAAGGATTTGGTTAAGGGATTACCCAATATCCGTTTTGAGCATGACAGCTTCTGTGAAGCATGTTCTCTTGGAAAACAAACTAAGTCTTCATTCAAATCTAAGAATGAAGTCTCTACTTCTCAACCTCTTGAACTTCTACATATGGATCTATTCGGACCTACTAGAGTTCAGAGTGTCGGCGGTAGAAGGTACTGTCTAGTTGTGGTCGATGACTACTCTAGATACACATGGGTTAAATTTCTAACTCACAAAAGCGATGCTTTTGAAACCTTCATAAAGCTAGCTAAGAAACTACAGAATGAAACCGGTTCTTCTGTAAAAGCTATAAGGACGGATCATGGTACTGAGTTTGAAAACCATGACTTCGCTACCTTCTGTGACGAACATGGTATCGATCACAATTTTTCCGCACCATATACTCCTCAACAAAATGGAGTAGCAGAACGGAAAAATAGAACTCTAATAGACATGGCTAGAACCATGATATGTGAGAGCTCTGCTCCACAGAACCTATGGGCAGAAGCTGTTAATACAGCCTGCTACATATCAAACAGGGTTCTACTTAGACCCATACTTGAGAAAACTCCCTATCAACTATACAGGGGGAGAAAACCGAACATCTCCTATTTCCACTCCTTTGGAAGTCCATGTTTCATCTTGAGACCTTCTAAGGACAACCTAGGAAAGTTCGAAGCTAAGACAGATGAGGGCATCTTTCTTGGATACTCTTTGTCTAGCAAAGCTTATAGAGTTCTAAACAAAAGAACTTCTACTATAGAGGAGTCTATTAATGTAAAAATTAATGACCTACCTACTTTTAATACAAGAGATGTTATATCTCTAGAACCTAAAGAAGATACTATAGAACCTCCACCCTCTACGAAAGAGATGGGTGAACCCGCTGTTCATGAATCTAAAAATGATCTTGAATAAACAAATGATAATTCTGAAGAACATTCTCAGAATAATCAACAAAGCGATATTAGAGCACCTGCTCTTTATCAAAAACGACATCCTATTGATCAAGTCATTGGTGACATCAATAGTGGTGTACAAACAAGACGTTCGGTTATTAATAGTGATGTACAGACAAGACATCCTATTAACCAAGTAATTGAAGACGTCAATAGATGTTTTCTTCAATACGGTTCTCCTGATTAGAATCCGTCAATATAGACATTAACTACAGAAGGTACAATCCTTTGTACACTTCACTGTAGAAGGTAGAATACTTAGTATACTACTACAGAAGGTACATACTTGTACACTTCATTACAGAAGGTATAATCTTCTGTTTCTACACTATAAAAGGTACAAACATTTGTACTCCTCACAACAGAAGGTACACATTTCGTACACTTCATCATAGAGGGTAGAATTATCTACACTCTGCCATATAGAAGGTACATTTATTTGTACACTTCATTACAGAAGGTATAATCTTCTGTTTCTACTCTACAGAAGGTACATGCTTGTACTCTTCACTATAGAAGGTAGAATTTTTAGCCTTCTATACAATAGAAGCTTGAAATTCACCATCTATCTTATAGAAGGTATAACGATATGTATACCTTAAATCTAACTTTGGTAATTTCCAATTAATTGGAAGTTTACATCTGGAGATATCAATTATCATCCAATAAAATATTTAGATATAATCAGAGTCAAATAAAATATTTGTTCTGATCAATATCGTTTCTATTAGGAAACTAATAATCCTAATAATATATTTTGGATATAATATCCATAATATTTGGCTCTTCTACACTGAAGAAGCTTGCAACAGAAGGTTATGAAACCACCTTCTGCGTTGCAGAACCGTCAGATTTCCTATTATAAGGAAACAAATATTCCCCATATATTCTGATGCATGTCATTCGTGAAATGACAGTTTTTTATCTTGAAAAATCAAAATCATGAGTATTTTGGGCGGGAGAATATTTTCTTCCCAAAAAGAAGGCATTCGGAGGCTGGTTAAAATCATTAACCGTGACTCTCCTTCTTCACACTTCATCTTCAACTCTGAAACTTCCCTGTTCTTGCCCTAACCTCAAAACTTTCGATTTCTCTGTGTCCATGGCACCCAAAGTGAAATCCCTGAGGAAAAAGGCTAAGGCCGGAAGAAAGAAGGCTCGTGCCTCTGGATCGGAGAAGCCTGCATCATCTGCGAGCAGGACTCCACCCCCTTCCTCGCCGGAGAAATTCATCTCTCCTGCGAAGGACCAGACCATTGCTGCCGTTGAGACTCTCGATGGCATGCATCTCATCTCCACAGACGAAGGGCCCTCAAAAGTCCAAGTCTCCGTGGAAGATACAACCCAGAAGGAACCTCCGATCGTCATGACGGTGGAACCCTCTGTCTCTGAGCCTTCTGTGCCTGAGTGCTCTGTTCCTAAGGCCTCTGCCAAAGGTTCTACTGCGACAAGTGATACACTCCCTGTCGCCCCTGCTGCTGAGATTGTCGCATCTGATGAGGAGGTGGAGATCCCCCCTGCTGATGATGTGCCTGGTGAGGCTGACACGGAAGTTCCTACTCCGGTCTTCACTGTCTCTCCTGATCTCAAGCTGAAAGGAGTAGCTTCTGAGATTCAGAAGGCTTCGCAGAAGCCTGCGGCCACTCCTACCAAAAAGCTTCTCCATGATGCCATGAAACCCGGAGGAGTCTCCTCTAGGACCAGGCTGAAACGGAAAGAGCCCGAGACGGTCAGCACCTCTATCATTGATATGGCTGCCAAAAAGACCAAGTCCCCAGAGAAACTTGTTCCTGAGGACACCTTCGCAGAGGACCTGGATTCGTATATCTTTCCGGTAAATCCTCTTGTCTCTAAGAAGGAGATTGAAACTGTTTTGGCCGATGATAAACTGCCTAAATGTGATGCTGCGGGTAGGCAGATTGCCACCTTCAAGCGGATCGATTTTAACTGGTTTGCGGCTAATGGACTTGATATTACCCCTCTGCTGGATAGAATCGGTTTGAGAACCTTCTGTGAGACCTATGCAGAGCTGCCTGTCTCTCGTTTGAGAGAATTCTATGCGAACATCACGTTCCATGAAAAGGGTCCGCATGCCAAGTTCATAAAGACAGTCATTGAAGGGGTCACACTGGTATTCTCTGCCCATGATGTGAATCAATTTTTCTGCTGTGAGGAATATGATCTCTGATGGACATGGGAAAAGAAGAATCCTATAGCATCATCTTGGGACAGAAGGTCAATGCGACCAAGTACCTTGAGTCCACCAAGTTGGATCTCAAAACCCGCATTCTGCATCGAGTGGTTCTGTTCTGCCTTCTACCAAGAACTGGAAGCATCGACACCATCACCTCCAATGATGCGACGTTGATGGCTCATATCCTGAAGGGCATTCCCTTTAATCTTGGTTTGCTGGTGTTCTCCCACATGAAACGATGCTGCAATACGGCTAGGAAAGCTCTCCCTTTTGGCCAGGTAATCGCCGGCCTTCTGAAATTAGCTCGTGTCTCTACTGATGCTTCTACTTTTCAAGAAAAGTGGAAAGTTGGCACTTTTGGACAACAAATTATAGCCAGCATGCATTATGTGAGGAAGGGCTCTACCTGGACCCTGAAAGGGAGGTCACAGGATTCTGCGCTTGATGATGAGGATAAGCTTCTGGAGGCCAAGAAGAATGCTGATGCGTCTTCTGCTCGACCCTCTGCTGCTAAGCCTGCTGGTCGGAGACGTCCTTCATCATCTGCTGAAGCTCAAGTCCCTGTGGATAACACTGCTCTCCTCAATCTTGGGGAAGACATCCGCGTCCTTCAGCGAATGGTCACTGACCTGTTTCGCTTAGTGGAACGCCAGGACAAGCTTCTGCGCAAACTTCTGGAAAAGGATTCTGCTGAGTCTGAGGAGTGATCTCCTTAGTTGCTGTTTCTTTTTCTTTTATGCATTTCTAGCTAGACCAAAAACTGATTTCTGTGGTCTGCTAGATTGTAATAAGTGCCACTTTGTGGACACATTTCCTTTCAGCAGTATGGTATTGAACTTTCTGTCACACCTTCTGCGCTATATTCTGCATGATGGTTTTGAACTTTCTGTTCTACCCTCTGCAAGAATTAAAACTACCTTCTGCACGTTGGTTATGAACGATATGTCATACCTTCTGCAAGAAATTTACTCTTCTTTATCAACCTACATTCATCTTCTTTTTGATGTGACAAAAAGGGGGAGAAAATTGTGTTGAGGGGGAGTACCTTGCTCTGTATTGGTTATAGAAAAATTCTTAATTTTCTATAACTTAATGGGTCATAGAAGGCTATACCGTCTACAGTATAGAAGCCTATGAGACTGATACAGCTCATAATCGCAACCTTCTGCAGGGAATGCGATTCGTGATCTTTTTAAAGTCACTATTGCTGGGAGTGCAAAAATGAAATACTATCATTTTTGTCGGGCTATATACAGAAGCTCCACGCTCTGTATTAATCACAGAAGCCTTTGTGCTCTGTACAACCTTCCTCATAACAGAAGCTTATATGCTCTGTTATACAGAACCTTATGGTACTGTAAAAACGCGAGACTCACACTCTCATCTATTTAGGGGGAGTTAGGGGGAGTTCTTGCAAACATATTTCCTCAACGATGAATGTTTTGTCATCATCAAAAAGGGGGAGATTGTTGGAAAAGTTTTTGATGATGAGCCAGACCTCTGTACCACAGAAGGTCGAACATTCTTGGCTTTGATGATGAGCCTGACCCTCTATACTACAGAAGGTCGAACATTCTATTCTACAGAAGCTTCTATTATTAAGGACTTCTTGTAAGAATTATTTTTATAATTAAATGATTAGTTTTCAATTATTTAATTACGAAATATGCTTAATTTGATTAAGATATTTATCTGATCAAATTACCACGATTTGGTTTCCAAATAATCATATTGGAGATAATATTTCTTATAGAAGGAAATAAGATCTCTATTTATGGAAATGTTCTACTAGACGGTCTACAGGCTTCTGTAAGCTTAATTGACCACTATACGACCGTTATTTGCAAACCTATCACTACCACCTGTCTAGATACGTCCTCCTATGTATCTTTAACAGGATGGAACGAATTATTACCCTAATAGAAATAAATCTTCGATTATTTTCATTTGTATAAGGTTATCGAGCAGAACCTTCTGCGATACCTTCTGTGCTGCATTATTTAGGGAAACTATCATATTCTTATTTTATTTTGATATGATTATCTACCTTGCTGAATGTATGCACGTGCATATCATTTTCTCTATTGTGTAACCTAACTTTTAATTTATTGTTTTGCAGATTTCGTTTTTATCTTTTCCCATTTATATTTTCTTCTTAGGATTTGTGTATAAAAGGCCATGCTCTCTCCCATTCATACATAACGAATACTGATACAGAACATTCATTTTCTCTTATCCCATTCTGATCAGAGAGAGCATGTGCTTGAGCTTTAGTTTTTTCATTCGTTCGAGTTAGTCACACGAGGAGCACTACCGGCGGAACTTGCATCGTTGGTGAAGCCTTTTGGGAGAGTGACTCGGGGGCTCGAGGGACTCGACTGGAAGCTGCAGGATAAGTTGGTTGGAGGCACGGCTGGAAGTCGTGTGATCAACATGCGGCGGGTCGGAAAGAAGAGATGAACCTTGGGAGCACAAAAGGTGAGGGACTAACCAGCTTCTGTTGTGTAGAGCTCTGTGTGCAGGAACCTCAGGACAAGAGGAAGGTTGTCACCTCAGGACAGGAGGAAGGCTGTCACCCCAAAACAGAGGGAACGCTGTTCAACCTCAGGACAGGAGGAAGGCTGTCACCTCAGGACAGGAGGAAGGCTGTCACCCCAGAACAGAGGGCACGCTGTTCATCCTAGGACAAAGGATACGTTGTCCACCCTAAGACAAAGGGAACGTTGTCTACTTGCGTAGGGTTCGCTACGTACTCGCGTGGGGTACGCCACGAAGTCGTTATCCTTGAGGGATTGCGCATTTGCTACCTTGTTAGTCACGTTAATACGTGCAACCTCCTGTAGTGCAGAATCTTCGGATCTGTACAACCCTCTGTAGAGCAGAACCTTCATGTCTGAATCTACTTTAGTGCAGAACCTTACGGTCTGTACAACTCTCTGTAGTACAGAATCCTACGGGTCTGTGCATACATTTTCCTTGTCACTTTTACTACAGAACCTCACGGTCTGTTCAGTAGAAGGTCGACTACCCTTGGTACAGAATCTTTCAGATCTGTGCTTTTCAATTAAGTCATTTCCTATACAGAACCTTCTGTTGTGGATTGACATACTCGGTACAGAACCTTACGGTCTGTGCTATACCTTCTGTGATACAGAATCCTTGGATCTGTTATATAGAAGGTTGACGTCTCTAGTACAGAATCACTTGATCTGTGCTATAGAAGGTTAACACATTCGATACAGAACCCTCTGGTCAGTATTGTGTTTTATCTTCTTCGACACAGAACCTTCTGGTTTGTGTTGTGCCTAACGTTCTACGATACAGAACCTTCTGGTCTGTATTGTGCCTTACCTTCTTCGACACAGAACCTTTTGGTCTGTGTTGTGCCAAACCTTCTTCGACACAGAACCTTCGGGTTTGTGTTGTGCCTAACGTTCTACGATACAGAACCTTCTGGTCTGTATTGTGCCTTACCTTCTTCGACACAGAACCTTCTGGTCTGTGTTGTGCCTAACGTTCTACGATACAGAACCTTCTGGTCTGTATTGAGCCTAAGTTACTATAGTACAGAACCTCAGTGTTTGTGCTTCGTAACAAACCTCTACGGTACAGAACCTTCTGGTCTGTGCTCTGCCACTCAAGCCTCTATTGTACAGAACCTACGGGTCTGCTTTTAGTTGCTATCACTTGTGTAACTTGTACTGAGATACATTTGAGTGGAAACCATCCAAATATCTGGGTGAAGAGTGGACGT
The DNA here is from genome assembly GCA_029817715.1 of Melastoma dodecandrum. Taxonomy (NCBI): domain Eukaryota; kingdom Viridiplantae; phylum Streptophyta; class Magnoliopsida; order Myrtales; family Melastomataceae; genus Melastoma; species Melastoma dodecandrum. The sequence continues at coordinate 1,352,635 of JARUPY010000397.1, read as the reverse complement.
AAGCAATTTGCTGAACCACTATAAAAATCCTTGTGTCCATCAAACAAATTTGCGTACACAATCAAACGTTCTGTCTTACAGAAACTTACAGGCTCTGTTTAACAGAAGCTTTTCATTCCGCTGCGGGGTAAAACGAAAAAGGGTTAAAATCCAATTTTGGAGATTAACACTAATTCACCCCCCTCTTAGTGTAACAAAATTCCTTGTTAATTTTTGGGTGTGGAAATTATGACCATCATGCCTCGTCGTAGGAGGAGGCCTGGCCATGCAAACAATGTCAATGCGTGTCAGGTCGCTTGGTAGATATTTCCCACATCCCACGTCACCCTAAAATTTCTAATCCAGTCAATTACTTTGGTAGTATTCTGGCCCATCTCCACCAAAATACCTTTCTTTATTTCATTCAAAATAATATCCCACGAAATTTTCCGACATTCGCGATATCCGAAGTCTGACTAACAGTCCAACAACCTACGTGTATTTCTTAATTCGACGAAATTTCAATTCGTATTTATAATTATTTCAAAATTTTTTATTTATTTCTTTCATATCTTTCACTTTAAATTACGTTCATTTTTACGTTCGAATGAAAATGACATTAAAATTCATATCCGACTTGGAGTAACACGCATCAAATTTTTTTACGTGTATTTCAACATCAGACTCAAGTTCCCTAACCCTTCAACCTTAAATTGATCATGGTCCCGAGCCTTAGCATCTCCTACAACAACTTCAAATGATCTAATTCCTTTACATTGCAGGTGATATGTGACATCGTAAGATATGCTTCAATATGGTTGGTGGATATTTTTAGGTGATGTATTGGTGAGTCATAGTTTTTGGTTTATGTTTTGTGTGAATCTTGTTGATTTTGCGCATTCATCTTCAATAATATAATCAATGAGGTGGAATGACTCCAACTAAATGAGTAATGTCTCCATGATATCAACCTCGAGCATTTACAGGCGTTCGTATAAGCACGAAAAAAGGGCAACATTGTACACTTCATGGAGTAAGGCAAACACAACCAACAGTTCTTTCATTGTTTGTCAATGAAGGTAAGCAATAACGGTTTGAATGTAGTTCTTCAGAACATGAAAAATATAATTTAAAGTTAAAAACAATAAAAAATAAATAAAAGATAGGGATAAGAAAAAGTTTTAAAATAATTATAGACAAAAATCGATATTTTGCTAATATAAAATTGTACGTAGAAAGTACACAAAGAAAAATTTACTCCAATTGTGAAATTGGCACTTTTATAGGTAAATGTAAGTATCTTAATTAGATAAATCTAATTTGGAGGAGGAAAGTACCGAAATAGTGTAATGAAAAAAAAATTATTAAATAGGGTAAATAATTTTGAAGTTATAAAAATAATACTCAAAGTCACGAAGTAAGTCAAATTTTATAAGTTCGAATTTTAAAAAAGAATAAAAAGTGAAAGTCGAAAAGTCCGACTTACTTTAGATTTTTTTGGAAGTATCCGGATAAAATCTATAATGTTCGACTTATATTATTTTCGAAATTTTTGAAAGTATATATGTATAAATTTGTTTTCATGTTACAATATTGCAGAACGCCTTAATTTTGTGTCCTTAATCCCGGACCTAATTCCCATCACTTTCTTAATGCTCCACACCCTCTACATCTTCATCTTCGCCTTCATCGCCACCGCCCCAACCAACTTCCCGTCCCCTCTTCCGCCGTGGATCTCCGCCTGATGCACCCTGTTCGCGTCGAAACGGATTACGTCGGAAATATTTGGCAAATGGACTCACGGGTGTATGTGATCGCCAGAAAGATGAATTTTAATGATATAAAAATAAAGCTGTTACAAATTTAAAGGTTCACAAAAGGAAACGCGTGCTTACAGCCATAAAATTGAAGGAAAAAAACGGAACTGAAAGGGCTGTAGACTTGCGACTTGAGGTGCGACTGGAGCTGACGTCACTGCTGACGTTGTATACCCGCTGCCACGAACGTAGACCTAGGAAGACGTTGGTGCAAAAAGAAGGCGATGTAGACTTCGCTGCTGCAGGTGCGACTGGAGTCGACGTCACCGCTGACGCTGTAGACTTAGTACAGTGCGCTGTCGACCTGAATACCCGTGGACCGGAATCTGGCTGTTGCGCTTGGTACGACTGCGACGGACGGAGGTATCGTTGGATGCGGATGTCGAGGCTTCAAACGAATACCTTGCTGGCGGAGATGCGAGCGAAGGAAGATAGCTGGAAATACGGCTACTCGTCCCGACGGTGGAGGTGATGGCGGAGGATTGTCGGCTCGGTTACGGTTGCTCGCCGAAACGAAGGAAGTGCTGGCGGAAGGTTGATCTCCGGAGTTACGTTTGCTCACTCCGAAGTTGGAAGGATGACCTGAAACCCAGGCCGAGGTATCTACTAAACTAAGAGTGACGAGCAATGCAAGGCTTGTGTTTGGCTGATTGATCGTGTCCATTTCCCAAGTGTAAACTGCCCCTTTTATACTAGTTTTCACAAAACTCCACATGTCCTACACGATCTTGAAAATCCCTCAAAACACGGCTCAACCTTAACCTCCCCCCAGGGATCTCGGGAGTTGTTTTAAAAGATTTTCTTAACTGTCATTTAATGAGTTAAGACGTGCTCGGACGAGTCGTAGACTTATCTCGCACTTTGCGCCGCTAAAGGAACTATAGACCTAGGCTGTTGTAGACCGAGATTTCCACAAGTCGACGGGCTGTTCACTTAGGCCTCCACTCGATATGGGCCGTAGACTTAGTACGGGCCCAGAATATTTTATTGTGTCAACATAAGCCCCCCTCTTTTGCTAAGGCGATTTTCAGTCGCCTGAGCACAGTGGCTAATCGCTTGGTTTAAAAGAAACGTTTCGTTTTCCCTCCTTTCACTTACGTCCTTTACCTCGACTTCTTCCTTTCCAAGAAACCTCTGTTTTCCTTGAAACCCTAACTTCTTTCCAAAGAAAAATCCTGATGTCGACTCTTGGTTCCTTTCAGTGGCACCAACAACGTGCCGGCCCCACTGGTATCGTCACTACTGTAGACGGCGAGGGTTTAACCCTTGGTCCTGTTCTCGACAATCGACTTTTCCCGGACCCTGTTCCTTATGAGTATCTGGTAACGGCATTCCAGATTCCTATCTGCCGGGCAGACTTCGTCAACCCCCTCAACTGGGAAGACCAGAGTAGCTTCCTCTGCTTTCCTTCCGTAGAGAAGGCCCTATTTCGCCAATGGTTTACCTGCTGGCTGAAGAAACTGCAGGACAAACTCAGGGCATGCGGCCTCTGGTCTTTCATGAAGATCACTATGCTGGGGAAGCGTTGCGACCCAAGGGTATGTGCCAGTCTTCTTCCTCTCTGGAATAGTGAAGTGAATTGTTTTTATCTGCCGGAGGGTCCCATGACCATTACTCTAGAAGATATTTATTTTCTGACTGAGAGTAGCGTGGCTGGAGCCCCCGTTCGCTTGTATTCCTTGGATGATGATTACCACCCTAAGGAGATGCTACAGATTCAGAGTGTGGCAGAGAGGCACCTTAAGATGATTGAGGGCCAATCTATTGCTGTCTGGGAAGGGCTGAGGAGGTTGAATTTCTCAGCATTTGGTTGAGCAAATATGTTTACTGCTTTGCTGGCAAGAGGGTACCGAAGCTTGTATACGGGATTGCCAACTTCCTAAGCACGGCGAAGAGCAGAGTGGCTTGGGCGCCATTCTTGCTGGGCATTATTTACCAGAGCCTGTTCAAGAACAGCGCATCTGGAAGCCCTTTTCCGAAATATCCAACCGGTGGCCTTCTCTGGATGGTGCATCTTTGGGCATGTATATGGATTCCAGGACTTTCTGGGTATCGGATGCCCCCCAGCGTCGCAAAGGATAGCTGCTATGGAATCCATATGCTCAAGTCATGTTGCCAATCAAAGGATCAGTGGCTATGGGCTTCTGTCACAGGGCACATAAAACACCTGGTTGATATCGACCGGAGTGAACGCCGCGACTGACACCCATTCCCAGCAAGCCATGCCATCAGCAAGCGCCGGAAGAAGCTGGAGCCGAGTATTTATTGGGACTCTGTTTTTACTAGCAGAGTCTTGCCCTGTGCGACAGAAGCGGGCTTCAGCTTCGAGTACTACAACCCTCAGCTATGCGCAAGGCAGTTGGGTTTCGTCCAGAGCTCTGCAGTCCCACACTTTGACGACTCCAATATGGTTTCCCGAGGCAGCTACGTCCTCTCCAAGGATTCCCTCCAGACAGCGATGGATCTCCTATCAAGGAAGACGGAGCTTCGGCGCACGGAGTTCCCCCTCAAGAGCACCATGGTTTACGTCACTAAAGCTTTTTCTTATCAGTGGTCGTTATCTTTTAAAGCTCTTCGTAGCGGGATGAGGTTCCTGGACACCTCTACAGAGCCGGACTTGCATCTTACCACTGACATGAAGCTTAAGGCTGGGCAGAAAGTACTAGCTGGTAAGATCTTGCAGCTTTCCTCTTTTGTTGGTCGCTTTTAAAACAAATGTTTGTTTTCTGAGTTTCAGCAGTGGAGGGTGAGAAATCTGGATTTGGAGGAGGTACCCTTCAGAGACGAGCCCTGCTCCTCCAGCCAGTCGTTCGACTCGCATACAACGGCGAGTTCCTGTGAAGAAGATTGTGAAGCCTAAGGCTGAGGACTTGCCTTCTGCTTCAACAAAAAGACGTGGGAAACGGAAGATGCCTTCTCCTCCAAACTCGGATTCTGACGAAATCCCCATCTCTCAGATGCAGAAGCAGGCAAAACTTAGCTCATCCGGGCCTCAGATTTCAAGTCCGGTGGTTGCCCAACCGATTACTTCTTCTTCAGAGTATGTATCATCCTTTTGTTGTTAGTGACCATTGTTGCCAACTCTCATAATACTTGCTCTTTCGCTTTAGGCATTCATTGGCTTTAGTACCCTTGGTCTGCCCATCGCTGGAAACAACATCTGATCGTGAGATGGACGTAAGTCTCTCCTTGCTGTTTCCTTTTCCTTGAATGCTTCGATGGCTAATCTGTTTCTGTTTGCAGGTTACTCCCCCCCATTCCTCAGTTGTTAGCACTTACAGGGGAGGGAGACGTTGCCATTGGAGAGGAAATCGCAGCGCTGGGGGATACATGCGCTTCTGAAGCGACTCCTGCCGAGGCTGTAGACTTAGCTGTGCCTGCAGCCGGTGCTGCGACTCAGGGAGAAGCAGTTACTCCAGAGGCAGACCCCATCGCTGATGCGCAGCTGGCAGACCCCATCGCTGATGCGCAGCCGGTTGCGACTTCTATCTCTTCCTCTCCTGTCCAGCCTCCAAGCATGCCTTCCGGTGAGGGTACATCAAGCGATGTCAGCGACTATGACCGTGTTATGAAGAACGTGGATCGTGTCGCAAAGCTGCTTAGCCACGAGACCTTTTCTGAGGCTATTTTCAAAGAGCTTCAGGAATGCATTACGGAGCTACAGGAGTCTCCAGTAACCAGCGCGCAGATGTTGGCCGCCTGTGAGGAGTTCAAGACTCAATTTTGGACTGAGTGGTCATCCTATCAGGATGACTTTAAGGCTCACCAAGAGGCTAGGCTCAAGATCCACGAAAAGTTGACCGCTCAACTACAAGAAGTTAACGACATTGAACTCCTCCGGGGACAAAAAGAAGACATGTCCCGGCAACTACTGCAGGTCGAGAAACGGCTGAAGGAGCTCCTGGCCTTCCAGAAAGACCTCCAAGAGCGGATTGCCGTGGTGGACTCACTGCTCATCGAACGAACTGCCTATGCTTCCGCGCAACGGGACCCGGACGACTTAATGTCTTGGTATCGTCGGAAGAACGAGTTCACCCTTAAACGCAACCGCGCCAAGGTCTTAACCCTTTTGTTCGTGGAGGCAACCGACTCAATATTCAAGTCGGGCACAAGACTATTCCTGCGGCTTCTTCCACGTTGAAGTTTTTCTTATCTCTTATATTACCGGTTGTAGACAGCACGTCGCAGGGATGACACCCTATAAACAAACTCAGTCTATAACCGTGTAATTTTTGTATTCTGTAGGCAAACGTTTAAGCTTGACCTTGCAAGTCTACATTGATGCTAACAGTTAACCCTGAGTGACCTCTTTAAGGATGGCTGGGAAACGTTTTTCTAAAACCTTTCTATGCGATTCCCAAATGGTTCTTCTATATCGTTTTAAATATTTACCATTAATTTTCAATGGTTGTTTAATCCCCTCGAGTGTCGACAACCTGTAGCTATTCGTTGAATAAGCTTCAATTACCCGATACGGTCCTTCCCAATTTGGGGACCATTTTCCAAATGCTTGGTCCTTAGACTTTAGCGGCAACACCATTTTCCAGACCAAGTCGCCGATATTAAAACATTTATGAACTACTTTCTTATTGTAGTATCGGGCTATTCTTTGCTTGTGTGCTTCTAATTTATCAATAACTTCTAGTCTTTTCTTTTCCAGCTCCTCTAGGGCCACGTACATAGCTTCGTCTTGTAGACTTGGCTGTGCAACGCGGAGCGACTTATACCTCACTTCTATAGGTAGAATCGCATCATGTCCGTAGACTAGTGCGAACGGAGTTTCTCCAGTACCCTCTCGCTTAGTGACTCTTAAAGCCCATAAAGTATCATTCAAGACTTCATGCCACTTCCTTGGATTACATCCGATCATTCTCTGGATGTTGCTTTTTATTAGTTTGTTAGACGCCTCAGCTTGCCCGTTCGCTTGAGGGTAGTACAGGGTAGAATTCAAAATCGCAAAGCCAAACTCTTCAGCAAATTCTCTCACCTTAACATTATTAAAAGCCGCCCCATTGTCTACAACAATGTTTTGGGGAATGCCAAATCGGTAAACAATGTTAGCTCGCAAGAACTCAATTACCTCATTATGGTCAATTTTCTTGTAGACCTGGGCTTCTATCCACTTAGTGAAGTAATCTGTTGCAACCAAGATAAACGCATCTCCTCGACTAGAATGAGGATGAATCTCACCTATTATATCTAGTGCCCAAGTTCTAAAAGGCCAAGGTTTAATTATAGGGGTTAAGTCGGCTGCCGGTGCGCGAGTTGACGGACCATGTCGCTGGCAATCTTGACATCCCCTGGCCATCTCGATGCAATTTTTCATCATTGATGGCCAGTAAAACCCATGCCTCCGAATAATCCAACACATTTTTACTCCCGATTGATGCGATCCACAGAGTCCTTCATGGGTTTTTAGCATTATTGGGGTAGCTTCGTCTAGGTCTACACACCTTAAGAGTACACCATTGGTGTCTTTCTTGTAAAGAACCCCATCTAGAAGGACATATTTTAATGCTTGGATTTTAATTCGTTGTTTAATCTTCTGATTTGGATTAGAGAGAAAATCTATAATAGGTTTTCTCCAGTCTTCACCTTGTTTCATTATGTCTATAACCATGATATTATTGTTACTCAGCTGTAAGTGCGAGTCTATTTCTTTTAAATCTCCTGGGTTAACTTTTCCTCTGTAACCCGAGGCTAATTGTGCCAAATTATTGGCTACTCCGTTCTCGTTACGACTTATGAAATGGAAAGTTACACTTTCGAAACATGCGACTAATCGCTGAACTATATTAAGGTAAGGTCGCAATTTCTCTTGACATGTACACTCCTCATTTGCCTGGTTGATGACCAACTGGGAGTCACCCTTAATTTGAACTTGTTTCGCATTTAATGAAATGAGCTCTTTTAGCGCCGTTATCAATGATTCATATTCAGTAGCATTATTGGTTGACAATTTGCATAGCCGGTAGGCCAACCTGATGTCCTTGCCCATTGGAGATAATATGTGAACTCCTATCCCAGCTCCATTTCTTGTAGATGAACCATCGAACCATGCTTGCCAAACGTCATCGATTCCTTCCTCTTGATCTATCGACAGGGTCGGGTCATGATCGACCAGAAAATCGACCAGAGCCTGACCTTTAACCGACTGTTGGGATTTGTATCTCAAGTCGTACGGGGAAAGAATTAAGCTCCACTTGCTAATACGTCCAGCCAATAATGGACTTTCAAAGAAATATTTAATTATGGGTGACTTAGACACTACATAGACTTCCCCATTCCCAATGTAGTGTCTAAGTTTCATTACGACATAGAACACCGATAGGCATAGCTTCTCTTTTGAAGTGTACCTGACCTCAATCGCAGTTAACTGCCTTGACAAGTAGTAAACTGCCCTTTCGCGTCCGCCCTTATCTGTTTGTGCCAACATTGCACCTATTGTTACTTCGGTGGCTGCTACGTAAAGAATGAAGGGTTTTCCTTGTTGGGGAGGTATCAAGACCGGTGGATGCGTTAAGTATTCTTTTAGAGCGTTAAAGGCCTCTTCATGTTCCTTAGTCCATCTGTAGTCATTCTTTCCTCTCAGTAGATTAGAGAAGACTTTTGTCTTTCCCGCGACATTCCCTATAAATCTACGCAAGTAGATAACTTTCCCTAAGAAAGCTTGCAATTCTTTCTTATTTCTTGGTGCTGACAAGTTCTGAATGGCTTTTACTTTGTTTTGATCAACCTCAATGCCCCGTTGATGCACTAGGAAGCCCAGGAAATGCCCTGCCTTGACGCCGAAAGCGCACTTTAGAGGATTTAACTTGAGTTGGTGTATCCTCATCTTCGTAAAGGCACTTCTCAAATGCTCGACATGTAGCTCATCCTCTGTCGACTTGACCACTATGTCATCAATGTAGACTTCCACTGTTTTCCCCAGATAAGCATCGAATATGGTGTTCATTGCCCGTTGGTACGTGGCACCAGCGTTTTCTAACCCAAATGGCATTACTACCCACTCAAAAATGCCTAGCGGACATCTAAACGCGGTGTTATGAATATCTTCCTCTGCGATGAAGATTTGGTTGTAACCCGAAAAACCGTCCATAAAAGACATGACCTGATGGCCCACAGTTTTGTCTATAAGGTCATCTGCGACAGGCATAGGATATTCATCCTTAGGAGTAGCACGATTTAAATCTCTAAAATCTATGCAAACTCTAATTTTTCTGTTTTTCTTTAATACGGGGACAATGCTAGAAATCCACTCCGTATATCGCGAAGTCCTTATATACCCTGCCCGGAAGAGCTTTTTTATTTCCTCAAATACTAGTTGTGTCACCTCTCTAGACATTCTTCTTGGAGCTTGTCGTACTGGCTTAAAGTCTTCCTTGATAGGCAAAGTGTGTTCTACCAGTCTACGATCTAAACCTGGCATTTCGGTGTAATCCCATGCGAAACAATCTTTAAATTCCTCTAGTACGCCCCTGATTGAATCAAAGAATTCTTTATTTATGGATGAACTGACAAAAAGATTCCTAGGAGAAGCCTCGCTTCCCAAATTAATAGTAATTAAAGGGTCACAAGGAACCATTAAAGACTCACGACCGTTGTTGCCACCAAGGCTAGTGGACACGGGGTTATTGCAAGTATCAGGCGCTCTAATCCCCGTTACATTTATTGCTAAAGACGACATAGACTGATTTCGCCCTTCCTTGTAGACTCGGAGTCACTGGAGGACGTCAGCGACCGCCGCGTTCTTCCTTTTACTATGATCCATAGATTCCCTCCTTCAGGAGTCTATCGGGCTCCAACTCCGCTCCAGCATTTGGTTGGCCTTCTAAAGCTTCCCCTTTGTCGCTTTTGTTCTCACCATTCCTGCTTTCCTCGGCGAGGTTTTCTCCCGAATTAACCTCTTGAAGAACCTCCTCTATATCCTTATCAGTGAACTCATCTCCCCACCCTGTTGGAACGATTGGGTCGTTCTCAGGTTTGGGATGCGAGGTTCCATAATCCACAATGTAGTCAAATTTTCCAGATGGCTGACCTAGAGGTCCGACTGTAGGATCTCCTAGCTCGTATCGCTGATGCAGTGTAAGGTCTTTCACGGTCTTACTTGCCTCTGCATGCAAAATATCCTTATCACGACAGGAATAAACATCAGCCTTAATAATTTCAACCTCAGAATCCAGCCATAACATTAATTCTCTATGCAAGGTGGATGGTATAGCCGCGGCTTTATGCAGCCAGTCGCGTCCAAGCAGAGCGTTGAAGGTAGGAACTATGTCTATGACAAAGAAAGCAGTTTCTTTTTCTTGTCGACCTACACCCAAGTGTACTGAAAAAATTCCCAAGCATTCCGATTTCCTGCCATTGAATCCGCTTACAGCGACATCTGTCTTTACCAGGTCACATGGCTTATATCCAAGTAATTTAAACCTGGACAATGGCAGTACGTTTATAGTGGCTCCGTTGTCTACTAAGACTCGATTCACTATAGTGCCATCAAAGGTAGCCGTAATATATAATGAATGCATGTGTTGTTTCATACTATCCGAAGGCTTCTTAAGCCAATGAAGTGGGAAGCCCGACGGGTAGATCAAAGGACGAGACGGAGGCGACTTACCTTTCGGGTTCTCTGTATCCTCCACTTTGGCGAAGTCTACAGGCAAGGTGATAGCGTTACAGCTCACGGTTGCCTCTTTCCTGCCGTTAATGTCTCTCGGGACGTCATTCCTAAGAGGGGTGTAATCAAAGCTCGAGCCTGGCTCTTCCGAGTGGTCCGTAGACTCATTGTACTCAGCTTCCACATTTGACTTCTTTATATGTGGAGCGGCCATTGTTGGGGTAGGTCTAGGCCTTTTGACGACGTGGCTTAGACGTCTGTCTCTCCTTTTTCGGGTCTGTGTGGGTAAAGTTGCTTTAACCACAGCTTTCTGCCAATGTTTCGAAGGATTAGTTACTTTCACCATTCTTGATTTCTTAGAATCAATGGCGATCTGACGTACCTCCACAAAGTCTTTGACGAACGGATCGTATCCCACGATTGTTCGTGGCGGTTCCTGTGTCGTCTCTGAATTAAGCAGGGAATTTCGAGTACCTGTAGTCGCGGGGCAAACCGGCTGGATCACCATCTCTCCATTCGCCGACAAGTCTACCAACTTGAGGAAGTAGCTCACACAGCACGCCGTGCAGAGCTGCGTGATTAAAATCCTGTTGCGCCCAATCAGTTTGCATTTCTGGCACAACAGCTTCTCATCCAAGAACTGAACAATTGGTGGCCCCATCTGGATCGCGCGAGCATCAACCTTGCGCGAACCATACCTTGGCTTGACTCCTTTCCTTTGCGCCGCATCGCTTTGCTGTGCTCTATCAGTCGCACCTGTTACAGGGTGTGCGCCCGTTGCAGGGTGTGACTCGATGTGAGCACTATTTTCTTGGTTAGGTTTCTGCTGAGTTTGTGGATTGTCAAACTCTAAATGCTTCCTAGAACGCTCTGCAGCATAAGAATGGTGTTCGGGAGCCCTTCCTCTGCCATGGGGGCCGCCTCTTCCTCCTCGGGTCGCCAACCTATGCTCTAGACTCGGAGGGCTTTTGAATCCTCTCTGAGGGTTATTAGAGGCTGTCCGTGGTCGCGGGGAGCCCATTCCCATTGCCACCTCCTCAAGCGGGGTCAGGTCGTACCAGGTGTCACCCTGATTAGCTTGGAGGTATTTCCGGAAGGTATTACACCTATCAGTAGTGTGTGTGTCATCCATATGCCAGCAGCAAAGGTTACTGGCAACCGCTTTGGCCGGGCAAGTAATTACCCATTTTTCAGCCAGCCTACGGAACAGGGCATTCGCCACCAAGGTCTCCCCAGATACCTTTGTGTGATTAAAATCCTGTAGAGGGAGAATATGGTCAGCTTCTATGAAATTTATGTCTACATCAGATATGTCAAACATATGAATAGCAATTTCATCATCAAAAGGTTTCTCGTCGACCATGGTAACTTCGTCGACTTCAGGAAAACACAATTCTTTTGCCTCTATAAGGTCTTGAATAATGTTCCTGAAAGACAGACAATCTTTGGTCGTATGTGTAAATGACCCGTGCCACTTGCAAAAGTTCCTAGACTTTTCTCTATCCGTCTGGGGGGTCCTATGACCCGGTTTTAGTTTAATCCGCTTTCGCTGAAAGAGCCAATCAAAAATTGCATCGGCTTTATCTATATCGAAGGAATATTTTCTTTCTTCCCCTGTTTTCTGGGACGCCTTCGCTTTGGAATTCCTCCGTGCTAAAGGCTCACAAACGGTGGCCTCTCCTTTTATGAACTCAGCCATGTCCACCTCGACAGCCTCTAGCTGATAAGTGCGCGTAGACTGAGCTTCTTCTACCAACAACTGGTGGTACTCAGTTGCCCTTCTGGCGAGGTCATACAGGTCGGTGAACCTTTCCCCTTGTAATTTCTTTTTGAAAGGGATGGACAAGGCATTTAATGCCACCATGAGCTGGTCTCTTTCCGAGATTGCCGGTCTACAGCGGAGCAACGCTTTTCGCAAGCGCATCAAAAACTGCCCCGGGTGCTCACCAGCGACTTGTTTCAAGCGCATGACCTCAAAGATTGACAGAGGCGAGTCCAGCCGCGCAAACGCTTTCATAAAGCTGGACTGCATATCAGCCCATGATGCCACTGACCCAGGGGGTAAACTAGCGTACCACGTAAAGGCATCTCCAGTGAGCGAATTTGGGAACAACTTCAACTTCCAAAAATCATTAGTTGCAGCTTCCCCAAGCTGATGGGTAAAACGCGCTACGTGCTCCAAATGAGTCATCCCATCCTCCCCTGAGAAACGAGTGAAATCAGGCACTCTGTACCCTCTGGGTAAGGGAAAGTCCCTGTCGACGTACGCCGGATAAGGGCTCCTGTAGAAGGTGGGGTCATCTTGTCTCACGACTCCAGGGACCATTTGTTCCAGTACTTGAGCTATTGCTTCCCTCAAATCTAATGGGGGAGGGGGACGGCCAACTGGCTCCCTTGCAGGGTCCTGGCCCCATCTTTCATCCATATAAGGCATCCTTTCAACATTCCTTTGCGACTGCGAATCTACAGGGGCTTTAGCATAAAAACTTTCTACTCGGGACGGTCCCCTTGGGTTTGGCAAATCCCCTGGTGGAAAATCATCTATAGGGGCTTTTCCAGGTCGCCGCCCTGGGGCGGAAGGCGCATACCTGTTTGTCTCACCCTGAGCCTCGCCATATTGATCTTCCGGTTTCGCTGCGAAGGCGGCATTTTGCCTCCACTCCGTGGGCGACCGGGAAGAGGCTGGCCTAGAGGGAGACGTCCTGTCCCTGATTTCCGCAGAATATTGGGCATCAACATTCCAGGGATCCTCATTCTGAAAAGAGACGTTCCTTTTGTCAGCACGTCGTGCATCTCCCATAAAAGAGAAGTCTCTGTCCGTATGATTACTCGTTCCTGCGACGACACTGGGCCTACTCAAGGCGGTGATTTGCTCTAGAATTCGAGCCATATTACTCTCTAAACCAGATATCCGCTTATCAAACGAATTCTTCATATCATTAAATTCATTATAGAACTCCAACCTTGATATGAATTCGGATGGCGTATGCCCCAATAACTCAGTCTGGGTTACGTTTAACTGACCACCTAGGGTCACATTTTCAGTAATCGCATCCCCTGCCTGAAAAGTACCATCTCCTTCTAAAGGAGGGGGGGATCGCGGTTTACGCCACTTCTAGTATTTTTGCCATATGCAAATATGAGGTATTTACCTCGATCTCCCACTGTGGTCGCCAAAGACGTGTTCGCGTCGAAACGGATCACGTCGGAAATATTTGGCAAATGGACTCACAGGTGTATGTGATCGCCAGAAAGATGAATTTCAATGATATAAAAATAAAGCTGTTACGAATTTAAAGGTTCACAAAAGGAAACGCGTGCTTACAGCCATAAAATTGAAGGAAAAAACGGAACTGAAAGGGCTGTAGACTTGCGACTTGAGGTGCGACTGGAGATGACGTCACTGCTGACGCTGTAGACCCGCTGCCACGAACGTAGACCTAGGAAGACGTTGGTGCAAAAAGAAGGCGATGTAGACTTCGCTGCTGCAGGTGCGACTGGAGTCGACGTCACCGCTGACGCTGTAGACTTAGTATAGTGCGCTGTCGACCTGAATACTCGTGGAACGGAATCTGGCTGTTGCGCTTGGTACGACTGCGACGGACGGAGGTATCGTTGGATGCGGATGTCGAGGCTTCAAACGAATACCTTGCTGGCGGAGATGCGAGCGAAGGAAGATAGCCGGAAATACGGTTACTCGTCCCGACGATGGAGGTGATGGCGGATGATTGTCGTCTCGGTTACGGTTGCTCGCCGAAACGAAGGGAGTGCTGGCGGAAGGTTGATCTCCGGAGTTACGTTTGCTCACTCCGAAGTTGGAAGGATGACCTGAAACCCAGGCCAAGGTATCTACTAAACTAAGAGTGACGAGCAATGCAAGGTTTGTGTTTGGCTGATTGATCGTGTCCATTTCCCAAGTGTAAACTGCCCCTTTTATACTAGTTTTCACAAAACTCCACGTCCTACACGATCTTGAAAATCCCTCAAAACACGGCTCAACCTTAACCTCCCTCCAGGGATCTCGGGAGTTGTTTTAAAAGATTTTCTTAACTGTCATTTAATGAGTTAAGACGTGCTCAGACGAGTCGTAGACTTATCTCGCACTTTGCGCCGCTAAAGGAACTATAGATCTAGGCTGTTATAGACCGAGATTTTCACAAGTCGACGGGCTGTTCACTTAGGCCTGCACTCGATATGGGTCGTAGTCTTAGTACGGGCCCAGAATATTTGATTGTGTCAAACACACCCCCACCCGTAGCCAACTCCCTTCCCCTCCCGCCAGATCGATCCGCCCCGTCATGCCGTTCTCCTACCGCCGCTGGACCTTCCAGCAGCAGCAGCAGCAGCAGCAGCGGCAGAAGCAGAATCTGAACCCTCTCCTCCCAACCGCCGTTGCCCCCTCCAAGTCAAAGCTCTCCTCCCGAAAGTCAACTGCATCGTCAGGAAAGCTGCCGAAGCTCGTTGCATTCGTCCTCAGCAACGTCCTCACCATCGCCATCCTCTTTTCCATCCCCTCTTCACGCTCTTCCTCTTCCTCTCCCCGACTTCTTCTTCTTCTTCTTCGTCTCCCTCTTCAAGTTCCCCACCGCAGCCCCGTTCCATACTCCGCCGAACGCGAGCCTTCAAGCACCGGCAGAGCGTCAATCGCACGATCTCTGCCGCATCCTTCGACCTGACCACTAAAGAGCTCTACGACAGGATCGAGTTTAGGGACTTGGATGGCGGGCCGTGGAAGCAGGGGTGAAGGGTTACTTACCGGGGGGATGAGTGGGACGAGGAGAGGTTGAAGGTGTTCGTAGTGCCGCACTCACATAACGACCCTGGGTGGAGGTTGACGGTGGAGGAGTATTATGATAAGCAGAGCCGGCATATCCTCGATACTATCGTGGAAACTCTCTCTAAGGTTGGATGGTTTCTGAAAAATTTTGATGCCCGATATCAGGTTTGTGCGTGTGTTAGTACATGGCCCGTACTGGTTATTGTAGAATGGGAAGGTGATTATTGCTAATGATCTCTTTCACAGATGAATTCTCGAGTCCTGGGAATACATCCATTTTTATGCGGACCGGTTCTTCCTCATTCTTGGATGATTCTATTTCGGTACCATCTATATATAGTGAGCATGCTCGGGCACAGTTGTAAGAATTTGTAGAAATTACTTGCTGCAATTGCAATCTTCCTAGGTTGCCCATTGGTATGGTATACAAAAATTCAGGTTCTTGGGATTCTTGTGTGGTACAGCAACATAAAGTAACCTCATTGGTGTGTGTAATTTGGACTTGGCTGGCAGAGTATTGCCAGTTAAAGTTAAATTCTATCGCTTGCTTTGCAGTTTTTAGAGAGCTTCTTCATCTAGACAAGAAACTGAAGCACAAAAAGAATGATTTTTGTGCATGAACTACCAATGAACACTCTTTGGAAAAGTATTTACTGCTGAACTCTCAGAGCTCCTATGATGAATGATTTTTTGTTTTATTTTTGCTTTGTGTGTCTATTAGTTCAGCAAGGTATTCTTATGATGGATCAATTAAGTAATCAGCAAGATAGTAAGAGATGACTTAGGTGGCCAGAAAATATGTTTTTATTGATGATATTAGTATTGCATGACTCAAAGATGATTGAAATGGTTTTCTTTGCATATCAGCTACCTCAATATAAGTTTCCCTCTATTTTTTTCGGTATTTTCTAATGTCAATGCATTTCGATGTCAAGTCCTTCAGATGAGCTTATTGGGACTCCAAGTTGATGTTGAATTATCTTTAGGGAGGTTCTTCAAAATATCGAGGGAAAATTCATGTTCAAGCTGACATAGGGTGTGATTGGCTTAATTAGGTATAAGAGGAAGAGATTGTTTGATACTTAACATGTGCAGCATAAATACTTGTGTGGACTGCTTGCATATGTAATATCGATGGTGCTCGCTCTGGGTTAATTAGGTATAAGAGGAAGGAGGCTTGTAATAGTTAAAGTGATTGGCATGATTTTGCTTCTTTGCCTTTGTCATCATGGTTTGTTATTTTGTTGTTTTGGTCAATGGGAGCTCTTGTCTGGTTATTTTCTTGTTGTGTCCTGATACATCATTCGTTCGGTTCAGGTACATAATAGTTTAGTCCAGAAATTTCTTGTTGTGTCCTGATACATCATTAGTTCGGTTCTTGTACATAATAGTCTAGTCCAGAATTTTCCCATCCTTTGTCTTTAGTATCGTGGTTTGAGCTCTCGGAGGTTTTTCACCTGTACTCTATTACTAGAAATCGTATCTAACCCATGTAAATTAACCCTGGTGTTTTCA
This sequence comes from Melastoma dodecandrum, assembly GCA_029817715.1. NCBI lineage: Eukaryota > Viridiplantae > Streptophyta > Magnoliopsida > Myrtales > Melastomataceae > Melastoma > Melastoma dodecandrum. The sequence goes on along the minus strand of JARUPY010000397.1, from coordinate 1,335,930 downwards.
CTTGAAGGATTCACGGCGGAAGTTTATTTGGGAAGAGATGTCTTACTTAGAAAGGTGGTGGAGGGATGCATCCGATTCTAGGAGGGAATCTTTCTCCAATTTAGTGAAAAACGGGCAATTGGAAATAGTCAGTGGTGGTTGGGTGATGAATGATGAGGTAGAATTTCTTGCAACTAATAATTGCAGGAATCTGGTCTTGACGGTGTTGGACTAAAATTTTACTTCTATTGCAGGCTAATTCTCATTATTATGCCATCATGGAACAGGTTAACTCTCCTCTTTATCTCTTCTGCTCTCTAGAATTGGGGCACAAAGATCAGAGCAACGAAAATTTGGAATGAAACTTGTTTTGACAAAGAAGGAGGAACAATTAAGAAGATTATGTGATTTTTACGGAAAAATAGTGCAACCTTGACAAAAAAAAAACTGTGTAGCTGATTCCACCTAGTTGTTGCATTGTTTCTCATATAAGAGATGTCATGCCAAAAGAGATGATAATGAAAATATTTTATTGCTGAAAACAGTCTCATTTTAAAAGTTCTAAGGCCCTTCATGATTTCAATCATAATTTTCCGATGCTATTTATTAGGTGAAAAAATTGCTGCCTTTGGTTGTCAAAGTTTTCATTGACTGTTGACGTTCATAAAGGGTAGCGTTAATGCAAAAGCTACTGGACTGGTTGGAGAACTACAAAAATCCCCATGCATCTATTTTTGGGTTGCTGTTTAGTTGTTTAGTTTTTTTATTCGTAACTACATTTTAGTTTTATTTTCATAACAAGACAATGTCCCTAATCCCTGGCCATTTGGTTTCGAAAATAGTTTGTAATTTGGAAATTTGCTTAGTTTAATGCACATAGTTCTACTTTGCTAATCTGTTTTTGTTTTATTTTTTCAGATGACTGAGGGTAACATGTGGCTGAATGACACTATTGGCGTCATTCCTAAAAATTCTTGGTCAATTGATCCGTTTGGTTACTCACCTACAATGGCATATATTCTACGTCGCATGGGTTTCGAAAACATGCTCATCCAGAGGACACATTATGAGCTGAAGAAGGAGCTTGCTTGGAATAAGAACTTGGAGTATGTTTGGCGTCAGATCTGGGACACAGAAGAGTCGACCGATATTTTTGTCCACATGATGCCATTTTATTCATACGATGTTCCTCATACATGTGGACCCGAGCCTGCAGTATGCTGTCACTCGTATGCGGGGCTTTACATATGAAATGTGTCCATGGAAGATAGACCCTGTTGAAACAAGCCCAGAAAATGTAAAGGAAAGAGCTACATTGCTTCTGGACCAATATAGGAAAAAGTCAACCTTGTACTGAACAAACACTCTGTTGGTGCCTCTGGGGGATGATTTCCGCTATGTTACCATAAATGAAGCCGAAACACAGTTCAGAAATTACCAGCTGTTATTTGATTACATAAACTCGAATCCCAGTCTTAATGCGGAGGTGAAATTTGGTACTTTGGATGACTATTTCCGTGTACTTCGTGATGAGGCTGACAGGATAAATTACTCTAGACCTGGGGAAAGGGGGTCCAATGCGATAGGGGGTTTTCCTTCCCTAGCAGGGGACTTCTTCACTTATTCTGACAGGGAAAAGGATTATTGGAGTGGGTATTATGTGTCCAGGCCTTTTTTCAAGGCCGTGGATCGAGTATTTGAGTCTACATTGCGTGCTACAGAGATGATGATGGCTCTACTGCTTGGATACTGTCAAAGAGCTCCTTGTGAGAAGTTGCCAATGGGTTTTTCATACAAGTTGGCTGCTGCTAGAAGGAATCTGGCCCTATTTCAGCACCATGATGGTGTGACTGGGACTGCTAAAAATCATGTGGTAAGAGACTATGGGTTGCGCATGCATACGTCTCTACTGGACCTGCAGACTTTTATGTCAAAAGGCATCGAAGCCCTGCTTGGGGTTCGCCACACTCATGATAAATTTGATCAGAGCCCCTCACAGTTTGAGCCAGAGCAGGTGCGATCCAAATATGATGCTCTGCCTGTTCATAAGGTTGTTATGGCAGCCGATCGGGCTGCCCGCTCTGTCATCTTTTTCAATTCTTTGGAGCAAACGAGGGAAGAGGTGGTGATGGTGGTTGTTGACAGGCCGAATGTTAAGGTCTTTGGCTCAAATTGGACATGCATTCCAAGCCAAGTGTCCCCGGAACTGCAGCACGACAAGAGCAATTATTTTACTGGGAGGCATCGGTTACATTTCAAGGTATCTGTTCCTGCCATGGGTTTGCAGACATACTACATCTCTAGTGGCTCTTCTAGATGCCCGAGCGCCCAGCCTGCAACACTGAAGTATTTCTCGAAATCTAACACTGAGTTCTCTTGCCCGGCTTCGTATGTTTGCACAGAAGTTGGCAAAACTGTGGAAATAAAGAATGCCCGTCAGAAGCTAGTTTTTGACACAAAGAACGGGTTCTTGAAGAGCATCAGCCATCGCGATGGATTTGAAAATGTTGTGGACGAAGGGATAAGCATGTATTCAAGTTCAGGGAGCGGTGCTTACTTATTTAAGCCAATTGGGAGTGCTAAACGAATCGTCGAGTCGAGCATGGTGATCCTTGTCTCAGAAGGTCCCTTGATGCAAGAGATTTATTCCTACCCTGAGACAGTGTGGGCCAGTTCACCCGTCTCCCACAGCACACGCATCTACAATAGTGGAGAGAATACCATTCAGGAATTTGTCATCGATAGGGAATATCATGTTGAGTTTATTGGCCCTAAGTTTGATGACAAGGAGCTAGTAGTCCAGTTCCAGACAAACATAGACAACAATAGGACATTCTTCTCGGACCTGAATGGCTTTCAGATGAGTCGCAGGGAGTACTATGATAAGATCCCTCTTCAGGGGAATTACTATCCAATGCCTTCCCTGGCTTTCATCCAAGGCTCCAATGGCCGTCGCTTTTCTGTTCATTCAAGGCAGTCGCTTGGCACGTCCAGTCACAGAGACGGGTTGCTCGAGATCATGCTGGAACGCCGGTTAACCAAGGATGATGGGCGTGGACTGGGGCAAGGGGTGATGGACAACCGGGCAACGAACGTGGTGTTCCACATCCTTGTAGAAACCAACATCTCAGCAACCACGGTCTCTATGATGAACCCCCTTCCTTTATCGCCATCTCTTCTTTCTCACTGTGTAGGCGCCCACTTGAACTTCCCGATGCATGCATTCATAGGGAAGAAATCCCAGGACATATCTGTGCCGCCCCCCCTGAAGTCATTCTCTCCTATGGCCGCTCCTTTGCCATGTGATCTACATGTTGTGTCCTTCAAAGTTCCCCGACCACTTAGATACACCCTGTCTCCAAGTGATGACCCGAGGTTCGTTCTTGTCCTTCGGAGGCTTCACTGGGATACCTTGTACTGCCACAGGGACAGGTCAGGGTGTACCAACTTGGCCGAGGCTCAGGTCAACTTGTTTAACATGTTCAAGGGGATAGAGGTGTCAAATATAAGGCCAACTTCTCTCAACCTGCTCCATGACAACACAGATGCAGTCGGCTACACGGAACAGGTAGACGTCCAGGAGGGAGATGTCGTGATATCTCCCAGGGAAATCCAGGCTTACAAATTGGACATACGGCGGCCCCAGTGATGTTATTAGTTGTGTATGGATCTTGTAGAGCATTTGCGTGGATATTGACACGGATTAACAGGGGAGTTGATTGTAGAGGTTGCCGGGGGCGGTGGAAGCGTTCGTTCATGGGATGGTGCAAAGCAAGAGGTTTGGGAAAATCCAACCAGTTCCCAGGGGAGGCTGAGGCTGCTGCTTTTAAATTTGAGGTAATAGATCAGATAGTCCGGGCACACATGTCTAAGGATAAGTATGCTTTTTCTCTTTTTCTTTTTTTTTTAATTTTTCTTTTCTTGATCCTAGAAGTGGTGAAATTTCGTTTACTTGAAGAGAAGGTACGTACATATTCCTGGTGGATTACAGTTAATTAATAATAATAATAATAATAACAATAATATGCCACGGTAGGGATAAATGATCTCATACTAATCGTTCCTTCCTTCCACTGATGTTCCTCTCAGACCGGAGGTCTTTCTATCCGTCAGAATCATCAGTAGCATCATCCGGAAAACGTCCAATTTACTTTTGATCTGTTGACTAATGCTTGTACTGCTCTTAACAAGGAAGGAATCGGGATGCTTAATTCTTCCAGCAGATTGACCAGATTTCTAGGGCCAATCCGTTTTTCCACCTTAAATTTACAACTGAATTTGTGGTAAGGAAGGATCGGGCTTAGTTCCCGGATGACCGAAATGTAAAAAGAAGAAACAGAAGCTGGAAACAATGCAACAAGTATGCCAATGGCGCTGCCTGGTTTTGATGAACAAACAGGCTGCAAGGCCCACCACACACAGGCAGACTTCTGCAAACCGATCAAGAGCATATAATATTAGGCACTGGCCAACACAATGAGATGTAACACTCTAATTTCACCACCTAATTCAGCAATACAAAATAATAGGTATAATATGCCTTTGCATTATGCTCATAGTGTCCTTCACACGGTAGGATATAAATAGTCAAATAGATATGAGTATCTTCGCAGGGCAACGATTAATTCCTCACATAACAAATGTTTTTGTTTCTAATAAAGAAATGCACACACTCACTCAGCAGATATGATGGCTGCGACAATTGCTTTTAAGCTTGTTTATAAAAATAATAAAGACAACAGGAGAGTGAGTTATAGCAACCAAATGATCAAAGAAAGCTTATGATTGATCATCACACACAACACTACATGACTCATCATATAACGAAGGTGCATGGTTGTCGCAACCCTAACTCGTTGCAATGCACACTCGGTGTGTAAGTTAGAATCTAACTCTATTTTTTTTTTTTTTTTGAAATTTCTCACAGAGATTTGAAATGACAGCAGAGAGAACATGATGTTGCTGAGTCTTTTTCTAACCGATTGATTTCCAGCCCATTAACTGCGTTGCCTTCCCCCACGGGTGTGGAATCAAATAACATTTAAACGAGCAATTAAAATATATAATGTATGAAATATTGATTAAAATTAGTATGATGGAGTGAGACTGACGAAGGAGAGGATAGTGGCACGTGCAACAGCGCCCCCCCCATCTGTCACGCGTTGTTTTCTGGTGTTTCACAGATGAGATGGGGATGGGGATGGAGAGCAATTAACTGGCCGCGTGACCACCACAACCTTCTTCCTGTTATGATTAATGTTTTTAGTAGTTAATATTATATAATTGATAAAAACCAAATACCGTAATTACCGATCGATATTGACGAGAAAAAAAGAAGAAAAGAGAAGGCATTTAAGTCCTCCGGAAGTTGCATTGCATTGCATCCCCCCCTCCCTCTTAAACAAACAGGCAGTACCGACGACGACACCGGCGATGTCCTCCGACCGGCGCCACTGCCTCCTCCTCTCCCTCATCGTCGTCTCCCTTACAGCCGTCCATGGCAGACTAAGCCTCGACTACTACTCCAAGACCTGCCCCGACTTCCCAAACATACTCCTCTCCACTGTCACCTCCAAGCAGCTCTCCACCCCTACCACCGCCGCCGCCCTCCTCCGCCTCTTCCTCCACGACTGCCTCCCCGGCTCCTGCGATTCCTCCGTCCTCCTCTCCCCCGAGCGTTCCTCCGACATCAACCTCTCCCTCCCTGGCGATGCCTTCGACCTCATCTTCCGCCTCAAGTCCTCCCTCGAGATCTCCTGCCCTTCCGTCGTCTCCTGCTCCGACATCATCGTCGCCTCCGCTCACCACCTCCTCGTCATCCTCGGCGGCCCTCACTTCCCTCTCTACCTCGGCAGGAAGGACTCCTTCTCTCCCTTCCCCATTTCTCCCGATACCCTCCCCTTGCCGGATATGACTGTGTCTGAGGTCATCGCCTTGTTCGGCAAAAAGGGGTTCTCCGTCCGGGAGATGGTCGCATTGTCCGGCGCTCACACCGTCGGCTTCTCTCACTGTAGTTCCTTTGCCAAGGACATCTACAACTTCAATTCTTCCGCGGCCACTGATCCCAGGTACTCTCCTCTGCTACTGTCTCCCTTCATCAGATCTATGCGCGGGAACGAAATCTGATGCTTCGGGTCGTAATGGGGGATGTCGGATCTACCGGTGGCGGACGAGGGTTCCTCACTTAGACTGGATGATCTGACCGCTTTGTTTGTCAAATATTGTGTGCTTCTTCATGTTAGGATTTGGATGTCCGACATCCACATCTCGTTCAACATTGCCATTCTTAGCGGATGTGTAACCAGGCTTGGACGTGACCGGAGTGCTGAAATCTCGTAACAGGTACAATGCTAGGTTCGCAGAGGGATTGAGGAGCGCGTGCAGGAATTACAAAAAGGACCCGACCCTGGCAGTGTTCAACGATATAATGACTCCGGGGAAGTTTGACAACGAGTACTTCAAGAACCTCGATAGGGGACTGGGGGTGCTGGGGACAGACAGGGGGATGGCGGGGGACGAGAGGACCAAAGGGTTCGTGGAGATGTACGCCAAGGATCAGGATCTCTGGTTCAAGGACTTTGGGAATGCGATGCTCAAGGTGAGCCTGATGGGGATCAAGGCAGGGAGGGCAGGCGAGATCCGGAGGAGGTGCGACGTGAGCAACTGAAAAGACAATTCGGGGGCTGTTCCGTTTTGGCGCTCGCTCCGGCGGGGCATTCATTCGGGTTCCGGTGATAATCGGCTATTCATTTGAGGTTGTATGTTGTAAGAGATGAGAAGGGGCTGAAGAAGTGTATGATGATTAACTTCAAAGGGGGAGAAATTGATTTGGTAAAGATGAATTATTATTATTATTATTATTTTAAAGGAGGAATTAAGGTACAATTAAGAAGAAAAAGGAAGAAAGTAGTGGTTATTATTTATGTGCTTGCACAATGTAAGGTAGACTATGGTCGAATTCTATGCCACTTAAGCATTACATTACAAGGTCATGAGGAGTTGTGTTGGGTGATCATCATCAGGATTAACATTTACTTTGTTTATTAACTGGAGTTACCAAATCTCCCACTAAATTGAATTAGATGAGGTTCTTGGAGAGGGGGGCAATTGACATCGATCACAACATCTCATAGAAAGTAGAGAGAAAGCACATGCATCATCCCAAAAGGATACAGCTGTGACCTCCATTAAAAACAAACACAAATAATTAACCCCACACCACAACCACCATTGAATGCGCCGACGTTTCAGGAACACAACACCCCCACCCCCTCCTTGTATTTTCCACCGTTTGGTTTTACTGTAACTTGAGACAATGTTATTGGGTATGCATGCCAGGCATCCTTAGGTACCATCGACCATCAATGTTAGTCCAAATCACTCTTTTCTAAAACAAGGGGATTCCCAGAGTGATAAACTATCATCATCCAACGCCAACCCAACACGAGTGTGTCTCAGTCACAGAAAACAGGGAGAGGGACAAAGAGCTCAAAATATGAGCAAAGTTTGGGTACCCAACCATTAAATCAGTGTTCTCTACACAAAGCCCAGAATTAGTTCTCACTTACGATGATTTCACACTTATTTTTGTCAAGATGCTTGCTGCTGCGTGTGATCCCATCATCCCTTTGAGCACTCCAATTGAGAATAAATAGCTGCATCCCTCTCTTCTTTTTCTTCTTCTTAAAAAATGAATAGCAAGAAAAAGAAAATTAGTTTTGCACGGATGATGACTAACATCATCAATCAATCAGGTTGTACCTGCGACATCATCACTTCTTCTCCTCTTCCTTCGGCTCCTTGGGCTCCTCTTTCTTCTGGATCAACAGCACAACATTCAGAAAACTTTGATAGCATACATCTATCAGACACACGGGCAACTAGCTCACAGAAGATATGCTCCAATTGTTCTACATTCAGAACAGAAAAATTCATCCTCGTCGTTGGTTAAGAGGGTTAAGCACAAATCGAAAGGGAGCACCATGGATGTTACTACTAGGTATGTCACACCTCAGGTAATAACAACAAGAAAATAACTTCAAGCAAATACTAGTCCTATCCTTTATGGATGTAAAAGAAATAACCTCGCCCTGGTTCTGCATTGATGCAAGTAACTCTTTCACGGAAGGATCATTTGGGTCAACACCTGGAAGCTGCAAAGACAGAAACACTATGAATATATGCCGGAGGAAGTCTCACGCGCCAAAGGTAGTGGTAGTACGATGATGCGCACCGATGCAAGAATGGAAGATACTATTGACTGATCTGCCAACAACTTGGTCATTTCCGTGTGGCTTGATGAATCCTTACCACTCTCTTGAACAGAAAATTGTAGAGCTACAAGCACATAAAAAGCATCCCATCAACAAGACGCTGACAAAAACAAAAACGCCCATGTCACCCCACAGCACTGGGAAAGAGCTCCATAAAACAAGTTTCAAGGCCCTGACCCAATGCCAAGTCTGGATCTTCAGCAGCTGCATCGGACATTTCTGTGTCCCGCTGTTCGTGGTGGCTAGATGTTGTGTCATCCATGGACATTGCAAGGGCACGCTGTAATAATGCATTTTCATCATCCTGCCATCAATAAAAACTCCTTACATTACAAAAGCACAGGAGGACATCTCATCAAACAATGTTTTTGCATTTGCTGGTTCAAAAGTAATGAATTAGAAAGAAAAACTAAAAATACTCGGAACCCATTACAAGTACCATGAAATTACCAACGATCACATAGCAAATGTCCACAAATAAACAAAGAAATATGCGGTCAATAATGGTTTGTGTTTTAAGAGGATAATGAAGAGGCTGAACTTATCCCTAAAGAATCGACCATATGTTTGGTAAATATCAGAATGTTACATTCAAGGAAAGAAACAATAATTGAGGGGAATTCCACATGCTAGTTTGGATGGAAAGATTTGAGAAGAGAATTTTTTATGACCTCCACTATAAGATGTTCCATGCATTGATATACTATGTCTTTGTTTGTTGGCGGATGGACCAAATTTGCTTAATATTTTCTCGTGAGCAAAAAGAGGTTCAGGGTAAACATTGGAAATCCAACCGGAAATGTTAGACAAGAATAATCAAATGCTAGCAAATGACAACTAACCATCAAATCGTCCTTCTTATCTTCAATTCCAGAAGCTGAAGCACTAGTGCCTTCAGTCAAGGTTACATCATGAGAGGAGGTTTGCTCCCCACCTTTCTCCTGTTTAGCTGCTTCCTCGGCAGCCTTCTTTGCTGCTGCTTCTTGCCTGGCTCTTTCCTCTTCCATAGAAACACGAAGAGCAAGAGCAAGCTCAGGATCCAGATTCGGATCCACACCAAGATCAAATCCAGAAACGCCACCGGCTGCCGCAGCAGCTGCAGCAGCGGCAAAAACACTCCCACCCTCTCCATCTCCAGTGAAAATGGGTGTGCTAACAATTAGATCACAAAGAGATTTAGCCAGATGAGAACAAATAGTGCAAGCTTAATAGTTCATTTTCGAAATTAGAAAGAATGCTTACCTAATTAAAACATCAGAGAGTGCATTTGGGCCAGATGGAACATGAACAATGTGACTGGTGTCATTATTATTTACAGCTCCAAGAAGAGCTTCCAACTTTTCCGGCTTACCGTCTTCTTCACCATAGTCCACAATATCAAGAGCTACACTATTCTTCTTTAACTTCCTCCCAATCATCTCCAATTGCTTCTTTTCATGTTTAATCGGACTACAAGCGCCAAAATGTGGAATCAAATAAATAATCCAGCACTGACAACCAAAGGAATTCAAGGGACAAACCTTCCAGCAAACACAATAATTCTCTGCTGCTGCTTCTTATTTTGGCGATGCTTTAGTGCCAACTGAGCCACCTGGATTGCTGCTGCCAAGTTCATCTCGCCACCGATTTCCAAGCCTACAAAATGAATAAATACGTTCAGGTAAATCCATGAGTTCGCAGGAAAACCTCGTAAAGAAGAAACTTGGAAAACCTAATATGAGTGACCCACAACCCAAGAGCCCCATCACCACAGTGCCACGCCCTGATGGGCAATCATGAAAATAAAAAAACCAAGAAGTTTCCGGGTTCCATATTAAAGCACAAAGTTTTCCTGGCACAACCCATTGAATAAGTTAAGAGATCTACAGGCTGATAATAGAATCGCCAACACTTTCAGGAACGAAGTCCGATAGGATTAATTTTCTGTAAGGAAAGGATGAAAGGTGTTGTCACCTTCAGTGAATATCTCATAGTCTGGGAAAATAACTTATAATCTCTGCACCTCCTTCAACATGTGGGGAATTTAAAGAACTACAGTCAGATTAGGGGGTCAGTTCAGAAGAGATCACGAAACTCACCATGCATACAAGCCAATATCTTGCCAAGATCACTGGTAGGGGTAACCAGAACCCTCACCCCTTTCCCAGCCATCGTCATGACCCCAACAGTGTTCTCCGGATTCAACTGCCCAAAACAAAAGAAACATGGTAAATCGCGCCGCCATTGCAAGATATCTTCTCGAAGCAGTTACACCAAGCTAAAAGCCATCCCTACAACACAAAGAAGGAACGAAAGCAAGCGCAAAAGAGAAATCCCAGAGAGAGAGAAAACCTGAGTCTTAGCGCCACAGATGAGATTGACGGCATCGGCCTGAGCCTGGAACCTATTCGGGGAGTAATCTCCGTTCCTCATCCACTCGGAATTGTCAATGCATATCATCGTCGCCTGACGATTGCCATCAAGAAACAAAAAAATCAAGGACACTAATCCAACCGCCCGCGATCTAGCAATCAACCCTAGAAACAACCCTAAACTCGAGCACTCCCAACTGGAAAGACCGTAAAAAGGGAAAGGAGCTGCAAAATAGGGAATCCGGACCTCGAGCACCATGGCGATTTACTTTTTCAATCGTCGCCGGATTCCCGAAGTTTCGGTCGTTCGTCCGTTCCGTCGGCTACAAGATGAAAGAAAGCTTGGAGAAGAAGAAGCAGATGGAAGAAGAAAGGAATTTCAAAAAATGGGTTAATATTTCTTAAGTTGTGCAATTTACCCTTTCCATCTTTTATAATTTGTTTTTATGATATTTTCTCAAGAGATTTCGAGTCCAAACTATTTGAACCAACGCAGCATGTGGGGCCGGCCGTATAAAATTTATAACTAGGATTTCTATTCTGACGTCATCAATCGGATTACATGACGAGTTACATTATATTTCCACCACCACCGTTGGATGAAAATGAGTTTGATTGAGCATGCCCCACGAATTAAAAAAAAGTCTAAATCCCAACAAACTGATACATCATGAGAGAGCACATGTATATGTAAGCACTTTGCCAATCTTGTACTTCATACAACACCGCCCACTACTCTCCAGCTCCACAATGCTGCTGCATTCCCTCCGAACATAGAATAACAACATCCAAAAGGAGAGGAAATGCAATGTTCAACAACAATAACAGTCAGTGCTAACAGCCAAATAAATCCCGGGGAGCAATTTACAGAGCATCTCGACTTGAGACACGGACGATAACAAACTGAACGCTACTTCCTGATGCAGTCTACTTCGATTTCTCCATCTGCAGCACATCGCAAACAGGGAGAAACACTATCACTTCGAGGGCGCAACAGGACTGGCAAGCAAATTAAATATGCACATCTAGATTAGTGCCCGCTACTGTTTGTCATTTGACAAAGCTAAAAAGTCATCCAACAATGTTCAGAGGTTGACTTTTGACTACATAGGTCTACCACGTGCATGAAGATTCACATAGATGGGTATGAGTGCAAAGTGTTGCACATTGGTGATGTTAGCTATGGGTTCAAATATGTGAAACCAACCATTTTACAAAGGGCAAGATGGCGTACATGTACGCTAGCCTCCCCCTTGCCCGGTAGTGGGGGAGAGCCTTATGTAACAGAAAGCCATCTCACATCCAGATCAGTAACTTTAACTCTGTATCTTTTGTTTTTTTTTTTGTGTGAGCATATTGGACACAAGACATGTAATGCATTGCACACGACCATCGAGTGACGTTCTTGACATCTATCCTTGAATATCATTATCAGCCAGTGATTTAATCACACAGAGAAACCGCGTCAGCACTGGTGGTCAGAAATTTCACCCTATGAACTATATTGAAGAGAACAGAAAAGCACCTCCAAGAGATATGGCTTTATTTGCCTGTGCATCAGCCTCAGCGTTGAATTCCTGCAAATAAATATGTATATGTAAGATGTTGCTCGTTCATCTTGTCCAAATAGATGCAGTATTATTAAGCAGGACAGGAAAATTAAAATTTTCAGAAGCCGGAAAATGTTGCAACGAACGTAATCAAGTCCTAAAAGTTTTCAGATTTGTCATGTTGTGTTCTACAAGTTAGAGAAAAAATCAAGTTCCCTTTGATTACCCCATCGGCTTTTTCACAAGACAAAGTCAATTACCCGCCATATCCTCATAGTCAATGTCCACGTCAGCAAAATTGATTAGGCCAACAAAAGGACTTCACTCAAATGCAAAATATAAGAACGAGCAGGCTAATATGAGAAGTTTAATTAGTAAAGTTCATCGTACCCGCAGGACATGGTTGATCTGAAATGATACAAATTTTTCTTTAAGTTCTTTGGCAACCTTGCAGAACTTAGCCATATTCTCGCTTTTGGTTTTCCACAGACCCTGAAGCTGTTGAACGAACTAATTTGTAAGGTGATTCTCCAAAGAAATTGATCATCTAGTCTTGTTCTTAACCCAAACAGCCAAGCTTATAAATTTATAGAGTGAAACCATAGGTCCAAAGAGCAAACAAAATAGTTAGAGAATAAAATCAGTAAACTCTCATGAATGAAGCATGGACATATAAGCAATAACAGTAATACACTATACTAAATCCCATGAACGCAGAGTCACATATAAGCACCTGCCAATGGTGCAAGGCAACAACTAGTGAAATTTGATGAGTAAAATCACTCACCTGCATGCAGACCAGCATTGAATCTCCTCGAACCCGAATGTGTTGATACCCTTTCTCTAAAGCATAATTTAGTCCCAAAATTAGAGCCCGGTACTCGGCAGCATTGTTTGTCGCTATCCCTACACCTTCACGCAACCGGAAAACCTAACACGATGTTCAAGTCCAAGAATCCTAAAGTAATGTCACAATGTAGACTATTTAACAATTAAAGCAATAGCATACCACACTGCCATCTTCAGAACGCAATATTGCCCCTGCACCAGCTGGTCCAGGATTTCTTTTCGCAGCACCATCAAACTCCAGGGTGCAAGATCGCTAAAAACAGATGGCACACAAAAACTTAAAAATGCGAGACAACAGGCTAAACAAGCAAGCCAATAATGAAGATTACGAACCGGGAAGACTATAAAGGAACAGGGAATAACTATAGAACAAAGTGCCTATTGCCCAAGAAAGTTAAGGAGGGGATTTTGACAGATCGGCTAGGGGCTTTCTGGGAGTTTGGGTCTTGGGTTAAAACCACGGTAAACAGACATCTCTAACACTCAACACCTAAACCCCATGGGTGTAAAATCTCAGGATTCGTTTGTTGTTTTGGCTGGAAAATCACAGCCTGAAGAGAAGGAGGAAACGTCATGAAAACCGAGCAAATGACATTACATTTGGCTTAATCAGGAGATATCGCAGAACACCTAGGTTGAGTTTGACACATAGTATTATTTGAGTAGAAAAAAAAAAGAAAAGGATGTCTTTCTTTGCACCAAAGAAAGGGGACAATTACTTATGTCTACAAGTAGAAGCTGATTGAGTTGGTAACCTACATAACCAGGAGATATTCCCTGACTTGGGAAACTGCAGTCCAATTTCACATGCTTACTGGGATGATTCAATGATGAAGCAATCACTAACCCATTGACCTGCCATTCAAAAATAACACTAGCAGTCATATAATTAAGCTAAGTCCCAGAATAAACCAAACTAGCACCCAAACAACAAAGAGGTAACTGTGATGTCCAGAAAAAGATAAGGTTCACTATAGCAGATTATCATGCATTAGCTCCGGCATATTAATATTGGCTCATTATAGTAGCATCATAGTATCGTAATCAGAACATCACAATCTGGTCCAGACAATTCAAGAGCATCACTAAGAACTCCCAGGCACTTATTCATGGAATAATCTTGAAATATAAATCCTTAAAAAACCATTTTTACGTCAGCCTCTGGCCAATGTGCATCCGCCGGTCTCTTAATCTGTGAGGAAGAAGAATATCCGCTACTTGTCCCCTGGGATGGAATCGGTTGCTTGAGAAGAAAACAAGAAATTTTCAATATACAAGTACCAAAAATAAAAAGGAAGCCTCAACTGATTAAAAAACTTGCGATATGCAGCATCAGGAACAAGGAGTCAAACAGCGAAAATGCCTCTGCCCGTTGTATTAAAACTCCACATGATATGAACCGAAAAAAACACACTCGATCAAGGAGACCGTACCCAACATAAGAAGAAAACCAAACTAAATGACTATAGGAACCTTTACCTGGGGAAGGAAAGGGAAAAGCTGGCCAGCGTTGATCCTATCGAACGAGGCGGCATCAATACAATACAATGCATTACTTAATCCATATGACTTGAGATAGTCCTCGGTCTGTCCCTGGAGATTATAACCTTTGTAGACAGTCACAGGAGGAGAACTCCCCTGCTCAGCGGACAAGAATTTGACTTTCAGAACTCACCCAGAAAAAAACCCAACAATGAGAGAATCCTCCTCTACCCACCCAAAAGACTTCAATCCCGTGTATTGTTTAAGCCCAAGTTCCGATTCTGATGATAGATAACACTAATTCCAGACAATAGCAGGCCCAGATGAATGAAACCCTAACCCCGCATCCGCAGGTAGATGTAAGAACAACCCGACAACTCCCGACGGACAACGAAACGAAAGAATGGATAATATGAAGGGATCATAACATCACCGAGGATCCGACGACGGACAAGCAATCGTTGAGGTTCTTGTACACGCCCACGAGATCGCCCTTCTTTACGACGTAGAAGGCGTTCTTGTCGTGTATTCCTTCCATCAACAGCACCCAAAACTGCACTTACCCCCAACCAACCCAAAACCAAAAACCAATAAACTAAACAAAAGGGAGAGATAAAAAGCTCCCGACTTTAGACAGTCCTCCGGCTCGGACAGCCTACGCGAATGTCACACTTCCACGCGGATAATCGAACTGGATGCGAGCGAAAGAAATGAGAGCGGGGGGAAGAGGTGGGTTCATTCATTCATTCGGAAACTTCGGAATCTACTTTGCTGGAAATTATGTTTAGAATGTTGGTGTTTGAGCATGAATGCAATTGTCAGACATTCACTTAATGCATCAACTTTGAATCCATTTGATTGCCACTGGATCACGTCTTTGAGCACGTCACGGGGGAGGATTTTAATGCATTGGAGTCACAGTACTCAGAAGCCCGACAATGCAGCCCTAAGTCCACCGACGCGGCATTCATTCGCTCTGCGGTCAACTGCATGCCAATCACAAATGACCTGTCGGATGATTTACTCGGTCAAGATCTGATTTGTCTTGCCAATCAACCTGGAGCATTAGCAAAGGTAGCAACCCCCAAGCTCAGACACTGGCCAGATTCACGCCAACACAGGTGACCGTGGCCATATGACTAACACTGAATATCCAAATATACATTGATAATCGATCCAGACAAGTAATATTTTCAAGCAATTATTCAAAATGCAGTCAGATAAACATCTAATATGAAGAGTAATGCTTGAATAACTCAGCCACTACACCATGCCCAGACGATGTTGCTTTTAAATCAACCAGCTACGCATCAGGAACCAACCACCTTCTTAAGCCCAGGAACAGATGCCCTGGTGGTAAAGAATGATTTGTTTTGGCTCATCAGTTTCGGCAGGTAAGACGACACCAATGAACCATAACCCGTCAGATGCAACAATGACACCAACAAGAGATCAGCACTCTAGGGAATTATTGCCACATGATCTAAAAATCTCAGACCCTTTTTATCAAAGTCAATTCTTACAACAAAACAATTATGAAAACTACGACAAAACCCCTAATCATCCAAAATGGCATATGCGGACCCTTACAATTGCTCCATCCAAATGATATCATTGTAGTAAAGATGCACTGCATATCATCGTGCAACCTCCTCAATCAGGTCCTCAGGCACCAACCTTAAAACTTCCTTCAGCAACACCTTCTCTCAAACCCCCGCTCATATCACCCATCAATGCCATTCCCAAGCACGAAACTACACACCTCGCGAACAGTCGAATCAGGCCCTTCCAACTCAACGAGCCCGATATCCACACAATACCCGCTTACAGGCAACTTCACCACTTCCCTCAGGACGCAGAACCCTTCCCCCAGCCTTCCTTTGCTAACTTCTTCCCCAACTGCACATGAAGGCGCCCACCCGCCGCCAGAGCTGCCCACCCTAAACTCCTCCCCAAGCTCCAGCCCGCCCTCCTTCCTCAAAACATCACACAACCTCTCCTGAAACTGCAACAACTGAACGCTTGGCTTCGGGACCAAGAACAGGACGTTCTTTTCGCTGGAACAGCTCCCTATCGCAAAGAAGGTTATCGGCAACGGCTCCTGTTTCGCGCAGAAGCCCTTTAGCACATGCTCAAGCCTCGACGGATCAATGAAGGGCGAGGAGAACAGGGTGATGTGGGGGCGGGACTCGATCTCGATGAGGTGGGTGCTGATTTGCCGTCGGGCGAGGACGTTCCACAATTTCAGGACCTGGTTTTCCAGAGACGGGTCAAAGTAGAGCTCGATTGAGTAATGGGACATCTGAGAGGTCTTCCCTAGGGTTCAAACTGATTGAGAGGCGGGGAGGGGACACGACACGCACGAACTCGATCAAAAGATTGAATTTTGAGCTGTGGGAAAGGGAGCCCGACAGCCGAATTGCATTGGGCAGCCGTGGAATTGGAGAAAGATTAGGAAATGGGAATTCTCGGAAGGGTGTGAATTTTGTGATCTGGGGATTCGGCAATGGAAGGAGCTCGAGAACCCTAATTTTGGATAGAGGGAATTTTGGGACAGGGGAAAAGGCAGAGGATGACGATCCAGAAACGATGATTGCCAAATTCCAAACAAATGCAATTTCCTCGACACATCCTCAAATTTTGATGTATAGTCCGGTCCCAACATGAAAAATTACAACTCGTAAATTTTCCTAGTTTTGTTTGAATTTCTCATTTTATGTCAATTAGGGTTCGAATCATAACATTTGTTAAGTACGTTTATTATTATTATTATTAAAATAACATTCCATTTAACCCAAGAACATCTAAACCATCGAAACGAGCTGGTCTTGTATTGTTCTATCCAATCTATGAGAACCAATGTAATAATGAGCATATATAAAATTGTCTATACGACTTCCTTACGTATCGAATACGTTAGCGTGAAAGTATGAGAAGCAAAACAAAGTGATTTATAGTCTTGTAATTTTTTATTTTTTATTTATCCTAATAGTTAAGAATTTCAAATAATATACTTAGATTTATTTCATTATTTCAAATTTATTTTCTGATCAATGGGCGTTCTTGACGGATTTTTACGTGGTACGTGAGTCATTAGACTCAAGTGTAAAAGATATATTTACAAACTTCATCAAATGTATTTTGGGCTTAAAAGTCTTTCTATTATTTTAATATAAAAAGAATATATACATTATTAAGCGTTAGAATTCGCCGTGAGTCTCATGGCATATTTGGAATTTCCAACTACATTTATATTTTCATTTTCACATTATTAATAAATTTGATGAAAGACTCCTATTTGAACGAAAAGGAGAACGTTTACGATATAAGCCTTTATATGATTTATCGAACTTTTCATGGGTACTTTGTGTAACAAGATCCATCAAGGCCTTACGCTTCTTGTGTAAGAAGCCGGAGAAGGCTTGAGTGGTTCTGTTCGTGGTGTTACCTTCACTATCATGGTTAAAGCCGTGAGTCATGCCGGCCGGAATAATGGCCGTGGGATGTATTGATTCATCACGATGCAATCCCGTCGAACCTCGCAAGGACATGGTGAATGCCCGCGCAAGCGATTCCCTTCTTGTGTTTTGAGCTGTTGATGAAATTACCAACATAATCTGAACGCTTAGTGATCTCAGGCCGACTCTGCTCGACACACGAAACTCATCACCTGCTTCCCCTGTCACCATCCATCTGCCATGACTTTACTGTATGAATAGAACAGGGCTGTCAAAAATCGATTAGGCCGAAGAATCGACCTTGAGGCCTAGTGGTTCGTGCACGGCGTCGAGTACTATGTTTGTAACCGTTTTTGTTCCGGTCCAGGGGTCTGTGTTGCCAGGCTGGTTGATGTCTACTAAGAACATTGGGATCATCCTCAAGTGGTCCACTATTTACCTTCCTCGAGCATCCTGTCATGGTTGATCTTGGGCAATTCAGGCTTTGTCGCATCAAATCAGACCCCGGAACAATGAAGACAACCTACTCTTTGTGGGCGATTATGATCATGGTGTTCTGCGTGTTGCAGATATCCAGTTTGTCTGTGGATCGGGAAGCGAAAGAAGCTTTGCTCAGGTTCTTGAATGAGTTGTCCAACTATAACATGGAGCTTATGCATCGAAACGGATGGGATGATGCATCTGATCCATGCGGGGGTAGTTGGAGGGGGGTAGTGTGCGAGAATGGCACGTCCATCAAGGAACTATTGCTCAATCGGACCGATCTCTCTGGAAACCTAGACATCACCCATCTCTGCGAGACGAGCACGATCTCGACGACGCTGTCCGTGCTCTTGCTCGACGGGAACAACATTGCCGGGAGGATTGGTGCCTGCATCTCCAGGTGCCAGCAGCTCAAAGAACTGAATGTCAGCCGGAACCGGCTTGACGGGTTCATTCCCGAATTGTTCGGGGCCCTGAAGAATTTGAAGAGGCTGGACATATCACGTAACTGGTTCATCGGACAGTTGCCGGACTTGTCCCATATCTCAGGGTTGAACTGGTTAGCCCTGGAATACAATGGTCTGAGTGGAAGGCTCCCTATGCTCAACTTCTCGAACCTTCATTACTTCAACGTCTCCTACAACAACTTCAGTGGTTCTATCCCAGACGTCACAGGTTTCTTCAGCGAGACTAGCTTCTATGGCAACCCGTTGTTGTGCGGGAGCCCGTTGAAGAAGACATGCCCGAATAATGAAGAAAGCAGTATCTCGTCACACGAACGCTTGTTCATGTACGTGGGGTACGCCATGCTGTTCTTGGTCCTGTTCGGCGCCATTTACGTCAAGTTCTTCAAGAGGCGTAGTGAAACCAAGAAGGGGCAAAGTAAGGACAACATCGGCACCACAAACGACAAAACCGAGAAGAAAAAGCCGCTCTCATCAGTTGCTGGATTTGCCATGGAGATCAAATTTGAGGTGGGTAAATCGGACACATGGGGGAGTTTTGCCATTGCCCCTCCTGTAAAGAGCATGCCAGAGGAGAACAGCCCAGCCAAGAGCGAGTCCATTTCAGAGTCGAATTCACTTGTGATTCTATCAAGCCAGGCCATGAGTTGCATGACGTTTGACGATCTCCTGAAGGCACCAGCTGAGCTGCTTGGCATGGGGAAGTACGCGAGCCTTTACAAGGTGGAATGCGGTGACGGGAGAGAATACACAGTGAAAAGGATAAAGGAGTGGGGGATATCCTGCACGGATTTCACGAATAGGATGCAGAAGATCAGTCAAGTGAAGCATGACAACGTGTTGCCTGCTGTTGCGTTCTACAGCTCAAAACGAGAGAAGCTTCTTGTCTACAAATACCAGCCCAACGGGAGCTTACTCGGACTCCTCCAAGGTAAGTTGAACTTCCAGAAATCCTCGCTTGTGCTTGAGAGGACGCTTTTCTGCATTTCGGATCCGACAGATGTAAAAACTCCACCGCAACAAACTTTTCAGGGAAGACAGAAGAAGATCTGGGATGGGGATGGAGACTGGAAATTGCTGCCAAGACTGCTGTTGCTCTGGCGCATTTACACCAGGAGCTACATGACTGTGGGATCGGCCACGGCAACCTTAAGTCCTCCAACATCATTCTCAACGAGGACATGGAGCCCTGCATCAGCGAGTACGGCCTCAAGGAGACAGGCGATCATGGATCGTCGTCGTCCTACCCTTCCTCATTGTCCTTCCTGCAGGGCCTGAGGCAGGACCAACGCTCCACGCCTGACAGCGATCCTTCTGCTGATGCGTTCCAGCGGGACATGTACAACTTCGGTCTGATCCTCCTCGAGCTACTCACAGGGAGGGTAGTACAGAGCAACACAGCATTCAGCCTAACCAAGTGGGTGCACTCAATTGTCAGGGAGGAATGGACGGTGGAGGTGTTCGACAAGTCACTGGTTTCAGAGGGGGCGAGCGAGGAGAGGATGGTGAATCTCCTAAAAGTCGCCCTGAGTTGTGTAAATAAATCGCCAGACGCACGGCCAACCTCATCCCAGGTCGCCACCCTGATCAACAAGAGCCACGAAGAGGAAGAGAGGGCGTCCTCCCCCTTGCATACAAATGAATCATGAACCTCATGAAAAGAGTTTGAAAAGGATTTTAAAGCAAACGATAATCGCAGAGATGATCGGAGTAATAATTATTTTTCTGTACTGAGGAAATGAAATTTGTACATGTCAATAACGTGCAGCTAATAAGTTTGATTTGTGTCGCGGGTGGATCCCGTTTTCGGTTCCATCTAAATGGATATCCTCCCTTGACGATAAGACTTCGGATTTTGAAAACGTGTCGGAGTCGCCACTAACTTATTTTAAGTTCAAGTTAGAAAAAAACTATAGATATTCGCTAAGGTTCGGAAATTAGGGATTACTAAATCGCATGCATGACAAAGAAAAGGGAGGCATTTATCGTGTGTTTTTGGTGTCCAATTTTATTTAAGCTCGGTCTTAGAAAAAAAGAAATTGTTTGACATAAAAAAAATGATTTCGAGCTCATTAATACTTAAAATGTCTACGTAAATCATTTTTTAGAAAATATTTCTTAAAAGTTGATTTTGGGCAAAACGCAAGCAGTATAGTTTGATTAATGCCCTTAACAGTTTCTACGCCAAAGTAAATTCAAGGGAGAACCGGGTCTTTGTACCATTTCTCGCTCTCTATAGAACGCACCCGTTAGATTGATCCCGCTGCTGCCGCCGCTGCTGCGCTGTTGCCGCTCTGCGCTGCTGCTGCCGCTGCTGTTGCTGAGTTGGCGAACGAAATTGGGTGGGAACTTGAAGATGAGAGAAGAGAGTCCGTAATGGTGACGATCTGGGCGACCCCGATGTTGCTGCAGTTCCTACGGGCCTTGCTGATATGGTCCACCGTGACTTCAGTAAAAGGAGTATGTGAGCTGCGACGATGATATCGGGTGTTATGACTTCCATGTCTTCTTGTGTATATGTCAAGCCTATGGTTCCTTTTTGGCCATGCCTGCCGCTAAACTTGTCCCCGATTTGTGGTATTCGAACTGATCTTGTTCTCACTCTAACAAATCTCAATCCATCAGCATTTGTTGTGAGCAAAACACGATCCACCATACCAGCCTCAAAGTCCCTCAGGGCAATACTGTGATCACGCCTGGTAGAACGGAAAGCTTGTCCTTGAGTTCCATCCAGTGCAATTGGAGTTGTCTTCCCAATGATGATATCTTCCCCAGAAACCCTGGTACCCGGAGGGACCAGGCCATCATCATCCAACTTGTCATAAGAACCGTGTCGCATACCCATTGTTTTCTTCTGATCAGGGTGGCCAAATTCTCTTTGACTAATGTTCCCTTCTTTGACTCGATATCCCTATGACAGCGGAAGAGAAGTGACCGGAAGAATCCGCGATCAATGGATGACTGGTTCATGATGACAGAATCTTCCTGATTATACCCAGAGTAGCAAGCAATAGCAACAATGGCATTTATGCCGGTCGGAAGTTCCCTGAAGTGAAGATGTCCCGCGGCTTGAGTCGTCGCGAGTGGCTTTGGTGGGTAATACAGGACATAAGCAAATGTATCCATTCGGAACGGGTAATTTGTGACATATATTCCCATTGCCCGTGTCCAAAGCTATCCAAAGGCGTAGCGGACGCCGCCGTTGCTGGTTGCGAAAAATAAAAAGAATCAAAGTAGATAAATTCATCGAATTAAACATAAGCAAATAAAAGAATTTACCGGATTATCGGGTACGCCGCCGTTGCTGGTTGCGAAAAATAAAAAGAATCAAAGTAGATAAATTCATCAAAGAATTTACCGAATTGTCGGGTAACGCGAGTCGTGGGAGGAGTCGTCGAGCGTCTTGCATTCCAGGGAAAACGAGTTGGGGATCGTGTCGGTGGACGAGGGGTTACTCGGCCGGCTAGGATAATCTGATAGAACACTACCTTTTGGTGACGACCAAATCTTGATTTTACTTCAAGCATTCATTTATTCTCTCTGTGTGTCTCTCCGTCTCTATCTGAGTATTGTCTCGTGTCTTGTCTAACTATTTATTATTTTTATCGAATCATTTTTTATAATTTTTCTCGATTTTGTGAATTTTTATTGATTTTTGATGATTTTTTATTATTTAGATGATTTTTAATGATTTTTTGGAAAATTTACGAAATTTTTAGTGTTTTTAGAAAATTTTCAATTTTTTAATGGTTTTTTGTAATTTTTGTAGAAAAAATTGGGTCACGACAATTTGAAACCCGAAGCTGATTCCTCTTCCCTGCCGTCTTGGTTATCCTCCAGTCCAGAAGTGCTGCGGAGGCGGCTGCAGCAACCTTTTCGTCTCCATGACTCGGGCTCGGATCAGGCTGTTATGGACACACTCCCCCTTTTTCAAGTGCAAAGGCGACCATCGGCCTGAAGGAGCCTGTTCGATCATGCTGTTTGTCCGTGTGTGTTCCGTTCTGTGAGAATGACGAGTTGAGGTTGCTGCCTGCTTGCACTCATGCTTTCCTCATCAATCATGTTGAAGTTGATGTGTGGCTCGACATCCCCAATTTGTGGGGGCTTTCGTTGCTCCAGGGCTAGCAATTGAGAACCTTATCTTTTTATTTCGATGACCAGGAAGAAGATCATGAGCTGCCGGCAAATGGAGATAATGGATTGTGCGTTTGCGTGATTTATAGTCAGAAACTGATAGATGCCGACCTAATTATCGTTGAGAAAGGTGTGGCTCCTGTCAAATAAGGGAAATTCAGAAAGACAAGCTTCGAGAAAGGTGATATGGAGAAACGAGTAGCAACGATTTGGATGTACAGCGGTGTTATTCCATGGGCTCTTATCAGTCCATGAACATGCGTTTGTGAGCTTAAGGTTTCCTTAAGCAATGGTCTGTGAGGAGATTAACATAAGAAGCGAAGAAGACGATTCACCAGTTGGCAGTGCAGTTGAGAAGAGCTTTAATACAGTTTCGAAAGCTGAGAGCTATTCGGTATCGAAGATCTAGATGTGTTCGAGGAAGAGCAAGTTATCGAGATCCTCCTCATGATCAAATGGGTACACCCTCCTCTCTCAAAAATGGCCATCTAGTTGGTACGAAAGGAAATAAAAACAGACATGAAGTTTCGAGCATTCCAAACTGATGTGCCTCGGATGTTCCTCATCTTCCCTCAACACCAACAGATCATTTAGACAATTGACATGTTCACTAAGACCGGTTGGGTGTGCTGGACCTGCATACAATCCTACCCAGTACACGCTCGCAAGCTGCGTGAGTTGCGTTCTGCACTTACTTAGCCCGTTCCTTCAAAAGTCGCTGTTTTGAGAGTGATTCCAAAAGAGTTGGTGCTATAATGTGTGTGCTCAGTGTTCGGGCTTCGTTGGAGGGCCGACACGCCGGAGAATATTTTGCCCCAAGTTTGCGAGCCTCTTGTGAGGATTGTATGTAATTGTTTTTGATTTATTTCAGCCAGTTACGATTGAGACATGCATGCTGAGTAGTATTCCAGGGCGAAGTATGTCTTAGTTTGACTCTTTTCTTACTTTTTCTTCATATTTTGAGTGTAAAACTATATTTCATAGAAACTACATTTCGTGTTGCTTTCCAGGCATGTCTTATGCATTAAAAACTCGTCTCTGGTCTGGAAGTTACGAATTTTTTTAAAAAATGCCTCATTTCAGCTTCATTTTACTGTTAAACTTAAAATTGCATATCTTCTGTTGGGCATGCCCAAAAATATTCAGTTTTTTATAAATCATTCGTTACATGATTATGAGTATGCAGAATTTTATTTTACCGGATTTCGAATTTCTTAGCACAAGTTATGCACAAAAATATTTCATAGTTATTTGGTCCTTCAACATATTGGATTTTAATGAATCCATCACCACTTCATTTATGGAAGTACACTTCGTTTATAATTTTACGGGCGCGTCCGTCCACCTTTGAGTCAGGCTTGTTTTGACACTACTTTTGCTCCATTTGAACTTATAAATTATAAATTACGAATTTTTTATTGATCGGCCTGCAATCAGATTCGATTTCCGGCTGGTCCGAACTTGAATTAATTTTCTGTTTGTTAGTTTGTGCTCATTCATGTGCGCTCAAATTTTACGGCATATATATTGGGTTAAAAATATGTCTCTAAAATTTCAAGAATTTTAGGATTAATTAGATTAGTTTTTGATATTTTTATTCTACATGATATCATTCATATCTGAACCCATTAATTCCCTTTGTTATCGGGACGCGTGGCCCATCATAGCCATACAACAAGAAGACTCGACTCGACGTCAACGGTTGACCGCAACAAACCACCGGGAGGAGATGGTGCACAAGATTTTGGCGCAAGGTGGACCACGGTGGAAATGCTTCACTTGAAGTGGCCCCACCTGACGGCCTAGACCGACGACGTACAACCATTCCGGCGGGCTTGAGGTACTTGAAGGGAGGTGCAAGCCTCCCCGTATTCTAAGTTTACTTGTAATGGTCCATTAGCACAAGTGCATAGGTTCGCGGTTGTCGTCATTCTTCGCTTCCCTTGATTTCAATCTTACTTGTGGTTGCTGTTAGGCGTACATGTTTATTGTCGCATATTGCTTTTTAAACAAATAAACGTGAGTTCGGTCTGAAAATCCCAAATTGAGTCCAACGCCCGTAAAATATTAATACGAGTTCGGCCTGATAACCGGATCGGGTCCAACACCAGTTAATCAAAAGCAACCCCTTTTTCGAAACAAACGTCGTATATTCGCATTTTTAGAGGTAATAGTTAGTAAATAAGAATCCCTGAGACTTAAACAGTTTTAAAAAAATAAGTTGGTTGTATAGCTTATCTAGGTTAAGCAAATAACACATTTTTACGGAGACATTATGGATTAGGAAGGCGACACGAGCCGCTCTTGATCTTTTCGAAAATTTCTTTTGTGGATCATGCTCCACCTTTCGCCCGTCGCCTCCAAAAGAGCACGGAGACGATCGGCGAAGGCCCGAATAGGCTCGATCAGGAATCAAGGAAGGATCGACCTCGATCTCCTTTGCAGCACTTCGACGTTCGAGTCCAAGCGTCGACCAGAAGAATATCAGGGAAACGGACTCGAATCCTCGTGTCGTCCGAACCGCTACACGCGTACTAGGCCAAATGACGCGTGTACATTAAGTAACTTGCCAAAAAATTATCATCTCTTCAAAAATTGACCAAGTGTCATTACATCGCGGTTGAGAACCATGTAGAATGGCTTGTTGACGTAATGTCGCCATTGAGAATCGCGACGTAAGCGGAATTAACTCATCGTCGCAGTTGGAGAGTGCGAGATGTTCGAGAACTAAAGTTGCGATTCCCAATTGTGACACCAACACGATACAAAAGATAATTTTACAAACTTTGACCGTATTTTATCGGTTTATTTTGAAACTAATAGTAAGACAGTACAAAAATCAGTTTTCAAATCTACTACTACAAGTAAGGGCATGAGAAAAAGTAGTCCGTGGTCCACCATGTCATCGGAGCCACTAACATGTAGATGGTCCTACAACCCCAAACCGATGCTATCGAATATGACCCGTTACGCATTACTAACCAAGAAAAGAAAGAAGTGGGGGAATCCCCAAGGCGCAACCACGTTGGCAGTTGGATCTTTAGGAAGGAAGGAAAGGGGAGGGCATATTCCAACTTCCAAACATCCCTCCACCCTTTTTTATTCTTTCTTCTTTCCTTTTGTCCCTTTAAACTCAAAAACACCACAAAATCCCTTTCCGCTTTCTTTTCCTCTTCTTTTGTTTCCGTTACCGCAAAACGACTGAGGGCCGCCGCTCCCTCCCTCCGACGCCGGAAAACTCGGAGGTTCCGCCACTCTCTCTTGTGTGAGTGTGAGTGTGAGTGGCGATGGGAGCGTACTGCAACAACGACGTCTCCCTTTCGCCTCCGGTTGTTCACACCTTCTCCTTCTCCGCCTCCTCGCCAATGGATCTCCGCCTTTCTAAGCACGTCCACGACAACGTCCACGGAAACATCTATCTCGATCCTGTAATTTCCGGACTCCCTCACCCTCACTGGTTCTTTTTTCCTTTTTCTGAGAACCGTCTCCTTGGATTCCTGCTTAGTCGTGGCGGTTTAGTGGTGTTGAGTTTTCGTGCGGTGAAAGCATTCTGTCGTGGTGTCAGTTGGCGGATGCTTTTTCACTCGCGATGTAGTCTTGGAGTGGAAGGAGGTTCTATGAGAGTGATTTTTCTTTTTCAATGGTCTAGTTTGTTTGGTGTGATTCTTCCTGCTAGTGCGGGAGCAAATTGATTTGGACTGGATAGTAGTTGTGTTGTGACTGAGCACTGGTTTCAGAAATAATAAGTTAAGAATATGCTGAATCGCGATCTTCTGTTTTGATTATGGGGGAAATTCCTGCATTGCAGCTCTCCCTCAAGTTCATCGATACGGAGCATTTTCAAAGGCAAGTTGACTGCAAACAGTGCATGTAGTTAAGATTTAGTTTAGTTAGCTCATCTCCGGTTGGTGATTGTTAGCTGAATGTTTTCACAGGCTTCGGGAGCTGAAACAACTCGGTGAGTTACTGTAATCGCTTTGTCTATTGCAGTGCTTTATTATTTATATGTTCCACATATTTGTTCGTTCATCAATTTCCTAACCGTGGAGTTGAATTTAAAGCTGAAGATTATATGACTCATCCATTAATTTGATCAGGCCACTTCATCATTTCCCTCATGGTTCCTTACACTTTGTTGGTTCCAAAACTTGTTGTGTCTACCATGCTACTTCCAATTTCACTCACTACTAAGAGAATACTCTTAATCAGTTGGCCCAAGGGTGATTGCATGTGAATGTAGGCATTGGCTAAATAGACTGTTGGTAGCTATGTGAGTTCCTCTTGTATTTGTCCTTGTTTCATCAAGTCCAAGATTGATGTTGCAAGATCCTGAATATATCACGTATGATATGCCGATTGCTAAAGTTTTCATTGACAATTGAGCTGTATGGTTAATTTGTTTAAGACTTTGATTTGACACCTATATAACTTGTCATAAGAGGACATTTGATCCTGGTGTTTCAAAGCGGATGAGTATTACTACTAAACGGTTTCAGGGGTGACGCACATGGTGTATCCTGGGGCTGTGCATTCCAGGTTTGAGCATTCTCTTGGTGTGTACTGGCTCGCTGGCGAGGCGGTCCAAAAGATCAAACAGTTTGAAGTAAAGTGGTTTTTGTTCTGTTTTTTCTTCTCCTCATTGTGCTGTTTTATTTGAGGCAGGTAACTAAAATGTCTTCTGATTGGATAGGGCCTGGAGCTAGGCATCGACCACTTTGACGTCCAAACTGTTAAAATTGCTGGTATTATGTTGTCTAGTTCTAGCTTTTCCTCAAGCTCTACATTACCCAATTCAATTTCTGTTTGGTGCGTTTGATTCTGTAGGACTTCTCCATGATGTGGGCCATGGTCCTTTCAGTCACTTATTTGAACGCGAGTTTCTTCCATTGGTCCAAACTGGGCCCAAATGGTATGGGTGGTTGAATCTTTTGATTAATGGGAATAACTGTTTGTCTGGTATGTATCTAACATGCTCTTTTAGTGTTACTGCTATTGTTCCACCTCAATTCATCTTGACCCATTCTTTAATTGATGTAGTTGATGCTCACTTTGATAATTTGGTTACAACTTTGGGTATTTGTCGCATAGATTGTGTACCATTGTCGGTTGTCCTTGCATCCGAAAAAATGTGGTGTTGAAGATTTACATACATATCTGAAATGGGTACCTTGTGTAGGTCCCATGAAGAAATGTCTGTGAGGATCATTGATAATATCGTAGATGAACATAACATTGATATAGATCCCGCAATGATTAGAAAAGTGAAGGTATGAGTCCCTGCTCGTTCATTTTGTTGGGGTGATAGTTTCTGTTCTGCATACTGTTTCAATAACATGTTTCACCATTACTATTTAAAAATGTGCATGTTTGCTGGAATTGCTTTTCTCATGCAGCATCTCTGTTCTGTTAATCTATAATACCTCTCGAAATTGTGGTTAAATAGTGTAAATAATATGCACTAAATTTTTTAGGGAAATTAACGAGCTCCATCAAGTCCTTTTCTTATTGACATGCCGCATTTCGGGTACAGTTATTTCCTAATCAGTTAAATTTTCTCTTCATTGTAGGAGATGATTTTAGCCAGCTCTGAGCATCCATTACCAAAGGTGGGTTTCTTGACCTCATTTGCCATTCTTCTAGTTGAAGTTGAATTGTAGATTTGACTCTCTGGGACTATTGTTGCTTCCCTACATGTAGGGCGCGAAGGAGAAGCTCTTTCTTTATGACATTGTTGCCAATGGCAGAAATGGGATTGATGTAGACAAGTAACATAGTTACTTCCTGTTGAAAAATTACTTTTAATTTGCTAATGATTACCACACATATATTTGACTAATGTTAATTTGAAATCCCCCTTTATCAGATTTGACTATATAGTACGAGATTGCCGTGCTTGTGGTCTAGGATGCAACTTTCAGTTTCAGAGGTAATCTTGAACATTAAGTGTGGGATTACTGCATTGCATTGTCCTCCATTTCTATATTTGTGGGCCAATTTTCCCGGTTTATGTCTAGGTTAATGGAGGGAATGCGAGTTCTGGATGATGAGATCTGTTACCGTGCTAAAGACTGTGAGAGCTTTTATATTCTTCATCCTGATTCAATGTATAGGTGCATTGTTCTAAGTTGGTTTTTTTGTTCGGTAATTTCAGACCTCACCATTCACAAGTTGTTCTACACTCGTGCTGATCTGTATCGAACAGTTTATACCCATCCAAAAGTGAAGGTAATGTCCAGGCAAACTATTGACTCCAATAAATAGAGCTCTTGATTTTAGTTAGTACATAGAAATGTCTCTCTTTCTGTGCATATTTGCTGATTGCGTTATAATTTCAGCAAGCTCATTTGGTAAGTCATTGCTATTTTTTATTAGGCTATAGAACTCATGCTAGTGGATGCTATGGTCAAAGCAAATGACTATCTACAGATTTCATCATACATCCTTGACCCCCGTGAATATTGGAAGGTAACATCATGCTTTTTCTCATACAACATTTTCGCTGAAGTATTGTGCTTACCCCGGCCATGCTGGATCATTATTTTTCTCTGTATTTCCAGTTAGACGACACCATAATGAAAACCATAGAGACTGCTCCTGACCAAGAACTCAAAGAAGCAAGGGATCTGATTCTCCGTATTCGCCGGAGGAACTTGTACCAGGTCCTTTGCATATCAGATGTTTCTTCATTGTAATCTGCTCAGGGATAGCAGCAGCTTTACCTGAGATCTGCTATCCCTGAGATGGCACTATGGCGCGAGTAATTTCATGAACATATATCTGATGACTTGTCTTTTGCCGGTTCTGCATTTTTTGTTTGGCAGTTCTGTAATGAGTTTGCTGTTCCTAAGGACAAGTTGGAGCATTTTAAAAATATTACACCCCAAGACATTGTCTGTTCTCAGGTTAATTTTCAGATCATGGATGTATCCGTACCTTCTGGGAAGTCGCTGTACGAGTACAAGAATTTGACTTCTGAGTTTTGATTTGAACAGAAAAGTGCTGGAGCCACACTAAAGGAGGAGGATGTTGCTGTCAGTAACGTGAAGATTGACTTGACACGGGGAAGGAACAATCCTCTTGAGAGGTATGCCAACAGGTTTTCCTGTACTTCTTTTTCCCATGTTCTCTTTGTTTTTCCTGCACTAGTACTAATGCCGTCTTTTCCTCATGCCTTGCATCTACCAGCATCAAGTTCTTTAAGGTACTTCTCTTTTGCTGCAACCATATTGCCTTAATTTAACATTATTTTCGCTTCTTGCCTGTATGTGGTAGTTGGGACTTACTGGTGGAATTCTTCGTCGCCTATTGTGGTGTTACACGTGGTGTTTGTCATCGATGTCAGTCATTACACTAGCACCGGATCATGAAACTTTTGCTATAGCTGAATTCTGTAAGCATCAAGCCATTGTTGCTAGTAAAAATTTCTGCATCTTTTCAGGATTATGAGAGTGACGATAAATTCACGATACCGGACGCCCGCATCAGTCACTTGCTGCCCACATCTTATCAGGACATGATAGTCCGAGTCTATGCCAAGAGGCCCGAACTAGTGAGTCCAACAACTAGGACGACATGCCAACGTTCTCTGATAAGAACATCCCGATTCATACTTGTTTGGCCAAACTCCATTGCAGGTCGAGGCGATTTCGGATGCCTTTGAGAATTTCCAGTTGAAAACATATGGAATCAAAACCCAGGTCCACGCCACCCCAGATAAGAAGAAACGGCGTATCTGCGGGAATTCCCCTTGAAGACACCCCCACCCTGCAAGCTAACCCCTTGCTTTTCGGAGAACCCTCAAAATAGTTGTGCTCAAAACAATTGTGCAGTAGTAAAACCATATCACAATGAACCTCGTATTATCTGTCATACAGGTAATGATGCCTATAGCGTTAATCAAAAGAGTCTGATGCATACGTCAGTCAGTCGTATAAACCATATTGTATAGACATAGATGGTTTAACGACGACAGTTAATACCTGACTATTAATGTCAAGGAAGGCAGTATTTAGT
Organism: Melastoma dodecandrum; assembly: GCA_029817715.1. Classification (NCBI taxonomy): domain Eukaryota; kingdom Viridiplantae; phylum Streptophyta; class Magnoliopsida; order Myrtales; family Melastomataceae; genus Melastoma; species Melastoma dodecandrum. The sequence goes on along the minus strand of JARUPY010000397.1, from coordinate 1,304,894 downwards.
CAGTAGTTTGTTATGGCATGAAAATGGCTGATATATGCCTGTTTGCTGCATTGTTTCTGTAGTTTGAGGATATTCTTCCCTTGATTATCGACAAAAGCACAGGACAATGGCAACAATCCCAGTCCGGGGAGTTTATCTCCGGATACAAACACCACGTACATGAAAAAGGAAGACAACGATGCAAAGGCTTCCCAACAAACCCGTCCCAGAAGAAAACCTTGCGCTTCTCTTTATTATCACGATTTCAGACTCTGCCAAACAGAAGCTTAGGAACATTACCGGTACTGCGGCGCCAGTTCGCCCTCCTTCACGATGTAGTTCTGTGGCGGGAAGTCTTCGCCCTTGAAGAACCTGTCCAGCATGTCCTTTGTCCCTGCAGCGTAGCGCAGCTGCATCCAGAAGGAAAATGAGATTTTTTTATCTTAGAGGCTTAGAGTTGGTTAAAAGGGAAGAACTGGCCAGATGAAGAGGGTTTGTTCACCTGTGCGTCAATGGTGGTTCCCGATATATGGGGGGTCATGGCTTGGTTGGGCATGTATCGCCACGGGTGATCCTTGGGAGCCGGCTGGGGGTACCAAACGTCACCACTGTAGCCTGCAAGAATAAAGTATTCCCGAGAGGATTCATTAAACAAAGTCTCTTTGTTCGATTCAACTATTAAGAATTTTAGGCCAGGACTGTTACCTCCAATTTGTCCGCTCGCACATGCATCCGCGACGGCTTGAGTGTCCATGATCGCACCACGGGCGTTATTCACGATCAGAACACCCTTCTTCAGCTTTGAAATCCTCTCTTTGTTGAACATCCCCCTGATGACAAACAAATAATGGTGAAAGTTAAAGGAATCGGGCTCTTCAATACACGATCCTATCAGAGGAGAAGTTCAAGTTCGGGTCGGACTTCGTTTTCTCTGTCAGGGGGGTGTTGATCACAATGACATCACATTTGCGAAGCATCGTGTCCAGGTCCTCTTCATACTTAGCTCCAAGCTGATCCTCCAATTCGGGGTCAATCTTAAGCCGGTCGTGATAGAGCAAACTACAACCAAAAGGCTTCAGCCTCTGCAGCAAGAGCTTGCCAATCCTACCCGCCCCAAACGTCCCAACAGTCTTGCCCTCGAGATCATACGCCCGGTAGGCGATCCCAGCAACATTCCATTCGCCATTGATGACCTGGTGATGCCCGGGCAAGAAGTTGCGGACAAGGATGAGGATCCTCATGAGCTCATCCTCCGCGACTGAGACAACATTGCTTCCGGTCACTTCCGCAACTGTGAGTCCAGCCTCTGCTGCCGCCTTCAAGTCAATGTGATCGGAGCCGATCCCAGCGGTCAGCAGCAGCTGCAGATTCTTAGCCTTCTTGATCCTTTCAGCGGTCACGTAAGCCGGGTGGAACGGGGTACTTATCAGGACATGAAGGTCTGGGATATGCTTCTCGAGCTCTGCAATAACAGGCAAACGAAGGGACCATTCATGAGATCAGAACAAATTTCCTTATCCCCCACGAAAAGAAGGAATGAACGGACTGACCACTATCCGGCCCATCCTTGTCGTCGGTAACTATGTACTGATGGCCCTTGGACTGGAGCCAGTCGCGAATGCCCAGGGCATTCTCGACGCAGCCGAGGAAGTTGGGGTTCTTGCTGGCGTACTCGTTGGCCTTGTAGAAAACGCCCACGATCTTCTTGGTTCCAGCGCCGGACTAGTCAAGAGTCAAGAAAAGACGATAACAAAAGCAGAAACTAAGGAATCCCAGGGTTTAGGAGGATGAACTGAAACACCATCAGAAGCATAATTCATCACTCACAGGCAACGATTTCACTGAATCAGAGCTACCCAATTCAAATCCCCCCGCATAAAACACATAAATAAAAGTATCCCCCACCCCCCCCCCCCCAAAAAAAAAAAAAAAAAAAAAAACCCACAACACAAAAAAAAAGAAAGAAACGATAGAGTTGGGGGGGGGGTCAGGAAGGGAATGAACAGACGTGGGAGTGTCTGGAGGTGAGGACAGAGGAGGAGGAGGATGAAGGAGACGAGGCGAGAGCCCTAGCAGCAGAGACAGCAGCACGCCTGAGGTTCATGAAGCTCATCATTTTCGAAGGATTGCTTCGGAACAGGGGGTGATGTCCGTGAGGAGCAGATGAGATTGATTGAATGTTGGGTCAAGTGTCGAGGACTAGACAAGGATGACACCTCGCCAGTTATCATCATCATCACTATACACAAAGATAATTTATTAAGATAATGTAGTGGTCTCCACTCCACCCCGGGTTGGACTAATCTTTGGATAAAGTTAGTTATAGATATGATTCAATTAACCCCTATCTTTGTTGTTTCTTCGTTCCGATCCGAAATCGTTCGATTGAAAAGTTAATAATGGGATCATTTTAACTTTTTTATCTGATCTGTTCAAAATAATCGTAAATATCATCAGAATTTCAAAAAGAGGACAATTAGTTTGGGGAGGTACATGCAGTGCAGACATAGAAGGAGATTGGGTGGACACATGGAAGATGAAGGAAGAAGCTACGAAGAACTCGAAATTTTTTAAGCATGAATTCTATTATGAAATTTGATTATTCTAAATTATTTTGTAAAAAAAAAAAAACATAATATCAATCAATCAGGGAAAATGCATGCCCCACACCCAAATGGCTTTGTCTTAAAAAAAAAAAAATCTTTGACACCGACAAAACCAAATCATCTCATATGTAAACGTTTCTAATAATAAAGACATATAAACGTGTCACAGGTGAAAGCATGTCAGACAATCCACTATCGACAGAATAAATCATCTATCCTCTCCCCTTTTAATGGATAGGAAATTCATAAACTAACTTCAACTTTTGTCTTTTATTTATCAAATCATTCATTTACCCCTTGGAGTTGGATTCACAGTTATAGGCATTAATTAATAAAGAGGAAATTTCCCGAATTCATTATAATAAAAGAAAGAAAAATGATATTGACCCCCTTATACTGCAGTCGTATCATATCCTAAATAAATTACAGGCCACAATGTTATAAATAAATCGTCAATGGTATCATTGTCTATATATTCGGCCCGTTTCGACGGCGAGCGACTGGGCGTGTGTCCGGAGGCAAGAGGGTTTTAATGGTGGGGGTGGGAAGGTTGTCCGGCGGGGAGCGCAGCTAAGTCTCCGACAATGGGGGAGTCGGGGGTGGGAGGTGACGAGAAATGAAGAAAGAAAATATAAAGAGGAAGTCAAGGATTGTACTTCATACTAAGAAAAAATTTCGAATTTTAAAAATACTGGATTACCACAGGACTAAATTTACAAAGAAATTGTTATCTGAGCAATAAATTATAACAAAATTACGGATAGAAACGCTTAGTAAATTTTGACAAGTTCGAAAGTATCACCGTGATACTTCAACAAAGGTTAAAGATATTTTGTGATATCACAGTATTTTGCATTGCAGTCGTACTTCAAACCTCATTCTTGATTGTAATATTGAGATTTTTACTTAAAAAGGAGCAACTTCCAATCCAAGTTCCAGTCTGAGCGCAATAATATTGCATCGACCACGAAGAGAACCAAATAACTTGCCATCCGATATGCTATGAGAGAGAGAGAGAGAGAGAGAGAGAGCTCCATTCATCTTGTTGACATTAATGGAGTTTATTGGACGATGCCGGTTTTTCTTTCTTTCTTTTTTTAACCAAGAAATGATAGACTAGCTTGTTGTATTGGTAATCCTGTTGCGTCCAATATGCAGCGGGAAATCATCAGAAGTTGACATGGTCCAGCACAAAGGAAAGGACGATTAAATGTAACTTCAGCTGATCCTAAGTCTAAAGGTTTGTGTATGGTTGCTCCGCAGAGTCTCAAATCTTTAAGGCATATTTTCTATTAAAAGCTTATGTTACTGGGTATGAGTATTTTCTGTTAATGGACCTGTCGTCCTGAATGTCCATGGCAACCTTTCCCAGGGTTGCAAATGCTAGCCGGATGACTAAATATGTGTCTGTCTATCCATTTCTGCAGGTATACAACAATAAATGTTTGTCCCCTTGTCGACGACGGAGGAAAGCCATCAGTGGAGGAGAATGAAGCATAGCGAGCGGATTGTATTTATTTGCCTGACGTATGTTCCTTAATAAACTTAGTCCTTTAACTATTTTCCTAATCAGGGTCCTTCAGTGTTTAACACCGATTTATCTAAGTAACGAAATCGACATTAATCAAACAATTTTTAAAAACTTTCTATAGCGAAATATTTTCGTTACTATTGAAACCAAACTCATTTATATGCCAATGGCAGAGTTTGGTAATATAATCGTCCGTCCACCTTTGTGGGTGTTGATAGGTTAAAAAAAAAAGGCAAAATAGCAAATTATGGCCTAGGCTTTGTTTGTTATACGATTTTGGCCCGAACTTCTAATTTAACCTATTTTGTGGCCCGACGTCGACGACGCTACTTAGCATGCCGACATGGACTTAATGCGATTCGATGTGGCAAAATTTTGCTTCCCACGTCACTCATTTGTCGATCCAATGTTAAAAACCCTAATTTCTTGAAAAAGTATTTTTTTTTGAAAAAAAAAAGAGGAACGTAAAAGAGCAAAAGAAGGAAAGATAGAAAATAAGAATTAAAATATTAAAAACCCTAATTTCTTCCCCCTTTCCACCAGCCTTTGAACGATACCCATTTCTTCCCCCTTCTCGTCATCTGCCTCCGTACCAAAGTGATTGTTATTTTCGTTTCCTTGTCGTTGAGGCTGAGTTGGGATGACATGAGGGTGAGCGATCCTCGATAGTAGAGGGCGAACCTGAGGCAAGAACCCAGGAAGGTGATTGTGGTCGACGGCTCCGGGTACGGAGGGGGCTCCTTCTTCACCTTAGGTTCAACCCTGTCCCCTTTGTTCAGTTAAAATTCCAGTGTGGTGTAGATGCTTTTCCATTACCCTGTCGGTAGTTCTTTTGAACTATGAACTGGTAATTGAGCCTGAGTCTTTCAAGGTTCGGTTGATGTCACTAACTCCAAATGGCCCACGTGGATCGACCAATGAGTAACGTGGGAAGCAAAATTTTGCCACATCGAATCCCGTTAAGTCCACGTCGGGTAACGTAGTCGACGTCGGGCCACAAAATAGGTTAAATTAAAAGTTCGGGCCAAAATCGTATAACAAATAAAGCTTAGGCCAAAGCATAAGGTGAATGGTTGATGTTTGATATTTTGCCTAAAAAAAAAGAAAGAAAATGTCCAACGGTTAAGCAAAACAAACGAGGGGCCCCTTTATTACATAATAATAATAAATAATATAAAAAAGTCCACATGTTATGTTCCGGGACTGGCTGGGCTGGGGGCCTCTCTTGGGTTGTGTTGGTATTTGCGTGGAGCTCTGCATCGCTACGTGCTACATTTTGAGGAGGAGGAGGAGGAGGGACAATGGAGGGAGGAACGCAGCAGCCGACACGGGTGATGATAGGAGTTAACCAGTCGACGATCAAGGGATACCCAAACGCTTCCATTAGCAGCAGGGTTGCCTTCGACTGGACCCTCGCCAAGATCGTCCGTTCCAACACCTCCGGTTTCAAGCTCCTCTTCCTCCACGTCCAAGTCCCCGACGAAGACGGTTTCTCTCCCCTTTACCTCTTTCATTTCCTTTCTTGATTCTAGGATCTTCCCCCTTGGGATTGTTTGCTCGATTTTCGTGGAGAAATCCAAGTCTTGCTGAATTTTGAGTATGATTTTAGTTATGGGGTTTAACTTTGCTTGCACGGTTGTTGGATTGACGAACTTGATACCAAGTCTGTGAGAGAGAGAGAGAGAGAGAGAGGGAGATGTCTGCCTTCAGGGCTTTGCAAGTGTCATGCAAGGCTCGCTGCTGCTTCTTAGTGCTTGCCGTTAGGACTATGGAATCCAGCACAACGACCGGATCATATCCGTGCTTAGTTTCGATGCTTTTAGGTCGAGATAAAATGCTCATATTCATTAGTAGTGCCATCCACACGCAGATGTTATTTTGTTGCCGTGCTTGATATTTCAGAAATGTTATCGCTAGGGATGCATGTATTACGAGTTGGCTTTGTTGGTCCGAGTCGCATTTTTTAAGTAAAAAAGTCAATTTGTTTTTGGTTTCATTTTGTTCTTGATCGGCACTTTGCAGGGATGGGTCAACAATTCTTTGTTGCTTGGGTTGTTAGTGTTTTGTTCCCTCTGGATCTTATGTATATATGTTGTTTTACCCATGTGCCTTTGGGCCCAGGATTTGATGACATGGACAGCATATATGCATCCCCAGATGATTTCCAGAGCTTGCAGCGTAGGGACAAGGCCAGAGGAATTCATCTGTTGGAGTACTTTGTGCATAGATGCCATGAAATTGGGGTAACTGAAAACATGCCCAATCAGAGGATCTTCTTGTTGGGGGAGGGGTCTGATGGCTTTGCACCTCAAACTGCCCAAGTTTGGCAGTCGCCTGAAAGTCATATTTCTGTGGTTATGTAGGTAAACTGTGAAGCATGGATCAAGAAGGGGGATCCCAAGGAGGTCATCTGTCACGAAGTGAAGAGAGTCCAGCCTGACTTTCTTGTGGTTGGGAGCCGGGGTCTCGGCCCTTTCCAAAAGTACGTGATGTGTATGGCATCGTTTATGTGCTATCCTTAGAATCAAACTTTATTGAGTTCCTTGTGGTACAACTGAACCGAAAGAAAAGAAACATGAAACGAGATCTTTCAGGCGTTGGCCTCTGCTTCTCTAACTGTTTCTCGGATGTAACTTGCAGGGTTTTTGTTGGGACTGTTAGTGAGTTCTGTGTGAAGCACGCTGAGTGTCCAGTCATCGCGATAAAGAGGCCGCCGGGTGAAGCTCCTCAGGACCCCGTGAACGACTAAAAATGTAGCATCCATTGTTGGGATTTGTACATGTGTCTGTAAATAACGCTGACATCTATTTGAGCCTACCGCGGTGTCCTTTTTCTTGCTCTGATGACATGTTGCAAAGTGAAGACCAGCTCCTTATCGTTTCTTGCTGTAATGGTACGTGCTTGAGGTGATTTGGAATTGGTACAATTGCTAGATCAAGGAACAGTTAGACTACCATTTCCATGGAATTGCAACAAGAACAGAATCACTGGTAGGAGGAAATCCTCGTGATGAACTGCTCGATGTTTTGATGGCCTTGGTGAATCCTAAGGTTCTAAGATCACCCTGGTTGTCCACTTGCAGATTATTCTATTTCCATATGCTAAACGCAGCAGAGAGCATCACTTTGCTGCTGCACACATCTAGAACCTCCTCCCTACCGTTGATAACAGATTTCATTGTAACTTTTTTCACCTATAGTGCACGTTGGACTTTTTCACATACAACCCCATCGCACCACGATATCATGAACACCTCTGGCTGGCTCTATCTTGCACAAGCCTTTGCAACCCTGGGAAGCATGACATGGTCGGATCCGTGGACAGATTGACCCCTTTTCAGTCTTAGAACTAGTGCTTCAGGTAGTCCATGTTGGGGGTAAGCCAAAATCAGGAATCATTTTCGCGGAACAAGAAGCTTACCATATTTTACCGCCGATGACAGAAGCTACCGGTGGTTGATTGATCGTCACATCAAGTCGAACTTAAATAAACAAGATGCACAAACAGATCTATTGATTCTAACAATCTACATGGATCAAAATTCAGCCAATTCCGCAATCTGAAACAACAATCGATCAACAAAGAAGGCAAAAGGAGCCAACTCCATTTGAACCCAAAAAATGCATAATCTAAAACAAGAAGTGGCCTCCTGGCTTTTGAAAAAAAAAAATTAAGTAAGTTTGTTTTTATTTTTTATTAATTTAACTAAAAAATTAAAATAATACAACCAAGCAGGAATCCAGCAACCAAAAATTCGAATATAACTCTCCAGAAAATTGAAAGGAAGAGGAGGAAATCGGGGGGAGAAAGTGGGAGGACAAGCTGAGTAATTCCCTCATTTATGCTCGGTTTGAAAACTAGAGAAAGAGGAGGAAAGGAAAAGAGAAAATGGTGGAAAGTTTTTAACTATTTTAAAGGGAAATTTCTTTTTTAGAACATGATTTTCCTTTCTTTTCTTATGGAGACAAACACATCATTGCTCTTTTGTTTTGTGGATAAAGAGGATTCTTGCACCTTCATAAATACCTTACATTTCGAGTAAATTTCTTAAAAATAAATATAAATTTAGTTAATAAAAGTTAATCGATAGAAATTATTATTTTTCTTACCCAAAGACCCAATTTTAAGATACTTGGAAGTTTGAATTTTAAAAAGTAGAATATGAAAAGAGGAAAAGACATTTTGACAAACTGGAGGCATCAACATTGTCATTGCGCTGACAAATGAGGTTGTAAGAATTTTGAGAATCTAAAAAATTTTACCCTCTGATTTGTTTCCGTTGCAACCACACTCGCATATCCCCGCGTTAACGGACCAACCCCTTAACGCCGTTGTTGTTCAGGCCCATCACACCGCTCCTCCCCCCCCCTTTTGTTTTCTTTTGACATGAAAAAATTTAAAGAAATTTCCTAATAATAAATTTTTAAGATTAAAAAAAAAATAGGTGAAAGCGATTACTCGGGGACCCAATTGGCCTTAACACACCAAATTATGGTTGGTAAAATTTGAGACACGTTTAGTAGGAATTGACATTTAGTTTAAAATGTGACTTTCATTGTGTCGAGATAAGATATGGCCCTTTCGAATTCGAATTTTATAGTTAAACATGTTTGAAAATACATACAACTTCACATGCCACGATTTTAGTAGGAATTCGCATTTAGGTAAACATGACTTTCATTGAATCGAGACAAAATATGGCATTTTCGAATTCGAATTTTAGAGTTAAACATGTTTGAAAATACATACAATCAGTTTTATATGTAATAAAATTTTAGCTTAATTTTAAAGTATGTTCTATTATGTTAAATATTTTTTTTAAATAAATTAATTTTATAAAAGAGAAGATTATGTTTGGGTTTTTTCCATGTATATTCAAAATGGGGTAAAAAAAAGTTTTAAAAAAGTAGAGAGAATTAGTGGACTTAACGAAAAAAGCGTGAAAATAGATGGGATAAAAAGAAAAGGGAAAGAAAATGCAAAACCCAAAACAATTCCCTCTCTAGAAATTTTAAAATTTTCCCGTACTAGAAATCAATCGGGCATCCAAATCATCAATTTAAAAAGGTTGAGAGCTATTTTGTTAATAATAAATAATTATTATCACATTAGTAAAATGATATTTGCTTTGATAACGTACTATGTTACGGGTAACATAATTGGTCCAAGTGATAAGTTGTTTAATTTTATTCTTAGTACTATACTTTTAAGTGCAGGGGACTATGAGTATGCCCTAGCTCTTTTTTTTTAAGTTAAAATTAAATTTGATTTTTTTTTATTAATTTAATATAAAAAAATTAAAATAATTTAATTTGACCTCCTTAAATTTAATGAAACGTTTCATATTTTATTAATTACGATGAGAATATTTATATTATTGTCACATCCATATTATTATTTTATTAGTAACAGTGGAGGCCAGCTTGCACGCACCTAACAAATGCCCACTCAACGCTCTCACGCGCGCGAGTGAAGTTCACTCTAAAACTGACAGTGAACAATAAATTTTAAGGCTTTGAAAAAGGGCAAGAAAAAGAAAATAAAAGAAAACACGTTTTTTATAAAAATCTCTCTCTTTTAACATTAAATTTTTTTTTATTTTTTATTTATTTTCCTTTATTTTCTTACAAGTCCAAACACAGCATAAGTGTTCTAATGGAAAGAGTAAAAGAGGGCGTGTCCTTTATATCAATAATTTCGTAACACTTGACTGTTTTATTGTTATCATTACAAGAACAACGACCGAGTAAGGTTTATTGTAAAAGCAGCGGACGCGCGCGTGGAAATTGATAAACTGAAATATGAGAAGTAAAGGAGAATTGCCGGTTTGTCATTCTAATCGCGCTCTCTCCATCAAGTCCTCGTCAGTTCTGATCTTCTTCCCCTCCTCCACATCCGCCTGCGTCGGCCGTTGAATCTCCAGGAGCTGCATTACGTCCCCCCCCCGGGGTAATTCCTTATTCCGGGTTTTGTTGGTTTACTACGAGTGGCATTGTAGCCTCGGTTTGAGTTATTGGGTTCTTTTTTTCTCTCGTTATGTGGCTCCTTTTCCTCTTTTGGTTTGAGTTTGGAGGGTTTCGTTGAGGTGCCGGCGCTTGGGTTGGATTTTGGTTTTACGATTTGGAGTTCGTCCCTTTAATCCGATTCGGGCGGGCAATTTGAGGCAATGATGATAATGCCGGTCCAAGTGGATGGTTGACGGAAGAGAAACTATGGTAGGGTTGTTGACGGGCGGGGGAGTAAGTTTCTTTGGTAACGGTTGGTGGGCGAAGGACGGGCAGGGCTTGTGACGACTCCGCGAGGCAAAGGAAGATCGCAGAGTTTCTTGATCGTCATCTGGGATTCATTTACTGTCATTTGAGGGATTTTCTTGGATTTTGAGTTTTCTCGCTCATCCATGTAATAGCATCCGTTCTAATTTGGTGATGTAATTCGCTTTAGAATAAGATGTTGCTTTTTCTTAGTTCAGATATTAAACAAATACATTATTTTGTGCAGTCTGCAGCTCAAGTCGCCCAAGGATCAAGCTACTGAATTTGAAGATATGGTAACATTTCTCTATCCTCAATTTTTTTAGACAACAATTGACTAGAGCTATCCATCAAAATTGGCTGGTTGGTCCCCTACAATTTTTCTCCCCTAGGGTGAGACTGCTGCCAGTGGAGATGACGAATTTGACTGGAATACGGAAGATGAACTGGAAATTGAAAATTACATATCATCTACTTCTCCATGCATGGCATCTGGAGGAGAGGTCTTATCGCGCTCTGGCTCTGGGGAGGTAAACTTCTCAGCATTTGTTCTTAGACCCTCATTTGTACAATCTTCTTGTCCATCTGTTGTTGGTGCTACGATGGGTAGGTTCGTGATTATAACCTAGTTTTTGTATTACTGATATATAAAAAGGAAAAAGAATCCTTCTTTTGTTTAAAAGATAACGATCCATGTTTTTCGTGAAGTTTTACGAGAATGAAGATAATAGTCTCCATGTTTTGTGGGGGCGCGGGCGGTAGGATTTTGTCTTATAATTCTATGGTTATTCTGATATAACCATGTCTAGTTGAATCTGTGCTATTCTCCATTTTCACTTTATGAACATGGTGCACCTCAATTGTGTCAAACTTATGAAGAAAATGAATTTTTAGTACTCATTTTTTATGGGCAATGGCTGCTACCTAGAGCAAGTACAAGAGATATTGATTTAAAAAAAATGACTCGGAGACCCTTGATGCTGAGGCATCTGATAACCCTTTTTTAGTGGTTTAGCAATATTACAGTGGGCACATAGTTTTTGGGATTTTTTATTTGAGAATATATTCTATAAATATTTTTAGGCAATGTGATACAAGAGTAATGAATATCAATCTTACTAGTGCTTATTGCCGTCCTTCCAAACTTCATCCGTGACTGTTCCTTCACTTCTTACACCCAGGCATCACCAGCAGGTTCCTCTGATCCTAGATTATTTGATCACTTTGTTGGGATGGGTTTTCCAGAAAATTTGGTTGCCAAAGCCCTCAAGGAAAATTGTGAGTTTTTGTACACATAAATGTCCTTTTTCTTCTGTTTTTACTCAAAAGTTTCTTTGGTTGTGTTTGATCTTTTCACTTATTTCATCTAGGTGGAGAAAATGATGACTTAATCTTGGAGTATCTCCTGTCATCTATGGTGAGTTCTTTACTTGCCATCCTTTAATTTACATTGGGTCGTCATATCAGTGCATTTTTGAACCCTTCATTCTAAGTTTATTCTCGGTTGCCTGTGACTGCAATAGCTGGTCTGGTCATGGTAATTCTATGGTTCCTATGTTATCTGAAGTTGGAATGGGCCCTTTTCCTTTCATTTCCTGATTCTTTTGCTTGATAAAGATGCTGTGCTTTCTTTACTGCCGGAAACATTGGCAAGTATCAAAGTTTTGTTGCATCTGTCAGGTTGTGAAATGTTAAAACTTGCTCTAATATATCTGTCACTTGGCAGGCTCCTCAAGAACAGGGAGGAGATGACTCTGATCAGATGTCCTCATACTTTGAGGGAAGCTTGTGTGAAGGATCTTCAGATTTTGATAGCTCAGAGAGCGAGGTTGGCCTGTTTCAGTGATATACATTTTGTAGTATTTTGTTCTGAGTGCACTTCTTTTTTGTAAGAGGGGAGCTTTTAACTTTTCCAATTCATTTCATGCAGATTTCTATGGATTTGGTATCTATAGATAATAAGAAGTTGATACCTTTGGTGGAGATGGGTTACTCGATTGATGAAGCTTCGATTGCCTATGAGAGATGTGGTGTGTTGTCAGTTATCCTTTCATTTCTTTTCCGCCTAAATGACAATCTTGATGAGGCATAATCAGAGACTTGGTTTTCCATGCTTTAGGTTTTCCGCCTAAATGACAATCTTGATCTTTCTGCCAGTTTGGTAAGATGAAAATTGAAAACTAATAGTTTCTTGTCATATAAAAATGCAGGTCCGGATGCCACTTTAGGTGAGTTGGCAGATTTTATTTGTGCTGCTCAGCTGGCGAAGGAGCAGGATGCACTTCTTGGTCCACTGCCTGAAGTGAAGGTAACACGATATGCAAGTGTGAAGGAAGTCTATTGAGTTTGTTGTTTTCCATATGTTTCTTTTGACTAGCAATGCACGTGCATTGTGGATCTTTAACATCTTAAGCCACGGTCAGAGGCTGACATCAAAAAGAGAAAGTTGTCTGCTTCTGGGGCACAAGGCAGAAAAGGTCAAAGGAGATGCGAGAAGCTCCCCTCGACTGAAGATGAAGAAAACATCCGCCTTCCAAATCCGATGATTGGGTTTGGGGTTCCCAACGAATTGTCCAGAGTTGTCCATAGAAGACTGCCAGAAGTAGGAATGGGTCCACCCTATTTCTACTACGAGAATGTGGCGCTTGCTCCAAAAGGCGTTTGGGATACCATTTCACGATTTCTGTATGAAATTGAGCCGGAGTTTGTGGACTCAAAGTTCTTCTGTGCGGCTGCTAGGAAAAGGGGATATATTCATAACCTACCTATCAGCAACAGATTTCCCCTCCTCCCACTCCCTCCACAAACAATCCATGAAGCACTGCCCCTAACAAAGCGGTGGTGGCCTTCGTGGGATACCAGAACAAAGTTCAACTGTCTGCAGACTTGTGTTGGCAGTGCGAAGCTCACCGAGAGGATACGGAAGGCGCTAGAGCCATACGAAGGAGAACCTCCCCCAGGAGTTCAGAAATACGTAATTGAAGAATGCAGGAAGTGGAACTTGGTTTGGGTTGGGAAAAACAAAGTCGCTCCACTAGAGCCTGATGAGGTGGAGATGCTCCTGGGGTTCCCGAGGAACCACACTAGAGGTGGTGGAATATCCAGGACTGACAGATACAAGTCACTTGGCAATTCTTTCCAGGTACTTTTGCACGTGTCAACATACCTCCCTATTTAAGTGCATTGACGATTTCACTGTTGCATATTGTATCGGCGGCTGAGGCTAATATGGTTTGGATCAATGTTCCGAGGATGGAGTATCCATATTGTAAAGTTTTGTCGGGTGACCTTTTCTTGTGCAAAAAATCTGTCAGGTCGATACCGTGGCCTACCATCTGTCGGTGTTGAAAGAGTTGTACCCTAAGGGCATCAACGTGCTCTCTCTCTTCTCCGGGATAGGAGGAGCTGAGGTGGCACTACACCGGCTGGGTATCCCATTGAAGAATGTCGTGTCTGTGGAGATATCCGAGGTGAACAGGAACATTGTGCGTAGCTGGTGGGAGCAGACGAACCAGAAGGGGAACCTCATTGACATTGTGGATGTGCAGACTGTGGACGCAGACAGACTGGAGAGGATGATGGACGCATTTGGGGGATTCGATCTCGTGGTGGGAGGAAGCCCTTGCAACAACCTGACAGGCAGCAACAGGTGCACCCGGGACGGGCTGGAGGGGAAGGAATCTGCTCTATTTTACGACTACTTCAGGATTTTGGACTGCGTAATGTCGAGAAGCAGAAGCTGAGATATCATCTTCTCACCCTGCATCAGAACAGCTGACCCAAGGGGTTAGGTTTCTTCTTCTTCTTCGACCGCGGAAACTAACTTGATTCTTGAGACTCGGGTGTTTATGGCTCAATGTCTTTTGACAAGGTGTTTTGTTTCATTATGACGTTACTTTCTAAATTATTTCGCGAAATGACCTGTTAAGTTTCGAAATTCGTCAACTAAACTTGTGAAATCGGCCTTACAAAGGCCGGCTTAGGTTCTTAAGGAAGTCGGCTTTTCATGATAGGCAAAGTGAAGTCGGTCTTACAAAGGGTGACTTAAAGCCGACTTTCTTCGGACAAAAAAAAAAACAAATTTCGATTCCGATCACACCTGTAATGTACGTAATACTCATGACACAATGGCAGTAATGCAATCAATATTTAACAAAGGTTTAAATCAAAAGGAAGTATATGAAAAGTTAAAAACCAAAGTCGATACAAAGTACGTAATCAATCTATTTTTCCTTTGCGCCGCGAGTAGAAGAAGGCTCCAAACCGCCGCTGAGAGTCCATTTGTGTTAGCTGAGAAGAAGAGTCCTCTGTATCACCTACGGGTGGTCGATCCCTCGTGCTCTTCCTTGGTGCCACGGGAGTGGATGACTTAGAGGCATATGATGCTGGAGTCCGAAAGGCATCCTCTGGAGTCGGATTAATCGTAAGAGACGGATACACCTCGTTCTCATGCGACTGCATAATGAATTCATCAATGTCAAACATGTCAACCTGATTGTCTTCATGCTCCTCCTCTTCCTCTTCCTCCTGCTCTTGCTCCTCCTGCTCCCCCTCCTCCTCGTCTTCCTCCTCCTCCTCCTCTTCCCGTTCCTCATTCACTGGCTCAGCTTCAAACTCGTCCTCATCCGCTGGCCCTTCACCACGTCCATACAAACGCATCGGGGTAAACTCTCTCAAGAAGCTATGGCCCCTGCGAGAGATTCTGTCGATGTGCTGTAATTCCGAAAGGTCACCTCTCTCGGATCAAATAGAAATGTCGCTCATTTGTTGCATCTGCGAAGAAAGTATATCAATACAATGATTTATACATTAATGAAGATAATAGTTATTGTACTTACCACTATACTCAGCATGACGCCCGTGTGTGATAGATGAGGACGAGAGTGACACATGTACCACGTATTGTAGTCCTCGTCTTGTCCCCAGCGTAAAGGAACGATGTGGCTACCTCATTGATGCCACAACTCGATGTATTTGGCGTGGATGTGCATCCAATTGTTGAATTGCTTTCCCCGCATGTCAATCCGATGGAGGCATGCTTCAGTATCACAGGTACCAGGTATGAGTTGTTCGTCTCCAAATTGCCGAATGACTCTGTCTGGATAGTGCCATTCAACAATAGAGAAGCAGATCAGCGGCACACGTGCTCGCCAACTGTCTTGACCGTCCAAGCAGTAATCGGGTAATCTAGCGCGTATCTCATCCGTGTATGGATGTCAAGCGACCTGAAAAACGACCCAACATAACCAACCAACGAAATTTCGAAAATCACAAGAACTTGAAAGTACATAAAGTCGAAGGAAAATACAAGTCGATGACTCTGTCTGTCGAATGCTTCTCTAATCACCGATAAAACATGTGTGGCTACAATTGTCGTATCAAGAGGTGCACCCCATTTTTAAGTTAAAGGCATTCTCTGCCTTTGCCTAATCCGGCGTCTAAGGGGAGATAAATAAGGAAATATATCACAGGCCCATGTCTGTAACAATACTAAACAGCCCGCCACCTGTGACGCATGCCTGTCTGAGGCTTTACATAGTTGTCTATACAACCACGCCAGATAAGCTGATCGATCCCCAACTATAACTACCGCAGACGTCGAAGTCCTCCAATAATGGCAGCCACATAAGATGCACTAAGTTGTCGGATTTGTCGGGGAAAACCATAGAACCTATGAGCTGTAGTATGTATACCCTGGTATGCATACGTACCTACTCATCTGGTATTTGGGGATCTAGCACGTCAAAACGGAAAGCCAACCAACTCATCTTAACCCTTCCCGCCTTCATGTGATCTCTTTCCGGAACCTCACCAAGTAATTGTGCGCATACGGCTACAAAGTCAAAGCTGGTGAAGGCAATGACAGGGTCACCCTCAATCGGCAATCCGAGCTGAATCGCCACATCCTCCAAAGTCACCGTCATCTCTCCATGCGCCATGTGGAAAGTATGAGTCTCGGGCCTCCATCTTTCCACTAATGCAGTTATGAGCGCATGATCCAACTGAATGAAGGGGAGCTTCGCAACTCCGAAAAATCCGACCTGTCGTAGGTAGATATCCATCCGGGGGTCTCGCCGTATTTTCTTCACGCTGCTTTCGTGATAGCGACATTTCAAAACATTGTTCTATATGAAAAAATGAAATTTCAAAGGATTAGTAACGAAATTCAAAATAAACAAAATAATAAGTATGATAAATATATTTCTGCATAAGAGGAATCCCAAACAACGGAAGAACGATGTTGATCCTGGGAGTGCAATACGGTCGTTACCTGTGGTCCTGGCTCCATAGTACAACCTGCAAAGAAAAATGTAAATTATAGATGCATATCCAAGTGTTTATAATAAGCGTGCAAATGATACATATACAAAAAATTTATAGATATTTGAAATAAACCTTACAATTTCGTTTGTTTGGACAACTTCGCCTATTATGTCCCTCTCTTTTACAAAGACCACAAGTCAACTTGGTTTTTCGTTCTCTCACATCCATTTCATTATGAATTCGAGAGGATCTTGGTTTCCCTTTTGGTCGTGCCCTTTCAGGGTTCGGAACGACAATTGGGAATGAAAAATCATCCCAATCTTCTTTACAGTCAAATGAAACCCATGTAGATGAGTATATCGCCTTTTGATTAGCCCAATTGTAAATATTGTGAATACAATCCGAGCCATCCACATTCACAATGGCGAAACAAGCAAGGGAGTGGGAACATGGTATCCGATAGGTTTGCCATTTCTTGCAGGAACACCTCTTGTGTCGCAGGAAGACGTTCTTTGTCTTATAATTTCCTCCGGTTGTGACAACGAACGTACCTTCACCGCGATCTAGAAGGATGACTTGGTGATTTCGGGCCTTCTTGATTCCTTTATTGAAACGGTCTATGGCAACTTTAGTGAATTTTTCCCTCTAATTATCGCCACATCAGCCTCATCTCTTCTGTTATTCCAATATGCGACACAATTATAGAAGGTCTTCCTCACTAAAGCACAGACCGGAAGCGATCGAGCACCCCTCAGAACAACATTGTAGCTCTCGCTTAAATTAGTCGTCATTATCCCCCAACGGTAGTTCCCGTCGAAACTGAGAGTTCATTGGCTCTTATCCATCTCATCAAAAAAGTCGGCTGATTCTGGAATAGTTTTCAAAATGTGACGCAAATATTGCTTCATCTTTGGCGTCATACATTTCCTTGCAGCAATAGCTAGCCTTTTTTTGCCGCGTAGATTCTTGTATCTCGTGTTGAAATTACCAGCTATATAACGTATACAGAACATCCACTGTGCAAAAGGCGGCATCCAACCTACTTCAACATCGTTTACCGCCGCTAAAATACCGGAATGCCTATCTGAAATCAAACATACGCCCGGATACTCATCGCCCTGAAATCAAACATACCGGAATGCACGTCTTCGAGATATTCATTATAAAAGGGCAGGGGTTTCTCCTTTCGTGCACTTCGTGACCAGACCCTTCACTCGATTCCACAACCATGATCATCTGATTGTCGACATTCTCATCATCTGACATCCCATTGCCGGCATTTACATCGTTGAAAAACTCAGCATCAGTGTCGACATCTACATCAGAATTCATTATATCATCATGGATATTGCGTTCATCTTCCACCGGATGGTTAGAACATTCACCAATAGTATAACACCTCTCTACTCCAGCCACGACAATTTCATTTCCAGCTACATCATCCATATGGCGATCACCTTCCATCGGAACAGTACAACATTATCCGACCGGAAAACACCGCTCCACTTCCACCTCAACATTCTCAATTTGACGTCCAACAACCATAGGACGATCCACTTTCACATTAGGCTCGACCTCCACCATTCTAGCCTCAACATTCTCAGTTTGACGTCCAACAACCATATGACGATGCAGTTCCACATTAAGCTCTACCGCCACCATTCTAGCCTCAACATGCGGCACCGTTACATCGGATAACACATATAGTTGTTGCATATTTCTTGGATTTGCAATAGCAAACTTAATCAGCAATTTCACATATTTATCCATTTTAATAGGAACCAGATAATGCTTGACATCAACATTATTGAACTCCAGAACGAGATACTTATGCGCTATCTGTAATGAAATTGATGATTGCAAACCGATAGCTTGGCATATACTGCGTTCAAAATTTTCGTAATTGACAAATTTGGGGATTTCTGTTCTTGCTATTGAACCATTATCATAACCAACTCCATGTGGTTCATTGACAATATTTCCGTTAAAAAATATCAATAGTTAATCGACGACATTGGAACACGATACATAACTCAATTGAGCTATCAAATTAGAATATAGTAGTTTCAAAATTAATACAATATAGCTAATATGCATTTTGTTACGTAATAACTAGCTAATTAATTACGATAATTAAGATCATTACGGTAATTACAATTGATGTTGTTAATTATGGTAATTACTTTAATTATTGTACAATTAACTTAACTATTTGTTAATTAGCTTTAATTGGAATATTTTACTGTAATAAGTCAAATAAATACTACTTAATCAATTAAACCCTAATTTATCCTAATTAGTACACAAACCCTAACTAGTCCTAAGATTCAACAAAACACTAATTAAATAAATAAAAAGTTAATTACTCTTTTACCATAAAGCGGACGGAGGAAGGGCAACAACGGGCGTCGGTCGCGAAGCGTAGGTGTCGGGGTGTCGGTGCTCGGGGGCGTCGGGGCTCGGAGTGATCGAGGAATGTTGTTCCCCGATCGATTTTTTTTTTAAACCCTAAGGAAGTCGGCCTTACAATGGCCGACTTTTCTCAGACGTCAGGGAAGTCGGCCTTACAAAGGCCGACTTCATGCGGGAGTGAAGGATGCCATGAAGTCGGCCTTTTTAAAGCCGACTTCACTTTGCCTATCATGAAATCGGCCTTACAAAAGCCGACTTCTCAAGGTTAGTTGACGAATTTCGAAACTTAGAAGATCATTTCGCGAAATAATTTAAAAACTAACCTCATAATGGAACAAAACTCTTTTGACAACAAGAAGCTTGAAATGATTTCAGACAGGATTTAACGTTTTTGTTAATAGACTTGTTAACTTTATCCATCCTAGCCTTTTTCATTTGCATGGTTATTGTTTTTGTCATTATGAAAATTTTCTTGACGTGGGTAATGATTTTATGTTGTATTTTCGCGAAATAAGTTTTATACGTTAGAATTTGATTTCTAATTTATTTCAATTAAACTGAAATAAACTTTTCTTAGTAATTATATTTTGTAAATTTTCTGTAATTAAAGCAAAATTGGCATAAAAGTTAACATTTTTTTTAATCTATTATCAAACGAGGAAATTAAAATTCACTTTTTTAAAAATTTTTAATTGTTCTAAGAATGTATTTGCACAAGGTTGATGTGGATTAACTTAATTCCGTCGATTGATTTAAATACTGATTGAGATGGTGTCGATGTCGTAATATGACGTCACTAAAACCCTCCATTTCCTAAAACCCTAAACCCGCCAGCACCTCCCTCCCCTGAACTCTCTCTCTCTCTCTGCCCGCACGATCCCCCGGTTCCGTCATTTGGAGGGATGCCCATCTCATCAATGGCGACGAGGGCCAAAACCCTCAATCGCATCCTCCGAGTCCCTCTCAAAGTTCTCTCCTTTCGTCCCTTTTCCTCCTCCTCTTCCTCCTTGTCCGATCTCCCGGACACGCTTCTCCGGTCTTCGGAGGCCGCGGGTACGAAGGTCCTCGAGACTTTTACCGAGGAGTTCGAGATCGGCTCCCGGACTGTCACCCTCGAGACTGGGAGGATCGCCCGGTTTGCCAATGGCTCCGTCGTCTTCGGGACGGACGGCACTAAGGTGCTCTCCACGGTCGTCGCCGCCAAGGACAACGAGCCTAAGGATTTCTTGCCTCTCACGGTGAGTGCGTCTCGGTATAATGCGAAAAAGGGGATTCCTTTCGCGGGAGTTGTTTCCCTTGTTTGTGGACTTAGAGTAGCATAAAAAAAGTGAGTGAAAAGGAGAAGCTTTCGTCCTTTGGGAACTTTGTTAGTTTTGAATATGGTATGAATGTCGTTTGTTGGTTCAACGCTTTGTAATACTACCTTATTTTAGTATTGCTTGAAACTGGTCCTGTGGATGCAAATAGTGCTTCGGTCTGGCCACCATTGCACGTCTTTCCAGTTTTTAAGCCGTTCTCGATTTTTACTCATTTGATGTTGCTTATTTGTGTTCATAAAGGTGGACTATCAGGAAAAACAATTTGCTCAGGGCATAATTCCCAACACATACATGCGACGAGAGGGTGCTCCAAAAGAGCGTGAACTCTTATGTGGTCGGCTAATTGATAGGCCAATTAGGCCGTTATTTCCTGTAGGATTTTATCATGAGGTTCAGGTATAACAATCCTTTAGAAATCTGCCTTAGATATTTTTTTATTTAGGTAGGGAGTACTTCCCGCTTTTCAAATGAGAATCTTTTGCTCCTGCTTAGGTAATGGCAAGCGTCCTTTCTTCGGATGGGAATCAAGATCCAGATGTTATGGCGGCTAATGCAACATCTGCTGCTCTTATGCTGTCGGATATACCCTGGGGAGGTCCTATTGGAGTGATTCGTGTAGGTAGGATTTACGGCCAATTTGTCGTCAATCCTACCATGGACGAGGTGATTACCGAGTTAATGTATCTCAATGGTTATTATATCTGAATACATCGATTATTCTTCTGCAATGTACCTGTTTATTCCTTGAATTATCAATAAATTGTTGTAGTTAAATATCACAAAAATACTGTTTTCTATCCGAACTGGGATCATGTGTCAGCTAGGAAAAATTGCCTTGTACACATGTCAGCCCACCATAAAATTTAAATCTGGTTGTTTTTTAGTTTGAGCTGATATTAATTGACATAGTTCCCTTGCATTGCTTCCGATATTTGGCATTTGTTTCTAAATTATTGCCGGACACTCGAAGTGCAGCTTAGCATGAGTGATCTCAACTTGGTATATGCCTGCACAAAGGACAAGACATTGATGATAGATGTTCAAGCTCGTGAGATATCAGAAAAAGATTTGGAAGCCGCATTGAAGTTGGCCCATCCTGAGGTAAGACAAAATTAGTTTTGGAATTATATGACTGCATTTGTCCATTTATTTTCCACTTTATTGGAATCTTGTCTGGCAGGCCGTTAAGTACCTTGAACCCCAGAAAAGATTGGCTGTGAAAGCTGGAAAAGCCAAAAAGGATTATAAGCTATCTATGATTTTGGATAGGACCCTAGAAAAAGTTCGAAGCTTAGCAGAAGCACCTATTGAAGCTGTCTTCACTGACTGTTCATATGGGAAGGTACTTGCAATAATATCATGTCAATCGACATTTGATTGCCTATTCCGGTATCTCATAATCAGGTTGGTTAATATCTCATCAGTTTGAACGGGGAGAAGCATTGGATAACATAACAAAAGATGTCAGAAGAACTCTTGAAGAAGAAGGTGATGTGGAAAGCTTGAATATGTTGCCCAAAACAATTGATACAGTGAGGAAGAAGGTTAGAGGGACCATAATTTATTGATAATTTCTCTTATGATGATAGACTTGGCTATGAAATATTGGTCAGGGTATTGCCCTAAATATGTCAAGCACATGCATGCTCATGTTATACTCTATATCTAGGTTGTGCGCAAAAGAATAATCAAAGATGGACTCAGAGTGGATGGAAGACACCTGTCTCAAGTTAGACCCATACATTGTGAAGCTGGTTATCTGCCTATGTTGCATGGATCTTCCCTATTTTCTCGCGGTGATACGCAGGTAAGTTAAAAGTGTTTTTTTTTTGGGTAGTAGTTAAAAGTGGTTTTGTATTTGCATATCGTCTGTATTGTGATGGTTTCTCTAGGTTAATTGAAGAGGTTTTTATTCTTATCTCTGTGATTGCAGGTTCTTTGTACCATCACACTTGGAGCTCCTGGAGAGGCTCAAAGGTTGGAGTCACTTGTTGGCCCTCCAACAAAACGCTTCATGCTTCATTATAACTTTCCGCCATTTTCGATAAACGAAGTTGGGAAAAGAGTTGGCCTGAATAGGCGCGAGGTTGGGCATGGTAACTGATATTATCATTAGTTATAGTAAAAGTAATTTCTAAAAATTATTTGCATGGTACTAATAATATTGATTTCAGAATAGAATCTATATCGACATGAATGTGAATAGTTGTACTTTCTCTCTAAGTAAGGTAGAGACCTTCAATTGTGTTGATATATGCACTTACGAAGCCTTCTGTTTGTTGTAGGAACTTTAGCTGAGAAAGCGTTGCTCGCCGTTTTGCCTCCAGAGGAAGATTTTCCATACACTGTCAGAATTAATTCTGAGGTTATGGCTTCTGACGGTTCGACATCAATGGCCACAGTGTGTGGAGGTAATTTTCTTGTTCCATCATTCGTTGGGATCAGCTTGTAATGTAGATTATTAGTGTTCAAACACACTGAGGTTATGCCTTCTGACAGTTTGTAATGTATATTATTAGTTTTTAATGTAGATTATTAGTTTGTAATGCAGATTATTGACACTTTTCATTCTGCGTTGTACTTTAGTATAGTAAATCCTGGCCTACTGCCCAGGTAGTGTCTGAGTTTTTTTTTCTCAGATAAGTCGCGATCTGGGTTTTCTTGTGATGTGAAATGATGGATTTTCTTGTGTAGGCAGTATGGCTCTTATGGATGCCGGAATTCCTGTGAGAGAGCATGTAGCTGGTGTATCAGTTGGTCTTGTCAGTGATGTCGACCCATTGACTGGTGAAATACAAGATTACCGCATTTTAACAGACATATTGGTGAGGGTGTTATGTTCTGGTGCCTTTGGAATGTGCTTTCTCGTTAAATGAGTTAATATTTCCAAGCTTAACTTTAACAAAAAGCATCTAGTTTTGGCTGCATTTCTTTTTGTGTTGGATATGCCTTGTTTATTCCGCTAGCAGTCCAATTGAAACACCCTTTGATGATGATTTGGTGATTGCATTTTCTATCATTTATACGAGCGTAAACCATTTTGTAGGGCTTGGAGGACCATCTGGGCGATATGGATTTCAAAATTGCAGGTACTAGAAAGGGAGTTACTGCAATTCAGTTGGACATCAAACCGGCGGGCATACCTTTAGACATTATATGCGAGTGTTTAGAACATGCACATAAAGGTCGTCTCAAGATCTTAGACCACATGGAACAAGAAATTAAGGCTCCACGCACTCATGATAGTAAAAATTCCCCTCGTTTAGGTAGTTCTGGCACTTCCTATCTCCGTATTGCTTTTGAAATTTTTAAGGGCATGTGCATGTTATTTTCTTATTAATCATGTTTTCCTGATCAGCTACTCTAAAGTTCAGCAATGATGCACTTAGACGACTGATTGGGCCACTAGGAGTTCTAAAGAGACGAATAGAAGAGGAAACAGGTTCGTTTAAACAATCATTTCCACAGCATTTTTTAATGCAATTGTATATGTTGTGGCCAATTATAATTTTGTAGTTTCTATGATACTATTCGCGGCCCGATGTTTTAAGTACCTCTGTTAAATGGAAAACTGAGGAATAGTTAATAATATAAGGGGGAGATGTATTATCAAGTGAATGCCCGTGACAGGTCGGACTTAATTATTGCGCTTACTACCGTTAATTGTTTGCACGGTAGTGTTAGATATACTCTCTCAAATTATTGAGTCTTATAGTAATCTTTTAGCAATTAATAACTGTGTATGTTATTAATATTTATGGAGAATTTTCGTTTTCTGACTATTTGATGCTAATTTTGCCTTTGTCTATATTCTAGGTGCAAGAATGTCTGTTAGTGATGAAACGCTTACTATAGTGGCAAAAAATCAGACAGTGATGGACAAAGTGCAGGAGAAGGTATGGCACCAACTGAATGTTCTATCACATTATAAATATTTTTTCACTATGCAGGGAAAAAGAATCTTTTCCTACCAAAATTGGTTTAGTATTTGGTAAATTATGTTCGAAGAGGGAACTTTTCTGTGGTGCTTCCTTGGAAAATTCCTAGGATCATTGTGAAGTTTTAAGTCACTGCGTTGTTAAATTTATTTCTTGCCTATGATGACTGATGGTTTAGTTATTCCACTCAGTTTTTGTGGTGCTGTGAAGTGATGGAAGGTGGATAAGAATAGAACTGTTGTCTTGTGAGAAATAATGATATCTCTATTTTCTTGTTTCTTCTATCTATCCAAATATTTTATTTGCATTATCTGTATACTAAAATCTGTTGTAGTTGTCATTTATGTTTATGCTGATTGAAGTTTAAGACACTGGACTGTTTGGGCATCTGCTTTCAGATTGACTTCATAATTGGCCGGGAGATGATTGTTGGAGGCATCTATAAAGGTGTTATCAACTCAATAAAGGAATATGGTGCTTTTATCGAGTTCAACGGTGGTCAGCATGGCTTACTGCATATCTCAGAATTATCACACGAACCGGTACATGATGAAAAAGAGAACTCCAGATCTCAATGCATCCATTGCCCTACTATCCATTGGATTAAAACTAATCGCTTGTCATTTACCTGTTGCAAGCAAGACTAGCTTTTTCTGTTTCTTTAATTCATGTCAATGCATGTTTACCATCCTAGGAGTAATATTTATCTCGACCTTCTGTTATGTTGATATTTATTTCTCACCAGATATTCATCGAACTTGATGTTTGATCAGGTGGCACGGGTTTCTGACGTGGTATCAGTAGGACAGCAGGTGACAGTAATGTGCATAGGACAGGATGTTAGGGGCAATATCAAATTGTCTCTCAAAGCAACTTTACCTCAACCAAGGCGACGGCCAGATGACGTGGTTGACCAAACTGCTCCCCTGGCCAAGGAGGGACCTCATATTTGGGCTGCTGTAAGCGATGCTTCTAGTGGCCAAGAAGATGATAATGAGGAGAGGAGTGGGTCATCAGCCAATGAAACTCAGGCATCATCTGTACCATCTTTTGTTATTCGAACTGCAGCAGAGTGCGAGGAACAGGAGAAATCTGCTAAGTTATCTGAAATATCTAAAAGTTCTAAGTCGGTAAGAGAATACTGCTATCTGGTTATGGCTAAAATGTAGTCTATGATTATCTTTCTTTGACACTCATATCATAGTTTTCCTCCTGCTGGGATATGATAGAATTCAAAAACAAGGACAATTGCTCGGAAGAGCAAGCTGGATGTTGGTGTGATTGAAAGTTGTAAAGATGCAAAGGAGGATGTATCTCTCACTGCAAAAAACATTAGGATAGGGACAGAGGTCACTGCCAAGGTTCATGAAGTTCGTGCCAGAGGATTAGTCCTTGATTTGGGAAATGGAATTCGTGGATTGTATCGATTTGAGGTACCAAAACCATCTGTCCCTTTATTTGCTGATAATTCTTTCCCGTTTCCATCTCCATTCTTCTTGCATTGCACACTCTTCTTAGATTCATTTTTTCGTTTGAGCTTCTTATCAATCTCTTTACTGGTCGTGGAAATGGTTTTACATTATTCTATTTCTGATAATTCATTGGTATGACCCGCCAGCTCTCTTAGTGAAACAACTACAATGAGGTTCTTGTTTCCTATAAGACGAATAAGGATGGGCTGTATCTCTACAATTTATGAGTACATATTTCCAGATTTTTGTGTGAATGCATGGCCTTGCATGGCATTTGGGGTTCCCAAGGTGGTCTGGTTCGTAATTTAGACATGTGCTAGCCGACTAAGTTGCTCTCATCTCTGCAGACTGATGAACAATCAAACTACGAAGCTGGTGATCAGATGCAAGTCGTGTGCACAAGTTTCAACAGCAAGGGGGCCCCTGTCATGTCTATGTCAAAGGATGATCTATGAAGTTATGCATGTGCATTCTCTAATGTGAGATTGCTCTGCTGATATGAGCACAGGTGGGTGCGTTCAGCCAGTAAGCACTTTGGTCCTGTGTGGACTGCTCGCAGCTGGAGCTGTTCTACCGTGATGACCCAATTAAAGAAGCCAGTCTCATCACCAAGACCACCCGGAATCAGTGTAAAATAGAGAGAGACTTGACAGTATAGGCTTTTGAATGTGGTTTCTTTGCCGGTGCTTATACTGTCAAAAGCATCTTTTGCAGCTCCTATTGGTTATAAATTATAGTGGCTTATTCGTTTGGGCTATTTACTGAAGAAACATGGAGGAACTGGATTTCTCTGGGTCTGTGCTCAGTATTTCCTTATATGCACAAACTGTACCTGTAACGGGATGTCATTGTAGGTTGTGGTATCCGAGACACCAACAGACTGATCGATGGAGGTTGGTGCTAATCACCAGCGATATGTACCAGGAAACGGGGATGGAACTAAACTCCAACAAACCGAACCTTCCCTGTGATATGAGGAATTGCATTGTCTTGTCAGAACGTCTAGATTAAGCACAACCATAACATGGGAAAGGATGTCCGAAGTTTTTCGTTCTGTCTTGGCAATAATGTAACGTCTTTGTCACAACAGACTAACAGAAATTGCTCCTACGCATTGGGGACGTCAATCATTACTATTAGGAAGCCCTTCTGGGAGGGGACATGTTGCGGATGAGCGAGAATGTGGTTTTAATTGCGAGAATTTGAACTAGCAGCCCTGTTTCATGAAGAAATGTGGAAACTTTTTTAAACGTTTGCCCTTTGAACAGCAGCCGAAACAAGGTATAAAGGCGGAGAGAAGGAGAGAGAGACTTACCTAGCAAAACCCGGGCGGCTTCAAGGAATTCTAGTTTCTTTTTACCAGAGATATCGAAGTTTTTCACATCCTGCAAGTGTGCCAACCAAACCACATAAGAAATTGCCATCTGCACCTTTTGGGTAAAAGAACAAATAGGATCATACATCCAAAACATTTGGCTATGATTAATATGTGTGAAGACAGAGACAAACCAACCAACTTTTTAAATAACAAATAAACTAACAGCGAAGTGGGGGGAAAAGGTGTCGTAAAACAGACAAGCTAACTTAATCGGTGTTTTGAATACCGAAATAGCTGTTGTAACAATGATAGACAATTCTAAAACTATTCCTGAAACAATAATCGCGCTTGCTCAAGTAATTACCTCTAGTGTCAAATCACCTCCTGCAAGAACAATGACGGACAAAGTTGCCGCCGCTATAGTGAGAAATGAGTAGAGCCTCAACAAAATTGCTCTACTGCGTCGTCGACCTGCAGTAAATGCAATTGTTAGGTCAGGTCAGACAAAGTTCCTCGCATCACCAAATTTTAACCAACCAACATGTTGAACAACCTAATTCTCCAACCACAATTGACAAGAAACCGGTAACCACAGATGCTATGGCTAGTGAACTGGGGGAATCCTCCTTTAACATTGAAAGACCCAGATAAACAGCTCCGGTGATTTGAATGATGGCCTGCAAAGAGAAAGCACAGAAAAGACAGTTTCCAATCTTCAAGTATTACCTTTATAGAATTGAAACATTGGATTCCTCATCCGAAGACAGTACGTGAAACAATTTTTCTAAATCAATGACGGGAAAGTGTTAGAATCAGGAAAGATCATCCCCATTAAGCAAGCAACAGTCAAAATTCATAGATTCTATCAATAGAAGCACATATTGACCATGTCACAGAGCTACAAGGGTAGATGAATTCATTCTGGAGGACAACATCAAAAAAATGAACAATGAAGGCCTGGATGAACTTGAGAAAATGCAGAAACATCACTCACCTGAATCATTACAAGTCCACATAGTTGTGATCTGCCTTCAGCCACCCTTTGATACCCTAAAATAAAATTGAACCGCTCACATAAAGCAGGGAGACACCGAAGAAGCTGAAACCAACACGACCAAATAGTGCAGTGGAATAAAAGGAAGTAGAATAGCATGAGATAGAACCCCACGAGAATCCACAACCATGCGGTAAGAGAAATCCGAGCCATCGGTTCCACTTGGCCGTCCAGTTGAAGATCTCCTCTGTTGCATGGTCCTCGTACTTCTTCAAGCTTTCAACCCCTTCAGTTCCAACGAATACCAGAATAGGGACTATCCAAGAATTTCATCACATTCAGAGCACATAAAATTTCGAGCCTCCCCAATTTTACAGGCAGCAACAAACAACTCATCACATTGTATCATACCGACTTCCTACAACTCTTTCTCCACTTCCAGAGACCCCGGAAACCTAGAAGAACCTGTAACCATCCTAACACGAAATAAAGCACCCACGAGCAAAGCTTGACATGCCATCTGCTCTTACAATCCTGGCATCTCAGCCTCTCAAACTCGAAGCACATTCGTCACGCCAGACGTGACACGCTGGTCAAAACAGGAAGCGCGACCTTCGCATCAGCACACATGCGAAGGCCAGTCGCCGAACTACCCGCAGTAAAGAGAATCACATTTTCGTTAAACACCCTCCTGAATCGCCGCCGTCTTCCTCGGTGAATGGAGAATCAGAACATACAACACGCAATTCGCTCGCGCACTCAAAATATACACGTAAAAAAAAAAGAATCAAAGGAATCCATTCCCAGGGAGTAATCAAAATCAAAATAACCCTAAAAGCAATAGAAAAAGGATTAAAAACGTTGAGATCGGCAATGATCTGTTACCCAAAGAAAGGATGGTGCCCGGATGATGTATTCTGGACAGCAGCTGATTCCCACGAGTCAGTCGGCCGACCGAATTTTTGCCTAAAAAAAGGGGGACCCCTTTTCTTTTACCCCTATAATAATAATTCTAGACCCTAACGAATGTATTAAGTGCATTCATTAAAAATATTAATTCGATACTATATATTTATATATATTAAGTTATTTCAACGATATCAAGTCAGTGAATTGAAATAACGTTAAGTTTTCAGGGTTTTGTTCCTAATTCACGTTTCTCCGGACAATAATTTTCAAAACAAAGCATCAACTATTAAATTTGAGTAAATAATGCTTTAAATTCGGTGTTATTAACGATGAACTAAATATTATCCTTTATACGAAGAAATGTAATATATGATAACAAATGGAGCCTTTTATGATACATGTCACGAGTTTATTATTAAGTTATATGTAGGTGTTAAGTATGATTGATTGGTTGAGATTATCAGTAATAAATTGGATATTGATCCGAATAAATATTCATCGGGGATTTTTCTTCGTAATCCTCTGAAAGGATTTAATTTATTGAATCAGAGGATTATAATAAATGCTAAAGTAATGACGCTGTTGAGCTGCTTGTTCAAATTGTTCCCTTAAATGAATATGAAGGCTTTAAGATTATTACTACGAGGGCTTTAAGATAATCAAAGATGTTCCTAATAGTTGGATGTCAGTATTAGAAAAATATGATAATGTGTTTGAGATAACTAAATATGTTGGTCCTTACGCTCATAGAAATTCGTTGTTATCCATGATCACCATATCAAGATTCAAAAGTTACGACAATTGATTTTCGTTCGTACGTTCGTGTTGATCTAGATGTAAAATTGGCATTCCTTAGAATTGTGATTATGGATAAGTTTCACTATGATATTTCACAAACAAGAGTTTGAGAAACTATAAGATGTGCTCTAGTATTTGAGTATGGAGATTGGATTAAGTAATAAATAATATATTGACTCATTTAATGTCGCTCATATTGCAAATCCAGGAACATTAGTTGAATAACTATTTGACAATTGATGGTTTCTTAAAAGATCATGCTCAGTTTGAGAAGGCTTTCTAGGCGCTTGGGCCGTATATTTCATCATATAATTAGTGCCAATGATATATTTCTGATAAGAAAGCACAAATACAAAATTCTCATCGCATGTGTTATGGATGAGTGTAATATATTTTGTTGCTTTCTTTTTCAATTGTGCACGAGGAAACTGCTTATTCATGGTTGTGGTTTCTACAATGTATGAAGACATTTATACGCGGATGCTTTACAATTTATGTTTTTAAATTGTTCTTTTCCTATTCCCTATTAATATATTCATTTTTCAAGCATAAATAAACGTATCGTGTCTCAATGTGTTCGCGTTTTAAAATTTCAAACACGACACAACCCTTGTTTTTTTAATCTTTTCAAAATAGTAAACTCGACAATAGACTCGTTTAGAAAAGTTAATCGTGAAGGCACTTAAATGCCTGACCACCAATTAATTTGATTTGAAAACTTACTCGGGCTTAGAAAAGTTGTTCATGTTGAATCATTGATTGAATAGCGTAAGTTACGCCGTATTGGAAAACAAAACTAATTAGTGAGAATGATATGCATATACTGGATCACTTCAGTTGGCAATTTAGGGTTGATACATAATGGTTATACTAGTTAATTTCATAAGGACAGAGCGATTAGTTTGATACAAGGAATACATCATTAGAGCATTGGGAGAGGCGAAATGAGGAAACCAAATTCTAGGTTAATAATTAATAATTTAAGAATTCTGTAATCGGAGAATGGAAGGAATGACTTGGATAATTAGTCAGGAGAAATTTGCTCTAGGCTATTTCTTATTGATTCAATCATCGTTTCAATTTCTTATTTATTTTTTGTTTCATTATATTTTCATCTTTGTTAACTCGACCTTGTTTTAGTTAATCGTGTGACTGCTAAAAAAAATTAGCTTTCTTGGAGTATTTTAATTTTTCACATTCAATCAAACAAGCGTGATCAGTTTAGGTGACAAAAGTCACCGCCGCTTGAATCGAAGACCAAGGTTGGAGAACTCAATATCGTAAGTTTAAGCGACGGCTAAGCCTATTTGAAATGAAGACTGTTGTGCAATAAAAACAAGTTATTTTCGTAGCCATTTTCTTTACTCATTACATTTAAAAATTACGAGTCAGAAAAGGATTAAAAAAGAGTTAAAAAAACTCTTAAAAAAAGACAGGGTGATAAAAATATTTATTAATTATTTTTTTCTATTTTCCGTAGAACAATAAATATAGCCTTTGTTATTGTTTTCATCATTCGAGAAGCCTTTTTATCAGTGAATTATCTTCTGTCACATACAAAAGAATTAATCATTAATTACATCATTCATCTTATTATATATGTCTCGGAGGATGCATTTAAAGAAAAATTTGGATGTGTTGTAGGATTGCTTTCTAAAAAATTTTGTAGAATAAGCCACAAAAGTTCAATTTTTTAGAAGTGTGGTGTTGGATTTAGCACATTATTTTTTTTAAAAGGAATTTCACAAAGAAGAGAAATTATGGAAAGATGATGCAAAAAATCACGACGAGGTTGCAACATGAAAGCCCCCGGCTGGCATCCAGTCAGCGACCTACGTTGTCTTGAAGAGAGCTCGACCATCATCTTCTCCATGCTAACGGATGCCTCTCTGTCGCAAGAACCTAACCCCTGTGCAGGCGTTTTAAATACGATACATGAAGTATGCAGTAACAGATCGTAAGATCATTCCGAATATATCCACAAAAATCAAATGAAATGTGAAAACATTCCAAACAAAGATCTCGGCAAAGCAGTCGACTGAGACAATGTAACATATATGCATCCCCGGATTGGGGAATACATAAGTATTTTTGAGTGAACGAACAAAAGCAGACGAGGTAGTCTACTTGCAGAGGAATTCCCCGGTAACCAACCCTACCGGCCAAACCAACCTCTTGGAGGCCGAACATCTGAATCATTCATTAACTTGTCCAGCACAGTGTTCAAATCCACGGCCTGTCCATCATCTGTCAATCTCCTCACCGTTGCCCTCACCTGATCCCTTGAGAATCCCATGCTCGTAACTTTATCCACCACATCATCGATGGGGATCCTGTTCCCCGAAGACCCAGAACCTGACCCGCTAGTCACCGGGGATGCTGTAGGCAGAGCTTGAGGCAGAATTCGAGCAGTAGGAAGTTGCGAGTAGCTGCTGCCCATGCTGCCACCCTGTGGATGTTGCTGAGACTTGACAGCTGAGCCACTGCCATACTGAGGTCCCCCACCAAAGGATGGCTCGCTAGACCCAGATGGATGGCCATACCCAGGAGTGAATCCTGAGCTTGACCGTGGGGGAGGCGTTGCTTCGTAAATCAGAGGAGCACCCCCATAAAACTGTTGGGGTGGAGGAGGTGGTCCAGAAGGTGTTTGTGATGGAGGCTGATGGACATTTGGTTGGATGGTCTGAGGTGGAAGATAAGGAGATTCTTCAGTGCGGTGGCCCAGCTGCGGCTGAAGCATTGGAGAACCACTTGGGTGTGGCTGCACTGGGTGAGATGGTGGAGGATACTGGGGTTGAAAATGAGGTGGATATGGATGGTGAGGTGGTGGCACTGAGGGAGGTGGATGCGACAGCTGAGCTGAAGGAAGTTGGTATTGCTGGTGCTGGGTTGGAGCTTCTTGATTTTGAACATGACCAGGCGGAGAAAAATACGCCTCCCGTTGGGGAACAGGAGGGGTTTGTGTCGGAGGGAACTGATTGAGGACTTGTGCTGGAGTAGCCGGTGGCGGATTTGGTTGGGAAACCGCAAGAGATGCCGGCGGGGGAGGGACATTAGGAGTCAGCAGAGCTGGTGTTGACTGTGGAGGTAGCCCATGGGGAGGTTGTTGAAAAGGTTGAGCAGGAGGATATAATGACGGCGGCATCGATTCCTCATGAGAGGATTTCAAGGCGTCTGTCCGTGGATTGGGAGAAGATACTTGAACTTTAGCCAATTGAAACTGAGTTTCCAAGATTTCTTGCTTGTCTTTTATAAACTGAACACCTGTTTGCACCTACATTAAATCGAGAAATGCAACGAATAAGCTTTTACTGAAACAACATCATAGCAACATAAGTGCATGGGTTTGAACAGCCATTGAACAGTATTACTTCAAAACAACACGAAACTTCCTATCATCTGGGCTACATTCTCTTTGTGGACAACCCTCGTAGCATTGATATTCACAGAGGACATTTGACATTGAGTTGCCAAAATCAAGGCCAAACTCCAGCAGCAATCCGCTTTCGCGAGGACATACTTGTATGAAAGTACCAGACTATTGAATAGAGAAAAAGGAATATATTTGATCCATTCCAGGTTTCAGGAAAATAAATGTCGTAGCCGGTGTTTCAAAATACTAGCCAGCAGACTCACTCCTCCATGTCAAAAGAAAAATCCTACCGCGTTCCTTGCATGAGCACATAATATCAGTTCAAGGTAAGAAACAAACTATCAGAGGCAATGATAAAAGAAAAAAACAGAAGGCCAACCTCTCTGAGAATGTTCTCCAATTGCCTCATTTTGCCATCCGAGCTCCCGTGATTGTTCCCCATGGAGGCCTTTAAGTCATCGACAGAATTCTCGAGATTACGGGCCCTGGTTTCCAGCTGGGTCAACCTGGCACTGACACCTTCCAATGAATGCATCAAATTATCAGTATGCTTCTTCATCGTCCGGTCAATCTCGGACACCAATGTGGTATCAAGGGAAAGGCGATCCTTCTCCGTTATTACTTTTGCAGGATCAAAGGAATCCATAGAACTGTAGTTCTGCAGAAAAAAAAAATCACGGGTGACGACTTGTCTCGCTCCAACACAATGATCAATTAAGTGGAAAGATTCAGCATCGTCGGGACGGAGCCAAATTAGAATTTCAGGATGTCCAAACTATCAACAATTCTTAAAACATAGAGCATATAATCAAGAATCAATAAATATATGAATGAGTAGAGAAAAAAAAACTGGGGAGAACCCTCACAAGGACAGCAGAAGGGATGGAGGGGCGAATCGGATGGAAATCGTAGCTTGGGAGGATGCAGTCGCCGTCAGGGCTGCCGGAGTCGGGGCGAGTGCGGAGGTCGATGAAGTCGTTGTGGTTAAGATCCATACTCTGCTTCTCCACGTACTGCTAGCCCGTTCATCAGCTGAGAATCCTGAAGTCCTCCAAACCCGATCGAAGAAGACGACGACGAAGACAGATTTCCTTGTTTCGAATAATAAATAAATAAATATTTAGTCCAGGAATATATAGTTTTCTTGAGCGAACACAACATCACTTCGCTTATTATTATTTTCTTGTCAATTTGTTTTCTTATTGCTTTAAAACAATTTCTTTTTTTTTTTAAAAAAAAAAAAGAGAGAAAGAAACGGCATAAGTACAAGGTCCGGCCCACCAGGCCCACCAATCATGGCCCTAAAGGCCGCATACAAAAAGAAGGCCCACCAAATGCCCAAGGCCTATGCAGCCACTACTCTATCCCAGGCCCATCCGGCCCAAAAGAGCCTTGACCTACTTTATGCACTTAGCTACCAAGATCGCCATCTAGCAAATTAAAACATCAGCAATGTTTGGCTGGATTAGTTACAAAATGATTTAAGATTTCGAAGGCTGGGGCTGCCCAGATTCGACTCCAGCAACAGCACATCCATTTCCAGAAGGGCTCCTCGGGATATCCATCGCTGCTCGAGCTGTCCGAGCTGTTAGAGAAGTCTGCTTCATTCAGCGGCACTCCATGTTCGCCTCATCTTCCTCCATCTAGCCTGCCCCAAAAGGACCGCCGAACAGAAGGCTCATTATATATTGATTTGATGATTGCTGTAACTGAATTTTACGTTGGGCATGTTCTTCTTTTTATCTGTTAAGTGGTTTTATCTGGCTCTGGAGTTCAACCCAATTAGCATCTTCGATCGGAAGTGTGTGTTTATAAAATTTTATGTTGCTTTTGCTCAATGGTTTTAGCTTTCAGGGGATCCTGCGTCTACGAGGTCGTTGCATACGATACGACCAGCCAGCAGGGCCTCGTATTTGCCGTGGCCATGGAAGGGGTGTTTGATGTATCAACGATGCCAAGCTTGTTCTTTCGTTGAATCATGTCTGGCTTCCTTCCTCTTTTGATACATTCTTGGTGGGTGGAGACAAAGCTGAGGTATGTGATATCAAGTTCAGCAACGATGGCAGGCCAATGCTGTTGCTGACGACAAACAACTTCCATATGCTGGTGACAAGGTGAATTTGATCTTTGTCTAATCATTACATCCCTCATTAGAGTGTCTGTGAATGAACATCCATAGTTTAGAATTGGACTTCCTTTGGATCTTTCTCCGGCTTCTGGTGGGATATGAGCCATTTTGCATTTATCAATTCCTGGAGTTCGTTCATTTTGAGGTGTCATGATATATGACGTTACACACACTAACCCCATATGTGGTTGGTGCTTCTCTGACGAGTTTATTCCTAAATAATATTGGTTCGAAAATTATTTTATAAAATATGGTTGAAAGTTTGAAAATTTATTGACTAAGTTAGCGAAATCGACCTTACAAAGGCCGATTTCGATCATGAAGGAAATCGGCCTTTGTAAAACCGACATCATAATCCTCAAAACGAAATAGGCCTTACAAAAGCCGACTTCATGTCATCCATTCCACCCACATCAACACTTAAAAAAAAATGTTTTTAAAGTCGGACTTATTAAAGTAAAAATAAACTTTCGGTCAGATAAAAATGGCAAAATATCAAATTATAGCCTCAACTATTGACCAACTTTCTGTTTTAGCTTAAGCTTTGTTTGTTATACGATTTTTGCCCGAACTTCTAATTTAACCTATTTTGTGGCCCGACGTCGACGACGTTACTTAGCATGCCGACGTGGACTTAACGGGATTCGATGTGGTAAAATCTTACTTCCCACGTCACTCATTGATCGATCCAATGTTAAAAACCCTAATTTCTTGAAAAAGTATTTTTTTTGAAAAAAAAAAGAGGAACGTAAAAGAACAAAAGAAGGAAATATAGAAAATAAGAATTAAAATGTTAAAAACCATAATTTCTTCCCCCTTTCCATCAGCCTTCGAACGATACCCATTTCTTCCCCCATCTCGTCATCTGCCTCCGTCCCAAAGTGATTGTTATTTTCGTTTCTTTGTCGTTGAGGCTGAGTTGGGATGACATGAGGGTGAGGGCGAACCTGAGGCAAGAACCCAGAAATGTGATTGTGGTCGACGGCTCCGGGTATGGAGGGGGCTCCTTCTTCACCTTAGGTTCAACCCTATCCCCTTTCTTCCCTCCTTGTTCAGTTAGAATTCCAGTGTGGTGTAGATGCTTTTCCATTACCTTGTCGATAGTTCTTTTGAACTATGAACTGGTAATCGAGCCTGAGTCTTCCAAGGTTCGGTTGATGTCACTAACTCCAAATAACCCACGTGGATCGATCAATGAGTGACGTGAGAAGCAAAATTTTGTCATATCGAATCCCGTTAAGTCCACGTCGACATGCTAAGTAACATCGTCGACGTCGGGCCACAAAATAGGTTAAATTAAAAGTTCGGACCAAAATCGTATAACAAACAAAACTTAGGCCAAATTAGAAAGTTGATCGATAGTTGTGGCCATAATTTGATATTTTGCCCGTAAAAATTAGTGCTCCTACCCCCATCCCGTCCTCATTTCTTACGAACCACCTCCCCTGATTTTCTTACTGACTATGTGACACCCCCACCCCCTCCCCTGATTTTCTGACACCTCACCCTGACACATCGGCCTCTCCCCTGATTTGATTGACTGAAAGTTTTGTTTTTACTTAAGAAACAAACGTCTACGTCGCCTTCCTTGTTATCTTATGAAAATCGGAAAATCGGCCTTATAAAAATAGTCGATTGTAATATACCGGTTTCGCTATCTTAAATTTACGAAATAATTTTGGAACAAAAACTCCTTCTCTGACAGGCTCGGGGAATAGGGACACTGCATGCGTGGAACATCAACAGCATGCTCACCGCCCTCTTATTAGCTTTAGTTTGAACAAGTGTCAAGACCCCTCCGACATTTTTCTTTTGGGAAAAAAAACCTGGGTCTAAGCTGATGGTGTTTGCCTCTGCCTAAACCAAAACCATGTTCAGGTTTCATCCTCGAGCAGCCACATTGGGTTTGCATCATGCCTAAAATGGCCTCCAAGGAGGTTAATGTTCCTCTGTCCTCACATTTTGGATTCGGAATAATTTATTGCTGGTGGGTCTTCCACCTGATGGCCTAAACCTCTTTGTAAACACAGCATTCCTCAGAAGCCTTTCCCCTTCGCTCTGTAATGCTACTTTTAAATTAGCACTGGCTATTTTATTTTGTCGTAGTAGTAGAAATAAGTTCATGAAAATATAAGTTGGGGGGGGCTGCCATGCCAAATACTTCTCCTTGCAGGATTGAACAAGATTCCTAGCGAATTTAACATCTCTGAAAATGCTTAAAGACAGAACAAGGGAAACTGAAAGGGAATGCTCCTATGCCCAAACGGACATGCGTAGGGAGCAGAGCGTGAGAGCATTGGCGCACATGTTCGTAGGGATCTTTCGGGGATGTTTTCTTTCAAGTCCTTCCTTCTTGGGCCTTACTCTGGATCTGCTGCCCTGTCTCCTTGGTCTTCTGTCCAACATACCCAGCAGTTTCCTGCATCCTCCGCTTGGCCTGCTCCGCCATCTGCTCCGGCGACAACGACACCCCTGTAGCCTGCCTTATGTAGGTCGCGACGCGGGACAGAGACGACAGCGCGGTGAGACCGAACGCCCCGGACGTCAGGAACCCGGTCACGGCCATCCCAACGGTGATGGCCGCTGGGACAATTACCGGGCTGAAGAGGATGAAGACGGGGGTGGCGACGGCGAGGCCGATGAGCGACAGAAGGAAGGTGATCCCGGCTAGGGCGAGGAGGGTGCCGCCAGCTGGCAGCATGGCGACGACGGCCAGCACCTTGGAGGGAGAGGGGCCCTTCTCGGGCATTATGCCCCTACCACCAGGGTCATAACGGGGGTGGACCTGGAGCTGCTGGGAGCGGTCTGCCATGGTGAGTATTGTATATTTTCAGGGGTAGCAAGAGAGGGAGGTTTGAAGAGGGGAGGAGGAGGGAGTGTGGAGTATAAGAAGGGGAGGGCGAAGGGACACGTGGGGGTGAACATGTTTTGCATGGACAACAAGTCGCATGTTGTTTGAAACCCAACATGAGAAGGAGGAGGTAGTGGGAGTTCTTTTGCTCCTCTCATGACTACCACTTTATTTTAAATAATTAACTTAACACATTCATGGCAGTATCTTGAAGGTCACAGCCCCAAATATAACTTACGTAATGAATATAACCTTATATTTATATATAATATAAGCTATATACAATTATTTGCTTTTGTTTTTATAGAAGAGTATTGATATTGATCACATAGCCTTTTATTATTACTAGTTTTTTTAGGAAAAGATATTTATTTTATTATAATTTTACTTTTGTATGCACTAATGTAAACAAATAAGATATATTTGAACAAAAGTTTTTTTTATTTGATGAGGTAATATATATGATGTAATAAACCTATATACGGGTGTCATCTGGCGAAGAATCTGTCTGTTAAAGTAGTGTTTATTTTTTTAACCGAATTAATTTCAAAAAGTTTAGATCGAGTTGAATTCGAGTAACGTAGATAAAAGATACCGGATGAGTAGGCTTCGGACATGAATTTAGAATCTAAAATCTACCTTATGAATTAAAGAACTATCAAGAAACTAACTTGCCGATTTCAATATCGTTCCTCTGTACAAAATCATCTTACAATCACATGTTAAATGCATGAAGCTCCTCTTTGAGGACAAACTTTAAGTCAAAACAATGTGGTTTTACAACACAGGTTCATCACAATGTGGTCAACATTCTGGTTTTTTACACCATAATGTGAATTTACAACATATTCTTCTATATAAAATCATCTTATGCCCATACACTCATAGATATTTTCTCGATGCCCTATTCCATTCCTCCATGTCGACGGGTGAGAAGACACTTGTCTTATTAATAATAGACGCCATAACTTTTTTATTAAATCCAACTCACGAGCCTCCTCCTCGTTACATCACCCAACCACTCAAAAAATAAAAACAAATATGACTAAAGGTGGGGTGGCAATGGGACGAGCCAAGGGTGCTTTTTTTTTTAACTTCAGAAATACGGGTTTTAAATTTAAAATATATATAGTTCGAGGTTCTCCATTTTTGAGGTGAGAATGTGAAATCGTGTTCTTGGCCCTTTAATTATGACTAAGAAGGGGTCTTTTAGTCCAATTTAGAACTTTTGACAATATCACATAACCCTCGTTGCGAAATTAGCTTATGTAAAATACAAGAGCTTGATCATAAAATAGAACAAAAGATTTTATAGCGGTTCAGTAAATCCACTTATGTTTACTTTCGTCCGGATGTAATGATTTTCACTAGTGCTCCCGAACAGTGAGCACAGTGTAAAAGGTATAACCTTCTGTGGTCTAAGAATACAGATTTTTAAACCACAATACGGTAAGAATATCTTAAACCGATACAAGGCATTCCCTTGATGAAATTAAGTCTTGTCTGGTTGAATTACGTGGAGATCAGTCAAACAAAATGAGCACATAATCATCCTCTATAGAAGCTTCAACCTTTTGTGGCTCGATGGGGGATTATCCTTTCCGCATATATGGAGTCAAGCTCAATGGCATTGTTCCCCAAGTACACTGACATTGTCTGATTGAGTCTCTTTTTCCTTTTAAGTTAAGATTACTGCAAAAGAAAAAGATAAACATCTATAGTTGGTCATGAGTCCCTCGCTAGTTACTGCTAGTACGGACTCCTCTTCAACCCGTTGTACACTGACTCATTAGCCATTAGCATTTTCCTCTGGTCCTTATGCATGTAGCTCAACGTTACGGACATCATTCCAGCCAAGTTCTTTAGATCCGCATCGACACCTATAGAGTGGCTTCACCAAGGCACACCTACCGCAAACAAAACATACAAACCAAATATACCCTACAACAGCTGTTAGTCCTTGACCAACATTGTATGCTGCTCACTAACCAACCTCCTCCTCCTCTGGTCCTGTTGCACACTGCCCGACGTTACGGACAACATTTCAACCGAGTTCCTCGAATCCGTAACCACTGACATATACGGAGCGGCTTCACCAATGATAAACCTCCTGTAGTCAACACCTCATGCGAGAATACTCGCCTGAAGGCTGGTCTTGCACACTCAACACACGTTAAAAATAACGCAATAATGCTGGATGAATGCCAATACTTACCACTCTCTCGAATATATTTGGTATCAATCAAATTTTTCAATCCCATGCATTATAGCTGATTAGATCAACAACATTCTATAGTTAGAAATAATCGAGATTTAATTTCCAACTTGAGAAAATTTGTTATTAGAGATCATCCTTAATTGATATGATATAATTGGATATTTTAGTCCCAAGATAGAGCATCAGAGAAAGTGTCTGAGATGTCATACCAGTTACTTTATATATAAGGAAATAATTAAGATTTAATTTTTAAAATGAATTGATTTATTTCATATTAATTCATTTATGAACCTGGACGCAAGTCATGTCAATTGTGAGTTCGTATGTTAATTCAAATTATATTTTATTTATCACGGAAGGTTAAATGTTGACATCAAGAAATCTTGGACCCGGCCTAGTGATGTGTCTTTGGGCCGTAGTGTAAAAATGTTAATGACATGCGGGTTAACGAGACATAGAAGAGGAGAATGTCTACGAGACTGACTGAGTCTACGAGAGACACGTAAACAAGTATATAGAAAAGTTATAATATGATTCTAATCCAGAAAATCTTGGGAAGTTGTTGAAGAGTTGTCCCTCCAAGATAAGGGAGTGGTGGTGTAGTTAGTTGCGCCTCGCGTTTTAAGGGGGAGACCTTTCAGGGCAAGACTACTTACAGTCTATAGACATGCGCTTAGTACTGACAAAGTGATCTTGAAATTTTAGGGACGTGCCAAAGCCCAACTCGTTTTCGTTAGAGAAAAACCTGGAAGACTCCAGTGTTGATCTTCACTTAATAAGACACCGACATCATTTTAATTTATTTTAAAGTGTTAGTGGATATACTTGAAAAAGTTCAATTTTTTAGAAAATATGTAAAATTTTATTTTACTCTTCATCCAATACGAATGAGTTTGATGACACGTGTCGCTTAACAAATTGCTAAGAATTTCACTGTTGATAGACGGACGATAGGTCTGAGGTAACAGTCCAAGCTTAAGTATTTTTATTTTGAAAATTCAGAATAAATAAAAAAAATGAAAATAATTTAGGAATTCCACATTTTAAGGACTGTTGAAGTGATAAATGTGATAAATTTCTACAATACCAAACTGGTTTGGAAAATTCATGGAGTTTTGTACTTCAGTTTGAGTATGGTCTGCCCTTCGAAGGAGTAAAACTCTCACAGCTTCAGTTTTTTATTTTATTTTTTTTTCGTCTGTGAGACTCGAATTAGATAGCTCTCTTAAGAAAGACCGGATCCGAACCATCTAAACGATGCTATGAACCGGGACGAGATAAAATTTTTAATCCGCCGGGATCTATGATGCATGAATATTCCACTTTAGAATGAGCATTCATGATGGATACTCTCAGGTGGCATGATTCTTGACTGATACTAATGCTTTCTCAAAAATAAAATAAAATAAATTATAATTTTTCCATATTCCCAATCGTTATATGATTATTTTTTTATTTTTTGTTTAGGGAGCATTTATAGGAAAGTGTATTTACGATCACTATCAAAATAAATGTAATTTCACCATGTGCATTATGCACTCTAATTATGGGGATTTTCAAAGTTACACATTCTCTTCTCGAGATCTCACTTGCTCTGTCGTTGTCCAGAACTAAGACCAACTAAATCTAAAATGAAAAAAAGAAATTAATTTTCATTTATTATAAATTAATACATTTCTTGATATAAAATTAATTTTTTTTTGTTAACTTTTTTTTGAAATTAAAAGCAATCAATCCTAAACCCTAAACCCTACACACCCACGTCCAGAAATCTCTTCAAAATCCTCATTAATTCTAAATAATGCTTCTACTTTTTCTTTATATCTTTTACCATAAAAAGAGAACTACCGAAACTTATTTTGGGAAATCCTTTAATTTTATTAATAAAAGAATATGTAATAATACGTAGTTTCCAGAACGTATTTTCTAGAAAATAAAAATAAAATCTATATGGTAAATAATCCGGCGCTGCATTTTTTTGGCCACCAAAAAGTACCTAATTAATATGTCCCTGCTTAAAAGTGACACCCATTTTAGAAGTGAATTAATTTTTTAGACATATATTATAATATAAAAAGGAAGCTTTTGACTTCCCTTTTTTAATTTACCCAGATCACAACAAACCATATTAATTATTGTGAGATTGTGCCAGCAATAGGAAATTTACCAAGTATTAATTTTTCATACCCAATCATAAGTATAACAAGCCTTTATCCAAGTTGGGAAAGTTGGAGTTTGGGAATGTCTGAAAAAACCCACAAATTCTGAATATTCAATATCATTAAAAAAAATAGAGATTTTCAATCGAGTGTTCAAATGAAAAAACAAAATTAAAACTTGCGCAATAATTTTTTTTTTTATAAAATAAAATAAGGTACATCTAGGCAGCAATTGCTTTTTCCTCTATAAGGGTGATTAATCTAGATAGAGAAATAGAATCCGGAATTGGGACTGTTCCTTGTGTTTCTTGGTAATACTTTCACAAGACTAAAAGGTTACATTTAGTCGCGTGACCGTCGGTCTGCTTTCCACTAAGAGTTTGGACTAAGCCCGAAGATCGGCCAGTATGTTTTTGGTTTGGTTAAAAGATTT
Organism: Melastoma dodecandrum; assembly: GCA_029817715.1. Classification (NCBI taxonomy): domain Eukaryota; kingdom Viridiplantae; phylum Streptophyta; class Magnoliopsida; order Myrtales; family Melastomataceae; genus Melastoma; species Melastoma dodecandrum. The sequence goes on along the minus strand of JARUPY010000397.1, from coordinate 1,261,941 downwards.
TACTACTCGTCGCCGAGAAAATATACGCCATGGACAGCAGACGTGTGTGCACGTCGAGTGTTTCTCGACCGGGAGATGAGATCTGTATTAAGCATCCTTGCGCTGTTGTTTAGTTTTCTTCGCGGGCGGAACGGAACTGCGTTACATCATGTAAATGGATATGGCTTACTAGTTCATAATATGGCATCTCCTTTACATTTTATGACAACCTCGCTTGGATACGCTGAGAAATGCAGTGATATCTGACCTCAGCACACTAATGAAACTCGACGAAGGACTATTATTATTGAGCGATTTCATCCTAGAGATTTAGACCTTATTCTTACCACGGTCTCCGTTGCCGTTGCTGTTGCCATTCCCACTGGATGAGTGATCTGCGGCAGACTTGGAAGTTCCAGGCGTCATGGCGTTGCTGTTGTCATTCCCACTGGATGAGTGATCTGCGGCAGACTTGGAAGTTCCAGGCGTCATGGCCATGTAGTTGGCAATATCAGCGATCTTATCAATCAGACTCTTATTACCAGTTTCACTGTTGCCATCGTCACTCTCATCAGACAAGTCACCCGCAGCCGCCTTGAAAGTTTCTTGTGTCAAGGCCCTGATTCGGGCGAGATCAGCCCCCATATTCTTACCACGCACGTACTTCCCATCGGTGCTGTCCCCATCGGACAAACCATCATAATCTGACTCATACATTTCAGGCATCATGGCAGCATAACGGGTGATTTCAGCCTCGGTCGCAGCCAACTCCTCCTTAAGTCCATCCAGCTTCTTCTGAAGAGAGGAAATTGTGCCAATACAGCCATTAAGAGGGTCTCTCAGCCTCGCCTCGGCCTCGTACACGAGCGAATCTGCAGCATCCTTCCGATGTTCTGGAGGGAGTTTGGTGAGCAGCTTGCGTGAATTCATCTCCCCAAAGACTTTGTGGACCATTGCAAATTCAGCAGTTCGGTCAGGAGGGAAGAGCGGTGCAAAAATGCAGTGGGGTGTGCATAACTTATCTGCAGTGGTGCACGCAGCACAAGGCCAAGTGCGGCCGAGTTCAGAAAGATTCATATCTCCCATTGCCTCCTGCGATTTCCCTAAGACACCACTCAATTATAAATAAAAGCCTGATGCAGCATGAAAGGTAAGAAATCGCTGCCTCGGAATCTCAAGGGGGCACTGGCGGGGCAATTAATTGTATGCATCTGCATTACGGCAGCTGCCACGTGTGGCCACTCGGCAGTACACGCGTCAATTGCAGCTCCGGTGACGTGTGCATAGGCACAGCCAAAGCCCTTGGACCTGTTTTCCTTTGTTAGCATCTCTTCTTTCCTGATAATTGGAAAGCAAAATATACACCATTGGACAAAAAAAAAATCAAACTGGAAAAGGATCCGACGAACAGTCGGCCGTAAAATGGAAGCATTCTCGAGCGAGTGCCTGTGTACATCTAAGCAGCTCAAGCATGAAATATCACAAATGCTTCGCCTTAATTTTGTAACTATCATTTAAAACTCCCAACACCTTCTGCTAATCTACAAACATCCCCCAGAAGCCCAATTCCTATGCAATATCTTGCCTATACTTTTCTCTTCTAGGCCAATAGCAAAATTTAACCCTTGTGGAAAAGCAAGCTAGGACCTTATGAATTTAGGGCCAGGAAGTAATCCCGGACTTTTCTTTTCATTGAGGAAGGTGGAGTTAGTACCGAGGACGGGCTCTTCAGAGTAGCCTCGGGGGTCTTCTCACAGATACCCTCACAGTGGGGATTCGGTGTGGAATTCTGGTGAGCTTTCGGAGTGGTGTTGTCTCCCGGCACTCCCAGTGTCATGATCTTCTTCTGTGCTTCTGGAGTAGCTACTTCTGCAAGCGATGATGTAGGATGCAGAGAATCACCTTCAGAACTAATGTGATCGTGAACTTTCGTGAGGACACTTTCGCTGCCTTCCGAGCCTTCCATCTTTAGAAGCTTTATACCTTCCGAAGGTGACATTGCCATTACATGCCTTTTGAGTAGCCGGGGATGATTTTGCCTCTACGCAGTAGCTAATTTGAACACTCCACTTCCAAACCTAGACAAGGAAACATCCCCGGCATAAACATCCAATGAAAGCTGCCCAGTATTTTATTTACCAAATTATAAGTTGGGTGAAAACCTTGATGTATTGTAGTATTAACTTGTTGGCGATAGTGCTTACAGTAAAATCATCTGAACAGGTGGCAAACTTTCCTACTTCCGTCAGTGACCTGCAATATTTTCCAGAAGAATGAATTGGCAGGGATAATCTTGATTCACATCATCGAAGGACTGACAATTGACAAGGGAACTACCAGGCTACAACTATCACTTCTCCAGGTCCGGAGTAACAATTTAACACGACAGTATCTGCATCAGGCTGGTCAACCTGTTTTTTCATGGACATTGGTATTCAAAGAGCAACTTGCTTCTCCTAAAAAATTGAGACCTTTTTACCTGCCAGATGCGGCCACAGTCATCACTCGAGCCACTGAGTGAGTAGGATGAATCTCGACTGATCACAGACTGCAATCACACACTCGTTGAGTTAAGCTACAAACTTTGGGACATCAATTCTTGTATGCATAATATTTTAGATTAATTCGCCTTTATGTACAATGACTGTATGCTGCAGCCAGTGAAGATGCTAACGGGACCCTTTTCCAGCCGAAGGATGTCATACAGAGAGATTATGATAAAAGGAAACAGGTTCATTGGCGAGAAATTTTTTAATGTACAATTCAACCAATGCAAGAAGATAATTTGAAATCCCACCGAAGAATGCAAGGGCCAGTCAAATAATAGGTATTGAAGATGATCTAATCTCATGATATGATATAAGCATACAGTAAATAAGTAATATATCAATTTGTACCATACACGACACGGAAAGAAGCACTCCAGTCATATCTTGAGACATGCTAAAAATGCCATGTAGTGATTTATCCTGCTAAAGCAGATAATATAACTACTTGGTAAGATCTACATAAAAATATCTCGCTATCAAATTCCATAAATAAAAGTAATGCAGTCTAAAACCTTCTCATCATTGGAGTCATGATTAGTGCAAGTCTGGTCAATATGAACTCTCAAATTCCTGGGGTCCCAGAACTTGACAACACATTAATAGCAAAAGATTAAGTATCCATCCAGAAGAACAGAATGGAGCATCCAGAAACATGACTTCTTAGGATCTATCAAATGTGCCAGCAGTTGCCATACCGTATACATCCTTGAGGAAGAGAACTGAGGTGATGCTCATAGAGGCCGCCTGTCAAATTACAGGAACAGATTAGTATATCCCCTAGAATAAATTGTTAGAAAGCATACATAAAAAGAAAAGTACCTTTTTAATCCTGACCCGCTTGCCATTAGGAAAATTGTGGGCTCCTTCGGGTGTTTTTATCGGGCTGAATGAATAGAATTAGCATCAAACTCGACCAACCGAATCTCTCTAAACTTCAATTGGATTGAAGACACTACACAATCAATTCGTAAATAAGAAACAAAAATTCAAAACAACACAGACGTTTGGTAATTTGAGCATACCCAAGACAGAAACTGCCGCTCAAAAGGCCATAATAATGTGAAATAAGAGCTAACCTAACCTAACCTGCTGCATAATTTAAGACTATTAATAAACTTGGACCCAGAATCTAACGGTAAACCAATACATGAACATAAAACTCATCGACATAGCTGAATCGAAAACCGATATGAAGCATGGGGGAGGGAAAAGGCGGCAAGTAAACAGGGACGCACCTTACAGAAGGACAAGGCAATGGGAGGGGACCCCGTCCCGTCGTGCTAGATGGAAATGGCGCCTTCATCGGTGACCTCCGCTTGTAATCCGGAGCATCCGCCTGCTTCCTAACTGGAAAAAAACCAACGACATCGTTCATCCAGGGGGAGGGAGGTTCATACAAACCCTGAGGATGTCCGGCCTCGGCACTCACCTCTGGAGGCGTTGAGCTCCCGGGAACGGAGGTCGAGAAGAAGTAGCCGTGACTCGTCCGACGCAGGGATTCCCCCATATTCCCTTTCCTGTATCGTTTTAGCTCAACAAAGTAGGAAGGAGGAGAGCAAGCGACGACTTCCCTTTTCCGTTGCGTCTTGCACATTTTTTGGCGCGCCCGTGAGAGCGGAAGTCTGTATAATTAGGGAATTTTTTTTTTTTTTAATTTTAGCAAATATATGTCTGTCGTCTTAACATTTTGTCTGACATTCTTAATTTGATCACATTTTATCAGTCGAAAATGACATAAAAAAAGAAAAGGACATGAAAAAAGGGGTCGAAAGGCGAAGCACTAGGCGAGGGCAGTAGGTACTGATATTGTCAAAGATCGTATGATATCGATGAAGGTCGGCTAATGGCTTGATTGTGGAGATTATTGTTACGAGAAAAGATGAAGATGAGGTTAAAGGTCCAGTATTCTAAGATTCATGTCATTACCTGACGAAGCTCAAGATTTGTCAAAATTAATATTAAAATAAAAGTTAATAATCGTTAAGTTAAAATAAAAATATAAAGTTGGCATAAATTCAATGTCATAAATATATATTTTGCATTGAATTTTTTGTAGGCTTGATGTGTAATTAAGTTTATAAAACTAAAAGATGACATGTATGTATCATATTTATAAATTATGGAACACGAATTTGGGTATTCTTATTCATGCCAAGAACCTCACTCGATATACATTGGTTGTGCCAAATAAAAAGGCATTTTCGGCTAAATTCTAGGTTATATACCCAATAAATAGACCAGCATGAGCCTATGACTCATATGGAGAAACGTTTAAAGACTAGAATGAGCTCACGATACATGAAAATGTATAATTGTAATATAACAATTAACAGGAGAGAATGAATGAATCTTCCTCACTTAATACAATATCTAAAAGTCGTTGAGCGATGGGTACAAGAATTGGGCGAATTGATAATATAACACGTTAAAACAGTCCCTAGATACCTCAGGCCGACCGTGAGCTCCCGTGAGGAGATCCCAAATGAAATCAAGAAGATGCCCTATTGTCTCCTAATAATCTTTTCCCCCAATTTGTCTTAGGGTTAGACAAAACCCAATTAAGAAAATATACTATTAACAAAAATGTGAGGGAAAAAGTTATATTGGAGGAGGATAAAATATAGGTAGGAAACCACATGGGAAACTAATAAATATATGTTGATCACATAGTGATCTGTAATTAAATATGTTATGACAAAAGTATATGTTGATGACATAAATAAGATGACTACATCTGACGAGTTTTCCCTAAATCCTTGAAAGGTGAAATTTGATATGAAAGATTTCGAAAAAACAAAATTGTGCTTTGGGTTGTAATTTAATCATATTTTTAGAAACGCTATGATTGTAAAGTCGTATAAATAAAGAAAGATCCATTTGGTCATGAAGTGCTATATTAGCTCTAATGGATAATCTTATTCAAGTAATGATGCGAGATTATATTATTTCCTTGTTTAATTGAGTACAACGATATTTGAACATCATTTTATCCATTGTATCATCTGATTATCCTTTTATGAGCATGTCTTGAAGACATCATATATGGGTAATATTTTTTGACTACTCAATTACTATAAATGATATATAAAAATTGATAGAAGAATCATAGAATTCAAATTTCAAATATTTTATATATGAACTTCTAAAAAATTAATGGTATCGATGTTCCATAAAGAGATAATATCATATATCATCTATGAAGCTTTTACTTATTGTGAGAGAATATTAATGTTGATATTTCAGAACATAAATTGAAGCGAAGATGGGGAGTAAATGCATTGTACTCTTTACCACATGTTTAAACACATTTGGCATTTCGAGTAAGGTTTTAAATAGACAATACCACAGTGAACATCTAAAAAGATTATTTCGAATAATTAATGCGGATGGAACCTTCGTTTGATAAAATTAGGAGTAATGGATGTGACTCTTCACTATAAACAGATCAGTAATAATTCGATGGTAATAACTCTCCCCTTACTCAATTCTTTTCTTGTCGTTGTTATCTTTCATTTTTAAAATGTTTTTTTCAACCGCTTAAAGCACGATTGTGTTGGATGTACAAAGTATTTGGGTTGGATCAACCGCAGCCCATGCTCATAGATGCCCCACCCGTCACCATTTAAAAGTGCGACATATTTCCTTGTAAGTCTCCTCCGACATATTTCGCTGTATAGCTTCAGTCATGTTCGATCTTCGGGGGCCAGACTTACCTGTCGAACTGATTCGTTAGCATGAGACTGTACCCATATAAAGGCCCCTGTGACATTCATCTAAACATCATCATACTTCGGCTAAGGAACCAGAAAATGGACTGTAATGGCTACAATTAGAGCTGCGGAGAAACTACAAAGTCCATGCCATTGGTCAAGAGTTGCAAAAGCATTTGTGTAGCCACTACAAAATGCTTTTGCACAACACGGACTCCGTCGATCTTGCTACTTCTAAGCTATCACTGAAAGTATTACCTAGCACAAACGGAGGTGCTCATGACAACAACTAGAAGATTCTAGCATTCCTAAGTAATCAGATGGCCCAGAACAGCACCAAACACAAACATTCTCATTCACGTAAGACCGCTTCCACTAACCATCCTCGGATATTAAGAAAGCTACTATTGTTGAGATGTCCGTAATTTCAAAGTAAACAAGAAATATGAGCAAAGATCACTAATAAGTTGAAATGCAAATGCCCCCCGAGGAAAAACAATACATTCCATACCATCCAAAGAGAATCCATCCATATATCAACTTTGAATGCAAAAGTGAGTGGGATACAAAAAAAAAAAAAGTTCAGTGTCCTACCCACCTACCTAAGATGCACTTCCAGCATGAGTAACGCAGTTGTTAAGATACTGATGAAAAATCATACTACCAGTTGAGTCTCTTGTAAGTCCAATGCAAGCACCAACGTAACTCCGGTGGCCGTCATTCATAATGCATCACAGGACCTCTTCGACTCGATAAATGCCTTCAAGTTGAAAGACGCTGCCTCCCTTAAATCCATGATATGGAAACTAGTTAAATGGTTCATCTTATAAGTGTGATTCAATAGACCTCTTGCAACCTGGGCGAAATCCAGTTCACGAGAAAAAAGCTTCTCTCCACTATCATGAGTGAAATAATATCCGCAGACACAAAAGCCAACATGGCAGGTGAACCATGCCTAGGAAGAGGTAGGTTGCACTGTTCCAAGCCCAGAGGGATTCAAGCCAATGCCAGAAGTCGTCAAGTTTAATGTTGTCGAAGTCATCAAAGATGCCCTTGATCATATAAAAGGTAACAGGCAGAAACCCAAGAAGCCCCAAAACCAGATTGAAACCAACGCGAAGTAGATTTCTCAACCTCCTCACCTTGAGGTCAAGTTGAATAGGTTGCACCATCAAGCACATAGGGACCAATAACAATGCGCCGAATTCAGCTGTAGCAAAGTTCACAACAGACATAAGATCTAAACCTATAAACGCTGCTGAAATTGTCACAGATTTCAGCAGGGCCACATATCCTTTTCCTGTTCTGTTGCTAGCAGATGGAGATCCGAGTAACCAGAAGAAAAGCCCCAGGAAGGCTGTGGAAAGCAGACCCCATAGAGCAAGCCTGCCTACAGGAGACCAGTTGGGGATTTCACAGATATAATACGGAAACAATGTCACAGCAGCAGCCCATAAGTGTACAATCATGACCTCCTTTGCGGCCTTCAGCCATGTCCATGAAGTTTTCGATATAGTGTAGTCATTCTCCGATGCATTTTGAGATGATAATTGATCACCCTCTGTGCTTGTGGCTGAGTTGTTCGCTTCAGTGTAAAGAGCAGCCGCAACCACTGGTAAGGGTGCAACCAGTAGGGCAAAAGGAATCATGTATATTCCCACTGATACAAATTTACCCGGGGATGTTAACAGATACAGGAAAAACGAATGGTGAAATTTCTCCAGAAGGTTGTTCACGGACCTTACAACTCCTTCAATCAACCTGCAGCAAGCAATAAGAAAAAAAAAGTAAAGAACAATTATCCATTTATTTAACCACAAATTTAGCTCCAAAATTATAACTACCACTATCACACAATTCAATTTGGCTCTTGGGAAGCAGCTGCACTAAGAAAAGGAAATAACATAAAGATCAGCCCACAAAATTGTCCACTGGCAAACATGAGAATTTCGATATAAGGTAAGTACCAGAAACAGTGTCCTCTTATATGCAATAGGGAACCAGACGAAACTGCCAGCAAGCTACCAACTTTCCAGATGGACTCTGTTTCGGAGCAATTTGAGTCTTTCACTCAACATTTCAGGCAGAGGATACTTGATGGACAAAACTCGAACTTCTAGCTTTAATGCATCAAATAGTCTTCTAATGAGAGAACTGGTAAAAATGAAGCACAGGAAGTGGAAGCAATTGTGTTTTCCATTTTTAATATGGCTTGGCAATCTAAAAGCTGGAATTTCTGAGATTTTCACCGATTTACATTCAAATCTGTTTTTCTCGTTCTGAAAAAAGAGATAAATCTTTTCACAGATCACTGCCATTTTGTTAAATGTTCTAAACAGCTGACTTCATTCGTCTCCTGCTTTCTTTCTGTTTCTAATGCAGTAATAGAGAAGCACTTCACTTAGAACTTTTTCAAAATAAAAGAGACTGGTGAATCTGGGAGCTTCAACAAACAACCGAGCCACAGACAGAAAAAAGCCCCACAAGTTGAAATCTAGGTGCTTTCGACAGACCTAAAGTTTGGAAGGAACTTGACAGAAAAAATCACTTTTTATATTTCCAATGTAAGCAGACTAGATCCAAGTTCTCACCGTCCACCTCGCATGATAAAGTCCTTCGATCCCCGATTCATGGAATAACGAGTGAGTGAAAATTCCAGGGTGACTGCATCGACTTGGTAATCACGGAAAGCACCATGTGAACCAGTTGGAATGCCTAACGCCTGTGATAATGAGATAATGAGCTGATAACTGCTAGCATATAAGAAACTATGGAACGACATGCATACAAAATAAAAAAAAAAACACAAGTTATATTTCAATTTATCAGCAATCAAAGATCAATCTGACTTGGCAGGAGTAAGTTAAATATGCTCCATGTGTCCAGAAAAATCAATTACCTGGTGATATAGTGAGCTAGCAAGTGTAGCAGTCCCATCGACATAATCTGCTGTAGGAATTCCAAATTTCCATTGAGGGTTCAGCGTTCTTGCAACCATTCCCACCCATTCAAATACTTTCCCCAAGAACTCAAGCCATTTGGCATCGGTTAAGGAAAAAAACTTTCTCACTTCGACATGTAAACCCTGCCTATGAATGGCCAAATAATTAACTATGTTGACAAGATCAAGGTTAGGCATCTGTCCATTAGATGCTTCAGCATAAATTTTCAGGGTGTCTTGGAATGGTTCACGGTCATCAGCAACCTTCAAAACGAAAGCAGCAGACATCGTTCCACCACGTCGTAGACCATCAGACAAACACCATTTATCCATAATTGCGTTATTCTTTGTACCACCATATAGTAACAGGGTGTCATTACACAAACTAGAGTGGCCAGTCCCACGACTGTAAAAGACAGGGGCATGATAATCTTGCAACCATGATGAAACTGATGAGTATTCTCCATATCTTGAATCAGCAACAAGCCACACAACATCTTTCGCTAGCCAAGTCACTTGACTGAGCAAGGAGAACACAGAGTATGCAATACCGAGAGATAGGTAATCTGTGAACCTTGCACTTGAAGAATCATAAGGTGTCACGAGTACAATAGATTCCTTTCCATCGCCTTGTGGTGCCCTTACTATTCCAATTATATTGACTCCATTAGCGGAGCAATTATTATCATCCTGACTTATGCCAAAATCAGGGCTAGAAAAGAATTTTAGCGGAGAAAATTTCGTCAATCCTGGATTGAATTCATGATAATTAACATCTGCACCCAACTCTGAGATATACCGTGCCACCAGCCTTTGACTTTCCCTGCACACATCCCCCAACAAGTTCCACTTGTTAAGGACAGATTTACAATTATCAAGTCCACCATTAGCCTTATAATTTCATCCTAAAATAAAATTATCCAATATAAAAAGAAACGCTAAACAAACACAGAGATCAACTAAAGTTCCCAAATTTAGTTTAAACTTTCAAGGCAGAAAGGATAATGTCAGACAAACACGAATGTTTCCACATCCAAAGTTTGTCTGCAAGCATAGTATAACACGGCCAAGGAAAATTACAGGATGAGCTATTGCCACTGCCATAAAGTGATCTTTCACAGAACCATAAATGTCTTACCCCATGACACCAATTAACTAGTAAGCTCTTGGCAAAGCATGAGCTAAAGTGAAGATTGATATGCTATCATACTCAACTACGGTATAGAAATATAGGGGTCGCTGACCCGCCATTCCAGAATAAAATAAAAGAAAACAAATAATAGTTGGAGAGCACGTACACGTCGACATTATTTGACTTCAATCTCAAATCACCCAACTCCTTCACTAATTTATACGCATCCGCCGCATCCTGGTTAGACAACATCGAGTTCGCGGAACCTGAAAAATGCAGCAAGCGGAAGAAGCAAATCACAACAGATGTCCAGACAGTAAACCTCTTCGATTGACCTGGGATCGGGGTCGGGACCAGGAGGTAAAAATTCTAAGAAGCTGTTATCAGCATCCACACGGCTGTAGAAACTAAAAGAAAGGGAGCTACTCCGGCATTTCTAGTCCTATTTATACCTACACATCATCTAGAAGAATACAAAGAACATTTCCACTGCATATATGAACTAACCCGGCATGAGGGCGTTTTCCGAGACGTAAGTATTGTTCGCGAGGATCGGCAGCAACAGCAGCGCCACTACTCCAGCCGCACAGCAGAAGACGCTGGGGAAAGAAAAGCGAGTGAGATCGGATTCGAATCACCGCCGACGAAGAAGCGGAAGGGAGGGCGGAGGGGGGTCTCACCTGACGAGGAAGCTGCGGGAGATGAGAATGATCCCCAGCCGCACGATCGGCCGGAGCCTCTGCTTGGACGATCCAGATTTCGCCATCTCGTGAGGCGGAAGGCCGGGGGGATGGGAAGCAGCGAAGTAAAAGAACAGCAGACGACCGACCGAGGAACAAAGGGTTAAAGCCGTGTTTGGAAGTAGAAAAATAATATTTCTTATATAATTGGGAAAAGGTACAACAAATGTTTATAACTATAAATTTAAAAACACAACAGAAAGTCACATTAATAATCTTAAAAAATAATTTATTTAAAATTATTAATCTCAAAAACTAAAATACTTTAAATAATCATTCACGCCGTATTTAATCTTTTTTAAGCATTTAATTTAATACTTGAAGTGTTGGTTAATTTAAATTTTATTTGTTTACAACAATTTATATACTTATTGAATATATGACTGAATTGATTTTTTTAGGAAATATTCTGTATGATAATGAGGACAGTTATTATGATAATGATAATTAGAGAAGGATCAGAACTCTCTGCTTTTTCGTTTAAAAGAAAGCGAGTCACATGAAACTCACTTGTTTGCTCGATATATGTTTGTTAAATAAATGAGCAACTTTATATAATGGACTCAAGGTAAAAATAACTGTTTTTGTTAATCTTTTGATTTCATAAGATGAAGACGCAATGATGAAATGACATGAAAGGCGTATTAATATGATTTTAATACTTTCTCAATGAAATAATTTACACAAGCTAACTTGTTTTTTGTACTTTCGCGAGTGTAAGTACATGAGCATCCCGCGTTACAAAAAAAAAGGTGCGAGAGATTAGATGAAAAATTTTGAACTTTGCCTATGTGACCAACCCTCCCAAAATATCCCAGGACACACTGAAGAACTCAGCCGTATACTCATCAAGTCCTGGCGCCCCAAACGAAACATCACAGTCCTCACTTCCTCTGATGAAATCGGCACAAAGAACCCAGTAGTCTATTTCGTCATCGCGATCGTAAATACAAACGTGACATCTCCTCAATGTTAACTTTTTCAATCACCCTTCTTTATTTTTACGGGAGATGACATTCACTAATCGAACATCAAACCCCTTACGCCTGCCTCTTGTATTGTTTTCATCATTATGATCGAATAATGGATTTTTCGAGCTGATAAACCTCTCTTGGCTGGCGTCGATTTCTTCCAGGGAATAAATGTCAAATCAAACATAAACTATTAGTCATTGGTTTATAAAGCCAAAAAAAAAAAATAGACGAATAAATTATGCCCGAATTTGTCAATATTATGTAACGTTGTATGTACACGTATGCCTTGTTTTTGGTTTTTCTATGCATCTCTCCTCTATGGATCCAAAATTTTTATCACAATGCAGCTGAACGAGGTAAAAATCATGTTTTAGCCTTGCGATCTTCTCTTCCACCATTCTTAAGGTGGTCTCGACCTTGATACCGTTGGCATCCTCGTCAGCGTTGATCTCCTCCGTGATCCGCTCCAGTATTTGTGGCCTGAATTCTTATTACCTGGCCAGTTTCCTGGAGAATTCCTTAGCATCATCAACAGATGTTGTGTGAGTTCCTTCGCTCTCTGACCTCCGTCGACGGTTAGCTGGAGAAGTCCTGGCATGATACCCTCCCTCAGAATCACCTCGGTACTTCTCCGGGGAGCTTCGGCACATGAGCAGAAGTACTGCCACGGTGTGCTCTTACTTTGTGGAGAGCCTTCCTCCACAATCTGTTACGTGGAAATAGGGCTGAGGAAGAAGATGGAGAGGAAGCAGGAGAAATTAGGGCAAAGAAAGTATCGGGGAAAGTAGTTGACTGTGGAGCTGAAGTCTTCTCTTCGTGTGATTATGGGGGAGCTAAACGGAAGGAAGATGGGCCAACAAAGGAGGACGAGATGGTGATGGGCTGCGAGGGAGCGGGCGAGGCGGTGGCCGTGGAAGTCTAACGAGGCCTGTCAGGGCATGTCAATCAGAAGACAAAAATGAAAAGGGAGAATAATTTAAGGGGGAAAGTCTGTAAATAAGAAAAGGCACAACAACCCAACAATCCATCAACGAGACACACAGCGCACAGCAGGAGGGAAGGAAAACGCAACAACCACAGCAAACAGCAGGAGAGAAGATAACAACCACAACGGGGGAGGGGAAATTAGTTAAGATGGATAAGAACGAGGGGTAGTATTAAAAGGGGAATTCTCAACCCTTAAAAAATCATGTAAGAATGATGACGATGGGAAAATGGGGGGTGAGAAGGGCAGAGCTATGACTATGAGGAGGCTAAAGCGTCGACTCTGGGGTTGGGTTGTGTGTAGTGGTGTTTTATTTTCTCTCTGGAAAATTTGAGTGGAGGTTCAGCTTGTTGGAGTGTGTATTTCCCGTCTCAAGTGTGTATCAAGCTCGACCTCTTTGGGGTGGGGAATGCCCGTGGCCGACGGGACGAGAGCTAAGGTGGCGCAGATGGAGTCTGAATCCATGAAGGAAGTTCTGCAGGAGGTAGTGCGGAGTTTGGAGGAGCTAAGGGTGAAGGTGGATACACTGGATGGGCGGAAGGCAATATCCTCCGAAGAGGAGTATGACTCGAGGGGAAGGAGGGATGGCAGACCTTCAGGACACCAGGAACGAATCAACAAACTTCCCAGAATAGATTTTCCCAGTTTTGACGGAACCCAGGTGCAGGATTGGATATTCCGTTGCGAACGCTTCTTTGAACTCGACGAGACCCCACCGGAATTAAAGGTGAGCATTGCTTCGGTGCACCTGTTTGGGTTGGCCATCGAATGGCATTACGCCTTTCTGAGGGGAAGAGAACTTGGGGGACCAGTAAGTTGGGAGGAATATTCTTCGGCGATGTTGTTACGCTTTGGTCCTAACGAGTTGACAAGGCCTATAGTGCTGCTACGTGAACTCAAGGAGAAAGGAATTCTGTCTGACTACATTGATGAATTCATATCTCTGGTAACCAAGGTGGATTTGACTGTTGACGACCAGGTGGCACTCTTCATAGGAGGTCTTAAACGGGAGAATAGGAAACTGGTGACCGTATTGAAGCCAAGAACGCTCCAACAGGCCATTGCATTAGCTAAGACACTTTCGTATGATGAAGAGACTTTACAGCCGCAAGCTAAAGAAGTTAACCCAAGAGGGAGGCAGGACTACTTGCAGCATTCGGGGATGTTGAACACTGCTCCAGTGGGAAAAGGACTAACTAGACCAGCTAACACCAAGGCAATAGAGGGGTATAGAGGTGGAGGAAATGCGCCCAAGCCATTGGCTTATCTGCCGCCTCATAAGAGGTTATCGTCTGCTGAAATGGACGAAAAGAGGGCAAAAGGACTATGTTTCTGGTGTGATGAACGGTATTCGTTCACTCACAAATGTCCAAACAGGAGGCTATACTCGATAGTATTGGAAGCAGGGGAAGAAACCCTCGAGGAGGAAGGTGAACAGGAGAGGGAAGAAGTGGTAGATACAGATGATACCCCAGTAGTGACATTGCATGCAATGCACGGGGTGGCAATATCCTTCAAAAACCAGACTATGAAGATAATTGGGCGTTATAAGAAGAGGAGACTTACCATATTGGTAGATTCAGGCAGTACGCACAATTTCCTAGACGCGGGAGTGGCAAAACAAATAGGCTGTATGGTGAGGGACATTCCTGGCAAGAGTGTGATGGTGGCTAACGGGGAGAAAATGCCTTGCAACACTATGGTCCCTCAATTTGAGTGGGAAATGCAAGGTGAGAAGTACGTGGCGGACATGTTACTCATGCCTATTAAGGGATGTGAAGTAATCTTAGGAATGGAGTGGCTACACTCCTTGGGGGTGGTAAGATGGGATTTTCCTAGCTTGTCGATGCAATTCAAACGACAAGATAAGATGGTAACTCTGGTGGCGGGAGATGAAGAAACAGCACGAGTAACTACTGGGATATATGCATTTCACAAGGATGAAATGGGGTTGATGGTTGTCCCAAAGGGCAGCCCATGTGAACTGACAGCGGGAGACCAGGATGTACCAGAAGAGATAAGGCAATTACTCACCAGGTTTCACAAGGTGTTTGAAGAACCCAGGGAGCTGCCTCCACATAGAGCTCATGATCATTCCATTCAGCTCGAGGAAGGAGTAAAAGGACTAAATTTGCGATCATACAGGTATTCCAGCACTCAAAAAGATATTATTGAGAAGCTAGTGTATGAAATGTTGCAAACAGGAGTGGTACGCCCGAGCACCAGCCCATTCTCATCTCCAGTGGTCCTAGTTAAGAAGAAGGATAACTCATGGAGAATGTGCATAGACTACCGTGAGCTCAACAAGAGGACTATTAAAGATAAGTTCCCAATTCCTATCATTGAGGAGTTGTTGGACGAGTTGAGGGGAGTTAGTTGGTTTTCTAAGCTTGATTTGAGGTCGGGATACCACCAAATCAGGGTCAAGGAATCAGATATCCCAAAGACTGCTTTCAAGACACATGAGGGACACTACGAGTTCTTAGTGATGCCCTTTGGATTAACCAATGCTCCATCGACGTTTCAGTGTCTGATGAATACTATATTCAGGCCGTATCTAAGGAAGTTCGTGCTAGTTTTCTTTGACGACATACTTATTTACAGCCCCACCTTGTCTGCTCATGTGGGACACTTAACTGAGGTGCTGGAGATACTGCAGCAAAACCACTTGTTTGCCAAAATGAGCAAATGCTCCTTTGCTCGAAGGAGAGTGGAGTACCTCGGACATTTCATAACGGCAGAAGGAGTTTCTACTGATCCAAGGAAGCTAGAGGCTGTGCAAGGGTGGCCAACTCCTACTTCAGTCAAGCAGTTGCGTGGGTTTTTGGGGTTAACGGGGTACTATAGACGGTTTGTTCGTGGGTACGGAACTATCAGCAAGCCCTTAACCCAATTGCTCAGGAAGGACGCGTTTAAGTGGACTCCGGAGGCTCAGAAATCCTTCCAAAGTCTGAAAGAGGCCATGATATCTACCCCTACCTTAGCACTACCGGATTTTTCTCAAGAGTTTATAATAGAGACTGATGCGAGCTCTCTTGGGATAGGGGCGGTTCTAATGCAAAGCGGGCATCCCATTGCTTTTATCAGCAAGGCATTAGCACCCAAACACCTCCAGCTATCAGTCTATGAGAAAGAGCTACTGTCAATTGTGTACGCAGTCGAAAAATGGAGGCACTATCTAATAGGCCGCCACTTTGTGATCAAAACAGACCATCAAAGCTTGAAGTACCTTTTGGAACAACGGTTGCACACAGACATGCAACTAAAATGGCTCACGAAGCTGGTGGGATACGATTATGAAATAAGCTACAAGAAAGGGAAGGACAATATTGTGGCTGATGCCCTCTCAAGGGTCACGGGAGCAGAAATGATGACTACCATGCTGGAAATGCATCATGGGACCCTATTGGACGACATTAAAGCAAGTTGGCAACAGGACCCTATTCTGCAGGCTGTAATAGTAGCAATCAGGGCAGGACAACCTTCTCATTTTGATTTTTCCCAGGGCCTATTAAAGAGGAAGGGTAAGCTGGTGGTTGGGGCTAATGTGGAGTTAAGAAAAACAATCATCAGCATATTTCATGCCACAGCCATGGGGGGTCATTCTGGGGTACACGCTACCACTAAATGGATTTCAAGCTATTGTTTTTGGAAGGGCTTAGAAAAGGATGTTCGAATCTTTATTCGCCAGTGCGAGGTGTGTCAACGTTGCAAGTATGACCAGACTACCCCAGCTGGTTTACTACAACCGTTGCCTATACCCACAGCTATGTGGGCAGACATAAGTATGGACTTCATCACTGGGTTGCCCAAATCACAAGGTAAAGAGGTAATTATGGTTGTGGTTGATCGCCTAACAAAGTATGCTCACTTTATGGCGATGAAACACCCTTTTACTGCTCTTACAGTGGCTGAGTTGTTCCTAAGTCACATATATAAGCTGCATGGCCTACCCAACACAATAGTCAGTGACAGGGATGCCATATTCCTAAGTGAATTCTGGAAAAATCTTTTCAGCATGCAGGGAGTGGAGTTACGGATGTCAACTGCCTATCATCCTCAGACAGACGGTCAGACAGAAGTGGTGAATAGAGGGTTGGAAACCTACCTTAGATGTATGTGTGCTGATTGTCCATGGTTTTGGAATAAATGGCTTCCTCTGGCCGAGTGGTGGTACAATACGACCTACCACTCTACAATCCAGATGTCACCATTTGAAGCCCTATATGGATATACCCCTCCACTACATCTGCCTTATATACCGGGTACAGCTGCTAACAAGGCAGTGGACAAGACATTGACTGAAAGAGAAGCTATGATTAAATTGTTGAGGTTCCATATTCACAGGGCTCACAACCGGATGACTCTGATAGCTAATAAAAAGAGGTCAGACAGGGAATTTGCAATTGGAGATATGGTTTATCTTAAGCTACAAGCATACAGGCAGAGCTCACTTGAAACAATAGGCAATCAGAAGCTATCGCGTTGTACTATGGCCCCTACAGAGTATTAGACAGGATAGGGAAGGTTGCCTACCGGCTTGATTTACCTCTTGATTCGCAAATCCATCCGGTCTTCCATATCTCGAGGTTGAAGAAGTGGGTGGAGCCCAGTCAGGCGACTTTAACTCTGCCAAATCCCACAAGCCGACAAGTCCCTGAGTATATATTACAAAGGAAAATGGTGAAACAAGGCAACCATGCAGCAACCCAAGTTTTAGTCAAGTGGACAAATGGGTTGGAAGTGGACGCTACTTGGGAGTATCTTTACGATCTGCAGCGGAGGTTTCCGAAGATCACCCTTGTGGACAAGGGTGATTTTGAGAGGGAGGTATTGTTGCGTGGAAATCGGGCTGGGGAAGAGGATGGAGTGGAAGTAAGAGAAATTAGGGCAAAGGAGGTATCGGGAGAAGTCGTTGACTGTGGAGCTGAAGTCTTCTCTTCGTGTGATAGTGGGGAAGCTAAGTTGAAGGAGGATGGGCCGACAAAAGAGGACGAGATGGTGGTGGGCTGCGAGGGAGCGGGCAAGGCGGTGGCCGTGGAAGTCTAGCGAGGCCTGTCAGGGCCTGTCAATCAGAAGACAAAAATGAAAAGGGAGAATAAATTAAGGGGGAAAGTCTGTAAATAGGAAAAGGCACAACAACCCAACAATCCACCAACGAGACACACAACGCACAGTAGGAGGGAAGGAAAACGCAACAACCACAGCAAACAGCAGGAGAGAAGATAACAACCACAGCGGGGGAGGGGAAATTAGTTAAGATGGATAAGGATGATGGGGTAGCATAAGAAGGGGGATTCTCTATCATTGAAAATGTATGTAAGAAGGATGGCGATGGGAAAATGGGGGGTGAGAAGGGCAGAGCTATGACTCTGAGGAGGCTAGAGCGTCGACTCTGGGGTTGGGTTGTGTGTAGTGGTGTTTTATTTTCTCTCTGGAAAATTTGAGTGGAGGTTCAGCTTGTTGGAGTGTGTATTTCCCGTCTCACAATCTCGACCATTGATGCACCGACCAGCTGAGCCGATTTCTGTAACTGCTGCAGGGGAACCTGAAAGCAAGATTTCAAGAACTGAGGTTGATTTTTCCATCACGTATAATGTCCCTAAGCGGATGACGACTCCCAGGAGGCAAGACACCCCACCAAAAGCCACAAGCATGGGGACAACCGGGGGTGATGTTGACAGATTTGGTATCCTCAACATGGTATCAAGTATCGCTCGCTCGCCCGTGTGAAAGAACTATGAATCTTCTTCTAGGAACGACATCAGGAGTCCAAGACAGCTGGATGATGCAATGAGCAGCTTGTTCTCAGAGCATGATGAGAGGACCAGTAGTGCCGCCAGAGCAGACTCAAACTTCTTCTTCCGCATTCGCAAAGGGACCTCCTGACTTGTGTCCTCTCTTCAGAAAAGCATCTTCTTTTGAGTCAGAAAAACTCCCCCCATCTGTCGCCCAAAGAACTTCGTTTGTCGGAATCCATATACCAAATTTGACTTCAAATTTATGTCACGGTCGTTTACTTTTGTCCTCGATCTTTCTATAATTAATTTGATTTAATTTAGTTTGCATGAACCAATACTTGTTTTTTTATGTTTACCACAAAATGAACTTCAGAGTTCTCGATGGGATACTTGACATAACACATTTTCTTATCGTGTCATTTCGCTTCTCTGCTAAACAGTGGATTGCATCAAACGCATCGCTAGTTTCCTGCATGTACTCAGTGATTTAATGACAAATCTTTATTTTAGGAGGAAAGTTTCTAAAATGGAAAAAATAGTTTCGAAATTACTGAAATATAACACCGAAGTCGAAATTATGATTGACTATGCCCGTGAAGTCGAACTCTGTAAGTTGGACTTTCTTTTTTATTTTTTAAATTTTTAAAAGTTAAATTTATAAAATTTAACTTCATTAAGATGAGTTTTTAAAGTTGAATACTATGAATTCAACTTTTTTCTAAGAAAAAGTCGATCTTATAAAGTTTTAACTTCATTTCGATAATTTTGAAATTTATTTACGGTAAAATGAAACAAATCCTTGTCGTCACGTTTCTTTTATATATATATATATTTATTTTTTTATGACAATCTCAAATATTTTCAACGCTTAATAATAATAATATTATTATTATACAAAATCCTAAGCTTGCTTTGGTCAAACCGCGTACGAAATATTTGGAAACAATAAAAAAAAGTTGTGGGGTACGGGGATTTGAAGGACTGATTCTCTTTTGGGGGGTGTTGGTGGGGGAGCAAATAAAATGCCAAGGGGAACTCCAGTTTGAACACGAGCCAAAAAAAAAAAAAACATGTTCAAACTCTATCCCTTTTTCTCTTTTAACTCATAAATAATATATTTTTTAATTAAAACTTTTTTTAAAGTCTCTAGTAAACTTTAAAGGAAAAAATTAACTCAAATATTTTCAATCATAATTAACCAATCACTTTTTGTATCCACGGAGCTCCTCCCAAACGCGGCATTATCTGTACCGGATCACAAACTTACCGCTCTGAAATTTTTTTTATTAATGTATGTCTCTCTCCATCAGCCATCTTACTTATTTAAATGTCTCATCAAACCCTCAATTTCCTAAAATACTTTTGACTTTTTTTATCCTAAATTAAAATAAAAAAGGGAACGAGTCAACCCAAATTTCAACTTCAACAAGGAAAGATCCGAAATGAGAAATCTCCCTAATTATCACCGACTGCCTAAACGGGAAAAAAAATTAAAAATAATACTAACAAAGTTAGGCAGGTGAACCGACTCCTCCTTCCCAAATCCAAATGAATTCAAAACACAAAAAAAAAAAAAAATAGAAACAATTAAAATGTCAAAATGCAGCTTTTTTTTTTACTCCCTTTTATTTATTTAGTTTTTTTTGGGCCCGTGAATTTTGAATTAGATTTGGTGTGGGGTTGGGATTGGGATAGGGAAATATCTTTTTATATATAAAAAAAAAACACCCAAAGAATTTAATACTCGCACCGCCAAGTCTCACCCACCCACCCAAAAAACACCCCACCATGTTCATCATAATCGTCATCATCCTTATCATTATCACATTTTTTTACCAATTACTTACTCTCACAAGTTATTCATATTTAATATATATATATTTATATACATAAGCATTGAAGTTTCATCCGATGTTTTGATTCCTCCACGGACATATCCGAGGCCCCTTATTTGTCCGACAATTGTTTTTGGGGGTCGATGCGTCCTATGTATGTACGACCGAACGATTCAACCGTGACCCAATACCGTCATCTGATCAATCACACAACAATGGACGAGAGAGAGAGAGAGAGGATGATAGAATAGTTTTGGTCACGTTGAAATAAACGAAGCAACCGGTGTTGTTGTTGTTGTTTTATATAAACACAAGTTTTAGTTATTCTATCGGCCATCCCTCTTGTTGCTGACAATGACTCCAGACACCCGCGAAAACCAGACCAACAACCAAAACCTCCTTCTAGATTTATCCCCCCGGTAAGAGAGTCATCACCATCGGATATCACATTTACTTTCTTTTTTTTATATAAAACAAAATTAATTTTTTAAGTAATTTTTTATAAATACGACCAACCCAAGAAGAAGGGCAGAGTGAGTTCCTACACCCCCCACACGCCCCCCCCCCCCCCCCCCCCAAACACACATTTCCCAAGTAGATCTCGAGGGAGGGATGATGTTTTGTTTTAGTTGGTGGGATTCGCTTTGAGTCGATTCAAAATCCAAAGTTTGCAACTTTGTTTTTTTTTTGAGAGAGAGAGAGAGAGGGAGTTATTTGGGTTGTGTTAAGAGAGGGATGGGATCAGGGGATGAGATTATTTATGGGGAGGAAGGGATGGATGAGAGGTGGGTTATCGATCCCAGGCACCTGTTCGTCGGTCCCAAGATCGGTGAAGGCGCCCATGCCAAGGTCTACGAAGGGAAGTGAGTTTAGTTCCCTCCCAGTCTCTCTCTCTGTCTGTTGGTCTGGCTTGGTCAAACCTTTGGCCTTGTCCGAACAGCTTTTCTCCTCCTCCTCTTTCTTTCTTCCTTTCTTTTGAAACTGGGATTCTGGGTAAGTTTTCGTTGATGTCGATGAACTGGTTTGCTGGCTTGGTACAGGATTGTTTTTTTTTTTTTGGTGAATGAATGGGGGATTTGCATTTGATATTGGCTGCGCTGAGCTGAGTGAATTGATGGAATGAATGATCTTTAGTTTGAAGATGTAAGGAGTTACTTGGGTCTCGTTGATTTCGGCTGAATGTTTCCTCATGGTGCATTCGTTGAATAATTAATGATCTTTACCTCGATTGATGCTAAATTTGTAAATGAGATGATTGATGTTGCTACTTCGAGTGTGGGAGTGGGACATTCTGGGTATGACCTGTTAAAGGGTGTAAGATAGGATTATCTCGCTTGTTGCCTTTATGATTTTGGTAATTGTCGGACTCCGAATAATCCCCGCAGCTGATCTTAATGAACGGACTCAAAGGTGGAGGATGATCGCTTAGCTCCTCCGCATTTCCTCCAAGCGAGATCACAGATGATTGTATTGTCAAAATCCTTATTGTAGATACAGAAGTCTTGGCTTAACGTGGATCTTTCATGTGTTAATCTGAAGTTGATAGCTTTCTTCTGCCTTGACGCCTAATTCCTGTTATTTTTTTTCGTGGATTCAGATATAAGAACCAAACTGTTGCTGTTAAGGTAATGCATGCAGGAGAAACTCCGGAGGAAATCGCCAAGCGACAAGCCCGATTTTCCAGGGAGATTGCACTGTTATCTAGAGTTCAGAACAAAAATTTAGTAAAGGTGGATGCCCAACTTCACATTTCACGTTGTCTTTGTGGATCTACTTGTTTTTCGGTTCCGCATACTAAAGGGGGTCACACGCAACTGACAACCTTAAATAATTTCCTGTCTGTATCAGTTCATTGGGGCATGTAGAGAGCCTGTGATGGTAATTGTGACTGAACTTTTGTTGGGGGGCACGTTGCGAAGGTACTTATTTGACACTCGACCGGCCTGCTTGGACATAAAGGTGGCGGTTGGTTTCGCTCTCGATATAGCTCGAGCAATGGAATGCCTACATGCCCATGGGATAATTCATCGCGATCTTAAACCCGGTATGCTCGTGATTTTTTCTCCCCGTCATCCCTACAGCTGTATCAGTCAATGAACACAGTTGTTTCTGCTCCAGAGAATCTGATCTTGACAGCAGACCACAAAACGGTGAAACTTGTCGATTTCGGGTTGGCTAGGGAAGAGTCTGTGACGGAAATGATGACCGCCGAGACTGGGACTTACCGCTGGATGGCTCCCGAGGCTAGTGCCTAAAGTCTAATTCATTCAAACTTTTCTTTGTCTGATAAGCTGAATGAATGCATATGCGACTGGATTCTTGTTGTCAGCTTTACAGCACAGTCACGTTAAAGCAGGGAGAGAAAAAGCACTACAATAACAAGGTCGATGCGTACAGCTTTGCAATTGTCCTGTGGGAGCTCATCCATAACAAGCTCCCGTTTGAAGGAATGTCTAATCTTCAGGCAGCATATGCTGCAGCCTTTAAGGTGTGGATCTGATGACGGTGAAATAGAATTTTTACATTTGAGCTTGTTAAGGGGTTTACGTAATTTCCATTTACTGTTCATATGATCAGTGTCTGCAGTATCACCTGCACTTGTGTATGTACTTCCTGCAATGCCATGTGCTGAAACTGCAAATTTTTTTACAATGTTGGCCTCAGAACATGAGACCGAGCGTTGACGAACTACCCAAGGATCTAGCAATGATCGTGTCATCCTGTTGGAGGGAGAACCCGAACGACCGACCCGACTTCACTGAGATAATCCAGATGCTCCTGCACTACCTCTCCGCCATACACCAACCAGACCGCCCCCTTCCTCCTCCTCGGTCCTTCTCCTCAGATAATGTGGTGTTCCCCCCGGAATCCCCTGGAACGAGTGCTCTGATGTCCTCCACGGAAGGGAGCCCTCCAAAGGGACGACCAGGGACCCGGCAGAGGGGGTTCAACTTCTGCTTTAACAGGTGCTACGGTTCGCCCGAGGAGAACCGCCGGGATGGACAGGCGTAGGCGCTTGCCTGCTTGCTCTCACACACAGGGACAGAGACACAGAGGACAAGATCAAATCTATGGAGGTAAAAAAAAAAAAAAACATACAAAGCATCTTGCATTGAATCTGATATTAACCCAAGGGATAAAATGCAAGGGAGGTGATCCTCATTTAGGAAATATTGACCGAAATCGGGATCCGACTGACGAAAGGCATAAACGAGGAAGAAGTTGGGGCGGGGGTGGGATACTGTGATGGGTATATGTTTTGCTTTCGACATGGCCGCTGTTACCAGTACCGCTGCTGCTGCTGCTGCTACTACTGGAAATAAGGCTCATCCAAAATCCACCCCCCCCCCCCCCCCCCAAAAAAAAACCCTCGTCCTTCCCTGTTTCTGACAAAAAAGTCCTAATATTTGTGTAATAAAAACAGTTCTTTTTTAATTGAGCGGTTGTCCCTCCCTGTTTTGTTTATGGAATATAAAGTAACAATACGAGGAAGAAGAGAAAAGAAGAACATAAAGCGGGACTATCCAACCATCCCCCGTTGCAATTATCAGCTCAACTTCCGTGATTTACCAGAAATAGTACCTGCAATTAAATTTAAATAATTATATATGCATATATAATCAACTTAACTTAGAAACAAAAGCTCTTCTAATATTAAATTTTTATTTGATAGCAAGACCGAATTGGAGATAAAAAAAAAAGCAGAAACAACTCAATAAAAATAGTTGGTTTAAATTTAGAATTTATTCCTCTTACTTACTGAAACTCCAAAGGGGAAGACCATGGAAGCTGCCGACGTCCCGTGCACGGGACCTTAGTCTTAAATTACTAAATTTTGGCCTACTTTAGACAAATGTACTATAAATTGACATTTTCAAATGTATAAAATAATTATTGTTTAAATATTGTATAACGTAAAATATCGAGTTGCAACAATATTTCATTTATACATTCTGTATAACGTTTGAACAATATTTCATTAGTACATTTTACTATTTTGTAGATTATAAGCAAATCACTATTAAGACGTTGTACAATGTACTACATTAGAACATTGATTTATGTTGTACATTGTATAACATTCTAACAATGATTTGTTTGTAATGTACAAAATAGTGAAATGTACAGAATATACAAACGAAACAATAATCTAACGTTATGCATTGTACAACGTTTTAATAGTATTTTGCATTGTACATTATACACCTTTAGAACAATGATTTGTTAGTAATGCATAAAACAATGAAATATATAGAATGTACTAATGAAACACTGTTAAATTATTGTACAATGTTCAACGTTGAAACAATGTTTTTCGTTTTTCAATGTACAACGTTTTAATAATGTTTTGTTTGTAACGTACAAAGTAACTGTCATTTTTTTGTGAATAGTTAGTACTTTAAAAGAATTTACAAATGAGCCTAGTAACAATGAACGAGTTTTTACCAAAGATTTAGGATTTAGGTAAATTCCTAAAACAAATGGTAAATCTATACTAAATTGTTTTGTACAATGGACAGTATTTTACTAACCTAATTCCTAACCTAGTTGGATTTGGTATTTTACCATATTGCCCTTCTTTTATCGGGTGCAATTATGTTGGGGGCGTTTGGAACATGGCCATACACAACTTGGAAACAACCGACATTAGATGTAACGGAGGTTCTTCCGGTCGTTCGCGACGTCGGCGAGCGAAGGAGATGGAGTCATCAGGTCACCCATCGGGCTCCCATATTAAAGTCGACCAAGCTCCTGATAGGTGGTTGCACGCCCTTCACCCGCACTACGTAGCATCTGAATCATCTCGGAAGAAATTGGGACCATCGTCACTCGTCCCGCACCAACCATCACGATCGAAACTCCCACCATCAACGCTAGCACCACACTACATATTTCATGCTCGATCATGGAGAATGTAAGCTTTGGCTTATTGATGAGAATTGAATTCTCACTTTGGAAAGCAACGTAATATTGACATAATTCCTAATTTTATTTCGGTTTCCAACTAGAGGTGTACACTTGATGATATCATCCTTACCCTATGGTAATTCAAGGAGCTGGGTAACATCATTTGTATAAGAAACTGTGTTAGTCGTATTAAATTTTTGAGGAAACTATGTTGGAAAACATTGACTCTGCCTTTAATACTTGAAAATTTGAAATGACATGGGAAATTAGTAGGCGTCTGTTTACATTAGTATCGAGTTTAGAAAGTGTTCAAGCTCAAAATCAAATCGAACCCAACTAAACATTCGTATCAAGCTTAAAACAAGTTCGAACTCTAGCTTAAATCAAGCCCAATTGAACATTCGAGCAACTCCATAAATATAAACGGAACTCAAGCCCAAATATCTCTACTTGCTCATTCACACTCTTATAGGCGGAAGTATATTAGATGCCAGATATGCCCGAGTTTGGACCCACAAGCCACATAAGACAAAGAAATATGAAATAATTTATTTCTTTTCCAACGCGGAAAATTGTCTGCATTCTTTTAAGGAAAAAAATATATGATTTAAAAAATCATGAAAAATCTAGGTAAAATATGAGGACTTATTTTTATAATTTTTTCATTGCTAACATATCTTAAGAATTAATTGATTTTCTCTCTCTTTTTTTTTTATATAGTATTAGTTAAACAAAAAAAATACAGTTTTTCCGATCTACACATGTAACAATCTCCAAACCATAATCCAAACTTAGACATCACAACCAAACCCAGACGCACCCTAAACGCAGATAAACAAGATATCCTAAAACAACTCGGCGAAAAAACTTTTTAACATTTTTTATTTTGATCCTTTTTCTAATGATGAATCCAATCCATGAGTCAACAAATCCACTTGTCAATGCCTCATCGCCTCCCTACAGAACTTAGAATAAAGAATACTTTGATTGCTTCATTAGGCGAAGAAGCAATGAGACTTGGAATCATTCACCATGGTAATAATAAAACCACGCATTGCAACAATGATAATGCTGATTTATCAACCCCAAGTCAACAAACAGAGTCATGTTCCAAATATAATCCTTGTTGTGGGCGCACATGGAGAGAATCAATAATGAGTTGGGGACTGGGAGGTGGTTTGAGTTGAGCCACCCCTTAGACTGGAAAATTCTAATTACCCAAGTTGATACCAACCAAAACACGCATGCATGATCATAACCAACAACCGTCCATTCGTCAGAGATCGCAAAATTGGGACGGCCGGATTGCGAGAAGAAGAAGCGTCTGAGCGAAACTAGGATGGACTGCGAGCATGTTTTCATTGAGTAAGATCCAAGTTACAACTAAAGTAAGTGTATACCTAAATCAAGAAGATGAGGACCCAAAGAAAAAAAGAAAGATTAGCAACTCAACAAAACCAAAACAACGAATGAATCTCCCAAAAAGACCAGGAGTCACTCGCTCTTTAGTATGAACAATGGGAGGTGGCAGTGGCACCACCAAGTCCCAGCCGCAGTCTGACCGATCTCGCCTCCATTGCCGTCGAGTCTTCTGAGTTAAGTCCCCCAACCGAATTAGCTCGCCCCCAGTGCTACCTCTGTACAAGAAACCTCTCTAGCCTCGATCACGTATCGTGTGCAGAAAACCTGGTCAGTCACTCTCTCTTAAGCAATAGCCGGGTAAAAGATACTTGTACTTGTCGGCGTTTTCCAACAGGAAACTCGGCAGATGCACTGCCGAGTACGAGTGAGGGATGTTCCCCATTTTCCCGATTATCTCCCTAAACGTATGTTCCTCAGGGAGCATGTCGAACAAGTCAGCGCCCCTGCAGATAATGTCCTGGATCCTTTTGGGATTTAAGAAGTGACGGAACCGGACCCGGTCGTTGTGGCTGTATGCCCCCATCTTGAATATGAAATCCCTAATGTGGCGGAAGCAGAAGCTGCAATGCCAACCAGCGTCGGACAAGAGATAGTCGGCCTGCCGATAGTGCACATACTGTGTCTCCCCCTTCCGGTACCGGTGAACCGAGGCCCTCCAACTCTTGTCGTCGAGGTGGAACTCGAATGAGTACAAATAGTTCCTCATCTGCAAGTGGAGGATGGATGGGATATCGTCGCACCACCTGAGGAGATTGATCGTGTCTGCACTTGGGATCTCGTCGACGTCGGACATTATCAGTAAATCGTCATCCTCAATCCCGGCAATCCTCAACAGGTGGTGAAGGGCGAGTCGCTGGTAGGCCTCCTCAAAAAAGGGGTTCTCCCCCTTCACGAACCTCCCGCCAATGACGCCGTAAGTCAGCCTCGGCTCGACGAACTTGAACTGCTCTCGGTTATCCGCAAAGGTAAGCTTCTTGGGTATCCCCGAGAAGGTCGAATTCGACTCGAGCAGCACAAACTGGGTGATGTACGGGTACAGCTCTTTCCACCTGATCGTGAGGATATCGACCTCGTTGCTGAATAGCACCACGTCATACACCCGTCTAGGGAACTCCCGGGTCTTCCACCCATGTAGCTTGCACAGGGTCTCCATCGAGATGCTCTCATGGTAATAATGTGGGATCACATGGAACGGCTTCGGCGGGGACTCCCAAAGCGGTCTTAGAAAGTAGGTCACCTTCTGGCCGTGGACATAAAACAAACAGATCCCGAACGGGAGGCCGACGAACAGAAACAACAGGGCCTTCAAGTCCAACCCCTGCACGACGCAACGGAGCCGCCTCGACATGCTCAATGCCGCCCGGCCGGCCTGCTGCAGATTCAACAGAATCCCATAACCCCAAAACTTCAAGACCAAATTACAAAATCAATCGAATTTGACCAAATTTGACAACCCAGAAAGGAAAAAAAAAATCACAATCGATGGAGTCAAGTCAAGACCGATTCAACCGACGACCCCAAAAGCTTTCAAGTACAACCTCAAAAATCGAAAAAATCTAGAGAAATCATTCCGGTGATTTCGAGAGCCAATCGACGATAACAACAAGGCCACAAAAATCTCCAAAAAAAAAAACCTATAGGACCCTCCAACGAAAATATCCCATCAATCCATCGGCGTCCACAACAAGCCGAGAGAGAGATCCGACAACCTTAAAAAAAATCGAAACTCATCTGCAGGGAAATCAGGGAAAAACCGGGGGTGGGGAGGGATAAGCATGGAAAGGGGGGGGGAATAGTCACCTGACGGCAGACGTCGTCGGTCTTCTTGGAACTGTAATACTTATCTGGCATCATTCAAAATGAGAACCCAGCAATCCTCAAAGATAGAACAACAATGGATAGAACTCCAGACAGACACCCAGAAGGAAGGGAGGGAGGGGAAAGGTCGTGACTTTCGGGGCTAATTCGAAGTGGGGAAGGAAGGGAGGGAGAACTCTGTAAGGATGAAGAAGATGTTTTATGATGTTGTATTAATGTTGGGTGGGAACTTTTCTTGTCTTAAAGAATCGTGGAGGACGACAACAACGATGATGAGTTGTTGTTTGTAGGAAGAGGAGGAATATATATATAGAGAGAGAGAGAGAGCGAGGGAGAGAGGGCATCATACTCAGAATTTAAAAGGGATCGATCGGTCCCCCCTCCTCTGTTTTCTTCTTCTTTTTTAACTTTTTCCTTCAAATATGTCCGACAAATATAGTAAAAAATAATCATCGATATTAATATTATTCATGATGTCCAGATATTTATCTGGGCTTTTTTAGGGATACAATATAAGACTAAACAAAATCGACATGGGATCATTTATATATATATCTTCGCCCTTATCTTTTAACCTCCCCTCGTTGCCCCCGCCTCAGTGAGTTACCCTCTTGTACTTTTCTTTTTTAAAAAATATAATGTAAAGTAATCCTCGAATGCTTGATTATCTCCTTTGTATTCTTATTTTAAACTTTATTTATATGAGACAAAATATGAATTCACGGTGGTAGCTTAAATTTTGAAAATTTTCTTTTATAGTATTAAATTACTTGAATTTAAGCTTTGAGATTCACCCCGTAACATTGGGTCATAAAGCCAACATAAATTATTTTAGCTTTTATAAAATAAAGGTAAAATATACATTGGTAGCCTTAAGTATGATCAGACTTTCTTCTCTGTCAACATTTTACTTTATTATATGAACATGTCCGCAACTATGTGTCGTACATTTTTTCTAGCCAATTCGTAACGGCGTTACGCCTTATCATGACGTGGCAGTAACGGAGTCCTACGTGTATCTTGACGTGGCAATCTTACCTGAACAAAACAAAATATCAATTTATGAAATTAACTTTAAGTTAACTTTCTGTTTTGTCATTAACTTAGTTTGTTATATAATTTTGTCACCAATTTTTATTTTTATTTTGATTTTGGCCAATTTTGAATTTTATCACGCGTAAGCCAAGCAGACCATAAGAGACAATTTTTCATTTACCGACTAAAAGAGAAAAAAAATACAAAAAAATGGGAAATAATATTGAAACCTCTCATATCTTTTTTTATTTTAAAATTGTGATAGACAAATCAAGTAAGTTGGAAGCGAAGTTGGACGATAGTTGATGATGCTGTAAAAAAAATAGGGTCTGCTACTACGGGTAAAGTGGATTATGAGGCGAATGAATGAGAGGTTGAAACTCCACTATTGTATGACATCGGTCCGACTATATTATGGCCTTGTTTGGCTTTTACTAGGAGAAATTCAAGATTGGCCAAAATCAAAATAAGAATAAAAGTTTGGGACAAAATTATATAAGAAACTAAGTTAATAACAAAACAGAATGTTGGGTCAAAGTTAAGGTCATAAATATATATTTTGTCCAACGTTGTGGTTTTTTGTCCAGATAAGATTACCACATCAAGATACACGTAGGACTCCGTTACTGCCACATGATAAGACGTAACGCCGTTACGAATTGGCTAAGAAAAATGTACAACACATAGTTGCGAACGTATTCATATAACAAAGTAAAATGTTGACAGAAAATAAAGTTCTACCATAAAAAAATCATGAAATTTAGGACAAAATCAAAAGCAAAAAAAAAAGTATTAGTTTCACGAATCGATTTTTTTTAATAATAAATTGTTCTCAAAAGTTAATTAAAGGGTCGAGAACTGAATTTGAAGGAGTGTAAAATAAAATACACCCAATAACCAATATTTGCGTCATATATGAAGGTGGCGGGTGACGTGTGTGTTTTATGTGGAAGCCTTTCCTCTGTGGGTTCAATGTGAAAAGAAAAGGCAGTGGTGGATGTGAATCTTTTGTGGAATTTCTTTGTCGTCAATGCATTTAATGACGTGGGTACCCCGTTTTCCTTTTATTCATCATAATTACAAGAAGATTTTGTGGGTTTTTGTTCTTCCTTGCTAAGTAAAAAGAGAAGAAGAAGTAGTAGAAGTCGACGTGTTCGATCCCCTTCTTAAAGCTTATCGTACACTTTTCTTCTTCACTTACGGTTATAAAATGTTTTTGGATTTCTTCTTCACTCGCCAATGGCAAATTATTAAAGTTTGGGTTAAGAAAAAGCAATTTGAGACATAGACACAACACAATAAAACGAATTTATTTGTTTGAGTTAATGAGATTAAGCAACTTTAACCCCGTTTATACAGGACTTAAAATCTCACAATTATTTAATTAATCTTTGAGTTACTATTAATAATTATTCTCATATTGAAAATATAAAATTATTTTTGAGTAATAAAGATTCAAATCAAATATCATAATTTAGTGCAATTTATAAATATCGTAGGATGATTGAAAAATAAAGAATTTTAAAGAGTTGTTATCATATGAATAATTTTGATTTCTAATGTTTGAGACCATCACATAATAAAAGAAGCCCAAGCTTGTTTCACAAGAACTCAAAATATGGCTTATTTAAAGGAAATTATACGAGTTATCTGGCATTGCGCGTGGTGTCGCGCTGTCTTCACAGTTTTCTGAAAGGAACACGTCGGCCTGGAATTTGCCAACTGATCAGGAATCATTGTCTAACTCTAACCCCGGGGAGTTCTTCTTTAACTTCAAGGTTCCCCCCCCCCAACTCCCAACTTCTTCCCCCAACCTTTTTTTGTTTGTTTCATTACAATGCAAATCACAATCTCGTGTCTTGTTTCTTTTTTAATTCCTTTCTCCAAAGGAATAGCATCAAAAGTCATCGTTTCATGTCTTTTTTGCAAAATTATTAAAAATTTCTTAAACTTTCGTCGTTTTTTTTTTCGATTTAATTCTTTGAAATGCTTTCGAAATAAATACGTATTTTTTGGCGTTATATCATTTTTAGCCTCCGTTAACTCGTCTCTCAACCGGGCTAACGTGGCTACACACAAGTACATGACGACGTAAAAAACGCCGTCTACCCCTTTAAATAGAAAATTATTTTATAATAATAATAAATGAAAATATTCTATTAAAAAAGGACTCGCCATGGACCCCTTCGATTCCTTGACCATTATCGGCGCTAACAGCCCATCCTCCACTCTTTCGTCCTCCGCGTCATCAATTGCCAAGCTGCCGCCCAACGACCGTCTCCTTGCAGATGCTGGCTACGAGGTCCCCTCCTCTAACCTGCATCACCTCGCCTGCCGCCTCGAGCACCTCGACTCATATTCGCCGCCGGTGAAGCCGCTGTCTTTGCCGCCATCGGGCTCCACCGCACCGATACCACCGTCCCGGACGATTTACAGGCTCTACCATTCGATACATGTGCGACTGCCCACTACAATCCCTCCGATCTCACCTCCTAAGTATACAGGCTTCTCTCCGAATTCTCTGGGCTGCCGCACCCTGATGCTGCTGGTCATCGGCCTGCCCTACCGACGCTTTTGCTCAACAGAACCGAAATGTTGCTGCTGCCGCGCCACAAATGGCATCCCTAACCGTCCTATAGGAGGACTCGGGGATCAGGCTGGTGCATATGCTGATGTCGTGCGCTGAGCGAGTCCATAGTGGCAAATTCTAGTGGTCACCACAATGCTCGACGAGATGTAGGTATTGCTGTCGCACGTGGATCGGACCACCGTCCCTAGACGGCAGGGACACACTGAGAGAGATCGGGCTCCGGCTAGTCGAGCTTGTGGAGTCGGTCAACGTAAGGTTTTCATTCCGCGGCATCGTAGCCGTGAGGCTCGAGGACGTGAAGCTGTGGATGCTGACAGTAGGTAACGGGGAGGCTGTGGCGATCAATTCCATCATGCAATTGCACAGGCTCCTAGGGGCAGAGGAAGACAAGGTAGAGCCCATCAATTCCGTCCTCTCGTGGATTCAGGAGATAAAGCCGACAATACTCATGGTGGTTTTTGACGTCAGGTTTTTGATGGAGGTAGACGAGGGTTTTAACGGGGGTTTCATTTTTTAATGGGGAGTCGGCGGTTTTTTACGTCATCATGTTCACGTGTGCAGCTACGTCAGTTCCCGTGATTAGTCAAATTAATGGGGATTAAAAATGATATAACGACGGAGCACATATCCACGTTAGAAGCGTTTAATGGGGATTAAAAATGATATAACGACGGAGCACATATCCACGTTAGAAGCGTTTCAAACGTACGAGTTAAATCGAAAAAAATGGTGAAAGTACGTTATATTTTTTATAATTTGGCCTATCTTTTTCGGTTCTTGGTAGAACGACGTTTGAGCTTGGGCTTATAAAAGCCCACTACCAAACCAGGCCCAAGCCCACTATCTCTGAACGGGATTAGTTGCTGTAAAAACGGTTTCCGACTGATGTCCGACCCGGCTGACTGCCTGGGATCGGCTGAGCCGGTCGCCGCCTTCTGTGGCGCTCCCTGGGTATATATGGTAGCTGTGAATGCAAACTCTTTATTACTTAAAGGTTATATAACATCGGAGATTAAAATGTTGTGATGGGCAACAATGAGAGTTTCGGATTCCCGGTTTGTAGAGAGGCGGTGTCTGTGGAGCTGGTGATGTCGATGACACCCAAGGTTGTGCTACTTTGGTCTGGAATCTGACCCGGTTTGACGGCATTCGAAGGTTTTGCTGTGCCGTTCCCTGAGATGCCAATGGAGGTTGAAGCCGGAGGATCAGTGGACGGAGTGCTCGGTGAACGCGATAAAGGGGGTTTGAAGTTATTGTATCTAGGAAGAATGAATGAAGATAACTAATGGCCCGAGGATCCACCTTAAATAGGGTTGCGACAAGACTTCTTACACGAAATAAGGCGATCTATGAGAAGCGGGGATCTTTGAAGCTGTTGACAAGGCCAGAGGTTACGCTGCTCGGGACATCATTCCCTCGGACAGGTAGCTCCAGGACAGCATCCTTACCTGTAGAATTCACAGGAAACCCCGTAATATAAAAGATGTCAGCCGAAGATCCCATTCAATATTCAGTAGCAATAGCAAAGTACAGTTGGTTCGGGGCGTTGAAAAGCACTTCCATTGGAGCCAATGGCGCTGTCGTCTCCATGACAACTTCCACCGCCTAGCAGTATGCGAGTCGACGGTTCTTTACCATCACCGCCACAAGTTCAGCGACCTGATAATAGCAAATCTCAACAGTTACTCAAAGACTCGAATAAACTTTTTTGTCGGCCCCGATCAGCTTGGAGGATGGGCAATTGCTGAGACAGTGGTAGTTTTTGTAAAAGCTTATGTCAGTGTTGACGTAAAAAAATCTCACGGTCCGTATATAAATCGGAAGCAACGTACAAATTATCGTATTGAGAAATAGCAGGTTTAATCTCTAATCACGGACAAAACACGTGAGTCCTCTGATTCTATACTCGTAAGATATCCAAAATATAGATGGGCTAAAGCTCTGGCAAATATCTGCTGGAGCTTTAGGGAGATATGTTGATGAAGACACTGGAGCTGCAGAGCTTGATCCGGCGGGTCTTCAGAAGTGGCGAAGATCACCAAGACTGTAGAAGCTTGATCTGGCGAGTCTTCTGAGGATGGGCGAAGAACACCAGGGCTGTTGTAGAAGCTTGATCTGGAACACTCCGTCGTCGATCAAGTGAGGAAAAGATGCTCGAAAACTTCGCTATCGAAGGAGCTCCTCACTCTTGAAGTTATCGAGGCCTGTGGATTTTATCCAACAGAACTTGAGGGAGAGATGTTATCGACAGAGGAATATAGCCGCCGTCGGGAAAAATATTGTTGTGTGTAGAATATGACCGCTGGAAAAATGTAACTCCAAGAATAATATACCACCACGAGAATCTCGTCGTCCTGCTATGGGACCTTCGGAGATAAACCCGCAAGAGGGGTCTTCGGAGATAAACCCGCAAGAGGGGCCTTCGGAGAACCCGCTAGAGGGGCCTTCGCCGCCGCACCAGCCGCCGAGGAGCCTTCGCCGCACTACTCGTAGAGGGGTCTTCAAAAATAACTAGAATCTCTTTATAACCCAATGAGGCTTAAGAGAATAAGAGAGAAGAGAGAAATTTTTTGTGTCCCAAATAAGGGGGAGGGACTCCCTTTATATAGGAATTGAGAAGTCCTTAGGTAGTGTTTCTTTCCGATGTGGGACAAATGCATGTGGGCTTAAGATTATTGGGCCGACATTTGGATTGGGCCGAAGTTTGAATGGGCCGATATATGGGCTAGGCCCAGTTCATTTTATAATTGGGTTAGGCTTATTGGGCTAGCATATGGGCTGAACCACAATTTTAAAACCCAATAATAAATGGGTTGGGCTTGAATTTTTTTATAATGTAAGGCCCGTGTATTATATTTATACTAAGATATAAGTGCAAAATATTTCATATCGTGATGTCTTGTAATATAAAGACAATCAATCATATTCAGCCATAATATATGGTTTGGGCCGAATGACATTATATTGACATCAATAAAATTTTGATGTCTACAAATGCCCCCACTTTAATTCGTATATCGTATGCGTATATATATTGCAGAGAGATTAGAATTAAAGTACGTAAATATTAGAGTGGGATCCGTAAGACACATGATGTGTATTTCACAAATCAGAACCGTGGTTTATTTCAAGGAGACAACGGTATCTGTGTCTTGTGAAGGACGAGAACCCACAAGAAGAAGATACGCTGAAGTTACCATGTCTTCCATCCAAAATGGGCCATTGTGCTCCGCACATCAAGTTTGATATCCAACACTGATCGAAGGAGATCCATATGATTCTTATCGCCTCAAGGCCTGGTCTTTATTGTCTCCATCCACGATGTCCTATGCCGAGCCAAAACCTTCGCTTACATTTGGCGAATCTTGTTTGGAAGGGTATTTTTGGGAGTTGCTGGATAATCATCAATGGCAGCTCGAATTCCAGAAAGGATTGCTCAATTCGAAGGGAATAAAGAAGTTGATGACGCTTCTGTCGACCCTGACTTGAGTGACCCAGCTGTGGCTTCTCGAGCTTATATATGGGAAGACATCAACGAGAAGATTTTCAAAACTCCCTTTAGTCAGGGTCACACACTTACTGAGGAGTTGGAGAATATTTTCGATCTCATCAATGAAAGTGAGCATTTGGAATGGGCTCCTATCTATGCCTCGGTGGAAGAATATATGCAAGGATCGATAAAATATTCAGATCTATTGCCCACCGTTGAAGGGACAATAACAGAAGAATAACTAGCCGCCGTTAAAACAATTGTCTGACTGTATTGGGGCTAAAGTGACCTTAGAGGATTCTCTAGACTGTTGCCATCGCTAAGAAGGCAGATGAGGACATATCAAGATTGAAAGGGCCATGTCTGCTTTTAAGAATGCCTGGATAGTCCGTGATGAAGATCGTTTGTCCTTCAATGAACTTCGAGAGTTGCTGAAGAGGACTCGTGAATAGATTGTCCAATTTACCTGGGTGATTTCACCCTTCTAGCTTGTTTAGGCTCAGAATAGGACTTTCCTTCTTTGTAGGACTATCATTTCTTCGAATAAAAAGTCCTTTCTTTTCAAAGTCGTTCATCTCTTATACTCGTAGAACAACGACTTTAATATATATTTTTTTAAGCCGTTCACAGTTTATACTCGTGCGGGCTAGGAGTATTACATTTTGTTTAGCCGTTCACAGTTTATACTCGTGCGGGCCAGGAGTATTACATGATGATTTTTTTTTATGTCGTGCAGTTTAGGCTCATGCGACATGGAGCATTATTCTTTAGGCATAATATCGCTTCAGGAACTTTCCGTTGATCGGTCCGACTCGTACTCCATCTTGATCAACTATCTTGTAGGCGCCCCCGGTGTAAGCTTCTTGGACGACGTATGGGCCATCCCACTTTGATGTGAATTTGCTTCCGGTTTTATGCGTGACGATTATGGGTCTTCGCACCGCCAAAACAAGGTCACTTACTTGAAAGGAGCGAGGTCGCACTTTCTTGTTAAAAGACTTTGACATCCTTGCTTGATAGCATTCAATTCGCTGCTGGGCTTCAAGACGTTTCTCATCCAAAGCTGCTAATTCCTGTAAGCGTAGTCGCGCATTATCCTCTTGACAAAGTCCCTCTTGTATGGCTATTCTCAGCGACGGTATTTGTTGTTCAAGTGGAAGGACCGCTTCAACACCGTAGACCAATGAGTATGGCGTCATTTGAGTCGCAGTTCTGTACGTCGTACGATACGCCCATAAAGCTTCTCCGACTCGTTCATTCCAATCTCTTCTAGCTTTATCGACCACCTTCTTTAGGAGATTGCACAGCGTCTTATTGAATGCTTCTGCCAACCCGTTTGCTGCCGCATAATACATGGAAGAGTTATATTGTTTGAAACCAAATTGCTCGCAAAATTTATCCATGGCCTTATTAGAGAAATTCCGGCCATTATCGGTAATGATATAGCGAGGCACGCCATAACGAAAAATGATATTATTCTTAATGAAGGTGATCACAGTTTCCTTCTTCACTTCCCGAAAGGATACAGCTTCTGCCCATTTTGAGAAATAGTCCGTCGCTGCTAGGATATATGAATGGCCCCCTGACGATTTAGGAGTTATGGGTCCTACAACATCTAACCCCCAGGCTTCAAATGGCCAAGATGCTACAGTTGGATGAAGTGGCTCGGGAGATTGATGAATGAAGTTAGCGTGAAACTGACAAGCTTGACACTTCTTTGCATATTCCATACAATCTTTTACCATTGTTGGCCAATAGTAGCCCATTCTCTTCAATTGGAAGTGAAGTTTAGGGTCTGATTGATGAGCTCCACAAACTCCAGAATGCGCCTCTTCTACCGCTCTCAAGGCTTCATCAACTCCAAGGCATCGCAAGAACACTCCTTCAAAGGATCGTCGGTAGAGAGTATTCTTAAAATATATGAATCGAGGCGCTCTTCTCCTCACATCCACTTTTTGTCGCGGGTTGTTGGGAAGCTTTCCATGCTCGAGAAAGTCAATGAGTGGTTGTCTCCAATCCTGGTCTTCTATATTAAAGACGGATACGAGATTAGCTTCGTCCGTTTCCTTCTCATCATGAATTGGCGGAACCACCCATGCTTGACATAACCGGATGCCAACCTCCTTATCCACCAAAGTAAGTGCAGAAGCTAGAGATGCCAGGGCATCGGCTTGTGCATTTTCCCTTCTCGGTATATGACTTATTGTAATGTATGGGAACCACCCTGCGAGTTTAACCGCATAGTCATGATAAGGCAGAAGCTCTGGCTTGCGAACCTCGTATATGGATAAAAGTTGATTAATCACAAGCTTGGAGTCTCCATATACCCTCAAACTATGTACTTTATTATCCATGGCCATTTCTAACCCGAGTATGAGAGCTTGATACTCAGCCATATTGTTTGAGCATAACTGAGTGAGGGTATATGCATAAGGGATGATATCTCCATCGGACATGACGAAGACAACTCCAGCTCCCGCGCCTCTTTGTGTAGCTGATCCGTCAAAGAACATTTTCCATGGAGGGGGAACATCAACCAACATTACTTCCTCGTCTGGCAGTTCTTCCGATATTTTCCAACTATCTGGTATAGGATGGTCTGCCAAGAAGTCAGCTAAAGCTTGTCCCTTTATAGCCTTTTGAGGTACATACAGGATCTCGAACTCTTGGAGCATAAGTGCCCATTTTGCGAGACGACCAAATAAAACCGGCCTTGACATTATATACTTGAGAGGATCTGCCCGTGATATGAGACGAACAGAGTGTGCCTGCAAATAATGTCGCAGCTTTTGTATAGCAAACATTAAAGCCAGACAGGTCTTCTTAATTGGAGAGTAATTCAATTCCGCTCCGGTTAAAGTCCTGCTCAAATAATATAGGGCATTTTCTTTTCCATTATCGTTGTCCTGAGCTAACAGAACTCCTAACGAAGCTTCTTGTGCTGCTATATAAAGTATGAGGGGTCTTCCTTGGATTGGAGCATTTAGAACCGGTGGCTTTGACAAATAAGCCTTTATGCTGTTGAATGCATTTTCACACGCTTCATCCCACTCAAAAGGAGTACCTTTCTTCATCAATCTATAAAAGGGATGGCATCGTCCGGCCAAGTTTGATATAAACCTTCGAATGTATGCAAGCTTCCCTTGAAGGCTCTTCAACTCATGTATATTCCTTGGCCCTGGCATCTTCATAATCGCATCTGTCTTTGATTGATCGACTTCAATGCCTCGATGTCGAACGATAAATCCAAGGAACTTTCCCGAAGTGACCCCGAACGCACACTTTTCAATGGGTTTATTTTCAGTTGATATTTGCGCAGTCTGTCAAATACTTTTCTAACGTCGTCAATATGATCGCGCCTTTTTTTGGATTTGACAACCAGATCATCCACGTAACACTCTACGCTTTTGTGGAGAATATCATCAAAGATCCGTTGCATGGCCTGTTGATAAGTTGCTCCCGCATTCTTCAACCCAAAAGGCATCACCTTATAACAATATATACCTTTTGATGTACGAAAAGCCGTCATTTCCTAATCCTTCGAATCCATTCAGATTTGATTGTATCCCGATGATCCATCCATAAAACTGAGGGCTTCATAGCTAGTGGTCGCATCTACCATTATCTCAGTAATCGGAAGAGGAAAATCGTCCTTGGGACATGCATTATTGAGATCGCGAAAATCAACGCAAACTTGGAGTTGACCATTCTTCTTTCTGACAGGTACAATATTCGCAATCCATGTTGGATATTTCACCTCTCGAATAAATCCAGCTTCAATAAGCTTATTAACTTCGGCCTCTATCAGTGGGATCAGCTCTGGGCGAAAACGTCGTTGAGCTTGCTTTATGGGTCGAACTCCATGCTTAACAGCTAACTTATGGACTGCTATCTTTGGATCAAGGCCGGGCATTTCTTTATAGCTCCATGCGAAGACATCTTTGTATTCCTTCAATAATTGGATGTATAACTCCTCTTCTTCAGGGGTTAAACTTGCGCTAAGGAATGTAGGACGATGATCCCCTTCCTCCCCAAGATCGACTTCTTTCAATTCGTCAACAGTAGACTTCTTTTTGTCCTCGAACACTTCTGGAGCCTCTTCTGCATCATCCTCTTTAGGGGAAGTGTTTTCCTCAGCCTCAGTAATTGTGACTTGGTGGGAAGCGACAACATCATTTCCGCTATTACTTTGAGATGATTCCTCATTGCTATTGGTAGATACCCATGTTTTCGTCTTTATTTTCAGTATTTCGCCGGTAGTTACTTCAACAACCGTTCGACGCTTCATTCGAGATGGAACTTTGCTACGAAAATCCTTTGTATCTTCTATGATAATTGGGATATTTTTTTATCAACTCTCTTCCACACCATTCGACTTCTTGGAGCTTGACTCAATCTTAATCGTGCCGACCTTTGAGCATCAATCTCTTCTTTTTGAGTGCCAAGTCTATCAAATACCGATCTCCGCTTAGACGGGACTCCAAGTCGATTAAATACTGAAGTTCTAGTTGATTCGACTGTACTTTCATCATCGGCTTCAATGTATTGAATCGAAGCATTCTTCGCCGGAGGGTTGACGGGCTTAGGAGTGACATATCCAAGACCAGATTTCGATTTCTGATTATCATTTCTTGGATTAGTTTCCTTTGAGGCATCCCCAAGTGTCTTTAAATCCTCAGTGTAGCCAGCTGCAGAGATTAGCCTGAACGCATTTGGATCAAATCCGTTGGTGCGCCTGTCAGGCAATGAATTTGGATAGATAATTGCCCCCTGTTTAGGTCTAACAAAACCTTTTAAAGGCGTACTTGTTTGAGCTATTGTTGTCATTTTCGTCACTGGC
This sequence comes from Melastoma dodecandrum, assembly GCA_029817715.1. NCBI lineage: Eukaryota > Viridiplantae > Streptophyta > Magnoliopsida > Myrtales > Melastomataceae > Melastoma > Melastoma dodecandrum. The sequence goes on along the minus strand of JARUPY010000397.1, from coordinate 1,221,252 downwards.
CAGTTGAGTTCCTTTGGCACCACCATTTCTTCAGCATGGCTACTCACAAAAAGGTGGTTCCTCGGCTTTTCGGAAGGCTCTTGGGATATAGCGCAGGATTGGAACATTCTGTTTAGGCTTATCATCCGTCCTTTCATTTTCAACTATCGGATTAACTGGAAGTGCCTCTTGTTGAATAGGTGAAACTTCTATGTTCGATTTCTTCATGATATCCCTCACAACCGATGCATGCTTCGAGACTTTTTCTTCAGCATCGATACCCTTATTAAAGTAAAATTTGGCATCGGCGAAGTATGACTCCGCTTCCGTAAAGGGTTTTGCATCTGCCCATACTGTGTGGGTTACCCCATCCTTCACAAATTTAAAGCATTGATGGAGCGTGGATGTAACAACTCCGTATTCATGCAGCCATGGTCGACCCAACAACATATTATAGGTGGTGTTGGAATCAATGACGTAAAACGTCGCTCCAGCTTCCATATCTCCTATAGTGAGTGTGAGACAGATCTTCCCAATAGCTCGTTCTCTCCCCTGGTTGAATCCTTGGATTATCAGCCGGCTACTTGATAAATCGTCAACCCCTAGCCCAATCTCCTTCAGGGATTTTAGTGACAAGATATTGACTGCTGAACCTGGGTCGACCAATATGCGATTGACCTTCGTACCATAAGCATATCCTGATACAAATAGCGGCCGATTGTGAGATCTGTGTTCTATAAGGAGATCTTCATCAGAAAATGTAATTGTTGCGCCATCTTCTCGTGATTTCACAACATTCATCACTATGGGATCTTCCGGTGTGTCAACCTTCGCGACCACCACTTCTTTGTCTGCATCAATGTGGTGACAGCTCCTAGGCAAATCTGCAAGTTTTTGAAAACATTTCGGAAAGAAATCCCATAACATAGCCGGGGTTGGCTTCTTCACGGACAGGATATCTAACGAACTCTCTTCTTTCACTATCTTCCTGGAATCCTTTTTTATTAGTGAATTCCTCGCAATCTTTGTTCGCATAGGAGGCGTTTTCTTAACAGGCTTAGAAGACTTCTTCCGGTTCCTTTTGTGAGTCACCAAAGTTCAGCCTTCTTCGGTTGATACTTCTTCGGAGCTAACCACACAACTTGACACTTTGGTCATATATTGTTGCATTATCTCCAGACTTGGTAGACCAATTATCTCAGCAGGATCGATAGTCCCAAATATGATGTTTGGAGTATCATTGTTTGCGACACTGATCATATTTGAAGGTGCAATATAGGCTCCTAAATCGATCTTGTTGTCGCGCACAAGCTCCATGACCTTTTCCTTGAAGACGAAACATCTCTCAATTGGATGGCCTAAAACACGATGGTACTTGCAGAAGTTGGGATTGTCAGCTAGATTCGCTTGGTTCGGTCGCTTTGATGGCGGAAGCTCGATCATTTTAGAAGACAACAAATAGTCAAATATTTCTGCAACATCTTCATCGGGAAAATGATATTTCTTATTTTGCCTTTCCTCAAGAGTTGGGCGTTGCATCTCCATCTTGGGTGCTTCTACAGGTGATTGTCCATTTGCTGAGACTTTTCCTTTTGCAATTGGCACTTTGACAGGAGCAGCATCTATAGTCATTACCTGCTTCTTCGTATCCTTGAAAGCAGGCTTGCCCCCAGTTCTGTTTCCTGGTCTTCCTGTCCGTCGTGGTGGCTCAGGTATTGGGATGTTACTTACGTTGGTCCCAACAAAGCTCAACTCCATGTCATGAGCCTTTGTTGCCAACTCCTCGAACGATCGTGGTTTGAGCCCTTGCAGAATGTATCGAATCCTCCAGAGCATGCCTTGAATGCACATGTCGATAGACGTTTCCTCTGATAGACGATCCCTACAGTTCAAGCTCAGATTCCTCCATCGTTGGATATAGTCGACGACGGGTTCTTCCTCCCATTGGCGAGTATTAGTTAGCTCAATCATGCTCACCACACGCCGTGTGCTGTAGAAACGATTCAGAAACTCTCTTTCCAATTGTTCCCAACTATCAATAGTGCCTGGCTTAAGGTCAATGTACCAGTCAAAAGCGTTTCCCTTCAGAGAGCAAACAAACTGCTTAACCATCCAATCTCCATCCGTGCCTGCATTGTTGCAAGTTTCAACGAAATGGGCCACATGTTGACGTGGATTACCCTTCCCGTCGAACTGTTGGAAGTATGGAGGCTGATATCCCACAGGCATCTTGAGGCCTTCAATTCTCCGACTGTAAGGCTTATAATATGCCGAAGATGATGATGATTTTCCCTCAAGCTCGCTCTTCACCGTTTCTTTTATTAATTCCAGCATTGCTTTCGCTGGAATAGGATCTTCAGCAATGGGCATCTGTTTTACCGAATCATCAACATTCATGACCGCTTTTTCTTTATCAACTTGGGTGCGCAAACTCTCCTCCATAGACATTTTCTCAGTCTCTTTACTCTCCAGCCTTTTGACAATGTAGTCCATTTGCTGCTCTCTTTCTTTCATGAAGAGCATCATAGCATCCACAGTTTTTGTGAGAGCAGCGACCTGATCTTCAAGTGAAGGAGTATCTGCCATCATCACTGGCATGACTTCGAAGCCTTTAGTTGAATCTTCTTCTGGGGAAGAATCCAACGGAGAGTCACTTGACGAGATATTTTCAAAATTTATCTGCGGCATAGGAGACACTAGAACCTTGTTGAAGGGGCTGTCACCGGCAGTTGGTTGAGATGACTTAGGGGAAATTGCTCTAAGCATTCCCTCTATTTCCTCAGTCTGTTTGCAAGTTTTGGCCACAGATTGGACGTCCACTTTGGAGAGCTTCCTTGGATAAGAACATCCTTGTAAGATGGGGAAGCTTTGGGAAAGATGGACCTGAGCATTTCTTCTATCTCCTCAGCCTGTTTGCGTGTTTTGGCCCTTGATTCAGCAAAGCTCCATTTTGGAGTGCAGTCTGATGGAGAATCCTCAAGAGGATAGACACTTGATGAGTTGTTGCAGAAACTACCCAAATGAGTTGGTGATATGGAACTCTTGCTGAGAATGCTTCTTTCAGTAACCTCCTTGTATGATGGAGGTGACTTTGGAGAGATGGATCTTAGAATCTCTTCCGTCTCCTTATATATGTCAGAAATCGGTCTGGTTTTGGTGAAGTTCCTGGAACCAGGCGATGAAAAGCTTTCAGACGACTGAGAGGGAAAACCAACTAGCTGATTATTCACAGCATCGATGGAGTTCTTCAGCATGATCATCTTTGAAGCCATCTAGATACTTAGACGTAAAGAGATGAGAGGTAGAGTTGGTCCCACTGGACGTGCCAGAAATTTGTTGACGTAAAAAATCTCACGGTCCGTATATAAACCGGAAGCAACGTACAAATTATCGTATTGAGAAATAGCAGGTTCAATCTCTAATCACGGACAAAACACATGAGTCCTCTGATTCTATACTCGTAAGATATCCAAAATATAGATGGGTTAAAGCTCTGACAAATATCTGCTGGAGCTTTAGGGAGATATGTTGATGAAGACACTGGAGCTGCAGAGCTTGATCCGGCGGGTCTTCAGAAGTGGCGAAGATCACCAAGGCTGTAGAAGCTTGATCTGACGAGTCTTCTAAGGATGGGCGAAGAACACCAGGGCTGTTGTAGAAGCTTGATCTGGAGAGTCTTCTGAGGATGGGCGAAGAACACCAGGGCTATTGTAGAAGCTTGATCTGGAACTCTCCGTCGTCGATCAAGTGAGGAAAAGATGCTCGAAAACTTCGCTATCGAAGGAGCTCCTCACTCTTGAAGTTATCGAGGCCTGTGGATTTTATCCAACAGAACTTGAGGGAGAGATGTTATCGACAGAGGAATATAGCCGCCGTCGGGAAAAATATTGTTGTGTGTAGAATATGACCGCTGGGAAAATGTAACTCAAAGAATAATATACCACCACGAGAATCTCGTCGTCCTGCTATGGGACCTTCGGAGATAAACCCGCAAGAGGGGCCTTCGGAGATGTACCCGCAAGAGGGGCCTTCGGAGATGTACCCGCAAGAGGGGCCTTCGGAGATGTACCCGCAAGAGGGGCCTTCGGAGATATACCCGCTAGAGGGGCCTTCGGAGAACCCGCTAGAGGTGCCTTCGCCGCCGCACCAGCCGCCGAGGAGCCTTCGTCGCACTACCCGCAGAGGGGTCTTCAAAAATAACTAGAATCTCTTTATAACCCAATGGGGCTTAAGAGAATAAGAGAGAAGAGAGAAATTTTTTGTGTCCTAAATAAGGGGGAGGGACTCCCTTTATATAGGAATTGAGAAGTCCTTAGGTATGTTTCTTTCCGATGTGGGACAAATGCATGTGGGCTTAAGATTATTGGGCCGACATTTGGATTGGGCCGAAGTTTGAATGGGCCGATATATGGGCTAGGCCCAGTTCATTTTATAATTGGGTTAGGCTTATTGGGCTAGCATATGGGCTGAACCACAATTTTAAAACCCAATAATAAATGGGTTGGGCTTGAACTTTTTTATAATATAAGGCCCGTGTATTATATTTACACTAAGATATAAGTGCAAAATATTTCACATCGTGATGTCTTATAATATAAGGACAATCAATCATATTCAACCATGATATATGGTTTGGGCCGAATGACATTATTTTGACATCAATAAAATTTCAATGTCTACAGTTAGCTTAACATCTTGGACGGTTCGCCGGGAAACACAATTTTTTCTCCGCTTAGTTACAGTTTACAATGATATACTAAAATTTCCAAGATATGAGTATTATTTTGTGAAATTCATGGGATTAAAATTATTTTATTTTTCCGGGTTTATTTCGAAGTTAACAAAGCAACAAAATCAAAGTCCGAACCATGGGTTTCTTTCTTCCTCTTTTAAGACAAGAAAAATCATTGGAGTTTTCGGTGTTCTAGAAAGAAAAAAAAGCACCAACGCGGGGTCGAGGCTTGGAAACGCACCTTTCCCCATTGTCGATAGACCCACCACCACCCAAGTCAGGGACGCTAACCGGTCGGAGTTAGGATTGGTCGGGACGAATCTCGCACCGGACTGGGCAAAAAAGAAAACAAAGTGGGAGAGGAAGGACAGGATTCGTCGATCAATCGAACACTCCGAATTTCCATCGTCGCCACGGGACAACACAAAAAGCGATCTCCAGCTGAAAGAAAGAAGGAAAGAGTGGTGGTGGTGGAGGAGGAGGAGGAGGAGGAGGAGGAGATGATGTCATCGGATGACATAGCGGGGATATTGGAGAGCTCCACGGAGCTTGATCGGCTGAAGAAGGAGCAGGACGCTATCCTCACCGAGATCAACAAGATGCACAAGAAGCTCCTCTCTTGTACTCTTCTTCTTTTTCTCCTTTTGTCCTGATTAGTTTTTTTCCCCTTTTTGGGCGTGTTATTTGCTCGGTTTGAGGAGTTTGGTTTCTAGGTTTGGCTTAACAAGGCTTTTTTTTTTTGGGTATGATGGGGATTCGGAGTTGAGGTTTTTGACTTGCATTTGCTGTTGTAGCAATGTCTGTCGTCTGTTTTAATTTGTTGTTGCTTGATAGTTCGAAGTTATGAAAGAAAGCATCGGTTAGTGGTTGGGTAATTGTTGAGCGGAGGTGGATAGTTGTATGTTTACTAGATTTATGCTTGCCCCCGTGTTGTTCTGCTGAAAAATGGGTTTTTCATTTCTTCTTCTAATGGAAAATTATGATTCATAGTTTTTGGCGGTTTCCGCTTCCTTTGGGGCTATCTCTCTTGCTCTATTCGCTCAGTTAACCTGACGTTTGGGCTCTGATGTTTGCCAGAGTTGGTGCCTTGGAAGCTTATGTAATGGCACTTCAATTAGCTGATGAGCAGCACCGCTGATTAGTTTCGAATAATATATCGACCTGTCATGCTGTGTTTTTGTTTACATTGAATCCCCTAACAATGATCGTGAAATCACATCTTTTGAGTGCAAACTTATCAAAGCTTTGTTGTTTGAGATAGTTCTGAGTAGTGGGCAGAATAACCCAGGAAGCTGTTCATCTGTCAGATCAAAACCTGTTGTGTCATGGCCACATCGCATGTTCTGTTATGACTGATGTTCGTTGATTATTAAAATTGAAGTTGAGTATTTTTGCTCCTCATTTCCTACACGAACAACACAACCTGTGAAGTTACACAGTACATCTTGATGACGTTTACAGGATTCAAAATCCCATCTGTCCTTGCTTCCTAATAAGCTAATCCATCTCAATTGTACTTTTTCTCTTTGGTGTAGTAAGCCTTCTTGATTGTTTGATGATGCAGCCCCAGAGATGGTTGAGAAGCCAGGGGACACTTCCCTATCAAGGCTGAAGTTACTATATACTCAAGCGAAGGACCTCTCGGATAGTGAAGTAAGGTAACATGCGGAATTCTGGAATTACATCTTTCCTGGTCATAGTTATCTGATGACTTTATATGCTTAATGAATGATACATTTACCTGATTGACATCTTGTTTTGTTTTCATTCCTTACTTATTCTTCTGGCAGCATCTCCAAGTTGTTGATCAGTCAACTGGATGCCCTCCTGCCATCTGGAGCACCTGCACAACAGCGACGGAAGATAGGTACTCTTTACAATTCATTTGCCAAAATTTGCTTAAGGGATTTAAATTGAAGTGCTACATTCAACTGCATGCTGCTGAAGGCAGTTCTTGATCTTCGGTTAAGTTTGTTTCATGTTAAGGAAGAAAAAGTAGTTACTAGTGGATGGTGTGGTATTCAAAAGCTTATGATGTAGGAATACCTGGGTTGTCAATAGTAAAAGGAAGATATATAAATTAGCGAAAGCAGGAGAAATACTCTCTTCCATGATAAAGTTCGCAATATATTAGTACAACAAATAAGAATCTGACAAGAAATTTGTGTATCATGTACCCAAGCTGTCTACATTGGAATTCATTACTGTTGTGCATTTTTTTTATAAAGGTGATAATACTCAGCGTGGCTGCTGATGTTCGACCTTGAGACTTCTAAGTGAATTCTCAGTGCCCGGACCATTGAGGTGTCCCATGAGAACTAATGATGTACATTTGTTTTTATGATTCATGTAGTTCTTTTGAGAGATAAATAAATGGAGTTTGGATATTAGGATTGCGGCTTGTTCTTCTCAGTGGAATTGGAATTTGTATACTTATGCATAGTTAAGTCCTCTTGATGTGAGCAGATGATATGATCTGGTAGAAAGGTTTTGTTGCAATATCCTCTAAGATCTCATGTTCTTGAAGCTTGAATGATTGTAATATATTTTCAGTGAGTAATCATGATTTTTGATACTTCAGACAGCAATGAACAGAAGCGGAAAAGGATGAAGAATGATCCGGATGGTTCTAAGCTTTCACCCTCCGTGAGGAACCCTCTGGAAATGTATGCTAGCCTGAAAGGTCAACAGGTATGTTTGCACATTCGACATGACTGTGCTTTTCTTTTACTTGAATAATTTTCCGGTTCCTCGAATGATGAAGCTAGTTGGCAGGTAGCGGCTAGGGTAAATGCTGAAGATGCTGAGAAGGATGAGTGGTTCATCGTTAAAGTAACAAGCTTTGACAGGGAGACCAAAGAGTGAGTCATGGATCTCTTCATATGCAAGATGAAACTTCTAGTGTTCAGTAACTGTCACATCTCCTCCATAGTTACCCTCAGTTATTTCTTCTGATGTTTTTATTGTTGCAAACTGTTGCATTCAGGTTTGAAGTACTTGATGAAGAGCCTGGCGATGATGAAGAAGGAACGGGTCAAAAGTATGGTGTTCCTTCTCTCCCAGAGATTGTCTTTGGATAATCCATCCGTTTTTTCTTCTTGTGATGGATGCTTTTTACCTTCATTTGGGTGTCTAGACTTGTGTTATATTCCCATCATTATAGTATTTGCTAGACTGCATGTCATCCTTTGAAGTCTTTTATGAGTAGTCATCTCATATAAAATTATCCTGCGTGACATGATGATGCCTACTTGATTTCCTTCTAATTTCAGGAAATACAAGGTACCTGTTTCTCATATCATACCATTACCCAAGCAAAATGACCCTTCGAGCGCTCCCGATTTCCCACCGAAGACGCATGTTCTGGCCGTTTATCCTGGGACTACTGCACTGTACAGGGCTACCGTTGTCAATTCTCTCCGAAAGGTGAAATTCTGTCGAATAGATTCGCTTACAATTAGTTTTACTTGATGCTTCTCAAGTTGTGTTGCTGTTAATCTGAAACCGACTAATTTGCGCTTTATCTGCGATCCTGCCCACTACATCTTGCCTTCCCGCTTCAAATAAATTAGAGGAAGACCGATAAGTAAGTTACTGCTCCATCCTTATTGTTATCTTGTGGGTATTTTAGTGATGTGGACGAATGGTTTGATTGGCTTTGGCTTTTACCAGTTATTTGCTAGAATTCGATGACGACGAAGAAGACGGAACCATGCCCCAGAGGACTGTGCCTTTCTACAACGTGGTCCCGCTGCCCGATGGACACCGGCAGTGAATGAACGCTATTAATTACCGTTAGTCTTTGTATAAAGTAGACGCTCAGCCTGACGGTGAATAAAAAAGCTAGGTGCATGGCCATGACAATGCCACTTTGTAGAGTAAATAGGTTCTCGGTTCACGTTCATGAGTGTCAGTAGTTGATAGTGAGTTGGCCGTTTGAGACACAGGGATAGTTGAGCAGGAACTCTCAACTCCGGCCTCCTCCTCGCCTTTTTCGGTGAAAGTCCATCCACCCATCCATGTAGGGTTTGCTACGACCTAAGAGGGCTGTGAACAGATTCGGAAGAGATTTAAAGTGTTGTCCTAAATTTTCTTGCCATGTGGAAAGTTTAGCCCTTTGTTTACTATGTAAATACTAGATCTTTTTGTTTTCTTAGTGCACCATGTAAGAAATTCCTTGTGAGTTTTTATATGGTAATTTGATTTTGGACCGGTAAACATATAATGTACCATGATTGATTTTTGTTGGGTCAATTATTACAACTTTTGAAACACTACCCAGCCTATTCGAGTCGAGTTCGGATTAGTCGGTCCGAAGTCCCGAAAATCAGGTATGCAACCAATAAAAAGAAACACCCTTACCTAATAATCCGAGATAATGGTTTGTGCATTACACCAAGTATTGCTAATGTCCTACTCATAATGGCATCTTTTTGCCCATTGTATCTGACCTTTTAAAATGCCACCTCCCTTTCCCTTTTTCTTTCCATATTGTATCCTTCAGTCTTAATTGCATTCCACCCTGCTCACTTGTCCGCCTTACTAAGCACGGGGTGGAACTTTGTTCTAAATTAGTAGTTGGTCACGAAAATATTTCACATCGTGGGATATTCGCATTCAAAATTCTTGAAATAATGCTTTGAACTCAATGTAATGAACTCGACTTTTACAAAATTAAATTCACCTTCACAAACGTCTCGAACTCGATTTTTAAAAAGTTGAGTTACATGAGAAGTGAACTCGGATTAGAAATAATAAGGGGCTAACTCATATAAAAAACTTTAAGTCCCTCGATCTTGGCTTTTAAAAAGCCAAGTTCGAATATTATTTGAGGAACTTTAAAAGTGAAAGCCCAAAATCGCGAAATATTTTTCCAAATTAACGGTAATTAGGAACAAAACTCCCAGTGAGGTAACCCACCCGACCAATGCTTGGTTTGGACATAGACAACCCGTTCATGACCTAATTTAAGCATTTGATGTATAAAAGCTAACATTCTATTACTTTCAAAAATTTAACAAGGATGAACGAAAACCGTACCTTTCATGCAATTGATTGGGTATATTCTCATAGTATATTATGTAAATAAAAGAGATTTAGAATACTTATAATTAATTAGATTACTGTGAACAATCGTAAGTTTTTTCTCTTGACCATAATCCTTTTAAAAAGCTTTGCCTTGATAAAGTCTAGTAAAACAAAGCATTAGAAAGAGAGACGGAAGAGAGAGCACGAGAAAATGAGAAGAATTTGGACATAATAATAATAATAATAATAATAATAATAATATAATATTATTATTAGATCAACATCGGGATGCGAAATACCGGAAGTACCCCTGGGCCCAGGACCCGCAAGGGTTTATCATCCATCATCCTCTTCCTTCATCTCCCTCCGACAACAGAAAGCAAAACCCTCATTTTCCCTGCAGTCAAATCAATGAAGCAGCTTCTCCTCCTCCGATCGATCCTCTCAGGTCCTGTCGTCGTTGTCGTATTCTTCTTGTTCTTGTTCGTCTCCTCCCATTTCCGTTGTCCATTCCCTCTTAACGTTTTGTCACGGCTGTTTCCTTCAGGGAACGGGAGGAGGATCCGCTGCCCGTCGTCGCCTCTTCTCCCCTCCGCTGTCATCCGACGGAACTTCTCCGCTTCGCCTGAACAGCTCGCCAAGAGGAATTACGCCAACAATGTGTCCGAGTACAACACCGTCCTCGGCTCCCTGACTACTCAGAGGAGGTTCGTATGGATCTAAACGATGGGGCCGTGATATGATTTGCGCTTTCTTGTGGCGTTGCGATTTTTTTTGTTACTTTTTAGTTGTTTTTCGTGTACGTCTCGATATGAATTCATCGTGGAGGATCACGTTTGGACTTTTGGTCTGTGCCGACACTGTTATTACGATAATTTTGTGAGGGAGTGTAGGAGGTGTGCCTACTCATCGTTTTCAGTTTTAATTGGGTGTCTGGAGACAGAAAAAGAAAGGAATTGATCTGTAAATAATGGTTCCAAAAGAAAGGAATCGATTGGAATCGTCCTTTCTAGTTTAAAAATTTTATAATAGAATCTTGTCTTCTCATTGTTGATGAAAATTGGTGCTCTGATGTCTGGGTTATCCAATGGCACTTTGTAAAAATTTTTAGGAAATCTTTCGGGGGACTTAGTTTACAGATCTTTAAAAGGTTTTAGGATCAAAACTAATGATTTTTAGGACATCATTCACGAATGCTTCGTGAATGCCATCCTGATTGGGGTTTTATTCTCTAGGTACTATTTGTTGAAGGATGTATATGATGACATGATGTTGGATGGAGTCCAACCTACACGGGATGTTTTTCACTTGTTGATTGTTGGAACGATGAAAGGAGCTCGATTACAGGATGCATTCTTTTTCAGAGACGAGATGAAGACCATGGGTTTGATTCCTGATGTAAGCAGATGTTTGGGTTTATTCAACCTTTTTTTGTAATCTGGTAGTGATGTAGGTAACTGAAGCGTTGGGTTGCATTTTCCAATTTATTACTTCTTGTTTTTATTCTTTATCTAATGATCAGATCTCATTGTATTTTTTTTTTTTACGATGCGGCCCTTTGATGGGCTGAATGAGTTTAGCTATTGTAGGATGCCAAAAATTGCTTTCCCTGTGCATTTAACTCTCTACTGCTAGTGCCGGTACATATGCTATCTTACCCTTGCAAATATTGATATGAGTATGATTTCATACCTCATTTCGCTCTTAGTATGCAGATTCTCAAACCTCATTCCATATCTTCTAGCATAGTCAGAATTTTGACGTTTGACTCTTGTGATCAGATTTTTTTGGTTTTTATACATATGGTCTCACCTTCCTGTCCCACAGGAGTGCGTAGAGCTTCGTGCATAGTGGCTGTGCAAGATGCATATGTACTATATAATAGCACCTTTCCACTTAAAAAAGTTGATATCTGTGAGATATATATGGTGTGGGGAATTTCTCATAAACAGTGCTAGACATGTCTAATTTCAGAAATGAGTACTTTTACTTTGGTAAGGAGTAAATAAAGCCAAAATTTCATCTGCATTTTATTTCTATTCATATTTCGTGTTCTATTGTTCTGACCGAATCAATAGCTGTTGTGTTGGCTTTAAACTAATAATTGGATGTCAATTCCTGGAAAATCTCGCTACGCTTGAATTCAGTAAATTTGAGGAACCTGGCTAACTCCCTTTAAAATGATAATATTATCTTTGTCTGGCGCTGGATTAAATTCTTTCGTCTCCGTGGACATGTTTTTGCTATTAGATTGAAGTCAGAGTTTAACTAAGGCAGCATCATTAGATGCTAATTTGTTTACGATATTATTTTTGTCTTAGGTTAATCTGTACAACTATCTTATATCAGCCTGTGGAAAATGTAAGAACTCAGACCGAGCTATTCAGGTGACTACACGACTTGAATTATGCAATGTATATTGTCATCAAGTGCATATAATCTATTTACTTTCTCATAGCATATTGCTTGATTACTTATTCTGGGTATTAAGATTGTAAAACTTGAAGTATGGTGCAATTCCTTCGCGGTAGAATAGTAATGAATTTATTTTGGAATGCCATGACAAAGGCCTTCGTTCGAAATGATTCCTATGGCAAATGTTCCTGCCTTCTCCAAAATATATGCGGGCTAGTTTTGACCAGTTATACATACAATTTATGGATATCTTTTAATTGAGATTTCTAATGCAATTTGTTTAGATTCCTTTGGTCGGTGTCAATTATTTCTGTCAATGGTAGAGGAAAATTTTAAGCTTGTTCGCTTTGCTTGTATGACTAATGATGGTTCTCACTGAAGCTCCTTCGAAAGGATTGATTTGAGAACTTTGAGAATTGCTTCTTGATTCTTAAGCTATTGGAACCTCTTTTGTTTATGTTGTTTGTTTTGATCTTTAGATCTTGGAAGAAATGAAAATATATGACGTGAAGCCAAATGGACAAACTTATGTATGTCTCCTCAATGCATGTGCGGCTGCAGGAAGATTGGATCGCGTGTATGGTACTACTACCTTACTGGAGCATTTTAGTGCTTCAAGAGCTTTTGATTTGCTCTAATATTGCTGCTGTGAGCTGTAGCACACTCTTGTTGGCCCATGAAAGTGCCTGCTACTTGAGAAAGTTAATTATAGGTGGTTTTCATGTCCAGGTATGCTATAGTCCGGGACATGACTGCTGCTGCTGCTGGTTTAAATAAGTTCTGTTATGCTGGATTAATAACCGCACACAAGAACAGAACACCCCTGGCTGATGATACTGCTGCCAAGGTAACAAGTTGATGAATTTTTATATGTATTGTTCTGCTGTATATACCGCAAAATTCTTATGTCTCCATCTTGTGCAAAGATCATAGAGCTCGTTGAGCAATCAAAGGGTTGGTCATCGGTTGAAGCATCAAAAATTGCTGCTGAGAATGTTATGGTTGGAGTTTCTGAGGAAGAATTGTATAATTTGCCGACTGCTGAATATATCTACAGACGTGGAGGATTTATAAGTCGTCAATTAACAGTTTATCATGTTGCCTTTCATGCCTGTGCTGATCTGCGAAATGTAGAGGTAAATTTCTTTGTTTGTATTTTCAAGATAATTGAAATTCTTAGTTGAGGGAAAGATGTATCAGTTTTCAGAACTTAATCTTGTGGGATGATCACTTTTTTAAAAGTAGAAAATGCTAATATTAATTTCTGGTTAACCTGTTTTTCTGCAGTTAATTTTGTCTACTTATCTGCCAATGTAGTTAGAATAATCATCTAATAAGTTCTTCAAATCTTGTAGCAGTCTGAATCCATTCTTTGCACTTGGGTGGAATCTAATTTTCTTCTTTTGCTATCCTTGTCATTTTCACTTTGTAAAAGGCAATGGAAGCAATATTGGAGATGCTATCAAAGGATGGGAAAACTCCTGACGCATTTATTATCATGCAAATAATGAGGTAATTCTTTCTAGGGTGCCAATTCTGCCGCATCCTTGAGAGTAAAATTACGATGGAAATGGGCATGTATTTAATTACTTTTGCACTGCGTTTTTGCGCTGTCTTGTTATAATATGGTGAAGTCATGGGATTTTGTATAATGGTGAAAATGGACTTAGGTGCTACCTTCGTGCTGGGGACATTGATCGTGGTCTCAAAACTTTCGAAGAGTATATGAATTCTGGAAAGGCCCCTCATATTGAACTTTATGTGGTATGCCTGAGTTAGCTCTTTTTGTTGAAAATTATTGAACATCATGAAACAAAATATCCTGTTTCCTTCTGAGATTTATAGGCTTCCTCCTATCCAATATCATTGCACCTGTTACGAGGCCTTTATCTTTACCTACATTTCCTTTTTTGGTTTATTTTTACAAGTCCATCCACTATCCAACATTATGTGCTTAATTGAGCTCGAGAAAGGATCTTAAAAGAAAAAAGTAGTGGTGAAAGTAGCTTGTTTTGTGTCGTGAGAGCGAGCGGAAGTGGTATAAAGATATACACTGAAGGCAACCAAAGGAGATCGAAACTTAATGCATCTGATTAGTCATGAGCTTAGAGATAGAGATCGATTATTAAGGTAGTTCGGCGGAATTCGAGAGGAGCACGATAACTTTCAGTGATGCTTACACCAGTTTTTTCATCAATGGAGCCACATCAGTTTGCATTTTGGGCCAAATAGTTTAGATGCAGTACTAATCATGTCCTTTTGGTTTTTAGACACTGGTGGAGGGAGCCATGATTGGTTATACACCAAGGGGAATGCAGCTGGCTCAAGAGACTCTGGTATGGAGGAGAATTTGTAGATCTTTAATAATACACTTGCTGGTTGACTTTCAGTTGTTGCTTCTTAATGGGAATGATAACTTCACAGGTGCAAATGACCGCACGAAACTTCTTCCTGAATTCAAAAATGGGAAATGATCTCCTCCTGGTTGCCTCTGGAGAAAAGGTCAATCCCTATCCTTTTAATGCTAGGACAGAAGAATTTCTTTTGATTCTGTAACTGGTATTTTGCAAATGCTAGTCCTCCATCTTGAATAAGTAATTTGATCCGTGTTATCTAATTATGTGATCACCTGATCCCTTGTTGCATAAAATACAAATGGGATTTGTTAAGCTGAGTCATTGGTACATTGTTGGTGTCTTTTGGGGACAATATGTTAGGAAGCAACTTTAAGATCAGTAACTCCCTAATCACTTCTAGAACATCTTTGACCTGAAATTTCCTGCAGGAGGGTGGGTATATCACGGCAAACTACATATGGGATCTGATGAGAGCTCGCAAGATAGTGCCTTCATTCCCAGCCGTGGAAGCATATTACAAGGGTCTCAAGGTGAGGCCTTGTCATTTTCTTTCCATCGAAATCGATAAATTCCGGTTTTATTAGTCAGGGCATTGCTAGATTTCCTATTTAAATACTCTGCAGTCATTTTAACTAGTCTTTTTTATATTAGGATCGTGAGGTACCGGAAGATGATCCTCGCCTCTTCGGGGTCGCAAAGATATACAACGACCTCAACTCGAAATTCTCTGGACCCGGAAGACCAAAATAAGGATACCCAGTGGGTTTCTGTTACCCTTGGCGACTCCAAATCAAAGACAAGTTGTGCTGCAGGGCATGCGGGCATACTTGATAGAAAAGTGTGGGATAACTTGTTTCCTTACTCTGCTTCATTTCTGGTTGAAGGAGACGGGCACGCGTTGGATGGGTTTACCTTTCGGGGTCAATAACTGAACCAGGCAAATTTTGTTAAGCAATGGCAGAACAGACTGCAGCTGCATGATTATTTGTTAATTCAGACACAAAGGATTTTACCTCAGAGTTCAATCGTCTTGGATTTCAGTTGCAACGATTTCTAGCATGACAAGGAAACGGCAATTCTCACTTAAGACTGAAAAACACCAATTTCATCCAAGTGTTAATAGCGCATGGAGTGGCGTGGGCAAAGTTTACAATATAAGTCTCTTGACGATCTCAAGGGCGGCAACCATGGCCATGCATGACGATGACGTTTCTTTACTCCTCCATGACATCTCCCGTTTCTATAATTTCCACCCTCTCCTTCAACGGGGTAATCTTTGTCATCAGTAACTCTGCAGACATATAGGTAAATCAACAAGATTGTTGGTCTATGAAAATTCAAGGCATCACGAGCAGACAGGCCATTGCACAGCACAAGATGAATCATAGGAAGACGCAAAGGAACTAACTAACCTGTCTTCTTGGGGAATGAGTATCCTTTCTCGTTAATATATGTTCGAGGGTTCGGCAATAAGTGGTTCCTCAGGTACTCCTTGTGTCCCTAATAAAAACAGACACAAGGTCAGCATGCATCCTTCTCAATGTTACTGAATAATTCACTAGGAAATTGTAAAACCTCTCTCCTGCCCAAACCAAACCTTAGTTATCACACAAACGTCAACGTTGCTTCCACTACCCAAGTCATTGAATATGCCAGAGCATATAGCTTCGACAACAAGCTGGATCCCCTCATCTCTCTGCAGGGGAGAAGCATACATTTATATAAAATGATGTAACACAGAAGATGTCACAGAAGCAACATCTGGCAGTTGTGTTTCAAACCGGGATATGGCAAGACAGCAGACAGTAGTGCTCATTGGTTTAGGTGACAAATAGCGACTCCGGTGTCAGGTGAAGGAGGAACCACCCCACCCCATCCGAAATGTATACTGAGGCTAACGTGCTAAAACAATCACGTGTGTGAAGGATAAGCGCTTATGATGTGAGACTCTAAAACCGGATAGTATCTGGTAAAACCAGGTAGAGAGGAAAAATCTTTCAAAAAGATATTTCATAGCAGTAAATGAGATTTGGAAAACTCATCTCCCCGTCAGGTCCCAACTCCCAAGACAGCCTACGAGTTCAATGTTCAAATGACGACAGTTATATGATCACTTGACAAACAAGGAAGAACTTAATCAACTCCAAGACCAATGGCCTACAGCTTTGATTGAAAAAGTTTTGAAGTCCATGGACCACGAACAAAATAAAGAAATGAAGAGAAGCTCACCGATAGTCCTTCTTTGTATTTGGATTCAAACATAGCCATTGCGGCCAGGGAACCAGATCCCATGGTGGCAAATGGCAACGTGTCAGTTGATCCATGGGGATATATCTGAAGAACAAAGATGTTCTCATAATATTAAAACCTGTAATACAGGATAAAATAGCATCCCAAGGAAATCACGAGAGAACACCCACAGTATGCAGATGGGGTCCAGTGCAATCAACTCCACCAAGAACTAAAGCAGCAGAAACATAGCCCTGGTAGCTGCATTAGAATGGCCATCAGAATTGTCAGCCCACAGTGGTGAGAAAAGATACAATTTGCTATCCAATCATTCTTACCTGAAAAGGTGCTTCTTAAGAAGAGTCAAGGCCGTGATAACCCTCGACTCTCTGCCAGTGTGGTACCGATGTAATTGCAGCTGCGAACTGACCATGTCTTCACGGAAAAATGAAAATTTAGCGAAGAATAATGTGCGTGGAGAATAATTGCAAAAGGGACAGTCTGATGCAACTTAATTATACTCAAAGGCTAACTGTACCGGTTACAGCCTCAGTGTCCGCAGCTGTTCCTGCCCCACAACAATATATGTTTGGAGCCATGTAGTGGATCTTCTCGCAGTTCTTATCACAGACAATGGGCCCTTCAGTTGCTCGAGTATCTGCTCCCAGAATGACACCATCCTACACCAGCCATGCAAATGCTGCTGTTAATGATGACGCAGCTCGCAAGAAATGCCATGTGTATTGGTGTCCTCTACTTATACAATTTACATATCGTAGGAAGTCGGGCATATTTTATATATCTATTCTCTCACTATAATTTGGAAGTTTCAGGGAATTCTTTTGATGCTATATGAAAGGTACAAACTTAAAAAGCTCCAGTATCGAGTGAATTTCCAACAAAGATCTAACCCAGAAGTCCAACAAGCAACGAGTCATAGCCATACCAAACAGCACCACCGAGATCATCAAATATACAGGATGACGATTAGTCAATGAGAAATAGAGGCTACAGTAGAAAGTAAACGCAAGACACAAACGAGTGAACTAAACAGCACTCAGAGAGCAATCTCTTTATTCAACCAAAAAGGGAAAAAAAAAAAGAATCAGAACTGTAAATGCAATTCAACAAATAACCATGAACGCAGACATGACAGATAACCCAATAAAAGCGTCAAAAGTCGCATGAAATCAAGTAGCAACTGACAGGCCACACCATAATTCATTCACCGACTGGAACACCATTTCCTCCTCAGTCATTGCCAGAGATTTCTCTCAAGCCACAGTTTCACTAATAAGCTAACATAACACAGCCAAAAAATAGTCAGGCGAATCAAGCAAACAAGAAACTTCGCCGCCCAGCAACACCTGGAATATCAAGCCGACGATTGTCGTTCCCGTCTTCCGGAACGACGGGCCAGTCAAACCCTTCTTAGCAAGCATGTCGTTCCTCTTGCATAGATCGAAGCTGAACCCGCCTTTCGGGGGGAGATCCACAGCCGCCTTCGACATCAGATTAGCCTGCAGAAAGGCCCCTCAAAAGGAAAAAAAAACGATCTGATCAGCGAAATCGGGAGAGACCCAGTTGATTCTGGACGAGGAAGAAGGAAATGGAAGGCAAAAGGTTGGATATTCAAACTGTCGATGTGGAGGGGGAATTTACCGATTAGGTTTTTCCTTTTGTTGTTTGCGAAGAAGAAGAAAGAAAAAGAAAGAAAGGGGTGGCTTGTGCAGCGGGTCACTTAGTTCATAATTATATATATATATATGTATTAAAAAATGACTTGAGAAAAAAGACAAGCCTTTCTTTCCGTGAAACGGGAAAAAATTATGCTAAATATTTAGCATAAATAACAACCTAATCAATTAAATTAAATATCAGTAATATATGTCACAAAATACCATTAGTCGAAAAAAATAATATAAAATTTTAAAAATAATATTTCGAAATCGAAATTTATAAATATTATTTTATTTAAAAAGAAAATCGAATTTTATAAATTTCATTTTTTTAGAAGTCGAACTTCACCTTCTTTAGCAAATTTGAATTTAAAAAATTTAATTTCGAGGCATTATCTTTTAAATTCGAAACTTTATATCATATTTCATGTATTTTTTTCAACTATCATTTAAAATGGAATAAATCCAGCAGTACACCATTGATGGAAAGACGATGCATGGAATAGCTAAACAAAAACTAGGTGCATTCCTGTGCTCGATAAAATTGCATGTCTTATCAAATAAATGGTGCAAGCACCTCTTTAATTAATATCAACAAAAAGTTTTACATAAATTAAATACACGGGAACATAAACTGACTAATAAATCACTTAA
This sequence comes from Melastoma dodecandrum, assembly GCA_029817715.1. Classification (NCBI taxonomy): domain Eukaryota; kingdom Viridiplantae; phylum Streptophyta; class Magnoliopsida; order Myrtales; family Melastomataceae; genus Melastoma; species Melastoma dodecandrum. Next base: position 1,202,179 of record JARUPY010000397.1, on the reverse strand, counting down.
TTTTATATTTAGATAAATAATACTTTTATTTAAATGAACTTTGTGTTAAAGGGACAATGGGTGGGATTTGAGACACGGAGGAGACATTTGTTGGAAACAAAAAAAAAAAAAAACAAATAAAAGAAGGGGAGGAGGAGATATGTATGGGATGGGCTCCCCCTTTAATTAATAAACGAAGGAGAGGAGATAAAAATAAAAAAATAAAAATAAATAAAAGAACGATGGGAAGGTGATATTGGGGGGGGGGCACGTGTCATAAATAAAAGAAAGGCGACAATGTCATTTTTCCCTTCATCAACTAACCTCAAATTCACTTTCTATCGTTAGTGAATTCGAAAATATAGAATTCAGTTACAAATAACAATATATTTAAAAATTGAATTCGACATTATTTGTATAAATTTAATAATTATTGTCTTATTTTGTTCATGATTTTTCCAACTAAAATTAGTTACTAATAAAACACTTACTATTTTAATACAATTTATTAAATTTCCGATACTTGCTTTTATTCAATTCTCACATCCTTTGAATGTAGTTCCTAGAATTTACTAGTTAAACAAAACTTATGAGTCCCGGATAAAAGCGTCGGTTGCCGTACCCCTTTTTAAGGGAGTCCCTGCATGCCGTTTGTTTTACAACATAATCGCCTAAACATTCCGACCAGATTTCTCCTACAAAGAATAAGGTCACACCACACCCCTTGTTCATCTTTCACCCCTTGTTCATCTTTCAAGAACTAATCTTTGCCAGATCCGGATTACAAATGTGGATGCAATATAAGAAAATCAAATACCAGCAACAATCCAATGCGCCATCCACATCGAAAACGGCCACTCAAATTTGACTGTCATGGATATAATGCCCAAGAAAAATATCTATTGCTGTGATAACATCCCCAGGATCACTTCGGTCAGTTGCTTGCTCAGACCTCCTTATTTTAACAGTCAGATCAAATATCGCTGACCTGGTACAAATCATCGAAACACAATCATTCAGCGATAGAGGCTTTCCGATCTCAGGTTCTCAGCGATCTCAGTTTCCCAGCGGTCTCCATTCTCCAGGAGCTTCTCCTTGTCGTACAACAGCTCCTGTAATGAACAAGGATTTCACATGGTGGTTGTCGTAGCTCAGAGAAACACAGCAGTGTAAAGCGTGCTACATGTCCGGCATACCTCATGGGTTTCAGTTGCGAATTCAAAGTTGGGTCCTTCGACAATAGCATCGACAGGGCATGCCTCTTGGCAGTAGCCACAGTAGATGCATTTCGTCATGTCGATGTCATATCTGGTCGTTCTACGGCTCCCATCTTCTCGCTCCTCAGCCTCTATGGTAATAGCTTGGGCTGGACATATCTAAAAGACAAAGCAACGACTATTTCATCAGGTAAGCAATGGATAACATAAACAGTAGCAGACAATAAACACGATTTCACATTAAGATCAAGAGTCGGGGAAGGTAGTTTACAACATGCTGTATCCTTCAGGGGAAAAGATCAAAATAATTTGTCAAACCGTAATAATCTTTTCACAGCGGAATTAATCTTTTCCCAATAAATCATTAAAAAAAAATGGAGCAAGAAATCCCGCTCGAGCAGACTTATTGGTACTTGGAACAAATAGCAAGGTCCTTCGAAATGGCATCACTAATATAGAAAATGAAAACGCAACATCCTACTTGTTATATCCATGACTCTGGTCAGAAGCAAAAAAGAAAATAAAATAAAAAATAGAAGGTTAGGAGTTGCAGGATCGTAGTCAAATTGATATGGACAATCTCAAGACACATACCAGATCCAGATATCGGGAATTAAAAAAGTTGGGGAAAAGTACTGACAATTTTTTCAATAATGGTACAGTAAACACAATCAACATAGTAAAGTGACAAATAACTCACAGCTTCACAAAGTTTGCAGGCAATGCAGCGTTCCTCCCCTGTTGGGTACCTTCTAAGGGCATGCTCTCCACGAAACCGAGGGCTCAGAGGGCCCTTTTCGAAAGGATAATTGATCTACAGAATACATAAAAAGGAGAAACATCTGAACCTCACATAGATGGTAAATGAAAGCAGATGTACCAAGTAAGAGACTTACAGTAACTTTTGGTTCAAAAAAGTATTTCAGGGTAAGCATCAAACCCCGAACCATTTCAGTGAGGAAAAGCGTATTGATGCTTTGCTCGAAAACTACCACCACAACAATGACATATTAGTTCAAGACACAATAGGTAGGGTCTAAACTGAAAGGTATGTAGGAATTGATTGTAATACCTGAGCTCCAATCCTTTGATATCTCCTTTGCGAGTTGTTCCCTTTCTTCATCCTCTGCAGCAGAAAAATACAACAGTGCCAAAGAAAAGAATAGATAAACAGCAGCAAAATGACCAATGCTCACAAAACGTGGGTGGGGATAATAGTTTTCATTTTCTATCTCATGGAAATCCCTTTTCGTTCCGCTTAGCCCTACCCACTCTCTGGGTATTTTAGAAAATAATATAAAGATTCAAAATAAATGAAAGTCCCACATGGACTTTGGTTCCCATCTTCCTCATCCATTATTTCAAGTGAAAGAAATATGGAATAATATGCCATCTCTAATTTGAAATATGGAATAATATGCCATCTCTAATTTGAAATATGGAATGGTAGCGGCAGGACCAAGAGACAATTCTGCATGCCTGGTATGGTATCATAAAGCATAGCAAACCTTTCTTAGTCGAGTATGCATGAGCAGTTGAGCGCAGTCCATAAGGATGGAAACTCTGCAAGGCTGGCCCGGACAAAGCCTAGAAAAAAAGGGTAAAACGTGTCGATTTGTAAGAAAAATGAAATCAATGATGAACCATTGTATTACGCAAGGTATTAACATGAGAGTGAAAATTACAATTTCCCACGACACAAGGAACAAGAAATGACAGCCCTAGACCACATGGGAATCATCCTCGACAGATTGGTCATCGCAGATATGCAAAAGGGAAACAAAGGAATTCCTCCAAAGATGGTTGCTCCAACATTCAACTTAATGTCCCTAATGGTCATGGTAAGCAAAATTTCACCCCTCCAATCAAGCCGAATAAAAAAGCAGATAATGTACGGCCATCACTAATCTTCTCATACAATAATCAGGACTCAAAGTGATCAATCAATACAATGAAGCAACAACACCACAATCAGCTTCACCTCCAAAACGCACAATCTCCACCAAACAAATGGAATCACGCCATGCCATCAAAATCCCACTCCTAGAAACGGCCGAGCTGCCGTCACCACAAGCCTAACTACTTGCGACTGACCAACCTTCAAAATCGCAAACCGGGCAGACCCCATCACATCAACCAGTTTCACTCTTAACACAAGTCACACTCCGTCACAGACGAGTACTACCACAAAATCACCAAAAGATCGCCGATAAACAAAAGAACCCTATCACATCTCGCCCAATCGACAGAAACACCCCAAAATGAACCCCCCGAAGAGAAAGAAACCCGTAATCCCAACAAAATCTGGAAAGAAGAGTCTTGAGCAGGACTCACGAGCTGACGAGCTCTAAGGGATTGGAGGGACTTGCGGGCCAAGATCGCTGCCGTCGTCATCTTCGCAACCGCCGAACGATCCCAAATGTGAGCTGGTGGGTCTCCCACGGGAGGAAATGACCCGATGGACGGGGACTCCTTTGTAAATAATTAATTATATTTTAGTCTCCAAACTTCATAATTTAGGTATATTTTCAATTTAGTCCTCAATCGGGTGGTACTGGATATCTGACTCCCATATTGTTATTGTGCCGAGATTTATACATAAATACAGTTAATTTTTTTAAAAAAACTATAAAATACGATCGAAATTTGTAAATTATCGAATTTATCGTCGTTACGACGAGTTTTAAAAATTCATCTCCCATGAAACGATTGTTGACTTAGGCGTTTAGATTTTCACGCTTCATGTCAAATTCTTTAGACTGAATTGTTGAGTTGAGATTAAGAGTTTTACTCATTTTTATTATTAGTTTAACATATATAGAACGATTAATAATAAGCCTTGAACAGGTTATTTTGCTATCCATTGATCAATTCATTAGTTAATCATATCACTTAATACTACAATGGTTATGTGTATATCGATTTTTTATTTGGTTTTTGTCGATTATTGAAATTTCATTGCCGTGGATTACGTTTGCTTCGTGTATCGAAATTTCGTTTCCTTCGTATATGTTCATCTTTATCCATCGCAGAATAAGAACTACTATGTAATACATAACACATGAAAGTTCACTTTTTACGTTGTAACCAAGTTGTTGAAGGGCTGATTTTTCTTACAAACTGTAAATTCATTCGGTCATGACGGGCAACGAAACACGAAACATCATGCAAAAATGCTTATACGAAACTTAGGATCATAAAGTTGCTATTTATTAAACAAAACGAAACCATAAACCACAAAAGCATGGAAAAGTACATTTCAGCAAGAACTAAGACACATCTGCACCTGATTCACTTATACATCATTAAAGAAATCGTATAACTCGTACCGGAGCTTGCAAGAGCCGAGCTCGATTTGAGCTCCCTTCCCGCGCTGGCTGCAATCTTCAAATAGTTGGCTTCCCGCAGATACCATGCATGAAAAGCAATCCTGTCTGGTGAGGGATTTCTCACACCATCCATACCCATAAAAGGATTCACCAGAGTTCTCTTGCTTCAGATGCAGCTTGTAGCCATCCACTTCTGATGTCTCGACGAATATTTGATTTGTAAACGATTTGACAAACCCTCCCCTGGAATCGGTGAAAGAAAACACATCCTTGTTGCAAATCCGGGATACGAGCGACGTGTCCACACAGAGGACGACATTCGAAGTGATGACATATGCCATTGCCACGATGAGGAAGTTTCGAAGGTTGGACATTTTACACTATTTTCTCTCTTTCTTCTCTTGCCTTACACCCTTTCTGTGCCGTAGAGGTACATATGATAAAAAAAAAAACTTTATATATCGTGGTTGTTTCTTCTTCGTTGGTCCCGATGATGCCTTGTTACCTTCTCCATCGAAAGAATCAATGTTGACTTAGGTGTTTCTTTTCTTTGTTCGAGCTGTCATGGAAAACTACAAAGCTGACTTTGTTATAAAATGTTTCAAAACACTCATATCAAGAAACACAATTCTTCGATGACAAGATATTTGTTAACGCTGCCCCAAGTTGTCATTAAATAATATATTTTATTGACTCAATTTATAGTTTGTCACGACCTCTTCTAAATCATCAATTTTAGTGGTAAAATAATTAACTGTCACAAAAAAATTACACCTATAGTGATTATAAAAGACGTTTGTATTACCAAAAAATTATTATTTTTACGGCAAAAATTTACGTCATGATGTAAGAGCTTTCCAAGGATTTAAATTAAATTTATATTTATATATTTAATTAATATATTTTTGTTATGGTCCCGTTAATCACATTAAGAGCGGATGGATTAATGTTTTCACAGTTTTTGTTGTTTCTCCGAGATGTCCAAACACACAAACAAAAGCGTCTTCTTTCAAGATGATAGAAGTTACTTAGATTGCATTATCTCTTTGTTACATGTTTCTATTGATATAATAATGGACAATGAGAGAGGTAGTTTCTCGGCCTAAAGTAGATTTTCTACAACTAAAAAAACCAATTACCAAAACGTTAGATTTCTTTGGATTGTGAAACCTTAGTCTAAAACAAAACCCAAAGACAACTGCCTTAAATTGTGATTATCAGCCGAAGGCTGATCTATGAGGTCAACTATATTCTTAAGAGAGTTCTGGATTAGCAGAAGGTGGATGCAGTACTTTGAATGTTTCTACACTCCAGTCTCTAAAAGTTTGATCAATTGAAACTTGTTCTGAGAGGTCATCTCCAAACTCGGAAGGTATTTCTAGTAGTAGAAGATTGATGCATAACAATAAAGGTTTCTACACTCATGTTTCTATAAATTTGATTAGTCAAAGCAAGATTTGGAAAGTGAACTTGAGAACCGTAAGGTTTCAGTAGTGACGAAAACTTGGTATAGAGCCTTACAAGTTTATGCCCTAGTGACTGTGTCCGTATATTTTCCTTTATTTTAGAGGTTTATGTTGAGTGATTACTTAGAAGACCGGCTAATACATAAAGTAAAGGAGATAATGAGATTTTATAGTGGCTCGACTAATAGCCCAAATTCACTTCCGACCTTATAGGAAAAGGCATCACTATTAAATACAAATAACGATCGCGGAAGGCATGCATGCGCTTCTATAAGTAAAATTAGTTATAAAAGGTATAAGGACTATTCCATATAAAGTAATGAAGAACGTACAAGGACTCTTCCACAAAAGGTAATTATGAAATTGACGAGACTCTACCAGAAACTGCAACCAAATAGGCTTTTTGGTTGGGTCGCAATAAGCACCGGGAACTATGCTAACTCCATAAGCTTTTCGATTGGGGTTCTGCACTCCGAAAGGTGGCTAATATACATACTGTGTGGTTGGGGTTCTATGTAATGCCCTTGTAAGTGCGATTACGTGGGAAACCCTATGTGTGCATGTTGAAATTTCCCTTCGTCCGCTCCAAAACGTGCATGGTCTCTGCAGGACAGCGACTAAGTATCGAACTCCACATGAGACGAGTTGTTGAAGGGACAATATGATCTTAGGCCCTATGTTTGGGTATCAGATGTTTTCCTTCGACAATGACACGCGAACAATGACTATGTGTCACCACTTATTCACTGGTTCAGTACAGCTCTACACTACAAGTAGTGACTGACTCCAGGAGTCCCCGTGTTGGTGGTCGGACCACTCCCTCTGGTGGTGTCCAACCTGCTCAGCTCATCACCGACACTTCTGTACCAAACAACAAACCAGTTACTGAATGTGTTGATCTCAATACTTCACCGTGTTGCTTTGGAGAAGGTTCTTTTCTTGTCCACTTCGTGTCGATCCGCATACATCCCGACTTCACCTAAACCCGATGCACGTCTTTATGACATCGTGTCCTGCTGCCGGTTTAACTCGTAGAAGCTGCATGGTGGACAGTAAATGTATGCACCACATGATGTTTGTTAATCAAAATATTTGTAGAGGTTAAGCGTAGTAATATTTGGAGTTTGTTAATCAAAATATTCAAAAATCCAAAATCGATTCAATCAATCTAGACATATTGAATTTTGAATTAAATTCAAAATATATTTCGATATAAGAAGGAACGATATAATTTCATATATATAGAGGTTAAGCGTAGTAATACAATTTACTATACATCTACAGCACACCTCCCAAGCTCATCATCAAAGATCAACATCAATATTACAGTAACACATTACTAGCATTCGTAACACGCTTCTTAGACTCATCGTCAAAAAACCAACATTAGCAGGTACTTTTGGAACAAACCCATCTTGGTGATGCTTCACCCTGATAACTCTATGACAGTAGAGTTATATGATACTCTTAGTGATGCTTTACATGGCTAGTTAGGCGAGTTTATGATAGATTTTTATAGTTTTACCGTATTTTTAGTTTAGTTTAGTGATAACTCGGTTTTAGTTATTTTATTAGATTTTTAGTTTATTTTGAGATTAATTAGAAACTAGTAGATGCCTCTCGGATTTGTTTTGATTTGGTGTATTGAATGACGAGATGGGCAAATGGTAAATGAATGAAAAATGACGAAGTACAGAAATCACAAAATAGTAGAAGACGGCGTCCTCCAATCTCAAGGACGCGACCTTCTAGAATCGGCCCATCACAGATGGCAGACGGATGCATCTGCCGAATTTGAAGAATGTGTCTCGCCCAACTACGAAATCTTTCACAATATTACAATTTCAAGAGAAAGAGCATCATTAGTTACTCTATTTAGTCTTCTTAGGTTTTATTTTGTTGTCTTTTATTTTCTTAGAGTTCTTAGAATTTTTTAGAATATTAGGAAATCTTTTATTGGGATACTATATATTTTAGGTTTAACCTAGGGAGAAGGGAGTGAACAATTCGAGAACATCCGAGAGGATTGTAATCGAGTTATTTTCCACATATATCCGAGAGATTGCTGCAATCAAGAACCAAGTTTATTTTATTATTTTTTATATGGATTGCATGTTTTCTTCAGCGTTGTTGAATTCGTTTGCCATGAACTAATTTTCCTTCCTAAGACGCTAAGTTTGTGAAACTTGTCGAAGTGATTTTAAACGTGATTTAATTTCTTAAGAGTCTAACTATCGTTGATGTGCTTGCGCGTTTATTTTTCGAAATACGATTGGCGTCGGTTTCTGAATTTACTTGAATTACCCTAGCATTCGGATGTGTAAGATTAATTCGAGAGGAAAATCAAAGAACAGATTAATAGTAACTGGTAGATAGGGATATCCGAATTAATATTAATTGGATTGACTTTTGGGAGTAGAGATATCATGGTTAATATTAATTGAATTGAATGCTAGGAGTTAATTGAACTAAGATTGTAGGGATATATCTAAATTATATGAGAGCATGATTAAAATCTAAAAAACAGTTTATATAGCATCGTTCAGTTGATCAACAACAAGTTAAGTAAATTTTGTTGCCCTGAAATTTCATAATTGATATTTTCATATTATTCTTACCGATTTTACTTTCGTTATTTTGTTTTCATTCATCATTTAGTCGATTAGTCTAGATAATAATTAGAGGCTTGATATGGTACTCAGGAACAATTAATCCCCGTGAGAACGATATCTTACGTGCAATAATCGATTCGTGTGTATACTTACGCACAACGTATTTTTAGTAGGACGACCCGCAAGGCAAGGTCGTGTGACCGAACGCGATCCACATTATGTGGATATGGGGAAGCAAAGCGTTCCCTATAACAAGCTTGAGACAGGAAACAGTCTGGAAGGAGGATGGCATCGACATCATTATCTTGAACAGGGTAATAAATTCTTTGGCATCTATGGTTACTCGCCCGAATGCGTACAATCATCCTTCATGTTTAATGTTTCATCTGCTCGACTGTCATCCTGTGCACACAAATCAGATAAGGGAAAGCAAGTACATTTTCTTGTGCAGGAGCAATGACATAGAATGGATCTGCAAGTTCACTATGACAACGCGTAGTGTCGTAACCCAATTTTTTCTAAAAAATCACAAAAAATAGAAAAAAATAAAAATTATTAGAAAAATACTAAAAAAATTTGAAAATCATCGAAAAAATCATCTAAAATAAGTGAAGATAATAAACAAATCATCAAAAATCAACAAAAATCCACAAAATCAAGAAAAATCATAAAAAAGATTCGATAAAAATAATAAATAGCTAGACCAAATACTCAGACGGGGACGGAGATACAAGCACCGAGAGAGGAGAAAAAAAAAACAACGACAAAAGGCTTCATCTTCGAAGATGCTTAACGACTCCGTCATCATCACAAGGCAGTGAATGGGATCACAGTTCGGCCCCATCCCTGACTCGAAGCATCCCGGAATCTTATCCCATCGTCGGGGACGATCACTGCGGCCACAAGAAGATGCCACTTTACGACATTGCAAACATGCTGAGCAGATGAAATCCTTCACGGGGAAACACAACCATAAAAAGAAAGGACGAACACACAGACGGCAAAGGAGTCGTTATTGCAACGGGAGTCCACGCTTTCTTCGGGAAGGCCACACAAATCATCACCCTCGTCGTCGTCCAAGAAATCCTAACCATGTCCGGTGGGTTCTTCCGAGGCACATCGGCGGATTAGGGCACTAGGTTCTCGAACAAGCAGGCGAAGCTGCTGAAGACGCAGAAGTTCGCCCAGGAGCTCGAACACTTGGTTGACATGACCAAAGTGAAGATGGATGTTATGAAACCCTGGATTGCTACTAGAGTGACCGAGCTACTTGGATTTGAAGACGAAGTTCTAATCAATTTCATTTTTTGGTCTTTAGAGAGTGAAACCGGGGGGGAGATGGAAGGGATGATGGGGGGAGTGTCGTACCAGAGGTTCCCCAAGGTCAAGCTCCGGGAGTTGAAAGACGACTACGCCAAGTTCGAGCTCCGCGACACCGACGCCAGCATGGCCAACGCCCTCCGCCGCGTCATGATCGCCGAGGTCCCCACTGTCGCCATCGACCTTGTCGAGATCGAGGTCAACTCCTCCGTCCTCAACGAGAGTCCATCGCCCACCGCCTCGGCCTCATCCCCCTCTCCAGCGACCGCGCCATGTCCATGCGCTTCTCCTGCGACTGCGACGGCGACGGCCAGTGCGAGTTCTGTTCCGTCGAGTTCCACCTGCGCGCCAAGTGTATCGGAGTCCATATCCTCGACGTCACCAGCGAAGACCACAGCTTCTCCAAGGCCACCAACCAATGCATCCTGGCCGACCTCACTTTCTGGCTCGAGGAGGAGGCCTGCGAACCTGTTTGGTTACTTGAGCAAGATGATAGGCAGGAACTGAGACATCGGCTGGGTCGAATACCTACTCTTCTCAACAAACCCTGAGGTCGCCTCTGCTGCCCAGCCCTCTGCCTGCTAAGGAACCGGCCGATCTTCCGGTGGTTCGCGGTGGAGGAATACATGGCGGAGTCCAAAACGTGACGTGCTGCGTCCTGGACTTGATATCGGCTAGCCTGGGATCGAGCCTAGGGACAGGATTAGCTCCATGTTGAGGGACGAGCTGAGCGACTCATTCTTCCGCATGAACCACTACCCAGCACACCCAGAGTAACTTCTCTGATGTCGCAGAACCAATTAAGCCCAGAAACCATTGGATCGGAAACCTCGAGGGTAATCACCCGAGAGATGCCCGTGGAATTCATGAGGGCCAGCCTCCCTCATATGGACGAGTCCCAGCACCGGCCGTCTCTACCTCTCCGTCCGTCTCGTCCCTGACTCCAAGCTCTCGATGGAAGCCTCGGCCCTTGGTCTTGAAATCCCCACCTGTACCTAGTCGTAAGAGGTAAAGTTTTCTTCTATTTTGACTTTTCCTTCCTTACGATTGTCGTGGGTAGGGGTGTAAATGATCAGAACGGTTTGAGAACGGTTCGCAAACGGCTCGAGAAAAGCACGAGCTCGGGCTCGACTCGAATGTAAACGAGCTCGAGCTCGAGCCTTAAAATTTTTATTAGAACTATTCGCTAGCCTATATGAACAAAAAATATTTAATAGTCTAGATGGTTAAAATTTTGTTACTCAACTAATAGGTAAGGGGTTCGAACCCTATTACCTTATATTTTTTTCCGTCTTTTTCCTGCGTTCTTTTCCCCATCCGCCTAGCACGCCGATCGGCCCGATCCCATCGTCCTCCGGTCTCGTGAAGTCGAAATCCGGCTTCTCTTCTTCCAAGGTACAACACTTGACGACACTATGACGATTCGCCTCTTTTTTCTGCGTTGGATCGTGTGTGTGACGCATCTTTTAGGGTTTTCTGTCTGACCGATTGGAGCGTCTGTATGCTCCATAACCCATAATTCCAACCTCCCCCAATCTGTATTCTCCATATCCCGCCTCTCCCCCAATGTTTTTTTTATACTCCCCTTCTTTCGGATGCCGCTTTGATCAGTGCCGTCGTTTCTCGTTTCGATGTTTGTTTTTTTTTTCCCTTTTGAGCATCATTTAGTTCGTTGGAATTTTCCTGGGATTGGTGATGTTTCTATTGGATTTTGGGGAGGGGGACCCCATGATGTGTGAGCGACTTCATTCTGCTGAAGACGAAGAATTCTTTTTTAATGAACGCCGAATTTAGATAATACAAGTCTGCCAAATATGAGGAGCCTAGGAAGAGGCACGGCTTAGGTACTAGTCTTAAGTAATTGCTACAGCGACTAGATGAGCACCTTGCTACAGACACCATCCCCAGCATTGGTTCTCGGTTAATTTTCATAGCTTTTCATTTTAGACTCGTAAAATTGTTAACATCCCCCGTTGTTATTTTTTCAGATGAAATCATCACACACACAAGAATCGATTGGTCAAGCTAGTTATCCAAGTGTTGATGACACAATAGAAAGTCATGAAGTTGTTAGTGTAGATGGTGGAGAAACAACCAAGGAAGATGAAACTTGTGAATTTCAAGTAAAGAAGAAAGCAAAAACTTCCTTAGTTTAGCTGGAAATGAAAATAGTAACTGTTGCAAAAGGGGTTAAGAAAGTGGAGTGCATCCATTGTAAGACCCACTTATCTTACAATGGTTCTGCGACTACTCACTTGAGGAGGCACTTAAATTCATGTCAACTTAGAGCACGAAAAGGACAAAAACAACAAATGTTATCGTTCAAGCCTACTGGTTCTAATCCGATTTTGATGGGGCCTGCTTATATGGATGGAAAGCTTGATATGATAAAAACGAGAGAAGTCGTCGCGCATTGGATTTTAATGCATGAACATCCATTCTCGATTGTTGAAGAAGAATGATTCAACCTTATGCAAAAGCGTGGAATGCCTCAGTGGGAGAAGATTTCACGCAACACCATCAAGAAGGATTGTGTGCAAGTTTATGAAATTGAAAAAGAAAAATTACGGTGTTTACTGAAAGATGTGAAGAGGATTAGTCTTACTACTGATATGTGGAAGTCATCTCACCAGAGAATTGAATATATGGTGATGATAACAGGCCATTTTGTGGATTCTAATTCGCAACTACAGAAGAGAGTTCTAAATTTTGTTCATCTTTCACCTCCTCTTCGTGGGATTCATATTTTGACGGGATTTACAAATGTTTAAAGGAATGGGGACTTGAGAATAAGGTATGTAATATTTTATTTTATAGTTGATTTAAATTTTGGTTATCTTATTTATTCTAATTAAATCATATTATGCTATTGATAGGTTCTTTCAATTACAGTCGATAATGCTTCGAAGAATGATGTGGCGCTGAGAACTTTGAAGGATACTTTCTCCAGACAGAATAAGCTATTGTGTGATGGAAAGCTCTTTCATGTTCGTTGTTGTGCACACATATTGAATCTTATGGTTCAAGATGGGCTTTCTGAAATTAAAGGGATCATTGAAGATATACATGATAGTGTGGTTTTTATCAATCACAATGAAACACGATTGAAGATGTTCTCTGAGATTGTGCAATAACTACAACTACCTGACAGAAGACTTGTCATTGATTGTAAGACGAGATGGAATTCCACATATGAAATGTTGTCGAAGGCTATCAAGTTCAAAGAGGTTTTTCCACGATATGCGGAGTGGGAAACATCTTACTATTGTTGCCCAAAGTTTGAAGATTGGGCGAAAGTCGAACAAGTTTGTGAGATTTTGGGTGTTTTCAATTCCATTACCAATATTATTTCAGGTAGTGAATACCCCACTTCGAACTTATTCCTTCATGAAATTTATAGGGTGAAGATTATGTTGGATAGAAAGTTCACTGAAATCAAAGATGAGAAGCATTTTCTCTTTTCGATGGTGAATAAGATGAAGGAAAAGTTTGACAAGTATTGGAGTGATTGCAATTTGTTGATGGCTATTGCAGCAATTTTAGATCCAAGATGCAAATTTAGGGTGATTGAGTTTTGTTTTCCAAGACTGTATTCAGTCAGTGAATCAAATGTCAACATTCAAGTTGTCCGTGATGCTTTGTATTGTTTAGATGATGATTATGTAGCTGAATACAGAAGTGAAAGTGAAGAACAATTATCGCAAAGTGGGCAAAATCCTATGATCACTGATTCATTATCTTCATCATCGGGTTGGTCAGAGTTTGCTCAGTTTGTTAAATCCGTAGAGACCACTCAACCTTCAAAGAGTGAGTTAGAGAACTATCTTGAGGAAGGTTGTTATATTGGTGATACAAGTTCAAGCTTTGATACATTAGAATGGTGGAAAGTTAATGCATCGAAGTATCGTATCTTGTCTAAAATTGCCCTTAACATTCTTGCCATTCCCATTTCCTAATCAACCCCCAACACATCACAATCGCTCTCCCTCTCAATCAATCGATAGTGGACAAATCGTGTATGTGTCCGGTTGTTTCCCAGTTTGTAGAGTAGTTGTAGTTTAATCCTCTTCTTTTATGGGTTTTAGGGATATAACAGGGTGATGTCTAGTAGTTAGTGTCTGTCCAATCTAATCTAATAGCGTCCCTCAAGAATTGGTAATTTCTCTTTGCTTTTAACTAACCGGGGAGAGTGCGTCATCGCATGTTTGTAAAAATGTAAAAAGGTCACCGGGTGTGAGGTGGATGGATCCGCCAAAAATCTTTCTTTTGCGTGCGTATGTGACAACACTCAAATCGGGGAAAGAGGTAAATATGTGAGAACGGTATGTCGGATATCCAGTCAGTGTCACTACTAAAAATGCAACCCAATTGTCGGCCATTCATTTGAGGAGGACTCGGTATTTTCTTTTTTTTTTGGGACCGGGTGATGTTCCTCTTTCCATTCTGATGATTTCAATTTTGGAAAACTGATTATTCCTAATAAAAAAATTATTCAATTGTTGAGAAAATACCTCTTCAAATTAATTAGTTAACAAAATCACGAGTTACTTTACCAATAAAACTAATTAAGGTTCAAACTACTAAATCAAACAATACAAATATGCAGCGGAAACTCATATACAATCAACTTGTCCCTCGAATATATGCCCTTGGAGTTATACATCCACGTAAAATCCATTATTTAGAATATGGTATGTATTTTCCTATCCCCGATACATACCAAATTGGATGGCGAATCTCGATTCCATATTCCACTTCCCTAAGGAGATTGGATTTTCGAGATGATCTATTAGGGTTCTCTGTTTCTGCACCAAGCTTCCTGAAGATGTTATTGAAGGAGGTTCTTGCATTTGCTTCTCTAGTTAATCCTGCATTCTCTACATTTTCTTTCCATTTCACTAATCCATTGAAAGAAGCCACTCCGAGGGACGCACACTCGAGCAGGTTATGACGGATGCCCTTTCCCAGTCACATTATAGCCAATCGACAGTTCGTGTTGTTCACCTTGCTGTATCCGGATATTGCCGTCAAAGCAGTGGTTGGCCGTCGTGCCTTCGGACCTCGATACGCACGTCCTCGCTTATGTGCATGCACCCTATGACCCCGGGCATCGTCCTAAGCTCATTCACAATAGAGGTACATAGACGGATCTATCCATTCGCATTATAGAAATGGAAATAGTCCCGCCTGAGATAACAATTGCCAAGCTTAACTTTATCACTGCTTGGAGATTGCATAAGTGCAAGATGATCGCATTGGCGCCTCCCAGACCGGAGTTGCAATCCTATGGGGGAATCTGAGACTTTGCACTTTGGTTGCCCGTTGGAGTAGTAACTACCCAGTCCGGATGGGAATACTGATGGGTTTCCACCGGGCGCAGAAGCTCGTTTCGAAAAATACTATCCGAAACACACCCCGGATCTATGTAATACGTATAAATCGAATAGTAACGTTAAATAAAACATACCTCGTTGTTGCGGATGCGAACTTCAAGAGTCCCAAACGTGACTCCTGTAGAAGTATCCACGCACACGAAACACGAACACTCGAATTCGCTACGGTGCTAGCCCTCGGAATTCTTTATGCTGTATTCTTTCGGAAGCCCTGGACTAAGATTTCCTTCTGTGGCTCTCTACCTATTTCCTTTTTTTAATTTTTCTGTCCGTGTCCGTTTTCTCTCTTGGTATATCAATCCCACAATTCAATCACGGATAAACTTTATATTGTGAGTTTTCTACCGCCATTGTCAAATCAGTTACATTAAATAATTTCTTTTAATCTCCAAATTGCACGTACTAAAGTTAGCTTACCCACGTAGCAATGCTACAATTAGGTTTGGAGTAGCCAAATAGGTTTAGCCACGTAGCTTGTAAAAAATGATAATACAATAATATAATTATTATATTATTATAGCCTACAACTTAGACATATTTGATCAACTGAAATCCAACATTAGGATTTATTACTTCCGATATTTCAGAATAAATTTGTAGTCCAACAAATTCTAATTCTGAAAATTTATAATTCTAATATCCATTAGAATTAAATAACAATGTCCGTGTTTACGTGCTTTTGTGTGCGACCCTCTAGGTTCTATATACGAAGGCAATGTATATCCATACATAGACTGAGGTAACTGTCTAGCAACAGTTTTCAGTCACCCAACGTAATAGAATATTGGTAATGAACCAAAACCGCATTGAACCGATTTCTGTGTAATTCAATCTCTTCATCTCACCGACATCCTGATTAATTCAGTGCATTATGTGTCATCACTGAATTAATCATTTTACTTGATTTCTGAGATATAATAGATCTTAACTCGAATGATAAACATTCCTCCACGGCCGTGTGTTTAAAATCACTAATATCTCAATCAAGAGGCCAGGATGTCAACTCTCTAATCGAAGAGAGCGATGAATCCTATATTGACTCAACACTATCCTCTCTACGCTTCGCTGCACACCCAATAACCGTATTACTAACAATCCGATTAAAGACTGCTTTTAACGGCATCAAAGTGAACAACTACACGTATAGAATAAATGGAGGTCTCAAGTCAGGAGATCAGTTACACTCGTTCAACAAGAGAAGTGACCAATGACACTTAATATGTGGTATTCTCTATAAACGGGTCATGTCCAGTGTACCCTAAACTTAGGCACCCCCGAGTATAACTTGAACATGCATCCCTTGGTCTAACTCGACCTAAGTTATACTCGGCGTTGATCTAGATGTTTATGTCCCATCTAAACATCTATCCGATCAAGGACAATTTTAGATTGATAAATAATCAATCTATGGGACTTTACCGTAAAGTTAATTACGAGCAGAAATGTAATTAATAAACAGTAAATACTTGCCTTTATTAACAACTATTCACATATATTACAAAGTGTCTTGGCACATACGTGCACGCACTAACAAATACGACTCGAGAAATAGTTTGTGGTTGTGGCTCGCTGTCAAAGCTAACAAATTATAGGGGACGGTGTTCGCCAGGTACTTAGGAGTGCTTTTACGAGCTGATACATAGACGACGGACACGTTCTTGTAGGCCAGGTGGGTAGTCCACTAGTTGCACCTCAAAGGGGAGATGGAAGGAGGAATCATAAGGGGTATCGGCGTGAAACAGCAAACACCTCACGAATGCAGCACGACCACTATGGTGTTCGATTGTTGTGTGACCATGTCTGATATCATGTCTTTTTGTTTATGAGCATTTGTTGCATTTCCTCTTAAAAGTCTCTGATTTAGGCACAAAGGCTATCAAACTTTACTAGTCTATTTAAGCATCAGTTCTTAAACTAGGCGGGAACTCATATCTATAACTTATGCTATCTTATTTTCCTATAAGAGGCATTCGCCAACGCATCTTCCACCGAAGTCACCTAACGCCCTTCATTCAACAAATTCCTACTGATGCTCCTCAACTACTTCCTCCATCTTCCTCCTCTGCTCCCCGAATTCCTCTATTAGTGCTCGGATGCCCTATCCAATCTCCTTCGATGACACGGTCATGCCGCTCTGCATCTTGAAGTTTCTCCTGTAATTGATCTTTATCTCCTTCACCACCTGGAAAGCGTTGAGCTGTTGTCCCGCATAGATTGGCCATGCGGCTATCGAACCCCGAACCATATGCGATGATGCCATAAGATAAAAGAAAGCCAGGTGTTGGAGGTAGTCCATATATTACCGGGCAAAGGCACATGCGATGATGCCATAACATAATTTTTGTACACCACAAATTATTACAGGAGGGTCGTATTTGGTGGGGAATAATTGTTATTTGTGGAATGTGCATGGTGTCCGTGACCATACTCAAATGCCACTAAAAATGCTACTTACACAAAACACTCGGGTTCTCTGCTTGTCTGCCTTTAATTTGCGGACGACTTCTTATATTAGTTGGGACCTGGAGTTGTTCTTTTTTTCATTGTGATGAGTTCAAGTTTAGAAAACTGATCAAGTATAATAAAAAATATTAAATTGTTGAGACAACACCTCCTGAAATTAATTCGTTAACAAAACCATGGATACTTTACAAATAAAAAAGGTTCAAAATTAAGCTACTAAATCAAACTCTTTATAGGGTGAGTATAAATGGTTTACTCCTACTCAACTAAATTTGGGTAATTCTCCACATCAAGGGGTCTCAATCAAGTGGCAATTGACGAATTTTTATTCCTTTTTTCTTTTTGAGAGAACACGCTTTTGTGATTAAGGGATTGCAAAACCAATAAAGACATAAAGTCATAACTCATGAATTGACCATCCGGACTTTCTTTAAATTAAATTATTGATATTTTGAGTGCATTCTTTTGTTTAGAAAAGCATTTTTTTTTTCTGATTTAACTTAACATTTTAGAAAATGTCATCTTATTATATCATAAGTTAGTCATCCTTGCTATGCAAGGCCTACATGGCGCGGAAATGGCAACTAACGTCTTTAGCGTCACGTTTAATTTAAGCGAAATTATTAAATATATCTTAAGCTTTATCATTTTTTTCTATTTATCCTAACATTTGAAAAACATCTTCATGTTATATAAGACGTTTTTTCAAAATTATCAACCATTAGACTTAACCCCTAATAGCGACGACTTGGCGTTGATGTGTGCCTTTAGTCCCAACCCCAACCCACCCCATCCCTTTCCTTCCTTGTCCAGCTGTTTAGGAGGATTGTATTGAAATCCCGTCATTTATGAGTATTATACTCTGTTGTAAGGAGACTTGAAGTTGCGATGACATACCAAGAGATACAGTGCACTCACGAAAAAAATCGAAACACACGGAGCACCCACAAACAACACTCTTAATCATTGATTTCTTGTTGTTGAGACTTCCACACTAGGTCCAACAACAAAACCTTTTTGGTTTATGATGTTCTGATATTGTTGCTGATTTGAGCATGACTGGAAGTTTTCTTATCCACTGGAACGTAGCACCGAAAACAACTCATCGTCCTTTTGCATGTCAAGTCAATATATAATGAGTCAATTATTAATTATGCAATACAAAAGGGCAAGTCAAGAAGATAATCAATAAACTGAGGATCGAGGCTCGAGGTGAGTTATAGAGGTTCGGGGTGGGATGGGTCGGTGTTGGGCTTAGGGTCGGGGCTAGGAGTACACATCAACGCCAAGTCGGCTGTCGTTAGGGGTCGGGTCAAACAATTGACATTTTAAAATAACGTCTTAATATTATGCTACACGAAGATATTTTTGAAATATTATGATAAATAAGAAAAAATGAGAAAGTTCTTGATATAGTTGATAATTTCGCCCACCAAACGTGGCATTACGGAGTTAGTTGCCATGTCAGCACTATACAAGTCTCTGTTAGCAACGACGACTAACGGATAATATAATTGTGATAACATCGTAACGTGAGAACTAAAGGTGATATTTTTAAAAGATTACGAAAAAAATCATTTGGGCTTTTGTAAATACGAACAATTATATATATTTATTAGATTTTAATTAAAAAAACGGGGAGTTATTTTAACTAATCGCAACATCACATTTGGGAGAACGTCCACGTGACACAAATTGTTCTAACGAATAGGTTAAGATAAGACAACATCAATAAAACTTGTCCAATAATATCGTATACTATAATTTTTTAACGATGGGCATCAAGGAGTTAGGGAAATATAATTAAAGTAAAAAAGTTGTGGACAAATTAATCAAAAGAAGAACTCGACGTTAATTTTACCTAAACAAAAAGGTTGTTGTGTTTATGATTGAAGGCCCAACCGCCCGCTATCTCCTCAATATTAAATTCACATTGAAAAAATATTATGTGTTTTTAACCTCAGATATATGTAAATAACATGCCAATGAAGATTAGTCGTTCGGTCGTATCAAACAACGAAGATTATAATTGATTTCACGCTAAAAGAAAGCCTGCCGAGGAAACGTGACCTTTGTTAATAATAATAAAAAAAATGAACGAGGCCTTAGTTCGTTCCCCCCATCGGGCGACCATACACTCAGACCGCAATCTCAGGAGGAGAAGGAGGAGTCCCAAGTTGGGGGGGAAGCCATGACTTTCTTTTTCATCCAACGGCTGGCTGGAATCCATCTGGAATTTTGAATTTTGATTGAATTCCGTTTTGACGAAGTAAAGATGTTATCGGTAAAGCATTTCTCTCTTTCATCGTATTATAATTAGTTTTATTTTATATTGGGAGGGAGAGAGAGAGAGAGAGAGAGGTAAAGATAGTTGGGTAATATGAATGGAATTAATATACAAAAGGAATGATGTAAGAGGAGGAGGAGGAGGAGGGAGGAGTTGGGGGATAATGATGGGGGCCGGTGGTGCATGTGGGTGGTGCATGTGACCAAAGCCGAGAGAAAAGTCAGGCGTACCATCTTCTCTTGTTCGAAATTCGTCGTGCCAGCACTTATTACTAAATTCTTTAGACATCACACGCATAACAAAAAGTTAAATCCTTATTTTAATCTCGAATCCCACTTAAAATAAATTCTATGTAAAATATAATGATTCGATTTTGGGCTACATTTTGCTTTTTTTTTTTTTACTTAACTTTATTATACGACTTTGTTATCGACTTTTATTTTTATATTAATTTTGATCAATCTTGAATTTCGCATGATAAAAGTCAAATAAAAGCTTAATCTGACTTGCGTATGACAATGGATCTCTAACCTCTATATTCTACATTATCCTTTGACATCCATCGTGTGTATGTTCGCTTGTTTCCAAGTTTGTATGTGAGTGAGTATTCCCTAAACCCATCGTGCTTGCGGAAAACACAAATATAATGGCATCTTTTTGCTTTTATGGATCTCTTGATCTCTCTTTTTTACCTCAAGAAGCCGCGATATAACTGTCTTAGGTTTCTTCGGTGTGTGTCTATATGAAGAGACGCAAATTATAGGTCGGAGAATAACTGAGTTACGTTTATTTTATGTATCGATATAAAAGAGATGCATATTATAGTCGGAGCATAACTGTGTTAAGTTTTGTTCCGTGTATGCCTACATAAATTGAGGAATATGATTGATTTTAGGCTTTTTTGCTTGCAACCCATATTTTATTTGGGCCCGTAACAAATTTTTTTACGGCCGTGAGAGAAAAGTTTTGTAGGAAAATGAATATAGTTACGGCCGGGGAGGATGTAATTGTTTCGTGAAATTTTTCCAGAACCGGAGGCAAAGTTCTAAAGTCCGTGAGGCGATTTCGCGACGTGCGTATCGGACGACGGAAATGCGGGAGGGAGTATGAATTGGCGAACATTGTTCGGCAGGTAGCGGCGGAGAAGGCCACGGCCAACCTGACAGCTTTGTAATTGTCACGCCTTTCGATGATGTGGAATTGTTCCCATACAATAATATGCTGCTTGGTGGTTCGTGCGAGTTCTCAGAACCAAAGGGATGAGATGGAGAAGAAGCTTAGGCTCTCGGCAGGGTCAATGTTAGGGTCGTACAGCGTTCGACAGCGATGTTACGATACGACAACGCTGATATTAGGATTTGTAACCCGAAATCGAAGAATATTTCATTGAAAGCAAGATGTTCCAATCTTCAGTTTCGTGGGAAAGCACTTCCTTTCCTTTTTCTTTCCTCGGAGTTCACGATATGACCGTTATCCGTTGATAAGCGACCCGTTTCACATTTTATTAACAAAAAACTAGGGGGGGAGTTAAGGAGGCAGGCGTCTACATCTTAATCTTCCCACGCATCCCGTGATTAGAACTTATACTTAACTTCTCACTCTTTATTAACAAAACTTGGGGAGTTAGGAGGCAAGCGTCTACTGTGGCGCCCCACCTTATCGGGCTCGCTACAATGAATCTAACAATACAAATATGCAGCGGAAACTCATATACAATCAACTTGTCCCTCGAATATATGCCCTTGGAGTTATACATCCACGTAAAATCCATTATTTAGAATATGGTATGTATTTTCCTATCCCCGATACATACCAAATTGGATGGCGAATCTCGATTTCATATTCCACTTTCCTAAGGAGATTGGATTTTCGAGATGATCTATTAGGGTTCTCTGTTTCTGCACCAAGCTTCCTGAAGATGTTATTGAAGGAGGTTCTTGCATTTGCTTCTCTAGTTAATCCTGCATTCTCTACATTTTCTTTCCATTTCACTAATCCATTGAAAGAAGCCACTCCGAGGGACGCACACTCGAGCAGGTTATGACGGATGCCCTTTCCCAGTCACATTATAGCCAATCGACTGTTCGTGTTGTTCACCTTGCTGTATCCGGATATTGCCGTCAAAGCAGTGGTTGGCCGTCGTGCCTTCGGACCTCGATACGCACGTCCTCGCTTATTTGCATGCACCCTATGACCCCAGGCATCGTCCTAAGCTCATTCACAATAGAGGTACATAGACGGATCTATCCATTCGCATTATAGAAATGGAAATAGTCCCGCCTGAGATAACAATTGCCAAGCTTAACTTTATCAGTGCCTGGAGATTGCATAAGTGCAAGATGATCGCGTTGGCGCCTCCCAGACAGGAGTTGCAATCCTATGGGGGAATCTGAGACTTTGCACTTTGCTTGCCCGTTGGAGTAGTAACTACCCAGTCCGGATGGGAATACGACTCGAGAAATAGTTTGTGGTTGTGGCTCGCAGTCAAAGCTAACAAATTATAGGGGACGGTGTTCGCCAGGTACTTAGGAGTGCTTTTACGAGCTGATACATAGACGACGGACACGTTCTTGTAGGCCAGGTGGTAGTCCACTAGGTGCACCTCAAAGGGGAGATGGAAGGAGGAATCATAAGGGGTATCGGCGTGAAACAGCAAACACCTCACGAATGCAGCACGACCACTATGGTGTTCGATTGTGGTGTGACCATGTCTGAGATCATCTCTTTTTGTTTATGAACATTTGTTGCATTTCCTCTTAAAAGTCTCTGATTCAGGCACAAAGGCTATCAAACTTTACTAGTCTACTTAAGTATCATTTCTTAAACAAGGCGGGAACTCATATCTATAACTTATGCTATCTTATTTCCCTATAAGAGGCATTCGCCAACGCATCTTCCACCGAACTCACCTAACGCCCTTCATTCAACAAGTTCCAACTGATGCTCCTCAACTACTTCCTCCATCTTCCTCCTCTGCTCCCCGAACTCCTCTATTAGTGCTCGGATGCCCTGTCCCATCTCCTTCGATGACACGGTCATGCCGCTCTGCATCTAGAAGTTTCTCCTGTAATTGATCTTTATTTCCTTCACCACCTGGAAAGCGTTGAGCTGTTGTCCCGCGTAGATTGGCCATGCGGCTATCGAACCCCGAACCATATGCGATGATGCCATAAGATAAAAGAAAGCCAGGTGTTGGAGGTAGTCCATATATTACCGGGCAAAGGCACATGCGATGATGCCATAACATAATTTTTGTACACCATAAATTTTTACAGGAGGGTTGTATTTGGTGGGGACTAATTGTTATTTGTGGAATGTGCATGGTGTCCGTGACCATACTCAAATGCCACTATTGGGTGAAAGTAAAAGAAAAAAACAAATGCCACTAAAAATGCTACTTACACAAAACACTCGGGTTCTCTGCTTGTCGGCCGTTCATTTGTGGACGACTTCTTATATTAGTTGGGACCTTGAGTTGTTCTTTTTTCATTGTGATGAGTTCAAGTTTAGAAAACTGATCAAGTATAATAAAAAAATATTAAATTGTTGAGACAACACCTCCTGAAATTAATTCGTTAACAAAACAATGGATACTTTACAAATAAAAAAGGTTCAAAATTAAGCTACTAAATCAAACTCTTTGTAGGGTGAGTATAAACTGGGTTACTCCTACTCAACTAAATTTGGGTAATTCTCCACATCAAGAGGTCTCAATCAAGTGGCAATTGACGACTTTTTATTTCTTTTTTCTTTTTGAGAGACCACGCTTTTGTGATTAAGAGATTGTAAAACCAATAAAGACATAAAGTCGTAACTCATGAATTCAGCATCCCGACATTCTTTAAAATAAATTATTGATATTTCGATTGCATTCTTTCGTTTAGAAAAGCATTTTTTCTGATTTATCTTAACATTTTAGGAAATATTATCTTAAATTCCAATGTTAGGACGTTATTTCAATTATATCATATGTTAGTCATCCTTGTTATCGAAGGCCTACATGGCGCTGACATAGCAACTAACGTCTCCAGCGTCACGTTTAATCTAATCGAAATTATCAAATATATCTTAAACTTTTTCATTTTTTTTCTTTTTATCCTAACTTTTGAAAAACATCTTCATGTAATATAAGACGTTTTTTCAAAATTATCAACCATTAGACTCAACCCCTAATAGCGACCGACTTGGCGTTGATGTGTACCCTTAGTCCAACCCCAACCCACCCCATCCCTTTCCTTCCTTGTCCAGCTGCTTAGGAGGATTGTACTGAAATCCCGTCATTTATGAGTATTATACTCTGTTGTAAGGAGACTTGAAGTTGCGATGACATACCAAGAGATACAGTGCACTCATGAAAAAAACCAAAACACACGGAGCACTCGTAAACAACACTCTTAATCATTGATTTCTTGTTGTTGAGACTTCCACACTAGGTCCAACAACAAAACCTTTTTGGTTTATGATGTTCCGTTATTGTTGTTGATTTGAGCATGACTGTAAGTTTTCTTATCCACTGAAATGTAGTACCAAAAATAACTCATCGTCGGTTTGCATGTCAAGTCAATATATAATGAGTCAATTATTAATTATGCAATGCAAAAAGGCAAGTCAAGAAGAGAATCAATAAGCTGAGGATCGGGGCTCGAGCTTATATTATGTGTTTTTTACCTCAGATATATGTAAATCAACACCACATTTTATCAACCTTGGACATTTCCCAAAGCGCTGTATATAACTAACACAAAGAAAAACACAAGCCCACGCATTATTCCATCGCCAAAAATCTCTTACACTTAAAAGATGGCGCCCCTCTGCAGATCACTTGTGACATTCGTGGCCGTCGTGCTCTTTTCCTGCCCTTTATCGGCTCGAGCACACGTTGTTCCTGCCCTGTACGTGTTCGGCGACTCAACCGTTGATGCAGGCAACAACAATTTCCTCAACACCCTAGTCAAGTCCAACTTCACCCCTTATGGGATTGACCTCTGTAGGGAACTCCCCTTTGGCAGAGCCATCAACGGCCTCAACTACGCCGACTTCATTGGTATTGCTGACTTCCTCCCCCCTTCCCTTTCACGTTCTAGGGGAATTAAAGCCAAGTCCCAGTTTGGCAGAAGGAAACTGTCACGTTTTCGTTTTTATGATTCTCCATAACAGAAAAAAGTTTATTTGATTTCAAAATAGTTTTTAGAATTTTTATGTGAAATACGTTAGAGCTATTTTCCATTATAATTATGCACGGAACTTGCAGCGGAGCATCTCGGGCTCCCGCCACCACCGGCGTGCTTGAGCTTCCAGGATCAGGAATCCAGGAGCAAAGTCATAACCAGACTATGCCTCCAGCTCCTACGGCATCCTCAACCGTACTGAAACAAGAGCGGTAAGGAGACAACCATTTCAGCACATTGCTTCGAACATGGGCATGGTGAATTAGATCGCTTATTGCAGTCGAAATCCTTGCAGGGGAAATGCTTGCCACTTTCCGAATAGGTTGACTACTTCGAGAACACTGTATGTCATGACCTGTCGAGACAGATCCCCATAAAAGACGAGCTCAAGCTCCAACTCGAGAACTCGATAAGTCTCATATCCATTGCCAGCAATGACTACACCCTCGGATACTAGTTGGATGAGAAGATGCGTATGATGTACGATATCACTTCCTATACCGAACTTCTCGTTCATTCTTTGGCTACAAACATAAAGGTAATCCCTGATTATGGAAAATGATCACAACTGTGAAACGTCATGAGACGACTAATATTTCACTTTCTCAGAGAATGGCCGAGCTAGGGGCAAAGAAGTTCATTGTGAGGGGAATGCCGAAGATAAGTTGCCTCTCCCCATTCTTTAAGGTAATCAAGCAACAGTGTGATGAACTCGGGAAGGAAATCATCCCCTCGTACAATGCCTAGCTAGTCAAATCCCTGGACAGCCTAAAAGCCGAGTATGGCATCCTCTACACAATGATAATGCCCGAGAAGATCGAAATAAGCACAGTCGCAGTAGAAATCGGTACAGATCCATGGTAGACTATCATCTAAATGCAGCACGAAAGACGACACTGACTCGACATGTTGCAGGATCAAAATTCACCTATGACCCGTGCTGTGAGATTAATGAGTTCGGGGGTTGCTGAACCTCTGTTCTACAGAAGGTCGAACATTCTATTCTACATAAGCTTCTTATGTTGAGGACCATGTGTAAGAATCATTTTTGTAATTAAATAATTAGTTGATGATTATTTAATTATGAAATACATTCCTATCGATCTAGGTGATTATCTGGTCGAAATATATCGATTTGGTTTCCAAATAATTATATTAGAGATAATATTTCTTATAGAAGGAAATGTATCTCTCTATATATGGAAATGTTCTACAAGATGGTCTACAGGCTTCTGTAAGCTTACTCGACCTCTACATGACCGTTTATTTGGTTGCAAAACACCACCACCTGTCCAGATACATCCTCATGTGTGTCTTTGTCAGGATGGAACAAACCTTTACCCCAATGGAAATAAATCTTCGATTATTTCCATCAGTAGAAGGTTATCGATCAGAACCTTCTGCGATACCTTCTGTGCTGCATCATTTAGGGAAACTATCATATTCTCATTCTATTTTGATATGATTTTCTTCCTTGCTAAATGAATGCACGTGTATATCATTCTGTTATTTTGTAAACTAATTCTTATCTCTTATTTTACAGATTAATGATTTATATTTTTACCTATTGTATTTTATCCTCTTGCGTATATAAATAAGCCACGCTCTCTCAATCAAAAAATAATAGAACATTCATTTCCCCTTCTTTCATTTTGAAAGAGAACGTGAGCTTTAGTTTCTTCATTCTTTTGTCCGTTCGAAGTTAGTCACACGAAGAGCACTATCGGCGGAAGCTGCATCGTTGGTGAAACATTTTGGGAGAGAGACTCGGGGGCTCGAGGGACTCGACTGGAAGCTGCATGATACGTTGGCTGGAGGCACGGTTGGAGGTCGTGTGATCAACGTGCAGTGGGTCGGAGAGAAGGGATGAACCTCGGGAGCACAGAAGGTGAGGGACTAATCAGCTTCTGTTGTGTAGAGCTCTCTGTGTGCAGGAACCTCAGGACAAGAGGAAGGTTGTCACCTTAGGATAGAAGGAAGGCTGTCACCTCAGGACATGAGGAAGGCTATTACCCCAGCACAGAGGGAACGCTGTTCAACCTCAGGACATGAGGAAGGCTGTCACCTCAGGACAGGACGAAGGCTGTCACCCCAGGACAGAGCGCACGTTGTTTATCCTAGGACAAATGATACGTTGTCCACCCTAAGACAAAGGGAACGTTGTCTGCCTGCGTATGGTTCGCTACGTACTCTCGTGGGGTATGCCACGAAGTCGTTATCCATGAGGGATTGCGCATTTGCTACCTTGTTAGTCACGTTAACGCGTGCAATCTCCTGTAGTGCAGAATCTTCGGATCTGTACAACCTCCTGTAAAGCAGAACCTTAAGGTCTGAATATACTCTAGTGCAGAACCTTACAGTTTGTACACATCTCAAGTCACTTTTAATACGAACCATTTTGGTTTGTTAAAGATTGACACATTCTTAGTATAGAACCTTACGGTCTGTGCTATACCTTCTGTGATACAGAATCCTTGGATCTATTCTATAGAAGGTTGACGCTTATAGTACAGAATCTCTTGATCTGTGCTATAAAAGGTTAACACGTCTGACACAAAACCTTCTGGTCAGTATTGTGCCTTACCTTCTTCGACACAGAACCTTCGGTCTGTGTTGTGCCTAAGCTACTTCGACACAGAACCCTCTGGTCTGTGTTGTACCGAACTTACTACGATACAGAACCTTCTGGTCTGTATTGAGCCTAAGTTACTATAGTACAGAACCTTCGGGTTTGTGCTACATAACGAGCCTCTACGGAACAGAACCTTTTTGGTCTGTGCTCTGCCACTCAAGCCTCTATTACACAGAACCTTTGGATCTGATTTCAGTTGCAATCATTTGTGTAATTTGTACAAAGATACATTTGAGTTGAAACCATCCAAATATCTGGGTGAAGAGTGGATGTAAGCAATTTGCTGAACCACAATAAAAATACTTGTGTCTAATCAGACAAATTGCGAACACACTTGAACGTTCTGTTGTACAGAAACCTATCTACGGTTCTGTTTAACAGAAGCTTTCTTCCGCTGCGGGGTAAAACGAAAAAGAGTTAAAATCCGAATTTGGAGATTAACACTAATTCACCTCCCCTCTTAGTGTAACAGTTGCTGATTTGAGCATGACTGTAAGTTTTCTCATCCACTGGAATGTAGCACCGAAAACAACTCATCGTCCTTTTGCATGTCAAGTCAATATATAATGAGTCGATTATTAATTATGCAATGCAAAAGGGCAAGTCAAGAAGATGATCAATAAGCTGAGGATCGGCACTGCAGGTGAGTTATAGAGGTTCGGGGTGGGATGGGTCGGTGTTGGGCTTAGGGTCGGGGCTAGGAGTATACATCAACGTCAAGTCGGTTGTCATTAGGGGTTGGGTCAAACAATTGACATTTTAAAATAACGTCTTAATATTATGCTACACGAAGATATTTTTAAAATATTATGACATGTCAGCACTATACAGGCCTCTGTTAGCAACGACGACTAACGGATAATATAATTGTGATAACATCGTAACGTGAGAACTAAAGGTGACATTTTTCAAAGATTACGAAAAAAATCATTTGGGCTTTTGTAAATACGAACAATTATATATATTTATAAGATTTTAATTAAAAAAACGGGGAGTTATTTTAACTAATCGCAACATCACATTTGGGAGAACGTCCACGTGACACAAATTGTTCTAACGAATAGGTTAACATAAGATAACATCAATAAAACTTGTCCAATAATATCGTATACTATAGTTTTCTGACGATGGGCATGAAGGAGTTAGGGAAATATAATTAAAGTAAAATGTCGTAGACAAACTAATCAGAAGAAGAACTCGACGTTAATTTTACCCCAAGAAAAAGGTTGTTATGTTTATGATTGAAAGCCCAACCGCCCGCTATCTCCTCAATATTAAATTCACATTGAAAAAAAGTTAAGTGTTTTTAACCTCAGATATATGTAAATAACATGCCAACGAAGATTATTGTCGTTCGGTCGTATCAAACAACGAAGATTATAATTGATTTCACGCTAAAAGAAAGCCTGCGATGAAACGAGGTCGAGGAAACGTGACCTTTGGTAATAATAATTAAAAAAAAAAAAAATGAACGAGGCCTTAGTTCGTTCCCCCCATCGGGCGACCATGCACTCGGACCGCAATCTCAGGAGGAGGAGTCCCAAGTTGGGGGGGAAGCCATGACTTTCTTTTTCATCCAACGGCTGGCTGGAATCCATCTGGAATTTTGAATTTTGATTGAATTCCGTTTTGACGAAGTGAAGATGTTATCGGTAAAGCATTTCTCTCTTTCATCGTATTATAATTAGTTGTATTTTATATTGGGAGGGAGAGAGAGAGAGAGGTAAAGATAGTTGGGTAACATG
Source organism: Melastoma dodecandrum (assembly GCA_029817715.1). Taxonomy (NCBI): domain Eukaryota; kingdom Viridiplantae; phylum Streptophyta; class Magnoliopsida; order Myrtales; family Melastomataceae; genus Melastoma; species Melastoma dodecandrum. The sequence continues at coordinate 1,172,568 of JARUPY010000397.1, read as the reverse complement.
AATGGAATTAATATACAAAAGAAATGATGTATGAGGAGGAGGAGGAGGGAGGAGTTGGGGGATAATGATGGGGGACGGTGGTGCATGCGGGTGGTGCATGTGACCAAAGCCGAGAGAGAAAAGATTTGTAGGAAAATGAATATAGTTACGGCCGGGGAGGATGTAATTGTTTCGTGAAATTTTTCCAGAACCGGAGGCAAAGTTCTAAAGTCCGTGAGGCGATTTCGCGACGTGCGTACCGGACGACGGAAATGCGGGAGGGAGTATGAATTGGCGAACATTGTTCGGCAGGTAGCAGCGGAGAGGGCCACGGCCAACCTGATAGCTTTGTAATTGTCACGCCTTTCGATGATTTGGAATTGTACCCTTACAATAATATGCTGCTTGGTGGTTCGTGCGAGTTGTCAGAACCAAAGGGATGAGATGGAGAAGAAGCTTAGGCTCTTGGCAGGGTCAGGGTCGTCCAGCGTTCGACAGCGATGTTACGATACGACAACGCTGATATTAGGATTTGTAACCCGAAATCGAAGAATATTTCATTGAAAGCAAGATGTTCCAATCTTCAGTTTCGTGGGAAAGCACTTCCTTTCCTTTTTCTTTCCTCGGAGTTCACGATATGACCGTTATTCGTTGATAAGCGACCTCGTTTCACATTTTATTAACAAAAAACTAGGGGGGAAGTTAAGGAGGCAGGCGTCTACATCTTAATCTTCCCACGCATCCCGTGATTAGAACTTATACTTAACTTCTCACTCTTTATTAACAAAACTTGGGGAGTTAGGAGGCAAGCGTCTACTGTGGCGCCCCACCTTATCGGGCTCGCTACAATGAGTCTAACAATACAAATATGCAGCGGAAACTCATATACAAACAACTTGTCCCTCGAATATACGCCCTTGGAGTACATCCACGTAAAAGGCGAATCTTGATTCCATATTCCACTTCCCTAAGGAGATTGGATTTTCGAGATGATCTATTAGGGTTCTCTGTTTCTGCACCAAGCTTCCTCAAGATGTTATTGAAGGAGGTTCTTGCATTTGCTTCTCTAGTTAATCCTGCATTCTCTACATTTTCTTTCCATTTCACTAATCCATTGAAAGAAGCCACTCCGAGGGACGCACACTCGAGCAGGTTATGACGGATGCCCTTTCCCAGTCACATTATAGCCAATCGACTGTTCGTGTTGTTCACCTTGCTGTATCCGGATATTGCCGTCAAAGCAGTGGTTGGCCGTCGTGCCTTCGGACCTCGATACGCACGTCCTCGCTTATTTGCATGCACCCTATGACCCCAGGCATCGTCCTAAGCTCATTCACAATAGAGGTACATAGACGGATCTATCCATTCGCATTATAGAAATGGAAATAGTCCCGCCTGAGATAACAATTGCCAAGCTTAACTTTATCAGTGCCTGGAGATTGCATAAGTGCAAGATGATCGCGTTGGCGCCTCCCAGACAGGAGTTGCAATCCTATGGGGGAATCTGAGACTTTGCACTTTGCTTGCCCGTTGGAGTAGTAACTACCCAGTCCGGATGGGAATACGACTCGAGAAATAGTTTGTGGTTGTGGCTCGCAGTCAAAGCTAACAAATTATAGGGGACGGTGTTCGCCAGGTACTTAGGAGTGCTTTTACGAGCTGATACATAGACGACGGACACGTTCTTGTAGGCCAGGTGGTAGTCCACTAGTTGCACCTCAAAGGGGAGATGGAAGGAGGAATCATAAGGGGTATCGGCGTGAAACAGCAAACACCTCACGAATGCATCACGACCACTATGGAGTTCGATTGTGGAGTGACCATGTCTGATATCATCTCTTTTTGTTTATGAACATTTGTTGCATTTTCTCTTAAAAGTCTCTGATTTAGGCACAAAGGCTATCAAACTTTACTAGTCTATTTAAGCTGCATTTCTTAAACTAGGCGGGAATTCACATCTATAACTTATGCTATCTTATTTTCCTATAAGATGCATTCGCCAACGCATCTTCCACCGAACTCACCTAACGCCCTTCATTCAACAAATTCCTACTGATGCTCCTCAACTACTTCATCTTCCTCCGCTGCACCCCGAATTCTCCTATTAGTTCTCGGATGCCTTGTCCAATCTCCTTCGATGACACGGACATGCCGCTCTGCATCTTGAAGTTTCTCCTGTAATTGGTCTTTATCTCCTTCACCACCTGGAAAGCGTTGAGCTGTTGTCCCGCGTAGATTGGCCATGCGGCTATCGAACCCCGAACCATATGCGATGATGCCATAAGATAAAAGAAAGCCAGGTGTTGGAGGTAGTCCATATATTACCGGGCAAAGGCACATGCGATGATGCCATAACATAATTTTTGTACACCATAAATTTTTACAGGAGGGTCGTATTTGGTGGGGACTAATTGTTATTTGTGGAATGTGCATGGTGTCCGTGACCATACTCAAATACCACTAAAAATGCTACTTACACAAAACACTCGGGTTCTCTGCTTGTCGGCCTTTAATTTGCGGACGACTTCTTATATTAGTTGGGACCTTGAGTTGTTCTTTTTTCATTGTGATGAGTTCAAGTTTAGCAAACTGATCAAGTATAATAAAAAATATTAAATTGTTGTGACAACAGCTCCTGAAATTAATTCGTTGACAAAACCATGGATACTTTACAAATAAAAAAGGTTCAATTTTAAGCTACTAAATCAAACTCTTTGTAGGGTGAGTATAAACTGGGTTACTCCTACTCAACTAAATTTGGGTAATTCTCCACATCAAGAGGTCTCAATCAAGTGGCAATTGACGAATTTTTATTCCTTTTTTCTTTTTGAGAGACCACGCTTTTGTGATTAAGAGATTGCAAAACCAATAAAGACATAAAGTCCTAACTCATGAATCGACCATCCGGACTTTCTTTAAATTAAATTATTGATATTTTGAGTGCATTCTTTCGTTTCAGAAAAGTATTTTTTTCTGATTTAACTTAACATTTTAGAAAATATCATCTTATTATATCATAAGTTAGTCGTCCTTGCTATGGAAGGCCTATATGGCGCGGAAATGGCAACTAACGTCTCTAGCGTCACATTTAATTTAAGCGAAATTATTAAATATATCTTAAACTTTCTCATTTTTTTTCTATTTATCCTAACATTTGAAAAACATCTTCATGTTATGTAAGACGTTTTTTCAAAATTATCAACCATTAGACTTAACCCCTAATAGCGACCGACTTGGCGTTGTTGTGTACCCTTAGTCCCAACCCCAACCCACCCCAGCCCTTTCTTTCCTTATCCAGCTGCTTAGGATTGTATTGAAATCCCGTCATTTGTAAGTATTATACTATGTTGTAAGGAGACTTTAAGTTGCGATGACAAACCAAGCGATACAATGAACTCACGAAAAAAAGCAAAACAAATGGAGCACCCATAAACAACACTCTTAATAATTGAATCCTTGTTGTTGAGGGTTCCACATTAGCTCCAACAACAAAACCTTTTTGGTTTATGATGTTCCTATATTGTTGCTGTTGGGACGGTTTTGATGATGAACCGGACCCTCTGTTCTACAGAAGCTTCTCATGTTGAGGACCTTGTGTAAGAATCATTTTTGTAATTAAATGATTAGTTGATGATTATTTAATTATGAAATACAATCCTATCGATCAAGATGATTATCTGGTCGAAATATATCGATTTGGTTTCCAAATAATTATATTAGAGATAATATTTCTTATAGAAGGAAATGTATCTCTCTCTATATATGGAAAGGTTCCACTAGATGGTCTACAGGCTTCTATAAGCTTACTCGACCTCTACATGACCATTTATTTGGTTGCAAAACGCCACCACCTGTCCAGATACATCCTCATGTGTGTCTTTGTCAGGATGGAACAAACCATTACCCCAATGGAAATAAATCTTCGATTATTTCCATCAGTAGAAGGTTATCGATCAGAACCTTCTGCGATACCTTCTGTGCTGCATCATTTAGGGAAACTATCATATTCTTATTCTATTTTGATATGATTTTCTTCCTTGCTAAATGAATGCACGTGTATATCATTCTGTTATTTTGTAAACTAATTCTTATCTCTTATTTTGCAGATTATTGATTTATATTTTTACCTTTTGTATTTTATCCTTTTCCGTATATAAATAGGCCATGCTCTCTCAATCAAAAAATAATAGAACATTCATTTTCCCTTCTTTCATTCTGAAAGAGAACGTGAGCTTTAGTTTCTTTATTCTTTTGTTCGTTCGAAGTTAGTCACACGAGGAGCACTATCGGCGGGAGCTGCATCGTTGGTGAAACCTTTTGGGAGAGTGACGCGGGGGCTCGAGGGACTCGACTGGAAGCTGCAGGATATGTAGGCTGGAGGCACGGCTGGAGGTCGTGCGATCAACGTACAGCGGGTCGGAGAGAAGGAATGAACCTCGGGAGCACAGAAGGTGAGGGACTAATCAGTTTCTGTTGTGTAGAGCTCTGTGTGTAGGAACCTCAGGACAAGAGGAAGGTTGTCACCTTAGGACAGAAGGAAGGCTGTCACCTCAGGACAGGAGGAAGGCTGTCACCCCAGAACAGAGGGAACGCTGTTCAACCTCAGGACAGGAGGAAGGCTGTCACCTCAGGACAGGTGGAAGGCTGTCACCCTAGGACAGAAGGCACGCTGTTCATCCTAGGACAAATGATACGTTGTCCACCCTAAGACAAAGAGAACGTTGTCTGCCTGCGTAGAGTTCGCTACGTACTCTCGTGGGGTACGCCACGAAGTCGTTATCCTTAAGGGATTGCGCATTTGCTACCTTGTTAGTCACGTTAACGCGTGCAATCTCCTGTAGTGCAGAATCTTCGGATCTGTACAACCTCCTGTAAAGCAGAACCTTAAGGTCTGAATCTACTCTAGTGCAGAACCTTATGGTCTGTACACATCTCAACTCACTTCTAATACGAACCATTTTGGTTTGTTAAAGATTGACACATTCTTATTACAGAACCTTACGGTTTGTGCTATACCTTCTGTGATACAGAATCCTTGGATCTATTCTATAGAAGGTTGACTCTTACAGTATAGAATCTCTTGATCTGTGCTATAGAAGGTTAACACGTCTGACACAGAACCTTCTGGTCAGTATTGTGCCTTACCTTCTTCGACACAGAACCTTCGGTCGGTGTTGTGCCTAAGCTACTTCGACACAGAACCCTCTGGTCTGTGTTGTGCCGAACTTACTAAGATACAGAACCTTCTGGTCTGTATTGAGCCTAAGTTACTATAGTACAGAACCTTCGGGTTTGTGGTACATAACGAGCCTCTACGAAAAAGAACCTTTTTGGTCTGTGCTCTGCCACTCAAGCCTGTATTGCACAGAACCTTTGGATCTGATTTCAGTTGCAATCATTTGTGTAATTTGTACAGAGATACATTTGAGTGGAAACCATCCAAATATCTGGGTGAAGAGTGGATGTAAGCAATTTGCTGAACCACTATAAAAATACTTGTGTCCAATCAGACAAATTGCGAATACACTTGAATGTTCTGTTGTACAGAAACCTATCTACGGTTCTATTTAACAGAATGTGTTCCCCATGGTCCTCAATGCAGCCGCCTAGCTCGATCTATTTGACATCATAGCAGATGCTGGGCCGGGTGCTTTCCTTTCGGCCTCCAAGATCGTATCTAAGTTAGGAACCAAGTACCCAAAATGACCCCCAAGATGGACAGGATGCTGAGACTACTGGCTAGCCACTCGCTCCGGAAGTCGACGAAATGGCATGATGCTGCTGAGCCTGGTGAGGATGCTGAGACTATTGAGACTACTGGCTAGCCACTCACTCCCCCAAGATGGACAGGATGCTGAGCCCGGTGATAAGGTCGGGAGGCCTTACGGGTTGGCTCCGTCTGTAAAGCTCTTCGTGAAGAAGGGCAACGAGGGATCGATGTCTCATCATCTGGCTCTTACTACGCATCCTGCTACACCAGAAAGTCTGGTAAAGATCAGCTCTTTCTCATCACGTTTTTTCTTTTCGGTCAACGATAACTTCACCCCGTCATTCTCTAACCGATCATTCGGAAAACTTGTGATCTGACAAGAAGGATCCCGTTAATGTCACTTGTGAATGCTTTTTCTTGTAATGCATTAGGTTACATTTCAAGAATGAAATAATGGAAGGCAGGAACCAATTCAACAAGGTCCATGATATGACTATATGTCGAGTCCATGGGTGTTGATCCCGCACACAATGACATCTTCAACAAAGCCATGTCGAGTACTGGGTGAAAAGATCTCTCGGCAGCAGAGACGGCGCCGGGACCAGCGACGACCACGGGGAGAGGATGAAAAGTAGGAAGTGTCGATTGGGAATGACGAACGTATTTTCTTGATTAACGTTAAAAATTTGAAGTTTGTAATATTAAATTCACATTCAAAAAAAGTTAAGAGTTTTTAGCCTCAGATATATGTAAATAACATGCCAACGAAGATTATTGTCGTCCGGTCGGATCAAACAATGATGATTATAATTGATTTCACGCTAAAAGAAAGCCTGCCATGAAACGAGGTGGAGAAAACGTGACCTTTGGTAATAATAATAATAATAATAATAATAATAAAATGAACGAGGCCTTAGTTCGTTCCCCCCATCGGGCGACCATACACTCAGACCGCATATTTGTAGTCATTCGCTAATCAAAAGATACGATAAAATTAAAGGTACGTGGGCGGGTCGAGTCTACGAGGTTTCAATTTAATTATACGCTGATTTAGTTTGGGGGTCGAGATATTTGCTTCTCCCCACGTTGCAAAAAAAAAAAAAAAAAATCCCATCAAGATTCGCATTCGAATTATCACTAAACTTATTATAAAAGAAAGACTAAAAGCTTCCTTAAGCAATCTAGCAAAAGCAAAAGAGACGACAGGGCCTCCTCCATTTCAACCCATTCGTTTTTGCTGCATTTCCGGTTATAAGCTTAAAACTTCGATACGAAGGCTATGAAGCCTTTATTTAAGCAATCTGTCGGACAGAGCTACATTTTCATAAACTAGGCGGGAACTAATACCTAGTTGTTTATGCTTATGCTTTCTTCATATTAGTGGACACATCTTTCAGGAACTCGCCTAAGGCCACATGAGATGACCCCATTTCCTCCCGCACATTCCTACTTATGTAGCTCAACTTCGCCAACTTCCTCCTCGTCTCCCTTGAATCCTCCATCAGTGCCCGAATCACCTGCCCGATCTCCTTTGACGACACGGTAACCCCGCTCTCCATCCTGAAGTCCCTCCTGTAGTTGATCCTTACCTCGGTCGCTAGCCCCATCTCCTTCACGAGCTGGAAAGCGTTTAGCTGCTGTTCGGCATAGATTGGCCATGCGGCCATCGGCACCCCGAACCATATGCCCTCCAATATTGAGTTCCACCCGCAGTTGGACACGAATCCACCGGTTGATGGGTGCCCCAGTATTTTGGTCTGTGGTGCCCACCCAATCAACCTCCCGATCCCAGCCGTCCGTTCCAAGAAATCGTCGGGGAGGACCTTCCGGAGATACACACTGTAATCACTAGAAGGAACAATCTTGTCCTTGGACTGCAGCGGCCACAACGACCACAAGAACGGGTACTTGCACATCACGAGGGCGATGGCGATCTCACTAACCTGGAGGCAATCGGTTTGGGTGATCATAATTAGGAGAAAGAAGAAGCTTGTGGAGGATCCCAATTGGGTAGTTCCGGGCACTTACCTGATCCTCATCAAATCGTCCGCCCATGCTCCCGAAACACAAGAACACCACTGAGGCTTCCCGCTGGCGGTCCAGCCACTCTACAACCTCGAGGCCATCCTGTCCCATTGCAGAGTCGACTGACGAGCCCCACCCGTTGACTATGGGCCCAACTGGGTACACCTTCGGCAGGCCAGGCTCTGACTGAAGGAACTTCAGGGGATGTGGCTCAAGCTCGAGGAACGTATTCACTATGATTCCCCGGGTCTTCCTGAACCTCCTAAAATTGTCGAGGAACAGTCTCACGGTCTCCGGCTGCAGCACCAGGGATGGAAGCTGCTCTGCCGGAAGAGGGCAGGCAAATCCTGGAAAATCAAGCTCCTCGCCCGAGTTGCGGTACCCGGCCACATCCTTGCCGTTGTCATCACGGAGTTTCTGCAAGTGAAGCATGACGCCGAGCATCGCAGAGCTCGAGGTAAAGTAAATGTAGGAGGGAACCCCAAAGGAGTCGGCAACGTCAACCATGGATGCACAGAACATGTCGAGCACGAAGCCCCCTAGCCTTCGCTGTAGGGAGCTGGAGTTACAGTCAGAGGCAAGCTTGGCCACTGCCTGGTAAACATGGGTGCCGTAGCTTTCCACGAGCCGGATGTAGAAGTTGTCGGCGGCCATGTCGCGTAATGTGCCGTCATCGGGTAGGTACACGAAGCAGACCCGGGGGTGCAGGCCGTGGTCAGCGGAGGCGTCAAGGGCGGCGGAGGGGCTCTCGCCCTTGGGGTTGTCGATGGGCAGTTTCATGACGAGCACCGTGATGGAGAGGCTGGGGTCACGGCCAACAAGGAGGTTGGCTAGCTCGACCGCGGAAAAGAGGCGACCGATTCCGGGGCAGGGGATTAGGATGAGAAGTGTTTGAGCCATTGGGTGGTTTGGGTTTGGGTTTGGGCGTTGTTTGATTTTGGAGGGTATATGTGATTGGTGTGGGTTGTGTGTATTCGGAGGGGAGGGTAAAATATAAATAGGCCACCGGGTGAATCAAGAGTGGAAACGGCATTACATAATGGAAGTGTTTGATGTTACGTTGTGTTTCGTCCGCCCATTCCTTTCCATATATGAATATGCCTAACTTTTGACACGGGGTTTGATGTGTAAGTGCACTGAGACAAGACACGTCAAGTTCTGTCCGCCTCAGTTTCATTTCGTTTTAAGTAATTTTTACTTGGAATGCTAGTTTTTCTTTCTTTTTTTCTTTCAACTCATTCATTATAAGCAAAATCTCAAGTAGAATTATCATTTTATCTCCACATCCAATACCAAGATTCCTTCCCTGACATCCACATACGACGACGACGATATTACAACAAGAGCAAAGATAAATTCTTATTTCCTAATCAACCCCCAACACATCACAATCGCTCTCCCTCTCAATCAATCGATAGTGGACAAATCATGTATGTGTCCGCTTGTTTCCCAGTTTGTAGAGTAGTTGTAGTTTGATCCTCTTCTTTTATGGGTTTTAGAGATATAACATGGTGATGTCTAGTAGTTAGTGTCTGTCCAATCTAATCTAATAGCGTCCCTCAAGAATTGGTAATTTCTCTTTGCTTTTAACTAACCGGGGAGAGTGCATCATCGCATGTTTGTAAAAATGTAAAAAGGTCACGGGTGTGAGGTGGATGGATCTGCCAAAAATCTTTCGTTTGCGTGCGTATGTGACAACACTCAAATCGGGGAAAGAGGTAAATATGTGAGAATGGTATGTCGGATATCCAGTCAGTGTCACTACTAAAAATGCAACCCAACACAAAACACTCGAATTATCTGGTTGTCGGCCATTCATTTGAGGAGGACTCGGTATTTTCTTTTTTTTTTTTTTTTGGGACCGGATGATGTTCCTCTTTCCATTCTGATGATTTCAATTTTGGAAAACTGATTATTCCTAATAAAAAAATTATTCAATTGTTGAGAAAATACCTCTTCAAATTACTTAGTTAACAAAATCACGAGTTACTTTACCAATAAAACTAATTAAGGTTCAAACTACTAAATCAATTAATATTATGCAACACGAAGATATTTTTGAAATATTATGATAAATAAGAAAAAATGAGAAAGTTCATGATATAGTTGATAATTTGGCCCACTAAACGTGGCATTACGGAGTTAGTTGCCATGTCAGCACTATACAGGTCTCTGTTAGCAACGACGAGTAACGGATAATATAATTGTGATAACATCGTAACGTGAGAACTAATGTTGATATTTTTAAAAGATTATGAAAAAAATCATTTGGGCTTTTGTAAATACGAACAGTTATATATATTTATAAGATTTTAATTAAAAAAACGGGGAGTTATTTTAACTAATCGCAACATCACATTTGAGAGAACGTCCACGTGACACAAATTGTTCTAACGAATAGGTTAACATAAGATAACATCAATAAAACTTGTCCAATAATATCGTATACTATAGTTTTCTGACGATGGGCATGAAGGAGTTAGGGTTATATAATTAAAGTAAAATGTCGTAGACAAACTAATCAGAAGAAGAACTCGACGTTAATTTTACCCCAAGAAAAAGGTTGTTGTGTTTATGATTGAAGGCCCAACCGCCCGCTATCTCCTCAATATTAAATTCACATTGAAAAAAAGTTAAGTGTTTTTAACCTCAGATATATGTAAATAACATGCCAACGAAGATTATTGTCGTTCGGTCGTATCAAACAACGAAGATTATAATTGATTTCACGCTAAAAGAAAGCCTGCGATGAAACGAGGTCGAGGTCGAGGAAACGTGACCTTTGGTAATGATAAAAAAAAAAACGAACGAGGCCTTAGTTCGTTCCCCCCATCGGGCGACCATACACTCAAATCGCATATTTGTAGTCATTCGCTAATCAAAGGATACGATAAAATTAAAGGTACGTGGGCGGGGTCGAGTCTACGAGGTTTCAATTTAATTATACGCTGATTTAGTTTGGGGGTCGAGATATTTGCTTCTCCCCACGTTGCAAAAAAAAAAAAAAAAAAATTCCCATCAAGATTCGCATTCGAATTATCACTAAACTTATTATAAAAGAAAGACTAAAAGCTTCCTTAAGCAATCTAGCAAAAGCAAAAGAGACGACAGGGCCTCCTCCATTTCAACCCATTCGTGATGGAGAGGCTGCGGTCGCGGCCAACAAGGAGGTTGGCTAGCTCGACCGCGGAAAATAGGTGACCGGTTCCGGGGATGGGGATTAGGACGAGAAGTGTTTGAGCCATTGGTTGGTTTGGGTTTGGGTTTCGGTGTTGTGTTGGAATGCTTGTTTTTCTTTCTATTATTCTTTCAACTCATTCATTATATAAGCAAAATCTCAAGTAGAATTGTCATTTTTTCTCCACATCCAACACCAAGATTCCTTCCCTGACATCCACGTACGCCGACGACGATATTACAACAAGAGCAAAGATAAATTCATATTTCCTAATCAAACCCCAACACATCACAACTATGGTGTTCGATTGTCGTGTGACCCTGTCTGAGGTAATCTCTTTTTGTTTATGAACATTTGTTGCGTTTCCTCTTAAAAGTCTCTGATTTAGGCACAAAGGCTATCAAACTTTACTAGTTTACAGAGCCTTCAAGCTTCTGTAATTACGGAACGTGTGAAATTGACTTCGAAATGAGTCGCAGAACACAAAGGATTTTATAGTGGTTCGGTGAAATCACCTACGTCCACTTTCGGTCACTTTTCACTAATAACTCGTATAGAGATTACAGTGTAGAAGGTAAAACCTTCTGGGGTGTAAGAAAACAATTTCTTTGACCACGAGACGGTAAGACAAGCTTTACCAATGCAAGAAACTCTCTTGCTGTGTTTAAGATGCGTCTAGGTCGAATCACAAGGAAATCAACCAGACTTGAGCAAGCACAGAATGTTGGCTGGAAGCTTCAGCCTTCTGTGACTCTGTAGCGGGCTATTCCTTCTGTGGATGAGCGAACAGATCCGATGACGCTTTCTCCAAGTGTTTGGATGCCTCTGATATGCTTCTCTTTTTGTCGTTTTGGTTTAATCTGCAAAACAAATAAAGATAACACGACTACAGTAGGTTTCAGTCCCTCACCACTTACGCCTGCTGCAACAACCTTCTCTTCGAACTGTTGTACGCCCACCCGGCTTTACTGACAGCACTCCTGGCCAAGTCCTTCGGTTTTGCAGCCAACGACGCCTACGGAGTGGCTTCACCAAAGCACACCTGCTGCAAACGCACAGATAACAAAATAACCAACTACAGAAGGTTGGAGGTCCCTCACCACTGAACCCCTGCTACGGACTCCTTCTCTCCGACCAACTCTGTACGCCTACTCGCCACCAATGAACCCTTCCCCAGGCCCTGATGCACGCAGTCCGACGTCACGGACAAAGTTCCGGTCGAGTCCTTCAGATCCGTACGCAACGAAGTCACCGGAGCGGCTTCACCCACGCTCAACCCGCTGTAGTTACCTCCTGCGAGAACTCTCGCCTGGAGAATCCGTCCTGCACACTTGCACACACATTAAACACCACTAACGTTGCCAAATGCCAAGACTTACCTCTGATCTATATGTTTTAATGTTTTTAGGTTTTTCTTTTATATAGAGGTTCTGTCCTCCTGTAAAGACGGAAACTTATTTTGCCAAATACGTAAAATGACCAGATTCATCCCCAACGTGTAAAAATCATTTAGGGACAATATTTGATTGATTTCAGATCAATCGAGTCATCTAATCACGAGATCTCATCTTACAGAAGGTTAGAGCCTAATTCGGTCAGCAACCTTCTATAGTTGGAAAGAAAGAATATTTTATTTCCAACTTGAGAAATATGATGATGGGGTCGTGCAAATATCTGGTTGGAACCTCCAGATTTAATTTTGTCTTATTTTGACAATTAAATCCCCAGATAATGCATTACAGAAGGTTCGGCCAGTAACAGCAACTTGACCTTCTATATAAGGAAATAATCAACGATTTATTCCCAAAATAATTGATTCGTTCCAGACAAGTAAAACATTGTATCTTGACGAAATATTAATCCAAATAATATTCCTAAGAATATTCTCTTTTTGAATTAATAATTTAATTATGATAATCAATAATTAATTAATTAATAATTTATTATTGAAATATCTATTTATGGAAATATTCTCTAATCACGTCTCTTGATCTGTAATGATCCTTGGAGGGTGAAGAAAATATTTTCGTGATATTTTTCCTCTCTTACGAAGCGTATCTTCGTTACAGGAGGTTTCAGCTTCTGTAAAGTCATAGCAGGTCAAACCTGCTGTTTGACTCATCATCAAAATCTTGTCAACAATCTCCCCCTTTTTGATGATGACAAAACTTTCATCCATCGGAGATATGTTCATACAAGATGACGTATCAAACTCCCCCTAAGATAGAGATAGTAAGGGTTTGACACTTTATAGAAGCTTTTACTTTTGCAGAGTGCAAAAACTTCTGTGTAAGCATTCAGCTTGTACAGATTACAGGGACAAGGCTCCTGTATATTTAGCCCGACAGTAGCATGAGCTTCTGCACTACCAGCAAAAATGAGTTATACTCAAATTTTGCATGTCCTGATAGAAGATTAATAAACCTCATAGTAGGTTTGTCCTTCTATCCCACTAAATATCACAAGAATTCTTGTGGGTTTGAGATTAGCATATTCTATTTCTCTGTGTTATCTCCCCCTTGATTGTTACTTACTAATTTTCAAAGTTCTCCAAAATCTCTCCCCCTTTTTGTCATATCAAAAAGTATAGTAGGTAGAAAGCGGAGATCTGAGTTCCTGTAGAAGGTATTCTCACAATAGACGTAGAGAATGAAACCAAACTGCAGAATATTAAAATAGTTCATCCCAAAAGGGGTACACATCATCAGTCACTTATTTAAGACCATTACAGTAGGTCTAGGGTGCTGAAAAAATAAGCAGAACATATTACTGGAGATTGTCACGGAGGAGCTTTTCCTGACGTTCAACAGTAATGACTAACTCCGCGACCGTATTCTTGAGGACTTTAAGTTCCTCAGTCTGTGCAGCAATTTGTCGCTGCAGATCTCTGATGAGATTAGGCAAACCATTTACCAATTCTTTTCTAACAAGCTTGGATAGCAACTGAAGGTTTGAATGTCCTAACCTTCTATGCCAAAGATGAGTTTCGTCTTTGACAGACAGTAGACAGCTTTCTGTAGCATAGAAGCTCTCCTGTGTTAAAGTGTAGATGTTCCTTTTCCGATTTCCAATGAATCGGACTTCATTGTTTAGGATACCAGAACATTTATCTTGATCAAAGGTTATAGTATAACCTTCATCACAAAGCTGGCTAATGCTCAGCAGGTTATGTTTAAGTTCTGTAACCAACAGAACCTCTTCTATAACCATAGAGTCAGGACTTCCAATAGTTCCTGTTCCGATGACAGAGCCTTTGCTATTGTCACCGAATTTAACAGAACCTCCGTTCTGTAAACTCAACTTAGAAAATTTGGATGGATCTCCGGTCATGTGCCTTGAGCAGCCACTGTCCAGATACCATTCACTTTCTGTAGCTTCTGTTCGAAAACAGAATTGATTTCCTACAGAATTTTGAGTTTCTGTGTGAGTAGTTATGCACATTAGTGCTTGTTCTTCCTCATCATCAGAATCTTCAATATCTGCCCAAGCAATCATAGCTTTCTTGGGTTTTGTTTGTACAGAGGGTTTCTCCTTCTCCTTAAGTAAAGGACAATCAGATTTGAAATGTCTCTTCTTATTGCACTCATAGCATTTGATCATCTTAGGATCATTCTGCTTTTCACGTTTCTGATTTCTCTTGTTGAAACGTATTTTGGAAGCGAACCGCAGAAGGCGTTTAGCAATCATAGCGAGTTCATCATCCGAATCGACTTCTGCGTCATTGTCAGAGTCTTCAATTGATTCTTCTGATGCTTTGAAGGCTACTGAAGCTCTTTTTACATCAGATTGAGAGGTTCTCTCCATTTCATATGACATTAAGGAGCTCATTAGTTGATCTAATCGAAGAGTAGATAGATCCTTAGCTTCCTCAATAGCCGTTTTCTTGGCTTCCCAAGATTTGGGCAGAGTTCGTAGAACCTTTCTTACTAATTCAGAATTAGTATAGTGTTTGCCTAAGTGAGTTAAGGCATCTACTAGAAGGTTAAGTCTCTGGAACATTTGTTTTACAGATTCTTCACTCTTCATGGTAAAGTTCTCATATTGATGAATTAAGAAATTCATCTTGGTTTCTCTAATCTGGTTCGTCCCAACATACATGGTGACAAGTTTATCCCAGATTTCTTTACCCGAAGTGCAAGTAGAGACTTTCACAAATTCACTTTCCGACATAGCACTGAACATTAAGTACTTAGCCGTTTTAGTGAGTCGTTTGATCCTAAGGTACTCCCGTGTAGGACGACCATCAGGACCAGTTTGTAGTTCAATCGGTAGAATAGGTGGACCGTCTTCAATGAACGACCACAAATCATCATCGATTGCATCTACAAAAGCACTCATTCGAATTTTCCAATAGGAAAAATTTTTACCATAAAAAATGGGAGGATTCCCAATGTGTGGTTTCAGTATATAGTAATTATCACCCATTTTACAATTTTCAGAAGGTTTGACTTCTGTGCAGAATAGTAGAACCTTTACGGCACTATACTGATTCTTAATGCACACAAACTTCTGTTAAATTGAAACAGATATTGCTGGCAATCAAATCTCCGTAAAATGGAGTAAAAATGCCAAGTAGTTTCATTCTGCAGAAACCTTAAGTTTTCAGCAGAAGAAAACAACGCATCAATCGGTTATATGCGTATAGCAGGTATAACCTTCTATAGGATGTAACTAAGCACTTCAAGCTTTTGTTAAATCCCGTCTAAAAATAACTGGATGGTTTCTAGCAGAGCAATGAGCTACCGTAGAAAAGAGACATATAGTGATAGTAACAGAGCGTAAGCTTCTGTATAGTAGAAATCTATCGCGTGGAAGATACAGGCTGCTATAGAATCTCAGCAGGCTGTTAAACTTTTTGTTGAATCACAAATTTTTGAATTCTATCAGAGTATAGTACTTCTGTAGAATTAAAATAAACTTGAGACAATTTACAGAGCATAAGCTTCTGTAAGGCGGAGACAGAGAGCAATAGAATGTACAACCTCCTATAAGAAATCAACAAGCTATAAGGCTTTTGTTGAAATTGCTTTTGTTCTAAATGTTGAATTCAAATAGAGAACTAAGCTTCTGTTGAATTCAGCAAGGTAGTAGTACTCATAGAGCGTACAGAAGGTTCGAGCTGCTGTAAGATCTCAACAAGCGGTTAAGCTTCCGTTGAACCTTGCTCTGATACCAATTGTTGGCCCAAAGATTATACTAAGATGGAGGGTGAATTAGTGTTAAGTCCAATTAAGGAATTCTTAAACGCCTTTTCACAACCCTTACAGCGGAAGTAACTTACTGTAATTTACAGAGCATTCAAGCTTTTGTAATTACGGAACGTGTGAAATTGACTTCGAAATGAGTCGCAGAACACAAAGGATTTTATAGTGGTTCGGTGAAATCACCTACGTTCACTTTCGGTCACTTTTCACTAATAACTCGTATAGAGATTACAGTGTAGAAGGTAAAACCTTCTGGGGTGTAAGAAAACAATTTCTTTGACCACGAGACGGTAAGACAAGCTTTACCAATGCAAGAAACTCTCTTGCTGTGTTTAAGATGCGTCTAGGTCGAATCACAAGGAAATCAACCAGACTTGAGCATGCACAGAATGTTGGCTGGAAGCTTCAGCCTTCTGTGACTCTGTAGCGGGCTATTCCTTCTGTGGATGAGCGAACAGATCCGATGACGCTTTCTCCAAGTGTTTGGATGCCTCTGATATGCTTCTCTTTTTGTCGTTTTGGTTTAATCTGCAAAACAAATAAAGATAACACGACTACAGTAGGTTTCAGTCCCTCACCACTTACGCCTGCTGCAACAACCTTCTCTTCGAACTGCTGTACGCCCACCCGGCTTTACTGACAGCACTCCTGGCCAAGTCCTTCGGTTTTGCAGCCAACGACGCCTACGGAGTGGCTTCACCAAAGCACACCTGCTGCAAACGCACAGATAACAAAATAACCAACTACAGAAGGTTGGAGGTCCCTCACCACTGAACCCCTGATACGGACTCCTTCTCTCCGACCAACTCTGTACGCCTACTCGCCACCAACGAACCCTTCCCCAGGCCCTGATGCACGTAGTCCGACGTCACGGACAAAGTTCCGGTCGAGTCCTTCAGATCCGTACGCAACGAAGTCACCAGAGCGGCTTCACCGACGCTCAACCCACTGTAGTTACCTCCTGCGAGAACTCTCGCCTGGAGAATCCGTCCTGCACACTTGCACACACATTAAACACCACTAACGTTGCCAAATGCCAAGACTTACCTCTGATCTATATGTTTTAATGTTTTTAGGTTTTTCTTTTATATAGAGGTTCCGTCCTCCTGTAAAGACGGAAACTTATTTTGCCAAATACGTAAAATGACCAGATTCATCCCCAACGTGTAAAAATCATTTAGGGACAATATTTGATTGATTTCAGATCAATCGAGTCATCTAATCACGAGATCTCATCTTACAGAAGGTTAGAGCCTAATTCGGTCAGCAACCTTCTATAGTTGGAAAGAAAGAATATTTTATTTCCAACTTGAGAAATATGATGATGGGGTCGTCCAAATATCTGGTTGGAACCTCCAGATTTAATTTTGTCTTATTTTGACAATTAAATCCCCAGATAATGCATTACAGAAGGTTCGGCCAGTAACAGCAACTTGACCTTCTATATAAGGAAATAATCAACGATTTATTCCCAAAATAATTGATTCGTTCCAGACAAGTAAAACATTGTATCTTGACGAAATATTAATCCAAATAATATTCCTAAGAATATTCTCTTTTTGAATTAATAATTTAATTAAGATAATCAATAATTAATTAATAAATAATTTATTATTGAAATATCTATTTATGGAAATATTCTCTAATCACGTCTCTTGATCTGTAATGATCCTTGGAGGGTGAAGAAAATATTTTCGTGATATTTTTCCTGTCTTACGAAGCGTATCTTCGTTACAGGAGGTTTCAGCTTCTGTAAAGTCATAGCAGGTCAAACCTGCTGTTTGACTCATCATCAAAATCTTGTCAACACCTTCACCACCTGGAAAGCGTTGAGCTGTTGTCCCGCTTAGATTGGCCATGCGGCTATTGAACCCCGAACCATATTCGATGATGCCATAAGATAAAAGAAAGCCAGGTGTTGGAGGTAGTCAATATATTACCGGGCAAAGGCACATGCGATGATGCCATAACATAATTTTTGTACACCATAAATTTTTACAGGAGGGTCGTATTTGGTGGGGACTAATTGTTATTTGTGGAATGTGCATGGTGTCCGTGACCATACTCAAATGCCACTATTGGGTGAAAGTAAAAGAAAAAAACAAATGCCACTAAAAATGCTACTTACACAAAACACTCGGGTTCTCTGCTTGTTGGCCGTTCATTTGTGGACGACTTCTTATATTAGTTGGGACCTGGAGTTGTTCTTTTTTCATTGTGATGAGTTCAAGTTTAGAAAACTGATCAAGTATAATAAAAAAATATTAAATTGTTGAGACAACACCTCCTGAAATTAATTCGTTAACAAAAAAATGGATACTTTACAAATAAAAAAGGTTCAAAATTAAGCTACTAAATCAAACTCTTTGTAGGGAGAGTATAAACTGGGTTACTCCTACTCAACTAAATTTGGGTAATTCTCCACATCAAGAGGTCTCAATCAAGTGGCAATTGACGACTTTTTATTTCTTTTTTCTTTTTGAGAGACCACGCTTTTGTGATTAAGAGATTGTAAAACCAATAAAGACATAAAGTCGTAACTCATGAATTCAGCATCCCGACATTCTTTAAAATAAATTATTGATATTTCGATTGCATTCTTTCGTTTAGAAAAGCATTTTTTCTGATTTATCTTAACATTTTAGGAAATATTATCTTAAATTCCAATGTTAGGACGTTATTTCAATTATATCATCTGTTAGTCATCCTTGCTATCGAAGGCCTACATGGCGCTGACATGGCAACTAATGTCTCCAGCGTCACGTTTAATCTAATCGAAATTATCAAATATATCTTAAACTTTTTCATTTTTTTTTTCTTTTTATCCTAACTTTTGAAAAACATCTTCATGTAATATAAGACGTTTTTTCAAAATTATCAACCATTAGACTCAACCCCTAATAGCGACCGACTTGGCGTTGATGTGTACCCTTAGTCCCAACCCCAACCCACCCCATCCCTTTCCTTCCTTGTCCAGCTGCTTAGGAGGATTGTACTGAAATCCCGTCATTTATGAGTATTATACTCTGTTGTAAGGAGACTTGAAGTTGCGATGACATACCAAGAGATACAGTGCACTCATGAAAAAAACCAAAACACACGGAGCACCCGTAAACAACACTCTTAATCATTGATTTCTTGTTGTTGAGACTTCCACACTAGGTCCAACAACAAAACCTTTTTGGTTTATGATGTTCCGTTATTGTTGTTGATTTGAGCATGACTGTAAGTTTTCTTATCCACTGAAATGTAGCACCAAAAACAACTCATCGTCGGTTTGCATGTCAAGTCAATATATAATGAGTCAATTATTAATTATGCAATGCAAAATGGCAAGTCAAGAAGAGAATCAATAAGCTAAGGATCGGGGCTCGAGCTTATATTATGTGTTTTTTACCTCAGATATATGTAAATCAACACCACATTTTATCAACCTTGGACATTTCCCAAAGCGCTGTATATAACTAACACAAAGGAAAACACAAGCCCACGCATTATTCCATCGCCAAAAATCTCTTACACTCAAAAGATGGCGCCCCTCTGCAGATCACTTGTGACATTCGTGGCCGTCGTGCTCTTTTCCTGCCCTTTATCGGCTCGAGCACACGTTGTTCCTGCCCTGTACGTGTTCGGCGACTCAACCGTTGATGCAGGCAACAACAATTTCCTCAACACCCTAGTCAAGTCCAACTTCACCCCTTATGGGATTGACCTCTGTGGGGAACTCCCCTTTGGCAGAGCCATCAACGGCCTCAACTACGCCGACTTCATTGGTATTGCTGATTTCCTCCCCCCCCTTCCCTTTCATGTTCTAGGGGAATTAAAACCAAGTCCCAGTTTGGCAGAAGGAAACTGTCAGGTTTTCGTTTTTATGATTCTCCATAACAGAAAAAAGTTTATTTGATTTCAAAATAGTTTTTAGAATTTTTATGTGAAATACGTTAGAGCTATTTTCCATTATAATTATTCACAGAACTTGCAGCGGAGCATCTCGGGCTCCCGCCTCCATCGCCGTACTTGAGCTTCCAGGATCAGGAATCCAGGAGCAAAGTCATAACCGGACTATGCCTCCAGCTCCTGCGGCATCCTCAACCGTACTGGAACAAGAGCCGTAAGGAGACAACCATTTCAGCACATTGCTTCGAACATGGGCATGGTGAATTAGATCGCTTATTGCAGTCGAAATCCTTGCAGGGGAAATGCTTGCCACTTTCCGAACAGGTTGACTACTTCGAGAACACTGTATGTCATGACCTGTCGAGACAGATCCCCATAAAAGACGAGCTCAAGCTCCAACTCGAGAAGTCGATAAGTCTCATATCCATTGCCAGCAATGACTACACCCTCGGATACTAGTTGGATGAGAAGATGCGTATGATGTACGATATCACTTCCTATACCGAATTTCTCGTTCATTCTTTGGCTACAAACATAAAGGTAATCCCTGATTATGGAAAACGATCACAACTGTGAAACGTCATGAGACGGCTAATATTTCACTTTCCCAGAGAATGGCCGAGCTAGGGGCAAAGAAGTTCATTGTGAGGGGAATGCCGAAGAGAAGTTGCCTCTCCCCATTCTTTAAGGTAATCAAGCAACAGTGTGATGAACTCGGGAAGGAAATCATCCCCTCGTACAATGCCCAGCTAGTCAAATCCCTGGACAGCCTAAAAGCCGAGTATGGCATCCTTTACAT
This sequence comes from Melastoma dodecandrum, assembly GCA_029817715.1. Lineage (NCBI taxonomy): Eukaryota > Viridiplantae > Streptophyta > Magnoliopsida > Myrtales > Melastomataceae > Melastoma > Melastoma dodecandrum. Next base: position 1,151,776 of record JARUPY010000397.1, on the reverse strand, counting down.
AATGATAATGCCCGAGAAGATCGAAATAAGCACAGTCACAGTAGAAATCGGTACAGATCCATGGTAGACTATCATCTAAATGCAGCACGAAAGACGACACTGACTCGACATGTTGCAGGATCAAAATTCACCTATGACCCGTGCCGTGAGATTAATGAGTTCAGGGGTTGCATCAAGGACTTGGAGCCCTGCAAGAACAGAGACGACTACCTGCATTTCGACGCTGCTCACGTGACCCAAGTATTTCACAAGTTCGTAGTGGATCGCTACTTTGACGGGATGGGCGGAACGTGCAAGCCATATTCCATCTTTGTGCTTTCTGCGATGTAGGAAGTATTGTGGATACTCTGTTCAAGATGTCGTAGTTTGGATACATGAAGATCATTAATGTGATCATCTAACTCATCATAAATTATATTGACTGTATAGGTTTCGATGTATCTACTAGTGATTCCTAGGTTCCCACTCGAAAAATAGCGCAGCCCATCTCTAACAAGAACTAAATCCAATGACCTTATTGTTTACATGTAAACTGATTCTGAGTTCATGAACCTAATGCCCATGGAGTTCGTTGGATTAAAAAGATACTAAAGGAGAAAATTATGAGGTCTTCGACAAGATTGATGCGTTGACAAGCTTAGTGTGGACATTCGAGATAGATAGGTTTATCATGGACACTTAGTATCCATGGACTTCAACGGGTCGATCAAGTAAAAATACTACAGTTAATTTCTGGTAATTGCAAGTGAATAAGATGGTTGAAGCTTCATTTCAACATATGACAATAATTGACGACGGTTTAATATTAATTTCAACACATGTTTAATGATTCAGATGTGGTTCTATCCATTTGATTTCCACATGTTCCTTCAATAGTTTGTTTAGGGGTAGGATAAATAGTTTGATTAACATCAAAATAAGACACAAACAATCACTTCAACCTCACATACGGGCATTTCGTTATCTTCCCTTGTACGTAATTGTGTTTTGTTTTTTATTGGAAGTCTTGACTTCATTTGTTCTGTTTGAGTTTTGACAACCACATTCTTATTTTTTTAACTCATCTGTCAATATCACAACGTGTTCTTGTGCAGTCACGAGTAACAACAAAAAACTTTGTGGCGTGGTTATTGTTAGATTCTTGACCGTGTTCCCATGATGATACAAATCTCTTGCCTACATCAGGATTTTGATTTGGGGAACAGACAAATGATCGACATCCTTGTGTTCGGACCTGTTGTCATTGTGGGAGACTTATAGGCCTTTGCATCTTGTTCCACATTACCAACACTTTTTGCTTTTTCATCATGTCATAGGTCGAATATTTGAAGTAGTAGCAACGAATTTGTCTCTTATAGCATCATCCAGTCCCTCACATCATCGTCCAGTTGTTCAACATTGAGTATCACCTAAATGAAGAGTTATGCTACACAAGCATATATTGATTTGATTTGCTGTGCTTTTTCATGTACTCGATAAGCGAAAGTTTTTCCAGACTTCCGATATTTCTCAAGTCTGTACAACTCAAAAATAATAGGCGACATTTCCATATTGAGTTATTGCAGTTTGAATAATATGGATTTGTAGGTGTTTAGTGACAGATATCAGTGCAATGCAACACCGGTTAAATTTTCATAGAAAAAAACCACGTGAAGAACAACAAAGCCCAAAGTAATCTCTTTCTCTCTTTCAAATTTTTCCGACTACCATCTTCATCAGAAATATGTAGCGCTTTAGCTGGTACACAAAAGTGCATACCATGATTTTTCTATCTATCAATAACTGCATACATTACACGGTGGGTCATTTTTCAGATAAATAGACATCTTTAAAAAAATTTTATGAGCATCATTGGACATCCAATTCTCTTGAACTTCTCGTACTCAAGTAGCATAAATTCATGTGGCTCTATTCGTGGAACTTGAATTTTATAATCCTCTAATGGAAAAAGCAAGACGCTTTTCTTTATCTTTCTTCGGGGATGTTATATCAAAAAAATAAATCTAAATTTATCATAAAAAAAAAGAGAAAATGCTAATTCAAAAAACGATTCTACAATTTCCATTCTCAGGAGAGTAATGATATCCACCAATTTTGCATTTAGGAAATTTTAATTCTTAATTTTCATGTAGTCATTAAATAATTTATGGAAAAATATTCGCAGCTGTAAATGACACGATATGGCTAATACTTTGCTTTTGCAGAGAATGGCCAAGCTAGGGGCTAAGAAGTTCGTCGTGAGGGGCATGCCCCTGATAAATTGTCGCTCCCCATTCTATAAGGAAATCGAGCAACAATGCAAAGAACTCGGGAAGGAGATCATCCCGTCATACAATGCCCATCTCGTCAAATCGTTGGACAGGCTAACTGCCAAGCATGGTATCCTTTACACGATAATAGTTCCCGAGAAAGTCGAAATAAAAGCAGTGGGAATGGAAATCGGTACAGATCCAGCAGCCCCCTAAAACTAACCTCTAAACTCAGTGCGAAAGATTGTGCTCATTCAATATGTTGCAGGATCAAAATTCATTGATGAGCCATGCTGCAAGATTAACGAGTTCGGGGGTTGCATCAAGGACTCAGAGCCCTGCAAGGACAGAGACGACTACGTGTATTTCGACGCTGGTCACCCGACCCAAGAATATCACAAGTTCGTAGCAGATCACTGCTTTGATGGGAACAGCGGAACGTGCAAGCCATATAGCATCCTTGAGCTTTCAGCGAAATAGGCATCGGGGATGCTATCAGTCCAGATGTCGCCATTTGGTTCATATTGTGAACTTTGCTACAAACATGATTGTACCTCTTTCAAGATTCTTCTAGCAATAAATCCAGTGATTCAACGGTTCTGATCCATCGCCTTGGCTTCGGCTCTTGCCATTGGGTCATCATTTTCCAGATTTCGTCTTCCTTTTCCCCTTCTCGCTCCTGTGCCACTTTCTTCCTATGCAACTCCTCCGCTGCCTTCATAGCAGCTGCATTCTCTGCTTGTACACGCTGCATCTCCTTCTCTTGTTGTCGTCGCTCGAACCACGTATCCGCGTCCTCCCAAACTGAAAACAGTTAAAATAGTTACGTGCACAGTAACATGAGGAACTCTTTGAACGCCCAGAAAAACGATCGCCTGTTATATATCACAGAAAGTGTTGGATCATTCAGGAACACTAAGAGGGGGGGGTGAATTAGTGTTTATAGCTTTTTCGCTCTTTCTCAGTGTCAGCGGAAGCGTATTGTATCACAGCAGAACGTTTCTCAAAATGAGAACTGCTTTACTGTAATCGTTACAACTTAATCGTTAGATTCTCGTACGAGTGTTGCCCAATCGTAAGGGACACAGCAGTTTATAGTGGTTCGGCCTTAGTCGACCTACGTCCACTTTTCACCGTAGAGGTGATTCCACTATTTGAAAATAATGGGTGCAAAGAGCCCTTGCACTAGGCGTATGTTTCTCTCACAAAGTGAGATTTAGAATCCTGTACAATAGATGATCACTCCTGGCAACGGTCAGCTCCTCACACAGTGGACGTCTTCTCGTGTCCAGCAGAATGATGCTCACGCTCAGCAGTTGATTGCTCAAAGGATTCGCACACAGCTCGTTGTCGCTTGATATAAGCCTGACTATCAAAGCACAAAGACAACGTTGCATTAGTATATAAATCCTCACGGATAATTCCTTACAGTGAAGAACGACTTCTTGGAGAGCAGCTCGTTTCTGATTCACAGCAAAGGAATGCTTCGGCACTTGTTTGCTCAGAAGAGGATTTTCACAAAGATCTTGTCTCTCCTTAAGATAAATCTGCACTTGCTTAAGAGACAACCACAAAGTTTAACCACAAAGACAGAAACCACACAAAAAACACAAAGAAAACCACAAAGACCACTTAGAAGGTATACGTCCTACACTCAGTTCGGATGTGCACGGTTACCACAGCCGTGACTCACTGCACTGCACACCCAGTGTCTAGGGTAGAATTTTCCAATCCGTTGGCTTCCACGCAACCTGCTTTACTAACCCTCTGTATCAGGCATTCAAGACTTCTGCATAGCACCCCTGTGCTCGGGAGGACCTCTTTCCACTCCTGCGGCGTTTCCAACTCTTGCTCTACCCTGCAGGCACGAGACTTCTGGCGCGCACCCGCAAGTGCGTGTCTAACTGCTCAAACTCCGTAGGCTCGAGACTTCCCTGCGAAAAGACACGACAAGAACGGCTTCTTGCTGATGGGTCAGCAACCGGTTACTGTAATCAGCACAGGTATTCACTTAGCTTCCCTCAGACGATTCGCCGGCTGCTCATTGAACGCACTGAGGACACCTAGTCCCTCTCACGACGATCAAGGAATCTGAACTCTGCCCCTTGACACCCTCGCACACAGTTTGCGAGCAATAAGAACCAGGAGACACTTAGCACCTTCCGCTCTCCGTCGACCACTTAGACCACTCAGACCACTCAGCTACTCAGCCCACTTAGAAAACGTTCGAAAACGTCGAGAGATTATGTGAGGGTCGTCTGGTATAAAAAGGAACGAAACAAATAATCGGTTTCCCAAAAACGAATAATTTGTTTCCAAAAATCAGAATACAGGAAGCTGTAATCGTGGATCAGCAACAGGATACTCAACGGTCATAATGACCAAGAAGGGAAGGAAATCATTGATGATATTCCTTGCACGTATGGAACAATTAAATCCCTTAACGATTGAAATAGGAAAATGAGTTTTCTTTTCCAAAATCTTTCTCAAATGACATTGTCGGATTCTCACACGTGATTATCAGACTCAGATAATATATTTAATCATTAAATATAATTAGACTGGAATAAGCAAATCTGGAATAATAATTATTCCTTCATCAGCGCAATAACGCAGAATAGTTTCGCTGTAATGCAACAAGGTCTTTCTTAAGTGTAACGACACATTGCTTAGGTTGCAGCGTAACATTGCTGCAGGATATCCAAGAAATATTTTGTTTCCAAAATTGAACTTGGAAAGCTAATCTCGTAATATTTAGATGCCTAAACATTTATAATGAGATCATTAAGCAGGATTAAATGAACTTGGACACTCAGACGAATATTCTGAATTAGCCCAAAATAAAATGTGAATATTAGAAAATATGTTTCCATATTTTCAGTGTTTATGCGTAAAATCACAGTAACACTTTACTGTAACGCAGCAAACTGTAATTGTTACTTGCTGTGGTTCAGCAACACATTTCTCAAGCTCATCACTAAGAATAAGTGAAGTGTTACAGCGACTAGCTTCTCAAGCTCATCAACAAAACCAGGACTAACAGAAAGCCTACACCAAGGACTCTAGAACTAATAATGACCAATAAATAAACACAATCAGAAGGGCAAGTAGCTCCCGAGGACTCTAGAACTGATTGACCTTGTAGAACGACTCCTTTTAAGATAATCCCGGAAGGTGGAAGACGATAGAAAATAGCTCGTGGAGAAGAAGGGCAAGGAGCTCCCAAGGATATCGCCGTGGCCGAATGGGACGACCAGGCCTTGGGAGAGGCGATGATCTTCTCAATCTCGAATGTGTTCCCCATGGTCCTCAATGTGGCCGCCTAGCTCGATCTATTTGACATCATAGCAGATGCTGGGCCGGGTGCTTTCCTTTCGGCCTCCAAGATCGTATCTAAGTTAGGAACCAAGTACCCCAAAATGACCCCCAAGATGGACAGGATGCTGAGACTACTGGCTAGCCACTCGCTCCGGAAGTCGTCGAAATGGACATGATGCTGCTGAGCCTGGTGAGGATGTGGAGACTATTGAGACTACTGGCTAGCCACTCACTCCCCCAGGATGGACAGGATGCTGAGCCCGGTGATAAGGTCGGGAGGCCTTACGGGTTGGCTCCGACTGTAAAGCTCTTCGTGAAGAAGGGCAACGAGGGATCGATGTCTCATCATCTGGCTCTTACTACGCATCCTGCTACACCAGAAAGTCAGGTAAAGATCAGCTCTTTCTCATCACGTTCATTCTTTTCGGCCAACGATAACTTCACCCCGTCATTCTCTAACCGAACATTCGGAAAACTTGTGATCTGACAAGAAGGATCCGGTTAATTTCACTTGTGAATGCTTTTTCTTGTAATGCATTAGGTTACATTTCAAGAATGCAATAATGGAAGGCAGGAACCAATTCAATAAGGTCCATGATATGACTATATGTCGAGTACATGGGTGTTGATCCCGCACACAATGACATCTTCAACAAAGCCATGGCCGCTCACTCCACATTAGTTATGAAGAGCAGAGCATTCCGTCGGATGCTGCATTCCAAAAACGAAGAACAAATGATGAGTTCGTACAATTTTCAAGTGGACTTCGTGTAACTGGTCGTATTAATTTCTTTATTTTCATGATGCACTCAACAAATAATATCACGAAGGTCCATTCGATTTTTTTTTTTGGGGGGGGGGGGGCTTACTTGTCTTCATATTCTCCTCAACTCGTAGCACTTCGCAGGCATCTGATGAGGCAATCGAATGTTGAACAACAAAAATTATCCAAAGTAAACCACGTAGGACTGCTTCAACCAAACAAGGAGGAGAAGGGCACACAAGGTAATCGGAGAAGTGGCATTATCAGATACCGTGTGAAAAGATCTCTCGGCAGCAGAGACGGCGCCGGGACCAGCGACGACCACGGGGAGAGGATGAAAAGTAGGAAGAGTCGATTGGGATGGACGAACGTATTTTCTTGATTAACGTTAAAAATTTGACGTTTGAAATATTAAATTCACATTGAAAAAAAGTTATGTGTCTTTAACCTCAGATATATGTAAATAACATGCCAACGAAGATTATTGTCGTTCGATCCTATCAAACAACGAAGATTATAATTGATTTCACGCTAAAAGAAAGCCTGCCATGAAACGAGGTCGAGGAAACGTGACCTTTCGTAATAATAATAAAAAAAAATGAACGAGGCCTTAGTTCGTTAATCAAAGGATACGATAAAATTAAAGGTACGTGGGCGGGGTCGAGTCTACGAGGTTTCAATTTAATTATACGCTGATTTAGTTTGGGGGTCGAGATATTTGCTTCTCCCCACGTTGCAAAAAAAAAAAAAAAAATTCCCATCAAGATTCGCATTCGAATTATCACTAAACTTATTATAAAAGAAAGACTAAAAGCTTCCTTAAGCAATCTAGCAAAAGCAAAAGAGACGACAGGGCCTCCTCCATTTCAACCCATTCGTTTTTGCTGCATTTCCGGTTATAAGCTTAAAACTTCGATACGAAGGCTATGAAGCCTTTATTTAAGCAATCTGTCGGACAGAGCTACATTTTCATAAACTAGGCGGGAACTAATACCTAGTTGTTTATGCTTATGCTTTCTTCATATTAGTGGACACATCTTTCAGGAACTCGCCTAAGGCCACATGAGATGACCCCATTTCCTCCCGCACATTCCTACTTATGTAGCTCAACTTCGCCAACTTCCTCCTCGTCTCCCTTGAATCCTCCATCAGTGCCCGAATCACCTGCCCGATCTCCTTTGACGACACGGTAACCCCGCTCTCCATCCTGAAGTCCCTCCTGTAGTTGATCCTTACCTCGGTCGCTAGCCCCATCTCCTTCACGAGCTGGAAAGCGTTTAGCTGCTGTTCGGCATAGATTGGCCATGCGGCCATCGGCACCCCGAACCATATGCCCTCCAATATTGAGTTCCACCCGCAGTTGGACACGAATCCACCGGTTGATGGGTGCCCCAGTATTTTGGTCTGTGGTGCCCACCCAATCAACCTCCCGATCCCAGCCGTCCGTTCCAAGAAATCGTCGGGGAGGACCTTCCGGAGATACACACTGTAATCACTAGAAGGAACAATCTTGTCCTTGGACTGCAGCGGCCACAACGACCACAAGAACGGGTACTTGCACTTCACGAGGGCGATGGCGATCTCACTAACCTGGAGGCAATCCGTTTGGGTGATCATAATTAGGAGAAAGAAGAAGCTTGTGGAGGATCCCAATTGGGTAGTTCCGGGCACTTACCTGATCCTCATCAAATCGTCCGCCCATGCTCCCGAAACACAAGAACACCACTGAGGCTTCCCGCTGGCGGTCCAGCCACTCTACAACCTCGAGGCCATCCTGTCCCATTGCAGAGTCGACTGACGAGCCCCACCCGTTGACTATGGACCCAACTGGGTACACCTTCGGCAGGCCAGGCTCTGACTGAAGGAACTTCAGGGGATGTGGCTCGAGCTCGAGGAACGTATTCACTATGATTCCCCGGGTCTTCCTGAACCTCCTAAAATTGTCGAGGAACAGTCTCACGGTCTCCGGCTGCAGCACCAGGGATGGAAGCTGCTCTGCCGGAAGAGGGCAGGCAAATACTGGAAAATCAAGCTCCTCGCCCGAGTTGCGGTACCCGGCCACATCCTTGCCGTTGTCATCACGGAGTTTCTGCAAGTGAAGCATGACGCCGAGCATCGCAGAGCTCGAGGTAAAGTAAATGTAGGAGGGAACCCCAAAGGAGTCGGCAACGTCAACCATGGATGCACAGAACATGTCGAGCACGAAGCCCCCTAGCCTTCGCTGTAGGGAGCTGGAGTTACAGTCAGAGGCAAGCTTGGCCACTGCCTGGTAAACATGGGTGCCGTAGCTTTCCACGAGCCGGATGTAGAAGTTGTCGGCGGCCATGTCGCGTAATGTGCCGTCATCGGGTAGGTACACGAAGCAGACCCGGGGGTGCAGGCCGTGGTCAGCGGAGGCGTCAAGGGCGGCGGAGGGGCTCTCGCCCTTGGGGTTGTCGATGGGCAGTTTCATGACGAGCACCGTGATGGAGAGGCTGGGGTCACGGCCAACAAGGAGGTTGGCTAGCTAGACCGCGGAAAAGAGGCGACCGATTCCGGGGCAGGGGATTAGGATGAGAAGTGTTTGAGCCATTGGCTGGTTGATAGTGGGGGATTTCTCAATCAAGAGTGAAAAGGCAAACACCTCACGAATGCAACACGACCACTATGGTGTTCGATTGTCGTGTGACCTTGTCTGAGATCATCTCTTTTTATTTATGAACATTTGTTGCATTTCCTCTTAAAAGTCTCTGATTTAGACACAAAGGCTATCAAACTTTACTAGTCTATTTAAGCATCATTTCTTAAACTAGGCGGGAACTCATATCTATAACTTTTGCTGTCTTATTTTCCTATAAGAGGCATTCGCCAACGCATTTTCCACAGAACTCACCTAACGCCCTTCATTCAACAAATTCCTACTGATGCTCCTCAACTACTTCCTCCATCTTCCTCCTCTGCTCCCCGAATTCCTCTATAAGTGCTCGGATGCCCTGTCCAATCTCCTTCGATGACACGGTCATGCCGCTCTGCATCTTGAAGTTTCTCCTGTAATTGATCTTTATCTCCTTCACCACCTGGAAAGCGTTGAGCTGTTGTCCCGCGTAGATTCGCCATGCGGCTATCGAACCCCGAACCATATGCGATGATGTCATAAGATAAAAGAAAGCCAGGTGTTGGAGGTAGTCCATATATTACCGGGCAAAGGCACATGCGATGATGCCATGACATAATTTTTGTACACCATAAATTATTACAGGAGGGTCGTATTTGGTGGGGAATAATTGTTATTTGTGGAATGTGCATGGTGTCCGTGACCATACTCAAATGCCACTATTGGGTGAAAGTAAAAGAAAAAACAAATGCCACTAAAAATGGCTACTTACACAAAACACTCGGGTTCACTGCTTGTCGGCCGTTCATTTGCGGACGACTTCTTATATTAGTTGGGACCTGGAGTTGTTGTTCTTTTTTCATTGTGATGAGTTCAAGTTTAGAAAACTGATAAAGTATAATAAAAAAAAAATTAAATTGTTGAGACAACACCTCCTGAAATTAATTCGTTTACAAAACCACGGATACTTTACAAATAAAAAAGGTTCAAAATTAAGCTACTAAATCAAACTCTTTGCGGGGTGAGTATAAATTGGGTTACTCCTACTCAACTAAATTTGGATAATTCTCCGCATCAAGAGGTCTCAATCAAGTGGCAATTGACGACTTTTTATTTCTTTTTTCTTTTCGAGAGACCACGCTTTTATGATTAAGAGATTGTAAAACCAATAAAGACTCAAAGTCATAACTCATGAATTGAGCATCCTGACATTCTTTAAAATAAATTATTGATATTTCGAGTGCATTCTTTCATTTATAAAGGCATTTTTTTCTGATTTATCTTAACATTTTAGAAAATATCATCTTAAATTCTAATATTAGGACGTTATTTCAATTATATCATCTCCTTGCAATCAAAGGCCTACATGGCGCTGACATGGCAACTAACGTCTCCAGCATCACGTTTAATCTCGGCGAAATTATCTAATATATCTTAAACTTTTTCATTTTTTTTTCTATTTATCCTAACATTTGAAAAACATCTTCATGTAATATAAGACGTTTTTTTCAAAATGATCAACCATTAGACTCAACCCATAATAGCGACCGACTTGGCGTTGATGTGTACCCTTAGTCCCAACCCCAATCCACCCCATCCATTTCCTTCCTTATCCAGCTACTTAGGAGGATTGTATTGAAATCCCGTCATTTATGAGTATTATACTCTGTTGTAAGGAGACTTGAAGTTGCGGTGATATACCAAGAGATACAGTGCACTCACGAAAAAAACCAAAACACACGGAGCACCCATAAACAACACTTTTAATCATTGATTTCTTGTTGTTGAGACTTCCACACTAGGTCTAACAACAAAACCTTTTTGGTTTATGATGTTCCGATATTGTTGTTGATTTGAGCATGACTGTAAGTTTTCTTATCCACTGGAATATAGCATCGAAAACAACTCATCGTCCTTTTGCATGTCAAGTCAATATATAATGAGTTAAATATTAATTATGCAATGCAAAAGGTCAAGTAAAGAAGACAATCAATAAGCTGAGGATCAGGGCTCGAGGTGAGTTATAGAGGTTCAGGGTGGGAATGAGCGGGATAGATTTCTCGCAACTTGACTTCGTGGTTATGGAGCAACGAAGATTGGAAGAAAAGCTTCTTTCGTTTACTTCTGATCGACTCCCTCCCCAATGGTCGTCCGGTGGCCGGAATAGAGAGGTCAATCCCGAATCATCACAATCTGTTATCATCTGAGTCTCCTCCGTCAAGGTTTTCCAAAATCATCGATGTAGATGACTCGGCAATACAAAAAGCATATTGCATAAGTCTAAGAAAGTCATTCTTAATGAGCACAAGCTTTTCAAGGACTTCTAACGGATAACAAAGTTTTTTGAATCGCATATTAAAATGGTACGTTGAATATCAATTAGCGATCCACACTTATGAAGCATTAAAATAACAAGCTTCTATACCCATAATATGTAGAAATATTTCAAACATGGAAAAGAATAACACAAGATGGTAGATGCCGAATAATATCAAACCATACTTGTAGAACAGTTTGTAGCATTAAACCTAAATATTACGATGATCGTAGATCCGAAATAAAAGCGACAATTGATTCCCTCTATAATTCGCCAAAACTCTTACCTTAAATTTCGAATTTCTTCCTCCCAATTCAATTTTTTATCTAGTTGTCCAACAAAACTAGCCGGTCTAGAGGTTGCTTCAGCCTTCACAGGACTTTATCAGACCTCATTCCATTTTTATAGAGTCTAACATTTTGTTTCTGATTTTACCCTTGATATTAGTATTTTCTACTTTTTAAAATTTTATGTATTCCTTTGAATAACTAACTTAGATAAAATGTCATTTATGTCTTTACTATATCCAATGTTATTTTCCATGGAGTTCAGGACGATTTTAAAGAAGTGAAAATAAAATATAAAAAATAATACACGATTAGAAAGATATTTCAAAATTTTAAAAAATAAAATAAAATTAGTTTATTTACGATTCACTAGCTCTTTTGAATTCTTAGCACAAAGAAGAGACAATGACCATTCTTATGAGAAAGAAAAAAAATATGAAAAAGAAGTTAATTCACATAGAGAGATTATAAAAAAAAATTTAAAAATTTTAAATTAAACGTATTATATATGTGTTTAATTTTAAAACTCGTAACATGTAATGTCTCAATCATTTATATAAAAGACATATTTAGTTAATCGTAAATCCCGCTTTAAACCGTATCATGTCAATGTTAAGGTGTCTGTCTTAAATTTTCAAGTTTTGAAACACACCTGTTAAGTGGGCGGGGGTTCCCCAATATATCTTACTCGCAACCCGCAGAAATCGCAAAGTGGGATCAGCTGGAGCTCGTGCTTGTGTAGGGAGTGTCGGAGGGTATCGAACCTCGACCTTACTTATATTGTTCTAAAACCAATTCAAGAAAAAAGGTAAAAGAGCCAACTCCATAAAAATGAGGTTTCAAAGAGATATCTATTAAGGAGAAGAGCTACTCGGAATCACAACGACAAGTCACACACACACACCCCATTGTTGATTGTTCGTTATCAACCCAAATATGAACCACCCCAAGGCTTATGGCCGTGAACGAAACCATCATTTGTTATCATCCCCAAAACAAGAACCACGAGAAAGTCGAAAACCCGATTTATGGATGATGTGGATGGTCTGCGAGTGCAACGACGCCAGCAACTCCTCTGCCGCCTCCAGTTTCTTCATTAAATCCGCTCTCCATGCCTCCACCTCCTCCAGTTCTGCTCTCAAAGCCTCCACTCTCTCACTCGCTTCGGCTATTGCAGTTTCGTCTCTTACTCTCACATCAACCTGCACCAGCAGGGCAGCGACTACTTTCTTTTCTTAGTTGACTAACCTAACCTTATCGACAAGTATTGATTGCGCTAACCACTTACCATTGGCAGCACGCATTTGATATCGGTGATCATTTTGCAGGGGGCGCAGTAGAATGCGCCTTCATCAGGATCCCTCCTCTGCTCACAGATGTCGCAGTAGTACTCGCCCGAGTCGTCCTCTATGACCTTCTCGTACAGGAATAAACTATCCACGTGATGCCGGCATTTCACCACCCGAGGCAGAGGCAGGCAATCCTGATGGAGGTTGAAGTTACAAGGCACGCATCGGTAGAGATCGGCGTTACAACCCTTGTGACAGAGGCTGCACTTGAGGTGCTCTGTTTGTCCGAAATAAGCAAGCCTATGTTTGTGAAGATGGTGTTTAAAGGTTAGCTCCAGGGAGGAGCAGGTGACGCATAGGTAGAATCCGCATTCGCCGCATAGATAGAAGAAGTCCGTGGATTTTGTTCTCATGCAGGCCTTGCACTGGAACTTCTTAAGCCCCTGAATCCTTCTCGTGCGGAGGGAAAGCTGATGCTTCGGGTGAAATGGGTTTTGTAGATCTAAGGATAACTCGGCACAAGACTTGTGGAGGGATTTCCAGAAGCCTTCGTCACTATAAAAGTAGGACGGGCCAATAATAACTTCCCCACAAGCATAACACTTGGTCCGCCGACGGCTGTAGGAGAGATTCATTGATAACCTATACACAGGGTGGTCTATCTCGGTTGTTAATCCTTGCTCGACAAGAGAAAGAGTCCGAAGAGTGCATTCCATGTGGAGGTCAAAGGAACACTCCTCGCATTTGTACACAAGTCCAAAAAGAGCATAGTGGCAACCGTTGCATTGATGATGCCACTTTTTGTTCGGGTTACCCAGCGTCAATGGGTGTTTAGGATGAAGATAGTGTCGAATCTCAGGGGGCATTTCGGCACACTCCTTGTGGAGAAAGAACAAGCATTCCCGGCACCCGTAAACTTCTCCCGACAGTTTCCTATCACAAGCTTTGCATAGGATCATCTCGCCCCAAGACTCAACGGAGAACTTTGCCAGTTCGTGGTGGTGCATTGGGTATCTAATTGGGGTCGCCTCTTCCGTTACCTCCTTCATATAATCTTCAAAACAAAGAGTCATATCTGCACATCTCAGATCGATAAAGAAGCCACATTCGTCGCACGAATACCCTAAACTACGACTGCTGTGACAATAGCCACATTCACTGCTACGATTCATATCCACTGGCTTGAGAGGGTGATCGGGGTGAAGGGGATGATGAATCTCTCGCAGCAGTAGCTCAAAACATCTCTTGTGGAGATAAAAACGACAACCGATACACCCATACAGCTCCCCTGTCGCTTTCCCTCCGCAACCGTCGCAATGCTCGTCGTATATCTTTTCCTTCATATTGAACCGTCTTAGGGGATGCTTGTGAGCGACGGATCTACTGAATTCCCCGACAACATCGTTCCCATTGTAGGGCATGACCGAGAGAACTAAATCCAGATGACAATTCCAATAACACTTTCTGCAGGAGTAGCACAGAGCACGCGTTGACTCTTGTTGCCTCAATAGATACTCCTTCTGCACCTCGGTGAGGGTGAGAGGGTGTCGCTGATCGTGCAGGAAGGGGAACTCGTGCAGGAGGGGTAACGGGGCCTGCAAGGGTAGCTCGGCGCAGGATCTATGGAGGTAGTAATTGCAGTCATCGCAGCAGTAGGTTGGGCCTTGGATCAAGGATTCGCATCCAGCACACAGGACAGAATTGCAGAGTGGACTCAGCTCGCGCAGAGTGAGATCATGTTGGTGTAAGGAGTGCCGGAAGGTCTGGAACGCCGGCTTGAACGCCTCCCCAGGTATGACAAGGAGGAACTTCAGCTGGTCGGACGAAAAGAATGGCATGTCGCTGACTTGTCCTTTGCCCCTGATGGATGAGAAAGGAATGGTGAAAGCTGACGCAGAGAATTTGGCAGATTGAAAGCTCGGAATACAGAATGAATTGAAAAGATAATAAAATCAATCATTATCTACGTGCCTTTATTAAAATAAAATAAAAAAATAAACTAAAAGCAGAGGAGATAAAGTGATTGAAAAAGAGGTAAAGGAAAAAGTCGGTGCGACAAACATAAAAAGGGCTTTTAGTAGTTGGCGTGGTGTGCCAGAAATATTCCTTTTACTATTCTTTTTTTCTTTCTTTTTCGAGGGATTTTGACAAAATTTGAAAAAAAAAAAAAAAATTGCCAAAGTAAAATAGGAAAGGAGAAGTTTATGGGTGCCATGGAGGCATAGATGAAGAATGCAAACAACCAAAAACAGAGATTAAAAGGAGAAGCAACCCGGAATCACCCCCGAACCATTGCATCTAACCTCATCACAAACTCAATCCCAGCAAGTCACACCAGACCTTATCTGTTGTTAACAAACCTTAATACAAGACTCTGGAGCGGTTGCTCGGAAAACGACCAAAGCTACAGCATTATCCTACCGGAGATTCAATCGACCGAGTAGCTTCCCATCAACAGATAAAGGGTCGAAGAATTCCCACCTCGGCTTCAGGACCCAGAATCCCAAAACCGAAAAAGAAGGTAACTTGCTGGGCTTTCGGACAAGGATCGGCAAATGGGTGGGGGGTTGTTTATGACGAGTTTGTGGGGGGGAGGGTGGGGGGTGGGGGGGAGCGGTGGGAGAGAGAGTTGTGAGTGACAGACAGTACTAGGGTCTAGAGAAAACAGGAGGTGATTTCCTCTTTTCGTTTCCCTAATCCCCCTAGACTGGGCGAGGCAGGAATTTGATATTTGACAGCCCACCAACATGGTGTCGGTGTCGGTGTCAGTGTAGTTAAGAATTGAGGAGATTAGTGGCAATAGGGGGGGTGGTCATTAATTAATCACTAATTAACTCATGGGTTTTGTTTTTTTTGCTTGGCGAATAATTAAAAGGGGGTCCCCAAAAACACACAACAAGGTCAAATACATGAGGTGTCGAAGGAATCCATACTTTTTATATAAAGACCAGCTGGCAGTATGTTTTTTTATTGTTTTCTTGCGAGTTTCGTTGGGAGGAGACGGCGTGCAATGGTCGAAACCATTTCATGTAAAGAATTTTTGCAGAAAAAAGGTATTGTTGATTAGGAAGAGATAGATTCTTGTATTCATTCTATCAGGGACAAACAAACTTAAAAGGGGCCCGGGAGATAAAAGACAAAGTTGAATCGGCTTGGCTTCCACAACGATGCTCGCTCGCTCACTCACTCACTCACTCTTGGGCTTCATGGCATTGACTGGTCATATTGTGGTTTGTGTGTGTGTGTTTATTTGTTTGTTTGGCAGTTGACTTGTGGCTTGTCTTTCATTTTATTATAATTATTATAATTATTATTTATTTATTTTATACCTTATTAGTCGGAGGTCTTGTTGTACTGTCAGTCCGTTATGGGCTTTCGAAATGGCCCAAGCTTAAAAATAACCGACTCCATCCCAATTCATTCAACCAACAAATCCTGATATTTTTCTACGCCCAAACCTAATATGTTTTAATATAATGCTAAAAGTATCGATTTTTTGTTAGACATTAAATCACTATTATGAATCGAACCACTTTTCCGATTTGCCTGCCATTCACTAATTATCCTAGTTGGCTTTATTTCTTTTATAACGTTGAATTAATATTATGAATTCTTTACGACTTTTCCTCCTTGTCAAATTATCTCGACCCACTACTGTCAATTATATATTGCCTATTCTTGTAGTTTGTCAAAGTTCCATGAAATCCAGTTATTCGTATGCGGCCTAAAAGAAATTCCCTAAACCAAGGACCAAAAGAGATGAATAACCTCTAAAAGATGTTGTATTTCTTCCTCTGTATAAAGTAACGGTATAAGAAATTATTTGTTTAATTTGTGACACGTGAGGTAAGTAGTGACATAAGTGATTAACGTCGTTTCAATAACGCCAAATAAATGTTTTAAAGTTCGGACCATAAAATGATAACGTCAAAAATCTATATCATGCATGTCCATTAATATAATAAGAATTGAACAACACTAAATTAATGCGTCTCTATTCCTAAACCTAACAACAACATAAAAACTCAAATAATACTAATAGTGATAATTCTACTTAGTCGCTACAATTAATCAAAAACTGGATTTAACCAGGCCATGACAACGCTCTTCCACCATCAGGCACGTTCCATCGCGCAACTCTTGAATTAGGGATGGGCTCGATCGCTTCCCTTTCGACCGCGTTGTTCCTCATCTCGAGGACCTTCTTATGGGAATTGGAGTGTACGCTCGGGAGGAAGGTCGGGCTGGCCGTGGGACGGTACTCGGGGAACAGCCTCCCCGACTTGTACCTCACGCCGCAGGCCTTGCATAGTGTCTTGGGCCCCATTGCGCACGCCCTCCACTGCAGGGTCTCCGTGATCTCGCAATGCAGGCACTTCCTCGCATGTTGCGACGGTTCGTCTCTGTTGGCTGGGATAGCCGGCAGGAGACTGAACTTGATCTTCCTTCTCTTCGTCTTCTTCTCGCACTCGGGGTCCGATCCCTTCGGGATCCTGATCACAAGGCGGGACACGGCAGAGCTCTCGGATTCGGCATAAGCCGCCGTGCCCGAAGGCACGGGCAGGTGCGGCACCATTACAGGCCGGAAGCTGACGGTCTTCGGGCGGGCACGCTTGCTGCGAGAACGGCCGCAATGTGAGACGCCAACGGTCACGGTGCCACTATTCTCAGTGAGCATGAGCTGGTGCTGTCCAGCACGGATGCGCCATGATCGGGTAATTGCTCACCCAGGGATCCTGTTGGCAGGTCAGCGACGGCGTGGCCGCCGGAGAACGGGTCCTCTCCGAAAGTGGAGAGCCACTCCAGGTGAACAATGTCGTCATACTATGCCAAAGAAATTCAAGAGAAGAATGAATTCATTCAGGAAACGACGCCCGCATTATTTTAATCAACAAAAAAAGCGAATGAATGAATGGAAAGGAGGAGAGCAAACACGATCATATCATCTGCCCGTTCAGCTATACTTTTTTTCTTTATTTATGCTTCTTGTACGCTTCATTTTAATTTTAAGAAATACTTCCTCTCTTGATTTATCACCCTTAACACTGGATAATTAAAAGGGAAAAGGAAGAATATCCCTTACAGGAGGAACGGATAATTCGGCCGAGTTGCTGAAGGAGTCGGGATACGGGAACGTGTCGAGGTGGATGGGTAGCCGCGAGCACCCCGCATTGTCGTCGTCGTCGGGGACGTCCAGGAGGTCGTCGACGTGGTCGAAGAAGCTGCCGCAGTCCGTGGTATCAGAGTCTGCGATGTCCCGACCGCTCGTCATGGGTAGAAAAAAAGGGGGAGGGATTGAAGAAGGGAAGAAGAAGAGGATGAGACTTAGGGGTAGGTTGGTCGTGTTCATTCATGTATTATATATATATACATATTATTTTGGGCTTAAATCAATTCTGATCAACGAAAAGTCACGCTCTCATTAAGACTAGAAGGAAGGCGTAGGCCGTACTAAGTCTACGATGGTGATTGACAAGTTTACATGGGTCCAAATTGATAAATGATATGGATAAAAGCCATAACCGCCGAGATCGGATTGTTACCGAGATTTCCCGGAGTTAGTTGGGAGGAGAACGATCCGAAAAGATATTCTGAAGACGTGTTCGACATCCCAGATACGCGGAGATTCAGTCCAAAAGGATAAAAAATCTCTTTAAAAATACGACAATCAAACTCAACACATTTTGCGTTAATCGTCAACCTTTTAGTTTTAGTAAACAGGCGTCCAGACCCCGACCTCGGTGAACTTATAAGGGTTCTTAGTTTTCACTTTCACCATCAGAGTGAGCAACCGTAGCTCTGGTAACCAATCTCCGCCTTAACTCCATCGTCTTTATGAGCAACCGTAGCCTTGACACCAAAGCTATGTCTTCACTCCACCGTTCGGGTGAGCAATCGTAGCCCTGATAAACAAGCCCCGCCTTCGATTCATCACGTCCATCATTGCCTCTTACCAAACTCCGCCCGCCATTCCTCCATAAGTTGATTTTCATCACTTCAGCCTGCAAGCTAACGAGTCTACAGCGTCACCACCATCCGCACCAGCAACTTTATTGTTTTTTCATGGCTATAATCTTTTAACTTATTCGTAAGACATTGTTTTAGCATCATTGATTAATATAATGTATATATTTTTATTTACTAACAATCACATTCGAATTCCTGTAAATAATCGTACTAAATATTCCCAACTTGATCCGTTTTCGATAAGTAATTTTTGTTTGTTGTTTGTGTTTCCCACACGCACACACCCACGATCTCCTCTCATTGTCTTAACGTTGAAGCCATTTGATCTTGTTCTAATTCCGATGGGATTTAGTGTTGTTATTTAAAAAAAAAAAAAGAGAAGAATCATCATCGATCACTTACATAGTCTGGGTGGCTTATGTTGGTCTGCCATTGTTTAACACACTAACTTTCCCTTTTCTTCGTTGCCGAGGATCGTTCGTTGTTATCGTTAAGTCCCACTCTCAGATAAATGGAAGATAAAAAGTGGGCCTCCTTTTTAAAAAAAAAATTAAAAAAAAAAACAAAATAATTGACGATCCCAAAAAGAAAGAAAGAAAAAAAAACAAAGGGGAGACTAAGTCAGGAACAGGATAGCTCCCTTCTTCTTCTTAGTGTCCTTTTCTTATGGATAATAATTTTAATGAAACAAAGCAAAACCCCCCCATATACAAGGAAGGATCAAACAAGACAGTTTTTTTTTCTGGACAGTGACCCGACTCAGTTAAGATGACGACCACGACGATGATAATAATACTTTTTTAAAAAATAATAGTAAAGAAGAAGAAGAAGAAATGGAGATGCATTGATTACAAAATGGATAGGTGTACCCCCTCATCATCATCACACGTATCAATCCCTATCCCTTCCTCTTTGACAAAAACCACTACTCCCCACCATCTCCTCCTCCATTATTATTATTCAGTTCCCAGTTTTGAATCCCTGTTTATTATTATTCAACATGTCTTTTTGAATACTCAGTGGGTTCGAAACACTTGTTGGTTGCACTCCACACTTCCTTGGGAAGGAAGTATCCTTTTTTTTTTTTGCCTTTCTCTGTGTGTGTGTTTTCCTTCCCCTACCACCAAACCATCCTACTCATAGTCCCCAACGAATCCCCCCCCCCCCCTTCCTTTTGGTTTGCGAGCAAACTAAACCAAACCATTTGAATGTTCGATGTAAACAGAATAGGTTAACAAATGCTAAGAGATCATGTGGATGATGAAGGCAAATACTTTTTTTACCAAAGAGTGGGGAGTGGGGAGGAGGTGGTGGACATTGCAAGTTGTCCAGGCTGACTAAGCTTCCCCATTCTTTCTTCTACTGAATTGGTAACCCCACTCACTTCCACCACCCACCCCAACTTAGTAATAATAACAAATAATTAATCACAGCTAACTAAAACTAATGCATTAATTTCGCTTAACATACAAGTCACATATAAACATGTTCCACACATTAAAATAATAAAATAATAAAAAAAGCAGCAATTAATTAATTGTACCCGATGGAAGGGGGCAACGCTTTCTATGATCCCTCCCCCACGGTCATTTCTCAACGGGGACCGTTTTCGACACGTCCAGGTGGTTCAGCCTGCACGTTCCCCTGTTTTCGTCCAAAGTTAGGTAACACGATTATTTCTCCTTCCTCGGCGGTCAAAGAGGGGCAGGATGGGTTGGGATTATTATTTACCTGGATCACGAATGCCATCTCGATCACTAGATTGTTTAGGTACCCGAGAACCAGACTAACAACCCTCTCGCTACAGTTGAGGACCCGACGTCGATCCCGAGCTGAAAGGATATTGTCACAACCAGGTAATGAAGACAAGATGAGTTGGGATCCAGCTAGCAACAATTTAGTATAAGCTAGCAACGCCCCGAGGGACCATTTTCACATTTGAAGACAACTAAGATATGGAAAACATGGAAATAGTGAAGGTGGTCGTACCTCGAGGTAATTCTTTCCACGGAAGTAGTTCGTTTCAAGTGATTGACCCACCAGACATGCTTTTTTCCCGACACTCTGTTTGACTATCCATGATCCCTGCAAGAGTAAATGCCTTGATCTGTCATAAAAGGGGGACTTCTTTCGAATCGATTCCTGAATAGTTGATCAAAACATGTCTACCCGGACCTTGGATATGTATGGTATGAGCTTAAATCTGGAATTCCTAAAAGCATCATCCCTATTGACAAATCTATGCAGCAATGGATGCTCTTCCAGGGGGCTTTTCAACACATAGTACAGCGCAAGATTGTAAGTATTGGAACCCGGAACCTGACCGACATCAATCGAGTGCTTTAGCAGGCAGTAAATTAAATTATGATGTGAAGATGCAGGCAAAACTAGTTAAAGTTGTCACCTGAAAGTTTACAATGAAAAAGAAGTCCGTTCCACCCTGTAAAGCAGCTTTCTGCGTAGAATATTGTAACACGATGATAATACTCCATTCAGTGGTCAATTTGCTCATGAAATAATTTGCATAAAAGCGACCTGTATATAGTTATAGTCTAACCTCAACAATGCCTCCCGGACGGCCACCGAGATCATCTTCTCGCCTATCAGATCTCAGCCAGTCTGCACCGATCATTTGCATCAATGTGCTTTGGCCCTTGATCTGAAAAGGAAGAAGATTTCCAATGTTAAAACATCAAAAGCAACATGAAAATATCAAAACAAACATACCGTGAAGGACAAAATTAGGGGCAAGTTGTGGAAGTAGACGCCTGAATTTGCTTCAAAATTGAAAACATTTCACAGAGAAGCAAAAGCCATCTCATCACGACAACGAGTGACAACCGTTCAAAGATAGTTAAAAAATTAGCACCGGAGAATATATATATAAAGTTAATGAATAAAATTTTTATGCCTTACTTTATTGGATAATTTCGACACCGCATGATTTGATAATTTCCAACAATGGAAATAACTGTAAGCTATATTAATGAGAAAATAGCAGGAATACATGGTATGAAAATTGTACCTTGCTCTGGTCTTGTAGATAAGTCTTTCCCCGTATTAAAAAGGTAGAAGGATCGGCTATTGTCCAACTGCAAGGCGTACTGCAACCATCGTCATTATGAAGAGTGGCTCCATAGACACGTTCATTGCTCCCCTCCCATGCGTCTTGCAAGTCCATGTAGCCTTTCTTTTGAACTGATTCACATGACAAATTAGCCTTGTTCTATAATACTGGATGACCGACTGACACCTTTGACATTCTAAGTACCAATGCGAATACTATCACAATGAAAAGATGGAACTCACCGGCAAGTTCATGCAACCTTTGCACAAGGGCAGCAGCAGGTGTCTTTTTAGGCTGGCCGGCATTCTGAATCCACAGATAAAGAAGAGGATAATTTAGGAAATGGGGCATTGAATGTGTAAAGATAGTGAACAGAACATGTTTTGGAGCTTCTATAGAATTCACATGCCGTCTAAGGATTCTCTATTCTTGTTTCACAATGTGAGTAAACAACCAGAAATCAATCAAAGTGATATTTCCCATAAAGCATTACAAACAAGAAATTCTCCATGAGATGATCTAACAAGGAAAATTTTAGGTGATCTTGTACTGGAGAAATTCTGGTGATCAAGTACCCGTGAAATTAGTTGTGTTTGTGAGTCTGTTGACCACTCATCCTCGAGTTCATAATCGACTGGTTCTGGAACATCGAAGAACTCATCAGATGCATCGTGTAGCCCCATCAGGCTTGCAGGTTCAGAGGGCTGTTTAAGAGACTCGTTTTCCGAAACCTCGTACTCCTGAACCGGGCTAAGAACTTCTTGGTCTGGAATTTCAGACTCATCCTCCCACACGGTTTGAGTTAATCCAATATCTCTTACCAATTCACCAGATGATAACTCCCCAGAAAAATTGCCTGCCTTAGATTTGAACATTTCCCTCAGTGCTGCACAAGATAAAATAGAAACAGAATATGTTATATAACTGTAGAAGAAGTCTGTCGGGCATCTGTAGAGCCATTGGAGCACCTGCAACCCTTTCAAGCATGCGAATAGCTATTAATCTTGCTGATGCAGGCCGAAGATACATTTTCCAGCATTTCCAATCGATGGAAAGCATGTGCTTTACTTGCGATTGCTTCCCTTGTTTAATTGGCTTAATGACATATCCACCACCTGTATGAGAGGTAAAGTTAATATCATCCTTGGAATGAGAAAACTGGATGGAGAACATAATCCATTGACGACAACCTTAATATACCATATTTAGAACTCAGAAATTTCAGCTTTGTTCAAAGGATCAGCCAACAAAATACTTATTTTTTGCAAGACGGACAAGAAATATCAAGATACTTCCTTTTCAACGAGCACGAATAGATGCATTTATGTACAATGTTGAAACATGACTTCAATAGCTACGAACACCAAGCGTACATTACTTTTAAGGCAAGCGCAGGTGTAGCCTTTCTGAGATGGACATTTGTTGTGAAAAACAGAGTGGTAAAGGATTACTGCATAAATATAAGAAAAGAGTTGTCACTAATAGAAATGATAAAGATGACCCCGAATCTAGAAAGTTTAGGAAACAAACCATAAGTGCCATCATCCTCCCTCCTCCAATAGCGCCGTAGTAGTAAGTCTCTTCTTCTCATCTTCCTACGGAAGACATTGTGTCATGTAAAACCATATAACAATCAGAATCTACCATGCTGGCGTCATTTATAACTCAGGGCTATGTCTAACCATGGAAACCAGTCACTGTACAACTGTTTCTGGATGATGTCTGTGTGTCCATCAATATGCTCAATAACACTTCTGTGAAAATAACAGAAGTCCCACCTGCAAAATGCTGTCTCCATCATGTTTCACGCCGAAACTAGGTAACTGGATGTGATTTTAGCAAAATATTAATGACATATTAGTTCCTTGATCAAATTAAATCGGACGAAAGGTCTTCACAATCTTACTCGGATCGGGAGGACCCAAGTGACATGAGAGTCCGAAAAATATCCTCTGAGGTTCCATTGACAACTCCAACAGCCATGATCGCCGGATGATCATCCCAATGCTAGATTTTTGAAGATCAGACTAAATGAGAAACAGTATCAGAAAATTTATTTGAACTGTGCAAGTATTAATGCAGCTCACACTTCCACGGGAATCCCAGCCATTTGATTCTCTGAAAAGACGCAATCCTACCACCAACAGGCAAAACACGTTGAGAACTAAGACAGAGTAGAAGGTAGATGCTGAAAGAAATTTAGGAGACCTACCATTTTGACAGCCAAAAATTTTCCATGGTGAGGGCGCAATTACATCTGATCTCATTCCCTCTGCATGCATAGATGACGAAACGGTCCAGTCGGACGATCTTTTGTTGTATGAACTTTTTGAAGGTGCGCACATACTGACAAGAACGTAACAATGTCAGGTAATCTATTTTGAATGACACTATTCCGAGGTGCAGATATATCAGTAGTTGGAAAGAAAGCTGCTCGCACACTTAAACATGTTTGTGATGGTCATTACCTTATAGATGGCCATCGCCGCTTCGAGCAACAGACAAAGTTTGTTGCAGGATTGGGTTTTTCCTGAAAATAATTTATACATAAAGTTTCTGCAAGATTGGGAACATGTCAAACAGATTTATGAAGTGAATGGAACCTTCAATGCAGTAACTTGCAATGACTGAATCCATTTCGCTGCTTCTTCCGAGCTGTTGGCACCCAACTGCATGATAAATCCGAGAGCGTGAAAATCATCAATCTGATTGAGCAACACAGGAAAATCGATTTAACACAAAAACCACCTCACCTTAAGACAATCATGGTGGTTAGCAGTATTATAAAGAGTGAAGGTGAAGAGTACCTGCCAACGGTAGAAACAATACCACTTTAAGCACAAAAACAAAAGAAGACAAATATTCGTATCTGATTTATGCAGCAGGCAGAACAAAGCACAAACTTTTCGATGGATGCTCTCCCTCCCGTTGTCAGTTACTCGTAAACATTTATCTATCGGGGCGCTTCTCACGGGTACCTGCATAATGAGAAGCTTTGTCGGACAAAATCCTCGCCATAATATTGCGGCAATATTAGTCGCAAGCACGCAGCCGTTCATCTTCCCATGACAAGAAGAGGGAAACAACAGCGACCACGACACGATCACGGAATGAACACGCGAGAAATGTATAGCATGAAGTAACAAGTTTGGCCGAATAATGAAACAGAGGATATTCAATGCAAACCCAGAAAGAAAACACTCAGCTGAGAATTTGACTTCACCATGACCAAAGAATATTCCTGCCGAGGTGCCGATTCATTTCCCCACCAAACTGTGTCAACTCAAAGAGGATCACAGTAACTCCCAGCTACATTTAATATTCATATAAATTACAAATCCATAAAAAATCAACAACACAAATAATTCCTGCACAATTAGACGACAAAGCAGAAACAAAAGCAAACGGATAACAAAGGAAACGGCAACGAGCATTACAAAAAGCAAAAGAAAAGCAAAAAACACAAACGACAGCAAGGAGACGGAAAATGGAGATTCATGGGCGAGCAGGAGTTACCTCGTCGTCGTCAACGGGGGCGTACTTTGATAACTTTTTGAATGAATGTTATTCTCTTATTTTCATCTTCATCCTTAACAATATACATATAGATAAACAAATAAGTTAAAAATAGAAAATAATTATATCTAAAGGATATTTTCCTAACCTACGTTATCTAAATAAAGAAACTACATATAACGATATTAAATTATTCCTTATTACTCCCCCTCAAGTTGGAGCGTGAGGATCTCGAATGCCCAACTTGCTACGAAGAAAACGGAAACGGTCCCGTCCGAGTGCCTTGGTGAATATGTCTGCTGGTTGGAACTTAGTAGGTACATGAAATGTGATGACTGCACCAGATTTAATATGCTCGCGAATGAAGTGACAGTCGATTTCAATGTGTTTCGTACGTTCGTGAAACACCGGATTTGCGGCAATGTGCAAAGCCGCTCGATTATCACAATGAAGACTGGTAGGTTGTGTAAACACAATGCCCATGGAAGATAGTAGACTCCGTAGCCATAATATTTCGCTAACCACACTTGCCATAGCTCTATACTCCGCCTCCGCCGAAGACCTCGAGACGGTCGTTTGCTTCTTTGTTTTCCATGAAATGGGACAACCGCCCAACTTAACAATATATCCAGTAATCGATCTTCGAGTAAGAGGGCAACCGGCCCAATCTGAATCGCAGTAAGCTTCGAGCAATAACGAAGTCGGACGAAGAAAAATCCCTTGACCAGGTGATTGCTTCAAGTATCGTAAAACCCTCATTGCTGCATCCCAATGGTCTTCACGGGGTTCTTGCATGAATTGAGCCAAAACATGTAACGAATAACTAATCTCTGGTCGAGTTATTACCAAATACAACAATCGACCCACTAAACGTCTATAACGGCCTGGATCAGATAATAATGGACTAGTACTTGTCGACAATTGATGATTCTGCTCCATAGGAATTAGAGATGGCCTTGCGCCTAGCATCCCGGCTTCAGCAAGTATATCCAACACATACTTACGTTGATTCAGAAAAAGACCGGAATTTGTTCGCTCAACTTCGATTCCCAGAAAATACTTCAGATGACCCAAGTCCTTGATCCGAAAACAACTATTAAGGTAACGCTTGAATGAAGCACAACGAGAAGAATTATTTCCAACAATAATTAGATCATCCACGTAGACCAAAACACCAAGAAACATGTTGTCGCGAGTATATGTGAAAAGTGAGTGATCTGCACCTGACTGGACAAATCCATACTGACATAATGCAGTTGCAAGCTTCGAGAACCAATTTCTAGATGCTTGGCGAAGTCCATATAGGGACTTCCGAAGTCGACATACTGCTCTCTCCTTGGAAGAAGAAAAACCTGGAGGTAATTGCATGTACACTTCTTCGTCTAAGTCACCATGTAAAAACGCATTGTTTACATCCATTTGATGCATCTCCCATCCTTTCGCAACAGCAACCGTTAATAAACACCGAACTGTTACTAATTTTGCCACTGGAGCAAAAGTCTCATGAAAATCTATTCCTTCGACTTGAGTGAAACCCTTCGCCACAAGTCTGGCCTTATAGCGTTCTACACTCCCATCAGATTTACGCTTCACCTTATATACCCATTTACAACCAATAGGTCGCTTACCTGGTGGAAGTTGTTCAATTGTCCATGTCGAATTATCTTCTAATGCACGAATCTCCTCCGCCATCGCCTTATTCCAACGGGGATCTTGAACAGCCTCTTTATAAGATCGAGGCTCAATATCGGAGTCAATCCCAGCCAAGAAAACTCTATGATAATAGTTCATACTAGAATAATCAATAAATTTTTCGATAGGATGAGAAATACCTGAGGAATTTGCAGGAGTGTGCTTGCTCGAGGAGGGGGTCGAACAATATGCGGTGTGAACAACAAAATCTTTAAAACGATCAGGAGGATTTTTATGTCGAGTTGAACGTCGTATAATAACTGATGGGGTAGATGAATTATTTTTCGATGTACATATCTCATCCTCTACTGATTCTTGATTTGTAGATGTTTGCCCATTATCCTCGACTGATTCGATATTTTGTTTTTCTGCAGAAACAGCTAGTCCTTCATTCTCTACACTTGAGCTTTTCTCATCTAGTTCAATCCCTCCAATATTTTCTTTTCTCTCTAACCCCATATGTGGATTGAGTCGTCCAAGGACATCTAAACAACCATTTTCACTAATGTCACCAAACTCCCCCTGTCCTTCATAATTTGTCGACACATCATGAAATAGTGGCATGTATTTTTCAGATCCATTCGTGATGAACTCCTCCATATTTTTAGCAGCAAAAGGAAAAATCTCTTCACAGAACCATACATCCCGAGAGATAAAAAACTCATGTGTAACCAAGTCATATAATCTCCATCCTTTCCTCCCATATGGGTATCCGATAAAAACACACTTTCGTGATCTTTCTTGGAATTTATCTTTATTGCGTGGTCGATTGTGTGCATAACATAATGAACCAAAAACTCGTAAGTTGGAATAATTGGGCGATTTTCCGAAAAGTACCTCATAAGGACTCTTTTCTCCCAACAAAGGAGTAGGTGTGATATTAATCAAATGTGCAGCAGTAGATACACATTCTCCCCAAAAATTCGTAGGTAGAGAGGCTTGAAACATGATTGCTCGTGCCACATTCAAGATATGTCTATGCTTCCTTTCAACTCGCCCGTTTTGTTGAGGTGTATCCGTGCATGACCTTTGATGAATAATTCCACTGTCACTAAAGAAACCTTGCAATTCTTTAGATAGAAATTCCATGCCATTGTCACTTCGAATAATTCGAACTGTCCGATCAAATTGATTTTTCACAAGGTTACAAAAACTAATGAGATAACGTCGTGCTTCTGATTTTTCACGTAGTAAATATAACCATATAGCTCGACTAAAATCATCTACCACGGTTAGAAAATAACTTGCTCCGGAGTTTGACTTCATCTTATAAGGCCCCCACAAATCACAATGTACCAACTGAAACGGAAAATCTGCTTTATTCGAACTTAAATGAAACTGAGAGCGCGTTTGTTTTGCCCGTAAGCATATGTCACACTCATGATTATTTTGCTTATGAAAATTCATACCAAGAAAACCAATCTTGTCTGATGGATGACCAAGCCTTTTATGCCAAAGCTCAATGTTGCCTTCCCTAACTGTTCGACATATGAGTGGAACATTCGTCACATGCCGCAAATAATAGACCCCCCCTCGGAGCTTACCCACTCCAAGCATCCTCCTCGTAGTGCGGTCCTGTATGACACATAAATCCGAGCAAAAGGTGATAACACAGTTCATATCATCAGACAATTGTGCAATTGAAATCAAATTGCAATCAAAAGTAGGCACGAGTAACACATCTGATAACATAAATGAGTTAGTGATGTGCACTTTTCCAATCTTCGTAGCTTGTACTTTGTTGCCATTAGGAATGTATACAGGTTGACCGCCATTTATTAATAAACATTCACTCAGATGCTTCGCGCACCCGGTCATGTGTCTCGAAGCTCCTGTATCAAGTATCCATTCATTCTCCACATTCACAAAAGATAATTTATTACCAGTCAAACGATCTATGTCGTTGGTGTCCCCAAGCATGCTCAATAATTTTTGAGTTTGTGCCTCCGAGAGGTCTAATCCAGCAAGTGAGATCGACTTGCCCCCATTGTCTGGCCTACTAGTTTGGGCTGCATGTGCTTGCACTGTCCCACGCATCTGCTGCAAATTTGATTTTGGCCCGCCGAGGCCACTGTTCCTTTGTTGACCATGTCCAAATAATTTTGCTCCGGACTGTGTAATCACTTGCTTCTTACTGGATTCAACATCTGTTGGATAACCATTCAAGTCCCAACAAACACTTTTTTTATGACCTGTTTTCCCACAATGGTCACATATGGGCCTTCCATCTGTTGCCCACTGTCGCTTTCCACTGTAAGTTTCCCTTTGATTGCCATCAAATCTATTTGCATTATAATTTCTATTATCTCTGCTACCTCCCTTGGCTAAGAAGGCTGCTTCTGGAATAGACTCTCGAGATCTCGAAACTGATTTCTGTTTTTCCTCATATACCACCATTGCATAAATCTTGTTGAGATTTGGCATCGGCTCAATGCTTAAGATATTCGACCGTATCATATCAAACTCCGAAGTAAGACCCATGAGAAATTGAAATGCCTTTTCGGTTTCTCGTTGAATTGATGTCCTTCCAAGACAAAAGGTGCATTCTGATCCATCGAGATATAAGTCA
This sequence comes from Melastoma dodecandrum, assembly GCA_029817715.1. Classification (NCBI taxonomy): domain Eukaryota; kingdom Viridiplantae; phylum Streptophyta; class Magnoliopsida; order Myrtales; family Melastomataceae; genus Melastoma; species Melastoma dodecandrum. The sequence goes on along the minus strand of JARUPY010000397.1, from coordinate 1,122,149 downwards.
AGCTCATCCCATAAAGCTTTTATTTTACCAAAATACTCCTGTACGCTTCTCCCTTCTTGCTTGAGCAGACAAATATCAGATTTGATTTGATAAATGCGAGCCTGATTACCTTGTGAATACCTATCCTTGAGATCATCCCACAATCTCTTTACATCTTCTGCATATGCCACCGTCGTTTGAAGATCTTTGCTCAAAGTGTTGAAAATCCACGCAATCAGCATGGAATTGCATGCTTCCCAGTGCTCATGGTTCGGATCATCCTCGTTCGGCTTTGGGATGTCTCCAATAATGAATCCCAATTTCTTCTTGGCTTTCAACGCATTCCTCATCGCACAAGACCATGTAAGATAATTATCACCATTAAGTTGACAAGTTATCAACACATTGCCTGGACTGTCAGACGATGAAAAACGATACGCCAAAGGAACCGCTTCCTCCTTGCTGGTATCATCTCCCTTCTTCATGGTTTTCGATTTTCGTCTTCCCTTACGATCTCATCCACACAAGAACAGTTTATTCGATCCCAGAACGTCGGCGCTCTGATACCATGATAACTTTTTGAATGAATGTTATTCTCTTATTTTCATCTTCATCCTTAACAATATACATATAGATAAACAAATAAGTTAAAAATAGAAAATAATTATATCTAAAGGATATTTTCCTAACCTACGTTATCTAAATAAAGAAACTACATATAACGATATTAAATTATTCCTTATTATACTTGAAGCTCTTGAGGACGTGATCTGTCAACACGAAGTACCTCCTCCTGGAATATTGTAACCCGAACCTGTTGGAGCGTATCTGGTACAGCCACCCTTCCATGTTACGAGCGTCGGCTGCCGCAGCAGTACAAGCCGCGCTCATAATCACGACAACAAACCAAACGCCCCTCCTGCGACCCTCGCGTGAACAAGACAACAACGATGCGGCCTTCACAACAAACACCGTCTCAATTCAACCACGCCTAACAAAGTCGTCCCGAGAGGCGAGCTCACTCCACCGAGCGTTCAGGAACGCCAAAATAAAGGAATCCAAATATTTTAAGAAGAGAGAGAAAAACGGCGGGAGGAGGAGGATGAGGAAGCGGATGATCCTCCGGTTGTGGACAGAGACGGAGGATCCCGGCGGTGATTTGGGGTGGGGTTTGTTAAAGCTGTTGGAGAGGGGATGATTTCTCTTTTGCTTAAAAAAATTGGAGGTGACGATGAAACTACGAACACGAAAGCGGAAGAATAAGAAGAAGAAGATGGAAGAGAGAGATTTTCTCTCCCCCTCTTTTCGCCACCACCTTCCGGTTGTACAACGATGAAATTACTTAATTGCCCTCGGCTCTAGAATCTTATAAGATGAAAGAATTTCTTGCTGGATTTGTCCAGGTCAGTAATTCTCAAGTTTTTATTGGCGAGACTCTTTTCTACTATAGATGAGATAGACGATGGGATTGATGATAAGAATACTGGTATTAGAGCCCGTTTCTTTCTTTTTTTAAGGGGAGAGAGTGATAGACTAAGAACCCTACCTGGAGAAGCATCTTGCCTCACAACCATGGATACATCTACTCAGATTAGCCCTACCGTGATGAATGCTCCCATCACACTGGATACTAACCCCTCATTTCACAAATCCACCTCACAAAAGCTAGCAGGTTTATATGAAATCTCTCACCAAGACTATGACAATAGTCAAGTTGAGGACACCACCATTCCATTCCTCAACCCATACACAGTTTTCAGTAGACCTTCATCCAATCCCATCAGGAAGATAAGAACTCTTATCAGACAACCTAGTTCACAAGTACTTGAATATATTCAGGTCAGCAAGTTCAGTCAGCACCCGATTTGGGCCTCACACAAAGAACAGTTTGTGTCACTCCAGCTTCCAACAGACTTTCCAAGACAATGGTCCCAAAAGGGATACACTCACCTTCATTTTGGTGCTATTAGACTTGCACTAACTTATCATGGCAGGAAATGATTACCAGTGACAGCAAGGATGGCCCTACTCGACTCCAGGTATATGGAGTATCAGCATGCATGTATTGGAACGATAGAGACTACTCTCAATGCAGGAACTGTTTTCGTAACACTTTATCCAAATTTCTGCATATTTTTGAGCGATCCCAAGGTCCTTACAGCTCTACAGGTCCAGATACAGATTGCCGGTCCTCAACAGGATCCAAACTCCATAGAAGCTACACTCCATTATCAGATGTCTTATAGAGTGCAGAACCATGCACTAGACTTAAAAGTACCTGATGATGCTAACGAAGCTTTGTTGATCCATGCTGATTACCACAATTCGAAAGCTCCCACATGCTTACACATTCCTAGACAGACTACTAGAGAAGAACTGCTCAAGCTACTCCCAGAAAGATGGATTACAAACTATGAGCAGGCGCAACAGCATGTCAAGCCAATCCAGTCCTCTGAACCACAATTCATCAAGGAGAAGGACGGATCCGTAACCATCAAGTTTGACCGATCACATGAAAAGGATGCACCAACACCCTCAATTTTCCCAACAATGTTTATGGTCCAACCAGTCCCTCGGCGTAAGAAAGCTGATTTCTTAAACAGCATAATCCATTCTTTTGATGGATAGGGAAGAGAAACCTACCAGTTCAAAGACCCACACACAGATCACTGCTACTGGGACATCTGCACCTCAGATAATTGTGGATGTAAACATGATTATCTTAACGGTAACTACCTCTACAGTGATAATGAAGACGAATGCCCTAACACCAGGCGCAACAGGAAGAAAAGGTCAGGATATATGAACCTTCATGATTCTGACTCTGAGAGTGATAATGATCAGGATGATGAGCCAGACACTGCCCTAGAAATTGCTGTGACAACTTCCACAGAAGAACACTATGGCGAATGGCAGTTCCTAATGGAAAGGGCTCCAAGGCGAAGGCCTAAGAAACAACCCTCTAAGGTACTACCCTGTTATAAGAATATTCAAAAATGGCAGAAGAAAAACCCTTCTGAACAGGTAATCCCCACCAGAGAGTCAGCACCTACCATCAGTTGTGCTCAAGAGGCTGTCAGACGAACAGTTTCACTGCAAAGTCCGCCCGCTATCATGATGATGGGCCGACCAGGTGAATTGAACTTTCCTCCACAGAATGAGCAGACTATTGATGGTATTAAGTATTGTTCAAATATTCCTGTCCCTACTGATCTTGATAGCCATGGCAACCCTATTCGTAATAGCATAGTAGAAACCGTGCTGAACTGGCAAAGCCAGAATGCCTTAGCTCAAAATGCAGGTTTAAATACCATATGCAGAAAGATTGACACTGTGCAGGAGCTATTAACAGGCACGGAGACCAGACTTACGGAAAGGATGGATATCCAACATACCAAGACACAGGAAATGTTACAATCCCTCCAGAAAAGGTTAGATGATTTTGAAAAGGGAAAGTTTCCATCCTATTTCAGGTCTGACCCAGACGCCGAAATTGCCAAAATCAAGAGACAAATCAAGATCATAGAAGAGAAGCAAGTAGACTTAACACAAAAGCCAGATACGGCTAAGTTATTGAATTTTGGAAGACCACAGTCTACTCCCCTGAGTTTTGGCCCTAGACCTATTTCTCATTCTATTGATATGTTAGACTTTGGAAATAAGTCCACAGTTCCTATGCAGGTATCGCCAGAAAACCTTCATCCTATCTTTGGACAGGTTGGAAAGAAAGACCCTGCGGAGATCAGGAACAACAGAAAAAGGCTAGGAAAAGGGCAGACATCCGAGAAGGAAAAAAGGCAGAAGGTTCTAAGCCTCCAGAAAGACAAAGATCGTCTAGTCCAGAAACAGACTCAAGCCAGTTTCCTCATACTCAACAGCTAATGATCAAAGGACATGATCGACATCAGACATCCCCAGATCCATTAGACTGTCCTACAAGGAAATGGGTAACATCGACGATCCATGCTCCCTCGCCTATCTTTACTGAGAATAGTAATAGTTCTGATGGTTATTATAACAATCATGACCCAATTGGAAGCTATTATGAGAAATCACCACAGTTCATGCCCTCTCAAATCTTCATGACAGCAGAACATGAAGAATCACTGTCAACTGAGTCATCATCAGAACAGTATTCGACAGAAGACAGTTTACTAGGCACTACTGAATATTCAACCAATTCAGAATTAGTCTCGGAAATCTCCACAGAATCAAGGGTATGCTTACCCCATGTGTTTATGGCTGACAGAGATGAACCAAGCCCTTATAGGGATGATGATGAACAATCCTACGAGCCAAGTGAGAGACCAACAGCTCAAAACACGGAAGGAATAGGCAATATCAAGTTCACCCTTGATGACATCCCTTGTGCCCAATGGCCTCAACGCATACAAGATTTTTATGCATGGTGTCTACACAAGAGGTTGACAGTCTTTAACACTTCCGATATTCTTACAGAGATGACTTCACGTTTTACAGGAACTTTGCAAGTTTGGTGGAGTCTATTTTCAGAACAGAACCAAATCCAAATGGTGAACATGCCTCTGCAAGAATTCATGAGCAACCTCCATACACACCTTATTGGCAACCCTAACAACATACTGGAAGAAAAACGAACAGAGTTTTTCCAGCGTAAATGTTGTTCCTATAAGGTCAGAGACTTGGATAGACATTTTCAAAGATTACTGCATTTATTCCTTCATCTGGGTGGTGATAATACATTAAAACCAGTATTCTTATCATCAATCCCATCGTCTATCTCATCTATGGTAGAAAAGAGTCTCGCCAATAAAAACTTGAGAATTACTGACTGATAGTTGGACAAATCCAGCAAGAAATTCTTTCAGGAGTCAGTGAGTTATGCCAAAGAAAAGAGATCATTCAAGGCTTCCTAAGCCAGGACAAACGCCTGGATCAGGTTTGCAGGAGCAAAAAGAACAGGTACAAAATTAAGTGCACCTCTAGAGACTTATGTCATTGTGCTCCAGGAACCAAACCTCACAAGCCAAAAACCAAGAGTCGTCGTCGGTTTAGAAAATCTACAGCGGAACCACGAAGACCCCCCAGAAAGTGGAAAAGATTTCTTAGATTCAGAAGAACGAGAAGCCTGCAAAGGAAGTCAACCAGGTGCTACATTTGGAATAAGCCAGGACACTTTGCAAAGGACTGTCCCAAAGGCCAGAAGAAGCTCGTAGCCCAAATAGAAAAATACTCTGGGACTTCTCTCAAGGATAACGATTTGGAATCAGTATTCTCCCTGGATGACGAACCAACTTCATTAACTGTCTGTCGTCTTGAAGGATATTCCACAGGTTCAAGTTCAGACCCAGACGATCCCTCGTTGTCATCTACTCATCACAGGAGAATATACACTATCAGAACCTACCCTAGTCCAGAAGCAATAAGAGAGACATTCCCAATCCTTCCTTCAAGAAAGGTTCCTTCAGAAGAATCTAACATAGGTATAGTCATCATTACCCAAGCGGAAAGCTCCGACGAAGAAGGACCATCTAAAGCCAGTTTGGATGAACATATTCCGCTTATTGCTGCCTCGCATATGGCACCTCATGTAAAGGTCCAGGTATACTTCACCAAATACCAAAGACCAATTACTGCCATCGCTTTTATAGATACAGGAGCAGCAGAGAGTATGATCAACCCGACAATCGTACCACAAGAATTCCTTGTCCCATACAAGAAGTCATTCATAGCTGCATTAGGTGACTTGTTCCATACCCATCATAAGACCAGAGATCTGAAGATCATGCTTTTTCATAATTGTACTATTAAGGCCTCATTATTTGTTACTGATCTTCCTGGAAGAGATATAGTATTGGGATGGAATTTAATGCAGAAGCTGCCAGAGCTAACCATCTTGACCACAGGCCTCAAGTATCATGGAAACTTCAAGCCCTATACGACTTTGACGCGTATGTTTTCCATTGAGCCTGCAGAAAAGGCAAGACAGTTATTTAGCTCATCATTTGCAGAAAGCCATACTGAATTTCTGCAGAAATGCCCACATCCTTTATGGAAGAATCCAGCATACTTTGTGCGACTACCATTCAAGCAAAATGAGGACATTAATCCCACAAAGGCGAGTCAATCAGGTATGAAACCTGAAGATGCTAAGTTAGCTAGAGAATAATGTTTCTCTTTACTTCAGCAGGGGTTAATTGAGCAGTCCAACTCGCAATGGGCATGTGAAGGCTTCTACGTGAATAAGCGTTCAGAACAACTTAGAGGCAAGAAGAGGTTAGTAATCAACTATCAGCCTCTTAACCACTTTTTACAGGATGATAAGTTTCCCTTGCCAAGACGAACTGCATTGTTCTCCTCTTTGGCCAAACCAAAGATATTCTCTAAGTTTGATCTTAAAAGTGGCTTTTGGCAACTTGGCATACATCCTGATGAGAGATGGAAAACGGGATTTTGTATCCCAGACGGACATTACCACTGGACGGTATTACCTTTTGGACTTAAAACTGCCCCGTCATTATTTCAACAGGCCATGACTAAGATATTTGAACCAATTCTGAACTCTGCACTGATCTACATAGATGGATCTTACTGTTCAGTCCAGACAAGCCCTCACATGAACTACTACTAGAACAGTTTGCAGACATCATACAGAAATATGGCATAATGTTGTCTGAAAGAAAGGTGAAACTATTCGAACATACTGTTGAATTTCGAGGAATGAGACTTTCAAACGGACAATACCATCCAGGACCGCATATAGCCCAAGTACTGCTAAAATTCCTGGACTCACACCTGACTATTAAACAAGTCCAACAATTTTTGGGAATTGTCAATTACCTGCGAGATTTTGTGCCCAACATTAGCAGGTACACTAGCCCATTGGAGGCCCAACTAAGGAAAGGATCGCAGCCCTGGGGAGCAGCCCAGACTGAAGCAATAAGGTACTTAAAGGCCCATTTACAGGCACTTCCTCCTTTGCAGATTCCCTCAGATGGAGTGAGAATACTCCAGACAGATGCTAGTGACCAATTTTGGGCACAATCCTAATTGAAGAAAATGAGGGAAAACGACAGATCTGTGCATACAAGTCTGGAAAATTTAACCAGGCCGAACAGCACTACCACTCGACTGTCAAGGAAATACTGGCAGTAAAATATGGCATCAAGAGGTTTGAATTCCATCTGATTGGGTGCCACTTTATTGTAGAAAGTGACATGTCTTCTTTCCCATCCATGCTCAAGTTTACACAGAAGAAGATACCCAATGCTCAGCTGCTCAGACTATTAGAATGGTTTTCCCAGTATTCATTCACGGTCAGGCATATCAAAGGTACAAGCAATATAGTTGCTGATTTTCTATCCAGACCTTTTGATATCACCCATCTTGTACTCCAAGAAAGTCCAAGCTTGCAGGCGATGATTAGAACCTATGTTCCAAAGCAACGAGAAATGATCAGGATTCTCCCACCAGAAATCACCAACTATGATAATCAGGAACATGTTGAGATTGCCCTTGCCAATTCTGTTCCTATGACTCAAAAATATCTGGAAAGAATCTTTTGCAAATATGGCCAGATGATGTTTCCACAAGAAGGACTGCACCCTTGCTATCCATTCTTGAAGGCCATTCCCATTGAACCCATGAGCGTATTCCCAGAAGAATTAAAATGGTTCTTTTGGTACTTGTTGCATAAATATACCATGGCGCTCGAGTTTCCCACTGAAGAACTACTGAAGTATTTTGACCAACTTGGGAACCTCTTGACATATACTCCATACAGGGCCCCTCATGCTCACCTAGCAGAGTTATTGTCTTGGTTCGCCCCACTAAGCCAATGGAAAACGTGGATTGAGATCCACCAGGACAAATACTTCAAGTTCGGCGAGCTAACCCCATATTCAGTTTATCTTTTTCGCACGCACTGGCATTTTGACTCCAGTCTACAAGCAATGGTGGCCATCAACAATTCAGAGGAGTTTTCAAGTTTCCCTTTTTCCCTAACACATGACAGTTATCCAACTTTTTCCGACAGGGAGATGGCAATTACCAACAATGAATTCTTGAAGATGAAGAGGTTTTACAGCAGGGATCTATCCTCCGGGAAGAGGTCGAGCCCGACTAAACCGTAAAGCTATCGGAATCGCCACAGAGGACCATTTGCCACCTAAGCCAGGAGGGCTGTTCGGCACCGGTCGCGGCTTGACACTGATAGTAGGTTAAAGGATGAGACATCCTCCAGGAAGACGATGCTTATGTAAACCCCCTTTTCCTCAAAGCTGGCGACTCTATAATCATTTTACTACTTTGATTAGTAGCAGGGCCGGCCAAGAACCTGCATGGAAGTGTCCAACCCACCTCAAACGTATCTCATACTACATCCGGTGGCTTAACTCCAAGATAGAGAGAAAGACTGTCAAGGTCATCGAAAGTAAGGTCCTAGCTCATCTTGCCTTTGACATCTCTGAGGACCCAGACAGAAACTGGTACCTAAATCCTTATGACCCTCCTCATTCTGATCGCTGGAACAAGCTCAAACACTATGTCCAGTATAGGAGATTTCTCATATGGTACCAACGTAAATATATTAACTGGAATACGGCATAATCTTCCGCTGTAATCCTCTTGCTGTATTCTGCTTGTACTATCTGCTTGTACTTTCCAGTTCTACCTGTTCCTGGTTTTTACCGACCTTGTACAACTCTCGAGTCGTACTGTTCTGGTGGTCGAAGCTTCTATCTTGTATGACTGTTTCTTATGTACTCCATTGTCCTGAGTCTTTGTTAATTCTAGTCATTTTTCCAGTCATTTGTGATAGTCGAATTACTGGTGTATATATATATATATATAATATATATATATATATATATATATTCGAAGGTGTTTGTTTAATTTATGAATAGAAACAAAATAATCAGAAAAGGGGAATAAATGCAATGAAAGGTGGGGGATGGGATCTTGACTATTTTAGTTAGCTGCTGTTTGCATTCATGCGAGTCAAACAACTCAAAATATGTGGCCGCAGAATTACAAAGATTATAGCAGCTGTACTTGAACAACGTAGAAAAATACAATAACAGCGGTAGACTTAAACAGTGCATAAGTACAGACACTTCTTAAGATACCATCGAAGATAAGTCCTATACTGGTTGAATTGTTCAATTTGCGCCAGCCTTCTCGGACATGATCAGGATAAGGATCAAGAAACCAATTATTGTCAGGGTTGGTCTCTATCTCGTAATGGACAAAAGCATTGACCTGGTTGAGAATGGACTTAATGGACTTGTACTCTAAATAAACATCTAGCTGTCTAATACGAAATTGGATGTCCCTAATAAAAGATGGATTCTTCCAAGAATAAAGATCCATTTCTCTATTGACAAATGCTTGGATATGATGATAGCGGATTCTCCAACTCAGAGTAAAGGGTGGTCTGCGAAATTGTCTCCTCAAAGGAGGAACCATGCTTCTACTTACTACCAATATCAAGCCTTGACCGGTGCCTGGCAGCCCTCCTGGCTTAAGCAGCGATTGGTCCTCATGGGCGAAGCTGGTAGCTTTACAGTATAACACAGACTTCCTTATTAAAAACAATAACTCAAACAACACTTTCTAAGAGTGTAGAATATGCTATATCATAAGAAAGAAAGCATTAGAGAAAAAATCTTTAAGACACGGAAGATATCACACAAGAAGGAGATGATGCAATATTATGAGTCAAAATAGACAGGTTGAGCAATAGTGAATAACAAGACTGAGAAGAGCATCATAACATAAAGAGTTTTGGGTTTTTCTGAATGTTTTTGGATTTTTGGTTTTTTGAATGTTTTTGGGTTTTTCGAAGGTAGAGAAGTTTATGGAGAGGTTGAGAACTAGGATACTACTACCGTAGTTATTGCCCCTGGAGAAAAGTTTAGAAACTCATGGATGTGGAGGAACTCAAAGTGTTTGTTATTTTTGGGTTTCTCCCCCGACTTCAGCCTATCTTTCCCTTCTCATCGAGGGGGTATTTATAGTTACACGAAGTGAAGAAAATTAGGTCGTGGTTAAGCCACGTATCCTCTTCTACTTTTTACAAAGAAGTCAAAAAACCTATGAGCTAATTGTACCAAAAAGTCTTAAAAGCTAAACGCTAAAGCTAAAAAAGTCATAAAGCTAAAGCTAGCTTGTCATCTTGTGCCGTCCTTCTTATCTTCAGAGAATCTTGTGGCAATTTTGTCAAAAGGTGGTTATTCTATGTTGTCATTCTTGTCTCTAAAGAATATTTTCATATGGGCGGCTTAGTCTTCAATTTCTTGGTCTTTTGCCGCGTGGGTCTTGGTCTTCTGGATTATTATCTGGACGTTTATTACTGGAGGACGATCCTGGGCCTGTGTTTGATGGTCCTGGGATATCTTCTAGATCAACGATTCTCAAGAACTCTTGGGCCAGTTCATCCCAATATTCTCTGTTGTGCGTATACTGGTGAAGTGGACACTGAAGTTCTTATACATGATTGGGGTCTGTGCCTTGAATTCTGGACTGAATGAGTTCTTCGCGTGTCAGATAGTGAAATCCATATTCTTTGCATAACTTCTGCTTCAGAAGTTCTTTGTTTGCTAGGGAGTCTTCCCACTCAGAAAAACTGTCATCTATACAAAATATTAGGGAATGAGGAAGACAAGCAAAATCATCAACCGTATTAATGGAAACCAATGCTTGTAATTCTAAGTCATAGTACCAATGTCTGCGAAAAAGATAAGTTGAATACGCTGTAATCCCTGGCCATTTGTAATATCTGTCCCTGTGAATTTCAAACCAAGTTTGCCATTGAATCAGTGGTGCAAACCAAGATAATATTTCTGCTAAGAATGAATGTGGCTTTCCATGTGGAATATAAGTACGAAGATTTCCAAGCTGTTCCAAATATTGAAGCATTTCTTTTGTTGGAAACTCTAAGGCAACTGTATGTGCATGAAAGAAATACCATAAAAACCATTTTAGCTCTTGAGGAAAAGTATCTTGTGGCTGAATTGGAATAGGCTGTAAGAATGGATATTTCGGGTGTAAACCATCTGTAGGAAACATCATCTGTCCATGCTTTCTAAAAATCTGCACCAAATACTTATTCATCATCTTTGAAGCTTTGGATAATAAAACATCAATCTGATTATATCTGGTAACTTCTGGAGGAAGTATAGTAAACTCTTGTGGATTAATATCTCTGCTGTTAAGAACTCTGGTTGTGAACATTGCTTCCAACTTTGGATGCTCAAATAAGTTAGGACGTACTACATCAAAAGGCCTAGATAAGAAATCTGCAACAACATTGGATGTACCTTTGATGTGTCTGACTGTAAAAGAATACTGTGAAAACCATTCTGCTAACCTTAGCAACTGTGCATTTGGAATCTGTTTTTGTTTGAACTTTAGAATAACACTGAAGGAAGATAAATCAGTTTCAACAATAAAACGATATCCAACCAGATGAAATTCAAACTTCTTTATACCATACTTTACTGCAAGTATCTCTTTGATGGCCGAATGGTAATGCTGTTCTGCCTGGTTGAATTTTCCTGATTTTGCACAAATATGTTTCTTACCTTCCTTTTCTTCTAATAAGATTGAACCCAATAGAGATCACTATCATCTGTCTGTAATACTTGAACTCCATCTGAAGGTATCTGTAATGGTGGAATCAACTGTAACTGTGTCTTCAGATAACGAATTGCTTCTGTTTGGGCTTGTCCCCAAGGTTGAGCATTTTTCTTTAGTTGGGCTTCAAGGGGCTTGTATAACTGCTGATTTTTGGCACGAAATCTCTTAAATAATTCACAATTCCCAAAAATTGTTGAACCTGTTTAGTGGTCAAACGAGTATTTGGGAATTTCAGCAGTTCCTGGCCAATATGTGGTCCAGGGTAATATTTACCATCTGCAAGTCTCATGCCAAGAAATTCAATTGAAGTTTCATACAATTTCACCTTTCTCTCTGAGAGTATTATTCCATATTTCTGAAGTATTTCAGCAAATTGTTTTAACAAAACTCTCATGATATTCTTTGTCTGGACTGAATAAAAAAATGTCATCAATGTAAATTAAAGCTAAAGACTGTATAGGCCAAAAAATACGAGTCATTGCTTTCTGAAATAAAGAAGGTGTTGTCTTTAATCCAAAAGGTAAAACTGTCCATTGGAAATGTCCATCAGGAATACAAAAACCTGTTTTCCATCTATCATCTGGATGAATACCTAATTGCCAAAAACCACTTTTAAGGTCGAATTTAGAGAATACCTTGGCCTTGGCTAATGAAAAAAATAAAGCTGTTCTATTAGGCAGTGGGAACTTATCATCTTGTAAGAAATGATTCAGAGGCTGATAATTGATTACCAATCTTTTCTTACCTCTGGCTTGTTCTGAGCGTTTATTCACATAAAACGCTTCACATGCCCATTGCGAGTTAGAATAATAAGTCCCTGTTGCAATAAAGACATACATTCCTCTTTTGCAAGATAAGAATCAGTTGACTTCATACCAGGGTGAGTAGCCTTAGTAGGATTGATATCCTCATTTAGCTTGAAGGGCAATCTCACAAAAAAGTCTGGATTCTTCCACAAAGGATTTGGGCATTTTTGTAAGAACTCAGTATGATTTTCTGCAAAAGATGATTCAAATAATTGTTTTGCCTTTTCAATTGGTTCAATGGAATACATCCTTGTAATTGTTGTAAAGGGCTTGAACTTTCCCTTGAATCTGATCCCTGCCTGTAGTCAAAATTCTGAGATCTGGCATTTGCTGTAAAAGATCCCAACCTAAAACTAGGTCTTTTCCTGGGACATCAGTTGCAATCAAACAAGTCTTAATAGTACATGTTGGAAATATCATAATTTTCAAAGACTTGGTTTTGTAATGAGTATAGAATAAATCACCGGATGCAGCCATGAAGTATTTTTTATGGGGCACGAGAAATTCTTGAGGTACGATCACTGGATTGATCATGCTTTCAGAAGCTCATGTATCAATGAAAGCTATTGCAGATACGGGTCTCTGATATTTTGAAAAATATATCCATACCTCTATATGTGGGGATCCTTGTAAGGTAGCAATCAATGGAATTTCTTTGTTCTGCTCAGAACCTTGCTCTAGTTCTGTAGTTGATCCGTTAGTGGATACCTTTCTTGGGTACGATGCTACGTACGGGAATCTTTCATGATGTTCTGCAAGGTTAGGATAAGCACTAATAGTACAAATCCTTCTTGTATTTTGCTCATCTGATGAAGAGGATGTGTAAGACTCATCTAAAGATGTCGCTATGTCTGAGTCTGTATATCCTTCAAGACAACAAACTGCTTATGAAGAAGGTTCATCATCGATAGAAAATACTGATTCAACATCATTATCATGTAACGAAATACCAGAAATATCCTCAATTTGAGCAATAAGTTTCTTTTGTCCTTTTGGACAATTCTTTGCAAAATGACTTTTCTTATTGCAAATAAAACACCTGGAGGATTTTCTCTGAGGACTTCTCTTTCTCTTAATTATGAGAAAACGCTTCCAACGCTTATGAGAAGTTCTGAACTGTTTTGTCCTATGTCCAAATCTGTCTTTCTGTTTGCGTCTAAAGGTTTTACGCCTTGAAGACTTTGGACTTGCAATTCCTGAGCAATCACATAAATCTCGCTTTGTACACTTAATCTTGTACTTGGTAGACTTGTTTTGGCAAATCTTTTCAAGTCTTTTGTCTGGCTTCAGGAATCCTTGGATGATTTCCTTTCTTTGACACAATTCATTGAGATTTAAATGGATGTCTTGCTGTATCTGTCCAACTGTAAGGTCAGTGATCTTTAAGTTTTTGGAAACCAAACTTTTTTCTACCATAGCCGATATCGAAGAAGGTATAGAAGATAAAAATACTGGCTTCAAAGAATTATCAGGTCCAAAATGTATAAACAAATGTAAAAGTCTTTGGTAATGTCTGTCAAGATCTTTTAACTTGTATGAACAACATTTCCTTTGAAAGAATTCCGTTCTCTGTTCTTCTAGAATGTTAGTAGGACTTCCAATAAAATGAGCATAAAGGTTACCATAAATTCCTGGAGTGGTACACTCATCATTTGTACTTGATTTGGTTCTGTAAACAAACTCCACCTAACTAGGAGTGTTCCTGTGAATCTGGAAGCAAAATCTGCAAGAATATCAGATGTATTGAAAATTGTTAACTTCTTGTGTAAACACGAAGTGTAAAAATCCTGGATACACTGAGGCCATTTGGTATATGGAATATCATCAAAAGTAAACTTGAAGTTAGTGAGTCCTTCACTTGGCCTGGTATTTGGTCTTTGTCTTTCTGCTGAATGATCTGAAAGACTTTCATCTATAGTTTCATCAACTATAGGGTTTGAATTACCTCTATCTGCCATAAAAATCTATGGTACACATTCTGATGAATCTTCATCTGAAGTATTCTCACCTGATTGGCTTTGTTCTGCTATACCTGGTTTATCTGTCATAAGAATCTGCGGAGAATTCTGATAGATGTTATCACTAGATTCTGGTTCTGTATAATTCTCAGATGGTGTAGAATCAGATGAATCATGAATGGAAACTGAGGCAAGGGATGATTTTACCCATTTTGAAATTGAAATTGCCGGATTTTCTCTTTTCTTTTTTACCATAAGCTGAGGAGTAGGATGAGTCGGACTTGGACTCGGAGATCTGTAATGTGAAGATCTGTATTCATTTGTAGGCCTTCTTTTAGAAGAGCTTTCTTGCTTCTTCTTGCCTTCTCTGATTTCTTCACGCTTTCTGTCTCTACGCCTTTGTTCGCGTATGAGATCTCTTAATTCAGCTAGGTCCTTTTTTCCCATTTGTCTAAAAATCGGGTGCATTGTTTCCTGCACCTGTGAAGTGTTCTGAACATATGGTCTTCCAAAATCCAAAAAGTCAGTACTATATGGTTTAGGCCTTTCTAAATTCAAATAATCTGTATTGGTAGATTTGGGCCTTCCAAAATTCAAAAAGTTAACCATATTAGGCTTATCAGGAATTTCTACTTGCTTCTCCTCAATCATTCTGATTTGTCGTTTAAGTTTAGCTATCTCAGCATCTCGGCCAGATCTAAAATATGAAGGAAATATTCCCCTTTCAAACTTGTCTAACCTTTTCTGAAGAGTCTATAATACCTCATGGGTCTTACTGTGCTGAGTGTCTAACTTTTCATTCAATCGTCTTTCCGTTCCTTTCAAATTATCCTGCATAGAATCAATCTTATGACAAATGGTGTTTAGTGCCGAGTTCAGTACCAGTGCATTTTGGCTTTGCCAATTGAGTACTGTTTCAGCAATACTGTTACGGGCCGGATGACCATTTCTGTCAAGTTCTGTAGGAATAGGAATCTTTGCAGAATATCGAACATTATCAATAATATATTCTTCAGTGGAAGGAAAGTTAAAACCTGTGTTACCCATCATCATTACTGTGGGTACTTGTGCCATAGGTGCATATGTTGTCTGTAACGCTTCCTGTGCACACAAAGTTGTTGTATGCCTTAACTTTGAAATTGAGATTAATGGTACCTCTGTGATTACAGATGTCAGAGGTTTCTTAGTAACTGGTGGAGTTACTATTTCAGTTTCTTCTACAACTGATGTCACTTGATCTTGAGCACTTGGGATTACCTGCTGAGAATGATTTTTCTTTTGCCATTTCATAACATTCTTATAGCAAGGTAATACATTTGAAGGTTGTTTTAATGGCCTTTTTGTCTTGGCCATGCTCATCAAGAATTGCCAAGAGTTATGGTGATTGGCAGTGGTTTCCCTGGTTGCTACGACATTATCCTTTGAAGAAGGATCATCATCATCTTCACTGTCACTGTCAGAATCAGGAAGATTTCTGGACTGAAATGATCAGTATGAGGATCTCTAAAGTGATAAGCTGTTTTTCCCTATCCATCAAACGAATGGATAATGGAATTAAGAAACTTGGGTTTCTTACTTTTGGGGACCGACTGAACCATAAACATTGTTGGGAAAATAGACGATGTAGCTGGTTCTTTCTCATGGGACCTATCAAACCTGATAGTCACAGAACCATCTTTCTCTTTAACAAACCTGGATTCAGTTGACTGAACTGGCCTGACATGCTGCTGAAGCTGCTCATAGTTTGTTACCCATTTCTCTGGAAGAAGTTTAAGCAACTCATTCCTTGAGATTTGCTTGCGTACATGTAAACAAGTAGGAGAAGATGAATGATGATAGTCAGCAGTGATAATCAAAGCATCATTAGCATCCTCTGGGACTTTAAGATCTAATGCATGATTCTGCACACGATATGACATCTGGTAATGCAGTGTGGCTTCAATAGAATTGGGATCTTGTTGTGGTCCTGCAATCTGCAGCTGTACTTGTAAAGCTGATAATAGCTTAGGATCTTGGAGGGACATGCGGAAGTTAGGATATAATGTAACAAAGACAGTTCCTGCATTTAATGTTGTCTCCACAGTTCCTATGCAAGCATGTTGGTACTCAACAAACCTTGTGTCGAGTAAAGCCATTCTGGCAGTAACTGGCAGACCTTTTCTACCATGGTATGTCAAGGCAAGTCTGATTGCACCAAAGTACAAATGTGTGTAGCCTTTCTGGGACCATTGGCGAGGAAAGTCTGTAGGTAACTGCAATGACACAAATTGTTCTCTCTGTGTGGCCAAAATATGATGTTGATTGAACTTACTGGCCTGGATGTACTCAAGAACTTGTGAGGCCGATTGGCGGATGAGTGATCTTATCCTTCTGATGGGGCTCGATGAAGGCTTACTCAAGGCAGTGTATGGATTGAGCAAAGGGATGGTGATGTCTGAGATTTGGTTGTTGTCTGAAATGTCCTGATGAGAAATTTCATACAAACAATCCAATTTTGAGGCAGTAGATTTACGGAACGAAGGGCTGAAGTCTAGTGTAACTAGAGCACTTAGAACTACGGGATTATCCATGGTTGGTGAGGCAGGGCAATAACCTTAGGTAGAGTACTTAGTCTCTATTATCCCCTCTCTAAAAAAAGAGTAAGAAAACATACGGGTGGAAATATGAACAAGGCTTTGAGTCTCTGATACCAAAGGAGGGGTTGCATTTCTGCGAGTCAAACAACTCAAAAGGACTTTTACAAGAAGCACATAAGAGAGGACACAAAACAAAGTTCTTTATATCAGAGTATAAAGGAGAGAGAATATAGTTAATGAACTGAAATCATGATTAATAAATTCATTTTTTATAAAGTTAGAAAATTCGATTTTAATTTTCTTTTTAAAAGTAGACTTCAGGGAACCTGGGGTTTAACTTTAATTTCTAACTAACATTAAAATTTCTTATCACATTTCACAAGTTATTTTTAGCTTAAATTATAATAAAAACTCGAGGAGGAGGATTATACATGGTAACAGTTAAATAATTCATAAAGAGGGGTGTCACATCAACAGTGAGGGGTTCACTGGGATTTTCGGTTGGGGTCGTTGAAAGCTAATTCAATCCTAAACCAACCCGCAACGCCCCATATCAATCAAAATCATTCAATTTTCGGAGGATTGTACGGATGAACAGTTAGTTTCGATGGGGCGCGTTTTGAAAACGCGCCCCCGGGATAACAAAGAGAGCGGGTTTTGAGAACCCGCCCTCGGTGTAAAATGGAAGGGGGCGGGTTCCCAAAACCCGCCCCTATGGGCGATGCCGACTCACCAATAAGGCGCGTTTTGAGAACCCGTCCTTCCATGAAGACGGGTTCCCAAAACGCGCCCCCCGGACACTTGGAAACTTTTCCAAGTGCACGAGTGGGCCTCCTCTTACTCCTAGAAGGGGCGGGTTCCCAAAACCCGCCCCTGCCCCAACTCAATAAGGGGCGGGTTTTGGGAACCCACCCCTTTCCTATGCCCACCAGGGGCGGGTTCTAACCCGCCACTCTCTTACTTTAACAAGGGGTGGGTTTTGAAAACCCGCTCCCGCCCCGACTATACACAAGTCGGCTTCTTCATCTCCCCGACCAAAGCGCCTCCCACGACTCAAAAACGTCCGTCCCTCCCCTCCCCGCCCGTCTGTGTCTGCCCACGCGTCCGTCCTTTCCCGGCCGCTCGTTCGTCCTCTGCCCGTCCGTCCGTTCTCTGCCCTAGATCTGCCTCCGCCTCCCCGTTCTCTGCCCTAGATCCGTCCATCCCTCCCGCCTCCACCTCCACCTCCCGCCATTCCGTCCGTTATTGTAAGCGTTTCATGCCGTTAAATTAGGTTTTGCCGATTTTGGAGTTATTTTGAAATTATGGTTATTTTGAATTTAGGGTTAGGTGAATTTAGGGTTAGTTCAATTTAGGGTTACTTGAAATTAGGGTTATTTGATGTTGGCTTTATTTGTAATTTTGGGTTAGGTGAATTTAGGGTTAATTGAAATTAGGGTTATTTGATAGTAGTGTTATTTGATTTGAGTTTCATTATATTTATGTGTTGTTTGATTTGTGGTTATTTGAATGTAGAGATTAATTATAAATTTTTAAAATAATTGTAGGTATTTGGAAGTCGATTGAAGCCGTTATTCTCTATATCGTAAGTACTATCTTACGTTTCAATATCGCACGTACATTTACTGTTGTATGGAAATGGGAAGATTATTCATAGTAGTGAAGGAGTTGGTTATAATAGGGGTCCTCTGAAACGTTTAAAGATATCGGGTGAAATCGATTATGTGCAATTAGAAAGGGTTATCTCTAATGCAATGAGATTGAATGAAGGAAGTAGGTTGGAAATATGTCATAGATATCCCGTTCCTTCGTATACCGCATCTGGCATTAAGTTTGTGTTAGTACCTATTGGTGATGATGAGGATGTGAGATTGTTGTGCGAATTTGCTATGTGCAATGGCGATCGCATTCAAGAAATATATGTTACATCAGTTTCTGCTCATTATGGCAATGAAGAGAGGGCAGGAAGCTCAAGAAGTATGTATGGTGGTAATGTGGGGAATGAGATTGTAGGAGTGAATGTGAATGAGGGGAGCTTTAATGTGCATGACAACCTTGTAAATAGGAATGTGGGTGAAAGTAGTCGTCGGTTGACTCCGGTGATCGAAAGATGTAGCCGTTACGAAGGGAATGATGGGGATGGTGATAATGAGGAGGAAGGTGATAATGAGGAGGATGATGATAACGATGGGGATGGTCATGAATATGATGATTATGAAGATGGTGATCCGTTTGATTGTTTAGAACGTGACTTAGGCGATCAAGGAGTGGTAGACGAAATGATGTATCGGCAATATGAGAATGATATCCTTGAGTCTATAGTGAATTCTGATAATGACGTCGATACTGATGAGGAAATGTTTAACGGAGTTGATTTGGAAAACGATAAAGAAGGGATGAATGTCAGTGCTAATGATGCTGGTCCGTCTAGAAGACGGTTGGAGAAACCTCTACCTTTCTATCTTGATAGTGGTGATACTGGGAAGGTGATTGTGGAGGAGGACGATGATGTTACGATTACAGACGATACTAAATCTGTGGTTGAATTTCAAAAGGGATGAGGTTCAAAAATAAGAAGGAACTCATTAAGACGGTGAACACATTCTGCATCAAGAACCATTACAATTACGATATCATCGAGACGGATAAGATTAGGTGGGCCGTTATCTGTTCGGAGAGTGGGGGTGGTTGCAAGTGGAGATTACGTGGGAGGCAACGTTCTGGTGATCATGAGTTTGAAATAACAATTGTTGGTGAGCCTCATACATGTTTAAATGCAGTGCTTACTCAAGATCATCCTCGGATTGATTGTAACTTCATGGCTCCATACTTTCGTACTTTTGTTATGGAATCTCCAGAAGTGAAAGTTTCGTTCCTACGGAATGTAATAAAGGAGAGATTCGGGTACGAAGTTAGTAGGAGACGTGTATGGGATACGAAGAGGAAGGCAATTTCACTTGAATACGGTGATTGGGATGAATCCTATAATGAGTTGCCACATCTTCTTAATGCAATTAGAATTGCCAACCTCGGAACAGTTGTTGATTGGGGTGAATGTTGTAATGTTGGGGAAGTGGCAGATTTTTATTTTCAGAAAGTGTTTTGGGCTTTCGGTCAGTGTATTCAAGCGTTTATGCATTGTCGGCCGGTGGTGAGCATTGATGACACTTTTCTATATGGTAAGTACAAGCATAAATTGTTAATTGCATGTTCAATGGACGGAGAGAACCATATTGTGCCGCTTGCTTTTGCTTTGGTTGATGAAGAAAGCTACGACTGATGGAGTTGGTTCCTAAGATGTCTGAAGGGGTATTTGTCGGTGGTAGGACGGGAGGTGTATGTTTAATTTACGGTAGACATTCTGGAATACATGGGGCCGTGAATGATCCTCAGGTTGGTTGGACTCCTCCGTTTGCACATTGGCGCTTTTGTCTTAGACATGTTGCAAGTAATTTCAATGCGAGGTACAAAAATGTAGTATGTAAGAGGAAGTTGGTAGCCGCAGGGAGGAAATCAATGACTTTGAAGTATAACAACATGATGAGAAGCTTGTTTCAAACATTGTCAGAAGCTGGCGAATTTTTCGCAGAGATGAGTGCAGAGCAGTGGACTTTGAGCGGAGATGGATTTTATAGATATGGTCTTATGACTACGAATTTGAGCGAGAGTTACAACTCCGTTATCAGAGGTGCTAAAAATCTTCCGGTTTCTGCTCTGGTCAGAAAAGTATGGTAAAATTGCGTTTCATATTAGATATCTCGACGAGATGATGCAGACTCTGCGTTGCAAATTGGCAAACGTTTCACTAACGTTTGTCAAACGAGGTTATGCAAAGGCATGGAGAAAGGCAAACGATACGAAGTCGTTCTTCTCGATCGACAAGATGGTAGATTTGACGTCAAGACTAAAGGAAGACATCGTGTGAAATATGTATTTCTCCAAAATCGTAGATGCAGCTGTAAGAAGTGGCAAATATTTCGCATACCTTGTTCTCATGCGTTGGTATGTTATGCATTCTTGCATATTGATCATACGGCTGTCATTAGTCGATTCTACTCATTCGAGTGTCAGAAGGCCGTATATGCTTCTCGTTGGCATTTTTTTGATTGCAAAGAAGACTGGACAGAATATCGTTTCCCTAGAGTCAATCCTGACCCGATAAGGGTCAGGCCACGTGGGCGTCCAAGGTCATCACGTATACATAATGAGATGGATATTAGGGTTCGATCTCGGAGTAGTAGTTGCTCATTATGTAAAAAGGAAGGCCATAACAGATGTAGTTGTCCTAATCGTAATATTTGTAAGTTTTTGATCATACGATTTGAAATGCTATTACAGGTATATTCTTATATTGTCCTAATATGCTTAAATTGGCTTACAGGAAATGCATCCAGGGCCAAGGAAGACAGATATCCTTCATGGTCAAGGAGAGCATCGATCGACGGTTGTATGGGAAGCCGGATATAATATGGTAAGTCGATTTCTTTACTTTAAAATCATTATATATTCATACATTGTTTAATAATTTGTATTCTCTTTGCAGAACAATGTTCTAACATGCCGTAGGGTTGAGAAATCGCTAAAGGGACTTGTTAGCGATCCACGTATGGATGTCTATCTCCGTCAAGCAGGATTCTACGGAGTGGCGAAGCTTCCATTTATCTCTCTGGATTGGGCTTTGATCACTGCGTTAACGGAACGGTGGAGACCGGAGACGCACACCTTCCGCATGGTGCACGGTGAGATGACGGTGACCCTACAGGATGTTGCTATTCAGCTTGGATTGCCTATTGATGGTGATGCAGTTATAGGTGACACCTCGATATCGGCAGTCGAGGTGTGTCATGAGTTGTTAAGCCGTGTACCTGCTGGAGATAATATTAGGTCGGGTCGTATTAGACTTAGCTGGTTGGCCCAAAATTTATCTGAGATTCCAGTAGATGCCACTGAGGAGGTGGTTCAGATGTACACGAGGGCGTACATCCTTCAGCTTATAGGTGGTATGTTGTTCACTACTAAGTCGAACAACTTAGTACACCTATTTTGGTTACCACTATTAGCTGATTTAGAGAGGACGGGGCAGTATAGCTGAGGTAGTGCATGCCTAGCCTGGTTATATAGGAGCTTGTGCAAGGCGTCTCACCATAAGGCGTCACAGATCGAGGCCCACTCATTTTACTACAGATTTGGGCGTGGGATAGATTCCCACATGTAGCGCCTTTGTGACGTCGATCTCCTTTCGTAGAGGATAAGCCTCTTAGTTATCGTTGGGCCGTAGCCAAGGATGTGCGCACGGTTGCGACGCATGTGCTTGCATCGTACAGAGAGGCCTTCGACAGGCAAAGCAGTGATCAGGTACACCTTACGATTGAATAAAGTAATTACATTTGATTGTGTCATATCTCCCTTCAACGTTCTCATTGAAATATGCAGGTCATTTGGCATCCCTACCCTGAACAGTTGATAAATATGCTTCCAGCTTACTGTCGGTCCGGCCAGATGATTTGGCATGCCCGTGTACCCCTGATATGCTTCACAATTGTGGAATTATACTTCCCAGATAGAGTAATCCGCCAGTTCGGCGATCTGCAGCTGGTACCCGATCAGTGCGACACCAGCAAAGCTCTTCATCGCATAGATCTTCGCGGGAAGAATATGAACAACTGGAGGGAGATCCACCGACAGTTTGTGGATATCTGGGAAGATCGGCTCAACTATGTCGTGCCGCTGGAGTGGGATTCACGGAAGAAATATTCCAAGTGGTACGCGAATCATATTCGGCAATATATTTCCCATACAGGATCCATGCTGGGAAAATGGTAAGTACATTACTTCTTTCTATTCGATTTTCTTTGTTTAACATATATTCAATTACGTCGTTGTTATTGTGTGACAGCTGAAGAATTTTAGAAAGATCAAGCTACAATCTGACCAGCCGGAGCTCGTCTCTCTTGCCGAGGACTCCATGGAAATGCTCAGAGAGTACGGACCGATTCGACTATATGGTCGAACCGGCGGCTTGGAAGACCAACCGGCGTTTGAGTTCGTGCCTCCACATAATGAACAACACTTCGAGGGTGATGCTACTTCGAGCCAATTAACGAGGAGGACATGCCACATGAAGGACAGCCCTTCGACAGAGATGTGGACATGCCACAAGCATATGACGATCCCGTATTTGACGAGGAGGGTCATGAAGTGCGGGAAGGGATGCTCATATCACAAATTACTCACGTGGATGACGAGTACTACACGCCACATTTTGAGGTTGGGTCGAGTTCGACTCCTGGAGCTCCGGTTAAAGGAGCGGGAGAATTTGGGTAAGTTCAATAAAATTTCGAAGTTTCGTTATAGTTAAACTCAACTAACATAACCGTTTCAGGTACGACCATTTCGGAGAGCCATCTGAAGTTACACAGCTATTCCCGGGCGACTCGTCGGAGCAGCGTCCCGTTCTCGTACCATATGTGAGGAGGAGATCGAGTAGACGTAGAGGGAATTAGAACTGTCTTCGTATTTGTAAACCATTATGTACTTTGATGTTTGGATGTATTTCAGTGATATTTTACATATAAATCAGTGCATTTTCTGAGCTGTGAAGTGTTTCCGATTGTTGTAACTAAAAATGTTTCGATCGAACATGGATGGTTCCTAAAACAAATTGCACTAAAACATAGTCGGGGCGGGCATTTGTTAAAGTAAGAGAGGGGACCCGCCCCTAGGAAAGGGGCGGGTTCCCAAAACCCGCCCCTTCTGGGAGTAAAAGGAAGCCCCCTCGTGCACTTGGAAAAATTCCCAAGTGTCCGGGGGCGCGTTTTGGGAACCCGTCTTCATGGGAGGACGGGTTCTCAAAACGCGCCTTAATGGTGAGTCCGGATCGACCATAGGGGCGGGTTTTGGGAACCGCGAAGGCGGGTTCATAACCCGCCTTCTTTGTTATCCCGGTGGCGCGTTTAACGCGCCCCATCGATGAGATTTCGATAATTTACGAAACCTTAGCCGTTTTTCGCGAATTTTTTTGGAAACTAACTGTTCATCCGTACAATCCTCTCAATTTTCGTGCCATTTATTTTTTACCGTCATCCCTCCCTCCCTCCCTCAACCACCCAACCATAAATTCGTGACGGACTCCATTCCATCAACCAACACCACCATCTGACCGACGATGCCGCCCCACCCGATCCGCGACGCGAATGCCACGACCCCATTCGGCCACCTTTCCCCTGCCGATTTCTACACCCGCCACTTCGTTGCTCACGGCTCCGACTACATCACCAGTTCCCGCTCTATCCGCCTCTTCACCCAGTGGTGGAACCCGCTCCCTCTCGCCGAGCTCGTCGGGGTCCTCGCCGTAGTCCACGGCTTCACCGGCGAGTCCAGCTGGTTACTCCAGCTTACTTCGGTGTTCTTCGCCGAGGCAAGGTTCGCTACCTGCGCTATCGACCACCAGGACCGCGGGTTCTCCTAGGGCCTGATCGCTCACGTCCCTGACATAAACCCCGTCGTGGATGACTGCATCTCGTTCTTCGACTCGTTCCGGGCGCGGTTCCCACCCTCCCTTCCCGCTTCCCTATACGCGGAGTCCCTCGGCGGGGCAATTGCTCTGTACATCACGCTAAGGCAGAAGGGGGCTTGGAGGGGGCTCGTGTTCAATGGCGCCATGTGTGGGATCAGTGACAAGTTCAAACCCCCGTGGCCGCTCGAGCACTTCCTCTCGACTGTGGCTGCTGTGGTTCCCACTTGGTCGTACCCACGCGGGGGTCAATCCCTGATCGGTCTTTCAAGGTGGAATGGAAGCGGAAGCTGGCGCTGGCAAGCCCTAGGAGGACTGTGGCGAGGCCGAGGGCAGCAACCGCTCTCGAGCTTCTGGGGATCTGCAGGGATCTGCAGGGGAAGTTCGAGGAGGTGGAGGTGCCGCTACTAATAGTGCACGGCGCGGAGGATGTGGTGTGCGACCCAGCTTGTGCCAAGGAGCTGTACCAGAGGGCACAAAGTGAGGACAAGACAATGAAGGTTTACCCAGTGATGTGGCACTAGCTGATCGGAGAGCCAGAGGAGAGTGTGGAGATGGTGTTTGGGGATATGAAGGAGTGGCTACTAGCCAGAGCTACGGCTTGATTCGATCAGTTGCTAGGGGGAAAACCATGTTAGGTGGCGCGGGTGCACCGGCCGGTTGGATTCATAAATGGTTTAGCCCTTTGTAAAGACCATAATCTCTGGGTGTTGTATGATCCGGGAAGTAATCTGCTGTGTGGATCAGTGATATTACAGCGTTCATCAGTTCAGCTCATTTGCAAATATAGGGTCCAACCACATCAATCCAAATCGATACTCACATTTGCTTATTACCATGTCGATAGGATACTCGCTAATTGCTGATTACCATGTCAAAGGAAGTTATTCGTAATTACGAAACAATAGGATATTGTTTCTGTTGGCCCAAAGATTACACTAAGAGGGGGCTGAATTAGTGTTAAGTCCAATTAAGGAATTCTTAAACGCTTTTTCACAACCCTCACAGCGGAAGTAACTTACTGTAATTTACAGAGCCTACAAGCTTCTGTAATTACGGAACATGTGAAATTGACTTCGAAATGAGTCGTAGAACACAAAGGATTTTATAGTGGTTCGGTGAAATCACTTACGTCCGCTTTCGGTCACTTTTCACTAATAACTCGTATAGAGATTACAGTGTAGAAGGTAAAACCTTCTGTGGTGTAAGAAAACAATTTCTTTGACCACGGGACGGTAAGACTAGCTTTACTAATGCAAGAAACTCTCTTGCTGTGTTTAGGATGTGTCTAGGTCGAATCACAAGGAAATCAACCAGACTTGAGCAAGCACATAACGTTGGCTGGAAGCTTCAGCCTTCTGTGACTTTGTAGCGGGCTATTCCTTCTGTGGATCAGCGAACAGATCTGATGACGCTTTCTCCAAGTGTTTGACGTCGCTGATGTGCTTCTCTTTTTGGTATTTTTGGTTTAATCTGCAAAACAAATAAAGATAAACTGTCTACAGTAGGTTGCAGTCCCTCACCACTTACGCCTGCTGTAGAAACCTTCTCTTGGACCTGCTGTACGCCCACCCGGCATTACGGACAGCACTCCTGGCCAAGTCCTTTGGATTCACAGCCAACGACGCCTACGGAGTGGCTTCACCAAAGCACACCTGCTGCAAACGCACAGATAACAAAATAACCAACTACAGAAGGTTGAAGGTCCCTCACCACTGAACCCCTGCTACGGACTCCTTCTCTCCGACCAATGTTGTACGCCTACTCGCCACCAACGAACCCTTCCCCAGGCCCTGATGCACGCAGTCCGACGTCACGGACAAAGTTCCGGTCGAGTCCCTCAGATCCGTACGAACGAAGTCACCGGAGCGGCTTCACCCACGCTCAACCCGTTGTAGTTACCTCCTGCGAGAACTCTCGCCTGGAGAATCCGTCCTGCACACTTGCACACACGTTAAACACCGCTAACGTTGCCAAATGCCAAGACTTACCTATGATCAAAATCTCTTTTTTTTAAAAAAAAAATGTTTTTAGGTTTTTCTTTTATATAGAGGTTCCGTCCTCCTGTAAAAGAGGAAACTTATTTTGCCAAATACGTAAAATGACCAGATTCATCCCAAACGTGTAAAAATCATTTAGGGACAATATTCGATTGATTTCAGATCAATCGAATCATCCAATCACGAGATCTCATCTTACAGAAAGTTAGAGCCTAAATCGGTCAGCAACCTTCTATAGTTGGAAAGAAAGAATATTTTATTTCCAACTTGAGAAATATGATGATGGGGTCGTGCAAATATCTGGTTGAAACCTCCATATTTAATTTTGTCTTATTTTGACAATTAAATCCCCAGATAATGCATTACAGAAGATTCGGCCAGTAACAGCAACTTGACCTTCTATATAAGGAAATAATCAACGATTTATTCCCAAAAATAATTGATTCGTTCCAGACAAGTAAAACATTGTATCTGGACGAAATATTAATCCAAATAATATTCTTAGTTTCTCAGGGGTAGCCCATTGAGGAACCGTAAGGCTATCTACTTCGCCAACGAGTGCTACATAGCCAGGAAGGCTCGGCCACAGGCTTGATCTTGATAGCAAGTACTAAATGAGGCCTCCAAAGAAACATTGCCTCTGCAAACCTCCTTTTCCTCTCAATTGGTGGATGCACAGCCATTTCCATATCACCATCCATCGCCGGAGATTTGAAGAACCCATCTGGAAAAATCCCCTTTTCCTCAAGCGCTTAGGCTACCACATAAGATGGCTGACCACTTATATTGAACAAAAGGTTCAAAAGACCATCTTGAAACAAGTAGGAGTCTTCCTAGAATATGAACTTGATGAACGCCCAGACAAAGACTGGTTCATCACCCCCTATGAAGGAAGATACGCCAAAGCCTGGAAAAAGCTCAAACACCATGTCCAGTACCGTGCATACCTCATCTGGTATTCCAAAAACTTCCTGTACTGGAACTCTTGTTAGGTTTCCTTTTAGATCATGTTTTTCCGACCTTGGACAACTCTCGCGTTGTTCTGTTCTGGTGGTCGAAGCTTCTGTCTTGTACAACTCTTTTCCATGTATGTCTTTATCTGATTAGATGTCAGCTTATGTCTCTCCTTCTTATAACAATCTATTGTTGTTCAGAGTTGTTTGTGATAGTCGTACTATTGGTATCAGAGCCTGTTTTCTTCATTTCTTTTAAGGGGAGAGAGATCTAGATCAGGAACCCTACCTGGAGAAGCACCTAGCTCTTAACACCATGGAAGACACCACTCAAATTAGCCCAGTAGTGATGAATGCTCCCATCACATTAGATTGTAGTCCCTCCATCCGCAAATCTACTTCTGACAGACTAGGAGGATTATATGAAATCGCCCATAAGGAAAATTGGAAAGAAACCTCTCTTCCTCTCCTTAATCCGTATGCTGCTTTCAATAAACCTTCTTTAAATCCCATTAGAAGGATCAGGACACTAATACAGCAACCAGCCTCCAAGGTCTTGGAATACATTCAGACCAGCAAGTTCAGCCAGCATCCGATTTGGGCAACACATAGAGAACAGTTTGTCTCCTTGCAGTTACCAGCAGAGTTCCCTGGAGAATGGATAAAGGCTGGTTATTCACACCTCCACTTTGGTGCCATTAGACTTGCACTAACATATCATGGCAGGAAGGGACTTCCAGTTACAGCAAGGATGGCTCTACTGGACACCAGATATGTGGACTACCAGCATGCCTGTATTGGCACGATTGAAACAACACTGAATGCAGGAACTGTTTTTGTAACGTTATACCCAAATTTCTGCATGTCTCTACAGGATCCAAACATCCTTAAAGCCCTACAGGTTCAAATACAGATTGCTGGACCTTCACAGGACATCAATTCCATAGAAGCAACCATGCATTATCAGATGGCATACCGAGTGCAGAATCATGCACTGGACTTGTATGTAGCTGATAACAATGGTGAGGCTTTATTCATTCAGGCTGATTACCATAACTCACAAGCTCCTACATGCTTACATGTCCCCAGACAAATCAGCAGAGAAGAACTGCTAAAACTTTTGCCAGAAAGGTGGATTACCAATTATGAACGAACTCAACAGCATGTCAAACCAATTCAGTCTTCAGAACCAAAGTTCATCAAGGAAAGAGATGGGACAGTGACTATCAAGTTTGATAGATCACACGAGAAGGATGCTCCGACTCCATCAATCTTTCCCACCATGTTCATGATCAAACCTTTCCCTCGAAAAGGAAGGCCTGACTCCCTTAACCGTATCATCCATTCTTTTGATGAACAGGGAGATGAGACATACTTCTTCAAAGATCCAGAAACAGATCACTGCTTTTGGGATGTCTGTACCTCAGAAACTTGTGGATGCAAGTATGACCACATTCCAAGTGATGATGAAGATACCAGAAGAAAGAAAAGGTCAGGACGTAGAAATCTTCCTGAATCTGACTCTGATAGTGATGATGATCAGGATGATCAACCCCACCAAGATGATGAGGCAGAAGCCGCTCCACAAATTTCAACAAAGACCTCTACAGAAAATTATGGTGAATGGCAATTCCTGATTGACCAGGCCCAAAGTCGTAGACCCAAGAAACAACCCTCAAAGGTATTACCTTGTTACAAGAATATCTTTAAGTGGCAGAAGAAAAATCCTTCTTCACAGGTATTTCCGGACCAAGAGCTTAAACCATCTAGCTGTGCTCAAGAAGTTACAAAGCCCATGCTTATCCAAACTCCATCAGAAGTCATGATGATGAGTGGGCCAGGAGAGTTAAACTTCCCTCCGCAGAATGAACAAACCATTGATGGTATTAAGTACTGTTCTAAAATCCCTATCCCTATAGGTGTAGATGCACAAGGGAACCCTCTGAAAAATAGTATTGCAGAAAATGTTCTTAATTGGCAAAGCCAGAATGCCTTGGCTCAAAATGCAGGACTGAATACTATTTGCAGGAAAATAGACACAGTACAAGAACTCTTGACAGGAACAGAAACAAGACTTAGCGCAAAGATGGACGCTCAGCATGATAAAAACCAGGAAATGCTGCGGTCACTCCAAAAGAGGTTAGATGACTTTGAAAAGAGAAAGTATCCCTCTTATTTCAGGTCAGACCCAGATGCTGAAATCGCTAAGCTGAAAAGACAGATACAGCTTATTGAAGAAAAGCAGGTAGACCTAAACAAGAGGCCAGAAGCCTCCAGCTTATTAAATTTTGGAAGACCTCAGACTGTTCCCCAGACCTTTGGTTTAAGTACAGCCCCTAAACCTTTTGATATTCTGGATTTTGGAAATAGAACCTCTGCTATGCAGATTGCAACAAGTCCTCACCCTCTTTTTGGACAAGTGGGAAAAAAGGATCCTGCAGAAATTAGAGAGGTCATCCGAGAACACCAACGGAAATCCAGAAAAAGAGAAGACATCCGCGAGGGGAAAAGGAAGGCAGAAAGCTCTAAACCAATTGAGCGCCATAGGTCGCCTAGTCCAGAAACACAGTCCAGTCACAGTCCTCAGAAACAACAATTGATGATCAGAGGACATAACGACTCCTGGAATCCACTTGATTGTTCTACCAGGAAATGGGTAACGATGACCACTCACCAATCCTTACCCACCTCCTCTAATGATAATGTTTCTGATGGATATTATGATAACCATGATCCAATTGGAAGTTATTATACACAAGCTCCGCCATTCATGCCTTCCCAGATTTTGATGACAAATAGGTATGAAAGTCCAAATGCGTCTGATAGCTCACAGCCAGAGACAGAGTCAGTCTCTTCAGACTCTTCAACCTCTGAGGATATATCCTCCACAACATCACAAAAGGTATCTAGTGTTACATCAGGATTAGAATTACCTCATGTATTTATGGCTGACAGAGAAGAGACCGAGCCAAGTACTTATAGACAGGAAGAGGATCAGTCAGATGAATCAATGACAAACCCAGCACAAAGAAGAACAGAAGGAATCAGTGGAATAAAGTTCACCTTTGATGATATTCCCCGAAAACGGTGGCCTCAGCGCATACAAGATTTTTATGCGTGGTGTTTACACAAAAGGGTAACAGTGTTTAACACTTCTGATATCCTCACTGAACTAACCTCCAGTTTCACAGGCACATTACAAGTATGGTGGAACCTGTTCTCAGAACAAGATCAGATTCAAATGATAAACATGCAGTTACCAGAATTCATGAACAACCTCCACATACACCTCATTGGAAACCCCCATGACCTCTTAGAGGAAAAAAGGACAGAATTCTTCCAACGAAAGTGTTGTTCTTACAAGGTACAAGACTTGGACCAACATTTTCAGCGAATGCTGCATCTATTTCTCCATTTAGGTGGTAACAATACATTAAAACCAGTTTTCTTATCCTCCATAGAATCACCTATCTCTGCTATGGTAGAAAAAAGTCTTGCCAGTAAGAATACTAGAATTGCTGATATAACAGTTGGACAAATACAGCAAGAGATTCTTTCAGGGGTCAATGAACTGTGCCAAAGAAAAGAAATCATACAGGGATTTCTGAACCAAGACAAACGTCTGGATCAGGTTTGTAGAACCAAGAAAAACAGGTACAAAATTAAATGCACTCCTAGAGACTTGTGTTCTTGTGCTCCAGGCATCAAACCCCACAAAACAAAATTCCACAAGAAGGATTCTTCCAAGAAAAAGAAGTCTCCGAGGAAATCACGCAGGTTTCCAAGAAAGTGGAAGAAGTTCTTAAGGTTCAGAAAAAGAGAAGGATCAAAGCCCCAAAGGAAGTCAACCAGATGTTACATCTGCAACAAACCAGGGCACTTCGCCAGAAAATGCCCAAAAAGACAAAGTGGGCTAATTGCGCAGATAGAAGAGTGCACCCAAACATCCCTACGTCATGATGATCTTGAATCTATTTTTTCTTTAGATGACTACCAGACTATAGGGACTGTTTGTTGTCTTGAAGGTTATTCTACGGGATCGGACACCGAATCTATCAATCCCTCATCAACAGCTAAGTATCATGGGATATATACCATCCGTGTCCACCCAGAACCAGTAGAAGACAGGCGGGAGATTCCGACTCTCCCATCAAGGCCAGTGCCTTCAGAAGAATCTAACAATGGTACCATTATCATCACAGGAAGTTCTGATGAAGACGAACCTTCAAAGCAAGCTCCCAACAAGCATGTTCCGCTCATAGCTGCCTCCCATATGGCACCTCATATCAAGGTCCAGGTATATTTTGCTAAATACCAGAGACCAGTCACTGCTATTGCTTTTATAGATACAGGAGCAGCTGAAAGCATGATAAATCCAGTACTCGTACCAACAGAATTCTCTGTGCCCCACAGAAAGGCGTTTGTTGCCGCCTCAGGTGATTTGTTCCATACTACCCACAAAACCAAGGATCTAAAGATACTGCTTTTTCATAATTGCACCATTAGCTCCTCGTTATACATAACCGATCTCCCTGGCAGAGATATAGTTTTGGGATGGAACATAATCCAAAAACTACCCGAGCTAATGATCCTATCTACTGGCATCAAGTATCATGGAAACTTCAAACCTTATACAGCATTGACTCGAATGTTTTCCATTGAGCCTGCAGAAAGGATGAAACAATTGTTTAGCTCATCTTTTGCAGAAAGTCATGACGAATTCCTACAGAAATGCCCACATCCATTATGGAAGAACCCAAAGTTCTTTGTCAGGCTACCATTCAAGCAAAATGAAGACATTAATCCCACAAAGGCAAGTCACTCAGGTATGAATCCTGATGATACTAAAGCAGCTCGAGACGAATGTGCCTCTTTGTTACAACAGGGATTAATTGAGCAGTCAAATTCTCAATGGGCATGTGAAGCGTTTTATGTGAACAAACGCTCAGAGCAAATCAGAGGTAAACGAAGGTTAGTTATAAACTACCAACCTTTGAATCATTTTTTACAAGATGATAAGTTTCCTCTACCAAGAAGAACAGTTTTATTCTCATCTCTAGCCAAAGCAAAGATATTTTCAAAGTTTGACCTCAAAAGTGGCTTTTGGCAACTTGGCATCCATCCTGATGAAAGATGGAAAACGGGATTTTGCATCCCAAATGGACATTACCAATGGACGGTATTACCTTTCGGACTCAAGACTGCCCCATCTATCTTTCAGAATGCCATGATTAACATTTTTGGACCCATACTGGACTCTGCCCTGATATATATTGATGACATATTACTATTCAGTCCAGACAGGCCTTCACATGAAAAACTCTTAGAAAAATTTGCAGGCCTCATAAAAGAATATGGAATAATGCTCTCAGAAAAGAAAATGAAACTGTTCGAACAGTCAGTAGAATTCTTGGGAATGAGACTTGCAAATGGACAATATCATCCAGGATCTCATATAGCCCAAGAACTGTTAAAATTCCCAGACTCAGACCTCACAAAAAAACAGGTCCAACAGTTTCTAGGGATCGTTAACTATCTGAGAGATTTTGTGCCCAACATTAGCAGGTACACTAGCCCACTGGAAGCCCAACTCAAGAAAGGCTCACAGCAATGGGGATCAGCCCAAACAGAGGCAGTTAAGTATCTCAAAACCCATTTAAAAATACTTCATCCTTTGCAGATTCCCTCAGACGGAATTAGAATCCTCCAAACAGATGCTAGTGACCAGTTTTGGGCTGCAATCCTTTTAGAAGAAAAGGAAGGGAAAAGGCACATTTGTGCGTATAAATCTGGCAGGTTTAACCAAGCTGAGCAGCATTATCACTCAACCATCAAAGAAATCTTGGCCATCAAATATGGGATCAAGAAATTTGAATTTCATCTAATTGGCCACCATTTTATTATTGAAAGTGACATGTCTTCTTTTCCATCCATGATCAAGTTCACACAAAAGAAGATCCCCAATGCACAGTTGTTCAGACTTTCAGAATGGTTTTCCCAATATACCTTCACTGTCAAGCATATCAAAGGCAAGAACAATGTTGTTGCAGATTTTTTGTCCAGACCTTTTGATATTGCTAACCCAGTCCTCCAAGAGATTCCAAGCCTACAGGCAATGATACGGACATATGTCCCACATCCAATGGACGCAAGAAGGATTCTTCCTCCAGAGATAATTTACTATGACAACAAAGAACATGTAGAGGCAGCCCTTGCCAATTCCATGCCCATGACACAAAAGTACCTAGAAAGGATTTTCAGTAAGTATGGGCAGATGATGTTTCCATCACAAGGACTGCATCCTTGTTACCCATTCCTGAAGGCCATCCCAATAGAACCAATGAGTGTTTTTCCCGAAGAATTAAAATGGTTCTTTTGGTACTTGCTTCACAAGTACACCATGGCCCTTGAATTTCCTACTGAAGAACTTCTCACGTATCTGGACACACTTGGAGATCTCCAGACTTTTACACCACACAAGAGGCCTCATTCTCATCTAGCAGAAGTTCTATCTTGGTTTGCTCCATTGAGCCAGTGGAAGACGTGGATAGAAATCCACCAGGACAAATACTTCAAGTATGGAGGACTAACCCCATATTCAGTTTATCTTTTTCACAGGTTTTGGTACTTTGATGAAAGGTTACAAGCCATGGCAGCCATCAACACCTCAGAAGAATTCTCCAGCCTCCCATTTTCTCTAGTTCATGAGAACCCACTGCACTCTGATAGAGAAATGGCCATCACCAACAACGAATTCTTGAAGATCAGGCTGTGCCAAGAAAATGGATTCCCATACCTGGACCCAGATTTAGTCCTCCAACATCAGATCCAATACACGGACCCCCATCATGTACACATTCTGCAATGTGCACTTCAACAACACCAAGACGATGGAATGTATTGGGAAGACATAGCCCAAGGCCTTCTGGAGAAAGTGGACCTTGGCCCAAGTTCATCCGGCCCAAATCCAGAAGCTTCACAGGCGGGACCCTCATCCACTCACAAAAGGAATCCAGCGCACTCACCCGACAACCGAGGAAAGCGACCCAAGGAATAGCCGCCCACGAGAAGATAAGAAGATGCCTTAACGATAAGGTCGGCACCAGCAGCCAAACAACTTTTGCAAAAGCTGCAAGATTCCTCCACTGGTTTAGCTTTAGCTTTACTTTATGACAAGTTCTACTTTTGTAAAATAATCACACCCCTACCAGGGGACTTGTATAAATTGCCACTCCCACTCATGGAGCAAGGCAGAGCAATTTCGGGCTAATACACAAGTAGTAGTTTCCCCATCCATGGCCGGCTAAGTTTCTCCTTAGGTGTTATCCAGAAGTAGTGGTTCCCTAGATCAAAGATCTCTCAGCAAAACCCCTACCTTCGATAAACCCAAAAACATCTGAAAAAACCAGAAAACCCAAAAACAGTTTATGACTCTTCTTTGCCAAGTTCATCGTTTTCTTTGTGTTATTTTCATTTTGTCATTATTGTTCCCTGAGCTTTCCAGGATCTTCTTCATCCTATTTTTATACCTGTTCTCACCAATCGTAATGTTTGTACTCTGCTGATCCCGGTAAAATCCTTTCCAGACTTTCCTTGACTGTTAATCCTTCAATTAAGTCCAAAGGGTTGTTTGCAGCAATCTTATAGTTTCTCAGGGGTAGCCCATTGAGGAACCGTAAGGAATCAATAATTAATTAATAAATAATTTATTATTGAAATATCTATTTATGGAAATATTCTCTAATCACGTCTCTTGATCTGAAATGAGAGGGTGAAAAAAATATTTTTGTGATATTTTTCCTCTCTTACGAAGCGTATCTTCGTTACAGGAGGTTTCAGCTTCTGTAAAGTCATAGCAGGTCAAACCTGCTGTTTAACTCATCATCAAAATCTTGTCAACGGTTTCGTTCCGACGGAATATACCACGCACGAGACATTAGCCGCGTCCGCCAAATAGACGTGTATTGTAATTTGTTAGCTCATTTGTACATATACCTGCGGCATCGAACATGAAATTACTGTTAATGGTGTCAGTCATCGGCTCAGGCACAACCTGGTTTATGAATAGAAACTGCAGTAATCAATCAACTATGGCAGTTTGGCGAATGATGGATGACGGTGATTGAGCGACGGTCAGGCGGAGCGCAGTCTCTCGGTGAACTCCGAGCTTACCACAAACGGAAGAGTTTGAAGTACTTACCTAAAAAGAAAGTGGTGCGTATGTTGTCGGAATCAGACGGGGAATGGAAGTGAGCATGAATTTACCAAAAGGTCCTCGGAGGCCAAACGCTCGCATATAATTTTGTTATTCCTTTTCTTCCTCCTCATCTGCTTGGAACCATCCTCATTATCCAGGGTCGAACAGACGAACGACCCACATCCACCACAAGGCACGTACCTTTAGTCCCTGATCGATTCGGGATTGAGTTTGGTTGGCGATTAATCGAAGTGAATCGGATTCAGTTCTTTTGATTTGGGGGATGATGATTGAAATTGATTGGATTTGGATTGGTTGATTTTAGGTTTTGATAGAGAATATGGAGGACGCGAAGGATCAGGAGCTAATCGAGGGAGACGCCGTGGCCACTGCCGCTGCTGTGCCTTCCTCGCAGGATGAGATTGATTTTTTGCTATTGTTTTTTTTCCGGGTTTTGTTTATATTCTGGTACTTTTTTAATCGATGATGGCTTCTGTTCTGAGGTGTTAGAATCAAGTTGTTTTTGCCTCAGAGCGATCTCATTCATGGTGGATGAAAGTTGGTTCGACGAAGTAAATTGCACCTGGGGGCTAGGAATTCCTGATTTGGTTGGTTGCAAGATCATTTGAGAGTAGTAGGTAGCAAAGCGACTGTTTGGCCCCGACCGGGTTCATATCTAGAGTTTTTACTTGCATTGATGTTGATTCTAGCTGATGGTATAGTTCTCCTACTGCTAGAAATGGAATTGGAACGTTGAAGTCGGGACTAAGTGAGTCGGAGAAACTTAATGCTCACTGACGGACGGTAATAGGAGTATGTTTGGTATTAGGATTATAAAGAAATAGGCAAGTGTTGCCTGTGCTCAGCGAATGGATTTTGGATAAGATCCCATTTTCATGTCTTTTGGAAGAAATCCTTTGGCCATGGCTAATGTTTTCAATTATCTGAAGTTGTGTTCCGCAATCTTCAAGCTTTAGCCTAGGTGTTTCTGATTATTGCTGTTTGCTCTCGCGGAACAATCATGGTGAATTCGTTGTTTGATGTGCTGCTGTAGGAAGCTGCTATAAAGAAAATATGGAGGCATAGTGCCCAAGAAGCCACCTCTTATCTCTAAGGTCATAGATTGTGCCTAACCGACTTCTTTAGATTAATGTCAGCCTTGCTTTATTCCTTCTAAGTCTTGGATTTGTCCAACAGGACCACGAGCGTGCTTATTTTGATTCTGCGGACTGGGCACTGGGAAAGGTATGTTAACGCGATGCCAAGATCGAAGTTAGTTTCTTGTTACTATTTATAGTATTAACAAACATGTACTCGACAACAGCAAGGTGTTGAGAAGCCAAAGGGACCTCTCCAAGCCCTCCGACCTAAATTGCAGGTACTTTTTTCTGTGAGTAGTTCGACAGTCCATGCCAATCTCATAAATGGACTGTGTGAGAAGGATTTTTTGTTCCTAGTTGTTCCATTAATTGTCGAGTTTGGCATTCTTGATCGCATCAGTGGATTGGGCGTTTTATTGACTTCTTTAGGTCGACGGTGCGATCAACCACATTGATTTATCCTCATACGTTGACGATTAATTGTTGTGCTTGTTTTCAGCCGACACAGCAGCAAACCAGATACAGGAAGTCCCTTATGCTCCGTCCAACGAAGAAGGTACATACCTCGAGTTCTCCCATTGCCTCTGGGTGTAAAACCGTAATATGTTTGGAGTGCTAGACTCCATTGGCCTGTCCATTCGTTGGATTGGAGCAGCCCTATTGCATATATATATATGTTACCTGCCTTTTGTGTTATATCTATCTTAATACCATGTTCTGCGACTATGGGACTGTATAGCCAGTCACTCTGTTGCGACTTATGCTGAATGCCGGCTTTTAAGAAGAGCGATAACTGCTTGATCTGAACATTTTACTTGGTTCTTGTACTCTTTTAAGGGCTTCTTGGTAGAACTTGGGCGTAGTGGCATGGTGTGCGAGTTTCAGCAGTACATTTCACGAGTTGGTAGATGGATATTCCGTGTAGTAGTGGGAAGCTGTCGAGACAATTAGGAATTCAGAACTTAATATCGCGCTATTTACGGGTTCTAATTAGTTAGGTATAAAGCCTGGTTCCCTTCCCATTGTTGTTGTTGGCTTCTTTGTTTTTTATGCCAAGATCTGCTGATACAATATACCCGGACCTTTTTGGAGCGCCCTCCCTGCATTGGGGTTGGCTCCGGTTAAATTGGATTGAAGGTACCTCAAATTCTCAAAACCTAGCTTTTGCTCTGCTGTTAATGTTAATGTTAATGTTAGAGATGTAATTTTGGGTCCAGCATATGATTTCATAGCACAAACTTCTGCAGATAACTAGATTTGTTTAAAATGAATTAAGAAGTGGAAGAAGAGAATGAGGTCAATGCATTGGCTAAAGCCGTGTTGTTTGCCCAGCGTCGACCATACTTTTGATCGATGTCAAAGGATGGTCACATGCTGTCTGATTACCACAATTAAGAGCTTTCCTTTGACATTGTCTGATGTTAGTGGGTTTGGCCCGGTCCTTCGATTCTTGTAACTCCGGCTCTCCCTTTTGAATTATATGAAGGCCCAACCCAAATCGCAGCTTGCTTGATGACGATGTCTTGACATGAGCATGGACAACCGGTGGAAAGAAATCAGGGCACACTTGAGTTGAGTTGAGGGGGACCAAATTTCTCCCCTTTCTTCACATGCAGATTGGCATGGCAATCCAGGGAGGACCATCTCTCCTTTACTGCCTTTTCTTCTCATGCATGACAAATACACTCCCCCAATGTGTCAACACGTGCATGCTAGTCTGTATTTGTAAGAAAACCGAGAGCAAATTCGAAAGTTCCACTTAGTCCAACGCGTGTGAGATGGGAAAAGATCACCACGACTGAACTCTCAAGCCATATTCCATCTTTGAGCTTTCTGCGATGTAGGAAGTATTGTGGATACTCTGTTCAAGATGCCGTAGTTTGGATACATGAAGATCATTAATGTGATAATCTAACTCATCATAAATTATAGTGACTGTATAGGTTTCGATGTATCTACTAGTGATTCCCAGGTTCCCACTCGAAAAAAAGCGCAGCTCATCTCTAACAAGAACTAAATCCATGACCTTATTGTTTACATGGAAACTGATTCTGAGTTCATGAACCTAAAGCCCATGAAGTTCATTGGATTAGAAAGATACTAAAGGAGAAAATTATGAGGTATTCGACAAGATTGATGCGTTGACAAGCTTAGTGTGGACATTTGAGATAGATAGGTTTATCATGGACACTTGGCATCCATGGACTTCAACGGGTCGATCAGGTAAAAATACTACCGTTAATTTCGGGTAATTTTGTTTGAAAGTGAATAAGATGGTTGAAGCTTCATTTCAGCACATGACAATAATTGACGACTGTTTAATATTAATTTCAACACATGTTGAAGTGGTTCTATCCATTTGATTTCAACATGTTCCTTCAATAGTTTGTTTAGGGGTAGGATAAATAGTTTGATTAACATCAAAATAAGACACAAACAATCACTTCAACCTTACATGGGGCATTTCATTATCTTCCCTTGTACGTAATTGTGTTTTGTTTTTTAATGGAAGTCTTGATTTCATTTGTTCTGTTTGAGTTTTGACAACCACATTCTTATTTTTTAACTCGTCTGCCAATATCACAACGTGTTCTTGTGCAGTCACGAGTAACAACAAAAAACTTTGTGGCTTGGTTATTGTTAGATTCTTGACCGTGTTCCCAAGATGATACAAATCTCTTGCCTACATCAGGATTTTGATTTGGGGGACAGACAAATGATCGACATCCTTGTATTCGGACCTGTTGTCATTGTGGGAGACTTATAGGCCTTTGCATCTTGCTCCACATTACCAACACTTTTGCTTTTTCATCATGTCATAGGTCGAATATTTGAAGTAGTAGCAACGAGTTTGTCTCTTATAGCATCATCCAGTCCCTCACATCATCGTCCAGTTGTTCAACATTGAGTATCACCTAAATGAAGAGTTATGCTATACAAGCATATATTGATTTGATTTGCTGTGCTTTTTCATGTACTCGATAAGCGAAAGTTTTTCTAGACTTCCGATATTTCTCAAGTCTGTATAACTCAAAAATAATAGGCGACATTTCCATATTGAGTTATTGCAGTTTGAATAATACGGATTTCTAGGTGTTTAGTGACAAATATCAATGCAATGCAACACCGGTTAAATTTTCATAGAAAAAAACCACGTGAAGTACAACAAAGCCCAAAGTAATCTCTTTCTCTCTTTCAAATTTTTCCTACTACCATCTTCATCAGAAATATGTAGCGCTTTAGCTGGTACACAAAAGTGTATACCATGATTTTTCTATCTATCAATAACTGCATACATTATACGGTGGGTCATTTTTCAGATAAATAGACATCTTCTTTAAAAAAAATTTTATGTGCATCATTGGACATCCAAGTCTCTTGAACTTCTCGTACTCAAGTAGCTTAAATTCATGTGGCTCTATTTGTGGAACTTGAATTTTATAATCCACTAATGGAAAAAGCAAGACGTTCTTTATCTTTCTTCAGGGATGTTATATCAAAAAAATAAATCTAAATTTATCATAAAAAAAAGACAAAATGCTAATTCAAAAAACGATTCTACAATTTCCATTCTTAGGAGAGTAATGATATCCACTAATTTTGCATTTAGGAAATTTTAATTCTTAATTTTCATGTAGCCATTAAATAATTTGATGTTATTTATAATATTAATATAAAAATGAATTCAATAATTTTCTTTTTCTTAGGAATGACAAAGGCAAAATTATTTTATGACTACTGCATCATAATTCACATTAAATTCGGAGACCACTAAAGTCATTAAGTAAAAACAGGAATTCGATGTCAAATTTACCAAACAAAGGGGGTGTGTGAATGTGTGTTCGATGCTGGCCAAACGCCATTATCTCCTCAATCCCTTTGTGCCTAAAACCTTATCATTTCTCAACAAAAATTTAACCGAAATAAATACCACATCTTATTAACCTTAATTGTTTCCAAAATGACTATATAAACACCCCCCCCCCAAATGTCTTATTCCATCACCAGAAAATCTCTTGATTGTAGTGATGGCGACGGCCTCCATTCTCAGATCGCTACTGGCGTTCTTGTCCGTTGCGCTTTTCTCCCGCGCTTTATACACTTGAGCACATGTTGTTCCTGCCCTGTATGTGTTCGGGGACTCGTTTGTCGATGCAGGCAACAATAATTTCCTCAACACCTTGGCAAAGACCAACTTTACCCCTTACGGGATCGACCTCTATGGGAAACTTCCCCTCGGCAGAGCCACCAACGGCCTCACCTACGCCGACTTCATCGGTATCATTGATTCTCTCGTCCTCCTCCCCTTTCTTGTTCTTAAGGGAATGAAAACTAAGTTCCCGTTTTCTAGATAGAGATCATGGAAAGTCAATTTTATTAAAATAAAAAATACAAAATAATGTTTAGTCTTTTGATGAAAGCTATTTTCCTCCTTGTTTGCGGTTACCGAACCTCTATTTATTCCCGTAACATGCAGCGGAGCATCTGGGGCTCCCGCCACCGCCACCTTACTTGAGCTTTGAGGACGCAGAATGCAGAAGCAAAGTCACAACGGGAATCAACTATGCCTCCAGCTCCAGCGGCATCCTCAACCATACAGGATCCAAAGCGGTCAGAAGATGACCATTTCGGCATGTCACTTTGTGCTCCGGCATGGTGAAATGATCTCTTGTTGACGTCAAAAAATTCATGCAGGGGAAATGCTTGTCGCTTTCCAACCAGGTAGCCTACTTCGGGAAGACCGTAAGGCATGACCTGCCAAGACAGATCCCCTTGAAGGAAGAACTCAAGCTCCATCTCGAGAAGTCAATCATTCTCATATCCATTGTCGGCAATGACTACACCATCGGGTACTTGTTGGACGAGGAGATGCGTAAGAAGCACGACATTGCTTCCTATACTAAACTTCTCGTTCATTCTCTGGCTGCAAAAGTAGAGGTAATCCCCCATTATGGAAAAATATTTGCAGCTGTAAATG
The DNA here is from genome assembly GCA_029817715.1 of Melastoma dodecandrum. Lineage (NCBI taxonomy): Eukaryota > Viridiplantae > Streptophyta > Magnoliopsida > Myrtales > Melastomataceae > Melastoma > Melastoma dodecandrum. The sequence continues at coordinate 1,080,473 of JARUPY010000397.1, read as the reverse complement.
ACACGATATGGCTAATACTTTGCTTTTGCAGAGAATGGCCAAGCTAGGGGCTAAGAAGTTCGTCGTGAGGGGCATGCCAATGATAAATTGTCGCTCCCCATTCTATAAGGAAATCGAGCAACAATGCAAAGAACTCGGGAAGGAGATCATCCCGTCATACAATGCCCATCTCGTCAAATCGTTGGACAGGCTAACTGCCAAGCATGGTATCCTTTACACGATAATAGTTCCCGAGAAAGTCGAAATAAACGCAGTGGGAATGGAAATCGGTACAGATCCAGCAGCCCCCTAATTTAACCTCTAAACTCAGTGCGAAAGACTCTGCTGATTCGATATGTTGCAGGATCAAAATTCATTGATGAGCCATGCTGCAAGATTAACGAGTTCGGGGGTTGCATCAAGGACTCAGAGCCCTGCAAGGACAGAGACGACTACGTGTATTTCGACGCTGGTCACCCGACCCAAGTCTATCACAAGTTCGTAGCAGATCACTGCTTTGATGGGAACAGCGGAACGTGCAAGCCATATAGCATCCTTGAGCTTTCAGCGAAATAGGCATCGAGGATGCTCTCGGTCCAGATGTCGCCATTTGGTTCATATTGTGAACTTTGCTACAAACATGATTGTAACTCTTTCAAGATTCTTCTAGCAATAAATCCAGTGATTCAACGGTTCTGATCCATCGCCTCGGCTTCGGCTCTTGCCATTGGGTCATCATTTTCCAGATTTCGTCTTCCTTTTCCCCTTCTCGCTCCTGTGCAACTTTCTTCCTATGCAACTCCTCCGGTGCCTTCATAGCAGCTGCATTCTCTGCTTGTACACGCTGCATCTCCTCCTCTTGTTGTTGTCGCTCGAACCACGTATCCGCGTCCGCCCAAACTGAAAACAGTTACGTGCACAGTAACATGAGGAACTCTTTGAACGCCCAGAAAAACGATCGCCTGTTATATATCACAGAAAGCCTACACCAAGCCTGTTATATATAACCAATAAATAAACACAATCAGAAGGGCAAGTAGCTCCCGAGGACTCTTGAACTGATTGACCTTGTAGAACGACTCCTTTTAAGATAATCCCTGAAGGTGGAGGACGATAGAAAATAGCTCGTGGAGAAGAAGGGCTAGTAGCTCCCAAGGATATCCCCGTGGCCGAATGGGACGACCAGGCCTTGGGAGAGGCGATGATCTTCTCAATCTCGAATGTCTTCCCCATGGTCCTCAATGCTATCGCCTAGATCGATCTCTTTGACATCATAGCAGATGCTGGGCCGGGTGCTTTCCTTTCGGCCTCCAAGATCGAATCTAAGTTAGGAACCAAGTACCCCAAAATGACCCCCAAGATGGACAGGATGCTGAGACTACTGGCTAGCCACTCGCTCCGGAAGTCGTCGAAATGGACATGATGCTGCTGAGCCTGGTGAGGATGCTGAGACTATTGAGACTACTGGCTAGCCACTCACTCCCCCAAGATGGACAGGATGCTGAGCCCGGTTGATAAGGTCGGGAGGCCTTACGGGTTGGCTCCGACTGTAAAGCTCTTCGTGAAGAAGGGCAACGAGGGATCGATGTCTCATCATCTGGCTCGTACTACACATCCTGCTACACCAGAAAGTCAGGTAAAGATCAGCTCTTTCTCATCACGTTCATTCTTTTCGGCCAACGATAACTTCACCCCGTCATTCTCTAACCGAACATTCGGAAAACTTGTGATCTGACAAGAAGGATCCGGTTAATGTCACTTGTGAATGCTTTTTCTTGTAATGCATTAGGTTACATTTCAAGAATGCAATAATGGAAGGCAGGAACCAATTCAATAAGGTCCATGATATGACTATATGTCGAGTACATGGGTGTTGATCCCGCACACAATGACATCTTCAACAAAGCCATGGCCGCTCACTCCACATTAGTTATGAAGTGCAGAGCATTCCGTCGGATGCTGCATTCCAAAAACGAAGAACAAATGATGAGTTCGTATAATTTTCAAGTGGACTTCGTGTAACTGGTCGTATTAATGTCTTCTTTATTTTCATGATGCACTCAAAAAATAATATCACGAAGGTCCATTCGTTTTTTTTGGGGGAGGGGGGGGGCTTACTTGACTTCATATTCTCCTCAACTCGTAGCATTTCGCAGGCATCTGTTGAGGCAATCGAATGTTGAACAACAAAAATTATCACATTTGGGAAAACTTACACGTGACAAATTATTCTAACGAATAGGTTAAGATAAGATAACATCAATAAAACTTGTCCAATAATATCGTATACTATAATTTTTTAACGATGGGCATCAAGGAGTTAGGGAAATATAATTAAAGTAAAAAAGTTGTGGACAAACTAATCAAAAGAAGAACTCGGACGTTAATTTTACCCAAACAAAAAGGTTGTTGTGTTTATGATTGAAGGCCCAACCGCCCGCTATCTCCTCAATATTAAATTCACATTGAAAAAAAATTATGTGTTTTTAACCTCAGATATATGTAAATAACATGATAATGAAGATTAGTCGTTCGGCCGTATCAAACAACGAAGATTATAATTGATTTCACGCTAAAAGAAAGCCCGCCGAGGAAACGTGACCTTTGGTAATAATAATAAAAAAAACGAACGAGGCCTTAGTTCGTTCCCCCCATCGGGCGACCATACACTCAAATCGCATATTTGTAGTCATTCGCTAATCAAAGGATACGATAAAATTAAAGGTACGTGGGCGGGGCGGAGTCTACCAGGTTTCAATTTAATTTTACGCTGATTAGTTTGGGGTGGATATTTGCTTCTCCCCACTTTGGAAACACAAAAAAAAAAAAAAAAAAAAAAACGATGTGAGGAATCATTTGAACTTGACATGTACTTTCAACCCTGTCCCCTCACTCCTCCTCTCATCTTCTCTATTAAATGATTATTCAATCTAATTGATATTACCTTAATAATAAGGCTATGAAGCCTTTATTTAAGCAATCTGTCGGACAGAGCTACATTTTCATAAACTAGGCGGGAACTAATACCTAGTTGTTTGATGCTTATGCTTTCTTCATATTAGCGGACACATCTTTCAGGAACTCGCCTAAGGCCACATGAGATGACCCCATTTCCTTCCGCACATTCCTACTTATGTCCCTCAACTTCCCCATCTTCCTCCTCTTCTCCCCTGAATCCTCCATCAGTGCCCGAATCCCCTGCCCGATCTCCTTCGACGACACGGTAACCCCGCTGTCCATCCTGAAGTCCCTCCTGTAGTCAATCCTTACCTCGGTCGCTAGCCCCATCTCCTTCACGAGCTGGAAAGCGTTGAGCTGTTGTTCCGCATAGATTGGCCATGCGGCTATCGGCACCCCGAACCATATGCCTTCCAGGATTGAGTTCCACCCGCAGTGCGACACGAATCCACCGGTTGACGGGTGCCCCAGTATTTCGGTCTGTGGTGCCCACCCAATCACCCTCCCGATCCCGGCCGTCCGTTCCAAGAAACCGTCGGGGAGGACCTCCCGGAGATCCACACCGTAATCACTAGAAAGACCTATCTTGTCCTTGGGCTGCGACCGCCGCAACGACCACAAGAACCGGTACTTGCACTTCTCGAGGGCGATGGCGATCTCTCTCACCTGGAGGCAATCGGTTTGGGTGATCATAATTAGGAGAAAGAAGAAGCTTGTGGAGGACCCCAATTGGGTAGTTCCGGGCACTTACCTGATCCTCATCAAATCTTCCCATGCTCCCGAAACACAAGAACACCACTGAGGCTTCCGGCTGGCGGTCCAGCCACTTTACAACCTCGTGACAGTCCTGTCCCCTCGTAGAGTCGCCTGACGAGCCCCACACGTTGACTATGGGCCCAACTGGGTACACCTTCGGCAGGCCAGGGTCTGACTGAAGGAACTTCAGGGGATGTGGCTCGAGCTCGAGGAACGTATTCACTATGATTCCCCTGGTCTTCCTGAACCTCCTATAATTGTCGAGGAACAGTCCCACGGTCTCCGGCCGCAGCACCAGGGACGGAAGCTGCTTTGCCGGAAGAGGGCAGGCGAATCCTGGAAAAGCAAGCTCCTCGCCCGAGTTGCGGTACCCGGCCATGTCCTTGCTGTAGTCATCGCGGAGTTTCTGCAAGTGAAGCATGAGGCCGAGCATCGCAGAGCTCGAGGTGAAGAAGATGTAGGAGGGAACCCCAAAGGAGTCAGCGACGTCAACCATGGATGCACAGAACATGTCGAGCACGAAGCCCCCTAGCCTTCGCTGTAGGGAGCTGGAGTTGCACTCGGAGGCAAGCTTCGCCACTGCCTGGGAAACATGGGGGCGGTAGCTTTCCACGAGCCGGATGGAGAAGTTGTTGGCGGCCATGTCGCGGAATGTGCCATCATCGGGTAGGTACACGAAGCAGACCCGGGGGTGCAGGCCGTGGACAGCGGAGGCGTCAAGGGCGGCGGAGGGGCTCTCGCCCTTGGGGTTGTCGAAGGGCAGTTTCATGACGAGCACCGTGATGGAGAGGCTGCGGTCACGGCCAACAAGGAGGTTGGCTAGCTCGACCGCGGAAAAGAGGTGACCGGTTCCGGGGCCGGGGATTAGGACGAGAAGTGTTTGAGCCATTGGGTGGTTTGGGTTTGGGTTTCGGTGTTGTTTGATTTTGGAGGGTATATGTTTGATTGGTGTGGGTTGCGGGTGCTGTGTATTCGGAGGGGATGGCCGAGCATTATATTTGGTTTTGTCCGCCTCAGTTTCTCTAACAATGCCGCTGGCCATTCGAGCATTTTCATTTGGTTTTAAGTAATTCTTACTCGGAATGCTAGTTTTTCTTTCTTTTTTTCTTTCAACACATTCCCTATAAGCAAAATCTCAAGTAGAATTGTCATTTCATCTCCACATCCAACAACAAGATTCCTTCCCTGACATCCACATACGACGACGACTATATTACAACAACCGCAAAGATAAATTCTTATTTCCTAATCAACCCCCAACACATCACAATCGCTATCCCTCTCAATCAATCGAAAGTGGACAAATCGTGTATGTGTCCGCTTGTTTCCCAGTTTGTACAGTTGTTGTAGTTTGATCCACTTCTTTTATGAGTTTGAGGGTTATAACAGGGTGATGTCTAGTACTTAGTGTCTGTCTAATCTAATCTAATAGCTTCCCTCATTGGTAATTTCTCTCTTTGCTTTTAAGTAACTGGGGAGAGTGCATCATCATATGTTTGTAAACATGTAAAAAGGCCACCGGGTGGTTGAAGTGTGAAAGCAAAGCAACTATCGTCATGGGTGGTTGAAGTGGTTGAAATGGTTGATAGTGGGGGATTTCTCAATCAAGAGTGGAAACGGCAAACACCTCGCGAATGCAACGTGACCACTATGGTGTTCGATTGTCGTGTGACCCTGTCTGAGATCATCTTTTTTTGTTTATGAACTTTTGTTGCATTTTCTCTTGAAAGTCTCTTATTTAGGCACAAAGGCTATCAAACTTTACTAGTTTATTTAAGCATCATTTCTTAAACTATGTGGGAACTCATATCTATAACTTATGCTGTCTTATTTTCCTATAAGAGGCATTCGCCAACGCATCTTCCACCGAACTCACCTAACGCCCTTCATTCAATAAATTCCTACTGATGCTCCTCAACTTCTTCCTCCATCTTCCTCCTCTGCTCCCCGCATTCCTGTATTAGGGCTCGGATGCCCTGTCCAATCTCCTTCGATGACACGGTCATGCCGCTCTGCATCTTGAAGTTTCTCCTGTAATTGATCATTATCTCTAATGCCAGCCTCATCTCCTTCACCACCTGGAAAGCGTTGAGCTGTTGTCCCGCATAGATTGGCCATGCGGCTATCGAACCCCGAACCATATGCGATGATGCCATAAGATAAAAGAAAGCCAGGTGTTGGAGGTATTCCATATATTACCGGGCAAAGGCACATGCGATTATGCCATAACATAATTTTTGTTCACCATAAATTATTACAGGAGGGTCGTATTTGGTGGGGAATAATTGTTATTTGTGGAATGTGCATGGTGTTCGTGACCGACCATACTCAAATGCAACTATTGGGAGAAAGTAAAAGAAAAGAACAAATGCCACTAAAAATGCTACTTACACAAAACACTCGGGTTCTCTGCTTGTCGGCCTTTAATTTGCGGACGACTTCTTATATTAGTTGGGACCTGGAGTTGTTCTTTTTTTCATTGTGATGAGTTCAAGTTTAGAAAACTGATCAAGTATAATAAAAAATATTAAATTGTTGAGACAACACCTCCTGAAATTAATTCGTTAACAAAACCATGGATACTTTACAAATAAAAAAGGTTCAAAATTAAGCTACTAAATCAAACTCTTTGTAGGGTGAGTATAAACTGGGTTACTCCTACTCAACTAAATTTGGGTAATTCTCCACATCAAGAGGTCTCAATCAAGTGGCAATTGACGACTTTTTATTTCTTTTTTCTTTTTGAGAGACCACGCTTTTGTGATTAAGAGATTGTAAAATCAATAAAGACATAAAGTCATAACTCATGAATTCAGCATCCCGACATTCTTTAAAATAAATTATTGATATTTCGAGTGCATTCTTTCGTTTAGAAAATCATTTTTTCTGATTTATCTTAACATTTTAGGAAATATTATCTTAAATTCCAAAGTTATGACGTTATTTCAATTATATCATCTGTTAGTCGTCCTTGCTATCGAAGGCCTACATGGCGCTGACATGGCAACTAACGTCTCCAGCGTCACGTTTAATCTAATCGAAATTATCAAATTTATCTTGAACTTTTTCATTTTTTTTCTATTTATCCTAACTTTTGAAAAACATCTTCATGTAATATAAGACGTTTTTTTTCAAAATTATCAACCATTAGACTCAACCCTAAATAGCAACCGACTTGGCGTTGATGTGTACCCTTAGTCCCAACCCCAACCCACCCCATCCCTTTCCTTCCTTGTCCAGCTGTTTAGGAGGATTGTATTGAAATCCCGTCATTTATGAGTATTATACTCTGTTGTAAGGAGACTTGAAGTTGCGATGACAAACCAAGAGATACAGTGCACTCATGAAAAAAACCAAAACACACGGAGCACCCATAAACAACACTCTTAATCATTGATTTCTTGTTGTTGAGACTTCCACACTAGGTCCAACAACAAAACCTTTTTGGTTTATGATGTTCCTATATTGTTGTTGATTTGAGCATGAGTGTAAGTTTTCTCATCCACTGGAATGTAGCACCGAAAACAACTCATCGTCCTTTTGCATGTCAAGTCAATATATAATGAGTCGATTATTAATTATGCAATGTAAAAGGGCAAGTCAAGAAGATAATCAATAAGCTGAGGATCGGGGCTCGAGGTGAGTTGTAGAGGTTCTCTGAGTTAGTTCCCATGTCATCACTATACTGGTCTTTGTTAGCAAAGACGACTAACGAATGATATAATTGTGATAACATCCTAACGTGAGAACTAAAGGTGATATTTTTAAAATAATATGAGAAAAAATCATTTGGGCTTTTGTAAATACGAACAGTTATATATATTTATAAGATTTTAATTAAAACGGGGTGTTATTTTAACTAATCGCAACATCACCTTTGGGAAAACGTACACGTGACACAAATTGTTCTAACGAATAGGTTAACATAAGATAACATCAATAAAACTTGTCCAATAATATCGTATACTATAATTTTCTGACGATGGGCATCAAGGTGTTAGGGAAATATAATTAAAGTAAAAAAGTTGTGGACAAATAATAAAAAGAAGAACTCGACGTTAATTTTATCCAAACAAAAACGTTGGTGTGTTTATGATTGAAGGACCAACTGCCCGCTATCTCCTCAATCAACACCACATTTTGTCAACCTTGGACATTTCCCAAAACGCTATATATAATTAACACATAGGAAAACACAAGCCCATGTATTATTCCATCGCCAAAAATCTCTTACACTCAAAAGATGGAGCCCATCTGCAAATCACTTGTGACATTCGCGGCCGTCAGTGCTCTTCTCCTGCCCTTTATCTGCTCAAGCACACGTTGTTCCGGCCCCGTACGTGTTCGGCGACTCAACCATTGATTGAGGCAACAACAATTCCCTCAACACCCTAGTCAAGACCAACTTCACCCCTTATGGGATTGACCTCTGTGGGGAACTCCCCCTGGCAGAGCCACCAACGGCCTCAACTACGCCGACTTCCCTTTCATGTTCTAGGGGAATTAAAGCCAAGTCCCAGTTTGTCAGAAAGAAACTGTCAAATTTTCATTTTTATGATTCTCCAGAACATAAAAAAGTTTATTTGAGTTCAAAATAGTTTTTAGAATTGTTACGTGAAATACGTTAGAGCTACTTTCCATTATAATTATTCACGGAACTTGCAGCGGAGCATCTCGGGCTCCCATCACCACCGGCGTACTTGAGCTTCCAGGATCAGGAATCCAGGAGCAAAGTCATAACCGGAATGAACTATGCCTCCAGCTCCTGCGGCATCCTCAACCATACTGGAACAAGAGCAGTAAGGCGACAACCATTTCAGCACATTGCTTCGAACATGGGCATGGTGAATTAGATCGCTTATTGCAGTCGAAGTCCTTGCAGCGGAAATGCTTGCCGCTTTCCGAACAGGCTGACTACTTCGAGAACACTGTATCTCATGACCTGTCTTCCCAATGAAAGACGAGCTCAAGCTCCATCTAGAGAAGTCGATAATTGTCATATCCATTGCCGGCAATGACTACACCCTCGGGTACTTGTTGGATGAGAAGATGTGTATGATGTACGATATCACTTCCTATACCGAACTTCTCGTTCATTCTTTGGCTACAAACATAAAGGTATTCCCTGATTATGGAAAACGATCACCACTGTAAAACGTCATGAGACGGCTAATATTTCACTTTCGCAGAGAATGGCCGAGCTAGGGGCAAAGAAGTTCATTGTGAGGGGCATGCCGATGATAAGTTGCCTCTTCCCATTCTTTAAGGTAATCAAGCAACAGTGTAATGAACTCGGGAATGAGATCATCCCGTCATACAATGCCCACCTCGTCAAATCCATGGACAGCCTAAAAGCCGAGCATGGCATCCTTTACACAATAATAATGCCCGAGAAGATCGAAATAAACACAGTCGCAGCAGAAATCGGTACAGATCCATGGTAGACTATCGTCTAAATGCAGCACGAAAGACGACACTGACTCGACATGTGCAGGATCAAAATTCACCTATGAACCGTGCTGTGAGATTAATGAGTTCGGGGGTTGCATCAAGGACTTGGAGCCCTGCAAGAACAGAGACGACTACCTGCATTTCGACGCTGCTCACCTGACCCAAGTTTTTCACAAGTTCGTAGCAGATCGCTGCTTTGACGGGACGAGCGGAACGTGCAAGCCATATTCCATCTTTGAGCTTTCTGCGACGTACGAAGTATTGGGGATACTCTGTTCAAGATTTCATAGTTTGGATACATGAAGATCATTCATGTGATCACTATTGGAACCACCGCAGCTCCTAGTAGCGCAAAATTGTGTTAAGTGCATATGCCTAATATGCAACCTATAATTTTTCATAACACGATCATTTACCTTGAACCCACGTTCGGGAACTAAGGTCTGACTCCCCATTGACTCGGCACCCACCCGCAAAATATGTAAAAGTGACTATGGTATGAGGAGAAGAAAAGGTGTGTGGTTTTCATGATTTTGATTGTCATTTAACTTTTTTAATTATCCACGGTGCAGCTGCACGGAGTTTTCAGGCGTCCTTATTTCTTGGTGATGCTGCAGCTGCACATCACGAATTTATTGTGCTTTATCATACGAACTTTCTGTTCCTTTTGTCCATATTGCAGTTGAACGAAATTGCTTGTAGCTGCACGAAATTTTTACTTGACGTGTGGTATTATTGTCTTTGTTGTTGTCTTTTAACTCGTAAACATGAAATATAAAAATCAAAATGACAAAAAATAACACTAAAAAAGTTTAGACCAGAATATAAATTAATAAATAAATAAAAAGAAGAAAAAACAATACGAAAGTTTCTTAAATGAAATATTTAAAACTCGCAAAAAGTTGCATGGCAATCCAAGCATACCCCACTTATTTCCATGGGGGATCATAAGCTCTTTCAAAGTAGTAAAAACAAGAGTTTATATCACACTAAACCTCTGAAATCAATGAACTTTCTCAAATCTCAACATTCAAAACCGGAACTGTTAGCCAAAACGCAACCTGGGCACAAAGCCCTGTGGCCTTGTCGAAGGTCGCCAGCATCTTATTAACTACCGGAAATATAACTGACATCTTGATATCTGAAGTGATGTCATGTCATCTTCTGCCCCCTCTCTAACATCACAGCTGAGTTCCAATCTTAGCGGCAGCACGGTCGTTCTCACTTATCACTTGTATTGCTTAGAAACCTCCCTGACGAGCTGGTCCATGAACATGCACTTCTTGTCGAACCCCCACCCCGGATTACTCTGCACAATTCAGAGAATATATGGTGAGTCTAGGCACATGAATGAATGAACCATCCAAGGGGAAGAACATATGCATATACACTTAACACTACCATCTCACTGCAGACTTGTCATTAATATCTATGAAAGATTGTGCACACAATGTTATAAATAGGGTCCAGATTCTGTGATTTGTGCAAGCTACTTAAAAACCATCAAGTAACTTCCTAGATTAACTCAAACTAATTTTCCCCCTAGGGCAGGAAACGATGAATGCATGAACAAATATCAGTTAGTTTGATACACCACAGCAGGCTACTTGCCAGAACACAGACCATCGACAAATGGTTTTAAGCCAGATAAACACCCATCTATTATCTTCACGCTAAAGTGGGTTATATTTTAACAACTAGCCCCATATGAAATCCTCCTTTCCTCAAAGTTATCAAATATAGGGAGGTAATATATCCTGGAGTAAAGGTGCCATTGTTCCATCAATGAAGCCAAACAAATGACATGAGACATGAACCAGATGCCGGATATACCTGAAACAACTCCACCACAATACTACATTATACACTAAAACCCAGTGTCACAGTATTGACCTGCCCCAAACCCAAAGTACGGCATACTGTGACAAGACAACGGTATCCGTCTATCACAGCAGCATGACCATCGTGAGTTGTTCGCGCAACAAGAATAGACTTTTTTTCTTTTTCAAGAAAATGGAAAAATAAGTTTGTGCAAACAAAAAATACGTTCCGATATGAACACCAAATTTCTTCTTCTGTATTAGTATATCTGACCTTGAGGGAAAGAACTGCCCGGTCAGTGAAACGCTTAACCGAAGCAGGAGCACTTTCAGGGAGAGTCCTTGCCACTCTTTCCAATTCTTCTGTTTGTGTCTTTGCAGTTATTCTGTCAGGCCCACTGTAGTAATCAATGATTTCTTGTATAAGAGGCACTCTATCCATTGTTTCCTTCACAGCTTCCTACAGATCGGTTGATGAATAAAAAAATTAAAAATGAGAAACTTTAGAAAGGCCATACAATGTAAAGAGCATGGTATAATAACATTTAGAGATAAGCAGTCACTAAATCAGATCCCGTACATTGACCAATTCTGAACAGATTTAAACAGAAAAAAGCAAAGCCTCTTTGTCTCTCCAAGATCTAATAATACTGATACCTCAAACAAGGATGTCAATTTTTAAGCATGGGGTTCAGCAACTGTATTCTTGTCATACAAGCATGAACGACTTTTCCGCTTTTATAATGAATTATTGCGATCATTTGTCAACAGGATTTCCATTTTAATACCATCTACTCGACCAACACAACATAGAATTAGTTAATGTGGCATGGCGGTCATAAAAACTAACAAGATCATTACCTCCCACTCTTCTTGGTTCTGAATGCCCTCGTAAACCATCAGGAACGGCTTCACCTTTTCAAGAACGTCTCTGAGAGGCATGATCGGCTTTTCATCGATGTCAGGATTCTCAAACTCCACCAGATATTCCGGCTCAAACTCAATCTACACAAAAATAAACAAGTCTTAACCTGCAACAAGGAAGAAACCCAACACAATGAAAACAAAAATTTCAATCGAACTCACCAGACAATTGGTATGGAAGGAATCCAGATACATTTCATGAGTAGGAGAAGGCAGCACATATTCGCTCATCTCCTCAAAGCCCTCAACCAACTTATTCATGTTCTCAGGGCCAATTCTTGCCGCCAACTTCTCCCCATCCGCATTGTCCCCAAGGTAAAGACCAGCGGCATACCCTTCATCCGCATCGATCTCTTCACCTCCTCTATCTCTGAATTCTCGGAACCCCCTTCCCCCTCCTCTTCCTCTCCCTCTACCTCTACCTCTACCTCCTCTAGAAGAAACACCCCTGCCCCGACCTCTAGACCCGCTCCCTTGACCACCACCATCCTCCCTTTCGCGGTGCATCGTCCCTGGTCCCCTCCTTGGCCCCTCGTCACGACCACTCGGTGGCAGCGGTCGAACCTTAAGATGCCGATTCTCCTCCTGCAAGGGTGGCCCCTCAGGCTTCGGTCGCATCACAGGCTTACCACGGCCACCGCCCTGCAAGACAGACGTAATACTCTCCGGGAGGCTGCTGCCTCCTTTCCCACGGCTAGCATCATCCAGCATCGAAGCTATACTCGACGGGAGACCCATTCCCCTACCACTACCCCTACCATGCCCAACATCGGCAGACCTATCCTGTCCCATAGTCGGAGGCGGAACGCCATCCTCCCTCTTGAAGAAAATAGGCTTGGATGGGCCACCGGGGACGGGTCCACCGCGTCCTCGCCCTATTGGGGAACCAAAGTTGGAGGGAGACGGGGGTATACCGCGGCCGTGGCCAATCCCCGGAGGGAGAACCCGACGTTCATCGTCTTCGGGGGGGGGAGGCGCGGGAGAGAAGGGAGTGGATGCACCAGGGATACCGCGACCGCGGCCCCTACCACCCCCGCGGCCGCCGGAGGGGTCGAAGGTGGAGAAGGAGTGGCGGCAGGCGGGGAGGAAAGAGTTAGGGTTTGGGAGCCTCCTACCGAGATTCCCTCGCATTCTCTGGCGTTGCAGCTGACGACGAGACGGTCGACGGACCAAAGTGGAAGGACAGAGGGGAAAGAGAGCCGAAACGTCACTGAAACACCCTTGGAGGGCAATTACGTAAACTTCGTGTTTTCAATTTTTCAATATTTTTTAGGTTTGCTTCAAATAAACTCTTCCGTTTCACCCATTCTAATTTTATTTTATTTTATTATTTTTAAAAGACAAAATATATGTTTATGGTTTCAAGAATGATGTGATTAAGTCAATTTCTTATATAATTTTATTATTAATTTTTTGTTTTTATTTTTATTTATGAAAAGCAAACAAGGTCCTTAATATAATCGGTCACGAATTCAACATCTTATTCATTCGTCTCATTATACACTAGTAGCAGCCTCCTAATAGAACATCATCTAATATTCATCGATTTTGTGTATTTTTTACATCATCAACAACTATCGTCCAATTCCGGCTTCCAATTCACTTAACTTTTCCATAAAAAAAACATACGGTATGTTTGAATATTTTTTTTTTATTTTTTTTAATCGATAAAATAAAATTATCTATTAAGGTATGTTTAGCTTACGCGCGATAGAATTTAAGATTAGTCGAAACCAAAATAAAAGAAATTGGTAACAAAATTATATAATAAATTAAGTTAGTGATGAAACAAAAATTTAACTTGAGGCCATAAAATGATATTTTACTTTAATTTTAATGATTGTTTTTTAGATGGAATGGAATGAAATGATATTCCAATTATTATTAACAAAAAAATTGGTAAACAAGTGAATAAATTCACTAGAGTTGCAAATTTATGTCGTAGCTTATAATATATATGGCAACGGTTATTAAAAAAAATAGTAAACAATTTTTTACACATCTTTTACAAATTATTTCTTGTCATTAACGAAAACATGCAACATTTAGTGGTCGGCGGCTTCGCATCTCGTGATCGAAGTCTCGGGTTTGTAGCCGGACAAGATGATAAAGATACTGTTATGGTTGGTTATGCGTTCAGATTTTCGTGTTAAGGTAGGCGTGTTATGCTTTCCGCTGCAAATTCTTTGGACAAACCTACCCATCTAGCAGGACAAGAATTATGCCTTTTTATACTGCCAGGACTTTGCCATTGTGCACTTTATACAACGCCACATTCAACCTTCCATTAGCGACTTCTTTCAGCTATATTCGAGTTTCTTGCTGGATGTTGGGCCTGCCGTCTTCATGGGGATCCTTGCAATAGCAGAAACCGATGCAACGCCTGGGGCTTTGCAAAGAAGGGGGACTGAACTTCACCTTTAAGGCAGAAGACCTCCTCGGGCGCTTCGGCATTTGTCATAGCCTCTTGCAATGGACGTGGAATCGCAGTCTTGTAGAGTCATGATGTAGAATCTGCGGACCGACCCATATTTTGACTCAGAGAGGGAGAGCTTCTCCGTGACTGGCCCGAATGGAACTGGCCTCATCGACGCACATGCCAGCACTATGTCCTGAAGAAAAATGAACCTCACCATAGTCTCATCCAAACGTTGATCAATGAACTGCTCAATAAATTTACTTATGCAAACCTTCGAGGAACATTGATTAAACAGCAAGTCCGTTAATGAGGATTTATCGAAGTCCATCGCAGTCGGGGGTTTATCGTTCCCGTCTCCATCCAAGAATTTCTGCGGCTGGCATATCAGAAGGCTCTGGTATTCCTGCAGCAGAAGACCTAATTATTTTTCGGCTCTTTCATCACAATCAGTCAAGTGGCTAGTAATATCGTATTGGACCACAGAAAGCGAACCTCTTGAGAGAACATGTCAAAAACACTCTGACATTCCTCAGCATTGCTGCCGCAACATACACAGCCTTTGCGATCTTGTTCGGATGCAACTCCATCACGTACGACAGGCAAGCACCCCCCCAAATCATGTCCAACAAGAATAACCTACAAGCATTCCGAGTTCTGAATAAGACTGGTCCTATGGAACCGGACATCTACCCCGCTGAATGATCGTGAAATAAATTGACCTTCTCTCCGTCCCCTAGCTTCTCGAGCAACTCAACGAGTGGCTCACCATACTAAGCCATGCTTTTCACGCTGTTCGTGTCTGACAACTGGATGCCAGATCCTGTCAAATCCACCGCCTCAACTCTGAATCCGCTCTCGCTTAAAAGGGCCATTGTCTTACACCAGCACCATGCGCCAAAGCCTCCGCCATGAACCAGGACGAAGTGATTGGTTTCCAACCCAACATTAAGATCAGCCTGAGCAAAAATCACAAGGAAGCAATCTTTAAATCAAAGGGTTCGGCTGACGAAAAACAACCAAACGACCTATGCCGAAATCGAGCACAGACTTCCAATTGCATTGATCCTAAACATGTCATGCAGTCACTGTTGAAATTTTTGGACCGTCATTAATCGTATATTTTGTATTAACTTTTATTTTATTTTATCAAAGTACATTTTATAAACTAGGATGTAACATAAAATAATGCATCTTACTAAAGTATCGTGATCACTAAAGTTATTAGAATATGTGCATCTCGTTTATTTGATGTGGTTTACGGTCGGGTGTAGGCAATTTATATTCTATGGTCTGTTGATGGATAAGACCGTAGGTTATACAGATTACGGCTATGTATGACTAAGTCCCTTCCCGTGCCCTTCAGACGTTTATTCATTACTTTCCACAAAGAAAATCATATATATATATATATAATATATATATATATATAGTTTGGCAAACACGGGTACGTATCATGTTCTTCCTCGTAAACCCGCGTAAACGATCCAATTTCTACTATTTTATGGAGTTTTATCAACAATTTGCTTGTGTAGGTGGCGATCCTCAATATCGATATCATCAATAAGAAAACCTTTAGGCTTGTAAACCAACTTAGTTGGATCTTAGATCCAGTAGAATATTCGAAATTATATTATTAGAATTTTGTTGTTTGATTTTAAGACTTCTCTGATTACATGAAATCGTCAACATGTTACTTCTCAGATTACATGAGATAGTCAACGGTAAGCTCCACAATAATTCAATTGTTTGCTTTCTGGACCAGAGAATATCCATTAACACGAAGGATTCGGAGATGCTTGCCGGATTAAGAAACGAACATTTGCAAAAGCAACAAGGGATTTCAACTTCAAAAACAGTTTGGCGATTTTTTTCCGATGATCAAGGAAATTGGCCCAGAAATCCCAAACCGATAACGACGTTTGAATATAAAAAACATAGCAACAGGACCTCATCAACCTCGTCGGGATTGCCGTCGTCCTTCTCCTTGGACAGGAGCGATCTCCTGAAGAAGCTGCTCCTCCTGGCAGGAGGCGAAGGCCGTGGAACGGGATCTGGAACAGAACCATTCGTGGAAGGGCTGTCGGGGTCTTCAGCCTTGTTCGCAGCACAGCATGCCGGCGTGTTCCCCATGTTTCCGGACTGGATACTCCGGAGGAGGAGGTTATGAGAAAGGGAGTGGATTTTGGTGTATAAATTGGTGAAGCTTTTATTGAGTTCTTCTCTCTGGCTTTTCTGAAATGGTATTTGCTTACATTCATGCTAGCGAAGCATTGAAGGGAATTGGTTGGGGGGGGGATGTTAAAGGGTAATTAGAGTTTTTAATGTTGTGATTTTGATAATACTAGTTTAATTAAATGACTTTTATCTCATATATATATTGTTTGGTTTAGGCAACCATGCATGGGACTAGTTAGTTTCTACTTGGAAGGATTCCTGATGACCCTATGCGGTAAAATTTGCAATTATTTTTCTCCATTAATGTTTTATTTTGATGTCCCATAATACATGACCATAAAATTTTTTCCTTTATTTGGATGGATAAAAAAAATTAGGTTGCTCCGTAAATTATTTAAAAAAAATAGTTAATATAGGAATAATCGATTTTACCTTTAAAAATTAATAAAATTTATGTTTGAAACATGGATTTTTTTTTTCAGTATATCCGTAAAATTTTCCCTTAAAAAATGTTTCTTGAAAGATTTTTCCTTAAAAACTCGAGAAAATCGAAAGCACCGATTTCTTCGTTCTTTTTTGTTTTAACCGAAATTTTAAAACATCCGGCACAGAACTAAAAAAAATACAATAATTTGGGACTAGGATTGCAGAAAAAGACAATACTAGTAATCTGGAGATGGTGATGAAGAAAAAAAGTCCGGCAAATTCCCGGCGGGCTTAGTTGAATTTTAAGGTTGGTGCAAAGCAACAGCAACAGGGCATGACTTTGAGCTTAAGATACAGATAACCCCATCATCAGAATATGCTTTTTGGTCACTGTAAATTTTTAAGAAAGGCGTCATGGCATTTTGCCTGAACAACCTCGCCCCAATTATGCCTTCTCCTCCGCGTCTCATTTCCTTCCTGTCAGAACCAAATCTGAAACTCCAACATAATAATAGCACACACCCAAAAATACCTATTACAACGACCTGCAGAACCACGACTTTCAAAGTATCAGTCCATGGACGGGGTGGCTAAAGTCCTGGCAAGGGGAACTGGGTTGTGAGAGCTTCCACTCGGTCCCGCAAGTCTGTTATCCTGTTCCTCAGAGGGAAGTCTGGGGATGCCAAGAAGTTCATGAAGTCTTGAAGCTTCGTACCCGGGGCTGCCTGTTTCGCTTCCATGGTGATCTGAATCCCCTCATGAATGAAGTCCGCTGTCGTTTTGAACTCCTCCTCTGTGAAGCCACGGGTTGTCATGGCCGGTGACCCGATGCGGATCCCACCAGGAACCAGCGCGCTCTTGTCGCCTTTACAGAATTGAATATATCATTAGTTTGCTTCGAAGGGGAAATAAATTTTAAAAAATGACCAGAAGCAATGCCCTCTCTGTGGGACTAACCAGGTACCGAGTTCTTGTTGAGAGTGATGGAAGCCAAATCAAGAATCTTCTCCACCCGAGCACCATCAATCCCCTATCAATTGGAGGCCATATAAATTTTCATTGAATTTGTACACAATGAAATCAGCAGGCAGATGCATAAACCCATAAGCATCTTAAGAGTTGGAAAATCGACATGAAAGCTCAAAGATGCACAGAAAAAAAGCAGTGTGTACACACCATTGGACGCAAGTCAACCAAGACGAGATGGTTGTCGCTACCACCAGAAACTAACTTGTACCCAAGATCAATCAAACGGCTAGCGAGAGCTCCACAATTCAATACGACCTAAAGGAATGCCAACATTGCTTCAGACCACAAAAGGTCATCTGATTAGGAATTGTTTCGAAATTCACATGAGTTACAGTACCCTGTTTTGGTAGGTCTTGAACTCAGGTGACTGAGCAAACTTTAGGCATACAGCAAGTCCTCCGATTGTGTGGTTATGAGGACCACCCTGCAAACAAAGTCGTTCACCATCTTTTGAGCAAAAACACAAACGAGTATGAAGAATAGTGAAATTACTAGGTCAGATGGGCAAACCTGAAGTCCTGGGAAGACGGCATTATTAATTGCAGATTCTAAGTCAACCCCGAGAACTGAGTCCTTCTTGAAAAATATCATACCTCCCCTTGGGCCTCGAAGGGACTGATAAATATAGCAAAACGTTAGTAGAGAATGCCAATGCAGTTCAGAAAGTTAACTTCATAACCCCAAGGTACTGCACAGCTTCCACATGAATGAGAAAAAAACCTAATCAACTAGCCATATGATGTCGCACCTTATGAAACATACGGAGAGTTTAATGGATGAAAACTACAAGTGTGCTCTTCTTGGGAGTTGGGAGCAGAGAGGGAGAAATTTCAGATGGAATAGAAAAAGTGTACAGTAAGGATTTTTTATAACAAAGAAAGTCACCTCCACAGTAATCAACCTCTACCAAACCAAACCCAAGTGAACAACATGAAAAACAAGTCTCTTTTTTAAGCAAATGAACAAGCCGCCCAGAAAAAGCCATAGCTTAATGTCAAACAAAAAATAAAAGGATGAAATTTGAGCAATAAATCACACCCAAAGGAAAGCTAAAAAGTGAAGAATTAATTATCAAATTTGAAAAAGAAAAAGGAGTAGAGATGATTTGACACAGTCAAATAGATTTGTTCAGATGCACCTTATGAGTAGTTGTTGTTACAATATCACAATACGGGAAAGGATCAGCTACAACAGAAGCAGCAACAAGACCACTAATGTGTGCCATGTCCGCCATAAGGAAAGCACCCACAGCATCTGCAATCTTCCAGCATGCATCATTGAACATCATTAGCCTTTGGAAGTTATATGTATAAGATTTTCAGCCAAATCAAATCGAAAATAATTCAAAGAAGCCTACCTTCCTCATACGGGGATAATCAAAGTCACGAGGGTATGCGCTAGCCCCGGCAATTATAAGCTTGGGGCGAAACAGAGTTGCGGTTTTCTCCAGCATATCGTAATCCACAATTCCTAAGATTAATTTAGACTAGATTAAGCTGGAATGAGGAAAGAATATGATAGTCAATCAAACAGATGATAACTAGTTCAGAACCTGTAGATTCATCAAGCCGGTAAGGCATGGACTCAAAATAGATTGAAGTGCCAGAAACACGTCGCTTGGGAGTCATGAATCCATGAGACAAATGACCCCCATGAGGCAAGTCTAAACCCTGAAAAGAATACCAAGGGAACGGGTGAATATGAAACTAATGCTACTGAGTTTGAGCATAAAGCAGTGCAAGGGATTTTGGATATTACCATTATGCGATCGTGTGGGCTCAAAATTGCAGTGTAAACCTCAAAATTCGCAGGCGAACCGGATAAAGGCTGAACATTTACACCCCACTTCGTCGAATCCAAATGAAAAGCTGCCAAGGCCCTTTTCTGACACAAAATCTCCAGCTCGTCAATATATTCATTACCACCATAGTACCTGCAACAGAAGAAAACAAGTGTTTCAGTTTTTCAGTAAATGGAGCTCATGCTGCAGAAATGAAGAATTCTGTTAATCGATTAAAATGAAAAATCTAATCCCAATTACCTCTTCCCAGGCAACCCTTCAGAATACTTGTTAGTGAGGCACGAACCAACAGCCTCCATCACAGCCCTCGACGTGAAGTTTTCCGAAGCAATAAGCTCCAGACTCTTGAACTGCCTCTCCTTCTCTTTGTGAATGATCCCGCGCACTTCCGGATCAGCATCACTCAAACCATTGTCCAAGAACAAGCTCTTGTTACCTGTGAATCCAAGCCAGATAAAAATCAATCAAGGGGTCAATTGGCATCAGACAACAGGCTGATACAGCCATCCAGAACCGATTAAATATTATAAACCGACTGCTGGGCCACACAAACAGTATATAACATAAAGCAGGGGATGCAAGGTATCACGTTTAAAATGGGAATCCATGCAAGAGCAAGGGGAATAACTCACCCTCGACATCGTACGAGGGGACGGAAGCAGAGGAAGGGCGTGGACCAGTAACCAAGCTTCCTTGAACAGGAGAGGCACGAAGGGGCTTGACAGACACTGCCTTCCCCTTAGTCCAAAATCGCAGCGGAGAGACCTTCTTCGAGGCGAACAAAGACGAGGGTTTGCGCCACGCCTGAGCCTGCACAGAACCCGCCACAGCAGCTCCTCCGCATGCCTCCATCCCAGCTAACTGAAACCCAGAACCACAAAATAATTAAACGAATAAAAGGGCATGAATTACAACATCCAACACTTCAATGCACGACTAAAACCATTCAAAAGACGAAACCGATAAATTCCCAGAAACAGGTGGGTCAAAGGACGATTTGTGAAGGATGAATCGGAGACTGGGGAGGACAAAATTCTCACCTTTTCTCGCCGCCGAAGACGAAGACACAAAAAGGAGTAGGGAGTTTGCCGCTTCCCACGCTCTTATACGCTAAACCCTTGACAGTAAAAAAAGGGCATTTATTCTCATAATCAATTAAATCTCTTACTCTCTATTATTAATTTAAAAAAAAAAAGAAGATTTCATTCTATCCAAATTATTTCTCTCGTTCTTTAAAATTCGTCTGCTTGTGAAAATGATCAAGTCATTCTTGCTTCTAGTGAATTTATCGGTGACTTGCTTTTAGTAAATTTTCTGGAAGCCTTATCTTATTCCAATTATTAAATTTATCTTCTTATAATTATATTTTATATATTCAATGGACGTGGATACATATTTTCTTTTGTAAGGAAAAAGTGTATGAATGCTAATTGCTAGGCCAAAGTTGGTAAACCTACAAAATATTAATCATTCTAGGGCGTGATTGAGATGAGGTTATAAATAATAAAATGGGAAGAAATATAAATAATATAGTGTTTTGTATAAAACAATTGGATTTTGAAGTTTTTAAAAATTTATTCATGTAATAATTAATAAATAAACTGCAATTATATATTTGAAAAGCTAATGTTTAAAATGGAAAATCGAGGTCTTGGCCATGTTTTGTTATTTTAGGAAAGGAAACAAGGCCATATTATTATTTAATTATATTTAACTTTTAGAATATGTACTCCTCATCACAATTATTAACCTACCTAAATTACTCTAAGTTAATGAAAAATTATTAAAGATGAAACGGGAATTAAACTGCATTGACTTTGTCCGACTGAGAGTGGGAATGAGAGAGTCAACGGGACAATGACTTTGTCCGACTGGACGGATACGTGGGATCTATCTGTTAAGTGGATGTTGAATTTTGGACGGATAAAATTATAAACAAAATCAAAGACAAAAAGAAAATTTCTAATAATTTGTGACATAATTATATATTTTACCGGTTTACTATTTTTTATCTTTCGAACTCCCGGGCGAATCTCTTTCCCTCTTAACTCCTTGCCCTTTGTTTGACTAGGTTAAACCTTCCCAGCTGCCCTACAATTTGCTTCTTTCTTTGAGTTGTCGTTGCGTTTCCTTGTTTTTACCCCCGAGTGGTCAGCTGCCTTCCTTTTTATCTTTTTCGGATCGGAGATGCTGCTTTTCCTTGTTTATCCCTTCTGAGTTATCAACTGCCTTCCATTTATTTTCTTGGTTCGGAGTTGAGTTTCCTTTCCCCACCACTCGAGCAAAATATTGACTTCGCATCGTCCCCCGTGCGACACTTCAATCCGATTCGAATAAAGCATTAATAATTATCCGAATGGGAAGGATCGATCGTCTTACGCACATATTATTCGAGATGATCCAAGAAAATTACGTGACGACTCAGCTCGGGCATCCACATGCACGAACGTCACGTAACTCCCACCTTTGACAAATAAGGCCGGATAAAACCACACTGCCAATACATTCGATACACTATCCATATGCTAAGTAGGATGTAGTACCTCAGACAGCGAGACACATTTTACAGTTTGAACAGTAAAATGTGTGTGAAAAGATTATTTTCTTGCTACTTACATTAAAAATATAATTATTAATATTATTAAATGTACCAATTAATAATTTTAGTTGAGACTTGTGCGACACATATTGACTCGAAAGTCAAGACATGGGCTTGGTCGGTCCAGTGAAATAAAAACTTTACTTATCTCAAAATATTACACAAACATTTGAAAAAAAAAACCCTAGTATAATAATTAAGAACCAAAAAAAAAACGTGATTGGAGTATATTATTTCTTGTGGAATGAAAGGGCCTTGAAGGTGCCGACCACCTTCTTGATACAGTCCGATGAATTTGTGGGTTGTGTGTATTTGTGTCGATCTGGTGTTTCGAATGATTCTTAACCGTGGGGTACAGGGGACTCTGTTCTGCTTCTGCGCCAGATCTAGTAGGGTCATAGTTGTGCGTTATTCTGGGTGTTTTGGCCCTTTCTTTGCCTGCCTTAAGAAAGTAGCTTCATTTTTAGTTGGTCTCTTGTTGGTGTTTGCCTGGTCCTTTGTTGGTTCCTCATAGTAAGGGAACCCGATGGTCTTTCTCTCGTTTTGGTTTCTGCCGCTTCATATTTCGGTGTACCGTGATGCCTTCTCTTTTCACGTGGGCCTACTCTTTCATCCTCCTGATGAATTGCTTCTTTAAAAAATAAAAACCCAGTTTCTTGTTGTTTACTTTTGTGTGAGCTACGAAATTTTTTTGGTGCAGTAATGGCTACTCTGGCCAATGCTGCCAGGGACGCCAGAGCCGTGGGAAATGCCTTCATTGACCAATATTACAATGTGCTTAACCAGTCTCCCCATATGTTACATAGGTTTTCTACCAACATCAGTGAACTAAGCCGCCAAGGACTGGATGGTGAGATGACCTCAGTAACTAGCATGCAGGTGAGTAACATGTGGGATGAATTTCCTTTATCCTACTATTGTCTTCACTCACCTCGTATGGTGCTAATTTTTCCACACGTCAGAGTTTTCCTATTGTTTGGGTGATTCACCATGCGTCAATTTATTTGTAATTTCTCATAAAATAGTAGATGACAGTCAGCATTTGATCAACCATTATGCAGCACTTAACAATATTTTTGTTTCCTTCATATCACATGGATTGATTCTCAATGCTAATAGGTAAAAGGGATGTGCTGACTATTGTAAAATGTGGCTTTACTCCCCTGTTTGTCCCCAATTTCTGCCAGCATTAAGCTTTGTATGTTTTTCCCTCTCCCTCGAAGTCTAACCCCATTCTAAGTCCTTCTTGATGGAGAAATCTATAAAATCTCTTAATCGGTAAAAGGATCAAGGAAAACCTGGATCTGAATAGTGAGGAAGCATTTTTTGCTCCGGGGTGGGGCCTCATTTTTATTTGCTTGGTGGACCGGAGCTGCTGATTTGGGATGTACCCTAAAATTTTAATACTGAGGTTCGCAGTTGGGTCAACATGCTTTTTCATAATGATAGCTTATAAGCTGGAAATGTTGTACCTTTTAAATGTTTTCAGCAGGTTATTCTCTTAGTTTTATGTGATTTTGCATTCTGAAACTTTGTCGTCGGTGATTATTATTTTGTGGTTTTATATGCATCTCTACATGGACTTAACTTGCCTTGTGCTGTCGTAGTTTTGGTGTTTCTCCAGGCACACATCAGACTTCACACTTGTTTGTGTTATACATTGTTGTTTTTCCTGCCTGTTTCTTAATGAGTATATGGTAATCAGGATATGCTTATCTTGAACTTTACCCTCTCTAATTTCAATTTTCAGGGCATCAATGACAAGATACTGTCCATGGGTTTTGAGAAATACCATCTTCAGATTCTGACTGCTGATGCTCAGGCTTCTCACAAGGGTGGGGTCTCTGTATTAGTGACTGGCCGTTTAACTGGAGAAGATGACATCATGAGGACATTCTCTCAATCAATCTTTTTGGCCCCACAGGACAATGGATTTTTTATATTGAATGACATATTTAGGTATGTGGAAGGTGAATCTACAGAACCTATCTCTGCTTCCCAAGAGGAATTAGATGCCAAGTCTGTCGAAGTTTCTATTACAGATCCTGGTGGGTTGTGATTCCAATTTTGTTATTGTGTATCATTTTTCTTTGTGGAAGCTTTTCTATGCTCTGCCTTGAATCAATCTGTTTTTATTGCAATTTACAGAACCAACTAATGTTGTTGATCCTGAAGTAGGTCATCCTGAGGTGGATGTAAAAATTGTGGACTATGTAGAAAAACCTGTTGTAAAAGAAGACATTATCGAGTCCCTTTCTAATAATATAAGTCACGAAGATACCACAGCAGTGGCACCTGCTTCTGCCGATGGCCTGGCCAACGCCCCCAAAAAGTCTTTTGCGTTAATCGTACGTTATCAAGGGTGTATGGCACGTCTTTGTGTTTGACATTATTCACTGGTCGATTTGATGTATCAGGTCAGTGCTTTGAAGCAGAATAATGTACCATTCCATGTCAGAGCTCCATCGGCAAAACATCTGGTGCAAACGCAAGCTGTTATGGCTCCAGAGGCATCCATGCCCAATGGCATTGCTGTATCTGAGAGGACCGAGAACCCTGCAGGTCTTTATCTTTAACCTATGATATAACGTTGCAACTAAGTATTGAATTCAATTTTTAGCTATTTGGGTCGTTTCAAGTTACCATAAGTAGGTTTCTTTTCATCTATTCCCAGCAAAGCGCTACTCAATATTCGTTGGTAATTTGCCCCTGGATGCGGCACCTGCCCAACTGGAAGACGCCTTTAAGAAATTCAAATCCATCAGGAAAAATGGTATCCAAGTTAGAAGCAGCAAGGTTATCTGCTTACCTTTTCTCCTTGTTGGACAGTGTATACATCCTTGTTACATGAGAAACGACCCGTGCTGCTTGCAAGCGAACTAAAGCCCCTTGGAATCCACTGATGAGAGCCATCTGAAGCTGCCGGAGAAACACAGCCTTGGGTAATGAGTGCAGCAATAGAGAAACAAAAGAGCGGGAAAGATTGAGCAGAGGGAAAAACTTTTTCTGAATTGTTTCAAGGCAGAAGTCCTTTAACAAGGTATATGGCCGATTTATTATCACAAAACAGCTTCACGAGCCTATGTGGCTGTATGCAGAAGTCCTTTAACAAGGCAGTAACCCACACCAATTCTGCCACAGTAGCAGCTCTATACTCAGCCTCCGTCGAGCTTCGAGACACAGTAGCCTGTTTCTTAGACTTCCAACTAACAATCGATTCACC
This sequence comes from Melastoma dodecandrum, assembly GCA_029817715.1. Classification (NCBI taxonomy): domain Eukaryota; kingdom Viridiplantae; phylum Streptophyta; class Magnoliopsida; order Myrtales; family Melastomataceae; genus Melastoma; species Melastoma dodecandrum. The sequence goes on along the minus strand of JARUPY010000397.1, from coordinate 1,054,913 downwards.
AATGAAGACACAAAACCCAGTAGTAGACCTTCTAGTCTCTAAACAACCTCCCCAATCGCTGTCTGTATAGGCTCGCACTTCCATATTGTCACTACTAGAGAACAAGATCCCTTTTCCAGGCGAGGAATTCAAATATCTCAGAACAGACCAAGCTACATTCCAGTGTTCAGCCGAAGGTGAGTCCATGAACTGAGACCAAACATGAACTACAAAAGCAATGTCAGGCCTTGTGATGCTTAGATAGATCAGCTTACCTATCAGCTGTCTATATCCTGTAATGTTGATAGGAGCAAATTTATCTCCTTGAACCAGCTTCAAACCGGGTTGTAAAGGGATAGCAGCTGGCTTAACTGCTAATTTTCCCATTTCTTCCAGCAACTTTAAGGTATAACCTCTTTGGGACAAGTGAATACCTTTATTTGATCTCGCTATTTCCAAGCCAAGAAAATATTTAAGATCTCCTAAATCTCTTACTTTGAAAGATCGTTGCAGGAGATCATGCAGAACAGAAATTACCTTCTCATTCGAACCAGCTACAGCGATGTCATCTACATACACCAGCACAGCCACAAAACCTTCATTTGACTTCTTAACGAACAACGAATACTCCACTTTCGATTGCTTAAAACCTCCATTTATTAAGCACTCTGTAAGCTTGTTATTCCATTGCCTAGAAGCTTGTTTCAAGCCATACAATGATTTCTTCAACTTGCACACCATTCTGTCCATCCTGTTTGCTGTTGAACCATAACAAGTTTCCCCCTCAATCAGCAAACCAGAAGGCAATTGCATATAAACTTCCTCATCAAGAATACCATTCAGAAAAGCATTATGAATGTCAAACTGTCTCAAAAACTAACCCTTAGAAGCAGCAAGAGCAAAGAAGATACGAACAGAGGAATGTTTAGCAACCGGGCTAAACGTTTCTTGATAATCAATCCTCTCTACTTGTGTATAGCCCTTAGCCACCAAGCGAGCTTTGTACCTCTCAATAGTACTATCAGCATGCAACTTAGTCTTATAAACCCACTTGCAACCTATTGCTTTCTTACCTTCAGGCAGAACAACTAAATCCCCAGTATCATTATCCCTCAAAGCATTAAGCTCAGCTGTCATAGCATCTACCCAATGTGGAATCAGTCTAGCTTGATTATAAGAACAAGGCTCATCATGTAAAGCAAGATTAATAAGAAAAGCTTTGTAAGAAGGAGAAAGACGATCATAAGCAATAAAAGAATCATTCGGATAAGCAGGCATAGAAGAAGAGAAAGTAAGAAGTGACCTGTCAGTGGAAGAGAGTGAACCAGCCATAGCAAGAGACAGCTTATGATGGTAATCCTTGAGGTATGAAGGAAGCTGTCTATGTCTAGTGCCTCTTCTCAAATCAGTCGTCTCATCAGAAGGTGTAACAAGTTGTGACAAATTAAACTCAGGAACATGTAAACAAGACTCAAAAGTGGAAATGGACTGTGGTGAATCTTGGACAGGTGAAACAGAAGATGAATGATGGAAAGGAGGATCATGTAAAGAAAGAGAAGCAAGATCCTCATGAGAACTGGCAGATGACTGATGAGAACTAGAAGACTGTAAGAGCTTAAAAGGAAAAATAGATTCATAAAAGTAAACATCCCTAGAAACATGAACCTGTTTTGTTTCCAAATTGTACACAAAATACCCTTTCACATGCAAAGGATAGCCAACAAATATACACTTTGAAGCTCGTTTATCAAATTTGTCCCTATTCCTATGTAAAGTATTAACAAAACATAAGGAACCAAAAACTCTTAAAGTCTGATAAACTGGAGGCTGATTAAACAAGTTCATAGGGGGACTTATAACTCAAAATTTTGGAAGGAAGCCTATTCACAATGTAAGTATCAGCTAAAACCGCACATCCCCAAAAATGAATTGTCAAACCAGCCTGAAACAAGAGTACTCTAGCAGTATGAAGCAAATGCTGGTGTTTGCGTTCCACAACCCCATTTTGTTGGGGAGTTTCTGCACAACTCAATTGATGAATAATCCCATTGTCTCTGTAAAAATCTAACATAGTGAATTCAGCCCCATTATCAGATCTGATCACTTTAATAGAAGTATGAAACTGAGTTTTAACCAGGTGATGAAAAGCTTTCAGATGATGTTGCGCTTCTGACTTGTAACGCAAAAGGTATAACCAAGTTCCTCGAGTAAAATCATCTACAACAGTCAAAAAATATTTAAAACCACCAATTGCATCCACTGAATAAGGCCCCCAAATGTCTACATGTATCAATTCAAATGGTGAAGAACTTCGAGTTACACTCAATGGAAACAACAAACGTTTTTGTTTGGCTCCGTGACAAACACTACAGACATTATCTGACTTGACACTTATGCTAGGATCCAAAGAAACAAGACGTCGAACTTTCTCTAGAGAAGCGTGTCCTAATCTAGAATGCTAGAGATCAAAGTTATCTAAAGAGGTGTGATGAGACAAACAAGCTGAGGAGAATCATCGACACTAGCCAACTCTGTGTTCCTGACCTCTTCCATCACATACAAGCCGCCTCTTTGTCTAGCTATTCCAATCGTCGTCCACCTTTTCAAGTCCTGGATATAACAACAATTTTTGAGAAAGAAAACACAAAGCTCATCAGCCAAAGAAAGTTTGCTGACAGAGATGAGGTTGAAGCTGAAGTCTGGCACAAATAAAACATCACGAATGGACAAAGTGCTGTTCAGAGACACTGAACCAATATGAGTAGCCAAAACAAAAGAATTATTAGGAAGCTGAATTTTTAAAAGAACCTCAAGCAAACGATATGAAGAAAAAAGGCATAGATCAGAAACAATGTGATTTGTGGCGCCAGTGTCTACAACCCAAGTTGCTACATTCACTGGACCAGAAGGAACAACAAAAAGTTTTCTAAACAGCGAAACTATACCTGCTTGTTTGGGCAAAAAAGAATTAAAAGAAGTAGAAGAATTAGCCTCATGAGCAGCATCATTTCCCACATTGAGCATAGCCATCAATTGCTGAATTTGCTATCTAGAAAGATTCAGCTGTGGGACTGGGACTTCTTCGTTCTGAGATACTGCAGAAAGTTGATTCACAGCATGTCGTCCAGAATTTCTAGCACCATATTGACCTCAGCCCCTACCAAAGCGACCACCCAACTAAGCCGAGAAGCCAATCAATTGAAAGCATCTATCTTTCATGTGACCCTTCTTCCCACAATGATCACATATTACATCAAACTTTCCTATCCTCTTATCTATGTAGTTTCTATTCTCTGTATCTCCCCGCATCTGTCCCCTGCCTTTCATCACAGTCATGGTAATGCCTTCTAAAGGAGAAGGACTAATGGAGTTTTTCATCTGTTTCTGTATTTCTTCCCTCTGCACAACATTATAAGCTTCCCCGAGTGATGACAAAGGTTTTTTGAGCAGAATTTGTGACCTGATTACCGAAAATTCATCATTCAGCCCATTTAAGAACTTGAACACGAGGTCCTTTTGATATGTCTCTAAGAAACCTTTCATCAAATGGCATTTGTTACTATTACAACAGCAACAAGGTAAAGGCCGATATACTTGGAGCTCTCTTACAAGTGACAACAGGTCATTATCGTAATCTGCAACACTCCTCGAGCCTTGCATCAAAAGATGAAACCGCATCTGCAGATGACAGACCCTAGAGTCATCTGGCTCGGAAAATCTTTCCGCTAACTCCTCCCAAGCTTCCTTGGCCGAATCCAAGTAAAATATTGTGGCTGCTATAGAAACTGACACCGACCTATGAATCCATGACTTTACGAGATCGTTACATCTCCTCCAAGCCGGAAACGAAACATCCAACTCTCCAGGTCGTTCTATGCTTCCATCAAGGAAGGCTATTTTATTTCTAATAGAGAGGGCTACCTCAAACGATCTCCTCCAGGAAACGTAATTCCCTTCGGTCAGTTCTGGCAAGACTAAAGTTCCTATTTGACTGTCCGCAGGACTAACGTAAAAGGGTGAAGACGGATCCAACTCTACCAACGACTTACCGGCTACACTGGAAAGCTCTCCCATTGCCGCAGGCTCTGATACCATGCAAGCGAACTAAAGCCCCTTGGAATCCACTGATGAGAGCCTTCTGAAGCTGCCGGAGAAACACAGCATTAGGTAACGAGTGCAGCAACAGAGAAACAGAAGAGCGGGAGAGATTGAGTAGAGGAGGGAAAAACTTTTTCTGTTATTTTTCACACAACCATAAACTGTTACACTGAGAACATATATATAATAGTCAGTTACATAGGACTTTCTGCAAGCTTGTAAGCTAAGCTTCCAAACTAAATACAACTAACTGCCTTATAGTTAACTGCACAACCTTAACAACAGTCAGCATCCTGCTACCCATCCGGCTTTCGCTCACACTGCTCCTGCATCTAATAGGGTTCTTGTTATGGGTTCGTGGAATTTGAATCCGGGAGTGCTATGCGCGGTGCTCTTGAGGTACTTTACAGTTGCATTTCCAGGCTTGTCTACCTAGTTTGACCCTCTTTCCTTCCTTTTTCTCGTTGAAAACTTTATCTGCTTGTTTTTAACTGTTCGTTCCTGGGTTGTTCAACTTGCTACAAATTGCATCAAGAGTGTTGTGTCACAACTTGTCCACATTATTCACGTAGATTTGAAAATTTATTTACAGGGATTGTTTCCTCCCCCTATTTTGTGAACTCGTTCATGTATGACATTCTGATCGCCATTGTTTTATATTCCCTACTGACAACAAAGCTTTTCAACTGCACTAAATTCGTTTGCTTTGTCATTCTTCAGGAAACTTCCATCTTGATAGGGAATCGTACTGCTCATATCGAGGAGCAGATGAGAGGTGAGCGCAAGTGATCTTCTTTACGAAATCAATTTTATGAGATGACTGGTTTCTTGTCCGTTGGCTTTCTTTTCTCCTCTGATATGGAGATTTTAGTTATCAGAGCATAGTTAGTTTCGATGAAACTTTGTCAGAGATCTTGATTGAGTCAAAGTGCATGGCTCCATGCCCCGCCAATGAATTCCACATATCTTTGGTCAGCTTAAGACCTGTGAAAGTTCTAAAAGAAAAGGGTGCGCAAGTATGATGCAGTTCTGTCCACTTTCAGATAGCATCGACAGGGGAAAGCCACAGGGCAGAGGCGGCTTTCGCAACGAACAATACAGGAGCCGCGGTGGATTATCAGGCGAGAGGAGGGGATGGGCCGGGGGCTACCAAAAGGATAGTCAGAACGGAGGCAGGGGAGGCCCTCCTCGGCCGACTCAGGTGGAATGATCATTTTTAACGTGAAATGAAATTCCTCTCCCCCCCCCCCCCCCAATTAAATTAGGCGACTTTTATAAATATTAGATCAGATGACATGGCTGTACTGGCGACTCTTAATCTTCTTGTTTTTTGTTTTCCCTCATAATTAAGATTTTGATTCTAGTTTTGGTGGGCTGAATGGTTTTCTGGCCTTGAAGGGGTTTCTTTGTTTTTGGGTATAGCCTGCTATCTGAACTCCACACGTGTTGCTCACCTGGGTAAACAATGGTCAATGTGTGTGTTTCCGGACAAAGGGTGGCTGAGCGAACTATTGTTCATATTTCAAAATATGATGTTTTTTGCACCATTGATTCAAATACTAAAAAATTTATTTAAAAAACTATCAAGAAAAATAAGGTTGATCTGAAAAATTGCTTTTGTTAATCTCCCGGTTATAAATCTGATTTTACAGTTTAAAGAAATCGAAGATTATAAATATGCCTTCAAAGAAACACCATAAATCGAACTATGATTTCTTTATTGTTGTGTTTTAAAGAAGGAAAACGAACGAAAACACGCGAAAAGTAAAAATGTCACCTCCCGGAATTCCAACATTCCTTTTCAATTCTTTTTTTTTTTTGTCAATTTCAAAGTGATTTAAATATGGTGTAAGAAGTGAAATTATAAATCGAATTTTCTAAATATAATTTCCGTGAAACGAGGCTCTATAAAATTAAGGGTGACGATCCGACGCTATTTAGAATAGGTTCAGGTTTAACTAAATATGTCTTTTACCTAAACGGGTCAAGACTCAATTAGACACTATAATATATGTGTCCGAGTTCGGATTTTAAAATTTGATACGTTTATAAACTTGTATAAACTGTATAATTTTTAATAAAATAATTTTATTTTTATTTTAAACCGACCCCGTTTCACATTGATGTAAGACCAAACAAATAAATACGTTAGGGTTTTGTACCCTTCACCCTTTAAAAACGTTTTACTTAGTTATCGTCTTGTCATTATCTTGCAAAAAAATCAAAACATTTGTGAACTGTTGTAAGTATGTAATATACTTTAGATTTTTATTTTTGAATTTGAGTTGACAATATTGTAATATGTTTTTTGTTGTCTATTTTATAATTTTGATTTTGTTGATGGAAAGTTTAGCCAATATCCTACTAGGGTCATATTCCTCAGGTCTAGAGGAGATTGAAAAATTAAGGAATGCTGATGAAGTTGATGATGCAAGTGAACTATAAGCATAATCACAAGAAACGGAAATAAATAGCAGTCAAAAAACATTTCAACAACATTTCTCGAAAATTTAATGGGTGATATATGGGATCCGGACATTGAAGCTACCCAGTCAAGTGTTGATTTTAGGTTCTTTTTATGACACGATTAATTAAACATGTTGTGTCTCGTGTTTTAAGTTTCGGGACGCAAACCCGCAAAAGGCACAACCCTTTTAAGGCCCGTACCATCCGAATTGACACCCTTATATAAATAACGATTTTGGATCTTCACTATTTTAAAATTTGTTTATCATATTTTAGAAAATAACTTTTTTACCGAGGTTATTTTGTAACATATATAACAGTAGCAAGGGATCAACAACATTTATTGGGATATTTCAATTATAAAGTAACGGGTTGCGCAGATTTTTACCATATATATCAGTCTTGCGCAGAATCGGGCGATCATATTTGGCTTTTGACTTTTGATGTAAGGGAAGGTGGGTTTTTTTAACACAAGTTTACCATATATTAGTAATTTTTGCACGAATTTAAACTCAAATTGCTCTAATACCATGTGCAAGTCTAAAGTTTTACGATAATAAATAAGAATAAAAAAAAGGAATTAATAGCATGGTCTTAGAAGCAACAAACCTAAAATCATTTGCATGCGATTGATTTCTAAAACAGCTTGCGTTGCCGAGTTTTGAGAGCCTTCAATTGTGGAAACGTCGTTTGCTTACGGATTTGTCAGGAATTTGACCGGGGGCATCGGAAATTGTTGCTCCACTTGACGAGTTGCTGCTGGGGGGGACAAATGTTATCCCGTAAATTTGTTTATTTTTTATTTTTTCCTCTACAAGAAAAAATTAAACCCTTGCGTGCCTACACAGGTTACTCTTACATTTTATTAATTCTACGATCGTACCGATTTAAAAACAGAGCCAGACGCAACACCAAAAGAAGAAGAAAGGATGGGAATCTTATTTAAAAGAATCAGATTCTGAAAATTACCCGATTTAGAAGAAAATCTCATTTTAATCATATCTTTGGTTTATATCATTTTTCATTTAATTGACAGGGGACAAATTTGAAAGGGAAAATCTCATGGGATTTAAATTCCGCGTCCGACTCTCACGTTCCAACTTGCCCACCCACCCTCCTTATTTAATGTTATATATTTTTGTTGGCGTGTCACCTTTACCCTTTTTATAACGCGTATTTGACATATTTATCAGGTGGTCCCTGATTTTGCATACTTTTTAGTAACTTGTTTAAAGATGAGATACACCCAAATATTCATTTCTACAAACAAAACTTGAGATACACTCCTCCTCCTATTTCAACACGAATGGTTTTATTTATATAACACATCCTTGTCACGTCTTGTATAAGAAATACAAAGCCGAGTAGTGAAATAATATCTACTTATGGCATGTTTTCCTAAGAATAACCAGTTAACAACGTATATATTTGCAGCCAGTGAGGTTTGTACTGTGATGGTTGATTTAAGGATCAGCCCAAAAAAATTCCGACACGTGTCGTTAGATATCACATCCCCAAATGAACGCGACACGTGGGCTGTCTTACCCTGCACGAACTGGGTATGCGACGCGTGTCTCTGCATCGTCAAGTTGTTGATGTTGGGGACAGAAGAATCACGACAGACAGACAGACTGACAGCAGCAAACCCAACAACATCGTCTCTCTCTCTCCCCCCCCCCTCCCTTTCCGCAGGAAAAAGCAACACGAGATGAGACCACGGACTCTTGGGGGACACGCGTCGCCTCCCAACTCATCCTCGATTTTTCAACCATTTGAGTTAGCCTGATAATCCGTCAACGCGGGTCGCGCGCTGTTTCTCGCCGGCTCGTTATCCGGTTCCACAACGAGGGGAAGTTGGTAAAATTTGGGATCTTATTTGATTATCTTTTTCCTGACATGGGTGCTTCATGATTTGGATCGGGGAAGAGGTGGCTTTCTGTGGGATTTTGGGATCATGAAGGTTGAGGAAGGAGCCGATGTCCATACTGGCGCCGCGGGGTATTCCACAGATCTCTTGCATAGGTTCAATCTCTGCAGCGGTGGAGGTGGGTTTGTTGAGAAATTGGGGTATAAGTCGCCTAGCGAGGAGACGGAGGAGTTGGAGCTCACTCTGGGGTTGTCGCTCGGCGGGAGGTTTGGGATCGACAAGAGCTCGAAACGTTTGGCGAGGTCGGCATCGGTGGCCGGAGCGCTGCCCATTACAAGGGAGGAGGATCCAGGCTTGATTCCCGGGCTGTCGGGTTCTTTCCCATCGATTATTCGGACGAGTTCGCTGCCGACAGAGACCGAGGAAGAATTTCGGAAGAGGAAGGAGTGGCAGAGCTTGCGACGACTTGAGGCGAAGAGGCGGCGTTACGAGAAGCAGAGGAGAGGCATGGACGAGGTCGGAGGGCAGTGGACAAGAAATCTCGTTGATGTGCAGAAGGGTTTAGCGAACGGTAGGGTGCATGTTGTGCCGCAGCCTTTCGTTGTGCCCAGTCCGGCCGCGACAGCTGGTCACGGGCTGGTTGGTGTTGGTAGGGTTGGTGAAGTTGGAAGTAAGAGGAAAGAAGGAATTATGGGTGTTGGTGATTATGGTTTAGTGGGATTTGGGGTGGTCACCTCGGCAGAGGAGGCCCGGCGTGGGAGTTCTTCGGGATCTAGTGGGGGATCGGATTCGGATGGCAGACCAACTCAAGGTAAGCATTTCCATTCCTGTCTGTATCAATGCTGCCAGCGAAACCAGTGCAGTTTAGTCCGGTTGCTTGAATAGAAGTCATGACTACCACAGGCTGCGGCATGATGAATGACTACATTGCATTGAATTAGCTGGAAGATGGATTTACCGCTTCAATCCAATGCTTCAGTTTATCACTTTAGTTGTCTTACAATCGATCTAATCAGCAAATGTCTTGTGTTCGATCAGTTATGGTGCTTGCCATGAAAATAATCTGAAGAGACCTGTAGTTGCACACCTAGTTATGGCAGGTGCCTGCACGACGTCGAACTAAATACATGCATCTGGATGCCACCCCTTTTTTCTCTTCCTCCTTGGGACTAATTTTCATTACCTAATCCCGTTGTTATTTGACAGTAGTTCAATTTTATCTCAAGTGCGGACGTAATTACAGTAATTTAGAGAAATAGTCTGGACTTTAGGCCTGGATTACGACTTTGCGGCGATCTTGTGGTTGGTAATTTAGGCTTCTGATTCAAGGGACTGATTTGGTTATTATTTGGATTGCCGGGAACGTCTGTTACGATGAGAACAACGTGTTTATTATTTGGATTGCCGGGAACGTCTGTTATGATGAGAACAACGGATTGAGTGCATGATCTCTCTTGAAAAACTATGTTCATTTAAGTATTAACAACTTCTCATTTAAACAGCGGGTTCAAGCACCAGCAACGAGACGAAGAGTCCGGCAAGCAATGGGCTTTCACCAGAAATGGCTTTTCCGGCTGTGAAACCCCCAACAGGTACACTAAAGGAAGGCGTGCAAGATACCTTTCCTCATCAAGATGAACCGGAGAATAAGCTGAAGGTGCATGGCACGAGCTTTACAGAGGACAACATGCCCTGTGTTTTCACGAAGGGCAATGGTCCAGATGGGATCAGAGTCGACGGCATCCTTTACAAGTACGGGAAGGGTGAGGCGGTCAGAATAATGTGCATTTGCCATGGCAAGTTCCTCTCCCCAGCCGAATTCGTGAGGCATGCCGGAGGCGGCAATGTGGCCAATCCTCACCGGCACATATTTATAAATGCTAGCAGCCTAGTTTCAAAGTAAATTGCCGCCGGATTAATCCCTTGACAAAGGTTGTTTTTGTGGCCCTTGAGATCTCATTCCGCCGGGGATCCGACGATTTTAGAATCCAATGCTCCTTAGTTTTAATGAAGCTGTTTGGACATGTAAGGGGGAATGGATAGCATCAAATATTGGCTATCACCTTCTCTCTGCCAAGCCAAAAATCAACAGCAGCATCTGCTTTTCCTACGACAGCTGAAGCATGACGAGCAACGCGGGTTACACGAGGAAGAAACTGCGCAACAGCCAGAGCAGGTACAACAAGAAGAGTGGGATTTCAACTCGGTGTCCGACCTGCAGGAATGATAGTTAATGAATCCGTTGGCCTCAAGGGCTGACACAAAAGAGAATGGCCCTGAATGGTGGACGTTACCTTGTCGAACTGAAACAACAGGAACAGCATTCCCTTGAGCAGCAGTTCCAGTCGCAGCAAGACGGACCGCAGGTTAGGCAACTGCACTTCCAGTCTAGAATTGGACATTGACAGTGGCAGCTCGGCCAGCCGCAATGGCAGCACGCCGGACTCCAACAACAAATTTTCCTCAGCCATTGGAACCCAGATTTTGGACACGAACACCAACTTCCAGACGACTTCTTTTTTCTGCAACAGAGGTAAGCTTGCCATGTCTAAGATGAAACTCCATTCGATGTGAGAATCCCATGATCAGTGATCCCAAAGAGAACATACTTACATTGGGTGCCTCGATAAATTTCCGTGCTGTTTGTCATTGACTGAGGGCATTGTACTAGTTGCGAACGGGTCATCTCGCTTCTCCTCGACGCTGATCGACATCCGTGTGGCATTTTCATTATCTTGGAAATTCTTCTCCAGCTCTGCAATAGGACCATCGTCATATTCTTGGGGCTGGGTCGTGGAGACAGCCTCGTCGAAGTGGGGGAACTCTACCGACTTCCTCAACTCTTCAGAGAGCACCAACTGGTCTCTTGTGAAGCTGATGTTCCCTATATGAATACTAAACAAAGAATCGTTTGAAGCAATGCTCCACTCGGCAGGGGTTGAGCTCGGGCTTCTTTCAAAAACCGACGCGGGGATCCTCCCCGGTTGGTATCCTCCCAACCGGTCCATCAACTGAACCTGAGGAGGGGACCGTGCCGGTGATAACCCATGCATCAGTGACTCGTGGGTGATTTCGGAAACCATCGACGCAGGTTCCGTACTGGAGGAGCTCATGGCGATGGTGGCAGCGTTGCTATTCTCAAGGAAATCCAGGACATCCTTGTCAATTTTCGTCATGTCAGTTGGTAGTACTTGGAAGTAATCCTCTGAGTACTTGTCCGATGACGAATATGAGGATGTGGTGGCCGAATATTGAGATTTCTCGAAAAGGTCCATCTCGTACTGCATGGCGTATCCATCATAGTTTCGCGGCAGGCTTTCGCCATTACTACCTATGCTCGTAGTTTCTAACTCTACGTCCCTTGGAGATATCCCGCCAACATCATGTGAGATCAGCTTCAACGTCTCGCCACTTTCACTTCCGGACGATGAGTCCATCGCAAGAGTACCTCTCCTCCCCAAATGAACGGAATACAAGCCAATCTGCAAAAACAAGAGATGATGATCATATCAGGCATAGCATTTGGCAGCAGCCGACACATGAGAAGACGCATAGGGGAATTTGAATTCCTCAACGTCCGTTGTTATATAGCATTCTAGGTACAAACATCGTTCTCCCCTCCCCCCAATCACGCTCATCATCTCGAAAGGGTTTTTAAAGCTACGACGGCGATGGGGACGGGTAAGATGGTCCGATGCTCCTGCCAATGGTGGGAAAACATTACCTGATATTTCGACAGAGAACCATGGACGATTTTTCACGACTCAGGGAAAGATCAACGGAGGATTAATCCTGCGCAAAACGCAGCTTCAAAGGCGAGATATCTAAAACCATCCCGAAGGCAACGGGGGGACAACCCCCACCTCCCAGCAACGATTCAGGGATTCAAAAAAAAAAAGAAAAAAAAGTGGGGAGATGGGGAGGAGTTTGGGGAAGAAAACCTGAAGAACATGAGTTTGGAGAAGGAATCCTCGGAGTTTTGTGTTTGTGTAAGAAAAAACGTCAAGGTTTTGGTATAATGGATGAGAAGATTGTTTCATCGGTTGAGCTTTTTGTTAATCTTGTTGGTGTTCTCCCTCTCCCTCTTCTCTTTCTAATCGCGAATTTTGCATGTTGGGAAGACCCATTTTGTCAAATTCAGTTGCCTGCCCCTGCTGTAGTGTTTGGGTGGTGGCGCCGTTATGAAATTTAAAAAAATTAAAAAACGAGGGAAAGAGATGAAGAGATATCATTACATTTTTACCAAGTTTAACTAGTCATAAGATATATCTTTCATTATTTAAAACAATGACATGATTCCGGAGTCATGCCCGAATCGGGTCCAATATTCGTTAACCAAAAGCAAACTTTTAAAGCAAACGTCACATTTTCGCATAGTCCAACTCTGGATTTATGACTTAAACCAAGCTATTTTAAAATCAAGTCGGAGACGACTCCGTATAGTCTACTTAAGTTAAACAACAATAACTTTTTTATGGAGTCATTTTAGATGGGGAACTGACAACATGAGTCGCTCCTGATTTCTCTTGAAAGTTCCTTCTTTAGATTATGCTCTGCATTTCGCCCGCCGCCTCTTAGGAAAATAGAGACGTTCGGCGAGGGCCCGAGCAACCCAGTAAGGAACCCTGGGAGGGATCACCCAATTCCCTTCCGCAGCGTCCGACGCTCGAGTCGTAACATCAACCGATTGGGACTTGGGGAGCGGGCCCGACACGCCTTCCGGCCAATGTTAAATTATTATTTTTAAGTAAAAAAAGATTATTTTCATGAAATGTTATGCCAAAATACCAATAATTTAGGACATCAACTTCAATATACCTGTCTGTGAGGTAGGGGTGCCGTACGATCCTCCTCAGGGACAACAGACATTGCCCGAAGGTACCGACGATTATTCGGATCCTCGTGAGGTACAACTTGCTCGAGCTCTGAATAAACTTGGCGTATTTGTTGGTACTTCGGATGCTCATAACATTAACATTGAGAGTGAATCTGAGATTTGTATGACTAAATCTGATAAGGGTGTCAAGTCTTTGTTGCGTGGGAATAAAGGAAAGGAGAAGACTGGGGAAGAAGCTACAGTTCAAGAGGCGGACCCTGGCACGCCCACAGATGTAGGTAAGGAGAAGGATGGAGAAGGAGAAGAAGGTGAAGAGGAAGTTGTTTCCACACCTAAAGAGAATGAGAAGACAGGGGATCCCATGGATGCTGATGCAGAAGTTGTTATTGGAACTAAAGGACTGAAGAAAATTGGAGAAGAGGCTGAAGTTCAAATGAAGGTGAAGTATGATTGTATTCCATTGTTAACTATGCTGAATGTGATTAACAATAACATTAATCTGCTCATCGGTGACACGAAAGTGGATCATCTACCACAGCTGTCTTCAACAAAAAGACTACACGTCGTACGGCAGAGAGGAAGTCGTCCTCATTCAAGAGATCCCCATTTGTACCACCAAAGCCGGTTACACGGACAAGGAAGTGTGGTCGCACAACTATATCTAAGGTATAACAAGTTGGCAGCATTGGCTGAAAACATCAAGCGTCGATCAAGATCATGAGATTACTTTGATGGTTGTAATTTTTCATGCTTAGGTACTTCAAAAATTCTTCCCAGACGATGTCCTCGTAAGTGAGCTGAAAACCTTTACACCGGCTCAATGAAATATCATAAGAGTATGCTTGGAATGAGGACCAGGATCATAGGTTAGTGTCACTGTCCTCGGTCTTTATGTATTTGGATATTGTTTTAGTTTGTTCATCCAACTATGTCGGTTTGATTATGCAGTGAATATCTTTGTATGACGGAATCAGCCCACGTTAATAGGCAGGCCATGCTCTCTCTTTTGTCTAACAGATGGATAAATAACGATGTGAGATGATCTCCGAAATCGTAACAACATGTGACACCTAATCCATCTGAGTATATGAGGTACAATGTTATGATGTAGATCATAGACTTCCATGCCGTGATGCTATAGAGCAGCGTGGATAGTGAAAAGAGAAGGATTTGGTACCATCCAAGTTGGTTAGGGGTGAGTAAGTGATGAATTAAGTAATGACATAAGACCTTGTATGTACTTTATATTAACCAGAAACACGATCACCAGAATCTTGCATCCAAGCAGTACAGTGCAGCGAAAATGCCGGTGATCACCAAAGCCGATGTCGCTTCCTTATATACGCACTTTAGGTCACACATTGGGAAGAACCATGAAGTGCAATGAGTAAGCATCCCCACAGTTTACTAAAAGTGCATATGAAAAAGTTAGTTATGTGTTCTTAATAATTGATGTTTGTCTTGTAATCTTTTTAGTAAAAGCTTGGTATGCTGTATGCAGATTTATATTTCGGTTTGCGTAGCAGAATCACATTGGGCATTACAGATCATATAATTCAGGATTATGGAAGTCATCATAATGGACACAATTTACAACAAACTGTCCAACGTACAAGGGAAAGCAGAGCTTCATCATCGTGTGGTAAAGCTTGTGAACGTGATTATGGAAGAGAATAAAGTCAAATCCAAGGTAAAAGGGTTTCAAATACCCGACATCTGCAACTGGAATATAACATACCCGATGAACGTGCCCGACCAAATGGCTGCCGGAAATGAGTACGTCATAAACTTTGTAGATTTTTTTGTTTTCTTCATGAAAACTGGCAATAGGGAACATCCTATGCATTGGTGTTGTGCAGAAACGTATGTGGAATATATGTGATGAAATTCATGTCCTTGGTTGAACCCCCGGAAGGTGCTGACGAAGTGGTATGGTCATTTGGTTTAGTAGCCATGCTGGATTAGATTGTATGAATTGCTTGGATTAGTAGCCATGCTGGATTAGTGTGCTGATATTTGTCCTAATATACATACGCATTGTGGATTAGATTGTAGGAATTGCTGATAGATTGAGGCTCGTCATAAGCATGATCAAGTGGCCTGGGAATGACATTAGGAAACGAATACAGTAGAAGATGAAGGATGACGCCAACAAGAAGATGAAAAGGTCGGAGTACAGTGATGCATCGACATCTGTCCCCGCAATTCGATAGCCACTTCACTGTCAAGATATTGCGAGGGACTTGCCCGACCTGTTGCCTTTTGCCCGACCTGTTGCCAGACCTGCTGCCCGACCTGTTTCCTGTTGCCATTTTATTTTTTCATCCCTAGAATGGTCATTTTTGTAATAGGTGGCAATAGTGTGCTGTGATGAATATGGCGGATGTTTCTTTTTGCATTACTGCCTGTAGAATGATCACTGTTGGAAAACTTCATGAACAGGCGGATGTAAACGGAAGTTAATGCCGAATTGCTGTCGAATTTATAAATTAAGGGTACATATTTAGCTGTCCATAAACTGAGTTATCATCATATGACACATTATCTTCGATGTCAGAATTACTTCACTACATACGTTACCTTCTTTGTGGATGCTGATGCCATAATTTTGTTACCGTTGAGACGGGCGGATACCACAGTTATCCTTGCAGCCATGTATGACATACTCTCGACGAATCTCGTCACCAATATTAACAGTCACGCGATCATCAACCCTTGTTCTACTTTCATCGTCCCCACAGCAACTCTCCAACTCCAACGTCAATGATCAATACTTTTCCAGAGCTGCCGAAATGCCTTGTCTAATCTCCCCGCTAGAAAACACATACGTCTGCATGCGGTCATGAAAATACCCTGGCGTAGATCAGTAGGTCGACACCGTATTGGTGGCCCGAGAGACCTTTATAAGTTATACTTTTAGCTGACTTTGTCTACCTTTTATTGACCAGATGCTTTGGTATGGAAAAGAATCCTTATATTTTCACAACTTGGAATCGGTAGGCACACGAAAAACCAAATGTCTCAAAATGTAAGCAGCTGCAACTGAGTTGAACAATAGACTTGGCAGATGACACTTGCACGCACCTATGCTCACCGTCATAACACGAAAGAGTGTATACCCTCGCGATATTCCCGTCAACTATATCTTTCACTTAAAATCGTGATTCTTTTGGTATCTCGGACTGAACTTTACGAAAAGAACTCATGGTGTATACTCGACTTACATCCTCCTCAAGTCGGCGCAACATTGTAATTGGCCTGATTGCCTTATGCAATGACTTAAAATCCTCTTGGTATTCCTTGTGACGAAGATCAGCTACTACACGCTCACAATTGTGTACGAAATCATGCATTTATGTTTCATGTTCACATATCCCTTCATATGTGCATGCAGTCGTTTGCAACGTTGAGTGGTTCTAAGCTCTGCCCAAAAATGTCAATGAAGATATGTTTGCAACCACATATGTCGGCATGCATAAATCTGTTGTAGCCATCTAATGCTTATGGATCCTATATGGGTCATTAAATAAGACCGCTCATCTTCGACTTCTTCACTTGGTCTACTGTTGTACATGAATGATAAAATACGGGCTCGCATTCCCAGATCCTGTACATGAGAGTTTATGTTCCGACTGAAATGCCAAAGACATAACTTGTGCCTTGCCGATGGCCATACTTCTCTCATAGATACAATCATCGCTTTGTTGGCGTCTGTGACCACGCTCATCGGATGTTTGCCTCCAATGATTCGTGTATGAGTACGTAGGAGCCAACTGTAGTCAGCAATGGTTTCATAAGTCATCAAGTCAGCCCCAAATACAGTAGTTTGATGATGATGATTCACACCAACGATGATCACCATTTGCATTCCATATTTGTTCGTGGAGTCTAGGGCTACGACATTGCTGAATGATTGGTAATCAGTTATTGAGGTACTGTCGGTCCAATATATGCGACTGACTTCATTATTTTCCACAAATGTTTCAAAGGCCATATCAAGTCTCACTATTCCTCCTAGAAAGAAGATATGCAAGGATGGAATCACAACGACCAACCACCCCAGCAAACTCTTCTTTCAACTTCCAGTTATTGAGGTCCTTCATTAGGAAACCGACACGTGAGTGTCCACCAGATGCGTGTACAACTAGTCGCATAATATCACACGTCTAAATCCAACGTCAAGCATTCGACGCACAAAAGTCATATCTTCGTCAGAAATGTTGCGCCTTTCTCGCATGAAATATGACAAACCTTCACTCACCATTTCATGATTGTGTTCCAACTGAACTGCAACCAAATTCCATTGTCCATTTACTCCACTCTCACTTTGAAGAAACAGTTGCAACCTATCTTCACAGACGCTCTAACCCGACTATTGGCCATCCACACAGGGGTATCAGAACATTCTCCTTCCCTTGAGCAAACCCACTTTCTCATGACGCATTCAAAGTTTTTGCCTATCTCTTTTCCTAACTGAAAAGCCATGAACCATCGGCTACATTTTAATGAACTCTTCAGCTTCTTCCGCAGTACCAAATGACATATTCAACAACCGTTCTTCATTCATATCAGTTACTATATTGAAGAAGTCGTTCACATCCTACTCACCTACATTCACATATATGAAAAGAAGAGGTTATCAATATATTCGGAAAATGGTATTGCAGTTTACTTATTTTGACTTCTCGTCGAACTATAACATAAACGCTACTATTTATTTGGTCCATTTCCAACTTCTAGCCAGCTTACCAACTTCACAAATAAGGTTCTACCTCATAAAAATCTGACCTAGATTATCTACAATAAGGGAGGAAGCATGTCTTCACCGAATCGTGGTTGATCAGGCTTGAATACACTTTCCATTTCTTCAGGCGATCAAATGCTTGATAGATTAGCTGGACATTCATTTTATTGTTTTCTTGATGGGTATGCAAGTTATAATCAAATTGCCATAGCGCCGGAGGACCAAGAGAAAACTACTTTTACGTGTCCATATGGAACATTTGCCTTCAAGAGAATGCCGTTTGGACTCTGTAATGCCCCAAGCACCTTTCAAAAGTGTATGATGGCGATATTCTCCGATATGGTGGAGAAAGATATCAAGGTATTTATGGATGATTTTTCTGTTTTTGGTGACACTTTTGATTTATGTCTCCAGAATGTGAAAGTGCTTACACATTGCAAGGAGACCAACCTCGTGCTGAACTGGGAAAAGTGCCACTTCATGGTAAACGAAGGTATTGTGTTGGGCCACAAGGTATCTGAGAAAGGACTTGAAGTAGACATGTCGAAAATCGAAGCCATTGAGCAGATGCAACCTCCGACAAATGTTAAGGTTGTTCGAAGTTTTCTAGGACACGCTGGTTTTTACAGACGTTTTATTAAAGATTTCTCAAATATTGCTAAGCCTCTTAGTAAATTACTCGAGAATGATGTTCGTTTTGAATTTACCGATGAATGTTTACATGCATTTCAGGAGTTAAAAGGGCGTCTAGTCACCGCACCTATAGTGATAGCTCCGAATTGGGGTTTACCATTCGAGATTATGATAGATGCGAGTGATTTTGCTGTTGGAGTCGTCCTTGGCCAAAGAAAGGATAAGGTGTTTCGCACCATATGCTATGCCAGCAAGACGTTATCGGATGCCCAGCTGAATTATGCAACAACGGAGAAAGAGTTTCTTGCTGTTGTTTATGCTTTTGATAAATTTCGTTCTTTTCTTCTCGGTACACATGTTGTGGTTTATACAGATCATTCGGCAATCAAATACTTGATGGCAAAGAAAGACGCAAAACCGAGATTGATAAGGTGGATTATACTACTCCAAGAGTTCGACATTGAGATCCGCGATAGGAAGGGGGTTGAGAATCCAGTTGCAGGTCATCTTTCAAGATTGGAATCTATAAAGGTCGAAACCGAATTGAGCAAAAAAAAGGATGAAAAGCATGTGGATGAAAATTTTCCGGATGAAAATTTTCCAAATGAACATTTATTTTCCATAATTGCAGCGATGACTTCAAGAACTCCATGGTATGCAGATTTCGTCAACTTTATTGTAAGTAATGAACTTCCTCCAAACTTAAATTTCCATCAGCGAAAAAATTTTTTCCATGATGTGCGATCTTATTTTTGAAATGAACCTTACTTGTTTCAGTTGGGAAAAGATAATTTGTTTCGACGATGTGTCCTAGAAGAGGAACAACTCTTAATACTTACAGGTTGTCATGCAAGCTCATATGGTGGTCGTTTTGAAAGCATAAAAACAGCCTCAAAGGTACTTCAAAGCGGATTGTATTGGCCGACTCTGTTTAAAGATGCTCATGAGTTTGTCATGAAATGTGATGAATGTCAAAGGGTTGGAAATATTTCTCGAAGGCATGAGATGCCATTGACTAACATTCTTGAGGTTGAATTGTTCGATGTTTGAGGAATAGACTTTATGGTTCGTTTTCCCCGTCGTTTGGGAATTCTTACATTCTCGTTGCAGTGGATTATGTCTTAAAGTGGGTGGAAGCATGTGCATGCCCCAAGAATGACTCACAGGTGGTGACACGATTCTTGAAGAGGAACATATTCACTCGTTTTGGTACTCCAAAAGCTATCATAAGTGATGGAGGTACGCATTTTTGTAACAAATTATTTGAGAAGTTGCTTTCTAAATATGGAGTGAAGCATAAGGTCACAACGGCATACCACCCGCAAGCTAACGGACAAGTAGAAGTGAGAAATCTGGAGATCAAGCGGATCTTGGAGAAAACCGTTAATCTATCTCGCAAGGACTGGGCGATAAAGCTAGATGATGCACTTTGGGCTTATTGAACAACATTCAAAACACCCATTGGGATGTCACCGTACCAGCTGGTTTTCGGAAAGAGTTGTCATTTACCGCTGGAACTCGAACACAAGGCATATTGGGTGGTAAGAAAGTTGAATTTAGATCCACAATTTGCTTTTCAGAAACGTCTATTGCAGGTACATGAGCTAGAAGAGTTCCGCCTACAAGCATAAGAAAGTTCACGGATATACAAAGAGGTAACAAAATTATGGCATGACAAGAAGATCTTGAACAAAGAATTCCAAAAAGGGCAACAAGTTCTTCTTTATAACTCTCATCTTAAACTTTTTCCTGGAAAATTTAAGTTACGGTGGTCCAGACCATTTGTGGTTAATCGTGTGTTACCTTTTGGAGCTGTGGAATTGCAAGGAAACGAAGGAATTTTCATGGCGAACGGACAACGTCTCAAACCATATTTTGGAGGAATAATTGAGCGGCAACCCAGCATGGCCGCACTTGCCGAGCCAACTTATATATGAAAAGGGAGACAAGAGTCAAGCCGACCAGCTACCCCAGGGGAGTATTACGTTCCATTTATTCTTTTACGCTTTAAATTACATCGGGATGATGCATAATCTAGGTTTGGGGGTGTCGACTCTTTTCTTGTCTCCTTTGCTTTGATTTTGTGGTTATTTTGATCGTTTATTTTGAGTTTCGATGATCTTTAAAAGTGCGCTCTTACTTTCACTTTCAATATTTCTTAGTCATTTTTTATGTTGAGTCACGTTTGTCAATCTCCTCAGTGAAACTTGATGAAATCTTTGATGAGCTGACCCTGATTCAATGATGACTATAAATGCATTTGCTCACAACCTATGGAATAGTTAAAAACAAATCTTAATTGTTTATTGGACTTAAAGTGTTTTCTAAATTGAATAATTTCTCGGTATGAAGTGTTAGTGAATGAAAACAATTTTAGAAATCTAATAACGCATGGTAGTTGGCGTTGAGTGGTGCTAGTCACACATTGACTGAAAACGAGTCTTGTTAAATAAAAAAAAAGAAAAAGAAAAAAAAAAAAGAAAACAAATAGCGGTTACCAAGGCTCTGAGTACCAATGCTTAGGTGCGCAAAAAAAGAAACAAAAAGAAAAAAAAAAGAAAGAGAAAATTTGTTTGATTTGTGCCTAATTATGTACTTATGGTGTGAGTCCTTTTTGGTGTACTCGAGCATGGGATCCGAGGGGTGCATCATCACCTAGTGCCTTGGTCCAACTGGACTGAGAGTCATTGATTGAATGCTCATTACATGGGTGCACTAGATTGTGATGATACATTTAGAGTCGTGTAACCAAAATAAAATTTTGTTGAAGAAAGTGATGAAAAACAACCTATGGATGAGTGGACGGTTGGTGTTTGACGTGTTTTCCGCAAAGTGTTAATCTAGTGTGTTTTATTGGAAGTCTTTAATTATTGATTTCACTTCATGACATACCGACTTGATCATTTTTGGGAATTTGAATAAAGTTTTTTTAATAAATGACTTGACTATGGGAAGTGAGTAGATGCATTGCTGAGAATATAATGGGAGTGCTTCGAAGAGATTGATTCGGGTGTTGCTGAGGAGCGTCGTTAGCTTTATTTTCGTGTTTTGTTTCTATGCATTTGCTCGAGGACTAGCAAATATTAGGTTTGGGGGTGTTGATAACTCTATGAAAGTAGAGTTATTTGGTACTCTTAACGGGGCTTTACATGGCTAGTCAGACGAGTTTATGTTAGAGTTTTATAAGTTTTTATCGTGTTTTTACTTCGGTTTAGTTTTTGTTATTTTATTAAATCTTGAGCTTATTTTGAGAGTAATTGGAACCTAGTTAATGCATCTTAGATTTGTTTTGATTTGATGTAGGTAAATGAAGAGGATCATAAGGTTGGCAAGTGAAAATTGGACGAAATTTGATAAAGTGCTGAAAAGTTATAGAGAGCAGAAGGATGCGTCCTTCAATCTCAAGGACGCGTCCATGATGAATCAGTAAACCTACAGAGAGCAGAAGAGCGCGTCCCTCAATCTCAAGGACGCGACCTTCGACAATCTGCACAAAATCTCGCCAAGTCACTTGATTCCTTCATTATTATGATTGGAAGAGAGAGAAGGCATCATTTAGTTACCATTTTATTATTCTTAGGATATTTTGGTATTTATTTATTTTTTTATGCTACTTAGGATCTTTGAGAATATTAGGAAATCTTTTAAGGGAATAATATATTCTCTAGGATAGCCTAAGGAAGGGGAGGAGTTTTTCATTTAGTTTTAGTTTTTTTTTAGACTTTTGCTCTGGGGAGAAAGGAGAGGTGCCGACTAGGGTTCGAGAGAAGATCCGGACGAGGCGACTACTGACCAGATCGAGAGATCGGGAGGGCGTTCCTTATCCATTTTTCTTGATATCTTTATGTCGATGCTATTTTCTTCTGAACCTTCGATGTTTTCTTATTTTAGTATGAACTAATTTTCTTATCTAGGGTGCTAAATTTGCAAGAGTTGTCAAGGTGATTTTGAACGTGATTTATTTTAATTGAAAGTCCGGTGTTCTTTGACGTGCTTGCGTGTTTAGTTTTCTGAAATACGATTGGCGTCGGTTTCTGAAATAACTCGAATTACCTTAGCATCGGGAGGTGTAAGATTAATTTGACAGGAAAATCAAAGAATAGATTAATAGAAACTGGAGATAGGGATATCACAGTTGATATTAATTGAGTTGACTATTGGGAGTAGATTAATAGAAACCGTAGATAGGGATATGACGGTTAGTGTTAATTGAACAGAATGCTAAGAGTTAATTGAATATAGATCGTAGGGATACATCTAATATATAGGAGAGCATGATTTAAATCCTCGGACAGCTTTCTCTAAACGTTCGATTGATCCACGACAAGTTAAGTAAATTTAGTTGCCCTAGGCTTTTTTATTGATATTTTCTCGTGATCCTTGCTTATTTTATTTTAGTAATTTTCGTTTAATCCATCATTTATTCGATTAGTCTAGATAATATTTAGTGGTTTAATTGGTATTCAGGAACAATTAGTCCTCGTGGGAACAATATCTTACGTGCTATAATCGATTCGTGTGTATACTTGCGCACAACACATTTTTAGCAGGATATTTACTAAATTTATCTATAAAATCATATATAAATCAGTAAACATCTACGAAACCCGTAAAACTTTACTAACACTTTAACTAACTCAAACAGTGTATCACACCAAAATTAGTAAACTATTACTAATTTTAGTTGTGTTTTCGAAATAAAAGTAATAATTTTTACTAAAAGTAAACATTAAAAAATTAGTAAATTTTACTACTTTTTTACCAAATTTTCATTGACTTACTAAAAGCCACTATTTTAGTAAAGTCAACAAAAATTTAGTAAAAAAAGTAGTAAAATTTACTAATTATTTTACTAATTATGTCGTACTTTTCCTAAAAAAATCACCTTTTTAGTAAAAAGTCGACAAAAGTAGTAAAAAAATTAGTAAATTTTACTACTTTTTTTACTAAATTTTCGTTGACTTTACTATAATAGTGATTTTTAGTAAAGTAAACGAAAATTTAGTAAAATTTAATACAATTGAACAATAAAAAATTAGTAAACATATTCCCTTACTAATTTTGAAGTGTTACTAAAAAATGAATCTTTTTAGTAAAATTTACAAAATTTTTTATTAATTTTGTCATCTTTTTACTAAAAAAATGTGAATTTTTAGTAAAATTTATTAAAATTTCTTAAGCAAAATTAGTAAACTTCGTAGCCGTTACGTGCACGTATCGTTAGCCGCTTCCCTAAAAGAGAAACAAAAATTGTTGTTAAAATTGTTAGTTCTGATAGCAACTTTATCATACACTTTTTGTAAATTAAAATTCTGATAGCAACTTTATCATACACTTTTTGTAAATTAAAAATCACTTTTTCGAAAATTACCATGTCAAAATTTTTCTAAACTATTTATAAAATGCTTTTAATTAAATTTATATCATTTACTAACTTTTTGAAAAATGGGCAATATCTGTTGTAAATTATCTCCCTACCTATCACTCTGGATAGAGAAATGTTAGGTAAAGTAAAAGGTGAAAAATGAAGAAACGTGACCGGGATTTGCCATTATAAATAGGGGATGCATTCCCCATTTTCGTGTAAGTCCAACTCAAGTAAATTGATGGAATCCGCACATCATTCCCACTCCAAGGCAAACATGAGTTCTGCAGCCCAAGGCATTGGCCACCGTGATACGAATGAACTGCTCCAAGCACAATATAAGGTACTTAGCTAGACGTTCGGGTTCATGAAGTCCGCGATGCTCAACTGTGCCATCCAGTTACGGATCCTCGACCTCATCTACGAGCAAGGCCGCCCCATGACTCAACCCGAACTAGTTCACGCCACTTCATGAAGTCCAAATCGTGTCCCCGATCACCACGTCGATTATCAACACCTTCCCTTTTTGGTTCTGCTGCGAGATCGACTCCCTGCATCTCTTCAGTATCTTCAGGCAATCGTCGTCTCCCTAGTCATGGAGTGTCGACTTTTTCCGGCTGGCCGACAGTTTAAAATTTAGATCGTTAGGAAATCTCGACTTGATATTTCGTCAAAAAAGGAATCATGAGCAAGTCCACGCGCATCAACCAAGAGAAATCCCACGCTCATGATTCCTTTTTTGACGAAATATCAAGTCGAGATTTCCTAACGATCTAAATTTTAAACTGTCGGCCAGCCGGAAAAAGTCGACACTCCATGACTGGGAAGACGACGATTGCCTGAAGATACTGAAGAGATGCAGGGAGTCGATCTCGCAGCAGAACAAGAAAGGGAAGGTGTTGATAATCGACGTGGTGATCGGGGACACGAGCGGGAACGGGAGCAAGGAAAAGACCGACTTGCATCTGTCCAACGATATCGCGATGATGGCTCTCTGCTTTGCAAAAGAAAGGACTGAGAAGGAATGGACGAAGCTATTCAGCAATGCCGGATTCAGCAGCTATTCAGTCCCATTGATATTGGTTTAAAGTCGGTAATTCAGGTCTACCCCTAACTTCAAGTCTGCGTCGAACTTAGCACTATGTTCATGCATTGTCTTAACAGTCCGTTTGATTTCCGGATTTTGTACCGGAGTGGAATGGAATGAAAATAAAAATTCGATTTTGAGATAAAAGTTTTGGGTTTTTTTACGATATTTCAGGAAAAAAAAGCACCCGGCCTTTATTGGGTACACGTTAATGTGTAGGAAATCAATAACTTCTTCAAGATAAAAAAGCAAAGTCAGGCCATGTATCACAACTACTAGTTTGCTACGAGCTCTAGGAGTGGCAGCCGAGGCAATCCGAATGAGTTTGTTTCCATTTTCGTTGTGGGATAAGGCTCGATCATGACTTTATTCTTTGCCAGAAGAGGCAGTCCGATCATGGGAGGATCTTTCGAAGCTATTCTTAGCCAAATACTTTCCACCTAGTCGAACTGTAAGGATAAGAAATGAGATCACAACCTTCCGTCAACATTCAATTGAGTCCATGTATGAAGCTTGGGAGCGTTTCATGGAATTGCTATGTCTATGTCCGCATCACGAGATCCCGAGTGGATGCTTGTGCAAAGCTTCTATGATGGCTTGGTAGATCAGCTTCAATCCACAGTGGATTCCGCAGCAGGAGGAACTTTGATGAACAAGACACCTAAAGAATCATTGGAGTTATTCAAACAAATTGTCAACAATGGACGGCGGAAAACATCAACAAGAGGAGTCGCCGGGATGAATCGATTGGACACAACGACATCCATAACGCCCAGCTTGAGAAACTCACCAGGGAAGTTGCTGCTCTCCGAACTACAAAACCGGTATCTAATAGCATATATTCTGATGGCAGATAGATGAGGACCAGGGAGAAGTGCCGGAGATTAATTATGTAGGATCCAATCCAAGGAACAACCCGTACCAACACCTACAACCCCCGGATGGAGAAATCAAACAGACTTCTCATGGAGGAATAACGCAGCCCCAGAGGAACCAATTTAACCAAGGATGAACCAGCCTCCTGGTTTTAAGACCACAAATCAGCCACCTACAGGTGAGAATATATCTAACATTGATGATTGGCTGCTTGCTAGTCAGGAGGAAACCCAAAAACAACTAGAGAAGGTTCAAAAACGTTAAGAGATGATCCTGAAGGACCATGCCATGTCCATTAAACAGCTGGAAATGCAGATTGGACAGATTGCAAGTTCAATAACAAGCATGCCACACGGAACTCTACCAAGCAACACCGAGGTAAATCCGAAAAGAGAGCATTGCAACGCCGTCACCCTTCACAATGGTCGTGATTTCGAAGAAGCCTTCGAGAAGATGGAGGTGGATAAGGAACAAGCCAGAGAGAAATGCTGCCAACCGAAAACAAGCGAAGAAGGAGGCGAGAAAATTGATAAGCAGCCAGTCGACATCATAGTCATAAAGGTACATACCTCAGCACCCCCATTTGTTCCCAAAATTTCTTTTCCATAAAGGCTCAAAAATCTACCGACGAGCAACAATTTAGAAATTTTCTAGATGTTTTTAGGCAGTTGAGATTAATATTCCCTTTGCGGAAGCTTTAGAGCAAATGCCCAAATATGCCAAATTCATGAAGGAGGGAGGCGTTGTCAAGAAAGAGAAGAATCGGTGAGTATGAGACTATTGCACTGGCTGAGGAGTGCAGTGCCATCGTGCAAAAGAAGCTGCCGCCGATATTAAAAGACCCAGGTAAGTTCATTATCCCAAGTCGAATTGGAACTCAATTTTCATGTCATGCCCTCTGTGATTTAGTTGCAAGCATCAATTTGATGCCATTTTTCGTCTTTGAGAAGTTGAACATCGAGAAGGTAAAACCGACATCCTTGACTTTGCAACTAGCTGATTGATCTTTCACTTATCCAAAGGGCGTAATTGAAAATGTGTTGGTAAAGGTCAATAAGTTTATTTTCCTTGCTGACTTCGTCATCCTAGATTATGAAGAAGATCGAGAAATTCCGATCATATTGGGAAGACCTTTCTTAGCCACAAGACGAACTCTGATTGACATACAGAAAGGCGAGCTTACCATGCGTGTCCATGATCATGAGGTAACTTTTAACATCTGTAATGCCATGTGAATGCCAAACGAGACTGATAAATGCGGCTTTGTGGACGTGAATGATGAAATCTTGTATGGAGACTTGTTCGCAACATATGTGGCTTTAACGATTGAAGAGTAGCCACAAGAGGATGCACTAGAAGTTGCTGAATCAAAGAGTGATGAATTTGAGGCAAAGCAGGCGACATATTTGCAACATATGCCACAGGCTGCACAATTGAATCGCCCCATTTCTGCAGCAGAATCATCGATAGAAGAGCCACCGAAGTTAGAACTTAAACCTCTACTGAAGCACCTGAGGTATTTATTCTTAAGTTCATCTCGTGCTCTTCTGGTTATTATTTCGGCTGCATTATCTAACAAACAGGAAGAGAGCTATTGCAAGTGCTTCGAGAACATAAAACAGTTCTAGGATGGAGCATTGTATACATTAAGGGAATTAGCCCAACAAAATGCATTCACAAAATCAGGCTTGAAGACAACAAGAAAGCTTCAATTGAGCAACAGATGAGGCTCAACCCGAATATGAAAGAGGTGGTAAGTAAAAAAATAATAAAGTGGTTGGATACAAGAGTCATATACCCCACCTCAGATAGTTCGTGGGTGAGTCTAGTACAATGCGTTCCAGAGAAAGATGGCATAGTGATGGAGAACGAAAAGAACGAGTTAGTCCCAATGTAGACAGTCACGGGTTGGAGAGTTTGCATGGATTATCGCAAATTAAATGATGCCACCTTCAAAGATCATTTTCCTTTACCTTTTATTGATCAGATGCTTGATCCATTAGTTGAAAAAAGTTTTTATTATTTTCTTGATGGTTATTTAGGTTACAACCAAATCGCAGAGCACCGGAGGACCAGGAAAAGACTGAGAAGGATGCGTTCACAGACATTACATGGATTACAAAATCAAGAAGAAAGAATCTTCCCTACATAA
The DNA here is from genome assembly GCA_029817715.1 of Melastoma dodecandrum. Taxonomy (NCBI): domain Eukaryota; kingdom Viridiplantae; phylum Streptophyta; class Magnoliopsida; order Myrtales; family Melastomataceae; genus Melastoma; species Melastoma dodecandrum. The sequence goes on along the minus strand of JARUPY010000397.1, from coordinate 1,026,809 downwards.
CCAAGAAGAATGAATCCTTGATGTTTGAATTTTTTTTAATTTGTTTTATTGAGCGCGACCTTAACATTGAGTAAATATTATTCTAGGAATTATGAATAATTTTACGAACTAATTCTCTAGTTCTTGACTTGAATCTTTTTAGGAACGAAATGTTTAGGAAACTATTGGGAAGTTCTCTTTTTACTGAAAAGGAATTACAAAAAATAATAAAATAAAATAATTAACTTTGAGCATGGGTTTTAATCCCGCCTTAAAAATTCTGCAATGACTTAAAAAATTCTTCACATTAAGTAAACCTCAAGTCACATAATTTTTAAAAATTACCAAGGTTGAATTTTAAACGTTCGATTAGAAAATATTTTTTTATGACGTGTGGAAAAATGAAACAAAGTAAGATGCTAGAAATAGCAATGGTTAGTGGAGCAATATTTTGTCGGTCTAAGATTAAATTACATTGAATTAAGACCACAAAATCTACCTAAAGACCTAAGCCTCGACTTTAGGGTGTTCCAGGAGTTTTTGAAGTAGTTGGAAGGCTTACGATTGTACGATTCATTCTAAACCTAAATAGTGCATTGGAGGAAAAAAATTTATGAAATATAATAATAATTTCGAAAATTTAGAAATAAAGCCTTAAAAAAAAACTTATAAAATTTAATTTTATTAAAAAAAAATTCAAACTTTATAAGTACGATTTAAAAAAAAAACGTAAAAATGTTTTAAAAAGCTTCCACCGTGTCCGACACTCCTCTACGCCTATATCTAAACCCCCCCCCCCCAAAAAAAAAAAACACCCAGAGAGAAAGCCATTAATTAATTTCAAGTTTTCCGGTAAAACAGAGCTTTTAAACTTAAGCCTAAAGGGGTTGGGGGAGGGGGGAGTTTGGAGATTTATTACAACGTCAGGAGAAGCAAAAACCCGAGTAATCCGCTGCCGCCCCACCCTAAAGTCACAGCTAACGCCCCGCTATCGTTGATGCCCGTCCCGCCTGTGGGGCCAAGCCCCGGCGTGAAAACAGTTGTTGGGGTGGTGCCGCCTGTTGTCGGGATGGTGCCGGTGGTGGTGGTCGGGGTTGTGCCGGTGGTGGTGGGAATCGTTGGGGTTAGGGTGGGAGTGGAACTGCCATAACACAAGCAGAGAGTAAGCAATAATGACTCAGCATTATTTCATTAACATAATGCAAAGAAGATTAAAATTTTTATTTTGAAGAAGAGTAGGGAGTAGATTGATCCAATAACAGGGCCAGAAGCTTCAACTCTATCCCAAGAAGAAAGGTAAGCGAAAGAAAGAGGAAATTTACGAATGAGATAAACATCAACATCTTTAGGAACAATTCAAACAAGCAGCAACGTGTCAATCATTCACCCCCCCCCCCCAAAATTCACAAACAAAACTTGCAGTGGTTGCAGAAGACAGGTTTTTTCTTTTTCTTTTTCTCAGTTCTTGCCCGTCCATTTTCTCTACCAACTTCGTCAAGGTGGGGGTAAAGAAACATCAGCCAGTTGATATGTACTCACCTGGGACTAGCTTGATAAACGCATCCGGCGACTTGATCTGCACATAAGAAACACATGGACCCAACAAAACGTAATCATCATCATCATCCCAACATATGCATTGTTTTGTAGTGCCCAAGAAAAACCCCTGTAAGGATCTACGGTTAGCGTACTCGTGGGCGGGACGCTGGAAGTGGTGGCTGTCCCGGAGAAGTCGCAGCTCCCGGGGACCTGGCCTTTCCTCTGGAAGTAGCTGTTGACCGCATAGTTGCAGTGATCCTTGATAGTGTTGGGCTGGTAACAAGAACCCGACTGGAGGATGCCGCTGCAGTCGGCCCCGGAGCCGCAAGCATAGTCGATGTCATTCTGCATAGCCTGGTTGCTCATCCCATCCTTGCATACACAGTAAACGGCGCCTGCGGATGATGGGAACACCCACGACCATGTTAAAGAAAGGGAGGAAGAAGAAACAGGGGAAAAGCAAAGGGGGAAAAGGGTGGTATACACGATGGAGTGGTGAAGAAGGCCAGGAGGAGGAGGAGGAGGATCGGAAGCTGCAGGAGAACCATTTGGATGGATCTAATCTTAACAACGCTGGGAAACAAATGGAAGAAGAATCCTTTTGGTGGGTATGGAGGTTGTTTAAGTAAGGTGGGGAGGGTCAGGGGTCCAAGTTAATCACAGCCTCCTCTCTCTTTCCCCAATGATGTGTTGCAATACCCCCCCTTTTTCCTCACTCTCTTTTTTCTCAATGAAGTTTTTGCATTGGATGGTGGGTTTACTCCACCTAAAACTACTACCTCTATATAATTTTATTCATCTATCTAACATATGGGATGGGGGGTGGGGGTGCGGGTGGAGATGAGATGAGATGTCCCTGTATAAACAAAACAAGAAAAAACTGGGTTGGTACACAAAGGACAAATCAGAATCATTAAAAATAAAGAAGGAAATTCTGAATTAGTACAGTGGTTCAAATTAAATGTAAATGTAGTTGATGCTGCAGTATATTTTTTTTTGGGGGGGGGGGAATCTGGGACATCGGGAGGAGGAGGGAGTGTTGTTGGTCTCAAACGATCACTGAACCGGGAAACCCCATGTGGAGGGTGCAGTTGGGTTTTTAATGTCGGTTACTGCTTCTGCATCTGCATCTGCAAGCTTGCCTCCATCGTCATTGCCCATTTTGCTTTACCAAGAATCTCTTCTCTCTCTCTGTCTGGATTGATTGCCCTTCCCTGTTCGTCTCTTGCTCTTCCCTGTTTTGATCCACATTGGCTTCTTGTTTCTTGCTTTTGGCCCTTTGTCCAAAGTCAGGAGGAGGTGTGTGATTTTAAGTTGCCCATTTTGTGTTTTTTTTTTCTCTAAAAAAGAAGAAGCCCACAAAATGAAACAATAATACAGGGGATAGGCACGTGTCTCAAGAAACTTTGACCAAAATTGTCCAAAAGAGTACGAGGCCACCATTCCATTATTTTTAAAGTTGTGTCATATAATATACCCTTTTACGACTCCTGTCTTCCTCTTCCCTACTACTAATTTTTTGCATTAATATTACTTCTAACATTTTGACCAGAGAGATACATTCAGTGGAGACCCCCAATGGGTGGTTTTGGTAATTAATACCAATGAACTTCATGGTCTCCAAAGCAGTCCCCCTGGATACAAAAATCGAAAAAAGAAAACATTAGTAAAATCATTTGAACCCATGGATGATGATGCTTTAAAAGAAAGAAAGTCATGTGGGGGGACGCGTGTCATACATACATTGTTACGCATGTGGAAAATCTACTTAACGATCTGATTGCCCCCCCCCCCGGCGTTAAGACAAAATAAAAGGGTTTTGAGAGACGTGCACGTGGGGGTGTGAGATTGAGAAAAAAGAAAAGAAATTATGGGGATCCCCTGCTCGAACTTCAATAAATGGGAAGAGCCTAAAATCTCACTTACGGATATTAAGTCGTTACATTTTAGGATTTTTTTTTTACTTTACGAAATTGAGCTTATACATTTTACAAAATTTATTTCAAAATTTTTAAAAATTCGTATACTTTTAAGAATTGAAATTTTCAATAACTTTCATCTTTTCATATTTATCTATTTCTCGATAAATTTTTATTAACACGTTTATCTTGTATGCGTTTAAAATTATTTCAATTCATGTAGAGATATTCATCATTTAATAAAATATATGATGGCTTTTATCATATGTTTCTAGCAATTTAAATGCTTCTCGCAGTTTAAATCCATCGAGTATTTTCTTATTTTCCAAACACCAATAAGATTCAATTATATCATCAATCATATTTTATAATATTACATGAATTGTCAAACTTATCATTTTAAAGTCATTGTATTCATCATAATTTATCTACTCATTCAATATCAAATCTTTCAAAGACTCACTTGGTAGCAAATCATGTCTTTATGAATGCCAATCCCATTTTTCTTCACCTCATTTGTGCACAAACATCTCTATATAAATTCAACGAGTTTTTGGCCGACCATTTCTTCTTTTACATTCTTCGGCATGCGTTGATTTAACATCTCCATTTTCATTCATAATATCATAAGCCACATGATATGCAAAATCTCTTAATTATTATCTATATGTGATTCTTCTAAAATCATATTATCAATTACTCGAGACTCTTATCGAGTAACTATTTTTTCAGTTTGTGCCTATACTTCTTCATACTTCACTTACATTTTAGGCTTATTTGCAACCTTATGTTGTCCTTCATGGACGTCAATTTTGATTAGAGCATTTCCAACCATAATACACGACTTTGTCACTTTCGGTGAGTCCGTAAACACATATGACAATTAATTTACTAAATTATGCAACAAACTAATCTTTTATATTTACCATTCAAATTGTTTTGTACAATTTGATGTAATTTAATGTTGTTATAGCAAACATAAGTTAACAGTAACCTAATTCCTTCCAAACGTACTATAAGAGCAAATTCTCTTTAAAGTCTATACTCTCCTTTTAAAATTATCTTTTGACAATAAGTCGTGCTTTGATACTCACAGTAACACCTGATTCATCGAGTTTATTTCTGAAGACTCATTCAGTTCCCATAATCGAACAATTATCTATACGAAGAACGAGTATCTATAATTTATTCCTTTCAAATAGATTAAGCTTATAAAGCATTTCAAAAATTCAATATGGATCATCAAGAGCTTTATCGATTCCATCTGATTTTTTCTGTGAAAGAAATGCAAATTGTTCATATAAGGCGTTTACTGAACAAATTGTCTTAGTTCGATTATCAATCCCGCTCAACCAGTCGACTCATGAGATTGCTTAATCATAGAGAGCTCCATATTCAGATTTTTCAATAGTAAAGATTCAATCTTTTCATAAGTGAATGGATTGTTCTTCAACTTTGTTTAGAGGATTCTAAGTGTGGACTGAGTTAAGCACAAAACCCGTAGTGATGTATATGTATCCTTCGTATTGCCCCTCGTCATCGTATCGTATCACAATATTGTTTCTGCATCTATGCATGCGTCCGAGTTTATCCTAATTCTATTAATCACTATGGTGTTTTTATATCTGTCGGTCAACGAAACCACCCTTGAAACATCTTTTATTTCATGTGTTATCCATTAGGCATTGATTCATCTGGTATTGAGTCATTTACTCCCTCCTACCTTTCCTTCTTGCTTTCCTATCTAAGAAAGAGCTCCCACATGTTTCTTTCTCTGTAAATTCACATTCACTAATCAATCTTGAATGAGTAACACTGTTTTCCCTTCTCTTCAACTCAGAAACAACCTTTCTTCCCACCCCCTTTATGATCAATCTCTTCTTTCTAGAGTCGTCCCTATGTCACCTCATCGGGATCTCCCTCCGAAGGATTAGGATCGGGATCACTAAAATTATATCAAAATCATTTGCACTCTTTTCCTCACCTTCACAATATATGTTCACTTTTCCATCATCTTCACATTCTTTATTGTTTTCACTACTTTGATATCGTAACATTTCCTTCACCATGGACAATCTATGTACCGGATAATCATACTACTTTTGTTGCACCCTACTAAACCCAGAATCCTTATCTAGAGCAACCAAAGTGAAATATCCAATTATGTTACAATCAACTCCACCGTATTTAAATTACCCTACTACCACCACCACCACCGAAATTTACCCGAGAAAACATATCCTCCCATTAATATATACATGTTTAAATTAATCTTCTTCATATTAATATGCAAGTAACAATAACAACAGCTAAATTAACCTATTTCAAATACAACCTACCTAAAACTCAAATGTAGACAATGTCCCAAAATAGGAGATACTATTAATTAAGCACTCAAATGTAGACAATGTCCCAAAATAGGAGATACTATTAAGCAATGTACTCATCAAGTCTTTATACTTCGCCCACGTGCTAACGATGTTGCTTTCAAGGAAAATACTACTATACCTTGTAAGAATCCTCCTCATACAGCCTCGTCCAGTGATGCCAACACCTAGCGCTTAATTCCCCGCCTCCCTTCTTGCCTGTCGCTCAAGTTTTAAGTTCGAGTTTCTTTCTGTAATTAGTTTTTTTCTTTTTCTAAATATGATCACCCGTGTAGGAACCACGCCGGCCTCCGCGAAATGCACGTATGTAGTTTGCCCAACGCCGTTCATGTTGGGTCAAATAAATACAAAATCCAATGTTAGTGACAAAATTAAATAGAAAAGGAAGAAGTTGATAAAACAGAACTTCGACAATAAATTGAGGTCATAAACATATTTTTTTGTCAAAAATATTTTGTTAGAAACAAAAGATAACGAGGACAAATGTACAAAGCAAATGTTACCTAACTAGTAAATTTCAATTTCAATTATAAATCTTTGTAAACATATGATCAAACTATTGAAAATTCTTATTGCGAAATGATTTTCATCGAAATATAAAAACAGTGTCCGAATCATATAATACATGTACATTATACATGGCAAATTCTTAAGATGTATCTAAATGTAGTTACTATCGGTTATGGATTACGTTCCCCGAAATGATCCTTGCACTTACTCCTTTGTTTGGGTTTGGGCAAAGTTGATGAAAGTCGAGAGGATTTGGAATTTCGGGGAGACGCCGGATTCGGGCCGGATGGGCTCGCGGATCGATTGGGCCGAGAGTAGGCCCAACCAGTACATTTAGTCGGGTCCGAGTTAAGACGCGCGAGACGACGGCGCCGGCCTCGCGAAGGAGATCGGATAGGCTAAGAATCGTCGAGGCATGCCGTCCGATTCCCTTCCTTCCGATTCTCGGACGGCTCCCATGTATTTTCTTTATCCCGCCACATTCAGCTCCCTCCTTTAGGGTTTTGTTGCGTGTCCCCATATTTTTGCCCTAGAAATCAGAACCGACGTACGACCTACGTATGGAATTCGCCGGTGGGAACTCGGTCCGTTGGAAATTGGGGGAGGATTCGCGATACTGAAACTGATGATATCGAGATAGGTTTTCGTGTCTATGGGGATTAAGGACTCCGCGTGATTTACCACCCGTCCGATCAAATCGCCTTACCCTGTTTTGCACCGTGCTAGCTGGTCCCGTTTGATTTTAAAAATTGCTCATGCTTTGTGTAATTGCTGTGAAACGGTTGATTGGATAATGTTAGCGGGGATCTGTTATAAGGGATTTGTACTCTGAGACATTGCTCTATTGAAGTAATGAAACAAATTGGGCATCTGTAGTTCTTTCTGACGGTTTATGTCCATGAGTTATGATTTCATGTTTATGTGTTAATCTTGGGTGTAGTGTGCTCGATGCTTGGACTTTGGACTGGGTGTGATGATGAGCATATTGATTGGACTAGTTTATTTTGTTTTACTGTAATTGGAGTGAAGTAGCCAGGTATACAAGCTTTTGGTCATTCTGGCTAATCATGTTTTGGGACTTTCTGTTGAGTGATGTCCATTAGACCGATATTTGGCTAGCAGAGCTTGCTAGGTGTGTCATAGACAATTAATTTTTTTGTTCGAAAGTCAAGCTAGAGTTTGTTATTTTGACCCCAGCGAGGCAGAGCCTGGCACCTTATTCCATGACCCGATTGCTGAATTATGAGTTTTTGAATCCTTAGCTTATTTTCTCTTGGTTTAATTTTATGCCTATAGGAATGGGACGCAAAGCAGGTGCTCTTTACATAAACTCCAAGAGGTTTGGCTCCCTTCAGAAGCCATGCATGAAGGAGATGATATTGTTTCTCAACTGCTTGGCTGTCTGTCAGAATGACAACGGAAGCTGCACGCGGCAAAAGGAGCTCTTGAGTACTTGCATGAATGCTCAGGTTTGGCTGTTGTAACTGGTGGATCCCTAATGCTTAGCCGAAGCAAGCAACCTTCTGAAGTAGATAATTCATGGCCTGTGATTGATTTTCAGAATGGGAAGAACAGAAATGGTTTTCAAAGTATCAATTATCACCTGCAGAGGCTCAGCCGGGGAAGGAAATAGACGGCACTCCGGGAGAGCAAGGCACGGGGATGTCTCATTTATTGAGACTGTTTGGAGGATTTTGATGTGAGGTGGAACCCCCTCAATGGTTTGTGGACCTACTCTTTTGTATTAGTCACTGGTTGAAGAAGCTAAGAAAGGACCCTTACACTTGGTTTTTGTTTTGTGTTTGAACATTGTCTTTCCTGTTGCTTTATAGTCAGGTTAGGATTAGGAACTGAAACAAAGATAATGCTCTAGAGAAGTTGACCCAGTGGCCATTCCATTACGGGTTGATTGGTCATGTTCTATATACTGGACTAGCAGTAAGTTTAGTTTGTCGGATAGTTATTCTTCAATAGGGAAATATATATTGAGTGGTATAAGGATGCTGCGTTTTCTTGTTTTCTTTTATGATTCGTGATTGATTCATGAAAGAGTGCCAAGTAGATGTTGAATTGTAAATTAGGAATGCTTGATCAAGTAATGGTTATTACACTTGAATAAATTGCTATTATGAAATAGTGATGCATGTTACTCTTCATACTATATTCTATTTTTCGCAGAATAACAATTCCACTAAGCTTATGATACTTGAAAGAGTCCCCTTGATCATATTCAAAGAGGTAACTCTCCCAACGTTTTCAGAGTTTGGGCACTGGTCTTACAACTTTCTGTTCGTTTGTATGAGCACAGCCACTTCCTTTTCTCTTTCTATATTTGACCATTAGCTCCAATGGGGCGTCGTGTAGGGGAGGTGAGTGAGAAAATATGTTCCCTTTTAGGAAAACCCATTTCTCAATGTGATGGGAATAAAACAGATCAAAGACAAACGCCCACAAGTGATTTAATAACTGAGAGTCCTGTCTTTTTTTCTTTTAATAAATAAGAGGTTATTGGGAAGCCCGACTCAAACTTAATACATCCCTTGTAATCACGTTGATCTCGAAGCCCCTAATTTTTCATAAGTTTGTGATTGGAATCGTGATTTTTTATGAGACAGCTTTTGGATCGTTGAATTTGGGGAACATCCAAAAATGACAACTTGCTTCTTGTGTGCTTCACCCCAACAAGGGAATTCGTAAAGTTTTTTAAATGTATATCTATATAATATTTGTGTCTGATTTACTTATGAATTAAATTTTATTTATAAAACTTAAATCTCTTTAAAGAAATACTTGTGCATGTTCTCAGTATCCAATTCGACTTTAATCAATAAGATTTTATTCCTATCTCCACCCCTCCCACTGCCGAGCTTTCCGGACTAGTTACGACACACTATGCGCCACAAGCGTTTTTCCGTTCATGCCATGATGATGGTATCCACCGCCTTCCTGACCCTTATCGTGGATCAAGGCTGCCACGCAGAGATCAGCAGGGCAAGTTTTCCCAAGGGTTTCACCTTCGGCACTGCTTCCTCCGCTTTCCAGGTATGTTCTCCCCCAACATCACGCCCGTTTATGCTAGCGATTTGCTCCGTTCTTTTGTGTCCGGTGAGACCTTACATCCCTCGTAGCAGTAAAGATTTCTTCATATACGTCGACCACCCCCATGATTTCCTATTGGGTTAATCGAGAAGTATTCTGAATATCAAGGCATTCGATTGTTTTGGTTGAAGAGAGTGAAGGTAGACGAGCACAAAAAGTGACGTTTGTTCTTGGCGGATGAAGAAAGCAAGAATTTAGGATCGGAAAAACTACCAGCTTTTGCATCCTTTTCTTATCTCTCTCTCTCTCTTTTAGGTTTGTGTCTTAGTTGCCATGTTCGGTCGATATCGTGGGATGGGTCACAAGTTGTGTTCGTAGTGAGCTCGGGGTGAAGTAACAAATCTGGTTCCACGGATAAGAAGGGGGTGTTGTGATTCGGCTGTCGAAGACGGAGCTCGGGGTCGGAGGATGGCGTGCAAAAGCCTTTCTCTATTAGGAGTGGGCAAACAGTAGACATATGTATGTGTGTATATAACTTTAATATTTTATAACTAAATTTGTGACTTAAACTGACAAAAACATCGTCTTCCTCATGCTACCAATTCGAATCTCAATCGAGTAGTTAAACTAAAGATTGTTACTGTTTTGTCCATAGAAGTGCTCATTTAAAAAAAAAAAGAGTTTGAAAATTTCTTTCTTTCTAAACGAGAATAGTACGAAGGAGCCGTAAAAGAAGACAATAGAGGAGCAACTGTCTGGGACACCTTCTCCCACAGATTCGGCAAGATCCTCGACTTCAGCAATGCTGATGTTGCCGTTGATCAATACCACCGGTATGTTGACGACGTCCACCTCATGACGGACATGGGAATGGATGCCTACAGGTTCTCCATCGCTTGGTCTCGCATTTTCCCCAGTATGCCCATCTCTCTTCCCATGTATCCGCTTTCATCAAACTTTGCGTATTTGTATTAACTTCCTCAAGTCACCAGATGGTAGTGGGGAGATCAACCGGGCTGGTGTCGACCACTACAACAAGCTCATCAATGCGTTGCTCGCCCAAGGGATCGAGCCATACATTACATTATTTCATTGGGACTTGCCTCAAGCCCTGGAAGATAACTACGTGGGATGGCTCAACCGGAGAATCATGTAAGAGCCCTTTTCCCTCCTCTTTCGTTGGGTCCAAGATGACTAATGCTGTTTGGTGCTGTTCCATGTATGTGACAGAAAGGACTTTGCGGATTATGCTGAGACATGTTTCCGGGAGTTTGGAGACCGGGTGAAGCACTGGATCACCTTCAACGAGCCACACACGGTGGCCATCCAAGGATACGACATCGGCATTCAGGCCCCAGGACGATGTTCGAATCTAGACCACATTTTCTGCAAGGCCGGGAACTCATCTACTGAGCCTTACATATTCGCGCACAACTTGCTCCTCTCTCATGCCACAGTTGCTGATATCTACCGCAAGAAGTATAAGGTAAATAACAACCTCACATTCCTCACCTTTTGATACGTGAATTACCACTGATGGAAATTTTCGCTTTCTTGGGATCAGAAAAAACAAGAAGGCCAAGTCGGGTTAGCCTTCGATGTGGTCTGGTTCGAACCAGGAACGAATGCAACTGATGACATCGAAGCAGCCCAGAGAGCCCAAGATTTCCAATTAGGCTGGTGAGCAGCATAGACCCACTTCAAGTTCAATGAACGGTTATTTTTTATGATCCTAAAATTAGTTGATTTTGATGGCAAACATAGGTTCATCGAACCGCTGATTTTTGGAACCTACCCAAGTTCGATGGTGAGTAGGGTTGGTGGCCGACTCCCCAAGTTCTCGAAGTCCGAGACTGCTCTCCTGAAGAACTCCCTGGATTTCGTCGGCATCAATCACTACACGACTTATTATGCGTATAAGAACTCTACCAACATCAATGAAGATTTGTTTCTCAACACTCAGGCGGACCCTGGCACTGTCACCTCGCGTAAGCGTGCTTCCATCTGACTACCAGCTTACGTTTCATGTTATCTTAGGTCGCTTCTCATAACATTGCTGTTTTCCAGCCTTCAAGGGACTCACCGCAATAGGTGACAAGGTAATTAACTCCTTCAATTTGAGCTTTTCCTAGAATCACGATAAGCTGGACATGTCATGCTTAACCTTGCCAAACGGTCTCAGGCAAACTCGTTCTGGTTGTACATAGTTCCTTCAGGAATGAGAAGCTTGATGAACTACATCAGAACAAAATACGGAAACCCTCCCGTCATCATCACCGAGAACGGTACCTTCCTCCCGTTTCTTTCCCCCTCCCCCTCCATCGCCTGACTTCATCAAAATCCATTAAGTCTGTTCTCATCCTTGACAGGAATGGACGACCCGAATGATTCCTTGATCCCACTCAAGCACGCACTCAAGGATGAGAAGAGGATCAAGTACCACAACGATTACCTCACGAACCTCCTCGCCTCCATTACGTGCGTAACAAACTGACAGGCTGACCGACTTACTATCTAACCAAATGACCTGCCGACCTTTGTTCCGGATCACAGGGACGACGGGTGCAACGTCAAGGGGTACTTTGCGTGGTCATTGCTGGACAATTGGGAGTGGGAAGCCGGATACACGTCGAGGTTTGGACTATACTTCGTGGATTACAAAGACAAGCTCAAGAGATACCCCAAGGACTCTGTTGGTTGGTTCAAACAGTTCTTGACTTCCGCTTAAGCCTGACGGAGATTCTCCAAAAGGACCGGACAGAAGGAAGACGAGATAGATAATCCCAAGTTTGTGAATAATACATTAGAGTACAATGTAGTTCAATTATCTCATCAAGATTATCTAGTTTTGTTACGTCATATGATGTTTTTCTTACCCCATAAAACACAACGTTTTTATCAGCCATCAATATATACGAATGAGCATCCTCCATATTAAAATATATGAACCATGCTTATATCATCTCTAATGGATTTATTCAAACATGTTAAACAACGAGATGATGTTTATTGATCAGTCTCATTCAACCCAACTTGAAGAGTGAGATTGTTGAACTCCTATGCTACCAAAAGACAATTTTTGGTGAAAAATATATAATCCTACAACTTGTTCAGAGAATATACAGTATGACTATACACGTGCTGCTCACCGGATTGTGCAGAGAATGCAATGAATCTGTGACCTCTGCCCCCTGATAGAATGTACCGGTGGCGCTTTGATTTGGGCTGTTCTAGGGAGTAGCCTTCCTGAACCTGCCATCCATGTCTGCTTAAATTTACAGATCACGCTCTGAATCAGAAGATGATCCGCAAGCTTAATGCCGGAAGCACAAACCGGCAGTGGGTTCACATGAGCAACAGCTTTCAAGAACAATAGGGTCAATGAAATAGATCACAGATTCGCTCTGAATATGTGCAAGAATTAAGAGTTGCTGACTCGCAGTCCATACCACCAATGAACGCCGTCTTTGTCATGAATCAAATCCATGCGGAAGTCTTGAAATACGGTTGCCTTATCAGCGATGACCCAGCCAAGTTACTTGGTAAATCTCGGACAGAGTCTATCGCAAGGCAATCAATATGGTGATCTTCACTACGATTTTTGAAAAAGAAGAATCCTAGCCAATGTAATGGAACTTACCATGACAATACAACTGATAAGCATTAACCTTGCAGCACCAGCAAATCATTCAGTATACTGTGTACACAGAAATCGTGGCGTCCGCAGATCTACATATCCATACTGGAATCCTATAAAAAATCGATCATAAGAATGTCCAGTGTTGCAGCACTTGGTTGGGGACATTGGTAGAACGGTTGCCGTGCAGATTCACGCAATAATCAAGGAAGTACCCCAACTCTTATTTCGAAAAACGCTTGGACATAGAGAGCGGGCAGGTTTTGGGGAACATACATTTGAATTTTCGTTTTGTTGTTCGTCCACAGGCTCAAGAACAAAATTTAAAGACTAAGTTATTTACAGAGATCAGCGCAGGCAAGCTCTCGTAGCTCAGTTGGTTAGAGCACCCGTTTAGTAAGCGGGAGGTCTTGAGTTCGACTCTCAACGAGAGCAAACTTGAGTAATTTTTTATTTTTCATTTTTTTTTTTTTTAATTTTCCGCAGCAGCAGCAGCACCACGACATGATGTCTCCAGGATGAGCACATCATCATGTCACACTCTCTATCGATGGGCAACTACTTATAAAAGAAGCAGCAAATGCACCTCGCCCAGAGAAACACACATCAGCACGGTTGAGCCATCCCGGAGGAGTGGACCTGACAGCACAGGGCGTAGCCGAGTTAAGGGAGAAGTGATCCGGCGGGGCCTGTGTTTTCAGGTCACCCCTTTGGGATGCGTTGGGCCTCATCTTGGTAACTCCAAGCTCTTCCTCTTTCCGCTACTCAGTGAAGGTTTTATATGTTCCGTTCACCAGAAACTGTTTGCTCCCCAGTTGCTGGATTCCGTGGATGCTTTTGTGGTGTAGATGTCCTCTCTCTCTCTCTCTCTCTCTCTCTCTCCGTTTTATGTTTCCACTGGGAGCTTCCTTATCGCCCTTTACCTATGATTTCAGCTGTTTTTTTTTATGATAAATCAAACCCTAATCATTAGTCCTCCGATGAATTTCTTTTTCTTTAAAATAATAATAATAAAAAAAAAAAAAGTAAAATGGACGCCCTGCCCTATTATTAAGTCGACATTAACAGCGATTACTACTGAGAGACTTGATCTCACAAATCGAACAGCTTGACGATGAAATAGGTTTAAAACGCCAGGGGCTTCTCACTGAAATGGAGATCGACGCTCCGAAGCCGGAACAGCAGTTCACTGGGGAGCAACTGTTCCTGGCCGCCGATGCCGGACACTCCTCCGTGTTCACCGCCCTAACTCGCGATCAGCTCGCTCTTGCCCTATCCCTACGGAACGACGACGGCCGCTCCCTCCTCCACGTCGCCGCCTCCTCCGCGCAACCCGAGGTCTTCTGTTCTTCTCCCCCCCTCCCACCGTCCTTGCTCTCTCTTTTCATTGTTGTTCGCGAGCGCCGTTTCTTATTTGCTTATGAATGTTCAAAGTGATTTGTTTCGTCCGAGGTAATTAGCGGAGAAAGAACGGACCGATTTTCATCTCCTTTTTTTCACTTTGAAGTGGAATTGGGTGGATTGTTCCGTTACCATCCTTTTGTCGATTTCTTCAAACTTGAGTGTCTGATTCCACTTCCTGCGATGCATACTTTGTTTTGCATAATTGACGGCTCTTATTTTGGACTATGTCAAGACGTTCGCAAGACTGGATTCCGTTAGATCTTGGTTGTGGTGCTGGTGTATGTTTCTCTCCTTATTGTGATGGGTGATGTCGCGTGTGACCGTCTGCCGTCCGTTTTCTGTCAGATCTTGAGTATATTGGCAGATGCTGATCAGTCGACTAGTGTGATTAACAGCAAAGATGAAGAGGGCTGGGCGCCCATTCATTCTGTGTCTAGCATTGGGAACATGCAGATCTTGGAGATTCTACTAAACAAAGGCATCTTCTTTTACTTAGTGATCATGCTTTCTTTTTTTGTGCTGCTGGGATGAGTGGTTTGATGTGGCTCTTTTGTTGATGCTTATGGACATCTGTTTTTGTAGCAATTTCCCTGTCCTGATTGTATGATATCGGGAACCTCTGATGCATACACATATAAGCATTATTTCCAATGTGCATGAGTCCCTTCATATTTCCCTGGTATTATTGTATTGCATACATCCCAATATTTCTATCAGTGTTGTTAAGGCGCTAAGGTGCCCCTAAGGCGACAACGTCTCCCCACCCAAGGCGTGTGGCGCTCGCCTTATTGTTTTAAGGCTCCTGTGAACATACCACTATTTTTGTGAATCATACACCACAAAAATACTTTCATGAGTTGTCTGCAATCCCAATTCAATCTGTTTTAGCTGACATCCCGCATCCCATTTCAATCTATATCTTTCCTCTACAATCTGTCTCGCAACGTTTCCCTAAAAACCTAGGGAAGGTGAGACTTCACTGGCGCTGGGGAGGTTTATTAGGTCTGAAACACCCTAAATAGCGCCTTATAGCACCCTAAATAACGCCTTATAGCGCCCCAGAGCCCATGACCAAGCACTTGCCCGGCAGCGCCTTATTGATAGCACCTGCCCGGGCTTGTTTAGGGTGCGAGGGCCTCGCCCCGCCTCACCTTGGCGCCTGGGGTCACCTGAAGCACCTTAACAACACTGATTGTTACTGCATGTATCGTGATATATTATGAGGTTTGCACGTAAAAATTGGTGAGTAGAGAAGGATCTTGATTTACACAATGAATTGTGTCTCTATGTGTTTTTGTGAGCAGGAGCTGACGTTAACTTGAAAAATGATGCCGGAAGGACTGCGCTTCACTATGCTGCCAGCAAAGGATGGTCCAAAGTAGCTGAAACTTTGGTTGCTCATGGGGCAATGATTGATTTGAAAGACAAGGCTTGTTCCTCACACTACTTTGTTATCTAATCCCATAACTCTATTTTTGTCATCAAAATTTTTCTTCATCACAAGACAAGTCCCCTTCATCATATATTGCTTTAGCAAACCCCTCAAGGGTCATTATGGTTTTGAGTTTCCGTATATGAGCAATGACATGACAGTTGTTGATTGTTCAGTTGGGTACTACTCCCCTGCACCGGGCAGCCAGCACAGGGAAGTCAGAAGTATGTGAGCTGCTAATTGAGGAAGGAGCTGAGATTGATCCAGTAGATAAATCTGGCCAAACCCCTCTTATGGCTGCAGTAATATGCCAGAACAAGGAGGTCAGTTGCAAAAATGTGTGGACTGTAGTGGGCGGTAATTGTTTAGGACTTGGGATTCGCAATCCTCATTTAAATTCTCCATGAGCGGACGCAATGACACATTTCTTTGGAAACAAATGCCCCGCTCGTGCAGTTGTTGCTTTATGAACGCACATCTTGTTTCCGAGTTTAACCTTGGCTTAGCGATGTTTTCCTTAGGTGGCCTTGCTCTTGATAAGGCACGGAGCAGATGTAGACATAGAAGACAAGGAGGGATACACGGTGCTTGGTAGAGCGTCTGATGACTTCAGACCAGCCCTTATAGATGCAGCGAAAGCCATGATCGAAGGGTAATGACGTAGTAGCCTGTGATGAAATCTCTCCGGGTTTTCCCAAGTTTATTAATAGAGTAACTGCATGTTCGGTTTTCCTTTCTGACCTTTTTACCTGTACTGATCTTCACAATCCGGATGTTGTACTGAAGCACTCATAGTTGGAAAGCTCCATTTACATTTTTCATTTTTTGCTTCCAATTTGATTTGTTGAGCAAGAGTTTCCGAGTGAACTTTGACTAATCATGCAATTACATTGAAATAATTATGTCAGGTTTGAGATATGGAAACAGATTGGATGCAAATTTTGTACGACGATTACCTTGTTATTGGTTACCGAGTTGCCTATTAGTTATGCACTCTGGATTGGTAGCTCCATTTTATGGTCTTATCGAGCACACTGCCTGCCGCAATCAAGTTATTGATATTGTCACCCATCATTGTGGTTGTTGGCTTAGTGAGATGTAAGTAGGAGGTTTCACACAAATAGTGACAAAAAATCGGATAGTAACATAATAGAAAATTCTTTAAAATGGGAAAAAAGAAAAACAAAATATCATTCATTGTTCGCACAATGCTTTTGTTAATAGTAGAAAAGATATTAAAGATTGTAAACTTAATTAAATTGTTTTAATTCAAAAAAGAACAATGCTCTTGCATCAAAATCTATCATCTCCTCCGCAAAGATATGTATTCTCTCTATGTTAACGTTAACAATGCATTTTGAATTATCAAAGTATTTTCTATCCCAAGTTTTCTATATAATTCCATCAGAAATTTTGAATATTAATTTCTACTTCTTGACTTAACCCCATTGATATCTATAACACCTTTAGTGACATTCACTGCGACCATTGGAAGAAGCTCTTTGATTTGATGTTAGATTAAATAATCTTACTCAACTCCCACAAAATAATAAAATCAAATTCATTAAATTCTAAAATGATTTGTAGCTCCGGAGGAACCTCTATCACGTAGCTTTAGAGCTTATGTTTTTCAACACTTTTCGAGGTCCAAACTTCCTCAATTTCAATTTGTTATAAGTTTCATTTGAAAATCTTTCCTTTCTTAACGCTCCTTGGGTTTGAAGAAAACTATGGGGTAGTTTTTTAAATTACGATGATTATAACAATAAAAAGGAGTTAATTTATCAAAATACCCTTGTATTTGCGCCCCTCATATTGAGAACTTCAAAAGGATCTACACCGTCGAATCATCAAGGCGGTCTTCTTCGTGGTGTGTATTCAAGATCATGTCTCTTCAATCGATCTGCCCGAACTCTCGACTAGCTTATGACCTCGAACGGTTTACGTCCTCGACCAGCTCACGCCTTCGAGCAACTTATATCTTCGAGCAGCTTGGAACCTTGAGTAGCTTGTGTCATTTTCTCTAGAGTGGTAATATGCGGCTCGGGCAGACAATATATCAACAGTGGTACCATCACAACATGCCCAGAGTGGTAGTTGGGCCGCGAAGCATGATGGCTACGATATGTGGTTGAAGAGTCCCATATCAGGCGAGCAGTGTCTGCCCGGCTAGTATATAAGCAGTGTCTGTCCGATACACTAGCAATTACAAGGCCTTCTTTATATAGGAGTTGGTTATCTAAATAAAAGATATTTTTCTACCGATCATTCGAAGATAATTTGAGAAAGGGAAACGAATATTCCATTCAATCGACGGATCTTCATAAGTCAACAAAAGTGATGGTGACTCGTCCACTGTCCTTATTCAAGATAACTTCATTTAGGCAGCCCAACGTACTTCTTATTCTAAGCCCAATTTCATACTCCCATGAGAGAAATCCGAATGTGCTCAAAATTGAGTTGACATGTCAATAGAGTTAAAACTTCATCATTAAATACTAAACCAAACGACATGACTTCTTGTTCAAGTCGAAGTAAACATGTTTTCCGATAAAGAATATTAAGTCTTGTCATCTATGAATAAAATTATTTCTTCATCCTCAAGAGGACATCACAATGGTAAAGGTACACAGGATTTACCGGGGAGATCTCGGTTCGAATCTCATTAGTCACACTCAAAGGTACCTGCCAATCTCTAACCATGACGGGCATGACATATTCAGTCATTGTGGGTCGCCGGGTCTTGCAATGACCTTAAGGAAATGTTCTGGATCTGAGTCGGGTAAAACCATTTTAACAATCCTAGGAACCTCTTAGTTATAAAAACATATCTTCTTTTTATCTTGTTATAATCATAATATTGTCAAAGTAAATTGGGACAACAATCTTCAAGAAAAGCATAAGTACACATATTAAGAGACACACAAATATGTTAAGTGCATTAGAAAGCTCCAAAGGCATTACCATCTACACATTGAGTCCATTTGATGTCTTATATAATGATTTCCACTCATTGTGAGCCCTTAATTTGATTAATGATCATTACTTCTTAACTCAAATTCAGAAAACACTTTGGTGCCTGTTGCAACTTCCTAATTGATTTCGAAAAAATATTTTTGCGCCAATCAATTAACCAAGCATCTATTTTAAATGTGGAATTTGAAAATCATATTTGATGGTTATCTTTTGAAATGTGATTATCCATACATGCCGTTCAAGATTCATTCTTCTTTGACATGAGTAAAGCTAGACAAAATATACGAGCTTTTATTCTCATAAATCTTTTCATTTAGTACCAACTCTTCCACTTGCTCAACATCTCAACTCGCTTTTTTGGGCATCCAATAAGCTATAAAATTTGGTAAAGGGACATTAAAGATTAAACTAATGACATGTTGAATGTTTCTCAAATGTAGTATTCATGTATTAATTTTTCTCCGGCCAAAGTAAATTATAATAACAATATCCGGCCAAATGTAGTATTCATGTATTAATTGTGGTCCTCTATTATGCTATACATAACTCAACTTCTTACTCTTGGCTTCGAAATTTTTAGTACAAAGAAATCCACTAACAGTGCTTCAAATAATGACAAACTCTGTAGTTTTGCTTTAGAGATGATGCAGATATAATTCTAACTTTGCTTGGAGAAAGAATAAGTATCCAGTTTTATGCGATGATTCATAACATGATCATAAAGCCAATGTCAATAGAGAAAAACATGACTAGCATCCATCGACAAAACATCATAAATACCTTCATCATCTAAGTTAGAAGTTAGAACCCATATCAAATTTGCTACGAGACGTCATCGATATCGTATTTAACCTTTTTGAATACATCAATTATAATTCAAAAACTTTACTCTCACAAAAAGCACAAACCTTGAATATGTTATGCTGTCAATTTTCACCTTCTATTTTAGCCGATATCATAACTCTCATGATGATAAGCACTTTTAATTGGACTAGATAAATATCAACTTCCTTATCCTCATCATCGACAAGTTTCTTTTCAATAATTCTTCTTGTGCCTTAGTTAAGTCCACTCTCTTATGTGCGCATGCACACGAGTTATGCCTTAGCTTATTACATTAGAAATACTCCGTACTTTCCTTTTATAACTTTATAAGATGATTGTTTATCAATTTGATGTGGCTAGTCAATACAAAAACTACCTTCTGATTTATCATATGATGGTATCCCCCTAACACAAAATGCTTTACTTAGCCATCAATACATACCGGTAAGTATCCTCAATGTTAAATATATGAATCACGTCCGTCTCATCTTTGATTGATCTATTCAGACATACCAGATAACAAGATGTAGTTTGTCCATTTTTTATTTCAACTCAACTCAAATATTCACATTGTTAAACTTATTCATATACCGAAAGAAATTTCCTCAAAATGCAAGATATTCTTCAGACAACTCCATATAATAATTAGATAGCGAAATTTTCTAGTACAACATTATTCTTCAACGTTCTTCCGCTAATGATGATTGTGCCCTCCAACTTAAACTTCTCAATAAGTAGCTTTCTATATAGACATTAACATGCATCATTCTATGTAAGTTAACAAATTCAATCTTAATTTTGGCTACCGTTGAAATCTTGAATACGAAACAATCTCTCTTCCAATCTACCTCTTTCCATATTATCTACTATTCTAATTTCACTGACAATGGTCGAAGACCTTCGACTACAAATTACTCCTCAAACTTAACTTGCAATAATATCTACATAATTTAAGCCCCTGAACAAAATCTCCCTGTGGGCTTCCAAACATTTCAATCGTTTGCAATACTTAAATTAATCGTGATAGATCGCATTTTAGTAAACTTTGTTTACTATGGTTGAACACACACCTCTACCCCGCCCCATAGCACTTCTAAAAACCATCTGTGATATGACGAATCCTAACCTCTCTCAAGTTGGAACTTCAGGCTCTAAATATATTGATAATGTAAAGAGATGAAAATATAATAGGTTTTTCTACACTAGTTCCCACACCGAAACAAAACAAAATTAAAATTAGAAATAACAATAGAGTTGAATAAGGGTGAAAACGAGCCGAGTCGAGACCGAGTAACCCCAGGCTCGAGCTCAGCTCGATTAGGAAAAGCTCGAGCTTGAGCTCGCCTCAAACTCAATCAAGCTCAAGTAATTGGAGCTTGAACTCGACTCGGTCCAATTATGGAGAGCTCGAGCTCGGCTCGATTGGCTAAGCTTGGCTCGAAAGCTCGAGCTCGTTTTCAAAATATAAAGTTAACTCGAACTCGGCTCTGTTGGCTCGAAAACATATATAATAAATTAAGACAATAATAATCCTTCTCAATCCAAGGGCCTCCCCAACGCATCATCGATCTCACTTGCACAGGTCGATCGCCGACTCCAACAACTAACCAAGACAATCAAATGAAGAAGGGGGAAGATCGTCCATCCTCAATCGATCGAAAGGAACTCTTTCTCCTACTTCGTCGATCAAATCAAACGCCATGCCTCGAGCCAAATAATCGAAGGAAGGTGTTGCCAACCAATCAAGAACAACGACTACAATCAAGACCACCGCGCTTCCAACAATCGATCCAAGATAATCAAAAAGAAGAACGAGAATACAATCATCCTCCATCAATCCAAACGCTGGGCCTCAAATTCACCATCTCTACGAAACCCCTCGGGAATCCGCCAAAACCATGTGACCCGAACATTTTGATTTCACCATCGAACGATAACTACAAAGACTGATGCAAAAAATGAAGAAACAAAAAAGAAGCGAAGCTACAACAAACACGAAGCGCTAAGGAAGAGGAGAAGAGGGGGACTTTGCCTAGATGAAACAAGGTTCCCAGCCAGGAAGCAGGGAATGAACAGTGAAGCACGAATAAAGTGTGACATTGCGGCAACACTCGATCACATACGGGGGTGAGGTAGGGAAAATCAGAGAGAGTAAGGGGATGGGGAGCGTACCTTGACTATGGCGCCTTCACGTCTATCCGTCGCTTACCCGCGGGCGTAAGATTCGGCCAGCTCCTCTCCGGTACTTTTTTACGCTCGCTCCGGCCTACCCTCGCAAGACACAGAGTACGAAAAAGGCCGATTATTTTTCGTTTACCTAAAGAAGAGAGGAGATCGCCACACCAGAAGAAGCGGGAGAGCGAAGAGAGGAGATGAATACGATCAGAACCCTATCATCTTCTTCCTATGGGAGACGACGGGTTTTTTGGTTTGCTTATACTACGTGAGTGGGGAGCGGAAGGAAAAAGTTTTTAAGGTAGTTTTATTAATTTTTTATTAATAAATTATTAAAATTTATTATATAATATTATGCTCGCAGGCCTTTGAGCTGTCAGTATTTCGAGTCGAGCTCGACTCATTTCATTAACGAGCCGGCTGGAGCTCGGCTCGAACTCGGTCAAAGTCGAGATCGAACCAAGTTTTGACTGAGCCAGCTCGCGAGCGACTTGCGAGCAACTCGATTCGTTTTCACCCATAGAGCCGAAGGACTGAAAAAAGAAAAACAGTGAGAAATTCTTAGAACATGAATATAGAAAAAAAAAACCTTCATCTTATTTCGAATAAGTACTGACATAATATTCTTCTTCTTATCTGTAGAAGCAATCGGGGAGCGAAAAGCTCCTATCAACACTAAAAAGGGAAAAGCTAGTTTATTTTCCCTTTCTACCAAGAAAAGAAGAAAACACTAAAAGGGACATGACATGCTCTCTCCTTTCTGTAAATTGCGACGCAACCCTTTGCATGTTTTGTGGAAGTTATTTATTTGAGAAATTGATGGTATTAATGGAGGCAAACCGTCTAAACCGCCATTTACGCCGGTAATACAAGCAGAAAGGTTAATTGTTGTGATAGTTTCAGATTTAAGACAGAAACCTTAAAATACACGATGGAAGGAAGCCCCCGTTAGCGAGACGGGACGTCACAGTTGTCTCTAAATATGGGGGGGGGTGTCTGTCAATCCAATGGTGAGGCGAGGAGGTTAATTGTTGTTTGATCCTTCCCTCCCTCCCAAAACCGATAATTAGACAGCTGATCGTCCCTTCCCTTTCCCGACAATCCCTCCCAGTTCCAGGTTGTCCCACCCCCCTAAGATTCCTGTAACTAGCGTTTGGGAAGGCAGGCAGGAAGGAAAGGAAAGGAGAGGAGGGATCCCCGGAGTTCAGATCCTTTCCTTCCCCGTTTCCCCTCTCGGTCGTTTCACATGTGATCCCCTTCTGCCCCTGTCGTTTCCTTCGTTTGTTCATACTTGGTTTTTGTCCTCATCCCCCTCCCCGTTGTTTTCAAGAGAATTTTCGTCATTTCTGGAAATGGGTTAGATTTCTTTCGTGCGATGAGTTGTAATGCGCGGCGTTGCCCGAGATTGTTGTCAAATTCGTCGTCTTTCGTGGGACGGATCGTGCCCGGGTTGCTGCTTTGTTTCGATTCTGTCCCTGTTTGTGGAGTAGTTTCTACGATCATAAGCACAACAGGTTCCAAGTGCCTGCGGGGCCCAAAACTGGATTAGTGGGGTGCTTGAGTTGACATATTTTGATTGTTCGATTTGCAATATATCTTTTGATTGTTTTCATTTGCCAGGGAGATGGGGCACTCGTATTGGGTTTGATTCTGCTGTTGGGATGCTGTGATCCGGCTAATTGATTGGCATTGGAGGCGATTTTCCTTCTTGTGAAGAGGTTAGCCTTTCACAATGACCCAAACTGAAGCCATAAAGGTGCCAGCCAATGGTTTTCTGTCCGAGAATGGGAAACGTGGATTGGGACTCGATAAAGTTCCCAGGTGGATAGACACCGAGTTTGGGCCTTTGCCTGGGAATGAGGATGGGGATGCTTTGTTTTCCAATCCATACTTCGCAGATCCTTTGGCATCCCGTGGAGGGTCAATAAACGGTGCCAATGGGATGATTTCAAGGTTTCCGGTAGACCAAGATATCAATTCTAGGATATATATGTGGAAGGGAGAACCGTGGAATCTTGCCGTGGATGCTGTTGTGAACTCCACAAATGAGGTTAGTGGCTTCTCGCACTTATCAGTTGTTCTTGTTTTTCCAAAACGAGGAAAGCCTATTTTAACTGATCTTGCATAACATGGCAAGCTTGTACTATCCGCAATGTGGTACGGCCTCCTTGGTAGCTTCACCATTAGCGGCGTTACTAGCTCTTGTTCATAAAGAAAATGATGAGGGGTTATTACTGTAGTACTCATAATGAAATAAGTCGTTATTCCTTATTCCTTTTTGAAGTAGTTTAGTTTATGGCTTCTCTTAGAGTATGGATGACAAGCATGGAAGTCCAGGTTTGCATGCTGCTGCTGGGCCAGGTCTGGCTGAAGAATGCGCTATGCTTGTAAGAAGATCACTTGGCTGATTTCATAGTCCCACAATGTCACACTTTCCGCTGACATTATTTGGATCTCTATTGGAGCATAGGGTGGGTGTCGAACAGGAACAGCAAAAATTACGAGTGCATATAATCTTCCTGCAAGGTTTGTGTTTGTTTTTTGCATGGCCCTAGAGTAATTTTGAAACTTCCTTCTGAAAACGAAATAAGGCATTACTCCAAATTAATGAATTTATTCATTGCTGATAACCTTTAAAATTGTCAAGTATCCAGATAAGGTCAGTGATTCATCATTTGTTTTACACGTTTTTTAGGAGGGTGATCCACACTGTTGGCCCAAAGTATGCAGCAAAGTATCATACTGCGGCAGAAAATGCTTTGAGTCATTGCTACCGGTCTTGCCTTGAGGTGCTGATTGAAAATGAACTCCAGAGGTTGGTCTAAAGGAGTCTCTGTTATGTTTTATATTTTTCCGGGAGTTCAAATTTTAGTTTCTCCAAGCTAGTCTAATTTGGAAGTTATCTTTTCTGGAATTGAACGGTTGCAGCATAGCAATGGGCTGCTTGTACACGGAAGCAAAGAGTTACCCTCGGGAAGCCGCAGCACATGTTGCCATACGTGAGATATATTTCATGTCTGAATGACAGTCATACTGTCAGGATGTTCTTAATAATTCTATCTTAGCAGCCGTTGAAGTTATAGAAAGTATTCTAATACCAGCAGAGGTGTTATTATTGTTATAAATCGAACTTGGCGCTTTAGAGCCAGCGTACATTCAATGGAGAAGAGATAGTACCATTTTTTTTCTCTAATTGTTTCCTGTCTTATCATTGATGTCCATTCTTGTTTGCTTCATTGTTCTGCAGCATAAGTCACTGCCATTATTTTCTCAGGAACTGTGCGCCGATTTCTTGAGAAGCAGAAGGATGCTGTTACCGCAATAGTCTTTTGTACTTCGTCGTCATTTGATGCCGAGATTTACAAAAGGTGATTGCTTATCTTTTTACATGAAAATGGTTAAGCAGACTTGATAAATTAATGTGTTCTTAGCTTGGTCATCTCCCTTTTGCCTTCTCTTTAGGTTTGCTTTCATATGCTTCACGTTCTTCTGTCTACGCTGTTTCGTAGATTGCTGCCATTATACTTTCCTCGAGATGAACAAGAGGAACTATTATCAATGTCAAAGCTTCCTTTTGATACATGGGATGAGAATGGCGAGACAGTGATAGATGAACGTAAAATAAGAATAAAGCCTTTGCCAAAGAAGGTCGCTCCAGAGCTTCCTCAAGAGAAAGTTGATATTCCAATCGCTGAGAACGTGGGTTTAGTTAGAAGGTTGGTGGATTCGTTCAGTCCTCTAAATTTGAAATCATAATTGGTCAAATTGAAAATATGTTTGTCCGGCTGACTTGTGAAAAGTATACATATGGGCTTCTTTTGGAACTGTTTTTGGGTGACTCTTTGTTCTGAAGCCTTCAAAAGTATTTTCATGTGTACCAATTGGAACAGAACCCCATGAAAGCAGAACTTTGCTCTCTTCTGTTTTCGGAATTTAATTAAATTTTCATAACATGAGGAGGATTGTACTTGTTTGACATACTTTGGGTCCAATGTTTTTGGTCAACAACTGCATTTCTATTCCTTCCCAACATCTCCTGTTAGTTCTTATTCTTGATGTGCACATGAAATCCGATTTTACTGTTCCCCAATCAATGATAACACGATAAGCTTAGCCCTGAAGTGACTTGTATTAAACCAAGTGTTTCTAATATTGCTTCTATTGTGTAAAATCAGACAAACTTGTCTTGTGCTATTTTCTGTAGGTTTAGCTGTGATTTCTCTGGCAAAAATTGCTGTTCTAATACAAATTGTGAAGTGTGTTTACTGGCTATTGTCTTCTTGACAGGACTTCTTCATATTTGGGTTCATTGTTGGATCCAGCTTTCATGTCATTAATTAAAGATCCAGATGAGAGAACAAAGGAGCAGTGGGATAAAACTGCTCGAGCGCGTAGTGGATGGAATTGTGCGAAATTTCTTGGGTTTGGTGATTTTGGAGGTCCTCGCCTAACTCCTACTGAAGAGTATACACTGCATTCTAGCTATCTCTCGAAAGCCTTATCCATCAATTTGTCCGATATTGCAGATATGAAAGTTGTGTGAGTATTGCTTCGTATCTCCTTTTCTTATCCTTTTATATCATTAAAAAATAATTTCTGAGTGCTAGTCCTGCTATCTAACCCGCACCTTTCAAATTCCATCGGGGTTTATGTTCTCGAGTTCGGATGATACGTGAAAGTTTCGCAAGCTCTTCCGGCTATCCTAATAAATGTTCACATTGCCCTATCTTTCAAAATCCGGCAGATCCTCAACCTTGAGCTGAGCTCTGACATTGTTGTTAGGGAAAAACCAGTTTTGAAGTTCTGTCGGAAGTTCTTTTCATCCTGAACCTGTTTTGGCTAACCTCACCAAGATGGAATTTTGTCATGGGTTGTTGAAGCGGGATATGACGAATTATCTTTTTGTTCAAACCACAGATATCGAGGTGGAGTAGACAATGAGGGACACCCTGTTATGGTGATTGTGGGAGCACACATCCTCCTACGATGCCTCGAATTGGAACGATTCATTCTCTATGTAGTAAAGGTTATTATGCCTAGACAGACTTAAGACCTGCGGCCAGTCAAATGTTGCACCGTGTTCTTAGTCTTGACCTTCCTGGACACAAAAACTTGATTTCTCAAATATCTGGGTTTCAGGAGTTCGAGCCCCTGATGCACAAACCTTATTCTATAGTTTACATCCACTCCTCTGCATCATTGCCACTGTAAGTAGTACAGAAATCAATGGATATGACTAGCTTAACTAAGCTTATTTGAGATTACAATTGTTTGCATCGGATGAACAGCTTGCCTGATCTTGGATGGATACAGAGGATACAACAGATCCTTGGTCAGAAACATCGGCGTAACCTGCAGGTATGTGATCTTGCGATTGTTCTCCGGTTGATTAACCTTCTCTAGCCTCAACTGAGATGCTTTCCACTTTTTCTCTATGAGTAGGCGCTGTACATACTTCACCCCAGTCTCCATCTGAAGGCCGCAGTTCTCGCCCTTAGGCTGCTAGTCGACAATATGGTAAGCAAGCAATCTCTGTTCTGTTTCAGATCCTTTCCCTTGGGTTCTCGCTCAATGCAGCGCCATCTCTGATGGCGATGAATTCCAGGTGTGGAGTAAAGTAATATATACAGACCGGCTGTTGCAACTGTTCAGATACATCCCTCGTGACCACTTGGACATTCCAGACTTTGTGTTCCAGTTGAGTTTCGTGTTGTTTTATGCGTCCTTTGATTGGTCCTGCGCCTGATCGTCTCGTCCTCGTCTCCTAGTAACTAACTTTGAGCTTCGGGGTTTTGCTGCAGGCACGATCTGGAGGTTAGCGGAGGGAAGGGTCTTCTTCAGGACACGAAGAAGTAGTTTCCCTTCTTTCCCTTCCCCCGTCTAACTCGTCTTAGGTTGAGAGGATGTCTTCAGGCAAATGGGGAGGCAGTCTGCGCAGGAGGCTCCTTAGCAGAATTTTATTTTGCTGCCTTCGGAATCTCTTGGATCCTGCCGAAACCGTATAAGCGACGGGCTTAAAACTTTAACCATGCTGTGTAGTTCGTGGTGTCTTGGACGTGTGTCGGCTTTGATTCGGGTATCGTGTCTTTGTCTTTAAAAGTATGTTGCTATGTCTGATTCATTCGTGCCCTCAATAGTTGTTTTGGATGGCAGTAATTAATAAAAGGTCCGTTTTAATATAGCTTGTACCATAATTAAAGGTTAGTTAGGAAAAGAATTTGTAAAATGGAATCTTAATTTCTAATTTACTCAGAATACAGATCATAAAGAAAGGAGAGAAAGTTGGAAAAATTCTTATAAAAAAAATGAAAATAATTGTAATTCTGAAGTTAATTAGAATCAGAATTATTTAAATATGAGTAGAATATTGAATGATAATTTAAATATATTTTTTAAATTTATTAAACAGACGAGTAAATAATTTCATCTGCATTTGTGAGCGGAAAAATTCCCATGAAAAGCTTTTGAGACCGAGATTAGGATTTCCATACGCCCCCACACAAAAAAATAATAATTAGTTAGAAAGAATCTGGTAGACAAAATGGGAATACTAACCCGGCTTGTGGTAAAAGACACCCTTTTTTACGTAACTAAATAAAATTGTCGATTTCATAATTGAATAATCGCACTTTCATATACAATTCAAACAAAAACAAATCGAATTTCGTCCCACTCTGTGGTCAACTAAAGAAAACCGATGCTGATTACCAATTTGTATTTTTTTTTTACTATCCGCTGTTGCAGAAAATCAAGTCGCGTTAAAACTTATAAACTACTCTGAACATGGAGTTAGTATCGATGTTTTAGACTTGGGGGGTGAATCTTTAACATCCATCCTCATATTTGGTTTCATCCATTATTCGATGACACTTATTGACTACCAAACGCGTAGAATATTTGGCAAACGATAACGGAGTTCGATTTTCACCGGATCTGCATCATCAATAAATATGGTGTGATCGTGCTAGCCCTACTATCAACCGAGATTCGCCACAATGTCGGCTGTACCGCCACTTTAAAATCCAGTCATGTTGGATCGACCATCGCCTTCGGTGTTGCCCCCTTTTACAATTCATGCATGCATGAACCACCCGCTTTCACGTCCGCACATGCCATCGTACTATTTACAACCATCATCATCACCTGGCCAACTCCCTACATCACCGCGATGGTTTTGAACCCTCTCCTACAATACTTTGCTCGTTTTAGTTTCCAGTGAACTGAAAAAAATGCAGTTCATACGGGATCATGAGAATTCTAAGCTATTTAGGACACATAATCATCCTCAAGCATAAGCATACTAATAAATTAAACATATGCTTTCTGCTGGTTCCATCTAGATATTAAAACGACTAAGCTAGGCAACAATGTAGCTCTAAAACTGGGAAGAATCTCCCGGAAAGAACAGTTGGGACACTTATCATATATTAAAACTTTCTCATATTTCCTCATATTGTAGTAAAAGTGGTTGGATCATGATTCATTTACCTATTTCTGGTTCCGGAGCAACAATTTCGTCGTCGTCGTTGTATAGTAAGCAATACTCCACAAAGTTAATGGAGTAAAAATTAGGATGGATTGCAGCAAGAGGCGAGTGTGGTTTGTCTTTTTTCAGAAGTGGGAAATTGGTATCCCCTGCCAATCGATGATGCTAGCTGGCTGTCCCTACCAGTTGATGGTGGTTGGCAGAGACAACACGATGCTTCGGGGAAGAAGCTAAAGCTAGTACTGGTGGTGGAAAATAGAGAGACTAATTGTTCAGGCTACTAAATCAGTCCTTTTTTAACTACATGTGATTGATGATGATACGAGTGAATAGTTGAATTAGGTTGTGAATGATAAGATTTTGGGTATAAACAAAACTTTAAAAGGTAGATAAGATTTCGGGGAGTTTTATACGGAAATACGGTTAGTTTTAAAAAAAAATTTGCGAAGTACGGTCCCAGTTTCGTAAAATACGCGCCCCTCCATATATGAAAGGAAGGGGCGAGTTTTGAAATGGAACCCAGCATGAGGGCGCGGTTTCAAAACGCGCCCCTCAAAGATTTGGAGAAATTCTCCAAGTGTTGGGGGCCCAGACGAATACACAAGGGACGGGTATTGAAAACCATCCCCTCCTGGAACATATATGTGGCGGGTTTTGAAAATCCGCCCCCCTCTTAGACATTACTAAACACTTATGAATTATATTAGAAACCCTATTTCAACAACACAATAACCAAACTATCAAACTTCGAAACAATCCATATTATAAAAGTAGAACAATAATATCATACATAAAACCTTAGAATATCATACGTAAAGTCCATAAGCGTTTACAAACATCAGTAAAGTCTCATACGCCTCGTCAATTTTCTCCTAACATAAGGCCTGATGACGGGATCTTCTGGAACGTGAGGCTGCTCCGATGAATCATCCGGGTACAATTGCGTGATTTGAGAAGGTCCTTCTCCATGTTGTGAATGGTCGTACCTAAAAAACTTATATTAGTTGAGTTACGAGAGTTTAAATCAATCGAACATCAAAGGACTTACCCGAATTCTCTCGCCCCCTTTAATCGGAGCTCCTGGAGTTGAACTGGACCCAACATAGAAGTAATGTGTGCTGTAATCAGCATCAATATGGACAACTTGCGAGATGAGGATGCCTTCTCGTACTTCATGGTCCTCCTCGTCAAATACGGGGTCCTCATATGTCCATGGCACCTCCTCATCTTTATGCTCCTCTTCTGTATCGTCCATGTGAGGATGATCTTCCTCCATCTGGTGTTCACCTGGCGGCATGAACTCGTATACAAGTTGATCTTTCAACCCGCCAGTACGACCATCGTACCGGTGCATACTCCCGCATCATCTGTATGGACTCCTCGGCAAGAGAAACGAATTCGGCTGGTCGGACTAAAGCTTAATCTTGCGAAATTCTTCATCTATATAACAAATATAGGTTAAAGTTAAAAAATGGAATGGAAAAAAGTAATGTGATACTCATAAACGACTTACCATTGTGCATAGCATGAAGCCGGTGAGCGATATGTATTGTCTGGGGTGTTTCGCATACCATTTGGAGTATTTAGTGCGAGACTCCCAAAACAGTGGCACGACCTTGTTCATCTGATCTTCCCACAGCTCCACAGACACCCGATGGACCTCTCTCCAGTTGTTCATCGTCTTGCCGCGCAAATCCATCTGATGGAGTGCCTTGTTGGTGTCGCATTTTGCCGGCACGAGCTGATAATCGCCAAACTGACGAATCAATATATCAGGGTAATGTCACTCCATGATGTAGAAGCAAATGAGAGGGAGTCTGGCACGCCAAAAAGCCTCTCACGATCAGAACGCGCCCCTTCGACGGTAAAATCGTATTTTACAAAATTGAAACTGTATTTTATAATTTTTTTAAAAAACTAACCATATTTTCGTATAAAACTCGATTTTGGATTATGAGGTTTGTGTGCCTAAGGATGTGGCCCACCCCCAAAAGCATTTAAAAAAGGAAAAACTTGTCGAGTCATGATCACCAACGTTGGACAATGAGAGATAAATCTCGGAGGTCATATTCAATGAGAGGATTATTATTATTATTATTATTGTACGTTACTAAATTTCTTTCCCAGAAAATAATTGAGGTTTGAATTGCGGGGTTGGGGTAAAAAGGGGAATGTATTTAAATAGTTTTAATATTCCCATGACAACGCAATGATTTGCATATCAAACAATAATTGTAATGTTATGATGTATCTAATATATTTTTTTCTAATCGTAGGTTAAAAAAATTTGATTGAATTTGTATTGAACTGAGATAATAAGGTATCATGTGATTTGATGCGAGCAGTAAAGCTGTAAAGGATTGTACGCATTAGATTTAAAGAAATTCCAAAGTTTGCAAAACTTTCGAAATATCGTCAATACACGCATCTCAATTCGTAATGAAGACGCAATTATGAACTGAGTGATAGGAAGAGCTTGACAATGATGAGGTTGAAAACCATGTCTTTGACCCCTGACTTAGTGCCGCGAGGTTCCGATATGAATAGCAACACTAAATGAGAGTTCAAAGACACGGTTCTCTATCCCGTCTTTGCACAATTGCACCTAACACGCAGTTAGAAACCACGTATTTTTGGTGCAAAGTTACTAGAAATTATTCTAAATATGTAGATAAGAAATCAAATTAGTCGTGTATGGCAGGCATACTTTAGATGCAAATGGAAAGAATAGGTGTACATGAAAATTGAACTGTTGGATTTGAATGAATAATCATGTATTTGAAATGACAGAGTTTACTTAGTTCGCATTCATTCATCAATCATAGGATCACTTTCATTTAACTAGTAAAATTATGGCTCATTATTTTCGACAATACGTTGTTTCGGGTCCAACTTCAAGATATCTGACAATCAGACATGTACTCTTGTGTTTTCTTTCTTCGAAATAAAAATGTTAAGTGAATTACTAACCGGGAAGTTATACACTTCAAAGTCGGTTTTTATTTTTGAAATTTATTAACCGAGTAAATTCCGGTATAAATATAAATATATTGAATATTTTGGAGCAGTCGTCCTGTCCTGATTTCGGAGGTGTCCCTAATATATCTTAAAGATCAGTTCAATAGAACTCATGATGACAATGTCAAATTAATCCCCCACCATTTTACTTTCTCTTACGCCGACTTGGCCTTCCTTCCCACGGACATTGTTTTCATTCACCCCAAAATGCTGCTATCTTACCAAGAGCCATTATTTTCGCAACCCTCCTCCACCTTACCCGGTAAAAATGTACTGACGTATGCCTCAGTGTCGTCCTCTTTTTAACTCACGATCGTGTCACCGGTATCGACTGGGGGTTACCTACGTGGGGGCACCTCTGCCTCCTGGGCCGTCTCGTGGTTTTCCCCCAGCTCGTCAGGCTCCTGTCCTCTGTCCCTGCATCAAATGTACTTTGCTGCTGAACAAGCGTCGGCGGTGCATAGGTACAGGCGGTTTGAGACACGATGGCGGAGGCTGCCGATGCTCTCCTCCTTCCCCTCGTGGAACCATTCCTGGAATTCCTCCTTGTCAGTCCCGACTGCCATGTGTGACCCGTGGCTCTCATCAGGCTCCCGAAAGTCTGAAGATCCTCTGTTACTTCATGCCTGGATAGAGATGCGAGTCCTGGGAGGATATCCCTCTGGAAATCCCGCCGCTGCCTTCCTCTCCTCGCTTGCCCTCTGCGAGGACGGCCCGAGGTCCTATTCGCTGCAGGCTCGTCCTCTTTTGGGATGTCTGGAACGAAGGGTTTGGGGAAATAGTCCTCCGGTTTCGTCTCCGTCAGCTTCAACGTCATCAACTCAAAGTTTTCTATCTCTTCCAATGAGGATTCCTCATCCTGCCGCTGGGTTTGTTCACACTTAGAAACAATGGAGGCAGACCTCATCTCTGTGCCGATCAAACAGGACTCGGCGACATCAGCTAACCAATTCAGCGGATCCTCAGTACATCCTACCGGAAAGCAGACTTTGTCCACAGAGAAGCCATAATCAACAACAGAGGAAGAAGTGATGGCCACAATTGCCTCCGCAGCAGATATCATTCCTTCATCAATCAACCTACAGGATTTCTCACCGTTCTCCTCCCCAAACTCAACGTCTGGGACTCCAGGAGCCTCCAGATCAATATCGGGAATATGCTTTCCTGCCCTGCTTGGAACACAAGGCATTGCAGAAGCTTCATCTTCACTGATGACCAAATTCAAATCGATAGCATGACAGGGTTTCATATCATTCCCTTTGTCAGCGACAAAAGATTCGGCATAACTCAGTTTAGCCAACTCGGGACCCGAATTGCAGGGCAAGTTAATATCGAGAAACCCAGTTTTCCTATCATAATCCCAAACTGTACCCTCCAAAGGACGAGAAGGTGGAATGGCACCCTTCTCGCTAATACGAAACCCGAGAATCCTTTCGTCACTGGCACACTGTCCTCCGTTGTTCCAGTTTGTCTCCACATTGTCCAAAGAAGAAACCAGCCGGCCTGCCTCAACTTCCATTGATTCCATACAAGTCAAACCAGGTCTTCCAGAGTCCTTATCCCGGGAACCTGTCTCTGGTTTCAGCCAAGGTGGTATCTTAGGATGATCCTCCCTTTTCTTTTCCTTATCACTCAGGCCACTCGTCCAACCACCCAAAAGAGCTTCATTCAGATCAACTTGCCTCACAAATGCCTCATTACTAAAACTGGTGTCCGACCTCAGCCATGGTGGCATCTTAGGACGATCCTCCGACTTTTTTACTTTAACCGAGAGACCTGATGGAGCATTCAAAAGGGTTGCATTCAGACCCACTGGCCTTGTTGCATTCCTAAGTTCTGAACTGGAAAGCCAATGATGCTTTTCATCATTTCTGTTCTGTACGAGTTCCTTCGAGACGACATCCTTGGATTGGTAGCCATGATGGTCATATGCCACAAAACAAAGCTGGTTAGGTGGTTCCCCTGAACAGGAGGAGAAAGAACCGGGATGAAAACCGTTTCGATAAGGCAGCTCGCCTTGGAACTGTTGTTTGTCTCCAGATTGCCCTTGATTGTGAAATGGCTGAGGAACCTTCATGTAGGAACTGGATGTTGTATCCGAAGAACGGCCATTTTGAGAAGGTACCTTCTGATTAGAGCTACAACTTCCTTGCCTCTCAAGATTCAATACAGAATTACACCATGACTTGGCCGGATCGGGCGGAGAGCCGAACAGGTAACTAGGAGATACATTAGAAGATGTGACAGATTCCCGGAAATTACCAGATTCAGCAGTATCTACACCACGAATGAGTGTCCCTCGCCTTTGACCCAACTGGCTTTGTTCTGTAGCTACTTCAGAAACGAGCAACTTTCGCATCTGATCACCTTGAGAAACATGTGCCCTTCCTTCACCTACAAACATGAAAAATTGAGAGAGCTTGATAAGCTGAAACAAGCAAACAAAATCAAGGCATTTCGTTAGACAGACATGCTCACCAGCTTCCAGGATAGAAAACCATCCTCGTCCATTCTTGCGGATAACTGAAAGGGAAGAAGAGACATCGTTACTACTTCCTATATTAGAGCTCTGAGAAAAGCCATTGATGTGCAGTTTAGCATGCGCAGATCCGCTCGTTTCATCATCGATCAGTAAAGGTTCATTCAGATCTGCAACTCTTCTGGCCCCATAGAATAATCTGGATCCTGAAATCAGTCCCATTTTATCAGTTCTCCTGTCATCTCCAGCAAGAATCATACCATTCCGATTGTCAGCCCTGGCATCTTCTTTTGGTGGGGTTGCTAATATTTCGGGTAATTTATCATCCTTAACCTGCTCCGGCTCATCATCATCGATGTACTGATCGGCAGGTAACTGGAGATCAAACATCTTTCTCCTGACCTTAGACGGTCTTGTAGATTCCAAAATGTCAGAAGATTTGATGGTAATGCCATTGTGGCAGGGGACATCTGCAGCTTGTGTGTCATTCGCTCTCGCGGAACTTGCCGGAGAATGAACTGCTTCTGCAACTGGCGCGGATGGTCTGAGATTATTATAACTAGAATTTACCCAAGGAACACCAGGACTGTGCCACTTTGCAACGTCCTCAGAAGTAATTTGAGAAGCCAATGGACTCGATGCCAAGGATGATTCAATAGCTATCCTCCCTTTGAACAATTCTTTTTTCTTGAATTCACTCATCAATTCCTTCTGCTTCGAGTACAGACGATGTAGATCTTGGACCTGAAAGATCACAGTTAATATCAAGCTTGAGAAGTATCAAAATCAAAGATGAAGGGTCCTGTACCTGCTTCCTGAATATGGTTTCATGCTCCAGCATCGTCTGCCTCACTATGCCTTTGCCCACCACAGGATATGCTTCGGTGGCGGTGGCCCTTGGCAAGTAGCCGTTGTAGTAGTGACCGTTTGGTAACATGTTGTCTCCAGGATAAGGGGGCCAGCTACAGATGCTCGAGTTGTCGTTGAGATCCCTCATCGAGTGATGTCCCAGGAAATTGCCTTTAACTTGGATTTTCGTACCCATTCCTAATAGCAGAAAGGAAGGCCACAGTGAAGCCACACGATCATAAGCGAAAAAAAAAATCTGATACTATGTAAGAAGTGCCTTAATCCGTTAAACCTCTATAGCATAGAGGATAAACATGCTTTGATTCTTGTTCCTTTTGCACCAAAAAGCATATTGTGCAAAACAAAGCCAGGGCAGGAAGTACGAGAAGCTCACATACAAGGGATTGGAACCAGGAACAGTTACACAGATAAAGCAATCCAGGTGATATGAGGAAAAAAGCCCACAAGGTTTCGAGTTATAAGCTTTGCAGATAACAGAATTGCAGTGAAGTAACAAGGTAAAACAAAAAGACACGAGGAGGTTTGTTAAACCTTTAAGAATGCTGAATCATTACTGTCATACCAATTTAGGGAGATGCAATTCTTAATTACCGTTGACTAAAGGGCTACTAGAATCAGTTATTTCATGACGCTTAAATTATTCAGTGATCACTTGAAAATTTTCAATTCATATTGAAGGATCAGATATAACAGTCCAAATATCCCCATATAAGAAAAGATGTCTCATATTAACTCCAAACACGAGACGCGCTTTGTTATGTCATTTAGCTCTTGATGAACAACTAACACCAAATACCATATTTGGAAGATCTCAAATGAGGTTGCTTAACAGACAAGATCTGATCTACCACGGGAAAACAAGATGGATTTTTTATCACCGCACACACGAGAGCTGGTCTCCTCTTCTTCTGGAGGTGAAATAAGTCAAAGTGAAACAACCTTTCAATAGAATAGCCGAAACAAGAGAAACAATCTGCTATCAGAGAAATACTCCACACCACCAGTTTAGATAAGGAGAGCCATCCATTCAAAAGAGGAGCAAATGATAAAAGAATTGCAGGGGTATGTATAGCAGCCCCCTTCAACTTTGAATTACAGCAGCCGAGATTTGATGACAGAAGTTACACTTAATGCAGTCAGAAGGAATTTCGCTCTTTTCCTTATTCCTTCTGACAAGTGCACCAAGAAATTAGCACTTTAAGAACAATTGGAACAAGCAAGTTTTTACCAAATAAGGATAAAGCAGCAATTCAGCTTTAGGATGGATAACCCACAAATTTTGGCGTCTTGGAAGCGCGAGACTCGCTCAAATTTATTTTGGAACAAATCTAATGGTCCTATTTTCTCATTGGAATTGAGAGCCTGTTGGTCTTTAATCCCGCAGAACCCATGAGACACACACAAAAATGATTTCAGCAATACAGAAGTCAATCTCAGGTCAAAAGCTCTGGGGAAACCAAAACTCGCTGCTAAACCAACATACCCAAATCACACTGCAATCAAAGCCAACCTGTACTGTGAAGCATGGACAAAACAAATTGACAATTTCCAGATGCATTGGCGCAAATAATCGAGGTCAACAGCCCCAATTCGCAAAACAAAATAGAATTATTCCAGAAGGGGCACAGAGGAAACCCGAGCAACTACCCCAAAAGAAGGAAAATGTTCTGATCATGAAGCCATGGCAAGAGATTATGCAGAAAGGAACAAACCCGGAAAAAACAAATAGAAAAATGATGAAGACCCAAATCAAACCAATTAGAAGAACAGAAGAAAGGAACGTTTTTTTTTTTGTTTCATTTTACCTCAACCAGCATCCTTTCAGGAAGGGGTGGTTCTTCTTCGGGTGTCCACCTCCTCACTCCCCACTATTACAACCTCGAACAAATCATCCCCCAATCCCGGATCCAAAATCAGTCCAACTAGTCCCCCGACGTCACCAACAGAAGGTCGGGAGAAAGATACCCAAAATTTTTTTTAAAAAAAGTAAAAGCAACAAAAGAGAAAATCACGAGACTCTGAAAGTCCCCCCCCCCCTCTCCCCCCACAACAATATTAAAGAAAGGAGAACAAGAACAAAAATTTCCTCCCAACTCCAACTCCAACACCAGTAACAAAATCAACGGCAACAACAAGAAGTAGCTCCTTTTCCCTTCAGATCCTCCTCATCACATCAAGACAGGAATATTTGTAAATAACAACAATAATAAGATGGGATGGGCATTTTTTTGGGGGCGTGTTCGATCTGCTGGGGCCACTCCCCTTGTCCCCTTACCCCTTTTCTCTATCTCTCGCTAACTTAGAACGAGGAAAAGGAAAATAATAATAGTAATAATAATGGGAATTTTTTTTCCCTCACTCTCACTCATGCAGACCAACAGAGAGAGAGAGAGAGAGAAGGAAATAGTGGGAAGAATGAATGAAGGCAAGCGACAGAAACAGAGACGAAGACAGGTAGAGAGAGAGGGATGGATATAGCCTGAAAAGGGAAGAGAGAGCTCCCGGATTTAAAATAAATAAATAAAAAAAACAAAAAGAAATCATCTTCAACATCAACACCACCCACAATCACAAACAACCCAATAATAACAAATGACTTGAAATTCGTCAACATCCGGTCTCCCTTTTTTTTTTTTAATTCTTCTCTCCTCTTTCTTCCTTTCCCCCCTTCTCTCTCTCTCTCTCCCCCAACCCCATGAAAACAAAAACCCAAAAATTACCACAGTAATTAACCCCGACAACTTACAGTCTATCTGCCTGTCTGGGGGGAGCGGAGGTGGTTTCTTCTCTTTGGGGGAAAGTGGGATAACACAGGTGTTATTATTGCAATTGGTATTTGTTATTTATTAATTTGGATTGGGTTTTGGACAAAGGGGCGTTGAGGTGGTCTGTCTGTGTGGGTGTATTTTTTCCCCTCCCCCCCCCCCCTAGATTCTCTCCACACCTCCTCCTGCTTTTCCCACCCAAAAAATTACTTTAATTTCTAACTCTGCATATTTTACTTAATTTTAAGTAACAAAAAAAGAATTACTCGTCAGATCATATTATCCTCTTTGGCATCACATGAGCCCAAACAATTTTTATATATAAAAAATAAAAGACTACCCTTTAGAAAAAAAAGTGATTTTTGAACAAACCATGATTTTCAAATTTTTTTGGGGGTTTCCTCCTACTAGGAAAGTGCATGATTTAGGCTTAATGGGGCATGTTGCTAGTATTTTACTAATTTGGATTGGGTTAATATTTTTATCTTTTTGGGGGTTTCAAATGTTCTAGTTTGAGTAAAGGTTTAGATGATGGTTGTTTTTTTTTTTTTTTATTAGAATGATTGGGGGAAGGGGAAGTTTCATGGGAAAAGACAGTATCAACCCTGTGGGAAGAGAGGGGCCTCCTGTCCTGTGTGTGATTGGCCCGACGATGTCCCCGCAACCACAGGAAAAGCCAAGAATGAAATCCTTGCCCCTTTTAGTTTCGTTACATAGTACGCACTTGTATAATCACGTTTTGACTTTTAAAAGAAAATTCACGGACATGAGATAAGATGTTTAGCACATAAATTATTTAATGTACTCCGGACACTTATGATTGGGAGTTGTTCGGTCCGGGAGCCCTCCCTCAAACCTAATCTACTCGCGATTTTAATTATTAAAAAAAAGGCCTAATTATCAAATCTATCACGAACTTTGGCACGTTTTTTCGATTTACCCAGAACTTTCAGTAATATCATCAGCTAGCCCAACGTTTCTCCGTTATCTCAAATATAACATCCGTCCACCCGACCCTCGGACGGAAACTGACGTGGATCTGACGTGTCCTTGACGCCGTTAAATCATTGTTTTCTTCCGAAGCCAAATTATCAAATATACCATGAACTTTGACCCGTTTTTCCGATTTACCCAGAACTTTCAATAATATCATCAGCTAGCCTCTCGTTTCTCCGTTATCTCAAATATGACATCCGTCCACCCGATCCTCGGACGGAAACTGATGTGGCTCCGGCGTGTTTCTTGACGCCGTTAAATCACCATTTTCTTTCGACATTAGCTGACATGGCATAA
Organism: Melastoma dodecandrum; assembly: GCA_029817715.1. Lineage (NCBI taxonomy): Eukaryota > Viridiplantae > Streptophyta > Magnoliopsida > Myrtales > Melastomataceae > Melastoma > Melastoma dodecandrum. Next base: position 987,076 of record JARUPY010000397.1, on the reverse strand, counting down.
CCTACTTTCGATTTCCCCAATCTCGATTTCCCCAATTTCGAATCCCTAAATTTCGATTTCCCCAATTTCGGCCCCAAATCAAACTACACCCAAACCCTAATCGAAATCAGTATTCCACCAACCCTCCTCCCGCCTCTCGTTTGCAACTCCCTCCCTACAGCCTCCCTCCCGTTCGCAGTTCCCTCTTCAATCCTTTCCCCGCAGGAGCCCACTCCCCCGCCGCAGCCCCCTCCCGTTTGCAGATTTTTTTTGGTACATCTGTCAAACAATCTGCAAACGGGAGGAGGCTGCGGCGGGAGAAGGATTGAAGATGAAACTGCGAATGGGAGGGAGGGTGTACAGAGGGAGTTGCGGACGGGAAGCGGGAGGAGGGTTGGTGGAATCCTGATTTTGATTAGGGTTTGGGTGTAGTAAAATTTGGGGCCGAAATTGGGGAAATTGGAATTTAGGGATTCGAAATTGGGGAAATCGAAATTTAGGGAAATCAAGATTGGGGAAATCGAAAGTAGGGTATGCCATGTCAGCTAATGTCGGAAGAAAATGGTGGTTTAACGGCGTCAAGAAACACGCCGGAGCCACGTCAGTTTCCGTCTGAGGGTCGGGTGGACGGATGTCATATTTGAGATAACGGAGAAACGTGAGGCTAGCTGATGATATCATTGAAAGTTCTGGGTAAATCGAAAAAACGGGTCAAAGTTCAGGGTATATTTGATAATTTGGCTTTGGAAGAAAACGGTGATTTAACGGCGTCAAGGACACGTTGGAGCCACGTCAGTTTCCATCCGAGGGTCGGGTAGACGGAGGTTATATTTGAGATAACGGAGAAACGTTGGGCTAGCTGATGATATTATTGAAAGTTATGAGTAAATCGGAAAAACGGGCCAAAGTTCAGGATAGCTTTGATAATTTGGCCAAAAAAAAATGTTCTTATATGATCCTCTCCTTGAGTCACGGATTAAGCTAGAGTTTTAATGAATGTCTCGATTTTTTATTTTATACGTGAGACACGGAGATGTTTGCATTTTTTTTTTATTACATGAGTTTGGCCTGGCTAATTTTCAATTTTTTAGTATTTCATATATTTTTGTTTTACATTTAAGATCATAAAAAAAACGTCAAGCTCAGCTGTCCTTCAATCTTATTTAATGGCGATCGATCGAGGGAGGGACGTATTCCTCCGTCTGGGTTTTAATTTATTTATTCCAAATAAAAGAGACGCCGTTCGGACAAATGCCATTATTCATTGGTTCCAAAATGGGGGAATAATTACTTAATTAAATTTCTTCCCTCTAGGCTTCATTATCTACCAGACTTGAGAACCTGAAAACTCTTACCAATAAAATGCAGAATCATCCCAGCCAGTTATTATTCATGCATTTATTTAATTTTGTAATCAATACCACGTCGGGTACGAGTACATTGTGTAAGAAAAATCAATCCAATCCAAGATCACCACAATCGAATTTATGACACGAAAAAGTGTGAAAACATACATGTGATTTGCGAACCTTCATAAAATCAGTTTATTAGGTCTTTAAACTCCGTCTTCATCGTTATCTTAATTCAGGAGTGTTACTCGATGAGATCTGCAAACAACGAAGGGGAAAAGACGGTGATCTGGGTCTTCCTCTCCCTGATTTCCCGACGGCCGATGGAGCACCACTCTTAGGGTTAGGGCCAGTAGAAGAGGGGACCTAGCACCTGTTAATATAAGGGGTGACGGGCCCTTCCATCACGGGCTTACGTCGACACGGGCCTACACCATAAGCCGTCCAAACCACATTAATAACAAACCGAGATGCCACAAAAGCTCAAATAAAAGATCGCCCAAACTGAACGAGCTATCATGCATTGTCTCGTATATTGTAACACAGCCCGGTTTTTGAAAACTTAAATTAGTAATTGATTATAGCCCAACAGAATTTTTATAAAACAAAATAAAATAATTAAAAGGAAAATAAAATTCTAACTTTCTCCCACTTGGGCTATGATCAATTATAAAGCTTGAAAATAAATATTTTACTTTTGAAAATGACTCTCAGGCTGTATATAATAATGGCCATAACAAAAACACAATATACGAGATAACATCTCAAAAACAACCCCGACCATCAATACTGCTAACACTGAACCATAGTCGTTGTCACACCATTTAGCGGTGTTGTACAACCATGATCACAAGCGCCAGCAACACTAACGTCAATAGGTCAATGTGGTGGTGTAGCCGAAAATAACATCCCTGAATGTGATCTGAATGATGTTATTTTCGGTCGGTCCTCATCTTTCTGTAACCTTATGCCCATAATAAGCCAGAAAGACAATAGAGCATAACCGCTCTGTAGAATGTCTCATAAACCTTAATGCGCGCAAACTGCATTATGCTTTATAAGAGACAAACTATATTGACAAAACCGTCATACTCAAGACCAGGCACAAAGTCTTAATATTTTCTTTAAAAAAATTAAATAACTCTGTAACCTTTACATTTCTCTGAAGTCGGAGTGCACAATCCGTAACCTTTATACTTCAGAGAAATCAGAGTACACATCTGTAACCTTAATGCTTCAGAAAAGCCAAATGAAATCATCTACCTCCGTAACCTTAATATTTCACAAAGTCAGAGAAAACCATCTCTGTAACCTAAATACTTAGTGAAACCGGAGTAGTCATCCGTAACCCAGATGCAACCAAATATATCCGTCATCTTTATATTGAACCAAGGTCAGATAATACCCTCTGTAACCTATATACCTCGGTGAAACCATGGTAATCATCCGTAAACTTTACGCCTCAAAGAAGCCGAATGAAATAAACCGAGCACTATTGCTCTATATGTCTCAACATAAGTATCTCGAGAAAACATTTATGGTGTCATACAAGACGTATAAACTTGACATAACCGTTATGCTCAAGATAGACATCATATCTTAAGACTTTTAACAATGTGCACATAATAAATCAAATAATCAACGATCATCAAATCTGATATTCCACATGTACAAAGCATGTTCCAAGTATGACAGTTAAATAATCATGTCTATCAAACAAGACATGGATATAAAGCTCCCACTAACCAAGCAAATCAAAATACATTCCCCGTATAATAACAATAAGGGCTCGCTAGGCCCCACGTGGTATTCCTCTTGGATAGAAATGGAACAATACTCACATAAAATCTTTATATGCCATTATTTTCTAATTACAGTATCAAGGATTTATAAAACTTTCACCGAAAACCCTTAAACTTGTTTCTTGCATATTTTCAAATAAGCTCCCATAAATCTAATCAACTTTAGAAATAAACTTTCATAATCGATCTCACATATGCAATTAAATCAAGGACTCCCACAAGTTTATTGTGACACATACTGTTAGTCCTGGTTTTGATGATGAGCGTGAGAAGCTAGTCGCTGTAACACTTCGCTTATTCTTAGTGATGAGCTTGAGAAATGTGTTGCTGAACCACAGCAAGTAACAATTACAGTTTGCTGCGTTACAGTAAAATGTTACTGTGATTTTACGCATAAACACTGAAAATATGGAAACATATTTTCTAATATTCACATTTTATTTTGGGCTAATTCAGAATATTCGTCTGAGTGTCCAAGTTCATTTAATCTAGCTTAATGATCTCATTATAAATGTTTAGGCATCTAAATATTGCGAGATTAGCTTTCCAAGTTTAATTTTGGAAACAAAATATTTCTTGGATATCCTGCAGCAATGTTACGCTGCAACCTAAGCAATGTGTCGTTACACTTAAGAAAGACCTTGTTGCATTACAGCGAAACTATTATGCGTTATTGCGCTGACGAAGGAATAATTATTATTCCAGATTTGCTTATTGCAGTCTAATTATATTTAATGATTAAATATATTATCTGATTCTGATAATCATTATTTAATCTGATAAGATTATACGTGCAAGGAATATCATCAATGATTTCCTTCCCTTCTTGGTCATTATGACCGTTGAGAATCCTGTTGCTGATCCACGATTACAGCTTCCTGTATTCTGATTTTAGGAAACAAATTATTCATTTTTGGGAAACCGATTATTTGTTTCGTTCCTTTTTATACCATACGACCCTCACATAATCTCTGGACGTTTTCGAACGTTTTCTAAGTGGGCTGAGTGGTCTGAGTGGTCTAAGTGGTCGACAGAGAGCGGAAGGTGCTAAGTGTCTCCTGGTTCTTATTGCTCGCAAACTGCGTACGAGGGTGTCAAGGGGCTGAGTTCAGGTTCCTTGATCGTCGTGAGAGGGACTAGGTGTCCTCGGTGCGTTCAACGAGCAGCCGGCGAATCGTCTGAGGGAAGCTAAGTGAATACCTCTGCTGATTGCAGTAACCGGTTGCTGACCCATCGGCAAGAAGCCGTTCTTGTCGTGTCTTTTCGCAGGGAAGTCTCGAGCCTACGGAATTTGAGCAGTTAGACACGCACTTGTGGGTGCGCGCCAGAAGTCTCGTGCCTGCAGGGTAGAGCAGGAGTTGGGCCGCCGGAGTGGAAAGAGGTCCTCCCGAGCACAGGGGTGCTGTGCAGAAGTCTTCAACGCACCGCTCTTTGCTGGACAACACTTCTCATATTGGAAAATGAGAATGGAATTATTCATTGGAGCAAAAGAAGCCGATTGCTGGCAGATTATAATGGAAGGAGACCTTACGGTTTCTCCACCTAATCCCAATGACATTCGGCATGAGAATGAAAGAAAGAGAACTATCTCTCTCAATACTACTGCAGGCACTATTTAGTGTGCGCTCTTGCTGGAAATGAATTTAATCGCGTCTCTACTTGTAAGACTGCGAAAGAAATGTGGGATAGACTTGCTTTGATCTATGATGGAACAGAACAAGTCAAGGAATCTAAAGTGAATGCATTAGTAACTCAATACGAAGCATTCACAATGAAAAAAGATGAGTCAATTAATCAAATGTTTGATAGACTCACCGAAATCACTAATGCCATGGAATCTCTTGGCAAAACAATTTCTAATTCTGAGTTGGTCAGAAAGATACTTCGCTCTTTGCCTAAAACTTGGGAAGCCAAGAAAAGGGCAATCGAAGAAGCAAAGGATTTAACGAGCTTAAGTCTTCAACAGCTACTTGGTTCTCTTGTTGCTTATGAGAATGAGAACAAGTTCACTGAAGAAAAGAAATCCAATGCTGTTGCATTTAAGGCAATGTCGAAATGTCCGATGAATCTGAGGATGAATCTTCATCTGATTCTGAGGATGAAGTCTCCTTGATGGCAAGGAAATTCAAAAGGTATCTTCGCAAAAATCGCTTTAAGGGAAAGCGAGATATTAAAAAGAAGAATACTAAACCACACCAAAGTAAAGGTGGTGTATGCTATGAGTGCAACAAACCTGGTCATATGCGACCAGATTGCCCACTTTTGAATGAGAAGGGCAAATCTTCAAAATACAAGAAAAATGCCATGATGGCATCTTGGAGTGATAGTGATGAGGAATCAGATCAGGATGACGAAACAGCAAACATCTGCTATATGGCGCAAACTGATACTGAAACTGAGAAGGTAAACGCTTTCTCACCTTCTGATCTAAAAGTTAAAGACCCAAATCAAGCCCTTTTTTTTATAACTTAAATCATTAATTTCCTGAATATTATTATTTTAATAAATTTAACAGCCTCTTAATTTCAGAAAGAGAGAGTGGGACAGTCACCAAATTAGGAGAATTTAAATTGCCAATACCGCAGATGCATTTCCAAACTCAAACACCAGGGAATCCCGAATCACTCAAACCTACACGCGCCACTGAATTTTCTTAGTTCAAATTGTACACCCGGATGAGGTGTTATAGTTTCACACCAGAGTAAGGTATCTTAAGTCGCCCGATGCACTATTTTCCCATCTCACAGTCGGCACACGCTTCCGCAGTGGCCGCGATCAGAACGTTAACAGGATTCAAAGCACGAATCCAACACAGGGATAACACAGAACGCGGACCAACAAACTATGGACAGACTCACAACATATGCAGAAGCAATACACCCATGAACCCGGACGTCCCCAAGCCAGACGACGACGACAACAAGGAAGCCGATCCATGACCTAAAGTTTCAATTTCTTCTTCCTTTTTAATTAATAAATTATAACAGCCTAATATTTTAGAGAAGATGTAAGATTTAAAATTAATAAATCAAAGCATTAATAGTTTCTCTCCCCCGACAAAATTAACAACTTTAACCCATGATAAATATATATGTGAGGATCCCGCATTAATACCCAAATCTCCCGCAATCGAATTTAGGACACGAAAAAGTGTGGAAACATACCTGTGATTAACGAACCTTCATAAAATCAGATTATTAGGTCTTTAAACTCTGTCTTCAACGTTATCTTAATTCAGGAGTGTTACCCGATGAGATCTACAAACAACGAAGGGGAAAAGACGGTGATCTGGGTCTTCCTCTCCCTGACTTTCCGACGGCCGATGGAGCACCACTCTTAGGGTTAGGGCAAGTGGAAGAGGGGACCTAGCACCTGTTAATATAAGGGGTGACGGGCCCTTCCATCACGGGCTTACGTCGACACGGGCCTACACCATAAGCCGTCCAAACCACATTAATAACAAACCGAGATGCCACAAAAGCTCAAATAAAAGATCGCCCAAACTGAACGAGCTATCATGCATTGTCTCCTATATTGTAACACAGCCCGGTTTTTGAAAACTTAAATTAGTAATTGATTATAGCCCAACAGAATTTTTATAAAACAAAATAAAATAATTAAAAGAAAAATAAAATTCTAACACATTGTACACTAAAAGAAAAAGGCAAACAACGGAAATAATTAAGACAAATTGCATTTACATGAGCATATAAAATGGAAAGACATTCAAAAACTTTAGAAAAAAGACATGAATTTTATTTATTTACTTTTTTTTTAAAAAAATATCGTGCCTCTCGTTACGTCTTGAATATAATTTATTTGTACAATTTATAAATAAGCCAATTAAATGGACTTTATATTATATTTTATAATTAAAACAAGTTGCTGATTGATCTTGTTTTGAAGGAACCAGTCGAGGGTAGAAGGTCCTCCAAATTTTCCGGATCATAGATAGGTTGTAAAAGCATATTTGCTTTTTGCTTCAATTTCTGGCAAAACATGATGGGGATTAGCATTCAACATTAAACAAACTCCCTCCCTCCACAAAATAAAACACAATGCAACCATAAAAATGTAATTGGTCATTGGAAAATGTTACGTGGAGCCTTTAAATACAATAATGTATATAACATGGCATGATACGACTAAAGAAAAACAAAAAATCGACGCAAACGACACTGATACTTAAGCAGTGTTAAAAAAAAAAGTTTCTTTACTCCCACGTGCTTCCATTTATTGCGTTCTTCAAAAATTGGAGGGCAGGACATCAAATTGGTCAATAGGAATAAGTGCTAAAAGCCTAGGAACATGTTTTTATATAAATGCATAATTTTTTTAGATAAATAAATGTAACTGCAAAATTTTTTTAGATAAATAAATGCCAAGTGCGAACGCAATGATGAGTAGGCATGATTTATCAACTGTTACACTTTACCAAACTCTTATTTGTCAATGAAGAAACAATTTATGAGATATTCTACGAAACTAAGGGAAAACTCATTGGATGAAGTTACATGATGATTTGTGAAAAGAAATTGTAATTTTTTTATTAAAACCAAATAGAAATTATACATTGGGAGAAAAGATGTTCCGGAAATAGTCGAGGTAGGACGGACCTTCTTCCTTGGACGCGGCTAACATCCCGCCACGCACGAAGCTGATGTCAGTTTTCGTACAAATGTACGAAAGCTGACGCGATCTTCGTACATTTTACGTAAGCGCCGACTTAAATTTCGTACATATCTCATACACTTTTCGTACATTTATATGGTTTTATACGAAAAACTTGCGACATGTACATTTTTTGACATTGTACTTATTCCGTGCATGTGTACAATTAATATACACATAATGTATATTTATACACTTTTCGTATATTACTATGAGTTTATTGGCTAATTCTTGTACATATATACGAAATATGTACGAAATAAGACGATATGTACATGTTTTGTCATTGTATATTAAACGTACATGTGTACAATTATTGTACGAACAATGTACGTACACTTGTTGTACATTACTATGGAGTTGAGAGAAGTTTTTGTACATATGTACAAAAATAAGAGAATGTGAATATGTTTTGTCATTGTACATTATTCGTACATAAGTACAATTCGTGTACGAATAATGTACACTCTGGGCTTGTAGGGAAATTCTTATACATATGTCTAAAATATGTTCAAAAATAAGGAGAAATGTATAAGTTTTTACTTTGTACATTTTCCGTACATATGTATACGTAATGTACGAATAATATACACGTATATTATTCGTACATTATACTGAATTTGTTGGAAAATTCTTGTACATATATACGAAATATGTACGAAATAAGAGGAAATGTACATGTTTTGACTTTATACATTTCTCGTACATATATACTACAAATGTACGAATAATGCACGATTGCACATTATTCATACATTATTCTAGGTTTGTTAGAAAATTTTTGTACATATGTACGAGATATGTACGAAATAAGAGGAGATATACATGTTTTGACTTTGTACATTTTTTGTACATATGTACAATTAATGTACTAGATATGTATGATGCGTTGGCTCGGAACCCGGGCCCAACTCCGAACCTGAAAACATTATGTAATTATCATATTATCCCATCCCCACCTATGTTGTATGATTTGGACGTCAAGGGATGTGAGTTAGGGGGTAAGATGGTAATTGCTGGACTCCAAACCTAACAATTCGTACATTTTGCGTACATTAATCGTACATATGTATTAAAATGTACAATGTCAAAATACATAAATATGCTTTTATTTCGTACATATGTATACGAATTTTCGTATAAAACGATACAAATGTATGAAAGGTGTACGAAATTTAAATCGATACTTACGTCAAATGTTCGAAAACCATCCTAGCTTTTGTACATAGTTGAATTCAGGTTCGTACACAGTGAAACGTCCCGCGCAGCCTCCTCCTTCCTTAGCTTTACCAATTTTATTCCCTAAATTAAAAAAAAAAGGCATTGATTGGGGTGGGGGTACAGATAGAGGTCGTATTCTTTCGACGCACATCCACCTTTATTCCTTGTTCATTCATAAATTCATTAATTTGCAGTGACATATATTTGTTATAATTATCTTAATACGAATAACGAACTTTAGAAACATCTCCGTACGACAGTCAACCTCTAGACAAATAATGTTGTTAAGTTACTGTGATTAAGAAAAACAAAGAAACCTTTCTTGGACTTCCTCTGAGAAAACTCAGAGATAATTTGATGGTTGTAAGGGTAACATTTTTGACACTGAAATAACTTTAACTTCACTTATTAAATAAGAAGTGAAAATCTTATGAGTTGGATTGATGGGATGGACCACTGCATCGACCATTAAATGTTTCCCTCTTAAACATAGGCAAGTTGGTTAAAATAAAAAAGAGGAAATATTTGATCTGTCATGTCATGAAGTTCTAGTAATACCTTCCGACGGACGTATATATATATATATAATAAGAGTGAGACGGAGGATACACCAAATATGATATAATATTAAAAATAGGTGACGTACAATTAAAATGGCGGTTTTGGGGCCGGCCGATGAAGTCCCGACACGTCTCACGCAACTTCAATTGAGCGTGCAAAATATATCTTATAAATTAAAAACTTTATTAAAAAAACAAACATCAATGGTTCGTGACACGTGGATATTTCCACTTAGTTGGCGTCACCTGGATCCTCTTCTTTCCGAAAGTGCCCCTACAAACCCAACCAAACTACGAGGACGCCCCCGAATTTGTGGCCTGACCAAAATGCCCCCCACTAGGAGGATTTCGTGGTCCCCACACTTCTCCTAACCCCGTAACCATCCATATACAATACAATAATAATAATTAGCAGTAGTAGTTGTTGTTGTTGTTGTAACGTAGGGAATCCATTCATTTATGACACAATTAATCCGCGGCATTAAAAAAATGGATCATTGAGCAACAAATAATATCCCAACCTTACAATTAATAAAAGGGATGGGGTAAATTATTTATGTTTTTTTTATAGTAACGTTCGAACAGATCAATGCTGTCTCATTCTCACGACATTCCAGAATCTGACCCATCCGAGAGTGAGAGAGATAAGAGAGGACAATTTGACCTCCGGAGTTTTAGATAAAAAGGATGTGAAGAAGATAGAGAGAGAAAACAAGAGATGGGAACTCCCCCTTATGTCTGTTCATCTGTCCCCGTCTCTCTGTCCCCTCTGATTGATCCTTCACCCTCCCTCCCACTTAATAAATATATTAAAATAATTTTATATGTATGTAAGACATTTTATTTAAAAATTTACCAACTAGATTGTCCTTTTGTAAGTTAAAGAAATTCACTCCCCCCTCCCTGTTGGAGTTCTCCTTTCTCTTGCGTTGATTTAATTCGACGAGACTAAGCACTCTCTGCCCTGTGTCTTCTTTGGCGACAGTGTTTTGATCGGAAGCGGCTAAAGAATCCAGGACGGGTCTTCCCCGTCCTAAAAATTGCCAATTCTTATGTGCTCAATAATAAATGATTTTACTGCATGGACCCGATGAGTTTGGTAATGGATTGATGCTCTTAGTATCAGTGTACAAAATACTCGTTGTTGGCTATTTGTTAACAGTAAATTTCTTGTAATTTTATAAACAGTGAAGTGTACTAAATTCGCCGGCATGTAAAGTATTGGTACATTTACTAAGACCATGATCATGTTTTTAGTAAATTTTGCTAAACTAATCGTCGTATTTTAGTAATTTACTAAATAGTGTGGGGTCTTATTAAGGGATCGTTTGGAAAATATTTTCTTGTGCCCTTTTATTTTTTAATTTTATTTTGTGGGTGTTAGAAGAGTGGTAGGGAAATGCATGTATTCATCAAACCTTCTGCGCCAGTTATTTATAGATGTCACACGGACTTGCTATTTACGGCCTTATGTTATGGCGTAAGGGTTCTCTTTCTTTCGATCGTGCTCGCATGGACCTCGAATTAATAGGCGTGTATTAATATGCGTGTATGTATATGTATGTGGAATCCCTATTTATATTGTGCTAGCATTACGTAAATACGAAAAATTAAATATACGTACGATATTGTATGACGACCTTGCCAGTCTTTCGCAGAATATCCCCTTTCCTTCTTTGCATTCTTGGCAACTAAAACCTTCCATGTCCCAAAAAATAGTTGAATCTTTATGACAACCATTGATAGACTATATTCTCTATTAGCCTTCGCCGCATAGGTTTCCTCGTTGGCTTAGTTGACTGTCGCTCCGTCCACTTATGTCGCCTAATGGCCTTCGTCTCCTGATAGCAACTTCGCTCGCAAGCCTTTACCTGTCGTGTTTTTACAACCACCTCACTAGAAAAGCAATGAAAAGGAAACGGAAGGAAAAAGAATGAAAATTTTTAAATAATGTGAGGAGGAGAATCTTTGGGATGCTCAGTCGATTGTGGATAATCATATTGCAGGCAAATGGAAGAGTACACCATCTATCAAAAGCTCAAATTAAAAGCTGGTATGAACCTCACTCCTTAAGCAGTAATTTCCATTTTTCGTCTTCCCGGCACTGGATATAAATTGTTCCTGGGAGGCCTTCTACTTGGAGAACGAGGCAGGTCTCATTCGAAATTCCCATTGATTATGAAAAAACTGAAGCAGAGAAATTGCTGCTGTTAATAGATGATTTCGAATATGAATCCTCATTTCTCTCTATGTCCTCTCCTTCTGCATTAACAGTTATTGCCATCTAAATTATCAGGCAGTATGAAGTTTGTGCATGAATTATGTGCAGGTTTTGGAGGGAATTAGGGAGTTGCTTCAACTCCCCGCTCAGGTGCCAGTTCGTGATGACCGTGTCTTCTAGCAGTTACGTCGTTTGTAGGAGACTGCAGATAGATTTTTGATACCTCTGGACATAGGCCTTAAGAGGGCTGCAAAGGTTTCATAAAGCTGGAACATACTTTAGAAAGGTTCAGTTTGAGTGAGTGGTTACAGCTCTAATTGCACTGTTGATGCTTGAGAACAATCGGCAAACCGTTACAACTCGTCTTTTGTCCTCTACATCACGGTATCTGTGACATTTTATGCTGGTTTTCTTCTTCCTGCATGCAGAAATGCGTCCATACGAGGACATAAATGTATAAACTTGTCATATTTTTTTGTGCACCATCCTCGGATGGACTTTGTGGAGAGTCAACTTTGGAGTCCTGCTTGGCACTGCTTGCATTGTGAGACACAATGCAATCAACATTAGCCACATGGATGTTATCGACCAACTAGATCTCCTAAACTCTCATTTATGATGTAAACCGTGACCAGAGTATGTTACAAAAGCTACAGGTTAACAACAGACAAGGAAAAAGTCCAGACGCAACTTTGGCTTTCTAGTAAAGCTTAAATTATCTTCTTTTTCTCGAAGAATGTCTTCAAATGCCATAGTTGCAAGCCAGCGACAGACAGGCAGACAACAAGTGAGAGGAGGCTCATCCATGCCATCCTAGAATTGGTGGACCTGTTCAGTTCCTGCATCTCATCTTCCCTGCAAACATATCAATACAAAACCTTGAGTTGGGAAGTTGAATACCCCAATTAATGGACATCAGCAAAGTGCTGAAGATGGGTCAGACAAGTACAGGGATGGCATCATTTCCTCACCTTTCGCGAAGATAGAACATTTCGTCATGGATATAGGTGATGGTGTCTTCCAACTTCTTTAGCTCCAGTTCCATGAGCTGAGGATTACAGGGAAAGCAAAGCCATGTCCATGAAAAATGAGCCAACATAGAAAAGCATGCACCACCATAAAAAATAGGGCCCATACAAAATAATCCAAAAAAAAGACTATAATCAGGAAACCATTTCTTCCTTTAGAGTACCAAAGCTTGCAATCAATGAAATATACTTGTCAGAGAAATACTTAAGTTCTAGAATTCCCAGATCAGAATAAAAATTTCAGATAACAGGTGCCAACCACATAGAGAGATTGGTGCACATTCCAATTTTAAAATAAAACTATCTTGAGAAAAAATATCTGCCACCCATACCATCCCTCATCTAATTGTCAATCGTCTAAAGAATTGACTGACAGAACTCAAGGCATAGCATCCAACAGAGAACTACGACTGCCTAATTCTTATTACTAAAAGTTATCCCATCTCCGAGGGCAATTTTTTTGTGACAATAACTCTTATCAAAATATGAAGTCAGTGAATCAGAATGAAGCATCACATCAAAGGCCCTAAAAAAGAGACCCACTGATAATCTTTATTCCAAAAGGAATCAAGAACAAATTGAAGGCAATTCTACGTCAAACTGTACCAAAATTTTTTTTGTTGTCGACGATGTTTCTAGTGTTGATCAAAGAGAATGACTCAATCTCAACAGCTAGATTGTAAACAAATCCATTTCCAATAAAGCAAATTTGCCCAAATGTTATGGGCAACCCATTTCACGTCCTGCAATGAAGCTCACTACTTCAATTTCATTGGAATTGATTGCATTCATGGAAGCAAATGATACCTCAGGACATCCCCCTAGCTAAAGATAGCCAAATCATCTGTGTATTGCTATGCTATGCCCGATATATTAAGCACAAAAACCATTCACAAGCCATAAATTGCATCCAACCCTTCCTCCTAACAACTGGCAGAGGGATAAATGAATCCCTAAATCTCAGTCAATGATATAACTGAATCAACCATTACCAAAAAACCAACACCATATCTTAATGCACTATACCGATCAGTACATGCAAGAGAAATGACCTGCATGCGAACAACATAAAGGAAAATGAGAAATGCCACTCACATCGACACTGCCCTTCTTTGCAACACTAGGCCAGTCCTTAGCCGTGATCCCAGTCCTCCAATCAAATTCGATCGTAACTGTCACCTCGGGACGGTGATCGATTGCCCAGAAGCATGCCATATAATCCCCTTGCTCGGCGGCGGTGAATGCAAACTGACCAGACTCGACGTGATCCGTGAAGTGGTAATTATTCCCATACGAAGAAGTCACCTGCATAAACGAAAGGAAACCAAAAATCACACACGCCGCACCCACCCCCCTCTCCCCTTAAAAACTACAATCAATCCCAGAAACCCACGTCAAAGCTTCCAACTTGGGGGATCCAGATGCAAAAACCAATTCTTGAAAACCTGGAAAACAGAATATTTTGAAGTTTACCCTGACGGTGATCTTGTGGGATTCAGGCATGGGTTGGCCTTCTTGAGGGTTTAGGACGGAATACTTGCCGACGCTCATGGAATTGCCCTTGATCTCCTCGGAGATGCACTTCGTGTGGCCCGACTTCAGGTCGAACCGCAGGGACTGGCATGGCGACAGAAAAAGGTTCGCCGCCAGGAAGGGGAGGAGGACAAGCGCGATTGATCTCATTGCCGGGCTTTAAGAATTTGGAGGAGGGTCGAGGGGGGGGGGTTACGGATTTGAGAGAGAGAGAGAGAGAGAAAGAGCAGTTAAGAAAGAGGTGGTCTTGTCATGAGATGAGATGGGTAATTGTCGTACTATTCAGCTTGGCGGTTTTTGATTGGACCAGCAAAGCGCCATTGTAAGAAAGAAGATATCCTCTTTATGCTGATAAAAACTCAAATTCTGAGTTGTCCTCGATCTACTTCACATAATTCTTTAAGTTTCTGCTTCTTCTAGAGTAGATTCTCATGGAGGGTGTTCGAAGTTGCGGTGGTACTGATGATGGGAGAACGCCGGACGTTCAGGGAGAATTATGTTCTAGAGATATATGCTCCGAAACAACGTTTAGAAGTAAAAGATATATAATTATCTTTTAATTTACATTATAAAAGATAATGTTTTCAAGGAAAAGGCTTCCCATCCGCCTTCCCCCATCCCATCTCTAGTACAACCAAGTCCCACACCGTGAGCGCATGCTTTACCTGTAAAATATATAAGAAGAGATGGCCGTGCAGGAGATCGGCTGGCACTGAATTGTAGAAATTTCCCATCTCAAACCCTTCAATTTAAGGCCAATGTTTTTCCGCCTAACCTTATTCCAACACACTCTTATTTTCAATGCCGAATGCCATGTGGTGACAAACCCTTTCCGGTAAGAGAACACTAATCCTAGGAAGGAACTGCATCCTTCTGCTGATCAAAGACAGTTTTTTATGTGCGACTAGGCTCCAAAACCCGAATTTGTGACGGGCCTCTTTCCAGGTCTCAGTTATCTTACAACACTGAAAATCCTGAATTAGTTTAAAACCTTACCCAAAACTACTGATACCTATGCGAAACTCATCCTCGTGTCGCAAGAATCCTTCTAGAAGATATCTGTTGCATTTCCTGGCATCATGTGCCACTCATTTCTCCCAGAAGATGATTTCTCCTTGCTCACCGACAAGGCCTAGATCCCTGAGCCTCCTCTCCTGGTAGTATTCGAGCCCATCGATCTCCGTCTCTCTATCTCCGAAGGCATTGTCTATTTGCTGCAGTACTCGTTTCTCGCCTGCTCGGACCCCCACTGCGATTTTCATCCGAGGGGTGAGGTCTCGTCCCTCTTCGAGCTTATTATCCTGCAGGATCACTGTGGCCAATCAGTTTCTATCCAGCTTATGAATTATTTAGGACGAGTTCGTCATACAAAATTCATTCTGTTACTGGTCTGCAAAATGCCTATATGTTAGTAAGAAATAACAAGACCACTGTTGGAACGAGGCTGGTTTTCTCAGCACATCTATTTCGGCCAGTCCAACAATCTAATTTCTATAATCAAGTTGATTTCTTGCAACCACAGTGGGGAAGGGCTTATGGAAATTAATGATAGATGTCATACGAGTTTACTAAATGGACAACTACCTCTTCTAGAGTAGTGTGATAACCTGAGAGGGCAGATCTGCAGGCATCTCGGACGACCCTGCATATCAGCTCCTCATTGTCACGGCTCACTGGCAGTTGGAGGTGGTCCCAGACCGTATTCCTGAAGAGTGATTCCAAGAGGAAAGCATCTGTTCCGCCGAGTGCCACCAGCCTCAGGAACGGAAGCATTGCTGGGGGAAGAGGGCTCCCTGAAACCACGTCGAAGTACGCTGTCTCTCCCAGGCCGTTTAACTCTGCTATATCTAGCTTATCTCCAAAAAACGGGTCCGCCTCTGAGATTGCCAGGGTCAAGGTGTATGCATTACGCTCTGTTCTTGATTCTATGAACCCGTAATCTAGTGCTAGCTCAGCATTACTCTTGTTTAAGTCATATTGGATCATTACCTGAAAAAGAAGGTATCCACAGTTCATATGGCAGCTCAAACTCAAATAATTCTATGAACAGTAAGCAGCCAATCATTACTTCTCAAATCACCTGTTCACCCGCCTTCACTGGAACTGGGCTTCTCAATGAAAACAAGAGATCTCTAGAGAACAGACCAGCACCTTTGATCTCGTATGCATAATCCTCTGTCGTTATGCTGGGGTCGTGGTTTATCTGACATGATAAACGCATCCAAACATCAACCAAAGGGCTCTTCTCCATGTAGTTCAACAAATTAATACAAATGAGACTTGTACCAAATCTGCAACGGGTACCAAAACAAGGTTCTGGCCACGGAGCCGAGAAAAAGCTCTCGACCTAAGGATTCCGAATGCCCACAGGAAGTCTTCCAATGTAATAGTGGAGGGAAACAGCTTCGGATTTGGTTGCAAGACCTCTTGCTCCACTTTCTCGAATTCGCTCTTCACTAACTCTTTCACGCCTAAAGTCGTGCTTAAGAGCTGTGTTCCTGGAGAACTTTGGCACATTCAGTCTATCATCTTGCAACAAAAATCTCGGGGGAAGTCCTTTTCTAAAGCAGCAAGAAGAGCCACGGCAATGAAATCACGACTAACCTTGAATCTCAGCCAACTCCTCGTCTGACCTGCACTGCAACCATTACACAAACACTTGGTATGCAAGAAAGGGATTAACTGCTAATCTCGATCTGGAAGCAGCAGTCGAAGGTGGACAGAACACTCACCAGAACACAGTGGAGTCCGTGAACTCGGGAAGGATCTCCATGTAATGCCTCCACTTGGAAGACTCCCCGGCCAACTTTCTCTCCCTAAGTAGGAACAAAGCGACACCTACCCATGGCTTGAGTCCTGCGCAGACATTCCCAATCTCTGACTCCGCTACCGTGTCAGGGTTGATCCACAGCTTCTTTGGGACTTCGATCACGACCTCGTTCCGGCCGATGTCCCTGGTGGCAACGAGGCCAAGACCCTCGGGGACGAGGGCTGGCTTGGCGGGGGTTTTGGGGGTGACAACCCCCTCGCTTCGGAGCCAGTCCCAGAAGGTGTCGAGGGTTGGCGAGGGGAGGGCAGCGACGAGGCGGAGGGGCTTACGGACAGAGAGAGGAGGACGGGTCGAACAAGAAAGGGGTAGGAAAGCGGGAGAGACGGAGGAGAGGAGGAGAGTTTCCATTGGGTGCAACAAGGGCTGTGGATAATGGTTGGCTTTTGGTCGTTGGTTTTATTTGACTGAGGATGATTTGTATGTATGTACGTACCACTCCTTTTAATTTCTTTTTTCAAATACGAAAACGATGTTTTGGAAATTTTATGCAACTTGAAATATGACACGTAGTTTTAAAATTCTTGAAATAATGCCCTTAGCTCGACTCCGATTCACTCGTAAAGGAAGTCGGAACTATAAAAATTTTATTTTCAATTTGACTGGTTTAAGGAAATCAAACTTTATAACCTGATTTCAAGGAAATATTAGATTATGTAGAAAATTGAAATTATAAAGTCTGACTTACTTTAGGAGTAAAATAAAAAATCTCCGACTTCCTTAATGAGTGAAATCAAAATCAAAAAATCCGATTTCGAGGCATTTTTCATGAAAATATCAATCTTTCGTAGAAGATTACACATACTTGTTAATGATTTTTTTCTAAGATGAATTATTTGGCTTTATATTTTGAATGAGTTTATTAAGATTTTGCTTGTTGAAGAGGTTTGGGTTAAGCATTATTTGATTTATTTTCACCTAAAGCAGAAAATGATTTTCTTTTAAATTTGTATCTTATGGTGTCTCCTGTATATTTTTACAAGACCATTGTGGATTTCAGTTAAGGAGTTCAACTGATGATGATGATGATGACGACGATGAGTTGCTGGGAAAAATTGTGAACAATGAGAAGGAAGCCTATAATTTATATGCTTATAGAAAAGGCTTTAGTGCTCGAAGAGGAAAAGCTAGATATTTTGTTGGGTGAAAGTTTTCTTGCCGAAAAGAATATGTATGTTCTAAGGAAGGATATAGGGAAAACTCATCGGCCTTTCAACATAAAGCATACTGTAGATTGGAAACAAGAACAGGGTGTCGTGTTATGATTCGCTTTTCTGTCACTAATGATCTTTGGAAGGTGACATATTTGTGTCGAAGCATAATCACGAATTTGGCTAATTCAGAAGAAAGGCTTATGTTGCAGTCTTCTGGAAAAGTTTCGAATTCGAAAGTTAAAATCATTGATTCACTAGTTAATGCCGGCATTAGCATGAAAAGTGTATATTCATATATAAGTGATGTTGTTGGAGGTTCTCTGAACATGGGCTTCCCAAAACGTGATTGTTATAATCATGTCAATCGACAAAAGCTTATGTTGATTGAAGTTAGGGATGCTCAAAGTGTATGTGATTGGTTCAGAAAGAAGACAAGTATGGATTGCTTATTTTATGATAATGTTCAGCTAGATCAAGAAGGAAGGATGACAAACTATTTTTTCTTTTTTGGAGGGATGGGAGATCGAGATCATATTATGATTGATTTGGAGATGTCATAATTTTTCGCAAAGGTGTTTCCAACAACAAAGCCTCGTCTATGTCAAATGGCATATTGCAAGGAATGCTTCCTCGCATTTGGATGGGTATCATTTCAGATGGAGCGGATTTCATAGTCTATTTTATAAATGCATGAACAATTGTGATGATGAACATGAGTTTGAGTTTACACGGCAGAAGATGACTGACGATTATCACCGTTGCAACCATTCATAGCTTAAGAGCTTTTACAAGATTCGTGAGAAAATGGAGTACTGCTTTCACTAAAGATGTCTTTAGTGCTGGCATTCTATCTTCTCGATGAAGTGAGAGCACTGACAGTGTATTGAACGGTTTAGCAAATGCAACAACATATCTTCTTAAGTTTGTGCACTCACTGGATAATACGTCAAAGTGATAGCGTGTGCATGCCATCAATCACAGACAGTTCATTGTAGTTGCGCTGAAAGTTACCACAGCTCCACCACCAAACCAAAGTTTCTGATACGGGGCCGTTGCAGCTTCGCAGAAGCTCCTTGCAGTGTCCACAAACGATACAAATCCACAAACATAAAAGAAGGAAATCATTTTCCCTTTTCTAAACATTACTAGTTGAACCAGAGCCGGATGGAAGCGACAATGATTTAGAGGTGACATCATATGAAAGAATCCCCCCCCCCCGCGTGTGCGGCTTTCTCTCATCTTTCACTTTCACATCTGTCACGATGTGGAAAATATGTTTTAGGGACTGTCTTATTGTGCCACATCTTCTCCTTGGTCTTCAAGGGGAACGATGAGTCAACAATCTAAAGCTTGTTATAAAAGCTTTTGCTGTAGACAGACGATGGATTTCAAAAAAATAGTCTGAGAGAAAGATATTGATGTTTTGCACAAGTCATTAGAAATTACGAGGCTGAGAGACTGACCAAAATGCTCACAAATGGAGGCTGTTAATTCCTCGGACTACTCTTCATTTGAAGACTCAGCACTACTAACCCCAAACCCATCCTTTTCCAGCAACTAGGCATTCCCAATTACCCCGACCATACACAAAAGACACTGAATTAAGCCCGCGAGATGGTGCCCAAGAAACCCTAATCCTCCTAAAAAGTTTTAAAAAGATGCTAGCGACTAGCGGCAATTAAATTCTCTAACTTTGAAACACATTATTATATATATGTATAATTACACTATGGGCCAAAACTTACCCGAAAAGAGTTCGAATTTTTAAGTTATTTTTCCTAAAACTTATGAGTCAAAGAAATTCTCGAACTTCGAAAATTATTGAAATGATATTCTTCAATTTTGAAACATATAAATCAAGAGCTGAGCAGACATCATTTTTATAAGATTCAAAATTTTATAACCTTCATTTCAACATCCTATGACTTTCCTAAGTCATTTCAAAGTTTAAGGAAATTTTGACATAAAACCCTCCCAAATAAATAAAGAATCTTCAAAGTGAAACGCCAAAAATATAATATAAAATAATATCAAAGACCGTGTACTAAGGCCTTTTTATGGCTTTAATAAGTAATCACTCTCAAGAATTCGGATTGGGTTTAGCTTCTTCAATTTCTGCCACTATTCTTTGCGCCCTGCACCCCCGATATCAATGTTCTTATTATGTCCTGCCGTTTCTCATTCAAAATCTAAGTATTGGACCACGACATTATCTAGGCAAGATCAAGGTCACTTGTTTCCACAAAGCGTATACACAACACAACAGACCAGACCAAAAGTTCATGCCAGGAATGAGCAACGTCCTCCCCAATTTTTATGCAATCACTGTGGGCACCCAGAACTTACAAGGGCTACTGCGAGATGGGAGGATTTGCTAATTCTTCCTGCCTTCGCTCAGGATGATATGATATCCATGTCTGCGACAATTTTTGTGGCACCCAAAACACAAGTTAGGATGCTTTTCTAGGAATGCAGCTAGACATTAGCAATGCAACAAGAATATAGTTAACCAGTAACAGTGAGTGTAATCTGCAATCGCCAGGACATTTCCTTTTCTCTTTATGGGTCTAAGCTCTTGACCATTGCATAAGCAATCATTTTGACCCTTGACCTCAAAATTGGTTGAAGTTTATCTCAGTGAACACCTTACAATTCATTTTCACATCCGATAATCTCACTCCACATCTCCTATCTCTATATAAAATTTGGTCGTAACCTTTGGATTTCTGAAAACATGCCTACCGCAATGATACCGAACACTGAGTGCATGTTATAAGTATTAAACGGGAGAATCACATAGACAACATGTTTTAAGAAATCGGTTATAGGCAGCTATTCCTAGATATAACTAACTATATGCCACACCGGTGCGTTAGTGAGGGTAGCATCCCTTTGCAGAAGACCATCTATGAAATTAAAAAGTACAGAAAGGATGTTTGGTAAAGATCCTTACGTGGACTTGAATGGAGCACTAGTAGCCCCAACTGGTGTATTAAAAGCAACCTCCTGGAAAGGTCCAGCCATCTTTCCTCTGGGAAACCAACCAAGGTCTCCTCCCTTTTTACCTGACGGGCATTCAGAGTACTCCGCCGCTATCTGCATTGTACATATGGCATCTTAACGGAGGGTTGCACGGAAAAGCTATCTCAAGAAGGACATCCGGTTTTACTTCTCGCCATAATAGTTGGAATATCATTGCGAAAGAGAAAACAAGCCTGGACATCAGGGGCCATCACATTTTACACAAATTTACAGT
The DNA here is from genome assembly GCA_029817715.1 of Melastoma dodecandrum. Classification (NCBI taxonomy): domain Eukaryota; kingdom Viridiplantae; phylum Streptophyta; class Magnoliopsida; order Myrtales; family Melastomataceae; genus Melastoma; species Melastoma dodecandrum. The sequence goes on along the minus strand of JARUPY010000397.1, from coordinate 965,475 downwards.
ATCCCTTTCCATTCATGCATGTTGTTTGCTGGGGACCAATCATACGACGAATCCATCGAAGAAGGAAGAAGAGTAGAGAAGACAGCACGCTAACAATACCCAACAGAACTCTACCTCACGTAACTGTACAGCAACTGCTCTTATGGGTTAGTAAAGTGTTTCCAAAGCAACAAAAAAGCCCATGATGACGTCGGACGAACAGGTTGACAGAGGGTAGGGGTAGATTACCTTGGCGAATTCAGCAGGTGGTACTTTGTCACCGTTCTCCAGCCAACCATCCTGAAGTTTCTTGTAGGCCTCATTGATTTTCCCTTGCTTTTCACATAATATATGCCTCGCTGCAGCAACCGTAGTAAGTGTGATTGCAGGATACTTAATCCATTCAATAACTAAGTAGTAAACCACGTTCAGATAAAGGGATTTGTTTGGTTCAATTCCACGAACCGAAAAAGGGGGCAACAGAGAACTCACTAACCTTTGACGTAAGTGCAAGTGCCGAGACCATCAGATTTGCCGGCCTTGCCCTTGCCCTTGGAAGCAGAATCCTCGCTGCCGCCGCCACCACCAGATTGCTTGCCCTTACCCTTACCCCCTCCATCCTTGGGCTTCGAGTCCTTCCCCATCCCTTTGATCAAACAACGACAGAACCCCCCTGGAGGATTATACAATCCAAAGCTGGATTGGGAATCGTTTACTCGCCCCCTCGCTTCAGTTTCGTCGGCAAATTCGCGATTTGTGGACGCCCTCCTTACCCCCCCCCCCCCCCAACCCAAAAAAGAAAAAATGTATTGGGCCGAATTGTGGGCTTCTGTCTTCCCAAAAGCCCGTATACGATCACATTACGGGTCGGGTTTGAATTTTCTATTTCTTATTTATTATAATAAATGGAGTCACCGGATTAATGCTTTTAACAGTTGTTTTGCGGTTAAATGCGGGGGACACGAATTGCATCCCCAGAGTTATTTTTTAAAAATATTAATTATTATTTTAGACGGAATCAGTTCGACTTCTTATTATTTATGGTCGATAATCTTATAAAAAAAATGAGGCTTAATCCTATTAATTTAATTACAAAGAGTTTCACTATCAATGCATAGACTTGGATACCACGATAACACTAACAACTAAAACTCATTTGATGCCCCAAACTCGGGAAAAGGCAAAAGTGATAGCAAAGCCAAAGAACGTCAAATAGTAAATTTTGTCCATGTCGGGGAGCATCAAAACAAACCCACCTTTTATTAAGTACCCACCTAAATTCAATAGTACTACAGCTGATCAAACCTTCGACTCCATCCTGCTGACGAGATTGCTGTAGAAGATTCGGTCGTCTCTACCTATGTTACTCTCCAACAACGCAGTTTGCACCAGCTCCTGGTTTCACATAGAGAGGGAGAGGCCAGTCAGAAAACACAAGCATAAGAAAGAGATGTAATGAACGGGCGGGCTCACTCACCTTAACATCCCGATGAGATATAAACTTCCCCAAGCTATGGAGTATTAGTCTCATATCTTCAACCTGGGAAGGAGAGGAACAAATCTGGTCAAACACCTATCCCGACCCGGTGATCCACAGAGAAAACAATTTCACAAGAGTGACTTACCCGAATATAACCGGCTCGGTTTCGATCGAAGAAATGGAACGCCTGGATTGTATTCCATATAATTCAAGTTATAATCAAAGCGTTCATTCTAAACAATAGAACAAGTAGAAGACCTGGAAAACCATAGGAAGAAACATGCCTGCATTATTTCCTTGTCTTCCTTCTTCAAGCCAGGTTGTTCTTTTAGTTCCATATCTGCTTTCTCGTCCTTTTTATCCAGGGCAGAATCATAACTCTTTGGCTTAGATTCTACAATCATGGCATCCTGCACTGTGGCTGCTGCTGCCGCTGAAACTGGTTCATCGCCAATAACCTGTTCTGAAACGGTATTGTCGGCTTTCTCCTGCAGAAAAAAACTATCATCTTTAGAATCTGAATCACAACAGCTTCATTACCCATATAAAATCAGATGAATTGCTCGCCTCTATAGGCATGTCGGGTTGAGAAGTCTCATCCTCGGCTTCTTCATATTCTTCTGGATCTTCTTCCTCAGCATCATCACTGTGATCCTCTACATTCTCGCCATCTAATGTATCAAGCATTTGTGTATCATCAACATGATCAGGATTACCAGCATCTGGCTCATTTTCACCATCATGATGGGGGTCAGCTGCAGGATTGTTATTTTCTTCTGTAGTTTTGTCAGCAAGCTGTGCATCCTCAACAGAGTTACCCTTGTCCTTCACCTCTTTGTCATGTTGCGAGTTATCAGTTGCAATGTCATCCTTCTCTTCTGCTTTATTGGTAGAAGAATTGACAGTGGCATCCGGAGTTGGGGTTTCAGATGCTTTCATTTGCTTCAGTGACCTTTTTGCATTGCCTCCATCAGCTTCTTCTCGTTTACGTTTTTGCAGATTTCTTTTTCTTATAAAACCATCTCGCAATTTCTATTTAAAAAGATAATGTCAAACAGGAAACTGATGAATGCACTATGACAAACTGATCAACCTTGGGCATACCTTCAAAAACTCTAGCACACGACAGCCCATCTGATATTGGAGCATCTCATAAAGAGATTCAGCAAATAATGACAGCTGCAGATATTTTTTCCAAAAAAGAAAAAGAAGCCCACACATTTATTCCCGTAGAGGCAAAATCAAACACAGGAGAATCATTCGAATCACATACCTCAAAATTTGATTCTTCGATATCCTTGTCACTGTAGTCCAAAAGAGAATCAAGTGAAACGGACAAGGAGCGCACCTGAAAATGAAAAAAGGCCAAAACAATTGCATAATATAAAAGTCACCGTAATCCATCCAGATGACTAATATCAGTCAGCTTACCTTGTGATCCTTATTTCCTTTGGTGCACAAAATAAATCCAGGCCGTGGAGGCTCCTCAAGCCTTTTCTTTTCTTTCAGGTCTTCATCAGATTTCCGCATTGACTCACCTAGTGTTATATCCCTTTTATCCTTGTCGGCACTTAATTTCTCCCTCCCTTGCAAGTTCTTCTCGCTATTGGTATCTTTCTGAGAGATATTCTTACTGTTCCCCTTGGTTTCGGCTTTGGCAGATCCATTGGAACTGTCTTTCTTGTCAGGAGCCACTGAATGCAATGCCTGTGCTGGTCGTGAATCCTGTCCTTGCATGTCAACCTCAAAATTCTCCTTTTCTACATTCGAATCCACCTTCCCTGTATTTCTTACCTCAGCGACATTTTGCTCTCCATCATTACTTAAACTATTATTGGAAGTTTCATTATCATCAGACTTCTTCTTAGGCACCTTCTTTATGATTTTCTTCTTCACAACAGCTGTATCGACTCCACCAGCCCCAGACTGCTCAACTTCGTTTCCTTCCATTTCCATCTGGTCTTTTGCTTCTGCTGCCACATCTTTTTGCTGAGATTTCTTAGCAATAGCGACCTTCTTGACCACCTTTTTCCTTACAAATGTTTTGACCCCAGAAGAGCCACCTGATTGTTCCTCTGACTGAACAGTGGCATCCTCAGATTTCCTTTGGTCCTCTTCAGCAGTCGTATCAGCAGGCTTTTCATTTGGCTGGCTATCAGAGCTCACCACTGCCTTCTTATCTGATGCCTTCTGCTTCACAATCTTCCGAACAATCTTCTTTTTTGCAGGCTTAGCTGCAATAGATGTCTGAGCATCGCTTGCTTCTTTTCCATCGATAACCTTGCCAACTTCGACTGTTATGTATTCATCTTTCTTGTCATCAGCGTCAAGTTTCTTTTCAAAAGGGATTTCTTTTGTTACCAAATGCTGCTCCCCAATACTACCCTTCCCAGCCTCTGCAGGGGATCCAGAATCCTTACTTCTCTCAGACTTTGTCACATCTTTGGAAGTGCTAAGCTCATTATCTATGAATTAGAATTTAGAATTAAAAATGAACATCATGATGAGCAAGAGTTTTCTGATAGCTACAGGAAATTACAGTTCATTATTTACGTTTTTGTATGATAAAAGAACTCAACAACATACATCAAGAACCCAAAACTTCACCACCAAATCTCACATTTTTAAAATAATAGTAATAACAACTTAAGTTACCTTTGCTGCCTTCGATATTGTCTCCAGATTTCTGAGATCATAAAAGTATATTAGTTATGACAATCAGTGAAGAATAATAATCATTAAACATGCAGTTCAACAAATAAGCAGCCACTCATTCTCTGGTGAAAACTTGTGATTTACATGGATAAACAGAAATTTCCAAATTGATATGATCAATGGGAAGAATATATTAGATGTGTCTAACACAAGGCCTATCACACAATCATGGAGCAGAAGAGCCTCTTATAGTTGGTGCACAAAAATAGGTTCATATCCTTATCTTTCATCATTCTTGTACTTAGTCCAATCACAACTGATATTTGCTGTGAAAATACAGCATCTTTGCCCTAGCTTTAGGAAAACCAGACATCAAACATCGATGCATGACTCGAGAATTGAGCCGTGATAATGACTACTAAAGAAAAATAAAATAAAATAGCAGACCTCCTCTGCCTTTGTTGATTTTCCATGCTCCCTCTCAGTTACAGCCTTTTTATGGGCCAACCACTGCTCCTTCCAATTCTCAAATGACGGAAGACAATCTGACAGATCTGGGACAAACAGCACTGTGACCTCTTTGTGGCTAAAGAGTCCATCTTTTCCAATCCTATCATAATGTATCTGCAAGAGCAATCAAATGGAAATCATAGTGCTTAAATGCTAAGATGAATAGTTGGCAGAGGAAAAACAAAAACGTCTTCAGGAAAAGGTATAGCTTTCATCAACATCATTATAGAGGAAAAAAATTCCCTAGGCATTGGAAGAGGAAATAAATAAGATTTATAGGCAAGGAATAAGGACTGGATGTGCTGTTTCCAGCCAAAGTTTTTCCTAACTATTCAACATTGCTTCAGCTATGTTGAACATAAACATCTGCTTGCTTGGCACCCCAATTGCATAACCCCACATGATCTAGTCATATCAAAACTTTAACTAGTACATTACCTCGAGGAAACGATTCCACCGTTTACACTTATGTAAATCAAGCTGGGTTAGATCCTTGGTATATCTTCAGAACCAGTGCACATGAAATGAAAAAATAAAAATTAACATGACGAATCTCAGCAGAAAGAGGAAGACCAAACACCACGTCATACCTTAGAGCTTCTTGAATTAAAACAGAGTCATCAACAGAAGGTTCGCTTCCGTCAACAGAGCCACAAGGCCCACCAATCGCCATCAGGGCATGATCTCTTTTAAGGACCGCGAACCTAAGAATATTGCATATATGGGGAATGTGATCAAAGCTCTTATCAGATGATAAAGTCTCCAGAGCACTTCGGCTGATCCCACTCATCAAAATCACCTAAATAAAAAAACGAAAGGAGTAAACTACCTTTAATAAAATGATAAGCATGTGACAACAATTGTTACTATCTTAGACAAAAATCCATTCCAGATCATATTATAAATGAAAAACAATGAGAATTTATGCAGCAGTATGATTTCCAATATAGGAGCGAAAAATGTTTAATTCCAAATGAGAAATTCAAGGGAAACACGGCAGGTGACAGACAATGAGATAAAGAGAAACGGTTATCAAAACAAAATACCAGCACGACCTATCAGATTCAAGAGCACAGCAGGAAAACAAAAATTATCCTTATTCAGGGATAGAACAATAAAAAGTATCCAGTCTTTGTAACTAGGAACATGACCCAAACCAGCCATATCAAAAAGCTCTATCCATCAAAGATGTTGCAGACTGTAATGGAAAGAAAACCAAATTAATGCAAAAGGAAGTAACATTTGAGATATGAAACCTCTTCATTCAAATACCTTCGCATTCCACACAGTTTCTTGGCGGCCATGTGATTGATGATCTTCAACATGAATATTGGGGGATGAACTTTTAATTTCGGTTGAACCATCAACAACAACCATGTCATGCTCAAAACTGATAGGATCAACAACATCTATTAGCAAAATGCATTTTCTTTACAGCGCAATAAGCATCTTAAAAATAAGGGGAAAGGAGCTACTTTAGCCACAGCAACTTGACTTTCCTATATTCCTTATCATTTCTCAACAAGTAAATGGCATCTCCTTCCATAAATCCTAGCATTCTTAGCACGACATATGGGGAATACCATTGATATTACTAATACAAGCATTAAACATATGCTTTCATGTTCTTCCATGGGTCAAATCAGATCGTAACTCTTTGTCCCAGCCATTGTAGCATGTGTTACCCAAGGCATTTGGGGCAAGATGACTTAACATTATCCTCACCTTCTTTATTGACTATATCAAACGATATGGAAAGGGATGTTTTTAGGGGTGATAATGGAAAAATGACAGATTATTCACCTTTGCTACCATTTATTCAGAGCCAGAAGTGTTAGAGAAAATGCCTCTAGCCAATATCATAGTGAACCCTCATAGCAACAAAAGAAAGAAAGAGGTGAGGTACCTATGGAACCTATGGTGGTGTAACCTAAACGCTTCTATTATGATCTAATCTCATTTCTACCAAAAAAAAAAAAAAAAAGAGGTGAGGTACCTCACAGCAGTATGAAGTGAAAGCTCAATTTTCTCCCTTGGCCAATGTACAACCACCTGAAAAATGTCATCCAATTAACAAAAGCTACCATATTGAATTATTTCATAACAACAAAAGGATGATGGAAAGAGAACCTTTGATAACTCAGGGGACACAAAAAGTTTGGGGTATCTTTTATCTATGGCCAAGTAATCCCTTTCCACAGCTACTAGAGACGAAGAATAGACCTACGAAACAGAAAGTTATAAAACTCAAAATTCAGCATTCTGAAAACTATAGAAAGATTTCTACCCAAAAAAAATAACTATAGAATCATTGACTTCTTGAAGAATGGGGGCAATAAGCAGATATCTTTTGTTGTCAAAATATTAGTAACCTTTCCTGCAGTGTAAGCATCTGTTGATGCCTAGATAATAAAATTAGCAATGTAAGCATTCGTATAACACCAAATGCAGGATTCTCGCTTAATATTGTACTTCTTAAAGGATAGAATCTGCATTGAAAAGATTGGAAGCTCTTCCACAATGCGAGCAGACATGACGAAATCAAACTGGTATTGGGGACAGAAAGGTGGATCCAATGGAAAAGAGAGGCTGGGATAAGAATGTAGATAGGAAAAGAATGCCAAATGGCAGAAGATTCAGGAAAAGTGACTTAGAATTTCATGGGTTTAACGTCAACGAGAACCTCCACAGAGGGGCGACATCTTCCGCAGAGTGGTGACATCAGAATTTCGAAACGAAAGAAGGGCCTCTATTGATCTTCTAACAAATGAACAATCTTCGCTTCAAGAAAAACTAAGACTTCTATCTTCGGTGTGTTTACCTTGCAGACATATTCTCTCCTTATCTGTTTAAGGGGTGAATGGCGCCTTCAGAAGGAAAGAACAGAAGAAGTTAGAGAAGGCACAGAAGGGGCTGGCTGCCTCATATTCAGTGCTAGAGCATCATCCAAATTAAATTATTAATGTCCACCTATGTGTAGCTTCATGTCGTGGAGTATCTCGTCGGGGAGGCCTCACGTCCTTTGGCAAAGAAGGAGCACGGCGATCCTTGGAAGCCCTAGGGGGTGTTCTTTCTCGCCTAGCCTCAGATGCACGCTTCCGTTCCCTCTCCCTCTCTTTCTCCCTCCTCTCTGAAAGGCGTTGTAATTCACGAGCCCTTTCTCGTTCTCTCTCTCGCTCACGCTCCCGTTCACGATCACGATCTCGTTCCCTTTCTCTGGCCTTCTCTCTTTCCCTTTCCCGTGACCGCTCCTGTCTTCTCTCCTCTTCCCGCAGCTCAAACTCCCGGAGATAGACAGCCCTGTCATCTTTTCGTTCTTCAACTCGAGCATGCCCGCCACGAGGCAAGAGTGGGCTAGAGAAACCTGATTCGATGCCGTGTAGATGTCTTCCAGCAGAATAGTCTCTTCCAGGAGGGAGACTTACGCCATAGCCTGGATTAGAAGTACCTTGTCCATATAAAAGATCATCCATGTTCCTTCTAGGAGCAGCACCTAACATGGGAGTAGTTTCCACTCCCCTATATGGGGAATTACCAAGTAGCGAACTTCGTGGATCAGCATCCGCCCTTCCTCCATATGGTGCAAGATCCATATGGGAATTACGGCTTGCAGCAGTTCTTGCTGCAAGATACTCATTTTGTCTGCCATAAATATGCTGTTACTCAGTCCACTGAGGAACATCTCGCCATCGGAATGAGGTTTCCGCCATATTAACAACTTATGAAGGAATAGATTCTCATTTAATTGAACTCATGAGCTTGCGTGTAAACCCATATCATGAACATGATATAATACCATAACGAACAAATTGATCTATTTAAAACAAGAAAATTCTGATAAACATGAATGTTAAAAAAATATGAAATACCTTAAATTGCCATCAAGAGAGCTTGATTGGAGTGACTGAGTTTTCAGCAATTGTTCCCGACGTAATAAAGTAGCTTGATCGATGCGATCGTAGATATCAATCTATAAAGACAAATAGAAGAAATGAAAGATGCAAATCACAAACATAAATATATATATATATATATTAAGAACAACGATGATGGACCTGATTCTGCAGACTGAAGCTAGAAGAATTGGCAAATCTTGTGGTGGGCTCGGTATGCAAATCCCTCGCGATGTAGGTGCCCTGTCTTTCAGGATATTGTCTTCTTTCAAATGATGGGAACTCAGACATCTTGTCATTGTAAAGTGTGTCATTCTTACGGCTTGCATGGCTTGAGGATGAAAGGTAGTCAGTCGACCTGTATTTTGGGGAATCTGCCAGCGCGGATGCATAGCTGCTGCGGTTTTCCAGAGAAGACTGCCCAGCCCCTTTAGCATTTACTGTCTGTAAAAAAAAGGGGGGAAAGCACTCTGATTACATTTTTGCAAGCAATACATGCAAACACACAAAATGACCAATAAAGACTATTGACGCCACTCTCTACAATGGACCATGCAGATTGATCAGGTACAACAAATCAAATGAGTCGGAAGGAAAGAGATTGGTGTGTCAAAACAAATCTTCAGAAGAGTGTTCTCATATTTAGTGATCATGTAGGTACATTAACTTAATACAATCACACAGGAGAGAGGTTGCAAGAAAAAGTCATTGAGTAATGTAATCATCACTATACAACTAAAGGAAATGTCAAAGAATTTACAAGAAAATCCAACCTGATGAGATCCGGTCAAAGAAGCTGGCACGTACGGAGTAACATATTGTCCTCCATAGTGAGCTGCAGTGGAAGAATGACCCCTATAGCCACCGACATCAGTATCCTGAATACCACCCCAGATTGTTGAATGCTGAGAGCCCAAAGAGAGCTGCGAACCACCATCTGTCCCACCGACGTTGCTACCCGAATAGGCCGTTCCCAGCTATAAACAACACAAAACATCAACATCCTATAATCGATGTCCAATTCCAGCGCAACAAATAATAACGGGCACCTACCGACGCCCCTCATCCAAACATCAAAAAAAACAACTGAAGCAACTATAGTCATGACCTAACCACGCCACAATCGGCAGACAGATTACCAACACATGACCAGGCAGCCACGGCCAAATCAGCTCATCATACCAGACAAGAACTATACGACAAGGCGAGGGCTCACCTTCTGGCCATATCCCGATTGAGAAGAATACGACTGCTGGCTGTAGGCGTTCCCGCCCCTCGACGGGTACATTCTTCGTCCACAATCACGACGGGTACCGGCGGCGCAGGCAGAAGGTCGGATTAGGACGAAGGATTCAAGGGAATAGATCGCAGAGGAATAAATTAGCGGGCTTTAGGATGGGTGGAAATCGTCCGAGTAAATCGATGGATTCGGAAGTTGGTTACAAGCTTAGGGCAGCGGAGCGCACAAAACCCTTATCGACGACGGGGAGGGGGAGGATGGCCAAGGAGACGTGATATTTGTTGAAGCAAGGGCTTTGGGCCCAATAACTTTTTGGGCCTTTTGGATTGTGTCCGATTATATGGATTGCGTCGTACTCATCACCAATGGTTTGGGTCGTATGTGATGGACACAACGGTTATTTAGAAATTGACACTATCTATGCACACTTCAGATTTATTAATGGGAGCAATTAGCCACTTGTAGTTTGATCAAGTGCTACATTTTTTTGTCATTAAGGGGTCATCCAAATAAAAAATTAGTATATTCAATCGCTATAATAATGAAATAAAATGCTTTCAAACATTTAATAAAAGAAGAATAAAATATCGATAATTTTTACGGATTATTATATTTCGTAGAGACTTCCACCTTTTTATTGAACTCCGGGAGAAAATCCTTTACGTTATAATTGTTTTGACTTATGTGGATTTTCACATGAGAAATAGATTGAGAAGGTTTTAAGATGTTGAAACTAGAAAAACCAGAAATGGTGATCTTATTTCTATCTCAAATGACGAAGAAATTGTAAGATATGTCCTTTTAGATCAAGAACAAGAAGTTACAGAATCTGAAAATTTAATTATATTTGATAAGATAAAGATTAGCTAACAAAATTTTATTCCTGAAGGTTGAATGCGGGCCCGTGATGTTCGGAATCTTCCTGAAAGTTGAATGCAATAGCATCATGATGGACGAACACGGGCCCATGATGATTAAATGCAACAGCTTCATGCAACCTACTGTTACGAGCATAAGGATCTTTTGTGGCTGGTTGGGTACGATTACACGACGATTAAATTTATGTCCAATTAAATATACTAATTTAAAGAAAAATCCAGAAGTATATAAGATAAAGATTATTGATCTTGCTCGAGTAAGTGTTATGTCGTATGTCTTTATGATATTTATCTCACTTATTTACTTTTAATCACTTTTTTTTTTAAGTCAAAATATGAACAACGGATATTAGAGTCTACCAATCAGAAATGGAGAGACATGTGAGCTGAAAAAGAAAATACAAAAAACCTCAAATGACCATAAGTCATCAACAAAGTCCCTCCAGGTGTTGAAGTTGATCATTGGATTGATTTAGTCGTTTCAACCTAAGGTCGAGGTGATATAAACAAATATTATTTATAAATTGTATATCGTGTTTTATACTAATAATTAATTTTTAGGTACTTTCACAAATTGATAATACTGCTCGTGCGAATTGTAAAACTCCACATACTTTCGGATATATGAGTGTTGCCAGGAAAAGAAAAGAATTCATATGATTCTCAAACTTATTTATTCAATGTTAACTATATTACAATTTATTTGTGTCAAATTTATTATCTCTAATGTATTGCATGTGAAAAGACATAGTGAATTCTTGGAGAATATTACTAACACTAAGAAATTAGAGTTATATGTCTCATTTACGAGCATAATTAGTGTTAAACGTCTGATATTTGTAGGCACATGTAGTTAGTTAGCATGTTATTTTCGTTTTAGCTGTTTTACATGGATACTTTTGCGTTTATGATGTTCATTGTAGGTAAAGAGATCAATACAATGTGAAATCCATGTCAAGGACGATATCTTGTAGGAGGAGTGTCAAGAAGGCCGAAGGTAGATTGAGAGAAAGATTTGGACACAAAGTTTGGTGTGGACGATCAACAAAGGAGAGAGATTAGAGAAGATGATGAAGATTTTCTTTTTTTTTTCTTTCCATGTTTTGCTCGTCTGTTAGTATGCAGAACTAAACTTTTTATTTAGGATGGTGATAAACCGACTCGTATAGTTGATTTTACAAACTCTTTTCGGAATCAATTCATGAAGTTTCATGTTTGCTTATATTATCTTATGTTTTGCATTTCGAGTTGATCGCCGGTTTATTCGATTTATGTCCTTAAGTAGACTCAAGAAAGGGACATGATTAAAAGAAGGAGAGTATAGCCTAGATTAAGCTTGATAGATCAGGTTAACTCAGAGGAGTATAGAGATATACGCTCGTAGGCAACCAAAACAAGAATTGGCACTTAAAGAATTATAGTTACTCATATATCACTATAAAAATATAGGTATGTGGGTAATATATAATATATCTTTATAAACTCGAGAGAAGTCTAAAGAAATATAAGAATTATGGTTAGTAAACATGAAACAGAGTGAGTTAAGGAAAAAGAGAGTAGAATGAACGAGAGGGGATTCATAATCCTAGTTTTTCTCTCATTGATCCTTGTTATTATTTTCATTTTCTGTTTGAACCTTTAAAAGAAACAATTAACGCTCTATTCTTGCTAGATTGAGACTTCTTTTATTAAAAACTATAAAATATTTTGCACAATCTTCGCGGCAAGATAGTCTTTCTCATCATTAACTACTTGTTTGACGCATATACTTGCGTGTGCATTTTAACAGACAATTATGCATCAATGGAAGGATAACTCTCTCGTAAACAAAAGTGTAAGAGAAATAGTAGTATGAATTACGAAACTTCGAATTTTCCCGTTTAAAATGTGTCATTAACTCGTTTTAGGTAATTTGATCAATTTTTTTAATTTTTAAATTTGATTTTTACGTGTGAAGGACAACTTTCACAATTGTCCAAAACGAACAGTTCCACATATTTAAGGTCATTAGAAAAACATGCTTTGAATCCACAATTATTATCATAGAGGACTACTTATATGGGGAGCTAAGGATACGATCTTGGTGTTACTCATAGATAATTGAATCCACAATTAGTCGCCGAAGAAGAAGTGATAGTTGCAGTCTACTGAAACAACAGCGGGATTCCCCTCTCCTTGTACAAATGATTCCCATTTCATGTTCTCATCGTTGAAGTTTGATGGCTTCTCTCTCTTTCTTTCTCGGTTTTATTATTATTTTTCTAAATCTCTTCTTGTCCTTTGGACACAAACTGGAGGATTCGCCACCAATTACGGGATTCACTTGTGCAGACGGTTCCCTCTTCGTTGTTGTCGTCTGCTTTTTTGGATTTGATTCAAAGATCTCAAAAATCTACACCATCCCATCCCATCCCATCCCCAGTGTAATTCCTTTACTTATTATACATTTCATCTTTCCAAATCCTTTCAACAAAATAAGTAAGTAACGTGTTAATTTATACATAAATTTCCGAGTCTATTCAATACTTAATCAAATATTTAACTTTAATAACTTATTAACCTTAATAATAAATTACTTCAACGAGTACAAATGTTTATGATGAAAACTCTTTTTTTTTTTCCCGAGAAATTCTTAATACTATGCGGAGGAGGTATCGTGATGATATTATTTCAAAAAATACCTTAGTGGGCTTTGTTGTACAAGAGACAATGTCAACCATCCTAAAAGCTCAAGCTGTTAGGTGAAAGCGTGTCATACTATATATTTTCATTTTCAACACTCATCCACACGCTGTTGAAAATGAAAATATATAGTATGACACGCTTTCACCTAACAGCTTGAGCTTTTAGGACAGTTGACGTTGTCTGCTCTACAACAGTGGTATCACCAAGAGTCCCACACACACCACTACAACCCACAGTAGCCCTTACGTTCAAACAACAACAAGGAAATAGAAATTCTGGAGTCATACACTAAGCCAACGCTGACTGCTCTCCCTTCAACGCCGCGCTCGCCTTCCTTCTTCTCCGCTACCCATTTCTTTTCTCCCTTTTTCCTGATCCTTCTCTTTCTTCCTTCCTCTGTTTATAACCACCCCGCGCGCACACACCGCGGCTGTTATAGAGTTTGTTGGCTCCCTCTCCCTCTTCGTTATTTCTTTTCAGCCCGGTTCAACGTGTATGGGATTGTTGAAAATGAAAATATATAGTATGTCACGCTTTCACCTAACAGCTTGAGCTTTTAGGACAGTTGGCATTGTCCGCTGTACAACAAAGACTTCTTGAAGATCAAAGACACTGTCTTCTGAGAATTTCGAGACATTCAAAGACTTCTTGAAGATCAAAGATAGTGTCTTCTGAGTAGTTTGAGACATTCAAAGACTTCTTGAAGATCATAAATTAAGAGGGGGTGTTTAAGATAATTTATGATCAAGATTAATGGGTATTAAAGTTAGTAACAGAAATAGTATTTAAGTGGGTCATGAAGTAGTGCATTTAAGTAGATGATTAAATATGTCATTTAAGGTGTCGGTTTCTTTTTACATTTGATTTTCCTACTCCTCTCTATATATAAAGGGACGTGTAGACGTTTCATGTAAGCATGTGAGAGGCCACGGAAGCTTGCGCCTGGTGAGACATGAACCCTCAACTTCTGGCTCTGATACCACTGTTGTACAGTAGACAACGCCAACTGTCTTAAAAGCTCAATCTGTTAGGTGAAAGCGTGTCATACTATATATTTTCATTTTCAACCGACTTTTTCTTTGAAATTACATAGTACTGATATATCTACGAGTAATAAAAAAAAATAAAAAAATCTTAGTGATATTCCAAGATTACCCGTCACCACAAAAGCGTGGACAGTAGGATTTTAAACTTTTTAACTAGCGAATGAAAAGACGTAACAAGAATTGATCATATTAACTGATTTTTGTTTTGTCGGAGACAGACCAACAACTCCCTCCTAATGATTGATTAAACAAACGCCATCCATCCCTCCCTCCCACTGCACCCCGACAACTCAAGAATTTCGATCGATTGGCTTATTCTTTGCTTATTAAATTAGGAAACATAATTGCCTTTGTTTCAAGTGGCAATCAAAAAGGTGCTCCTTGACTTGCTCGACACTCACAAAAATAAAATGAAGGCAAAGAACTCATATCACATTCATTCCGATATGTATATTTGTTTGAAACAAACGAAGAAGAAGAAGAATCTAGATTATAGCATTGAGCATGGATTTTGGGCACTCTCTCTCCTTAGGAAGGAACCAAACTGAACTGCTTCTCGTAAGGTTGGGTTGTAAGTCCCAGTGAGGGAGACAGACTGGTGTCAAGGAGATGGAAGTTAATGATGCCGGTTGTGGAATTCTTCTTTTGACTCCCCCAACCCTCTCGAGAGGAGGAGGGTCCATGCATTCCCAGTCCTTTCCTGCGTTAACTCGAGGTTTGCTCGCAGTCAGCATTTTTTAAAAAAATAATAATAATAAATTAAAAAAACTTTTTGTTCGAAAATGTTCAGATTTTTTATACACATCAAGACAAAGACATGAATATTTCTTGGTTAAATTATTATCATATATGTACGGAACATTTTTTGTTTTTGCCACCATGCCTCAGGAATCAGATAGGAAATAGACGACCTTTGACCGGAGTTTTCTTTTTATTTTTTTCTTACCAAAAAGCACTCTCAACATGAACAACAGTTTTAATCGGCTATTTTCCTAAAACTAAGCAAGGTTTTCCCATTTTCATAAGAAGAGACAGTTCGCTTGATCCCCCCCCCCCCCCCAACCCCAACAACCCACTGTTTTAATTTTGAAAGTAAATAATTGTAGAAAGTTTTTTGGATATTTAATTTTATATCGAGCAAATTAATAATTTTAGTCGATATAATTAAGTTTTAGAGTGTTTTTTAACCGGACAATAATTGAGAAACCCAACATCAATAACCGAATAAATTTAACAAGAAGAGAGTATAGTAACTGCAGCAATCAGACACGTTCAGTCTCTCCCGCACTCACAAAACCCATATCATGTCCCATAATTCCTCCATTCTCCACCCCACAAAACTCTTCTTCAAGTCTATAAATTCCTCCTCAAATCATGTCCCCCACTACAATCGACTTAGAATGGCCAGTTACCCTACCATTTCCCTGGTCCTCATTGCCTCAATAGCGACTGCCCTCCCCCGCTATCAAGCAGCTGGAGGCTGGTCCAGCGCCCACGCAACATTCTATGGTGGCCACGATGCATCCGGCACCATGGGTAATCTCTCTTTCTCTCTCTCTCTCTCTCTCTCTCTCTCTCTCTCTCTGCCCCCACTCATCCCCTGCCATTCATATTAATCAATTTTGCCTCCGATGGGTGATGTCACCACAGGCGGGGCTTGCGGCTACGGGAACTTGTACAGCCAGGGCTACGGCACCAACACGGTGGCTCTAAGCACCGCCCTGTTCAACAACGGCCTCAGCTGCGGCTCCTGCTTCGAGATCAGGTGTGTCAAAGACCACCAGTGGTGCCTGCCCGGCTCCATCATCGTGACGGCCACCAACTTCTGCCCACCGAATGAGGCCCTCCCGAATGATGCCGGCGGGTGGTGCAACCCTCCCCTGCACCACTTTGACCTCTCCCAGCCTGCCTTCCAGCGCATTGCTCGTTATAGAGCTGGCATCGTCCCCATCACCTACCGAAGGTAAACTAATTTAAAAATGCAGTTACACTATGACCACCCTCGGCACTCAGAACGCGGATCAGAGTGTTGTTGACGCGTCCTCTTGTTTCAGGGTCCCGTGCCAGAGAAGAGGAGGGATAAGGTTCACCATCAACGGCCACTCCTACTTCAACCTTGTGCTTATAACCAACGTTGGCGGCGCGGGGGACGTCCGCTCAGTCCAAATCAAGGGGTCAAGGACGGGGTGGGAGGCAATGTCGCGAAATTGGGGACAGAACTGGCAGAGCGGTGCCTTCCTCAACGGCCAGGGCCTATCGTTCAAGGTGACGACGAGCGACGGCCGAAAAGTAGTATCCAACAACGTTGCGCCGGCAGGTTGGTCTTTCGGGCAGACCTTTACGGGAGCACAATTACATTAAGACGAAAGCATGGGGGTGGAAATGGGAGGGGTTGGCTTTTTAGAAGTGGCTCTTTTCCATTTAGGTTTGTTTTAGGGGTAATGTGATGGGAGGCAATGGATGAGAATGGAGAGCTCCTCCCATTTGGTAGACGGATTTTACCACCCGTCCCCCCTAAACCTGATTTGTTTGCTTTAGTTTCAAATTTTTACTTAATTTCGGGCTCTCACGCTCTTTTTGATTTCCTTTGGGGAATTCAGTTCAACTCTAGAAAATTTTAAAAATAATGAAAAAAATCAATTTTTAAAAAACGAAGGAAAAAAAAAAAGTCATTTTCATTACTTTTAAAATATTAATATTTTTTTCATTTTTAATATCTATAAATGACGTAACTTTTTTTTTTATCAATTTAATCAAACAGAGCGTTAACGTTTCCTTGTCCAACGTGTTATGAATTTGTAACACCATAATTTCAAATAACAAAAATTAAAAATTTTACATTGAAATTTTAATAGTTTAAAAACTTTTATAAAGTTTTAAATTTTCCAAAATAATCGATAATATTTTACAATATAAAATAAAATAAAATAATATACGGATTAAAATGGTAATCCGATTGCAGTTTGGATATTTGAGCCTTGTAGCGTATGCATGAATAATTTGTGGCCTACTCCTTAAAATGAGTTGATTTTCAATTGTTATAATGAAGTGATTAATTGTTTCAGTTTATTTCTAGAGAAGAAATATGCTTCAACCCCAAACGAATATGCTTTAACAATGTGTGTATTTTTTGTACTATTAATTAGAGAGTAGTTGATAATCGATCTTTGGAACTTCAACCAAGTTTCTCATTGTTGATTACGACCTTCTGAATTTTGTGTTGTCAATATTCATCCTTACAGCTCGATCATTCATTAAGTTAACATTTTCATAAACTTAAGTTAGAAGAGTGTTCTTGTAATTTAAGCCAACTTAGAAGAGTGTCCTCGGAAGGTCCACCGTACAATCCGGAATCACGAGCCATATATTAGTATACGAATACTAACAATCCCCAATTAAAGGGCTCAACATGGAGGGTCCATGCAGAAGTCTCGTGGTGGTCCTCGTCGCGATTGGGTTCCTATCGGTGTGTTGCTCGGTCGGTGGTGGTCCTGACACCAATCTGATCTATAAGAGGTGCAACAAGGAGGAAGATGTGGATGAAACCTACTTCAAGTTTTGCCTAAAGCCGGTCATCGATTACTTATCGGCTCAAACTGCGGATCATGGTTACAACTGCTATGCCAAATCGCACATAGGAAATGTGCCATGTTATGGCCACACGGTCTGCAATGGAGGAATCTCGCACGACGACTGTCTGAGCTGCTTGAACAAGGCAATAGACGACATCGATACTGAAGGTTGTGAATGGGACATCGGGGTTCAGATCCAGCTCGTGGATTGCAGGGTGAGGTTTGAGAAGTATGAATTCTACGAATAGTGAACATGAATAACCATATAACCCTCTCGGCATTTTGGATCACTACAAGGTTTCATTTAGATCTTCAGTGTCGGATGTGACCCATGATGTTTAAGTTAGCATCGGCAACCTCGCAACTTGTCATATTATGTAAAAATAATAAAAATGTCACACTTTTATCATGCGGTTAAACGAATGCCATGAATAATAAAAGCTTTATTTTTAAGTAATAATCTCAACTATATGTTTACCTTCAATATTTGATATAAGATTATCCCAAATAAAAATTACTATTTTAACAAATTGACTTTGGTGTGTAAAACAAGTAAATTTTGGTGTTACTTACTTCATTATACCTTTAAGTCATTTTATGTTGGGATTACGTGTGAAAGCATTAGTTAGAAAAGTGGAAGGTGCAAAAAAACGTAGTTTTCGTATTGTCGATAACTTTCTATAGAGTTGTTGAACTAAGAAGAATTGGATATTTGAGGGGAGTTGAGGTGTTTAGGCTGCAAAATGCTTGATTCTTATTCTTTTCTTCATATTCTGAAATGGTTATATGCTCCCCTATTTATATGGAGGAGTAGAACAATTTAGACTCGACTATAGAATGTCCTAATATACTTAACCTATCACATATGAAAAATGACCCTACTAAATGCTTCATTTTCAAGATGGTTCATGCATACATCTTCAATAAGTGTTTATGAATCTTCATTCCCTAGATGACCAACCTTCTTCAATGTTCTTGGGATCACGAATTACTCATTTCAACAGCACCTCTTATTTTGTGATCTTCAAAATGTTTGTGAAAGTTTTGAACCTCTCTGAAGACAATGCCTTAGTAATAACGTCGATCGGCTGATCATGCATGAACATAAACTCGAGAAGAAACTCATTCTTTGAAGTCATCTCTCTGATGAAATGATGACGAAGCTCTGTGCTTTGACCTTGCATGAAATAGTGAATTCTTGGTCGTCACAATTACATATTGATTGTCATAGAAGAATGTTATGGGTTTGTCCACCTTCTATTGTATCTCAGGGAGTAACTTCTGAGCCAAACAACTTCTCTCATTGCCTCATTTGTTGCGTTTTACTCTACTTCTATAGATTAAGGAGTAACGATGCTTTACTTATTTGAACTCCATGAGATTGGGTTTGCTATATAGAACAAGTATCCCAATGTGCTTCTACGATCATCCAAGCTTCCTGTCAAAATACTTTCAACATAACCCATCGTATCATTCTTCTACACTTTTGTATACTAGAGTCTAACCTTTTGTTTTCCTTTGAGGTAGAGTAAAACCATTTTTGTTGCTGTGAAATAAGTTATACTAATGTTGCTCATGAATCTAGATAGCAAACTCACCGAATGAATAATATCAGTTCGAGTATGAGTGAGATAAATAGATCTTCCAGTCAAAGCCTTATGTAGAGTATTCATTCTATAACTTTTCATTAAGTGGTATTGAAGTAGAAATTGGCTCCTCTTTTTCCATACAAAACTTTTTTAACGTATTTGTATTGTATTTTTTCCTTATAGATGAAAACCTCTCATTTCTGCTTCACTTGAAATATGAGAAATTACTTAATCAAGACAAGATTTGTCATCTCTAACTCATCCATCATGAATTCCTTAAACTTTTGCAACAAGCTTCTGTCGGTGTTAATATTTATCAAATTAATCACATAGAGACATGCAATTAGAAAATCGATACTAACCTTCTATATATAGAGCGAAGGTTCTATTGGAGAATCTTTCCTTGTGTAGGAAGGAATGGCTACACGAATCGTGTAGGAGAATCTTTCCTTGTGTAGGCAGGAATGACTACACGAAGTTTATGCAAAATCAACACAGAGTTATCGTGAATAGCCTTTTACTACTATGCGAGCTTTATGCTTCTGCACACTTCCATCTTTATTGTACTTCAAGCAGAAGTAGCTTTTTTTTTCCTTCGAGGGGATTGATCAATGACCATGTGTCATACTTGTCTTTAGAAGTCATCTACTCCTGTATGGCATTTCTCCATTTTTCTTCTTTGGCTACCTCCTTAAAGTTCTATGGCTCAAATGCAACAAGAGCAAAATTATCTTACTCATACATTTCAGTTAAAGATCAAAACATCCTAGTGGTATTTATTCAATAAAACCTTCTACTCTGGATTGATTATGAAGGAACTAACTTATCTTGTTTCGATAGGTTCTGTACAAAAGCTTCTGCTATTGTTTTTGTAAAATGGAACGTTTGAGCCATAGAAGGCTCTTCCTCTCACTTGTGGGTGTTCATTCAGCGTCCTTAAGCGCATCCTAATATTCTCACATCGATCCTAAGACTCGAATCTCGGCCTCCGATATGTCCCCTTATGATCCGCGCCACTGACACACTCCTAAACACGCACCCACTCAACCAACACATGAACCTCCTTTCCCATTACTTCTTCCAAATACAATTTATTAGTTTCATTTACATCAAATATTCATAGAAAGTCGGGTTGATGCGGCTGTCGCTCTTAACGTCGCATCTAGCAGAAACTTCTCCATGTCGCTGGTCTGCTCCTGATACTCTAGCAGGCTATCCCCAAGGGCATCATGCATCCCCGCTTGAATGTTCACTTTGCCAACTCAGGACGTCAGTGAGCGTGTCTCTCTAGTCCTCCGATCCACCAGCAATAGCTCTATCGCTTTGACACCAACTACCCCGGGTTTGTCCTTCCGGGGCTCATCCCCGTGCGGCACTAGGGTTGATCGTGGTCCTCTCTCGGCCAATGGCTAGTCAATCTTCCAATTGACCCAAGTGGGGGAAGAAATTGAGGATATAGAAGACAGGTATGAGGCCGTCAAGGATTCGATCACTGAAAGAGGGGAATAATTACCTTTATAAAACTCACTCCATAAGATCAAGCATGGTCAGATTTCTCGACGGAATTCAAGCTCCTATCAAGACCCACTTCTTCACACTTGTCTCGAACAGGTCCAATAGGCCCATCTGGACGACCCAACTTGACCTGGTCCAGAGGGGATTGCGTGACACGATTTACTTTTTGTTGATGAAGGCTCTCTCTCTCTCTCTCTCTACCCGGTTCATTTTAGTTATTTTGTTGTCTAAAACGGAGTAGTTGAGCACTTATTTTAGGTAGACCAACGATCTGCAATGTCCCCTCTACTCACAACTACTATGTGGGTGGTGGAATTATAACTTAAACGAAGAAACTCATTTGCAAACAGAGATCGTACGACCCCCCGCCATTCTTCCGTAAAATATTATTTAAAACGAATGCATCCTCGTTTTTCTTTCCCCTTACTTTTGCGGGGGAAAAAACAAGGAGAAAAGGGTCACAGTAATTGGTGATCTCTCCTTTTCCTTATTTCTTTTTTCATATATATATATTTTTTTTTTGTGGAAGCGACATAAAAACCCAGAATTTTTTTTTTCAATAAGACAGAAACGGGGAGAGGGGGAACTCGAGCAACATTTGCACGTGGGAGTGGGACTGAGACAAACAAGAACAACAGCAAAGCATAATCACTTGCTTCTTTTCACCCACAGCCCAAATCCGCCGGATCCACACATATCTCACGCCCCCACACCCAAAAGCCGTATCACACCCACACGAAACTATTCTCCTCTTGCCCTTTCTATCGATAAAATATTTATTATCTAACACTTCCAGCTTTTAAAATAATTAAGGAATATACACTTAGTTTTACTAATATCTATATTTCCTCGTCATTTTCCATGTATTATTATCTCATCTAATATGATCTTTCTACTCACTCACTGTTTGTTCATTACTCTCGCCGAAAGGAAAGTTTCAGTCGGTGGGATAGACCCCATCTTTGTTTCCCCCAGATTTCGTTGTTCGTCTCCCTTTCCCCCCACCCACCTCCCCAGGGGCAAACTGTTTCCGCCCTGGTGATATTTACCGATCAGTGATGTAATAATGTCAGTGTAGTCCTGAAATTTATTGTACGGTTTTCTGCTTTGGTTATCTTCCCAGATCTCGATTCGGCTTTCTCACCCCCCACCCAAATTCATACGCTTGCAGCTCTCTGAAGATAGGGTTGGGGTGGTGTGTCGCTGTCCAGTGGCATGTGATAAAAAAAAAATAAAAAATGAAAAGGTCAAGGTCTTTGCTTGCACACGTCCCTTTCTTAATGATATGTATATATATCACGTAGCCCACACACTTTGGACAATATACAAATGAATCAAGCGTACCTCATTTGGCGGTGCCTGATCGAAACCCTATTCGCAAAAGAGAATACAAACTTGTCCATTCATTCGTGTCATATTACATAAAGTTTGGGGAAGAACTAATGGACCAAACTCCTCGTGAGCATGAAACTAACGGGAGTACGTAAATGTGATGTGCAGGCGGGGGGAGACATCACTTGGTGCTGAGAGGGATGTCCAGTTGTCTGTGTTGTGGTGGTACTGTCTCTTTTTCTTTCTCCTCGACACTTGTGTGGTTTTGTTTGTTTTATTAAATGTTATTGTCCTCCAGTGGTAGTAGTAGTGGTAGTAGTAGGAGGAGGAGGGAGTTGAAATCCCCTCCTCCAACCCCCCCAACACTGCTCTTCCCTGATTCATGATTCTATTATTTCCCTTTCTCTTTCTCTTTAATGACTCCACCTCCTCACTACTTGCCAAAATTGACTCTCGCGTACCTTGGCTTGTAATAATAATCCACATTAACTTAGCATAGGCTTCATTAAAGGGAAACTTTACTTCAAATGTATAATAACAATGGAAGGAAATAGAAAAAGCGCAGAATAGTATGTCTGCAGTGTCCCTCCTGTCACACGAAACCAAATCTTTAATATGTATATATATATAGATATGTATAAAGAAACACAGAAAAAAAAAAGAAGAAGAGGAAAAAGAAAGGGAACAGTGTGTATTTACTACTACTTACTAAACTGAGGAAGAGGAGGCGGCCAGCCGAAGAGAAACAACCCATCCAACCAAACCACCAACCAAACTTAATATCGAATAAGCAAGCAGCATCGGGACATAGCGAAAAGATATCCAGTTTTTTTTTTAATTAATTTCACGTCACATCCTACGAGGGAGGTGAGAGGAGAGGAGGGGGAGAGGGTACTTCAATCAATTTCTTTTTTTCTTTTTTGTTTGTTTCAACTTCCAAAGTCGGGAAACGCTGTTTCTGTTGCTCTTCGTCCCATTTTCCCAGCTAATTCTGAGTCCTCTCATCCTCCTCCTTCAATCTGTGTTGCTGCTCCAGGGAACCACCACGCCACCTCCCTATCTCTAATTAAATTATATATATATTGTTGAAATAATTTGAATAATAAAGGTCATGTATTATTAATATGCTATTTAAATATATAAAAAAATATATTTTCGAATGGAAAAGCTAATATCTTTTATTCGTGCAATACGTAAAAGAGTTAGGTAGAGAACTTCAATAGAGAAAACGATTTAGCCATTAGAAATGGTGTTCCGAGGACTATCTACTATCGAGTCTACTATATCTGTTACAGAGATGAGCATCTGTGCACAGTTGTTATAACTTTCCTTGTTGGAGTACTTACTACAATTTACATAATGATATTTTTGTGAATAACGATTTCCTTATTGGAGATTGTTTAATATGCGAGCACGTAAGATATTTATCTCATACGTTCTTAAGTTAATTCTTTTTGAATTAACTTTGG
Source organism: Melastoma dodecandrum (assembly GCA_029817715.1). Classification (NCBI taxonomy): domain Eukaryota; kingdom Viridiplantae; phylum Streptophyta; class Magnoliopsida; order Myrtales; family Melastomataceae; genus Melastoma; species Melastoma dodecandrum. Next base: position 941,632 of record JARUPY010000397.1, on the reverse strand, counting down.
CATAACGTCTAGGTTCGTTCGTTGGACCTTGAGTTGTTTTGGAAAGATTTATTTTCTTAACTAACGTGATCCCATAATTATGAAATTTGGCCACAATCTAATCAGGTTGAAATCTCCCTTATACGGTGATACGATGAGAATGTTTTCATATTATGGAAACAAATCAATCCCGAAGCCAAATTCATATAAGGAAAAGTGTTGATTCTACTGTCGCAGAAGACATTTATCTCTTATTGGACGATTAATCTGGTTTATTATTATATGATATTACTAAGGATAATGTTTTGTGTTCTTGGAAGTTTTTCCACAGGATCGTATCATGGAGAAAATAGCAAGTGGATCAACTAGCCGTTGGTGATTGGTTGGGAAACTTCATTCTGCGGACAAGCTTAAATGCAAGAGTTAAGCAACATTTCGAAATTGTTGTTCTACCTGAAAACTTACCAGAATCCTTATGTATTCACCGTTGCAAAAGTTGAGAGGGTCTGTCGTGCATTCACCAAGCCGATCACCTCTGAGAGAGAGCGTCTTCTGTAGCTGCAGACTGTTGGTGCTGTAGTTGCTGATTCTGTTTTGTGCAGGTTGTTAGTCACACAGGTTGTGTGTAGGGGCAGCTGATAGCCGTTAAGCCACGAGGGCAGGTGGTAGCCGTTAAGCCACGATGGCAGGTGCCAGTCGTCAAGCCATGGGCTCAGTGAGGAGCCGAAGTCAGATATATTGCGTGCGGCTTGAGTTAGTCACGTGTGTAATGCAACTTGTTAGTCACATTTCTGACAGAAGTATGTATCTGTAAAGTCTTTGTTCTAAACATAGTGAATACGCCCTAATTGGGGTGAGCGCTAGGAGAGTGGACATATGTATTGTGTGGCGAACCACTATAAATCTTTGTGTCACACACATAAGATAATTCATATCAGAGTTGGTAATCTGTTTAGCAACTCCAGTTTATGTAATCTAACAGAACTACGTATTTGTGATTGAAAAATGTGTCAAAACTCTTAAGGCACTAATTCAACCCACAGTCCTATACCAACATATATAATTGTAACGTACTTGCTAGCCAGTCCCGCATGATAAGTAAAGGTAAGAAGAACAAAAACAAAAGTGAAACCGTTGATGGATGATAACAACTCGGTTTCTTTATGCATGAAAGGATGAAAAGTTTCGAACCCCTTTTTAACGAGTGTGTGTGTATTTTGATCTGAAAATGGTCGATTCTGGATTCTTGTTGCAGCTGCCAACTGCTGCAAGCTCTGGGGGGGAGGGGGGGGTGGAGCTATCTGTGCAATATATAAACCCCCGTCAATATATATATATATCCAAATCCACAACCCCCCTCCCCCCATCAATATATTATCATTTTTTTATGGGATTGATTAATGTGGGTTACAAAAACCCTTCGAAAGAATAATCAATACATTTAATTGAAAAATTAATTCATGAAATTTTGAGCTGCAACTTTTGTCTACAGTCATGAAACATTGGATCGAGCGAAACGTCCATTCGCCAGGGAAAATTTTCCCTTCTCAAATTGAATTCCCATCTGTTCAACATTCAAGTCATTTATTTATTTATTATTATTATTTTAAACATTTTTTTTTGGGTTTGGAGGTGGGTGGGACAATGTATCAGAAGACGGGAGAAGAGTGTCCCCCCCCCCCCCCCCCTTTAATTAAAAGAAGATTTTTCGTAGGAGAGAGACGTCTTCTGTCGGGTCTGCCCGAGTCCTTAAAAAACGACAGAAGAAACTCCCCTCAACGTTCGTCTAAAGACGAGTACTCCTGTTGACCAAAAAAAAAAAAAGACGAGTACTCCTTTCTCTTTCAAAAATTAGGCAACTGTTTGCCCATCTGAACATCCACACACACACACGTCCATCCATCCATAGCCAATATATAAATACAGATTATGTGATACCAACAACTGACTGCGAAACGAGTGATTCAACCTGTGGCAGAATTCAACAAACGAGAAAATATGTGCACTCCCCAGCTTTATTTTTGGCTTAGATATCTTTCAATTGGGGAGGGAAGAGAAGATACGAAACTCTAAGTCGAGAAGGGGGCTGTACCACTCTATGGTAATAAAAGAATGAAAATCGAGGAGATACAGTACGTACGTTAGTGGACACGACTGGCACAGAAGAGTTGGGTTTGAAAGATGAGGAGGAGTTGGGGTTTTCTCTTTTCTTGTAGTGGAGAAACTTGTAGTCAATGCAAGAAGGGGACATGACAAGACAATTGTCCCATCCGTGAACAACCATGGTATCCTATGTTTTCATGCCCCTAATTCTAGGTTGTTACATGACAATCCCGTGTCATCACTGTCGCTTAGACTTCACCGATCCATACACCAATTTTAGCACGCCCAGGGTGAATATGGCACTCTAGATTTCACACAACTTGAAGAGAAAGAACCAAATTCATCATTATTACTAGTATTCTGATAGATTTTTAATCACGCTGAGTTCAGCGCAATGAAATTAAATATGTATGGTACTACTCTTCTTTGTGAAGTAACATGGTATGCATATTTATTAGAGTGTGGGTGTGGGTGTGGGTGTGGGGTTGAACTCATGTCCTTTCGAACAGGTAAAAATTTAATGATACTCTGCGGTTCTTTCTTTCTTTCTTTCTGTTGATATTGTCTTTGTTGTCCTGACGAACCAAACTACTCGAGATTGATATGGATTGTCTGCTCTGATGCATGTCGAAGAAAGCACTGCAGAAGAAAATAATTTCCTCCTTGACAACTGTGTCACGTTTCGACCTAACTCTTTAATCCATGACGTAACCTGGAGTAGTGTCTTTGTTTTTTAGTTATTGTTCTAAAAGAAAAGGGTTATGGACTCGTTGTTGTGCATTTTTGGTTATAGGTCGAGGGATCAAATGGGTGAAATCGGAGATGCATGCCAATGACAGGTTGATTCAAATGGTTTGGTAATTGATCATATTTTAAGAGAGTTTTATGAATAGAGAAAATCCAATTTATTAAGAAAAAAAATCAGAGGTGGATTTCTTTAGCCGTGAAAGTACCTTTTTTCTGTTTATAATTAATTAATGCTCTGGATAAAGTACATTTTCTATTGGATTATGTCCGTATCAAAAGTCTAATAAAAAAAAAACAATTTTAGTTTGAATTGACAATTTTTTTGACAAGAACATACAAGAACCCGTGATGGCCCAATTAATCCCTGGGAAATTTAGTTCTGACTCCGTTTTTCAAAAAAAAAAAAAAAATGGCGACCAAGGATTGTATTATATTAAGGTTATTTGGGGAAAAAAATAACGGCGGTAAATTAAAATTTTCTCAAATTAAAATGAGATTTACTAGATTTTTTTTTTCAAACATTGGATTTACTGGTGGGTGATAGGTTATCTCAATAACCACGTGAATCGGAATGTGTTTGTTTTGTTTTTCTTTGAATGAAGTTTTCTTATGGTTTCCTGAACCAGATTTGACAATTTGAGTGAGGAGTTTCGTGCATGAATCCGAAATCTCAAATGGAGTGAGATCGCCCCACTTTCTTCTGAGTCATGTCGTAGTTCAACTGCGTCCTTAAATATCTTCCACCCCCTTGAGGTGGACGGAGTTTGAACAATTGTTAGAAACTGGACGACTTGAATGTGGGCGAATCAACTGCCTCGTATTTGGCGAACCAATGTTGGGCATTAGCCTACTCTCTCCCAAAGCTATCAGATAACGACTCGTATTGCGTCTGAGTTTATCCATATCCATGTATGTGTCATTGAGCTTATTACCCATAATTTTCTATAAGAAACAACTGGCAAAAGAAACATCCACGTAAACCTTTTCTCGACCTTCAAATTCAAACATTGAGGTTTTGCCATTTCTGCGAAACCACGTCTTTTCCCCTTCCAATATGGGAATTTTCTCTTTAGTTCAAACTGATTCTTTCTGTGTCGAAATGTGCTATGATAGAAAATGCGTAATCAACCCGAGACTAGCTGATGACAACTTAGGTGTTTTTAGATATACCTGGGTGGTCTATATGAGTACCGGCTATGGGGCAGTGAAAATCCTCGCTTGTTGACCTTAATCTCGCCATATGCAGAGAGCTCGTGGTATTGATATAATTGGTTCCGCATTCTGATTCATCGGTACCGCGAATTCGTTTTGATGTACAAATCTTGTTGCGCCCTAAGGTAAACCACAAATTCTGGTGAAATATTTAGACGTGCCGACGTGCGTCTGTTGGATTAGTTCCGTGCTCTTCGTGCGTGTTTGTTCATGCACTCGCATCGGCATTGCAGCTGGAATTTTCCCACGTAGGCTATCATATGCTATCGATTACCGACAGGAAAACATATTAAGGTTTCGACTCAACTTTAGATTATTCCGAGGAATCAAAAAAATTGAAAACTGATTCATGTGGAGTAAGGATCATGTTGAAGGGAGGTGAGCTTTATTCCTTAATGACGTCATTTGACAAAATATTTCATCAAATGACGCATTAATGAAAATAATTCGCCAACTAACCCACCAAAGTCGGCCTTACAAAGGCCGACTTCGGTTAATAAGAAAGTCGGCCTTTGTAAGGCCGATTTCGGTTTTCCAGAACGGAAGTCGGCCTTACGAAGGCCGACTTTCCCATTTGACAAACGAAGTGAGGGGCGACGCATTAAGGAAGTCGGCCTTTGTAAGGCCGACTTCGGTCTTGATGAATGAAAGTCGGCCTTACAAAGGCCGACTTCCTCGTGTTAATTTTTTTTTTTGCCTTCGAATTAAAAAAAAAAATTGCCTAAGGGAAGTCGGCCTTAAATATTTTTTGTCTTAAAAAAAAGAAAAAAAAAAGAAAAAAAAAGGTAAGTGAGGAAGTCGGCCTTTGTAAGACGACTTTCCTCGTGTGAATTTTTTTTTTTTACGAAGTGTAGAGAAGTCGACCTTTGTAAGGCCGACTTTGATGGGTTAGTTCGCGAATTATTTTCATTAATGCGTTATTTAGCGAAATATTTTGTCAAATGACGTCATTAAGGAATAAAACTCGAAGGGAGGTTGGGGGACACATTAAATTATTCGAGGGTGGCGGTGACGCCGACGCATTGGGACGTAAGAGCCAATCAGATTAATGTCGTTAGTTGTGTCCGACGTATAATTTCATTTTGAGTTTATTGAGGTTTAAACAACATCGGACAGTGGGGGCGTTTGTGACGTCGACATCTTTTTTGTGGTGGGAGCCATGGTCTACTTCTGGTCCTTGTTCTCGTAGGGACACACACGCACATAAAACTTCGGCCACCACTCGTGTTTTCAATCTGTTTCTTTTAATCGTTCGGTTGGGTGACACGGTTTGGTTACGATTTACATCGTATGTAATGACATTCATGGCGATAAACATAAAGGGCTACGTTGTTTCATCTTAAAGTTAGTCTGTAAAATATTTTATTCATTATGATTTAAAATTTTAAATTTTGTTTTAAGTTATGTTTGGACTCACTTAAAAAGAAAAGAAAGGGGAGAAAAGCATACAATCTCAAAAATTTTTACGTATCACAATTTAAAAGATTTTCTTTCTTTTCCGTTATTTTCCGATGCTTTCCAATATATCCAAACAGGGCATTATGGTTGAAAGCTCGACAATGGGTTTATTAAAAGTTACTGTTTGGAACAATAGTTTCTTAGTAAAATATTTTGGAACTCCCTAATTTAAATAACTAGTTCTCAAGCCTGAACATGAATTTTGAAACTTAAGGATCTAATGGCCAAAATATCTTACGGAGTAATGTTAATAAGGAAAAAAACTCTAAACAAATAAAGGACATGGATAGGTTTTATATGAGCCACGAAGGAACCGCAAAACCTGCAACAAGAAAGTAAGGTCTCGATCCCCTGAGTTACCATGACTTCTCGATGTACAGATGATTTACTCAGAGTTACGAGTAAACAGCCCCATTAGTTAGTCTAAAACCCATTTAAAGCGGAAGTTGCTTAATTATGCACTAAACACGAGAGATTATTTATAAGTTAAACCTTCTCAAATCAGATGATTAAAATGCCCTATGACACGCAAATTTCTGAACGAAGTTTTGGAAATAAGTTAAGTATATGAACATGTTCTTACCTCCATTTTGTTTATTCATGAAAGAAACTTTTCACGAAGAGTATATATAACAGAATTATTTAAGCCGCACAATAATGTTACAACTTTTACCCGAAATGTCTCGCCCACTTTCATTTCTTTATCTCAATTGCAAGATTTTGTTTTTGTTTTTTTGTTTTTAAAAAAGAAAAGAAGTATCCTGTGGAGGTAGTTGAAGTAAGACATGGAAACAGTTTCACCTCACTTGAGAAGAACCAAAACGACCGCAACATTATCCCCCAAACTCCCACCATCAAATGGCTTCTTCCTCTTCGTCCTCCTCTCGCCGCCCCGCCGCCTCATCCCCTGACCCACCCTTCAGTCCCAACATCGGATCCCTCTCCCTCTCTCTCTCCAGCCGCTACTTCAACCTCATCGACAAGGCTGCTGACGACCGCCTTGGGCATTCCAGGCTGTGCTCTAGGGGTCACTGGAGACCTGCTGAGGACTCGAAGCTCAAGGACCTCGTCGCCTTCTATGGCCCCCAGAACTGGAACCTCATTGCCGAGAAGTTACAGGGGCGATCAGGTACTTACCAGATGTTAAATAATGTCCCTGGTATATTCACTCGTGCCTAGGGATTCTGGAAAGGGAAGCTTATGGATTTATGTTGGTTTAGGGAAGAGCTGCCGCTTAAGGTGGTTCAATCAATTGGACCCGAGGATAAACCGGAGGGCGTTCAACGAGGAGGAGGAGGAGCGGCTACTGCAGGCTCATAGGGTTTACGGCAACAAGTGGGCGATGATCGCGAGGCTGTTCCCTGGGAGGACCGATAATGCTGTGAAGAACCACTGGCATGTGATAATGGCTCGTAAGTACAGGGAGCAGTCGAACACGTACCGGAGGAGGAAGCTGGGTAATCACCTCCAGACTCCTCTTCCATACCAAGGTTGTGAAGAGTACTCGCCGACTATCCTCAACGATGGTATCACGGAGACAATGCCACCGTATTCCATAGCGTATGAAGGCGTCCGGGGAGGCTCTGTTGACATTTTGGGATCCAGCGCCAGGGTTTGGCTGAAAATGTCGTCAGTCCGACCATACCAAAGTAAGCCTCCCCTTGGCATTTCAATTATATGTTTCACACGGTCTCCTTAATTTATCGCTGAAGAAGGAAGTGAGAACGATTCCAAAACTCGTTTGTGCAGGCAAAGCAGACGATGCATTAGGGATGGACATGGCGGACCAAAACAAGTCTAGGGAAAACGGAGGAGGGGTAGAGAGCATTCAACGGAACTACCCGCCATGGGCGACAATAACTGCCAACCCACTCCACGGCTCTCCACCTGGAACCGGGCATTTCAATGAGAGGAAGGGATCATCCGACGGAGAAGGGGCGTCGACGGCACAATTCATCGACTTCTTAGGGGTGGGAGCCACTGGGAAATCTTATTTTTAAGGGCAGGGTTTTTTAACCTTTGGCCTAAAGTCGATGTGGATGAATTCCAAACATAAGAAGAGAAGCCATTGATGGTAAAAAAAAGAAAAGAAAAGAAAAGAAAAGAAAAGAAAAGAAAAGAAAAGAAAAGGTGAAAGAGATTGTCTGATCAATTTTGAGTTTGGGGAAGAGTGACGATTCCTGCATCATCTTCATCACAACAATCGATCCTCCTCTTCACCACACCAGTCTGTGCCGACTAATATTTCCTACCCACTCAAAAGTAAATGGATAATCATATTTAAAAAAAAAAAAAAATTGGTATTTTTGTCATTTATTAATGGGAGGAGCCTTATTTATTTATGGACCGAACTGATTAATCAACTTCTCTAATCACATATCCGACAAATTTTTAATTTTGTTTTAAAATCTCCGGAAGTAAAACTTATGTATAACTTGTGTTATACAGTTTTACGTGCATTTTAAATTCAAAGTTATCAAAAAACATCAATGATACTGTTGGTTCACGAAAAAATTTACTAAATCCGTTCGAGTTTTTAAAATTATCTGAATACTGCTCCTAAGTCGTTATATCAAAACAACGACTTTGAATTTGCAAACAAATCGCTATTTGAGATGGCTACTTTCGCTAAAATGGACAAAGTCGCTATCCTAAACCCTAAACCCTAAACCCTATCGTAAACGACTTTGGGTGACTTGATAATTTTTTAAAAGTTTGTAGCATTGTTTCAAACAATAGCGTCTTCCAATAAAAAAAGACGCCGTTTTAAACGACGACTTTGCCCCAACAATAAAAAATTTCTAAGTTTCCTAAAGTCGTTGTTCGAGAGAGCGACTTTAACCTAAAACATCGAATTCTTTAAAAATTCAAAGTCTTTGTTTGAGACGGCAACTCCAGCCTCAAGCACCGAATTCTTTACAAATTCAAAATCGTTACTTAAGACTTGACTTATGAATGGTATTTGGGTAATTTTGAAAAAGCGATCCATATTTTGTAATTTTTTTTCTCAACCAAACGTAAGGAGTTGCAAACCTTGTAAACAATTCATATTAATATTAAGAGATGACTAATATACGTCTAAGAATGCAAACATTATAATAAAATAGATTACAGTTTTAACAGAGATACATGTAAATTTTGAATGAAAATTACTAGCAGACTGTGGACAGGAGAAATTAAATTTCCACTTCTCAGGTGCCAAGTGACAAAGATTTGTTCCGGCTGAAATCGGATCAGTGCTGTCCATGAACAAAAACCAAACTACGGTAAAGAACCATATCATTTTCAAGCACAAATCTAAAGGGTCGCGTTTATTAATGTCGGTCTGGAGCGATGGGACGTAATTAGTGCTGTTTTGCAGCTAAATAATATTCATGTTTATCTTAAAATTGAGCTTACTGATACTTTTGTTTAGCCATATCAAGACATTTTTTGACTGATTCCGTTTCGTCGTTCCTTTGAATTCGAATGGAAATTGTTATTTTATTTGTTTGCATTCAAAACTTACATAAAGAAAAAACTAGTTTTTCCTCTATTTTGAGTTCGGACGGACCGGTAGTTGTCCCTATTGTTCATCTGCATCTTCTCCGTGCGAGATTCTAAGTAGTTTTTGCCTAACGAGGATGATTTGTCGAATCGGTTTCCTCATGACAGAGGAACATTTGTCTATTCATCCTTTCAAGCCTGATAATAATTGACTCAAAAGACCCGCAGCATTGCCAAGCGCATAGTGTCTTAAGTGCTACGGTCGTCGACTAGATCAGACCCTGGTGGTTTGTTTACTAGGAGTTCAGTTTCCGACAGACTCCGAAATAAAGCTCAAACTCCCCAAGAAGCGGTTGTCCACCAGAAGACAGGAGACGAGTAATTTCTATTTCAATCGCTTACAGCACTCGTTGGAAATCTAATTTGAAAAGACTCCCTATTTTATAAGCAGACCCATGTAAATGCGAATCGCGAAATAAATTCCACGAGTCCGATCGTGGATTGGGCCGCCGATTTCGTTACCCCTTGAACTAGTCAAATTGGGCCGTGATTTCCAACAAAGAGGCTTCGAAACTCCCGAATTTACTAACCTTAATAAATATTCATTCATTTCTCAATTATCATCTGGAAAATTCATGCGATTCTCTCATCTTCACGGTTTTGTCCTCCCCGATGGAAAATACCCGAACACGACAACATAGCTTATCCCGAGATCGACGTTCCAGCATACATCCAATGCGCAGTTTGATGCTTCGACTGGGGTGGAAACAAACCCCAAGAATCCAAAACAAAAGCCTCTTTGGCTGCCTGGTGAGGATGATAATTGTACCACCTCGTGACAGAGACATCGCGACAGTTTCGGTTGCTTCCCTGGGGCCTTAGAAAAAGTGTCATGGGGGATTTCCCGCGCGAGCTAAAATATTCATGCAGATGATGGTGACAAACGAACGATCCTTGGTGGATATAATAATAATGTGATTGTATCTGTGGCTTTAAAAAGGTAAAAGAGGGAGAACAATTTATCATTTTGACTAAAATGGAGAAGATGAAGAAGACATGGCCAAGGGAGCCATTTGGAATCTTTCTCTTTATGCAAGATAATTAGGGTTACTGCCTCTCATATCCCTTCACTTTCCTTTTCTTCTTTCCTTTTTAAAATCTGGCAAAAGTAGATGATTCCCATCTAATTTGCATGTCCCCCCCCCCCCCCCTCCCTCCTCATTCAATCCAAAGTTCAAGATCATATCCGATCTACAAAGACAGAGGAAATTGAAGTCGAACGAGATCTTTTCTTCTTATCATCTTTGTTGAGAATTAGCTGGACTCCCTCAGATTTCTTTTTTTTTTTAGCCTTCTTTCGGGGCAAGGGAATCAGAGGGAAGAAAGAAAAGAAAGGAAAAGGATATGGAAAGAACCGAACAAAAAATTAAAAGTGGAGAAGGGGAGGGGAGGGGGGGGGGGAAATCATTTTCTCGCATCACCCTTACCCTTAAAGCGAAATTAAATTGATTGATTGATTGGTTCGTGTAAATTAACTACTTTTGCTACCTGTATTTTATTCATAAGAAAGGGGGCATAACAATATGTTTTAATTGAGGTTTATCATTTCATGCTGACGAAGGAAATGATGTCAGTTTTTAAGTAGTACACATCTGGGTTGTGTTGTTTTCTTGGTCATATCCTGGCTAAAGGTTAAGCTCCGCGAAAAAGGGTTTTTGTTTTTAATCTTAATCCATATGGTTTAGTGAAGAAATGATGGGAAGAATGAATCTTCAATAACGAAATCGATTTTGATGGCATGTTGTTCGACTACACCAAGAGTCTGTTCAACCTAAGAAGGTTACTAATCCAAGTGCATATCTCTAAGAGGACGATCATATTCACGTAATATCTTTTAACATGAAAAAAGCAAAGAAAGAAAGACAAGAAAACCGTGTTAGATTAGCTTTTTGTTCGCAAGTCAATGGTTTCAAGATTCCTTTCCAAATACTCTGCCCGTGAATTTCTACTTTTTGCTGTTCAAATATTGTGATTGAAAAAAAAAATAAACATCATAATCATAATCTCACCACTTGATTGGCTTGGTTTGATTTTAAAGAAATAAAAAATTGACCCAACCTCAAAACTTTTATTAGTAAAAGCTCAAACTTAATAAATATATATTTTTTTTAAATCATGGCTTATTTGGCGTTACAATTCCATTTTCTCGGGAAGTCCAAACTACAACGAAAGACCATAAATGACTTTATTTTAATGTTTAAATCAGATTTTTTTTTTTTTTTGTAAAACATATATATACATATCACAGTGACAGAAACGGTGGATTATTTTTATAGACATGTAACGGCGTCGTTTTAATTGATAACGACAATGGTATATTTTTTGGTCGGCAAATATATATATATATATATATATTTATGGTATTAAAGCTATTGAAACGTGATCATGCAACATCCAATATGATAAAATTTCTCAGGGAATCCAGGGAAAAGGGTACTAAAGGGAAAGGAGGAGGATGAGGAGGAGGAATCTGAACAAACAAATGATGTTAGGGAACACACCACACTCCCACTTTTCTATCCTTTTGAGGACGACTTCAAAAGATGTAGAACGAAAACTATTAACACAAAAAAAAAATAAAAAGGAGGCATTCCTTCCTAGAGGCTTGCTGCTGGCTTGGCTTGGTTTGGCTTTTGCTTTGCTTTGATATATCCTCTTTTTTTTTTGAAGAAAAATTTGATTGCATCAGGGTTAGATTCTCTTCCATCCACACTCACTCCCTTTCAAGTCAAAGGGAAAAGTGGGAATTCATTTGTTTTTCAAAAGAGTAAAGAGAGAGGAAAGAAAACAAAATAAAGACAGGGATAGGCATTAAGGCAGCAACAATTAAAAGAAGAAAGGGAAAGTTCCACAAACACACACACAGCTCATGAGGCATATATTCCTCTCAGAAAGAGACCCCACCCACGTCTTGTTTCCAGATATGGAGTGGGAACATACGTAGGACAACATCCTAACCACTCCCCCCAATATGCAAAGGCTGCCTTATTATAATATTACCATCACCTAAAACAGTACAAAAGGAATATAAAGGTAGGAGAGGATAGGGACTGGGTTTAAGGCGCGCACTTACAGCTGCCAACACGATTTGAAGCCGATGCAAGACAACCAACAGGATCTCAAACTCAAAAAAAGTCCTCCTCCTTGCTTTACTCCACCCTCCACCCCTCTCCGCTAATCCCTTCTATATATCCTCCCATCCATCCATCTCCTTTGAGCCTCACATCCATCATTCACGAGTTGGGAATCATGGGGATGCAAAATCATCACAACAACATGAGCTTAATCTTATCCACCGATGCTAAGCCCAGGCTAAAGTGGACCCCTGAGCTTCACCTGAGATTTGTGGAAGCAATCACTCGTTTAGGGGGTGCAGACAGTTGAGTACCCACTTCTCATTTTGCTTTCTCTTGTTTTTCTTTGTTAACTTTTTTTGGTGAGTGCGTGGCTTGAATTCTCATCGGGGCATACAGACGTTAAAAAAATGAGGCTCTGATTATCTAATTTTGGCAATGTACAGAAGCAACCCCGAAAAGCTTGATGAGGGTTTTGGGCATTCCGGGACTGACCTTGTACCACTTGAAGAGCCATCTCCAAGTAACCTTTTACGTTTCCCACTGTTGCAGCTGATGCACCTCCTCTCATCACCACTTTCTTCATATTTACCTTTCTCTTGCAGAAATATAGGCTGGGGAAGAGCCAACAATTGGAATACTCGTGTAATGAAACCTGTCAACAAGGTAAGAAGTTTGTCACTTAACAAGACAAAACACGCGCTACAGGATCATCCTCATCGCCCACATCCAGCAATCGGTACTCAAATTTCTGTTCCATGTCACTACAGATTGCAAGGAAATTCAGAGCACAGAAGAACATGAACAGAGCGTTGTTATTCTGAATGAAACAAGCGAGGAAGATGCACCCACCATCCGCGTTAATAAGTTACTGAAGATGACAGTGTAATGTTTTCAGGAATCTAACATATTGACAGTTATAAATTAATCACGCTGTTCATTCATAGGTTTCAGATAGCTCAGGCCCTCAGATTACAGTTGGATGTTCAGAGGCAACTTCATGAACAAATGGAGGTAGGCAGAAACCAAACTCAAGTTAAATAACTTAAAACTGCAAACAGATGTACATGTATCCAACAATAGGTCATCGTCAAAAGGCATGCAATCAAGTGGGACTTCTTTTTCTCAGGTTCAGAAGCGTCTGCAACTGAGAATCGAAGCTCAAGGGAAATACCTGCAATCAGTCCTGAGGAAGGCCCAGGAGACATTAGCCGGATATGTCGATTCATCCGTGAGCATCGAATTCTCCAAGGCCGAACTGTCCCATTTGGTTTCGATGGTTGATTCCGGTTGCCCAAGCACTTCGATATCCGAACTAACAGAAATAGGAAACGTGAGCAGCCCGGAATCCCAAGTGCTGCAACTGTTCAAAAGTGTCGCATCGGTGGAAAGCTCCTTGACATCATCGGAAAGCTCGGGGAGAAAGCACGAACAGATGCAACCCCAAAACCACAGCTCAGCCCATCATAACAGTGGTGGAAAGCGAACCTCTGCTGCCACTAACGACAACAGTGAACGCAAGTCAAGAAAGTGCCAATTACCTGTTCAACTCGACCTAAACTGCCAGTACATGAACGAATATGACTCAGACACCAAGGCCATCGACTTAAACTCTCAAGGGAAAGTGAAACAGAGTGGAGAATCCTGAACAGGCAATAACGCCTGAATGGCCCTATATTGGTGTGAGATTATGGCATAAGTAGGCTTGCTGTATATTTGGGTAAAGCGAAGCTATCACGCACAAGGACCTACTATGGTAAATATGAAATGGTATTGTATCCGGCGGCCACAGATCGACTCAACCGACCTAGTAAGTGACACCACAATTCCTCCCAGTTAAGTTTAGGTTACTAAAACTCCAGAACTAGCAGCGAGAGATCGTGATCTGAATGAATTTGCTTCATTTCAAAAGAACTGCAGGATATAATATATGTTGTACAATCACCTATTTAAGGAATCAATACCCACAAAACCTAAAATAACAAACCAAAAAAATCCATCACTGTACAATCATTCTTGCTCAGTAGCAGTAACCGTGGAGGAATCGACATCTCCTCGGCTTTCGCCGGTGCTGCCGGTACTATTCTCATCACCGCCGCCCCTAAAAATTCCTCCGAAATTGATAGAAAAGACCAACACTCGACTCCCACGGCCGCGTCCTTCCTCCTCCTCCTCCTCCCCCTTCTTCCCGTGACCATCCTCCTCCTCCAGGGGCATCTCGTATCTACAAACGGGGCACGATCCATGAACCCCAAGCCACTTCTCTATACAGTCTCCATGAAACTTATGTTTACAGGGCATAACCCTGGCGACATCGCCGGCCGCCCACTCCTCGAAGCAGATTACACAGTGATCACCGACATCCTCGCAGTCCGGACCGTGCTCCCCGATGCGCAAGGTCTCAAGAGCCGCGATGGAGTCCTTGGAAGCGGGGGGGAGTCCACGCTTGGCATGGTCATCGGGAGCGAGGTCAGCGTCTGGAATGAGGAGCATGGTCTGGTTGAAGGGGTTGATGACGACGGAGCGGGCGGGAACGGAGAGAGTGAAAATGAGTGGGAAGAGGAAGGTGGAGTCTGCATCGAGGGAAGCCATGACGGAAGTAGGAGAAGGAGGAGGAGAGAAGGCTGTTACGAGTAGGAAGTTGAAGTTTAGGAACTGAAGGTGAGGAGGGAGGAGTATTAAAGTGGGAGAGGTACCTTTTACTTTGGGGAAGGTCGTGGAAGGATCGAGAAGGTAGATTGTGATTGGCCACCTCCTCATTCCAGAATCTTCTTCCCGCGTCCCGCCCAACGACTACTTGGATAGACAGACAGACACTTGTATGATTCATGTACAGCACGGGGTTTGACCTTCATATTAAGATATTTCCAGACTCAATTCCAGGTTTACGTTAAACTATTATTGCGTTCCTTCGGGTTAGGAGTGAAGCAACTTAGCCGACATAGAACTAGAAGAAGGCTCCCGCATTTACTTTGAATTTAATGTTGGGCCTTCTCAATTAATTACTTATTCATAATTCGGGTGTTTGGAAGATTGGGCCTCATGGGCCCAGCTCGAATTATGAATTCGGCCCAGTTGTGAACTTCTCTTTGAATTTCCCAAATTATTATTATTTTTTAAGATTCAAATAGAACCGAGAGATAGATTCATTCATCTCTTAATATTTCTTTATCTAAGAGAGATAATTTTATTTGATAATGTTCAGCTGGGGAAAAGAAAAACAAATTTTGCTCTGGAGTTGACTTCTTTTGAATATTCATTTATTCGTCATCCCTTACAAATTGCAAATATCCTAAAAGCTTCCCCAACGCAATGAGAGAAAGAGGAAAAGACTTAGAAGGACGGGAACTGGACTTTTGATGCACATCTTCCCCTCGGCATCGTCGTGCACTCCACAAACTCCGTCCCCGACTTGTCCACGCAGATGAACACCTGGTACAGTTGGCTGTTGCCAGAAGCGTCGTGGTTGCACTCGATTCCGACCTCGTAACCGATCCCTCCCTTTATCGCGTCCTTGATGCTCTCCATGTCATAGAACTCGTCGTCCGGCTTTATCCCTACGGAAGATAAAGCAGCACCCCCCGTTAATCCCGTCCCGTTACACAGCGAATGTTCATTAGGCGCACAACTGATCTTTAAATAAACCCGAACCGGCATCTTTGAGGGTTTGGAGGAGATTGGCCTGGTTCTTGAGTTTGAGTGCCGTTTCGAAGTAGTCGTGCAGATCAAGCTGCGACTCTGAGCACGTCCCATGCTTCTCCCATTCGTGAGTCCAGAACTTCACCCCGTCACCACTCGGGCACGCCAGGGTCGGCCAGCCCTTCTCCAAGCTGCTCAGCAGGTCTGAGATCTGGTCGTCCCC
The DNA here is from genome assembly GCA_029817715.1 of Melastoma dodecandrum. NCBI lineage: Eukaryota > Viridiplantae > Streptophyta > Magnoliopsida > Myrtales > Melastomataceae > Melastoma > Melastoma dodecandrum. Next base: position 925,651 of record JARUPY010000397.1, on the reverse strand, counting down.
CAAAAACATAGGCCATTCAAAAACATCCATCCCCTAATGCTACATTAATTATCATCCCGCTTTAGGAACTTCTGTTCCTGTTTACCTCGGACTTGTCGAAGGAGTTATCGGGGTTGCAGTTGGAAGGGTAGGATCCGTCGTTGTAATTAGGCCACAGCCCGTGAATGCCAAAGTCCGCTGCTGGCTTTCCCGACTTAGGATAGCAACAATGATTCTTCGTGTCACAATAAGACCCGGGCCACTTACATCACGGAAGAAACAATAAGGAATAGTTACAACTAATAATTACAATAACAAGATCAATTTCGAGCGTATACTCACCTGCAGGACGAAGAAGAAGAAATCAAACTCCTCGGAGTTTGTAGAACCAAGAACACCGCCTGGAACGCAGCATTGCACAACAACAGCAGCAGCAACCATAGGCAAGACAAAGCGCAGGGGTAAGGGTTTCATCTTCATAAATTTCTCTTTTTCTTTTGCTTTAAGGCACCCCCTTCTTGCTATCTTGGGATTTCGATTGTAACATGCGCTTAGATCCGGCACGAACAAGCAACTTATATAGAGGAGGGTGAAGAAGATGAAGGAGGAAAACGAAATGCTGGTAGTCATGTGGATGATACAGCATATGCTTTCTTAGTTTGCCTCCATACTTGTTATTTTACAATAAAAGGATTCCCACCCGCAACGGTTCCCCATGACTCTCTGTTAGGCGCACACTAATCGCAGCCAAAAAGAAAAGAAAAGAAGTTATGGACTGCCGGTGAATTGTTTTGTTCAAATCGGTGGACCAAAAGCCTATATTCGAGTTTAGGAATTGCATCAAGCTTCTCTAGCCCTTATAACAATGTTTTGGAAACACTTCGTTCAGAACTTCTTACAAACGCCGAAGACAACCCTAAAATTTTCGAAAACTCGTTTAGTTATATACGTATCGAAGTTTCGGGATGGAATGCAATTCGTATGCAAGACAGTTTCTATTGAGTGGCCAAAGTTTAGAAACTGTACGTGTGGAAAGGAAAGAAAAAGAATGGTAATGTCAACCATCGGCTATATGATAACGAACACAAAAGAGGTAAAGGGAATGGAGCAATCGAAGTTGCGTTCACTTAATAAAAAAGGAAACGGATGGGTGTAGGGAGAGGGGTTGGCGGTTGATGTTGCCGAGAAGCCAAGCCATGTCTTCAACTTGGTCTTAAGGAAGAGGAATGACTTGTTTTGTGTGACGCAAACACATTTTTCGATTACACAAAGGTGAGTTTTGTTTAGTTCATGTCCCCACAATCTTTTCTTCTCTCCAGCTCGCTTCAATACTAGCATGGTGTTGACTATATGCCATATTTCTAGAAGATATATTCCAAAAATTAATAACGGGTTGATTTGGCCACTCGTTTTTCTGACACTTTGATTATAATTTAAACATCATCCTACTAATAAGTAATAACCAATTGCATTTAACCTAAATGACAAAAAGAATTATGTTTGGAGCTTGATGTGCTGAGAATTGGGCCTCATTTAATTGGGCCTTGGTAAAGGGGGAAGGGAGTCATGGTCGGGTCAAACGCTGTTTGAAACGACGTCGTCGTCTCGGTTTCTTCTCTTCCGCTCTTCCAATCGGATCTCCTCCATTTAGCGAAGAAAGCGAAGGGGAAAAGTTAAAAAAAAAAAAAAAAAAACAGGCTCACCCGGCGGAATAAACGACTCCTCGGAGACTCATCCGAGGAAGGGGTTGCAGCGGGGGAGGCGTCCGGGGATTCTTCGTCGGAGTGCGGAGGCGTCGAGGAGGAACCGGCGGGGAGGTCTCCAATTCCTCTTCCATACATGCCCGTCGGTGTATCCACCTCTTGCTTCCTGTTTTTCCTCGTCGCGTGATCCCTGCCTTACATGCGCCGATCGAACGCCCCAAGGCAGCCACTGCCAGCGCCATCAGCCAAGAGCTCCAGCGACAGCAGCGATCGCCGTGTAAGTCGCCGTAGCCGTAGTCGTAGTCGGGGCAGCGAGATGGACACGGTCCACCTCCGTCTCCGGACCTTGCATTCCCTGGCCAAGCAGAAGCCGAGTGTCTTCCTCTTTGCATCGCTCCTCACCTCCCTCTGCCTGATTTCTCTCTACATCTTCTTCGTTTTCCGTTCCCATGGGAAACCTGGGAGAACCCCCTCGGGCGAACGGTTCTCGATTATCCTCGACGGCGGAAGCACCGGAACGCGCGTTCATGTACTTAGGTATAGGCATGGGGATGGAGGAGAGGATAAGGCGGAGTTCGACTTTGAGAAAGGGGGTTTGGAGAGTATGAGAATAAATCCCGGTCTATCTGCTTACTCGGAGGACCCTGAAGCAGCGGGAAGAGCGATTGGGAAGCTAATCGAGTTTGGGAGGCAGAAGGTTCCCAGGGAAATGTGGGGACAGACAGAGATTCGGCTCATGGCTACGGCTGGGTTGAGGATGGTTGAGGTGCGACCTCGGGAGATGATACTGGAGGCTTGCCGTAAGGTTCTGAAGGTATCGGGTTTTGTTTTTCGTGACGAATGGGCGACTGTTATCACAGGTAAGGTGCGTTGACTTGTAGAGTGATTGCATGGTACTGTGATTCGTCCATGGTTTTGGGTATTGAACCATTGAGGTGCATGCATACTTCAGGCTCTGATGAAGGAGTGTATGCTTGGGTGGTGGCGAATTATGCATTGGGGACTCTTGGGGGTGATCCTGAGCACACAACTGGGATAATTGAACTTGGCGGTGCTTCAACTCAGGTATATCTTTTTGCATCAAATGTATGCTCATCGCCTGCTTGCTGGGAAGGGCTGCGTATTACTCTTCATGCTTGAAGCATCAAGGCTTTTGCTTGTTTTAAAATCGTGGTTTAGTGAGTCTGCTCTTAGGTTGGGCTGTATAAGTTCTATCTGGTAGACTTTCTGTGTGGATAGTGTCGGTTAACTTTGTCTGCTCATCTTTTTGAAAGGTTTTAATTATGTGGTCAGGCTTAGGTATTTGGGCCAACTTGTTATTCTCAATTCTCGTATCAAGGCTCACTAATAGTTACGGGATATTCTCATTTTTTATCCTTTTCCATCTTTGAATCTTCAGCTGGACCGTTGCTGTAAGCCCATTAATGAATTCCATTTTGGTCATCTGTCCTTGGATTGTTGCTTCATGAGTGGCACTTGACATGAATGGCTCATTTTTGGTCTTGTGCTGCATCTTCTGTCTCTCATTCAGGGGTATATCCTATGTGATTGTCCATGTCCATGTTTACAGACAGCTTATTGGAGTCATTTTCATTAATGTGGCAGGTGACCTTTTCTTCTAGTGAACCTCTGCCTTCTGAGTACTTACGCATTATTAAGTTTGGAAATGTCAAGTACCACCTCTACAGCCACAGCTTTCTTCATTTTGGCCAGGTAACTGTTCCAAACTTTACCATACTGGTTTGATAATTTCCTGGTCTTTGAGTAGCTGAAGATACTAGAAGAGTAATTTGGGGATCCATTTTGTCAAAATTCTAAGAAACACACGCTTGATATTTGTCTGTTTTACATGGTGTTGCTGTTCTGTTTGTGCGGTGTTTGAGGTGGGCTGTTTAACCATGTTATTGCATTACATGTTACTTTGGTTTACTTCCTTCAAGCAAAACTCTTGATATGAAAATTTAGAATGCTTGGTCGATCTGCAGACTAAGGAAACGTAAAATCTGCCTTCAGTCTTCAAAGATCCTGCAGAGTTTTTCTATATGATTCTCTGGAATCCTTAGTACCCTGGATGACCATTTATTGTGTATTCTAAATGAGGCCTAAGTTTCTGCCGAAGAGAAAAAAGTTGAAATTCTTCTTTGATGGGTGAGATGACAATGCATTCTTCAATGAACCCAAGGATCTTACTGGATGATTCCTTGCCTCACTTGAATTTACTGGCATGATCAAGGAAACATATTAGGCTGAGAATGGTCTTCAATGTCATTTTAAGTAACCCAACAGAAGATTGGCAATAGCTGTGATGAGCACAAGTGCTAAATTAACTGGAGCTTGACTTGCAAGTTGCAACAGCTGTAAAGCTTTCAATACTTTGTATATTATCGTAGTGCAGGGACATGAGCACTCTCTTCAGAGGAATTTTGGAATCTTATCATGTTATTTCTTTTATTTGCAGATTGCTGCATTTGAATCAATGAGGGACTCATTTCTCTCTGGAGAAGACCATATTGCAGGTCCGGATGGTTACAATTTTACTTTTGGTCATCCAATTTGTGTATGGATTATTGCTGTGTTATCACCGTGGCGCTGTTTTTGACCGTCATTCCTTGATCTTTCCCTAACAACTTAATAAGAGTTTCTCTTCTTGTTTTTTCTGTGAACCCAGCTATCAATCCTTGTCTTCCTAAAGGCTACTCTCTCATAGAGCAGTTGAAGCTCTCACCGGGTGTAGCGGATGTTAAGAGAAGTGATATGTCTGCATTTCATTCTGGAGGAAACTTCTCAGAGTGCAGATCTGCTGCTCTAAAGCTATTACAAAGGGGGAAAGGTGGTTATGAGACATTATTCATATATCTTATGTGATGAAATGAGATATTGGGCATTTTATGTTTCCCTCATACCCTTTTGTTTTAAGCTGAGTCCAGATATGTGCATTTATGAGTACTGCAAAATTGGATCAATCTTCACCCCAAAGCTTAATGGAAGATTCTTGGCAACAGAAAACTTCTTTTATACATCAAAGGTGCGCTGCTGTTTGAAGATGTGGTTGGTTTTTATGGATGCCTAGTCTTGTATTCTTTGACTTACAATGTGGTTCCCTTCATTCATTTCAGTTCTTTGGACTTGGCCATACAGCCCCTTTGTCTGATATTATTTTGGCTGGAGAAAGATTTTGTGGAGAGGATTGGTCGATTTTAAGGAAGAGGCACCACTCTGTCAATGAGGAAGATTTGCTCCGATACTGCTTCTCCACAGCCTACATTGTTTCCATGCTTCATGATAGTCTCGAGGTTGGTCTGAATGATCAAAGGTAACATGATAATTTAATGTTGGGCACCTTTCCTTTTTGCCTCTGAATCCCTTATTTGAAATGCTTGAACACATCCTCAGCTTTATTACAAGTTGATAACACTCTACGCGGTCGTTATGAGGGTCTGATGAAGTTTGCCGAATAATTTTCTACACAGGATTCAATTCACCAACCGAGTGGGGGACACACCTCTTGACTGGGCGTTGGGGGCATTCATCTTGCAGAGTAAAGGGGGGGCTTCAGATGCCGACAAGTCTGTCTGGATTGTCAATGTTCTTTGGGAGGACTCATTCACACTATTCTTGCTGGTGGCCTTCTTCATCATCTGTATGTTAGTTTCCTGGACTATATCCAAGTGGAAGAAGCCCCAGTTGAAGACCATTTATGATCTCCAGAAAGGGGGCTACATAATAACCCGTATCAATCGGCACTGAGATTCTTAGAAGGCATCTCACAATTTACCAGCTTCTTAAATCAGGGTGGTTGACTTATATATCTGTGCTTCCCCCTTCCTTGTCTCTCTGATTTTGTCCGATGCCTTAGTTGAAGGGAGGTGGAGTGGACATAAAATTAGGATCTTGGCAAGGGAGGGGAAGTGGAATGGCTTGTCGAGAAATCGGAAGGCCTGCTATTGTATTATTCAGATTCCCATTTTTTTTTGTTCATAGGGAATCATTTATAGTCATCCATCCGGGTCATACCCAATAATTTGTATGAGATTGGTCAGTTGGTGATTTGGGTTTTCTCGGGGTGGTACTGTTCTTCGTCCGAATGCTGTTTGGGATTGGGTTGGGATAATTGCTGCTTTAGAAGTAGTCTTGGTTGCTTCTCTGAATGGACAGAAGTTGGCGCCCCAACATTCTCTGCTTCGCAGCCGTCGGTTTTCACCGCATCGGGAATGACCCCGCCCCCCGGACCTTTTCTGGAGCTTTTGTTCCGGATCACTTTGAATGATCCACCCGTTGGACAAGTGTAGTTTGTCGCTGTTTCAGCCCAAATACAGAATTGACTTGGCCCGCCTCCAGTTTGGACACGCTTCTTACATATCAAGGGACAAGAGGTAGTTTACATGGTCGTGTTACCAATGTCTTCCTTGATTGGGGATTTGGATACTTCAATCGAATCTTCTAACAATCTTAAAAAGAGTGTTCTTCTTTTTTTAAAAAAAAGTCATACTATTCTATTCCTTTGCTACATAATTCTTTGTTTGATAATGTTTTTAAACGTTATCTGTCTCTTTGAGGGTTTTCATCAACCTTGAGGAATGTTTTTTTGTTACAAAAATATTTATAAAAATGAAAAAAAGAAAGAAACCAAAAGAAAAGACTGAGACCAAATGGGAATTTTGTAGATTCTCAAGGCTGGTCTTAAAGCTTGTGGCTTTAGTTGAATTCCCAAGTTTCCTACGCACTTTTATCTCTACTTTTTTTTATTATTATTTCCTTTGCCTAGCATAGAAAGGATGAATCTCGATATCGTTAGGCGGCGCAGAAGAAACGACGATGACCAACGACGAAGCAATAACGCGCCGTCTATGTTTATCAAACTCAAATGTATTGTAATTGGGTGTGACGGTCGAACAAGGTTGATGAGGAGGAATGAATAGAAGAAAACACGGAATAACCGTTTTGGTACGTTAGTCAGTGTGTTTGCATGGAGAATGGATCTTGGACTTCTAAAGCATTCTTTTTCCAATTCCAAGGAATAAAAATAATTGTTCCAATGATTTTTTTTGTATTATATTTTGCTTTATTTTTTTTATGCTTTCTATGGTTGTTGAGCCCTGATGATGTACGGTGTAGACCAGCTTTTTTTTAAAGGATTTGGTCCCCCCCCCCCCCTCCCTCTTGATGTGTTTGATTGTCTCTCTTACCTTTCTCTTTTTCTTGTTTTTTGGGTAAATGAGAAATCCCTTTGCTTAGTAACAAAGAAATACCCTGGTACATCGATTTTGTCATCCTCATACAACTAAGCATATATTCTCCTTTTCTCTAGGATTTAGTATGGGAGGTGTTGTCAGAAAAGGAGATAAAGAAGATGAATGAAGTGGAATAAGGTAGATTTTGAGACAAGAGAAAACACTTTAATACACTCAATCATTAAGTAAAACGTTCCCCACTCAAAACTCATGCATGATGGATGGAGGGAATACAATGTCAGACGAACAGGCCATCTGAACCAACCTGGCCTACTTCACTTGTGGATTATAAGCTCAAAATCTAATATGAATTTCAATACGAATTATTATCTTTCTCTTTCGATAAACTTGAGGTTTAAAATACTCAACTTTTTAAGTTTTTAAGTGAATTTTGTAGTTATCTAGTTATTTGAAAATTGAACTCGTTGTTACGAACATTAAATTATTTACGTTAATCAAGAAAATTGAACTCATCTCGTAATTATTTTTTTCGAACAAGTAATAAAGCTCGCCACCAACCCTACCCCCCACCCAATTTTTTCTATATTTTTGGGGCCCCTCAATTTTGTGCCCAAAAGAAATTCCCTTTTGGATTGATACGAAATAAATAAACTCCCCTGATGCTTTCACCACATTCATTCCTAAAAACTCTCCGGGCAACAACATAGTATCTTTGTTCCCCAAGTGGCCAACCACCACCACGAGAGCAGATGAATCGCCTGCTACGCAGAGCAGTTGCCCTCTCCATTTGCGTCTCATTCCTGGCCCTTCATCTCCCTCGAGTGTCCTGTCTTTCAAGCAAATGTTTCCTCACGAGGAAAGCTGGGAGGGATGAGGGGTGGATGACGAGCCGACGCTCACTGCAAGTAACCGGAAGGATGGAGACGGATGTGCAGCTGGGAAAGAGCGAGTTGATCCACGGTTCAGACGAGACTAGCAAAAGGAAAGTACGGGGAGGGACAGATCCCATTCACAACAGGTCCAAAGGCCGTGCCGCGTGAGAAGAATGGGCGGCACACTGGGCATGGGATATGGACGGGCGGATACAGAGAGGGGACAATTCAATAGCATTTATCTTTGAATCATGCCTGATTTATTTATTTTAGTGGTATTTGTATAGAAGGCTGCTGATTTTTTTGTTGGTTAGTACTACTCAGCAGTCTTTAGTTAAGAAAAAGAAAAACACTCTCGGCTTTGATTTGATTTTTTTTTTTAATTATTTTTTAAGCTCTTATTTTGTTATTAGTTTAATTTGTTATATAATTTTGTCATTAATCCAATTGAATAAGTAAAGAAATCCAAAAGGTAAACATAATAACAACAACACACGAGCTTTTTCCGGGGTGAACTTCTTCTAGTTCAAAGGCGTTAACACTTTCAATTCCCACATGAACCACTCATTAAAATAAGCTACAAAATCTCCTACATCTAAAGATTTCCTTGCGTAAGAACAAATAAAAGATTTATCAAATTTTTTTGAACTAAATTTTTAAACAAAATCAACCTATTAAAACTTTTTAGATTTTGAAATAATATCATGTTATAAATTTTTTTTAAAAAATGTAATAAATAACCATCCTCAACAGAAAGAAATTTACGAACGTGTTTATTTAACTTAAATATTTTTAGATTTTAATTATTTATTTTTATGATTAGAAAACCAATCGTTTTGAAGAAAAAAAAGAATATTGATAATCAAAAAATTAGATTACGAAAGATTTGAGTTATTTTCGTAGGTAAATTAAATCACATCTTTTTATGCATTTAATAAAAACTTCTTCAATCAAATCTTTTCATGCATTTAATAAAACATCACACGTGATTTCTAAAACATATCCCACCATTGCATACAACTAACCGGAATAAATCATATATAAATAATAATTTTGTTACCTGATCGGAGAAAATGCATTGAACGTGAGCCATTTCCTATGAAAAATGAAAAAAAAACCCAAAAAATCATATGGTAAAAGATTTGGTTACATATATCTTATACATTTTTTAATGTAAATAAATGTTGAAAGCATTTTTAAGTCTTATTTAATTAAATATTTTTTATTATTTTACGCATTTAATAAAAGTCATCCCAGATTTTGTAAATTACAGGTTTTGAATGTAAGAAAACAATACTCGAATTGAATAAAACAATATTGAATTACAGGTAACCCCTTACAAATATGACGTGAACGAAAAAAAAATAAAAGAGACTCGAGGACGGTTGCGAGGTGCTTCACGACGGTCGCCGGAGGATGAACGGCGGCTACGGTAAATTCCTTTGATGGAATCTACGTTGGTGGATCGGCGGTCAAATGTAGTGAGGATGAAAAGTGGTTTCGGAACGCTGGATTGAAGACGCTTTTCAGGACGCTTACAGGATGCTGGAAAAAAGAGAAAGTAAAATCTCAGAGAAGACAGTGTAGGCTTTTGTAACTGTTTTGATTCGACCAAACACGCAGCCGGACGATCAGAAGCATCTACCTAGCCACTTCCCTGGGGTTATTTTTCAGCCAAGGGGTCAAAATCGGGCAGACCAGAGTTAATCTTCCTAGCCAAGGTAGAATTTCTGTTATACGTTCCCCTCTTGTTCATGTGTAAATATTTTCTCGGACCAAGAGGGTATTACTACCTAACGGGGAGCGGTTGCGCCTCCTCTTGTTTCTGCGTGGAATGTCTGTTGCCGATGATCAAGAATGGTGGGGTTGATGACAATCACTGGTGGTTTGTTAGATTTGTGATATGAATTCCTTCCGCCATTTCGTCCTTGCAGGCGTTTTTGCCCCAGAATTCCCAAACTTTTTGCCCATTTCTAAAACTTACGTGTAAAAGTTATCGCTGTACAATAACAAGGAAAAAGTAAAAACGTGTCAAACAATGTTTGGATTGGGAACAAAGGGTTTAATGATTGCTCCAAAAGTTTTGATGCCGGTTCACCTCATATTTAAAGCTTTGTGTGAAGATACTCTAATGGTGTTGTTTGCCAGCCATTTTCATGTACGAGTCCAATGCATACCTCGATTTGCCCCGTGCCATGAATCTCGGCTAAAATTTCTCCGAGATTTTTACGTGTTTATAAGAGGAGTGAACGATGTCGAAAAGGAGATTTCGGTACATTACTTCATATGTTGTTACACGATGTTGTAATTATTCTCATACACTAAGTAGATAACTTTGGGGATTTACTCGTTAGTCAAAGCATTGAGCTTTGAGGACTCGACGTGTGGTTGGGCCTCAGGAGTAGGCGCTACCTTTCTTGAACGGGTGATGAGCTCGATTTCAGGACTAGACTCTTTGGTGCTGTTATGAGCAATGCTTCGACTCTGGGAGGTGTTCCTGGTTGCTTTATCCCCATCAGTACATAGACGTACGACACTCTGAATCGTTAAGGGCGCACCGATATGAAGTCATCAATAGGACCATGTGTCTAGAAGCGGTGTTCATCACACTAAACAACATCAAATTGGGTCCTTTAAAAATGTGAGATCATATACCTATCTATATCCTCTAGAAGTGAGGGATGAGCTACAGAGCCAGATGGAAGGGGAAAAATAAGAACGATTAGAAGCAAATTGGCAGCAATGCTTCATTTCCAATGGATAAGCATGATACGTATGTTGGTTGTTATCCAAATAGAAGACAACCCCTTTGAGGATAAATTTAGATTAATAACCCAAGTATAACTATTTTACTTATGCGTTTAAAACAACAAATTTTAGGATATATTATTCCATGAAAAGAGGGAAAATGTTTTTTTTTTTTACCTATTTATTTGGTATCATCTTAACATTCTATTAATATGAAAAATTCACGTTGTTTTTTTTGCGAATATAATAAATTAAAAGCAAAAGAAAAAGACTTTTTCTTTTTTTAAAGTAAAAATATATATAATAGGATTTCGCTTCGACTAAAGAAGTAATTGGAGTCATCGGCGGGTGCAAAGCAAAATCTTATCCCAAGATCTACTGATCTGGATTTCCAAGGAAGCCGTGGATAATCACAGTTTAAGATCAACTTGCTGTAAACAAATGCATTCTAAACTAAACATTTGCTCAAAAAACAATCTGGATCAAAGGTGAGATTTTAAAAAAAGAAATCAAGGATGATGAAATTTTGATTTATTAGATCAAGTATAGCAGTTGTACTTCCAAAACCTTTATTTATCATTTCATCAGATCCAACCAAGAATGCTACTCGGAGATCACACCTGAAGATATCCCGCAGTACATCGGCTGGGATCAACTCGACCTAGATTCAGTTCAGAGATGTGCACAACATTCCAGAACCCAGAAACAGTCGGGCACTATCCGCAGGATGTTGACAAATAAAGAAACTCTGCCACAGAAAGAGTCGGTCAGTCACCGGAATCGGTCCAGGCCCTTGACACCAAAGGAGGACAAGAGAGTGCCAGATATAGACTGTGATTTTTTGTTCTGTGCCCGGTTCGGTGAAAGAGGAAGAATGAAGGGGCCAAGGTTCCGTGGATGGTTCATTGGATGCTACCATACCAAAGATCACATGATATTCTTTGAGGAATGAAGGCTTTCTTTTTGTATACTGTCTCTAGGGAGGTAAGGTAAGTTAGAGAAACAAACATGGACATCCGGAAACAGCCGGACGGCTCTTCTGGTAAAATTTTCTGTTGTCTTATTCAACCCCCCTGTGAAGGTTAAAACAACCCCCCCTTTGCAAATCAACAAGATAAGCAGCAGGGGTTTCCAATTTGGAAAAAAAAAGTGGTAAAAGTAAATGCAAGTGAAGAAACTGATTAAATGGAAACATCCCCCAGGATCTGGATGACAAGGACACAGGATAAATGGCGGTTCCTCCAGGCCCGGCACCAGAAGGGAGAGTCTCAGCACCCCATTATGGCGCAATTGTAAACAAAGTTACTCGAGCGTTTCCTCCCGAGGACCCTCCACTCTGGAAGCTGGCCGTCTCTTGGGACCCACGCGTTGAGCTCTATGAAGCTCTCATTGTGGGTGCTCGGTCCGCCGATCACAATGAGGCTGTCACCGCATGCCCTGAAAGCCAATCCCCAGCCATACATAGAGTCAGCGCGGTCTGGCAGACGTCCAATGCTGTTCCACGACCTTGTCTCCTTGTCATACTTCCTAACTTCCATGTCAGCATAGTTAGCAGAATATAGTTGGTTATTTACAACCGCAACCAGAGGTGGGGCTTCGGCTGTGGCAGGCATTCCTCCTGAGGCTCTCCCGGGGGACATATCAGGGATCTCAGTCCAAACTCGGGTCTTCAAATCAAACTCCTCGCCACATGTGAGGGGCTTCAAATCTGACCCGCCAACGCCGCCAAGGACGTAAAATTTCCCATCCATAAATACTGCAGAACACATTTTCCTTGGCTTATGCATGCCCGGCAGCTCCTCCCATCTCCCAGTCTCGGAATTGTACATGACCGCTGAGCTTAGGATTTTATTCTCTGGGTCCTGGCCACCAGCAAGGATCGCAATCTCCCCAAGACTAGCAGAACCAAACAAGCACCTGGGAGAGTGCATGGGGATCTGGTCGGACCAGGAGTTGGTTAAAATACTGTATCTGCTGGTAATGTACCTGCTAAATACGAGGAGCTCTGTTCCGACTGCCAAAGACTCCCTGTCAGGATAAATGGCACTCTCGTTCGAGCTCATCCTTGGGAGATGCATCCATCTACCTCGATAAGGATCAAAGGCATCCCATTCAAGCAGGTGGCAGGAAAAGTAAATCCAGTGCTCCACTATGCCACCTTTTCTTCTTAACCTGTAAAGCTCCCCACTGCGGACCAAGGACCGAAAACCACGATTCAATAAGGCGATTGAACCATAATCGGACCTCGAGCAGTGAATAAGGCAGTTGATTGAGTTGTCCCTGCCGAGGGCATTAATAAGGGACTCTGAACCCGACGAGTCGCCGGAGTAACACTGATTATCTGACTCCTCGCTTTCAGAGAACTCACCCTTTTCTTGTAAAATCTTTCCTGTCAGAGATTTCTCACCCGATTCATCTTCCGCCCAACATCCTTCCTCACAGAGACCCAGCTGCCCATTAACAGCATCTGAACCACATGCTTTGTCACACCCACCTCGTCCCTTGGATAACTTGGGAGCCTTGTTCCTTTGTGGATGATCATCGCCCCCATGAGCGTCCAGCGGACGCTTACCATTATCCATAACAGGGCCAAACATAAAACTCATGCCGCCCCAGTTACTCTCCGACTGGAACGAATCAGGAAACATTCTAAAGACCGCGAATCGACCTTCCAACATATTATCAACTCTGGTCCTCGCTGATTCTCGATGGTAAATAAGGCCAAAAAATCACCACCCTGTCTCCCAGAATTAATTGCCAAACAAACCCCTAATCGGTTACGAAGGAATACCCACCTCCAGTCAACACCAAAACCACCACCAGAAGAAATATGTGGATGGAGGTGAAGGCTAAAGGCAGTCACCGCAATTTCTGCAGTCCAAGTCAAGAAACAAAGAATTAACTCATGACTTGAAACAAGTGCAATTAGCATAACAGAAGCATGGTTTTCCCAGATTCAAGGGGACAGAGTTAAGGACATCTCATTGATTGTTAACCCAAAAAACAAAACTCATTGATCACTTCTTTTTGACCGGGTTTGAACTTCCATATCCATAACCGACAGAAACAATGGAACAGCAGAAAGAACAGTAAATCGATTTCCTCTAATTTTCATCCACGAATCAGACAATCATTCATCTGCCCAGAGAAAAATAAAAGACAGTTCAGATCTCCACCCAGTCCACACACACACACACACACACACAACCCAAAAGGCATTCTTCATTCGAGTAAAAGCCGGTTCCTTTAGGCGAAACCCAATTCCAATCTCACGCCACAGATCTGCCCCCCCGCCCCATCGTCAACTACCAGGGCCAAAACATCCTTAAAATTCAACCATCCCCATGCCAAAATAGATGTAACCCAATAGAAAGAAACCACGCCGAAAGGAATTTAAGCATAAAAGGCACGAAGAAATCACTTAGATTATGATAGGGAAAAAATGGACTAATGCAAGGAAAGAAACTTAGCAAAAAAAAAAAGAAAAGAAAAGATTGGAACTTGTGCAAAAGAGAGAGGAAATAGGATGGGATGAGATGATAAATTAAAAAGGAGCAGAAAATTTACCCAACCCGGATTGGTTGATTGGTGGCGGAATGAAGCAGCAGCAGCAGCAGAAACACCAATACAAACTCTTTTTCTTGTTTTCCTTAACTTAATTTTAATCTCAACAACACCTTTTTCTCCTCTCTCTCTCTCTCTCTCTCTCTAAATCTCTTTCGAGTTCCCGTTCTCCGCGTTCCTTGTTGCTTCTTTACAACCTGGTGCTTTCTTGCTTTCGGACCGGTGGTGATTGAAACTCCCGATGGGAGAAGGAAGAGACGACAACCTCCCCTCCGCCCCCCGCACAAGGCCCAGTTTCTGTTTTTGTTTTGTCTTTCTCGTTTTTCTTCCCTTTGATTAATTTATGCCATTACCAAGTTTGAATCGTTCTGAATTCCCGTATTAATCAAATCCATCAATTTAGTGATTCGTCATTATCAATACCGGAATATTATTTTATATCCATTACATGCTTGGGGTTTGATTAGGCGTGAGCCAATATTTTTAAAATGGCCCCTTGTGTTTCTGTTAATCGGGACGGAGGGACGCGCCGTCGCCGCGCTCCATCCCCCGCTGTCGCGATCGTCGTTGTCGGCCGGCCGGCAGCTCCGATTCGGATTGAGTTTTCATTTTTAAGTCAGAAGATTTGAATTGCTGAATTTTTTATTTGATTGATGACTGCAAACAAAAGTTCTCCCTTTCTTTAAAAGGATAAATAATAAATTATTTTTATTAATATCATGCGATCGAGAAACTTCCACGTTGCCTTCAAAATACCCGTTTCCCTCCAATTATTAGGCAATTCCTAAATTTAAATATATAATGTAGATTGTTAAAGTATATATGATGAATTAATTGGGGAATTGTTTTTAGCAAGAAGGCGACAAAAAAAAAAAAAAGGCACAGAGTAAAAATCAAATAAAGGAGGTCCATTTAATGAGCTGACAATTGACATTGTCCCTATAATTTGAGCGAAAGAATTGGGGCGGCTACAATATTTCCTCGATTTATTTTTTCCCATTTTTATATTGAGTAATTGGGTTTGTCTTTTCCAATTATTTTTTATTTGTCCCACAAAATAAAAAATAGTTTTCTTTTTAAATAGGAGAATTAGTGCGCAAATTAATATTATGTGGAAGTATAGAAGAAGCTTGAATAAGCCAATGGCCCCCGTCTGTATCTCAAGGAAAGCTACAAATTCTAAGTGCAAAACAGAATGCGGCGTGCACGACTCTAAATCCCAAACCAAAGACAAAAAGGTGAAGGAAAATACATCGTGATACGGATTTGGATGGCCGTGGACACCAAAGTTTGGTATAATTCGTATTATGAATAATTAATTAATTATATACGACCGACGAGAAGGTGGAGGATACCAGTAGCATGTTGTAATAAAACAACATGGAAATTAATTTAATCGATAATAGCAAAACTTGTTATTTTGCACTCACTCTTCTTACCCATAGGATAGGATTGGGGGTGGGGGGTGGGAGAAAATCCTTTCCGGCCTTTTGGAATTCATATTTTGTTTAAGGCGCACACTTTGCATGTCCCCCTCCCTTTCTCCTTTTTAATTACTTAGTGGAGGGAAATCACATCTCCCGGGTCGGGGTGGAGGGGCTTTCTATCAGCAGTCAAAAACTTTTGTGCGCGACTTCCCTCCAATGGATCGCTCCATCGGTGGCATTGGATTCTTAAAGACAGTGATATCTTTCTTAATCAATAATCCTACGAAAATAGAGTTAATGGATTATATTTTATACCTAATTTTAGTTAGTTTTAGGCACGTCGGTCGTTAATTATTGGGTATTTTAATTGTTTTAACGTCTCATCACTTTCGTATACTTTGTTTATATTGGTAGTGATAAGAGGAAGAAGAGTTGAAGGCGAAAGGAGGAGCCACGGAGAAGTTGGATCTGAATAATTAATGTAGCTGCAGCAAGATCAGTGCAACTGCGCGAGCCGCAAGAGAGGAGGTCGAACATTTGGTGCAGCTGCAACGAATTGTCAGCCAATGGACAAAACAGTCGATGCATTTGCACTAGATTTCTGGGCAGCTGTAAGTATGGACAACGAGAATATTTCCTTTCCAGATTTTCTAGCTTCTTTCTAGGAACATATATAAAGACTTTTTCTATCCTTTAAGGGGAGTGGACATTAGTAGGAGGCTGGTGACGGGAGTTGATGTTTCTTGTTTTAATTTCTTTGATGTCGTTTACTTTCATGAATTGATGTTTTCTATTATTTCATTTATGGACTAATTCGCTTTTCAAGGACTACGATGGAACATCGTATTCTATGTAACTCGTGACCCCATTTTCTTATTGTGAATCGAATAATTATAACTATTTATCCAATTATGTTCTTAATGCGTGTTAATTGACTAATCAACCTTTAACAATGATTTGATAACTTAGGGAGACTCGGGAGGGTAGTCTAGGTTAGATATCGAATTAGATAGCCTAAGAAGTCTATGTGTTGGGAAACCGGACTTTAGTGTGAAGGATAGGGATATACCGGAATACCTTAGGTAATTATATAAGGTTTGAATATAATGGGCCATCACTAGTTCATTGCCTAGGAATATAATAGGGAATTCGATACATGGTAGTACGTTTCCGGATGTTCTGGAAGACAACGGGAAGAGTCTAACGACCTATGTTAGCAATTATAATAATTTGGTAGCAATAGGAAGAAGGGGATCGGGTGCATAAGATGCGAGGGGAAGTCAGATGTTTTAAATATTGTTAACACTGATAAACCTTAATTATTTTATTTTATTTCTCGCTTCTACTTAAAATCAACTTTCTTTCCGTTTAACATTGACCGATTATCGAGAACGACGCTAGGAGTATTTTGCCAACACAATTATCCGTGGGATCGATCCTTGCTTGCCCTTGCTATTTTAATAAGCCAAACTAGGAATTTATTTTTTGTTGCGTTAAAGGAGAAATTCGAGAGGGAGTCCTTTGTATGATCAGGATTACGACAAGTTGTTGGCGGAGGGAGGGAGGGTTCCGATGGCTCATTTTGTGTTTGGTAAAGTGCGTCGGGGGGCCATCCTGGCCTAATTAAATACAAGATGGACACGATTGTATTAACTTCAACGAAGCCCCTTGTTTTACTCTTTCACGCCAAGAAATTTATTATTTAAAATAAAAATAAATTGGAATAAAAAAAGAGAAACTTCCTATGTACAAACTGTTAAAGAGAGAGAGTACGGTTTGACAGTGTAAAAATTAGAATATAAAGGAGGAGGAGGAGGAGGAGGAGGACAAAAGAAGCCGTGGTGGGATACGAGTCCTAAGCAAAACTCCCATGACCCCCCAAAACGAACGGAAGGCTTTCTTGGACATTTTGCTCCTCCTGCCGCCTCCTTCAATCCACCGTGAGATACTTTGACAGTTCTTTCGAGTGTCGTGAATGTACTAATAATATATCGCCATGGGTTTTATCTCTTGTCTGTGTGAACAAAACGAAACGTTGTTTTGGGGGGGGGAGGAGGAGGAGAGAGAGACCCCCACCCTAACATGGCCATTAAACTCTTCCTCGATCGAATCGCTGGTAATGAAGGATTGATTTCAGGTGAAGGTCGAAAACGAGGATATCTCGGTTGACCCGGAAGCCATCATCACATCATCCACCGCTTGAAACGAAATCCTCGCCTCAAAACCATATCCACCGAGCAAACCCAATAATAATAATAATAATAATAAGATCAAATGAAAAGGAGAGATGTGGGGCCCAGTTTCATAATCCGAGGTGATTAATTGCGCCGCTATCGTGACTGTGTCCCAGCTCAGCCCCCTCACCCCCTCACCCCCCACCCATCCTAAAATATTGATCAAATCCCCCCCCCCCAGGTTAATTAATTAATTCAACGCCATAATCTACTATTATTCCCCATAGTTTCAAAATACCAAAATGAAATTTTGGTGGGGGGGGGGGGGGTTGTTGGGCTTATCCTATCTGTACGGCCTTTCGAGAGTTACAATATGGTTAAGGAAATCTCCCTGATCAATGTCCAAATCGATATGTATTTGACAAACCCCACCTAATTCGAACCCTAAAAAAAAACAAACAACATCACAAAAAACTTAAATGGGCGCCCCCGTAATGAATCGCATCATGATATAAACTTGAGGCAAAAAATTATGGGGATATAAACAGCAATTCCGATATATCAGCTGAATCGGGTGGGGGTGGTCCCCCCCCCTCGTAGTAATAATTCCCTTCTTTACAACGCTGCAAATGTCTTCTTCCCTTCCCCCTATTATCTTGTTTCCAGTACATTCGACAAATGAGTAGTAGAGACCAAAAGGAGGACGAAGAAGAAGCAGAGGAGGAAGAATTATGGAAAGTGTGCGTGGGGGGCAGCAGTGTCTCGATAGACCGAGTCACAGAGCACGCGATCCTCTGCCGCCGACATATCCTCTTCATATTATTTACACTCCCTCCTCCCTTCCTTTTCTTTCCCTTTCTCTTTTTTTTCTCCTTTTCCCAGTCCATAATTCTGATAGTGATTTATCTGATTGTTTTGTAGGGACAATAAATTTCAATAAATAAATAAATATTGCATGATTTTCTGAGTTCTTTCGACGCCCCCCTGCTCATGCTCATGTCCTTTTTAAGTAAAGAGAAAACGAAAGGCAAACAATTCAACTTCGGGGCTCATCCTCAAGTCACGTGCCCGTGCTCAAATATTCGAAAAAGTAATCATTTTGATGAATGTTGTCTTAGGACATGATCGAGGGTTATCTTTTGCTTCCCTTTTATTGTCTTCTCGTGTTGTTTTCTTGAAGGTGAGACTCCATCTTTTACCTATTCCTACCTTATGTCTATGTATATATATATATGCAAATACAGGGTTGGTTCGATTACATCAAAGTTTTTAGAGCAAAATAGCTATAGGCAGGCAGTCCCTTTCATCCCAATTGTCCTGCCAAAAACATTTCAATCTCCCCCCTAGTGAATATTAGGCACGGGGATTCATTCTCTTCGACGTGCCTTTCCTCATGGAAATATAGTGTGGACCGACCAAGCCGTCATCACGGACTAAGAAAATGTCGTGGTCGATCAACCTATATGTCATATTCATATTACGTGGATAGCCTCATCTCGTCCGCTAAATATAGAAATCGATAATATCTTCAATAGCGTGGTCCAAGAGTTCGTACATAGTATGGCAAATGATTTATCTCCTGTTGAAGTCTATCTTATGTCCAAAAATTCGATGATAACAACTACAAGAGAAAACTGACTTTAGAATACGTGGGGCAGAGAGATGTTTATCCGTTAGACAGTTCTCTTGCATAGTTATGGAACCCAATATCAATTTCTCACATGCAACATGTATGTTTAGGATCAAATCCAAAATCCACCGCAGCACGCGATTTTCAATATAAACACCGTATGCCTCGTCTAAATTTTTACGTGCGAAAGTCACGATTACCGAAATAATTTGCTAAGATGATATGCTTTAATATAACCACGGTATTGATGATTGTTGTGTAAGTGAATTAATCAAATAGAAAAATCGCCACAATTGATTTAGGACACAAAATAAAGAAAAATGAAAGGATATTTGTTTGCGTCATGATCCCAAACAAAATGGCTAAAGCTAAGATCCTAGTTACGATCTACGATTAAAACGAATAATGTGCCATAGGTCATCCCCTCCCTCCCGATACGACGGTTGATGAAACTGTCGTTTTGTACATCAATGGGAAAGACGACCTAGCACTAATATAAATATGAAAACTCATTCGATCACGGGCTTACATAGACATTAGGCTTACACCGAATTGTCGTCCAATCAACATGAATAACAAATCGAGATGTCGTAAAAGCCCAAATCAACGATCACTCAAATTTGAACAGGCTATCATGCATTGTCCCGTATATCAACATGCACCCCGTTTTTAAACAAAACAACTATTTGTAGCCTAAAGAAACATTATTAAACAAAATAAAATATTTGTAAAAATTCCAACATTCTCCCACTAGTTCATGATTAATTTCAAAGTTCATTACTTTTAAAAGTGACTCTCGGATTGTACACATGTATAATCATATCGAGACAACATTTAAAAACAATCCCGACCATCAAAGTCACTAACAATGAACCATAGCCAAAGTTACATCATTTAATGACTATTCATAATATGGAAACACATCAAATATATACTTTTTAAATTAGAAAAAGAGAAATGCAATGTGTTTCTCAAGACACATCCCTGAATGAACATGTATATATGTATTTTCGCCTTTACTTCAGTAAGAATTAAGAACTGGTAGCTTAGAAAAATATATATTACATGTTCCTTAAAAATGATGGTTTCCAGTAAGGAAATCATCTGCCACAAAACACAATTTTTTTTTTTTGTAGTTGTTCGACCCTAAGAAGGTGAGTTGGCTCATAACCTTGAGGTCACAGCTTCAAATCCTCGAGAATCCATACACCCTTTATCAGTGTATTGTATTGACAACTGTTTTTTGAGAGTGATAGCTCAGACGACTCTTTACCGAAAACATAAGTCTACATTTTGTCTCTGTGGGTCGACGAGAAAGGGGACTTAACCTATTACCATTTAGCTAATAATCCAGAGGAGATTGAGGTTCCGATAGACGATTATCTCTTATCACAAGATATTGGATGTGCGTGCTGCTAGGTTTATCGACTTCTTTTATCAAACAGCATGACTTTTTTGAGCCGACGAATTGCTCAACATAAAAACCATAGAAAGTGATTATGCACACTTGATACAACATATATGTAAATACCAAATAAGTTACCAAACATCAAATGTTTGAAATTACCAATAACCGTTTGAGTCAAGAAGCTTACCGGCCACAAAATGCATTCATAATAATCCCTCCCATTCTCGCTGTTTTCACTTTATGTCTTCTTCATGCAGTCCTATTAAGCCGCAAATTTTGACAAGGAAAAGATTCCCCCGATTTCGTCTAAACCCAAGGAAATCCACAAATAAGATAATGATGAGTTAGAGATAAGTTTGGGATTGTTCGTGTATCGAGTACACAAAAAATTATTTAACTTGTGACAATGGTTTTTGCAAAATGTATCTGATGGAATAGCGGATGGATAAAAGGGGGGCACGAAAAAAATTAAATATGATAAAGGTGAATTGTTAGATGATCATGATGTAAAACCCTTCCTTCTAACATAAAAATTTTTTAGAGTCGTCATCGAATTTAATGTTTAATCTCCAATTTCTTTTTATTTTTATAATATTCTTTTGGTAATGTTAGAAAAATGCATCCTAGCTTATGTACGCTAATGAATGGTGAGATTGTTGCTGCATGGAAGTTATTTAGTTTTGATCATTTTAGTACAATCATATATTATTACTGGAACAACTCCACTTAAAAAGAAAGCATCTTATTGTTTTACTTGAACCACTCGTTCTTGTTAAATTTTGCATCATTTATTTTATTAAATTACCAATCAGAAGCTGTCCCCGTCTCTTATACACGGTAAGGAGAGAATAAGAATGGGAATAAAAGGAGCTTTAGAGAAACAAAGCATATGCTGATTTTTTTATTATATTACTTTCCTTTTGGCCCCCTCCCTCGAATGCTGGCTTTAGGTCGAGAGAAAAGCCAAAGATCGGATGCTTTCTTCCTTTCTTAAATCCCAATTGATCTTTTCTTAATCATTTAAACCTTCTCGGGCTTTACTTTGTGTTATATAAAGTTTGTTGAACTATTAAATTAATGAAATTATATAATATATTTCTTATCGATTGAAATTAAGTTATATAATCATATTAACTAGTGAGGTACCCAACTCTGATACTCGTCCTAATTAGTTTTGTTTATTTGATATTAACCAGAAGTTAAATTATAATTAGCTTTATGATCTCGAACTTTCCGAAATTCCTCAATGTGGCTGGCGGCTAGATTTTATTCAGAACACAGATTATTAGGAGCATGATACATCACATCTTATTAATCTATGCCATACTTTTCGACTTTTGTCCTAAAGTTAGAAAAGAGAGAAAGGTGAGGTTGGGGCATTGCATGTGATATTATGATTCAGCATCAAGGAACAAGATAACATTAAAATATTCCATCCCCCAAACAGATTAGAAGGACAAATAAGAAAGGATGGGAGATCTTTGCGAGGACAACCAAGGCATTAAACAAATGCTAAAGATTTGGGACTTTTTTTTAGCAATATTCTTATGTGTAGATTGTAAGTTTTATTAACAGCGCAAAGCCACTTTGATCCTTTCTGGTAACCCTAGAGCCGATCGAAAGAGAAAGAAATGAAGTTACTCGTTGGCTTATAGAATGACCCAGAACAACCATTAAGCACGTGATCGAGTCGGTCGAAGAATTAGCCTACCTTAAACATTAATTTCGTATTCGAGTTCTGGAAGTGGGGTCATTTTTCAAGTACTCGGTAACCCCAACTTAGATGAACAAGACGACGTTTTCAATGTAAATATCTTATTATCGAGACAAAATACTAATAGTCACGTGAAAAAATCCTGTGTATAGAAAAATTTTATTTATTTTATGATAAAAAAATTTGTCTCGTCAATTTTATTTCGTTATTTCATAAATACTTACGCATATTTTACTCACTCGTTATTAAATTAGCACCACGACATGATATGAATGGAAGATCACCTCGAAATAGTAGAATCAATATTTTATCCATGCATACAACTTGGTTCACCGATATTCAAAACCCGCTCCACCACAAGGCCCAATCAAATACGGCCCAAATTGAGCTCCTGGGCCTTAAGTTCGAGGTTCCATCGCCATAAAGATAAGAAATAGATTGCTGCTGGTCCCGACGATGGAATTAAGATATGTACTGACCGCATGCGGGGCTTCACTTTCGTCGGTGAGGAGTTTGTGCAGGAAGATTCGAGACGTCGAGTTACAGCAGTTTGACGATGCACTTGCCCTGAACAGCTTAAGACGGATTAAATGCTTAGGAAAGCAGAAGGCGGATGGGATTGATCATCCATGTATACGTTGTGTCTGGTCAAAGGAAAGAGACCGGACACGTCCTGCAGTCAGTCTATTTACATAGTAAACGACCGAGGTATTCGCCAGGATAAGGATTGATGCTAGAACGGACCGAGGGAGTACTGATTGACGGACAGCGTGATCGAAGATAGAGTTCCATCAACCTCCTTCAGTATCGACAAGGGACCTCAACGTCGGGAGCTGATGTATTCGAAGCATTAATAGTGACGTCGTTGTAGTAGTCAATCGATAGGTAGTTTTAGGATAATCACCACGTGGTAAATGTGCGTCGGGACGACGGTTATTAGTTAGTGTCTTATAAATAAGCCAGCCCCGATTCGTTGTAGACACACGACAATCATTCCATGACTCCGAAGGGCTGCTTGATTATCAACCTATCTGTACGCAATTGTTTTAGGTACTATGTAATGGCTGTAAGTTGTTTTCTTGATACTTAGTGAATTCTCTTTTGTTCTTTTTGTCTGTTTACTTTATTGGTGACCACATTCTTTTCAACACTTTCAGTCCCCGTTATATCGCGACGTGTTTTGCCACGCGATCACAGTCTCAATTACTATCATCAAGCTCTGGCTCATCCTCCCGATCTTCGACATCATCCGCGTGTCAAGTGGGAGCATTTAAGGGGAAGCACAGAAATCGTCGACGCGGGGTCACTCATCTGCCTTAATGTGGACCACCGCACTGTCTAGTCCCTGCGGACGTCTCTGCTTTTGACGTAGGGACATGGACTCTCCCTTTTGCTAGTCACAGTCTTCTCGGTGCTCCCCCTATTACTGTCGCGGGACCATTGTGGTCGGGTCTGTCTGGATCTAGGTGGATCTAATCTAACTATTTGGAAGGAAGAATTATGGTAGCTGACCTTTTCATATGACCCGGTGATCATTATAGATTTTGGTATTTTTCCCTTCCAAATGCTAATAATGGACACTTGCTTGGACTAAGCGGCGCAAACCATGCGGTGACATGGAAGCCGCATAATCAATTCTATATGTACAAAGCGGACGTCCTAGGCGTCACTCCCAATACTTAGTAGAATCTCCTCTCTCTGCTGCTTACTGTGTCTTTGAATAACAAACAAGATCTTGTCCGAACAGCCGTTCCTGCCTGCTAGGTACCTCCTCAACACCAATTCACAGTCCGGGCAGATGGTTTTTTGGTCCTGTTTTCCCCGCTCAATCAACTGAATGCGAATTAAGTTAGAATCTTACATAGACAAGGGAAAGATCTCCGGTAGTCATATCATATATTATATTGATAATCCTGGCCCCATTCAATTTTTGACGGCAAACATCGCGGCCATAATTGTCATCTGCTCGTGCTCCCTAAACAAATCCGGCTTATCATGTCAATTATTAGGTATCATGTTATTATCTATCGACATAAGAAAAAGCGTTTAGATATGGATGGTAATTGAATGCGAACAACATTTCTTGGTGGTCTCATCTTTGATGTTCATGGAATTTCTAGCGACTGCTCTATACACATTGCTAGTTGAATGTCGATGCTCTACCCATTTCTCATTCGCAATTTTCTCGAATTTGTACGTTATTTTTTATTTTACTATGAATAAAAGAGGCGTTTTTCTTTCCTCGGACAAGGACACGACGGCTATGTTGTGTCTTTATAAAACAACGCGTGCTAATAACAATTTTGTAATATCCAAATAACGAGGAAGATGCTCATCGGAAATTAATTAACTAATTCCTCTACATGTTGTGCCCACGTGTCTTTGACCACAGAATAAAAATTAACTTCGAAACCAAAAACATCATTGTAAATTTATGATAACGTCTTCTTCTTGTACCTCTACAACAATTATTTCATTCGTTTGGTAAAACGTGTAACGAACGAATCAGAAATAATCACGTGTTAAACAAAAGGCAAAAGTATCGATGATATAATCTCTTACATAACTATCATTAATTATATGAAAAACTCCATGAATATTACCTCCCCTCCCCCTCGTAGTCATAGCCGACCGTATTAATTATCACCCAAAAAAACACCCCTCGACGATTTCATGGAGGCCCAGCTTTGGTTGGGCCGGACCTCTGGGCCCACTAACTCATCCTTTATTTATATAACTTGTTTTCCAAAGTATAAATTATGCTCCAATTCAATCACATGAATACAAACATATATATGGTCGATCAATCTTTGGTACGGTTTCGAATTAATTGGACATATGTTCAAATTCAAACTGAATGTTCACCTAAATTTCATGAATTTTTTTTTCTTAAATACTTATGCTTGATATTAGTTCAAGGACAAATAACGATTCCTAGCCCATGATTTATTTTATCCTCCATGAATTGAATTCAATCCCAACGACCCCCTTTTTTTGGCACTCTGAATTTTCTTATGGAAGCTGATTTTTTCGGCGTTGTATATTAAAATTTTACCCCACATGACATAGGTCATGCCAACCCTATGGGAAACGGTGTCCGGCCGTTGTATTCTCCAAACCAAGGGCTAAACTAAGAAAAAACGGAAGTCTTGCTAATACATGGGTGTAGATGTATAATGATGGGTAAGAGAGTTTTAATACCCCCACCATTTTGTGGAATGTCTTAATTTTAGCAAACTTATTCGCAAGTGGAATAATTCGACGTGATTTAAGTTACTTGTGAAATGAATGGGATGGGTAGATTCATTTATCTGCTATGGGGGGATGATGCTTTGCTGACAGATGGGGGATTGGTGGTTGAAGAAGTCGCGTGAAACGATGTCAAATAAAATGTATGGTTTAGGTAGAAAGGTTACGGCTCATAGTGGGAATCGGATTTTAGCAAAGACACAAGTTTCACTGTTAGGATTTGTTCCGAAGTCGGAGATATTTTAACATTACTTAATATTATGGAAAATATTACAGGCATATATTTTCTAATATTGTGATATATTAGATTATATATGAGTAATATTCTAGTATCCTATTTGGCTAAGATTTCCTATTTGTGGAGATATATAAATATGGGATTTATCTAGTTTATTAGGCATGGTGATGTGACACTTTGAGTGTGTGGCATTCGAGAGAGAAAGTCATCAGATTATGGTAGAGGTTATTATACGGGATTCGAGGTTAGGATTTTCTTGTATCTCGGGTGGGTGAGCGACACACTTGATGCTTTTGTAATCTCGGTTGTCTAGTGGAATCTCCTGAGGACCTCCCCGTGGATGTAGGCCGGTTTTGACCGAACCACGTAAATCTTGCGTGTGCTGTTTTTCGTCCAAGTTTCACCATCGAGGCTCGACGCGACAACTGAATTTCCCCAACAATTGGTATCAGAGCGGGTCGTGAAGATGACTCGGATTTCGCCTGTAAAGTTCGATGTGATGAAGTTTGACGGGACTGAAAACTTCAAACTATGGCAGCGGAGGGTGAAGGATTTGCTGGTGCACCAAGGAATGGTGAAGGCGTTGGCGGAAAGAAAGCCGACGGACATGAGCAACGTAGATTGGATGGAGATGGAGGCGAAAGCGGTATCAACCATCAGGCTTTATCTTGCAGACGACGTGATGTACGACGTGATGGACGAGGAGTCGCTAGCAGCGGTTTGGCGGAAATTGGAGTCCAGGTACATGTCAAAGTCGTTGTCGAACAAGCTCTATCTCAAGCAGAAGTTGTACGGTTTGAAGATGGAGGTGGGCTCGGATTTGAGCCAACACATCAATGTATTCAATCGACTCATCAGCAATTTATTGAGGATTGATGTGAAGTTCGACAAGGAAGACAAGGCGTTAATTCTTCTGAACCCGTTACCAAGCGTAGATGCTTACGAAAATCTTCATACGACTTTAACGTGGAGTAAGGAGATGCTAAACTTTGAGAATGTCGTTGGTGCTTTGTTGAGATTTTATCACAGGAAAAGGAACGGTGAAGGGCATTCTTGTTCTGACGTTGGGCTCGTAGTAAAAAATGAGCAAGATCGTGGGAGAAGTGACCGATCGAGGTCAAAGTCTAGGAAGCATGCATCGTGTTGGAGGTTCGAAAAGAAGGGACATTGGAAAAGGGATTGCAAGGAGAAGGGGAAATTGTATGGGTCGTCGAGTGGGAACATAGTTGTATTCACGGAGACGAGCTCGACGGATGACGACGACAAAGTTCTTACGGCCACAACAAACCTTACAGGTGATCAATAGATTCTTGATTCTGGATGTACCTATCATGTGACACCACACAGGGAGTACTTCTCAGCTTACCAGAAAGTTGGTCCAGGTAAGGTTTACATGGAAAACAACTCAGAGTGTCGGGTGGCTAGAGTTTGTACAGTGAGCATTAAGATGCATGATGGTGTAGTGAGGCTGTTGACGGTGGTACGTTATGTTCCGGAGCTGAAGAAAATTTTGATTTCCCTTGGAGCCTTGGATGACGAGGGATGCCGATGTTATTTAGGAGGTGGAGTCCTTAAGGTTATTCGGGGAACCCTTGTGCTGATGAAGGCGAAGAAGATTAGAGGTATTTATCATCTTCTTGGAAAAGTCGTGAGTGACAACTTCTCACGTGGCTCGACGGGATGCAGATCCGTGGTTATTTGTCGAGGAGGACTGTTAGCTAGCAACGCAGGTACACGGCGATGTGTACGGGCTTGAGGGTGTCAATCAAGGTGAAATCGATGAGGAAGTTCGGTGATGATGCTTACATTGACGGTGAAGTCAAGAGTGAGGTGGAGCGGATTAACGTTCCAGGTGAAGAGGTCTGGCAACGGTCGACATGTATGACTTCTCGGGATACCAAGAAGGTATTGAGTGCAGAGCGCGGGATAGAGCTGGAGCCATAGTGCACGGTGGTTGTTCGGGAGCGTGAGCCCTGCGATCGTGTGAAGGGTAGAACGATAATCAAAGGTGGTGGCAACGCTCTCAAGAAGACATGACGGATGAAGGGGTGAGCTCTTCGGGGCTCCGGAGGTCCAGGGAAGGAGAATTCGGTAACTTCGGTCCAAGGTGGAGATTGTTAGGATTTGGTCCGAAGTTGAGATCTTTTGAGATTACGTAATATTACGGAAAATATTGCAGGCATATATTTTCTAATATTGTGATATATTATATTATATATGGGTAATATTCTAGTATCCTATTTGGGTAATATTTCCTGTTAGTGGAGATCTATAAATATGGGATTTGTCTAGTTTATTAGGCATGGTGGTGTGACACTTTGAGTGTGTGGCATTCGAGAGAGAAAGTCATCGGATCAGGGTAGAGGTTATTATACGGGATTCGATGTTAGGATTTTCTTGTATCTCGAGTGGGTGAGAGACACACTTGATACTTTTGTAATCTCGGTTGTCCAGTGGAATCTCCGGAGGACCTCCCCGTGGATGTAGGCTGGTTTTGGCCGAACCACGTAAATCTTGCGTGTGCTGTTTTTCGTCCAAGTTTCACCATCGAGACTCGACACGAAAGCTGAATTTTCCAAACAACTTTCATTTGGATGTGAGCGACACAGGCTTATGTTTTTATCATCGTATTTATTTCAATGTGATTTTAGTTGTAGTGACTTGGTGGGGGTGTTCATCAGGTGGTAACTTTGTTTCCAACAAAAAAAGATATCACTGTTTGGAATCACACTCTCCTTCAATCCCTCTTCAACTGAGACTATACCAGTGCAGAACAATGGATCTAACTTCATTTAAGGTTAGAAAAGGGAGGTGTAGATGTAATGGAAGGAGTTGTGTTCTGGATGGGGATTGGGAGAGGGTGTTGTATAAGCGTAAGTCCCTCTCCTGATGGCACGAGGTGTGTTTGTGGTTTAGGTAACAAAAGCCTTTGTCCCCATCTTAGGCTTTGGACCCCATCACCCCACTTCCCTCCAACCCCAACCCCATTGATTAGATTCCATCCCCTCCGTCTCCCCTTCTGCCTCTCTCCATCTTCCCCCCCTCCCTCCCTCTCCATTTTCAATTTTTCTTTTTCTTATTTACCAGAAACTATTCTCCCTTATCCCTAGCCTAGACATGTATCTTCATCTAACAACTGCTCGACCATCCCATGTACTGAAGTCGCCGTGCGATGTCCAGGAGTGCAGCGTGCACGCTACCCCCCCCAAATCACTTAAGTTCGATGGACCCCCCGAGGGGGTTGTCCTCTCCTCACAGACACGGGAGACCCCAGATTTTGTGAAACTTAACTCTCCGGTTCGATTACAAATTAGTTGTGACCCAACTGGGGTAGGCATTTTTGTCTTAGGAGGGGTTCAATAACATCAAGTTTTTAAAAGGTTCTTCCCGCACCGCTGCTACTTTTGAAGAATCGCCGGTCTACGACGCCATCCAATCATTCGAAGAGTTTGAGTAAAATACTTCCCACCAAAAGACCTCTCCTCTATCTGTACTCTCTTTACTTCCGTCTCCCGATTGATTACTCCTCCTACTTTTGTCTTCCTCTTCTTTATTCACACAAACGCTTTCAAATCTTTCTTACCATCACAAAAGCATGAGGTCCATCGCATCGTCGCAACCTCACAGACGGCGCACTCTGAGGTCGCCGTGTAACTGAAAGCGGGAGTTTATCCATGGCCTTCTTCCCGGCTAACTTCATGCTCCAGGCTTCCCGTGATCACGATGATGAAGACGACCACAGTGACCACCACCAGGCTCAAACTCCGGCTCCTTTCCACCATATCCTACCCTCTTGCCCACCAACGCAGGACTTTCATGGTTACAATGAAAACCCAAGAGCAGGAAAAAATGTTTTTGGTTTTTGTTAACGGATGTTGAGTGGTATTTACTTTGGTCGGTGTAGGTGTTGCGTCCCCACTGGGGAAGAGATCCGTGTCTTTCCCAGGGATCGAAGCAGTAGTGGGGGAAGACCTGAACATGGAAGCGGCAGATAATGAGCTTTTGGATGACGGGTCGCTGAGAGGGGAAAAGAAGAGGAGGCTCAACATCGAGCAGGTGAAGATGCTTGAGAAGAACTTTGAGATTGGGAACAAGCTTGACCCAGAGAGAAAAATGCGGCTAGCGAGGATGCTGGGGCTGCAGCCTAGGCAGATCGCGATCTGGTTCCAGAACCGGAGGGCCCGGTGGAAGACCAAGCAACTTGAAAAGGATTATGATCTGCTCAAGCAACAGTTTGACGCTGTCAAGGCCGACAATGAGGCACTCCAGGCCCAGAACCAGAAGCTTCGTGTTGAGGTGATCAGTCAGTAGATCTGCAAATCCCGAGAATTCTCATCGTTTTCGCTTCAGTAGTTGTAAACTATTTTCAATAACAACTTTTTCTTCTCCGTAGATATTGACGCTGAAGAATAGAGAGCCAGCAGAATCGATAAATCTGAACAAGGAGACAGACCAAGGGTCGTCCAGCAACCAGAGTGAGAACAGCTCCGAAGTCAAGCTTGACATAACGAGGGGTGCCATAAGCCCTCTTTCGGCCCCAAATCCCCCAAGCGGAAGCCGGCAGCTGTTCCCGGCATCAATCAGGCCAACGGCTGGGGTTGAAGTGCAGCAGCTCTTCGAGACTTCATCACGTCACGCAACGAGACAGGTGGATGAGATAGTGAAGGAAGAGAATAACACTGTCACCAACATGTTCTGCGGAATGGAGGATCATTCCGGGTTCTGGCCATGGTTGGAACAACACCATTTCAATTAATCACCAGAGAAAGGAAAAAGTTTATTTATATATGTTTTACCATTTGTTATGTTTAAACATTTTCTTTTTTCTTCCCTTTTCTGATATAATGTAACATAAAGTGAGATCATATAAATTCTTGTGAATTTCAAATTCAAAAAATTGGGTTCAACCAAATAATTCAATTATTTCCAAATAATTTTGACGGGAAATGTATGACGTAGGTCGACAATACAATCGAAATGATAACGGGTAAGAATATGTATCGAAATAAAAACAGATAGTAAATAACTTATTCAATCCACGTCAGATTAGAAAATGAAGTTTCTTTAAGGGTGTCGAAAGAGAGGTGGTAATGAACCGGTGACGGTTATTCGTCCAGACAATCATGCAGCGAACTGAATCTACATGATGATGATGATACACAGGTGTGAATTTGATGCTCCCACTGTTTGACTTGTGAAACAATATGCCTATACAGGCGCACATAATTTATTAACTTGTTATTACAAATCATTGTTTGATCAAAATTTTATTCATTTTAATTTGACGAAGGTTAATAATAAATTGTACTTCACATAATAAATAACGTAAGTAGTCATTTTCGTTAACGTAAAAGTATCTAAGCACAAATTCGGAGTATAAGAAGAAGACAAGCAGATGGGACCAGAGAGATGGGGTGTGGAAAGTGTGAAACGTTGGGGGAAAGAAGTCCTGGGAGACGACCAATTTCTCTTTTCACCATTGCATCTGTGCTCTATGAAAAATAATTTCATTTTATTTGCTTTCTTTCTTCTCTCTTGCCAACGGGAGTTGTGAACCTAAACTATTGTGACACGTTAAAAATTAGCCTACATCGATCTACGCTTTGTTGTACTCTAACGAGTTACATATATTTGAGACATATTATTCGAATATCAGGAATCATACTTTGGAATAATATATTGGGTCCGAGTTCGACTCTACTCTTGAGCCGATGTATATATCGCAACATTTAGTTCGTTGATGCGGAGGGATGTTGGTATGGACCAAAATGTCAGATTCTTCATATTACGTTTGTTGTCCCCACTGTCCAAGTTAATTTTTGATCGACATTAATTGGTATTAAAGTTAGTAACGTAAATGTCATTTAAGTGGGTAATTAAGGAGGCTATTAAATCTGTCATTAAATAAAAAAAGTTTAAGAAAGAGAAATAGCAGCCAAAACAGTCCTCATAGGTGCAGCAGCTCTACAGAAGGTTTCTTCTATTCTACAGAAGGTCGTCAGCAGTACAGAACCCCGTCGGACAAAGATTCCGAACGAGGAATCCTGTCAGACAAAGATTCCGAACGAGGGCGTCCGACACCCGGACAAAGATCCGATGTGGAATTATGGGAAGGTGTTGGGATAGTCCCACACAGAATAGAAAAGGCATGGATTAACATCTTAAATAGAGTTGGGACCCTTCACCTAATTGTTAGCTTTTAGGTGAAGGGGAACCCTGACACGATTTCTAACGCCCACCGAGCCATACTCTTCACAGCTGTCCCAATAATGTGTGTAGCAGTGGGGGAGTGCTCGTGGATGTCCACTCTTTTTCATTCACTCCTTAAGTAAAAGAGAAACTCTCTTTCTTTTCTTTTCTTATTTTTTGCATCAGCCTGAGTATAATGTGCAAAACTGTCCGTAAGTAATTTATTTCTTTGTTTTTTTTCATAGAAGAAACAAGACAAACATTGTGGGATAGGAGAATATCCGGTTCTCAATTAAAAGAATCGAAAATACCAACTACCATTCTGGCTTTAGGGTAGAACCATTAACCATTTGCAGGAAGGAAATCGTTCTTGCGTTTTTTTCCGATGCTTACTTAGAGCGATAAGCGAGTAATGCATACGAGAACTTCTCGTGTTAATGTGATTATTGTTCTTTTTATAAAATCCTGTTCACATTATTGTTTCTCGTTTGGAAAACTCCTGTGAATGGTTTGGCAAGTTGTTGATATGCTTGATCGGTTGTTTTTATACGATGATGGGAGATTACATATTTCAAAAATGCATCATATGCTTGGGATCAAATATTTGGATCTCCACGTTTCATTTGATTTAGCCTCAAATCACATGCAATAGAACAATTTTAATATTTTAAAATAAATTTTATCGATTTCTAACATTTTAAAACTATTTCTCATTAAACTCGTTAATGTGTATCCAGGTTAATATCTTTCTCTGAAACCCACACGCGTCTTGGTGATCTGGTCATAACTTCACCAATCTTCATCTCAATCTATAAAACATGTTTCAAATGAACGAGCCCTCAAAAGAGAAGGCATGAGAGATGGTTTGGACATGGCTATTGTCGAGAGTTTTGTACTAACGTTGCAATACATGGAGCATCTCACTGAGATGTGGAACAACAGTTATCAACGGATTACATGACATTACTGACAACATTAGCATATGCAACACAAATGTCAACATCAAATTCATGACATTGCTTCATAGAAAGTCTAAAATGTACGATAAATGATATACTTTCTAGTTTACACCATTTCAACCTTTTCGATACTGTTTTATAAATAGAGATTTAAGATAAATGCGTTTAACATTCAAACACATAATTTTTATTCAACCCAAAGCCAGAAATAATGCGCCTTGTGGCTCCCCTCATTTCTCTTTTTGGTTAAGCAGAGTTTGATCCATCCTATCCCTTTCTCTCTTCTTTTCTTTCTTGGCTTCCCCCGCTCTCCGCTACAGCCATCGCTTACAAATGACTGCATCAACACCAACAAAAGTTTGATTTGAAGAAGTTAGACGGGACTGTGAATTTTGGAGTATGACAGGGGGCTGAAGGATTTGCTCGTTCAACGGGATGGTGAATGAAACGACCTACAAATTTTTCACATTTTCATCAGAGTAGTTCTCCGTCCTTTGACGGTCAAACTGCGGAAGCGAATAAACTATACCTCCACCGTGGCAAGGTTTACTGTTTGTTACTCAATTCTGTGCCACGTGTCCTCCTCTTTCCATCCAACCCTGTATCACACTAAAAAAATAATTCCCCATTTGGGGTCAGCGATAAATCGTCGAGAACGTCCACCTCATGCACACACGAAGACATGAACCTCTAAACTCATTCCTAAGTGTGTTTGAAAAGTCATTTATGCAGCATGCGGATCAGGACTATAATAATTGAAAGGCTCATCATACCATACAGGCGTACACCACAACAATATAATATGTGTAATCCGAATCCCATCACCATAGTCAAGATTTGTATATGTGGAAAGCGGTAAATAAACATACGACTCCCATGAATCAACGTCCTCATCTCATATCAACTCTCCTCAAGGTGCCAGGACCACCGCAGTGCGTCCTCACCCACTCCTCCGGGAGCGCCCGGGAAACGGCGACAGGTGCAACCGCGAATGTTGCTACCTTTCCGTTCTCCTCCGACACACAGTCGGGAATCCACTCTCTCAAACCAGTACTCACAAGTATCCCCACGATTCAATAGATGATCTAAGCCAAATTGCACAACCCAATTCCATAAGGACGTGGTCGGTCCAGATCGCAGACAGCGGCAACTTCATTTCCGACTCTAATAATTCTCATGATATCTACGGAACCCAACCACCGTTGACCAAGGCCGAACGTGGTTGGTCCAATCCGTAATTTTTGCCGCATATCTTACGGATCAGCCGCACAACGCGTGTCCGCGATCCCCAACCACCGTCTCGTCATCCTAGCAGCCATAGGAATGGAATTATCTCAATTTCTGGGCAGTCCAATTGCCGATTTGAAGGAGCCGTTTAAAAGCAATTGCAATACACTGTAATCTCAAGAACTCTTACAATTCGGCTCCACGTAACACACATTTCCATTGATAATTAATACGAGGCTAACCATCGACAGTAAGTTCTCATTCAGCCCACAATTCCACAGAAGGTTGCCCTTCTGTCAACGTCGCTCCCTCGCCGAGCTACAAGCTCCTGGCGAGTCACACAGTACAGAGCAACGAGTACAATCCCCGCATACAGAATCGGCCGCTAGAAGACTGCAAAATAGAGTCACGCTATAAGCAAAACGTGCCGACAACAACCGCGTTTTCGCGGTCTCTCCCTCTACCCATACCTTGCTCCCGACCTTCCCCCTGTACACTCGCTATCCTAGCCCCACAGTCGCAACACAACCGGACACGCCGACCATCATAGCAAACAAAGGAAACACAGGGGGAAGGGGGGGTGAAGCGTACCGTTTGCTAACAGGATCCTCGAGCCAACGACCTTACCCACTTCTTTCGCCGCTGATTCCCAGTGACTCCCCCGAATCTTCCTTCCTGTTCAGCGATTCGCTCGTCCTCCCACAGTTACGGTGTTGCGGAAGACGGAATCGTAACCCACTATAGTAGGCGGAGAAAACCGAGGGTAGGAAGGACGGGCACCGTTCTCCTCCGTGAATAATGCTCGTTCCCGCCGTGACGATGGCGGCAACTTCAGCCCCCAACTCGACGGAATGAGCGAACAGCTAACGCCGGCCAAATCCGAGCTTTCGGAGTTTTGCGATTCCTTGTTGTGTGTAGGAGAAGCTACGAAGAAGCCTCCCTCTTCCCCATCTTATCTTCCTGTCCTCTAACCTTTTTATTTTTATTATTATTTCTTTTTAATCCAACTCAATATCCTACCGACAAGTTGTGGGGTCGAGGACGCCATATTTCCCCAATCCAATTATGTGAAGGTGCTGTAGATATCCGTTGGTTCTCTGCATCTTTTTTTTTATTATTATTTATATTTCTTTTTTTCTGATTCTTCTTCTTTTACGTTTGGGGGTGGGAAAGGAACGTCCCAAATCTCTTATCAACACTTATCTTCAGTAGGATAGAATCATCGCCCGGATATTATATAATTCGTCGCTCACTATATGTTTTACAATTCCTGTCGTTCCTGTAATATAATTATTAATTAAACTTTTCTCGATCAAAATCCGTGACGTTAAATGAATATCACCGATACCCTAACTCGATTTCGTTTAGGTTCAGGCGTCCCCTTTCCCTTATGACGTAATCACACGAAATCGAATTAGTAATCTCGTTAATATTCGATATTAACATTCACTGACAACGAAAGTATTAAACTCTCGTGCCACGTCGGATTTTGACTCGGTCAAACGTTCTAGCTCTAGTCAACATTCTAATCCAAATAATATATTTTCATTTCCGAAATTCTGAGTCGTTACAGTAAAAGTGTTAGCTGAAAGAAAGCCGACGGATATGATCAACGCTAATTGGATAAAAATGGAGGCTTTGTCTTTACAGACGACGTGATGTTCGACGTAACGAGCTAGGTGAGCCAACAACGAGTGGATGCACAAAATTTACATGGTATCGACCTTCGTTCATGGGTAGAGAAGAAGATTCTCAACATCAATGAAGTACAAAATTAGATTGAGATCATTTTTAACACACTAGTACGTTCGAGTACAAGATCTCGCTTTTTTGAAAAAAAATAAAATGCAAAGTATTTCCATATTTTCTAACACATATCCTTTCTTTATACACAATATTTACACTTCCTCTCCGATGGTTCGATGTCTAATTATCGATGTCCTTGTCTTTACATGGTGACATTTATAGTCACACCAAAAATATCATAAATCTATGTAATATATTTTCTATAATAATAAATAAATATAACGGTGATATAATCAAATATCACGTAATATATCTAAGATATATTACATATTTCATAAGCGAATAAAATGTTATCCAAAATTAGACATCGCAACACAAATGCTAGTAATCGATGACAGTGGCAAATGAGTGGCCACGTGCATAATATGGATAAACCCCATGTTCAATCAAAACAATAGTATCTGGCCGCAGATGGTTTTGGTAGGTTCTTCTTATCCAATCTACAACTGAGGAAATCATGTGATGGGCAAACGTTCGCAAAATTTATGTGTCGCCATGATCTTTTGTCCCTCCCCACCAAGATGGAACCTAAATTTGAAAATGGAAACTTTTGATGATCCCCAAGATTATGCTGAATTCTGATATATATGTATATATATATATTTTTTAAATGGAAGAAAAGATAAGGGAAATCCAGATGGGTCCGATGAATGCTGTGAGCCAATTATTTATGTGGCCACATTTTTCGGACATTCATTCTGGTAATTTGGTGGGCCATCATTAATTATCCCTGCAGGGGAAGGATTCCAAATTCCTTTAACTTATAAATAATTTTAAAGATGTGATTTCATCATGGTTCTCATGATTTTTGTCTCGCCAGAGGGCAAACGAGTTGGGTCGTAATTGGGCCTAACCCCGTGGGAGAATCGGATTAAGCCCAACCCATCAAAAGTTTCCAAAAGAGAGTTTAAATCTCCGGATGCCACGTGGCAGAATAATAGCCACTCAAAAGGGATAACCCAATCTGAATGGGCACTTAATCAGTCCAAACAGGCGTAGCCACCCATTCCCCCCCCCCCCCCCCTCCCAGCTCTTATGGCATCATCTCCTCACCTCAACGCCTCGGCCGTCATCAGCCGCCACCCCTCCCTCATCCTCTCATTGAGACCTGCCCCCCATGCGAACGGAATCCTTGCCCCCGTCCACCAACGGCCAACTACCAGGATCTGTGTCTCGTCCCCAACGAACCAGCCTCTCCCTTTTGCAGCCAAGAACAACCCCAAGGCCAAGGAGGAGATCATATTCTTCGACGGGGGTGCCCACTACGGTGACCTTGTGGCGAACCTCATCCTTGGTTTCACCCTTCTGTGGCTGCCGTTGACACTGGCAGCAGTCTCGAGGGCCTTCTACCTTCGGTATAGGTTCACCAACCTTAGGGTTACAGTGATATCGGGGCTCACGGGTCAGGACAGAAGCGACTTCTCTTACAAGGTGATAAAGGACGTTCAGGTGGTCCCGAGGTTCATTGGGGAGTGGGGGGACGTGGTGATCACACTGAAGGACGGGAGCAAGGTCGACCTACGGAGCGTGCCTAAGTTCAGGGAGATCGCCAAGTATTGCCTCGCCATGTCCGAGCAGCCCGCCGTCGTGAAGGAGAGTGGGCCTAAAGGGTTTTGATATTGGTGGGTGGGGGAGGATTACTGAGTAGGATTTGTTCATTGCAATAAAGATGTTGTCGAAAATGCAATTTCACGTCTGATACTTTTTAATTGTAAAACCAAGAGGCAATGGGATTTGATCACGTCTGACCAAATGAATAACGGGTCGCATTTTCCATAATCAGCCAAAGAAAACCGACAAGGCTAATTTCTCACATTTCCTGGACGACGGACGACGGTTAATCACTTGTCATTCGATCGTATAATTTTTTTTTTAAATTGTTTAAATAATTACAATATAAATTTATAGTAAAATTCGTCGGAAATAGAAAATTCGATATTAAAAAGTGATATTAAGCTAATCTTATTTTGAATATGAAAATTTCGTTTTCGAGCGAATGATTACAGCACACTTTCATAGTCCTTTTCAAAAAGAGAAAAGTTTATACTCAGAAGTGACATTAATGACCTTTGTCGTGTAATGACATCGTTATGGATAAAAAAATTACAATAAACTTAGGAAATTCGTTTTCCTGACCTTTGAAATTTCGTCAGCAAACTTTCATATAATAATTACAATAAACTTAAGAAATTCATTCTAAACGGAAAGGTTCCTACTTAAAAGTAGGATTATTGACCTTTTCCTTGTGGGTTCTGGACAGTAAGATTACTTCTCAAACAAATTTTTGTATTATGATTACCACAAACTTTCGTACTTAGCAAAGTTTGGTCCTTATAAAAAAGTTCTTACCAAAAAATGAAACTATTACATTTGTCTTGTAGTAATATAGGGTTCGTTTTGGATTGATCATTTCTACAATGATTACAGTAAAGTGTCGTTTTTCAAAACGTTTGTTCTAAATATGCAAGTTAGTAAAAAAAAGGTGAAATTAATTATTTTTGTCTAGTTGCGAATCTTGTTCAAGACAGGAAATTTCATCAAGTAGCGAAGTATTTTCATAATGATTGTAGCAAAGTTTCGTTCCTCGCGAAGTAATGGTTGACCGAAAAATGGGCGGTGTCCCAAAAAGTATCCGATTCAGTAGGCTGCATTTGTATCCGATTCCAAAGAAAATCATAACCTACACTTCTGTCTCTAGCTCACTACACAAAAGTATAAAAATTTCACAATAGAAGCATTTAGATGGCCGAGAGTCTGTAAACTCTATCAAAAAATTACAGAGAGCGAATTCAGCCACAAATGCGATCGTCCAATGCACATAAGCAAGTGGAAGTAAATATTTAGATGGGCCGGGTCGAAAATCGAATCGAAGTTGGACACGAAGCCTTTAGTGATATCAAAACAAACGAACCCTGAGGGACGGCAGATAAGATTAAGAATGTAAAAAATAATGAGGAAGTTCAAGACAAGAATATGATGGTTTCATAGGATTCTCAACCTTTCTCTTATCCCGTTGCTTTTGAGGAGGGGCGGATTGCTTTCTGATTCTAAAGTATGCAAAAAAAAAAAAAAGCTCCCAGTACCTAAACAAAAAGGAAAAAACTGCAATCGGCTAGCCTTTTTGGAGCCACAACTACAAAAATATGAGCCAGGAACAACATTTACTTAAAACTAAATCATTTCTGTTCATAACTAAATTCGAATCCGAACACGTCTTCTTCTTGATCATTTCCCATAGTCTCAAAGATGAAGTGATTTTAAAACTTTATTTCGTCATCCCTTCGCACATGAGGAAAACAATACAACTTTAGTCTTTTGTTTTTTTTTTTTCGTTTAAGGAAATTACCAAGGCTTTTCCAATGCTTTTTGATTGTCGACCTGTAGAAATTAACATAAGCTAATGGGTTTGCATTGTATTCTTCCAAAAAGGCGACCGACCAAATGTTTCTTCCCCTTTTGGTATATTTTCGCCCCTCTTCAGAGACAGTTTTTAAAAAAAGGTTAAGCTTTTACCATAAAGTTTTGATTCTATCATCCTACCAAAATGTTATTCTTTTTTTTCTTTTTATAATCATGAGCATGAATGGAATCTTCAACCGCGAGGTTGTCTATGAGAAGAGGCAGAGCCAGCCAGGGGAAACCAAGGGAGACATGAATTTGGATATAACTTAATTAATCGGGTAGATTTTTTTTTATTATTTTTTCATTTTAGTCCTAATATTTTGTAATAGTCCTAGGAGAAAAGTATATCGCTTTATAAACGGATAAACAAATTGCTATATTATTTAAGCGATAATTCAAACCATGGCATTCAAATATCCCCCACTCCAATGTTTCGGTCCAAAATAAAGAAGACGTACAGTGATATCCCACTCAGTTCAAATACCCTTTTGCTTCTTTTCAACACGGTTTTCTGAGCTTTTTATCACCATTCAATCAAACCAAAAGTTTCACTGATTCATAATGGGGGGGGTGGGGGATGTTTTTGTTGGGAAATGTATAATGGATTTTGACAAAATATAGCAACTCCTCAGTCACATCATATAATTTATAATGATCTGTTCTTAAGAGATGCGCTCATGTTTCTTTTGACGAAACTCGGGCCACCCCGTTGTTTGATATGGGGGGGATCGGTCTGAATAGATTTACGACTATCCCTACTATAGTATAGAAAGACGATATTAGTCTCGAATCAGTCCAACCTAATAATTTCATCTCGTCGGGTTTGAATGCCGTGATCCGATCTCGCTTATCCTATCTCGGCAAAATCGATGCCGACATGTGTTGAGGCACCTCTTATTGTACAGACTTACACGACTCTTATTGTACATACGCGCTTTTTACAATGACATAAATAATAATAATAATATACAGAAGACACCAAACATAAACTTTTACTAGCCAAAATAAGCTTATGTAATTAAGGAAGAATTAAAATATTATTTCCTAATTGTACAAGTGGCGTCATTGTCCATTAGGAATAAATCAGATGATTTTGATTCTGATTCAATTAATTTTTCCAGAAATAGAAGGTTTTGGGATGAACAAATCAGCAACTAGGAAATAAATTAAATTTAATATCCTTGAGAAATATTGTAACACGATAGTACATATATCCGTCGGAACAATTCAAAATTGATTTAACGTCAATTGAATATTTCAATACCAAGATAGAACACTACAAGAGATTCGGTAGGGTCACATTGTGAACCTCCTATTCATAGAAATAATCAATAATTTATTTCCAAAATTAATTTATTGGTCTCAGACAAGCTAAACAATTGAATCTCGACGCAATTTATACAATTTGTATGATTGCTGAATGTTTCTTATTAACATTATCTCATGTTAATAGGAAATTTCCATATTTAACAATATAATTTCTTTTTTGACTTTTAATGGTTTGTTTTACCATATAATAAGGTAATATTAATTCAAAGAATATTATTTATTTGAATTGATAAAATAATTAAGATAATTAATAATTACTTAATTATTAAAATATTTAATTATGAAAACATTTTCTAATCGAAGAAAATATCACATATTTTCCTATTTTAGAAACTATATCTTAGTTACAAAATTACGCTCCGCACCCCGTCGGCATCCTTACAAATGCTGGGGTCATGAAATGTATGCATGTAAATTGGGATCCTTATTGGCGGGAAGAGACCGATGCCGAGGAAAGAGCTAAGACAAAAAATGAAGACGACAATTATTGTATGTTAGCCTCATTGTCTGAAAAGCAGACAACGAAGGAAAGAGAGGAGGGATCCACACCATCCCACGATCCCCTCCCCACCTTTTTCGTTTTCTTCTTTTTGTTTGTTTATTTTCCTAGTCCTCCTTCGAGAGCATTCATTATTTACACAAATCAAAATAAATTGGAATACTGAAGAAAACATATTCAGAGACCCCCAGTTGATCAATGGTTGGTAATATCGTGGATGATGCGAGGACGCTGCCTATTTGTTCCGTATTATGTCATGAGGGGTGAGAGTGACGTTTAGCTTCATATCTATCACTCCCGTAAAAGGGAAAAGGTTACGAGTTTCCTGATGGAATATTTATAAGAAGGTTAACACGCTTATGCAATAATAATTCCCAAATTGATTCGAATTTCGGGTTTCTTGAGGACCATGTTTCAATAATATTCGTAATTCGATTGGATGACCCCCCAACACAACCTCCCAAATCCTAAATAATTATAGTAATTGAAGAGATCATATAACCCTGTTTCTTTCGAGCATGAATGAAGTTATCGAAGGGATTAATTATTGGACTTTCATCCCTCTTCGTTTTTTTTTTCTAGACATTCCATTCCAGACGAAATAAAATAAAAATGAGATATGTAGCTTTTATTTTTTACTCTAGCTCATTTCCTCGAAGATATTGCAATATTATGTAACCCGCGATAGTCGAGTAAGTCAAGCCTACAAAGATTAGGATCTGACACGTCTCTAGCTCATCTCCTTGAAGATATTGCAATATTCTGTAACCCGCGACAGTCGAGTAAGTTAAGCCTATGATATGACACGTATCTCAAGACACAACTACCGAGATTCGAATTTGAATCTCCTAATAAATCCTTAGTATTCTTACAATCGAGTGTAGTCTTGAGATAATTTTTTACTAGAAGAAAATTCGTAGAAGTACGTTAGACTTATATATCATCCTACCTTAAGGTGATAAATTGGTGATGAGCTTCGTGCAAAGAAAAAACACATGCACATATGTCTGATTGGGGGGGCTTAGCCAAACTTGTGTAGAAAACATAAATGTGGTCTCGTGGGTTTCAGAGCTTTTCTGTTTCCCTATTTATTTTCAAACAACTTCATCATTCACCATCCCTTCCCCCGCGCGCACCAAAAAAGCGAGAATTCCGTTGATCATATTTAATACCACTTCAATACCCAAATATGTAGCTTACTCCTATGAATAATGTCTCCTTTCATAAAAGAAAGTTTAACGAAATAATTAGAAAACCGCACTTATATGCCACCATGCCAACTATACAAACATTCAGTCAGTCGAGAACCTCGTCTTCCAAGTACTAACAAAGAAAATATTAGAATCCAAGGTCGACCTGGGTTTTTGTGTCTTGTTCCCTTTTTCTGGGATACTCGGAAAATTTTCTCTTTTAGGAGGTGGTGTTTATAAGGGAAAGGCGAGGAGCGTCGAGAGAGAGCGCTGAGACTACCAGAAGGAGAAGAATCATGGAAGGGATAAAGGGGAAGACAACCGCAGCTAAGGGTGACGACAACTCTGGCGGAGTCCTCAAGAAGGAGCGGCATATCGTTGTGTGGTCTCGAGAGGTTTGTGTAGGAACGGCCCCAACTGATTGGGAAAGCTGAAGCTTTCATTTGGTTTTGGATTTGGAGTGTTTTGTTTCTTGACCTGCAGGAAGATGATGTACTGAGGGAGCAGATTGGTTTACTTGGGACGGACAGGTAATATGAACACCAAAGAAACTCTCTTCGTCCTTGTCCTCCAGTCAGGGATCGTTGGATGATGTCTTGATGTCCGTTTGGGTTATGATGATTCCCCAGCTGGACATCGATCGCATCCAGGTTCAAGGATAAGACCCCAAGGCAGTGCAGGAGGAGGTTAGTTTCTTCGAATTTAGTGTTCCCGAGAAGCGATGCCATGCATGACGGGATGTTAAAATAATTGCCAGATGGTACACGTACTTGAATTCTGATTTCAAGAAAGGCGGATGGACGCCGGAAGAGGACGCGCTCCTCTGTAAGGTGATCAATGTTGCGTTCCGTAAGAATTATTTACATCAGTCTTGCCTTTTTGCGAGCTAAGCGAGAGTGTCCAAGGCTTGCAGGCACAGGGGATATTTGGGAACCGGTGGACGGAGATTGCAAAGGTAGTTTCAGGCAGGTAATGTCCGCTCTCTGGGATGGCGTACATCACAACACGTAGTGATGACTGATGTCTGGTTGTACAAGCATTGCAGGACAGACAATGCGGTGAAGAATCGATTCACGACTCTCTGCAAGAGAAAAGCCAGATTTGAATCCTTGGCAAAGGAGAACAACTTCGCATTCATCAATTCGGACAATATAAGGGTTATGTCATCCTCTAACGGTGGAACAGACAAGGTACCGGACGATAAACCGGTCAATAAAAGAGCAAGACGGCAAAGCAGGGGACAGACAGAGACTTACAACTTAGAAGACAGATTCCACATGGCAAAGAAATCCATGATAAATCAAAGTTCCAGAAATCCTCTTGCAGTGTTGGCAAAGAACATCGATGAACAGAATTCGAGAAAGTCGGAAATCGATGAGGCGACAGACAACAGAGAT
Organism: Melastoma dodecandrum; assembly: GCA_029817715.1. Taxonomy (NCBI): domain Eukaryota; kingdom Viridiplantae; phylum Streptophyta; class Magnoliopsida; order Myrtales; family Melastomataceae; genus Melastoma; species Melastoma dodecandrum. Next base: position 881,755 of record JARUPY010000397.1, on the reverse strand, counting down.
GGTAACTCAGAGAGACCTTTATCTTTCTCCTGTTGCATTTATATTGGTAATGTCAGATTTCTCAATTTCTCAATGAATTGCAGCTAATGAGATCCGGGGAACATACATTGGCAAGGACGATCCAAAAATCGCGGCCTTGATGAAGCAAGCAGTGCTCCTCAGCTCCCTTGCAATGACCGTTAATGTAGAAAGCACGGACCAGACTCTCGAAAATGCATGGATGGCAAGTTGAACATGATTATTCATCCATCGAATGCCGCACGGAATTTACATACACTGTGGTCTAATCGGCAATTGCATTTCCTCAGGTTCTCGATGATTTCCTGAATCAGATTAAGGATGGGGTTCTGGACAATGAAAGCACCCATGCTGTTTGCTACAAGGGAGAGGATCCCAGGGACTTAGTCAAGGAGTTGAGGAGACTTGACGACAAAAGGCCAAACCAAGCATACGAGACTGTTGATTTCGTGCAGCCTGAGTTATGCAATGAATCCTCCGTTAGCTCAGAATGCAGTAAGGGGTTGACTGCCTATCCACTTCCATCTGATAATCAAACAGCCCGAGTAGACAACTGGGAACAAGTTCCGGACTCGAAGAATGCGGAATTAAGCTCCCCTCTCCAAGTAACCCCACTGTTCAGATCATTGGCAGCGGGAATTCCCAGTCCAAAGTTCTCCCAAAGCGTTAGTCATCAAAGACTTGCTTCCTTACTTTTACAGTATGAAAATCAGTTCTCACTGCCGTCAATAGCATGCGATGTCTACTATGGAATAACTGATACATCGAGAAGATTGACAGCTGCATTACAACCTGAAGCCGTTTAATTTCAAAAAATTACAGAAGCATTTTGCTAAAATTTTTTTGTGCTACTATTTATTCCACAGGAAAGGAGTTTCATAATGAAGATGCTCGGCGTGGAGTCCCCATCGACCACACTAAGCACCAACCCTCCCCACAACCCGGCATGCAAAAGAGCCCTCCTACAGCAACTATAAACACCCCCCCCCGGAAAACTCCCTGTTGACCCTTTGCCCGGATGTTGCTGAACACATGCTCGGAAACTGGACGTAGAAAACTGCAAGCCGGGGGCAGTCAGATTCATTCGTTTGTTCTCAGTCTGGAATTTCATTCAGGGGTGCATTCTCCGAGACACAGATTTTATTGTCTTGCCTCTTGGGCGGACAGCGATCCTTTTACAGCTGTAGAGTCATATACTATGCCTCAATATGGGAATGAGATGTGCATCACTCGTGCCTCTGGTTTGGTGTTGGGATGACCAAATTTTCAGCCTATGTAAAAAGGGCCTAAGGCTTCCAAGCTCGGGATCTGAGCCAAATAAGCCAAATCCAAGCAAACATGAGATTGCGAGCGAGTAAATTCTAGGACAAGCAAGTGTGAAAATATTAAGGCGTGAAAAATAGTAGAGTGACGGGACGTCGTATCAAGAAGCTCATGATTGAGGATAAACAAGCCAAATTAAGGAAAGTCAAGTGAGCACGAAATAGTAGGCGAGCAAAGGTCAGAAATGTCAAGCGAGTATGAGGATATTAAAGACTAGAGAAATAGTCAAGCGAGAGCAAGAAGACTGCCATAACAATAAATATAATGAAAACTACGAGGAGGTCTGAAGAGCCATGGACACCCACGCCCCTCCATCAGTTTGCAAAGCGAGGAAATGTGGCATGTGACTAGAAGCACGTACTTTGGCAGTTGCGAAGGAGTTTCAGTATAAATATAACTCTAAGACGATGTAAACGTCATAACAATCACTCTAAGAGTCTTGGAAACTTAAATTGTATTTGTAGAAATTGTACTTCCGATTCTTAACATTTTAAGAGTTCTTCGATGTTTTGTTTTCAAGGTTAGTGTATGCTCATTCTTATTCTATATTTAATGTCCATTTATAAAAGTTTGGCAACCATGATCAAAACTACCCCTGTTATTTGTGGTCAAATATTTCCCGCGAATGCTTTTACATGAACATCTAGTCATTTAGCCATTTATTTCCCAACACGAAAGCATATCCAGCCAGATCTGAACAACAGCAGCAGGCAAAAGCACGAATTCCTCGCAACCACATGGCGAGTATGACCACGGGATATAAAATGAGATGAGAGCCAAACCGAGGAAAGTGGAAGGCGGTCCTGTGAGTTATTAACATCTGGTTATGAGCTCATATTTTGTCCATGAGGACTCGTAATATTCGAGTGAGAAGTCGTCAATTATATGACTCCCCTTGAACCATTTAAATTATAAATGTTTGTTCCAATATTTCCCATTCAAGAATCCTCTACAAAGTGCCGAATCATGTTTCAAGTATTACTTACCATAAGAAACAAAAATATTGACATCTATTGTTGTGTACACTTTAATTTGATATAAACATCAAGAGAAAATTACCAATAAAAATGAATTATTGTGTTGAATGAAACCCAAACTCTTAGAAATTCCAAGTGAAAAGTGATTCCCATTAGCCAACTTCACAAATTACTTAAGGCACAATCGAGCGTGACTCGTACCTCCTTGTTGTGACCGTGTAATCTCCATGGCAACGGAACGATTTTTTCCTTTCATGAATGCCTTTTGCTCCTTTGTAGTTGTCGAGTGATATCGAGTGTTCCCCCAAAACACTTCAACGGCGATGGGAAGCTTGTGGCCTCACCGATGAAGTGTTCCGAGGAACTCCCGAGAACACCCGACTTCCAATCAATCCACTCTAATCTTTTGTGAATTAAATGCAGTGTAGCTTTGTAGAATCTGTACCTTCTTGTTGTTATTGTGAAATCTCCATGGACTCCAAACCTCTTGTAGTTGTCAAGCAGTATCGAGAGTTCCCCCAAACACTTCAGCGGTATAAAAGGCCTTGTGACCCTGCCGATGAAGTGTTCCAGGGAACTCCCGAGAACACCTGACTTTCAACCTCATTCCTTCTGCACTTACGCTAAACGCGATCTGGCTCGATAGAATCTATACCTTCTTGTTATGTTTGCAAAATCTCTCTGCAAAGAAAGCACTATCGACAAAGACGAAGATTTCCTTATTTCCTAAGTATATCGTTTTCCCTTGTGGTTGTCGAGTAATATCGAGAGTTCCCCAAACACTTCACCGATGAATGAAACCATGCGGCCTCGTCGATGAGTGTTTCCGGGGAACTCCCGAGAACGCCTGACTTTGGATATTCATTCCTACTTCTCTTGCAAAAGACGCAATGTAGCTTGGCAAAATCTTTACCTTCTTAGCTATGATTGCATAATCTCCACAAAAACAAAGCCCTAGCTGCAAGATGAAAAAGTTTCGTACTTCCTAAACCCTATTTTCCCTTCTTGAAGTTGTCGAGCGATATCGAGAGTTTCCCCACCAATTAAGTGTAGTATTCGATCGGGAATATGATTGACGAGATGAGGGCAAGGGTAAGCAAGAGGGGAGAGGTACAGTTTCGCTGTATGCCACCAAATAAAGGCAAACCCAAAGTGGGGTAGCCTGGGAGGCTATATATGCTGGGTTGGTGACATTTCTTTATCCGATGTGGGACTTTGGGTTTGCCCTTATTTGGTGCAATATTTTCCAACACATCGTGTTATAATATCATATTTTTTTATCGCAAATAAAATACTTAAAGGTGCCTCCTTTCTACTCGAAACGATAGTACCTACACCTAACCGACCCCCGCCAACCTCATCACACACCCCTTCCTCTCGGCTCAAACCCTTAACGTCCCCAGAACGCCCCGCGCTCCAACACCATCCCCATCTCCTCCTCCTCCACCAACATTGGCAGCATTCCCAGCCCCGCCATTCCCGCTCGTCATCCATCCCAGAAACTAACTCTATTCCCCTACAACATACCAAAGATCATGAACGATGTTGGCATTTTTTGGGATTTGGGAGTGTTCATTGTCAGCCCATATGGAGACGGTCGTCTATGGATTGGTAGACCAAGTGCTGAAGAGCGGTGATTTCTATGTGCATACTACGATGGCTTTTGGAATGAGGAACGATGCACCGACAAAAGCAAGAATTGAAGATATGCAGAAGATTGGGGTGACATGTTGGCCAATATTGCAAGAAAATACACGAACGAACGTGAGCGAGAGGACAACAACTCAAGTAAAGTCCTTCGCCGGAGATAATCCAAATGGTACCATCCTGTTGGTTTCTGATAGTTTGGAGGTTGCGAAGGAGGTAAGGGGATATGAAATGCCACTGCTACTCGTAGTATATGACCGAGCTCAAATCTCACCACAACTCGAGCCATATGCTTCCAAAGTGTGGACGTGGGAAGAAATTTATCCAACTGCTCATGGAAAGTCTACAAGTTGATGAGGGTGGTGAAGCAACGCTGAAGGAACACGGCATTTCCCTACTTTGACAAGGATGGTAGCAGTTATATCATGGAATCGATGGTGATAGTAGTTTTTGTTCTCTTTATTCGTGAGAAGTGTCTCGAGTGCTTGATTTAGACTGGGTTGTCTTCTGCACATCAATTCCAATGTTGGGTACCTGAAAAGTTATGTTATTTCCGATAAAAAATATGATATTCTAACATGGTATCAGAGCCCGACTAAACCGCGTAATGATGTTGGGCCCCCCTCGCCCGTGTGATCTGGCCTATAACGGGCTCGTGATCCGTCCTGGCTTGTAACGGGCTCGTGGTCCGACCTGTAACGGGCTCGTGGTCCGGCCTATGGATTAGTAGACCAAGTGTTGAAGAGCAGTGATTTCTATGTGCATACTATGATGGTTTTTGGAATGTGGAACGATGCGCCGACAAAAGCGAGAATTGAAGATATGCGGAAGATTGTGGTGACATGTTGGCCAATATTTGCAAAAATGCACCAATGAACGTGTGCGAGAGAACGACATCAAAAGTAAAGTCTTTCGCCGGAGATAATCCAAATGGTACCGTCGTGTTGGTTTCTAATAGTTTGGAAGTTGTGAGGGAGGTAAGAGGATATGGAATACCACTGGTACTCGTAGTATATAACCGAGCTTAAATATCACCACGACTCGAGCCATATGCTTCCAAAGTATGGACATGGGAAGAAATTTATCTAACTGCTCATGGAACGTCTACAAGTTGATGAGGGTGCTGAAGCATCGCGAAGGAACGCGGCATTTACCTACTTTGACAAGGATGGTAGCAGTTATATCATGGAATCGATGGTGATGGTAGTTTTTATTCTCTTTATTCGCAAGAAGTGTCTCGAGTACTTGATTGGATTAGATTGGATTGTCTTCTGCACATCAATTTCAATGTTGGGTACCTGAAAAGTTATGTTATTTGCGATAAAAAAATATGATATTCTAACATGGTATCAGAGCCCGACTAAACCGAGTAATGATGTTGGGCTCCCCCCGCCCGCGTGATCCGGCCTATAACGGGCTCATGGTCTGGCCGGGCCCGGCCTATGGATTGGTAGACCAAGTGTTGAAGAGCAGTGATTTATATGTGCATACTATGATGGCTTTTGGAATGTGGAACGATGCACCGACAAAAGCGAGAATTGAAGATATGCGGAAGATTTGGGTGATATGTTGGCCAATATTGCAAGAAAATGCATGAATGAACGTGAGCGAGAAGACGACAGCTGAAGTAAAGTCGTTCGCCGGAGATAATCCAAATGGTACCATCGTGTTGGTTTCTGATAGTTTGGAGGTTACAGGTGAGGTAAGAGGGAATGAAATACCGCTGCTACTCGTAGTATATGACCGAGCTCAAATGTGTGGACATGGGAAGAAATGCCGCTGCTACTCGTAGTATATGCACAACTCGAGCCATATACTTCCAAAGTGTGGACATAGGAAGAAATTTATCCAACTACTCATGGAAAGTCTACAAGTTGATGAGGGTGGTGAATCATCGCAGAAACACGACATTTCCCTACTTTGACAAGGATGGTAGCAGCTATATCATGGAATAGATGGTGATAGTAGTTTTGTTCTCTTTATTCGCGAGAAGTGTCTCGAGTGCTTGATTGGATTGTCTTCTGCACATGAATTCCAATGTTGGGTGTCTGAAAGGTTATGTTATTTGCGATAAGAAAATATGATATTCTAACATGTTATCAGAACCCGACTAAACCGAGTAATGATGTTGGCCCCCCCTCACCTGTGTGATCCGGCCTTATAACGGGCTCGTGGTCCGACCTTTGGGTTTGAGGGGAGGTGTTGGAAAAGGTTGCACCAAATAAGGGCAAACCCAAAGTCGCACTTCGGATAAAGAAATGTCACCAACCCAGTATATATAGCCTAAGAGGCTACTCTATCTACAGCCAATTGGTTTTAGAATGGAATCCCGTTGGACTTGCATGTTGGGCCGCGGCTTATGAGCCGGTATGATATTCTAACACTTAGATTCTATAGGACAATTAATGAATTTAGACAGATGACTCCCAAGATAGGAAAATATTATTTTTGTGATTAAGTTCTCCACCCTATATGGGATTGAGTTTTAAAATAAATGGAAGTAATTAAGCTGTAAAGTCACCTTCAAAATTAAAGTTTCTAAGTTGAACTTTTAGATTATTTAGATTTTTTTATTTAGCAATCCCATTCATGTTTAAGTTTCACAATCAAAATAATTTAAAATTATATGAAATTTGATCGGAGCATTTTCAACGCATCTCTGTACAGGTAATTAGTTCTAATTAGGGGTTGCATAAAATTAATTTTTTAATTTAATATATATTTAACTCATTTTAAACATTCAAATCATTTTAATGGTACGAATGAAGCTTACCATAAGTTCGGGTCCAATGCACGTAGTCAAAAACCTTTTCGAGAATATCGTCACCTTTTCGTATACGAAAATTTAGAAATTCCTTAAACCTCTTTCATTTTTTCGGCTTTAGACTACATTTTAAATAAAGTTGGTGGGACTCTGTCTAATTTATCTTGAGAAAGTAATAACTTTTTTTTTCTAGGGAGCCATATTGAAGAATAAGGCACACACGAGCCACTCAATCTTCCCAAACCTTCCGTTGTGGATCATGCTCCACCTTTTGTAAGTCGCCTTTGGCTCCTTCATGAGAGTTGAATACTTGAACGAGATCTCGAGCAGGCCCATTTAAATAACAAGGGAGAATAAACCCTAACTCTTCTACAGCTCCTCGACGTTCCAGTCGATGGGTTGATCGGATGACATCGAGGGACCGAACTCATATCCCTGTGCTGCTGACCCGCAAGCGTGTCGAGGACCGAGGCAAGCGCAATAATCTCGCGTTGCAACATTGCCTCGGAATTTCCATATGTGGCTAGGATAGTGGTTAGTCGTGCCAACTCGTACTCCTTAACAAAGACAGAGTTACTTACTGCATAAACACCATTTGCATGTTCGTTTCAACTCCCGGGAGCATATACGATGACCTTTAGCGAAGGAGAGAATGAACCTGGTCATAAATGTCGGCGAGGTGAACAGGGAAGAATCAAAATCTTGTGATATCTCTTGTTCGATGGATGCTTTGAGAGCCTTCTTCAGTCACTTTCGAGCCTGCCTTCCAAAACGAACAGCATCTCTCCCACTTTAGTAGTCCCCAACCCCCCCCCCCCCCAACACACGGACAACGTCCCAAAACACGACCTACTGTTTTCAACTCTCCAAATGCATGAATTATTCCAGAAAGGAACAAAAGAAATGCAGGGGGATGATAGATACCAAAGGCTTTGAGAAAATTCACAAAAAGAAAAAGAGGAAAAAAAGGAAACGGAACAAAGAAACTGACAGCCATTTGTAATTAAACCGAATCTGTCTTTTCTGGCTCGACTCGTCATCTGGCCAAGGGTAGAGGCCAGGTTCAGTCGATGTTCGAACTTGGTAGGGGTTACAGCTCAAGAAATCGGAGAGCCGAGGAGAAGTTGCTGAGATATATAAATAGGAAGGGGGGCTTTGGGTTGTTTTATGAATGTATCAAGTAGTGCATATGAGTCTCGATCGAGTGCTTGCCCCTGGAGTTCTCCTAGGCACTTCAATAAGCTAATCGTGGAAGTGTCTTCGTAGCACGAGGGACATCTCTCCCTTTTGCCCTAGTGAAGTGTTTGGGGGAACTCCCGGGTCCCACTTGATTCGCCAGAATCGCAGACGCAATGATCTTCATTATGCTATCAACTGCTTTAACATGCGTTCGTAGTGTGTCTGAATGTCGTGGTTTGACATTATCTTTTTTTTTTCAGGTATATACCAACACCAGCATATCTAACCTTACATTCACGTCATCCACATAATAACCAGAAACATTATTCCGTCTTAAGGCTTTTATACCATTTAGTGTTTTAAAAATACATTATCTAAACAGGAATTTCTCCCAATATATACTCGACTTAGCAGATGATGTAACTGACCAACTTTTCATGGATTAGCCTCTAAAACAAAACGCATTTCTTTCCATACAATCAGTAGTTCATGAGGAAAACATATTCTTCGAGAGTTTCGTCAGGATCTGGGGTCTCAGCCATGAATTGCATTACTGTTCGAGCATTTCCTTCACAGAGAAACCCGACAAGTCGTCGATGTAACCGGAAGGCTCGTTCAAGAAAAATGAAGTGACATCTCCCCAGGTATTGATGCCCAGGACCTCATCGTCCCCTGACACGACATATATACTATGAACTGACATTGAAGCGAGTGTGTGGATCGCACCTCGGAGGGTGGTGTCGGTCTTGCATGTGATCGAGGCATCATTTTCAGAGTTGCTCCACCTTCCGAGTGCACCACGTTCATGAATCCTGTCCCGGTGAGATGCCTGCTACAAGGTACAAAATTGCATCCCACTAACGTTCCCTTTCCAAGTTTAAAATGCTGGGGTCGAGGGTTTCAACTGAAATTGGTGAAGAGCTCCGGCTCGAGTAACAAGTGCCTGATATCTCGGATGCTTATGTTACCTATGATCTTTTTTCCCCTGCCCTGTTACTACCGGAATGTTCCGCCGATTTGGTTATCCCTCATGCGCTTGAATGCTTCAAGGATCAACTCGTCATTCTGGATGCGAACGACCTTAGTTGAGGACATGAAAGGAAGCCCGGTGTCTCCAAGACGCATCGAGGTTAATTTTAATTGTAAAGCAGGTTAGGATGGAGTGTAAAACAAATATTTTGTTGGTTGGTTAACAACGTTGAATAGAAGATAGTTTGGACAGAAACTTCGTCTTTTTCCTTGCTCTTCTCCCTCCTACGACTTCATCCTCTCTTGTTTTGGTTGATCTCTCTAGTACAAGCAGGTTGAGGAGGAGATCGTTGCAGTAATCAAACCAGTCCTGAACTTACTGCAGACTGAGTGATGAAATCCTGGATCTCGGTCTTTCCACGCTATATCACTGGGACATTTCCTCAACTGGATCGAGCTTTCTTCCGAAATTGTTATGAATGGTTCCCATCAATAGGACGTAAACATGATCGAGCCTCTGGTTGGGCTCTCCGGAGGTTGTCTTTTTAACTAACGTTACGGGAATGGCCTGAGCTTCCCCAAGGTTTCCAAGTACGTGGCGACATTCCCGTGAAAGAAAACGGAAACTATTACTTCTTGGTTAAACCTATACTCGGACAAGAGCACTCCTGATACTAAAAAGTTTTAAAACATTTATGAAAATAAACCAATTTCAGAATTATGTCTTCCACCCCCTTTAGCCAGCCTCCTAAGCAAAAGCATAACATCCTAAAATGAAATATCACCAATGCCCATTACTTTAAAACCAAAGTTGCAACAACGATGAACAAAAAAGAGGGGATCCTCCTAACAAAATGTAACAAAACAGAAGATAAAACATAGAAAAGAGCTGCTACTCTTAAAGGTGAAGGCATCATCTGCTCCATTCATAATCTCCTCCATATCGTGGGTTAGCATTGTTGTTAGGGCGAGCAGAATCTTCGGGCCTTATTGTACTCGCGAACGCATGCCATCCGATCAGATATGGCAAGAGGAACTGCATATCGAGACGTGGCCGATGGACAGGAGTCAGTAAACGCTAGTCTCATTAATTATTGAGCCAACCAGTGATCATTTCAGATTCTTAAGTGCATGGAATCCTAAACCCGGTTGGAGGAAACTTACATTAAAAGCCGAGACGAGGACTGTGTATTCCGCTTTTGTGACTGGAATGTAGATGCTCTCATCCAAATTCAACATCTTGTTCTGAACACCTGCATTCAGCTCGGGTCAGTGCATCACACGAAAGAAGGCTGATAAGATGAACGGGAAAACAGATCTTCAATGGTAAATTGAAATGATATGGGTTGTGCCGGTCCACGTGTTTGGATCAAACTTGAGAGGGGAGAAACATACTGAGGTTAAAGAAGTGCCCCGACCCATCGGGGAGAGGCTCGACCTTCAATACTTTCCTTACTTTTCCTTCATCACTAGAAAGGCATCACAAAAATCTTCAGGGTCGGAAACATTTTAAAATTGTCATGATAATAACACAAAGAAAAGGAATCTGACAAAGATGAAACTGGCAAACTTTACTTCGTTGAGTCATCGTTCACAGATAGACAACATGGTAACAAGTATTCTAAACCAGAAGCACTCGTACCAATGCACAGACTTTCAAGCTCCACAGTTCCAGGCATTTCCGTACATTAGGCCCAACTCTGGATTATGATTCATACTTATTTAATGTTGAGGCCCTTTCTGTATGCAGCAATGACGAGCCTAAACAGTGTAGTATACCTTCAGTGCAATGGATATTCTCAAAAACCATGATGATTGATTTGGAACACTGTCTACAAAGGGATTGTCCCCAAGTGCTACATGTGTGGGTAAAAATAAGAGTGAAGGTCAAATTCTATTTCACTTCCTTGAGCACAGTCAAGGTGTGGCCACTGGACCTCCAATAGCACCGAGCTACAAATCAGCTAGCCACCATTCCAAAAATTATCTGCAATAACTATTATGAAGCAATGGATTCAAACTGAGGAAAAGATACCTTCTTCCTTTGAAGGGGTCATGGAAAAATTCACACGAGTCTCGAGTACCAAGGCCTATGATAGTGCCAATTTCCGTCACTGATAATGAGAAAACCTATATGTTGCCATCAAGTTCTATCAGCAAATCATTTGAATGATGGAAGAAGTAAATCATCCAAAAGTTGATGTATTAACTATCCAAGCAATGTGAAATTGCTATTAGAAAAGTGGAAGACATGACGCAATCCCAAAGTTTTCTGTGTTAGGTAAACTAAAAAGTTCACAACAATAAAGAAATGAAGTTTTTGATATCTCCATCCATATGCATTATAGTTCTCCTGACCTCGAGTACCTTGCAAAGGAGCACCGGATGAGGCGAGTACAATTTTAAGTATTGGACGAGTCCCAAGAATCAAACTCTACCATACCAGCAGTTAAACCAGTCTCTAACTCTCAAAGAAGTAGAAAACCCACAACCAATATAAATTTTTCTGCCATGATACAAATAAAAACACAAATAACCTGTTTCTTGTTCCAATCATAGACCCGGGTGCCAGCAGCAGGGGCGAATTGTAGCAGAACAAAACCTTCCTTAGACAACTTATAAGCCCCTGACTGCAAAAAAGAAAGACCGTCACAGGAGGAAAAACAAAGCTATTTTGTCAGCAAATTCTGCCCTCTTTATAAAGAATACCAGCAACTGAACAAAGAAAAGGAAAAATTGAATAGGTCATACATCTAAGGGAATGAACTCAGGAGCCCTCGGTTCCACAGTCAAGGCCGCCTTTCCTTTATAAATTGAATGACCCACAAATACCCTCGACGGCACTCCTGCGAAATATCACCCGGAATCAAACCAAGCCATCCATTGATCAGTTGAACAAGATTCTTCCAGAAACATGATGTGGCCACCAAAATAATTCCTCCATAGCAGCAACAATGTTCGTTCCCAAACACATAAGAACACTTCCCCAAATTGGGTATACACATATACTCCTTCAACAGCCAAAACAACTGATAGAAAGGCAGTCAGCCAAAAGCAGAGTAAGACCCCGGTCACTTTAAAGATTCACCCTTCGACGGCAACAACATTTTCCAAACTGAGATTAACTTCACTCGAATTGGACAGGAAAACATTTCCTTCAACATGGCTAAAAGAAACCAACTTCTCATGATCTCAAAGATTGTTCCTTCACAACAGTAACAGAATTCTTCAAACAACCCACAGAAAATAATCCTCCCTCTTCCGAACACTACAAAGATAAAACAGAAGAAACAAGAAAAAAAAAAAAGAAACATTCACCGACATTACGGCTTGGGTCGGGGGTTGAGGGGATTTACCTCCACCGAGAGAGGGGGAGGAGGAGGAGTCATCCGAGGGGGAGAAGCGCTGTTGCTGCTGTTGGTCGTAGTACTCCGACTGCCTGCACCTCAAGGTGGGTGCTTTCCTACATCTTCCCAACCGGGGAGGGTTTAAGGTTGGTTTATGATGGGAAATCGAGCGAGGGAAGGACAAGGAGGTGGTGCTCCCGCAAGGTGCGAGGTAGAGGCTCAACTGCAGGAGGTTCATCGTCTGTTGGGGCTGCTGTCGGATCGAAAAGGTCGCGCCTTTAAACCCTGCTTCCCTCCCCCCTTCCCTGGCCCCCCCGCTGTTGCTGTGCCCTTCTCTGCCCTGGTTCAACTTCTTCAAGCCTTGTTTAATTACGTTTATTAGTTTAGTACCAATTATAACACCTTTTTCCTTTGAATTTCATCAGGATAAGTCATAGCTACTACACATACGTTATTTTATAATTACTTTTAAAAATATAAGCTCATAAAAAATAGTGCAGGCTGACAAATAAATTGAAATTACTTCTTTATACTTGACTCGGTTACCAAGCCTTGAAAATTTAAACAAACACAAAATTATGCACTTATAAGTTAAAAGATAACAAAATCACGGGACCCAGCACAAGTTGTTACACACGTCACAAAAGCACGGGTAAGATATGGGCGGCCGGAATCAATTAAAATACGTTTCTGGCCTCTTCAGCGTCCTGTGTGTTCATTCATTTGTAAACCCTACCGTCTTTCTTGTGTTTGTCTCTCCATCCAAACAAGAAAGGGGAAGGGAAGATGGTCAAAGGGCCGGGGCTGTACACCGACATAGGCAAGAAAGCAAGAGGTTGGTGAGTCTGTCATCTTCATCTCTCTCTCCGCTATCAATCAATCTGTTTTTTAACTGTAACGGTTTCCGGCGGTGTTGCCAGATCTGTTGTACAAGGACTATGTGAGCGACCACAAGTTCACCCTCACCACCTACACCAACTCCGGAATCGTATGCCCCCTTCTCTTCCCCTTTTTTTACAAGCTGATAATGAGGGCTGGCTTTGCTTGGATGCATTTGGCATTGATGCCGCGTTACTCATCTTGATGATAATTCGAAATTGAACCTGGTACTCCTCCTCGTGTGTGCCTGAAACCAACAGGCTCTCACCGCCAGCGGAACCAAGAAAGGCGAGCTTGTTCTCGGTGATGTCACCACTCAGCTTAAAAGCAAGAACGTCACTGCTGACGTCAAAGTCGACACCAATTCTAATGTCGGTAAAGATGTCCCCTCCGATGTTTGTTGTGTTGCATTTTGGGATATAACTTTATTGAGTCTGACGAATTCACCTTCTGAGACCTTGGAACAATTGGAAATCTACGAAAACTTGTCTGTTGGAGGGGGAAGCATTGCGCTTCTCTTATTGCGGAGCTTTGATGATGATTGAATTGCTTGGAGGATGGATTAGGAGTATAAATGTAAGTCGGGTGTCGGCTCTGTTTACATTTTGTGTAGGTTATTACCACTGTTACTTTCGATGAACCAGCTCCTGGATTGAAGGCAATCCTCAGTTTTATTCTTCCTGATCAGAAATCCGGAAAGGTGAGAAGCAACTTTGTGTAATTTCATGAATTGCTGCTCATTGAACTCAATCTTGTGTCGTCGATTTGGCGGTAAGCAGACATCTGTTATGAGAATATATTTTTTTTTGTAATAGGTTGAACTACAGTACCAACATGAGTATGCTGGCATTAGCACTAGCATCGGATTGACAGCGACTCCTGTTATCGACTTTTCTGGTGTGGTCGGAAACAACACTCTTGCTCTCGGCACAGATGTCTCATTCGACACAGCCTCTGGGAACTTAACTAAGTACAATGCTGGGCTTAGTTACTTCACCGGCGACCTGATTGCATCCCTGACAATGTGAGTGTTCCATGGGTCATAACTTTGCATCTCTTTCCAGAAAGCAAAGCAAGAGAAATAAGTCAGGACAGCGTCTTTGGTTAGCGGATGCCTAGTGCCTATGCTTTTCTGACAGTGTCCTGTGTTGTTGCCAAATCAGGAATAACAAGGGTGATACCATCAGTGCTTCCTACTACCACACCATCAGTCCCCTGAGCAACACGGCCGCTGGAGCTGAGCTTTCCCACAGCTTTTCGGGCAATGAGAACACCCTGACCATTGGCACTCAACATGCTCTCGACCCCTTAACCTTGGTGAAAGCTCGAGTGAACAACTATGGCAGGGCCAGTGCTGCCATCCAGCACGAGTTCCTACCGAGGTCCTTCTTCACCATTTCTGGCGAGTTCGACACTCGAGCCATCGACAAGAGCGCTAAGATCGGGCTGGCTTTGGCGTTGAAGCCATGAGGAGAAATTCTCCCACCGGTCAATCAGTTAACATCAAGGTAGCATGACTCATCAGCATGAGCCGCTCTCATATGTGGAGGAAAGTAATAAAGTAGGGGTATCCGTACACAATTCGTCCTCTGGCCAGGCGGTATTCTGGGTTTGGTTTTGGTTTGTGAGGACTTCAAGTTGTGGTGGTATTCGGTCATGAACTCATCCAAGTCCACGCAATTCAAAGGTTTATCCATTTCTCTTAGTAAGACGAAGGGGAGATGAGGGGTACCGATCGCCGCGAGCGCTCTGCGTCTTAGCTGCATCCCCATGTTTATCTCCGCCATTAACTGAACCGTTTTTAACCAGGCCTTGTGTACAAAAATGGGCCAGAAAAGATGAACAAATTATGAACAAGGATCCCTCTTTCTCTTCATCCTTTGTGTTGGTAGAAGTTAGTTTCTGTAAAGCGGAATACAAAGAGGGTTACGTGGAAGACGGAAATGAAAAATGAGCATAGGTTTTAGAAGTGTGAATTATTTTTAAAGTATTTTAGAAAGCTTATTTGCAGATCAATTCGGCTAATACATATCTCGTTGCTCAAGGATTATTTTAGAAGTATTTTAGGAAGCTTATTTGCAGATCAATTCGTGGAAGGCATGACAAGAATTCTTCTAGTCGTTGCACTCATTTGGAAAAGCTTCGCTCGGAAAACTCAAGCTTAAAACCAATGACGAAATCATACCTGAAGATTATCGCTAGAGTCTTTTTGAGTCTTCACCGATCTAAAAGCTTGAGAGCATCCGCTAGTCTTCATCAAGTCAATCACCTCTTTGAGTGAGGGTTCTTTTGTAATAACATATTGTTCATTATGCAGTCTCCTCTGTTTTGTTCTAGATTGTTAGTCACATGGGTCGGTATACAAAGGTAGTAATAGGACAGAGAGGTATTACGCCGGTAGTGTGGTAGTCGCGGGAGTGAAAACCACGGAGTTAGCCACGTGAGAGACCGTGCACGGAAGAAGGGAGTTTTGTACAAGTAGTGTGGTAAATGCAAGAGTGAAAGTTACGAGTGCAGATATGAGCTGTGCCAGAGTTAGTCATAGTTAAGGCTATTCGGGATTGTTAGTCAAGGTGTGATCGTGCGAATTTGTTAGTCACATTTCGGATAGAATAGTACATTTGTACTTTTTCTACTCCCTAACACTATAACTAGTGGATACACCATTATTGGTGCGGAGTACTGAAAGAGTAGACGTAGGTTTTACTTGCCAAACCACTCTAAATCATGCGTGTCTCTACTTGTTCTTTAAATTGAGCATATGCACATGATAAATAATATCAGATTTTTGGTTTTGTACGACAAATTTAGGTTCTGTAATTAAACAGGTAATCTTACTGAGTGCTTAGTGTTCTGATAGATGAAGTCTTTTGCCATATAAGAATGAAACTTATGTGATACACGAAAGAGAGCGAGGGTAGTGCCTTCGAATTGAGAGCACTAATTCAACCCATTCTTGGCGCATTCTTATATTAACAACGTCGAAGAGTATCAAACCCGTGTACCCAACTAGCTTCAGACTCCTCTATGTCTCCCTGAGCATGACTCTGATCTTTTCGTAAATCGGTTGGGAAATGTCTCCGACGAAGGATTCATTCAGTTGACCCTCGATCTCCATGACATTGCAATTGCGATGTTCCTTGGCCCCTCTGTTCTTCATCGTCTGACGTACGTCGTAGACACTGTCCCACGTCTTGTTTTCTGCGTACATGTCAGACAAGAGGACAAATGCGCTGTGTTGCTTAGCCTGGAGCTCAACAATCTTTTTCGATACGAGTTTGCCAATTTTGGTCTCCTTGTGGATTCTACAACCATCAAACACCTTGCGGCAACACCCTAACCGACCAAACTCTGCATACATGCTGATCAACCAACTTTCCACATGTAGGTCACCCTTAAACCTGTGCTTTATCACGGAGGAGTGAGCCAAAAGCCTGGCAGTAGGTTCCGAGAGCCGTGTGCATGGGTGTCTCGGGAAATCAAACGCGTAGTTATCTGGAAGCAAGCTATTCTCATAATCCAGAATCTCTCCGATAATAGTAGAAGCCTAATTCTGGGGTGTAACCCTTGGAATGAGCCAGGATCATCGAATTCGGGGGAAAGAGAGTATTGGCCTGACAATGGCGGAGGACTCGATCGGAGTAGCCGATGTTGCAAGGGTTCTGGAGGGCTATCGAAGCGACAAACAGGCCGAAAATAAGGGGGTCCCGGAGGGCGCCGCGAGCGAATGAATATAAGTTAGCACGGGGGGTAGCAGCGGGTAACGTGTCATGTTCATCGTTGTCCCGAAATTCCGGTGTTTGTCTACTTTCCATTCATTCCGTTGGGTCGATTTTGCTGGATTTGGATTTCGAAGGGATTCCTATTATTGTTAATTAAAAAAAAAGTACGTTCTCAACTACATTTATGCCGTCGGCTCGGCTCCATCTAAACTAATCAAACAAAAAAAAAAACATAAATTCCAGGGATGACTTTTTGCACTACAAAAGCAACATTAACATGCACTCACTCTTCATTTCTCTTCTAAAAGAGACAACGAGATAATGTAAAAGTATAAAGTAAGATGCAATAAAATAACGTAAAATATTCAAGAAAACAAAAAAAAACAAAAACAAATTATAGATATAGTAAATATTTGTTCACGCGAAGTTGAATGGATGGAGTGAATTATTGTTATTATTTCGTCTGATAATATATAATGATAGAATTCTCATTTTAGGGGGTGGGGGGGGGGGCGGCCAAATAAAGATACAATTTGTGGACATGCGATTGGGATTAGCCCATAGATATTGACATGGTTTCTGGGAAGTTATGGCTCCTTTCTCTCATTATTTATTGCCTTTTCAATCAATCATTTAAAAAAAATATCCCGATGATTTTAAATTAGAAAACGTGCATTAATAATTAAGATTTGGGGTTAATTTTGGTTGGGCGAAGTTTTTATTTCAGTTTTTGAAATGAAATCGAGGATATTTTTTTAAAGTTACGATATAATTACTTAAAAATTCTGAATTGATATTAAAACCATTCAGATATGTATACGTTGTAAATGCAGTCCAAACAATTAAAATTATATAACCCCAATCCATTCTCCTGACAGGTAACTAACAAATTCAAGAGGCACGATGAGGAGCAAAATAAGTTGAATGGATTGAGATTTCTATGTATTTACAATAAAATAGTTTTATCAATTTTAATATCTGATAATTTTCAACTTCTTTCCTAACTTTAATCTAACGTACTTATACTTGTATATTATTATTATTATTATTATTATTTATATGTAACACCCCCTAGCATTACAATTGCAGAGAGCCCTGTCCTGATCTTTCTTCCCCAATTCTAACCACACACCATCCTCAAAGCACCACTCTCTCTTCCACTACTACCTTCACCCTGAAGCGAGATCCATGGCCAGCTGCCGACCACCTCGCGCCCCCACCACCACCACCGGTACCCTCTCTTTCTCCCCTCGGCCACTTCAGCCCCTCCTTGTCCAGATTCCTCTGTCCTCTGACTCCCCTGGTATAAGCCTCAGCCCTCACCCTTGTGTTTCCTCAGCAGTTCTATCTGGGTGTCCGGCAATGCTGTATTTCTTGTCACAACCGGGTTGATGGTTATGTTGCAGGTGCCATTATAATGGTCGACTCGGAGAACCCGGACGAGGCGGAAAGCGGCGGGGAAGATGAGTATGAGGGTTGTTCGCTTCCTTGCGCAAAGAAGAGGCGTCTCGCGGCAAATCAGGTTCAGTTCCTGGAGAGGAGCTTTGAGGTAGAGAACAAGCTCGAGCCCGAACGGAAGGCTCAGCTAGCAAAGCAGCTCGGGCTGCAGCCTCGGCAGGTCGCCATCTGGTTTCAGAACCGTCGGGCGAGATGCAAGACGAAGCAGCTCGAGAAGGACTACGACTCCCTTAAGGCCAAGTTCGACGAGCTTCGGGCAGATTATGACAGTATCGCCAGGGAAGGAGATAGTTTGAGACAGCAGGTATGAAAAGTCGCGATTATGTTCGGTCAAACCGATCTTTTATCATCCCAGTTACTTACGATTCAATAAGGCCTAGTTTTTGTCTGAATTTCGCTCTGTTTCATGCCGTGTTTCACAGCTGGCCTCGCTGAAGGAGAAGCTTCTCGAGAGAGAAAGGGAGAAGGAAGTTACGGTTTCAGCTGGCAACGGGACGGAAAAGAGTGACATAGTGGACTCAGATAGCCCTCGTATTACAGGGGATTTCTGGCCTGAGACCGTGAATTCTGCATCCCATGTTTTCGAGCCCGAAAACTGCTCCGATGGGTTCTCGCGGGACGAAGAGGACGAAGATCCATTCAACCAGAGGCTAAGAGCCTTCCCGAAGCTCGAGCTCGAGAACAGTTACGAGGACTACCCGGTCACAAGCCCCTGCAAGATCGAGTTCTCGGACGGGGAGAATCAGTTCTGGGGCTGGCCTTTCTGATCGGAACTTGAGCTTTTAGGACGGGATGTTGTCAGCGACGGCGACGATGATGACGACGATGGAAATCGGTCAAAATCTGCTGCCTTGTGATATATTGGGAGAAGGAAATAAATGGCAGTTTGGGTTTATATCACGAGAAAAAGTACAGTAAATAAATGACAGTTTTGCTTTATATTTCAGTAATAATCTGCGGTAAGTAATTAAATTTTTATCCTACATTATAAATTTTAAATAGAGATCTTACCAAGAATTAGGTACTACCGTTGTACTTCTGCCCCCTATATCACCGGTTTTCGATTGAAACTAAACATAACCATTTTTTTATGGCAAAATTTTTTTTAAAGCAAGAACTAATTTCGAAAATTTCTTATTAATAGTCATCGAGGTAAACCCGTCGTAGGAGTATTTACTTGGAGATTACAAGTTTAAATATCAATAATCACGTCCTAAAGTTTATAAGAGGTCTTAACTCTAATAAGTAACTACGGTATTAAGGTAAAACCTACGAATACAAGAAAATACATAAGCACAAAAACAATTTAGACAACATCTTTTCCTTTCCTCAGCCCGACTTTCTCCTCCACTCTCTTTTTCTTACACATCTATTTTTTTTTTGTTTTTAAACTCAATTTATAGGATGGGACAAATACTCCTTTTTCGTCTTTTTGGTTAAATTATCAAATATATATCAAAGGCACATTTTTTTCGATTTGGCCTAAAATTTAAAATATATCGCCTTACATCCTAACATTGAGACATTATCTCAATTTTATACTTCGTTAGCCGTCCCCGCTGACGAGCTTACTTAGTGCTGACATAGTAACTAACATCGTCAAGCCACCTTTAATTTAGGCTAAATTATCAAATATATCCTAAAATTTTTCATTTTTTTCGATTTATCTTAACATTTAGAAAATATCTTCATGTAACCTAACGTTAAGACATTATCTCAAAAATTTCCTCCGTTAGACCGACCCCTAACAACGTCTGACTTGGTTGTGTACCTTAGCTGCCGTTTAACGCTGTCCGCAACCCTGAGCCCCGACCCCAACCCAATCCATCTCGTCCCTTCCCTTCCCTACCTAGCTGCCTAAGAAGATTATATTAAAGTCCTGCCAATTATGACTAATATGCTCCGTTGTAAGGACGCTTGATGTTGCGATAAGGAGCATTGTACTCAAGAAGTCAACACCGATAAAGTTGCTCCATTGTCAGACAAGTAACATTACAACTCTTAACATAGGGTCTATACTGACACACAACATAAATCACCACTAGTTATTAATTGTGCAATGCGACATGTTTCAAATTGTGTAGGGTCTTACAACCTCTCTTGTTATGGTCATGGAGTTTACAACTATTATACCTAATTTTCTATCTTTTTATGAAAGTTTAGTTATATTATTTTGCCCTTATTATATTCCTATTCTTCTCTAGTTGGGGTTAGGGTCAACGAGGGGCTTATGGTCGAGGTTGAGGTTGGGAGGGACGAGGTGGATTAAAGTTTGTTGATTTAGTCCGTGTGATTTGGAGAAAACCTAATTGATATTTGGATTTAAACGGTGTTAAATAACATTTAAAGTACACATTAACGTCAAGTCGAACTTTGTTAGGCATGAGTGAAATAATATTTTATCTTAGATTATACCGAGATATTTTTTAAATATTTGTATAAATAGAAAAAAGCGGGAAAATTTAATATATATTTGATCATTTGACTTATATTAAACGTAGAGATGAGGACGTTAGTTTTCATGTCAACACCAATTAAAAAAATTAAGAAAATGTCTCAATTGACAAAATTTAGACTTTTAAATTTGATAATTTGAATTTTTGTTTTTTAAATTTGATAATTTGAACTTTACTTTTCATCACCGTTGAAATAAATCAACATTGATTTTGAGTACCTATCAATTAGATTGATCGAGGTAGGAAAGGTAGGTATTACGTGGGTATGAAAATGATTTTAAGTATGTTTTTCTAAATTGTTTTAATAAAGTAGGTTTACTTTCCCTATGATCAAATCAAATAAATCATATGATTTGATATACGGGTAGACTAGCTGATTTGGAACCTAAATAAACAAAATAATTTTATCCTCACAATCATCGTAAGAAATTAATTTAAATTATTTCCAATTTATTTAGGATAGTTACTTATAGAATTTATTTAAATAAATTCTAAATAAAAGATCGCCATATTTATATGTTTACAAATATAGGAAATAATTTCTAGATTCATCGTACATAGACCGACGTTATTATATAATATCTCATATTTGGAATATTATATTATTTTGTACATAAAAATAATGATAGAATTTATCTCTTGCAATCCCACGAAAGTGGCCTACAATAGATTTTATAATTAAAAACCATATTAACATTTCTATTTGAAAAAATATTTTTGTGAACTGATATAACAAATCTCGGTGTAGAAGTCAATTTTGGTTCTAACTTGATGCAACTATAATGAATTCATCCCGGAAGAAGAACGGGGAAAAGGATCATAGTATCTATATTGTTGTTATGATAATCCCATTTTTAATGTAACGTAAATTTTTCATATTTTATGTTTTTTTAGTTATGATAAAAGAAAAATCCACGTTACTTTATATAATTTTTTTTTTACTTTTTAATTTTTTAAAATAATATATTTAATTCATAATACAGTTAATCATAAATCCTTAACACTAAACTGAAAGCGTCAAACTTAAATCCTAATATAATAAAACGCTAAATTCAAACAACATGAGTGAGCATCCGTTCCAGGTAAAACCGAGAATCGGTTGAAATCGATACCATATAAGTTTTCGAATAAATAAGGTAGATTTTAGGTTCTAAATTTTTAAGAACCAGCGATGACCTCATTTCAGAACCAACATGTAATTATATTTTAATGTAATTAATTATATAAGTAATTATAAATATTTTTTTATTCAAAATTACAAATATGAAGGCAAAAAGTCCAAAACAATAGCGAATTATTTGAATTTAAAATTTTTTATTTAAAATTACAATATATATTATATAGGAAAAATTTTTATTTTAAAATTGTAGTATTTGATCTAGAGTGACGGGTATTAAAACCGGTACCATAGTCAGTAAGCTGATTTTGGAGAATTTTTTAAGCCACATAATAGGTTTTAGGTTCTAAAAATAAGAAACGGTTTGAGCCCTGAAAACTACTCCGAAATCCGATCGCCCCTGCTAAAAACCCTAAATTCTAAATGTTAAATCAGAAACTCTAAATACCATCATATGCTTTACGTCTTAAAATTAGGGAAATTAAACAATATACTGGAAATTTTTAATAATTTATTTATTTCTTAACATATATAGAGAAAATAAAGTAATTTTAAAATACTTAAAATCGCCCCATTAAAAAAAGAATTAATCGTGCCGATAAAATTTGGGAGAAAGTGAAATGGGGGGGAAACCCTCAAATGAACGGCAAATGCTTTGGTCAAGATAAGATAAAAACAAAAGTGCGAAGAATCTTATTTTGTCATAAGTTGATAGACCCACCCGACTTTTCCAGGACCACCCACCTCTCTCTCTCTCTCTCCTCCTCCCTATCAACATGTTAAACATGTTCTTTTCAAGTGTTTACTACGAACAGGCATTTTTTTCTTTTAGAATTATCGACGAGAAACTCCCAAAAGGGCAGAAGACCCCGTTTCCATTTCAAGAGGCATCTCACCTTTTCACACTGTCACAAAATGGCATTTTTGGTGGGGGTGTCTCATCCCCACGGGAGAAACAGGGAGTTTTCGACCATTTATTTTTTAAATGAAGTTGTTCTTTTGAACCCTCCCACAAAATATAGACAAAGAGGATGCTGCGACAATATTATTGCCTCCCAGTTAGTGTTATTTGACTGGCCGCCTGCCTACCTGATTTTATATTTTATTTACATTGAGGGCTTTCATGTGATGATGATAAGAGCATTTAATCCTTTCTTTAATAAATTAACAAAACAAGAAATCCTTTCCAAGTAAAAAAAAAAAAAAACTCATAAGACAAAATCTTGTTCGCGAAACGTGGGAGTAGTGGGAATATATATAATATATTTTTGTTTTCCAGGGGAAGAAGTTAAATGACGTAAAAGAAGCCAATGAAAAAGAAAGGAGGGGGGACCCGAATCTCTCCTCCGTCCACTGACCTGATCTCCACCATCCACGTTTCCGTCCACGACTCTGACAGCCGGGGGGCCCCCTCTTAAAGGACACCGACGGCAGGAGGGGGCAGTGCCCTATGGAACGCATATGGACTAAATTTCAGGATGATGGTAAATGAAGAAAAAATAATCGAAGAGGACTAAATTTGAGAATTGGGTGGGGTGGTGGTGTAGGGAGACGGTCTCTTTCGTTCGCGCCTCCCCCCCCCCTCCCGAAAACAAACTAGCGAGTCTGAACGCCGGGGGGTGGTGGGGAGCGGGACCACTGTTATACAAGTCCGTGTTTTATACAACAACAATACGACTATTTAGAAAAAAATACTATGTAGTACGATTTTAATTTTCAAATTATGTCCTTTAAAAAAATTAAGAGGACTTGAGGCTATTTTAAAAACATCCATCTTATTTTAATTATAGGGACTAGTGTTTCTAAAATAAAACTTTTAAAGCCATTAATTTTTTTTAAGTCCTGGCGCATTTTAAAAATATGCCTACGTATGTTTTCATTTAGGGTGGGTTTGAAAACCTACCGGAGATTAAGAGATCGTATTTCCAAAACGTGTTCATTTATCTCTATTATGAAAATTTTAAAAGTTGAAATTATATTTCTCAAATTTTTTATAGTTACTAATCGTATATTTCTTACAAAGTTACAAACCTCAAGTCCAACCCATTCAATTCGTATTCCCAACTTCTCTATTCATTCATACTCTCCCTAATTTGGCTTATATATATAAATTATGGTCTCATTTTAACAACACCTGTCTCTCTGTATATGTCCGACGTTCCACTAGCTTCTGTCTGAACCACAACAGGTTTACACCACCGCGTTGGACCTCTTACACAACCTCCTTCCAAAGTTTAATGTTACATAAGCATGCCTTTTTATCTTCCCTGTATTATTTATTACTAGATGAATTGTAAATGCTGCGAATATTATATGAAAAACGATGACGAAACGTTATCCAATCTAACCAAGTGCGTGGGCTCACAACTAGTTCGTCCGAAAAGGCCCTTACAGTATCAACACCAGCCTCATTCATATGTTGTCCCAGTCTTCCTAATTACGTTGTCCAATCGTCATTTCATTGGGAGTAGTCCACTGCAGCCATTCCCTCGAGCTTTGTCACGAAATATGCTCCCACCCATCGCTTCCCTGTACTCCATGTTCGGCCGCACGTTGTTTTGCTTGACTTGGACATCATCGTCTACAGTTTGATCCGGAGCACTGTCTGTGAAGGAGAATGCGGGGGAGTAAAACCGATCAAAAAGTTCCTGCTGGTTCACGGCAGTCAACATCGAAAGCTCACTTCACGGCGGCCCTAAAGAACTTCCTGAGGCCCCGAAGGATGCTCCACATGAATGCTGATATGACAAACAAGATTACGCCCACAATGATTGCATATCTGAGGCCAAGGTTCACCAGCAAGTTCACCAACAGCCCAGCAAACACCACGCCAAAGAAGTTTGCCGTCATGGCCGGCCAAAAGGGCATGTCCAGAACAGAGGCTATGATGGCTCCAGTCCATGCTCCCGTCCCAGGGAAGGGCACCGCAACAAATAGCATCAGGCCAAGCCACTGGAATTCTTCCACGGGACCAGCCTTCGCTTTGGCTCTCTCAAACAGCATGTCGAGTACCCGGGAAGCACCTCGGTTCCTTGAAGTGAGAAACGTGGCGAGCTTCTTCAGGTACAGTATAATGAAGGGCACGGGCACCATATTCCTGCATAAAATAAGCGGACACACATCACAACAGCTTTTGTGCCCCAGTTCACAACAGCAGATCTAAATATGAACTTCGAACCAGGAAGGTTGCAATGAGCAATGCAGTGCCTATGTATCTTCCAGCTAACGTTATCCGAGCCATGAGCACAGGCTTTTTTTCTCCACGAGACAAGACGACGGCAATCCAGATAATTGAAAGAATCCAAGACTAGAAATAGTGTCAGCTCAGCGGTATGGCAACTGGACCTCCCCAGGTCGATGAGCTAAATATTAAGTCTAACCACTAGCATCGTGGATCGAGAATTCACAGGGACAATGCACATCATGGATCACATCAATCCTCTTAGTTCCTCCAACTCAGAAGTAATTATGATACCGCCTACTCAATTACTAATCAAGAAATAACCTCCGTCAAGTTTAAGCAGAGCAGACTAACCCAAGCACGGACAGCACGGTGAGCACATCGGGCCTGAGCTGCATCCAGTAACCAACAGGAATAGCTCCCCGCAGCTCGATCACGGGCAGAGTCGCCAGCGCAAAGACTATCCCCTCTTCGGGCCAACCTGAGCTCCGCAACTTGCTTGCAACCTTCAACCCGAACCCAGACGCCCGGATGGAGTCGACAGCCGCCGCATTAGCATCGCCCGACGCTGCAAACCACACCAAGGACGCCGTGGCCCAGAACAACACCCAGAGTGCGAACCTTGCCGGCCTTTCCTCGAAGGAAGGCAACTGAGGAAAGTCAACGCCCCTTTCATCCTCATGGGAACAAGACAGGACGCCGTCCGGGGAGTCACCGAGGGTCAGGGCAAGTCGCGGCCGGAAAGAACGGCTTGACGCAGCAAAGGTCGGAACTTTATGGGAATCCAGGAAGTGGGCACTTGCTGGAGGACGGAATCGGAGGTGGCCCCTGTTATGGACGGAGAGCAAGGGCGGAGACGACGAGGATGATATCAGGGAAGAAGCCATCGACGAGGGAAGAGGGACTGGAAGAAAGCCCTTTTCAGGGTGGAAGTTTTCGATGAAACTAAGGAGAGTTCGTCTTCTTGTGAAATCGAATTTGTCTTAAATCAAATAAATCCATTGAGGACTAACTTTGACCCCAAATTGATCCGAGCAATGCATGACAGAGTTATGCCCTAAATCCCAAAACTGCAATGATTTTGATTTCTTTCTATTGAGATGGGGATTTTGAGCAGATCCCAGTTCCAACATTCTGTACCCGGAGTCCATCGATTGTTGGCATGCCCACCCCAACAACCTCAACCGGCGCCAGCATCCCAACAACCTGCGAAGTGCCCGTCCTGAACCCGTTAAAACAGGAGCTTTTTCGGTTAATTCTAGTAATAACGCCCCAATGCTGCTGCAAATGAGCATGGGCATTGTGCTCTCTTTTCCAGTTTTGTGCCAGAGTAGGTTGAAGGTTCAGTCAAGCAGGTTGAACAAAAAGTAACTGACCCTGCCATTATTCAGGGGACCATAGTGTTTGCTGGAGTTGTTCAGATTGCCTGCTGTAATGTGTACATTTGATTTTGCATTCGATCAAGACCTGAGTTTTTGAGTTTCTGTTGTCTCAAATGTTCACCTTGTATTGCTGTTCAGCATTAAGACTGTAGCTTACTCACCCTTTCATATTCAATGTGCACATCCTCTATAACTTCATATGTTCCTTCCAGGAGTATGTGTCGATCATTTACTTCAGGATCTAAAACTGACACCTTGCAAATGGAAGAGTACCATAAAATGAACCTGGTTGGTAGGGATGTTGTTGGGATATCATTGTTCACGGCGACATGAAGTCAGCTGTCTTTTGTCAGCTTAATGTTGTGCACCTGCATTGCCATATCTCACTGCATCCCACAGATTTTCTCATGAAAACACTCTCATGGTAGATGGAATTGCAGCTTTGACTGACATCGGGGTTGGGCTATTGAGTGTATAGTCTCATCTAACATGCACATGACGAAATTACGGGCAATGATCCTGCAGAGTATGCCCTGGATCGGCAAGAGGAGATTGGTCCCCAAGCGGAGGAGCTCAATGACCATATGTAAATAGATCCAAGGAACAATAATCTCCAGAAGGCACTTCCAGGCACACAGGCGATCGTGGCAGTGACCATCTGGGATCATGGTGGTAGAAGTGGAGAGAGAAGAGAGGAGGCAGCCGGTACGAAAATGGCCGTAGTTACCCTTATGAACATCCCGGGAACTACTTCTTGAGAAAGTATTATATCAACCCTAGAGAATGAGGAAGCAGCAGGGGTAGTGGCCTTCATCCCTTCGGCAGCCGTGGCTCAGTCTGTCAATGAGACCCTGCTCCCGCCGCTATCCGTGTAGCCACATAGAGCATGCAAGTTTCGTATTCATGTTTAGGAAATTGCTGGTGGTTTCGAACTCTCTCTCTCATGGTCAATACAGGAAATCAGCCTATTGTTATACTGACTTTCAACGACGAACATGGTGTGTCTATGCGAGATGCCCTGGACTCTATTCAAACAAGTTTCGAGTGCGTTTGTTGTTAGGGCTTTCTCCGGTGCTGGGGAACAGTTCTACGGATGAATAGATTAGCATGGAGACATTACCAACAACATTTCATGAACTATTAAGACCCCAGAATTAGCTACTTGATTATCCAGACTTCATTACATGATTGAATCGAACAAGACACCCTCCTTATGACAAGATGATTGGTGGCTGTAAACTTGTATAATTGATTAATGACGTAATGACACAGACAACCCAATCAAACAAACAACCAAGCACGCCATTGATTTATATACACAGATCCGGACAAAATTTTATGTAGGCTTCGCTGTCGAACCATGGCCGATTCGCGTTCATGATCGAAACCCAGTTGGCCGTATGCTCATTACCATGGAAATAAATTCAAATAAGGGAACACAATGCATACTTAATGCAGTCTGTAGACACTTCATGGTCTTGAGAAGCCTTCGGCAGCTGTAAACACAACAAGAACAAGGAAGTCTCAGAGCTGGAAACAATAACAACAAATCGGAAGAGATCAACAGACAGACAGATTCCTAGATCGCGTGCATAGAACTCGAACTGGATCTGCAAGTAGACTTTGCTAGACTATAAAATAATCTCTTTCTTTTTCTTTTTCAAAGGCAATTGACGGTTGTGATTCTTGACAAACTCACCGATTGAAGAGTGTGGAACCACGACGACATGGAAAGTAACGATGTTCGGGGGGAGCTGCAACTGAAGTGGGAAGAGCTTCCTGTTCAGCGGGCTTCGAGAACATACGAATATCCCTCGGATTCCTGTCTCTTCCTCCAGCTTCTCTGTCAATTCCTGTACGGTGGTTCCCTTGAAGTTCATTGAGAAACCTTCCATGTCCTCCCCTTCGATTTCGCCGTTCTCGCCAGCTATGTGGTAGTATATCGTCTTCCCTTGAGATTTAGGAGGAGAGCCAATGTAGGAATCGTTCGACTGCATACACCAAAATGGAAGAAATTCAATTGAGCGAACCTGGATTACTCTAAAACCTCCAGCTGATGAAGCCTTCCAGGCATCAAACAAATTATAAACATTCTATTCTTAGAACTTTGCAGCTAACCTCTTGTCGGGAATATCTCTCGGACAGATTAGATCCCTTGGGAGGCGAGGTGGGGTCCTCGTAGCTCATGGAATCAAGATGCGAGATCGGATCGACGAGCCCCTTCCCCGTCGGAGACTTGACCTCGATCTCGACCACGTCCACATCCCACAGTACCCACTCCTGACTGGAAGTCCGGTATGGCACGTCGTGCGTCAACGAGTTCCTCCAAGGCGGCAGCCCCCCGTTCGCCCTCAGGAAGTTCCCGTACCTGGTCTTGAGGCGTATGCGGGTGCCATCCTTAATGGGCTCCCACTCAACGGAGGAGTCGAGTCGCCGGGGGAGAGTTTGGAGGACCTTTCGGCCGGTCATGCCGAGGAGGAAGGGCTGGTTGGATGCGGTGAGATACTTGCCATATCGACTCTTGAGGCGGATGATGGAATCGGAGTTGAGGACGTACTCGACGGTCCAGCGGGCAGAGGGGGAGGATCCCTTGCGTTCCTGGGTGACGGTCTCCTCATCATCCTCGGCGACCAGGTACTTGTCGTGGTGGCTCCGCAGCCTCACGGCCTTGGCGTTGCGGAAGAATTCCATCGTCGGTAGTTACTTTCTAAGGTGTAAACAAAGGTAGCGTGCCGTTTCCTTGGCTGCTGTTATTTATATGCCCCAAGTGTGCGCGCGCGCGCTGTAAGAGAAGCCGAAGGAAGGTGGGAAGAAGGCAACTGCGACTTCCTCCCGTAACAGTCAAATAAAGGCGGTAAAATATTTAATATAAGCCAAATGTTCACTTGTAATAAGAACATGTCGACTTTAACACCTGTTTTACTCTTTAGCTTTTTACTAACGCAACGGATTCCATATTTCTTTCTTTCTTTTTTCTTCTCTTCGGCGGATAAACCCAACAAGTACAAGAAATCAGGTCCACTGTCTTGTAATAACGTGTTTTGGTCAGCGCCAACCGGTCAAAGGCAAGGGCGATGAGGAAGTTTGACCGGTTTGGATGGGAAGTTCTGGATGAGCGTCACGCGGGGTGCTGAGCTGGAAATACGTGGAAGTTTCCTTCGGAAACAAGACGAGAAAGTCGATTCATGCCCAACCGTCTGTTAAAATATTCGATTATAGTAAGTTTTATTTACGAATCCTAAGTAATACTTAGTCCCCACAATGTTGTGATTATTTTCTATTATTAAATAATAATAATAATAATAATAATTTCTTAAATAATTTCTTTCATCTGATAAACTCCTCGAATTTCCATGACAAAGTCTTAATAAAATTTTTACATTTTTCCATTTTTACGACTACTTATTTAAGTAGATATTACTAACCAGTAATCTATATAAAATATTTAAATGTAATCATCCTCGTTACATTCGTGCCACGTATTTCCTTTTAAGAAGCGAAATCGATTTTGTCGTATTAATACACGCGTTTGGACATAATAAACCGTAACAAGCATTTAATCTCGAAACCTTAGAACGATGTTTTTATCTCATTCTGCGTATGCTTAAAAGTTTCATGTAAATGCAAAAGTATACGGGTAAAACGTGCCCGTTGATGTCCTCCGACGGTGTACATGGATGTATATACATGTTGTAAAATAAAAAGAGAGTCTCGATTTAACCCAACCTCCTACAACACAGGAAAAGCTAGAGGTATAAACATGCATATAGTTTTCATACATATTCATATCTCCCGTCCAATACCAATGGTAAGCAATTGGTATCGTGTCTAGAGCAGTTCCTACAACCTTTGACAAAGGGACCGGATCACCGACGTGTTGGCATTGGATGATCAGTTCTCTTAGTGGCCTTAATGGGATGGCATCACTCGTCTTGTCTGACGTAGCTTAACGCATCCATTTTTGTTCTTACGTGCAATTAATATAACGTGGCTAACCTTAAATTTTTTAAAAAATTATTGACATGTCCCTCTAAATTCCTAAATGGTATGTGTTCTTTTTCAACGGACTAAACTAAAAAAAATCAAGCACTACTTCCCTGAATCGTATACGACAAACTACGTCAAACAGCGGGACATCCACCTGTAAGAGGTGTTGAAATTTTCTTTACTTGGTTTTATATTTTTACGTCATCTTATTTTATTTTATTAAAGTATATTTTATAAAATGAGTTGTAATGTAAAACAATATATGATATCCCACTGACCGTTAAAGTTGTTTAGAATATACGCATCTCATTTATTTGATGTGACTTACGACTGAATGTAAGTTTTTTTATCATATGGGTAGAATTATGTGTTATAAGATTTTAGATATTTACGGGTAGGTTATTGGCACTATCCTTCGTACTTTTATTTATTGAAGTGCGTATACGATATTTCACTTATTTTAATTAAAGTTAAAGGTTTAAAACATCAATTTTAGACGGATGAAAAGACATGTTTACAATATGTATCTCTGGTCAGTTTTCATCGAACGGCCTCAAGGGAAGGAAAAAGGGAAAGATATCTTGCCGTGTTTTAAGCATAATCGTGAATAGGTTTATGAGATTGCTTCTATGTGTATGTTTATTTTCCCTTAATTTTCTGAGTGACTGAAAATTCTTGTGTAATCAATTTACTGCCTCCGCATTTAATTGTTGATTGGATTGTTTTCTTTGGATACGATGATTTCTTAAAGTTTAGAGATATAATAACAAAATCAAGAAGGAAGGCGCGTCATTGAGCACCCACGGGGGAAGTTAAGAAGTGAGAGGAGTTTGGAAACTAGAAGAACACGTTCAAGAAGGGAGCCTTTATTGATGCAACATCCACATAGCAAGATAAGAAGAGAGGGAGGTTTGCAAGCATGGAGGATTCGTTGGGGCCGTACCCACGAGGGAAGTTAAGAAGCGATGACAAAGCGAACTCGGACATAACTGAAGTTTTAAGTTAGTCCATTTTGCCGTTTTTATTTGGTCAAATTATCAAATATATTATAAATTTTGACACAGTTTTTCGATTTAGTTTAAAATTTGAAAAATATCGCCTTTGTTAACCATGGTTTTGATAATAAGCTTAAGAAGCTATGTTATAAAATCATAGCATTGTGTTGCTGTAACACCTCGCTTGTCTTTGATGATGGGCTTGAGGAATGTGATGCTGCGTCACAGTAAGGTGTCGCTGTAATACTGCGTCTGTTTTTTTTAAGTGGAAATAATTTTTTTCCACTATAATTTATTGAAATTAATTCATATTTTGAATTATCCAGATTAATTAAATGTTTGAATCATTATCTCGATGTTCTAAAAATTCTAATTTAATTTAGAATATATTTTATCATAATTATGGTTATAAAGCCTCTAATTATGGAAGTTAATCAAAATCCTTTTAATTAACTTCATTCATAAGAGGAAAGCTTATCTTTAGTAATTTGCTTGAGCAAAGTGTTGCTGAGCCACAACTAACGTGAGCAGTATGTTGCTATCTGACAGTACGCTGTTACTGTAATGATACGCCTACTTAATGATACATGGAAATAAAAATTTTCTAATTACATCATATTTTGATTTTATTCAGAATATATGTCTAATTGTCTAAATACGTTGAATATGATCTAAATATCCTCAATTCATATATTTAGGCAACTCAATATTATAGGATTAACTTTCCAAGTTTATATTTGGAAACAAAATATGTTGTTCTGATTGTCTGCAGCAAAGCGTATAAAGTTAAAATATCAAATCAAATTATTTTGATTATAATTTAACTTTATAAATCAATCTTATAAGAATTGGAAATAATTAATTTGTTTTCGGATAAAATAATTTATGAGAGGGAAGTTACCTGGGACTTACCTTCTATGGTACAGCGACCGGGAAGGAGAATGTTGCACATAATCTATCCACAACTTTTGGAAACAAATCACGAAGATTGTCCCAACGTATCTGGACATCTTCCACATCTTCTTCTCCATTAAAATCAGACTAGGACATCAGACAAACGTGCCTTTGTGCGTCTAAGTGGTCTGAGTGGTTGTCCAAAGCCTGAGTGATCTGAGTGAAGCTTTGAGGGTCGGCGGAGAACGGAAGGTGCTAAGTGATCTCCTGGTTCTTATCTCTTGCAAGGTGTGTGTGAGAGTGTCAAGGGCTGAGGTCAGACCTTGATCGTCGTGAGAGGGACTAGGTGTCCTCGATGTGTTCAACGAGCGGCTGGCAAATCGTCTGAGGGAAGCTAAATGAATACCTGTTCTGAATTCAGTAACCAGTTGCTAACCCATCGGCAAGAAGCCATTCTTGTCTTGTCTCTTCGCAGGGAAGTCTCGACCTACGGAGTTTGAGCAGTTAGACACGCACTTGCGAGTGCGCGCCAGAAGTCACGTGCCTACAGGGTAGAGCAAGAGTTGGGAACGTCACCGGAGTGAAAAGAGGTCCTCCCGAGCACAGGAGTGTTGTGCAGAAGTCTCGACCTCCTGTTGACGGACAGTAGAGCAGGTTGCGTGGAAGCAGCCGGAGTTGAAAATTCCACCTTAGGCACTGGGTGTGCAGTGCAGTGAGTCACGGTTGTGGTCACCGTGCATGTCCGAACTGAGTATAGGACGGATACCGCGACTTCGCTGAGTGAGAAGTCAGGTTCCGCTGAGTGAGAAACCAAACCTTTCTGTTCGTTTTTCTTTGTGATCTAAGTGGTTGTCTCTTGAGTACTTACAGGCTCATCTTGAGAAGAGACATAAATTGTGTGATAATCCTGTGCTGAACGACTAAGTGCTGAAGCATTCATCTACTGTGAATCAGCAACGAGCTGCTTTCAGAGAGGTCGTTCTTCACTGTAAGGAATCATTTGTGAGGATTTATACTTTAACATGACGTTGTTTTTGCGCTTTGATAGACAGGCTTACGTCTAAGCGACAACGTGCTGTGTGGGAATCCTTTGAGCAATCAACTTCTGAATCATTCTACTGGAAACGAGAAGACGTCCACTGTGTGAGGAGCTGATCGTTATCCAGGAGTGATATCTTATTGTAAAAGATTCTAAATATCACTTTATGAGAAACGGAACGCCTAGTGCAAGGGCTCTTTGCACCCATTATATTATATAGTGGAATCACCTCGTTGGTGGAAAGTGGACGTAGGTCGATTAAGGTCGAACCACTATAAACTAATGTGTCCCTTACGATCGCGCAAACACTCATACGAAAACCTACTCGAACTCGTAACGGTTACAGCGAAGCAGATCTCTTTCTGAGGAACGTTCCGCTGTGATACAATACGCTTCCGCTTACAATGAGAAGTGGCGAAAAAGTTACAAACACTAATCCACCCCCTCTTAGTATTCCTGAACGATCCAACAGCCTTACGTCATGACGTTGAGACGAAGCAATCTCTCAATTATATCCTTGTTAGCTATCTTCATTTCTTTGTTAAACGTGCCGTCTCTCCTTCCTATCCAACCATCCCTATCTTTGTTAAACGTAACGTCCCCCGTCTTCCCCTCGTCCCTATTTGCCGTATCCGTTGAATCTGCCCTCGACCAACGATAGAAGTGACTTCTTTTCGACGGAATGGAAAATCCTTTCCGAATCGCTTAAAATATTCACAATCGTCATCATATCATTGTAATCATAACAAATTCATATCTCTTCAAAGCTTCACCAATGCAACTAATATGAGTTCCAATTGTATATAATAATGCTACCGAATTTACATCACCAAGACCCTACATACGTAAAATAAAAAAATGGAGCCATGTGCCTAAACGAAAATATGGCTTGGGTATGAAATCGCGCCCGCAGCGGAGTCAAGTTCCACCAGTTAGATTATTTACTGTTATTTTAGGTCCATGTTTCATGGGCTTTCATCGAATTGCTCTATCCAAAGCTCGTTTCTACAAAAATTTGACCATCCCAGCCAGATGTTAACGAAAACGGACAGATGAGGCTTCCAATAATCAGACTTTCTTGGCAAAGAAGGCTTTGCCACTCCATCCCTGGGAATTCGTTTCTAGCAATAACATAGAAGAAACAAAATATAACCAAGAGTTAAAAATGTATTAGATGAAAATTAAATTTGTCAGACTAGTTGCTGATACTGTATCGTGTTTTTTCTTTTTTTTTTTTTTTTTTTTTTGGATAATCGACCCTGTTTTTATTCATCAAATTCAAGACGAGGGAAAGCAAGAAAGTAGTAGTGGGGGAAGGGGAAGTAGTAGTAATAGTAATACATGGTCCATCCTAATTTCAAAACTACAAAAAATAGAAAAGCATTCATTTATTCTAACTCATTCCCATCTCCATCCCATCGAACAGGCCGTCCATTTATTTCTGACCGGCGGCCTCGGCCTTGAACCGGGCCATCACAACCTTGGCGAATTCGGCCAGCTTCTCCGTCTCCGGCATCACGTCCTTCACGGCAGGGTCCGAGCAGAAAATCTCGGCCCACTTGGCTAGCCCCGGCGCCTTCTCCTCGTCCAGGATCTTGATGCCATTGTTCCTCTCGGTCACCCTCAACCACCCAAGGTAGCACCCCAAGGCGATGTCGATGTACCCAATCTTATCCCCGCCAAAGAATGGCTTCCCCTGGCTGCACTTTGCATAAGCTTCCTCCAACAGGGCGATCCCTTCCAGGACCTGCTCGATGGCCGCCTTCCTTTCATCGTCCGTCTGAGCCTTTCCGATGTCCCTCAGCCCAGGGAACCACTGCAACCGTGGAAAGACAACGTCGTATAACTGCTAAAATTGGGGGGGGGGGGCGTTTCGACCCAAGGATACTCAAGAGGAGGCGTCCTTACCTTGTCGTCGATGTATGAGGCCCAGAAACGGGCGGTGGCGCGGTCGTAGGGATGGGAAGGGAGGATGGGGTGAGCGGAGCTCCAGGCCTCGTCAATGTACTGGACGATGATGAGGGACTCACATACGGGCTTGTCAGCGTGGATGAGGACGGGGATCTTCTTGTAGACAGGGTTAGATTTGAGGAGGAGGTCGCTCTTGGGGGACATGGATTCCTGGATGAAGTCGTAATCGACGCCCTTGAGGTTGAGGGCGATGCGAGGCCTCATGACGAAGGGGCTTGGCCATGCCCCCAGGATCTTGACGTCTTCCTTTGACATCTTCTTCTCTCTCTCTCTCTCGAGCAGGACAGAAATGCGAGTCTGTGGGTGTGTTTATGGAAGGAGGTTAAAGAGAGGGCTGTTGGTGGGCGTGAAGATGGTGGGAGGGAGGGAAATAAATAGGGAGTTTTTGTGGTTGGTTCCAGAAGGATCGAATGCCAAAAGCAAACACCGCCGTTGGTTAATTTTGCTTTCCCACCAGAACGAACCTTACAATCAATCAGCGGTAGAATTTCTTATTTCGTCCTGGTTAAATCGGAAAGGAGCTTTCTTTTTTTTTTTTTTCAAAACATTTGTAAGTTTGTTGTTAACCATAAAAATAAGAAGGCACTGGGAATTTTAAACACGCACATATATATATATAAAGATAAAAAAAATCGGGGAATTCCATATATATATATTTAAGAAGAACTTGGGAACAACTTATGGGAAAATTGATTACGTCATCAAACTCGCTATTGACGTATGTCGTTACGTATGCGGAGGAGGGGAGTCTCATTTCTTCTTCTTACACAAGAATCATTTTTAAATATATAAAAGAAAACAAATCCAAGGTTTTATCTTTATTATGATTATTCTAGGAAAGATATGGATTTTGTTTAATGCCCAACATTTGTTATGTCAGTGTATTTCCTTATTACCAATTCCTTCTATAAGATATTTTCTTATGTATCGCCGGGAAATTGCAGGGAAAAGGACGAAATAATCCTGCCCCCAACCACCTCCACTCATTAAGATGGAGGGGTATTTAAATTTTGCGGAGCTGTCGTCGTACTTAGAAAAAGGAGAGGAAAGGTGATTGATGGAGTTTTCCGAATGGTCGGAATTGGAACACGTCCTTCCCCCCTTTTTGACCCTTGAAAATAATATCCATTATTCTTACGAAAGAATTAACGTGTAATAAATCTAACATGATTTTCGGGGGTGCAATTTTCATAACTCCCTTATGATCAATTATTTGGAACAACACATGTTCACATTGACATGTGAATAATTTTAATTACTCGCCCAAGTTAAATGTTTTGTTTAGTATAACAGAATCGATGTCAAAATATCGATTTATATTTTAACCTTTGTAAGTCAAATGTTTAATTTACTATCATGAAATGTTTTCATCATTCGACGATATGCTTATTCAACGCTAATTTTTAACCGACATGTGTAATTTAATTGACATCAAACGATCTTCTTGTCGTTCGAACAATCATAAATCACAGAAAAGGTTCCTTTAATTAAGATCCGAGGTCGGTCTTTCTTTTGGGGCCATAAAAGAATATTTGCTTTCTTTTAATGCGTTTTACAATTAATTTTTGTCATTAAAGATTATTATAATAAAATTTTAATTATTTTTGAGAGGAGACAAAATGTTCTCAATGAAAAGGATTGATTCATGTGAGACTAAGAGTTTTTTAAGTTTTCTTCATTTACAACACTCAAACCCCTGAATCTCTGATAAACGGCAATAATCCCATTTTATACATACAATACAAACCCATATCACACCCATTAGCCAAGAAGAAGAAGGTCAATTATGCCAAAAGTCAAGCACAACAGTGTATACGTACTAGGTGTGCGGAATTTCTGAGATTGAATCAGGAAAACATAATCATCTCATCGAACGGATATCTTCACATGGCCTGCGTCGTCCCAAAAGAGTCGCCGCCGCCGTGACTCCAGTTGCTACCATTTGACTGGAAGTAGGAGACAGCCGCCCACATCCCCCTTACCAGGAGGATCACCACGAAGACTGAGCCGCCTAGAGTGCAGACTACCTGTGACCCAGCAGAAACCAACCATTGGCTAAGCACTTAACCCCCCCGCACATATCGGGTCGAAAGCATTCCAACAAGACAGGAGAAGTTGAGAAACTGCAAGAACAAACTGTCACTCAACAGCAACAGAGATGGGAGTTAAGCACCTCGAGAATGGCCTTAGCAAATGAAAGGGAAGCCAACAGCAGAACTCCGTCCACAGCAAAAGATACCTACAATTCCCAAATGGAGGTATTGGTGATGAGGAAAACCGAAAAAAGAGCACTGTGCTGCCTCCTAGATGACCATCTTGGTTTCGCAACATCGTTGAGCCCATAGGAGATTTACTGAACCCATCCATTACAACCCGGCAAGGGGGTGGCAGAAAATGTAACCATTGCAGGGTCTCAGCAAAATGATTCCACGCCAAGTTTCATATTTCTATTGTTCAAAACAGCATCTGGTTAGAGAAATTGGCTTGCACCTGTTTGTACTTCGGCAGTTGATATGTCAGTGAACGAGCATTGTTGCTCGATTCACCTACTTAAGGATCATATCCTGCTCCTAATTATTATTATTATTGTCAAATAGGATCCCAAATTACTTGCCAGCGCACCTAGCATGATCAATCTATCCTGTTCCCCGCATCGCAATTGATTAAAGCACCTACCTGATCGCAGATTTTACCCGCCCATGGCACAATCCACAGAAGATTCGATATTTCCCTTATCCAAATCTACGAAAACAAATTCTAGCAGAACAAGACTGCATCCACAACAACAAAGAAAGCAAGACAGCATTTTGCAGACACCACCTGCAAGAATGATGAATTGGGTAAGCCAAGAACTCACAAGCTGAGGCGGGATGGCGGAAGGAAGGACCGCCCGAGACGCCTTCCTTGCCCGCCTGGCGACACTCCGGAACAAACTCCCGAGGAACCTCAGCAGCAAATCGATGCTGCTCTCTTCGATCGCGTCCTCATCGTCTTCATCATCATCCTCTTCCTCAACCAAACCCTCGCTGCCGAACACAGCCCCATACAGGTCCCGCAGTTGTGGGACCGTGGAGTCGTCATCTCGGCGGGACCTGGATAAGTTGACCCGGGACCGTCTAAAACGGGTGTGGGGATCCCAGGACAGGAAGGGGGACGAGGAACAGGAAGGGGGCGAGTGAGGGCGGCGACAGAAAGTGGTCAGGACAATCGCCGAGGTTGAGACTGTTGTCGTGGCCATGATTGGGTTTGGGCTTTTCATTGGGTGGCAATGACACAGGTTGCGCGTCCTAGTCGGGGCAAAACTAAGTGTATTGCTTATGGTGTTGAAGTTTAAAAAGGAACATCCAAGTAAAAGTAAAAGGTGAAGGGAGTTGAACCTTCTCCAACACATCCCGACACAAGAAATTGGAGATTCGAGACCGAAGTGTTTCCAGGAGGGGCTACTGGGCCAAAGTCTACCCCCCAGAAATCACCAACTTAGCACACCATACAATCCATCTGCACCAGTACATGTCGTATACTTGTATTGTCTCAGTAAACAATACAGGTAAGAAAAAGAAAACTCCGCATACCATCAAATCAAACACCTCTCAAACAAAATCTAAAACCCCATGAAAATTCAAGAGACCGCAATAGGGGAACGACTCCGGGATTCGGGTATCCGGCCGCCTCCGTCAGACTTGGCGAAGTCATCTGGGTTGTAGACGACAGTGATGAAAAGGGAGCAGCTGGGGCAGCGGGCGATCTCCTCGCCTAGGCGGAGGTCATCGAGGGTGATGTGGAAGAGGTCACCGCAGGGGCAAGGGTAAGTGTACGCCCTTAGCTCCTCGCTCCACTCCATGTCCTCAATCTCCACCTCGTCGTATGACATCTCCTCCTCTCCCTCTGTCTCTCACACGCTCAAATCGACCTAGGGCTTTCCTCTGATCAAACTCAATCTCATCGTTTGTTCGAGGGTCTTGTAAGGTTCCTTGTCGATTGTCGACCCGACCCGTATTATTTCAATGTACAAGCCCGATCCTCCATAAGTTGGGCCAAGAATAGCGGCCCAATATCATCTTAAGTCCAGAATCCCAAGGTCGTTCCCACCCTTATTATTTCGTCCATGTATTTGAATTTTATTTATTGATTTTTATTATATCCTATCTGGAGGATTACTTTCTTTCCATAAATTTTACCAAATTTGACTAGTTAATTCAATAATCACTTTTACATCGGTTAGCTCAATTCAATTAAATTACATAAACAAGGTTTCTAACATAAACCGAACTAAAAGTGCTTCTAAAACTTCCCCAAACGAGGGAAAATGTAAACAATTTCAATGTTTACATAAATATTTCTATTAGGAGTATACATACCGGTTTCCTAAAGATTTGAGATAACAATGAATTTTTCATGCATTGGATCTCTCTCAAACACAGAATGAGCTTCTATGCAATCAACTTTCCCATGGAATAAGGATTTTTCCAATATTCCTTTCTACATTAAATTGGAAAAAAAAGAAATTCCGTTGCATGCCAACAACAATTAGGGTCGTGTGTGTTAATATTACTATATTCCCCCACCCCCCCCCCCCCAAAAAAAAAAAAAGGTGTTATCGACATCCCATCGGCTGTGTAATTTAAGGGACAGAACAAAAGAACCTCCAAAATGGCATCCCCAAATTGGAATTTTGCTCAAAACAAATCCAACCATGTGTGGCTCCAAGGGATGGAGGCATAAATCCCCGTGGGGGCCAATCTCATTCAATTCACCATGGAAAAGATCAACAGTCCCATTCAAACTTACTAGGGACACAGCATGGTGCCGTAGTACCTGTTACAGATACGTATGGCGGAATGGCCATCGTATGGGATCCGAATACGTTCCTGATTCTCCTCCCTACTTGAAGCTATATTTTCTTTCGACTGTTGCTGTTAGCTTGCCGTAATTTTTCTTGTCACGGGAAACAAATCCCAAAGTTAATACTCGGAAACACAAAAAACAAGAAAGAAAAAGAAAAATGAAAAGCTGGTTGTATCGAAATTCAGGAACAAAAATACTTTTGTCGGCTTTTATAAGTTCCATTATAGATGGGTACGCTTTAACTTTATTTTGCAGAATGTGTAGCGAATGAATTGTAATCGTACTATATTTATGCCTTTGGCTTTATCCAGGCATATTTTCTAGTATAATATGCATGAAAATACTCGAGAAAAGAAAAAAAAAAATGGGGGAGGGGCTAAGGAAGCTCCAAAAGAAGTGTTGTTGTGTCTTGTGTTTTTTTTTTTTATCAGAACTCGTCAGCACAAAAGCAAAAGTGTCCCCCCTTCATGTGTTGTATGTATCCAGCTAAAGCTCCGTCGGGTGGAATACTACTGAAAACTTCACACTTCGCAACTTGTTGAGAGAGCGTCCATCGCAGCATCGACTATGTGCGAGCATGACTAATTTTTAACTTCCCCATGAAAGTGAAATCGTTACGCGGAAAAGAGTTCCCTTAATAATTTCACGGTCTTTACACTTGCGTTATCCACTTCTCCCTCCAATTCTACTATGTGGTTTCGTTTCGGATAACTATGTTGTGAGTCCCATCCTTATGCTAATACGCACAATACTCTCCTCCGACATCATACAGCAAGAAATTTCATCCACTGTAGTATTTTACAGAGGGACTATTTTCCATGTCTCAAATCCATCGTTGGCATATAATAAAAATCGAAATTACAAGAGTCGCTTCTTCCTATAAAGGGCACAAGTAGACACCACAGAGCCTTCGTCCTCATGCAAGCAAAGACAGAGCTCCTCAAGTTACATAAAGAATCGTCTTGCCCCTTCCCATTTGTCCTTTGTTCTTAACCTTAACTTTTACAGCCTACCCCATATTCCCTCTCTTTTATCCTCAATAAGATACTAAAAAAATGTCATAAACAATCATTGTGCAATGATGGGTCTTGTCTTCTATACCTCCCTCCCTGTTGTTTCCCTCCTCATAGCCTAACACCATTTTTCTTAGCCAAGAGAAAGAATAAATCGGATATGGGTAAGTTTCCTCTTTCTAGGATCATCCTTATGGCGGCCTTCTCCGGCCTGCTCTTCCGGATGGCCGTGGCGGGTTTCACAAAAGTTAGCAAAGAAGTCGGGAACACATACATAGAGTCCCCAGATATCAGCCTGGAGGATATTGGCGGAGGGATGGGGAACGAGGAGAAGATGGAGCTTGTTGCAAGTTCTCGTCCACCAGTGGACCTCAACTACGCGAGCGAGAGGAGAGTCCCTCGCGGCCCTGATCCTATTCACAACAGGTGCTCTTTGCTAATTTCTTGTTTCTCTTGCATGGCAATAGACAAGTTTATGACCGTTCCATATATTGAGTACAACTAATCCGGATTACATCTCGTATGGGCGTGTATCCTTGAAAGAACAAGGAAATTAGTTTCGCTAACTCTGAGCTCTAAATTCTTCTTTTAACCCTTATCAATACAAACCAGCTTGTCAAAATAAAGAAGAGAAGAAATAAACCAACAGGGAGGAGGAACAATGACTCTAGAAACTTAACATTTGTATAGACATACTTTTTGGGCACCTTTCCTACTATATATAAAAATTTGCAACATGTAGAGATGATGACATTAGGCAAACCTACCTTCTGGTGTTGCTATGACAATCTTCGAACTCTCGAGTCTAACACTAATTTTTTGCATATTATTCTTGTCGTTTAGAAGATTTTGGGTGAAGCCACGAGGCTTTATTCAAGGTTATATTCCCATTCACGTGCTTTCCTATAAGATCCTTTTGAGAAGATTAACTGAAGTTAATGCAAATTACTTATTGTTTCATCACTTCCTATAGATAAAGAAATTAATGAATTTGAAATCTTTTGTTCCCTCTCTGTTTTTTTTCCTCTTAGGAGAGCTGGGAGCTCAAGGCAACCTCCTGGCCAAGCTTAGTGATCTCCACCGAGTAATAATGTTCATCACAATGCAAGAAGATGCTGCTAACACAACGGCTTTTTGCTTGTAGGCCCGGACTTCTGTAATCCTCCTATCGAACGTATGTAGTCATGTTGTGCCGGCACACGTTCCATTGGAAAGATCAAGGGGGCATGTGGAGTTATTTAGTGTTGTAAGAAATGGGTTTGTGAATGTTGGGGTGTGGGGGCGGTATGTATGACTTTAGGAAAAGGCGAGACTATTTTTGGATGAAGCAAAAAAGTGAAGTGAAGTGAAGAATATGGGAGGCTTGTGCTACACAAAGTAGAAAGTAATGATTTTGTGTCTATTCAATTGATATCGGAGCACCTCCATCAACTCAGAATTTTCCCCTCCCCTTCTTTTGCTTCTGTTGTTGATTCTTCATTCCCCTTTGATCTCGTGATAATTACTATTAAATGCATAAGTGTGGTGTGGTTGTGGTAATCATTTTGGGATTTGGAATTATCTCATGTTTTCTTCGGGATAAGAAAACCCAAACACGGAATGATTCCTATAGAAAGTCAATATAGTTTGAAGAGATGGAAGCCAACTCCATGGTCTTCATTACTACCAAAATATGACGAAATATAAAAATAATAGGGACTTTAATCCTACCGTTCCGAACGAAACAAGTTGTAAATGAAAGATATACATATATTTAAGTACAACCTAATGTATAATAATACTTTTGCTCGCTCAAAATAAATATAAACTTGGTTAAGCATCATAATACTACGAACAAATTCCCATTTTTTTTATGTGCCTTACTTTTCGCTCCATCTCTTATTTCTTAAGCAAATAATACTTCTTGTTAGATGTTTCCATTAAACCATAGAGATTAGTTTATTAGTGAAGCTTATCCTTTCTTGCTCTATGTAAGAAACCAAGTATTGATTCATATAATTCCACATTTAGTCAATTTTATTGAAAATTTCAGATTCTATAAAACAAAGCTTTTAATGTTAGTAGACTTTTTGACCTATTTCTTTGTAATTTAATTTTGTGTAGAATTAACGCAAATTAACAGTAATTTTTAATTTAAAAAGATTTTTTAACAAGAAATTTCTAAGTTTTTTAAAAGACATGCTTTTAATTATTTTGGAATGCGAGGCTGCATTCCATTTGTGAAGTTTCATATGGGGAGGAACCCTACGTATGTCCATGCTCAAAGATGCAGGTGACAAACGTCAACATTGGACAACCGGGGAAATAATTAAAACACTTCCCATTAAAGCCAACACTCCGTTCTTTTCTCAAACAAATAATGAGGGGGAACGGACAAACGGGATGGGTCTCGGGTAGTTTTCGTTTTAGTGGAAATTCAATTTTTCATTTTAGCCCCACAAGGCATTGACGAGAGATCCCGAAGGGATGTGACAATCCAGCTAATCGTTGTAGTACATCGATCTACGGTCTTTTGTTTTTGTCAAGATGTTCGGTGTCGGCACTGGGATGGCGTTCTTTAAAGTCGGGGTCGACGACATGACGAGGCCCGGACGTTTCGTGCCACCTTCAACACGCTCAGCGACGACTCTATGAACCTTATTATCGCTTCAATTCGGAGAAGCATATCAGGGGGAATTAAGCCAAAGACAAACCATGAGGACGACGAATCCCCCCGCTTGATATGAATTTCTTTTAGTCTTTGAGTTACGGTAAAGCGTATTGGCTTGTCGCATGTATGTGGTCACGATGTCGATGTTTTCACAGGGAACTCGCCGTTGAAAGTAACTCAAAGATTAAAAGTGGAGGCTGCCAAATTGACCCGTTCATCGCGACAATCCAGAGGAGGCTAGGGGGCTACAAAAACAAGTGGAAGAACTTGTTGAGCGCGGATTCGTCTGAGAGAGCATGACTCCTTATTCGGTGTCTGTCACGCTCGGTTTGGAAAATGATTACATGTGAAGGATGTGCATGGACAGTCATGCCGTTCACAAAATAATCCTGAAATACTACTTCCCCATCCCTCGGTTGGACGAGCTAGATAGATCACAAGTATTCTAAAAAATAAATATGTGGAGTGGGTTTCAGTCGATTCGTGTGAAGGAAGGCGCTTTCAAGACCAGATATGAACTACACGAATAGCTGGTGATCCCCTTTGGATTATCCAATGCCCTTATTATTTCCATGAGGCGGATGAATCAACGATACAAATGAGAAGGTTGATCAAGGTTGTCGAGAAAAGATTTTCATCCCGAAAACTTGGTGTGGTTTCACCAATGAAAGGAATGATTCCCTTCCAAGAGGTAGAATAAGGTCATATGTAAGGCTAAAAGACCTTTTCAGGATCATTAATCGAATCCATCCAAATGCCTTACAAGGTTGACTTACCAAGCGAATTGGAGTGTCCGCGGCCTTCAAGCTGATTCTCACTCCCTGCCAAGATAAC
The DNA here is from genome assembly GCA_029817715.1 of Melastoma dodecandrum. NCBI lineage: Eukaryota > Viridiplantae > Streptophyta > Magnoliopsida > Myrtales > Melastomataceae > Melastoma > Melastoma dodecandrum. The sequence continues at coordinate 837,108 of JARUPY010000397.1, read as the reverse complement.
GGCGAAGGTTACAATTTTGAGGATAAATCTTCCTAATAAGGGAGGATGATGCTGGGACCATCGGCTCCAGTTCAACCAACTCTCGCTTCATATGCTCTTTCAATGTGGTTGAGCAGGAAGGCCAAGGAACCTACTAGGACATTATTCAACAGGGGGTGCATGCATAATCTTAAAGATAGCAGCATCCAATGGGTTTTTGTGCACTCATGCATGTTGTTTCTTGAGCATAGTGGTCGGGGATGTGTTTACATTGTAAACGTCATTTTGGGCCTTGTATGTTGGGCTTCGAAAGTGTCCGAGGTCGATGCTGCATTGAAGGAGTTCAGTCGTCGATGTTGCATCAAAGATTGTCACCAAGGCATGAAGTTGATGCTAATTCAGGGGTTGATTAATGGTGTGAGGATCGACAGCGGAGCTCGTCAATGATGGGATTGCATAGGTAGCTAGCTTTAGAGTAATCATCACGTTTTTAATATGTTTTGGTCGACGGTTTCCTAGGTTTGTCTATAAATAAGTCGTCCTAAGTCAATTGTAAACACCAGACAATCATTCTATGACCTCGAAAGGCTGCTTGATTGTCAACTTGACTGTTCGTAATCGTTTTAAGTGTTGCAACATGGTTGTAAGTTTCCTTTCTCTACGTTAGTAGATTCTTTACGTATTTTTTCTGTTCATTTACATTATTGGCGACCACATTTTATTCAACACTTAATCCCCGTTATATCGCGACGTGTTTCGTCCGTAGAAAAAATGTTTAAAGATAAATTATATAGTTGTATTCTCTCTTCAAAGGGAGAAAAGTTTATAGAAGTTTTACCCTTTGCTTTAACGGACTCTTAACTGTTATGAGAATGCTTTAGCGTTAACTCGACAGTGATGCGTTACTGTATCCATTCGAGTTTAGTTGGCCCTCGGGTCACTCCAATGATGAAATCCGTATGGTAATGGGAGTCTTTTGCACCCATATTTCCTACTTCCATATTTCGCCAGCCCCTCTTCCTCCTTGTAAAACCCTAATAATACCCGGGATACTTGGGCATACCCTTTTAAACCATCCAAACTTCAAAAGAAAAGTCCAATGGGCCTTCTTCAATTCACCCCCGAAGAAATGTCCCGCTCAAACATTCCCATATCATCCCTACTTAGTCTTCGTACCAAACGTTGGAGGACAGGGTTTTAGAGAAGAAGAAGAAGATAATGTTAGAATTTTCCATAATCATCACATCACATCACATCCTAAATATGTTACAGAACAGTCAAATGGGAGAGGCTTCAAATTCTTTACCTCAAGCCCACAAAGCCCCAAGTTTTCGACCAGACAACACAAAGCGACAAACATGTTATCGTGTTCTGTCGTTCCTCCATCGGCCCCACTTCCTAAAACGACTTCGCATCCACAGCTTGATTAATTTTATTTGAAAATCTCACTGTACAAAAGCAAGCAACCTTCTAAATCAAGCGACGGTTATGATGTTGTCACCGTTCGACATCGCCTGGAACGATTGACTCTGTTTCGGTGGCTTCTGCTTCTCATCCTGCATCGGCAGCTCCAGCGACAGTGGCAGCGGGTTGAGCAAGGCTTCGTCAACCACCGTGGAATTCGCACTGTTGAGGTCCAATGCCGCCATCTTGGAGGCTGGAGGAGGAAGGCCCCTGGCGACTGGGATCCCCAGTCTCATTGTCTTCGCATGCCGGTGACTCTCCACCACGGCCTCGCCTTTCTCTGATGTGGTCAGGGAGAGCGAACATGTCGGGACTGGGAATATCTCGGGATTGTAGTCGAGGTTTGGCTGTGGAGATGGGGACATGGTAATTTCTTGGGGGGATTGACTTCCGTCCATCGGCGATTGTCCGCCCAATTGCTCCTGTTAATAGAATCGAATCAGCTGAATAGCAGCTAAGCAATCTGAGGCACGGATGGCCGAATCGAACATGTACGAACCGATTCGGTGGTAATGTCGAAGAGGCTCGAGCGGCGGCGGCGCCGGTTCTGGTTGCTCCTTCGGAGGAAGTACTTTTGAGCGTGGCTGGCTACCTGAGTCGGCATCCTCGTCCGAACAAAGTTCCTCGAGATCCCTCTCCAGTCACCCTTCCCAACCTTCTGCAATCCGACCAGGAAAAGCCGGTGCTCCTCCTCCGTCCAAGGCGTACCTTAGGAGACACCCCAAATCGATGAAAATACAAAACACAAAAAGAAAATCAAAAGTCCTCGAATCCCAATATTCAGCTGCTGCACAAACCTCTCTTCCTTTCCCGGCCGCGGTCGGATTGATGGACCACATCATCGGAGGCATAACCGGCCTCGACAGGACCGGGATTATCCGGGGGCATCGTGCCAGTCACGTTGTCATACTGAGACAGATTGTTCATGCTAGCGCTCTTCCTAAAGCCCCCGTGGCCTTCCATGCTAACCCTAACCCCGAACAGCATGATGCTACTGATGGCGCCTCCTCCTCCTCCTCCACCGTCGGCTGCAGCAGCCGCGATTCCACCACAGCCATCAGGACACCTCCATGGGCCGTGGCCGTCGTCCCCCTGGCGCGAGAAGTTGCCGGCGGACATGTTACTCCAAAGTAAAAACCCCGGCCCCCAGCCACAGCATAACAGAACAAGACCAAGTATAAATACAAGACAGAGAGTGTCGGAACAGGGGAATGAATGAATATATGGAGGAAAGCAGAAGGGAAGGAAAAGGAGGAGGAGAGGTGGGACATTTTGACACGTCTTGATTGATTAAATCGGGACCGTTCATAGGAATTTTAACCATACGCGGTGAAGGAATCATAAATATTAGGTAATAAAAATATATGTTCCTCATGTCCATTTAAAATTACGGTCAATAAAATAATACATGCGTAAATGTTGAGTGAGATGAGGAAAGGGACAACTGTGATGGTAAAAAGAAATAAAAGGAAAAGAAAAGAACAAATTAATAGTGATTAAATGAGTGGACGGTGGTGAATGTTGGCTTTTATTTTGTCGACCCTCTTTTTTTCCTTTGGGGAGGTAACAACTGGTTTGTACAATTTGGCAGCTGTTCAGAGCTAAACTAAATCTAAACAATCCAAAAGCTTCGTAACTATATGATTTTGATTGTTTGCTATTTAATTTTTTTTTTTTGTTTTCTTTCTTAGAACACTCTGACAAACAACAACCCAATAAGCCCATAATTTTTATTATTGTTTTTTCTTAAGTCAGAGTCTCCAAGGACGAGGTCCATTGAATTGGGTGGACTCAAATATTTCAACTTGTTTGGGGGTATATTGTTCTACCAATTTCAAAATAAGTTAATACATTTAGTGATATTAAGATACATTTAATCCTTATCGTGGTAACATTATATCATCAAGCGAAGGAGTAAACAAACCACCCGGGAAGACAGGCCAATGCCTGGTTTTTATAGTGAAAATAATCGAGTCCCCTGAGCGTAAGATGAGCATTAAATACTTAAAGAAAAGCGGAGTGGGAGGGGGATGATAAAGGAAAGGGAAAAAGAGATGGTGGAGAATCAAACTCTTCCATCTACCGTCAATTGGGAATATTCCCCTTCTTCCCCCCTTTTAGGGAAGTAGGTCTCATTTGATTTCCACCTACATTTATATATATATATAAACCAGATGGGATTGGATTGGTTGCCAACAGGGGATGACTTTTTTTAATTGGGAAAAGGAAGATAAGGAAAAATGGAGGAGGACATCATCTGATCTCTCACCCATTAGTCGGGTTTGACAAAACGGGGTTTAGCAGCACATTCTTGCAAACTCTAACATGCTCTCTTCCACCCGCCGCTGTAAAACAGTGAATGAATTTGGACATCGTCCTAACTCACATCCTTGTGGCATGATAGATAACCTTGACATAACATCATCGCTTCGTTGGCGTAAATCAGGTATTGTACTTATGAGGACCGAGTACCGCCACTTCTCGAACGATCGAGATCGGATGTGGGGTTCTGTCCACGACGTTGCTTACTGCGCACAAGCTGAGTATTTATCGAGCATGGGATGGCTGGTTTAGTCACGTGATTAAGCCGTGGCTAGTTGTGTGAATTTTGGGCCCCCCCCCCCCCCCTCCCTCCTCTCCCCACCACTCGTTCTAATTGTGTGTAACGAAAAGGATCATGTCTTGTGGGGCCTTAATGGAGATTTCCCTCTTTATCTGGAACAGAGTCCCATTGGCCGTCCATTTTTTGGTTGGTGAGATGAATTCAATTCACAGATCTCAATCCTTATGTTGGTCCCTTTGGTAACTGTCATGTAATGTAAGATAATCCTCTAGAACATCCCAGAACTCCAAAATCCTAATTTAAGATAGTCAAATGCAGGCCATACGAACAATCGAGAGACTCGACTCGAGGGTTTGCTATAATCATCCTTCATCTTTTCTTATTTATTTCTACCGAACTTTATTTGAACCCAATGATTCAAAAAGAAAGAAATTCGATGTCCCCCCCCTCTTCACTTTAATACCTCCCACCACAGTTGGGCCATATCCACATCAATCTCTGTCGGGGAAGTCTTTCTGGTTTTGCCTTTTATTTCGCGGACTCCATTCAGTTTCAGTTTCAGTGTCTTTGTCCGAGTCCTTTTTGCGTTCCATAATGTAATCCACCTCCTTGACCATATCCATCTCGAAACCAAACCCAACACCCTACGAATCGCTACCAGGGAAGGCCACGATAACGCTGCCCACGAATTTTACACATCTTATCGGTACTTCGTTCCCCCAGATAAATTTTTGCATCATATCCATAGATGATGAATGGCGTTGCAACACTTTGATGAAAAATTGAAGACCCAAGGAGGAATTGGGGGGGGGGGGCTTCGAGCCTCCCAAGCCCACGTCTGATGTCGCACATTGAGTTGAGACATGGAAATCATATATGTAAGAAGAGCCCAATAACACAAAACTGACATTACTTTTTTTTTTTTGCCATTATCGTTTTAATAGTAATTGTAATTGTTTCGTAATTTTATTTTCTTTTATTTTAAAATGTATTAGACCGAAAAAGGCTTTATTACAAGAAATAAAGGTCTTAGGAAGAAATGGCCAAGTTTACAAAAATTGAATTTGCTCCCGGAGTTGTAACAAAGTTATTACTGAGCGAAAACAAAAAGGAAATATCGACAAAATTTCTCTTGTACTAAACAAGACTCAAACAGCAGAAGGCAGTAAAATTCACGTGGGCATCCTCCTCAGTCTGACAATACCGAATTTAGTGTTTCTTCAGAACCCTTTATTTATTTTACTTTTTTATGAAGGTGGAGGAGTCTCGTCCTTATTTTTTTTTTTTTTTATTATTCCGCCTTTTGCTTAGTTGTCCTGGCTGTCAAAAAAAAAAAAGGAGGAATCCAGTAATCCTGCTGGTGATGTAGATAAACGTATCGCAACCCAATAACTGTGGCCTCAACGTACAATAACATTTTGTCCACGAGATTACGGTGCACTGATTTATTTAGGTAAAATATAGGATAATATCATAAACCATGCTCAAACTTTCTGTTTTGTCAAAATTTTTTTTTGCTATACGATATTATCATTATCTTTAAAGTTGTAATTTTTTGTGGCCAATCTTGGATTTTATTATTAGAAAAACAAACATGTCATAATCTTTAAATTTCAATTAATGACTAAAAAAATGAAAAAATGGATAATAATATTAAACAATTTCATGTGTTATTTATTATATAATTTTAATAGTTAAAATAATTAATTTGGAAGTCGAAGTTAGACTGTAGTTATTGATGATGTTAAAAATCTGTAAAATCGATGAAGAACGGATGATGGATTTATCGTGAGGTTACTACTACACATAAACTGGATTGCAAAACGATGCAATGAGAGGTTAAAAGTTAACTATTATAGAATAACTATTAGACAGCATTAAGGCCTTATTTGGTTTCCTCGGAGTAAAATTCAAGATTTGACAAAAAAAATTAGGCAAAATATCGATTTTTGGCCTCAAGTATCGGCAAACTTTTCGATTTTGCAAATCGTTTAAAAATTTTTCAATTTGGCCTTAAATCGATGACACTTTTGTATGAGGCCTTATTTGTGACGGACGTTAAATTTTTGACGGAAATGTTGGTGAATTATTTACGTGGCATTGACATTAATATTTTTTGTCGTGGAGTTACCTGGTGGGAGGAATTACGTATTAAAAAGACAAATAGAGGGTGGCCTCGTAGCCCGCCTCACCCCCTTCCCCCCCCCCCCCCCCCCCCCCCCCCAATAAACCAAGTTCCACACCAGACCAGGCAAAGGGCAAAATGTCACCCTTAAACTCAGCTCCCCTTGCCCTACTGTTGCTCCTCTTCGCCGCTTCCACCGCCACCCCTGCGACCACTCCTCCCCCACCTCTTGAAGGTAATAAACTCGACTGACTTAACTCGACACTCAAAAGGTCAATGTATCTCGTCTTTTAAACCTCGAGCTTTTCCTGTGCTTCAGGGCTCCTGCCGAATGGGAACTTCGAAGAACAGCCTAAGCCCTCCGACCTCAAGAATACAGTCCACTAACACAGCGCGCAACTCCAACCCCACTAACACAGCGCAACCACACAAACAGAACGCGCAACCCCAACCTCACATTGTTTAACGATTGAATCGAGTGAGGGAAGACAAAATCAAACCTAACCCCGATTTCTAACCCAAACCCTATCCCCAATTTCTTTCCCTTTCTTTTTCCTAATTTTTTATTTCCCAGCGCTTGCCACGTAGGCCAACAAATTAAGTAATTCACACGTCGGACGCCATGTAGGCTAAGGTAACGGAGGCTAATTGGCACGTCGCGAAAATCTAACGTCCGTCACAAATAAGGCCTCATACAAAAGTGTCATCGATTTAAGGCCAAATTAAAAAATTTTTAAACGACTTGCAAAATCGAAAAGTTTACCAATACTTGGGGCCAAAAATCGATATTTTGCCAAAAAATTACAACACTAAAGATAGTGATAATATCGTATAGCCAAAAAAGATTTTGACAAAACAGAAAGTTTTAACATAATTTATGATATTATCGTATATTTTGCCATTTATTTATTATTATTTTGAAGTGTCTTGGGGTCGGACCCTGACAAACAGGACTCTGTTGAGCACGGTACGTGCAGCTGTTTTGCCTCGGTCCACCACTTCACATTTTACGGTGGTCGACCGAAGTTTATTGTTTTCTTTAACTTTTTATATGGTCGATCGATACGATTATTTTTAACGGTTTCGATACGTACTTTTTTAAGCGTAATGAATTTTTTATATAAACTGTATTATAATGATTATATGAAATATTCGTAACGTTAAAAGTTAGTTTTATTTAAGAAAATTCGTTTAAAAAAAAAGTTTCGATACATTATCTGTTGTAATTGTTACAAAAGAGGTACGTATTACAGGAAATTCGTTTTATACAAAAAAAGTTCGTACGAAAAGTTGATCATGAGTATATATTACGGGAACTTCGTTTTGTTCAAAAAAATTTCGTACTGAAAGTTAATCATGAGAAAATGTTAGTAAAAATCCACCGTGACATGGGCAGCGGTCGACCAAACAAGACCGTTGCACAAACCGTGAGCTGCAGTTTGGCGGCTACGAGACAAACATGGAATAAATTAGTATATGCAACGGAGTACATAGCTTTGGAGATTGAACATATTTTAAAATTCCTTTCGTTTGTTGCGCAGAATCTTTTGATTTCTAAAACTCTTTTGTTTGTTTTAAAAACTTTTTTTTTAAAAAAAAAAAAAACAGGACAACATTCACTGAATCCAAAAATATTAATCAGCTTGTGGCATTTAATGTGAAAATATTTTATACTCACAGATAGATACATCAAATTTTGAACAAGTCTATTAATTGACTGTTCAGTCGGGCTGTTCTCTTTTTTTTTTTAATTTGGTTTGGGGTTCCTAGTACAATGATATTTAGCTCCTTTATATCACCGCCACGTACATCTTGTTGTTAGAATTCTTTACTTTGTTATCATTGCTTTTAGAATCCATCTCGCTTATAGTGAATTACATTGAAGAGTAAGACGTAGGCCTACAATTGAATGCCCATATCTCAAAAACTTATATAGTAGGAGGGATGATAGACACTCTCCTCGGCCTTAACATCTACGACGACGTTTCATCGGCACCTCCAAAATGAGGTGTGTGTCCTGCCTTTTATATGATTTGCGGATATTCCTTCCTAGACAACACGGTGGAATCATTAAAAAGAACCCCCAAAATGTCTGATCCCATATAACGAAAGTTTAATCCTAATGAGATTGAATTTTGATGAATATCCCTGGTAATGTTTTGTTTAGGTCACGTTGATCCCCAAGTTATTTATTTGCTTTGTGTTATCTCCTTGTAAGCTGATAAAAAGTGTGAACTCCCTTAGGAGGCAAATGATGTCTTTTCGACTGAGGATTTTTGTTTTCGCAAAATTCAAACGTTAATTTACTTATCTAAAAGAATTCAAATCCCTAAAAAGTATGTATTTGGGTGTTGTTGTTTCTGGGTTATTTTACAAGGAGGGTTTTTTTTTTAAAGAAAAAAAAAAGCCAGAATGAGCTGAGCTGGTGCTCATTCATCTAATCTCATCTCACCTTTTTAAGGCTGGAATTTTGGCAGGAATAAGATCATGTGGTGACACGACCTTGCCTGCCACGATATCTTATCATTTTATAACACTCTGGGAAATTGGGCAAATATCATTGGATGCCCCGAACGATGTTATTTTATTATAATAAAAAAGGTCCAAATACAGCGGGAAGCACGTGGTAATGCGATGATCACATGGAGTTTGGGAATGGAGCCGAACATGAACAACGAAAATCCATCAATGCTTTCCCCACTCTACCAAACCCAATTAAGATTAATTGGTCTGCCTTCTTTAAACATAGGTAAAGCAAGAACGAACCGTGAAGGTAAGGTTAGATTTTACTACATTACATCCTTTCTATGCATAAAGTAATTCTACCAGGCCTCGACTCACTCGGGAACACGCATTCGGCCGCACTACATCCCCCAACTTTTTATATAAATCGAGAGCCTAAGCATGAGCAAGTTATTTTGGAAAAGCATTACGTGTATAGTATAACCATTTGTGAACCAAGTAACCAGGGAAAAGATTTGATGGCTAATAAACATGGTATGTTGATTCACCGTGGACCTTCCCAACAGCCTATATCGCGCACAGACATGCACTTCCCTACGACAAAAATGTACATGTATGATTTAGAATTATTATCTGAAGTACATGATGGTGCATGAAAATGACAAACAATTGATTTACCGGCAAAACCCTTTCTAGCAGGAGACGCAATCGATTCATACACGTGGTCGGTCGTTTATCTGGTGTAAAAAGGAACTGACTTTTATAGCCCACGTTGCATATTTTCGATTATTGAACATTCACCAGCCGTCTTCTCTTCTCCAACGCATACTTGTCAGCCAAAAAAGTAGACGTGCCCAAATCCATTGAATCCTGTATAGGTTTAATTCAGCAATTATGTTGGTCCATGTAATTCGAACTCAAGGCTTCTTCTACGAGTATCTTCTCGTCTTTCTTCTTTCAATAGTAAATGTTTATTTGGTCAAATAACGAACAAAAGGATAAGGGGGAGACCGGGTCAAAATGGGGGGTTAACGGTTTTCCATTTGCCTTAATAACGGAAAGGCCTTGTCGTGAAAACCCTTTAATCCCATCAAATGACACGCACGGTAACGCCAATTAAATGCCATGTTGACTGTATTAAAGCTTTATTTTATGTGCAAACGAAAAATTATTTCATGAATTCTAATCGGGCCGTATGTCAACGTATGTCTGTTGTTTACGGAGAAACATAACTTACAACCGCTTCAAAGTAGTTGCATCAAAAAATATACTTACGATTCGTGATTCAAAACGCCTACCATCCTACTAATTTATCTCAACATATATTAATTAATTAAGTTATCCCACAAAGAAGAAATAAATTAATTAAGTTAACAAAATAAACAGAGATGGACAGAAAAAAAAACACACACACCATAATTATTACGTTGATACGCCATTCATTGCTTGCCAGCGATATCCAACACAAAAGCACACACCAGATATATTTATTCTTTTCCCCTTCAAGAAGGGCCACTAAACAACCAGACAATAACAAAGTTTAACGTATTTTAAAGAAACATTCTTTGCTGGCGTAATATTAATTCAGTCATTAGTAAAACTGAAGTAAAGAAAAAAACCAACGTTTTCATGGAGATGACTTCAAAATAAAACAAAAATGCAAGAAAGAAATGGCAAAAGTTATCCTCTACAATAAAATCTCATTCCGTTCGCTATAATTTTAGAACAAATACGTTTTGATTTCTTATTCTACCCTTTTGAAGAGCTAATTTTATTCCTGAATTCAAAATGGAGTTCTCTAATTCTAATTCCAGACAGTGTATGTGTGGCGGTATGTAAACAATATAATTAACCAAAGAGGAGACTTGATTATATCGTATTTCTTGGTCCTAAGCCATGTCATATCCATCCACAACATGAATTTAAAATGAATATTTGGCGTCATCTGGGAAGCTGCTTTCTATTTTTCATGTTATATTAACACATTCGAAAAAAAAACCGCGTTCCCCCATTTCCCCATTCGTTCATTCCTTTCTTCCTCGGAGTGAACAAATCGAGTTCACAAATGGCGGACTCGTCTTGAATATAAACACACTTCTTTCTTCTTCGTTCTTCTCCTCCTCCTGAAGAAAAGTCAGATTCATATTCATTCCCTCCCAGACGAAGAAGAAGAAGAAGAAGAAGACGTGTCGCCATTTGCAATCCCCCAATTCTTTTTTTTTTTTGGGTTTCTTTTAAACATATAATATAAGAGCATTTTTTTTCCACCTCTCGCTCTTATTCATTTTAAAAAACAGTTCAACTCCGTCCTCCAAGATCCGATCTTGCCATTCACTCGAGCTCGATTTCTTCCCCCCACCCCGACCGTCATGAACGGCGGCGCTGTCCTCCTCTGCGTCGCTGTTCTGGGTTGTGTCTTCGGCTGCTTATTCCCCGCCCTTGCCATCCGGTCCTTCCCCGGGGTCGAACTCATGGCCGTTCCGCATTTCTCTGAAGCTCCCGAGTATCGCAATGGCCCAGAGTGTCCTTCCCGTCGGAACGTCCACGAGGGGCCTTTCGCCGACGCCTGTGATGCGTCCCTAGTCCACATCGCGATGACACTCGACTCGGAGTACCTCAGGGGGAGCATTGCAGCTGTCCACTCAGTTCTTAGGCACACGTCCTGCCCCGAGAGCATGTTCTTCCATTTTGTTTTGGCGGAGTTCGACCCGGTCAGCCCGAGGGTGCTCACACGGCTTGTCCGGTCGACTTTCTCGTCGCTCAATTTCAAGGTGTACATCTTCCGGGAGGACACGGTGATCAACCTGATCTCTTCATCCGTTAGGCAGGCACTCGAGAACCCTCTCAACTACGCACGGAACTACCTCGGGGATATCCTTGACCCCTGCGTGCACCGGGTAATTTACCTCGACTCTGACCTGGTCGTGGTCGACGACGTCTGGAAGCTCTGGGAGACTCCCTTGACCGGGTCTCGGGTCATAGGGGCGCCAGAGTATTGCCATGCCAACTTCACCAAGTACTTCACGGACGGGTTCTGGGCTGATCCTGTACTCAGCCGGGTGTTCCGTTCACGGGACCCGTGCTACTTCAACACAGGGGTCATGGTAATGGACCTCGAGCGGTGGCGCGCGGGCAATTACCGAAGGAAGATCGAAAACTGGATGGAGCTCCAGAAGAAACGGAGGATCTACGAGCTCGGTTCCCTGCCCCCGTTCCTCCTCGTATTCGCGGGGGACATCGAAGCGATCGATCACAGGTGGAACCAGCACGGGCTAGGTGGGGACAACGTGAGGGGCAGCTGCCGGTCGCTGCACCCAGGACCGGTCAGCCTGCTACATTGGAGCGGGAAGGGGAAGCCATGGGTCCGGCTCGACGAGAAGAGGCAGTGTCCGGTAGATCATCTATGGGAGCCTTACGATTTGTTCAATCATTCGAACGTCGGGCGTGCGGTCCCCGGAGGGGGCATTTTGGGGGGCGGGCACTCCAGTTATTTCTGGTGACAAGGTGCGGCGTCCATGGGGTGTGGTTGATTCATTCTTGTTGTACATAATTTCCAATTGAGGGATATTATTCGAAATTTCATTGTATGTTTTGATCTTAGTATTATTACAAGTTGTTATTGGGTGTTTCCTTTTGGGACAAATTTTGTATGGAGGAGGAAGAGGAGGATGTCCCACTGGATGGAGTTGAGAGAGATTTGAATCAAACAATTTACGGTTTGATTAATTAACAATTTGACCATATTTGGTGTGAGTCTGAGAACTTGACAGCCTGGCTGGACATCGGCCAGCTGTATGCCCCACGTTCAATTACCACTTTTAAAAGTCTGCCCCTCTCTTTGGCCCACCCCAAAATTTTTTAAAAATTATATATATTCATTCAATTTAGTACTTTGTGATTTTTTTTAATTGAAAAAAGCGAATGAAGGGGGTATGTATGTGGCAGTGTTAAAAGAAGAAGACGAAGAAGAAATGTTTACGGATTTTAAAAGTAGAGAATTGTCTAGAAAGCAGTAGAAAATACAACTCTTTTAAACTTGTGTAGTAGTAGTAGTAATAAAACTCGCTGTTCCAATGTTGTCGCTTTTCTTTTTTTGCTTTATGTCGTTTTTGTGGTTGTTTTGCTTCGGGGAGACGTAAGCGCGTATGAAAGGAGGACTTTTGGTAATTCCCTCCCGGTGGTTTGGGGAGAAAGCAAAGTTTGTTCTTTGGGGGGGGGTTGATATAGCCCAACACAAGACGGCCCGTGAAGACAGTTTTGGTCTGTTACGCAACATTTGAGTCGGTTTGTTGCTTCTTCCGTAATAATTCCTTATCACATTATGAGACCGTTGTTCACATCCTTGGTGGTTGACTTCTCTCATCATTCCCAATAGTTCTTTTTGCATATATAATATATATTTGACTCCAATTATTAAATATGTCTTAAATTTTAACATATTTTTCGATTTAGCATAATATTTGAAAAATATCGCCTTACATTTAATGCTTGGACATTATTTCAATTATATCATCTGTTAGCTGTTCCCGCTAAAGGCGTGGCACTAACATGGTAACCAACACGGTCATCGTCACTTTTAATCTAAGTCAAATTATCAAATATATCATAAACTTTTTCACTTTTTTCTATTTATTCTAATATTTGAAAATTATTTTCATGCAATCTAATTAAGACGTTATGTCAAAATTATCATCCTTTAAACCCGACCCCTAGCGACTTTCGACTTGGCGTTGATGTGTGTCTTAGCCGTCGTTTAACGCTGTTTAGATCCAAAGGCCAATTAGGTTTCCCAAAAATCCAATCCAAATTAAAGTCAATCAACAACCCTAATCCACCTTTGTCCCTTCCCATCCCAACCCCAAACAAAGAAGAAAAAGGAAGGGTTGAGTAGAATAAGAATAAAAGAATGTGACCAAACTTTCAAAAAAGATCGGAGATTAGGTATAGTTGTCGTAAACTCTATACCATAATAAGAGATGTTGTAAGACAATGTTGGGTGTCAATCTGGACCATCTGATAGGAGTAGAAATTTTACTTGTTTGACAATGAAATTGTGTGACTTTATGAGTGTTCCGTGAGTACAATGCTTCATTAATTTATTCATCGCAACTTTAGATCTCCTTACAACAGAGCATAATAGTCATATTTGGCAGGACTTTAATACAATCCTCTAGGACAGCTAGGTAGAGAAGCACAGAGGTGGGTCGGGGTCGAGGATGGGGGTCGGGGTCGGGGAGGGGCTTAACGTTGGTGCTGGGGTGAGAACGGATGACATGAGTTAGAGTTTGTTGAATGATTTTAGTTTGGATGCGATTTGGTAAAACCAAATAGATATTTGGATCTAAAGGAAAGTTAAGGTACACATTAGCGTCAAGTCAGACGTCGTTAGCGGTCGGGTCTAACGGATGATAATTGTAAGATAACGTCTTAACATTAGGTTACACGAAGATATTTTCCAATTGTTAAGATAAATTGAAAAAAAAAACGGAAAATTTTATGATATATTTGATAATTTGACTTAGATTAAACATAGTGTCGACGTCATTAGATGCCATGTTCGTGCCATATAGGCCTTCATTAGCGAGGATGACTAGTGAAGAATATTATTGAGATAACATAACATTGGTATGTAAGACAATACTTTTGTTCAATTGTTAGACTAAAACAGAAAATAGTGTTAAAGTTTAAGATATATCTGATACAGTCGTTACAAACTACATGGCCATAACAAGAGAGGTTGTTAGACACCTGCACTACCTGAAACAAGTTGCATTGCGTATTTAATAATTGGTGGTGATTTAAGTCGACACTCTGTTATGTAATGTTACTTGTGTGACAATGAAATTGTGTAACTTTAAGTTGTTCTTTTCGTTTGTACGATGTTTCATTAACAACTATGTTCATCGACACTTTAGGTCTACTTATAACAAAGTATAATAGTAATAACTGGTAGGATTTCAATACATTTCTCCTGAACAGCTAGGTAGGGAAGGGAGAGATTGGGATGGGTTAGGGTCGGGCCTCGGGGTGGGATTGGTCGGGGATGGGTAGGGGTCCGGGCTCAGGGTGGGATTGATCAGGGGTGGGTTAAGGTCGGTGAGGGGGGTTGGGGTCGAGGATGGTGTTAGGGTCGGGAAGGGGCTTAAGGTTGGGGTTTGGGATGGGAAGGGAAGGGTGCTATGGTTGGTTTGTTGATTAATTTTAGTATGGGTGTGATTTGGGGGGCAACTTAATTGGCATTTGGATCTAAACGACGTTAAACAATAATTAAGATATACATCAGCGCCAAGTCGGGAGTCGTTAGGGGTCGAGTCTAACAAGGATAATTTTAAGACAACGTTGTAACGTTAGGTTACACGTATATATTTTTCAAATGCTATGATAAATGGAAAAAACTGGAAAAAATTTAGGATATATTTAATAATTTGACCTAGATTAAACGTGACGCTGATGGCGTTAGTTGCCGTGTCAGCTCCCGTTAGTGGAGAAACTAACAAAGGATATAATTAAAATAACTTCTCAAAAAAGTGGAAAAAATTTAAGATATATTTGATAATTTGACCTAGATTAAACGTAGGGCTAACGGTGTTAGTTGTCATGTCAGCTCCAGTTAGTGGGAAAACTAACGGATGATATAATTGAAACGTCTCAAAGTTAAAACATTGGGCAATATTTTCAAATATTAAGTTAAATCAGAAAAAGTGTAACAGTTTATGATATATTTGATAATTTGGTATTAACTTCTCATTTTTGGCCCTTCGATTAAACCCAGGCAGTTGATAGAACCCTGATCCTACCGATTCAAAAATTTTGATCCTATCGATTCCAACGTTTACGATTCTACCTAGTTACACCTGATCCCGCCGATCCAAGCTCCAAAATTCAATCTCGTTCCCACCGATCATGACAACCATGAACCCATGCCTAAACAATGGGATTGTCAATGTTAGGACTTCCTGATCGTTTACTTGTGCGGTCACCGTAGAAAAGTTAAAATGCAAACAAGAAGAAGATAACACAAGACAAACGTGTATTGAATGTAGAATTATTTACATGATTGAAAAAGAGAACATGTACACTTACAATCATCCTAACAAACGAAACGGGGAGCAAACGAAGAGGAATTGGTAACAACGATGCACTGAAGACTTTTAGGACAATAAGAGGCTGGAGCAGACAAGAGCAAAGGCAAGGATATCGAAGTAAGAATAGGGCGATCAACTCCCATTTTTATGATCGATCGTATTTAATTCTAAAAGACTCTTGACTTTTTTTACATTGCCATAAAACCGTCATATTTCTTGAGACGTGTGTTAGATTTAACAGTTGTGTCAAATCTTTACATCCAAAGGATCCCCTGATTCAATGACCTTGTTCATATCATAGCCTGATACCTTAACCACCTCAACATCAGTTTCTCCTTGATGTCATGCCGAGTAGCTTAATCTTGAGTTACAACCGTGCCCGATCTCAAATTCACTAACAGGGTCCTTCAACTCGAGGTATTTCGCCTTATACTATCTTGTTCGTCACAAGACTCCCATCTTCGCTGTATAAATGGGCTTTCCCTATTAGGTCCAACTCCGGATATTCTATGTGTAAACACACACCTAAAATTTATATGTTTTTACATAATTTTAATTGGTAAAAAAATAGAAAAATATATATTTATTACTTCCACTACAGGCCAACTCTCTGTTCTAAATTATACTTAGCTCGTTATACGATTAAGTCACTAACTGTTGTTTGAATATAATGGAGATGATGAGACAAGAAAGTGAAATCCACAAAAGATGGCATAGTAGCATCGAAAGTAACAATAAAGGTGAAATCGTGTCATAGATAATATTATTATTTTTAGATGCTATTATCAACATTGTTATCAAAGTATATGGATGTTGGACTCACTACACAAGGTTGGTGTATCTGTATAGAAGTTTTGATGTAGCTACACAAAGTAGTTCTTAAGCCATGTGAAAGTGCTATTCCCAGGAAACCTTTCTCCTAATTTTCCAAGTTCTCGCATAATTTTTGCTGCTACCACATCGGATGTATTTGGGATGGACTCATCACCATAACATTCGTGCCACCACATATCATTTCGGAGCTGGCTAGAGTTAGAGCCATAAATCCTTTGGGTTAAGTGTAACTTCCGATGACTCCTTATATCCCTTCTGGGCAATGCAATTGGACACCTGATCCCATCATCAGTTTATCCAGCTTGCCCTACCTTTTCTCACAAAACAATGACCCAACTTCAACTTAAAAGAGAGGATTAAAGCTAAACTTATTAAGCAAACCTACCCTCACATAATTGTCTGTGTCATGATGATGATGGGCATGTTTTCATTAACGTGGGATTGGTTTTGGTTTGTGACGTAACGTTTGACTCGGTTTGCTTCTTACGTAATCGAAGGGGGATGCTTATATAACATGCTGCAATGATTCAGTAGCTCATAGGAGACCATGTTCACATCCATGGAGGACAGACAATATATAATACGATTCTCCCCAAGAATAAAAGCGTGTCTGAATTTCATTTTGGGGCTTCTATTTTACCCAGGCCCACCAAACATTTGGACCGTCATCGTTCGAAGACATGAACCTGGAACCTTCTGCTACTCGATCCGTCGGAACAGGTGAAAATGTTTGAACAAAAACAATTACTTTCACTCAAAAAAATGAGTTTATAATAATAAATAGTACATCCAAGAAAATGAAAGAATAGTAACGCCTCGTGCTGTTCTTAGTAACTGTTACAATGTACAACGATGTTGTCTGTTCAGTCTCGACATTCTTAAGTTCCTATAGGTCCGAGTCTGAGTCGCTCGATTCGCTTCTCGACTCCTGTGCGAAGAAATCTGGGGACAGGACTGGGAATTTCAGTCCCGGCCTCATCTGGGGCGACCCCGGAGAGGCTGACTCTGTTCCGCTTGCGGTCCTCGTCTTTGCCTTCTGCTGCTGCTTGCGGGTGATTTCGACGCATGCCTGGTCGACCATGACCAGGAAGTCCTTCACTATGACGAATATTTGTAACGGGTTGCCTGCCTTTTGCCCCGCTGAGCTGGCCTGGAAGTACTCAGTCGTCTTCTTCACGACTTCCATGACAGCCGACTGCTGCCTCCTCAACGCCCTCAGCTCCTCCTCTGCAGATCTCAGGAACCCTTCCATTTCCTTGATGAAGAGCCCTCCCTCGCCAAATCCTCCTGAAACGAGCTGCCGAATTTCTGATGCTCGAATGCTTAGGGCCTCACATGATGTGGAGAAGGACTCGTAGTCGATCGCGGCAGCCTTCCTCACATTTGAGAATTCTGAACTCAGACCCCCTACAAGCGGCAAGCCCAACATCATGTATTCCTTCTCTCGTTCCTCCTTGGATTTCAACAACTCCGAGCTAGCACTTGTGATGCTGTTCCCACTGCTTGAGCGGCTCAGACTGCGGTCGCAGTTGACGATGCATCGTTTTCCCTCTGCTCGAATCACCTCCTCCACGACAAAGTGGAGCAACGTGGTTTTTCCGTCCGTGCTCTTGACGTCGGATAGTTTCCTCAGCGTTGTCAAGTTGAATGCCTGAGCATTGCCTCTCGAAGTCCCCTGGTTCATGCGGTTTCCCGCCTTGAGGATTGCTTCCAAAAGCTTTATGAAGACGCCTCTCATCCGAAGCTCCTTGCAGGCCACTTCGAGTGTCTGCAGTAGCTCCTTCAAATGCGAGACGTCGGACTGATAGTTCGATCGGAACAGCATTGCATTAAACCGAGCGAAGGCAGAAGGCATGGCCTTCAGGATGTGGTAAAGGAACGACTCAGCATCAGCAAGCCTCGTTGACTCTCCATTGAACTCCAGAATCTTCAGCTCATCCTCTTTCGTTGGGGCAATCCTGTTGAGCTTCTGTATCGTCTCCAGATCAAGGCCACGACCTTGAGAAAGCGCATCAATTATCTCCTTCCGCGTAACGGACAGGGATTTCAGGATGATGGCGATATTCTGGGACTTCCTCGGGTCGAGAAGGAAAATTTGTCCGGATGGACGCATACCAAGATTGTTGGTAGTTCTTTGGTCTCCCTTTCCTTTAGGTGACTTGTGATTCGTTGCAACAGTGCCGAAAAGAGCTTCCATGAGATTGTCGTCGACCCTGAAGGATTTGTGAGCGATTGGATCAGCAAACTGCTAAAAGGTCTTCGATGTTAACCAGAATAGACAAAAAAAGTTCTTTGAAACTCTTACTTGAACGAGCCTTGGCCAATCTTGTTCCAAACCATGGATTCATCCGCGTTGGCGTTGACCTTATCCCAATGCAATGGCTTCATCTTTACTTGCCCTGTCTCTATCCCATTCTTCCCTGATCGTTTGCTTGGAATTACGCTTGGTGGGGGTGGCGGCACATTTGGTGCCCCTGGAACTAAGCCCCCATCATTGCCTGACGACCGAGGTGGTGGAGGTCTTGAATTACCAGCCTTTGGCACTGGTGGAGGTGGAGGCGGAGGCGGAGGCAGAGATGGCTTTTCGCTCTTCAGACCTGGGGTTGCTGATGCCACTTGCACCCCTTGCTCCAGCAAGCTAGTTCCAGTCGTCCTGACTGTCGAAGGTTGTGAAGGTATTGCATTAGCGGTGTTCGGCACTGGGGGAGGCGGAGGAGGAAGCTGAGACTGCGTTTGAATCTCTGAAATTGCCAATGCTGTCCGCAGCTCTGGCTCCAGCGAGCTTGTTCCTGTTGTCCTGGGTGTCAGACGCCGCCGAGGACTGGTAAATGGTTGGTGGCCCGACGACAATGACATCTCAACGCCCCTGTTGAAGTTGCTTGTAGGTTTCACCCTTAGTAAGGGGACTTCCTGAATTGGGCTGGAATTCCCACGCCCGATTCCGTTCACGGCAACAACATTCCGTCCCCTCTCATCGTGGCCTTGCATCACCTCCCCTCGGAAACTGTTCCTAGCCCTTCCACTCTGGAGATTCTTCCAGTACACGACGTCTAAGCCGTTCTCATCCACAATCAACCCCCTTATGTGCTTGTCGAACCGAGTAAAATCATCTCTCGCCAACACCATGAGTCGTCCCACAGACTTATCCTCGAGCTTCTTCCTGGAGTGCCTCCGCACGAGCACAAATAGCACCGCGGAAATCGCGATCGATCCAGCGAATGTCCCAATAACGGCCTTGACTACTCTATTATTATCGGACGAGGGGGAGCCTGTACTCGTCGGCGGAGGAGGTGGCAGCGGCAACGAGGGAGGGGGTGGTGGGGGTAGTACCGAAGCCGGGGGAGGGGAAGGGGACGGGAGGATGTCCGGCAGGGGCGTGGAGGGGTAGAACGTCTCGATGTTCCGGGGGGAACCTTGCTGGCAACTACCTAGGAAGATGCAAGAAAAACAAACAACCAACGGGATGATCGAAACGGGACGGATCATAGCCGCCATGGAAACTCAAGTATCTTCCTGTCGGATCCTCAGATATCATAAAACTGCCAGAGTTCCCGACGACGGTGGAATCGAGCGTTCTGTTTCGTCCAGCGCGCGCGTGATGATACTCCGTGCTTGTTCTGAGATGACATCTTCCAAAGCGGCAGTTGAAAGGAAGCGCTGTAATAGAAATTCCTTTTAAAATTACAGTCCTAACCTCGGTTACCGCGTCGTCATCGCTTGAATAAGCAAGGAGTATTTGGTAATAAAAACGCGGGCAGGGGGAATGATTCCATGGATGGTTGGTGATTGGCAAAGAGTTTTCCGGAAATGATTAGTTTAATTAACTAAAAGACCGAGTCGGGGACAGCCCAAAATATATTATTTTTTGGGGGCTATTAATTGTGATTATGTATTTGCTTAACACTTTTTGGTGTTCGACCGTGTATTGGATTGAATAGTTCCAACAACAAGAGTTTTTCGTCGATTTGATTATTACTATGGTATCGTGGTTTGATGATGTCGTGAGAGATTAAAGCCAATAAAAGATGGAGTCCGAAGGGAGACTCCATCAACTCTCTACATATATAACGATTAATTTTTCCGCATTAGGGAGATAAAAAAACACGGACCGAACCACCACCAACACGAACACGCCCTTTTCATTTGCAAAATACGATGAACTTTCCCTAAAATGAGTGTATCATTTTAAATGCTACAAGTAGCAGCATTTAAATGATGCAGACGGATTAAACGAGTCACTCTTGAGTACACCCCAAAAACAAAAGTGTAGATGCTTGTTTGTTTGTTATTACCAAAAGAATCCACCCATAAGAGTTAAGAATTCGTCGAATAACCCAGAAAAGGTTCTAGAAAGGGTGCTAAAAGGATGGTCGAGTGAGGGAGTGCTGGGTGCAGGCCTTAATCATTTGACATGGTCCTCCATGAAATGAAATCACCACTTTTCTTTTCTTCCCTCCATTTCTAAATCTGATTTGGGGATGTTTCCAATGTAGTGGTTAGGATAAAAACAACTGCAAAAGATCCTTGTGGGGGGAGGCCAACATGAAACTGCGATCTCAGACTTGTCGTGAGAGGGCACACAAACTCTCCTTTTTGTCGGAGATCCCTTGCCCTAATTTTGGAATGGCTTTTCCAGGAAATTGTTTAAAAAATGTGACAAAGGATGATGAAGCTGAGGCTAGGGAGAAAGCAACCAAGCCAAACCAAACACCAAAGTCAATGTGCAATAATGAATAGAGCTTTCTACCAATTACGACCCTTAGCCTTAGGTTATGGAGTTTCTTAATCTACTCTATTACATGGCAATAGGCTTTATATGGCGTTCTCTGTCACCCCGGAAGTTACCTTCAACCGACACGAACCTTATTTCGAAAAGCAAGCAAGGTTGAACACTTTCGTACGGCTAGCGAATGCCAAATTCCATCTAATATAGAAAAATAAACACAAAATGTACGACACGGTAAAGTCCATCGCATGCGAATTAGATCTAGCGGGGTCGGCATTTTGGCATTCATAGTACCGCCAAAGAGGAAGTGTACATTGCTCAAATGTATACATAATATCACCCACTTTGGCAAATGAACATGTTCTTACCGAGGAACTAATTAATCATCCTCTCCACTCAAATTACCTGATCTAATAATACTCCTCCATATTACCATATATCCGATTAAAATAACATGATCACATTGAACTATACCGATGTTAATATTAAACTAGATTTCACGCGCGGTCGTCATGAAGGTTGTCCAACAACTTCCGACTTACGTGTCAGAGGAAAACAAAAGGGAGAGTTGACGGGGGACTGATTCTACGGTTCAAATAGGAAAACGATGCCACGGGGATGCATTATGGACCAGGGCCCGTTAAGCCCAATAAAAGGGCCCAATAAACAGTTAGCAACCCCAGCCTCGTGTACTCCGAAAGAGCAACAGATTCGATGGGCCTGTGTTGAAGAGTATAATAGTTCAGTTCAAATTCGGATGAATTTCCATTTCCAGCCGTAATAGTAGGATACAGTGTGTAATCAGATAAAATTGCCGTCATTAATAAAATCAACTCTCTCTTTTTTTTGGCTACCAAATCCAAATTTTTTAAAATACGGTGGATTCCGGATTCCGACAACGGGGAATAATAAATACACTGACAGGGAAAATTTTATAAAAGGTTTTGTTACGGGTACTTTTAAAGCCACCGGCATAAATAATAAAAATTTAATTATTAATATCGTTAAATATAATTGTATAATTTAAAGATATTCTAAAATAAGGAAAAAAATACAGCTTGCGAATTAAATCATTAGCATATTAACTGAATTTTATCCGCTACAATCGTTAATAAAATCTTTTAGAAAAACTAAACTACTATTATTATATAAATGGTTGGAGAATTGAAAAATGTAAAAAAAAAAAAAACAGCGGGAGAAGACGCAAAAGAATCTGTCTGTATTTGTCTTGAATCCGGAATAAATGGAATTAACTAAAAATATTCATTTTGGGTGTTCTTCCCCAAATTTAGACGGGATTTTTTATTCCATTTTGGAATGATTGGTTGGTTGGTCGTCAGGATCATTAGATTCCCCTCCTCCCCTTATTTATACCCCCAACCCCTCGACCCCCTTCCTCCATATCAATCCAACATCCCTTTCAGTTGCCCAAACGATCTCCTTCCTTCCTTCGATCGTTTGAGCAATCATGGATTGTTCCCCCGCCGATCTCCAAGGTCTCTTCGGCACCAATGCCTCCTCCGCCGCCGCCCAATACATTTGCGGCCGGTTCGATGCCGTATCCAGCAAGTTCATCGACACGGGCTACGCCGTCGACAACACCTACCTCCTGTTCTCCACTTACCTCGTGTTCTCCATGCAGATCGGGTTCGCTATGCTTTGCGCCGGGTCAGTGCGGGCGAAGAACACCATGAATATTATGCTCACCAACGTTCTGGACGCGGCCACAGGGGGATGCTTCTATTACTTGTTCGGGTTCGCCCTGGCTTTTGGGTCCCCGTCCAACGGGTTCATCGGCAAGCACTTCTTCGGCTTGTCACAGTTCCCCTCTGCGAGCTTCGACTATGGGTTCTTCCTATTCCAGTGGGCGTTCGCGATTGCGGCTGCG
Organism: Melastoma dodecandrum; assembly: GCA_029817715.1. Classification (NCBI taxonomy): domain Eukaryota; kingdom Viridiplantae; phylum Streptophyta; class Magnoliopsida; order Myrtales; family Melastomataceae; genus Melastoma; species Melastoma dodecandrum. The sequence continues at coordinate 813,981 of JARUPY010000397.1, read as the reverse complement.
GGGATTACCAGCGGGTCCATCGCTGAGAGAACGCAATTCTCTGCTTACCTAATCTACTCGTCCTTGTTGACGGGGCTGGTTTACCCAATTGCGTCCCACTGGTTCTGGTCCGTTGACGGCTGGGCCAGCCCGGGCAGGGCCGATGGCCTCTTGTTCGGTTCTGGTGTCATTGACTTTGCTGGGTCAGGAGTAGTTCACATGGTTGGTGGCATCGCGGGACTCTGGGGTGCATTGATCGAGGGCCCTCGCATTGGCAGGTTTGACCACTCTGGCAGGGCTGTAGCATTGCGCGGACACAGCGGAACACTCGTTGTCCTCGGGACCCTACTCTTGTGGTTTGGCTGGTACGGGTTCAACCCTGGCTCCTTCGTCAACATTCTGAAGACATACGGAGAGAGCGGATCCTTTTACGGGCAATGGAGCGCCATTGCAAGGACAGCCGTGACGACCACCCTTGCAGGAAGCACTGCTGCACTCACCACCTTGTTCGGGAAAAGGCTGTTGGTGGGCCACTGGAACGTCACAGACGTGTGCAACGGCCTACTGGGTGGGTTCGCAGCCATCACCGCCGGGTGCTCCGTCGTCGACCCCTGGGCTGCAGTTATCTGCGGGTTCTTTGCCGCCTGGGTCCTGATCGGCCTCAACATGCTGGCCGAGAAGGTTCAATACGACGACCCGCTTGAGGCAGCCCAGCTGCATGGAGGGTGCGGTGCATGGGGTCTTATATTCACGGGCTTGTTCGCAAAAAAGGAGTACGTTAACCAAGTATACGGGGGCGATGAGAACAGGCCCTTTGGGGTGCTCCTGGGAGGAGGGTTCGGCCTCCTAGGTGCACAGGTCTTGCAGATCTTGGTGGTCACAGCCTGGGTGAGCGTAACCATGGGGACCATGTTCTTCGTCCTTCACAAGCTAAACCTCCTGAGGATCTCGCACGAGGAGGAGATGGAAGGCATGGACATGACCAGCCACGGCGGAGTCGCCTACGTTTACGAGGACAGGGTCCACAACAAGGGAGGCGAGATGGAGCTCTGAGGAAGGGGATGGCTCCGACTCCGTAACATCAACTCTGTACATCCGTTTTCATTCTTCGTGTGGCCAGGAAGGGGAAATTGGTGGTGGGGAGTAGTTCTTGATTTTAGTACAGACAACATCGTACCATGTGCATGAAATCCATTCAATGTTGCCTGGGCAATTCCTGATTGCCAAAATTATTCTTGATACAAAGTAATATTTGTTACGAGTTATTGATAAGAATAAGTAATTTTTTTTAACCAAATGTGAGATAAAAGGAGATACGGTTAGAGTGTGTAAGTATGTGTCAAGATACTTTTGTAATAATTTAAAGTTGTACTTGATCGGATAAATATTTAGAAGGGACATGAATATCTAAATCAACACCGAGTATAACTTAAGTCGAGCTAGACAGAGGGATGAATGTCTGAGTTATACTTGGGGATGTCCAGATTTAGGGGTACACTGGACACGACTCGTTTATAGAGAATATCACATGTTACGCGTCATTGGTCGCTTCTCTTATTGAACGAGTAGAACTGATCTCTTGAGACCTTTATCTATTCCATGCGTGGAGTTATGTACTTTGATTACGTTAAAAACCGTCTTTGATCGGATTGTGGATAATACAGTTATTGGGTATAAAGTAAAGCGTGGAGAGAATAGTGCTGAGGTAATATAAGATTCACTGTTATATTGGATTAGAGAGTTGACATCCTAACCACTTGATTGAGATATTAGTGATTTTAAACACACGACCGTGGGGCAATGTTCATCATTCAAGTTAAGATATATTATATATCAGAAATCAAGTAAAACGATTAATTTAGTGATAATGCATAATGCACTGAATTATTCGAGATGTCGGTGAGATGAAGAGATTGAATTACACATAAATCGGTTTAATATGGTTTTGGTTTATGACCAATGCTCATCATGATCTTCCACTTGTGATAGCCGACTGTCCAATTCTCTCGTGCCAGCGATCTACCAGGAAATACCGACGACAGTTGAATAGAACCGGTAATCGACAGACGATTAGTAGTGGACGTTTTACAAGAAATATCATAGCCTAGGTAGAAATAAGAGGGTTTTAAGGAGTTGGAAGAAAGTCTACGTCTTGATCTTTGTCTTGTCTTGATCTTTATACCATGGAAGAGCTTTAAAGAGTTTGAAGAAGATATGAACAGTGGCTATCAATGGGAGAGCAAGAAGAAGAAAGAAAGAAGGAAGATGGAATACGAGGAAGACGATGGTGAATTGTTAGAGAAAGAAGATGATCTGCCCACCTTATTTTTTTATTTACCATTTTTTTTTTAATTTACGTTGCGATGTCTAGCTAACAATTGTGGATATCGTATAGTTTGTTACCCAAGTTTGTTTGGACTCATCCTTATCTTAATTTGCACTTTATGTCTGAAGCTTTATTTCCTCGTCGGTATGACCTCCTTCTGACAATAAAGAGTTATACTTCTTGCCCTGGGTTGATGGGTTGCTTCACTTGGACTTAGCATTTCATCGGTGATGAGCGGGTCGGCTAATTAGACAATAATGTTGTGGAGGAGGGAGACCAAAAAGGGCATATTTGTGCCTCGAAGGGCTCGACAAAGCCGGTGAAGTTTTTGGCTGCTTAGGAAGACCAGATCGAGGACAACGGTACGGTAGTGGTCGTATAGCGCCACTACATGGTGTATCATGATGAACTTGATAGTAACATCAAAGTGTAGCGGATTTGGACTTCTTTAATTTTATAATTTTGATTTCTTGATATTAGTTTGTGTGTATCATATCATACACTATACTGTACTGTTGCTTAAATTATTTAGCGTTAGGAATATGTATGTAATTATGTAAATATGATTAGTAAAAGAGCGAAGTATTCACTCGAAATTTAATTAAAAAAATGAAAATTTGACGGTAGATTTAATACTCTTGTGCATTTGTATATTGTTTTGCTACAATTATGTTCAAGAGATTTTAAAAAATTAAACAACAAATTCGGTTGGTAATGTTCATAAATGTTTAATTTTAAACACTGTTTTTATAAAACATATTAACTCGAAGAAAGGATAAGTAGAAGAAACTTAATTAGAAGGGCTTTGCTCGTCGGAAAATGCATAGGACCCTGATCGGGATGCAATCGGAGTTCCTCCTCCTCCTCCGCTGGAGTTAATCCGTCGACTGCCGATTGTTGCTTTCCCTCTCTGTTGGGCCTATCTCGAGGCCGCCTTTGCTGGCAGCGCGATTCCCGATCGGCAAATGCCAGGTTAGGGTTCCGCCAACAAGCGTTCAAAAGGCGGTCGGAGTTGTCGGATAAAACCGTCTCCTGTGACACGCTGCTGAAAGCTTCCGTTAGCGGTGGGCTAACATGACGGAGTCTTCCAGGAGTAGAGTCACCATCACTCTCGGACACGGTCGCCAGGTATTTCCGTGTTGCTGTTACGCATTTCAGAGAGGAAGAGGAGTCCTCCTGTTTCGGCAGATTAGACTAGGTTTTTCGCTGATGGTATTGGTTGCTTCTATCTGTTTTGTTGCGTGTCGTGGATATGCCATTGTTATGATGGAATGGATTTGCTAACCTTTTCCCTGTTTCAGCGGAAATGTGAAAAGTTAGGGTGATGAATTTAGTTCAAGCTTGTGATATTATGGGGCTTAGTAGTGGCGTGATATTGACATATTTGGTGGAAGAAGCTGGGGATTGGTTATGGGTTCGTAAAGTTGATGTCCGATGGTTTATTTTACAGGTGGTTAGGAGGGCGACTGATGTGTCCGATGGTCCATACAAAGAGAGCACATCGCCGATTGGGAGGAAGAATTCAGTTAGAGATAGGTTAGGGGAGGATGCTGAGAGTTCCCTATCTCAAAATGGACCAGTGAGCCATAAGCGGTGCGTAGATGTGCTTGTATGTGTCTTTGGTTTATTCCGGGCTTTATGATCAAGCATTTGCCAAATTATGCTAGAAGGAGGTTTTTTTTTTTTTATTGGTGTTATTTGGCTAGATTCATCCATGTAACTTGTTTTCTTTGAAGAGTTCTGATCGGTGTATAGTTATATTTGCAGACAGCGAGATGACATTTCCTTCTCGAGCAGAGGCTCTAATGGTGTAGCTGGTAATAAACATATTTTTGCTGTAAAATTCATGGATGCTAGGTTCTTTTGGTTGTAAAATCATATCGCATCTCGTTATTTTTCCAGATATGCACATTGGAAGAGATGACCTTCGATTCAAACTAATGCGGAAGAATGTTTCTAGACATGCATTGAATGAAGAAAGGCAGAGTGGGATGGATCTTAGGGAGAAGCTTTCTAAAACTGTCCATTCATCGACAAAGATGCTCAATGCTCCGCGACAGATGCTCGAGAGGAAAGATGGCAGCTGTATGTCTAGGATTCCTCCGTCAAGTGTTATGAGCGATTTTCCCAGTGCTGATAATTTGGGACGCAGCTCTTATGCTTATAGAAGTATGGATTTGGATCATGTAAGAAAAAGATCCCCTGAGAGGCTTGCCACTTCCTCGAGGGGCCTCTCCCCACCAAGAAGTAGAGAAGATATGCTTAGAATACCCATGATGAGGCCATCTGATAATACTGGGTCTATAACGTACATGAGAAAAGATGTCCTTGAACCTCCAGGGCCTGCTAGTACAAATGCAGCTTACATGAGGAATCCTACGCATCCTACATTAAATGCCAGACCACCACAACCAGTTTTAGGACAGCGTCCTCCTTTGCCTGCTGCTGTTGTACAGCGAAGCTCGTTCATGGTATCAAGCTTCTAACCTTGAGGTTCATTCTTTATGTTTTCAGAGCCTCATAATCTTGATCTGCTGCCCCCTTGCTTTTAATGGTTTAGCTCCAACATTTTAATGTACTTGCTTTTCCTTTCATTGTCCAACTCTATATTGTTATTCTATGCTGAATCGGACTATGGAAAGAAATACATCTGTATATTGAAATTAGGGACTGAGCGAGTAAGAAATATATTTTTCTTCAAGTGTTGATATCCTCTTTGGAGTGCGTTAGAATAGCCTTTTAAAGATAAAGATGAGTAGAATTTAGATTATATGAATATGGGCTGAGGCAATCGATGGACGCATTTGATGGTTACCACATGACTTGAGATGTTTGGCATACTAGATGGGGAACCAGTAGATCTGAATAGTCTTTGATGTAAATTTAAAAAAAAAATTATTATTTACGTATGTAGTAGCAATTATATGACTAGAAATAGAATGTAATGAGATTCAAGCTCACAGATGTTTAATTTGTTGGTGGCTATATGGTAAACTGCTGTTTTGTTTTGGCTGATGTAGGTTAATGAACACCAAACCGTTGATGGTTTGTTGCAAGCGTTAGGCTTGGGGAAGTATGCTATTCTGTTCAAGGCTGAGGAAGTAAGTTGTCTCCTAGGTGAAATTACTCTGGTTTTTCATAGCTAATGATGGTTCTGGCATATTTTATTTAGTGAATCGCCACTTACATTGCCTTGCTGATATTTTCTTTTAATCTTCCAGTTTTCTGATTTTGGTTCCCACCATCTGTGTTTCGTGGCATGATCAGTAGTAGTTGTTCTGTCATATTTTAGGGCGGTCTTATAATAGGATGTTTAGACACATGGAGAGTGGATAATTGGAATTATTGTTTTGTATTGACAAGCTCTTATGATATTGGTATGTGCGTTTTCCCTTTTAGTTGGATGAAGTTTCCATTGTATGAAGCTATTTATTGATTATTCTCTAGTTATTCTGAATACAATATAAAGGCCTCAGTGTAGTTGGAAATCACCCTGGCTGGAAACTGTTCCTAGGAATGGGAGTAGTAACACATGGAACTTGTGATGTTGAAATTTTATGTTGTGTTTGAGCATCGTTGTTCCATGAAAGGTTTACTTTCTTGTTTATTTTTTCTTTTCCGAAATAATTTATCCCAATTCCCCTTCCCGTTGGATTTCCACATTCCAGAACATAGATTAAAGGCCTCAAATTAGATCCATGTTTGGTTACTATACATTGAGGATGTGTTTCTGATAGTTTTAATGCTAAACTATCTTAATCCTTTGATTCCTTTAGCATCCAAGATAGACATGAGACCTTTTCTATGTAATTGACAGATTGACATGACCGCATTGAAGCAAATGGGAGAGTCTGACCTGAAGGAAATTGGGATCCCAATGGTAATGCTTTCTTTGTTTACTTGGGTCATCATGTTCATTATAAGAATGTGCTTTGGGACTGATCATGTTGTATGCACTTTCTAAATGAGCACGACGTGATTAATGCAGTAAAATATTTACAAATCAGGATCGTGTGGACCCCACATATTTCTCATAGACCTCATAGACCCCGCGTATTTCTCCCTTTTCAAATTCTTTGATGTATAGCCCTTGTTTATGTCTGCCCTCTGCATCTGTTGTTCCACGAAGTGATGTCTTAATTGGGGGATCAATGTATCTTCCCGAACGTTGTCTTAAAGCTTAACAAATGGTCTGGAATGTAAATGGTGCGGCAATCATCCCTTGCCCTCGAGTTCTTGAATTGTGCAAGACAATTAGGTGTGAATTGCAGTGCAGATGCTGTTAATTATTTGACTTTTCCAGACAATGCTGTAATTTATTTGTTTTGTTGGGGTAGAGTTCGTAATTTTTAGTTGCTTTTTATTTGAGGTCATCCCATCTTTTCTTGACATGTGCCTGTCTTTCTATTAGGGGAATTTATTCATCCTAAACTCATCCATTTTTGGCACCCTCCTGTTACAGGGCCCAAGAAAGAAGATCCTTTTGGCTATTGCGCCTCGCTCGAAAAGGCAGCAGTGAACGAATTTCCTCTCCAAGGTTCGACAACCCAAAGACATTCTCTTGTTCCTTCCGGGGTAAATGGTCGAAAGCCTCTCAGAGATCACCATAAAACTTTTGAAACTGTTCTTTTTTATTTAGATGGGTCTATTCTAAGATGGTATATGGTGAAGATGTGACGGTGCCGGTCTCTGCAACTGGTTTAACTCGTAGGCAGGCAGTAAGGGTGTGAGTGTGTTAAACATTGAGCTGCTTGCGAGCCGAAGGTTAAAAACTCACGCGGAGCTGCCATTCAGGTGATGGCGCTTTTTGTTTACTCAGTTTGTCACGATTGCATTTTGGAGTATTTGATTGGATAGCCAGCCGAGGCCGCCTTTAAGCGTCGGAACTTCATGTTTACATTTTGGTATGTGATATGAAGTTAATGTGGAGGGAATGAGATTCCGTAAGATAAAACTCTTTTTTTTTTTTTTTACTTTTGGTGTGTACTCGGTTGGCTGTGGTGTCCCCATGATTTCACATCCAACTAAAGTCCTCATCAGTTCCCGTCTCACAGAAGGCTGATTAAACAATCCCTCTTGAGGAGAAAGTCAAATTTGGCATTCCATCAGGTGGGCGGGTGCGTGTGGGATGATTGTTGGAGATTTGTGGCAAGTGTAATTTGATGGGAACATGATCTCCTTGGTGGCGTTGGGCCCCATAATTATTTTTGTGATCAATATACCATCGACCCCAATTGGATGCAAATTTACAATATTGGGTCTCAAAAATCAAATAAATAAATAAATAAATCGAGGGTACAACCACCCACTTAGGCCATTGTTTGATTGATCGATAATTCTTTATGAAATCAAAATTCGGTAGATCTAAAATACTTTGTAAGGTAACATAAAATATTGATTTTTGAATTCTCTTGGTTTTCACCGGGGGGAAAAGAAAACAATCCGTAGACAGTAAAAGGAAAGGAAAAAGGGAAAAGGGAAAGGAATAAAAATGACGAATCCAATAAGGTTGAGAAAGCAAAAGAAAGGGATGTGAATTCCACCAATAAAAGATGTGGGCATGGGAGACAAACGCAAATATTTTCTGGGGAGAATTTTGGTGTTTGTTTCCGGCATGTCCCCAAAGTGCGTGGGTGGGTGGATTTCCAATCAATTGGAACAAAAATGTCCAAACCCAGATGCACTCATACACACATTAATTATCAATAAATATAAACAATAAAAACATATGCTTTTTCCCCTTTATTAATTGTGAAAGAACTTATTTCATTTTTTTAAGAAAAGTATATATGCTTACCTCATCGCTCCCACCCACTTCTCAAATATTCCTCACACTCCATCATCAACCCTTTGATTATTTCAAAATACCATCGCCATACATCACATGGTCAAAATATGCTTTTAATATTCATGGTGGGAGAAGTTGGGAGTCAATATTTTTATATTTATTATTATTTATCTATAAAGATTACTTGTGGGTCTTATTTGATTGCAAATGAAGGGTTCATGTGTTGGATCGATTAATCAATTGTTACGACCATCTTTTCATTATTATATCAGGATATATGCTCAACTACTGAACACTTGATGGGACATTTACTCACGAATGTGGAAACATTAGATTAGTTTTCCATTGGGGTCATTAAATGGTTATTTACATACCAGCTGGGATAAATTTGGTTTGGTTGATTCCACGTTGTATCTTTATACTTATTATTGTTTTTGTTCGAAATTCAAATATTAGGAAGAGGGAAAATTGTGAACCTCGGCCAATAAGATTAATCTCCATAAAATAATACTTACTATATTCAACCTAAAATGAAGGTGTCAATGAATTTTGATGTTCCATTGAAGTTTTAGTGAAAGGCAAAAATTGTCACCGCATAATTATATTATATTATTACATTTAAAGATAATCAAGCTTCTAGTAGGACAGGACAATACACGAATCCCATTAAGTCAGCTGGCAGCTGGGTCTTAGTTAATACCAATATAATAAAAAAAAAAATTGAATGTACAAGTACAAAAGGAAGATTTGCTGCCCAAAAAGCTTAGATATCCTCTGTTTACTTTCTTCCAGGGAGATTGCATGATCTCCACCACCCTTCTTTGACTTTTTGGTAATTACCCGCTTAATTTAATGCCTTTTCCTTTCTCTTGTCCTTTAAGCATATGGAATAATAATCCCCCCCCCCCCCCCCCCGATTTTCTTTCTAAAGGGGACAAGTTATCCCATGATTACTTTATTATTATAATTTTAAAATAATCCAAATTACAAGGTAGAGTAGAACCATATCTTATCTTTCCTCATTTCCTGATTAAATTAATCAATCAAGCAAAAATGAACATCTGTGTAATGTTTTGCATGGGAATGGAAATAATAATTCTCATTCGAGATGGGATTTGCTATTAAAGGCATGAAACCCCACAAGTTGTATCCATTCACAAAGTTTTACCCAAAAGCTGTACACACCAACATTTTCTCCATGACTAACGCCACAAACTCCAAAGGCCTTCCGTCGCAAGATACCCATAGGAGCATCTCATTGTCGGGATCGTCTTCTCACGACAAGAGGTTGAGGCTCTTTGGGTTTGAACTGATCAAGCCGTCGAGCAACAACAACGGGGAGGTAGAAAAAGGCGAGAGCGTCAATTCTTCCAGCACTCCAGCTTCGTTCCTGACACTTAGGGAACAAGTGAAGGTCCAACCGGGAGATCTCAGCCGAAGGCTGTCAGAGGAGAACAAGAAGAAGCTGAAGTGCCAGTTCTGCTTCAAGGAGTTCGCCAACTCTCAGGCCTTAGGTGGCCACCAGAACGCACACAAGAAGGAGAGGCTGAAGAAGAAGAGGCAGCAAATCCTGGCGAGGAAAGCCTGCCTTCATCAATATTTCCAGCCACTCTGTAATGGCCCCAACTTCAGCTTCAACTTTCGCAATGCTCCAGCGACACCTGGTTGGTACTTTAGCCCTTTTGACCGGGGGGCTGAAGGGTCCTACGGTGGACATATTGGGTGCGGATCCACCGCGTCCAATACTATTTCATTCCATCATGATTCTATCTCCGATCTCGATCATGTAAACCGAGAACGGTCGCCTGTGGCAGTTGTCACAGAGCCTGTGGCTTTCCCAGCATCCAAGTCAAGTTGTAAATCCCTGGATCTTCGGCTCGGATTGAGCTCAAAATCAAATATACGAAGCTAAAATACATTTCATTGTTCAGATAGTAACGAAAGAAAATGTTGCAGTGATGAATGGAAGAATCTACCATAAAACATTTCCCTGCCATACATTTTAGGTAACATATAGGGTTTGAATAGAAATAACCTGTGTTGGAGGATTTTCCTTTGTCCCGATTCGCTTAAAAGTCTTCATCCGTGAAGAAATTTACAAAACTTTTGTGAATGAAATTTATTGTCAGGTCGACGTGGGATGAATAAAACTTTGAACCCACTCATTTCAATCAGGCCCATAATAATTCACGGGAGATTCCTTTCCCATTGAATTCGTGGAGAATAAAATCATTGTTAACCGTAAATGCCTAGAGAGTTTATGAACCTTTTAGTTTTGTATGGTAACAAATTAAACAATCACCCCTCATGAAAGTGAATTATGTGCCTTAGTCTACAAAAAAATATCATTATAGTTTAATGTCAAAAAAATTTGAAAATATAATAACATCTTCTTTTCCATTGTTGCTCAAATTGATACTTATAGTGGGAAGATAGTGGCGGATAATGTTGAAAATGAAAATATATAGTATGCCACGCTTTCACCTAATAGTTCGAACTTTTAGGACCATTGACGTTAACTAATGTACAACAGTAATATAAGAGCCAGTAACGAGAAAAAGACACGGAAGCCCACCTCTTAAGGGTGGTTGAGTAGAGAAACAAAACAAATATAATGATAAAAAGCTATTACACAAATATAAAGAAAGAATTTGCATCAATTTTATAATTTTCTTTTCTATTCTTTCATACAAGCCTAATATGGAGAAACATATTTTTTTTGTACCAAGCAAATGAATTGCAAAGAATTTATATTAAATTGTTATTACACTAAAATCAAACGGATTAACATTACACCGATCACTTAGTTGATGTATGTCTTGTCTTTGGACGGTTCCATTGGTCTTTTCATTGATGCCTTCGGCTTATATATATATAATTAAAAATTATATGAATTTAAAATCTTTTCAAACGTCGGGTTGAAGAGCGTTTCCTACCTTTCAAGACACTTGTTTATCTTATCCTAATGTCGGTGCCTTGGACGTAGTTGGTTGATTTATTTTGCTTGTTTACACTTGTGTATATGAGATATACGTAGGTTTCGAGTAGGATTTTGATTTCAGAAGTACGCCTCGATGATTTTTTTATAGTAATTTTATGAGTTTAGAAAGTATTTCCTAGAACAAAAGAATAAGCGAGTTCTAGCAACTAGGTAAAGTTTCGGAAAAATCCCACGATCTGCTCTCTCCGGCGGCGAGAATTTTCGAAACGTTCGTGCCAAATAAATGACGAATGGTTCAATTGTTTATTTCTTCATCTCATCGCAACCTTTGCGTCGTATATATATATATATATATATATATAATATATATATATCACACTTCATAGTGAATATGGTGATTGTCAGTATCTAATAAATTCCTTTCAACCTTTTCATTCTATTTGGCTGTGGTTAGGTTAATATATTAAAGGCATTGTTTCATTCCGCTAATCAAAATCAATGCCGGAGTTAAAGGGATTTAACGAAGAAAATAGTCAAACCAGACATACCACATGGAAGGAGAACAAAATACAGTAAAATCTTTTAAATGTAATCATTAAATACTGTCAAATTTATTCTTAAAACATTATAGAAATATAATTTCATATTTCATTATTACCAATTATTATTATTTTGAATATTGCACTAGATATTATGTAATAAAAATTAAAGCAAGAGTATACTTCAAGCAAGAAGTATAAAACCATCCACTTCATACATGGCAATAATCAAAAGAGTTGCCTGTCGAACATGAACCGGGGAGACGAAACTTTTGCAAGACAAGAGTGAACAGACTCATGAAACAAAGTGGAATTATTATAATACATCGCAAATGACGTCGTCGTGCGAATTCATCAAACCCTTCCCGCGATTGCAAAGAAAGACAAGAAGAAAGCAAGAAGTATGACCATAATTGATGGAGCCTCAAAGGGGTGAGCGCCATTGGGGCCAGGGGAAGGGGCCATAACCTCGCCAGGACGCATCTTGTCCATGTCATGAGCAGCAACGAACATGGCTGCCAAGACAAAGAAAGAGGCGACCGCCATGGAAAACCCTACGAGATTGTATGCCATAGTTGCCGATGGTGAAGACTATGAAGGTACTCGAGCGTTGTGTTTATATAGGTTCATATTTGCCAACCTAGTCGAATTTTTCAATACAAACAACGTGGAAATCTATGCGATCGATTAGCTGTCCGAGAGGGCTTCTTGGGGGGGACGGTTATTCCTCGAACTAAACACCAAAGAAACAAGGTCTAAGAATGTAGTTTTGTAACCATCGATGGGTTGCCAGAAATTGGAATACTAGAGAAAAAGGTTAGGGGAAAACCTGGAGAGATAAATTTAAAATTTTTTAAAAAATAAAAATATATCAATTACGAATTTACAAGGGGCGACCCAAGAAGTCTAAAATATGTGTGCAAACACGATTCTGATATGATATCGACGTAGGTGGATTTTGTATATGCTATGTTTTCTTTCACATCTAGGACCTTTAAAAGAGAGATGTTTCATGTCGACAACCTGTAATCATATTGTTTCATATTGTACCAAACACACCCTAACTCATCGTATGAGACGAAAAAGAAAATTTTATGGCCGATCAGTTAGCGTATTCACTGTAATTATTACAAGTAGGTGAAATTACAAACGACGGCAAGCGGGCCAAAACACCATAATTTTTTTTAAAAAAAAAACAAGAAAAATCAAACTGAAAAGGTAATGGACGCTAAATTAATTATTTAATTAAATTCCATTTATTTTATCGGTGGTAAGAAGACTTAGAGGTGAAACTACAGTAGGTTGAATCCAATCATCGAACAATAATACCGACAACGTTAATACCCCCTAAATAAGTTATAAAAGATCTTTTATATTTAGTCATATATCAGTTAAATTTATAAAATTAATAAAATAATAACAACTCATCATTAAACAAACTATATCTAGGAATAAATGGATGCCTAAGTTAAGGTGCCAAGCGGAGGCTGTCGGAAGAGGGGATCTCAAACCCATGTGTGGTATAACTCGCACGCGTGAGCGAGGGTCGAAGGTGCGAGAAAAATGGAATAATATAAAAAAAAAGTATCATAGGTTTTATTGGAACCTTTCAAAGAAAAAAAGCCTTTTTATTATATGGAAAAGAGATAAATAAATAAATAAATATATATATGAAAAACACTCAGGATAAATGATTTTATATCTCATCCAAAACTATGTGTATATCCAATTATCGACAGTAGTATAAATTATTAGTTGAGAGAAAAATAAAGTATTTACACGTTAAATTAATAAGGGGAAATCAAGATAATTTTATAAAGTTTACGTGTACTCCCCAAATTTATAAGTGGTTCCATATCCTTGATAAATATCGAGATCTTGTAAAATTGGAAAAGAAATTAAACGCTTTCTCATCCTAGGTTTGCAGTTGAAATTAATGAAAATTTGTTACTACAATTACCAATAAAAATTGAATAAATCTACTTAATTATTTTTTTGGCATTGGTAAATCACGTCAATTTTCTTGTTCATATTTTCCTTTGTTTGATTATTGCTATAATTAATTTAATAACTATAGCTGAAGAATTTATATGTATAAAAGAGTAATTTAAGGAGGTTTTTGTGTTAAGTGGGTCGTAATGTTTCCCCCAAGTGGAATGATTACACCTTCCATATTCCGGTTTAAGTTGGACTTCTAAAATCATTAAGGAGACAGTGCTTCACTTCTTAAAGCGGTTTTTATTAAACTGGAACGGAGAGTAGATCCAAATATGTGAGTCCGTAGGATGAAATTATTTGGAATTTATAGTCATAAAAGCAAGAAATACCTATTCTAACAACTTAAGCGTAGGTAGGAGTCGTTGGTAGACGGCCTCCCAACCAGCTTGTGTGGGGTGTACCATATCCCAGAAGAAGGACTTCTGTGGATCCTCACAGACACTGTACATCGGCTTCCCCTGCTTGTCCACCACCGCGCAATAGCCCTCCGTTGTCGTTCCCATACAACATCCCTTCAGCGGTTCCGGAAATCTTGACTTATAATCTGAACTAAAAAGCGCATGGTTAGGTACTTGAAATGAGGGATTTCAATTGGAAACCACTCAGAAACCAAAACAAATCTACCTTCGCCCTGTAATACATCATAGAAAGCCTGGTCAAGGTCCAAGATGACAAATGTGTTATTACTCTCGCTCCCGTCGTTTAATTCTGTCACTTTGTCATCCAAATCCATATTATGAAAATTGACCAAAATCGGTATCTCATCGCCATCGTACTTTTTGAACGAGTAGGCCTCCGTCACTCTAGGGACACAGTTGAGAGCTTCTAGATTCGCAACCGCTATTTTCTTCACTCCCAAATCATGTATACGTTTCAAGTTTGCGGCAAGTTGGTTTGTTGTTTTATCAATAAAATCCATCACATCCTGAAGGCATCGAGATTCAAAGAGAAGTGCAGTGGTTACGTAACTTTACTTAGGCTTATAATTTGACAAGAGAGAAGGTCCATAATGGAACTCACATCGGCATTTAGGGTACCGTTATGCTTGGCCAGATACTCAGTATAATCATTCCCAGAATTGGTGACAAGGGCGATCGAGTTCTCTAGCCCAATGCTCCCATAGTTTTTGTTCACAACTTGCTCGAATAAGTCGATTTGAGCGGTCATGTTCGGGGCGGCAACCTCCGTGTCGAACACGCCCGTTCCTCCATGAGCAAAGTTCATTCCGAATAACAGGGATCCAAAGTATAGTACAGGACGCCCCCAAAGTTTCCTCCATTGTTGGTAGGGGATGGGGCCAAGACCTATGACTCCAAAGTGCCTCGCTGCGATTTTGAACAGCAAAGACCATACCGAATAAGCATAAAAAAAATCAACTTTTGATTGACAGAAAGAGATTAGTCTGGCCTTGTTACTACCCAAAAGATCAGTGAGAACAAGTCCATTGGAATATCGACCACTCGGATGACCGGGGAACGTCATGCCATAAGGGGTTTTCCATGATTCTTCAGAAACTTTACTGTTGCCGGTATCAGCATAAGAATCTCCAAAGACAAACATCCTTTTCTGGGAGTGGAAGAAGTCGGGATAAGCATGGTGTCGGTGTCGGTGATGATGAGAATCGTGGCCGTGACTGTGGTGGTGGTGGTGGTGGTGGTGCCCGTGTCTGTGGTGGTGGTGAGGGAGCTGGAACCGACCATGGGCCACTTGACCAGTGGCAAATAGTGAGACGAGGACTATTGCGAAGAAGAACGACTTCATGATGGAACAATAGATGAGAATTTGGCAAAGAGCACTCCTATCATCCCATTATTATAAGGGAAGGGAATATGATGAGGTTCCTAAAATCTACCCGACATATTAAATAAAATGTAAAATCAATATTTGTTGAGATTTTTCTTGTCAAAGAATCCGTTAAAATTGAACTGAATTTACGAATAATAATTAAAAAAAAAACAAATTCGTTACAAAGCGTGACTCGCTCAAACCTTTGTATGTATGATTTTCGAACTAAATAGTAAAAACCTTAAAACTAATTTAACAAAGAGTGAGGGTTGGTTAACAACCTTAAACCTTGATAAATCACATAATGCGCCGGTGTATGAACAAGAAGTGGTAGACATATTGAACCAGAGAAGGCGGCAAGGGCACATCTTTTCGCATTGTTCTTTTCACACACAAATTCAGCTTCATCCATGTTCCTTCACATGTCAATAATATGTGCACTAGTAACTTTAAGGCATACATTAATACCAAATGCCATACATTAATACATTAATACCAATTTACATGCATCTTCTGAAATCTACATATAAATAAAATAACTCAGTTATAATTTCGAAATTTAATAGTAATATAAAAAGTTAAAACAAGTAAAACCTTCTTTTAAAGAACTATCTACATTGGAGAGTATTTGAAAGAACCCAAGAAAATGAAATATTAAGAAATCAGGAAAAAGATAATTTATTCCCACACTTTTCAATGAAATGTTCAAGCTCTTTCTACAATACTATGAACAATAGGAAAAAAATTAATTTAGTCTCACACCCTTCTTCGTCATAGATTTAAGCCCTCCAGCTCCAACACAAGAGTAGAATTTAACTAATTGAAAAAACAGTAAAAGAGAGGTAAAGCAACCGAGTAAAGAGAAACACCAGAGAAAATCAAACAAGATGGAAAGCATTACCTAATTCGCAAAAGAATAGAGGCAAAGCTGACGGAGGTAAATAAAAAAAAAATGATAAGATGAAATGGTTGGGGATGAAAATATGGAAGAAAAATCGTTTTTGTCCGAGGACGATCAAGAATGTGTAGCGTTAACGCTTTCCCTTCATATATTTTGTAATCGTTTTAGTAATTTAATGAAGAAATTCCATCCTCATTGAATTGTTGTCTGTCTCGTAGTTTCCCAAACGATGGGACCGAATTTACTTTTAGGCAATGAATAACCATCGGGCTCTTGCATTTGTGAGCGACGCCCGTTGGGGTTCCTTCTTTGGTCCCCAAGTTTCTTCATAAAACTCGAGTTGAGGATCGATCCCCTGTTTGCGCGCCCAAATCATCCCTTTTTTCTGTTCTTTTGGAACCTTAATCTTTCCGCTTACCAATCGCGATGGATCCTTTCGTCCCCGTCAAGGTTGATGTCGTTTTCCCTTACCAGACTTCTGGCAATGGAGCCATTTTCAAGATAGTGCATTAACACGTGCTGGTTGCCTCCTTTCCTGGTGCACAGTCGGATTTTGGTACGCCTTTGGGAGAGCGGTAGACTTTGGGTCCTTTTCGCCCAAAATCTAAGTTCTCGGAACTACCCAACAAGCACCAAAGCTTCCTAGCTACCGCACATAGGCCTGCTATCTTTTGCCCGAGTTCCTTCAACCCATCAATTGGCAAGACCCTACCGTCTGGCAGAAGTTACGATACTTTCTGAGCCGTACATGTGACATTAGGTTCGACAGGTGGCTCTCCACGTGGAGTGCCACGAAGAGGAAAGCCTGGTAGAGAGTCGGTATAGCCTCCTTCATCCGAGTCTCCACATCCTTCATGGAGCAGAACCCCATCGTCTGCACCTGTTTCTTGGAATCACTTCTACTTCTGGAGGACATCTGGTATTTGACCGGTTGTTCCCTTCTAGAGTCTCCCCTCTTTAATGACGGAATTGAGCCACCCATCATCGCGCATAACAGACGTCATCAAGCGCTATAATTCTCTTTGGGTCGACGAATGGAGTTTTTAGGAAGAATTTGAATTTTACTTGGAATGGCTTTCCAATTTCGTTTTCTGCAACAACAGAAAACGCCCTGGCAAGTACATGGTTGGCTTAGCAAACTTCCTTGTTAGCATCGTAGACGACCCTTCCACAGGGACCATCGCCCTGGGACCCATGATTCTGGAGCTGGAGTATCACAGCTTCTTCGACGCCGTCACTGATCCGGACGAGTTCCCATCGTGTCCAGCTGATGGTCTGTTATAGATCATGTTGTTGACACTACGGAATATCTTGGGCCTGTGCTAAATCTACAAGCCCAGAAAAGTGGTCCTAAGTCTACAGCCCGATGTAGGACGCAGGCCTGAGCTAAGTCTACGGCCTGCGTCAATGTGTTGACACTACAGAATGTATTGGGCCTGAGCTAAGTCTACGGCCTGCGTCAACACATGCTCACACGATCCCAACATACAAATCAGAAAATTAAAAGGTTACTTTAAAACAGACTCCGAGATTCCTGGAGAGAAGTTAAGATTGAGCCACGATCTGAGGAACGTTTTGAGCACGCGCGAAGCGTGTAGGGCAAGTAAGATTCAGTATAAAAGAAATAGATCCTCCTTAGGAAAAAGCACGATCAATCAGCCAAACACAGATTTGCATTATTCGTCGCCCTTAGACTTTAGTAGATACCTCGGCCTGGGTTATTTGGTCACTACCTTCAACACCAGAGTGAGCAACCATAGCTTTGGTGATCACCTTCCGCCAGCACTTCCACCGTCCCGGCGAGCAACCGTAACCGGGGCAACAACCTTCCGTCAGCACTTCCACCGTTCCGGCGAGCAACCGTAACCGGGGCAACAACCTTCCGTCAGCACTTCCACCGTCCCGGCGAGCAACCGTAACCGAGGCAACAACCCTCCGACAGCACTACTACCGTCACACAAGTCTACAGCGCAGCGCACTGTAGCGAGTCTACGACGTCAGCAGCGAGTCTACGACGCCTACGTCAGCCGTATCACCCCTTTTTTCGTTCATTTTTATGACTGTAAGATTCTAAGTTCTCTTTCGAAACTTTGAATTTGTACAGTCGTATCTTTTATCATTGAAATTCATCTTTCTGGCGACCACATACATTTCCCTGTGAGTCCAATTGCCAAATATTTCCGACGTGGTCCGTTTTCTACGCGACCACAGTGGGAGCAAAGAAAATATTTCACGTTTGCTGATGGCAAAAAATACCAGAAGCGGAGTTAGCCGAGATCCCCCACCTCCATTGGGTGAAGACGGCGTTCCCACAGAAGGAGACGCAAACGCGGACGATGTGACTCTAAGCAGTCAGGCGAACGCCAGTCAAACTGATCTCGGGGTACATACACCCTCCGAATTCATATCCAGACTCGAATTTCACAAAGAGTTCAGTGATATGAGAAATTTGGTCGATAGACGTATCTCCGGATTAGAAAGTAACATGGCTCAGATCCTAGAGCAAATCAGCGCCTTAAATAGGCCAAAACCCGTTGTGAAGCCAAGTAACTCTGTAGACTGAGATTGTTCTTTCATGGGAGATGCACGACGAGCAGAAAAAAGGAAGGTGTCATTCCAAAGGGATGACCCTTGGGACCACGAGAATCAGTTTGTTACAGAGGTCAGTAACAGGGATAGGATGTCCCCTTTTAGACCAACGTCTGCGCGGTTGCCCGCGGTAAGGATACAGAACGCGGTCTATGCAGTAAACCAGGTAGATGAGTACGGTGAAGCCCAGGGTGAAACAAATAGATGTGCGTCTTCGGTTCCTACCCGTCGTCCTGGGAAGGCCCCCGTGGATGAAAACTTACCAGGAGAATCCCCAAATGTAGGAGGTTTTTCTCGGGCGGAAAGTTTTTACGCTAAACCCTCTGTAGACACACAGCCGCTGAGGCCTAGTGAAAGAGAACCGTGCGCCACCGAAAAGTGGGGTCAGGACCCTGCGCGCGAGTCAATTGGCTACCCAACCCCTCCGAATTTGAGGGAGACAATAGCCCAGGTCTTGGAACAGATGGTACCCGGAACTGTTAGGCAGGACGACCCCTGTTTCTACAGGAGCCCTTACCCGGCGTTCATTGATAGGGATTTTCCCCTGCCCAAAGGATACAGAGTACCGGATTTCACCCGTTTCTCTGGAGAGGATGAAATGACCCCTCTAGAACATATAGCTCGATTCACTCATCAAATCGGGGAGGCTGAGACTAATGACTTTTGGAAATTAAAGCTGTTCCCTAACTCCCTCACAGGCGATGCATTTACGTGGTATGCTAGTCTACCCCCAGGTTCGGTGGCATCATGGGCGGAAATGCAGTCTAGCTTTATGAAAGCGTTCGCTTGCCTAGATACACCATTGTCAATTTTCGAGGTTATGCGCTTGAAGCAAGCCGCCGGAGAACATCCAGGGCAGTTTCTAATGCGCCTACGAAAAGCGCTACTCCGATGTAGACCAGCAATTCCAGAAAGGGATCAACTGATGGTGGCATTAAACGCCTTGTCGATTCCCTTCAAAAAGAAACTGCAGGGAGAAAGGTTCGCTGATCTTTACGATCTCGCCAGGAGAGCGACTGAATATCACCAGTTGTTGATGGAAGATGCCCAGTCTACGCGCACTTATCAGCTAGAGACTGTTGAGGTAGACATGGCTGAATTTGTGAAAGGAGAAGCGACAGTTTGCGAGCCTTTGGCAAGGAAGAACTCTAACGCAAAGGCATCTCAAAAAACGGGAGAAGAAAGAAAGCGGATGCAATTTTCGCGGATGTAGACAAAGCGGATGCAATTTTCGACTGGCTCTACCAACGAAAACGAATTAAGCTAAAGTCGAGGCATATAACCCCTCAGACAGATAAGGAAAAGTCTAGGAATTATTGCAAGTGGCATGGGTCGTTTACACATACGACCAGGGACTGTCTGTCATTCAGGAACATAATTCAAGACCTTATAGAGGCGAAGGAATTATGCTTCCCAGAAGTCGACGAGGTCACTATGGTCGACGACAGGCCTTTTGATGATGAAATCGCTATACATATGTTCGATATTTGTGATGTAGACATAAATCTTATAGAAGCTGATACCAGTTTCTCTCTACAGGGTACGAAGGTAGCTGGAGAAACCGTGGTAGCAAATGCCCTGTTTCGTAGAATGGCGGACAAAGGGGTGATCACCTGCCCAGCCAAAGCAATCGCTGGAAACCTCTGCTGCTGGCACATGGACGATACGCATACCACCGATAGGTGCAACACTTTTAGGAAATACCTGCAGAACAACCAGGGTGACACCTGGTATGACCTGACCCCTCTGGAAGAGGTTGCGATGGGAATAAGCTCTCCAGGGGTACGACCACCCCCGAGCAATTTACAGAGGAAACTCAAGAGCCCTCCAAGCCTAGAGCGCAGGCCGACAATCCGAGGAGGAAGAGGTGGTCCTCACGGTCGGGGAAGAGCACCCGAACACCAACCCCGTGTTGTAGAGCACCCCAGGCGACATTTAGATTTTGATGACCCGTCAGCCCAGCAGAGGACAAAGCAAGTGGACAATAGTCGCACTAGCGAAACACATCAGATGGCTTTAGAAGCAAACACACCTGATAAAGCGCAGCAAGTCAACGAGGCGCAAAGAAGAGGATCCAAACCGAGGTACGGAACGCACAAAGTAGATGCCCAGGCAATCCGGATGGGACCGGCAATAGCCCAATTCCTGGATGAGAAAGTACTGTGCCAGAAGTGCAAGTTAATATGGCGAAACAGGCGCAGCTCTGTACGGAATGCTGCGTAGACTACTTCCTTAAGCTGGTAGACTTATCAACAAATGGAGAGATCATAGTCCAATCTGCTAACCCTGCGACCACAGGTAATCATGACCTCGTGAACCATTCAAAAATACAACAGGAGGCAACGTGCACGATTCTGGGATACGACCCAGTCGCTAGAGACTTCGTGGAGGTATGTCGAACCCTACTTGATTCTAAGAAATCAAGAATGGTCAAGGCGGTTAACCCATCGAAATTTTGGCAGAAAGCCGTTGGCAGAGCAAGTTTGCCACCACAGTCTCGGAAAAGGAGGGATAGACGTTTAAACCACATCGCAAAGAGACCTAGGCCCGCCCCGTCGGAGGCAATTTCGCCTATCAAGACGCGCACAAAGGAACCAAATAGGGAGGCTGAGCGCATCGAGTCTACAGATCACTCGGAAGAGCCAGGCTCAAGCTTTGATTACACCCCCCTTCGGAGTGAAATCCCGAGTGACGCTAATGGCAGAAAACAAGTGATCGTCAGTTGCAATACCATTACTCTGCCTGTAGACTTTGCCAAAGCAAAAGACAAAGAAACTCCGAGAGGTAAGCCACCTCTCTCCCGTCTTTCGCCTTACCTGCCTGGTTTCCCGCTTCATTGGCTAAGAAAGGTGGCAGATAGCATGAAGCAGCATATGCACTCCTTGTATATTACTGCTATCTTTGATGGTATTGTAATGAGCCGGGTCTTAGTAGACAACGGAGCCACTATAAACGTACTGCCTCTGTCTAAGTTTAGAATGCTTGGATATAAACTTCATGATTTGGTTAAAACCGATATCGCAGTCAGTAAGTGGTTTTAATGGCAGGAAGTCTGAATGCTTGGGAGTCTTCTGGGTACATTTTAATGACAAGAGAAAGAAACCGCCTTTTTCATAATAGACATAGCCCCCATGTTCAATGCCTTACTAGGCGGTGATTGGCTTCATAAGGCCGCCGCCATCCCGTCTACACTACATAGGGAGCTAATATTGTGGCTTGACTCTGAAATTGATATTGTGAAAGCTGATGCGTATTCCTGTTGTGACAAAGGTATTTTGCATGTAGAAACAAGCAAGACTATCAAATACCTGACCCTGCATCAGCGGTATGAGCTGGGCGATCCCACGGTCGGCCCCCTTGGTCAACCCTCCGGGAAATTCGATTATATTGTAGACTACGGGACAACGCACCCCAAGCCGGAGTCCGGCCCGATTGTTCCAACAGGATGGGGAGATGAGTTCACTGACAAGGACATAGAAGAAGTTCTGCAAGAAGTCAATTCGGGGGAGAAACCTGCTGAGGGGAGCACGAATGGCCACGTAGGAGAAGGAGCCTTGGAAAGCCAGTAGACCCCTGGCGCGGAGTTGGAGCCCGACAGACTCCTCAAAGAAGGGACTTATGGGCCAGAGTGAAAAGGAAAATGCGGCAGTCGCTGATGTCCTCCAGCGGTTCCGAGTCTACAGGGAAGGACGTCCTCAGGACCAGTCTAAGTCATCTTTGTCAATAAACTCAACAGGCCTTAGAGCGCCTGATGCATGTAATAAGCCTGTGTCTACCAATCTAGGTGGCAGCGAGCATCGCGAGTCTTTATTGACCCCATGTGACCCCTTGGTCAGTATCAACTTAGGTAACGAGTCTTCTCCTAGGAATCTTTTTATCAGTTCATCCGCAAATAAAGAATTCTTTGAATCAATCAAGGATGTACTCAAAGAGTTTAAAGACTGCTTCACCTGGGACTACACCGAAATGTCAGGGCTAGATCGTAAACTGGTAGAACATACTCTACCCATCAAGAAGGATTTCAAACCAGTTCAACAAGCTCCAAGACATATGTCTAGAGAAGTAACGCATCCAGTTTTCGAGGAAGTCAAAAAGCTTTTTCGAGCAGGATACATAAGAACGTCACGATATACAGAGTGGATCTCTAGTATCGTACTGGTCTTAAAGAAAAATGGAAAAATTAGAGTCTGCATAGACTTTAGAGATCTAAATCGTGCTATTCCCAAAGATGAATACCCTATGCCCGTCGCAGACGTCCTTATAGATAAAACCGCGGGCCACCAAGTCATGTCTTTCATGGATGGCTTCTCGGGTTATAATCAAATTTTCATCGCGGAGGAAGATATTCACAAAACGGCATTCAGGTGCCCTTTGGGCATCTTCGAATGGGTGGTGATGCCTTTCGGATTGAAAAATGCTGGTGCTACGTACCAGAGAGCGATGAACGTTATATTCAATGCTTGTCTAGGAAAAACAGTAGAAGTCTACATCGATGATATAGTGGTCAAGTTGAAGAACTACATATCGAACATCTATGAAACACCTTCATGAAGATGAAGAAACACCAACTGAAGCAGAATCCTCTCAAGTGCGCCTTTGGAGTTAAGGCAGGGCATTTTCTAGGTTTCTTAGTGCATCAACGTGGCATTGAAGTCGATCAAAACAAAGTGAAAGCTATTCAGAGTCTAACGGCCCCAAGGAGCAAAAATGAGCTACAGGCTTTCTTGGGAAGGGTTAATTACTTGCGCAGGTTCATTAGAAATGTTGCGGGAAAAACGAGGGTTTTCGCTAACCTCCTGAGAGGAAAGAGCGATTACAGATGGACCGAAGAACACGAAGAAGCGTTTAATGCTTTGAAAGAATATTTGATGCACCCACCGGTCTTAATGCCTCCTCAACAGGAGAAACCGTTTATCCTCTACGTAGCGGCTACCGAAACGACTATAGGCGCAATGATGGCACAAGTAGATGAAAACGGGCGAGAAAGAGCCGTCTACTACTTATCAAGACAATTATCCCCGATCGAAGTCAGGTATACATCTAAAGAAAAGCTATGCTTATCGGTATTTTACGCCGTAAAGAACCTCAAACACTACATCGGGAACCAAGAAGTCTACGTGGTTTCTAGGTCACCTATAATCAAATACTTCTTTGAAAGCCCTTTACTAGTCGGACGAATCAGCAAATGGAGTCTGATTTTGTCCCCGTACGATTTAAGGTATAAGTCGCAGCAGTCAGTCAAAGGACAAGCGCTGGCCAATTTCCTAGTCGATCATGACTCTGCCCAGTCAATAGATCAAGAAGAAAGGATCGAAGAAATATGGCAGACATGGTTCAATGGCTCATCTACAAAAAATGGAACTGGGATAGGAATCCATATAATGTCCCATATGGGTAAAAACATTAGGCTGGCTTTTCGTCTACGAGCATCGTTGACAAATAATGCCACCGAATATGAAGCATTAATAACAGTGTTAAAAGAGCTTCTATCGCTGGGAGTGAAACGAGCACGAGTTAGAGGAGATTTCCAGCTGGTTATCAACCAAGTAAACGAAGAATCTTCGTGTCAGGAAAAGTTGCGACCATACCTTGAAATTGTTCAAAGGTTAGTTGCACAATTTGAAAACATAGCTTTTCATTTCGTAAATCGTGACGAGAATAGAGTGGCCAATAACTTGGCACAATCAGCCTCGGGCTATAGGGCGAGAATTAAGCCAGAAGATTTAACAGAAATGGACTCTCATTTACAGCCAAGAAGTGACGTCATGGCTGTAGACATCATGAACCAAGAGGAAGATTGGAGGAAACCAATCGTAGATTTCTTATTGGATCCAAGTCAAAAGGTTCAACAATGGATCAGAGTCCAGGCATTGACATACATCCTTTTAGATAACGTTCTCTATAAGAAGGACACAAACAGAGTTCTTTTAAGGTGCGTAGACTTAGATGAAGCTACTCCAATAATGCTAGAAACTCATGAAGGCCTTTGTGGCTCACACCAATAACGGATCAAAATGTGTTGGACTATCCGTAGACATGGATTTTATTGGCCGTCAACGATGAAAAATTGCATCGAAATGGCTAAGGGATGCCAAGATTGTCAGCGACATGGTCCGTTGACCCACGCTCCGGCAGCAGATCTCACCCCCATAATGGCCCTGGACATAATAGGAGAAATTCATCCCCATTCTAGTCGGGGAGACGCGTTCATCCTAGTAGCAACAGATTACTTCACTAAGTGGGTGGAGGCACAAGTCTACAGGAAAATTGACCATAGTGAGGTAATTGATTTCCTGCGGACTAACATCATTTACCGATTTGGCATTCCCCAGAATATTGTGGTGGATAATGGGATGGCCTTCAACAATGCTAAGGTAAGGGAATTCGCAGAAGAGTTCGGTTTCTCAGTTTCGAACTCTACCCCATATTATCCCCAAGGAAATGGGCAAGCCGAGGCGTCCAACAAATTGATTAAAAATAATATTCAAAGAATGATTGGATGCAATCCGAAAAAATAGCACGAGGTATTAAACGACACATTATGGGCCCTAAGGGTCACTAAACGCGACAGTACCGGAGAAATCTCATTCGCGCTAGTCTACGGCCATGACGCAATCTTGCCCATAGAAATGAGGTATAAGTCGCTTCGTGTCGCCCAGCCTTGCCTACAAGATGAAGCCATGCATATAGCCTTGGAAGAACTGGAAAAAAAGAGGTTAGAGGTTATAGACAAGCTAGAGGCACATAAATAGAGGATAGCCCGGCACTACAACAAGAAAGTAATTCATAAACACTTTCACGTTGGCGATTTGGTTTGGAAAATGGTTTTACCCTTAAAGACGAAAAGCCAAATTTTGGGAAAGTGGTCTCAAAATTGGGAAGGACCATATCGAGTGGTCGAAACCTATTCAACAAATAGCTACAGGTTATCGACTCTCGAAGGTATCAAGCAACATTTAAAAATTAACGGGAAATTCCTGAAGCGATACAAGAAGGCCATCTGAGAATCTCACAAAAGAACTTTGGAGAAGCGTTTCTCGGCCATTGCGAAGGAAATCGTGCAAAGAAAGGCGTCTTAAAAGCGTCCATACAGCTATAGACTTGTGAACTTGTGCACAGAGCATCTTCTACAGCGAACAAATGGAAATAATAAAAAATATACAGGTTGTAGATTGAGTTTGCTTAGGAGGGGTCACCCCTTAACATATGCTGTCTACATTTAACATCAAGCTCCTCTACGAGCAAAGTCTCGTAGGTCCAACCTCCTAGTGCCAGACTGTGGCAGTGAGCTAACAGCCTCCACAAACAAGAAAGTAAGAACCTTGGCACGGGTCCGCTTTATAGTAAGCTCGTTCTGCTGGCGATACCAGGACTTTAGCTCATCTCGGTGTCGCTGAGCAGAAGCTTGAGCAGGGCGATTGTTGAGCAGGGAGTCAATCATGCCGACCCGATCTTTGAGATCGGCCTCGTAATCCAAGAGTTCTTTAATTCTGTTCTATACTTTGGAAAGTTGGGAAGATAGTTCACTCCTTTGATCCTCAAGCAGCTTGATGTCAGCTGCCTCCTCCTCCTGAGCTTTGAGTCTTTGGGCAATCCTGGACGAAGCATCATCAAGCGCTTGAAAGTCTGCTTGGTAAGCTGTCCATTCGGTCCAGAATTGCGACCGGAAATCCTCACAAGCGGCCTGCATCTGGATGTTGGCCGCCGGGGAGCGTTCTACTTCATCGGGAAGGTTCCCGATGCGATCTACATTTTGCACCAGTTGGTCATAAGCCTTGAGGCAGCCTTAGGTACCCTCCCCAGTAGGCACATTTGGTGATGGGGAGGAGAGAGGAACGATTTCTGCCACAGTAGGTTGCGCAGCGTCATCAGGGTCGGCTCCCAAGGTACCAACCTTTTCCGGAATCGCAATTTCCGCCGCAGACAAGGTTGTCATTGGCGCTGCAGCAACAGATGGGTTGACTTCAGGAGCGCCTGTTTCTTCCGGCGCTGCAACCTCTGCTCCAATGATGACAATATCCACCTCCCCGAGTGTCGGAATTTGAGGACTAGAAGGAGAGGCATCCTGCGAATTAAGAAATGATATTAGATATCAGAACTAGAAATAGGGCCACTCCCAAGGGACAAAAACGTTAATAGGGAGAGACTGACATCTTTCTCAGGCTCTATTGAAGTCTCCGGCGCAGGAGAAGCTATAGGCACCAAAGCCATCATTTCTTGTCTGAGAAGGAAAGCCAAACATCATAAGAATCAGTAAGCGTTCTTGGCTTTCGAAAGGGAATAGAAGAAGTATTATATACTTTAAAGGGGGACTTGTAGACTGAGTCAACAACAACCTTGGAGTCCCGGAAGAAGCAGAACCAGATCCTCGGGAGACAAGCTGAGTTTGCCTCAGTAATTTGGATATCGGAGTATTCTCCGAGTCAGAAGATGACGAGGATATGGTCCTGCGCTTACGCTTCCCAAGCTTCCCCGAAGGCTGCCCCTCGACTTTAGGCTTCTTGCCTTTAATGGCAAAAGGTTGCTGTTGCCGAGCCGAGTGACTAGCTTGGGGAGGAGGGCTCCTCTCGGGAGAAGAATCTTCAGAACCTGTAATCACAATTGTAAATATCAGGAGGATGTATTCCAATACGAAGACATGAGACTTTTAAGAATATACATATACAATTCAAAGCCTCTTTTACCAGTGATAAGCTTCTGTCCAGACTTCAGCATCATGTCAGTAGACAGGTAAAGATTTGGCTCAGCATAAGTCTCAAGGAAAGTCATCCTGTCGCGAAGGGCGCCAAAGGTGAGCGCCCACTGAATGGAGAAGGCTTCGGTAGTATAAGCTGGAGTGCTCTCAAGGGGGAACTCCATATGCTGAAGCTCTGCCTTCTTCGACAAGAGGACAAAGGAGGCTTGAAGAGAGTCCCTTGATAAGACGCAGCTATTCCTGGTATGGATTGGGGCGTTGAAAGTATCAGAAAAAGGGACTGCAGAGCCTTGGATGAAGCCCAGTTGCCTTGCGCAGAGCTGGGGATTGTAGACTTCAAAACTGAAGCCTGCCTCTGTGACGTACACCAAGTCCCTGCTAGTCAGCACAGAGTCCCAATATAGGCTTGGCACTAGCTTCCTTTGGCGCTTGAGAACAAGGTGGCCGGTAGGGAACGGAGCCCAATTACGGCGTTCCCCTCGTCCAGTGTCGACGATATGCCTCATATGCCCTGTCACCGAAGCGTGCAACCACTGGCTCTTGTTGTAGCAGCAAGCCTCTAGCATATGTGTCCCATAACAGCCAACCTTGATAGCACCAGAGGGCATCTGATACCCTGTATGTCCTGGCATCCATGTGCAAGCCCACAGATGCACGAGCCAAAGAAGGCCACCAGCCGGATACTTGGGGAAAGGGTTTGTGCAGGAACTATTCCTATGCAAGCTTTGGTAGAAAAGGCCCAACAAGAAGGGCGCCCAAGCTACCTTGCTGGAAGCATTACTCAAAAAGTTGGCAATTCCGTAAACCAACTTTGGCACCCTCTTGCCAGGAAAGCAAAATACATACTTGCTCAGCCACACACTGAAGAATTCCACTTCTTCAGCCTTTCCCCAAGCAGAATGAGGGCGGCCTTTAAGTAATTGGAGGTGCCTCGTCGCTATATCCAAAATTTAGAGCACCCCTGACGGATTATGATTGCTGTCCAGGGGGTAGAGGCGAACCGGAGTCCCAGCTACATAACTCTCCGTCAAGAAATAGACATCATCCAATGTGATAGTCATTGGACCTTATGGAAAGTAAAAACAGTTGACTGAGCTATTCCAGAAGGGGAGGAGACGGGCGCATATCCGCGGGTCACAATGCTTCGCGACCAGAGAAAGCTTCAGGAAAGACCAAATCCCGCAGACCTTCAACTTGCTTTCTAGCCTTTCTTGCCAACGAGAGAACCACTCCCGTACTAGGGTCTTGTCCACAGAAGGGAAGCATAGGAAGCCGCTCTTCTTCTCCCAGCCAAGTGGGTCAATGAAACCCTCCCGGCAGATAGGGATTTGGCACTCCGTGATCAGATACTCGTGAGAAACAGGGTCGGGGAAGAGTGCGGAGTCAAGAACGGGACCCAGGGTTAGGCCTTTGCCGTCTGAAGTCTGGACGACGCCGGAAGGGCTAGCGCGTTGCTGGTGCCACTGGAAAGAGGCAAGGTTCGACATGATTGGAGAGGAGTTTTTCTTGAGAAGAAGGCTAGGGTTTCGGGAAGAGCAAGATTGCGGAGAGAAGAAGGCTAATACGTACGTCGCAAGTGAAAGGAGGGAAACGAAACGTTCTCCTTTTAAAACCAAAAAGCTGACAACTGTGCTCAGGCGACAGAAGTCGCCTCAGCAAAAAAGGGGGGCTTATGTTGACACTACGGAATATCTTGGGCCTGTGCTAAGTCTACAAGCCCAGAAAAGTGGTCCTAAGTCTACAGCCCGATGTAGGATGCAGGCCTGAGCTAAGTCTACGGCCTGCGTCAATGTGTTGACACTACAGAATGTCTTGGGCCTGAGCTAAGTCTACGGCCTGCGTCAACACATGCTCACACGATCCCACACACACGATCCCAACACACAACTCAGAAAATTAAAAGGATACTTTAAAACAGACTCCGAGATTTCTGGAGAGAAGTTAAGATTGAGCCACGATCTGATGGATCGTTTTGAGAACGCGCGAAGCGTGTAGGGTAAGTAAGATTCAGTATAAAAGAAACAGGTCCTCCTTAGAAAACAACACGATCAGTCAGCCAAACACAGATTTGCATTGCTCGTCACCCTTAGACTTTAGTAGATACCTCGGCCTGGGTTATTTGGTCACTACCTTCAATACCAGAGTGAGCAACCGTAGCTTTGGTGATCACCTTCCGCCAGCACTTCCACCGTCCCGACGAGCAACTGTAACCGGGGCAACAACCTTCAGCCAGCACTTCCACCGTCCCGGCGAGCAACCGTAACCGGGGCAACAACCTTCCGTCAGCACTTCCACCGTTCCGGCGAGCAACCGTAACCGAGGCAACAACCCTCCGACAGCACTACTACCGTCACACAAGTCTACAGCGCAGCGCACTGTAGCGAGTCTACGACGCCTACGTCAGCTTTATCACCCCTTTTTTCATTCATTTTTATGGCTGTAAGATTCTAAGTTCTCTTTCGAAACTCTGAATTTGTACAGTCGTATCTTTTATCATTGAAATTCATCTTTCTGGCGACCACATACATTTCCCTGTGAGTCCAATTGCCAAATATTTCCGACGTGGTCCTTTTTCTACGCGAACACATGTATTTGTGGATTGGGCTATACGTCCCTGCAGATTGGGATGCCCGTCGTCGACGATGCCTAGAGGTCCTCAGGCCTCTTATGCGTGCCCGCGATCTACCTAGTTTGAATGCCACGAGGTTCATCTTTGAGGTCTACAACCTCCAGTTGTGCTCCAGGCAGTTTTGGATTTGCCTTGTCGATCACAGTGTCGTTCTTCTGTTCGATGAATTGCCCCAGGAACCAACGAGTCGTCGTCCCGTTCTCTCGTCATGAATGGGCAGAAAGATTTCACTGCTTGTCGACCCGCCGTAGTTACGAAGTTGCAGGACCTGCTTCGGTCGTTCAGTCACGTTTGCCCCGATGTGGTACAAGACATGGGACCATCTCCTTTCCTTCTATCAGGTTAAGGACTTCACCCGTGAGAGCAGCGAAGTCTCTGTGCCCTTCCTTGCCAAACTTCGAGGCAAAACTGTGAGGAAAAGAAGCGCGGAAGAAGCCGATGCCTCAGGTATTGTCGTATATTCAGTCGTTACATGGACAAATTCCTGCATGTGTGGGTCGCAACCCTGCACATAGTCGTTAACAGTATTAGCATCTAGGTAGTTCTCAACTACTTTCGTACACGTACCTGAAGGAACTGGAACAAGTTATTGTATGCTGGTAGTTTTGCGATAGTACCATCAACAAACCCGATTTTTTTCTTGATTGACAATGCCAACTCGAAGGAACACCTCCAAGAAACGTAATTACCTTCCCAGAGCTCCGGCAATATGATTATTGTTACCTACAGGTCTTTTGTATTCACAAAGAATGGTGATTAAGGACTCTTCCGGCCTTCGATCTCCATGGTCCTTCCTCCCAGCACCTTCCCTGAACTCTACTACCATGAAGGTTTTGGGAGAAGATCGAAAACGACTT
Organism: Melastoma dodecandrum; assembly: GCA_029817715.1. Classification (NCBI taxonomy): domain Eukaryota; kingdom Viridiplantae; phylum Streptophyta; class Magnoliopsida; order Myrtales; family Melastomataceae; genus Melastoma; species Melastoma dodecandrum. The sequence continues at coordinate 782,954 of JARUPY010000397.1, read as the reverse complement.
GTGTTCGTTTACGACCACCCCTTTGACGGTACAACCTCAAACCTTATACCCGACTAACAACCTTCCCTTGCTATCTTCACATATTTACCGTTCTGAATTTCATACGTGGGCCTTTCATCCTTAGCCCAACTCACCTTCATTCAGGCTTTTAACATAGCCTACTTGATCTTGATTTCTCACCTCATAATTATATCTGCCTATTTATTATAGGTATAACTTTCCGTGACCACATATAAGCGTTCGCTACATATGACACGTTCCTCGTTTGTAGATGGCTGGCTTTGTTTCCGGTATCTGTTGTCAATTGGTATCACCCTCACACTCACAAGTTACTTTCTGTTGGTACAAATTTGGGTTGGGACTATTTATCTCTCCCGCCATCACATAACTCAATGTCATCTTTGAGATAATTCATGAAATTAAAGCGGGCAAAATTGGTCGAAATCCCATAAGGAAATAATATTGGGGTAGGCAGATAAAATGAATTTTGTCATAAAAACAACTCATGGGAAAAAGAAAAGATACCGTGAATGAAACTTTAATCAAACAGGGTGGCTAAATATGAATTAATTCTATCAAGAGATGCATGCCTACATGAATTGCGATTAAAAAAAACATCAGTTTTTTTTTAAATACGAAATATTGGGCAATTCCCCAATTACAAACATACAGCCGGTGATTTAAAAACATTCGAAATCTGGTGGGTTGAGGTTGATCAAGACTACTAAGGCGATATTATTTCCAATATATATCTATATATTCGGTACTTGCTATATAGAAATCAGATGAATCCTTCCAGTATAATGATGATTATCACGACTTGAGCGAAAATTTATTTATCGTAATGACTATTCAGAGGGCACGTGCCTCCCTTTGGCCCCAATTCTCCAAAATATTTATTTATTTCAATCACATCACAAACAATGACGTAAATAACGTGTTAGACAACCGGCAGATAAAGATTTAGGCAAAAGGGATGACCAACCCAACCCAACCTAACCTATTTTTGAAACATGGGCTTGACCCACGGTTACCTCTACGAGCCTACTATTACAATTTCAAACTCTAGAGTGGAATGCGAGATAGTGGTAGAAAGAGTCGTGTAAGCAAGGTCTGAAAAAAAATCAAGAAAATGGGAGAAGATAAATGTCCAAATCATATGTATTCATGACCCTTCTGCCGACCAAATTTTCTAAAAGAGAAAATGGACCCAGACATGGGTGATGGGGCCATAAAACTAGGGTAATTTCTAGAATACATATATAAACATATATTTCCGGAACAAGCGAATTTTGTCATGAGAGGTTCAAAGTGTTCATTTCAAAGATGTAAGCGTCAATGATGACTTCATACATTTAGGTGAAAAGAAGTGGTGGAGGGGAGGAGCGGGGGATGGATTAAACTTTGAGGGGAATTGATTGATGGGGACCAGACAGACACCTCTTCCTATGAATTTGTCTCTTTTCAGGCATATTACAACTACTTTCGCTGTTGGTGGTTCATTTAGAAAATGGGAAAATCATGATGGGATAAAAAATACATGTGCCCCCATTGCTTGGTGCATCGTTTCGCAATGCTTAGGGATTTCAGCTAAAATTGTATGTCCATTCAAGTACCGAACAATTGGAATGCAAATTTACCAAGGATTACCGGGGGGGGGGGGGTTGTTCCACGCCCAAGTCATACCATAAATGAAAATGTCCATTTAAAAAAAAAATCTATAGGTACAGACCGAGCAGTTCACATTTCTCATAAACCGGAGGTCAGATGGTCAAACATGTTTTGCCTTGGAGTTCATGGACTCTCACTCAGAGTCGATGTTTCCAAAGCTCGGGGAAAAGGGTACAAGAATATTTTTCAATGTTTTTACCTTACGAGTATTACAAAACATTCATTTTGAGAGAATGTAAAAGGGGGGATGCATCAAAAGAAACATAAAAATGCATATAAAAAACTTATACTAATTATTTAGGTTATACTTATGGTCATAAAAAATTGTGAATTATTTTTAATAGAAAACGTCATTTCAAGCAAACTCGATTTTCAGATGCATTGACTTGATTGTTTTTCCTATGATTAGGGGCATTGCCTAACTGCCCAAATTTATTGCGCTCCTTGACTTTGTTCGGCCCCTTTTGACGACAAGGTTAATAAATATAGAACAGTGTCGACGTGTGAGTTTCAATTGGGGATTCTTTTTTATATATTTACATTATTATATTGATGGTATTTTTATTTTTATTCTCATTGAATGAAAAAGTATAAATCCACTTATTCAATGTAACATTTTCAGAGAGTTGCATTATATGACTATGAAATGAGAGAGAGAGAGAGAGGCCCCATCCACACCGGTCGTCTTACTCCGACTCTGAGTTTGGACTTTTCTTGATCAGCCGGGCTGGATTACACAACCCCGGAATTCAGGGAAACCTTGTCTTAGTTTAGGAGCATATCGAGTTGATTGAGAGGTATGCAGTGTTAGACCACAACGTCTTGAAAGTCTCGATTATTTCTATGATATTTTCGGTCGGTCGGTCGGTTGGTCATTGGCTTAGCCACTGAGACGCGGTTAAAGGGTGAACCGATTCTTCGTCTCCCAAAAGCAGAAAACCTCGTTCCGACATGATATGTCTCGTGAAACTAGTTTTGCTTGTCCAATTACCAATGTTTTGCTGACCCATTGCTTCGTCCTAAGTCGATATTTTGTTGGGGTTGCTATCGCGCCAGGGTGACTGAGTTGGATTCTTAGAAACTGCTACCGAAGTAAATGTTTACTTAGTTCGTGTAGGAACATCTTTCTAACAATTTCTGATATCGACTCCAAAGTTATCCATCCCTTTGTGCGCGTGGTTCATCACCCAACACCTCTTTTTTAAATGTTTAACTCAAGTTTTATGAATAGGGGAACTCCACAGCAAAATTAGTCAGAAATTACACTTTGGGGCTAAAATGATGATGATCAGCGCAACGAGACATGCACCATTTTAGAAACAATCGTCGGTCAACATTCAAGACTCTGACATTGTATTTACTCTCGTTTTCATCTACCAGCTCAAAATAATTAGTAAACAACTCACATTCAATTGACACCAACATTAAATTCGTAAGACTCATTTCACGCACATGAAATTGAAAAAAAAAAAGTGAATTCCCCCAAAAATATGACACATAGAAACACTATCGTGCCGGTTACTTCATTTGGTAAAACTACGTAGCCAAGAATGGTAATAATAATAATCACGAGGCTGGTTTTTGAGCAGTGGTGGTGATTCAAATGTAATGTCATTCTGGCAACAGTCTAAATTGGTACTAGCCAAATAGGCCTCCTATCCAGCCTTGAAAATTGGCCTAAACATTAAGCTGAACCAAAAGAGTCACATCCTATTATTATTATGAAAGAATCTGTACACGGTCGGTCGGCCTATGAAATATAAGGTTCATGTAGTCTAGAATCCTGAGGCTGAAGAGAAAAGACAAGTGAGGATCCCATTGCACGATGATCATCATCAATCCAGAAACATGATTTGATTTCATCGGTCATATCCTCACATAAATATCTTAAATGGCTAAGCAATTAGGGGATGGTAATGTTTGTACGGCCTGATTATATGTCACGAACATAAGCCATAGTTATCGTGTTTAACTCGAGTCTTAGAGTAAGATCTTGCTTATCAACCCAAGCACGAACTACTTAAAGAATTAATATTATGCCCAAAATTAAGATACATAAATGCCACACCCACCCTAGAGATAAAATTACTAAATGTGCATGGATAAGATTTATATTGAGTCAGAATTTTAGGGGTAGTCTTCTTCATTTAATTTTCTGTTTTTGTACATAAATGCTCCATTGAAAACCTTGTCGCCCGAGTATGCATTAACTATGAATTATCTAGATATAATTTCATACATGATAATTATTTCTATGCATCCAAGATTAAATAGCTCGGGATGCACCGCACCTAATTTACATGTAAAATTTGGGAACAACGGTGACATCATGTGGCCGGGCGGCTTTTAATTCTTGGCGATCGTCATCATGGCGCATTTATGACGAATCCCGGAAATAGGAAAACTAGCACCCCTTACACTCGACACGTTCCTTTAACGTGAGTCGTTCAAGATCTCACTAAGCCCCTCCACATCTCATGACTTGGTTACAGAATTCCGATCTCGTTCTAGCCCCTATCGTCGCCGGCAACACCAGTCCATTCTGTAAATGGGTGAGGGTTGAACTTGAGTCCCATTGAATAGACCCCAGATCCAATAAACGAGTAATTAAATAAGAGGAAATTCGCTAAAAACCAAAGTAACGAGCCCGAGATCCACGTGGCTGCCGGATCTCGGCTCCAGTGTCGGAAAATTACGAGTTCCACCCCAACCCCACGCTCCCCATCTCATTAAATTTCATCCCGAAATCAAAACCTAATCTGTATTTTAATGTAAAAAAGAAATGACTTGGCAATCAGCTGCTGAAGAACAACCCCAACTAATCACAAATATTAAAAAATAAATAAAATTCACCAAAGAAGAGGGAACAAACCCAGACCCCCTCCTATATTAAAACAGTGACAAACAGATAGATTCAATATATACAAACACCAACACAACACACACACACCCACACCCACACCCTCAACTCATCACAACCCACACCACATCAACCGCCGCCCCCCCAACCCCCCCCCTTCCCTCCTTCCCTCCTTCCCCTTTCCTTTTCTCCTCTTCTTACAATCCCTAGCATCCCCAGCCGCCGCCATAGTATCCGTTCCCATCTCCAGCCTCCTATCACACAATGGACAGAGAATGATACCAGGACTTCGTGTCCGATCCTACGGCCAATCCCCATGTTGGTGTCGTTCCCCGATCCCTTACCCGACCTACTCTGCGATGAGGACTCCGGGACAGTCCTCTCGGAGGCTGAATCCCCCGGATGCTCTTCCGATGTCGACTCCTCCTCCCCCGTTGCACTTGCCATGGACGGCCTCCTGCTGACAGAGCTCGTCCTTAGGGAGAAGGACTTCGTTCCAGGGCTCAAATACGCGTCGCGGCTCCGTGGCGGGACCCACCAATACCGCCACCAGCAGTCGGTTAGCCCTGCCGCTAGGGAGGAATCCGTTGCTTGGATTCTGAAGGTAACTTACATACACCGTATTCACGAAGTTACTCCCTGATTGTCCTATTGCCACCGGCCGGATCGGACAGCGGAGATGGATTCCGCTGCCGACCGTGCGTTCAGCGTTCATCCATCCCGCTACGGTCGAAAAAACACACGAAAAAAAAGTCACGCTTGGCAGGAAAACATCTTTATTTTCTAAATATTATAATATTGCCTGTTTTTAGGGGGTTAAATAAAAAAGAACGAGCACGAAGCTATAAGCCTTTAATGTCCTTTACCAGTAATGATGTTTTGCTTGAATGATCGTTCATGTCGTCATAATTTAATGATGATGTTATGATACATAAGTTATTATTGTTATTAGTTTGGGAACGAATAAGTGATGGGTGTTTGTGCGTGAAGGTGCATGCTTCGTACAGATTCCAGCCGTTGACGGCGTACCTGTCCGTTAACTACATGGATCGGTTCCTGCACTCTCGATGCCTGCCGGTAACCTCCTCACCCCACGTTAACGTTACGACGCTCTGCATTCGATAAGATAATATTGTTGTCCGTAAACCTTTTGGTCAAATTCGGTGTAATAACTTTCCTCCCCCCATCTTCCCTCGGAAATCGGGTGTAATAATTATCACAATTGTGAACTGACTTTTCTAAAAAAAACTCGCACGAAAGCCACTCCGTCTCCATTAACCAATTATTGCACGTGTCATGTCGTACGTTACAGTAATATTTACTGTTAGTTCGTATGATATATGACCATCGGTAGTTTTTGGTGATTTTTTTTTTAACGTAAAGTTGATTTTATGTTATTAATTGGATGAACAGGAGTCGGATGGTTGGCCAATGCAGCTGCTGTCCGTAGCATGTTTGTCGCTAGCTGCCAAGATGGAGGAACCTCTGGTTCCTTCTCCTTTTGATCTACAGGTATTTGTCCGATATCCCTAATCCAATTATTCATCTGCTTTTATCATTCTAGTTGTAGCTTAATCTCGTTTTGGTCATGCTTGATGGGCCAGGTTGAAGGCGCCAAGTATATGTTCGAGCCGAGGACGATCCAAAGGATGGAGCTCCTTGTTCTCTCTGTCCTCGACTGGAGGCTCCGATCCATCACACCATTCTCCTTTTTGGGTTTCTTCGCGCTCAAGGTCGATCCTACGGGGACCTTCTTCGGGTTCCTCATGTCCCGAGCAACCGAAGCCATCCTGTCCAACATTAAAGGTAGTATCAGCTTGACTTCCATTGTCCTATCGACTTGGAACGATTTTTTGGATCAGGAAAATGACGAACGATCCCCGTTCAGATTTTAGTTTCCTGGAGTATCGACCATCGTCCATCGCTACGGCTGCAATGCTGTGGGCAGCGAGTGCCATCCCCGCTCTGTCGGTCAGGGATCCAGGGGATGCAGAGTCATGGTGCGGGGGCCTGATCAAAGTAAGTACTTCTGCACGAATCTCTTCAAACTATGAGACAATAACGAACAAGCGCCTAAACAATGTAGTCCTTACAGGAGGAGATAATGAGCTGCTACCGATCGATGGAGGCGTCGCTGCTTCGAAACGGCAGGAGGAAGGCCCCCAAGGTGCTGCCCCAGTTCAGAGTGACAACTCGACCCGGGACAAGGTACAGCGATTCATCGCCCTCGCCATCGTCCTCGACTTCATCCTCTGACCCTCACAACAAGAGGAGGAGATTGAATTTTACCTCATGGACAGTCGACCACAAAGGTATCTCCGAATCCGAACGCGAGGAAAGGGAATAAGTTAACCAAGAAGAAAACAAAAAAAAAAAAATGGTGGTGGTCCAAAACTTTAATCACATCAACATATCAGAAGGACCTCGTGATGGTGCTCCAAGTGGGGTTGGGGTTGGGAGGTCCAAATAATTTTATTTTTCTCTCTTTTGGGTGGTTAATTTTATTTTTATCACTTGAGAGTGACGTAGATAGTTTATTTTATTCTTTTGGAGGGCACTTCGCCATTTGCATGGAAATGGCAAGTTTTGCTGATTCCCCGAGGAAGGGGAAAAGGGAGTGGAGTTTTGGTCATACCTCGGGTTAAGAAAAATCAATAAAAAAAAATGGGAGATTTATTTTTTCCCAAAAAGAAAAGGGAAAAGGGTAAGTGGGGGAGAGACTAGAGAGTGGAGGGGAGCGTGTTGTGAAGTGAAAGTTTCTTCTCGAGTGGAGTGATTGAAATTTTTGTTATTGATAAAGAGGGGATGACATTTTGTGGGGGCTATATACATTGTATTGTTTATATAAGTTGGATGATGGGGGGGGGTGAGTTTTCTTGTGTGGCAATAAGGAAAGAAGCATGGAGGGCATTGGATGGAGATATTTTTCCTTTGCCTTAAGGTCAATGCTGCAATCTCGGAATGATTCGGCACCACCCGACCACGACTCAAAAATTTTCTTTCACGTGACATGTAGTCATTTCATGGGTCCCTTCTTATTTCATTTGTACCTTTTGTTTTTGTTACCCCTTTGTAAAGACAAAACAGTGGCCCCTTTTTGTGTTTAGGGCCATATTAACGTCCAAGTTAATGGTATGGTATGGTATGCATGAATGTACTGTTATGCGTACATAAGGGAGAGATAGGGGGGAGAGAACCCCGAGGGGCTCGTGTGATTGGGGGGATGCACACGGGTGACGACCCCCCGAGTACTTTGTATTTATTTTTATGTTCGATTTTTGTGGGTTTTGATTGTCAAATGGGAGGTAGGGTCAAAGGGGGAGATGCCCCCACCCCACACCCCCTCCTCGTGCCTCTTCTTCGATATATGGCCAAAGCCAAAGGATATGGGGCTCGGCCTTGACAAAAAGATCCAAGGAAGTAAAAGAGGGTGGGGCCCTTTGAGGGAGATTCATTAAAATAAAATAAACAAAAATGAGTCACGAGAATTCGGGATTGTAGACACCTTCCTTCTTATATATTTGTAATGCGGTAGAAACGCCCCACGGATGGATTTAACGCTGACCTATTTTTTCTTTCGATATTTCATTATTTTTATATTTTAGGGACGTAGTTATACTAATATCCATCAAATATTGTTGTAAAATATAACGAATTTCTGCATAGATGTTTTAAAATAACTCCTTCGGAATAATTTGATGTCAAACCTAACGTTCCTCGTGTGACATCTGTACGTGTCTTTATTGCTTTATGGTTTCCTCTTGGTTGGTTATGTCACGTGATAGACGCAGAAGCATCTGTCTCTCTTCTTCTTATTTGTAAAAATGAACCCCCCAAAGCCGAGTAAAATAGACAGGGTTCGGACATGGAATTATATTCCAGAATGTACGTCGTAATATCGTTTATTACAAAAGGGTTAAATCCTAGACCTTCTTTAAAGGGATCATGGAAGATTATCATAGCTCGAATTTTATAAATTATTTTTTTTTTTGAAAAAATTTAACTTAAATTTACTGCAAACAAATTGAAAAGATACATCAAGAATTGCAAGAAAAGAAAGTTGTCCAAATATTTAGTTTACGACATAAACATTACACGTCATTATCAAATTACTTTTAGAAACTTATAAAATTAAAACCTGTAAAAAATTATTTATTACGATAATTATAAGGAAAACATGCGAAAGTGAGAATCGATCGACAGAATTATATGCCGAGTTTTATCGGCACTTGGACGACTGACATGCATGATATTTTATCCAATGCATAGAATCACTATTGGGTTTGTTTGAGTTAATTATATTCATATGCTTGGCCTTTGCCTGGATCTACATATTAATTCATATTTGCCTTCATGTATGATTAACTCATCGAGTTCTTACAGTATATTGCCCTCGTACTGATTTCCGGCAACGTAAAAAGTATCACACGAATGGGGATGGAGTCAACTTCGGCTGTATCTAATGAGATGCTGATGTAGTAGTACTAGTAATAATGATATCAATGAACTCTTTAACAGTTGTTTAAAAGAAAAGGAATATGTAAAGATATGAAAGGAAGAGAATTCCTCTTTACAGGGGGAAAGAAAAAGGCAGCCAGAGACCAAGAAGTTTCCCTCCAATGCGCATAAGTCTGATGTCCACGAGGCCAAGCACCAAATGACAGAACGAATTCGTACCAATTGGAAACCCTCCGAGTTTTGTCTGGACAATGTGATGGGCATGGTAATAAATAATGGGACTTTGTTTACCCCCATCCTCTTTTCTCAACTGCTCGGTTTTTCCTTTTTCTCTTTCTGAAATCATAAAAAAGAAATTATACTTAGTTATCCATAAAATTCGGTTTTCTGTTATAAATGAATTCTTAACCGGTTGTCCCGATAATAATTTTTTTTCGGGGGGGGGGAACAAATCCACCTTACAATCGAATTAGGTCCCTTTTTCTTTTCCCCCCAAACAACAATCTCTGTCGTTTTGCAACTTTCCATTCCCGACACACCCTCATGCTCCTTCTTTTCATTCCAATAATAATTCGACGCAAGGGGGTGATGTTATATAATGAATTAGGAGTTAAAAATGAAATATAAAATATGTAACGCTTTTATCTAATCGTTCGAGTTAAGAGGTCGATGAATCATATTGACAATGATGAGCCGTATCATTTTCTATATGTGCTCGAAAATATGATTTTTTATAACTTGTTCCTTTCAATACTCTTGATGAACTTGTCAGAAATTATGGCATACCACAGCAGAGCAGATGTAGGTCCACACATTTGAGATATTTATACATGTGATTTTATTTCGATGGGTCGATCAGGACCTGTATGGCTAAGTTAAGATCATTTACCCTTTTACTTGGATCAATGTCCTGGCAAGCCAATTCATTATTATGCGAGTTTAGTTATAAATTCATAATATATTCTCTGGTGTCAAACTCAAACGCTATATGATTTGTTGGCAGGTCAGTGTCGTGATGGTGGGATACCAAACTTATGCATGAATACGTGTCGTGAGTATTATTAGAGGGGGGTCCATCTAATAATATTTCTCGATATGTCGAGCTTTACCTCTCGTGACTTTCAAAGAACTATATATAACAACCATTGACAGTTTTCATTCTTTTACATACTTTGTTCTTTCTTGCATTCATGACTACGACATATCAACCTTTAGCTTTTCAATATCTACATAGACTTGAAAATTAACCGGAAGAACTCCGACGGCTCCCACTACCACCGCCCCGAATAATCTTCGACATAAACCCTAGAAAATAGTATCGAATCGATTTGCGACTCTAATTAGATGAGGCAACATGGGGGGAGCCGTGTCAGGTTTTGGATTTATTTATCAACCCCATGCAAATCACACCATTCCCCACTTCAAAAGTTATCATCGAAAACACAGTGGGGCTGTCACGTTTCTCGATCACAACTTTTTTCTCTTAGTGATATTACTATATATATATATATATATATATAAAATAAAACCTCGTTGGACCACCAAGCTTGGGGGGAATGGTGCCGTGGGGTCATGGCTTCGATTTCTTATAGTCTTGATTAATTAATTAATCCCATAATGAAGACAGCCATGACGATAAATATAATGATGATTACAAATAGCGGAAATTCATGCGCGCATGATCGGCAATAGGAAAGAGAAGGATGAATAAAAGTACTACCCCATGCAATATCTGATCTCGTTGGACAATAAAAAGGTTGATAGGATTAGAAGTAGTTCTTTTTAGATCGAATATTTTGTTCCCCAAAATTATGTAAAAGCTTTGGGTTATGTCCATATCAAGGGTCACGGCATCAGCGCAGATTCCGAGATTTCAGAACATAATGATTATAGTTATGGGGACAGGAGAAATTCATGAAAAGAAATTCTTAAAGTTTTGCAATTAAGTTGATTGGGCTCGGGAAAGAAAAACTGGTTTGGCCAATGAAAAGGCACTCTTCCCCTGCTAAATGTTAAATATGACATGATTTATAAAAACAAAACATGGATTTAAGCATTTTTACAAATTTTTAATTTTAACATCAAATATTTTTTTCTTTTCCTTAAGATTTAAATAATCCTAGGAATTATTAATGTTAAATTAAAAAACTTCTTTAACAAAAATAACAACGTGAACCGCAATTGTTGAAAACATAAGAGATTTCGGAATTAATTTTATAAATAATCGTAGGTTTTGCTGTGTTCTTTTGCTGATATGATTTTTGGTAGGCATCTAAGTATTCTCGTTTCACATGATTGTGCTTTTCGGGGATTTGAGAAGGGATAACATGTCTGAGTTTTTTTTTTTTTTTTTTTTGGGGGGGGGGGGGGGGGTCATGGATTCACGCATGATAGCGAGACGGGAGAATTAATAACTCACACTAATGAGCGGCTGATTACCCCCACGACAAGTGTTAAACAGAACGAAGACAAGACAGACAAACATGTAAGTAATTAGGGACATAAATCGACAAAAGGAAAGGCCGTCCGCTGCATTGGCTTGGACGTATCAGACCTCAAAACCTCGATCAAGATGACAATGGTTGGGTTGGGTACATCTTTACGTTCATTGATCCAATAAATTCTGAATTCGGGACTTGTCCACTTCGGTGCTTTATTATGACTTCTCCCATGTACAAGAAAAAGGGCATATATTTATGATATAGCATTAAAAATATAAATCAACATACTATAAAATTTATTGATTTCCGCAGCCCCCCTTTCGCGTGGGAATCCAATTCAGACAGCTCTTTTTCTTTTCCTTACCTTCTTTTTATTTATAAGGAAAAAACAAGAGATTAGAAAGAGATGGGAATTTAACATGGGAATCCAATGAGCCAACCAAAAAGAAAAGAAAACCCCCCTTTTCCCTTTTCGACTCGCGGCCAGTGTTGGGCAATATGAAAAGAGCACTTCAAAATTCAGCTTTTTATATAAAAATATGCTCGTGAGGTTTCGATTACAAATTACAAGCAAAGATTTATTCTCGCTGGCCAATAGCTAGGGGGCGTAGTAGGCAAGATGGGTACTTTAAAAAGAAGTTTTAAAAGATGGAATCGTTCGTCCCAAAAGTTTGAAAGAAACAAAAATGTAATCGTTGGTATAATAAACTATGAGATCTATACAACAGTGAAACCAAACCAACAACTATTTAATCATATCTTACGTAAAATTTCTCCAGATCTCTTTCATAGATTGCAATTCTGATCAATTGGCAAAGGCTGCCGCCCCTACATAATTACAAACAGGTGTCGGGGAGGATATTATAAAAGAGGTCGCCCCATCTTTATCTTTACAAAGAGGGACAAGGTTTTCCTTCCCTATTTAAACTTTTTGTGTTCCAGCTTTATGGTATGGCCATGAAGAAAAGGAAAACAAAAGCGCATGCGCATGTAAGAATCCATTTCTCTTTATGTACAAGTTCAATACACGAGATCTAACGGAGTAAATGCCCATGGCGAAGGGATTTGTCTTTACTGATGATAATAAAGAGGATAAGATTGATACTCCCCCTGTCCCCAGCCAAAGGGTTCTTCTCTATTAATTTAAACTGGGACTTTATCGAGTTAATTTGTTGGTCCGGCTCGATTCAAATTGCATTAGTTGATTAGTAACGGAACAAGAAACCCTTGGATAAATAGGAAGAGAAGTATTTTTCTTTTTTTTTTGGGGGGGGGGGGGATAATTAATGAAGAAAAACACGAGTGTTGGGATTTTTGTTTGTTTTGTATTTTCAAAGGGGGAGGAGGGGGGAAGTGTTGTGTTGGCCTTTCTCTTTCGAAGGGAGCGTTTCCCTGTCGTTGCCTTCTTTATGACTTTTAGAGATAGTGGGAGGGATTCTTTCTTGGAATTTGGACATGGAACTTTTGCCCCAATTCCACTTTGGGTTCTCTTTTGTTTTTTATTTCACACGAAAGTTGGAGCTAGATCAACAAGATGGAAGTAGTTGGATAAAAGATGGGAATTTGATTAGACCGGATAGTGTTTCCTAGTCGATTTGATAAGCATCCAACCAGATTAGATTAGTGGGAGAGATTTCTTGTTATACGATATAATGTTAAATGTATGGATGCTTGGTGTTCATATTCGGCCCATTAGGACCAGCCTTCCCAAGGGATTTAGGCCCATTTATTTTACGGGCCGAACTGGGTTTCTTATGAGGCCCACAAGGCCCATTTTGAAGATTCCTACTCCCGCCTTAAAAACCTAAAGCTTATCTGGACATATAGATTGTCAAGATGGCCTATGCATGCGCTGAACTCGGAACACTTGGAGAATCTGTCGCTTGCATCTTCACACCAGACCCCAACTTTTAAGCAAAGCAATCGTGGAGAGCTGCCACAGGGAAACATCAGTTTGCTCAACTTCCTGGCTCATCATCGGTTTGGATGCATTATCCTCAAACCGTAGGCATGATTGAGGGCGATGAAGATGACGTGTTACAATTTTCAAACATAAGGACAATGAGGAACAATATAACTGGGCAACTTCAGTGTAGAGGAATGAGTGCTCCCATAACCTGCTTAGCCCGAAAATTGGGAGAAAGGGCCTAATGCTCGATGTTTCCTCAACAGCATCCCGTCCCAGCATTTCCAAATCAAGAGTAAGGGAGACAATGAGTGGGTTAGCATGAACAAAAATTGCTACAAAAGCAACACCGTCGCTCGAGGGATATGGGCAAACTTGGAGATCGACTTTTTTGGAGGTGATTTGAGGAGCCGTTAATCAAACGAGGAAGACGGTCAATCAGGCAAAAGCTACTAAAGTGTTGTGCAAGCTAAGAAAAGCGCTAGAGTTTTGGAGGCGAGATATGATAACGCTTGAGGAAGGGTGAAAGAGCATTCCGCCTTAAGAGGGTTTTAACGGAAAGGGGGTTATATGTTTCCTACTAAAAAATTATATGCCATAAGTCCTAGACAAGAATGAGCCTGTGGACATATTTAAGTATGGTACATAGAGATTGCTTGATTTTCACCTGCCACGGTTCGTCCCCGTCACTTGGATTATACCCTTCGCTCAAAAGATTGTTGCAATCTCTTGCCGGAAGAGGTGTGTTGCTTGGTTCCAACGCTTGCTTAATATTGAATATCGCTCAGACCTTGTTCACTCAAAAGAGAGATAATGGGAAGTAGATGGAATTTGATGTGACCAATAACAGTTAGGATATGACGTGATTGTTAACATGAAGATAACTTTGAGAGCTTAAGTAGTTTGATATGATTTTAGGATAAATGAGCTTTTTTCGGATAGTAAAAAAAAACAAAGCAATCACAATTTGAACATAAATTAGGTGGTCACTTAGCTCTTGGTCCTCGAGCATTCTTTTTTTTGTTTGTCCTGGCATTTTCTCAAAACTTTTGAAAGCGTCCATTATTGCTTAAGCATTATTTTTACTTTGCTATTTATTCACGATGATCGCATTCTCAAACCAAATACCACCAAATTGTATGTTCGCTTTGTCAAATCGTATTTGCTAATCAAAGCTTGTATCGGTATCGTGGTGAAAACATATCCATTTTCTCGACAAACTGTCTTTATTTTGAGCAAGGCCTATCTTTATATCCTGAGAATCTGTCTGCTCATATCTCCTGACCAGACTGGACTTTTTATTGACTCGAGTCCCCGTGTAACAATCTTTGATTTCAACTATGGGAAACATCAGTTTGCCCAACTTCCATGCTTTGATTTTGTGATGTCTTACTAACTTTCAAAACAAAGAAAAAGACCATGTCGATCTTATTGTATGTTCAGATGATGATGGGTTACAAGAGCTTGCGTGTCTTTAAAATTTATTCCCGTGATGGAATGACCAATCTCGACGGCCCAAAGGCAAATGCTTCGGCCGATGCAGCATCTGATCTTGGGACACAGAACTCCAACGAGGTCTCCGAGGTTCAACGATCGGCATGAGGACACAAGAGAATGTTCACTAGCTAGGCAGCACCCTCAGCGATGCTCTGCAAATTGGGTCTCCATGATTTTGGTCTGCTCCCACTCCCCACGACTGTCTGGCCATGTCTTTGTTGTCTCATCCCCTGAACCGGAAACGGGAACAGGCTAGATCAGAAAGCTTTCGACTCTGCCATGATTACCTTGGTTGATTACAACTTCCTGCCGATATTGTTGTCACATAGATAGATCTAATGTATTTTTCAAAGTGACTGTAACCTATGCTGTCCTTAGACTTAAGAGTACCTGGTCGTGACTGTCGTCATTCTCCTTGTCGGAAGGTCGGTCCTCTCCATGGTCACTGGCGAATCCCTTCTCTGGCTTCCCCTGTTGTCTGAGGGCAGGTACCTCATCCGGATGCTGCAGTCCTTGTGGTTGTCGTTGCGCCATCATCTTCCCGTACTTCTTTGCTTTCAACACCTTCATCACCTCTGCAATAAAGGACACCAATGCTTTCTCTTAAGCGGACTCCAATTCCAAGCGAATCATTAGGACAAGAAAGGCCCTGCATCCCCGTTCCTCACCCTGGGACGTGACAAGACGATAGGCGTGGCCGAGGGAGAGCGTCTCGTTGGAACGGAGGAGCTTGACTCGCGTGAACCGGACCACCTCCCGGCTCTTCGTCCCTCCTCCTACGCATTCCCTGCCCTCGGTCGTCAACGGGATGATGAGGGAGACGTAGTGGCCGGGGTTGGCCCTCATTACCTCACTGGCGGGGACAGGACGGAACATCCTCTCGAGGTGGCCGTCCGGGTGTTGTATAACGAGCGCCGCGGCGTCGATTGCCTGGCAATTCCCCATTAGAACTACAAAACCAAGTAAACAGGGGAGAAAATTTGGGAGACGGAGGAATTCATAACCAGAGGATGATGCATTGAGGGGTAGTTAGGGAAATATTTTTATTTCAATCATTTTCATGGATTAGAACAGTGATAATAATAATTTATGGGAGTTTTTACGTTAGATTTCGGAGTAAGAAATTGGGAGAGCGGCTGCCGGCGGAGTCAATGGATTGCCGGCTTGCCACGTGTCCTGATACACAAATACTATGTATTTATGTATTTTTCTCAAATTATTTCAGGCAAAAAAGAGTCAGGCCGTGTTAGCCCTAAGCTAATTGAATATGATTATAATGAGTTATTCCTTCCATTTCATTTTGCAAATCAAAATTCATTTTGTCTCTGAAAAAAAAGTTTCGAGAGTTCTTCACACAAAAGATAAAATGATAATATCAAAAATATCTTCCGGTTACTAGAGAAAGAGAAGAAGTTTTGCACGTGATGGCATGAGAAAAGTTGGTTTGTTATGATGAATAATTTGGGGACAAGTGGAGGGAATGATGGGATGGGATGATCGGAGCCAAAAATAAAAAATAAAACTAAATCTCAAGATGTGAAGGTAAAGTGGGACAAAATTCGGACAGGAACATGTTACGACCACCTTATCATCGAGGCGGGGAGTGAGGCCAAGTCCATCTTTTGGGTCCTCTCGGGTTTTCTTGTTGTTGGGTGCCCCCTCCCTCCGATGCTCAATTTAATGCCGACCCTTCGTCTTCTTATGACACCCCTTTTGCCCTTTTACTTTTTTCTTTAAAAACTTTTAAGATTACTTATAAAAACAACTTTTAAAATTATATTAGATCAAAAACAAAAATGACTAAGACTAAATTTATTTCTATGATTATCCACGTGTTTGCCCCCGTGATTTAGGGGAATTCCCCCAAATGTCAATGTCTGAATCTCCTTAAAGCTAGCAGCAGCCTAGTCTTCCCATGATCATGAATAATCACGCACGTATATCCATCCCATTTGGGTTCTCGTTTTTGCCGAATTAGTTTTGTTTTACCAACATGTCCACGTTCATTCTAATTAATAATATTAAGAGGGTTTCTTGTAAGCTTCTTTTTCCAAGATAAAGTACTTACTACATTAAATTCTTTTTTGAGAGGACGATAAATACTTGTGTACGAGTTTGTCTTTTGGTTAGATGCCCTCATTTAAATCACCATAAATACAATATCTTGGATACATGTGTCAGAAAAATTTTGACACACTCACCCCAAATATCCGGCTTAAATGAAGTAATCTTTTTGACTCTTCGTAAGGTCTTCCCTCAAACATTTTGAATCCCAAAAAATGAATATTATAAAATTGGAGAAGTTATATTCAGCCCGTGATTTTGATTTAGACCAAGCAAGATGTAGGACTAGCTATGAGACACACGGTAAGATCAAATAAGGATAAACCGACATGACTCCAAGTACGTATTCTGCTATCTCAACTGCGCGAAATTTGTGTCGCGAAAGGTCGCAAGATTCCGAGAAGCTACCACGGGGCGGATGAGAAGAGGATGATCGATTGGCACGATATCGTTTTCGGCATTAAATGAATGGACGTGGACAAATTCTTGCACTGGAGTGCGACTCCAAGTAGGGGACTACAAAGGAATTGGCAATAAGTTTTTCGACGTTGCAATCTCTACTAAACAAAGCTTTATGTGGAAACTTTGTTCTGGTTGTGGAACACTTGTAATATTATATATGTTTATATAATTTATCGTGGGAAGACAAATTCAGATCCCAGCTTTTGTTCATACAACGCGGTCAAGCATGGACAGCACAAATTTAGGGTTTCATGCATGTCTCGTGTCGTTTAAGCTAAGCATAGACTGCCCCTAGATGAAGATTATTATTATTATTATTGTCGTGGGATTGAATTATTTATATTGGGGAACACATGGAAACTAAATTATTTTTCTTTTTGAAAAAGGGAGGCTTTGTTGTAAAGAGGGCAAGACATCAATAATACGAGTGTCTTTTCCGTCCTCTCTTATTACACAAACATGGGTTACCAAATCTTGGGATGATGATCTCTGAATTATATAGAACCCGACATTTAAATATGGTCCCCTAGTCTCTACTAAACGAGTCCGATTGGAAGGCCCTTCCCTAGACACATGTCCGACGGAACTACCCTTTTTTGTTTGCTAGTATATGCCGGAGAATTTCGGGCTTAGAAATATTTCGTTCATGATGATGATATTGTATTGTTTTTTTGGGTTTCTTACATGCGATGTAAGTACGAGTGATATTGGGGTGTTTTTATATAATTTTAAGCGGTCAAAGATTCGGGGGAAGATCATATCTTCCTGGGAGGATTAGTCGCACATCGATCGATTCCTTTTAAAACTCTCGAGTCAGTAACGGAATATATATTCATTTCATCATCTCCCATGTGGTAAAGAAGAAGATATTATATTGCAGGTTATAAGGTAGAACATGCGTACGATCACGCCATCATATAATAATTTTTTGTCATCGTATTTATCTTGTATTTTTATGTTTTTGTTTTAAGGAACTGTACATTGTGATGATACTTGTACTTTTATGTATTCATCGCATGGCATAACATGATGACTCCGAGTGTACTTCCCAAGTCATCAAAAGAGGATGTATATGTATACGTGATGCGGCCAGAAACACCTCGCAGTGTCATCGTGTCGTTTAATTTTCGAACTAACTCAAACAAACAGAAGGGAGAACCTGCTCAGGTTGAAGCGAGGGGAATGGAATTCATTGCTCCTTGTGTCCGCCTTTGGGTCCATCAGTGCATCCCAAGGTCCCTCCTTATGGCGCTTTCCTTGTGACAGGAGCAAGAACCTCGGACGGAAGGGGGATGATGAAACCGGCACATTGATCATATCATATCGTTGAACTGTTAATGTCCGACCATAGGGAGCTGAGTGAAGAACAGGTGGAACAAATGGGATTGTTAATAACCCATCATATTACGGTGTGGGCGGGGCCGTATCCATGCAAAACTAGTCATCCTGGAACTACTGGGGCACCATTAGTCCAAGGAAGATCGAGAAGCGTATGACAAAGTTTGTCCTAAAGCTATTCAAGTTCCAGAACTGAAGCAGGCTGACAACAGCCGAACCCGCTTGTGCATGAACCAATTGAGAGGTCACTTCGATTCCATGCCCCAGCTCTTGAACATATACGTGATTCCTACTTTATGACCCTTGGTGAAGGTCCTCAAATTGGCTTCTCGAGTTCAAGTTTACTATATGGCGAGCAAAGCAACTCCTTCCTGTTGGATCGTTCAGGAAAACTAAGAAGGGGATGAATTAGTGTTTATAACTTTTTCGCCCTTTCTCAGTGTAAGCAGAAGCGTACTGTATCTCAGCAGAGTGTTTCTCAGAAGGAGATCTGCTTCGCTGTAGCCGTTACGACTTAATCGTTGGATTCTCGTACTAGTGTTTACGCGATCGTAAGGGACACAGTAGTTTATAGTGGTTCGGCTTTAATCGACCTACGTCCACTTTCCACCGTAGAGGTGATTCCACTATTTGAAAATAATGGGTGCAAAGAGCCCTTGCACTAGGCGTAAGTTTTTCTCACAAAGTGAGATTTAGAATCCCATACAACAGATGATCACTCCTGACAACGGTCAGCTCCTCACACAGTGGACGTCTGCTCGTGTCCAGCAGAATGATGCTCACGCTCTGCAGTTAATTGCTCAAAGGATTCGCACACAGCTCGTTGTCGCTTAATATAAACCTGACTATCAAAGCAGAGAGACAACGTTGTGTTAGTATATAAATCCTCATAGATAATTCCTTACAGTGAAGAATGGCTTCTCAGAGAGCAGCTCGTTTCTGCTTCACAACCAAGGAATGCTTCAGCACTTGTTTGTTCAGAAGAGGATTTCCACAAAGATTTCGTCCCTTCTCAGGATGATCCTGTCTATAAGTGCAAGAGAGACAACCACAAAGTTGATCAAATAGATCACCACAAAGATCACTAAGAGAAGAACCACAAAGATTACAAAGAAAACCACAAAGACCACTGAGAAGGTATCCGTCCTACACTCAGTTCGGACGTGCACGGTTACCACAGCCGTGACTCACTGCACTGCACACCCAGTGCCTAGGGTGGAATTTTCCGATCCGTTGGCTTCCACGCAACCTGCTTTACTAACCCTCTGTATCAGGCGTTTAAGACTTCTGCACAGCACCCCTGTGCTCGGGAGGAACTCTTTTCACTCCGGCGGCGTTCCCACCTCCTGCTCTACCCTGCAGGCACGAGACTTCTGGCGCGCACCCGCAAATGCGTGTCTAACTGCTCAAACTCCGTAGGCTCGAGACTTCTCTGCGAAAAGACACGACAAGAACGGCTTCTTGCCGATGGGTCAGCAACCGGTTACTGCAATCAGCACAGGTATTCACTTAGCTTCCTTCAGACGATTCGCCGGCTGCTCGTTGAACGCACCGAGGACACCTAGTCCCTCTCACGACGATCAAGGAATCTGAACTCAGCCCCTTGACACCCTCGCATGCAGTTTGCGAGCAATAAGAACCAGGAGACACTTAGCACCTTCCGCTCTCCGTCGACCACTTAGACCACTCAGACCACTCAGCCACTCAGCCCACTTAGAAATCGTTCGAAAACTTTTTAAGATTATGTGAGGGTCGTCTGGTATAAAAAGGAACGAAACAAATAATCGATTTCCCAAAAACGAATAATTTGTTTCCTAAAATCAGAATACAGGAAGCTGTAATCGTGGATCAGCAACAGGATGCTCAACGGTCATAATGACCAAGAAGGAAAGGAAATCTTTGATGATATTCCTTGCACGTATAATCTTATCAGATTAAATAATGATTATCAGAATCAGATAATTAATCATTGAATATAATTAGACTGCAATAAGCAAATCTGGAATAATAATTATTCTTCCATCAGCGCAATAACGCAGAATAGTTTTGCTGTAATGCAGCAAGGTCTTTCTTTTGTGTAACGACACATTGCTTAGGTTGCAGCGTGACATTGCTGCAGGATATCCAAGAAATATTTTGTTTCCAAAATTAAACTTGGAAAGCTAATCTCGCAATATTTAGATGCCTAAACATTTATAATGAGATCATTAAGCTAGATTAAATGAACTTGGACACTCAGACGAATATTCTGAATTAGCCCAAAATAAAATGTGAATATTAGAAAATATGTTTCCATATTTTCAGTGTTTGTTCGTAAAATCACAGTAACATTTTACTGTAACTCAGCAAACTGTAATTGTTGTTTGCTGTGATTCAGCAACACATTTCTCAAGCTCATTACTTAAGAATAAGCGAAGTGTTACAGCGACTAGCTTCTCAAGCTCATCATCAAAACCAGGACTAACACTTCCATTCTTGAATCGAGTTGGGATATATCGAGTTGGACCTTCTCTGCTTCATCCTCCCCTCATTGGGAAATTTTTTTCCTCAAACTTGCATAGCCTTCGTCCTCAATAAATGGAATGCGATCTTAAACATTGAAAGTGAGACTTTGTACCCTCTTAGAAAATCAACCTTATAGGCATTGTTGTTGATACACTCGAGAACCTTGAATGGTCCTTCTGCTCAAGGCATCAATTTGTTCCTCTTTTTGATAGAAATATTTCCTTCATAAGATGAATTCACACCAATTCTCCAAGCTGAAAGATCTTTTCATGATGTCCTCCGTAGGCCTTTTCTTGATAGCCTTCTCGATCTGAACGAGAATCTTTTCATAGAACAGTTTCATCTCTTTAGCACACTGGCAGTGCTGAAGGCTAGCTTGGTCCCAAGCTTGTGCCATAGGGTCTTCTAAAAGTAGCTGGGGACCTGTCATCTTGATTTAACATGATCATCTTCGGTACTCTATGTAATCTCATTACCTCTTGAATGTACAAGCCTACAACGTTAGTAGCATCATCCGTCTTATGAAAAGGAACGAATCTGTCATCTTTGAAAATCAGTCTACCACGACCATGATCAAAACATTCCTCCTTTGCATTCGAGGTAGTCTTAGTACAAAATCATTGCTCACATGTTGTTATGGTCGCTCAGGAACCGAAAGTGGAGTGTAGAGGCCTTGAGGCTGAACTTGACTCTTTAATTATTGGCATAGACCACATCTCGAGATAAGAGCTCAAACATGCACTTCCATTCGAGGGCGGTAGAAATTCTCTTGTAGCTTCAAGAGGGTTTTCTCGACTCCAAAGTGTCTTGGGATCCCTCATCCATGAGCTTCTCGAATGAGTAACTCTCGAGTTGAACTCCTAGGAATGTAAAGCTTACAGTCTCGTAATAAGAATCCATTCACCTAGTGAAATCCCTCAACTGCTTCAATAATGCACCAGTAAAGAGCTCTCAAAAGTCTTTATCATCCTTGTAGAAATCTTTTACGTACTCGATATCAATTTTGTTTCCATCATTGAGATGAGGGTCACATTTCTCAACATGGCATCAGTGACGATGTTCTTCTTCACAGAACGAAGAAGAAAGCTTGTATTATAGAAACTCAACCCACTTGTATATTGTGAACTGAGCTTGTGTTAACCATTGATATATTTTAGGGCTTCATGGTCGATGCGCAACACGAACTCTCCAGGTTACAGGTAATGGCTCCACGTCTCAAAAATTCGAACGATGGTTAGAAACTCTTTATCGTACGTCAAGTAGTTAAGATATGTTCCATTGATTTTTGTGCCAAAAAACACATCCATCCCTTCTTGAAGTTGTACTCCTCATATTTCAATTCCAGATGCGACACACTCGGGTTCAAACATTTTTCCAAAATTCAGGTAAGGCAAGAACAAGTACTTCACTCATCCGCTATTTCAGCTGCTCGAAGCTTGCTTGTATAACTGGAGTCCACTCGAGCTTATCTCCCTTCAAGAATTCAGTGAGTGGAGTTGCGATATAATTGAATCCTCAAATGAACCTCGTGTAAAATCAAGTTAGGTCATGGAAGCTTCGAACTTCATGGAAAATTTGAGGCACTGGCCAATCTCGGATGGTTTCGGCCTTACTCTCGTCAACTTTGATTCCTTTAACATATACCACATAACCTAGGAAGATTATGCTTGACAGGAAAAACTCACATTTCTTGATATTCCCGTACAACTTCTCTACTCGAAGTGTGCTAAACATTGTTCTGAGGTGCTCGATGTGCTCTTTTGTGCTTATGTTGTAGATTAAGATGTCATTGAAGTATACGACAATGAACTTCCCAATGATGTCCTCGACACATGGTTTATCAACTTCATGAAAGTGTTGGGGGTGTTTGACAGTCCGACCGGCATGACAAACCACTTCTATAACCCATATTTGGTCTTTAAGGTGATCTTCCATTCATCAACTTCTTTCATGTGGATCTAATGATATCGACTTTGTAGATTCACCTTTGGAAAGACTTTTGCTCCATTGACTTCATCTAACATTTCATCTAGTTGAGGTATGGGAAATATGTACTTAACTATGATCTTGTTGATGACTCGATTGTTCATGCACGACCTTAAAGATCCATCCTTCTTTAGCACGAGTATGGCTAGCACTGAATGGGGACTCATGCTCTTTCGAACCATGCCTTTCTGAAGGAGCTCATCGACTTGCTTTTGTAACTCCTTAGCTTCATCTGAATTACATCTATATGTTGATCGATTTGGCAGGAGTGCTCTTGGAATCAAGTTAATTTGGTGTTGGATTTCGTGTAATGAAGGTAACTCGATTAATAACTCTTCAAGGAACACATCCTTAAACTCCTCGATTAATGCTCTCAAGGATGTTTTCCCGACTGGTCTTGGATTGACAAGAAAGAAAACTGAAGAATAGGCATCTTTACTCTCTCATATAGCTCGAGTAAGCTACATCCCCTTGAGAGCTTGAATTGGCTTCTTGCTTGTGGACACTTCCTCTGGTTGAGATGTCACAGGCATCAACATGATCTTCTTGTCAGCCACACCATCGGAGTAAGTGTTGCAGCACCCATCTTGTTGAGCTCTTCAATCATACAACCATGGTTTTCCTAGGAGCAAGTGAGCAATAGTTTGCTCTAGGACCTTTTGAACGTCTCAATTGAGCAATAGCCTCTCGAATTTCTTAGTATACTCAGACACACTCGAGACTTGTTGTAGTGATTGCATCTTAAGATAAAGGCCTCGACGATAGTGCTCGTGTAGGAAGCGCTTGGTCATGGCTCTTTTCATCTTCAACCAAGACCTGATTTTGTCTCTGATGTCTCGACGATGTTGTTGATTAATGTTTTCTCACCAAAGGTTTGGCATACTTTCGCATTTTCAATGCATCCGACTTTATCATTCGATCCTCTGGCACCTCATTGTAGTTGAAGATGCACTCGACTGTATGCATCTGATCGATAAACTCCTCGGGGTCAAGGTTATCCTCAAATACTAGAATCTTAATATTCATCTATGGGGCTCTTCTTTCCAGTTGATGGATAGCTGGGGGCAACTCTCTTCTAGTTTCTTCTCTCTACAGATTCTCTTCCATGTCATTGTCAGGTCGAATGTGGGATGGCGATATTCTATGAGACATCTCCTGTAATTTTGCTAGAAGTCCTCAATCTACTACTCTAGATGGGCGAGGTGTGCTTCATGCAAAGACTTAGTAGCGCGATATTGCTTAAGCGTGCACTCTAATACCAAGATTGTATGGATCAAATGGGAAATCGTGATGGGTATGGTCGGAATGGTGTTTATGGGCGGGGGATTAACAAAAGAAGTGAACGGATAAATGGAAAATGTGAATATAACCATCATTCATACATATTTCACCACCATGGTAGAAGTGACTTGGATAGGCTCGTATTATCCACAGATACAACAACGCATCACCATGATCAGTAACTAGAACGAGGAACAACATGGATGATACATATATACTACCACTGAATGATACACTCAATTCAAATGACAGTCAAACTCCACCAAATGAAGAAGAGGGTTAGACAAAAAATCTGAAAATGGAAGTTTTGAATTCTCTCCAAACTGTCTTTAAAATGATTAAAAGACATATTTCCTAACAAAAAGAAAATAAAAGATCTTCATATATTTTAAACCTACTTGGTCTCATGAATTTATTCACATAATCTTTATTAATAACCAAATATTAAACGATATCTATGAAAATAGAAATAAAATATTCTCTTCTTTCAATAGGTGCTCGAACTTGCTAAAGACTCATCGACAAGCTTCCTTGATGACCCTTGGTGAAGGTCCTTGAACTGGCTTCTCAAGTGCATCTTTCTTGAGTTCAAGTTTACTCGACAACAAAACAGAGTTAGCCCTTCCCTTCTTGACTCGAGTTGAACCTTCTTCGCATTACTCTATCTGAATATGAATACTTCTTGAAGATCTGTGACGTTGTTATGTCGACCTGCCGAGATGATCAAGTCCGTGTGTACTCCACATAAATCATGGTTGACAAACGTGTTCCAGAGAGAGTCCGCATAAAGGGTGTCCGTGCAAGCAACAAGCAGGATCATAAGTGTTGTCTTCACTTTCTCCTCCATGTAGAAACGAATTGATACTTTCTATTGTCATATCTCAGCCGTCACCAATAATGTCGAGTACAAAATAAACATGTCTTACGTGATAAGAGACTTACATTTCCTTTGTCAGGAGATTTTGATCACGAATGGCGGGAAAAGCTTCAATCTCATCCACCGACGAACAAAATGTAATGATGCAAGCAACGCCGATGCCCTTAACTTCAACAAGAATGAATTCTCTTTAAGGAATTTTTTGTCCACACTATGAAGTTGCAGAATGGAAGTAATGTGCAAATATCTCTCCAGGAGTATGCGTCGATCCTGCAAAGCTAAGTGTTCCAACAAGAAATCTCAAAGGGAAAATTGTTATCAAAACTTTTTGGAGTTGTATTTATTCACTCTAATCTCCACACACTTGTTCAATGTGTATATATAGACTATCGGTAGTTTCCAACAATTTTTGATGTAAAGAGACATGACCCTCTAGTCATTGGAAACCACTAACTAGTCGTTATACATAAGGAGATGCGACTCTTCATCACTAACAAATGCAACCTTTCATTATAATAGACAACTCTTTATGAAAGAATGTGTCATAGTCGGTTGTCACTCGTGCATTTTCAAAGCAAACGTTACGATGACTGGGTGTACTTATTGTCTCCCTTATCTAGAGATACAATCCTTTATATGAACATTTTCGTCGCTCTTATTTTTCTCCTCAAAACGTCCAGGATAGATGCGTCTGTTGTTAGATAATCAATAGAATGTCAAGGGACGTATCCATCTACTTCGACGGATGCGTAAGTTGCTTATCAAATCTCAGTCCAATTCAAGAGATGCATATCTTGTTGTTCTGGTCAATAATTTTAAACATTTCAATGTCTGACTAACAACTCCAATTCATTCGACCTTATGATAAAACATCCTCCTCCAAATTGAGGAACGCGAAAACTCAGAATGAGCGGGGTGACGCAGAGCATTACCAAGTAATTTTGTAATGTAAAAAGCAGTCGGACAAGTCAGTTATATGGTTGACTCCAGATAGACTTCAATAGCACATGAAATGTGAATATGATCGGACATTGCCGAGATGGGGTGGGTTTTAGAACTTTGTGAATAATTAAAAAAAAAATAGAATGATTATGTTACTAAAACGCGGCTCATCGTGGGATCGTTTCGAGCTGAATTGCATTTGCAAATTTCATCGGCCTTAAAAAGACTCAACTCTTAATTATCTTTTTTAAGCTCTCTCTCTCTCTCTCGATCCGATCCGCCACTTGCAAAGATGGCCACGGCCCTCCCCTTCGCCGTCCACCTCGAACCCAACTCCCCCCGCCACCACTCCCTCCGCCGCCGCCCTCCTCTTAGTCTCACCCCCCTCCACTTCACCCCCTCTAGACCAAACCTCCCCCCTCTCTCCCCACAAAGGCACAACCTTTCATTAACTTTCATCACCTCGTCTGCTTCCCCCTCATCCCCTCCTCCCTCGCCCACCACCTCCACGTCGACGCATTCGACGGATGCAGTACCACCCTCCTCCCTAACCGAACAATTCCGGCCGACCCGGTTCCTCACCGACCAGGAATACTCCAGCCTCCTGTTCCTCCACGACTTCACCTACGCTTGTCCCGTCAAGTCGGGTAATTTGCTAGTCCGCGCGATGCGGTCGGAGGAAATTGACGAGACTGTGGGGCTCCTCGCCGAGTCGTTTGCCGATTCGATGGTGTTGCCTGGTGGGTACCTCACGCTGCTGAGGTTCCTCGTGAGACAGTACTTGCTGGAAAGGAGGAGCGCGCTGCCTCACGCGGTTACGCTTGTCGGGTTTTACGAGGAGGAGGGAGAGGGCGGAGATGCTGCTGTTTTGGCAGGGACAGTCGAGGTTGTTGTTGGTCGGAAGGGGTCGAATGCTTCCCCTCCTTCGCCCGTGCCTCCCAGGGATATGCCTTATATCTGTAACATGACCGTGAGGGAGGATCTCAGGAGGTGAATCCTTGCTTGTGATTCTGGAGGTGTTTGCCCGCCATTTGTTTTTGAGAGAAGATTGCTGGAAAAACTGCCTTGTTCAGGAGATTTTCTGGTGGACATGACTCGGCATACTTTTGTTTGGTGTGTGTCTGATTAACAGGGATAGATGTTGAAGGCTTATACTGTCGAGAATGGACAGTGAATAACTGTGGTAGTCAGTCTGCGATAAAGATGCCGCTCAAGTTTTTAATGACTATGCTGTAGACTATGGAGGTCATCTTAGTCATGGGGGGACTTGACTGGAGTTTTGCTTTAATTTTCAGGAGAGGAATTGGTTGGAATCTTTTGAAGGCAAGTGAGGAGCTTATCTTGAAGATGTGTACCGCGAGTGAGGTGTACTTGCACTGTAGATTAATCGACACGGCTCCTTTCAACATGTATATAAAAGCTGGTTACAGAATTGTGAAGACTGACAGCATTCTAGTGCTGCTGCTGTTGCAGAGGCGCAAGCACTTGATGTGTAAGGAAATTATTGTTTTAGAAAGCCCTTCCGAATCAGATGATTTGGTAGAGGACGAGGTGGCTCAATGAATTTATGCATGTGAATCTAAAGATAGGTACTTAGTTTGTTCGATTCCAATAGAACTACCCTTTTGGGTATGTCAATTTTATCATCCCTGTTTCGTGCGCTTAATCTGTCTAGGACAGTGCCCTCTCGTTCCATCTTCAGAAATTCTTTAAGATATCCATAAATATAGATGATATGTTTCTCATTGCCATTGTTTACATGGCATTTGACATAATGGAAAAGGTGCTTTCATCTCTGACGTTTTGACTACTGGTGGAGTTTGAGTATGGTAAGCTTAATCCCTGACTCCGCTGTTGCTTCCACAATTGTTTTTCCCCCATGGAATCATTTTCTGCCATTCTCTCTCTGGCTTCTGCTCAGTGGAGAGAACTTTCTTCTTGGGGAGTATTTGTTGAAGTTGTCAATGGATGTAAAGCTACTCTGCAAAATGTATGTATGTATGTATGTTTATATCTTCCTATGAACTAATAAAGTAATTTTTGGTTGAAACTAATAAGTAATTTCAATATGATCAAATTTTCTGTGTTGCGTTCTCCATACATTGCTTTCAGTATACAATTTTCCAATTCTGAAGGAGATCGTATCTCCTCAAACCATACAATGTATTAGGACTTACATCTCGATGGTGTCTTGTTCTGCACTATGGTTTTTTCTGTTCACTGTCTAACCTTCCCTTTCTTTAGGGCACGAGAATGTACAGTATGTAGGAATTAATTCCTCGTCTGAAATTATTTGGAGTCCTAGCCTGTTATGAATGAGTGGAGACCCCTGACCTGCCCTTTTAAGTTGATAAAACATATCAGTTGTAGCTCCTTTACACATTCAGCCATCGAAGGTCTTTCGTTGCTCTCCAGACGCACGCAGCGTGATGCTAGATTTGCAAACATGGTTACTGACTCCATGGTGTAGGAACTCTGGCTTATATCTGCATCTATAATCTTGCGCAGCTTTTTCTTATTACCGAGTATATTCCTCACCTGCATTGTAAATTTAGTAATTCGAGTTGCATCAGTGTCAGAATAGAATAAGATATGACCTGTGATTTGGTACCTGTAATACTAGATTTTGGTCGTTTGGTCCTTGGTTCAACTCAATTGCTCTTCGACCGGTTAATAGTTCGAGTAACACCACGCCAAATGCATAAACATCGGTTTGTAGGGTGACTTTTCCCGTCTGTTATTACAAAAAGGCAGTAATGCATAGGCTTGCAGTGCATATTGATTCTCAAAAGCATTTAGTCATTGTCGTATGCGAAGCATCCATGCTTTTTTGTCATGACTGGGAAAAATGAGCAAAAGGGTGAAAGAGTTTGCCTAAGAATTGTTACTTACAGATGTGTATTCAGGATCAAAGTACCCAAATGTTCCCAGCATTCTTGCTGTTTCACATACCTCTTGATCTTTAGGCATCAACTTGGCAAGACCAAAGTCTGATATCTTTAAAAAGAAAGAAACTAGATTAATGCACAGGTTGTATGTTATAGTATTTTCTGCAGTAAGTACTTTCTGCATGGAAAAGGTAAAATATTTTATGCCATTAACATACCTTTGCTTCAAAATCACTGGTTAGAAGGATGTTGGATGATTTGAAGTCTCTGTGGATGATTGGGATTCCAACCGCTGATCCTGAGTGCAGATATGCAAGCCCCTTTGCAGCTCCTGTTGCTACTTTCAACCTCGTAGGCCAATCCATCTCTGCTTTCTCATTTCCTTGTGTTTTGGTTAAAGTTGATGTGAAACATCGATTTAGTGGGAAAGTTTTAAGCGGGCAATATCAATTGGAATGAATAACAATGCGAAAATCTAACCTACCATTCAATAGGTCTTGCAGGTTGCCCTTCTCCATGAATTCGTACACCAAGAACCGCTGCTTCCCATCGGCACAGTAGCCGATCAGGGACACCAAGTTCGGGTGATTTAGCCTACTGAGTATGTCGACTTCCACACGGAACTCACGTTCTCCCTCTGCTATCCTATAAGCCGGCACGTCCATCTTCTTAATTGCTACAACCTTTTTTTCGACCAGAAAATGACGATGCTGTGAGATCATATGACTATCTTCTTTTGTTGTCTATGAACTTAGATAGCCCTCAACCTACCTCTCCTGACCTGAAAACACCTCTGTAAACTCGGCCAAATCCTCCTTTCCCTACCAAGTTCCCATCACTAAAGCCCGACGTGGCTTCCTCCATTTCCTTGAGAGTGAATACTGCCGAACCACGACGCTTTTCCTGGCTCGAAGAGCTCTGGTCCTCGGATTGCCAGAACTTTCCCGATTTATAACTCCCTGCAATGACAAAACCTTCATATACCCCCACAGAATTACCAGGAAGAATTTTGACATGGACGTGTCCTTTACAAGGGTCAGCATATTCTAGGGACATGCTCCTCCTGCGCTTGTTCCATGCAGAGACCAATCCGAACGGCATCGTCACAACCTCTTGAGAACTTCGTGGAATCTGCTATAAAGGTAAGTCACAAACAATATTGTTGCCTCGCATAAAGCTTAATTTTTCTCAGGTGGGGGTTGGGGTAAGAATGAGGAACTTAGGAACAGACACCTAACATGAGATAGGCTATACGTATCGAGGAAGTGAAAGCTATAAGTTAGGATTAGGACAATGCCATGGTAGATATGCAAGAAAGAGGAAGAAGAAGGAGAAGGAGAATACAAGGCTTCTGACAACAACCTTGGATTCAGGGTGTGTTGGGGAGAAGGTGCTTAAAGTTAAAGATAAAGAGAGAGAGAGAGAGAGAGAGAGAGAGAAGGCTGCTTTTGTTGCTTGGTTGTGGTTGCTTAGCATATTGGAGTATTTTTTAGGTAGTGTTATGTGGAAGTAATTACTAACTTCTCTTCTCTTGGGGAATATAATGTCCCCACCCCGAAATTCTGAATGCTGGGTTTTAATTTTAGTACTTTGTAGGTGGACCTGACGGTGCCCAACGAAAAAAGGAAAAAAGAAAAGAAAGGTTGGAGGTTGGGAGGGAGTTTTCATTGCTTGCTTCAATCTCATGGTGGGGGCGGGGTGGAAAGATTTTCTGTACTTTTCTTTGTGGTAAGGTTAAATTGAGCTAATTATAATTTAGTTATTTCAAATAGACCTTTCGAGTTAGATGGGGTGTTTACCTTTTAAAAATTGTTATGCGTAGAATCAGAACGCGAGTAAATTTATCTTTTTCTTTTTTTAAGATAAGCATTTATACAAATGATCATGAAAAGAAGTGTGGTTACTTCAGCCAGACATATATTTGAGGTTGGCAGAGGAAGTGGGTAGAGAGTCATTGTCAGAAATTTTATTTCTGGAAATGGGGTTCGTTCCTGGTAATTTGAGTTCTATCTTAGAAATGGTAAATTTATGGCAATTGACTGATGATTACTGGTGTCCATCATTCGGGTGGCTTATCTCCCTTTGGTTTATGCTTCTTGATGCTTCCCCTATTTTGCAGCCCGTCTGAGATTGGATAGGCTGTAAGAACTCGCGGCTATGTAATCCCGTTCGCTGCTCGATTAGTTCACAGGGCAGTGGAGGATGATGACTATGCATACAGATCCTTATCGTTATACACGTTGTGGATTGTTGAGCAGATACTGGGGACAAAAAGCCCATCCTGACCCTTAGATCTCCACCGACAGTCGAATCTGCTTTTCCATAAATATGTCAAAGTTGTATGCTATTTGCAGTTATCAGGAAGCGTCAAAAGAGCATGCATTTCACGCTGGAGAGACTTCTGCTCGGGTTGTGCGTCTAAACCACCTCCATGGTCCAGGGGATATGTCCGAGCTTTTAACGTTCGTACCGTGAGTTTGAAGAAAAATTACCACATACGGCAACACATTTGAAAACTCCCATGTTTCTTGTCACTATCATCGTATCAAATTTACATATAACATCGTTTCTTTAAAAAGTGCTATTTGAACTAGTGACTTCTCACATATTGTTTAGAGTTATGTAACACTTACAAAAATTTCTCAAGTGAACTCGTTACATTAAGTAGCAAATTCTTTTGTTCCCTTAAAATTCGCTACTCCTCGTGGAAAAGAAGAACACCCCACTTCAAGTAGCGAGTTGATATGGTTTGATATTTTCTAAAGTAAGAGTTATTATCTTTAGAAATAATATTTGGTGGTAAGAATGCAATTGAATAATTGATAAATAAGAATATCTTTTCTTATCTTGTTCTTAGTTATTTTGGGTAGCTTGGGATTTATTGTTATGGTATTTAAAGTTTACTCAAGGGGACCAAACAAGAATTAAAAGAAAAAGGTTAATTTTTCTCTTAGAAAAGTGAGATTGAAGTATTCTCTTCGAAGAGCCCTTAACTGTCGCAGCCATAGGTTGTAAGAAGACCAAAGTTTTGACGGATTTCGTCGTCAATCGCCTGTAGACTCGATCCTTCGTCCAGGATCGTATGAACTTGGTATCAAGACCATGCGTGATTCTTCTAATTTTCAAGGTATGTTTGAGAAATTTTTTAAGGCATTTTCCCACAAAGCAACCTCTGGGGAAGTGAAGTGGTGGGCCTACCCATCCCAACCACGGGTATGCTGGGATTCGCGAAGAGCAGCACCTTACTATGTTCATGACCAATTGGATCCTATTTCATCATATCCGGGGTGTGATATGGTTTCGAAGGATAAACTGGATATGAATAACGAGACATAGACATACGGAGTTGGGTCGCTTGAAATTTTCCATACTTTGTTTTTTTCTTATCTCGAAAATACTATTTCAATCCGATCCAAAACGATCTAATAAAAAAATATACGTAAAGTAAAGTATTCGGCTCAACCTATTAGTCCAAAAGCGCCGTGAAGAGCCGATTGTTTCCTGCGGCACGCCACTTCTACAAGCTCTCGGCATACAAGTAGCTTCGACCACACGGAACGCCCCAAAGCCAGATTCCTCCCGGACCCGCACATCTCATCGCATCCACATCACATTGTCCGTCTATTTATTGTTAAGCAAGTATCTATGTGCTCTTGCCAGCTTTCCCTTTTCCCTTTGAGTCCACCCACAGTAGGTATTCGGACGCCCACGTCCTCGTACGATTGCCTCCTTGGTCATGTAGCTCGTGTCTCCCTCACGAGCATCACTGCATGACTCGCACTAGAGCTATAGCATTCCTGTCACGTCATGCCCCGTGCCCAGATTCGTCGTCGAGCCTAGCTCTCAAGCTTCCAATTGATCCGTCAAGTATTGATGATGAACACCACCCAATGCGCAAGTCCGTGCCTCCCTCATGGACTTCCACCTAAGCAGCCTTGCTAAAGCTTCGCTGGTACATGGGTAAGGGTCGCCATCTCGACCCTGTGACAAACCTCCTCCACCAGTTGGAGTTGATGTCGTCGTTGACACCTTCTTAGGGCATCTCTGCTCTATGCCCTTGGCTGCCAAGATCCATCACCCACCATGACTCGCATCGCTTGCTTCACACTCCAGCACCTCATCCGGAGTTGTTGGACCTAGTATAAGAACAAGCTTCCCCCTCTGGGGTGCCTCCATGCCACTCAATATGTTAGAAGCCACCGCCAACTTGCCTTTCTTGCAGTTACAGCCCCTCTCTAGCTGCATGGTCGTGACTTGTTCAGCATTTGCACTATCTTTCCCTTTGAATTACCCCTTCACGAAGCATGGTTGTCTTGGGTCACCAACAATCAATATGCCCAAGTGTGGCACCACCGTGACGTGCGCCTTTAGCAAGAAGTGAATCCCTAAAATCACAACGTAATCGTCAATAAGGACGGCTGCAAAATCGAAAGCACCACTCCACTGGCCAATGTGATCGGGACATCCCTCGCTGCACCACAAACAAGCTGGCTTTTTGAGTTCACTGCTTTTACTTTCCATGAGCGCTTAACCACTTGTAGGACCAATCATTACACCACGCGATCGGCCACAAAGGAATTCGTTGCCCCAGTGTCCACCATCGCCAACACCTGCTAACGCACCACCATCAATGGGACAAACATTAATCAGTTAGAACTCATATCCTTCCTCACTTACAGCACCCCCAAGAGCTACAATGGGGCAAGCCGAGATTCGGAACCATCCTTGTCGATGTCACAACTGTGTTCAACCTCTCTTTCTTCGGACATTCCCATGCCTAATAAGGTCCGTCGCAAATGAAGTAGCATGAGCGAGCTTTTGGACCGGTCCGCAGCTCATCCCTTGTTCTGTCCGTTGCTCCGTTGGCCAAGCCGTCACCATCACCACATTTTTTAGTTTTGACTTACCATTATGCCTTCCATTGCTTTCGCCATTTCGTGGCTATCTTTCTTTGGTCATGGGCCTCTTATACGGAGATCAACTAGAGCATCCGCAGCTGCCACCGCCAAAGTCAGGTCTAGCACACCTTGCCAACACGGCTCGATATATGCCCATTGTTGAAGGCCGTCAAGGAAGTTGAACAGTTTTCAAACATATCGGGTATGTCCAACATCAATGACACGAACTTCTTCATGCATTCCCTCACGGTGCTGGTGTGTTTGAGGCCCTCCAAGGCCTCCCTTGCAACCGATCACGTTGCAATGCAGGAACTGATCCGTTAGCTCATTTTGCAAAGACTCTCGGGTATTGATCACAAGACGGCTTGCACTCAAGTCGTCCTTCACCTGTGTCCGCCCTGCATCCCTAGTAAGATACACGGACGTGATCGAGACCTGCTCCTTCTCAGGAATCATTGCTGCCACAAAGTACTACTCTACATCCCACATTGAGATTTACAGCGCCTTTGCATCCCGACTACCGTCAATTTTTTGAGGTTCAGTGACTCTCACCCTCAGACGATCATCCCCACCGGAGGATTGGTGCAGCAACCGCCTCTTAAGGATCACGACCTCATTCTGGAGGTCCTCTTAATGACTTCACACCTCCTCTGTGGTTCGACTCAAGCTATCAAGTAAACCTTTAAGCTTTTCCTCCGCAACTCCGCTCACACTAGTGTTGGAGGATTTCGACTTAGCCATGCCCATGCGGAGTTTATCCAAGTCCTCCAGGACCGTGGTCAGCACATCGGGAGAAGCCTCGCCCACGAGTCGCTCCAATCATTCAAATCTCTTACTGGTGGTTATGGTCATCATTGTAAGCCACTTTGATGTCAACTGTCACAGGTACTCAACGGTAATGCACCCCCAATCGATTTCGCAACGGACCCGCACGGTGTCGTACCCACCAAAGTACGACTAGCTTATTTCTCAAAATCTCCAGGAACCCAATGACCACAAACTAGAACGCACCCAACCTATCAAGATGGTGGCACTCACCAGTATTATTGCTCTCACACAAAGGGAACTACAAGACACTCGTGTATACAACTGGCTCTCAAGTATGGGTTTCTCGCCCCAATTCTCCTCTCTCCTTCTCTTCTCTCCCAAGTCCCCGCTCACTTATTTATAGGGCCCAAGGGGGGTTATAATCAGATTACAAAGGACTCGGGACACTTGGACACCATGCAACTACGAGGCACCCCAAGAGTCCTGGAACACCAAGGGTCATCTACGGCCATGTTAGGGTGTTTGTCTCCTCTTGCAGCAGTCATTCGAAGGGTCGTCTACCGCTTGCGTCGGGATTCTTCCGTCATCATTCTCCAACAAGCAACCTCCAGGGAATCTCTGTTACTTCATGTGGCATGCCATTTCTGCAGCCTCTCTACATGCAAGTTGTAGCATTCTGGTCACATCGCACCCCGCACCCAGATTTGTCGCACGAGCCTCACTCTTGAGCTTCCAATTGATCCGTCAAGTATTGATGATGAGCATCACCCAACGCTCAAGCTCGTTCTCCCTCATGGTGTCACCTAAGCAGTCTTACTCAAGCCTCGTTAGTAGATGAATAAGGGTCATTGTCTCGACCCTGTGATAGTAGTCCATAGTTTAGTGTCCGTTTGAGATATCAAGGAATCCTCTTCGCCTGCAGTAAATGATAGTTTGTAGGAGCCTATAAAAACTGCCTCATAAAATTTACCGAAAATGATATGTTTAGTCTCGTTAAGGTAACTATGGAGGGTTGATGAAGTCGACCCACAATGGAGTTACTAAAGACGATTTATGTATAGAGTCGACTAGGTCAACTCACCACTAAGATAGACATTATCCTGAACAAAGGCAAGCAGCCAAAGTGTTAGACACGTACGAGCTCTCTATAAATAGCAAAGTTTCCAAAGACAAAACACGACCATACACAGGGAATGGACTTGCCAGCGCCGGCCCTAGGAGGCCAGGCAGCTACAAACCAGTCCACCTTTGATTCACATACCCCGTCTGCATTTATTTCAAGACTGGAGTTCCACAAGGAACTGGGAGATGTGCGTCAGGAGTTGACTACTATGAAGGATATTCTAATGGATGTCCAAACCCTAATATGGCGTCTTTCTGGCCCGAGAAACGAGGAAAGAGTAAGACCTCATATGAGAGAAGCCCCCTGAACAATCTGAGATAAGGACAAATGCTCTTTTTGAGCGGAAATATGGTTCTCCCTAGTCGACCCTCTTCTTCACGTAATCGACCAACGAATACGTATTGCAATGAGGAAGAAGATTTTCAAGAAGAAACAGATCGAGGGGAGGATTTTATTCCGTCTCATCGCCCTGGAAAAGAACCTGTAATCGACGCGACTGGGGACCCCTATGAGCTTGGATCCCGAGGTGGAAACTTTCGGGGGAGCCTTCTTTTTACATGAGGAATCCAGCGAATCACGCAGGGAATAGCTCGGCGAGACGACGCCTGTTTGTACAGGTCTCCATATCCCGCATATGTCGACAGGGATTTCCCTTTACCCAGAGGTTATAAGGTGCCCGACTTTACTCGTTTTTCGGGTGAAGATGAAATGACCCCACTCGAGCACGTCGCTCGCTTCACTCACCAACTTGGTGAGGCGGCTGGGAACGACTTTTGGAAACTAAAGCTCTTCCCTAACTCGTTAACAGGAGATGCCTTTACATGGTATGCGAGTTTGCCGCCAGGGTCAGTAGCCTCGTGGACTCAGATGCAGTCTATGTTCGTTAAAACCTTTGCTCGACTGGACACCCCCATGTCGATGTTTGAAGTAATGCGCCTTAAACAGGCTAACGGAGAACACCCAGGGCAGTTTCTAATGAAACATAGGAAGGCCCTACTACGGTGTACACCCCCTATACCGGAGAAGGATCAGTTACTTCTCGCATTAAATGCGCTGACTATCCCGTTCCGAAAAAAGCTGCAGGGCGAACGCTTTGCTGACCTGTATGACTTAGCGAGGAGGGCTACTGAGTATCATCAGCTCCTTACAGAGGAAGCCTATCTGACTCGAGCCTACCAAGTCGACACTTATGAAGTCGACGTGGCAGAATTTGTCAAGGGGGAATCGACTATATGCGATCCCCTGACTAAGAAGAATTCCAAAGCTAAGGCATCCCAAAAGAATGCCGAAGAAAGAAAGTATTCTTTCGACACGGATAAAGTCGATGC
Organism: Melastoma dodecandrum; assembly: GCA_029817715.1. Classification (NCBI taxonomy): domain Eukaryota; kingdom Viridiplantae; phylum Streptophyta; class Magnoliopsida; order Myrtales; family Melastomataceae; genus Melastoma; species Melastoma dodecandrum. Next base: position 745,661 of record JARUPY010000397.1, on the reverse strand, counting down.
TATATTCGACTGGCTTCATCAAAGGAAAAGGATTAGACTTAAGCCCGGCCATCGTGTCCCTCAGACAGAGAGGGAAAAGAATAGGAATTACTGCAAGTGGCATGGGTCCTTCACCCATGCTACCAGGGACTGTTTGTCTTTTAGAAATATCATCCAGGATTTAATAGAGTCTAAAGAGCTCCGTTTTCCCGAGGTCGACGAAGTCGCCGTGGTGGACGATAATCCATTCGGGGACGAAGTCGCCATTCATACGTTTGACATATTTGATTCTGAGGTTAATCTCTTAGAAGTTATTAACGACTCTGCTGTACCCTCGCAGGACTTACAAGCAACCGGCGAGACTCTGGTGGCTAATGCCCTGATGAAGCGACTGGCTGAGCGTGGGGTCTTCATTCTGCCCAAAGGAAGGGAGAAGTGGCTATGCCACTGGCACTTGAACGACACTCATACTACGGATCAGTGCCACACGTTCAAGAAGTACCTGCTGGACAGCAAGACGGAGGGGTGGTACGACTTGGCCCCTTTCGAGGAAGCAGCAATGTCGCTGAACGCTCCCCGAGCTCACGTCCTCAAAAGCCCTCCTAGCGCAGATCGCCGATTAGCCTTGCGAGGAGGAAGAGGAGGCCCCCAGGGTCATAAGGGGAATGGAGAGGCAGTCGCCCGAGGAACAGAACGCTCGGCACGGCGACTGGAGTTCATAGACTCCTCTGGCCAAAGGGTCATCAAACAGGGGTACACTAGAACTACCCCTGTCAAGGAGATTAGACCGGTAGAGGAGCATAAGGAAGCGGACCAACCTCAGCAGGCCGTGAATCGCAGACCCCGTTACGCATCGCAGACAGTTGACCCTCAGGAACTGCGGAGGGGGCCGCCTATTGCCCAATTCCTGGACGAAAAGCTGTTGTGCCAAAAGTGCAAGCTGATCGCTCACAACCGCATACTCATCACCCAGCTCTGCACAGCATGCTGCGTTAACTACTTCTTGCGGCTCGTCGACTTATCCGCAAAAGGGGAGATGCTGGTGAAGGCAGTCCGTCCGGAGGGCTCAGGTAATTCGAAACCTAACAACTCCTCTTCGAATAGGCCAGCAGATAACCCTGTGCATAGGATATGACCCAGTAGGTCGACTTCCTTCTGGTTCTAAGAAACCAAGGTTCGTCAAAGCACTTAACCCTTCGTCTCAATGGCAAAAGGAAGCTTACACTTCCCGTAAGGGCTCAAAAGAGAAAAGAAAGGCGTCTAAGTCACGCCCAGAAAAAGCCAAGAATGACCCCTGTGATGCCACCCTTTGGTGGGAACCACGCCACAGGGAAACAAGTTGCAGAGCCCGAGCGTGTCGAGTCTACTGACTACTCGGAAGACCCAGGTTCGAGCTTCGACTACACTCCTCTACGAGGAGATAAGCCCTGCGACTTCAACGCGGAGCAAGGGCCCCTCGTGAGCTGCAACGCTCTTACCCTCCCTGCGGAGTTCGCCTGCAACGACAAGTTGGAGGCACCGGAAGGTAAAACTCTTGACTCTAAAGTCATTACATTTCCTTCTGGCTTCCCTCTGCACTGGTTGAGGAAACCATCAGATCGCATGAAACAGCATATGCATTCGCTGTATATCTCAGCCACCTTTGATGGTGTCTTAGTGGGTCGAGTCTTAATAGACAATGGCGCCACTGTCAATGTTCTTCCCCTCGCCAAGTTTAGATTACTTGGGTACAAGCCTAGCGAGTTGGTGCGAACCGACGTAGAAGTGGCTTCAATGGGAGAAAATCCGAGTGCCTGGGCATATGCTCCGTGCGCCTAGGCGTCGGGAGACACGAGCAGGAAACTGCTTTCTTTGTAATCGATATAGCCCCTTCATTTAATGCGCTTTTAGGACGCGATTGGCTTCATAAGGCCGCCGCGATTCCGTCTACTTTGCATAGGGAGTTAATCCTATGGCTTGACTCCGAAATAGAAATCGTTAAGGCTGATGAATACTCCTGTTGTGACAAGGGTATTTTGCATGCAGAGACGTGTAAGACAGTCAAGGACCTTACTCTGGACCAGCGCTACAAGCTGGGAGACCCCACAGTCGGACCCTTAGGTGAACCTTCCGGGAAGTTCGACTTCATCGTGAGCTATGGCACCTCTCACCCCAAGCTAGACGAAGGACCAATTGTGCCAACAGGATGGGGGCCTGACTTCACAGACAAAGACATAGACGAGGTCCTGCAGGAGGTAGTCACGACCAAAGATGGAGGCGAGACGAACAACAGCCCAAGCGACAACAAGGGAGAAGCGCCTAAGAGCCAAGAGAGCACTGCGACGGAGTTGGAGCCCGATAGACTCCTACACGAAGGGATGTATGGACAGTGAGGAGAAAGGCCATGCAGTCGCTGACATCCTAAAGCGACTTCAGAAGCATGTTAGGATGTCTGGGAAAGTAGGATGCCAAATAGGCAACATCAATTTCGAAGCTAGGTCATGTAATAACGTTGACACCGATTTAGGTGGTGTCCAGAGTCGTGAGTCACTGATGATGCCATGTGACTCACTCGTAAGCGTCAATTTAGGCGAGGCATCAAGCCCTCGAGTTGTTTTCATCAGTTCCTCAATGAATAAAGAACTTTTCAATTCTATCAAAGCTACTCTAGAAGAGTTTAAAGACTGTTTCGCTTGGGATTACACTGAGATGCCTGGCCTAGATCGCCGACTTGTGGAACACAAGTTACCAATCAAAACGGGATTTAAACCAGTCCAACAAGCGCCCAGGAGAATGACTCATGAAGTCACTCAAGCAGTATTCGAGGAAGGTGAAGGAGTGTCGAGCAAGTAAGGAGATGGGCGGGAAAAGGACGCTCACTCTCCCTTATATAGGGTATAATTTTTTGCTAAGTCAGCGTAGCTAACCCAGCATAAAAGGGGGGCTTATGTTGACATAGTAAATAATTTTGGGCCTGGGCTTAGAGCCCAGGAATCATCACACTGCCTAAGAACGAAGTCGCCCAGGCCGACTCATGACAACGTCGACTGGGCTAACTCAGAACGATGTCGCCCAGGTCGACTCATAATGAAGTCGACTGGGTTAACTCATGACGAAGTCATCCAGGTCGACTCATGACGAGGTCGGTTGGGATAACTCATGATGGAGTCGACCCACAATGGAGTTACTAAAGACGATTTATGTATAGAGTCGACTAGGTCAACCCACCACTAAGATATGACTACCAATAGGACCCAATAGTAGCTAGGTCTACTTATAGGGTCAAGTCGACATTATCCTAAACAAAGGCAAGCAGCCAAAGCCCGTGCAAACAAAGCAAGTCGACGAGATGGGAATAAATTTATTTATTCCTAAAGTCACGATTGTTAAGAATCGTAACCGATTCTAATTTTCAGGAAACGTGATCCCGTATCTCATGGGGAGTTGTTGGGATACTCCCACGATACTAGGAATCACGATCCATGACACGATCTGTAACAAGATCCACTCGTTGCGTGTTAGACACGTACGAGCTCTCTATAAATAGCAAAGGAGTTTCCAAAGACAAAACACGACCATACACAGCCAAAACTCTGAAGTTTGTTCGTCAACCTTAGGAATTAGATGCCCTGACCCGGCTCAGAGGTCAACTATCCTTCCACCGACAGAGTGAGCTCGTAGGGCCTTTGCCGCCAATCCTCCGCCAGCGACTCCACCGACGAAGTGAGCTCGTAGGGCCTTCGCCGCCAATCCTCCGCCAGCGACCACCTCCGACGAAGCGAGCTTTCAAGGCCTTCGTCACGACCTTCCGCCAGCAACCACCATAGACGGAGTGAGCTTTCAAGGCCTTCGTCACGTGTTCTCCGCCGCTACAAGATCCTACATCGTCACCATCGTGTCCCTTTTTCCCTTTTAATGGCTGTAAGCCCTGTTTCCTTTATTCATTAAGATTGTAAGACTTGCATTATTCCTGTATAAGTTAGTGCATCTTCTTACTGGCGACCACAATATAACTACTGTGAGTCCATTGCCAAATATTTCCAACGTGATCCGTTTCGTGCGCGAACAGGTTCCAATGATCTCACGTAAAGGGGTAGGATTTGGCAAAGGGGTCATCGGTAACTTGAGAGGATTCTTCACAGAAAGTGGAGTGGAAGCTAAATTGTTGTCCTGCAAGTCGAATTGCTCTAAAAGTCTTTGGACATAGTGGGTTTGAGAGAGGAACAACTCGTCGAAGGTTTGCTGAAGTAGAATGTTGAGGAAATGGGCGAGACCAAAATGTTATGATCAAGTTGTTGAAGGTTTGTTGAACTCGTCGAATGTTTGCTGTTTATGGAACCCAAGTTGAAGAAGGCCTGACCAAAATGCCATAATGTCTGGTTGATCCAGACAAATCTAGTTTGGACGGGGAAATGGCCACAGGGGATAGTCTCATGACAGTAGAATCAAGTGTCTTGCGTGCTTCAAGCGTTGCACATAGTTGAGCAAGTTGGCTAGAACCCGATCGAAAGTGAGGATCGGTATGGCATACGAAAAGGCCGTGACCAAGTGCTCATAGGGTGAGGGAAGTCCTCAAAGTATATAAAACAACTCTGACAAAGGGGACAGGAAGCCGAAGGAGGCGAGCTGGTTGGTCGTTGATAGTCAGCCATCGATTGCGTCGTGAGGCGGTGGGCGATGAGAGTCTCCCAGAGTTCAAGTTCTTGAGCCAGTGTATTCTCAAGGAAGCAACGATTAATCATCGACCTGATTTCGTAGGCATGACGTGATTTCTGGGGTCATAGTAGCGAGAAGTGGTGTACGAACAGAATGATTTGTCCGATGCCAATGCTGGAACCATGGGTTTGGCACGACTAGACACTGAAAAGAGTTACGGTGGTTGGTGGGGCTCGAATCGTGTTGTCAACGTCTCTGCAAAGCTAAAGAAAACCATGTAAGATGTCATCAAGGATTACCATAGTTGGTAATTGACAGCCGACAACTTGACAGTAACAATAGTGTTGACGCCATATAGAGTAGACGCGACCGCTGGAACAGACTGGTTGGTAACGATCGTGTTGACGTCCGACAGATTGGGCATGACCGCAAGAACATAATGGTCGGGCAGCTCAGAAGTGGCTGAAGGCACAAAGTCAGGAGGCAATATGTCTCCTTTAGCAAGTGGTGGAGCGTTAAGAAACGACGCCATGTATGGTGTGCTGACTGCTGGGAATATAGGGCGGGTAGAGAAACCCGGAGGCATAGAATCGGAAGGTGTTTTGCTGCCATGCCCGGATATTCTGGATGAACTTACAACAGTGTGTGCCTTATTAATAGGCACAATAAAAAAGATGAAACGTAAATAATCCTAACGGGAGAAGATGAAACGAAAAGACATGAAAAAGGGTTTGAATGAAGGTGACCAGCCATGTATGGCTAACAACCATCGGTCTAAAGTTTGAACTTTTTCGTTTGTTGTAGTTCACAAAACTTCTTAATGTTGCAAAAAATATTTTTGTTGTCAATTTTGTATCACTGCACATGGAAGAAATCACAAAGAAAATTGTAAGTCATTATGTGAAATTCACTACTTTAAGTAGTTAGTTCTTTCATCCAATGAGGACTCACTACTTAAACTAGCGATTTCACGGGAAATATGTCTTGCATTTGTGTAAACTTTTAAGTGTTTAAAATGTAAAAACATTACATGGAGTAGCAATTTCATGTAAACTCGGCACGATGATTCTTTTGTGATAATAAATATAAAATTTTCAAACTGTATTTCCAATGTACTTTTCAAACCAAGGGTACGGAATTACACAGGTCGGATACGTCCATTATGCTTGTAAATCCAGGCACAGTGATGGCAGCAGCCAAAGCATTAGCAGCACTGTAGACGTTCAAACCCAGCTTTTGTTTGTTTGCTTGCGATACATGAAAGATAGGAAAAGCCCGATTTACTTCCGTACCTGCTTCTTCATGCTAAACATTTATTGATGTCCCTACACATTTACATTCAAATCTTTACGGTTGGTAAGGTTTTGGGCTTCCTCGCCATGTAATTTAGGTGCACTGGTGAATGATTCGTAATTGGCATGAGTATGTACGTATGTATGTATCAACCAAAATCATGTTGAGTTTTTTATTGACCCCACCTCCGCCTGACACCAACCCATTCAGACGAAGTAAATGTCTCAAAACCCCCCATCATTAAACAAGACAGAAACCAATTAATTTCCCCGCCAAGGGAAGCAGATGGACTCATTCATTCATCTGTCTACCTTTATGGTTGCGAGTGTGTGTGTGTGTAGGGTAGATTCATGGCGGTGGTTGTAGGCAGGCAGTTGAGATCAATTCCTCCATCGACCCTACAATTCCACAACTTCGCTATTTATACACTCCCCGTGTCTTCGTTTTCTTAGCATCTTATCGGTCACCCCGCAGCAATAGCACCATAAACTAGAAGAGAAATGGCTGCTTCTACTATCCATGCGGAGGTTGAGGTGAAGTCCGGGGCTGAGAAGTTCTGGGTGTCGATGAGGGACTCCACCATCCTCTTCCCCAAGATCTTCCCCGAGCTGTACAAGAGCATCGAGGTCCTCGAGGGAGACGGGAAGTGCCCTGGCTCTGTCCGCCTCATTAACTACGCCGAGGGTAACTCCCCCAAGGCCAGCTTGTTTTTTCTTGTTTGCACTTCCTTTTTTGATGATTTTGGGTCTTGCACATAGGATCTCCGCTCGTGAAGGTGTCCAAGGAGAAGATCGATAATGTGGACGAGGGTAAAAAGGAGGTGAGCTACAGCATCATCGATGGCGATCTGCTCAAGTACTACAAGAACTTCAATGGGACCATCAGCGTGATCCCAAAGAGTGAGGGAAGCCTGGTGAAGTGGTCCTGCGGTTTCGAGAAGGCCAGCGATGAGGTCCCCGACCCTCACATCATCAAGGATTTCGCGATCGAGAACTTCAAGGACCTCGATTCATTCCTCCTCAAGGCTTAAATCATGTCCTGTCATTCCTATCCATTTTCCAGTTGAGATGCAAAGTAAAATAAAATGAAAGGGTGTGGTGCTGGACGCTGCACCCATTCTATATCACCTTATGTACTGATCGGAGCATGAGAAACTGTCGTCTTATATCTTCAGATCATTGTAAGATATGAGTCGAGCAAAAATAATTAGAATCATCATTGCCTAATATACTACTTAGGCTTCAGACGATCCAACCGAGCTGAAAATCTGAATACAAACACCGGTTGGGAGAAAGAAAAGTTCTTTGGAGATATCTTTCATACGGAATCGAGGGGGAACCTGAGGTTGCCTTCCTTGGCATGAAGCACCGAAGAGGACGGCTTAAACGACTGAGGCTTTTGATTTGCATGAACCATTTGCAGGAAAGGAAACTGACAACAGCCCCGAAACCCCCCCCCCCTTCAGTAAATGCTTTTGTCCCTTACTTCTATCAATTCGAGCTCACAGCCCAGGCTTTAGCTTCTACGCGCCAGGGGTTCGTTCTACGGCCAAAGAAAAGAAATGGTCAGCGACCACCACGCGTAACAGGAGAGTCGCAGCTACGCGGGAGGAAGGGTGCTGGTAAACTCGCGTGACATCCCATGAATTGATTGAACGAGCAGCATCTATGGGGAGACATCGACCGCTACTTAAACTTCTCCCGGAGGATACGTATGCGGTTACACGTCTGATTGAGATCTTATTGGTTTGAGGGTTTGCTTTTGATGAACTGTCTGATGATGCCCTCTCTTCTTGCATGACTTAGATTTCATTGGAGGTTTGTCCGATTCCTTGGTCGCATTTTGTGTTTTTTTTTCCTGCATGGTCTAATAGGTTGTGTTATTTAGACCAGGTACATTGTGAGACTCTGGAAAATGGTGTCCCCATTTTCTATTCTCTATTCATTATTAACCTTACCAATAAAAAATAAAAAATCGTTGGTGGTAGGGTTTTGTTAAGTAAAAAATGTCACCTGTAGAACAACAACACTCTTTTGTAAACCCAAAATCACATACTTTGGCAGGTCGACTTTTTGCCTCTCTGTTCATTTTGTCTATAATAAACGTGATTCCAAACTGAGCGATCGATTCCCTCGATAAAATTTCAAAGTCATCTGAGCAATGTTACTTTGACTGAACCACCATGTCTTTCTTTGTAAGAGTTGGGGTAATGGGAAAATCATGATTATGTGGTCACTCGCCTGCACGCCATGTTTATGTCCCCCCTGCTAAAACCTTAACTATTTTAATCTCACCCTTTCCCTTTCCAACCATTTCACGTAAAATTTTTAAAAACAATATTATCGGTCTCTAGTTAAATACGCAGTTTAAACACACACAGACACGTTACTTAACATGTAGAAATGTTTCTCGACACACACGTCGTTCCCCAAGTTAAGGCTCTAAAGAAAACATCGAAATCAAATTAAGAATGAGGCCAAAATATTTTTAAGAAGAAAGCAACAGAGGAGGAGGGTGACTGAAAAAGAAAGTCTACGAGGTGGTGGTCCTGAATCAAAATCCACAAGGACGAGGAGGACAAGGAGTGTTCGTTGTTTGGATTGTTTACACGAAACAAACCGGCACAGATCTCCACTGCTCCAATTTCTTGCAATAATTGTGGGGAGCTTAGAGTTCTAAGTTATTTAAGATTATGAATATATGTGAAGTCTTTGGTATGGTGTGTTGTGTCCCAAAAGCTTGATGTACAACACCAACCAAGAAAGAAAAGTGCAAGACCAAAACAAAAGGAACGCATCTTCCTTTTTCACCTTCCTGGTTTAAGATGAACTTTGTTACTTGAATAAATAAATCAGAAGAGATTCCCTGCAATTAACTCTCAATTGATCCATTTTCCTGTGAGCAGTTGGTAAAAATATCATTGGCAGATGACTCCCAGCCGAGTCAGCCCCGCCATCCTGTTCGTCATCGTTGTTCTTGCAGCCGCCTTCTTCCTCTGCGGCTCCTTCCATCTGTTGTATCGCATCCTTAGGGCGGTCTCCCTGGTTTCAGAGTCCCATGACCCCGAGGTGCCCCCACTCAACCCTTTCCAGAGGCAGCTCCAGCAACTATTCCGTCTTCACGACTCCGGCCTCGACCAGGCAGTCATCGACTCCCTCCCTGTTTTCCTCTTCGGGGAAATCACCAAGAGCAGCAGCCCCCCGTGGAAGGAGCAGTTTGACTGCGCGGTGTGCCTTTGCGAGTTCTCGCACCAGGACAAGCTGAGGCTGCTCCCCCTGTGTAGCCATGCTTTTCACGTGGACTGCATCGACTCGTGGTTACTCTCCAACTCAACCTGCCCTCTCTGTCGAGGCTCGCTGCTCTGTTCCCCGGGATTTGGATTCGACGACCCCGTCTTCGAATTCGGTGACCACGGGGCGGAGGAAGGGGATGGTTGTTCTGGGGTTGGAGACAGCGGCATTGTCGTGTCCTCGAAGAGGGCATTCTCGGTGAGGCTTGGGAGGCTGCAGGGCGTCCTCGAGGGCAATGACTGCCACAGGATCCCCACTGGAGAGACTAGCAGTAGCAGCATAGACGCTAGGAGATGCTACTCGATGGGGTCATATAGGTACATAGTCAGCGATACCGTGTTGCGGGTGGCATCCTGTGGCAACGAAGGGGAACCGAGGTCGGGCATTTCCAATGGGGAAGAAGCGGAGGGGATGCGAATAAACTTGGGGAGCCGAGGGGAGAGCTTCTCCGTGTCGAAAATCTGGCAATGGTCGAGTAAGACGAGGAGAAATTATTAGCTTGTTCCCGGCCACACATCAAGAGATGTGCATAAACACCACAAACAAAGTGTTACTGATTCATACGACTACAACATATTAGCAGATTATTGATCTTGTTATTTAGCCAATAATATTAGTATAGTCATTCCTCATGTTAAGACTCTCTAACTATGGTTAAGATCATCCTCCTCTTCTTCAAACAATTTGTGGGTTTTGAGTTCAGTGGGAGAAGAAAAGTTAATAGAGAAGTAGAGGTCATCGATTATGGGGGCATCTTTTTCTAGAGGAATCTGTTGCTTTTTTCCTGGGAGTGGATGATGATGATGCTGTGGGAGTGCTTTGGGAAGCATGCTTTCAGAGAGACAGGAAGTGTTGTTGACATCGTCATCCGCCTAGCCATTGATGATGTTGGTTGAAGTTAGAACCGAAAAAAGGTTGCCAATCTACATTTAACAAGATTCAATCACAAACATTACTAATACTCCAGACATGAAGGGGATTTAAAGCTAAAACACACGATGCTGTTGCAGTTGAAGTTGAAGTTGAATCCCCACTGTTCTCAAAACTTCTTTTGTTAACTTCCTGATGAGAAAAGACTACATCTCCGGGATCATCGGAACAGGCTTACAGGAGTACTAGAATCCCAAAGGACCACCTTCCCTCCCGTCCAAAGGGGAAGGAAAAATCCTGAGGCAAAAATAGCTGACTACTTGTAGGGGAAGGAGACGTATAAATTACAATAAAGGCACCGAGGGAAAGAAAATAATCGCGCAAATCAGCATGAAGTATCCAAGTTATACTTGCCGATGCAGCTGCAGTATCCAAGTGTGTTTGTGTGTGTATAAAGCTCATACACAGTGGGGCTCCCAGGATGATGTGGATTGCAGCATTCCTTCTCAACTGCTGCTTTATACTGTGGAACTGCTGCTTGAAAAATAAAATCAGTGTAGTTGCTAGAAGAAAGATTCGTAAATGTCGCCTGGAACACCATGGACTTTGGGTTCCCAGATGGCTTCGAGGATTCGAATGTGATTCTCGATGAGCTGCTTTCTAATGCAACTGGGCCGTTCTTGTCTGTTCATGAGAGTAAGACGATGAGAAATTGCAAGCAAGTATAGCTCCTCCATCTATATGTACAAACATATATATATGGAGCGGATGGAGCCAGACCAATGCCATTCAGCAGATCAATCATGGGAGAAGCTACCGGTGGAGAAGCGATGGGTATCGGCTGTGATGCAGGCAATCTGAGCCCTTCCAATGGAGAAGTCAATGTTTTCGTGACTTGGTTGGGCGGAAATATGACAGCCACAGGTGTGCCAGATTGTTGTGCAGGAGAAGACCCAATGAATAAAACATCTGTCCCGCTTTTTGTAGGCTGAACTCCTGACGAGAAATAACGAGTCATAAATGTCAGCTTCACATTTCTCGCTACCATTTCTATATAACAAGAAAAGGCGTAGAGCATAAGAGACCCCAAGAAGAGGCCATACTCACACAAAAGGTTCACACCTCCTTTTTAATTACCCTTTTTCTAAAAGCACAATGTAAATTCACATCAAGCCCTATAACCAGATAAACGGATTCAAAGATCACAGAACAGAAATTGCTATGAGAGAGCTAAATGACGTGGAGTTTTGCCAATTTTCCCAGCTCAACGGACATGTTAATCAATCGTAAAAGATAAAACCATCTTGGGGAAGAACTCCCGGTTCCGTATTCAACACGCTCAGTCGATCCTCCTCCTCCTCCTCCTCCTCCGTCATCAGCAAGAGCAAGAACAATCATTGGCTGATGATTTTTTTATTTTTTTTTTTTCATTTTAGATGAGATACGGACAATTTTTTTTTAAAGTAGGTAGTGAATAAATAAAAACAGGGTTTTGTTAAGCCCCTAAATATATTAAGTTTTATGTTTTTAAAATTATTTAATATAATTTATAAATTTTAATGTTTAACTAGAAAAGAAAGATTACAACAATCAAGACGTAATAAATTCAAAATCACCATTATCAAAGTATATCTAATGATTCTTAACTAGTTCCCATTAACAAATTCCATAAAAATATAATCAATTTCTTGTTATGATATATTACATTTTTTAAAAGATATACTATGTAAATATTTTTGAATAATTTAAAGTTAACATTTTTTTAAAATTCGTAAAAGCTTGAGTACTAATTTTATTTAGTTGTTGCATTGCTTAATACCGTAAATATAAAATGAGTACTAATTTTATTTAGTATTTCAGACGCAATCATTATATATTGGCCCAATTACACCGAACGACAAGGGGCTAATCTGAAGACCAGGCCCAAGTAATTGATGGGCCTGAATAGCGTTAAAGGCCCAAGTAACAAAACAGCGCCCATGAGTTCTCTTCAGTTATTTTCCTAACTTCTTCGGGCACACGTGCTGGATCTACCGTCACGCTTTAACACCACCCCACATTGCACTCTTAGAAAAAGAGACAGCAAGTTGGCCCAAATTCTGTCAGTTTATGGGGAGGATTGCATTTTCTTGGCCACCCAAAAGAGAAAGAAAGACAGCTATTAAAACAATCAGACCATATAAACAGCACTCCACATGCACATTGATTTTAATTTCTTTTTCCCTTTGCAGACCCCATGTGACGATGATGCAACTTGTAGACAAAGAGAAACACTTGTGACAAAATGTCTCCCCGGAAACTTAACTCAGCCTGGATGCTGCAAAACATTCTTACATTGCTCAAAACTATTCACTTTTAACACTCTTCCTGCTACTACCATCATCATCTACCCAAAAACTTTCAACGCCCATGATATCCATAAAGATATATGCCACGTAGACCCGAGGACGAACTTGGAAGTCTTCGCTTCACTTACCGTCGTGTTATCCTCAGTATCCGCGGATGTAACCCACGTAGTTAGTACGCGTGCGGACCTGGCGATGCTCGTAGGGTGAGTGTCCGTACTCCACGGGCTTTATGACTGCCGGCTCACCCTTCCTGTCCTGCTCTTGCACCGCCCCAAAAACTATCTCTTTGGTATTCTCGCAGCTCTGCTCATAGTACGTATGTGGGATCGAGGAATGGTAACGGTGATGATGGTGAGTCTGTTTCTGTGGCGGATACTGCTGCTGCTGCTGCGGGTTGGTGTCATCGTCCCATCCGTTATAGAACACCCGACTTTGTCTCAGCTGGTGAATCTTTTCCGCATCCTTGGACATGAATGGGTAGGTTTTCTTTGGGGTGGGGTCTCGAGTTTCAATTGAGGGTGGCTCATCTTCGTCAGGTATGACATAGCTATCTTGGACAGGCCAAGTGTTTGGGTACCTTGACTGGGGAACGGGGTCGGTGTGATTGACAGGGTAGTGGCTCGTCGACTTCCTCCGTAGGACGGGGAATACACCCCCGAGAATATCGAGAGCAGATGTTCCGGTGCTAACAACAACTTTACCAAGGGATCCAAAAACACCTTCGTCTTGCTTCTCCGGTTCCCCCTCAATCGGGATTAATGGCTGCCTAACCGGTTTCAGAGGCTTTCGGTATGGAGTCATGGGCATGCTACTTTCGTTGGTCTCCTCCTGAATGAATGTAATGTCAAAATTTCAGCTCACAGTAAGATTCCTCCACAGCTGACACAAGAATAGTTAATGTACTTACATTTTGGGAGGAGACGATCGATCTCACTCTATGTTGCAGCAACGCGAGCATGTAACCAAAGAATCCGGCCCCAAGAAGAACAGCAATTCCTATTATGTTTAACCACGTTACAGATGTTCCACCGTTTCCCGCCCTCAGGCTAAAAAATTTGGAGAGCTTACCAAGAGGAAACGAACTTCCATATTGGTAAGCGCAGTCATCAAAGTGGAGCTGCATTTCCCTAATAGCACGATTTCCTCTGTCTATCACAAGGAGAGAGCAACTGCTTCCAATGTAGACCACATCAAAATCATCAGAGAATTTCGCATCTTCGCTAGGACCATCAACATGGCTCCCTCCTCTCCCGCCTTTACCTCCAGCTATTGTTGTAACCCCTTAAAACAGAGAATCAAAATTCTTAGCAAACCACTTATTTTCCTTTCGTGAAATTGCTTCGGAAAAGGTGAACATATCAGACGTAAGGCCAGTAAGTCCTAGTGGGAAATTCAAAGAACTTACCTGAATCGCTGATTTTCCGGATAGCCATATTGCCAGTGTCCGCAATGTAAACGTTCCCTTTATCATCCACGGTGAGACCTTTTGGGTGATTCATCTTCGCTTCCCTCGGCCTTCCATCAACAAGTCCAGCATACCCATCAGGTGATCCGGCAACAAGTTTCGGCCTGCTATCTGCAGCATCTCATATTAATTTAGAAAGAAAGCGCTGAAGTAGGGAAGTCAAAAGCAAACATTCTTCTGCAGGCAACTGATGAAATTAATAATCTTCAAAATGCAGCTTCGATAAACTTCCCCAGTTTCAATAATTAATCTAAGAAGAGGCTAGTGTTCAAATTATGAATTCAAGGTGTCTCGAGAATGCAATGTCATGGATCTTTGAGCAACATAAATGGAGGAATGACGAAAAGAAATCAGACTTCCTGAAGAAATTTGAGATAAAAGAAGTACGTAGAAAATGTCCTCCACCAAACCGGATCTTACAACCTAATTATCAAAACCCATCTTCTAGACCCCGACGTACCTAACTTGATTTGGCCGACACTTCTTCGCAAATCACATCAAAGCCATCGCCATCAATATCAACGATCAACTTAATAAAGACCCGATTACACACAACAACGAGCAACAGCAACAGATGCAGCCAAAGCAATTAACAACAAAACACAAGCGTACACTCACACACACTCCCATGAAAACCTCTAGGAAGAAGGCCATAAAAACACACTCACATAAGGAGAGAGACGACGAGATCTTGTAGAGGTTACTATTAGCTGCGTCGAGAATCAACAGGTCCCCGCTCGGCAACACCTCCACGGAATGGGGCTCGATGCCGAGCTTGCTGCCGTCGAAGACCGTCTCCACAGTGTAGCCGCTCTCGAACTTCATCTGGGGCCGTCCGGAAGTGGCTGCAGCAACAACAACAACCGGCAACCCTCAGAAAACAACATTCCACTCGATTCAAGCAAACAGATTTGCTTAAATCACAAAATGCCAGCGAAAAATCCCCTCAACAGACCTGTCTTGGCGGTGGCTTTGAGGGAAGTAACCCACTTGACCAGAGCAGGGACGGCATTAGAGACCAACCCATTAACAATCCCTGCGTCCACCAAAAACCCATCACTCACACACAAAAACCCAGCACCAGAACCCGAGAAACGGAGGCCCCATTTCCACACATACTGGCAGGAGAAGTGGGAGAAGAAGCAGAGGTGAGGCCGAAGAAGAGCAGGAACAGGGCAAGCAAGGCCACATTGTCGATCTTCCCCATCGCAACCGACGAGAGCAAAGGAGGTCTGGAAAAAGGTCGCGCCTTTGAGGTGGGAATGAATTTTTGGGAAAGTGGGTTTCTTTTATTTTTTCTTCCTTCCTTTTGGCCAAAAGAGGAAAAAAGGAAAGGTTCGTGGAGAGGAAATTTAGTGAGAGGAGGAGGAATGAATGAATGAACGAAATGAACAGGGGAGAAATTTGATGAACTTTCTACGAGGAAACATTTGGGTCTTTTAATTTGTAAACTTGGTTTAGAGTTAGTACCGATATTAAAAAAATAATAATTTTATCATAATTTAAAATTACAATATTTATGTTCATTTCAAACAAGGAAAATAATTAACTTAAATCAAATTCATTTGAATCTTATAGTATTCTTTATTTCAATTTTTATAATCTTCAAATCACAATTCTTTCGTGATTAAGTCACGTGAGACGAGGAATACTAATGAATGTGAATGATGATTGATGGCCCTATTACCATGACTTTTTTTGGGTAGACATCCTAATAAATATTATCATAAAAAAAGTTCATCCTCAAATGGAGGAAAAAAAAAGGCAAAAAGAAGTGTATTCAAACTTCAGACTCAATATTGATATTTTGTTTATACGTATTAAAATAAGTCACGTCAAAAATTATTTTAATTTCGTTACTCAAACTGATGGCGGTATTTAAATTAGATCACAAAAGATTCACAATATTAATTTAAAGTCACAAATATAACTTTGTCCAAAAGTTGGGATAATAAATCGATATTTTGTGAAATTAAGAAGAAAAGTATGTCTTAGTAGTAGTAGGAATAGGAGGGGGAAAAGAAAATGAAAGGTGAGCGAGGCTCAAATAATTGAGCCAAGAAACAATCTTTTGGGTGTGGTAGGGCCCATTTGTATATACATACATACCAATTTAATTCAGGTCGATATTATTACTCCCCCACCCCGATGCACAATGCCACCACCAAACAAACGCAAGCGCACCCGACACTACTCACACCCCCCACCGCCCCCCAATTCATCCAAGACATCTCATCTCCAAACTTCACTCGACAACTCGTTTCTAGCCCTTTTGAGAGCAATTCAGTTGAAGTACTGAATCCCCATATCCGGCAATGGAGGTGCTGCCGATCGGTAAGTCCACCAAGTGGTCACTGCGGTACGGTTGTGTTGTCATCTCCGGAGGAGACTCAATGCAAGTCTTGGTAATGTACTCTCAAAAACATATGTCCTTTTACATTTGTGATAATTTGATATTTATACTGAATTCCTTCGTTAACTAACTTCCACTCATAACTAAATCTTCTTTTGCAGACAGTCCCCTGTTAAGACCGTGGGGTGGCCCTCATCCTTGTTGTTCTCCCTCATCAGCTTCTTATTATTCACACACACATATTCCCAATATTTGTCGCATGCAGTGTTTCCAGTTGTCCCCCACGAAGCAAAAACTTTATCTAATAATCTCTGCACCAAAGCGCACATGTTCATGCCCCTCAAAATTTTGTCATTATCAATCCCCCCCCCCCCCCATAATTTTCTTATTTGGGAAGTTGTCTCTCCACGAAGAGGCTAGCCATTACTAAATTTCGTGATATATTTTGTACTAAATATCGATGAAATTTATTACATGCCTCGAATTAGTTTGATAACGGATCAATGTGCTTAGTACATATTTAGTATAATTGAACGAACTTTTACTAAATTCGCGTCAACAAGCCCGCTAAAATGTACTAAATAATGTTGGTAAATTACTAAACTTTTATTTTTTTAGTATATTTTACTAAAAGAGCCCCTTAATGGGCTGATATTTTAGTAAATCGTTAGTAAAAATGTACTAAGTCTGTTACTCTACAGTTTAGTACTTTTTTTACTAAAATTGTTTGGTAAATTACTAAATTTCTGATTAGTTTAGTAAAATGTTCGTAAACTATTTGTACATTTTTATTATAAAGTTTGGTAATGTACTAAGTAATTGTTCAACTTGGTAAAGTATTAACGTTTTACTAAACTTTTTACCAAGCTCACGCCCTTTTTACTACTTATGTACTAAAAAAGTTTAGTAATTTACCAAACTGTACAATTTAGTAAATTACTAAATATTTTTTGTACATAATTACTAAAGGAAGTAGTAAAAAGGGTGTGAGCTTAATAAAAACATGTACGTTTTTACCAAGCCTATATGAAAAATTTGGTAATACTTTAATAATTTACTAGGTCGAACAGTTACTTCGTAAATTACCAAATTTTTAGTAAAAATGTATTAAAGTTTTACAAATTTTTACTAAATTTTTGATTAATTTAGTAATTTACCAAACTATTTTAGTAAAAAAAGTATTAAAGTGTATAATAATAGGCTTAGTAGGTTTACTAAAAAATCGGCCCATTAAGGGACTCTTTTAGTAAAATATACTAAAAAAAATAAAAGTTTAGTAATTTACCAACATTTTTTACTACATTTTAGCGGGTTTAAGACACGAATTTAGTAAAAATTCGTTCAATTGTACTAAATATGTACTAAGCCCATCGGCCTGTTGCCGAATAACTTTGAGGCGAATTCGGGGAATTACTAAATTTCGTTGATTTTTAATACAAAATATACTAAGAATCGATGAAATTTATGACATGCTAAGTACCGTTACTTACACGTTCCTGTCTCTCCACATATATATATTCTTTTAGATACTTTCCCTTAGTTGTCCTGTGACGTATCACAACTCTTCTCATTATAAAATAAGCTTCGTGGTTAATACTAGGTAAATTATGCTTGAGTTCGTTAACTTTTTTTAACATATACTACATCTTCATTTAGATCGTGCACAAACCCGATTAATCTATGAAGGTTAAAAAAAAATTAAAGAAAAAATCAAATTCAGCTTCTCCATCCCCTTCCAAAGTTTAACTTCACTTCTGTTTAGAATATTAAAAGAAAAACTATTTTTGAAAAATATAAATTAAAAATATACAATTTTTAGTTTAGTTTAACAGAAGTTAGTTTTCAGGCGAGATCCTCTTTTTCTGCACCATCGTTAAAAAAGTCCAACCAAACACAAAAAAATCAAATCATTTATCAGTTTATTTGGTCATTAACTGATGAGTGTCCATATACATCATATAACTTTCTTACAAAGCTTATTCATGACTCCGGTCTCGACCAGGCCATCATCCACTCCCTCCCCGTTTCCTCTTCGGGGAAATCGCCAAGAGTGGCCCCCCAACAGAAGGAGCCGTTCGAATGCGCGGTACTCCTGTGCGAGTAAACAACATCTCATCTCCAAGTCTGATGAATTTCGGTTACAAACATAAATTAGTATTTGGAGATCCACATGTGGAATTGGTACAGGGCATTCGCATATATGTGTTAAGATATAAAATATAAATCAAGCATCACCTAACAGCTTAAGGTTTTAGGTCAAACATAAAGTTTCTACATGGTATCAGGGCGATCATGGGTTCAAACCCCCGTGCATGAAAAATGCCTAGCCTTGAACCAAGGGGAGAACGGTCTTAGCACCGCACTTTGCTTGTTCAATGTGGAAAACATGCACCCTACTAATCGGGTCATCGTTGTGCCCAGCCCTTCACCGGCAGAGGACGACGATGACTTCATCAGTGTGCTGAAGGACATCCTCGGTTTCTTTGTCTCTTTCAAGTGAAGACTGGATAAAAGCATGTCATGTTGTTGCTGTAAATATTGGTGAAGGCTCTTGGCCAGATCTTACATGTAATTGCCGACTATTTTTATGGTATAATAACAGCAAAAGTAGCTTGCAGGTTCGGATTTAGTATTCAAATTATCTCGTTGCTGTGGACTCATAATTGACATCCATAGTTACTAAAAATTTGTCGTGGGCTACTAGCGATACGGGGATGTAGCTCAAATGGGAGAGCAGCCGCTTTGCATGCAGCTTTGATCCCTGCATATCCAGTCATTATTTCTCATTCGATCAAGGAGCTTGTCTATATATTCGATCTAGTTATATCCAAGAATATGTTGGAAGTTCACCATCCACCTCTGGTACTCCGTCGGTCTTCTTTGCATATGATCAACACCTTCCATGGACATCTTTAGAAACGGCAAGGCATTCGTGAAAGAAGGACGGCCATAAGGTTTTCTCGATCATCCACTCGACATCCTACAATTTCCAGCATTTCAAATTTTCTGCTTCCTTTTCATGTTTCACGTACCTCGTCAGGGCAAGTGTTGTAGAGATTGTCTCAGGAAGTTCTACCCGGGGAGCATCTTAGTCAAGGTTATGTACGACGGAGGATGTTGCCAAGGCATGGATTTGCTTCTGTCTTTTCCCTTCTTCTATATCCACGCCTTTTCTATTATTTTCTGGCTTCGCTGGTCGATTTTTCTGGTTGCTTTGGGCAGATATCGCAGTGATGTTGCCCTGGAAATGCATGTGAGAAACATTATGCGTCTCTGTAGGTGTTATATTACTTGTGGCGATTGTTGGTTGAAATGCAGATCAGGTTGTTCTGCAAAATATTGATCAGCATTGAGGAGTGTTGAAGCAAGCCTGCATTCGATTTGAAGCTGCTTGGTTAGCGATAATTGCAGAAGTGTTTGTGCTTGATTTCCCGTCTTTTAAGTTTACAATCTTTTGGCATGCGCTAATGTGAATATGTATGTCTTCTACCTGCCAGTTGAAGAAATTTGAAAGAAATTCTGCACATTCAAGGTGTGCACTGTGGAAACCAGATTGGATCCACATTCGGGGACATTCATCCCAACGGACAGTACAGCAGAATCTCTGACTTCCAGCTAGAGTGCGGCATCAGTGGGTCGCTATGGTCCCCTTGTTGTGCTCATGGATCTGGAGCCTGGGACCTTGGACAGTGTGAGGATTGACCCTTATAGTCAGATATTCAGGCCAGACAACAACTGTTGTTTTTTGTCAGTCTTGCTCTGGAGCCGAGCTTATCGATTCCATACTCGATGTTGTGTGGAAGGAGGCAATTGTCTTCAGGGTGAAATTGCTGTTTCTTGTCTCCTTTCACTTTTTGTTAGGATGTCGAGTGAACCTATCTATCTGAAGTAGCCAGTCTTACTAAAAGCGTTCGCAGACATGAATTTCATTTTACTCTTTCTCGTGCAGTGATTCCTGTGGATTTTGTTGTAGTAGGCTTCCATGTTTGCCACTCGCTTGGAAGTGGTACTGGTTCTGGAATGGGAACCTTGTTGATATCCAAAGTTAGGGAAGAGTATCCGGACAGGACGATGCTCACTTTAACGGTGTTTCCATCTCCTGGGATGTCTGATACAGTGGTCGAGCCCCTCTCATCTGTTTCAAGACTCTCAAGAAGGCTGTAAGCATCTTCCTCGGAATCATGATATTTTCTCTGCCACACTTTACGTTTTGTGGTCCTCATGGCTGAAAAGCTCAAGGAATCAAAATATAACTTGCAAGAAATGCTTTTCACTTAAAGCTAGAAAAGACTAACCTTGACAATTGCGACGCTTCTCCCGTTGCGGGGATACAATGGCTGGTGGCAGCAGCTCGGGATCGAAATTCCGCATCGTAATTAAATAAAATGAGAAAGTACCACAAAACGTAAAGGAATGAGTTCAATCTCACGGGTGGGATTATATATCCACCCTAACGCCCACGAGTTCAAGTGAACTAACTTCTTCTGTTCTCCTTTCTGAGTCTTAAAACAATGATTACCGAATTCCCAACCATTCGACGTCTATCTGAGGAGACTCGCAGATGAGGAGGTAGAATCGTCTGTCAACCAACCAACCCATTGTTACCACTAACCTAACCCCCTTGTTATTGACGAAAACTTCCCAATTGCAGTTTTTTAGACTCAAAATCGAACACTAAAACCACCACGGGAAATGACAAAAAGAAAAGCCCTTAAATACCGAACAAATGTTTCTCCCTGTACAAATCGATGGCCGCCTACCTAGTCGGTGGTTATTACCAACCAAATGTTTCATATATATAGACATAATACTATGTAAAAGATGTAAGGTCGGCGCCACCAAAAACTCCTCATCCTCTAAAGCACAGAATAACACATACAGAAAAACTTACATTGCCCATGTCCATCCCCAACTTGGTCGGGGTCGACACTGTCAAAAGCCTGATTGATTGTCTTCACACCCTGCACAGTCACTCCCAAGAGGGATGATGATTCAGGCAGTACTTTCGAAGGCTACTTGCGCCTGCAGGGCGTTCCTCAGCCTGGGGCACGTAGCAGTGATAGCAAGGCACTGGAGCAATTTCACAACTTCTGCCACATCGTCTAGGTAATATTTGGCCTTGCTAGGCTTCTGGCCTACTGTGCAAGCGAAGATCTCTGGGGTGGAAGGACCGGAGACGGAGCTCAGTATGCTCTCGAACATGTCCTCGTCGGATCTATCGTCACCTATGCAAATTACAAAGTCTAATGGCTCGCCACGACCCACCAGCGAGCTCAGCACCCTCTCGGTAACTACTCCTTTGCTTACTCCCTGCCAGCAGATAGCAGCCGTTACAAATGAGATAAAGACATGGAAGTAACAGAGGTGGGTAATGGCTTGACATGTAAACAAACCTGGGGATTCACTTCAACTATGTGGTGTCCCCTCTTGACGAAGGCAGCTTCATTTGCAAGCACGCTTTCCAAGTGAACCAACAATTCTTTGGCCTGGCATGAACCAAAGTCTGGGTCAGCGTCCTGATGATGCCAGACCAAGGCACTCTCCTTGTACTCTATGCTGGACCCATCAGTTGCCTCCATGTACAATTTCATGATGGGTTCTACAATGTTCTTCCAGTCAAGATCAGCAGTTGAGGCACAGGTTTCCCATTCAGTGCTCTTATTCCACCTGCAGGAAGGCCAACGAACTAGCTGTGTAATCAAAGGACATGGATTGAAAGTCGACAGTTGCACTCTACTTACCTCAAAAAGTAGCCGTGCTCAGCAGCTATTCCGAGCTTTTCACAAGGAGCGAGCCAATTGCTCAGGGAGTCCTTCCCTCTACCGCTCACGATGAATACCGTGTTTTTCGGGTCATTGCAGAGGCTGGATAAAACAGAAAGGACCTCTGGACTAGGAGTCTTACTAATAGATGTTTCAGGGACAACGGTACCATCATAGTCAAGAAATATGGCCCTTTTCTTCGACCTCTTGTATGAAGAGACGATGTGGTCGAAGGTTAGCTTCCTGAAGCTCGGCGAGAGAGATAGGACTCTGAAACCTAGTCCCAAACCAATGCCCCAACACCGTTTCTTGTAGTGATCATGGCATGCTCTCTCTAGGTCTTGCATAAAGCTGCGTGCCCAATAAGCCACGTCGTGAGAGCTCACATACTTGTAGTGTTTCTCATGCCGCAACTGCTTCTCAACCTCACTCGCGGTAATAGCCATACTTAGAGCATCAGCCACGGCATCAATATCCCAGGGGTTGACCCTGATTGCCCCGCTCAAAGAGGGCGAGCAACCGATGAATTCAGACACAACAAGCATGCTTGTGCGAGGAGTCGCCTCCGATATGCCTAATGCATGATTCATTTTAGAAGTGCCCTGCCTGCAAACAATGTACTTGTACGGGACCAAGTTCATCCCATCTCTCACGGCATTCACTATGCAACATTCAGCCACTGCATAGTAAGCACTCTTCTCATAGCGAGGAACGTGTCGATCGATCAAAACAACAGGCTTGTACTCATTAGATCCATACTTATTATTTATTCTCACAGCGGTGTTGTATGTCTCCACTTTAGCTTCTTCGACATCTTTTCCAGAGCCCCTTGCAGGATTAACAATTTGAACAAGCACAACATTCCCTCGCAGCTGAGGTTCCTGTTGCAAAAGTTGCTCCATTGCGAGAAGCTTAAGGCTGATGCCCTTGAAGATGTCCATGTCATCAACCCCCAGAATCATCTTTTGGCCCTTGAATTGTTCTCTGATTTGCTTTACGATATCTGAAGTAGTAGGAAGATTGAGCACCTTTTCAAGCCGGCCCATATGAACACCCATAGGCAAGATCTTAATGTAAACTGTCCGCCCAAAATAATCTAGTCCTATGTGACCTCGCTTAGATTCATAATCTAATCCCAACATTCTGCTGCAGCATGAGAGAAAGTGGCGTGCATAATCAAATGTATGGAACCCAATGAGGTCACAATTAAGCAATGCCCTCAGTATTTCATACCGGACAGGCAGGGTTCGGTATATTTCGGATGATGGGAATGGACTGTGCAGGAAGAATCCAAGTTTTACCCGATTAAATCGTTTCCTTAGAAATGTTGGCAGAGCCATCAAGTGGTAGTCATGAACCCAAACAAAGTCGTCCTCTGGACTAATTACTTCCATTACCTTGTCAGCAAAAA
Source organism: Melastoma dodecandrum (assembly GCA_029817715.1). Lineage (NCBI taxonomy): Eukaryota > Viridiplantae > Streptophyta > Magnoliopsida > Myrtales > Melastomataceae > Melastoma > Melastoma dodecandrum. The sequence goes on along the minus strand of JARUPY010000397.1, from coordinate 722,255 downwards.
TTTTGTTGGCAGATACATATGCCTGCCACAGCAAACGGTCAAAACGGTCACCATGGTCTGGACACATCGGAAGCATATAGTGGAAAAGAGGCCACAGCTGCTGCTTGCAGAAACCAAGATAGAACTTCTTTTGAAGATCTTGAGGCAAAAATGTGGGAACACAATTGAACTCCTCTAATAACTTCTGTGCAATTTCATCCTGGTCAACCGCATCAATTTCAACCTTCAAAGACCCGACATAAATTATCTCAGATTCCGGGGTAAAGCCATCCTTAATCTGTAACAGTATGGAATCTTCATCCCAACTGAAACTCCATTTCCCAGTTTCTGGATCCCTCTTGGCATGCAATGGCAACATATTTGCTACTAAAATTTTCCGTTCATTGAAACAAGATGAAGTGGCATCAGAATCTGCTTCACTACTGCCATAGCCATCAAAATCAGATATAATTCCAGACGCCTTAATAACTCTTGGGAGGGGTCTAGTGGTAAGGGAGAAATCCAAAAAATCCTCGCCGGCTATATCTGAAAAACTCCGGTATGATCTTGAATCCATAGTTAGTATGAAGAGAGATGACAATAATAACCTGCAGAATAGAAAACGGTAGAAAACAATTCAAATCAGTTGTATCACTATCGTACTAGTGGTCCACTACACATATACTGCGATCAGAACTGTTGCCAATGAGATTGAATCATCACCACCCATTAGATGGAAAACAAGATGTATTGACAACTTATTAGAACAAACAGGACTCTCAAAGAAAGACACATCTCCTTCATGAACTCCCTGAGTCTAATACCCTAATCCAGTATATAATAAGATCTAAGGTAGACTTATAACTATTGAAAATGTACTTCACTAGTGTAATCAAAACTATGTGGTCCAACTCTAATGGTCCCCGTTATTTATTGAGCCATGACCAGGGATAAACAAAGCAGTGCCCCTCCCCTCTCCAAGGAAAGAAAAGAAAATATAAATTTGACTCTAGCATCCATAATGAACTACGCTTAGTTTTCAATAAGCCTAGAACGAGGAAGTCCATGCATCATAGAATCTCCATCTTTGCAGTGATACTTACAAAACACTTCTATTTATTTCATGCATAAGAAAAATGAATATACATAAGCACTGAGGTGACCCAATTAATTTATATTTAGCGAACAAAAAAAAGCATAAGAATGTCCAGAGTTCCTAAAATACCGACAAGAACTAGTTCAAAAGTTAATCAAACCAAACAATTAATGACAAAAGTAAGTTAATTCCAAGGTAGCAGGATAACTCCGACAGGAACCAGCTGAAAAAAACCGGACATCCCTCGCATAGTGAACAAAGGCGCTACCTTGTTTGTGTTTCGACTCATGAGAACAACTCCCCCTGTAAGCCCATAACACCTTCACGACTTCCCCCGTATGATAACCGTAAGATTAAGAGAAATCCAACAAAACGGCGGCAAACAAAGAACACGTCTAAAGACGGGGAAGAATCAACCAAATCCCCAAGTCACACATACTTAAAAAAAATTCTCTACACAACGGGAATTCCAACCAAACTAGATAATCTCAAACCGAAATCAACAACCCACAACTTCCCGAAACAACAAGTTTTAAGAAAAGGAGGGGGGGGGGGATGAGGACATCGTTCCGGGAAAATACTAAGGGACCCGCGGACAACGGGACGACTCTCCTTCAGACAGAACAGAAATCATTCCTGTACCCCAGCGAGGCATGCGGATGCGGACGAGAACTCAATCGAAAGGGCATCAAACCCCGACAGACAGACCAACACACACAGAGGAACTGGAGAACAATCCTTGGTCAGATTTACCTTGGAAAAGAAGAGAGTGGTGCTCCGGCGAATAAGAGGAGGGGCGGGGTGGGGTGGGGGAGGACACGAACAGAATCACGTAAATGAAATTGGGAGAGAGAGAGAGTAGAGAGAGAAGGGGAAAGGAAGGCTTTACTTGGAAGTGGGGAAGACAGAGAAAGTTTGGATAAGATCGACACCGCTGATCCCCCCCACTTTTTAACCACGGTTAGCTCGGTAATCGGATCCTGAATGGAATGACAAAAATACCCCCCGCTTCCTCCTTAATTTACTTCTTCCCCCCCCCCGGCGGTGTGTTCGCGTGACGGGGAGGAAGAATCCTTAAGACTGGTTATAAACATGACTTCTTTACTCGATGTTTTGTTTTTTTTTTTAAAAAAAAAAAAGAACCGTCGTCCCAAATTCCAACTCTTTACAATGACATAGCTTTAGAAAAATCCAAAAGTTAAAAACAACTACTGGAAACAGCTATTTCCATTAACCCCCGAGTCATATTCCAAACTTAATCATTGCTCTCGCTCCCCTAAAAATTCCAACCCGAAATTTTCCAGGGTGAAAAGTTTATATGGGCGTGGAAGAAAAAAGAAACGGGTGGAGAAGGAAGACACGAGTCTCCCCCCACTTTGGATGAAAGCAATCAGTCCTACCTGGGACAAATATTAACAACAAAAGGGTTGTGGGTGGAATGGCCTTTTGTTTCTGCTCGACGTGTTGGGCGTACACTCGTCTTAAATTGTATTATTACATGCCCATCATACATGTCTATTATGATGGATTGTCCGAACGAGGCTTTGTCGTAACACCATATAAAACTCCACGTTACCACAAAACCCTAGCAAATGGGTTATTCATTAAATAAATAATATTAGATAGTTGAGGAGTGGGACTTTAAGAAAAAAAGAATAGGGTTGTGATGTGGACCACTCCAAATCTCCCCTTTCACCCTTCACTCTCAAAGATATATATAATTCCCAAAATTTAATTACGGGAATTTGAGGGGTATTTCGGACATTTCATCCTCAGCTGCCTATTTCCGTCGCTCTTTTTTTTTTTTAATCTCCTTCCATTTTCCACGTCCGCCGCCAACCAATCACTCCCCGACACGTTATTCACGTGCCTATAAATTTATCCCCCCCACCCCAAACCAAACAATAAATGAAAAAGAATTTTATGATAAATTCAACGGAAAAGAGAGAGAGAGATAGAATTCGGGATATCTGAGCTTACGCGTTGTTTTTGGTTGTGCTTTTGCGTGTATTTGCGGGGGGATAGATCCAAAAACTAAGCAACACGTGGAATTGGTGTTGGAATTGGTATTCAACTGATAAGCGTGAGTGGAGGGGGAGCTAACCTTTAAGATCATCCATCCCCCCATTCACACCCAACCCACCCTTCCTTTTCCGTACAAACTATTGTGTATTACGAGAGAACCTTTTGTTTCCTTCATTTTTTATGGGTTTTGTTAACGGTCATTGGACACCGTGAAATATAAATAGTAAAAAGGGTTTTATTAACGGTGTTCTTAGTGTATATCAATAATAAAAATATTAATTATTTTTATAATTTTAAATTAATAATACATTAGGGCACCATTAACGAAATTCTTTTTTTAATCATAAATGTTTTTGCTAGTGGCAAAACCGGTCTTCTTTTATTCAGTGCTTTCTTTCTTTCTTTCTTTTTTTTGGTAAATTACAACGACACCCCCTAAAAAGTTTCGTAATTACACGGATACCTGGACTTCTTTTAAAATTCTACACGGATCCCACCATTTTAGTAGTGGTCGCACTTATTCCCAAGGGCGCCTGGCTTTAGAGAAGGGAGGGAGTCCAACGTCATGAAATCCGGTCGCCACTGTCGGTACAAGGTCGGGACTATATAATCGCCCTGCCTCAATGCTTCTTGAATGCATATGAAAGTCTGCACCAGGCTTGCGACCCTGATCAAGCCTGCCATGCCTTTGCTGCAACCATCTCGACGACGACGCGTCCCTCTCCCCCCTTTCAAGTATGGGTAGCAAGCAGGGACAGGGTGGTTGAACTGCAGCTCTCCGTCGAAATTCCTAACAAAATCGAAGAAAAGACGGGGATGATGAAGGAAGAAAGAAATCGAACACGGAGAGACGTATGCTTTTCTTTCATCTATTTCTCAACGGTGTGTTTTAGTCATCCGAAGAAGTTATTTAAATATTTACTTAATCATCCGAAGCATGTTCTTTTAAGAAAAAAAGGGTCCTTTCGAGATAACTAACTGCCGAATCCAGTAGAAAACCCACAAGGACGTTAATTTTTTTTTTTGCTCAAATGAACGACCACATGGTATTAAATTATGGGGATGGCGTGCGTGGTTATTTTTATACCTTGAGGTACGTACAATAAGTACAAAAAGTTTACACTCTATGTACAATAATCTTTCTTTTTGGATTTGATTTAAGATACTCGTTTTCATTATACTATACGATATGCAAAACTTTCAATGACATCAATTTCATTTCGATTTAAAACATAATTGATCAAACTCAAGACATAAGTGAATCGAACTTCCTTAACCGTATGTGGCTTGGCCAGTGTAGGCCAAGAGAAGAACAAGGAAAGACAATGCAACTGAAGGCAATCTGTTGAGAAGATTTCTTGTATGAGGCGGCCGCAAGTAGAGAAAATGATTAATTAAACTGTCGGTAATATTCTGAGCAAGTCAAACCTGCCTGGATCACACAGAGAAAAGACCAAGATCAGCAAACATGGCCTCAGATCCTACACAAAGGCATGCCATGAGGAAAAAGAGTATTATTGGGACAGGCAGGGAAATGGACATCATGGTACGGACACGGAGTTTCTTAGTTAAGATACTAGAAAATACCTGTGATACACAGCACACGGTCACCGAGCTCCGACCACACATTTATATTCTTTTGTAAGAAGTAATACATGTAAGCAGGGTTCACCGTCCTCAAGACAGTGATATCTTCCTTGACAAGATTGTACAGTCCAATAGATCCCAGGCTGAAAAACCACACGGCCAGAATGGGGCAAACATGAAGGCCATTTTTCCGGTCCCAAACCTCTGTATGCCGAACAACACCAGTAGGATTGCTACTCTCGGACCCCCAACAAGTGCACCTACGAGAAAGATTCTTCGTAAACTGTCAGAAATGATCGCCGCAAAAAACTTGGAATCAAAAACTGGAATTGGAAATCACATGATGAGCATTGCGGTAAAGTAGGCAAAACTTTGAGCACCTACTCCCTAGGAACACGAGTAGCTACAATCGCATGAGATTATGGGTAAAATTTGCAAACACACACCTGAACCAAATCCTTTTATTTCAGCTGCAGCCCACTTACAGCCGACAACACTGTGAAACAAGGGGGAATTTATTCAGTTAATCCAGAAATAGATAACGGAATCATAAACCGATCGTGTTGACAGAGAAAGTTCGCATGCTTCATCGTATTGAAGTTGTGGCAGATGTTCATTCTAGCTAATCATTAACCGATTAGACATCATTACAATGTTTTCCCTAAAATATCCCAGAGTCGACGGCTTACCAGACATGCATGGAGTGAGGATTCCATCTCCAATAACCATGGAGTTCCCAAGAGAACCAACGGCAACAGAGCAATTTTCAAGTATGTCCTGCTTTCAAGAGCTTCTTTTATGTTCAAGGCTCTCTCTAGTTCAGGAGTCGGTAACTTGAGCCTAACTTGAGATCTGTCCATCAGCAGGTTGAGGATTTGGTAGCATACTCACACTCGCGTACCTGGAAATAAGCGAGTACACCGCAAATGTACCTCCTACGAGAAAATACCGCACAGCCAGTTGTCGAGCTATTCATAGTAAGCAGTATAATTAAAGAAGAAATAAAACCAGCAAGTTGGAAGTCGGGGTGTTCTTACCTTCACCGTTGTCATTGGCATTGAGCAGTATGAAGACGCACTTAGCCAAGGGAATGAGAGCAATAGTATACAGCACGAGTGATAAAGCACCTAACTTCCGAAGAAATGGGCACCTTGCCAAACACATCGGAGAAAACATACAATGGACTAGTGTGCAAGTCGCCATATGCCACGCCAAGCGTCTGGAACACCAACCCAAGGGTCGCCTTCAGAGGAAGATCCTGGCGCTAGGCACAAACCAACAAACATTTGCGCTTAAAGCACTGACCTGGCATCTAAAAATCACATAATTTGATCCTTTTTCTTCGACGCTTTCGCTTGTTGCAGGATCGACGCTACGCAGGCTTACAAGGAGCATCCTATCCTCCATAACAGTGTGTACTTCTTTGGAAGTGTCTGAATCCTATACTTGACAATTGTTCCTTCCTAAGGGCAACAAAAATTTAACCGAGAAGATTTACCTTCTTCTCGTTGTAGAAATCAGCATTATGGTCATCAAAACTTTGAGTTTGATTGCCATTAAATTGAAAGGATCGGCGACAAGAGGGAGGAGAACTTCGTCTAGTCACAAATTCTCGAATGTTAGGACAACAAAACCAAAATTCAATTGTTCACTGCTCAACCCCTGTTACGAAGCAAAATTGAATTGTCCATTGCTAACCCCTATTATAACAAATTCAATCCAACAAATACTACTACTCAGGGTTATAAGAATCCCGATCCTACAATGATCCTATCGATTCCACCATTTATGATTCTTACTCAATTACGATCCGATTCTATCTATCCCGACAGCCATGCTACTACTACTCCGACGGGGGCGTGCACTGTCACAGTTGCAAACATCCGGAAAAACTTCCCGAGTTTTTACAAAAGTAGATCAGGCCCCCCGTTTTCGGACAACCTTCGAAGCCCAAAGTTAGGCCCGTGTCAGAAGGCCGAGTCGAGGTGAGGTTCCTTGCTTTCTTCATGGGGAAGGCTCGAAATTCCTGCGGCACCATTCCGGGGATCGCTCTCCGTTGGCGGGGAATCGGGGACTTCGTTGCTTTTATCCTCGCGGGGAAATTCGACCTCCATCCGGGTTGTGCTGTGACTTGGTGTGTTTGAAAGGCAGGGTAAGGCGAGGGGTCGGACTTTCACTTTTGCCTATGTTTGTAGTGTCGGTTGGCGGTCGCGAGAAACCCTAATCCTTCGCCAAGGTTTTTTCAAAAGAAAAATTATTTTTCATGGGAGATAGAGGGACATGGAGGTGGTAGAATTTGTGGGTTAGTCGTGTGGAGTATTTTGTTGATTCATATGGCTTGGATTTAGGGCGAAGTGAAGTTGGGGGCCTGGCGGTGGTTATGTCATCGGGTTCTGTTTTGTAGGGGGGAGAGGGCTGTAAGTTGTGATCTTGCTGCAGGATACAATGTCTAGGGTTTATGTTGGGAACCTCGACCCGCGGGTTTCTGAGAGAGATCTTGAAGATGAATTCCGTGTCTTTGGAGTTCTGAAAAGGTGAATGTTCTATGCATGTGATCTTTCGAGGTTTCTGGCAGGTTTTGGTTTCGTAGAGTTTTAATCTCATCTGGAATTGACTCATTGGATCGAGGTGATTGCAGTGTCTGGGTAGCACGGAGACCGCCAGGGTATGCGTTTATTGAGTTTGATGATCGTAGGGATGCTCTAGATGCCATTCGCTCCTTGGACGGTTAGTAATTTGGTTGATTATGACTGCAGTTGTGATTTTGGAATTAGATTTCAACAATTTTGTTAACTTTCATTAAATCTTATCAAATCAGTGGCATTTGTCAAAACAGCCTTCAGAGGACCTCTAGAAGAGAGCTTTTGAGGAACTATTCATTTATGGAGCTGTCCATGCTCATTTCTTCTATTAATCATCTTACTGGTGGGCGTAGGATTTGGTTGACAAGATGGGATGACAGTGATCTTGATTTGTTCCTGTTTGCCTAAAATTCAGGAAAGAATGGATGGCGTGTGGAGCTGTCCCATAACTCAAAGGGTGGAGGTGGGGGTCGTGGGGCTGCTCGTGGTTATGGTGGGGGTGATGATTCCAAGTGCTATGAGTGTGGTGAGCCAGGTCATTTTGCACGAGAGTGTAATAGGCGTGGTGGTTCTAGGGGTATAGGTGGTGAGCGCGAACGACGTCGTAGCCCCAGTCCTCACTACCGCAGGAGTCCAAGTTACGGCAATGATCGTAGGTATGTTTTTATGGTTCAAGTTGTAGATAATAGGCCAATTCTTTGTATGCCTGGTGAAAGCAGATCGCATTATTTCACTATAATCATTTGCTTGTGTGCTTCAAACAAATTATGCTTCCCACTATTTGTCCCAACAGTATTTCCATGCCCACACTTAATTCTTTCATTACTTTTACAATGTCTTGCGTTGCATATACTGATAGGAGCTACAGCCCTCGCGGGAAGCGCTCTCCCCGACGACGCAGCATCACCCCTCCACAACGCAGTGTATCACCTCCGCGACGCAGCCGAGACTAGAGCCCGTCTCCTACCTATCATCGTGCACATGGGTATATTACGCTCCATCTTCCCAATTGTCTGCCCTGTTGAGATCTTTTATCTTGGTTTGTGGCGAGGCTTTAATCTTTTTGTTATGAACTTGAGCTGGCAGAAAGAATATGTATGTGCCTTTAGATGTGGGTAACTGAAGATAATATTTTTTTTATTAACAGGTATTGATGCTGGATCCAAATAAAAAGGGGTGTTGGATTCTCTGTTTGCCGGTCAGGTGGATGAATGTTTTATAGCAATGATGGGACGTGACGTGGAGATGTGTTTGTTTTTGCTAAAATGGCGGAGTTTAGTTGAGAAGCGTTGATCTTATGACTCCTTCAAGTGTCTTAGCTATGGTTCCATGTTGAAGGCATCGCTGAATCTTTGAGGTCCTTTTCTTACCTAGCAGAAGTTTATGATCTTATATTAACTGCAGTACCATGAGTTTATGCTTTGTTTTTTCGTGTGTTGAGTGATTCTAAGACCTTTACGCATTTCTCTTGTTGAGGTTCATGATCACTCGAAAGGCATCATCTTCTCCACTGCTCCTCTGTTAACTTCGTTGCATCTAGGACCCAGTTATGCTACTTCCGTTACATCTCTGCTTCTGTGCTGTATGCTACATCACCGCGACATGCTTCTGCTTCTGGTGAGAAGGAGCACCTGCGCACCTGGCATGAAGCTTTGTGATCTTGTTGTAAGCCTGGTAGCTCCTGCATGCTGGTTTTTTTTTTTTTTTGGGGGTGGGGGGGATGAAGCAAGCAGTTTTGCCCGTGGCTTTGCCCCAAACTAACTTTGACTTCTCTAACCCTACTGTACCAAAAGAAGATGATGCTCATCAAGCCGTGATTAGTTTACTTAGTTGTGAACAAGAAACTCGCACTGAGGTATCCCCTGAATTATTTTATTCAGAGATAGCTAAATATGCTTGAAAGTTGATGGAAGTTGCAGCGATGGCGACTCTTCTGACCGGTAAGATGTGTTTAGTGGACCTGTATCTTGTGTTATATGAAGACCCTGCAATGGAGATTTGCTGATATATTTGATCTCTAGTTGTTCCATTTGAATGTGTAATGTGATGTGAATTTTTTGTTTTTTCTCTGTGACTTGTTATATTCTAGAGATGTCAGATCATCTGACACCGGTTGTTGGTAGCAATTGGATGAAACATGGAGGCCCCTTCAAGACTAGAATTCAAATAAAATTGCAGTGCTCTAGGGGTAGAAATTCAATGCAACAGAAGATCTCCCAGAACTGGATAAAAGTAGACAGCTAGTTTGAACATGAATTTGGAAAAGCTTCCTGGGACAAGGTCCTAACGAAGCCTCAATCATAAACTTGAAACTCGATCCCAGATATTGATAAAACCATCCCCCTAACACTTTGGGAGGTCAAACATATCAGAGGCTAGCGGCTCAACCGGCAGAAAGTCTTCTTGTACTATGGTTTCGGGTCGAGCACCTTCTTCGCAAAGGACGGCAGACAGAAAGCGGCAGTGTGAATCTGGAAAATGTTGTGCAGAAATCATTTAGACCCGGCAAAAAAAGGAAAAAAGACTTAATTGATTCTCCGCAAGATTGAGATGACCTCTGAGTTGTAAAATTTCAAAGGACGTCTAAACTTCCCGATATTCTCATCAGCATCGATTGGGTTCACTGGATGCTTGAAGTCCACAGGAGGTCCTTCAGTCGAGCAGAGCATGAAACCAATCACCCCGCTGCAGTAAACACACTGCCAAGTGAAACCATTTCGTTCCTGAAGAATCTCGACAACCAAAATCGATCACAAACCTGGGGTACGTGGGCACTGTCGTCCATGCATAGTTTATGGAGCCTTTAAAGACCTGGCGGCAGTTTGCGGCAATGTCCTCAATAATTTGCATATGAAGCCATATGCTCTCTGCTTGAGTGCATATGACTCCACCAGGGCGAAGAGCCTTTGCCAATGACTCAAAAAAGGGCTTCTCAAAGAGCTTTTGTGCCGGACCTATGAAGCAACGCGGCAGGCATGATCATCTTTATCCCGGAAATGCAGACGATGAGGGGGCAGGGTAATGAATACGGGACCTAATATTTACCAATTGGGTCCGAGGAATCAACTATGATCGCATCGTATTTTCCTTCTGGAACAGCTTTCAAGAAATCAATCCCTGAGAATACAAGGCAGATTGAGTAAAGAGACAGAGACCTGTACCGAGAGCACAATTGTGAAGAAGCAAAACATACCATCGCCAATGTGCACTGTGACGCGTGGGTCATTGAATCCAATAGCAACATCAGGAAAGAATTGCTTTGAAACCTGGATTTTTGGGGGAGCAAAGGCAAAGCAGGCTCATTGGCTATTGATGAATTACCTTTCCTTATATGTATCATCTCGTTTCATGCTAAAACGTTGATGATGTAAATCGATAAAGTGATGACAAGACTACCAACCTCGACCACCATCTTATCTATCTCGCAGATTTCGATTGTTTCAACAGAAGAGTGGCGGGCCACTTCACGAAGAACACCGCCATCTCCACCGCCAATAACTAGCACCTAGAAAATCAAATTACATGGATAAGCTGATGCTGTCAACCCAGAACAAAGAGAAGATCAACTCCTGCACTGAAATCATTCTGAGTAGGAAGCATCAAGTGAAAGCACTGAAGCATGAGGAGTAATTGAACTCGGGGAAATCTAAAATGGGATTTGTATGTAACTCTATGTCATATAACCAACCTTCTTGGGGCTAGGAATTGAGCAAAGTGGGAGATGGGCGATCATTTCTTGGTAAGCGCACTCATCTCTCTCGGTAAGCTGGATCACCCCATCCAAAACAAGAACTTTTCCATATGTCGCCGACTGAGACGATAAGAAACGAATGTCTCAGCCATGAAATCAAAATGAAGAATCAGATCAGTTAAATCAAGAAAAGTTGGTGCTAGAAGAACTCTGGTACCTGGAAAACCACAACATCCTGGTAATCGGACTTCCCCTGAAACAATACCTTTTCCACCTTCAGGGAGTGCGCTTCCCCTGGGTGCAAGTAATTGCGACTTCCATCAGTACTGGCACAACCATTTCGAGCAACTACATGCAAGAAATCAAAAGAACACTTCCCCGGGATGATTTCTAGCATGTAACAACATTGTACTACAAACTCTCATCCTTACTATCCTCAGTACCGCTGTCTTGTCAAAAGATCCACCCCATCATCGTGAAAATGCACGGTAAATGATACCAGGATCACCCAGTAACAATCTCCGAAGCTCAAAGCAAATCCCCGGAAATCCCAACAAAACCCAAATGACTCTCGAAAGCACAAAATTTTCTCGACCATAAACAACGAAGGAGGAAAGTAAACTCGGACTAAAGCAGGAAGGGAAAGGGAGGGTGGAACTGACCGGGCCACAAGGGGCTAATCTCGGAGAACCACCCGGCAATAACAGAGGGCAAGGAGGAGGAGGCGGAGGCATCCGTAGTAGTAGGGGGAACCCCGTTAGCTCCACCGTTCTCCGCAGCCATGAGTTGAAAATTGCAGGGGAGGCACCTTCATACAAGTGAGTGTATATGTATATATATATATACATTGGTTGGTAAGAGGAAGGAGAGTGACGTTTGGTGATAGATTTTTACTTTTTGACGCCCACCTCCAAGTCCTTTGGTTATCGATGCTGGGCGGGGGAAATCCAAAGACTTTTTGAATGATTTAATTCATACCCAATCAAACACATCATTAGTATAGTCAAACATTGTTGTTTTTTTTTGTCGATAGGAAATATTTATGTTCATATTATATTACCTTCCCTAATTAGAGATTTTCTTTATTTGGTTGGTTGGTAAAGAAATGGGTTAGGTGAGTGTGGGGGAAAATCAGTCAGATTTAAGATTTGACATTACTCTCGTTGAGTAGTATTTTTGTGCGCAGATAAGATTGATAACTCGTGTTTCCTTAGTTACTTTTCTAGTTACTTGTTTCCATTTTAACCGTTGGAAATTTCATTTTATCAAAATAACAATTAAATAAATATTTAATTATAGATGTAGATTTATATCTAATATATATTCCCAATGTCATCTAAGGTCACATCTTTTTACATTGTTGTGGAGTAATTAGCATGTAAACCACACATCCAAAAAATTCTTAAATGAAAAATATTTGCTTCATAACCATAAATAAATTTCAAATGGAAATCTTGCTATAATTCGTAGATTTAAACTAATAATGTTATATGAAAAATAACATCATCTCCAAACGTGAGTTTTGTTCTTATAAACAATGATCTCAAAATTAATTGAAGTTGATATATCATTGACTTTACAAGGTCATTTTATGTACGAACATGTGCTACAAAATGTTTAACACTTATTTTAATTGACATACAATAATTAGTGAATGCTTTTGAAGTAAGCTCCCCAATATCAAGACAAATACTTTAATTAGATAATCTCGAAAATGGGCTCTTAATCTCAAAATTTGTGCCAAGGTGATTTTAAATAGTTATGAATTTATTATTAAATTCAAATGAGAACAAGTATCACACGAAAATTCATCGGAGAGAAAAAATCTCAACGAAACTTTTACGTTGATAATTAATTATTCAAATTATTATAGCAGTTGATTACCTTAATTGATCATAATAAAGTTATTTGATTCAACAACTTTTTGATTTGTGATGTAGCCATCAATTTTTTATTAATAATATTCGGCCCATGGGCCTAATATATGTGCTTAATCCTTAAAGTGATTTACATTGGATGGGCTTGTGTAACCTACTTTTAGGCCTAATATAACGTTGGTCCAACTTTGTTTTCATATAGGCAAGAAAATATGTTGTAAACCCATAAAAATAACTCTCGCAAGATGGCTATAAACCTAACTCGTAAAAATAACAAACATGTCGGTTCACAATGCATGCATTTGGAGTCAAACTACGCACAGTTTCAAGCCCGTCACATAGCACGGTCCACATTTCATTTATCTTTGAGACCTATAAAGGCATCTGCTAGCCATCTAAATTTCACTCACCACACATGAAAGAAAGCTCCTGTTTCTTTCGAATCGTCGATCTTTAGCATCTCCTCATTCTAGTAACGAACATGCAAACAATCATCATTTTTTCCTCGAAAACTTCTTAGTGAAACAAAGAAGAAGAATTAAGAGGATACAGGGAGAGAAAAGACGAGTGAAATGGGAGAAAATCTTTATTGCTTTCTAATCGAAAGCGCTGCAATTAATTTACAAAACCCCATATTTTTAGGGATTATATATAAATCAACAAAAAGCCATGATTTACAAATTCCTCTATTTATAGGGATGAAATATAATCAACTTTAACAATGAAATAAGCATGGGATATACATCAACATGATAAATCAAGCCAAGTAAGAGTCATACCATTTCACATTCTTTTTCCCCAAACCAATTTCATCCCAAAAAAAACCCTTTTACCCTGACAACTTTTGGGGATATCTTTTGGTTTAGAATTTAAGGTTAAACTTTTTAGACTTTGTTTGGAAACGGTAAAATCCGACGAAAAAGAAATCCGGAGATGAAAACTAGAAAATGACGTGAGGTAATAATTCATTGGAAATCGGGTTTTTCCTTCAATTTCACTCATTTCCCGTTGATTCCATCGTTTCCCAACACATGATTAGGGTTCAAGGGTTTAATATTTTGTGTTTATGGTTTATTGTGTCATTAATTAAATGTATTATTTTAAATATGTCAATTTTTCCATAACATAATTAAAATAATATAAAATAAGAAAATTTACAAATTGATGGATAATGTCCATTTTTTAATGAAATGGAGAAGATCTATATACAAGAGCTTTGTTTTTAATTAGGGTCTCGAAAATATTTCAAGTTTTATTACACACTTTCAAAATTATTGAAATAATATCATGAACTCGACTTTATAAAAGCTGCTCTTTAAGAGAACCCACCTTTTATAAAGTCGAATTTGCCTCCATAAGTGTCCTAAACACGAACTTTAAAACGTAGAGTTCTTTAATAAGTGAATCTGAATTTTAAAAGCGGGATGGTGTTCCTTGAGAACTAACGAGAATCCAACTCATTTTTTTTCGCCAAAAGCCTTAAATCTTCGTAATTCGACTTTTAAAAAGTCGAGTTGAACTCAATTTTATAAAGTCGAGTTGAAATATTTTTTCTAAAAATTTAGTATCAAAACTTCCCGATGGGAAATCAAGTTTACGATCAATACTTCCCTTAAGAAATGTCAAAAATCATAATCAAAATCTCTTAAAAGTAATCCCAAATTACGTGAATCAGTTTGAAGTCGTCGTAGACAATTTCAAGTAATTAATTAATTATATATTTGGGTTAAGAAATAGGACCAAAGTGGGGAGGGCTTAAATTGAAATCCCAAATAGTAGAAAGAAAACCCTAAAGAAGGGAAAATAAGAAGAACCATACACACTTCCCTCCCTCTCTCTCAATCCCCCGTCGTCGGTCTTCGTTGCCAACCACCTCCAATTCGCGGGAACATGGTGAGCTCCCCCACCTCTTCCCCCCCTTTAAGTGTTCGAATTTTCTCCTTCTCATTGGTAGACGGTGTTTACGTCAGTGGCTTATGTTGGGAGGTCGAAGGTTTGGCCTAGTTCGGAATCCCCCCCCCCCAATGAGTCTGTTGTTATTAGCATTACCCTCAATTACGAGGGCGACGATCAGCAGTGTCCGATTCACCAGGCACTTACCGGTTAGGGTTGGGGTTGGGGTAGGGATAGGGGAAGGATGGGCGCGTTTGTATGCAAAGTTTGGTGGAATTTCATCCTCATTTAGGTGTTGTTGTCTTGTTTCAGGCAGCGCTCGCTGATTCCTTTCTTGCTGATCTCGATGAGTTATCCGACAATGACGGTGATATTCTGGTGAGTATCTCATGTTGGGTTTGATGTGTTGGGAAATGAATTTGTGCTGTGATCTCAATTGAAATTGTGCGGTTCTGTGTTTGTGTGTGATTAGTCGATCTTCTGTACTCTCAGGAGGAAGAAGATGTTGATGCAGGGCCAATGGAAGAAGACGTTGATGGGGAATTGGCTGACATAGAGGCCCTGAATTATGATGACCTTGATAGTGTTTCAAAATTGCAGAAGACTCAAAGATACAACGATATTATGCAGGTCAGTGGCTGGCACATATTGGCCGTGTTTTCTTTGTGGGCTTTAAATATATCAAGCTGAAGTACATAGTAGAATGGATTCGAACTCCTCTGGCGTTCTTTCTCCCATTTTCTGTTACAAGACTTCTTGCTTTTTGGACATTCATGAGTTGCGTGCTGCTTGGTGGTTGGAGTTAGTGTTGGTCATGTACCACGTTACTTGATTTGTCACTGTAATCTGCATTTGCAATTTGTAAGGAAACAAACATTTTCCCTTGTCACTACCCTATTGTCCTTTTCCTTATACATTGCTGTGGAATGACAGAAAGTTGATGTAGCCCTTGAGAAAGGCACCGATATGACAGCTACTGGAATAGTTTTGGAAGATGATCCAGAATATCAGCTTATTGTTGACTGCAATGCTCTGTCAGTGGATATCGAGAATGAAATTGTAATCATACACAATTTCATTCGCGACAAATACAGGTTGAAATTTCCGGAGCTTGAGTCACTTGTCCATCATCCAATAGATTATGCCCGCGTCGTCAAGAAGATTGGGAATGAAATGGATTTGACCCTTGTTGATCTAGAAGGACTTCTTCCGTCTGCTATTATCATGGTCGTTTCAGTGACAGCATCTACAACAAGCGGAAAGCCACTTCCCGAGGATGTGCTGGAAAAAACAGCTGATGCTTGTGACCGTGCTCTGGCCCTTGATTCAGCCAAGAAGAAAGTTCTAGATTTTGTTGAAAGTAGAATGGGATACATTGCTCCAAACCTTTCTGCTATTGTTGGAAGCGCTGTTGCAGCAAAATTGATGGGTACTGCCGGTGGTCTCTCTGCTTTGGCAAAGATGCCAGCATGCAATGTACAGCTCCTCGGAGCAAAGAGGAAAAATCTTGCGGGCTTTTCAACTGCTACATCGCATTTTCGTGTCGGTTACATTGAGCAGACTGAGGTATGTCAGAGTACTCCCCCATCTCTGAGGATGCGTGCTTGTCGCCTGTTGGCTGCCAAATCTACACTCGCTGCACGTGTAGATTCTATCCGGGGAGATCCATCAGGGAAAACTGGGAGAGCATTTCGTGAGGAAATAAAAAAGAAAATTGAGAAATGGCAGGAGCCTCCTCCTGCAAAGCAACCGAGACCACTCCCAGTTCCTGATTCTGAACCAAAGAAAAAGAGAGGTGGCCGTCGTTTGAGGAAGATGAAGGAGAGGTAGTTTGAAACTTATCAGAATAGCATTCTGTGAATGTTGTCGTTATGCCTGCATTTTCCATTCACCCAGAGGTGATGCTATGCAGGTATGCAATAACAGATATGAGGAAGCTGGCAAACAGAATGCAATTTGGTGTACCTGAAGAGAGTTCTTTAGGTATGGTCAGAGATTAGTGTAAATTTACTCATATGTCGATATAGATGGTATTAACAGTATGAACTCTTAAGATTCTGATAACAGAGATCTTAATTTCATGGTGATTCTGACTTTCTTTCTGGTCTTATGACAAGGGGATGGTCTGGGAGAAGGCTATGGAATGCTCGGTCAAGCCGGTAGTGGAAAGTTGCGTGTATCAGTAGGTCAGAGCAAACTCGCTGCAAAAGTTGCCAAAAAGTAAGTGATTTTCTAACTTGTATCCGTCGTTTGACCGTTCCTTTCGAAATTTACTTTGAAGTTACACATCATACATATCATCACCATATGGTTTGATCAGGTTTAAGGAAAGGAGCTATGGGAGTAGTGGTGCTACCTCTGGATTGACATCCAGCCTGGCATTTACTCCAGTCCAGGTCTGTATCATGTTGAAGGATGTTAGCTAATGTCTTTGTATATCTACCTCATCATTTCCATGATCACATTCCAACTCTAATTTGTTCCATGAACAACTTTCTATTTCAGGGAATTGAGCTTTCGAATCCTCAGGCATTTGCCAATCAGCTCGGCAGCGGAACGCAGAGTACGTACTTTTCGGAAACGGGGACTTTCTCGAAGATCAAGAGGAACTGAGAATCGGGTGTGAGCAGTGGCTCTCATGCCAGTCTCTCACTTCAAAAAACCAATTGCTTCAAAGGAGAGGTTGTTGCCTTGGAATTTCTGTTATGAAAGCGGATCTTTAACTCGTTTGGATGTAAATTGTTTTGCCTTTCCTTTTAGCAGTCACAAGTCTAATATTTGGGATTTGAACTCTTATGAGTTTGTTCGATATGATATCAAGAGTTTGCATTAGTTTTAAACGAACCAAGCCAATTTCTCCGTTGAATTTTTTGTTTTCAAACGAAGGGAACCCAAATAGCCAAGATTTGGCCAGTGTAGTTAAGGCGCAAGGTACACCCCAGGTGTGCAAAAGGTGCACCCGAAAAGAGGATCTATACCTGGGAGCGCGGTATTTTAACCGAAATACATCAATCGGGATATGTGTGCGTCTTAGCGATTAAGGGCGCAAATAAAGGGAAATATGTAAATACATATGATTTGTAATAAGCAACAGATTAATAACCAGCAAATAAGCAGCAGAAAATCAAACTTCCCACAAGTAAACGAAATCATCCCAGCAGAGAGAACTACCAAACACAAAGATTAAGGAAATTCCACTCTTGAGCACAATTCAAACGAAATCATCCCAGCAGCAGATTAAGGAACTACCAACCAAAATCAAACTTCGTATCATGAAGGTTAATATTCACTCTTGAGCATAATTCAAAGGCTCCGTAATTTTTCGCAAAACACATTCATTAGTGTGGGCGGAGGAGGAGGGGGGTCCCGGCTGGCTGATTCACGCAATTCAACAGCACCGCAGTATATTCACAAAAAAATGCAGGAACAGAGACTAACCAACACAGCAGACAATCTACAGAACAATCAATCTCATTCCAATCAACTATTCTCCACATCCAGCCTCACCTCCGACAGCCCAAGCCAGAAGGTTCGCTTCCAACAGTCAACCGCCTACGGCGCACAACCTCCTAAACAGATAACAGCCTAACTGTTTCCCCACAACCGACTCTCTTTTAACTGTCTACCCCACCTGCCCACCTAGGCCACCGCTTACACAGGCTATTGAGCCCAACCCTTAACAAGCCCAGCCCAATATTCATCCTAACCAACATAACGACCAACATGCTTCACTTCTTCAGCATCAACACCAGCTTCACTTCCCACATCTTCCTCAGCTTTCCCTCCACAACGGCACCATTGCAGTTACCCTCGTAACAAGTTTCTCCCCTTCAAGAACACTTGTCCTCAAGTGTACAATCAGGAAACTTCCGCTGCAAATCAAACAAGAATTCCCAAGTCGCATCCCCAACATCCTCATCCTGCCATTGCACCAAAACCATAGTAGCAGCCACAGATCCTCTCTTAACCATCTTCCTGGCCATAATAGCAACAGGAACTCTTGAATGAGCAGTACAGAAAGCAGGCAAGGTAGCAGAAACTCTCGAAACATCAGTAATTGCAGCGCGCAGCTTGGAAACATGAAACGTTGGATGAACTATAGATCCAGCAGGTAACTCGAGCTTATAAGCAACCTGCCCAATACGATCAAGGATCTTGTAGGGACCATAATACAGTGGGGACAGCTTCTGATTAGTGCGGCCAACCACAGTATGTTGTCGGTATGGCTGTAATTTGACATAAACCAGATCTCCTATAGCAAACTCCCGATCTGTCCGATGCACATCGGCAAGCTGCTTCATTCGATGCTGAGCTCTAGCTAAATGGAAGCGCAACAATTGTAACATCGCTTCCCTGTCCCTTAAAGTACTGTCGACAGCAGCCACCACTTGCCCAGAAGGAAAATAAGGCAGATGGACCGGGGGAGAATACCCATATAACGCTTCAAAGGGTGTCATCCGTATGGAAGAATGAAAATTGCAATTGTACCACCACTCCGCAAGGGATAACCAAGAAGCCCATTTGGAAGGACAATCCCCTGTCATACACCGCAAATACGTCTCTAAACAACGGTTCACAACTTCGGTTTGACCATCTGTTTGTGGGTGGTAAGCCAACGATCTGTGCAACTCGACTCCCTGGAGAGAGAACAGCTGCTGCCAAAACTGACTCAAGAACACAGAATCTCGATCGCTCACGATTGTAAGAGGCAACCCATGGAGTTTAAAGATGTTATCCATGAATACCTGAGCTACAATTTGAGCTGTAAATGGGTGAGATAGAGCAAGGAAGTGAGCATACTTGGTAAGACGGTCGACCACCACGAAAATGACTTCCTTGCCTTGAGATTTAGGTAACCCTTCAACAAAATCCATCGAAATTTCCATCCAAGCGCCGTTAGGAATAGGTAAAGGCTGCAAAGACCCAGGTGAGGCCACATTCTCAGGTTTGCAACGCGAACACACATCACAATTCCTCACGAAAGTTTTAACATCTCCAGCCAACCCTTTCCAGAAAAACAAGCTGCGAAGTCGCTTCTCAGTAGCCAACACACCCGAATGACCCCCAACAGCAGTGGCATGAAAAATCTGAATAATCTTTGTTCGAAGAGCGAAATCCTTTCCCACCACCAAACGTGAGTTGCGTTGCAACAGCCCCTGGTGCCAACGATAATGTTTATGAATCAAGGTTCCTGTCTGCAACGATGGAAGCAGGGCAGCGAGCTGAGGGTCCGACTTCCAAGTTCCCTTAATCTCATCCAGAAGAGTTGGCGAATGAGTTGCAACCGTCAAGGCCAACAACTCCAATCCTTGTACCCGTGAAAGGGAATCAGCAGCCACGTTGTCTCTACCCTTCTTGTAGCAAATCTCATAATCGTAGCCCATAAGTTTGGAAAGCCAACGAAATTGGCTTTCTGTGTGCAGCCGCTGTTCTAAGAGAAACTTAAGGCTCTTGTGGTCAGTTCTGATGATGAAATGTCGACCAATCAAGTAGTGTTGCCACTTCCCGACGGCAAAAACAATTGAATACAACTCTTTCTCGTACACTGATAATGCCTGGTGTCTCGCTGACAATTGCTTACTGAGAAAGGCTATTGGATGCTCTCGCTGCATTAGAACCGCTCCAATGCCATTGTCGGATGCATCCGTCTCCAGCACAAACACTTCTGAAAAATCTGGTAAAGCGAGAACAGGGGTAGAAACCAGCAAATCCTTCAACTTAGCGAAAGCAACAGAAGCTGCAGCAGTCCATTGGAAGTTGTCTTTCTTCAGCAACTCAGTCAAAGGCCTACTAACAACACCATAGCCACGAATAAAGCGCCGATAATAGCCACTTAACCCCAAGAAACCCCGCAACTGTTTAATTGTAGTGGGCGTTGGCCAATCCATCACAGCTCGAACCTTCGATGGATCCGTTGAAACCCCTTTCTGATCAATATAGTGGCCCAAATACTCCACTCTTTGACAACCAAAAACACATTTGGATCGCTTAGCAAACAATGTATGCTGCCTGAGTAAAGAAAAAGTAAGTTGTAGCTGCTGTAAATGGGCTTCCCGTGAACTGCTGTAAACTAAAATATCATCAAAGAATACCAAGATGAACCGTCTCAAATAGGGCCTGAAAATAGCATTCATTAAGCTTTGAAAAGTTGCTGGTGCGTTTGTCAATCCAAACGGCATAACCAAAAATTCATAGTGCCCATCATGTGTCCGGAAAGCTGTCTTATGAATGTCTTTGGGGTCCATACGAATCTGATGATAACCCGCTCGAAGATCAATTTTAGAAAAAATGGAAGCACCATGCAACTCATCTAGCAATTCTTCAATGACAGGTATGGGATATTTGTCCTTCACCGTTTGCTTATTCAACTCTCGGTAGTCGATACACATCCTCCATGTCCCATCTCTTCTTAACCAAAACGATGGGAGAGGAAAAAGAGCTCTTACTGTCCCTAATCACCCCCGAATCCAACAGCTCTTGTACCATCCTCTCAATGACATCCTTTTGAGCTGCAGAATGCCTATATGGCCGTACATTAATCCCTTGAACACCCTCTTTCAACAGAATTGAGTGATCGCGTCCCCGGAAAGGAGGTAGCCCAGCAGGTTCCTGAAAAACGTCCTGAAAATCCCGTAGGATGGTCTCAACCCACTCTGACTCACTCATCTCAGCAGCAGCACAGCAGAGCATAGAATGGAATCCAGAGCAAACCATCCAACTACTATTATTCGAAGTCTCGAATGTCTGTAGGCTGTCACCACCGACCATGTGCAATTGGGCAATAGTGTTCTGTTCACAAATGCCTTGTAGCATAACAGATTCTGTTTTCCACCAAAACTTCATTGTAGAGAGTTTAAAATTCCAAGTGATATCCCCTAACTGGCTCAACCAATCAACGCCCAAAATCATCTCACACCCTCCCAAAGCCAACACGTAAAAATCAGCTTGGAACTCAATCCCTTGAATTGCCCAAGTCAGCTGTGGAATCATTCGATTACATAAAACACTCCTGCCATCAGCTACTGCCACAGTCACTGGAGTAATAGCTTTTATGACAACATTTATTCCACCAACAATTCTAGAATCCAGAAAATTATGCGTGCTGCCGCTATCCACCAGAATATGTAATGGCCTCTTCTTATAATTGCCCCGAAC
Source organism: Melastoma dodecandrum (assembly GCA_029817715.1). Taxonomy (NCBI): domain Eukaryota; kingdom Viridiplantae; phylum Streptophyta; class Magnoliopsida; order Myrtales; family Melastomataceae; genus Melastoma; species Melastoma dodecandrum. The sequence continues at coordinate 700,370 of JARUPY010000397.1, read as the reverse complement.
CTGCATGGTCCGAGTGTCACCCCCTCCTATTTCACCGTTAAGAGCATATATACTGGTACCTATCCCATCTCTCGTCCTATCCGTTTCCGGCAACTGCACCTCATCATCCAAAACAGAATCCTCCATTGGTTCAACGATTAAGGAGTACAACTGCTTCTTGGAGCACTTGTGATTCCTATTAAAGGGTTCGTTGCAGGTAAAACACAGCCCCTTCAATCTTCGTTCATCCACTTCTTCCTGGGTTAGACGTCTCCTGCCTACTGATGCAGAACCCCCAATCGGAAACGCAGGACTAATCCTCGATTCAACAACTTTATCTACAACAGATGGTCCCTTGCTCGAATTAATTGACTCCCGATCCTTATTTCCCACGAATGTACCGCTCTTCCCAGACGTTCCAGCTAGACCACTTCTAACCAATCTGAAGGGCTTGCTGACAGTCGTACCTGTCTCCCCTGGAGGTACGTCACAACTGATAATACGAGCATTTGTCTGTACAGTGAGCAGATCAGTGGGTTTCAGCAGCCATAAAGTACTCCTGTATTCCTCCTTAAGACCATTGATGAACAAGCTGACCTGAAAGGCCATTGGCAAATCCAATTTCTCCAAAACTCGCCTCAAACATATATCAAACTCCTCCATGTATGCGTACAAATTATCGAACTCTCCCTCCTGCTTTAAATTTTTCATCTTACCCATTGGGTCCTCAAACACTTCCTTCCCGAACCTTTTGTTCAACGCTATCACGTAATCTTCCCAACTCAGTCCCTTATCTCCAATCCTATTCCTCATGAACGTGTAATGCCATTGCAAGGCGCCTCCAAACAGATATAGAGAAGCTAACTGCACCTTCTTGTCATTTGGCATATTTTCCAGCTCGAAATACCTCTGGCATTTATATAGCCAGTCTTCCAAGTTCGTTCCATCGAAATCTGGAAATTCGACCTTAGGTAAGACAAAACTATTAGAGTACCTGATTCTGCCTTCGTTACCAATTTCCATTCTCGACTCTGGAGTTATTCCTTCTGCCACAGACGAATCTGTATCCTTCGGTTTATCCGTTCCACAAACGAATTTCTTCATCGCCTCCCATTGCGTCGACGTCTGAGCTTGTATTTCTTGCACCTGTGACGTAAGAGTTTTCATCTGCTCTGCCAAGCTCCTCACAACCACACCGAACGATTCCTGCTCCTTCCGCATCTCTTCCGATCGTGTCTCAACCATTACAGCAAGGATCAATGCTCTGATACCCTTGATTCACGCAATTCAACAGCACCGCAGTATATTCACAAAAAAATGCAGGAACAGAGACTAACCAACACAGCAGACAATCTACAGAACAATCAATCTCATTCCAATCAACTATTCTCCACATCCAGCCTCACCTCCGACAGCCCAAGCCAGAAGGTTCGCTTCCAACAGTCAACCGCCTACGGCGCACAACCTCCTAAACAGATAACAGCCTAACTGTTTCCCCACAACCGACTCTCTTTTAACTGTCTACCCCACCTGCCCACCTGGGCCACCGCTTACACAGGCTATTGAGCCCAACCCTTAACAAGCCCAGCCCAATATTCATCCTAACCAACATAACGACCAACACGCTTCACTTCTTCAGCATCAACACCAGCTTCACTTCCCACATCTTCCTCAGCTTTCCCTCCACAACGGCACCATTGCAGTTACCCTCGTAACACTGGCGAGGAGGAGGAGGAAGGGTTGCGGGGAGGAGGAGGACTGACCGGTTGGACGGGCAGGCGGGGAGGAGGAAGGGCGGCCCAGTTAGCGAGGAGGAGGAGGAGCGGCTGGCGAGGAAGAGGACGACGGGCGGGAGGAGGAGGAGACAACGGCGGGTGGAGGAATAGACAAACCGCGGGAGGGAAATACGCCAACATAAAACAGACCACGGTCTGTTTGTTAAGTGGCGCCATGCGCCTTAGGCGCGCCGCCCGGAGGTTCCTGGGCGCGCCCCTTATAAAATCGACCAAATTGAAAACCAAATTAACTGTTTATAAATTAAGTGTTTTTTTAATTGTTTTTTTTTTTGTTTTGTCGCAAATAAAACTATTCAAAGTTAAAAGCAAATCTATATTTTGGTTTTACCTTAACCAAACGGAATGTTTAAAGATAAATTCTATTTTGTTTGATTTAAAAATGAAGCCGATAAAATAAATTAGTTTACTCTACTTCCTATTGGCTTTTTTACCCCAATAGAAGTATGTATATAAATTTTATGTCGAAACTAGAAGAATTGGCCAACATGAAAGTCATATATCCTTTTTTTTTAATCTTAATTGAAATGGTTAACATTATATTTAATTTTACAAGTATATGATGTTGAAGGTAATTTATGATCAATATTAATGGGTATTGAATTTAGTAACGGAAAAGTCATTTAAGTGGGTCATTAAAGCAGGCTATTAAATCTGTCATTAAATATGTCGGTTTCTATTGTCTTTTGGTTTTCCTACTCCTCCCTATATATAAAGGGACATGTAGACATTTCCTGTAAGCAAGAGAAAAAGAGAAAGTTTAAAGAAAGAGAAATCGTAGCCAAAACACTCATTGTAAGTGCATAAGCTCTACAGAAGGTTTCCTCTATCCTACAGAAGGTCGTCGGCAGTACAGAACCTACGTTCTGCCAGCACTTTCTCCCTTCCTATCCAATACTACACACATAACCCCCAACAAATTTAGTATTAGAGCGCAGAAGGTCATTGGCAACATGTTCTTCACTTTTTTCTCCCAACCAAATCCCCATCTTCGACGGTGAGCACTTCGACTATTGGAGTTCTCAAATGGAAACCATTTTCCTTTCGCAAGATCTCTGGAAACTTGTGAAAGAAGGCTACGAAGAAATTCCAGAAGGCAACAACTCTCTCCCAAAAGGTGACAACACTTCTGCAGAAGGTGTAATCAATCCCACAAAAGATGAGCAGAAGGCGTAAAAGAAGAACATCATAAAGAATGCCATGGCTCTGCGGATTCTGCAACAATCCGTGAGTCAAATCATCTACCCAAGGATATTTGTCCTGAAGAAGGTGAATGAAGCGTGGGAGGTCCTAAAGAAGGAGTTCAGAAGGTCACAGAAGGTTTTTATAAAGCTGCAGAACCTTTGGAGAGACTTCGACAATCTAGCCATGAAAAACGCAGAAAACGTCAAAGACTACTTCTCAAGGATCGTGGAGATCCTCAATCAATTGAAGAGTTGTGGAGAAGTTGTTCTGGATCGAAAAGTCGTGGAGAAAATCCTCAAAAGCTTGCCCCAGAAGTTTGAGCATGTGGTAACCATGATTGAAGAGATGAAAGATCTCGCAGAAGTTTCCATCTATGAATTGATGGGTTCCCTAGAAGCCCATGAGAAACGGGTAAGCAAGTACAAAACCCCCGTGGAGCAAGCATTTCAAGCAAAATTGAATGTTTCTGAGCAGAAGCAAGAATATTCTGGAAATAACAGAAGGTCCTACAGCAGAGGACGCGGAGGCAGGTCTCGTGGCAGAGGCAGAGCCTATGCAGAAGAACGACCAGAAGGTCAGCACAGAAGCGGCCATGGAGAAGCAGAAGCATGATGCCACATCTGCAGAAAAAATAATCATGAAATAAAATATTACCGTTTTTGATGTAAGAGATACAAATTCCCAACTCATTTAAATTGTGATTGCTAGTACAAAGATAAAGAGCAGAAGCATAAATAGAAGCATGAGGACAGAAGCTTGGTAAATTTCTCTAAGGAAGATGAAACTTCTAAAGTTTTCTTTTCTTCCTCTAACACCGTGCAAGATATGAATGAGATATGGTTCCTCGATAGTGGGTGTAGTAACCATGTCACAGGAATCAAGAAGAACTTTGTGGAGCTTGATGAGAAATACAACTCTCTCTTGGAACTTGGAGATAGCAAGAAGTTAAAGATAGAAGGTAAAGGTGTTGTTTCAGTTTTCAGTGCAGAAGGTCAACAAAAGAGGATGCACGATGTCTTCTACACTCCAGAAATCGAACAGAACCTACTAAGTGTGGGACAGATGATGAAAAATGGCTACAAGTTGGTTTTTGCAGAAGGTCAATGTGAGATAACAGACAGAAACGGACAGAAGGTTGCGATCGTGAAGATGACGTCCAACAATTTGTTCCCGTTAAAGATGACTCCTTGCAGCAATGTGGTTCTCAAAAATGAGGCTGTAGATGATTCTCATCTTTGGCATCTCAGGTATGGACATTTGAATAGGAAAGGTCTAGCTTTACTAAAGCAGAAGAATATGGTGGTAGGACTACCTTCTATACAAGCTGCAGAAGGTGACGTCTGTGAAGGATGTGTCTTCGGAAAGCATCATCGTCTTCCATTCCCAAACACATCATGGAGAGCTCAAGCCCCTCTCGAGCTGGTTCATGCGGATATTTGTGGACCGACTCAGACTCCGTCTCTCGGTAACAGAAGATACTTTCTGTTGTTCGTAGATGACTATACTAGAATGATTTGGATTTATTTTCTTGAGAGGAAATCAGATGCTTTCACCACCTTTATGAAGTTCAAAGCACTTGCAGAGAATCAAAGTGGATATAGGATTAAGACCTTGAGGACAGATCGCGGAGGAGAGTTTCTGTCAAGACCATTCTTGGACTATTGCCAACAGAAGGGGATACAGAGGCAGTTAACTGTGCAGTATTCTCCTCAGCAAAATGGAGTCGCAGAAAGAAAGAACAGAACCATAGTGGAGATGGCCAGAAGCATGCTAAAGGGCAAAGGTCTACCCAACAAGTTCTGGGCAGAAGCTGTTAACACATCTGCCTACCTTTTGAACAGATCCCCTACAAAAGCAGTTAGGGACAAGACACCATATGAAGCGTGGCACAGAAGGAAGCCCGTGGTAAATCATTTGAAAGTATTTGGGTGTATTGGATATGCACTTACACCTTCTCAAGGAAGAGAAAAGTTTGACGAGAAATGTGAGAAGTTGATTTTTATCGGATATAGTGATGAATCGAAGGGATATCGTCTTTATAATCCGAATACTGACAAGTTAATTCTGTCAAGAGATGTTATCTTTGATGAACATACAGATTGGAAATGGCAGGAAGAGTCTTCTATGACTCAGATTTTCCAGTATACAGAAACAGTAACAGAAGCATCTGTACAGAATCCTATCAGGACAACAGAAGCAGTAGCAGAAGTTACAGTACAGAATCCCATCGGAACAACAGAAGCTAGTTCCTCTAAAACCATTCCAAAAGCGAAGGGTCCCATTGGAGATACACCACCAAGGAAGTATCGATCATTCACTGAAATTTATGAGCAAGCTAACTTTGCTCTTGCTGCATTTGAGCCACAGAACTTTGAGGAGGCAGCAGAAGAAGAAAAATGGAGAAATGCCATGAAGGAGGAGATGACTTCTATAGAGAAGAATGACACGTGGTCATTGGTCGATCTACCAGAAGGAAAAGAAGCTGTCGGATTAAAGTGGGTCTACAAGACCAAGTATAATGAATATGGAAGTGTGCAGAAGCATAAAGCTCGCATCGTAGCAAAAGGCTATTCACAGAAGCCTGGAGTTGATTTTACAGAAACTTTTGCTCCTGTAGCAAGGATGGAGACAATCCGTGCTGTTCTAGCCATTGCAGCACAGAAGGAGCTTGAAGTATTCCAGCTTGATGTCAAGTCAGCATTTCTTAATGGAGTACTAGAAGAAGAAGTCTACGTAGAACAACCACAAGGATTCGTGATGAAAGGCACAGAAGACAAAGTCTACAGACTGCATAAGGCTCTATATGGTTTGAAGCAAGCACCAAGGGCGTGGAATTGCAGAATTGATTCCTATCTACAAAAGAAAGGATTCTCCAGAAGCTCAGTAGAACCTTCGTTATACATACAGAAGGTTGGTCCTGATTTTCTAATAGCATGTCTTTATGTAGATGACTTGATCTACACTAGCACCAGCAGAAGCTTGCTGCAGAAGTTCAAGGAAGCTATGATGGAAGAATTTGAGATGACAGATCTTGGCTTGATGAAGTACTTTCTCGGACTTCAAGTGAAGCAGAAGAAAGGAGAGATTTTCATTTCTCAAGAGAAGTACATAGCAGATCTATTGAAGAAATTCTGTATGGAGAATGCAAAGCCAATTTCTACACCAATGTCACTCAATGAGAAGTTTCGCAGAAGGAGATTCTTCTAGAGTTCATCAGCACCCATGATCAACCCGCAGACGTTCTTACAAAGGCGGTGTCTTCTGAGAAGTTCAAGACATTCAAAGACTTCTTGAAGATCATAAATTAAGAGGGGGTGTTGAAGGTAATTTATGATCAATATTAATGGGTATTGAATTTAGTAACGGAAAAGTCATTTAAGTGGGTCATTAAAGCAGGCTATTAAATCTGTCATTAAATATGTCGGTTTCTATTGTCTTTTGGTTTTCCTACTCCTCCCTATATATAAAGGGACGTGTAGACATTTCTTGTATGATGATGGGAAAAAGAGAAAGTTTAAAACAAAGAGAAATTGTAGCCAAAACACTCCTCGTAGGTGCAGCAGCTCTACAGAAGGTTTCCTCTATCCTACAGAAGGTCGTCGGCAGTACAGAACCTACGTTCTGCTAGCACCTTCTCCCTTCCTATCCAATCCTACACACATAACCCCCAACATATGAATGATGGGGAGCTTTTCTTTCACACATTATATATCCAAATTTTTATAAATCTAGTAAATTAATTGTTTTAAATTTGTAAAAATAAAGTATATTTGCATAATGAAATTATAAAAATCAATATTTTTTGTTAAGTAATTTTCTCAAGAATAAATAAAGTTGATTTTATATAGTTTTGGTTCGTGAAGTACAATAAGTAACTCCGGTTGCAACGTATTCTACGACATTCAAATTAAGTAGATCATCATTTTTAATCCTCAAACCCTTATCCGAAATTTTTATTTTAAACCATAGGACTTTTACTTTTATTTTTTAATCTTATGGGATTGACAATTTGTCGTGCCTCAGGATTCTCAACCTTAAGTCATTTATTCAAGTAATAATAATTTCAATTTTTTATTATTAAATTACCATGAATTTAATTATACTAATAAAAATAAAATGACGTTTTACACAAATTTTTTATTTTCCAATAATTTCTATTGAATGGAAATATTGTTAATAGTAACTAAAAATAAGATAAAGACACCCAAAATATTCTAAAATGGGAAACAAGTAGAAAGTCCAACCAACCACTTTAATTTTTAAATAAATTTAAAGTCAATACTGTTGTAGACTTTATTAAAAAAGAATGGTAAACCAAACAAAAAAAATATTAATGTCTAGGTAGTTAGAAATTAACGACGTTTATAAAAGGGACACATAAATTTTTATATAATTGGATACATACATTTTAATCATACCGCAATTAAAATCGTGTGTAATTTCATTGATTTGGAAGATTTTATTTTAGAAGCGTTTAATGAAAATTTTAAATTTTTTAAAATGTAGTAAACTACCTTTTTAATCCTAAAATTCTTAATTGGGAATGCTATATAATGTGATGCTGTTCATGTAGAATGTCTATTTTAGCGGGTTTGATTTAGGTTTGGGAAAAATATTTAATATAAAATCTCAAAGGTAATTCTTATAAGTTTTTTTTTTAATCTTTTGACAAAACTTGGATTCCTTTTTCTCTCTGATTATCTAATTCTAGTATATATTTTGAATACTTTTATTGATGCACATCAAAACCAAGAATATAGCAAATTATATGTTGGTCGGTGCTATTCATGTCATGATGAGTAATAGAACGTATTTACATCGAGGTAGTCTAATAATTTTATAATTTAAGAGGAACATCTTCTTTCTTTAGTCTATTTGAGTTCAGATCATATTTATAAGCTGTTGTAATTTCGGGGTCTTTGTTCATTTTTTTCTTCTATTTTTTTTCCATTTTTTAAACCATTGTACTCTTTTTATAAATTGAACGTGACACACAAATATCAGACAACATCAAATTGGTTGAACTACGTTAGAATTTACAAAGTGAAATATAATAAGGATTTTGATTAAAATTTAAAAAAAAATTAAAAAGCAAAAAAAAGAAATGTTTTAATTGTTGTGAAAAAGAAACGAAGAACGAAAACGAGAGAATATAGAGAGAAAATGGAAGAGAATTTCTTGTTGATTTCCAAGATCTTACGTATACAATGAATATCCCTTCTATTAATAGAGATTTTATAATAGAAAGAATCTAAATAATTGTAACCGAATAAATAATAAATAATTATAAAAAATAGGCATTCACACTACTTGAAGTTTACTCCCCTCTTATAAGATCACTTTAAATCTCCAAGTTTGCGTATTCCAATTTTATGCATGAGCCTTTCAAAAATTGTTGTAGAATTGTTGTAGGCAAAGCCTTTGTGAATAAATCTGTCAGATTTTCTTATGAACGTATTTGTTGAACATCAATATCACCATTCTTCTGGAAATTATGAGTGGAAAGGAATTTCTTGCTTTTCGAAATAGTATTCGTTGATGGGTCTACGAGGCAAATATTTTTTTCATTAGTGAACGATTCGCTTCCAGAAACTTCTATTTTTTTCTGACTAATTACGCAGTATCTTGCCCTCATGGGGATCGAGAAAATCGACGATTCTCTTCCGGAAATCGAGTATCCGCTATGAATCCACTTATGGAAATCGTGGATCCGCTTCGGGGATTGAGATTTGATACGAATAAAATTTTTTATAATAAAAATATTAAAATAGCGTGTAGGCCGTTTACAAACTCCACAAAATCGATGATAACAAAGAAAAAAGGAACACGAGAGAAAAGGGGAAAAAATTTCTTATTAATTTCCAATATAATAGATATCCTTTCTATTTCTACTAGCGAAAGAATTTAAAGAAGTGTAATCAAATCAATAGTAAAACTTAGAATTGTGTTCAATCAAATCTTCTAATAATTGTCTGCCGGAAGACATCTAGGAAATAGTCCTCATCATAGTTACGGTAGTAATGCTCTCCACTGTATATACCGCCCCCCGCCCTAACGCCTGCCCACCAGGCTCCCGGAAACGGCCAAATGGCACGGTCCCCTTCCCACCCTCCCCTAGAATACCGCGCGGCGGTCTATTGATGCTCCCCAGCGGAGGACAGGTCGGAGCCACGATCGGCCTATGATGGCTAAGAAAGGCATCGACCTTGACTGGTCCCAACTCATCGACGGACGGGACGATGGCTCTTCCCCACGGGAACTCGTCGTATTACCCCCCTCGTCCGTCCGCGACGAGGAAGTCGTCGACCCGTCGATCAGGGAGCAGATTGAAGCATTCAGCGACAGCAAGTTGGAGGATGAGATAAATAAGAAGAGGGATACTTTGAAAAACCTCCGGAATAACTTGCCCGATGGAGGAAAGAAACTCAGGGTGATGATCGCCGCGTTGTGCAAGGAGATGGAGCGTCGGAAATTGCGTCGTGTTGATCAGGTCCTTGGTCGAGCGCTTCCAGTTGGTTATGGGAATGTGATGATGCCTGTAGATTGGAATGCTTTCGATTATCTACTTTTGTTTGGGTTTACTCATTGGTTTGATAGGAGTTATTGTCACAAAGACTACGAAAGAATGTGCGCTGATGAACGATCCTGGGAAAGTTTGCAATTTCTAGATAACGGCCTGGCCTTTTGATTACCTGGATTATACAGGGAATCGGTTGGATCGCATGTAACCTGGGTTTCCTGTTTTTTAATTTGTAAAATTTCATCACTGTGTCCAGACTTGGCTGGGTTATTTCTTTCAATCTGCTTCTTATTTTTAGAAGAATCGATAACAAGGTGGTTTTCACAATTGAGAATCACAAATTTTGATGTGTATAGAGCAGAGTCTGGGGTTAGAAAAAAATTCCTTGGTGGGAAACAAGATTGAGGAATACTTTCCTTTGACATTGGTGTGGTCAAATGAAAAAAAAAACAAGAAATAGAGCAATGACGATGTAGATTTCATCCGGTTAACCCACTTAGCTGGATAAGGGCTCCGGAATTGTGTTGATGTTGTATTAAATCCTACCACACTGCGTGAAATAGGATTGAATATTGAATGCAGACTGGGAAGAAATAGGAAACAAAAACTGGAGGCAAGAAAAGATGATATAATTGAGTACATGACAAGAACCTAAGTGTAATGAGGATGGATGACCTGTCTAGGGAGATTAGGAGTGCTATTTAGTGATGGCAAATAGACATACTGTTATTTCTGGTTTGAGCAGTTTGTGAACTTCTTTCTGTTGTTGTACTCTTGAATAGTTTGCATATGAAAAAGGATTCTATTTGTTTTAAAGGAATTATATGTCAGCTAGTTTCTGTAAAGTCACTTTAAGCATTTGCTGTCCATTTTCTGTTGTCAGGAAATTGACAGGAGTGTGAGGCCCAGGCCACCCTGTTCTCCAACTACCACAGGTGAAATTTGAGGCCTTTGATTGCAGTTGATTTTTTAGAATTACAGCACGCTCACATCTTTTTGGGCTGCATAATTAGGATGGTTTTTCTGTATTGCACATTTGCATGGACCCTTTATAATTGTAGTCAGATGACAAGTTGTTTGATTGATATTTTTAACATGATTTCTTGTATGTGTTATGAGTGGTTTCCTTTTTGGTGTGATACGTCTGTAAATAAATTTCATCATAATTTTTTCTGGTGTTCAACATTTGATGTAGGTTATAGTGGTTCCATGATGCACTTATAAGTTAACAGTTTTTAGATATTCAGAGTTGCTTTTGGAGATCCAACTATTGTCCCATATGTCACACTGTTACTCGATAAATTAGTGTGATAGAACTACAATCTTCACTCAGATATCTAGGTTGGGCTTTCTGCTGAAGCCATTTATAAAGCACGGGCTGGGTTGTTTTTCTAATTTTCTGTGGCAGTAAGTCGGTAGATAAGCAAAGGCTTCCCAAACTCCATTACAAGAATTTGAAATGGCCTCATTTTGTTGTGGTTTCCGATTGGAAATTACTACTTTTTGGCACGAAATCTTACATCTGTTTAAGTGTTCTTTCTGTCATTGATGTAAAGTTTGGAGTTGTATAACAAGGCTCAATCTGTTGAACTATATTGTAGGCACATCAGATGGCTTAAGAGAATCGTCTCCCGTGCAAGCTCCTTTCCAAGAATCCTTTGCACAACTATTTCTTAAAAAGATTGATGAAAATGTACGAGTGTTTTAAATGTTGTATTATCACTCAATGGTGAGTTTCAATTGTTTATACTCTAATGTTATATACAGAATTCTTATAGGGCACCTAATGCAGAGAAGGATGAAGAATCATCTAAAGGTTACTTCAATCGGTCTAAGGAAAAGTTTAATGGGCAGGTTTCTCCCAAGAAAAGAAGAAAACCATTTGTCTCTTCGAGACACCTGTCCTTTCAGGACCGTGGAAACCTGCATTTCGACCGAGTTAAGACCAATGACGACAACAGAAGCATATCCCCTTTTTTTCTCCGCAGGAAGGGTGATCTATTCTCTCCACACTTTGCCTCAAGGTTAGCTATTCCACTCTCTTTGTTTTTTACTTGAGAAGGAATTACAGTACTCGACAAAACAAAATACCTTATAAAAATGAGCACTTGACAATACAAAATATCTCATTAAAAGTAATACGAGCCAAGTAGTGTGGTTTTCATTTGATAAAGCTCGTATTTATTTTCCTTCTCCTTTTTCTTTTTCTGGAAGAGGGGGGGGGGGAGCGGAACCAGAAGATGTCCTTTGTGCAATTTTTTGGATCTTTTAATCAATTCATTTAAGTCATTCAATGGCTGGTGTTGTAAACTCTGGTGTTCATATAGCAGCTGAACCTATTTGCTCTGTTTCTTGTACTTCTGTTATGAATGTATTTATTTATTTACTTATTTTTATATGTAGGAGCAAGGACCCTCAAGTTTCCCCATTAAAAAAGTTGGCTAAGAAGGTATTTAACTCTTACATTGAGTGGAAGCATATATCCTTTTCTCATGTTCTTGTGTTAGCACAAATTATTGTTATTTTGCTCTGCTGTGAAAGTTCAGGGGTTGATATCTGAATCATAGTCATATTTTAATTATTCACTTCTATTTGTATTTCATGTTGTCAGCCCCCCCTTTTATGACCAAAACCTAAAAGACAAGGCAAAAATCCTCATGGAATTAGTCTTCTTTTGCTAATATTCTATCCATTTGTTATGATTATTATTTTTTTATTTGAAGCAGCGCCAGACAGTTATCATTGATGTAGATGAACATTGTCAGGCAATAGAGACAACTTCAGGAGACGGCATCTTCTCCAAATGGTAAAAAAAAAAGAATGTTTTGGTATCCTACTTGAGTAATATTGGTGTTGTTGTAACCCAGATCAAATTTTAAGTGGGCCACCATGATTGTTTGATGCAGTGCCAGCATGAAGGACGCCAGGATATATTACCCTTCACGGTATTACAAGTTATATAATTACAGGAGAAAATTAGTAAAAACATAATTGAGGGAGTTATTCTAAAATGTCAAAGTTTTGACAAAGCTTGTCCTTATTTTTGGCTCAGAGATGATCCTGGATCTGTTGAAATATCTTATTCCGATGTAGCATGCCTTGACCCGGAGTGCTATCTGACATCACCTATAATAAATTTCTATATTTTGTAAGTATTTTCCATTAGTCGACTACATTCTCTATTTTGAGGAAGAAATAGAAAGTGATGTACCAGCTAATGATTGTATGGGTTGGTCATGCTATACAACTGACATCATTGAAGTCTTGTCTCCAGGCAAAGAGTTGTCTGATGTGTTAACTTATAAAGAGAAGTTGTCAGATGCTTGCTAGTACTGTCGTTATTACTTAATCTCTATCAACAATTACTCCATGAACAATTAACTGATATCTTGATTTTCTGGCTAGGTACCTTCAGCAAAAAGAGCTATGGCTTGATAGGGGAATGTGTGACTACCATTTCTTTAACACATATTTCTACAAGAAACTGCAAGAGGCTATATCATGCAAGGTATTATCCCTTGTAATAACATCTTTACTTATTCATCCCCCCCCCCCAAAAAAAAAGAAAAAGAAAAGAAATAAGCATGCTTAATCTGTACTTACTGAAAAAGGTATCCAAATTTTTTATTTAGGCCTATCAAGTGAACCTCAGATTATGTGTTCTAAGCTTGCCTTATTATCCTAGCATTGATTGAAAAGTTATCTTCTATAATTTGACTATTTTATCTAAACATTATTCTCGGAAACAAAATATTCTTGTATGGAATTCAGACCATAGTTGTCAAAAGCGCGCTTAAGCGCGCTTTAAGCCCTGAAAGCCCTGAAGCGCAGCGGAGCGCAGACAGAGGGCTCAGATCCCAAGCGCTCGAGCGCAGTGTAAGAAGCGCGCTCCTGAAGCGCAGCGGAGCGCAGACAGAGGGCTCAAATCCCAAGCTCTCGAGCGCAGTGTAAGAAGCGCGCTTAAAGCACGCGCCTTGACCCAAAGCCCAAAGCGCAGAGCGCTTAAAGCGCGCGCCTTGACCCTAAACCGATTCGGGAAGCCCTTACCTCCAACGACGAACAACCCTCCCCACCGCCGCGCCCTTCTCTGACGCTGCCCCACTGCCTTCTCCTTCCTCTGCCGCTGTCGGTCATCCTCCTCCTATATCCGCTGTCGTTGCTAGTCTCCTCCTTCCCTTTTGTTTTTAATCAGCTTTTGATTTTTTTATTATATTATGAGCTCTCCTCCTTCCCTTTCGTTTTTAATCAGCTTTTGATTTTTTTTATTATATTATGAGGATTATTGGACTGATTATTGGTGACATCAGAAATATATTGATGGTTGATTTAGATTCATCATAATCTTTCAAATTTTTTGTTCTCTAGCATTCAAAGTTGAATTGATCTTATCTTGAAATTATTTAGATAAATTTTATTTTTCTTTTAATATTGATGCCAAATGTCAAAAGACGCTTCGCGTTTAAAGCGATTTAAGATGATTGTACTTCGGGTGCGCTCTGGCGCTTTAACAACTATGATTCAGACCAATCAATCGTTGACGTCTTATAAAAGTTTTCTGGGTAGAAGTTCCTATTTAAGTTTAATAACCTGTTTCCAGCAGGGATTTGAAAAGGACACCTCTTTTTTTAAATTCAGAAGATGGTGGAAGGGCGTGAACATCTTTCAGAAGGCTTATATATTCATTCCAATACACGAAGAGTAAGTTCAAGAATATGGCATCATACTTATGTTGTCTCACAAAGGTGCATTACTGGTGCTTTCATGGAAATTTGTTGGCTAATTATTTCATTAATCAGGATACTGGCAAGTGAACTCCAATTTTTTTGGAGGTAAAGTAAATATGGGGATCCTTTTCCTTTCGGAAATGACATCCCTGGCACACTAATTGCTCTCTGGCTGGTGATGGGGTAGATGAAGGGTGGGCATATAAATAACAAGCTTTGCTACTGCCATTATTTACAAAGAGGCCGTTTATACACGGAGTTCTATATCACTTTAAAGGATCTAACCTTCTAATGTAATGTTTGCTTCACTAGTGGAGCTATTTGGTCATTTGTTTCTAGTCAACAGGCGGTAGAATGTTTGGTTGGCTGGACAGTAATTATTTAATGGAAATTATCAGAACAGCATTTGGTTGGTTGGACTGTATTTATTCCTAGGATGCATTTTGAAAGGATTTTCATTATGAATTGTTGGTCCATCAGTCCCTGGTCACCCCTTGCTACTGGCAGTTGAATGTGAACACCTTCAGCCATGCATATCCAAACCTTCCTGCAATATGCTTCTTGATTCTGCTATCTACTGCCGTTGGTTGACATCATCTGCTTTCTGCTGGCCATGGGCCATCATATCTATTATTGACTAATCGAAATTCCTTTTTAATACCCCCTATGTGTTCTTGTTCTACAAACTGGAAAACGGAAAGAAAAATAATCACCGGAGAATCTCCTTGTTTGCATCAATTAATCTAATGAATTGGAACAGTAAATTATCGATGAAGTGGATACTAAAGAAATGCCTTTATGCAGGATGTTGCATCACACTGTGATCTCTTTGCTTTGCCAACATTAATAAGCTTTAATTATGTTTTGTTCTCTCTTCTTTGCAGACAACATTGGAGCTTGGCTATTATATGCTTTCCAGACAGGGAGGATCGATCTGGACCAATTGTGCTTCATTTAGATTCACTTCAACTTCATCGCAGTAAATTAGTTTTTCATAATATCAAAAGGTAAAAAAGAAAGAGTCTCCATCAACAAGGATGCAAATTTATGGCTCAACATAAAATGAAGTAAATGAAGGAATATATCTCCCTTTTTATATTCTTCTCTTTCTAAGACTCCTTTTATCTCCTTCGAATTTCTTCATTTCAATGGTTTTAACGGTACATCATAGCCCTGAATTTACTGTGGCTGTGACTTACATTTTTCAGCTTTTTAGTGGAGGAGTGGAATCATGTGAAACTAGAAGTTGATCTTTCAGAACTTCCCTTTTCCCATGGAACATGGAAGGTTTTACCAAGTAAAATTGAAGAGAAGGCTATTTCGGTAAGGGATTTCTTTTAGCCCAGTTTGAGGTGCAGTTCTTGTTGGACTAGGAAATAAAGTATGTTCAATTGGTTCATCAGGCACCATATGATAGCCTTCAACATGTTTTCTGAAGGAAGATTCAAAATTCTATGATCTCTATACGAAACTCATACATCAACCTTTCTAATTTTTTATTTTATTTTATTTATTTATTATTATATTTTGGGGATGGATAGATCGGATAAGTGGATGGCCAGTCATTATTTTTCATTTTATTTTTCAAAGATTTGTGAAATATATCATAATAATTTGAATATTGAATTACTGCTTGACCCGATAATTTGAACATAGTGCTTTTGCTTTTTGTGTTGTCTCTAAAATGTAGACTTATCAGCATAAAATGGATGAATAGTTTAGTAGCACTCATATTTTCCTTTTCTTAATATGCATTAACCAGCCTTCTCCGTTTTAAGAATAGCGGTAAATTTCCTGCCTGGAATCGGGTGCTACGCCACCTTAGGTTTGGGATAAAATTTTCAAGAGTTGTTTAGGGTGCACAATTAGTTTATCATTCTGATGGATCTAGTCTGTTATTATTTATTTGGATATATACCAGGTGCCCCAGCAGAATAATGAGTACGACTGTGGTCTCTTTGTGCTTTATTTCCTGGAGCGCTTCATGGAGGAGGCTCCCGACAGGCTCAAGAAGGATTTGTCAATGGTGAGGAATCTTCCTCTTTCACTTACCTACCCGGTTTATGCCTTCCACGGTTTCTGCAGTTTTATCGAGTTTTTGTTGGAAAATAATATTAGTCCACAAACAAATTTGCAAAATACAGTACCAAATTTCGAAATTGGTGGACCAATGCGGTGAAATCGGCTTCACAAATTTCGAAACATGGTACCGTATTTCGCAAATTTATTTGCAGACTAACATTATTTTCGAACAAAGCTCCAGTATTATCATCGTCCTTGTGTTTTTCATTATCTTTAGTCTGTGGAACCAATTATACCCATTTTGGTTCTCTAGTTTGGCAAGCAGTGGTTTAGACCAGAAGAAGCCTCTGATTTGAGAGTGAAAATCAAGAGATTACTCATGGAAGAACTGGAGAAAGCCACTGAAAAAGCCAAATAATCATCCTTCCGAGTCAGCGACTTTGAATGGAGAAAGCGATTGAATGCATACGAGTCTGGAAGCGGCATGTCTAGTCCGTTTCTCCGTTGGTCATCTTTTAAGCTGTACATCTTGCCTCGTGGTACATAATAGGACAACAGTGCATCAGCTTCTTCAAGGCAGGTATAGAGCGCATAAACATTCTGAGTAATGATTATAAATATGTGGAGAGGATGTTGTCATCTTGAAATATGGGCAGTCGGGTAAGACTTTCCTCATCATTGATAGGTACCTGTCAGGTTGTGAATTGGGTGGAATTGACTTTGGACAGTGATTACTGCTAATATTCATATTAGGTTGCCTTGCCAAGTAATATTGCCATCGTGTCCAATGCCAAATATTCAGCTGCTATCAATAACCAAGCATCCCTCCGCTCCAAATCCAAACTCAAAATCTAATCACATCCCCGATATGGAAGCATGGCAACCTCAAAAGTACAGGGGAACTTTTATCTTGAGCAAGCTAACACAGAGCAAAAAGGTTAATCTCGGAAGACAATCTGATCGCTCCTTCGGCATATGGAGTAGGAACGCAGCAGCTCCAACTTTTATGGCCATGTTATAGAGGGGTTGCCAACCCTGCAAACAAATCCCAAATGATTCAAAGCAATAATTAGCATCCTAGGTAATAGCAATCATGCAGACAAGGATATCACAGATTGAAAGGGTCGGTATCTTTATAGGTAGGTAATCAAGTCATTCTACAGAGAGGCAATGAGCATGCAAAGTCTTGCCAAGAGACTGCCCCCAAATGGCAGACTACAGAAATTTCTTCTGATGCTCCTAGTCTAATATTCCCCAAAAGCATGCCAGTGCGATCCATGCATGTGCATCAGCGCCTCATCCATCTGCTTAACCATTTACCGATCGAGAACTCGGTTAACTTGACTTCTTTCCTTAATTGTAATGGTGACCCAAATGGATTCTGTGTACATCAAAAGGTCCATGGATCCAAACCAATTTGGGAAACAGCCAAAGGTAATCCAACACAAAAGTAGAATTCTCAAAACAGGATTCATGGAGAGTGGAGACCACTGTTCAGCAGAAAGTCTAAGAAAAAAGGGTGGAGAAAAAGAAATGGTTACAGAGATCATGCAGTTAAGGAACATTCTGGAGCCCAATGTGCATGCAGAGATCTGTTCTCTGTTTCGTGAATCCTAAAGGTATTCTGAAGCGT
The DNA here is from genome assembly GCA_029817715.1 of Melastoma dodecandrum. NCBI lineage: Eukaryota > Viridiplantae > Streptophyta > Magnoliopsida > Myrtales > Melastomataceae > Melastoma > Melastoma dodecandrum. The sequence goes on along the minus strand of JARUPY010000397.1, from coordinate 682,514 downwards.
GTCAATGTCATGATAATGAAGTTCAAGTGGATTGGAAAATACTACTCTTACTCAAAATCACAACAGAGCTAGAGAAACCTGCCTCTCTTGCTTAACGCCATACAATCAGTCCCACCATCTCAAGAGTCAACTTATTTCCTAACCGCACAAAAAATCCCATCGCAACAAAATGGAACACAAAGAACCTTCATTCCACCGTCCCAATGCCAAAACAAAGCACCCAGCCAGATTCAAAGAGCTGTAAATGCATCAGAATTCGAAACAAGGGTCCAGAAGGCGAAGAGGTGCAAGGACCCGAGAGACATGGCTAAGAAAAAGGACCAATCAAGTTTTACCGTCAGAGAGACAGCCCCAACTACGACTGCTCAAGCACAGCAACGAAGTCATCAAAGCGGAAGAAGTGGCGTCGTGCAGCGGCACTAAGCTCATCGCCCCTCCCAATTCGACAGGCGCCCTTTAACATCAACAACCCAAACAAACAACAAAAAAAAACGTCATCAAAACCAATCCAATCTCCTCATAAGCTTCAAACCCCAAAAAAAGATGCGGCGTAAAAAAATCACCGCGACTGAAAACCTGGAAAGGAGAACCGAATCGGAGAAGAGGCGAGAGGGAGAAGATCGCCTAGACGAGAGAGACGCAGTCCTCCGAGTGGCGGAGGACGTCAACTGTGAGAGCGCCCTCCTCGCGCAGGTAGCCGCCATTGCCATCTTCCCCCCAAGCTCTCGTTGCTTCTCTTCCCTCGTCTTCTTACAGCAGTTTAACTCTTCATACGAGGAGTAAATTAAAAGGGAATATTGGGCCTGTGTTTGGGCTGGATATGACTCGAGGTCCATTAAGAAGAGCAGATTCGAGGGCCTCTTATTCCCTTTTGTTTCATAGGCCTTGTTTGGGAACCGAAGGGAAAGGGGAATTCGCCTTCCGTCTTCCCCCATAGCAACAGACGTCGTTATCGATTTCACCTAGACTTAGCAGCAGCCGTCAAACCTCTAAACTAAGAAACCGCCTCCAAATCTCTAAATACACTCCGTCACCTCCGTCAATTGGTCAATCCTACTATGCGTAGACACTATGTACATTACAGAAACAAAACGTATGATAATTCGAATTGTAATTGAAATTAAAGAAAAATAGTTCGAAGTTATGATTAGAGTCCACAATTTTGCCCCTTTTTTTGTAATTTTGATAATTTCAATGGGAAATTAAGTATAAGAATTATTGTAAATGACATGGATGTTCATTCATGCGACTAAGGATTACCTGACCTTTAGAAATCTTGTTCAATACTTCAAAGAAACCAAAGAACTCTTTTTTTCGGATGTGGCCGATAATTCATTGATCGACCAGAATCAGACGAGCACCGGAGAGGCCATCGTGGCCAACTTGGTGTTCAAGCGACTGCTATGGAAAGCCATGTTGCAATGCCCGGTCAATGTTGATGCACTTGCACCAGGGACGTGCCATTGGCACATGGATGGGAGACAAGTGTCACACGTTCCGCAAATATTTGCAGAACCAGATGCATGCCTTATGGTACGACATGTCCAGCTTAGAGGAGGTGACATTCGCGATGACTAATGGGCCGTCAAAATATCGGGCGAACGCCGTGCGCAGCCAATCAATTACAGCGCCGGGTAAAGACCCAAACACCAAGGAAGGATTGTTGTCACCAAGTAAGCTGTTGCAACAAGGACTTGTTGGCAGCCTGCCAGATAGGCAAGGGAGCAAGAACGGGTCGCCAAGGAGGCATAATTAAGCGGACATTCGAAACCAGCAGGCTTTGCTGAGGTCAAACCAGGCGGTGACTATCCTAATAGGACCAAACAGGCAGGATGAAACTCTAGAAGGAAGTCAGGCTTTGCTCAATGAGAGGTCGTTCACCCCGTCACGGAACGGGTCGCCCGATCCTCGAAGTGACGTTGATGCCATAAGAATGGGCTCCCGATCACTCAGTTTTTCACAGTTGATATGCTATGATACAAATGCAAGCCAGTCGCTGCTCATAACATCCTGATCACGCAGATGTGCAATGCGTGTTGTGTCCAATAATTTTTTACTACTTGCAAGGATGTCCGCCGAGGGGACTATGTCAATCAAGGCCACGAATCTAGCACATGTATTTGAATGAAACACCTAGTAAAAGGCTCATGAATATGACCGCCAACCAGACGAAGAACAAAGTGACCAGAAGATATGTCCCCCACACTGGGAGTTCGTCCATGTCCTCACTAAACGAGTTCATATGTTTATTAGAGGATTCGTTCGTATCCCTAATGCCTCAGTGGACTTGTGGCAGACGACCGGTGAAAAACCCTGCCCTCATGATCCTTTGAAGAGCACAAAAACAAAAAAAAACAAAAAGAGCGACGTACCAAGAGGTGCGCTAAGAAATGAGCGAAGCAGAACCCTGTGCTTCCTAAAAGTGCTCCCAGTATAGACGATATTAGCTCGAGAACTTGGAGCGAATACACCACCCCTAACAATAATTCTCTGCACGCCGAGAGGCGATCGCGGAATGTAATGCCTTGACCCTATCGGCGGAGGTTACTAAGGAAAATGGTCTTGCGCCTAATGAAATCTTCATTCCTTCAATATGTGGCTATTCTCAATACATTTCCTATGAGTTGGTTGCGGATTCCCCCTGCATCACTTACATTGTTCATGCATCCCTTGCATATACCCCTGTAAATCAGGTACTGATCGACAACGGTGCCACAGACAATGTCTTGCACTCGGGTGTGTATAGTATAGACACCTAGGGGGATGGAAAACACCGTGGTGAATGTCAATGGGTTCAGCGGGAAAATCTCCCCATGTACGGTGGTTGACCCAATTACCTTGAAAGTTGTGTCTTATTCACAAGGTACGACTTTCTTTGTCATTCACGTACAGTCAACATTTCATTTCCTTCTAGGAAGATTGGCTACATAAGGCCGAAGCGATGCCTTGGACCCTTCATAAGGAGTTGGTCGTATAGAGATACAATGATCCTGAAATAATGACAGATGAGAATATCAAAAGATTTCGTTGAAATTGTTCGTTTAAAAATTTCTATCATAGGTTTCACTAATTCAGCGTCTATGTGTGTAGGAGCAACGAAGCAGGCGAAGGACCTGTGCCTTAAGAAGAGGTATGAGTTGGGCGATCCTATCGTAGGTCTGCTAGGAGAGCCTGCTTGTGGACTCGACTCCCTAGTGTCTTATGAGGCTTGCCCACAAATAATGCACCACCACCCGATAGTCCCCACTGACAAGAAGGCAGAACAGACTAGAGAGTTGGGTTCCATAAAAGTTGTGGATACCTCTATAAGCTATTATTGTATACTCAATCGTTTCCATTTGCCTCCTAATAATTTATCTGCCAAGTAGCCAACCATTCGTCGAAACCGATATTATTTTCAATAGAAGGAAAACAATGCATGTCCTTCTTCCTCGCTGAATCATGCCAACAAGTGGAATCAGGCTTCGATGGAAATCCTTTCCTCCTGTTTTTTCCAAAGCATTTGTGTACTCGCTTTCTGCAGGATCAATGGCATATGTGAGTTCATTGAATTTGTTGTGAATTCTTTCTCTCGTCTTAGTTTGCTTTTCGTTTCTATTGCACGGTGACCACATCTACGACCCTCCTAAAATCGAACTCTCTCTTCGAGTCAAATATATTCTTCGTCCGGTCAAACGGATACCTCTCTTTTTATTACAAACGTGAGGAACAAAAAAGAACTCTGTCCGTCGCTCACTGAGACATTTAATCTTCTTCCCCACGAAACAATCTTCCTCACCCGCTCTCTCTCTCTCACTCAACCTTTTCTTCTTCTTCTTCTTCTTCTTCTTCTTCTTCTTCTTTCGGATTAAATAATAAATCACACATGCATGCATGCATGCCATCACACATCCTCATCCGCCACAGTCCAAGTCATATCGTTCTCGAAGATCCAGTGGCATACCTCGATCCGACCCGGGCCTTCCCCGAGGGCCAAGAAGGCGCCGTGGCTGGCGCTCCACGCCGACGTGTCCAGGTGGCAAATGGCTACCCCTCGGTTGATCCTTGCTCCCCCCTGGCCCTTCCCGTCCAGTATGTCCGCCTCATAAACCCTGACCTTGGGGACGGAGTGGCAGTAATACATGAGGTAGGGGTACAAACTCTGGTGGCACGACACCGACCTCGTCACCCTCCCCCCATCTACCCCCACCACTTTCCCGATCATCACCTCCGTTCTCGAACCGTTTACGCCCTCCGTGGTTCGGACGACAGCGTTCTTTCCCAATACTGATGTGGCGAAGTCGATCATGTCCTCCCCAGATCCCACGCACCTTTTCGTTTCGCCTGCGCTTGGTTCCCTCTCGCATTCTTTTACCGCTGCCTCGATCCACCTGGCCGTGACAGACCCATTCTCCGCCCTGAATAACCTCTTCATCTCGTCCATCTCTTGTGAGGAGAATGGGAGCTTCGATACGATGGAGCGCGGAAGGAATGGCCGCTTCGGCATCCGGTCTCGAATGTCTGGAAAAGGCATCATGTTTTCTTCCTTCAGCATCGACTCCCGGAAAAATTTACCGGGCTCGATCCAACCCCTCTTAGTTACATCAGTGGACTTGGGGTCGATTGACCTGGATCCTCTCTTGTTATCGTACACGGCGAAAGTAGCTCCATCCTTGGCGTACTCCTTGAAAGTGTTGTTATTCATAGGGCCGTAAACCTTGAAGGTGATCTCTTGCCCACTTGTCTTCTCGCCGTAACCTTTAAATGTAGAACTGCCGTTGTTGAAGGTGTTGCCGTAATTCGCGAAGCCCACCTTGCCTGCATGGGACTTCTTTGCATACGATCGGAAGCTATCGTCTCCGACATTCGACTGGTCTCTGTAGTTTTTGAATTGCTCGGTTTCGCCCTTCCCGTTCTCCCCGTAACTAGAGAAAGAGTTCTCCGGGACATTGCCGCCATTGCCATAGTTCGTGAAACTGTCGTTACCCGAATCTTCCCCCTTTCCATAGCCGTTGAAGCCTGTGTTTATGACATTCCCTCCCGTTGCGTAGTTGATGAAGTCGTTTGGGTTCCCGTTCCCGTTTTTTCCATAGCTCTTGAAATTGTCGCTGCCGTGATTGGCATCCGAGTTGTAAGAACTGAACGACTGTGGCCGGCCATCAGCTGCATCACCATAGTTGTCAAATCGGAGATTGGGCACATTTACCTGCACGTTGTAAGCAGAGAAGTCGCTGGCACCAGAAGACGATCCGACGCCATAGCCAGCGAATGACTGGTCGACGACGTTCGACTCAGTGGCGTAGCTGCTGAAGTAGTCAAGGCGGTGGGTAGAGTCCCGCGAGTAGTGACGGAAGGACTCAGTCGGGATATTTATCCCATCAGAGTAATTCTTAAAGGAGTTGAAGCCGCCGGCTACGGAGGTACCGTAACTGGAGAAGTTGTGGTCGTCAGAATAGAACAAGAAGCTTTCCTCGAGGGAAGGGGAGGACGACGGGGAGCCTGTGATGGCAACAGGAGGCTGCAAGCTGGGGCAGAGGAGGCGAGCAGAGGAGCAGAACGAGGGAAGTTGGTCAGGGAGAGAGTGAACGGAGGCGAGCTTGGTGAAGGAGGCGGTGGAAGCGGGGGAAAGGGGAGAGGAGAGGGAGAGGAAGAAGGGGGGAGGCTTTGGGGTGGAGTTGAGGTGGCGGGACCAGTAACGGACGAGGTATGCTGAAGGGGTGAAGGGGTTCGCGGCCGCGGCGGCCACCGAAGAGATCACGGAGAGGAGGAGGAGGAGGAGTTGCAGCATACTTGGAGGAGGAGGAGGAGGAGGATACACACATTTCCCTCCCTAACTCCTTTTTATTAAATACAATTTTTTTTTTCTTTTTTATGATGATTTTAACAAATTATGTTCATGACTTGTTTTTGCATTACCATTTTTATCTTCTCTCTTGAATTTTTTTCTAGTCGTTACTAAAAAGAGATATTGGGGGGGGTGGGGAATGTAAAAGTTTGGTTTTAAAACGGATTGATGAAATATTTGTGCGGACTAATTATTCAAATATGGCCGTTTCTTTTGAATTTTGGGAAAAAACACCAAATAATAATTCAATTACAATTATGACTGAAAAACGAAACGGTCACAAATTATTCACATGATGCATATAATAAATTAACTACAAAACAACTTATTAATCTCATAATGTTTCCCACCCCACACCCAAATAATTCAATTCACTCCTCCCATTTGGCTGGGATATTGCCAAATTGGAGCTTGTTTGGCAATAACTTAAAATTTTTTAAAATTTAAAAATTCTTTACTCTATTTCATAAAATTATTTACTTTTCTTTTTTTATGATCCTACTACTTCTTGACCTTTTAAACATTTCACCCACCCCCACAAAAAGAAAAAGGGAAAAAAATAAACCTAGAATTAGCAAAAATTAGAAGATCAAACCTAAACCGAAGACATTTTTTTACAAAAAGAAACTCCAAACATCGTCAGTCAGTAGTAAGTTCTAGTCGTGCCAGTGTACTCGAAAGCTGACAGCTGCTGCCACTACTTACCTCTTCCTCCTAATCAAACACTGAATCGTACATATTTCCTAAACATTATCATATTATTAAAATAAAAAACAAAAAGGCAAACGCAACCCGGCCATCCATGCGAGACCCTCCTCTCTCAGAAACTAATGTAGTGCCCCGATGCTGCTGCTTCACTCACACTGCTCCAGATCCACACCCACTCTGACCGACTGACTGCAGCTGAGATCCATGATCTCGGACTTTTGAATATTTGTCTCCCAATTGCTGTCCAAATCCCATGTTTCTCATATCCGTGGAGGGGCACTCATTTTCTTGCAATCAATCTCCCTTCCCCCACCCCCCCAGCCTAACTCATCCCAACCCCCTTTTTTGTCCCTTTCCCCCACTCCATCTGGACTCTTCTCCACAGTAAGACAAACTCTCAGATCCTCTATTTCTTTTCTTAAGTTTCTAAAAGATCATGACGATGAAGTGTCAATCATCAACAAAGAGGCGGATCAGGACCAATTCCATGTCAAATCTATGACATCCAGAAAACCAAACCCATCCCCACTCAACAAATCCACGTGATGTTTGTTGCAGACCAGACAAAACTAAGCCAACAACGCAATCCTAACCCCTTAAACCTTCCACTGCATATGCATGTGCCCATGCTGTATTCATTCCAATGACCAGGAACGAAGTTTTATTGCCGCGTTCGGGCTACCTCGTAATAAGGCTGACTGACATAATAATGTTGCATTGGCAAGAATAATGATAACTCGAGAAGGATGACGAATAACAAGCTTACAAAATGCTTTCAGAGCTTTGCTATCTCTGTTTGGAGTTCCATGCTATTGAACAAACTGAATCAAAACTTGCTACTCGACAACGTTCACCATTTCAAATTCGATCAAAGAGAGGTTGTTGTCCTCCTTCACGGTCAAATCCCCTGGTTCACTGACTTCAATTCGACCCCACTTGTCTACGGCCACCCTCATCGACCCCTTGAACATTTCGATCTTTGCGTTCCGCAAGGTTACGGTGTTTCCCTCTTTCATCAAGTCAACTAATACACAACAAAAGAAAGAGAAATGGCATTGATGGAAACCGCCAGGACAAGGAGATATCCGCAACTAAGTTATTCTAAATGAGGACCGTTATATAACATGTATAAAATATATTGAGCCCAATAAACCTCCGAAGGTGTGCATCGCAATAATGAAACATGTCGCAGATAGTCAATACCTACATAAATCCTTCAAGCATTTCCGTTAAAGGATTAAAGGATGTAGACTGAAGAAGCGCAATTTTTAAATTACTCCATAACAAAGTAAGGTCTTAAATGATAGCCCAGAAAGCAGATAATCTCAAAATCATTGGAAAGATAATCTCATTTGTCGTCACCTATTTGAGGTTGGTAAAAGACCCAGGAAGAAACAAAACAAATGTTTATAAATAGAAGAAAACCCAGGTTAAAAGAACAGTAAATCAGACTACTAGTGAAGCATCAAACCCACTGGATGACATTAGCAGACATGGGAAAACAGACGCAGTAAAATGGAGAACAGGATCAAACGTCCCAATCAGTGGTTCTAGCTCCAATTATAAGTTTGATGAAGTGACTTATAAGCATTATGGTCATGATCCTCATCCCCGAGACTTGCGGGCAGTGTTATTAAGGCACCACCAAGGCGAAAGGGCTTCCATTGCCCAAGGTGCTAAGCGAGGCGTTTGCCTTTTGTTTTAAGGCGCTAATATATAAAATATTTTTTTATAATTGAAATGCCAAAGATTGCCAGGAACGACACAAACAACCATGTGCCAATTAAACCCAAAACCTTGAAATTGGATTAAACCTCAATTACAGATGGGAATCTGGAGAGCAAATCGGAATGAAGAAATTACACCCAGAAAGAAAAGATTTAAGGAGAAAAAGGGGGCACACCACACGGTCCAAAAAAGAAAAACCCACAAAAAGTAGGGATTTTTTGGAGCGAAGCGAAGTTAAAAGGAAAACCTTAATAAGAAATTTCCCTCAGGAGCAATGCTCAGCGAATGGTATCCAGAAAAAGTGGTGTGAAAAAGAAGTGATACCAATGATAAAGAAGAAGAAGAGAAAGGAGGAAACCTGAATAGGGCAAAGGGAGGAGACTATGTTTTTATGTCCCCGACGCCAGGGTAGCGCCTTAAAGCACCCGGGTGCCCGAGGGCCTTGACCAAGGCGAGCGCCTAGGCGGTGCCTAATGTATGGCGCCCACCCGAGCATTAATTAGGCGAGAGGGCCTCAACTCGCCTGAGCGCCTAGGCGAGCAAGGCGCGACGCCTTGACATCACTACTTGCAAGGCAAGATGAAGCAACTGTAGAAGTTCACAAGAATTACCCGCCTATCCAAATTGATAACGGGCATCCCATAAGATGTTTGATGAACTAAAATTCATAGTCAACTTAGAGCCCCTATTTCACCTTTAATAACTCCAAAGCTCGATCGCAACTGCAAATCAATTAATGTTTCCTAGTAAACCACGACTCCAAAAGGTTTTCGAAGCTGATGAAAAAAGGACTATCTACTGTCCTTAGCACTTAAAGAACTTAGAATGGGTGACCTTTCATAGAATCATATGCTCCAGTTTGCGCACCAATGATACCTAATTAAATAGTTACATGCATCAAACTAAGTCATGCTTTGGGAACAAGAGTATGAATTAGGCCTTCTTGGTTGGAATCTTCAGTAGAATTACAGGTATAATCAACGTAAACAAGAAAAATCCACCTGCTTAGGCCAAAGAGACAATTCTCAAATCATTAGAGGTGAAAGGTAGAATTATGCTATTCTGCAATCAAAATGACAGCCATCTGGCCAGACAGAATACAAATTTTACGACTATCACCAAATGCTTGAACGGTTGAAACTCGAATCTCTTAAGGGGCAATCACATTACTCCAAATATAGCACAAGGCAAAGAAAGTGGCAAGCCAACTATCATAAATCACGTAAAGAACCAAAGGCATTATCACTAACACGGAACAAAAACTATACCTTGATCATTCCTTGCTACGAAAACGATGATCCCAGTCTCATCACCCACCAGACATTCAGTGGTTCTCATTTGGCGACCCCTGGGAACCACGGCCTTGGCGTCCAAAACTTTTACAGTGAGATTCACGCCATTATCAAGAGGGCGAAGTTCAGATACCTTCTTGAAACTGGGTTTTGCTAACTCAGATTTTGAAGAATCTGCCATTTTATAAACCACCCTGCCAAATGATAGACATTACCCACTCATTGTCTAAATCGAAATCGTACCAATCCTCGCAGCGCACAAGCAAGCTTCGAATCCAAAGAGAATAATCAATCAATCAATCAATCACTCAATCAGACTCGTTCGGTACACGAGAACCTCATCTGTGGGTAGTGGGGTAGCTGTAAAACCCTAATTATAGCAATGCGGACGAATCACAGCGTAACATGGACGTTTCCAAATCGCCGTAAAACGCAGACCCAGACAAGAACAACCATCCATCCAAGCGATCGACGACAGATTACCCAGACGATCAGACAGATGGTGACAAAGTCCAAGGTTACCCTAGATCGAACCTGCAATTTGTGCCCTAGTCGGGAGAATAGGGGAAGATCGGCGGGTGGGAGAAGGGCTTGTTATTGGGCAGATAAAACGGATGAACGAGGTTCAGCCAAGAGGAAGAAGTAAATAGGAATTTGGCAATTGGGATGCCTTATTTATTTTAACTGATGCCCACGCGAGTTCTATTCAATTTTATTTGAAACAAAATAAAACGTCCAACTAAATGGAGGGAAGGCGTGGAGCCAACGTGGCTGGCTGGCTGGAGGAATTAATTGAGAGGGAAGAAGCGTTCTTCCTTCTTCCCTAAATCTCACATTCTCCAACTCAATTGTAGATAGAGTAACCCAAACTCAAACACCCCAACAAATAGGGAAGATGAATTCTATGATTTCGATAATGAATCATTCAAGGTTGACCTATCGTGATGCTATAGAAGCCGAGCTTATTATTAAAGAAGCATTATAGCAGTATCCTTTTGTAATCATTATTAAATTAGGTTATGTTTGACTAGTAAAGTACGGAATATTTAGCAAACCAACACTGGGTATAATATTTGTTTATTGTGTTGTCCTAAGCATAGTGTTCTTCGTGTCAAATTGCATCTATTCCTTCATCATTTTATCTCAATTACCTTCTTGGTCTCGTGACACGTATTGTATTGTTAAGTTGTACTCACGTTTTTCATCGGTTGAAACCTGCTACTTTCTTCCGAGTGAATAATGAGGTCCGATATATTCAAGATGAAACAAGAGATGAAAATAGGTCGTGATCTTAACCTGCTGAAATATGCTACTTTAGGCTAATGATTTAGACCAAGACAATGGACTGTTGTAGGTGAAAACCAGGTGATCCCTTTGTACCAAGCCTACCAAAAACCTATTCTTGTCTAGGGATTTATATAACACGTAAGAACGCGACATAAATTATTCACACAATCGTGTCAAAGATATGGAGCAACTATCCCTAAATATGGACCTCGTTCACCAGTCAAACATGGTTGGACATTACATATCCTAAAGTATTGGCGAAACCCAAAAACATACCTTAAAGAGGCATCTAGATGATTTTTTTTCCTTGAACATCGAAAATTGTGACGATTATTTTGGTTATATAAAAAAATAACAATCGACTGACTATAAAACAAAATTCATTACCTACCAAATAATCCAACATCAAATACGAGTGAGAGAGTGAGAAATGATCAATCTCAAGTGCGATTAAATTAGCAACATTATTGTTCATTATCCAAAACTCTTGGCCCATGATGTTGTTGCAGTGCATATGGATTGGAATATACTGCAGGGAGTGTTGCTAGCTTTTTCCGCAATTCTGATTTCGGGAATAATCACCATCCCCGAGGCCACCTACTGAATCACAGAAGTCAGGCTTCCAAAGAGTAGTGGCCCGCCTGAAGCTTGAAAGATGGTTGGTTTTTGAATTGCAGTTCGGGGAAAGGATTTGGCAAAGGCGGCGGACTTCACTTGAAGTCGACGGGGGCTATCCGTGTCCATACCAATTCACTATCGTCGCCCCGTGTTGGCCCGCCACCGGAATTCACAGCCACATAAAATAAGGCTATCCATATTTGGAGTCCTGATGAATTGGTATGGACATAAAATACAAGAACAGAAAGATTGGTTAAGCTTGTGGAGAAGAAGATGGTATCCCGGGGTAGTAGCGGAGGCTGCTCCAAAGCCAGGAGGAAGGTCTTGCTGGTCATCAGCACCCTGATGCTTTCTATCGGGACGACCGGCGGCCCTCTGATGATGCGCCTCTACTTCATCCATGGTGGGAAGAGGGTCTGGCTCTCTAGCTGGCTTGAGACGGGGGGATGGCCCGTGATGATCATCCCCATTGCAATCGACTACTTCCATCGCCGAACAACTGGTGGCCCCACCACGAAGGTCATCACAATGAAACCACATGTGTTTGCCATGACAGCAGTGATTGGGGTCCTGACAGGTCTCGACGACTATCTGTATGCCTACGCGCTTGCAAGACTGCCCATCTCGACGTCGGCCCTGATCACCGCATCACATCTCGGATTCACGGCCACATTCGCGTTTCTCCTGGTGAGGCAGAAGTTCACGTCCTACTCAATCAATGCCGTGTTCCTGCTGACCATTGGCGCAGGGATCCTTGCAATGCACACGCGTGGGGACCGCCTCCATGGTGAATCCAGTAGGGAGTACTACACAGGTTTCTTCATGCTGCTGGGAGCAACATCGTTATATGGCCTCGTGCTGCCGCTGATCGAGCTGATGTACAAGAAGGCAAAGCAGGCAATAACCTACTCGCTCGTGCTGGAGGTCCAGCTGGTGATGTGCTTCTTTGCAACTCTCTTCTGCACAATTGGCACAATCACTAGCGGCGATTTTCAGGCGCTGCCAGAAGAAGCGAGGAACTACAGCCTCGGAGAAGTGAGGTACTGGGCAGTGATGGTATGCACCGCGATCATCTGGCAGTTCTTCTTCCTAGGGGCAGTTGGGGTCATACACTTATCATCCTCACTATTCTCAGGAATAGTCATGGCCGCCCTATTGCCGGTGACTGAGATCCTGGCAGTCGTATTCTATCGGGAGAAGTTCCCGGTTGAGAAGGCTCTTTCTCTTATACTCTCCCTCTGGGGATTCCTTTCTTACTTCTATGGGGAGATCAAGGAAAGCAAGAAGCAGATAGAGTCAGGAGAAGCCACTGTATCCCGAGAGGATGAATCGCAAGGGCCGGGCATTCAATGAATCGAACAACTTATGTACAGACAAAAGCATCATTCCTCGGCCAACATATAACATGTGTGATCTACTTAAACACCACAGCTAAAGTTTCCAAAAACTTAGACAATGAAATGATGCCCCATCCTAACACGTTATCAATCGATGTTCGTCGATCTAGTTCAAACCCTATGTAAAATCAAGGGGAGCCCTTCGGATCATCTCAGGGTCTTCTAAGCCTGATCACGACCAGGAAGCAGTCATGCAATCGCTAGCTCCATATTATCCTACTTCGGCTATTATGCTCATCCATTTTAGCTTTGGAGGAAGAAAAAAGGAACATGAACCGGCTATTGAACAAGTTCGCGGAGACTACGGGACTCGGCACCTTTTCCTCTTCTTTGTCTTCTTAACCTGAGCTCCAACTCTGTTCTATCCATTTCCTTTCTCCACTTCTCCTTCTCTAGAATCTCATCGATAAGCCAAAAATGATCAGAAAGTTTTCTTCCGATCGAGTCCTCGTCAAACGAGACAACACCATCTGTTACATCCTTCTCGCCCAAAGGAACCACTGCATTAGCCCTTTTCCTCTTGTTGTTTGACTTGATCTCGCTCATCTTCGGTAGAAAGGAATCTTGCTCAACCGAAGGGTCATTAGAGGCTTGTACGGGTAGCATTAAGTGATACACTGGATTTTGAGCAACATTCATGCTACAAATGACGGAACTACAGAAGAGATGGTTGGATGATAATGCTTCGCCAGAAGGTTTAGTTCCCAAAGCACTGAAGCAAAATGCATGCACCACTCTGATTGAGATCCAAAGAGTATGGCTGGTATCTCTGCCCCAAGCAGAAAATAGTACATGAGAAATAACGCCATATTATTCTAGGAGAATCCGGAATTGCAACAAGCAGCTCAGCCGCCACTTGCCTGGATCATTTTCTAAGAGAAACCGACATTTGACATTCTTCTGGAAAAGTTGCTTCAGGTTGACCAGACCTGATACACAACGAAGTAAAAAAAAAAAACAAAAAACAAAAGAGGAGGATCTCACCTCACCCGATTGAGGCAATGGAATAGTGAAAGTTTGCTTTCAAAGAAAAGAAAAGTGAACAATGGTTGGTACGAGTCATACCAGCTAAGGGGAAAAGAGGCGAGATATCTCGAGCTAAGCGTGTTTTTTGCCAGATTACTTACCCCTCGGGTTCCATTCAGCTACTTTGGAATTCACCCCAAACTGATCGTCATGATTCCATTCAATGACGATGAAGAGGCGTTCGATGAGGCTCTTCAGAATGTCTCGTGGTATACACCTTGCCAGTTAAGTACAAAAGGTGTGAGAGAAGATCAGGTACCTTTTGAAAGCATTTAATAAATGTTGCTAATTAATTCCCTTGCAGGTCCCAAAACTATCTCGAGTCCTCAACGGTTACAACTCCTCGTAATTGTTGTCTTGATTGATTCCTTGCACTTGGACATCCCTGCCTTCTATATATTGTGATGAATTGTATTATCAATGTATCCAAGTCAATTGTTTTGAGTTGCTTTCACAAGCAGTCATGTCGTCAGCCTCAAACACTTTCATGGTATCAGGAGCAGATGCCACCGATCCCACCTCCCTCCAGGGCCAGACGCAATTTCTTCCCACTCCCACTACCCCTTCCGCTGTCATACCTCCTCCCCCAGGGTTTAGTTCGGCCCCCCATTCCCCCTCAATTCCTCTGGCACCTCATTATCTTGGCATACCTCAAAGACTTGGCCACCTAAGCCAACAGCCGCATGTCACCAGTATCGTGACGTCAAGCTTGCGGCTGATAATTATCCGATTTGGCAATCGTTAATGACGTCGTTCCTCTGTTCCCTCGAGCAGATGCCGTACGTTGATGGATCAATTCGTCAACCCACTGCGGAAATCACTCTCTCCAATGGAATTTGCGTTCCCAACCCGGATTTTTCCCCGTGGATGCGCCTCAATCACTCCATCCGGGCGAACTTACTCGCCACGATGTCGCAGGAATTAATGCTCGAAGTCTACGACATCCTTCCTGCTTATGAGATCTGGTCGGCCATTCGTTGCCGATATCTACAGAACACCTTGGCACGCGAGCTCGAGCTTCGCGACCGTCTACTCTCTCTGCGTCTCTCTCATCAGACTATGTCTGTCTACCTACAAGATTTCAAGAGCATTAGTGACCAACTCGCTGCCATCGGCAAACCAGTGCCTTCGTCTGAGTTGATCGTTTACGTCCTCCGTGGTCTTCCTTCTACATACGAGAGTCTCGTCACGACGCTTTCCTATACAGCTGTCGATCAAACCTTCGATCAAGTCAAATCCTACTTGCTTAATTATGAGCAACGACTCCGACAAATTTCTCCAGATGGTGGTGCATTGTACACTTCTGCATCATTGCCTCGTCCCCACAGTCGCGATATCTCACGCCACAAACGTCGCTCTGGCTACCGTGGGACAAGATTCAACTCCACTTCTGAGCATTCACAATTGGCGTCGTCTGTCAGCTCCGCCCCCACAACTGTCTCGACCACTCGTCATCGCCGCAGCCCAGCTAGATCAGGGTCTACCGGGACCCCCATCGGCAACTTAACCTGTCAAATATGTGGACGACGTGGCCATGCCGCATTATCCTGCACTCACCGTTTCAATCGTGCCATTACTGATGTTACTGAAGCTCTCGCTGCTACCACCATTGCTACTGACGACGACACTCTTTGGTATCCAGATTCTGGGGCTACTGACCATATGACCAATGCGCCCGGTATGCTCGATCATTGTTTACCTTATACTGGACAACGACGTGTCTTTGTCGGCGATGGTACCGCCTTGTCGATCGATGGCATTGGCGCACTAGCGATTCCGACAAAAGACACTCCTCTCTTGCTGAATGAAGTTCTTTATGTTCCCAAACTTCGACACAATCTTTTATCGGTTAAGCGATTATGTCGAGATAACAATTGCAGCGTTACATTTGATGACACCTTCTTTATTGTGAAGGATCGCCGCACGGGGCTAACCCGGCTGCGGTTACAGACTGACGGCGCTCTCTCTACCCCCTCTTCCGGTCGACACCTTCTCTAAAGCTTGCTCTCACTGCCTCCTCCAAGATCGACTGGCATGCCCGCCTCTGCCATCCCCATCCAGATTTGCTTCGACGCCTCTGCCGTAACAATCTCCTCCCGCCGGACGCCGCCAATGCTGCACCAGCAACCTGCTCTGCTTGTGCGCTAGGAAAATCTCAACGTCTTCCCTTTCAGCGAAGTTCTTCGAAGGCCAAGCGGCCCTTCGAAACGCTGCACTCCGACGTTTGGCAATCCCCCGTCTTGTCCATTGCTGGATTTCGCTATTATGTCATCTTCATTGACGAATACACCCGCTTCTCTTGGATTTATTTTCTTCGTCGTAAATGCGACGTCTATGAGAACTTCCTCCATCTCCTCCTCAACATGTTGTACACTCAATTTTCGGCAACAGTCCGCTCTCTACGATGCGACAGTGGAGGCGAGTTCGTCTCAACATCTATGCGCACCCTTCTTGCTCAACGCGGTATCAACCTACCGCTCTCATGTCCTTATACCCCGCAGCAAAACGGTGTAGCCGAACGCCGCCATCGGCACCTTGCTAATCTTGTCCGAACAATGCTTATTCAATCTCAGTTGCCGGCAAGTTATTGGCCCGATGCTTTCCACACTGCCCATCACCTCGTCAATCGTCTGCCTTCTGCATCGCTAGACTTTGATGTACCGTATAGACGACTTCACGGCAACCCTTTCGATTACTCGGTCTTTCGACCGTTTGGGTGTCTCTGCTACCCCTTCCTCGGTCACCTTGCTGCCCATAAGTTGGATCCTCGGAGCACCCCCTGTGTCTTTTGTTGTAATTTGGATCTACGGGTATATCGAAATCGAAAAGAAGACACGACAATTTACGTGGTTCGGGTCGGCGGTGTACCGATCCCTACGTCCACGGGCAAAGGAGGAGGCGATTTTATTGATCGTTCTTGTGGAGGAGCTTACAAGGGAAAAACCCTAACTCTCATGAGACAAAAAATATCTCACTCAACACACACAATCTAAACTGACCCTATATTGTGTGTAGTATAATATATCTCCCCTGATTTTCGAAAGATCCCAACAAAGAAAATAATATAATATTTTCTCCCCCTAAAGCTTCTCGGGTCTCCGCATTAGGGATGTAAATTCAAGACACACTTTTAACAATCTCCACCTTGGCTTGAATTCTTCAATATTCATCAAAGAATTAACCTCCTTTGCCTATAGGCCCTGAGGGCCTAGTTCGATCGCTGCAGGATACCGATCAAGTCCGAGCAATGCTCGAACTTAGAAATGGGAAGACTCTTCGTCATCATATCAGCCGGATTCTCATGAGTGCTGATCTTCTCCACCTTGACATCTCCCTCGGCAATGACATCACGAACAAAATGATAACGAACATCAATATGCTTTGTCCTCTCATGATGCATCGGATCCTTGGTGAGATGAATCGCACTTTGACTATCGCAGAATAAGATAGTTGAATCCTTCTCCATAACGAGTTCTCCGAGTAAACCTCTCAGCCATATAGCTTCCTTGACAGCTTCAGTGATTGCCATAAATTCTGCTTCGGTGGTGGATAAAGCAACCGTAGCTTGCAAAGTAGCCTTCCAACTAATGGCGCAATCGCCGAGAGTGAAAACATAACCCGTGAGAGATCTTCTCCGGTCTTGATCACCTGCAAAATCTGAGTCGACGTAGCCGACTAAGCCAATAGAGCTTCGACCAAACTCCAAACAAGCATCAACAGTACCCTTCAGATATCTCAAAATCCATTTAACAGCTTGCCAATGACCTTTCCCGGGACTAGCCATAAACCTGCTAACAACACTGACTGCATGAGAAATATCTGGACGAGTGCATACCATCGCGTACATGAGACTGCCGACTGCACTCGAGTAGGGAACCTTGGACATAGCTTGTACTTCCTCCTCTGACTGTGGTGACATCGAAGCGGATAATTTTAAGTGTGCGGCGAGAGGAGTGCTCACCGGTTTGGCACCTTGCATTGCAAATCTCTCAAGCACCTTCTCGATGTACTTCTGCTGCGATAAAAACAGCTTGGCGTTCTGCCTGTCTCTTGAAATCTCCATTCCTAGGATCTTCTTAGCTGCTCCCAAATCCTTCATCTCAAACTGAGAACTCAGTTTGGCTTTCAACCTGTTAATCTCAGATAGACCCTTCGCTGCGATCAACATATCGTCAACATATAGCAGCAGATAGATATATGTCCCATCTGAGAGCTTTTGCAGATAAACACAGGTGTCGTACTTGCTACGAGAAAAGCCAATACTTATCATGAAGGAATCAAACTTCTTATACCACTGTCGAGGGGATTGCTTAAGTCCGTATAAAGACTTCTTCAGAAGACACACCTGGTTCTCTTTGCCTTCATCAATGAAACCTTCTGGTTGTTGCATGTAAATGTCCTCATCGAGGTCACCGTGAAGAAACGCCGTCTTCACATCGAGCTGCTCTAACTCCAGATTATGCATAGCGACAAGGGCAAGTAAAACACGAATTGATGTGTGCTTGACTACCGGTGAGAATACGTCGTGAAAATCAACTCCTTCGACTTGACTGTAGCCCTTCGCAACCAGACGAGCCTTGAACCGGGTGTCTTCAATAGTGGATCCCTCCTTTGTCTTGAAGACCCACTTGCAACCGACAATTCTCTTGTCGATCGGTGGATCTACTAGCTCCCAAGTCCCGTTCTTGCGAAGGGACTCGATCTCCTCTTCCATGGCTACCAGCCACTTGCTTGAATTGGGAGCTTGTATCGCCTCAGAATAAGTTGAAGGATCGGAGGAATCAATGCTCTGAGCGACACTAAGAGCGTAGGCGACCATGCTCTCATCATCATATCTTCGAGGCGGTCTTATAGCTCGCCTCGGCCTATCCCGGGCCAAATTATATTGCGTCGGAGGTGGTGTTTCAGCTTCTTCAGTCTGAGCTGGAATAGTTACCGTAGTTCCCTTTGGTTTGGACGCACTTCCAAGCTCAAACTCCACCTTCTCTGAAACACTCTCGTTTCCTGTATCAATAGAAACAGAAGACTCCTTTCTCGAGTGAAGCATAGCGGATTCATCAAAAGTCACATCTCTACTAATCATAAACTTCCTGGCTTCAGGACAATATAATCGGTAACCCTTAACACCCGATTGATAGCCAAGGAAGATGCACTTCTTAGCTCTAGGTTCTAGCTTGCCTTCCTTCACATGAGCATATGCAGGGCAACCAAACACTCGAAGGTGTGAATAATCGGAAGGATTACCTGACCAAACTTCATGAGGAGTCTTGCTCCCCAGTGCCCGATGAGGAGATCGGTTCACCAGATAACATGCCAGGTTAACGGCTTCTGCCCAGAAATCCTTTCCGAGTCCTGCATTCGAAAGCATGCACCGAGCTTTCTCAAGTAGAGTGCGATTCATCCGTTCTGCTACTCCATTTTGCTGTGGCGTACCGACAACCGTCCGATGTCGGATAATGCCTTCTTTTAGGCAGAATTCATTGAAGTCTGAGCCGCAGAATTCGAGTCCATTGTCGGTACGGAGCCTTTTCACCGGCTTTCCTGTCTGCTTCTCAACCTGAGTTTTCCACTGCTTAAAAGTATCAAAAACATCAGATTTGTTCTTCAAGAAATAAATCCATACCTTCCGAGAGAAATCGTCGATAAGGGTCAGAAAATATATGCAGCCTCCCTTCGAGGTAACTTGAGCTGGTCCCCATAAATCAGAATGAATATAGTCTAGAGTTCCTTTCGTCTGATGTACTGCAGTGTTAAAACTGACCCTCTTCTGCTTCCCGAAAACGCAGTGTTCGCAGAAATCGAGTTTCCCGATACTTGGTACGGGTAGAAGACCTCTGTTACTCAGTGCAGACATACCGTTCTCGCTCATATGCCCCAAACGCATGTGCCAGAGTTTTGCCGAGTCAGACTCGGACAATGAAGATGATATAGCTGCTGATCCGGTCACTGTCGAACCATGTAGAACATATAGACTGCCTGTCTTCGTTCCTTTCATAACAACGAGGGCTCCGCAGGAAATCCTGATAACGCCGGACTCGATGGCAATTTTGTAGCCATGAGCATCCAGAACGCCGAGGGAGATCAGATTCTTCCTTAAATCAGGAACATGCCTGACATTTGATAATGTCCTGATGACGCCATCATGCATCCTCACCCGAACTGTACCACTGCCGACGACGCTACAAGTCGCATTATTGCCCATGAGGACAACTCCACCTGCAACAGGAGTGTACGTAGTAAACCAGTCCCGATTGGGACACATGTGGTACGAGCATCCAGAGTCGAGAATCCACTGTTCCTTATACTTGGGCTTGCTGTCTTCAGTGACCAACATGAAGTCATATGTCTCCTGCTCAGCAACTCCTGCATCAGCTGTCTCAAGTTTTTGTTTTCCCGCATCATTGTCTTGGCCATCCTTTTCCTTCTTTTGAAGCTGCCAACAATCTTTTCTAAAATGGCTCTTCTTTTTGCAAAATGTGCAAAACTTGGATTTTCTCCTCGATTTGGACCTGGACCTGTTCGTGCCAGAAGATTTGGCCTGTTCTCTGCCTCTTGCGAGCAATCCAGAACCCTGCTCATCGGACTTGCTCGAGTCCGTGCGGTTATCCAGCTGCTCCTTGCCTACTAGATTCCCCTTCACATCCTCGAACGTGAGAGAGTTTCTTCCATAGATCATCGTCTCACGGAACGTGGAATGCGAAGAAGGCAAAGAACACAATAACAGTAAGGCTTGATCCTCATCTTCAATCTTAGCATCAACGTTTTTCAAATCATTAATTAGGGCAACAAAGTCACTGATGTGCTTCTTGATAGACGTACCTTCGGCCATACTGAAAGTGTATAGCCGCTGTTTCAGCACCAGCCGATTGACGAGAGTTTTCGTCATATACAAACCTTCCAACTTCTGCCATAATCCACTCGCCGTCTTCTCTGTCAGAACCTCTTGTAGGACATTGTTGGAGAGGCACAATTGAATTGCTGTGAGTGCCTTCTGATCCAACTTCTTCCAATCGCTTGCAGACGTTTCAGCCGGCTTGTCTTCCAAAGCCGTGTCGAGGTCGTTCTGCACGAGGATTGCGAGCATCCGGACTTGCCATAGTCCGAAATTGGAATTGCCGTCGTACTTGTCGATGTCGAATTTCGTCAGCGGCATCTTGAGTCGATGTAGAGAGAACCCGAAAACCGAAAGCTCTGATACCAGATTGTTGTAATTTGGATCTACGGGTATATCGAAATCGAAAAGAAGACACGACAATTTACGTGGTTCGGGTCGGCGGTGTACCGATCCCTACGTCCACGGGCAAAGGAGGAGGCGATTTTATTGATCGTTCTTGTGGAGGAGCTTACAAGGGAAAAACCCTAACTCTCATGAGACAAAAAATATCTCACTCAACACACACAATCTAAACTGACCCTATATTGTGTGTAGTATAATATATCTCCCCTGATTTTCGAAAGATCCCAACAAAGAAAATAATATAATATTTTCTCCCCCTAAAGCTTCTCGGGTCTCCGCATTAGGGATGTAAATTCAAGACACACTTTTAACATCTTTCTTGGCTACTCAGACAACCATCGAGGCTATCGTTGTCTGGACCCGACGACGGGCAAAATTCATTACAATCGCCATGTCCGCTTTTGCGACAAAGAGTTCCCCTTTAAACACTTGCAAGGTTCACCTATTTCAACTACATCGTCGACCTCCCTGTTAGAGTTCGCACCTCTTACCCCAGCTGAGACAGTTTCGCTGCCGTCGTCCCGTCCACCGCTCGCCATGCCTCCACCACCAAACTCCAACAGCTCACCCTCTCCAGCGGTGTTGCACGAACCATCATCACCGAACCAGTCACAACCTGAGATTTCTTCATCTACTCGTCAACGTGATGTCGCAAGAGTCTCTGTGCCTTCCAGACATCCGATGATAACAAGAAACCAGGATGGAACACGACGACCTCGGCAGCTCCTCAGTCTCACGGCTACGGTGCAGTCTCCTGTGCCGACCTCATACCGTGCCGCTTTAGCATCACCCACTTGGAAAGAAGCGATGACAACAGAATATAAATCTCTTATGGATAACGACACTTGGATCCTTGTGCCACCGGACCCATCTCAGCGTGTCCTAGGCTGTCGTTGGATTTTCAAACTCAAAGTCCGCCCCGATGGATCCATCGACCGTCATAAAGCTCGTTTAGTTGCCCAAGGATTTCATCAACGACCAGGACTGGATTTCCATGACACATACAGTCCGGTTATTAAACCGGCAACTATTCGTCTGGTGTTATCCCTCGCCGTCTCAAGGAGTTGGCCGCTTCGACACCTTGACGTATGCAACGCATTTCTTCATGGTGATATTTCTGAAGCTGTCTTCATGCATCAACCGCCTGGATTCCACCACCCTCGATATCCACAGCATGTGTGCCGCCTTCGTCGATCATTGTACGGCCTACGACAAGCCCCTCGGTCTTGGTTTGAGCGATTCACTGATGTGCTTGTCAATCTCGGCTTCATGCAGAGCTACGCCGATCCATCCCTCTTCTACCGTCATCAACGCCGTCACTCGGTATTTTTACTTCTGTATGTCGATGACATATTGCTTACAGGTACACCCGGCGACCATCTCCAAATACTTGTCGACGAGCTATCAAAGGTCTTTGCCCTCAAAGACCTCGGCTTTCCCTCGACGTTTCTCAACATCCGCTTCACTCGACTGCGGGACACACTGTTTCTATCACAACAACATTACGCAGCATCAATTCTCAGCAAATTTGATCTTCAGAATAGTAAGGCTGCCAAAACTCCGCTCTCCCCAAAGTTTCAACCGACCTGGGAAGGATCGCCAGCCCCGAACCCTTCTGCTTTTCGTGAATTGATTGGTTCTCTGCAGTACTTGACTTTAACGCGACCCGACATCGCGTTTGCTGTCAACCAGCTGAGCCAATTTCTCCGCTCACCGACGATTGTCCATGTCCAAGCGGCTAAGCGGCTTTTACGTTACTTGAAAGGCACCACAGACTTCGGACATCCCATTCGTATTACAGATATCACTCGCCTGACGACGTATGCTGATGCAGATTGGGCTGGATGCCCCACCACCCGACGTTCGACGACGGGATATGCACTTTTCCGAGGATCTAATCTGGTTTCATGGCGTTCGAAAAAGCAACCAACCGTTTCACGAAGCTCCACGGAAGCAGAGTATAGGGCCATCGCCTATGCATCGGCAGAACTAATGTGGCTGACATCCCTCGCTCAAGAGCTCCGACTCCCGCTACAACGATCTCTCGTTGTCTGTTGTGACAACATCGGCGCAGCATTTCTCGCGGAGAATCCCATTCAACACTCGCGTACGAAACATGTCGCCATCGACTATCATTTCGTACGCGAGCAAATACGTCGGGGCAAACTTCTCATCAAATATGTCCCTACAAAAGAACAACTCGCGGATATCTTCACTAAGAACCTTGGCGGACCATCTTTCATCTATCAACGGATCAATCTCACTCTCCGTTCGGAGCATGAGATTGCGGCAGGGTGAAAGCATTTAATAAATGTTGCTAATTAATTCCCTTGCAGGTCCCAAAACTATCTCGAGTCCTCAAAGGTTACAACTCCTCGTAATTGTTGTCTTGATTGATTCCTTGCACTTGGACATACCTGCCTTCTATATATTGTGATGAATTGTATTATCAATGTATCCGAGTCAATTGTTTTGAGTTGCTTGTCGTCAGCCTCAAACACTTTCACCTTTTAACTCTCTGCCCTTCCCACCCTGGTCCTCCTCATCGATAGAAAAACGGTTCACCCCAATGTAGCGGAAATTGTCGAAGAAGAACGCAGCGTCAGAGCCTATTTGTTCACTCCCGAGAAGTTTGCTGAGCGCTAACGCAGATGGAGAGGACGACAGAAGAGTCCAAGGCCTTGGAGTCGGTTCAGGTGAAAGGGGACAGGGATTTCCTGGTCGGACACGTTGGTAAGAAGGTAAAATCTGCTACTGATACGTGCATTCGAGCACTCTTTGATGTCACAGATCCGCTGAAGTTTCATTTCGTTTCCTTTCCAATTGCACTCTTTGTGTGATCGTACTACTTGGAGGAATGCCAAGGATGAGAAAAAGAAGGCCAAGGAAGAGGACACGAAGAAGGGGGTAGGTTTTGTGATTGGGATGTAATGGAAGAATAAGTTATGTTAAAAATAATGAAGGAAAGTAAGTGGCGGTGGAATATAGAGCAACCAATGTCCGGAGGAAACGAGAAAGATTGCGGAGGACGTTTTCCCCCCGGGGTTGGCTTGCCTACCACGACTCAGCACACAACCATCTCATTCTTGTGTTGTATTATTAATGTATGTATTAGAAGTATATAGATAAAAAAAAAAAAGAAGAAGAAGAAGATGCCTTGCCCTGGCCTTGTATGAAGTGTTGAAGGGGTAGGGAATAAGAAAAAGAGAAGATTGGGGTCGTCCACTCCACAGCACCGCACCTTTCTTGTCCAGGAAGAAGAGGAAGCGGCATATTACTTTGTCACTTGTTATAAATACCAACCAAACGCCCTTTCCCCCCTCTTCCATCGTCGGCATCGTCATCTCCATCCAACTCGGGCTGTCTGGAGGCAGGAATGGCGAGACAAGGCGGGATTCGTAGTGATGCGGAGGATACTATTGACACTTACGATGTCGTTTCCATCCTCTCTTCTCCCTCCAGGAACTTCCTCCTCACCAACGACGGCTCCCAGGTGAGTTTGCCCCTCCTCCTCCTCCTCCTCCTCCTTCCAGCTTTTGAAGGTGGAATCTTTCCTGCGGATTTCTTTTCCCCAGATTCTTAGGTTTTCTGGGTATTCGCTACTTTTCGCTAGCTTTTCTTTCTTAGCTTTAGTGGGTGTCCCTCTGTTTGATTTG
The DNA here is from genome assembly GCA_029817715.1 of Melastoma dodecandrum. Classification (NCBI taxonomy): domain Eukaryota; kingdom Viridiplantae; phylum Streptophyta; class Magnoliopsida; order Myrtales; family Melastomataceae; genus Melastoma; species Melastoma dodecandrum. The sequence continues at coordinate 657,741 of JARUPY010000397.1, read as the reverse complement.
ATCTAATGGGTTCCTGTGATGTTGATGCTGCCGATGCTTGCTTCGCATGGGTTCCTGTGATGTTGATGCTGCCGATGCTTGCTTCGCATGTTGCCGTTTGGTTGTTACTGATGTTAGTTCGATTGGGTTTTGGTTCTCGTTGCGATTGGGTTTTGGGTTTGGATTGATTGGGGGTTTCGGGTTTTGATGATTTTGATGATCCCCTTTTTTCTTCAAGGTTCCGGTTGATAGCTTGAAGGGCAAGAAAGTGGGGTTGTACTTCTCTGCTTCATGGTGCGGCCCATGCCACCGCTTCACCCCGGTCTTGGCCGAGGCCTACACAGAGTTCTCTCGTAAAGGGGATGTGGAGATCGTGTTCCTCTCGGCCGATGAGGATGAAGAGTCCTTCCAGGGGTACTTCTCGAAGATGCCATGGCTTGCTGTCCCTTTCTCGGATTCTGCTACCCGAGATAGCCTAGACGAGTTGTTCAAGGTCAGGGGGATACCTTACCTGGTCATCTTGGATGAGACAGGGAAGGTCGTAACGGAGAGTGGGGTTGAGATAATCCGTGAGTACGGAGTGGAGGGGTATCCTTTCACCAAGGGGCGGATAAAGGAGCTGCAGGATTGCGAGGAGGATGCCAAGAGGAACCAGACTTTGAAATATCTGTTGGTCAGTCAGTCTCGTGATTTTGTGATCTCATCCAAAGGAGACAAGGTGAGAGATATTGAGTTAAGCGTGTTTTTTGCTGCTTGGCTTCTACTCAAGTACTCATGATTTGAATCTCAGGTTTCGGTTTCTGAGCTCGAAGGCAAAACAGTGGGCCTGTACTTCTCTCTTTCAACCTATAACTTGTGTTTGGAGTTCACTCCGAAGCTCCTCAACATGTACAAGAAACTGAAGGATAAGGGGGAGGATTTCGAGATAGTCATGATTCCACTAGATGACAATGAACAGGCGTTCAATGAGGCTCTCCAAAATGTCCCGTGGTATTCTCTGCCAATCAAGGATCGGAAATGCGAGAAACTGATTAGATATTTCGAACTCTCGGCCCTTCCAACCCTGGTTATTATAGGCCCCGATGGAAAGACCATTCACACAAATGCTGCGGAAACAGTGGAAGAACATGGTGCTGAAGCTTATCCCTTCACACTCGAGAAATTCGCTGAGCTGGCGGAGATAGAGAAGGCGAAAGACGAGGCCCAAACCTTGGAGTCAGTCCTGGTGAAAGGGGACAGGGATTTCCTGGTCGGACAAGGTGCTAAGAAGGTAAAATCTGTGATTGAAACCTGTGTATTTGAGCACTCTTTGATGTCACAGATCTGCTGAAGTTTCGTTTCATTTCCTTTCCAATGGCAGATCCCGGTTTCTGAGCTGGTAGGGAGACATGTCCTCCTTTACTTCTCAGCGCACTGGTGCCCGCCGTGCCGTGCCTTTGTGCCGAAGCTAATCGAGGCATACCACAAGATAAAGTCCAAGGATGAGGCGTTTGAGGTCGTCTTCATCTCGAGCGACAAGGACCAGGCCTCCTTTGAGGAATTCTTTGCGACCATGCCATGGTTGTCCCTCCCGTATGGTGATGAGAGGAAAGAATTCCTGAGCCGCAAGTTCAAGGTCCAAGGGATCCCATCACTCGTGGCCCTCGGACCCACAGGCCGAACCCTCACGAAGGACGCCAGGAACTTGATTACGATATACGGGGCAGATGCCTACCCCTTCACCGAGGAACACATAAAGAAGAAGGAGGCGGAGCTGGAGGAGCTCACAAAGGGGTGGCCGAAGACACTGAGGCATCCACTGGATGAAGAGCACGAGCTCGTGCTGACAAAGAGGATGATGTTCACGTGCGACGGGTGCCAGGAGGATGGGCAGGTGTGGTCATACTACTGCGAGGAGTGTGATTTTGATCTCCACCCCAAGTGTGCACTCAAGGATGAGGAGGCTGCTCCTCCTAAGGATGAAGCAGTGGGTGAAGGGAAAGAAGGATGGGTTTGTGATGGTGATGTGTGTTACAAAGCTTGATGATGATTGGAAAATACAGGTAACTGCGAGATTGTTCCCCTTTGCTGATTATGTGGTTGTTTATGAGAGATGTGATGTATAATTACAGCCTACTAATGGGAATAAAATTTGTATGCAACATATATCTACCTGCCCATGAGCTGCACATGCTTGTATGTATTTTGCAGAATTCAAAATCAAAAGGCTGACTTTCAATGCGGCCTAAGACAAAAAGATTATCTTCTCAAACAAAAAAAATGAACAAGCACGATCGTTCCCCAGATTGTCTCGAACAAGATACAACCGCAATAAGGAAAAAAATAAACAGAAATCGAAGCTAGATAACATTCACCCCTGCATCCAGAAATTCAAGTCCCCTGAAACGCGCCTCCGAGATCCTCACGCCTATGTTTTGGGAAGTTAAGAACGTAATGTCAGAGGATAGGAAATCTAATGAATCAAGTTACCAATCAATTCCTGAACGGAATGAGGGATGATTTACCTTGTTGGCGATGTTGTTGGACAGCCAGTCCAAGCCCTCATAAAGCCCTTCTCCAGAAGTAGCACAAGTGCTCTGGATGTACCTGTAAAATTCATGCCCGAGGTTCGTCACTCTAAAAAAATTGCAATTGGTATCAGCACATGGAGCAACGTCGATTGGAATCATACCAGTGGCGTTGGCGCAAAGAGTGGAGACCGAGCTTGTCGGTGATCTCAGCAGCATTCATAGCATTAGGGAGATCTTGTTTGTTGGCAAACACAAGCAAGACCGCATCTCGAAGCTCATCCTGATTGTAATAGTAATGCATAGGTAACAATATCAATTTGAGAACTGTCAGGTTTACCTCCACTCCATCTCATCAATATAACACCTAATGCTGAGGTAATCTACTCAGCATATAGAATCGTTTGTTATTGTCAATGTACTTGACTGAAGCCAGTACCAACAGCCAGATAGGACATGGTACCAAAGTACCAATCCATGTTAAGGTGCGAGCACACAATTCAAAACAGTACACCATACAAAAAGATAGGCTGACCCATATAATTGAATCTCCTCGATGGTTATTGGCCAGCAGATAAGTGTGGCCAAAGATAAAGAAGTAAAAGCAAAGCAAAAATCAACTGATGTGTCAGTTCAAGAGAACAAAACATAACATCAAATTTTCACCATCAAGCATAGCATCAAATTTTCATAGAACAAAGGTTTTGAAGAGACAGGGGTTGCGTCCAGCATCAAGATGTAGAATATCACACTTGTGATCACTTTACCTCATTCAACATCCTGTGCAGTTCATCCCTTGCCTCAACAACACGGTCTCTGTCATTGCTATCAACAACAAATATGAGACCCTGGGTGTTCTGGAAGTAATGCCTCCACAATGGGCGAATCTGTAAAATTTTGTCGTTTTGATATGAGTCCTGGTTCAGTAAATATGTGTAAAATATGGATATCATCTAATATCGAGAAGCTAACCTTGTCCTGACCCCCGACGTCCCAAACAGTGAAGCTGATGTTCTTGTATTCCACAGTCTCCACATTGAAACCTGAATGAAAAGACATCAAGGAGAAAATCCATATATATATGGCAGAATAACCAAAAGCAAATCCAAGCACCAAATGATGACAGACTATCGCGTCCAAAGCCAGGTATCAAACACATCTTTAAAAACGGGATTACTTTTTCTTGTGCTCATATCTCCAATGAGATAGCTACATGTCCTTTCCAATCGAGGTTAAACTAAGATCTATGTCCAAGTCCTACAGAATATAACAACACTTCCTGCACAGAAAGTCATCCAGGAGATTACATCACAGTGAAGCTAATCTCCAGGAGGGACTCACCAATGGTGGGGATGGTGGTGACGATCTCGCCAAGCTTCAGCTTGTACAGGATGGTGGTCTTACCAGCAGCGTCGAGACCAACCATGAGGATTCTCATCTCCTTCTTGGCAAACAGCCGGCTAAAAAGCTTCGTGAACGTCAAACCCATGGTCTACTTCCTCCGCAGGGATCCCCTACCAAGACAAACACAAAACATACGTCAGATCCCCCACCGATCCAATCCCTAGATCACATCAATCGCAACACAAAGTCAAACATTTCACAATCCAAACACGTCAGATCTAACAACCACACACCACAACCGTTCGTCCCGATCCTCGACGAAGACAACCATCACCAACAAGAACGCGTGAAAACCGACGGTAAATCCAACGGAAACCGCACAAGACACGAGACGGGTCGGATCAGGATGCATCCACAGGGAAGGAGATCGCATTACCTACCGATCGAGACAAGGATGGACGGCGATGCTTAGGACCGACGCCAAAAATCCAATGCAGGGGCGAATTTTCGACGACGATCTTTCTCCGTCTCCTCGTGTCCGATATATAGGGGAGAAAGGGAAAGCGGTTGGATAGGGGTAACAGAATATTTATCAACCCCGGGAATTCCACTTAATCACGAGCTTGCCATTGGTCCGAGAGAGGAGGGGATTTCCTTTCCCCGGGGGGGGGAATGACGGGAACCCAGGGACTGTTGGGCCCAAAATATGGGTCGGGGTGTTGGGCCTCGATGAAGTGTGCCCATGTAATGATTGGGCCTAAGCCTGACCGAAGAGATTAGACCACAAGGATTTTGCAGCTAAACTTTCGGGGGTGGAAGAACTAGATTGAATGTGTAATTTGTTTCGGACACGGACCCGATACTTATTTATCTTGGATCTGAATTCTATTTCTAATGAAATGAAGTGTAGATTTTATGGCTAGAATGTTCCTATCTTTAATCTAACTGTTGGAATTTTTCTTATTTTATCTTATTTTAATGATGGTAAGGACAAAATTGGCATTACTCTATTTTTTATATTTTTAAAACACTACATTTAATTAATAACAAAATAAATCATAAATACTAAACTCAAAACATTAAACACAAAATGTAAGACACTAAATATTAAAAATTAAACCATAAATTATAAATCTAAAATATTAAAAGTTAAACTTAAATTCAAAATTTGAAACCCAAAATGTTAAATCCTAAATATTAAAAGTTAAACTATAAAGCTTAAATTCCGAACATTAAAAGTTAAATCATAAGTTTTTAAATACTAGACCTACTAAACCCTAAACCCTAAATGTTAAACTAACGCATTCAATCATAAGTTTTAAACTATAAATATTAAAACGATCAAAAGACAAATATTAAACAATAAAGTATATATTTTAAGTATATATATTAAATAAAATAATTCATTAACTTCTTTTATATATCAAGGGTAATAAAGTAATTTTATAATGGTAAAAGTAAGACTCATCGTCGGGTTAAAAAAGAGTTAATCCTGAAATGAATAACCTTTATTTTTTATGAAAAGTAGATGATTCTAATTCATTTATCTTTGGAAGTAATGTTATGTTATCAAGACCATTTCTTATATGGGCGTGACTTGACATTTTTACCAAAAAACTTTTTTTTGCAAGTTAATTGGATGAACATTTAGAGTTTGTTACTAAATAGCGTTTTTGAAAAATATTTTATGAAATAGAATTTTTAGTTTCAAAAATTTCTTGACAAATATCTCTAAATTGGTATTTCAAGAAAGTCGGTATTTCAAAAACTGATTTTGCCCTAGAAAAATAGGGAAATTGGTTTTTCAAACATCGATTTTCTAATTTTTTTCAAGTGAAATCAATGTTTGAAATATCGATTTTTTTGATGAACAAAATCGGTGTTACAAATACCGCTTTAGAGACATTAACCAAGAAATTTTAAAACTCCCAGCCCTATTTTACAAATTATTTTCGTGGCCAATTGAAACAAGACTTGAACTCTTCGACCATCTAGAAACGAGAAAAGATGAGTGAGTTAAACAGTGGTAAAAAAAAAGACCATACGAACTTAAATTAGAAGATTTAGTACATTTGGGAATTTTTTTCATAAATGGGACGATAAGCTTCATACTTTCTTTGTATTAAAGTTTAAAAATGTGTTTTTTGTAATGTACTAATTATGAATGGTGATTTTTTAGTAATTTACTAAAGAGTGTAATTGCTTCTTAATGAGCCAATGGGCGGGCTTGGTACTTTCTTCGTACATTTGTACGTGCTTTTATTAAATTTCTTTAATGGGCCGGACAGATATATTAGTTTTGATTAGTAAGTTTTTAGTAATTTATTAAAATAATTAGTAATATACGAAAGATTGATCCCACAACTAGTAAAAAGTACAAAGTTAAAATATTTCGTACTTTATTAATCAAAACAATATTTTCTTAGCCTAGCTCCGAACTTATCCGCTAAGCCAAATTATCTTTTTGACTCTCACTCATTCCTCATTTCCCCTTCGAACACCCCTCGCCCCCTCAACGATCTGGGTTCCTTAAGTCGCAGCGCAATTGATGGGCATGCGAATGTGGCGGCCGCGCCCGTCATCTTTGCTATGGCGGTCCTTGGAGGGAGCTTCTTGACGGAGAGGCGGGAGGGTGGTGGGGGAGGGAGGCGTTAGAGGATGACAGGGCAGGGGCAGTTAGTTAGTTAAGTTAAAATAATGGAGAGTTTGGGATGGGATTTGGGATTGGGAGTTTGGAGAATGGGAGTGAGAAGAGCAGTGGGAGGAGAAACCCGTCATTGGCGTCATCATGTCTATTGATCTATTATGCAACGCAATTATATGATATTTTCCTTACCAAAGCTTAAATTAGTAAGTTCCTAGTCCTTCTTATCATATAGTTATAACTTTCGCTCAAATTTATAGTCATATAACCTCATATCGCATCTCACTGATGAAATTTGATGCCTCAGTGTTGACATAGTAAATAATTTTGGGCCTGGGCTTAGAGCCCAGGAATCATCACACTACCTAAGAACGAAGTCGCCCAAGCCGACTCATGACAAAGTCGACTGGGCTAACTCAGAACGAAGTCGTCCAGGCCGACTCATGACAACGTCGACTGGGTTAACTCATAACGATGTCGCCCAGGTCGACTCATAGTGAAGTCGACTGGGTTAGCTCATGACAAAGTCACCCAGGTCGACTCATGACGAGGTCTGTTGGGTTAAATCATGATGAAGTCGACCCACAATGGAGTTACTAAAGACGACTCATGTATAGAGTCAACTAGGTCAACTCACCACTAAGATATGACCACCAATAGGACCCAATAGTAGCTAGGTCTACTCATAGGGTCAAGTCGACCTTATCCTGAACAAAGGCAACTACAGCAGTCAAAGCCCGTACAAACAAAGCAAGTCGACGAGATGGGAATAAATTTATTTATTCCTAAAATCACGATTGTTAAGAATCGTAACCGATTCTAATTCTCAGGAATGTGATCCCGTATCTCATGGGAAGTTGTTGGGACACTCCCACGATACTAGGGATCACGATCTACGACACGATCTGTAACAAGATCCACTCGTTACGTGTTAGACACGTACGAGCTCACTATAAATAGCAAAGGAGTTTCCAAAGACAAGACACGACCATACACAGCCAAAACTCTGAAGTTTGTTCGTCAACCTTAGGAATTAGATACCTCGACCCGGTTTGTAGGTCAACTATCCTTCCACCGGCAGAGTGAGCTCGTAGGGCCTTTGCCGTCAATTCCCCGCCAGCAACACCACCGACGGAGTGAGCTCGTAGGGCCTTCGTCACAGCTTCCCGCCAGCGACCACCACCGACGGAGCGAGCTTCCAAGGCCTTCGTCACAAGTTCTCCGCCGTCACAGGATTCCACTTCGTTGACACCGTTTACCCTTTTCATTTTTGATGGCTGTAAGCCCTTGTTCTTAATTCGTTAGATTGTAAGTAAGACTTGCATTTTATTTCAATAAAATTGTGCATCTTCTTACTGGCGACCACAAACTCAATTCCTGTGAGTCCTTTGCCAAATATTTCCGACGTGATCCGTTCTATAGGCGAACACGTTTTTGGCGACCACAGTGGGAGAACGTTGAGAAAAAGGATCTTAGTCTCAAATGCCGAGAAATACTCGAAGCCGTGAGTCTCAGAATCCCTTAGATGGGGAAAACCAGGAACTTCCTCTGGAAATGAACTTGGAAGCGCCGGCCCCAGGAGGCCAGGCAGTTACAAACCAGTCAGAACTTCCTCCGGGAATGGACTTGCCAGCGCCGGCCCTAGGAGGCCAGACAGCTACAAACCAGTCCACCTTTGATTCACATACCCCGTCCGAATTTATTTCAAGACTGGAGTTCCACAAGGAACTGGGGGATGTGCGTCAGGAGTTGACTGCTATGAAGGGTATTCTAATGGATGTCCAAACTCTAATAGGGCGTCTTTCTGGCCCGAGAAACGAGGAAAGAGTAAGACCTCATATGAGAGAAACCCCCTTTAGGGAGTCCACGTTCATGACAGACGCTCGACGGACTGCTCAAGGGCCACGTAACGTGACTTTTGAGCAGTCTGAGATAAGGACAAATGCTCTTTTCGAACCCGGGAATCTGGTTCCCCCTGGTCGACCCTCTTCTTCACGTAATCGACCAACGAATACGTATTGGAATGAGGCAGAGGACTTTCAAGAGGAAACAGATCGAGGGGAGGATTTTATTCCGTCTCGTCGCCCTGGAAAAGAACCTGTAATCGACGCGACTGGAGACCCCTATGAGCTTGGATCCCGAGGTGGAAACTTTCGGGAGGAGCCTTCTTTCTACATGAGGGATCCAGTGAATCAGGCAATGGGGGAAAGGTCTCCGTACAGCCCGATAAGGTCGACTCGACCTCCAGCGCAGGCCCCAGTAGGCGGTGTACCCCCAGACTTGAGGGAGGCCATAACTCAGGTTATAGAGCAAGTCGTCCCCGGAATAGCTCGGCGAGACGATGCCTGTTTGTACAGGTCTCCCTATCCTGCATATGTCGACAGGGATTTCCCTCTACCTAGAGGTTATAAGGTGCCCGACTTTACTCGTTTTTCGGGTGAAGATGAAATGACCCCACTCGAGCATGTCGCTCGCTTCACTCACCAACTTGGTGAGGCGGCTGGGAACGACTTTTGGAAACTGAAGCTCTTCCCTAACTCGTTAACAGGAGATGCCTTTACGTGGTATGCGAGTTTGCCGCCAGGGTCAGTAGTCTCGTGGACTCAGATGCAGTCTATGTTCGTTAAGACCTTTGCTCGACTGGACACCCCCATGTCGATGTTTGAGGTAATGCGCTTTAAGCAGGCTAACGGAGAACACCCAGGGCAGTTTCTAATGAAACTTAGGAAGGCCCTACTACGGTGTAGACCCCCCATACCGGAGAAGGATCAATTACTTCTCGCATTAAATGCGTTGACTATCCCGTTCCGCAAAAAGCTGCAGGGCGAGCGCTTTGCTGACCTGTATGACTTAGCAAGGAGGGCTACTGAGTATTATCAGCTCCTTACGGAGGAAGCCCAACTGACTCGAGCCTACCAAGTCGACACTTATGAAGTCGACATGGCGGAATTTGTCAAGGGGGAGTCGACTATATGCGATCCCCTGACTAAGAAGAATTCCAAAGCTAAGGCATCCCAAAAGAATGCCGAGGAAAGAAAATATTCTTTCGATACGGATAAAGTCGACGCTATATTCGACTGGCTATATCAAAGGAAAAGGATTAGGCTTAAGCCCGGCCATCGAGTCCCTCAGACAGAGAGGGAAAAGAATAGGAATTACTGCAAGTGGCATGGGTCCTTCACCCATGCTACCAAGGACTGTTTGTCCTTTAGAAATATCATCCAGGATTTAATAGAGTCTAAAGAGCTCCGTTTTCCCGAGGTCGACGAAGTCGCCGTGGTGGATGATAGTCCATTTGGGGATGAAGTCGCCATTCATACGTTTGACATATTTGATGCTGAGGTTAATCTCTTAGAAGTTATTAACGACTCTGCTGCACCCTCGCAGGATTTACAAGCAACCGGCGAGACTTTGGTGGCTAATGCCCTGATGAAGCGACTGGCTGAGCGTGGGGTCTTCATTCTGCCCAAAGGAAGGGAGAAGTGGCTATGCCACTGGCACTTGAACGACACTCATACTACGGATCAGTGCCACACGTTCAAGAAGTACCTACTGGACAGCAAGACAGAGGAGTGGTACGACTTGACCCCGTTCGAGGAAGCAGCAATGTCGCTGAACACTCCTCGAGGATCTTCTCATGCCCTCAAAAGCCCTCCTAGCGCAGATCGCCAATTGGCCTTGCGAGGAGGAAGAGGAGGCCCCCAGGGTCACAAGGGGAATGGAGAGGCAGTCGCCCGGGGAACAGAACGCCCGGCACGACGACTGGAGTTCATAGACTCGTCTGGCCAAAGGGTCATCAAACAGGGATACACTAGAGCTACCCCTGTCAAGGAGATTAGACCGGTAGAGGAGCATAAGGAAGCAGACCAACCTCAGCAGGCCGTGAATCGCAGGCCCCGCTACGCTTCGAAGACAGTTGATCCTCAGGAAATGCGGAGGGGGCCACCCATTGCCCAATTCCTGGACGAAAAGCTGCTGTGCCAAAAGTGCAAGCTGATCGCTCACAACCGCATACTCATCACCCAGCTCTGCACAGCATGCTGCGTTAACTACTTCTTGCGGCTCGTCGACTTATCCGCAAAAGGGGAGATGCTGGTGAAGGCAGTCCGTCCTGAGGGCTCAGGTAATTCGAACCCTAACAAGTCCTCTTCGAATAGGCCAGCAGATAACCCTGTGCAGGTAGGATATGACCCAGCCGACGGAAGGTTCGTGGAGGTGAGTCGATTTCCTTGTGGTTCTAAGAAACCAAGGTTTGTCAAGGCGCTTAACCCTTCGTCTCAATGGCAGAAGGCGGAAAGGAAGGTTACGCTTCCCGTAAGGGTTCAAAAGAGAAAAGAAAGGCGTCTAAGTCACGCCCAGAAGAAGCCAAGAATGACCCCTGTGATGCCACCCTTTGGCGGGAACCACGCCACAGGGAAACAAGTCGCAGAGCCCGAGCGGGTCGAGTCTACTGACTACTCGGAAGACCCAGGCTCGAGCTTCGACTACACTCCCCTACGAGGAGATAAGCCCTGCGATTTCAACGCGGAGCAATGGCCCCTCGTGAGCTGTAACGCTCTTACCCTCCCTGCGGAATTCGCCTGCAATAACAAGTCGGAGGCACCGGAAGGTAGAACTCTCGACTATAAAGTCACTACATTTCCTTCTGGCTTCCCTCTGCACTGGTTGAGGAAACCATCAGATCGCATGAAACAGCATATGCATTCGCTGTACATCTCAGCCACCTTTGATGGTGTCTTAGTGGGCCGAGTCTTAATAGACAATGGCGCCACTGTCAATGTTCTTCCCCTTGCCAAGTTTAGATTACTTGGGTACAAGCCTAGCGAGTTGGTGCGAACCGACGTAGCTGTAAGTGGCTTTAATGGGAGAAAATCCGAGTGCCTGGGCATATGCTCCGTGCGCCTAGGCGTCGGGAGACACGAGCAGGAAACTGCTTTCTTTGTAATCGATATAGCCCCTTCATTTAATGCGCTTTTAGGACGCGATTGGCTTCATAAGGCCGCCGCGATTCCATCTACTTTGCATAGGGAGTTAATCTTATGGCTTGACTCCGAAATAGAAATCGTTAAGGCTGATGAATACTCCTGTTGTGACAAGGGTATTTTGCATGCAGAGACGTGTAAGACAATCAAGGACCTTACTCTGGACCAGCGCTACAAGCTGGGAGACCCCACAGTCGGACCTTTAGGTGAACCTTCTGGGAAGTTCGACTTCATCGTAAGCTATGGCACCTCTCACCCCAAGCCTGACGAAGGACCGATTGTGCCAACAGGATGGGGGCCCGACTTCACAGACAAGGACATAGACGAGGTCCTGCAGGAGGTAGTCACGACCAAGGATGGAGGCGAGACGAACAACAGCCCAAGCGGCAACAAGGGAGAAGCGCCTAAGAGCCAAGAGAGCACTGCGACGGAGTTGGAGCCCGATAGACTCCTACACGAAGGGATGTATGGACAGTGAGGAGAAAGGTCATGCAGTCGCTGATATCCTACAGCGACTTCAGAAGCATGTTAGGATGTCTAGGAAAGTAGGATGCCAAATAGGCAACATCAATCTCGAAGCTAGGTCATGTAATAACGTTGACACCGATTTAGGTGGTGTCCAGAGTCGTGAGTCACTGATGATGCCATGTGACTCACTCGTAGGCGTCAATTTAGGCGAGGCATCAAGCCCTCGAATTGTTTTCATCAGTTCCTCAATGAATAAAGAACTTTTCAATTCTATCAAAGCTGCTCTAGAAGAGTTTAAAGACTGTTTCGCTTGGGATTACACCGAGATGCCTGGCCTAGATCGCCGACTTGTGGAACACAAGTTACCAATCAAAACGGGATTTAAACCAGTCCAACAGGCGCCGAGGAGAATGACTCATGAAGTCACTCAAGCGATATTCGAGGAATTCAAGAAGCTCTTTAAAGCTGGATATATAAGGACGTCAAGGTACACCGAATGGATATCCAGTATAGTTCCGGTCATTAAGAAAAATGGTAAGATTAGAGTTTGCATCGACTTCAGAGACTTGAATCGTGCCACTCCAAAGGATGAGTACCCAATGCCTATCGCAAACGACTTAGTCGACAAGACTGCAGGGCACCAAATTATGTCCTTCATGGATGGTTTTTCAGGATATAACCAAATCTTCCTAGCTGAGGAGGATATCCATAAAACTGCGTTCAGGTGTCCCTTAGGCATTTTCGAATGGGTAGTCATGCCATTCGGACTCAAAAACGCTGGGGCAACCTACCAACGAGCCATGAACGCTATATTTGATGCCTCGATTAACAAAACAGTCGAAGTATACATAGACGATATAGTGGTCAAGTCGCAAGACGAGAAGTCACATGTTAATGACCTTAGAAATGCTTTCATTCAAATGAGAAAGCATCAGCTCAAACTAAACCATCTCAAATGTGCCTTCGGAGTCAGAGCAGGACATTTCTTAGGGTTCCTAGTCCATCAACGTGGCATAGAAGTCGACCAGAACAAAGTGAATGCCATTCAAAGATTGAACCCTCCGAGTAATAAGAAGCAGTTACAGGCTTTCTTAGGAATGGTCAATTATCTAAGGCGATTTATTGGTAACGTCGCTGGACGGACAGAAGTTTTTTCGACTTTACTGAAGGCGAAGGGAAATTTTGTGTGGAGCAACGAACACCGAAAAGCATTTGAAGGCTTAAAGGAGTATTTAATGAAGCCGCCTGTGCTTGCCCCTCCTCGGATAGGAAAGCCCTATCTGCTTTACGTGGCAGCGACTGAATCAGTCATTGGTGCCATGTTAGCCCAAGAGGCGGAGGACAAAACTGAGAGAGCGGTCTACTATTTGTCAAGACAACTGACTGCCACAGAAAAGCGCTATACAATTAAGGAGAAGTTGTGCCTATCAGTCTTCTATGCTGTTAAGAAGCTGAGACATTATATCGGATCCCAAGAGGTTCATGTTATTGCCAAGTCTCCAGTCATAAAATACTTTTTCGAAAGTCCCCTATTGACCGGAAGAATTAGTAAATGGAGCTTGGTCCTATCCGCATACGATCTGCGTTTCAAACCTCAACAGTCGGTGAAAGGGCAGGCCTTAGCCGACTTCTTAGTGAACCACGACCCATCTACATCAATTGATCAAGAGGAATCCCTTGAGGATGTCTGGCAAGCTTGGTTTGATGGATCTTCGGCGAAATCCGGCGTAGGCATAGGCCTCCACATACTTTCGCCACTAGGAAAGGACGTTCGCCTAGCATATCGTTTGTCGGCGACTCATACAAACAATGCGACTGAATATGAAGCGTTGATCACGCTCTTGAATGAATTATTAACCTTGGGAGCCAGGAAAGCCAGAGTAATGGGAGACTCCCAACTGGTTATTAACCAGATGAATGGCGACTCTCTATGTCAAGAGAAACTCGCACCCTATCATCAAGTCGCTCGAAGGCTAGTCGAGCGGTTCGAAGCAATTACTTTCCTCTTTGTAGGCCGGGAGAAAAACACCATCGCTAACAACTTAGCCCAAAAAGCTTCGGGATACGAGGCTAGAGGAAGAAACGATTGTGTCCCCGAAATAGCTTCTCATTTAGTCCCACAAAGCGATTTGTTCGCATTGGACATACTGGTAAGCGATAAAGATTGGAGAAAGACCATCATCGACTTCCTGACGGACCCAGCTCAAAAGGCAAGCCAAAGAATTAAGACTCAGGCTTTGTCTTATACCCTCATAGATGGAGTACTCTACAGGAAAACCAAGGAAGGAGTACTGCTAAGATGTGTCGACTTAGACGAGGCGACTCCCATAATGTTAGAAACTCATCAAGGTTTATGTGGATCCCATCAATCAGGCATTAAGATGTCTTGGGTCATTAAAAGACATGGATTTTACTGGCCATCAATGCTAAAAAATTGCATAGAAATGGCTAGAGGATGTCAAGAGTGCCAAAGGCATGGTCCTGCGACGAGAGCTCCAGCGTCCGACTTAATCTCAGTCATTAAGCCTTGGCCATTTAGGACTTGGGCCCTGGATATAATCGGGGAGATTCACCCACACTCGAGTAAAGGCGATGCCTACATTCTAGTCGCTACTGACTACTTTACCAAGTGGGTCGAGGCTCAAGTATATAAGAAGATTGACCACAAAGAGGTGATCGATTTTCTCAGATCTTCCATCATTTATAGATTTGGGATTCCCCAGAATATTGTAGTAGACAATGGCACCGTTTTCAATAATGAGAAGGTGCGTGAATTCGCTGCTGAGTTCAGCTTTTCAATCACTAATTCGACACCTTATTACCCCCAGTCGAATGGACAAGCTGAAGCTACTAATAAGCTCATAAAGAATAACATTCAGAAAATGGTTGGTGCAAATCCAAGAGAATGGCACAAACTATTACAAGACACCTTGTGGGCTCTAAGAGTCACCAAGAGAGACAGCACAGGAGAAGCCCCTTTTTCGCTGATATATGGGCAAGATGTTGTCCTACCTATTGAGATTCGATACAAGTCGCTCAGGGTAGCTCATCCTGACTTGCAAGACGAGGCAATGTACCTCGCTTTAGAAGAATTGGAAAAGAAGCGACTCGACGTAATAGACCGACTCGAGGTACATAAGCAAAGAATTGCTAGGCACTATAATAAAAAGGTTGTCCATAAGCGCTTCAAAGTGGGCGACTTGGTATGGAAGATGGTCCTACCTCTTAAATCGAAGGACCAAGTCCTGGGTAAGTGGTCTCCTAATTGGGAGGGTCCATATGAAGTGTGCGAGACATACTCATCTAATACGTATCGACTTATGACCAGAGAAGGGAATAAACATCCATTGAAGGTCAATGGTAAATATCTTAAATCCTACCGCGAGACCATTTGGGAAGCTCACCGTGGAATCTTAAAACGAAGGACTCCATTGATTTGGGAAGCGCTTAACTCCTAAGGGGTCGCGCTAAACTTCGCCAAAGTGATATTCTCCAGAAGAATAATTATGCGTAGAGATTAGCTTGAGAAACGACATGCTCAAACAATTAAAGTGAAAGCAATGTGATTACATTGTTGTTCTAATTACAAATCACCTAATCTAACCCGCCAGCCTTTTTGAAATCGAGGATAAGGGACTCGCGAGCTCGGCGCTTCGCGTTCACCCTATTCCGCTGGGCATAGAGGTCAACGACCTTTTCTCTATCTTTTCCAGCCCTGGCCTCCAGCTCCTCGATTTCCTGAGTGTTGATCGACGCAAGCTGCCGAGTCAGGTCATTCTTGAGGTTGGTATAAAACTCTACCTGCCTCTCTGCCTCAGTCAGCTTCTCTTGCACGTCGACCAAACGCTGGCGGGCGTCCTGTGCAGCTTTAGAGGCCTGCTTTCGAGCTTGATTGATCAACTGAATCTTCGAGTCAGTCGATTCCAAGATAAGCAAGTCGGCGTCATAGTCCCTCCAACGGGTCCAGTACGTCGACTTAAAGCTTTTGCAGGCCCCCAACAGTTCATCCGTGACCCAAGGGGAAGCCTCGATTCTTTTAACCAGCTTCTGCATCCTCTTAAATGAGTCGATCTCTAACGGATCGATATGCAGAAGCTGGCACAACTCTTCAACATCCTCGTGAAGCTTCACCCATGAGTCGCTAGTCGAGGTCGCTGCAGCAGGATCCTGCAGAATAAGAAATGAAATGTTGCTAAGACACAATATCCTGAAAAGTCGACACTTTCGTGCAATCGAATACTTACCTTCGAAGGTAGTAAATCCTCAGAGCTTTCGCCCGAAGAAGTGGAAGGAGTAGGAGCCTTCTTGCGACCAGCAGTCGTCTTCACTCTCTTCGGATGAGCCTGTAAAGTGTCGCGGTTAGAATCGCAATAACAACGCCATGCTTTGTGTGAAAGAAGAACACATATCATTGGTGGTGCAGGAGTGTGGACTGAAGAAGAAGGAACGCCTTGTTCTTCCTCCTCTCGCATCGACTGAGGTGGTGCCTCCTCTCGCGTCGACCAAGTTGAAGGACCGAGTAAAACCATAGCGAATCCTTCTTCTTGTAACAAGACTTCAAGAACCTGCTCCTCCTAGAATAGAGTATAATAAAACCAAAGTTCATATATGAACTAGAGTAATGTATCTTAGCAGGGAGTCGAGCTCACCTCGGCGATTGAAGCCGTTGAACCTGTCTCGAACACCGGGGGAGTAGGTTGGTCACCATCTCTGGTTGAAGCTTCGCCCTAGGCAATATAGTGCGGGTTAGGTACAGAAGCTCAAGATGAATTAGAATCAGTAGAGTCATACCTCTGTAGTCGCTCCTCGAGCGAGATCGACCGTCGCTAAGGTCGCAGGCGCCGCAGCAGATGATGAACTCACTACCTGTGATCTGAGTGAGGCCACCGCTGCTGGCGACCTGGAAGAAGAAGTCACCGCTGCGGTAGTCGGCGACTTGAAAAGGGAGGCCGCCACTGGAGACGGTACCCTCACCAGTTTCCTCCTCTTTGATAGAGGCATCTCATCGGGGTCTTCCTCCTCTTCCTCTTCGATCTCCTTGCGTTTTGAGGCAACGTTGGCCTTAGAAGATTCGCCTCTAGTCGTTCGCTTGGGACCTGCGACTTTGGCCTTCCCCTTGTCGATCGGCTTGGTCTTGGAGGGACCAGGGGCAAGGGGGGCTTTGAGCTTCGCTTTGCCGGGGTCCCGAGGAAGTAATGATCCTAAAAGGAAAAGAAGAAGAGAAAACTTAGGTCTAATATTAAGAACTCCATGCTGTTTAAACAAAGCTAAGTTCTTACCTCTCGCTTTGAGTTGAGCATCATCAGGATAGAAATCAGGTTCGTCGGAGACCTCGAGGAAGTGCATCAAGGATCGCAGCTCCTCATACATAGATGACCACAGCACAGTGAAGAACTGTGTGGCGAAGCAAGAGGAGGAACTGGATGGGAACTCCATCCTGAGGAGTTGCGCCTTTCTGCTAAGCAACTCCAGGACCTTGGCGTCACCCGACTTGCACGGGATCTTCGTCGCCCTTCCAAGTAGGCCACCAGTGGCATCAACAAAAGGGACCGCCGCGCTCTGGATGAACCCGAACTGTCTTGCGCACAGCTGAGGGTTATAGACTTCAAAGGACAGGTAGTTGTCGAAAACTACTGGCAAATCCCTGCTGGTGAGGACCCCGTTCCAAAAGCCTGGAGCGATCTGGGGGTCGACCTTTTGGGCAATTGTTTTGTGACCTGGGAGAGGCGCCCAGTCGCGTCGATCTGCCCTCGCGAAATCAGCTATATGCTTCATATGGCCAGTAACTGAAGTCGGGAGCCACTGGTCTTTGCGCTGGCAGCATCGATTCAAGATGCTCTCCCCATAGTACAAGGCTTCAGGGGGCGTCGTGGGGACCTTGAAACCAGTCAATCCTGGCATCCACATGGCCGACCATAGATGGACCAACCAAAGCATGCCTCCTGCTGGATGCTTTGGGAATGGCTTGATTTGAGAAGTCGCCCTCTCCAGATCGTGATATAGCAGACCGAGGATGAAGGGACCCCAGGCGACTTCTTCAGTAGTCTCCCTCAAAAAGTTCGCCACTGCATGAGACGTGTGGCCAACCTTCTTCCCAGGAAAACAATAGACAAATTTGCTCAGCCAGGTGCTGAGAAATTCGATCTCTTCCTGGGCGCCGAACCCTGCGGTCGTTCGCTTCTCGCCCTTTTTCTTGCCCACTGAGGCCATCTGCAAGTGTTTGTTTACTACTTTCATATACTGGAGGGCTCCCTTCGGACTAATGTCTCCTGCCTGGGCATATTGACGCACTGGGCGGCCATTAATCTTGCTCCCGGTCAAAAACTTCAAATCTGCCAAAGTGATGGACATAGGGCCTTCTGGGAAATAGAAGCAGTTCACCATGGAGTTCCAGAAAGGCAGAATAGCCGCACAAACCCTAGGATCACAGCTCTTACTAGCTATTGACATCCTAAAAAATCTGAGAATCTTCTGGTCCCTGAATCGATTTTCAAAATGATCCTCCCACATCTCTAACCACTCTATCATCTCGGCCTTAGTAGCAGAAGGGAAGCACAAAAAGGTCCCCTGCTTCTCCCAGTTGAGGGGATTAATAAAGTTGGGATGACAAACCGGGATAGGCTTCTCTGTGATGAGGTAGTTGAGTGGCACCACTTCTGGAAACAGATGCTCCGGCAAGATGGGTCCAAGAGCGACACCCGATCCTTGGTCTTCCGCGACCGGAATAGGTCCGGCCGGCCCCGCACGAGCATTGTGGAGTTCGAAGGCTTTGAAAGTTGCCATCTTTTTAAAGATCGGAGAGATTTTGGTGAAGGAGATGGAAGGGACGGAGGGTTTCAAGAACGAGGGTTTTCTGGGTTTCTTGAGGAGGAAGATGAAGAAGTGTTGAGCAAGTAAGGAGATGGGCGGGAAAAGGACACTCACTCTCCCTTATATAGGGTGTGATTTTTTGCTAAGTCAGCATAGCTAACCCAGCATAAAAGGGGGGCTTATGTTGACATACTAAATAATTTTAGGCTTGGGCTTAGAGCCCAGGAATCATCACACTACCTAAGAACGAAGTCGCCCAGGCCGACTCATGACAAAGTCGACTGGGCTAACTCAGAACGAAGTCGTTCAGGCCGACTCATGACAACGTCGACTGGGCTAACTCATAACGATGTCGCCCAGGTCGACTCATAGTGAAGTCGACTGGGTTAGCTCATGACAAAGTCACCCAGGTCGACTCATGACGAGGTCGGTTGGGTTAATTCATGATGAAGTCGACCCACAATGGAGTTACTAAAGACGACTCATGTATAGAGTCGACTAGGTCAACTCACCACTAAGATATGACCACCAATAGGACCCAATAGTAGCTAGGTCTACTCATAGGGTCAAGTCGACCTTATCCTGAACAAAGGCAACTACAGCAGTCAAAGCCCGTACAAACAAAGCAAGTCGACGAGATGGGAATAAATTTATTTATTCCTAAAATCACGATTGTTAAGAATCGTAACCGATTCTAATTTTCAGGAATGTGATCCCGTATCTCATGGGAAGTTGTTGGGACACTCCCACGATACTAGGGATCACGATCTATGACACGATCTATAACAAGATCCACTCGTTACGTGTTAGACACGTACGAGCTCACTATAAATAGCAAAGGAGTTTCCAAAGACAAGACACGACCATACACAGCCAAAACTCTGAAGTTTGTTCGTCAACCTTAGGAATTAGATACCTCGACCCGGTTTGTAGGTCAACTATCCTTCCACCGGCAGAGTGAGCTCGTAGGGCCTTTGCCGTCAATTCCCCGCCAGCAACACCACCGACGGAGTGAGCTCGTAAGGCCTTCGTCACAGCTTCCCGCCAGCGACCACCACCGACGGAGCGAGCTTCCAAGACCTTCATCACAAGTTCTCCGCCGTCACAGGATTCCACTTCGTTGACACCGTTTACCCTTTTCATTTTTGATGGCTGTAAGCCCTTGTTCTTAATTCGTTAGATTGTAAGACTTGCATTTTATTTCAATAAAATTGTGCATCTTCTTACTGGCGACCACAAACTCAATTCCTGTGAGTCCTTTGCCAAATATTTCCGACGTGATCCGTTCTATAGGCGAACACTCAGGTGATGTTTTTAACAACTTATTCATAATCCGTTTACACTTTTGGGTTGCTGACTTCCTCGTCTCCATAACATGCCTCCTCTTGCACATCATATTGTTATACCTACTATTAAAATTGCTTGCAACATGTTAAATATTGGACCTCCTTCGTAAATGGTAGTGTCCAACCAGCATGCGTATCGTTAACGGTCGCTTGAATTTTGCCATGTTTATCTGAAATTAAAGAAATACCTCATGTTCGCTCTCTTATACGTAGCCCTTCAAATATTGGAGAAACCAACTTCAAGAATCGTAACTTTATTCATCAACAATTGCAAAAACAAGCGCAACGATACGATTCATACCGGTCCATACCAATTGCTATCAATAATTTATGCTTATATTTTCCGTACAAAAAGGTGTCATTAATACTGACAACTTGTCGGCGATGCTTGAATGTATGTACATCCTGGTCAAACGCAAAAAAGACGTTCTGAAATTAAAAAACTTTTACATGACTGATATTATAAGAAATACCCCAATATACTATAGTTTCAAAATTTGGAATACAAAATGTCTTTAATAATTGAGACAACTTATTATATGATTCATCAAATTCGTTGGATCGTTACGTTGATTGGTGTTTCATCTTCGTCGACATAGACTAAGAAGATTGTATATTCATGATATAAGGCCTGGATGGAGGATGCAACGAGAAGTTTATCAACAAGTAACTGAATGTAATTATTATATGTTAATTTTGTATACCGGCTCGATCAATCGTTTTTATAATTCAGTAAATCGATAAATTCGGTAAAGAAAATAGCCGACGGCCTCCAAAGCCTGACCGGTTTAGACTGTCCGACTCAGACGAACCGTTTCCTGTGAACCTTCTGCACTAGAGCGCCCCCCACCCCCCTCTCCCAGCCTCGAGGAAAAAGAACAGATCGCGACAACCTGCGAATCCCGCCGACCCCTCTTCAATTGTACGCGATCTCTGTTGTTAAGCGTGATTGGCATATGCACTTGGCTGTTGTTCCGTGGATCGGACTGCTATGGCGTTGTATAGCGTTAGCTTTACTGTCTTTGTTTAAAACTTGTTCTGGATCGGGGGAAGGAAGGTTTCCCCCGGTTGAGGTTAGATTCCATTTAGTTGGGTCAGTTTGGCCTGGTCGCCTGTTTGATTTCTGGAATTGGGTTGTTTCGAAACTTGAGAGGCGTGCGTTGGGGGACGTAGAAAATCTTTCCTTAAACGCGCACGGGGAGAAGTGTGTTTTTCCCTTGCTTAGGTTATGTTTGCTTCTTGGAATGGAGTAGAAAAGTTCCGCTGAAATCCATTTCTTTTTCCGATTCCATTCTGCGGACGAAGCATGCCATTTGGTATTTCGACGGGGATTGTGATTGCCTTCATCAACGTCCCCACGCCTAATTGCATGCCACGGTGATCCTATGATGCTGTTAAACTGGAGAAAACGGATTAAGTGCCTGATGGGCTGTTCTTTTGCTGGTTTCTGTATATGTTTGAGTGGCAATATTTTTTTATTGTCCTATTACTTCTTCGTGTACAATCTACGCTGGAAAGATCTTTGTGCTAGCGTTGCTGATTGGGTGTGACCGCGGCAGGGATTCATATAGCTGGCTCTACTCTGATGGAATAACGGCTTGATTGCGATTGCTGTTTTATTGTTATTGGGTTGCCAAAGTGATATTGTTTTTTCTGCTTTCTGTGGAAGAATTTGAGAGTCAATATTTTTAGTCGTGACCATGTAATCCTATTCTTCCAGATGTCATTTCTCTTTAAAGACCTCCCGGAGAATCTGAAGCTCCAGATTGCGCTGTTCTTGTTGTCGTCATCCGTGCAGTTTTCGTTTTCAGGTTGAAGGTCATCGTAGGAAGAATTCCCGCATCTTGTTGTCTGGAGGAATGCATTAGGATGATAATTGACAGGTTTTAATTATGGCAGAAGTGTTCAGCTACACCGCTTGCAGACAAGTATCCCAATTCCTTGTGTCAATCGCCTTTTTTCACACGTCGGAGTATATTCTCGCAGTAGCGGTTCACGGGAGGGCCAATGTGACTCTTAAATCGCTTCTAATCAGCAAAAATTATATCCTGGCAATGATCTTCTCTTTGGTGGAGTACTTTATAGAAATTTCTCTGTTCCCAACGATGAAACAGGTGTGGATTGTGAGTGATTTCGGGTTGGCCATGGTTGTCATTGGCGAGATCATTAGGAAAATGGCAATTGTGACTGCTGGTCGGTCTTTCACGCATTTGATCAGGATACGCCATGAGGACCATCACAACCTGGTGACCCACGGAATCTACAGATACATCCGTCATCCCAGTTATTGTGGATTTTTCATCTGGTCTGTCAGCACACAGATAATGCTTTGCAATCCTCTATCCACCATTGGGTTTGCGGTTGTAGTGTGGAAGTTCTTCCATGATCGAATACCTTATGAGGAGTACTTTCTGAGGCGATTCTTTGGCCCGTCCTACTTGGAATATGCCCGGACTGTACCTTCAGGGGTTCCATTTGTCAAGTGAATTTACATGACACTGCTTCTCTAGCTTTTAAATTGTAGTGACAGACGCTGTAGCGGTGATAGCTTAGACTTTGGTTCTTGATTTTTTTTTTTCACCTAGATGAGATAAGATTGGCTGCCAAAGATATTTCATGTCATTTGGTTGAGAGTGATTCATTTCGAGTCCTGGTCAGAAGATGTCTTCTTCCTCAACATGATGGGAATGGAATTAACGATCGCACTTTATTTTGTTGACCTCCGGGATAGCTCTAGATCAGACATGGAACTATCGATAACTGCTTCATGTGGGAACGCTTTATATGTACTCTGCTGTTACAACCAATGATGGATGCTCATGCTGGAATGAAAAATCCGGTGGCCATCAACTTAGCTATCAAGAGTGAGTTGTAAAAATCGGTCTTCCATTTTCTCGGTTCTTGCTGCTTTGCTGCTGTTTTTGGTTTTCAGTGTTTAGTTTCAAAGTGTAAGCAAAGTTCTGTCTGGGACTCTACCGGGTTTCATGTTCTGCGCCTATGGAATGGAGGACGGTCGTTAATGATTCATGGGACAAGATTGCCAAACCAGCCCCAACATTTTGCCTAAACTTTCGGTGAAGCTGAGCCGAAACAGTTGTTATGGTCATTCCAACCCAAAACGTAAGGCAACTAACAAGCTGGAATTGGGTGGGCAGACGAAGAGGAGGAGCAGAGAAACTATGGAAGAAGTTGAAGTTGGGAGAGGAGGCTCAAACCCACTTCCTTCAGAATCCAAACTTTTTACCAAAATGGGTCACTCATCGTTTGGGACTTTGGAGGAGGCAACTGACTTCATGTCATATGTTTGTGTCTCACCCTTTTATGCCCATCAGCCCCGGATCCTTTTTGATGTCGGTCTCTTCTGCACTTTTCAGTAAAGCACTGGTGAGAAAGTAAGCCACACCACACTCGATCAGTTTTATTGTATTCAATGAGCCGTGTTCTTACTTGTTCAATACACGGCCGTGAGAACCCGAAATTTCAAACTTTCTAACTTAATAGTTGAGATCGGGATTCATTGATCTGAAATTCCCATTATTAAGATCGCAACCGCAGCGTAGTTACAGGGTGTGACCTCGTGATTACGGATCTGTCTGGGGATGCTCGTGTCTGTGTCTGGACTAATCCACACTAACCCAAAGCGGACCGCGCAAGTTCTCCATGCCTTCCCCTTCGATCCTGGTTCCTGCTCGTAACAGGTAGCAACACTGACATTACTGCCATAGTTTCCCTAGTAATGTTTTCTGGGGTGCTGCCTCTCTTGTTTGTCTCTTTTCCGTTGTTAAAATTGCATATGTAGATTTATTTCTTGATATGAAAAATTCTTCACTTGTTTTCTAATAGTTTCTTCCTTCAGGAAATTGATACAAGGGATTCCTTTGCGAAGTCAATCTGTTCTTGTTTGTTTGATTGGCTGGTGGAACAAATAAGCAAATCACTTGCTGTCAGCAAACGTCAAAGCGGAAGATCAATCAGTATTCTTCATATATGTGGTTTTGAATCGTTTGATGTAGGTATCAAAAGCTTGAGAATCTTTTCATCGTCGTCCCATTTTGTCTTCCATAACTAACCTTAATACGTGACATTGCAGAGGAACAGCCTTGAGTAATTTTGCATTAATTTTGCCAATGAGAGGCTACAGCAACATTTCAACCGCCATTTTATTCAAGTTGGAGCAGGAGGTCCGTGTGTTTTTCTACATTGACTTCCTAACAGTACGAAGACCTTCTTTTGAATGTTCATGCATGTAAAGATCAATAATTTCTTGCTCATTAGGGTGTGGTCAATAGATGTTGCGAATTTTGAGTTTTTATTTGCAAACCAATGTTTTGCTTGTAGACCAACATTAGACACATTAGGTTTGCTATGTCTGAAGAAAATGTTGAAGTCTGTTACTGTGATGAAAGCCTAATGATCTTAGGAATGATCCCAAAGTAAAATGCGCAATGATGACCCTGTACTTTCTGGACTCATCTTCAAAAAATATCTTGTCGCCATTGCCTTCTTAAGTCCCGGAATCTGGCAGTTCCCTCCCTTTCCTATGGCCTCCGGCAAATTATTTGTTCCTGGACGATTGGATTCCTATTTGTTCTTCTCTTCCTGTTGCAGCGATTCGGGGATGGTTGGTCAGAAGATGTTCTGCCCACCTCGGATTTCTGAAGTCTGGATCACAGCTACTTCCTCCGTTTCCTTCGCCCCACAGGAATTCAAGCATGGGGAAGTGGGGAGAGTATAGATGCATGTTTTGGCTCGACCAGGACATTGAAGACTAGTCTTAAACTGATTGTTTTACTTGTTTTAGGTTTTGCTCTTTTCATGGCGCGCGTGCGTGATCGGGCGGACTGAATACGTCGGGAATTGCTAGGGACTAAAATATTGTTTTAAAAAATGTAGTCGCTAGTCTTTTAGAAAAAAACAGTAGTTTAATGAATAGAGAAAAGAACAATTACTTCCATTTCTGGAGAGCAAAATACAGAAAGATAATCAAGCCTTCGGAGTCTTTGAATGATTGTCGTGTGTTTTTACAAGAGACTTACCGCATATTTATACTGAAACTAAATATTATCCAAGCGATAACTGCTAAAGAAACCACTAACACATCTGCCAAACACATTTAGCACATGCTTTATTGATACTACCTGTACACTACCTATTTCGACAAAGTTCTAATAAAGTCCCTCCAAAAAAATGACTAAGCGTTGGAACCTATAATAAGACTCTCCTTCGAGCGTCACCTTCTTCGACAGGGTCTCGATCGATCTTCACCTCGTCCGTTCTTTGACGCACCCGGTCCGTACTTCGATGCACTTGGCCCGTACTTCGACGTGCTCTGCTTTGACGACCTTGAACTTCGACCGAGCGCTCCTTCGATCATTCAGTGATGGGCTTTGACATCATTAAAACCCAAAATGGCTTTACTGTGTAAATAGTGGCGCACCAGAAGAGACACTTGTGAAGCCTTCCTGCCTTGCTGAACTCCAGCGTCACATTCTCAGAACAGAAGCAGCATTAAGGGAAATGGAAGAGGAAAAATGACATCCTCCATCAACGAACACAACAATACTAAAGTCGCTGGTCGGAGTATGAACTCAAGATGAAGTCCATGGAAGAAGTGTGACAAAAGCAAATGAGGTCACTGCAATCCAGCCTTTCGATCGCGAAGAAGAGTCTAGCGATCTATGATTCTAGTTGAAATCCTGATGCCTCAGTTAATGCGAGTGATGAAAGGGACGAGACTTGGGATGCTGGGAACAGTTACAAGGTCCTCAGGAAAATAATGGGACAAGACCAATGAGTGCTGGACTGAGCGTAATTAGCCGTTTGGCCGAAGAATTCGAGCAGAGAAGTCAAGTATTTGGGGATGATGCCAAGTTCTTGACCGAGGTGAAGTCCAGACAGGTTGAAGCTTTGTTTGAACCCGGACAAGGAGCTTGGGCAGCTCAAACAAATGTTTGATGCTTGGAAGAAGGACTACGACATGTGGCTGCGCAAAACCAATGCTAACTCGAACAACTAGCACGCCTTGAAGGAGAAACACCTTGAAGGTCAACTAACACGCCTCGTCGTGCACGTTTGCCTGGTATGTTATGACCATGTAGCTATGCTGCAGATCCTAGCGATACCTGAGAATGTAAATCACTTCTCTTAGCGGGGCAAAGGGTTGAGACGGTATGATATGTGGTCCGAACAAAGTCCTCCCTTCCCAATGCAACAGTTAGCGTTCCTGGTCGTGATGCAAGCGGAGCATGACTTCGCGGGGCTTCTGATCGAATCACCGTGACAAAGGGACTAGAAACCGAACAAACAAATTAGTTCAAATAACAGAACACAGCATGGTACAATGTCTGCACACAAGTTATGTTAAAAAAAAATAAGGTTATTCAAAATAATATTTTTAATTTTTTTTAGAAATATCAAGATTATTTTTAAAAAACTCGATCCAACTTAATGATATTTTTTTACGAATTTTAAAATTTATCGTCATATTTTATAAAATATTTGTTAAACCAAATTTATTTTAAAATAAGACTTGTCCATCACGTCCGTCCTCCGTTGGACTTCCGTACCTTTTAGAGCATTGTTAATCAATAACTCGTTATGCAAAATATATACTAAAAACTCAATATTTTTAATAAATTCATTATTTAAAATACTTAATAATGTTTTAAAACGTTTAAAAATGAAACATTAAATTTTTTATTTTTTTAAGCATTATTTTTTTAATTTTACGAAGCAAAATAATTTAATTACCAACGTCATTGATTAACAATCCTCGCACTTTTGATCCCTTTTGTCGATTGCCCCCGTCCCCGCGACGGAAACCCGAGCTGGGTCTGCTGTGATGTTGACGAGCGGGTCGTGTAGAATCTCCCACAACCATCGCCTGTCTTCCCTCGTCCTAAAACCGGCCACCTCAACTCCCCATCATCGTCTCATGGCTCGTCCCGGCTCCTGTAGCCTCGGCTGCCGTGTCCGGCCCCAGTCGTCGCGAAGGGAAGTCCCCATGGTCTCTCGCTGTTTCAGGTAGTTCTCGATTCTCCTCTGCTCCATCCTTGAGGAGTTTGCTCTTCCTGGTTTGCCAATAATATCTGTGGTTCGTTAAGTTCTGGTTTTAGGGTAGGATTGTTTGCCCATTTGCTTGATTTTAGGAATGTTTCATTGGTTCTTCTCTCCAATGTTTGATTGTTGATGCAGGATTTACGATTCGCCGATTTTGGTTTGTCATCCGTGAAGGGTGAGCCCCTGGCGAGTTTTAGGAGTTTGATTTTGTTTGATCCTTTGTAACATTATCTTATGGATAGAATGTTGCAGTATATGTTTTGCGTGGAGTCTGCGGTAATATTCGATTGAAACTACCGATTTGCGTGTAGGGTATAACATGCTACATTGAATCGGGGACTCTCATTTGTTTTATATTTTGCGATGTAGTGAAAGAGAAGATACTCCGGGGCATCGTCCTTCTGAGGGGTCGTCCTCTTCAGTTTCTGTGGCAGGTGTGTTTCATCTCTCATTCTTGAACTTTTCGTTTCACTCTTCAGAGTGTTCCAAAGTGCACGGATGGTTGGTAGTATCTGGTGCGGGTTGCTGTTGATCCTGGGTGTCTTGTGTAGTGGATTTGTTAATCCGATAGATACCGAATCTTTTTTTTTTTTTTTCAAAAGGCGGTGTAGTGGCTCTTGGGAAATTCGATGCCCTTCACATTGGCCATCGAGAGCTCGTGATACAAGCCTCAAGGGTCGGGACACCATTTCTCATGTCATTTGTGGGGATGGCGGAAGTACTTGGCTGGGAACCTAGGTATGCAGCATTTTAGGTGAAACTTAGCGCATTCTCCTTGCCTTGGACCTTTAGCTACGCCTGTTGTGTGATGTCTAGTTTTCTTTCATTAGTGTTTTTGTGGGCAGTTGGCTTTGTGGGTTAATGCATTTCATTTTGGTTAATTAAAAAGTCTTCGGACAATGTTTAGCTTTGAATGACAATAAATTGGATGTGGTGCCCAGTATCCTTGGAGATCCAGACAGGTAGATATGAGGATGGATGTTTTTTATTAGTTCGAGATGTGAAAACAGTCTCTTTCTAGTGAGACACAATGGTAACGTTTACCAATCCTTTCCCTACTCAATTGCTTTGAGCACTGTGGTGCGGATGCTTGCAGTTGGCTTTTTGGACACGCTTCAGCTAAGCTTCTGTTATCTGCAATTATCCCCTAGTTTTAACTTAGCTAGTTATTTTGGTGGAACTCATTAATTATGTGAACTCCCGTCCTGGACAGAATTACTGAATCGAAAGGAATGTTATTGGGTAGCGGTAGTCTTTTAAAAGTCGTCGTCGCATTTTTTATTGGTTTGATCTTCGATGGAGAGATTTCACCTTACCTATAATCCTGCTTTTCAATGCTTGCATTCTTATGTAGTTCGTTGATTCCTGCACTTTAGTCAAGCTGGATTTTATGTCGACAGCAAGTACGAGTTTAAAATACTTACAGTTGCTTTATTTCAACACCTAGGATTCCCATCGTTGCCAAATGTGACCGCCAACGAGTACTCTCATCGTGGGCGCCGTACTGTGGTAATGTGACCCCGTTGGAATCCGAAATCGAGTTCTCGAGTGTTCGGAGCCTGAGCCCTCAACAGTTTGTTGAGAAGCTAGCCCGGGAGCTTCACGTGCGTGGCGTCGTCGCAGGTGAAAAATGACAAGCTTTTTATCATGGGTTTTTGCTGCAGCACTTGGCTGAAAATCATCTGATCGTACCTTGGCAGGTGAGAACTACCGGTTCGGTTTCAGAGCCGCAGGGGATTCTTGTTTGTTAGTGAGGTTGTGCGAGGGATACGGAATCGACGCTCATATAATACCTTCTGTAATGGACAAGAACCAGAAATTTATCCATACGGATGCCAGCAACAGTAAAGAGAGGGGACAAGTCTCGTCGACCCGTGTCCGCCATGCCCTCGCTGCGGGAGACATGAACTACGTTACCGAGCTTCTCGGGCGGCGACACCGTCTCATCCTCGCATGGAGTAAGGAATCGAAAAGTTGCAGGGTTAGTAAGCATAGCATTTCAGTCCCTAGATCATGCTTGTTAAATCTCGCTCCGGCAGACGGCCTGTATCGTAATTGCTTCGTGGTCACTGGGCACGAGGAATTGATACCTTGTGAAGTCGAGATAGAATTGTCGTGCCTGTGCGTGCGGACAGGTGAGGCCGACATTGGCGACGAGGTCGATTCTCGAGACCTTCGGACCTTGTGCGTCGAATTCGGCTAGTAATTCCCTGCTGGAATTAAAATGATTTTTTCCCCACATTTTGTTTGTCTTGTTTTTGTTTATTCCAGCTTAAATATTCATCACATCCAGGGTAAAAGCGTTTGACAGACGGATGATAACGTCAGGATGTTTGGTTTCTTATGGCAACAACACGTTAAGCTCATGCGATGTTTTTCTTACAAATAAAGAATTTACAACAACGTTATCGAGGCAATGAAATATCACACTGATCTCATCATCTTCATTTTGTACCTATCTTTATATAGTACAGCGAGCAATGGGTTCTCGAGACACCAACAATTTAAGTAACCACTACGTAAAAACATGGGTTAGCAGAAGCATCGAGAGATTAGTAGAAGAAGAGCAACTATAGAAGCATCATCAGATTATGGTCCTTCTAGAAGGGAGTCATTCACATTTCAATAGCTTGTTAAGATCTTTGGGCTCTTTATCTGCCCCTCTATTAGCAGACTTCTTGGCCCTTCCTCACTTAAGCTTTGTTTGATTTCCTATGGAATTTCGGAATTAGTCTGTATATATTCCTTTGTAAACAGACAATAATAACTCCTCGTATTGTTCTACTATGACTTCAAAATAATTTAGCAAGGTTTTTGGTAAGGAGCATGGTTCAATGATAATGCATAACAAAAGACGATCTCCATGTCGATTTCATTATCTTACCAATACATTTGTTTCTGTAATTCCTTTGGAATTCCTAAAAACTGACCAACTGAATAATCGTTTTTTATTAAGTATTGGTAGCACTTGTTATTTCTCATTTCATCACTAGATTCCAAGAGACCTCGGGTAAAAGATCGGTTAGCTTTGTTATACGACGTTAGTTCTTAGAATATCTCACAAAATAGATTCATCAAATTCGTATTTCCTTCAATGTTAAGAAAAATATTTTATGAAAAAACAAGTAATTTGAGCGGTTCGAAACATATTTATCAAATCTTTTCGGCAAAATATACATTTATAGTGTTAACTTTGATTGACTTTATGTTTTGTCGTTAATTTAGTTTGCTATATAATTTTATCGTCATTTTTATATTAATTTTGACAAATTTTAAATTTCGTCCGACGAAAGCCAAATAAGAGAGCTTAATAAAGTCTGACATGTATCTGTCTATTAAAGCCTTTTGACTTTCGTACGATAAAATTTAAAATTAATCAAAATTAATATAAAAATAAAAATTAATGACAAAATTATTAACAAACTAAATTAAAAATAACAAAAAATTATCTCAAAGTTAAAGAATAAATCGATGTTTTATCAATATTTTGAAGACCAACTTTAGATTAACCTTGAAAATAATACGTCCAAACATAACACGTGTAACGTCCGGTTCACGAGTGTTCACGTCAGCCGTGTTAATGAATTTTAAACGAATTGACGTATCAACTAAAACTTAAAATGATTAAGTGATGCGTATCGATGAATTGACATACGACGAATTAAAACAAAACAGGCATTTTTTTATTACAAGTAGGCAAAATGATAGAGTAGATTTTTAAGGTTGTAATAAAAGAAAATGATCTGGCACTTTCTCCCCGGCTTTAAAATCACTACTAAATCCCTAATCCCCATTTCGTCGCACCCCCCCGAAAGCTAAGCCACCATGGCCGGCACACCTCCGATCTGCATCAACGAGATCCTTACAGACGATGAGCTTCGGTCCATCCTGTCCAGGCTCGATTCCGACAAGGACAAGGAGGTCTTTGGCCTCGTCTGCAAGCGGTGGCTCCACCTCCAGAGTTCCGAGCGTCGGAAGCTCTTCGCCCGTGCCGGCCCTCACATGCTCTACCGGATCGCCGCCCGGTTCACCCGCCTAGTTGAGCTGGATCTCTCCCAGTCGGTTTCCCGGTCCTTTTACCCGGGTGTCACGGATTCAGACCTCTCTGTAATCGCATCCAGCTTCACCGGGCTCAGAGTTCTCAACTTGAGCAACTGTAAAGGTATTATCCGAACCGATTGGATTGATTTAACTCTCGATAAAGCGTGCTTCAGCAGAAGAATATTCCATTTTTTCAGGTCGTTGTTAAATTGCGATTCTTCTAATTGCCTGCTATTTGTTGGTTCCAGGAATAACTGATGTAGGGATGCGGGACATCGGTGGGAATCTCTCCTTTCTGCAATCGTTGGACGTTTCTTATTGCAGAAAGCTGACGGATCTGGGCTTGGAAGCAGTTGCTGAAGGTTGCCCAGACTTGCAAAGATTGTACCTCGAGGGTTGTAGATTCGTTACCGATAAGCTATTACTTTCTATTTCCCGCAATTGCCGTAAACTAAAGGAACTTGGTCTGCAAGGATGCAACAATGTCACTGATCAAGGGATCTCGGACCTGGTAGATCGCTGTCGTAAAGTTGAGTTCTTGGACATTAACAAATGCAGTAATATAGGTGATTTGGGTGTGTCACGTGTTGCTGAATGCTGTTCCTTCTCTTTGAGGACCTTAAAGCTGCTGGATTGCTACAGAGCAGGAGATCAGTCGATATTTTCTTTGGCCAAATATTGCAAAAATTTGGAAAATCTCATCATAGGTGGATGCCGGGATGTTTCGGATGAGCCTTTGAAATGCTTAGCTGCTGCATGTGGAGACAGCTTGAAGTATTTAAGAATGGATTGGTGTTTGAATATAACCGACTCTTCTCTTAAGTGTATCCTCACTCAGTGTGGGCACTTGGAGGCTCTTGACATTGGATGTTGTGAGGGCGTGACTGATGCTGCCTTTGAAGTACTAGATGGTGATGGAAAACAGTTGAAACTGAAGTTTCTGAAAGTTGGCAACTGTCCCAATGTGACAGTAAGGGCGGTTGGCCTTATTTTGGCCAAATGTAGCTTCTTAAAGTATCTTGATGTAAGGTCTTGTCCCCGTATTTCTAAGGCTGCATGTGATGAAGCTGGATTGCTGTTTCCTGAACTCTGTAAAGTAAATTTCTGTGGTAGTTTGAGTGAACCCGATGTCATTTTGTGAGGAAATCTGAGCACAATCCAGTAGGATGTTGGTATGCAACTTCAAGTTTCAGCTGCACTTCTAAGAGGAGATGCATTCCAGTTCGTTTAATGGTAATTGCTACTCTTCAGCTTCTGCACTGATACTCTGTGGAGGTATGCTGCAGATTTCCCTAATTGAACCGGAAACATCGGCTTAAAGGAGGATGGATGCTGGTCTTATAGCTCACAGAAGGATGACTTCATTTAAATGTGCTGATCTCTAGGAATCTCCTGTGGCTTTTCTTTTTTCATCTTTTTTTTCATGTAACTAGCAAGCCTGCTCCTATAGAAGTTAATGTCAGATGTTGATCAGGTTTTGGCACCTAAACGTGTAAAGTATTTGTATCTTTATTTTGCTGTAAATGTTTTATGTTATGCTAAATGGAGAATATCTTAATTTCTTTAGTGTGGTGATAATTTTATTCCAGCAAAAATTCTTAAAGTATGCTAATATATCAGTTCATTGATGGGAAAGCTAGTAAAAATCATACAAAGGCTCAATTTAACTGTGTGGTTGATTGCAAAGCTCTCTTTGCAATTTTTGCTAATTTGTGGTGCTTTCTACTTCTTCTCCTTTGTCTACATTTGTACTTGAGAAACTACCTCCTGGAGGCACTTGAATGACTTCTGATGATTTAAAAATCCCATAAACCAAAACTCAAAACCATCCACTGTGATTATCTGTATGTACTTTTGTGTTGGTCTCTTCATATTCTCGCTTTGGTCAGCTGTCTCTATTCTTGAAAGTGGGATTGCAACCTGCTTAGAAGTTTGGTGGAATATTAGCTAACATGATCGGTTGCTTTGGTATTATGGAAATATGGAAGAAAGATTAGGAGAGTTCTTTTTTCCTCCCAGCTACCTTATACTTGATTTTAACCGACTCTCCTGTCGGACAGCAAAGTTTCATCGACCTCTCACTGCAGAACGCAACCTGTTCTGTAGAGATGAAGAGAAGGCCTGCAATAGGACCGGCTGTTGTTGATAGGTAACATTGTGAAGCCTTGATTAGCCTCTCTTTTTTACTTGTCCCAAACAGAAGCTTGAAAACCTTCTCCATTCCTCCAACTTGAAGAATTCTGGCCCCCAAACTCAGCTTTCCCTTCACAGCTTCTGTTATTTTAGGACTCAGTCTCACTGCATTTTGAAAATTGCAAATCACACATAAATAACTGTCGCCTGTTCATCTACAATGAAGTGTAGTTTTTTTATATAAGGAATGAGATGTAGCTTTTAAGGAGGCGGAAATGGAAACTTACCATGCTCTCGGACTCCGGCTAGTACATCGGCTTTCCTTTCTGCTCTTCCTGCACTTTTAGCGAGAAAGTTGCAGGTCTTAGAACCGTTGGGCATATTTTCCAGCTGGTAATGAAAATGATCAGGTCGCCTACAGCCATTCTGTGATGCCACAATCCAGTTCGTCGAATTTTCATTCATGCTGGCTGCCGAGATGACTAGAATCCCTCTCGCGTACTTCTGAAGGTGAGTAGCCATCCTTGATGTTCCTGAATGTACAGTTCTCTTTGGTAGTATTAGTAGGATATTCTGATAGGTGTCAACGGGGGATGCTTGTTTTCAATCTTAGCCATGCCCAAGCTTTATATACTTGGAAAAGTTATGTTGGCGGTTGTGTGAGCCTCACTCTTCTGTGTGCATGACTCATCTATTGATCATTAAACAGCATAAAGTTGAATGCATATTCACTAGACCTAGAGCATATTGGAGGAACCCTTCCTTCAGGAGAGAATGAGCATGCAGCCTTACTTTTGGAAAAAGAGGGTTGGCTAACTTTCCCGGTCTGATCTAGTCCCATGTACCTTACTTGTTCAAGACCCGCCATGTAGGTTTCACGTCAGGATGCATCTATACTGTTGTAGAGAAGAGATGCCCCCTTCCTGTTTTGCTTTTTTCTTTTTCATTTATGTGCATTTGGCCCTTCATGAATTCCTAAAGCCGTGAATAAGTAGTTGGTGTCTATTCCATCTAGATATTTCTCAATTCTTAGTTCTTCAAGAGAATTTTGGCAGATCTCACGAGGAATATAATGCGGTTCTAATTGTTGAGTTTGCTCTGTTTTAAGATAAATCCTTGGCATTGGGTGCATCCGCAACTTCTTTTGATTTGTGGATCACTCTATCATGAAAGGATAGAGTTTTGAAAAGTATATAACTTTTCTTCGGCAACAAACCTGTTTACAAAGAACTAACTGGCTTACACTAGTTGGGATCATCAACTTATTGCTTTATGTGCTGGAAATTTTACTTTTGTGATGCCAAACCGAATCCATTTGTTTAGACAGGATGAGGTGCTCACGTCATTCATTCATAGTGCGCTTCTTCTTTTCTCTTTCTGCACATGGCTGACACTGAACTTTATATCAGTCCATCTTCCTTCACTAAAACAAGTAATAAAGAACAATCAGATGGAGTTAGTTATGGTTTTCCAACTGCAGTCTGTTGGTTCTTGACAACCGATTTAGACTTTCAGGCAAAACCAAGTTCTATTTTTCTCCCCTCTGATGTCTTCTGCAGATAATGTAGCAGGGACATGGTTAGCATGTAGCCTTACTCGACTTAACTGAGATATGTAATTCCTTGCATGATAAGCAATAATATTTAGTGTTGTCATTTGCATTGTCTCTGATAAAAATCTTTTTATTTTAGTGTGCAGGCTGACTTGTACCTGACTGCAGTAGAGGCCCACCCATGTTGGCCGAAAGAAGCTACTTTCACCAACCTAACATTTTATAACCATATCAACTTCCTGATCCTTGTCTTGTTAAGAAAGCTCATCCCCGTCACGTGTAAACAGGTAGGCGTCCATGTCCTCACCAAATCCAGACCTTTGAGCAGAAAGTAGGACAACTTGTCAAAATCTTTGCAAAACATTGCTGCAGAAGGTGTGTATCTGTATTCTCTTCGGCTATGTCTAGAATGTTTTCAACGTTCTTGATTATGTCCGTGAACCATGTTCATTGTATCGGGTTAGGGCTAGACTCAATTTACCGTAATGATAGCAAATCAAATTATGCTCCAAGTCAAGACGCTCGAAAATCAAACCAAGACGGTCGAAACTATTCATTCCCTAAAATCTGACAACCCGCGTAAGCAATCGACTCCTACCCTCCTGTTACATAATAATACTCTCCTCCTTAACAACCATCTTGTCCCTAAGGAGGAAATTCGGAAATTGTTACAATCGTCAACGTCCATCCACATCGCATCATCCTGAAACAGTCGTTGTCTGCACCATAAGTTGTTGGGCTCGTCGTCATCGTTTAGAATTATGATCGGATTGTCGTTCACCTGCACTGAATCTCATCACGAATCCTCTATTCAGTCCACTACCCGAGAAGTTGCTCCCGTCGGTAAAGCCGCCGTGGCAACTGACATCAGCTGCGACAGAGTTATAATTGCTATCAAACCCATTTATGTCTTTGTCGTGGTTTCTTCCACCACCATAACCAACTTTGTCCAAGAAGGTTATGTCGATGACCTAACTCCCCCTTCCTCCTCCTCCTCCTTTCTGCCCCGACTGTCAAAAGACCCTAAACTCGACAGATGATCGGATGGGGCAACGATCGATGGGTGGAGAACAATTAGCATGGTTCCTCCGTAACACAACGCTAGTTAATAGGTCGGCCAAACATAAAATTCGTAAACTAATACCAAAAGCTCTGAGTTTGTAATTCCAAATTCAATTTTCAAAGAACTCTTGAGTTACAAACTCAGAGTTTCAATGTCCCAGAAATAAACTCCGAGTTCTAAAAATTAGAGTTCATATAATGTCTTGTTCCCATGCCTCTTAGACAGGGCGAACTGTAAGTTTAAAACTCAGAGTTCCCCACTAGAACATTGAAACTCTACTCAGAGTTCCCCACTAGAACATTGACACTCTAAGTTTAGAATCAAATTTCTTTAAAAATTGAATTCTAAGTTACAAAGCCAGAGTCACTGACATTAATATACGAATTTTATATTTGACCGACATATTTTGTAAATTATTTTACGGTATAACATTATTGAGAAACAAAGCTCGAAGAATAATATCATTCACCATGGTAGGTGCAGGGGCGTCATTTGAGCGCCTGCTGTAATGCGGTAAGAGCCCGAGCGATTTCCTCGAATGGTTGAGTAACATCAATCCTTGACGCAATTACTTGAGCCAACAAGGTTTCCAAGCAGTTATCAATCGCCGCAAATGTACGTTATCCTTGTCTCCAAGTCTGAAATTCTTGCAGCCTCGATTCCGGCAGGTCGGATCGATTGCTATGGCTAGACTAAATTAACCTTAATGAGTATTAAATTATGTTCCAAGCCAAGACGGCTGAAAATATTCTTTCTTTAAAATCCGATGATAAAAAGTCATTGACAATTTTACCCTAGAAATTAATGAAATGAGCCATCTTGAGAAATCGATCGGCCACAATTATGAACAATCCTTATTTCTCCGTGTCCTGAGCAATCCTATCACAAAATCCCTACCGACATGGTCCCATGGGGCATTAAAATGGGTAAAGGGGTGCAGAGTCCTTAAGACTAAACTCAATTCTTCGCTTGTTGACACACAACGCATCGCAAGATGAGAACTCAAACTTAGCTTTTCATCTTTGGCCAATAGAAATGCTTTTATACCATCGAAATGGTCTTCTCGGCTCCGAAATGTTTGACAATGCCTTCCCATGTACTTTTCAATTTACCAGTTCTTGATGCGAACTCCGAGAAATGAAGAGCTTAAAATCTCGAAACAAGAACACATTCGCTTGGTGGAATCGCTGGAAAGCTTAGGAAGAACACTTCCCTTCTTCCATCAGCAACATACGGTTGTTGAATGTGCCTTAAATTTACAAGTACATATTCAACAAATAGTCCAACATCACCGCCATCTTTCCTTTGGGATAATTACATAGTTCGCTCCATTACCATCTTACTCCACAACCGGGCATATGTGACAAATTCCTAATGTTCTAACACATTCCAAACGAATCGTCCAACGGAGCATCTTTTCAATATTTACATAATCCGCATCGATACCCAACTTACATTTTCATTTTCAAGCATATCTATCCAAACTAACATATATAATATGTTTACGATTATTGTAGAAACATATATGGTTTTGGTTTTAACGTATTACTTTTAATTTTTTTTGAAAATTTCAGTTACTTATTACTTGTGTTGGAGAGAACAAAATGGCTAAGAATTAAACCCGGAATATATATTTCATTTGTTCCCAATCAAAATTGAGTTACATGGAAATAGGGAGGAAAACGGAGGGATAATGTTTGTTATCCTTTTCTTCCACCGTTCCCAATGCCCAACTAACCCACTCCCCAAGACACATTTAACTTTGAGATTTTTACGTACATTCCAAGTTTTATTTTAGCATTTCATGAGTACGTTGTAATTATTTTTTTTATGAACATTAAAATGAGATATACCAAGTTAAAGAGATATTTGGCTGGAATTATTAAATTTAACACTTGTAAAATAATTTTTTTATAATTACCGAAAGGTAATTTTTATAAAACTATACGTGCTAAAAATTTCTCATGATCAATGAAATAACATACTTATTAGTTAATTACAAATTACTCTAATTTGGCCTGTAAAATTTAGGGACCGGAAGTTTGAACTCCAAGAAAATCGAAACCAACGAGGATAGATTAGAGAGATACTCTCCGATTAGGATCGTTCACTTATGCACTAATTATTGTGACCAACATAATTAATTAGAGAAAATGTAGCAACTCATGTACGTAATTGGTATGAGCATCACACTACTTTCAAGTCTACGACATGATTAATGTATATTTCTAATCGTTATTGTGCTGTTTTACGAAATATTTTTCTTTATTTATCGTTTCGAATTATCCGTTCACATTATCGTTGTCCGCCGTTCCCAATGTCACCACCCCCAATGACTGACTATAAATACGTAAAAACTCTTCAAAATAATCACCACTTAACACGTTCTTTCCCAGAAGCAGTAAAAATAAAAATAAAGGCGCGCGCGCACCCGCGTGTTTCATTTTTTGTCTCATTCTACCACCGGGAATTGCCACGTCAGCATTCTTATTCCCAAATGGTTCTCTACGACCACATCAGCATCCGACGTGGAGTCATTCCAATGGCCGCCTTCCTGGTCGTGTCCTTTTGCCACAACTTGCTCCCTTCCCAAGCGCTCGCCTCCGCATACGCTCGCGCCCCCTCCTCCGAAACGCCGCCACCCTAGCCTCCAAGATGACGATCGCTGCCTCTCCCCAGCCGCCGGTTGCTAAGAAGGTGGAGCACTCCATGGAGCTGTTCGGCGACGTGAGGGTGGACAACTACTACTGGCTTCGGGACGACTCTCGCTCCGACCCGGAGGTTCTCTCCTACCTCCGCCAGGAGAATGAGTACACCGAGTCCGTCATGTCAGGTGACCTGATCTCTCGCGGTGCATTGTGTTGGATGCAATGGGATTCCTGTTCCATCGTTTCCCTTCCCCGGCGGGGAGGGAACAACTGGGCGAGAATATTCGAGTCCACGTTGTGCTCTATTCCAGTCGTGGATTCGCGTTTTCGTTTAGGGGAAAAAAGGCCTTTTCCTTTCTCAGCGTTTTGTTTGGCTTAACACATGGTTAATCGGAATCCCGAGGTTCTGGAATAACTTGTCGATCTGGTTATCTTTCTAACTGTCACGGATTATAGCTGTGGTTGATTCCTGCCGTTACTTTATCTTTTCTGTTCTCTGCTCGCTTTGTGAACAACACTGTTTTCCTGCATGCCTTGGGGGATTAACTGTTTAACCTTAAAGTTAGGAGATGGGAGCGTTAGTGATGAACAGATGAGTATTCGCCTTTTGTGTGATTGGAAATGGGTGTTTCCTTGCCCGTGACAGGGGTTAAGCAATTCAAAGATCAGCTCTTTGCTGAGATAAAAGGAAGAATTCAGGAAGATGATATATCTGCTCCCATCAGGAAAGGCCCTTTCTACTACTACCAGAGGAATCTACAAGGAAAAGAATACGCACAGTACTGCAGGCGTCCCGTGGCCGACAGCCAGTCTGGTCCCTCAGTTTATGATGACATGCCGAGTGGACCTGGATCCCTGCCGGAGCATGTTTTATTAGATGAAAATATCAAAGCTCTAAATCACTCCTTCTATAGTATTGGCAATCTTAAAGTGAGGCGACGAGTTTCTGTTGGTTTCTTCTTTTTGCCTGAACATCTTATATTGCTTGGCTGTAATACTTGTGGTTTCGTGGATTAGGTGAGTCCCAACAATAAATTGGTGGCTTATGCTGAGGACACAAAGGGGGATGAGATCTATACTGTTTATGTCATTGATGCTGAAACTGGAGCTCCAGTGGGAACACCTCTAAAGAATGTGACAGGGTCTCTTGAATGGGCTGGCAATGAAGCCTTGGTTTATACTACAATGGACGAGACTCTTCGGCCAGACAAGGTACGACCCTTTACCAAAACAACTTCTTGGCTTGACTGTGTTTTCGTTCTTGTTTACTCTT
The DNA here is from genome assembly GCA_029817715.1 of Melastoma dodecandrum. Lineage (NCBI taxonomy): Eukaryota > Viridiplantae > Streptophyta > Magnoliopsida > Myrtales > Melastomataceae > Melastoma > Melastoma dodecandrum. The sequence continues at coordinate 617,892 of JARUPY010000397.1, read as the reverse complement.
AAGCAAGCAGGATGCTTATTATCTGGAATTCATCCATCAAGTTTTCAAACTAGAAGAATGAACACATTTGTGTCACATTGGCCGGTATATTAAAACTCAGCCTGATGTAGGGAAATATACAATATAATCCTAAGTTCCGAAAATAATTAACAGCAGAAAATAGACCATATTAAAACACTAGCTCCAAAGTTGTTCATGCTCAATTTTGGTGCTTGTCGCCAAAAGAGCAAACATGTTGTTCTGAAATTATGTCTTCAGAATGATTGCAGTCTCTAGATGAATAATTGTAACCAAAGATGCTGCAATACCGGCAAACTGCCTGCATTATGTGTGTATCCTAGTTGGTTGTTGTATTCTGAATTGATCTTTATTTGATAGGTGTGGTTACACAAGCTGGAGACCGAACAGTCAGATGACAAGTGCCTTTATCATGAGAAAGATGACATGTTTTATGTTGATATTAAAGCTTCAGAAAGTGAAAAAATCTTGTTTGTATCATCCGAGAGCAAAAATACATCATTTGTCCTCTATTTGGACAATTCAAAGCCAGATGATGGGCTTGCTACTCTCACCCCTCGTGTTTATGGAGTCGATACATCCGTGAGCCATCGGGGAGATCATTTTTTCATAAAGAGGAGAACTGACGAATTTTTCAATTCGGAAGTATTGGTATGCCCCATACATGACTTATCCTCTACGACTGTTGTGATTCCGCACAGAGAAAGGTAAACTTGCTGTTTATGAACTTTCAAGATGAGTTAATTGAATGAAAAGTTTATAATTGATGAAGCGATCCAGGTACGTGTAAAAATTGAGAAAATTTTGGTGGAGAATGGACAGAAACAAATTGATGATTATTTGCTGTCCTTAGAATCTACATTTTGGCTTTTGGAGAAATCCTCCCGAACTATTTTTTTCCTGATAGAACAAAGCACATTGGGACACGAGTTGATTTTCATTTCTATTTTTTGCTTTGCCCATTATTGTCCTGCTGACTCTTTATATCGGACAAGAATGTGTGTTTTGAGGCCGCTGGTCTTGTCGCTATCTATGTACTTTTTTCAACTCTCTTGGATGGAGAAATTGAAAATTACAGCTTCTTCATTTTCTGATCTTTGTCTAATGCACATCTGATCTGATATGAAAGATTTCATGTTCTGTACAATTAGTGAAGATATTGAATTGTCTTTCAGGGTAAAAATTCAGGATGTGCAGCTCTTCATTAATCACCTTGTAGTATATGAGCGTGAAAATGGTCTGGTTAAGGCCATCATATATAAACTTCCACCTATTGGAGAACCAATCAAAAGTCTTCAGGGTGGACAGAGTATTAATTTTGCTGACCCTGTCTACTGTCTGGATTCACTAGAGTCGCAGTTTTCATCGAATATATTACGATTTACATATGGTTCATTGAAGACACCTCCTTCCGTGTATCATTACGACATGGATGAGGGCATCTCTGTACTGAAGAAAAAGGATGTTGTAAGTTCTATGTCAATACATCTTATGATGAAGCATGTCTTTAGAACTTGAATGAGATGACACTTATTTGCCTCTTATATTGCTCATAGCCAAAATCTACCAGTTGAATCAAAGTGATTTTTTATTGTTTTTGTCCAGTTTCATATGAAGGATCAATTTATCTGGTACTATATTCATTGCCAGTAAATAAAACTGAGCTTGAATTTTAGTTATGCTTGCAAATAATTTATCAGACGCAATCCAAAGCAGCTCCTTATTTGGGTACATGAGTCCATTTTAACTGGCTCGACAGATGATGGCTAAATCACGATTAATATATTTGTTTCAGAGCAAGGGACCAGACATTGTCTGAAGTTGCTAAAGAATAATTACTTTCATGGATGTTGTCTTGTCAATTTGGGAGCTTAATTTCCTTCACGCTCTCTTTCTCCCTTTTGATTTAATCATATTTGGGCAGCCTATAATCTGCTTGCTTTATATTGCAATATGCATTGTCCAAATATCTTCTAGATACACCATGGTAGCCTTTTCCTTGAGTCAAAAAAGGAAAACACTCTTTTCAAGCTAGTGAAACTGGGGTGGGTTCCACAGTTCTGCCTGATTTCTTCATTTGGATGAGTTGTGGCCAAAAATGGAGAAAGGAGCTTACTGCAATTGACTTCAGACCATGTATTTTCATGTTTTGAATGTTGCTCGGTAAAATTTCCTCTTTTCGATCTTCCCAGGTGCTGGGAGGGTTTGATGAATCAACTTATACTACTGAAAGGAAATGGGCTACTGCTTATGATGGAACTCAGGTGCCCATATCGATTGTCTACCAGAAAAATTTGGTGAAGCTCGATGGATCAGACTCAATGTTGCTGTATGGTTACGGTTCATACGAGGTACTATAAAACTTCTATGGTAGACATTAGGCCATCATGTCTGCTATAGTTAACTAGGATAATTGGATGTGCACTGGTGCACCCATTGGATGGACTTGTGTGATCCCATGGAATTCACAGCCCTGATGATTATGACAAAAAGGAAAAAGCACAGTGATATTTCAATCAATAGGGTGGAACTAACGAGAGAAATATTTAATAGATGCAAGTATTTACTAGTTGCATATCCGTGCAATTAGAAAAATATATTCTTCAAAAAAATATAATTTTTGTATTATTTCTATGAGTATGTATGTTAGATAGGACCATCTCAGTGTGCAAAGTGCTTCCCTGCTTAGCAGCATTCATATTTAGTCCCATAAAAAGAAGATATTTGTCAATAAAGAAAAAGATGCCATGTAATGTCCCTATGAAGGCAAGACTCTTAAAGCATCTACAGTGGGAGCTTTACTTCACATGCCTTGTTGCTTTTCTCTGTTGATGCATGTGAACTTTTACTGAGGTCATACATTACAATCAATCTAGTTCTTTCTGTTATGTTAATTCATCTCAATTTGTCAAGGATTTGGTTGCATAAATCACTATTGGCATCACGTTCATGTTTCCTATCAGGGCATACATTGTTGTCATTTCGCCTCCACAGAAGAGTTAATGTACCCATTTTTCATCTTGTTTCACTTGACATTGTTTTTCTTTTAGCCCCCTCATATTTTCTTTATTGCTTGTTGATGTAGGCATGTATTGATCCCTACTTTAAGTCCTCCAGGCTCTCATTGTTGGATAGAGGATTTATATATGCGATAGCTCATATTCGTGGAGGCGGTGAAATGGGGAGGCCGTGGTATGAAAATGGAAAGCTGATGAAAAAGAAAAACACTTTCACCGACTTCATTGCTTCCGCAGAATATTTGATAGAGAACAAGTATACTTCGAGGGAAAAACTATGTATCGAGGGGAGAAGTGCTGGAGGACTGCTAATTGGCGCTGTTCTGAACATGAGGCCTGATTTATTCAAGGCTGCTGTAGCTGGTGTACCGTTTGTTGACGTTGTGACTACAATGCTTGATCCCACCATACCACTTACAACATCCGAGTGGGAGGTAAACTTTCCTTTTCCGATGTAATGTATTTAGGAGCTCAACCATGTGGGGCTCACCAACTTATGTAGTCACTAATATAGTCTTCAGATTAAGTTTTTGTCTCTTATCATATGAATCAGTCTGATATAAGCATGCATCAAGAAAAGGAAAGAAAAAACACGCAGAAAGGCGCTGTAACCCTCATGGCATGTATTTGTTTCAATTTGGTTTGAATGGAGTGCCTTGATTTTCTGCTTATGCTAATGCTCAATGTTATTCATATGAGTGATTCTCGGGAAATGATTTGTGCTCGTGGTATTTGTCTCAGGAATGGGGTGATCCTCGGAAGGCGGATTTCTACTTCTACATGAAGGCATATTCTCCGGTGGATAGCGTAAGCATGGCAAACTCATTTTGGCCCTTTTGTCAATTTTCTTATATGGGACAACAGCAACTCCATCAACCCTGAAGTTGTTGTTGATTCCTTTCATATAATCTTCAATCTTCTGTCGCACAGGTGACCCCGCAACATTATCCACACATTCTTGTGACTGCTGGATTGAATGGTAAGTTTCTGGCCTCGTTCTTAAAACATCTACTAGTATTTTCTGCAGAAAGATTAAACTACTGCAAAGGAAAACTACATTCAGCGTTCTTCTTGTCAGCAACTGCAAACCCCCTCAATGTTTCACGTGATTTATCCTTCTATACCCTGTGCAGATCCTCGAGTTATGTACTCAGAACCCGCTAAGTTTGTGGCTAAGTTAAGGGACATGAAGAAGGACAGCAACCTGCTGTTATTCAAGTGCGAACTCGGAGCAGGCCATTTCTCCAAGTCTGGACGGTATGACTTCCCCGGACCTGTTTTCTATCTCCAGCTCCCTAAAACGTGCAATAGTTTCACGATTATTTCGATCCTCATCGCCTTTTTTCCTTATTCGTTGGTCAGATTTGAGAAGCTGGAAGAAGATGCCCTGACACAGACCTTCCTAATGAAGGCCTTGGACATGATTCCTAACAGTGTCGGGTAGCAACTGGTGGGCAAAATCATCACCATACCATGCCACATTGCACGAAGCACAAACTTGCTTCCAAATTCAACCCGAGATTCATGTAATAAATTAATTTGCAGACTTTTGGGAACAGTCCATCCAAAATGCTCTTATTCATGCACTCGTCGTTTTATTCTACTGGTACTTTTTTTGCATCTCGTAGTCATTAGGATTGTTTGAGTCTCTCATTTGACAAGACCCAGGTTGAGGATTCCCCAAGAGCTCCTGGGCCAATCCTTCTCCCTAGCCTTCATCAACACCACCCTGCCCCATGCCACCCAACCCTCCCATGACATCCTCTTGTCCCAGGGGCTCCCCCACTCCAGCAACCTCCTGAGCCCTGTCTCGGCCGCCGCCTCTGCCTCCTCATACCTCCCTTTTGTCAGGTACAGCTGACCCAGCACCACGTGCGGCTCCCCTACATACGGGTTCTTCCCTATGCTCCCTAGAAGCCTCTCCTCCACCTTATCGAGTCCTTTCTCCGTAGTGTCGGTAATGCATTCCCAGTATAACTCTCTCGCTGCGATCTGGTCGTCGGCAGACACCACCCTCGTGCAGTTCTCGAACACCGGCGGCACCGCCAGCTCGATCTCCTCATCCCTAGGGCCTTGTCCAATGGTTTTCCCTGTCTTCTCCCTCTCTAGGATGTAGATTTCTTCCTCTCGGACAATGAGGGTGTGGATTGCGCCCATCCTCGATACTGAGTTTAGCCAGAGTCCAGGTTTGCCGTCTCCTGGCCACAGTGCCCAGCTGTCGTTGCCCTGGAACTCGAGCCGCCCGTCCTTGTTCGCGAAGAGCGTGTCCTGGAACCCGAACAGCTGGTCGCTGAAGTCGGCCATAGTCATCATCAGGAACAGCCCGACGATCCTCCTTGGGACCGTGACATCCTCCCCAGTCTTTATGTGCTTCACCACCACCCCTTCCGCTGGCAACAGGGAATTCAGCTTCTTCCTCCACGGCTCGTTCCCATCGAACGCGCCCTTCTCCCTGGCGTTCCCTAGGGAAGCCTCGGAGGCCTCAAGGTGCTCCACGAGCTCGGAGTCAGTGTAACGGAATAAGAGGTCATCATGGATGAGGGGCTGCCGGGGAACGATGCAGAACAGGTGGATAAGACGCTCAGCCTCCTCGCCAACATGCCCTCGGACGGTGTCCCGGCCCGTCGATGGGTCGAATATGGCGAGGTTGACGTAGGAGTTGGAGTAAGCAGAGTGGAAGAGACCGCAGAGGCAGACAGCGTCAGGACACCGCCACAGCTTAAGTACACGGTAGATGTCAAGGAGATGGTCAAGGAAGCTCCCGTGCTTGTGCCAGCACTCCCCGGCCCCGACAGAACGTAAGGTGGCGACGAGGGAGGGGAGCTTGGGGTGGACGGACTCGAGCTCGCCACGGAGGAAGGGGCGAGCGGAGTCCAGGAGAGAGGGGAGGGAGGCGGAGGGGACGGGGGGGAGGGGATGAGGTTTGGACGAAGGCATGGGAGGTATTCAGTTTGGTTTTGGATATAGTCAGATTTAGATAAGAAGACGATGAACAAAGAAAGGATGGGTGGATGGAGTAAAATGAGGTGAAATGGTAATTGCTATTACAAGAAAAGACGTAACACTTGGTGGGACAACTGCTGTCTGTTGCACTGACTTGCCCTCATCTCTTTCGGGGAACAGATCAAAGTAAGAGAGAAACCCGCCGACAAAACACAACTTTGGCCGTTTCCGGTTCGGTCTCGTTCTTCCCGCTCGCGTCAGATCAGGTGGGACACGATACCCCAACCCCTCAATCATTGTTCATCTCTCCTCGTGTCGTGACATGCACTAATCTAAACAGCCAGGAACAAATTCGAGCAAGTGGATTCATGGACGCTGACGTATACATCATTAGTCGCAAAAATATTTTACGTTTTTAAGTATAATATCTTAAAATCAACTTTATAAAAACTTGAAAAAATGGGTTATATTTAACTTGGTTTCTTTTACAATCTGGCACTCTGCGATCTTTAATTTGTTGAAATGGTTACTTATACTTCCAACCTTTTCCAGCCACTCAACAAAACTTCCGGAAACCACTTTAGGGTATGGGATCCTTTTCAGAGCCTGTGTTTCGGGGAGTCGGTTTCCATAGCCCACCGGGGTGGACTGATTCTGTACTCCGGCGGCTTCGGTACTTCTACTTCCTTGGCTTCTACCTCTGATTCGTCGTCTTCCAACACGTCCTTCGAGAACGCACCAGGATTCTCCTTGATGCAGCTTTGCAAAGCGACAAAGGGATTCACGCAGTCTGAACCCTGTGAAAGAAATACGAGCTTCAGAGAACAACATCCAGACACGCTTCTTGCATTGCCATGTGCAGGACATGGCATCACGAGTTTACCTTTTCTTCCGTTGTGCTCTTCATGAAGCAGAGGAAAGCTTCAGAAAACTGTGTTCCGCAGGGACCCGTCCGCAGGTGAGCTATGCAAGGACAGTCCAGTGCCTTCTGCGCTTTTGCATCGATACTGAAAATGCACCCATCGGCCTTCTTGACCACATCATCTATTATAGCACAAAAAATGCAAATCTACTAGAAAGACCGACCTCATTTTCATCGTCTCCATATGCTGCAGCTTCTGCAAGAGAACAATAAATAAAATAAAAAATAAAAACAGGGGGTCAAGTAGAGAATAGACAGCGCCATTTTCTCTCAGAAGAATTCATTTCTATAGTTCCATCGAGATAAACTATTGACTAACACATTTGGCAACAGCATCAAGTAGTTTCCTTGATGGTTGCGACCTGATTCACAAAACATTCTCTTACTGATGCTATAACAACATGAAAGATCCAGGCTACCAGAGATTGCACAGGAAGGAAATGCAGATCGCGTGTTGCAGAAGCCAAGTATTGAGGCTAGGCAGATCATCAACAAGAGGCTGCAAGACAGCAAGAACAATCTCCACAACAATCTGCAGATTCTGGAGACAAGCCACAGATGAAAACAGAGATGACACACGCGTAGAGGTTGAAGAAGAAGGACATGGTAAATGGTGTAACTGAGTTATCTGTTCATTAACTGAATTGAATGAAAGGTTTAGCATGCCTCTCTGAAACTAACTAAACTAACCAGAGCTGCTGGCATTACATACATTCATACAAACTATACACGCATAAGCATAATAACACCGCTCAACACAGACATGGGTTGGCATAGACAACCATCATCATCCCCTCATTCAACAAGAATTGCTTCCAGCAAATCCCCGGCAGTGAAATGCCACGAGAACCTCACAAGTACAGCAAGCTTAGAAGCACTCTCTGGGGAGGGAAGAAATTCATGGAAAACACAAATCCAAGATAACTTCCCCGTCACTTTTCTTTCCCCACAGGCAAAATTCTAAAAGGACTCACAGAAACAAAAGACCATCAAAGCTTGCAACGTTTCATTACCATCGCCATTTCTGGACAATCATTGCAGCAACCCAACAACCAACAACAGCAAAGTGTGAACTTTCAAGTAAATTCCCATTTTTCGACCCTCATCGTCGTCCAGTCTAATCTAACCGAGCGAAAGAAATCAACTTTATTCACCTGCGAGGAGCGAATCCATGCTTCGTCCCTGAGGCATCTCCTCAGTCAACCGGTCTGTTGGACCACGATCGTTCGCCGACGATGTTCCGCTGCCGGACGTCTCGCTCTGAACTTGACCCATTTCCCGCTATCCAGAAATCCTCTCCCTGGTCAAATCCTGAAACCCCAGAACAGCAACAGCGTGCGATGGAACATCATGGGAGCCGAATGAAAGGGGTGAGTTTGTCCCTGGACCGCACCGCAAGCAACCGAAGCTTTCGCCGCCGAGGCGGCCGATGGATGGGCCTGGCGATGAAGAAAGCCCGGCCCATGATGACGCCTCTCCACTGCCAGTCTCTCCCTTGACCCCAAACCATCGGCCTCTCTCCATTCTCCTCCCAGGGAAGGCGCGCGCGCGAGATAGGATATGGGTAGCAACGCGCCACCGGCGCAGATCCCGACGAGCTTCGGACACGGCCTCAGGGCTTGCCTCCGTTGTCGTCTAGTGAAGACCTTCGATCAGGTAATTAGCGGTAGAAACGAGGATCGGTGATGATGTTGAGTTGTTGTTGTGGTTGTCGTTTTGAGTTTGTGGGGGGCTTCGATGGTGCAGTTCAGGGAGTCGGGTTGCGAGAACTGCCCCTTCTTCAAGATGGAGGAGGATCAGGAGCGCGTCGTCGACTGCACCACCCCTAACTTCAACGGGTAATCGACTCCTTCCAGTCTCGTCCTATTGCACTATCCTTGGCGATTCTTGGTGTTGGGTTTCAGCGTAAAGGGGTCGTGTGTATGATTGAATGATGATGCCCCATTTGATGACTGGTTCTGCTTACGTTTGCAGGATAATCTCGGTGATGGATCCTAGCCGGAGTTGGGCCGCCAGGTGGTTGAGAATCGGTAATGGTTCAACTGTATCATTCTCCGCCTAGGCGCGTTGCTCATAGGATGTTACAGTAGAGGCGGAGCTTATGTTGTTTAGGATGCAGTTCGAGATGCTTTTATGTTCTGGAGATTCCAGAATGTTTATGAGAGTGCTGACTTGAAATGTACTATATATGCCCACTGTTGTGTAGTTGGAGGCTAAATGAGAATTTGAATGCTCGGTCAATCTGTCGCCTCTTCCTGATTTGCACTGTCATCTTCCTGTAGGTAAATTTGTTCCTGGTGTCTACACTCTGGCCGTCTCTGAAGCACTGCCGGAAGACTTGCAGGTTTGTTCTCATTGCAGCATTCTTTTTTATGTGTTCCTATATGGCAGTATGTGTGTGTGTCATAGATCTTCCCTTCCTCGTCATTACCGGTGGAAGGAAATACTATAGCTTGTGTAATACCTTTTTGAGGGCATTGTTATGTTTAGCATGAAGCGATGAGTTCGTTGGACAGTGCCATATTGCCACTTCTTAATCCCGTCGGATGTGTTAGTACTCGGCCTGGATAATCAGTTACATCCATCTTGTTATCTTTGCAGAATTTGTGTGAAGATGAGCACGTCCAGTATGTGCCCCCAAAACGTGTCTGATGAAATTATCATAGCCTCTTGAAAGATGGAATGGATAGCTAAAAGAACTGGGTAGAGTAGAATGTGTTTTGGTCCATTGTTTGGATTGTAGGATCATGAAGTTCTGTCTCATCTCGAGTTGCTGAAAGTGTTCGAAAATATGGACTCTTAAAGTCACCAAAAACATTCGAAAATGTTGACTCTTATACATCTGTGGCCCGCTCTTAGAATTTCATGAAGAAAAGTGTCTTGTGGGGAGACGGACTGGACTCGAGGCGCCTATCCACACCAGGCAACTAGCTTAACTGCAACCCCCATTTCAATTGACCGCCTTAATTTTTCTGCTTGCCATATATGAGAACTGGTTAGGAGATTGCTCCAGCCATGTGGGACAGAAGATCCTGCTAAAGAACAGTGCGTCCCTACAGATTTTTCAGGTTTTGAGAAAATGAACATTAAGGAACGGTTACGGAGGTTCTGGCCAAGGTGAGGTCAGGAGAATGAGGAAGATGGAATTTGACCGCTCGGCCTGTACTCATTCTGCTCTTGTGCTTGTTTCCTGGAGCGACAGCCTAGAACAGGAGTTCTCCACCTGGCCTCCGAGACTCAGGTTGTCGGTGCCTCAATGATTCCCACGGAAAACTCCTCTTCGCATGAAATTTTTGGGATGTTTGCCATATCCACAGCTGTTCTAGTCCCAGCTAGGCTAAAGGCAAACCCTCGAATCCTCCGATGGGGAGACGGCATCTTTGCTCTACGGTCATACAAAACTCTTGTCCCGCCAAAACCCATGAGATATAACTTCAGAAGTCGTCCTTGGGAGAACCGAGTTTTGGCAGGAAAAGACTAGTAATATCAGGGTATGACAGTAATCTCGTGAGACAGCCAAAGAGCATCCTTACAAGTAGATGAATCCTAACACAACCGTCCGTTATGATGCTTAATCGCCACAAGGGAATCGAGTCACAGTTCATAGTCAGATTTGTTTTCACCATCCTTCATTGCACGAGATTGTACAGCCATTTGTTTACACAATGAAGTCATTTTGGGTTTCAATGAAGGCAAGGCTCATCGTCACAGTTGTCGATCCAGTCGAAGTAGTATCCAGTCGAGGCAAGATCATGTCGCGAAGTACAGACAAAGTGAAGTTCAATCGAGGCTCAGTCGAATGAAGAATTTCAATTAATGTTTCAAGACTTAACTAATTTCAGGTCGGAGTCTCATCAAGGCATGGTCAAAGTATAAATATATAGTTAGTCTTAAATAAAAACACGTGCTAAATAAGTCAAGCGGTTATGGTAGCGATTGTGTTAGCGGTTATCGTCAGGATATGATTATGTGCTAGTATAAATACGTGGTTAGTCTCTTGTAATAAATACATGACAATCATTCAAAGACTTCGAAGGGCTGTATGATTTTCTCAGTTTACCAAAAATGGAAGTAAGTGGTTTCTTTTCTGTGTTCTTGTTCTTTACTCTACTATTTGTTTGAAAGTCTTGACGACCACATCTGTTTATAACTTTTAGTCCTCGTTATATCACGACGTGTTTCGTTCACGGACGGCATTGCATCAGTTTACAATGATGAAGCCCACCTGGTATAAAAAGAGCCTAATTGTAGACACACCGTCAACTTGAACTTCTTTAATGGAGAGACTTTCATATCTGTTGACGCTGTTTCTTATTCTTCCTCGTTATCTCCCAACATCAACATGTGTCCTCGATTGGTGGAGCATTCGACCACTCCCTCTGTCAAGAACCTGCTTAGCGCAACTCTCGACACTCAACTCCCATGCAATATACATCTCGACTCCGAACTAAGACGCGAGCCAAACTGACTACGCTGCCCCCCCCCCCCCCCCCCCCCCCCTCTCCGTGGTCGTTTGTTCGAGAACATTAATGACAACGCTTGCTTGCTGACGACGAGCCTAACCATGACGAGGAACTCCACGTGGATGAACCATAATGCGCCACGTGTCCGCTCAGGAGCCGAGTGCCGTTATTTCACTGCCTATGTGAGGACGAAATCAAAAACCCATCCGTGGAGGGAAAGAAAGGTTCCAAATTTACAATTCCCCGCGATGTTTCCTCGTACGATACATCGGCAAGATGGAATCTTTCTGTCGCAGCACTGCTTGATTCCATTGGCCGCGAAATACCCATTCGCGAATTCTCTGGCTTCTCCTGTGGGGGTCGTCCGGATGTCTGCGGCTTCGACCCCACGGGAGGGCAGCAAGGAGGGGGTCACGGACGCAGCCGGCACAAAAGGGTCGGGGACGACAGCGAGGGGGAGAAGGTTGTTGAAGGTACGAGAGGAGAAGCGGAAGCGCGAGTACGATAGGGTCCATAACTATCCACCCTGGGCAAAGTACGTCGATGCTTTCTACTTGTTTGATGAAATTTCTCTGCGGAGAGGATTTGTTTAGGTAGGGTGCTTGTTTTTTTCTTTTTGTTGCAAGGGTGTTGGAAGAAGCTTGCAAGAATGACGAGGAGATGAGGGCGGTGCTGGGAGATAGCATTGGTAACCCCGAGCTTATGAGGAAGAGGGTAGGTCCCAGATTTTCTGTGCCTTGCGGTTAATGAAGGAAGGTTACGTTGTTGCCGTTTTCTTGACGTCAGTCGTGTTTAAAAGGCTCAATTTGGCAGCTGTGCTGTGTGCTTTAGGTTGAAGAACGAGTTCGGAGGAAGGGCAGAGACTTTCAGAAATCCAAAACGGGTTCGGTGCTCGCCTTCAAAGTCAGCTTTAGAGAGTAATTCTTTTCTCTCCCTCCTTCATTGTCACTTTCCAAATTGCCATTCCTGAATGAGTGAGACTGATATTTCCTGGGTATATACTTTGATCAAGGATTGCAGTAAACGTGTGCCTCGAAATTGGAAACGGGTGTGATTAAATTGTAGATTGTGCATCTACTTCTACAACTGTTCTGTTGGGTCCTTTCACCTTGAGATTGCATGAAACTCAAATCTTCTTCCGGCGTTCCGCGGGGGGGGGGGGGGGGGGGGGGGGGGGGGGGGGGGACCATCAGAATAATAGAAGCTGTTCCTTTGTCAATTGTCCTTTTCTTCTGTGCAGCTTCAACCCAACTGACTCTTACATATGGTTTGAGCTATATGGTTCACCCTCTGATAGAGATGTTGACCTCATAGGAAGTGTGAGTATTTCACCTTTAGTTTTTGTAGCTCATGAGCTGTTCTCCCTTCTTTAATTCATTTTTGTGTTTCCATGTCTTTTAGAAATGTTAGAAATTCAGATTCAAATGCCACGCTGTTTACTCTGCCTATTGGTTTATAGGTCATCCAGTCATGGTACGTCATGGGGCGTCTTGGTGCCTTCAACTCATCTAATCTTCAGGTTGGCACCTGCAATAAATTATCTGTGGAGGAATTCGGTCATTCACTAAACATCCTTTGCACAGCTGGCACATATGTCTATGGATTTTGATCCTCTCTATGACGCGGACAAGGGCATGAAAGTGATTCCGTCTTCATTCCATGATATAGGAGACATTGAGTTCCAAGACAACTGGGGTCGTTTTTGGTACTTCTCGGCTGCCATGGTCTTTTCCTTATGCAGCAAGACCAGATTAGTCTGAATGTCTAAATGTTGTCTTTCGTCGGACCTTTCAGGGTGGACATGGGGACAGCTGACTACTTAGCGGTTGATGTGCTCCTTAACTGCTTGACGATTTTGAGTTCAGAGTAAGTCCGGCGAACTTTCAACATACATTTTCTGTAATCTTTCAATTTGTTCTGATTTTGACTGTTTTCACAACAGATATCTTGGCATCCAACAAGTGGTTTTTGGGGGACGACGCCTGGGTGACTGGGAAGAAGGGATGACAGATACTGATTTTGGTTACAAAAACTACAAAATCTAATGCAAATTCACTTTATGGTTCTGTTGAATCCTTTGAAAGGTTGCATGCAATTGGGCCATGCTCACGTTCTAGTCATTTGCCTTGGGGAAGCCTTCCTATTGAGAACCCTGTTAAATCATTTCAAAATACCAGAAAGATGTTCAATACAAATGTCAATTTATAACCTTTTTTTTTTACATAAACCTTATTCCCCAAACAACCGGAATTGTTTGGCATGGGGCCGAATCCACAGATAGGAGGATCAATTAAGTCCATCTTCAAGGCTGTTCAATGTTGACGAAGGTAGTTCCCCATCGTTGCAGATGCTCAAACATTGCCGAATGCATTAAACATTGCCTATATAAGATTTTCACCTCGATTTGCAAATTCATCTTTCATTCTCTTTCTGCTGAAAAATGCAGGCGATATGAAACTTGGAGTTAGCTGAGAACCTTGATTTCCATCAAATTCCTCTAGAGACGAAGAAGTTATAGTCATGGTGCAGGAATCTATGTTCCTTGAGCCAAAACTGAGCAGCCTTCTGGTAAGACTGCATCATCTGCCAGTCACCCGTCATGGGGTCAATCCAGAACATCCCGTACATCTTGTATGTGTTCATTGCAAACGGTGGGATCTCGATCTCAATTTCTTTCTGTCCATTCATCACGAGGTCCGATTCCATTTTCCGAGGTGAAACACACTCTCTCCTTAGGTACTTGTTTGGTATGACACTCATCAGGCCTGAGATAAATGAAAGACAGTTGAAGCTCATGAAAGATTACACTCCCGAGATAACAACTACCTACTCATGACAACAACACTGCAGATATGATCTTGACTAGGAAAGGAAAAACTACATTACAATGAGCGTGTCTGTTCTCGTGATCAGCCATTTGTTGATCTTCATCGGTCTAGGTTGCAACTTAATCACTACCATCAACTTCTTGCAGATAACAAATATAAGTCCCAGAATAGAAACTGTGTTTTTTATCGGTTTCTAGTCAGTGGATCATGATGGCTGGAGGGAGTGAGTGCCAAGACTACTACCTTGAGGAGACCACGAAAGCCTGTGGTAAGTGAGGAATGATGCAGATAACTCCTTTTGATTCCTCATCACCGGAATCTGCAGAATCGGGTACCTGAAGAGATTTTCGACGAAAGAAGGAAAAACCATGAATTCCCAACCCATCAAAGAATCACGGATTTAAGAGGAAAGAGGGCATGGTTCTTTCACCAAGCAATGGAGACCCAACTGTGAGGAGTGAGCTCGGTGCTGTACAAAGTGGTCAGCCCCTGGTACTTCTGAGCGAGTTCCTTGATCTGATCGAATGAACCAGATATCACGATTCTGATCATCAATCAATCCTTTCGGGGACGACGATAAGGGAGTGTCCGAGTTCACTGTCAAGCAAATAGTTTTACCTTTTCAGTGAGGGGGAGTCTAGCATATGGGTTGAGGATCTCATTGTATTGGCAATAAAGCTCTCCAAGATCCTCCACATCCATCCCTCCAAATGAGTAAACTGTTAAGTCACAGACACCAAAACTTGATCCACTATTCGAAAGCATCTCTTAACAAGACTCATGTACATGACGTCAGTTACGAGAAATGGACATCTTCGAATCGTTCCGAATCAGTTTTTGAATCGTGATGTAACAATCCAACAGTTCTCCACATCTTTCCCTCTTTTCTCTTACCGGAGTCATTGCTTGAGATTTCCATCCTGCTCCTGCTGCCATCAGTGTCACTCTCAGAATCCAAAGAAGAACTTTCTCCTGCCATCCTTTTTTTTTCACAAAACCCACCAAAAATTACCAACATCAGACGAGAAGGTGTGATTTTTAATTGAAAGAAGAGAGAATCACGTCAGAATCTTCCTTTTCCTTTGTGGGATTTTCGATGGATCAGTCCCAATTCAATTCGGCGATCACGAGAGCAAAAATCAAGGAAGGGAGGAAGAAAAACCTCTTGTACGTAAAGATCTGCATTGCAGACAGTGAAGGGAAGTAATACTGCACCACGCAGTCGCCATCAGGAAGCATGATCGGCACGCCAACCCCGTACGCACTCCACTCCGCGTACGCCTTCCAGAAATCCCCGAGGCAGAAAGACTCCACCATAGTCTCGCCTTCCTCCCCCTCCGCGCTGGAAGACGAGGGGGACGGGGAGGGGGATCGACTACACCCGTTCACCATCGTCCCCGAATTCCCTATCACCGGCTGCGACGACCATTACCGAAATCAATAACAGGGGAAAAAAGGCAGGAAAACAGGGGACGCAGAAAGACCACCTTGGGGACAGCCTTGGCGGGGACGGTTGGGATAACAGAGAACGGAAGGCACTCCATGTTGGAACACCGTAGATCGGAGAGAAACCTCAAATCCCAACAAGACGGCGGCATGTTAAAGGAGGACCACCTTCTCACTATTTTCTCCTGCTCTTCTTCTTATCCGTCTTCCCCTGTTCTTACTACAATGGTGTTTTAAGGATTATGACCTGCCTATTTTACTCCCCCTCTGCATTTATATGAAGAGCGGATTACGGCTCACATAAATATTTTCGAGCAAGCAGTCGCAATGAGTAGCTTTAATTAAAATAGAGTGTTGCTTTTTCTTAAGCACAATATTAATAAAACTGTGAAAAAAAAAATTAGTTGACTTTTAAATTTTAAACATTAAACTGAAAAGTTAGACATTCGTAAAATATAATTATCTATTAGAATATAATAAAAGGTGTGTTATTTATTGGGTGAAAATCTTCCCAAACCTAGCTAGAGTTTACTTTTCTATTATCGGGCGATGATATCCTGCGGTCATTATTGATTTCTTTTTGAAAATATAATATAACCACCACGGCAGAACAGAAGTATATATATATAGCATTGATTTCGGTAATCCATTTTATGTCACGTGATGTTCGAATCTCTCCTTTCATGGAAATCTTTTAGTAGCCTTTTTTGGGCTGTTACTTGCCTCGTCGGTGGTTCGGTAAGTCGATGGGTGCGCGGCCAATGCTTGCGCTGCCGCGGAATGATACATGCATGGCGCGTGTTTCCGGGGCGCGTGCGCGAGCGCAATCCAACATATCCTAGTCAAGCAATGCGATATGCATTTCGTCCGGCCTGTACAGACAGATAGAGAGAGGAGATTTATTGCTTCTTCTCTACTTTCTTGAGACTTTTGTTCACTTTCTCCTTACAGGCCTAGGCCTAGTCATTGATTTTCTTCTAAATCGACGTAATTACGGATTCATCCAAAGAAAGTTAAATATTGATCCTTTTTTTTCTTCTTCTGCTATGATAATAAGGAGAGAAATCTGGAAGAAAGACCCAACGGTTTAGCCGTACTTTTAGGTTCGTCATTGCAGTATAAGAAAGACAGGGAAGGTCTGACCGGCACACACACGATGAACATGTCTGGCCGAGCGACCGAGAACTGCCCTTCTTGTGTGTAACTCCATGCATTTCCCCCTTCGATGAAAAGAAAATATGGCATGTAACTTCTATTGCAAGCAAGAGATGTTTCGGGATGTAATGAGCCAACCCTTTTACCATTTCGGAGAGCCACAATGAAGGGGGAAGTGACTGATGTCTGAGTGTCGATTGGCAAGGTACATGCTGTATGTAGTCGAAGGGAGAAAAGAGCGAAGAGAGTACACACTTGCGAACTTGAGCTTTGCATCGGTGCCGATGGGTGTGGATGTAGACATGGTGGAACAAGCCATGGACAGTAAATTCTGATGAGTTTGAGGAGAATTTTCAATAAGATATCTCTAGACCACCTTTTCCACGTCATCATTGGCACCTTTAAGGCCTCTCCGCCGATACCCGTTTTACAATCTCGAAACAAGGTTCGCACAAACATAAAACATGCAATGCAGTGATGGTAGCGAAAGATCAGGGACTGAAAATCACTTTATGACGCAAACAACGATCCCAATAGACCGTCGCATCAATCTACAAAAGCACTCATTTGAAGGAAAGGAGATCAAATAATCAAATCCATCCTCACGGGAAACCTTAACCTTAGTATAAGAGCCATCAAGAACACGTTACAGGGCACAACATTCTACCTACAGCTTGGCAAGACGAGATCCCAAGATTGCATTTGAGCCTACAATTTTGATTTTATATAAGTATTTGAGTCTACAAATTGATCATGGTGTTCTGTCACATCTGCCACGAAACAATTTCTTTCACTACTGGAGGTGGGTCTCATCTCTAGTTACAATACAGAAGAAGTCACAGGAGTAATATGGCGGTTATGAAATATGCATGGACCCCAAGCTTTACAAGAAAATCGACAGCCAAAGCACAGCCCCTGGTTAAAGGAGGAGCATCCGAGAAGTCTCCCTGTTCTATATCCACGGTGTCATGACACTGTTGTTTTTCCAGGAAAAGGACCTTCGGGGAAGCGTTGGAAACTTCCGCTATTATGTCTTGCCCTGAGAGGTCGATGCAATAATCCACAAAGGAGTGTCCTCCTATCGGGGGGTTAAATGTCAAACGACGGCGAAAGTCATTGAAATTCAGGTTAAAACACTAGTTGGTCTACTGGAACCTGTTAGTTCGAATGATGGCAGACCCTGTGAAATGTTGTTGCTAGATTTCAAATCATTTTTATAATCCAAAATTACACATGCACTTTGAGGATGAACCTTGTAGAAATGTGACTCCACTGGAGGAGGATGACCCTTTCATCCGTAATGAATGTTGCACTTCTTCCTAATTGTCCCATGTTTTCATATTCTTCTTGTACAGAGAGCCAGCCAGACACAGGAAATTCACCGGACGGATGGAAGCTCACAGACATGCAATCGGATCTGCGCACTGGTGAGGGATCGAAAACCTAGAGAGCCATAAATGCAGATAAGATGGTACAATTGGAAATGAAAGAAGACACGCCCACATTTTATTAGTAGATGTTTCACCGACTCGTTTCTTGGTAATCCTCGAAAGTAACATACTTTTTCTCCGTAGGTCCCTTGAGAGTAATTTGGTTTTGGCGGGTGAGAATGCCAATTCCATTTTTTATTTTTTTTTGTTATTTGTTATTTGTTCTCATAGGCTGCCTTTTCCAGACTGAAAGGGTTCCTAGTTTAATGCATTCGGAGACGGGGGGAGGAACCTCGCTTGCAACAAGACGGGACAACATTAGACAAGGGAACGTTGGCCAGCATACTGGACAAGGGTCGTCGTCTCAAATGGATGATTCGGAATAGGGGGATGGTTTCTTGCCATTGACTTGAACTTGTGGTCAGTCCAATATTGTCATCACTGATTAATTCATCAACCTTGAAAACGTTTATTTGAGTGCTAGGAAGGTTTTACGCATTTAGGGATGACGAGATGAGTAGCGACTTTAATAGATGATCCCATTCACTTACCCTCTCCGAGGTCTTAAGAGTTAAAAGATTCATCACGGCCCCCAAAAATATTTGCCAGGGCACCTCTTTGCGCTATTAGTCAGTAAGTTGTTATCTGACTTAGATAGACTAGAAAGAGAACGCCTGCTGACATAATCCTAAGGAGATCACTTTTTTTTTCTAACTGGGAGATGGGCGATTGATTGTAGCTCCTTTCAAGGTTTCTTCGAAATATTTGATATCTCATGTAATGTTGCGTGGATCCTGAGCTGTCTAAAAATATCAATGACCGTTTCAGCAAGACCGCTTGCCGTGCAGTGTCCTGGGTGTCCATGACTTGGAGTTGTTTTGGGGTGGGAGTTTAATCAACCGAAAATATTGGGGATGTATTCCAAAGGAGTGAGGCTGTTCACGGGGGTTCTCCACTTCTCTCCCCCTCCCTAGTGATTGCAGTGTGCGACTGGGACCGAGGGATGCCGACATTCAGTGGTCCCATAAATGATTGATTGAAAAAAAGTAAGATGAAAATGTGCACGTGGGAAGAACAAGCATTCCACCACGTGAGCCGACAGCCATAGTTGTTCTTAGAACCGAGGGACCAGAAAGAACCACGCAAACATAACCCATTTCTAGGACTTAGTTGCAGTAATCGGTGCTTAACTAGTCTTCTTATTAATAAATAAGAAGAAGATGATTCGGAGCGAACCAGTTCGAGTGGTTGGATTTCTTTGTGAATTCGGGTGTTATAAAACCCTTTCAAGCCCCCATATATATGTATGTGTACGTGATATAAACAAACAAAGAGGCAGGGGAGACAACAAACCTGGGTGAGGGCGGTCCCCCTCCCCCCCCCCCCCCGGTGTGGTCCGAATCCCTCGGACCCGGGAAAGACCAACCATCTTCAATTTTAATAAAGATTGTGGGCGTGGTCACGGACGTACCCCCGGCACATGCACTTGTCCCTGGCCTTTTATTTCGGCCATCGGTTGATTTGTTCTTATCATTTTCGCATACATCGTCAGACTCCCTCTGTAGCACGTGAATTTTTAAATGCTTTCGGTTCCCACATCTACGATGCACATGCACGAATCCTGTATTTTTAAGGTAACGTATACGATGATACTCGTGTAATTTATACATACTTTTTGAATACGTGTCGAATACATTTACGTCGTTATTTAATCAATATACGAATCACTAGTAAGTTTATTTTTTAAGCGTTTTGTTGTGAATATGCCTTTTAGTGTATTAGTAGATGAGGTATTTATATCACATTTCAAAAATAGACGTAATCCCACCATATATGTCTTGATATATATTCTAATTGTTAGAATTTTTAAACTGATGCAACTTCCTCAAAAACCTGAAAAATAATATGAAATTCATTGACTTTTGTAGTTTAGGTTATGCCCACTATAAATTGCATTATTATGAATTTAAAAAGTAACTGTAAAAACGATGCATAGCATCAAAAAATTTTAGAATTATTGGTTGATATGAGATAACATTAAGTTTATAAATTATTAACTCTATATAATATTATATAAAGACAAAATATATTGTTACACTAAGATGGGGTGAATTAGTGTTAATCTCCAAAATTGGATTTTAACCCTTTTTCGTTTTACCCCGCAGCGGAATGAAAAGCTTCTGTTAAACAGAGCCTGTAAGTTTCTGTAAGACAGAACGTTTGATTGTGTACGCAAATTTGTTTGATGGACACAAGGATTTTTATAGTGGTTCAGCAAATTGCTTACGTCCACTCTTCACCCAAAATACTGGATGGTTTCCACTCAAATGTATCTCTGTACAAATTACACAAATGATTGCAACTGAAATCAGATCCAAAGGTTCTGTTCAATAGAGGCTTGAGTGGCAGAACACAGACCAGAAGGTTCTGTGCCGTAGAGGCTCGTTATGTAGCACAAACCCGAAGGTTCTGTACTATAGTAACTTAGGCTCAATACAGACCAGGAGGTTCTGTATCGTAGAGAGTAAGGCACAACACAGACCAGAGGGTTCTGTGTCGAAGAGACTTAGGCACAACACAGACCAGAGGGTTCTGTGTCGAAGAAGGTAGGCACAACACAGAGGGTTCTGTGTCGAAGAGGGTAGGCACAACACAGAGGGTTCTGTGTCGAATATGTTAACCTTCTATAGCACAGATCAAGTGATTCTGTACTAGAGACGTCAACCTTCTATAGAACAGATCCAAGGATTCTGTATCACAGAAGGTATAGCACAGACCGTAAGGTTCTGTACCGAGTATGTCAATCCACAACAGAAGGTTCTGTATAGGAAATGACTTAATTGAAAAACACAGATCTGAAAGATTCTGTACCAAGGGTAGTCGACCTTCTACTGAACAGACCGTGAGGTTCTGTAGCAAAAGTGACAAGGAAAATGTATGCACAGACCCGTAGGATTCTGTACTACAGAGAGTTGTACAGACCGTAAGGTTCTGCACTAAAGTAGATTCAGACCTTAAGGTTCTGCTCTACAGAAGGTTGCACGTGTTAACGTGACTAACAAGGTAGCAAGTGCGCAATCCCTCAAGGATAACGACTCCGTGGCGTACCCCACGCGAGTACGTAGCGAACCCTACGCAAGTAGACAACGTTCCCTTTGTCTTAGGGTGGACAACGTATCCTTTGTCCTAGGATGAACAGCGTGCCCTCTGTTCTGGGGTGACAGCCTTCCTCCTGTCCTGAGGTGACAGCCTTCCTCCTGTCCTGAGGTTGAACAGCGTTCCCTCTGTTCTGGGGTGACAGCCTTCCTCCTGTCCTGAGGTGACAACCTTCCTCTTGTCCTGAGGTGACAGCGTTCCCCCTGTCCTGAGGTGACAACCTTCCTCTTGTCCTGAGGTGACAGCGTTCCCCCTGTCCTGAGGTTCCTGCACACAGAGCTCTACACAACAGAAGCTGGTTAGTCCCTCACCTTCTGTGCTCCCGGGGTTCTGCCCTTCTCTCCGGCCCGCTGCACGTTGCCCACGTACACAACGCTTCCAACAACGTATCCTGCAGCTTCCAACCGAGTCCCTCGAGCCCCCGAGTCACTCTCCCAGAAGACTTCACCGACGATGCAGCCTTCCGTTGGTAGTGCTCTTCGTGTGACTAACTCGAACGAATGAAAGAACTAAAGCTCAAGCACACGCTCTCTCTGATCAGAATGGGATAAGGGAAAATGAATGTTCTGTATATCTGTTGTCGTATATTGAGTGGGAGAGAGCATGGCCTTTTATACAGAGCCTAAGAAGAAAATATAAATGGGAAAAGATAAAAACGAAATCTGCAAAACAAGAAATTAAAAGTTAGTTTACAAAATAGATAAAATGATATACACGTGCATACATTCAGCAAGGAAGATAATCATATCAAAATAAAATAAGAATATGATAGTTTCCCTAAATAATGCAGCACAGAAGGTATCGCAGAAGGTTCTGCTCGATAGCCTTCTACAAATGAAAATAATCGAAGATTTATTTCCATTAGTGATAATTCGTTCCATCCTGTTAAAGATACATAGGAGGACGCATCTAGACAGGTGGTAGTGATAGGTTTGCAAATAACGGTCGTATAGAGGTCAATTAAGCTTACAGAAGCCTGTAGACCGTCTAGTAGAACCTTTCCATATATAGAAGATATATTTCCTTCTATAAGAGATAATATCTCTAATATAATTATTTGGAAACCAAATCGTGGTAATTTGATCAGATAAATATCTTAATCAAATTAAGCATATTTCGTAATTAAATAATTGAAAACTAATCATTTAATTACAAAAATAATTCTTACAAGAAGTCCTTAATAATAGAAGCTTCTGTAGAATAGAATGTTCGACCTTCTGTAGTACAGAGGGTCAGGCTCATCATCAAAGCCAAGAATGTTCGACCTTCTGTGGCACAGAGGTCTGGCTCATCATCAAAACCTTTTCCAAGATATATGAATGATTTTAATACGAGGTCATGTCAATTACGTGTGTTTTTTTTTTTCAAAAATAAAAAACAAAAACCTAATTGACCCCATTTGTTTTAATAAGTTTTGCCCCTCTGCCTAAGTTTGTTAGGACAAAGTGGGTTAGACCTAGGAGCCGGGTTAAGAGATTGCGGATGTGCTTCATACTAAAAAAATTATAGGCAGTAGCTCACTGGACAAGAATATGCATATAGATAAATTCGAATATGATACACATGAATCATCTGATTTTCACCTATCATGGCTCATTGTTATTGTTTGGACTGTTGTCATCGATCTTCGAATGAGGAACGTGCATAGTTACAATGATCATTTAACGTCGAGTATCAACCATATCTTATTTCCCGAGAAGACAGTTTAAATCAATCTAGGTGAAAGACATGGGACACATTTCACGAGACCGATAAGATACTTAGCATTTGATGTGATAACGAAGAAAATGAGTCAACTCAATAACATTTAAAATGATATGACTGAAACTATAGGATATTAGTCTAAATAGGTTTTTTACAAAAAAAAAAAAATCACAATCATAATTCAAAGAAAAATTAAGTTGTCCCTGAACTTTTTAAATTTTAAGCTTGTTCTTTGTTGCGCTCTCCGAGAGCTATCATAAGTGTTCATTCTTTCTTAACTATTGCAGTTCTTTCTTTTTACATTTTATTTACGACGGTCACATTTTTGGACCACGTATCAATCCCGTATTCATTTTGTAAAATATTCTCGACATTTTGTTAAGAGTAAATATTGAGTTGACGAATAGGATGGCAGAAGACGGGTCGTTGGGAAAAGACACGAGGTGCCAAATTAAGGCATGGAAGGGAGTAGTTGTCTGGGACGATTAAATGGAGTTGCGTCGGACGGATCATCATCAACAGAGTTTGGGATTTGGATCCATATCCGGACGAGGAGGGGGACAAGGGTTTTTGTACGATGGTGAAATTTGGGGTGAGGAGAGGATGGGAGAAATAAAACCCAGGTTACATCTTTTATTTCCTTCATACGAAAAATTTGTTCGAAAACTGGTTTAGAATTTACAATATATAATTGAATATTTGTTCTTCCTTTAAGAGATTTTATTTTTGTTTAAGATTTAGTATCACATCTTTTTATGATATATAATGTATTAAAACTGTATAAGTATAATACATATATTTCTGGCTGGGGAAAGGAAATTTTTTACTCGTGTTGATGAGTAAAAAATGATTTCACAGAATCTGAATTATTTTAAAAATTCAATTCAATATTTTCATTTCACCCTCGTATCAATAAAAATAAATCGTAATTTGAATTCCATATCTATTTCCATCCTTTAAGAATTACAATCACGGATCACCTTAGGATGCGGTAGACGCGAGCCTACTTGATCATCCCTCCATTTCCCTGACCCCCGACGCTACTGGCCGTTTTAAAGGCCCCCATCCCTCCCTGCCCAACAGCTACCCAACGGTCCGCCGGTAACCACCTCCTTCAACTCTGACCGGGAACACTTGCTTCGATTCTCGGTTCGGTTCACTCGTCCTCAGCGATTCGAGCGCATTTTCCGGTGTGGTTGATTCCCTTTCGGTTTTTGGAGTTTGTTGTTGCAGTCGTGCGTCTTCTTTGCGATCGGAAGATAGGGATGGATTCGTCGGCGGCTCTCTACAGCCAGCTCAAGGTTCGTACTGTCGATGCTTTTCGCGTTCTTCCGGAGTGATGTTGGAGGTTTAGGAGGTGTTGTTTTGGTGAATGTGGTGATCGATTGGTGAAATTCTAGGTGTTAATGATTGGCGTTTTCAGGCGGCTGACCCGTTCTTCCTGCTGGCCGGTCCGAATGTCATCGAGTCGGAGGAGCATATCCTACAAATGGCCAAGCACATTAAGGACATTACTTCCAAGTATGTTTTCTAAACTTTGGTTTGGTTTTCAGCTATTCACCACGGCCCGGTAGTTTTTTCCTCCCTTATCTTTATTGCGGGAATGTGCTTTGATTTTTGTTCAGAATTACATCATGTGTTTCAAGGAACATTTCTGTAGATGAAGTATCCCACGAAATTAGTTGCTGGTCGGATTGCTTTCTGGATACACTGGTTGGCCAATTTATTCGTTGAAAACAGATGGATTCATTGTTGCACACTAATCCTTCTAAATGGAAATCATGGAAGAGGAGTTTTGTTTTGACAGTTAGCGACATTTTAGGATTTCTAGATTTTTCAGTCGACCTAGTAGTAACAATTAGAAGTTGCATTGGCCAGCGGACCGAAGTTTTCTTGTTTAGTTAGCTTGGCTGCTATTGTACCTAGAATTTTTCAAGGAGAGTTCAGAATTTGTTTCACCAACAAATCTCCTCCAGCGAGATTTGTAAATGAGCTAAGTTTCCTTTTGGCTGTATACATTCATCACCCTCGTAACAAAAGACCGGGAACAATCCTAGAAGAGACAACAAGAGTGTACCTTTCAAGAAATGGGGGAGATTTATGCAATCTGTTGGCCATTGTAATAATGTATTCATACTCTGGCTTGATTCAGATTCGGCATACCTCTTGTGTTCAAGTCAAGCTTTGACAAAGCCAACCGCACTTCTTCAAAATCATTTCGTGGACCAGGCATGACTGAAGGCCTTAAGGTGTGGCTGATTCCTGTATTTTTGGGATTAATGCATTGCAAGTTTTTGAAATGTGTGATAATATGTTTCAACTTTTTTTCAACAGATTCTGGAGAAAGTAAAGGTCACTTATGACCTTCCAGTTGTGACTGATGTGCATGAATCATTCCAGGTATTCCTGCTGATTTTTTTTCCACTACATTTGTCATTATTTGCATCCCATTCACTAGTCTTTCCTATTGGAAAATTGATCAAATCTTAGATAAGATGTGTTTTAAGTCAAGATAACACTTAATTGTCGTTTTCACATCTCTGAAAAAAACAATATGTCAGTGACGTGCTATCTTTAAATTTGAATCTCTTGTGAGCCCAAACTGTAACAGTTCCTTGTTTAGTGTGAAGCAGTTGGCAGAGTAGCAGACATCATTCAAATTCCAGCATTTTTGTGCCGTCAGGTTTGAGGAAAATTTACTTTATACAGAATCCCAACCCCACTTACTCTATGGGAGCAAGATTTTGCTTGAAAGTTCGGTCTCACTCTAAAAATACTCTTTTGACAGACTGACCTCCTAGTTGCTGCAGCCAAAACTGGGAGAATTATTAACATTAAGAAGGGCCAGTTTTGTGCGCCTTCTGTAAGTTTCTCGATCACCCTCTCCCTGATGTGTGGATTCTTTTGCTAGCTCTACCAACTTCTGTGACGTATTTTGGGGGCATGTATGAGAAGATACAGACTATCAAGTGGTGATTACGATGGTGTAGTTTCTCCACTTTTGTGTATAAACATTGGACTATGAGTAATATTGCCAGATTATAGGTTATGGTGAATTCGGCGGAAAAAGTTCGACTAGCTGGAAACCCACATGTGATGGTGTGCGAACGAGGGACTATGTTTGGCTACAGTAAGTATTGCCCTACAACTTCTTAAAGAGATTATGATTGTGGAGTACTTCCTTGCTTTTTTTTTCCTATTTGGATACTTCTTCTCTTTCCTGTCAAGGACTTGTATATTTAGTTCAAAGATTATGTGCGGAATATTCATTCACTCCTCATTTTTCTTTCTAGATGACTTGATTGTAGACCCACGCAACTTGGAGTGGCTGAGAGAATCAAACTGTCCAGTTGTAAGTAAATTAGGTTCTGGCAATGCCTATTGGTCCTCTTTTCTAATGTCTTTACCGACTGATTCTTTGTGGTTTTCACATTTTGCTTGTGCTACCAACAAAGCCTTTGAGTAAACTAAGACAAATCTCTGGAGTTTCTAGGGAAAAGAAAATTTATGACCCTGATGCTTGTGGGAAGTTAGTTTGATTGTGTCATGTACATTACCATTCACCCGTCTCTTATCACTGGATATATAACCCTTTCCCGTATTCCTTTTTGTCTGATGTGAATATTGTTCCATTGGGCCTAATCCGCAGGTTGCTGACATCACACACTCACTCCAACAACCAGCTGGAAAGAAGGTATGTGTGGTGTGCCATCTTTCAAAGTGTATTAATGCGGAGAACAAGAAGTTTTGAGGATCATATTGGAGTTATCGATGATCTAAAAAGTGCAGTGATCAATTTCTTCGGGGAACCAGAACACCATTACCTAAATATACTTTTCCAAAGAATACATGCTCAGTGAAATTTAACTAGTATAACTTTCAGATTACCCCAAAATCCCCATGTCAGATGTAGGCCCTTTAACCAAAGGAGACAATTTAGGCCTTGAAAGTGGGTGACCATCTGCAGGGTATCTTTTATTTGGTAAAAAAAAATTGAGGCGTGTGCATATTCTGATTGCAATTTCTTGAGTTTTGAGATCCCAATAATGGTATGTAGAGATTTTTATCTTAATCTTTCCCAGATAAAGTTGACCTTTGACTTTGGCTCTTTGAAGTCTAATAGAATGTAGTTTCATAATGGCTGTATATACAAGGTCTGCGTACCTCCTAGGTTGTGCTTGGTTCCCAAATGGATTTGAAAAATGGAATGGAATTCAATGGCAATTTTCGATTCCTTTCTATTCCGCGGACCAAACAAACTGTTTATTCAGTGGTGTTTACAGTTGTACTAAGCCATTTCATGTTTTGGTAGTTGGAAGGTGGAGGTGTAGCTAGTGGGGGCCTCCGTGAGTTAATTCCTTGCATCTCAAGAACTGCGGTTGCGGTTGGTGTTGATGGATTATTCATGGAGGTATGAAGAACGGATTACTGCAGTAACCAAACAACTACTCATCCTTCCATTGCTTTTGCTATCCTTGTTCCGAGTTTCTATTTGCGCCGATCAACCATTTCCTATCCAACTCTCTTCTCACTCTCGACTTCTCTTGAAGTTCATTTAGACAATTTCCAGCAACAGAATACCTTAATTTATATTTATATTCCATTCTCTTATGTCTTCAGGTGCACAATGACCCTTTAAAAGCACCTGTTGATGGCCCCACCCAGTGGGTGAGTGTCATGTCATTTGGCTTTGCTCATTACCTCTTGCTTGTAATTTTGAAGCTTGCCTCCATTATTACAAATCTATACGAATGCAATGAACTGTCTCTGTGCTGAGCCTTCTGTGTTGTCGATTTCCAACAGCCCTTGCGCCATCTCGAGGAAATTCTGGACGAACTTATTGCGATAGCGGTGAGTTATTATTATAATTTCTCTAATGTCCTTACATAGTTGTGAAGAAAATTCTAAAGCAAGGTTACCAAGATGACATCATAAAAACTTGATGTTTTCTTGTTGATGGCTTTGAAGAGGGTATCCAAGGGCAAGAAGCAGCTCGATATCGACCTTACCCCTTATCCACTGTAGTGCCTGCAGACCAAGGATCTACTTGGTGGATCGCCAGAGTTCTATGTCCTTCCCGCACTCCCTTCCTCTTTACGAGAGTCCTACATGCATCTGTTTGTCCTATGTGGTAGTAATTCGCTTTCCGGCTTGGGACCGGATTGTTGCACTCTTGTGCCCGGCTTTTTATTGGAAGTGAGTGAGTCCTCCGTCTCATGTAACAATAATGCTGGTATTTTGGGACGATTGTGTGATTGTTAAGTTGCCCAAAATTTCGATCTCTTATCCTCGTTGGTGGTCTTCCTCTAGGAATTCAGATATTATGGGACTGTCACGTCAGACATTATCCAAAGAAGATCCAAAATGGTTGGCGTAGATCGGTTCTTTTGGATGTTTTCCCAACGTTTTCTGAGATCCACCCGCATGTTTTTGCTGTCCTCAGCTTCGCCGATACTAAAATATCTGCCTCCTTCTAGTTTGTCGTTGACGTTGATTGCCTCCCATCTTGAATGTTGTTCTCCACTTCGTTTTACTTAGCCAGTAAGCGCGATTACCGCAAGACAATGATGGCAGGTCACCGCCTCAGGTTCGGTTGTGTTCTGGGTCTGTGAATAACTCATGCCATCGCTCCGCCTATAATTTTTGTCTTCTAATGGTTGCGCCATTCAGTCGTTGTACACGCCAACCTTAATGCAATGCCTTCGCGGAACTGTTCTCTTTTCAAAATTTAGGCCATATCCCCTAAATGCCTACGGATAAGCCTAAGTCTGGAACACTGATTATTTAGCTTTCCACGTATCACGGTGCATTTGTCATCTTTTGAACTTCACATTTCGCTTAGAGGATCAAATGTGTTGTTATCGGGTGCTTGATGATGAGTACTGTCTAGGTTTAGCATTCATTTAATGTTGAATACCGACGGATCCTATCATTCGCCTAGAAGAGAGCAATAATTTCCAACTCATTCAGACGAAAGACGGTGAAGGTAGTTGGGATATAATACAATATGACCTTAACACAAAGACCGAAATTTTAGAAAGTAGTTAAAATTTATAAGTACAAATATGATTTTTTATAACACAATGCAATCACAAATCAAATAAAAATTAGGTTTTCATTTAACTCTTAGTCTTCGGAAATTCTTATTTTTGACAATGATATCTCAATGCACTCTGAAAGCTTTTGTTAAGAATCATCTAAGCATAATATTCTTTTACTTTTTATTCAGGCAATTATATTCTCAAATCAAATATTGATTTTATTAAATATTTTCGAAGTGTTTTGTTAGTAAACACGGACTTCATACACCCACCGACGCAGACATTGTTGAGTTTATTCTTGTGAGATTGAACTCATGTATTGAAAACATGAGTTTATAGAAAACCTGATGATAATAACGGGGGAGTAAGAAAAGAACATACATCTCCAGGAGAGTGTTTAAGCTTTCGTCAAGCTGGGAAATCCCAACTTGAGATGAAAAGTCAAATTCGCCCCCATTTCCCACCGCACGTTCAAATCCTCATCGTTTCTCGTAACCAAAGCGAAAACTATATACACGATAAAAATATAGAAATAATAATAATACAATTAAGAAGAGAGACGACGCGAAATGACCACGACTGCCTCCACCATCGCCCTCCTCTCCCCCTCCGCCGGTCCAACAACCGCCCCATCCCCCGCCCTCCGTCGCTCCCTCCCCCCATCCTCCTCCCTCCTCGCATTCCCTTCCCGCCGTAGACCCCGCCGCATCGTCTCCTGCGAGGTCGCCCTTACCTCCAACGACGCGCCTTCCTCCTCCTCATCCTCCCGGTTCGATGCATCGGAGGATTCCTCTGACGGGGAGAGTAAGGTAGGGGCGCGTGTCAGGGTCAAGGTTCCGCTCAAGGTCTACCACGCGCAACGCGTCGGGGAGGAGGTGGACCTGCAAGGCATGGAAGGCGTGATTAAGCAGTTCGTCGGCGTCTGGAAAGGCAAGCGCGTCTCCGCCAACTTGCCTTACAAGGTGGAGTTCGTCAAGGAGGTCGAAGGTCGTGGCGAGGTTAAGTTCGTCGCTCACCTTAAGGATGATGAGTTTGAGTTCGTTTGAGTTTGTTCCTGATTTGGAGGTTTAGTTCTTTGCCGTGTTCTGTTGAATAACGATGTTGCTTATAGAAGGGCAATCGATTCGGCTACTATGATGATGATAATGATGTGAAAGAATCCTTTGACATGTATATTACTTGAGCAATGACCTTTTGTCTAATTTTGATAAATTTGGTGGTAGCACCGTCGTCTTTGAGTAGATTCAATTGGGTCTTGAACTGTGTTAGCTGTTAATGGAGATGATTGAATCATCACTGATCATGCTCAGAAAGGTGTATTGAACGGACTCAGTAGTTATAGATGATGTTGATCTGGAGAACAGCAGCGTTCCATATGCAACATCTTTAGTTTGATCCAGATGAGCCAGTGGTAGTGCCCATCAACTGTGCTTATTTCTGCTCAGCCTGTACTCGAGCTTTCTTCCTTTGTGTGGCATGATTTGAAGGATAGAGGGTTAAAGAAAGAGTTGCAATATCATACCTAGGACGAATCATTCCATCGCAACGCTATAAATCCTTTGCACTTCGTCTCCCATCGCATTTGTTCTCTAAAAGAGACACTTCTTACGGTTGGAGGAATCTGGCGTTGCTACTCGTGAAGTACAGGTCAGTCTATCTTATACTCAGGTCTTGAAATGTTCTCGGTGCGGTGATGATGATGAAATGATATGCACCGCTCTTCTTTTTTGGCTGGCGAAAAGACATGATCCTTCTGTTAAATTTGTTAAAAACTGTTGGGATGGTTGATATTGACCTGTCCTGCTGTGGTTCACGATTGTTTTGTCCGGATATGAAGGGATTGGTCCTCATTTGCAGCGGTTGGATTTCACACCATAAAGTAGCACTGCATTTGAGATATGGGTTCTATTCACCTGTTGAGGAGTTGAGAAAGTGGGTCGATACTGCTGTTTCAACCCTACCGATTGCTGATTAGTAGTGGTAGGGTGGGAGTGATATGAATGCGCTGACTGTTTGTTGTAGGGATAAGTAGAACTGAAGGAGCATTAGAGCTAGAAGAAACCTAACCTATCCAGTCTAGAGAATATTTTGTTGATGTCGAGAACATCAGGCGGGGAAGATTAGTTTGTAGTGAAAATGAGCCCAAGGGTGGTATTCAGACCCCTGGATGAGGGGGAGACGAGATGATCTTAAGGAGTACTGTGAACTGTGGAAGGTTGGGCACGATCCTGTGAGTTGCTTGATTCCAAGCATGAAGCCTATCTGAATTTTTGGGTGATAGGAAGTATTTATTTGGTCGTCATCGTCCGGGCTAGCAAACGATGGTATCGAATGTTAACTTAATTGCATCATAGTTTTTGGAAGCATCACTACAAGCTCTGGTCCTGCGAAGTCATCTGGAGAATCATCCTTCGGCCTCTCTAGTCCGGACTTCTAACGTCTATGTTGTCCGCAAGTATTGTAGAGAAGTTAGATGAAAGCTCCGCCTAGGGGTGAGTATTCGGTATTCCAAATCCAAACCGAATCGAATACCGAAATACCGAATACCAAACTTTTAAAATTTCATCTTCAAATACCAAACTGAATTTCGAACTTCCAAATACCGAAATACCAAAATGGTATTTGAAAGTTCCAAACTTTTAATTGGGCCGAATTACGGGCTTGAACCCATTTAAAAAAAAAGAAATCCAAGCAAAAAATCAATAGAGACGATGACAGTGACTCTAATAAAGGAGGCCATCAGTGGCATACAGTTCCTCGGGGGCAAAGCAAACGAAACCCTGGTGACGTGAAGGCACGATCCATTCTACTTAGCTCAACAAGTTCAGGAAATCGATACACTACCAATGCAGGAACAAATGGATGCAGGCCTGAGGTCTACCGCACTCTAATGGTTGAAAGGCAAACCCCCCTAAGTAATTTCATGGACCCATCCATGACGGAGACATCATTAATCAAGTAACTTGCTATGGAAAAGGGCAGATTACGATTGAAGAGGTGGGGGGCATACCTACCCCCACCTTCCTTTATTCACTGGACAAATTCTGCCAAACAATTATTGGTTTGAGTTCGAGAAATAGATCCCCTATGATCTCATCTATTGGTTTGGTAAGAAGAATATCAGCTACGACGAAATTGAGAATCACCTCGCCCTGGTCATTTCTAGTTGCTGAACACAAGGTAGGAAGCCTAAGAGAATGCTGCATCTCCATGCTTTTGCGCCCAAGAGAAGCTGCGACAGTATATTACGATGGGGCAGTCAATGGCTCATGGGGTTTGAACTGGAGAAGGAAAAGTAGACATACCAAAGAAAGTGAATTTAGTACTCACAGTGCACCTACTACCGCCAGACCGTCGGACAAGAAAAGGGGACATAATGGTCATTGCCAGACTGTTAGCTGCTCCTCTTTGATCTTGGTTCAGTTGTGACTCGACGCTTACATGGAAATCATCATTAATCCGAAAGACTATGCGATGGGCAAGATAAAATACCCGCAAATGCATGTGACAAGGACTGGACCAAGGAGTCTCTCCATGTACGTGTACAAGAACTTCTGGAACACGAGGAGGCTAAAACCTGGAAATTTCCTAGTGATATTGTGCTGCTGAAGCACCTTTGATGGAGATGATGCTTCTGACATCCTCGGTGGTATAACTCAGACCACGAACCACAGGCTAAGTTGTGCGACATGAAGGTAGGGCCACAGATTGAGGGCAATGGGATGCCTTTCCTCCTGGTAAGCCATGTCATGAAGTGAAAAGATGCTGTAAACGATGATGGATGATACCAAGGGCCAGTTCTGAAGCTGGGATTTCGCTGGAGCTTTTGTCGTTGTATTTTCTGGAGAGGCTCTCTAGACAGACGCTCATAAAACTCATCCTCATGTTTCTTGGTTTCAGGGTGCTTGTGCAGTGTTTCCTAACAGAACAAACCCTGTCCTTAAACCATCTAATATAAATAAACTCGCACTCGGGATTGTCGATAAGTTTTGTACCGGGAGCCAAAAGCAGAGCACTGCAAAGGTCGAGATAGCATACGAGTATTGGGAATCTGCACATGGATTTGAGATGTCAGGCTTGCGTAGAAGCAGAGTTAATCGGAATCCAGATAACTTGTCTGACTTTGATACCTTCCGAAGGAATGGTCATTGAAAATATATAGGGATATTTTTCGGCGGGCTGGTTCGAAACAGGTACTAGCGCGGTGTGCTTCCAGCCATTGGATAACTTTGAGCTATGATACTAATATACTAAAAAGAATGCTTTGATAGCAAAATGATCAGGTCGGTTAGAAGGATGTTATGGGTGACGAACAAACAAAAGATAGAATGGAAAAACGAAAAACACGAACCGGATGAGGTGAATAGATAAAGTTGAGATTCATATACAAAAATGATGGCGATGGACAATATGGACAATACAAATAAACCATCGGTACTCATATTACACTTAGAATTCATCAAATGACCTATATGAAGGGATTTTCTTAAAATTCTAAATAATATTTTTTCTCTATTGTAATGCACCTATATTTATATAGAGAACGCCAAAACTAGGAAATTAAATATTAACTAGGAAATTAAATGTTTGCATAAAGAGTAGTAGACTTCTTGAGTTGACTATCTTGATCCAATGGATGAAGACTACTTGAAACCAAATCAACTATTTGACAGGGTCACGTTTGAAACTCTTTAAGACGGTCACGTTGAACGAACTATTCGATTTATATTGATCATATAAATTCGAGACCGTGTTTCGAAGAGATTTTTCGGAGAGATATTTCTGGAATTATTTAACGTGAATGAATTCGGTTCGAGCTGGATTACAAATCTCAATTGGCTATCGGAACCAGTTTGATTCGCAAGAAAAAAAGAAAAGAGAGCAAAGATAGCGGGTTTCGAAACTAGTTTGATATTCACAAAAAAGAAAAGAAGCAACGACCGTGAAAATTGGTTGACGCTTGACAGTCATACGAGCTTTGTTTCAAAATAAATTTTAGAAGAAACTATTTCGTGAAGAAATATGGCCTCAACTTTTAAAAATTCGTCAAGATATTTCTGACACGCATTATTTTACCGCCGGGAACATTCCTCTATTTCTTATTAGCTCGAACGTTCATCCAAGGTAACTATCGACATGTTACAAAATGTTATAAATCATATTGCATTAGATTTCTTGGAAACATCGCTACGAGCTCTGTTCCCGCGAACTCATCTGGAGAATCATCCTTCGGCCTCTCCGGACATTTGACGTCCATGTTATCCGTCCATGGTTGTACTGCAGAGAGGCCTTTGAAAGCTCGGCCACACCAAACTTAGCGGGGCCATCATTGCTTTGTGTTTGAGATCCCTTCTGATCTCATCTACCGTTTCCGCTATCGAGGAACGGTTTGAAGGTCATCAACACACCGATCGCCTCGACCACATTCAGTAAGAAGAATATCATCTGAACACCTGCAAAATCGAGAATCGCCTCGCTCCGGTCATTTCTCGTCGTTGATCACAGTAAAACAGTAGTTCCTAGTACCTGGCAAGAATGCAGCATCCCCTCGCTTTTGTGCCCAGGAGAAGCTGTGACCGAAAATTAAGACAGCCCAGTCAGCGGTTATCGGGTATCAGACCAGACTAGGAAAGGTAACCAAACAAAAGAAAGGGAATTCGGTTCTCACAGTGCACCTCCAGCCGCCGGACCGGCAGCCTTGAAAAGCGACATCGTGGTCATCGCCAGACCGTTAGCGGCTCCTCTCTGATCTTGGTCCTGTCGCGATTTAAGAATTGCGTGGAGATCATCATTAATATGATAGAGCAAGCGATCGGACCAGATAAAATACCAACGGGTGGAACTTACCACGACTCTGTTCTGAATGATGAACATGCATGTGACAATGGAAATCTTTCGACAAAAAAGCACCAGATGGTTAGGAAGTCGATCTTGTTAAAGTAATGGGGTCAGAAGAGCAGTAAGAGCGGAATACTTACGGCGAGGACGTTCTTGGCAATCGAGGCGCAATTCAACAGCATGGAGAGACCGAAACCAGATAGCATTGCTATGAAAGGGTAGCTAGACAAAAGAGGGATTGATAACACCTGCATGCAAAATCATGACTGGAGAATGAGTTTATATCCTCACATCAGTCGACAGCAACTTGGAAATGCCTCAGGATAACCAGGACTTACCCCACAAATGCGGGCAACAAGGACCGGACCGAGGAGTCTCTCCATGTACGGGTACAGGAATGTCTGGAACACGAGGAGTCCGAAACCTGGAAATTTCCAAGTGATAAGCTATCAATGCAAATTACACCAAACATTAGCTGAAGCGACGGATATTGTGCTGCTGAAGCACCTGAGATGGAGAGGATGCTTCCGACATCTTCGGTGGTATAATCCAGGCCTCCGAATCTCCTGGGGCTTACAGCCCACAGGGAAAATATCTAACAGGTGGAAATCACAACAAACCTCAGGTTAAGACGTGGACAAAAAGGTGGAGCCACAGATTGATGGCAATGGGATGCGTTACCTCCTGGTAAGCCATGTCATGAAGTGAAAAGACGCTATAAACGATGATGGATGATACCAGGGGCCAGTTCCGGAGCAGGGATTTCGTGGGAGCTTTCGTTGATCCATTTTCTAGAGAGGCTGTCTCCAGACGCTCATACAACGCTTCCTCATGTTTCTCAGTTTCAGGGTGCTTGTGCAGTGATTCCTAACAGAACAACCCCAGTCAATAAGGCAACGGATAGAAATAAATGCGCACTCATGATCGTTGAGAAATTTTGTACCGGGAGCCAAAAGCAGAGCACTGCGACAACCGCTGCAAAGGCTGAGATCGCCAAGCATGGCATGAAGTATGGGAATCTGCACATGGAGTCGAAATGTCGAGCTCGAGCAGAAGCAGTGTTAATTGGAATCCAGAAAACTCGTTTGACGTCAATACCTTCCGAACAAGGAGTCCTTTGAAAATATACCAGGATATTTTTCGGCAGGCTGGTTCGAAACATATGGCAGAGACTGTGAGAACGAGGGCAAGAGACCGAACACACGAATTTCCTTTCTTCACCTCCAAAAAGACACCATTAAAGATACCTGAGCAAAGAAACCTCCAATGGCAGGACCGATGATCAACCCGATTCCCCATGCTGTGCTAACCTGATAGAAAAAGATCATCTTTCAGGTCCGAATTGAGCAAAGAAACATGTATCAAAGCGTTGAGAACAACAAACAAGCTGGATATCTTACAGTCGATATTCCGAGTGCTTGGTGTTCAGGGTGAAATATCTCGGATGCGTATGCCTGGGTCATTAAGTTAGCCGGACATCAGAAAGATATAAACCCATCTAGTTTAAGCTAGAAATCGGGAAAAAAGGAGCCACCTTTATCGGTCCAAGTAAGCCATTCATACTTCCGAGAAGGAAACGCGTAAAAATAGCCATCCAAAAATTCGTACTTAGGCCGAAGAGAGTGTTGAATATGACCCTGAAAAGAAAATCCCGATGAGATCCGCAAGCTCGAGCGTGTCTGAAAGAAGAAAATGAGAGCTTCTCACTAACACCGAGATTGTCCCGATAATTATGACTGGCTTCCGACCGTAGTGATCAGCCGCCATACCCCACGGCACTGATGTCAAGGCTCTTCCAAGCATGAATGCACAGCCCACATATCCAGCGTAGAATCCTATGTCCTCTTCCCGTTTGGCAATATGAAAATCTCTAATCTGATGGAAAAAGAAGAATGAAAGAATTGAAGGGTTGGATCTCAGGATTCAAAGGTGCTGAGATCTTCTGCAGAAATGTCCGATGGCCATGACTGATGAGCTTCTCACCATGAAGTAAAGGAACGGGAAGAGAGAAGATATCGGCAGTGCTGGAAAAGAAAACACTCCACGAATTAGGACAAACGTCGATGCATCTGTACGCATCTCGCATAGTAAAAACTCTAACGTTGTTGATCCGTCGACTCCACTCATGGACATATGGTTCAGAACATTCTGCCAAAGTTTCGTCAACCAGATACAACCATTCCACCCAACCGAGGAATCTTAACAAGGTGGCCGAAACCATCCTCGAGACAATTATGAACCTCAGCTTCGCTGAAGATACGCAAAAGAAACAAAACAGTCCTCTAAACAAAACTGCATTTTCCATCAACCCAGGAACAAAAAGGAAAAAGAGAGAGAAGAAGAGACATATCCTACCAGTGCCGAGGACGACAACCCACATGATTATGAGCTGCCTGATGGGGAGACCGGTGCTGGCCGCCATCTCGTGGCTTCGCTCCACCTGACAACCAGGGCAGCCCTCATAGTAATGTTTGGCCTTCTTTGCCTTCCCCTTATTCTCCAACAACCTCTGCTTCAGTTGCTGCTGCTGCTGCTCCTCCTCTGCGGCCATCGTCCCTATGACAAGAACCTAGTCGTTTCCTATCTGCATCAGACGGAGAATCAAAATGAATGTGGATTGACGGTGGGGAGGGAAGGGAGAGAGGACAACCCAGACACCCACATGGTATTCTAATAATAATGTTCATAGACGATTCCTCCTAAATCTTCGTCCCCATGCAGGGCTTTATTACTTTTTATAGCGAGGGGGATAACTACAGGAATGAGGAAGCGCAATCCAACACAACCACAATCAGTCCATCTCTTAATCCCTCCAAAAATGATTACGTCACCCCTCGCGTCACACTAACATTAATAGCATTCCAAAATCACTCTGAATTTAAATATTAAAAAAAAGCGTCAATAGAAATAAAAAAAAAAAGCTAGGGGGCAGGCCAGGCCAGGGCGGCGCTGGTCATTTAATATCTCCTGTTAATTAATTAATGATACAAATGACAAAACAATTACGACGGAATGACTGCGAGGATCCCAAATTATTTAATTTAAAAAAAAAAACATTCCCTAAAGGAATTGTTTTCCTCTAACGGGGTGATATTCAATAGAAGAACGTGTTAGACCAGCAGAATGTCGCTCCGTCGATGAGCAGCCGCTCCTCCGAGGAGAGCATATTGTTCAAGTCAATCGCGAGTCCGTCCGCGCGCGGGTGCTTGATCTCTCATCTCTACAGGCATTGTGTCGGAGCCGCACCGGATAGTTGGGGGAGAGTAAAGTAAAATTTAGGAGGTACCTACATTAAAAAGCAGGCAAGCATTGCATCCTATGAGCGAACGAAGTCAAGTAATATACAACTGGGGTGTTGAGGCTACTTTACTTATTTTGTCTTCCTTTCCTCTTTTTTTTTATTCATACAATAAATAAATAAATAAACACATCACATCATCAACTAGGAATCAAACTTTTGGGTTGGGGGGGGGGGGATGATTCAAAATCCCAATTCAATTTGAATTTGTTAATCCCAAAAGGGCCAAAACAAAATGACTGGCGATGGAGACTCGGCCACCTCCTCTTCTTCTTCTTTTGTATGGTAGAGATATAAGATGAAGTTTTTAATATATGGGGGGCTGCGGCTGATAGAAGCATCCTTGTTATATTAGTTAAGTCTAAGACAATCAAGTGGATACTGGTGGTCTTTGAGAGGTGGAATGAATGATGCAGGTTGGTGGTAATCAGCAGGTTTGTCTGTCGGAAACCACTTTTGCTTGTTTTTTTATTTTTTGTCGTCTGGTGTATTATTAGAAAAAGTGTGAGACGGTGGGACCAACCACGGATTGTCCCTCCCATCTTCATTCATTCCCACAGCCAACAGACCCAAAGCTTTTCTAAAAGGGCATTGAAAAGCTTTTCCATTATTTTGTCATGTCAATGTGTAGTTAGTGATGACAATGGCATTGGCATTGGCATGGCCCCCCGTAATTATATTGACAGACTTAACACAATACATAGATATCGCCGCCACCCGTGATCAACCCCTCCCTCCTGTAAAATGTTGATAACGATTGTAAGAAACTGTTAATGGGTTGGGCTCTGGGATAGTGGGCTAAGGAGGAATTGGGCCCAATGGGAAATAAATAAGTAAGGCGCGGGCGGGAGTGAGTTGGTTGGTCAGCAAAAGTGTGTTAGCTGGGGTTGTTGCACCGGAGGAAGCGGGAAGAGGCATACATTTCGGTGGGGGGGGGGGTGGGGAGATTGGTGTCGGTGGTGTGGTTGGAATCACTACTAATGCTGTTTGTAATTGGTTGATTTGTTGAAATCGTTGCTGCAATCTGTCCTTTCTGTTGTAGTAGTGATTGGTGGAGGTGGTTTACTTTACACGAATTAGAATAAAAGCGCCACCAATTTGGGATTGGAATTTGATTGAAAGGTATTTTAGATGGTGCTATAAACCTCACGACATTTCCACTTCCGCAGGATTTCGTTAGTGTGGCTACAACTAATGGAGTTTATATTGTACGTAAATTATTATTTTTATTCAACATAATCGATAAGCATGGAACTCTCAAAAGAATAAAAGAGTGAATGTAACGTACTAGTACTACCATCAATAGTTGCATTTGTTATTGATTTTCTTTTTTGCAATCAAAGAAACCGAATCTCCTATTTTTAGGCAAATCCGAGATTAAAAAAGGACGACAAAAATGTTAGCTGGCCGGCGAACCTAGTCGGGTAACAGGCGACGATATCAACAAGAGGAGTCATCCGGTTATTACAACATTCCTTTCTCTCCGTCGGTGGGTGGGTGGGTCTCTCTCTCATCCTGGATCTTATATTAAAAAAAAAAGAAAGAATGAAAGACTCTCCTCCTCCGCCTTTAACCTCGTCAGAAGGTATCACGGAGGAGGCCAATCCCATACAAAGAAAGAGATATCTAACGTCACCCTGACATTTTGTTCCTTCCCCCACCACGCAACCTATGAAGCTTTATGTGATTTGAAGTTGGGGTTGTGGGGTTTTCCGCCTCGTTTCTTCTGAGGCCTCCGCTCTTCCTCCCCCGTTTA
Source organism: Melastoma dodecandrum (assembly GCA_029817715.1). NCBI lineage: Eukaryota > Viridiplantae > Streptophyta > Magnoliopsida > Myrtales > Melastomataceae > Melastoma > Melastoma dodecandrum. The sequence continues at coordinate 577,877 of JARUPY010000397.1, read as the reverse complement.
TTACTGTTCAGTGCCTTCCCAGTCTCCCCCCCATCCCTTGAAGAAGCCGAGATGGATCGGCGTCCCCCGTGACAACCCCACCCGTCTTTTTTATACCTCTATTTTTGGAGAAGGGGGAATGCCCTCTTCGGCGGGTGCCTTCCCCAGTTGCAAGAACCTTGGACCATAAATCCTTCCCCGGGAGTTTGGGGAAGAGGTGGGTCTGTCGCTTGACCTCTGGGTTATTGTTTCCGTGGGATGGTATAGTCATTTTGGTGTGGTGGTGGTGTAAGGGTTCTGGTGATCCTGTTGTTGTAGGATTATAGAGGTGCGTTGTTATGGGATTAGGTTTGGGAATGTTGGTTTCGGTTTTTGAGGTTTGGGGGTATGTTGTCTATTTGGAGGAGTCCGTGATCTTCATGACGATCATCTCCTAGATTTTGAGTTCCCACTGAAGCTCTGGCTTTGATCGTTTTATCTGATGGAGACCGGTGATGACGGGATCGAAAAGTCCCCTGGTGTGGAGTTGAACTCAGATTCATCGTGCAGGAGGAGATTTCCCTTGACCCAGGCTGGGGCGTTGAGCAGGAATTCTGTTAGGGAATTGGGGATTCCTGATGAGTTGGAGTGGAAGAGGGTGAGGCAAGGGTTGTCTAGGGGAGGCAATTCGGAGTTCTTCAGTGCGTCTTTGAAGGAAATTAGTGATGAGGACGCTAGGGTGGTGTACATTAATGACCCCGAGAGGACAAATGAGCAGTTTCGATTCGCGGGGAATGAGGTTCGCACAGGGAAGTATTCGTTAATAACTTTCTTGCCCCGAAATTTGTTTGAGCAGTTCCACAGGGTTGCCTACGTTTATTTCTTAGTGATAGCCATTCTCAATCAAATTCCCCAGATCGCGGTGTTTGGCAGGGGAGCGTCGATATTGCCATTAGCTTTTGTGTTGTTCGTCACGGCAATCAAAGATGCGTACGAGGACTATAGGCGCCACTGTGCTGATGAAATAGAGAATAACAGGTTGGCGCTTGTGTGGAATGAAGGATGGTTTCAGAGCAAGAGGTGGAAAGACATCCGGGTTGGTGAGGTCATCAAAATCAAAGCAAACGAAACTCTTCCTTGTGACATGGTGCTGCTCTCCTCTAGTGACCCAACAGGGGTCGCATATGTGCAAACCATCAACTTGGATGGGGAATCTAATCTAAAGGCTCGGTATGCGAAACAAGAGACAACTTCAAAGTCCCCTGAGAAGGAGAAGATTGGAGGACTAATCAAGTGCGAGAAACCAAACAGGAACATATACGGTTTTATGGCAAATCTGGAGGTAGATGACAAGAAGCTTTCACTTGGACCTTCAAATATCATTTTACGAGGGTGTGAGCTGAAGAATACTGACTGGGCAGTTGGGGTTGCAGTGCACACGGGACGAGAGACAAAAGCTATGCTTAATAGCTCAGGGGCCCCTTCTAAAAGGAGCAGCCTCGAGACACGGATGAATTTTGAAATCATCATACTCTCCTTCTTTCTGATCGGTCTATGCATGGCGGTCTCCACTGGGGCGGCTGTCTGGCTGAAGCACTTTGAGGATAGTCTAAATTCCATCATATTTTTTGGCAAGCAAGATTACTCCCAAGAGAAGGCCAAAAACTATAACTATTATGGCTGGGGAATGGGAATATTCTTTACATTCCTCATGGCAGTCATAGTCTTCCAGATCATGATACCAATATCGTTGTACATTTCCATGGAACTTGTTCGTATTGGGCAGGCTTACTTTATGGTTCGAGATACCGACATGTATGATGAGGGCTCAGATTCGAGGTTTCAGTGTAGAGCCCTGAACATAAATGAAGATCTGGGGCAAATAAAATATGTCTTTTCAGACAAGACGGGAACACTCACTGAAAATAAGATGGAATTTCAGCGTGCCAGTATCGGAGGAATAGATTATTGTAATTTGAAGGCCTCTTCGCAAGGGGTTGGATACACGGTTAAAGGTAATTCTATTCTCATCCTCTATTGTAGCCATCATCGTATTTGAAGTTAAACTGATGTTAACCCTGTAACCACAGTCGATGGGAAAGTAATGAGGCCTAAGGTGACCATTAAAACACATTCAGAGCTTTTGCGGCTAGCACGAAATGGAAAAGATTCAGTTGGAGGGGCATACATTCATGATTTTCTCCTGGCATTAGCTTCATGCAACACACTAGTTCCATTTGTTGTGGACACGTCCGATCCAGCGGTAAAGCTAATCGACTACCAAGGAGAGTCTCCAGATGAACAAGCATTGGCTTATGCAGCTGCTGCCTATGGGTATATGCTGATGGAGAGATCCTCTGGTCATATTGTTGTTGACATACTAGGAGAAAAGCAAAGGTACTGTAAATGCTATCTCCATTTCATTCAAAGCTTATTAGAAACTGTCTCATGACATTCTGTACTGTTTAATATATATTTCCCATCCTGTTTTTGTATGATTCCTCACGCTTGATTTTGGTCAGCGACATTATTTGCAAGAGTAACTCCAAAATCCACTATACTTCTTTCATGTTGTTGATTTGGGTGAACTCCACGTTGTAGCTTCTTTCATTAACTTTTTATGACCAGCATTATAACTCAGTTGATAATTTCTCAACAGATTCAACGTGCTAGGGTTGCATGAATTTGATAGCGACCGTAAAAGGATGTCAGTTATTTTGGGTTGTCCTGACAAGTCAGTGAAGGTCTATGTAAAAGGTGCCGACACAACAATGATCAGTGTAATAGATAGGTCATTACTGGAGCATGTTGTTGATGCAACTGAAAATCACCTTAATAGCTACTCCTCCATGGGATTGAGAACTCTTGTTGTCGGAATGAGGGAGCTGAGTCCCTCTGAGTTTGAGCAGTGGCACTCTGCTTTCGAGGCTGCTAGCACAGCTTTGATAGGTAGGGTTGCTCTGTTGCGCAAGGTTGCAACCGACGTGGAAACCAAGCTAAGAGTACTTGGGGCCTCAGGAATTGAAGACAAGTTGCAGCAAGGGGTTCCAGAAGCCATAGAGTCACTGAGAATGGCAGGAATTAAGGTTTGGGTCCTTACAGGTGACAAGCAAGAAACAGCAGTATCGATTGGCTATTCCTCTAAGCTCCTTTCTAGCAATATGACGCAGATAATCATAAGCAACAACTCAAAGGAGTCGTGCCGAAAAAGCCTGGAAGATGCCCTCTCGATGTCTAAAAACCTGATACCTGATGCTGAGAATGAACATGTTCTCAGGAGTCCTGATGCTGTTCAAGTACAATTAGCTTTAATAATAGATGGGACCAGTCTAGTGTATGTTCTTGATAATGAACTTGAAGAGCAGGTAATGGGTTTTTTATTTGTCGTCATGCACATGTAGTATCTTGTCGTTATTTTTTATTCTTGTCGTTTTGTTTTCTAATTCTTTATTTTCTCCCTTGCCGCTTTTCTTATCTTTGTAGTGTTGTCTGCAGCTATTTCAACTAGCAAGCAAATGTTCGGTTGTACTGTGCTGTCGTGTAGCTCCACTGCAGAAGGCTGGTATTGTTGCCCTTGTGAAAAGGAGGACTGCAGACATGACTCTTGCAATTGGTGACGGTAATTTTTCTTCTCGATTTTAATTCATTGCAGAATATCCTCTGAATTTGCTTTTGATGCCCAAGTTTCATTGGCTTTCACTCTTCTGGTTTTCTTTTCTTTGCCTTATTGTAATAGCCATATGATCTTGATGGGCTACAGGTGCAAATGACGTATCAATGATTCAAATGGCTGATGTTGGAGTTGGCATCTCTGGGCAAGAGGGTAGACAGGCGGTGATGGCATCTGATTTCTCGATGGGGCAGTTCCGATTTTTGATACCTCTTCTTTTGGTCCATGGACATTGGAATTATCAACGGATGGCCTACATGATAATATACAACTTCTACAGAAATGCAGTATTCGTTTTTCTTATGTTTTGGTAAGTACAGGATTGCCATTATTTTACAGAATGTAGTGCATCCTAGCTGACTGAAGTTATTCATGGCGATCGTTCTTGATCGTTTGTTGTGTTTTTGTACCGAATAATCGATCTTATTAATCTAGACTTTGCTCTCAGGTTTACTCTTTTCACCGCCTTCACTTTGACCACAGCCATCACGGAATGGAGCAGCATGTTATATTCTGTCATATATACTGCCTTTCCTACGATAATAGTTGGGATTCTCGACAAAAATCTCAGCAGGAGGACCCTTCTCAAATATCCTCAACTTTACGGGTCAGGCCAGAGAGAGGAGAGCTACAACTCCAGATTGTTTTGGATAATGATGGTTGATACGTTGTATCAAAGCATCGTCGTCTACTTCATTCCACTTTTTGCATATTGGAACAGTACCGTGGACATCTCAAGCTTAGGAGATCTGTGGACCATAGCGATTGTTATCGTGGTTAATTTGCACCTGGCCATGGACGTCATGCGTTGGAATTGGGTTACTCATGCGGGCATATGGGGTTCAGTTATTGCAACCTGCCTCTGTGTTATGGCTATTGATGCAATCCCCTTTTTGTTCGGCTACTGGTATGCTTCCCAAATGCGCGTCGTTTCTGAAAATTTACCGGCTTGAATTTTTATGACGAACTGCTTCTTTTCGTTCATTTTCTTGATAGGGCAATCTTCCAAATCGGTAAAACAAAACTATTCTGGGCCTTGTTGCTGATTGTCGTTGTGGCGGCGCTCACTCCCCGTTTTCTTGTAAAAGTTTTGTATCAGTACTATCAGCCGAACGACATTCAAATCGCAAGAGAGGCAGAGAAGTTTGGGACTTTCGGGCAGGTAGAACAATCAGAATTAGAAATGAACTGCATGATGGAAACCTTGAGAAGATGACAAAGGTGATAAAACCCGTCCTTTGGTTGTTTATTGGTATAGCTTTATTCTTTTCCTTCTTTCTTTCTCTCGCTTCCTCGGGCATATAAATGTGTAGTGATGCGATATTCATTGCGGAAAATAGATTAGTTCTGTATTCTTTGAATATATTGTAACCTCGAAATTCGTCCTCGAGTGTATATGAGGAAGAGCTGTTTCCTATGCTTTGAACTGCTTGACGATTCTTGTCTTCCTCGTCTCAGATGAGGAGAATTGCGAAAGGGTAGTTCTTGATACAGATGAAGGATCTTGGTTTATGGATCAGTTAATGATTAACCAATAAAAAACTGTTGGGAAGATCCTAACCTTGCTCTGTGTGAACTTCCAAAGTCATGGAGATAATTAAGGAAAAAGAATCATTGCATATTTAGATAATTTCTGTATGCAGATCAGCAAAAAGGATGTTTGTTGGCAGCAAGCTGCTGAACTAGAACTTTCTTTCATACCTTAAATGAAATGCACATACAATACCATTGAAGTCGTACATGCTTTGTTCATCTTGTCATCCTCTAGTCAAATAAGGAAATACAAGAAATGAACAGCTGGATCGCATCATAATCAGATCATTCATGCAACTGATACCAAATTCATGAGAAAGCAGCTGTCTCAGTAATAAGAAATAGTTCAAGATGCTTTTCCATCGCTGCCCTGCTGTAATCTTCGAGAACATATCTGTTTCTTTTGGCGCCAAAAGCAATTCTCTGAAAGAAAAGTGAATCCCATGCGAGAAATTGGGTCAGATTATCTGAAAAATTTTAAGTCGTACATACCCATGTTTTGAGAAAGAAGATAGAGGTCGCTGATACGAGAAAATCTTGGTGTAAGATTTTATTCCTGTTTTGTGACGGATATAAGTAGGCTTTTTATCCTTTGATCAGCACTGATCTGATGTTCAGAACAAGATATTTTGCTACCTCAAATTTGCAAAGTCAGTTGTAGATTATTGATTCGGGGATTATGCAAGCATAGATATTTCAATCTGAGTTTTTCCAGAACACTTCAGCTAAGTTGTGTAACATAGAGCCGAAAGTCGAGAATCAGAGGTTTACCACTTCTGCTGGTTCTGCCAAGACATTGATGAAGAACTTGGCCTGCAGAAGAACAAAAATTTAGCTTCATACATATCCCGAACAAAGGAGAAGGCATACAGAATCTGGTGAACCTGCTTTGTGGTGGCACCTGACATGAGAAGATCAGTAGTCACCATTCCAGGCTGCAACAATTCCAAGGAGTTATAGATAGGAGTAATATGACAGATTACTAGAGATTCAAACGACAATGCAAGTTCAATGAGGCGTTGCTGAGTACCAGAACAGTTGTTCTCATGATTAATGTGCAATGTTTTGTTGGGAGGATGACAATGGGGATCAAGTCGAATTTGTAAAGGGAAATCCTCAATAAAATTCATTATGTTCCCTTATTGATTGTCCCAACCAAACACCCTGTAAGAGTAGTCCATTGCCAGTTATGACTTTTTCTTTGCTATCTATAGATGCTTATCTACAAAAAACACTTATGTACCAAAGCGGGGTTAATTCAAGTGGTTGGCGGCTTGGTCCAAGTCCGGGATCAAAACATGGGAACACAGCTATCCCCGTTGGTAGACCCACCCATCAAAGCCAGGTGCGCTACTTAGGTCGAGTCCGAATTAGTTGGGGCAAAGAATTGAACACTGGGCGGGCAATACAAAAAAGAGAGTTAAGCTTGAAGCGGCTTGTTCAGTTATATGGTTCTGAACCCATGGACAGCGTGCATGACAAACGATGAATATATCTTTTGTACCTCACGCTCAAAACTGACTAATTCAACGCATAACATCTCCAAAAGAGAAGTGGTGAAACTTTTTCAATTGAAAATTTTGTTTCGACAAACTGTGGACAACATGTTTCGCATCTTGCATATGTAACTCTTGCCTGTATGTTACACAAATGATATGCATAACTAATGTGACTGATCACAACGTGAACAACTTTCTATGAGAAACACACGCTTGGCAGCCCCATGTGCTGCAAGCAAATCTGCAAAATATATGAATATTGTAACCATATATGTTCCCAAACCTATCTGCACAAAGAACAAATGGCATACCTAGGGGTCGGCCTTTCATCCAAGCCAGCCCCGTCAATATTAAATACATGCTCCCCTCACGGCTAACCCAGCATCATCTTAGTAGCCTGGCATCCAATTCCAGCATGAGAATCAGTCTTGTCAGAGTAAAATGCAGGGAAAAGATTCCTCACCTCACGACATCATAACATCAAGCCAAGCGTATTTGTTGTAACTACTTCACTGCAAGAGCCACATCCAAAGAATCAAAGAGACGAAAGTAGAGAAAAATCTCCTTCCAGATGAATGACATTAGCTCACATTCAAATCTTCATCTGACGCTTCTGCCAACGGTTTAAAGCTATAGGCATTTGATCCTGCATTGTTTATCTGCAAATTTCTGAAGAGTGTGGTTAACAGCCGAAAACCAAACACAGCTGCTACATATAAATAATCGACTCATATTTGTGGATACAAAGGACAATTTGTACCCATATATCAATGTAATTCAGATTTTCTTTAGCATAATCAACCAGATTCTTCACGTCGGAGCCTTCATGAACATCACCACTTAGTACCCTATTAAAGAATCGGTATTTCCAGAAGAAGCATCGCAAAGACAAGACTTAATAGGTCAGTGAAACCAAAAATGCACTGGGTAATAATGCGAAAGAAATGGAAAGAGTTCGGAGAAGGTACCCGCACACGCTGTCCTCCAAATTGTCCTCTGAGGGCCTTGACGGCAGATTCCACTCGCTCAGCTCTGAGTTCCAGTCCATTAACACCCCCCCGGCGAAACAAAGAGGATCCTCACTTAAGACAACAGCACTCACGACAGGGGACGACGACAAAACCATCCTTTCGCCTGATCTCCAACAGATTACCACACTGTCCCCTGCCTTGAGGAACTCTCTTGCCAGTGCATACCCTATTCATGCAAAATCATCCACAAAGTGAGCAATAAACCAAGAGTTCCATCCGCAAAGAAACAGAAGCAATAAGTCAAAGTTCGAGGGGGGCGACCTTTGGTGGAGCCGGTGATGAGGACGTTCCTCGGAAACCGAGCTCGAAGACGCAGAAAAGGCGGTGCCCTGCCGGGAGTCGACGGATTGGGAGGAGGATGAGGAGCCGATGATGGCTTTGCGGACGGAAAAAGCCAAGGGAGGCGGTCGCCTTCCACCAGCCGAAGATGGATACCGAAGAGGAGGGGTCGGTGCGGCCAACAAGGTACGAGAAAGGAGTCAAGCAGAAGCCCCCTGCCATTTCCGGACCACCAGATAACGGAACTGAGCGAGGATGTTAAGAACGGTCAGATGACTAAATTGAAAAAGTCGTATAACGTATGAGGACTCGATTGGAAAGATTTCGATCCTCAACCGCCGCCTCCTTCTTATGACTCTCGATTCTTCTTTATCATCGGCAGGGAAAAGTTAGTAACGATCGGAGAGAGGCGGGGGAAGTAGACGGAAGAAGATGTCGAAGACGTTGGTGCAGCCGATAGGGCAGAAGAGGCTGACGAACGTCGCCGTTGTCCGGCTCAAGAAGAGAGGCTTCCGCTTCGAGATCGCCTGCTACAAGAATAAAGTCCTCTCCTGGCGCTCCGGAGTGTGAGTCCCCCCTTTATCCTTCTTGTTCGGTGTTGATGCGATGGATGGAAGGATTGGTGCAATTTTGGACGGATTAGTGGTTGTTGCTGTTCGTGATGTAATCTGGTGTGAGGTTAGGGATGAACGATTAGTTGATTCCAGGGAATTTAATGCTTGCCTCTTGGACGTATTCCCCCAAACAAGTGGAGGCATAGTTTTCCCGGTGGCGTTCTCTCTGAACTGATTATGACTGGTTAGCGTTTTGAGTGATTCACTGGAATGGTTGCTCTGGCGATGATCATCGGCGTCTTTTCAACTGGAGTAACCACAACCTTCTCGTTATGCAGTGTCGGTTTTTTACTGGATAAAAATAGTCTTGTTGCCAACACATATTGCAGTGTGACTACTCTCCAGTATTATATTATACATGGCGAAGGTCAGTCGTGTTCAAGTTGCCTGCACAAAACTAGTCACAGTTGATTATTACATAGCCATGGAGGATGTTCTTGTGCATTTTGTTAGGAAGTTAAGAAGTGTGCTTTAGGCCATCTTCATATTTATCGCGATAGTGGGAAGGAGCTGGTAGTTTTGTTTCCTGCCATCCTAATTCTGTGGTATTGGAGATGTTTTATTCCAGAATTTCTTTTTTTCTCTTTAATTTGGTTGTTCATTGACTGCATGATAAGTAACAAGGTTGCTTTATTGGCGTTCTAATATACCTGTGGAATTTTATTTATTGTGACCAACAGTGAGAAAGATTTGGATGAAGTATTGCAGTCACATACTGTGTATTCCAATGTTTCCAAGGGTGTTCTTGCCAAATCAAAAGATCTAATTGCTGCTTTTGGCACTGAAGATCAGACAAAGATATGTCTAGAGGTCAGTGTCGTTCCATTGAGGGAGTTTAGGGAAACATTTTTTTAGGGTCTACTTACATCAAATAGGCAGGAATTGTTGGTATTTAAAAATAATTGTTTTATTACTTAAATAAAAAATGCTGTAAATATCTCTACCTAAAAGTTACTGGTGCTTTTATGTGAAAGAAAAATGCTCCTTATCGGATTTGAACCGATGACGTATGCCTTACCATGGTGTTACTCTGCCACTGAGTTAAAGGGGCTCCTTTGGCTTAATTCATTATTCAGTTACTAATAGGCATTCAAAATATATATCTATCCTATAAAATATGTAGTGCATGTGCATAGATTATGTATTCCATTTCATTAATAATAAATGATTAGTAAATATTCCATGTATATATATATATATATATATATAATATATATATATATATGTCTGCTTGTCATCTGGGTGAGAGCATTTCCCAAAATTCTTGTCTTGTTTTGCTTCATGACAGATTTTGGACAAAGGTGAGTTACAAGTAGCTGGAAAAGAAAGGGAGATCCAATTTGCTAGTCAGTTTAGGGATATTGCAACTATTGTCATGCAAAGAACCATAAACCCAGAAACTCAACGCCCGTACACAATCAGTATGATTGAACGACTGATGCATGAAATACATTTTGCTGTTGACCCACATAGCAACTCGAAGAAGCAGGTAATTCCATTTTTTTCTTCTTTTAGTATTGTTGCTTACAGTCATTGCTTTACCTTTTCCTATATGCACTGACCTGTTTAAGCATACCATCTTCAACTTCATGAGAATTATGGGGTCAATTTTGGTAAATTTGTTCAAAAGTATTTGTTGGCGATGCAGGCGTTGGAAGTTATCAAAGAACTTCAGAAGCACTTTCCCATTAAAAGGGCTCCAATGAGACTCAGATTCACTGTAACAAAGGAAAATAGTCCTGCTCTTTTGGAACAATTAAGCAGCTGGAATGGCACAATTGTCTCAAAACATGAAAGTTCAACTGATATATCTATTGTAAGTCTGAGACAAGTTCTGGTTGCTTGAATCTATGTCATTAGCTTGGAACTGATCTGGGTCTGACAACAAAATGAACCAAATGGCACCATGTAGATCGACTGGTCAAATGGATGACCACAATACCAAATGGATTCGTGAATTCATACCATAGTTGTCCTCTTCTGTGTTGTAGTGAATAACTGATGCAGTTAAAAACTGAAGGCAGGCTGAATGGGTAAATGCAAGCTTCTAATGCAGTCTTTATGTCAGCTCAGACAAAAAAATGTGCTTAAACAATGAGGCATCTTTTGTGCATAGAATACTCAGCTGGCTAGTGTGAGGTGGGGTGGATTACCATGAGTCTTTGGCTGGATTAGTTGTCCCTACTGATTTGACTTGCATGTTCTGTTTATTTCCCTCAGATCTGTGAAGTAGATCCTAGTGTTTACCGGGACTGCGAAGCTGTCGTCAGAAACTTACAGGGGAAGGTAGAAGTACTAGCCTACTCTGTACATGTTGAGGGGGATACCCAAGTGGAGCACTATGACGAGCATGAGGACGTCCCTGCACAAATGCCTGGCCCCGATCCCACTATGCAGCTGACTGAGAGGCTTGAGAAACAGACCCTTGCTCCTAAATATGAAAGCAGCAAGGTTGAAGTGAAGCAGAACAAGTGCAGTACGTGCAATGCGGTCATTGGCGATGCAAAGGAGTACAGAGATCATTTCAAGACAGACTGGCACAAGCATAACCTCAGACGAAAGACCAAGCAGCTTCCTCCTCTTACAGCGGAGGAGTGCTTGGCCGACTTGGATCTGGATGACTCGAGGTCAGATTTGAAAGATTACTCCTTTTGAGGTAAACTCTCACTTGGCTGAGAATAGATATACCGATACATGAAATAGACAGCTGATACCTTTTATAGGATGATTGATGATAAGGGAACAGCCCCTAGTATTGAGTTCTTTAAATGTTTTGGACTTCTATTGTCAGTGCTTGCAAAAAAAAGGGAAGGTTTCTAACTTTACTTCTATGCTGGTAGATGTTTTTGTCAATCGGTATCACATGCGATTGTGATTCCAAAATTTGCTATGCTAAGCCATCGCTATCATCATGGTTTTCTTTCCTGAAGCTCTACTTGCAAGGACAACTATATACTTTGGGTCGATCCATGTTCCGCTGATGGAGTTACGCTGTCGGTCCTTTATTTTCAAGGTTATTTCATGCTACTCCCGACATTTTGAATTGCGATAATGACGAGACCAGTTCTGCGGTTTTCTGTCTGCATGTGTTGTGGTAGTTAGATGGGACTTCTGCATGCAATTCATGTCTTTCTTCTTCCGTGGGTAGTTTCCGTGTGATGCAATTGAATAATGACGCACGCCACACAAGGTGGACGGTCCTGAGTACTCCTGAATGATATCCGGAGTCCTTTTCTATTGTCAAGTAACCATGGAATGAGAAATCTTTTCCTGGAACGACCATCCACATGGTTTTTGACAATGTTTAAGGAAAGCTGCTGGCCTGTTGTTGTCATCAGGATCGCCGTCAGGGTATGAATAGTTTGTCTTTTTATCAATGTATTTATTCAGAATCGCCGGCTGGTTATAAAACGTTTATCTTACTATCAATGTGGACGATCAAATCGAGCTCATTTCACTTCCCATGGCGGGTCTGTAGCCGGTGCATTAGTATGACGAAGGCCCTGTCCGTCTATAAATACGGTGGATGTGTTACATATGTTCTGCATCAAAGGAAAAATGGAAAGGAAAGGCGAAATGGGGATGGAGGGATATGCACAGTACCGATGTGCGTTGGTTGCACTGGCGTTGTTCATGATAGTCCTGCTCCTTGGCATCAAACAGAGCGATTGGGAGGAGTAGCAGGTTGGGGATCAGTACGGATGGAGCTATGACATCGACTTGGACGGGTGGGCCAGAGGGAAGACTTTCCGGTCCGGCGACATCTTAGGTGAATAATTTTTTATCGATTCTTTTCTTACCCCAGAGCCGTCCATGTCCGTGATCCTTTCATGTGGTTGATCATAAGTCGAGAAATCAGTCCGAAACAATCTATTCAACCACCTCCAGACACCATCTGCATTCCACTTTTATACGCGATTGATATTCGCAGATCACAAATGTCTGACCATTCAGGTCCGTGTCCCCTTTTGATGCAGTGTTCAAGTACGAACCGATGTCTCACAACGTGGTGGAGGTGGACAAGAATGGGTACGACAGCTGCAAGCCCGAGCAGAACAAGTAGAAATACACCAGCGGGAATGACAGGATCACACTGACCTCAGGGATGAAGTTCTACATCTGCGATTACCACTGCGACTATGCCAACCAGAAGCTCATGATCAACGTCAACTGATTCCCTCCCGAAAACACTGAAGCAACGCTTTCAGTAGATACTAAACCCCTTAGAAAAGCCTACCCAACTCCCTCATAGTTTAGTTCTCCAAGAAACTATGACTATCACTTAGTCTCTTCTTATCTGGAAAAGATACAATAATACGCCGGAGGATTGTTTGAAAATAGTGTTAGATAGAAAAAAAATTACGAAATAGGTAAGATAATTTCAAAATTTCGAAAATAATGCCCCGAATTCGGTTTTTATAAGTCCGACTTCACTCATAAAAGAAGTTGGACTTATAAAAGCTGAATACCGACTTCAGCCTTTATAAGATCGAATTCCAAAAAATAAAAAATAAAAAGGGAATTTGGTCTTATAAAGGCCGATTTCCTTAGGGAGGTTTTTGAAGTTCGGCTTTTACAAATCCGACTTCCTTCGTGAGTGAAGTTGTATTTATAAAAATCGAATTCGGAGGATTATTTTCGAAATTTCGAAACTATCTAACATATTTCGCAAATTTTTTTTCAGCATTACATTAAAATAGTACAAGGCCCCTAATACGCTGCCTATGTCACCGTTTGGTTACAGAAACTGAACTCTTTGATTATATCGGCTGATTCTGTAATTACTAGTTTATTTATCTTTGAATTCTGATTTGAACGTCGTCTTCTGAGTCATCAAATTGAATTTGTTGTTCGATGTAGTTTGACGTTTATGCTAATTCGGTTCGGTGATCCTCTTTCGATTGATAACATACGATGCCTGCTCTGCATATGGTTTTCTGTCTTCGTGGTTTTGTTTTTTATATCTTTAATTCAGGTTTTTCAATCTGTTGATGTTAATCGGGACCTGCAATTTACGATCCAATATGCGTGCAAACATGCAAACTTAATTGTTTTGGTAGGTGGAAAGCCTTGAGGAGTTTCTAAATCCGGTCGAGAACGACATCCCGCAATCTCCGGAAAGAGAGATTACTTCGACTGAGATGGTTACTATGCCCATGACCCGGGCATCCACTACGAGGAGGATTGCCTCGAAGCCAGAGAGTGTGAGCATCTTCCCTCATGGTCAACCGCTCGCCGTAGCATTAGAAACTGGGCTGCTGTAGTAACTGACCAGGAGAGCAAAGCGTTAACTTTTCATTTCCACAGCTGAGGCGGCTTCCATTCAACAGAACAGGGGGCGCAAAGAATGGAGAGGGCGATGTAATAGCTTAATTTTAGTGTTATGTCAGAAACAAGGAGGGGAAAACTCCAGCATCCGTGATGCAGCTGACAATAGTGTATACTAGGAGATTGACGAGGCTGTTGGAGAAGAGCACGGCCGACCTAAACCTACAGGATAAGGTGATCACGATTTGGAACAGATAAGAATAATGGGTGATCTGACAGCTGAGAAGGACATGACTGAGGAACCAGAAGATGCACTTAAAGATGGACGCTTATCTGGTACCTTCTTGTGAATTATTGTTAGGGAGAAGACATGCCACCAGTTTTTTCAACAAAAACGTTCGAGGGAGAGCATGATTCGGAAGTTCCGGAATTAGATGAGTTTTCGGAGGCAAGAAGGTGAAGACAATAGTTTATCCATGTTATTTGCAAATTATTTTGAACCGTTCACTCTGTTTCCTTTAGATTCGGCAGGGCCGAAGGATAGGATGAAGACCGAGGCAGGTAATGAGGATGATAAAATAACCAAAAGCATCCAAGATGTCAGTCTTAGGCAGCTGAAAAGGCAAATCAAGGTATTTCTCCAGCTGTCTGTTTGCAAAAGCACAACATCCGTTGTCGCTCCCTTTTTATTTTTTGCTAACGAATCAACGGACAACCATTGTACGTTTCGTTCATTACAACAGGAGAAGAAATTCGAATTACGGAGCAAAAACATGCTCGCAGCACGCAAACATCCTACTCCATTTTTATGCATCTAATTTAACAAAGGTGGCATGGCATATGAGCACGGAAGTCACAAGGCCACTCCAGTCTCAAACAACGACCAAATAAATAGGTGCTTATCCATGTTACGCCTGTACAAAGCTCGCATATTTGGCGCCAAGGAAGAGCCTCTGGATACAGAGGAGGGCATTCTTGGTGACCTCCGCATTCTCGTGGTTCAAGAGCTTCATGACCCTTTCCTTTGCCTTCAGGTTCGTTACGATCACTCTGCCGGCAGGGTAGCACTGGATGAACTGCGAGAGGTCAAAGCAAGCAACGGCCAGGCTCCTTGGATCATTGGACGTGTCCAGTATTGTTATCAGCACCTTCAGGATCTGTGAGGATGAAATTGAAGTGTTAAGGAATCCTAACGGCCTCCTGAAACAGAATTTCTTGGAAGGAGCTACGCAGTTGACGAGAAAAGAGAGGAGACCTGGAAGTCATTCTCCTCGAAGCACGTGATATTTTCGCGCCAGAAATGGGGGTCCTTGTGCATGGGGGACCAGTCAAGCTGTCCGAGGAGGACTTCTTGCTTGTATATGTCAAAGGAACTCAGTTTCTTGATGTTCTCAATTAGCCCTTCTTCCAGCTCGTCCAGTGCCTCCAATAGATCCTTAAGAGAACAGTGATGATAGCAACTAGTAAGAGGACATGTGTAACAACTAACAACACAAATGACAGACAACTGACAGGAACCAGAAAGAAGGAAAAATCATAGTATCGCACCAACCGTTTAAAAACCCCATCATGTGTTGGGATATAAGGAGGACATATTAAAAACATTGCCAACGACAAACCAAGGAAAGAAATTCAGACTTTCAGGTCACCTCATCACTCCACGCCTGTGCCTTTAAGCTTTGAACAATCTGAGGTAATCCAACGTCTATCATTTGAGCACCAAATGACCCTTTTGGCAGTAGATTTCTTAATGTCAAAACAACTAACCTGACAACCTATTAAAACAACCAAACTTGAATGAGGGAAGCATAGAGAGTGATCTGATATCAGGAAGAGTGACCGATGACGGTAACAGAATGTTAAAGTTTCTGTCGTTAAGTGTATAGATCTGTTACAGAGATGGTAGAATAAATATGATATCCTACCTTCTCTTTGGTGGAACTCTTGACAACTTCAACCAATCTAGGGAGGGTCTTAGAGGTAGCTAGAAATTCTGTGGCAGGTTCAAAGTAAGATAGCAGCCATATACACAGACAGGTTTCGTAAAGAAGCTGCACATAAGAAACATCATCCATGACTTCACTGTTATTCCATGAACAAATCAATAACACACGAAAACAGACTACTTAAGAAAAGCTCTGCTAAGAAATTAGATTGGTTTAGTCAAATAATGCAAAACCTGTATAGATTGTTGTGTAGAAGCTGGAGATATATAAGGAACCAGAAGCTTCACACCATCTGCCTGAACAAAAGATGATCTGACACAAGGTTCCTTGAGTATTGTTGCTAAACAATTAATTGCAGTAGGAACCCCTCGACTAGGATGTGAAGGCTTCTTCAGCTGGAAATTTCAATGAACAATATTAACATCAGAGATGTAAGCCTCCAATTAAGTATAACTTCGAGGTTCTGTGAAGCGACCAAACATATCATATAACATATCGTCTTTTTGCTAAAGGGAGAATAATTGTCCCAAGCAGATCAATGAACATAACCTGGATTCTAGCAACACGTGGAAATAGGAGTAAATTGAACAATAGCTTTGACAAGAGTTGTTAATGAGCATACGAACCTGTGCACAGAGCCATTCTACTAGCCCCTTCAATACATCATCAGTAGTAATGGACTCTCTTTTTAAGTATGGATCATCGATATTTGCAACAACTCCATTCTGATTCTTAGGCCTAGCACTATATCAAAACAGCAACTTTAGAAAGCCAATGGTCAATAATAAGAACTCAGCAAAAACAATTTTTTCACATTAAATCATGAGAGCGTAAACTAATTACCTCACAATTAAAGAGAGTATTTTACAACATTTCTCTTCAATAAACCAATTTCCTTTCCAGAGCAATCTGAAGTTAATTAACAAGGTTGAGATTGCATTAGTAAGAGCGGCTCTTAATGGAGAATTGTAGGGAGGGACCATGGCAATGCTTACGCATCCAACTTTCACATTTAAACATTATAGGAAATGGAGTATCAGTTAAAAAGTGTATAAACAAAACTAGAGGTGCTTTAGAGATCCTCAACTCATGAATGGCTCGTAAGTGTCTTCGCCAGAAAGGGAGTTATCATGAAACAATCTGGCTCTCTTTGGATTTGCTGTCAAAAGAAATTTTAAGGAGAATTTTAAAATAATTTCTTTTTTCTGAAGTAAATTATGCCAGTAACCTGGGAAAAAGCAGAAAATCAAGATATACAGAACTCAAGAACCTGCTAGCATTTCATCAATCAGCGCAAGAACATATTCAACTGTTTCTTCTTTGTAAATATCCCGCAAGATATTCAGGAATACCCGAACATATGCTACACCATCCTGTAATAAAACAATTACACTGTTGAGACAAGGATTTGTCCAAGATTTATACGGCACAAGCTCTAAATAATGACAAGTGAGCTAAAGAGCATAAAAAAATAGCCTTACATCATCCAGCAGCTGTGCACGATGGCTTTCTTGTTTCTTGTCATAACGTCTCAAAAGCTGGAGGCAGGTTCCTGATATCAGCTTTGTTGACATATACGTCTCCCATGGAATGTCTCGCTTGAGGACCTAAATAATAGGAACACTAATTGTCTCAGTTTGGTCTTAGACGACCTCCATTTTGCAATACATTTGATACAAAGAGCATTTTGGCAGTTCCCATCCTCTGAACTTCATCAATGGGAATTTCAACTAATCCAAAATGAAGACAAGAAAGGCCTCACGGAATGCAAGTGGTAAAAACATGTATTATTGTACAAAGGCCAACCTGCTCGGATGTCAACTCAGCCTGATCCATGAAATGAAATCCTCGATAAGCTACAAAATCTGCAAAATCGAAAGCCTAAAGTCATACCAATATCTACTTATAATCTGAACACAATTAGCAAAAACAATACAACTCAGAAATTGAAAAAAAAAAAAGACAACCAGAACCACTACATGAAAAGACAGATGAATCACGAACAAAGTCACTATATTCTAGAGTAAAAGACTGCAAAAAATGATAACCCTCGAAAGATGAATTTACAACCATCCAGTAATGGAGAAGCATTAAATGCAGCACACACCGGATGCATATAGCTCGGCAATGATCTTTGACGACACACTATGGCCGTGAAAATAGAACGGACAAATCGGACGCATACGTTATTCAACTGAGCCCCACAATTCGATCATATGCAACAACACTGCACAAAGAGGATCTGATCCGCTCCCGTAAACAATTGCAGAAAAATAGTACGGATTCCAACAAAAACAGCCCACATTCTCCGCAGCCAAATCACAAAATCTACGCAGGAACGGCTCCCTCGATCCCAATCTTCAGAAAGATCGAGAAAATAAGAACCAGTCAAGACGCGCGCATCGAAATTCACGGTTCCTACAAATCAACTCACTGGATTACTCGGGCGCGAAGAGGAGAATCGGGACGACCGCTCGGGGGTGTTTCCGAGCAGCACCGATCAATCCACAAGTCTCTAATCGGATATCCGGTGACGTGGAAAGGGCGAAGGAGGGAGGGGGAGATCGACGCCACGCCGGTTATCGGGAAACTTCGCCAACGTCGGTAGACGACGCCGATTTTTTGTTTTGTTTCGGAGGGGGTGGGGAGGGAGAGATGAGAGAGGTGGGCGGAAAGAGGCGGTGAGGGGAAGGAATGCTGGTAGGATGGACATAGGGGTAAAAAGGGTATTTCTCACTCCGAAGAGAGGGGAGGGTTGCGTTTCGTTTTGGCTGTGTTACTCTCGCTAGCGATAACAATCTAAACATCAATCAATTCATGTGGATGAATTTATTTGAACGAATTTATATTTACTTCAGTGTATTATTGAAATAGAGAAATTGTATTACTTAAATCATAAAATATTAATTATTAAAATTAGTAAATTAGATGATTTTTATTTGAAAAGATTTATTCGTTAAGTTTGATCGTAAGGTTTGAATGTAATTATCAGTTACGAAATACGGTTATAATTTCGAAATCACGTTCTTAAATCGCGGTTTAAGAGTTTTCGAAACTATAATTATATTTCATAAAATTTTTAAAACCGTGCATTCGTACAATTTGAACCGCATCAAGTTAAACTTGTATGGTCCTACATTTCGCCTTCAATGCCACCCCCGTTACCAAAGTAAAAGATGATTTTGGAACAAAAGCTTAAAAGAGAGGGCAAAACCGATACAGAGTCAGATTCCTGTTCAGAACACGTAAGGGACAAGAGCCTTCACGCCTTCCGGAAAGTCTTCAAACTTGGACCGATACCACTTCCTAGTTGCGTGACTCCTGCCCGCCAAGTAGAAGATAGTGTTCATGGCAACAACGAAAGAGTACGTGGTTTGGCATAGGAAGGCGATGCCGATGAAGTCAATGATCTCAAACAGATAATGTGGACAAATGACCCAGTCGAACAACCCACCCTTTGGGATCTTATACTCCTTTTCGTACTTCCCCCTCAACCGGGAAAGGAGCAAGTGATGATAGAAGTTCCCGCCGATCCCTATGAGGAATAGCACTAAACCCGGGTACGTGAGATTGATCGCAGGCTCCCGGAACCGGGATTGGCAGAGAAGTAGGGAATATATCGTGCAGGCAGACATCATGAGGTAGCTGAAGGATATCACTATCATCGCATCAACTGCCACTCGGGCACTGAACTTGTGAACAAACAGCACCTGTGGAATAGCTGGAGTTCTTTAACATATTCATCGAATCAAACAGAAAAATCTGTATAAGGGGAGACAATCCAGCAGTGAATCAGTAGGCCCTTGTTGCCGGGTTTCTTGACAGAACAACCGACCATCCAACAGTAATTTCGAGCACAGTCTGTCTTAACGGGTGCCCTGATCATGCTCGAAACTCGCTCCACCAGCAAAAATCTCGAATTACTGACTATTACATTGAGAAAGACTCTCATATCAATAGCGTGGATTGCCATCATATGACTGTCCTCCCGAATTTCACCAAAGGATATAAAAATAAAACACCAACAACGTCGAAACATACCTCGAGGACCCTCTTAAGGAAATGGACAGCGAGGGACAACCTCAGGAGCAAGAACCTGAGGCCCTCATCACGGCCAAACAGAGTGAGGGAACCGATGCTGGCGAGCAAGGCGGGAAGGTATATAATCGCCATCCCAGTCCTGCCAGAGACGGTTCCAACGAACTTCTTCCTGGGGCCGACGTTCCAGAACTTGGAGTACTGCAGGTGAACCCCATTGACTTCAGAGAACCCCGTGAAGGGCATCGTCACCATGCACAACACGGTGAAGGCATTCAGGAATGTGGAGGGTGGCGGCGGGTAAGCCAAGGATGACAGCGTCTCCATGTACGGGGTTGAGGATTTTGTTTTGGGGGAGGGGCGGTGGATGGTTGAGATAAGAATTCAATGAATTAAGCAGATTGAAGATAAAAGAATTAAGGTTGGGGAAGAACCGAGCAAAGGGAATCGTCCATGGGGTAAAGAGTAAACGACAAGCCAAGGGGCGAGCATTAGACGTGGATATGGATGGGATTCGAATGATTCCGGTTACAAACTCCAATAAAATATAAATATTATATTTATTTTTTAAAAATTATTTTTTTAATTACATAAAAATAACACGACGCAAAACTAAAAGAAACAAATGGCGCTGACTAGTCAAAATGATGTTTATTGATTTGGTATTTGGTTTCATCGTCATTATTTTAATGTTTGAAATCAAATCCTCCAAGCCGAAATTTTCTGTTTGGATTTGGGTTCGACCATTAAAAGATTAAATGGACCAAATTATTATATAATTAAATTTTCTCAATATCTTTTCTTCTTTCACGTAGAAATCAAATCATTTCAGTTAAAAGGAGAAGTTTTACGTGAGCCAAAACCAAACCAAAATATTTTTAATTGAGTTAAATTCGGAAAAAATATAAAAGAAATTTTGTTTGTCTACGCAATTAGTTCTAAAAAACTTTTTGCCCTTTCATAATAATAAAAAAAAAACGTTTCCAAATTCGTTTTATATGCCCCTAATTCAATCCTACAAGTAGAGAATTTAATTTACAAAAAGTGGTCATCGTTTGTAAAAGCGAGGAACGTGTAAGAAGAACTTTATGATTAGGATAATGAATTCATGCTTAGCGAGGGATAAACTGCTTTTCGTGAGGGAGTTAATGCATGTACACCTATATTGACATTGCAAAGGAGTATATGACCAACTTGAGCAACATAGTAAGTAACATGCTAGTGAAGAACACATTTAAAGAGTAACTTGCTGAAGAAGCCCTTGACGATGAGCTAAATAAGGAATAGATGGATGAAACCCTCGAAGATGAAGCCAATTGCATGACGGAACCTTACTCTTGATTTTGGCAACCATCGACATCAAACACACCGCCGACTTCTCTGAAGCAGATAAAGGACTTTCAATCTCCTTTCACTTTCATTTAAAAGATCTTGTAATATTAAACTCTTTGTATTTTACTCATCAGAAGAAAACTCTTGGTTTTAATGTTAATTTGTAAGCAGGGAGGTGTGCCCTCCGAAAATAACACGTTTTAGAAGAACTCTATGTTATAACATCAATTAGTCACACTTAACTAAAATAAATTGGCAAACACTTGTTAGAGGATGTATAGTCTCGTAAGGAACTCGATATTTGTAAAAGCGAATGAAGTTTCTTCCCTGAGGTTATGAACGACTTCCTTTTACCTAGTTGTCTGATCATTTCCTCCTCTACTAACGCGTTGTTCAACAAGTTCGTTGTGAGTGCATAAACTCTCTATTTTAAACAACAAGTTTATACTTGGAAGCACACTAAAGTTTCTAACTCGCAATTCCAAGCAATAATTCTTTTTGTAAACTAAGCCCGAGGCATATAACAAGTTATGAGAGGTACGAGATGAATTTTAAAACAACTATATGATAATTTTTTTTTATATAGTGAGGGGTAGGCAACGATCACTGACTTAAACCTCCTTCATGTACAATTTGATTGGAAAGAACAAATTGTTAAACACGGCCAAAGTTGGGAAAATCCCAATTTTAATTTATAAATAAAAATCACTATTTAGAACAATACCATAAAAAAATCGGTAAATCGTTCTTACAACACTCATGAAACGGGCGGATATGAGTATTTCCTTAAAAGGACGTGTTACCCTTCACCCTCGTTAGTGGATAGAAGCGGAAATATCAAATTTCAATCAAGGGCCTTCTTCGCCCTTGTTAAAGAATCAGGTGTATATAGAAGGCAACAAGACTCAAGTAGTACTCATGTTTCTATTTGGATGGTTTGGGATTTATCGATTTTTTCTGAATAAATGATGAAATTCATGTGACATCCAGAATCAAGCAAATGCTAAAATCACCGGTGAAACTCATAACTAGGTTAAAGTCCGGTTTATCCGTAGACCCATGGGTTAAAATTTTTCGATAGGAAAGAGAAATCCCCGTTACTAACGAGTTTGCCCGGTTAACTCCTCTCCATACGAAAGCCCACGAAACATTCGACCCGTAGATAAAAACAAGACGGAACCAACAACGTCGTTTCTAAAAGCTATTTACGCGACTTAATAATACTCCTATTTTCACAAATTTTAACAGTTATAAACTCATTCCGCTAATTTTTTTTTAAAATATAAAACATACAACACGACGAAGCTAAGTCTATTTAAACAACTTTTTGTTCAACGGGACACACGTGGCTCTTGCTTTTAAACAATATTCCTTTCTCATTTTCCAAATTCCAATTAAAAAAGTGTGAGTAAATTATGATGGTATAGAATTACGTTACGAATCATTGACATTCACCGTTTCAGTCGTCTCTAATTGACGGAAAATACTTATTTGAATTCTAAGAGAAAAAAAAATTGGTTGTAATTATAATAAGACCTGAATGAAATTTGAGGGAAATGTAATTTAGAAGTAGAGACGGAGGAACAATCCTTGCGTCAGTTTATGCCGAATATGATTAAAAGTTTTAAAATTTATTAATTAGTACTCCTAAATCAATGTATTTAGTCGGAAAATTTGTGTTTGAAACACCAATTTCATTAAGAAAGTAGATATTTTGATTTTCTCTTTTTTTTTTCAAAATCGGCGTTTAAATACCAGTTCCCTTGAATAATGAAATCGGCGTTTTAAACACTAATTTATTTAACTTAGTTAAGAAATTTTAAAACTCGGAACAAAACTAACATGCTTCTTTTTTAGTACATGCCTAAGTATTTTGTTTGAATTGTTGTCATTACTAAGTATCACTTTATTAATTAAATAATATTTCTTTTTTGCATTAAGCTTTTCGTTAAGTGGGGTGAGTCAGTCAGTCCAATGATTCACGTTCTAAGAAATATGAGACATCCCACCCAAAGTACACTCCCCACCACCACAAAAACTGAAAGAGCTACTAGTTATATTATACTTTTTACCGGTCTACAACCAAAAAAATCAACATTCTAGAATCCCCACCAATACTTGGCAGGCTAACCGCAAAATAGATACTCCCAATCACAAATTTTCAACATAATAAAATGGATGCACTTCTACTCATTCGAGAATTGAACACGAAAACGATCCTTGTTAATGGCTTCCTCATGACCAATTATTAAATAAAATTATTTATATTAAGATACATTATAAATTGTTGATTCTAACCTGTCAAAGACAAAAAAAAAAATTGTGTTTGAGCTGATACAATAAATTATATAATTTTTTGAAAGGCAAAAAAAAAAAATATATTTTTATTTAGTGATTCATAATATTTTTTATTTTGGGGTTTGCATATTAAATAATTTTTTTATGATGTCGTTATTGATTACAATTTATAAAGAAAATTACTTGCGAAGCAACTACTCATCCATAATTTCTTAGCGGTTTTCACCAAGTCTAAAGGGTATACAACCGGTGTGAGGAAAATAAAAACAAATGAAGACGAAAAGGTAACGTGACATGAGGAAACTTCCCCAAATAAACATCCGTAATGAAACTATACGATACATTTTTTTTCTTTCTGTTGTATTTTAATTATTGCATGCAACAATTCAACAAGGTGATTCTTTTCACTTTTTTTTTTAAAAAAAAGATGAAAATATAGATTATTTTATTTATATATTAAGTTTAGTGAAATATTTTTACTAAATTACATGCTAATTATTTATTGTTTTTTAAAATTTTTAGGTATGTATTAGAAAAGCAGTCCTAATGTGTTAGGATATATTTGATAAAATTTGTTGAAATCTCAAACGGAGTATAATGGCAGGAGAATAAATTTGAAATAAGGTTAGATATTTTTACTGGAATATTTTAAGTTTAAGACTAAATTTTACAAATGAATTTAAAATTTATTATGTAAATTTAAAAAAAAAAACAAAATAAGTTAAAAGAAAATGTTTCGAAAACCTGGGCGACTACCCCACTCGGACAACACAACACTGAAGCAAGGTTACCAAACTACCCTTCTACCGAAGCCAAAATCCCTGACCCATACCCCTTGCCAAATTTTCCCTTCTTTCGATCTTTCACCTTCCTTCCTCCCTCCCTCTTTCTCGCTCTTCCCACCCCCACAGTCGCACCTCATCGGCCGAAACCGATCGCGGCGAACTTCAAGGGCTCGGATAAGTTTAGGTAGGAAGGGTAATTCACCCCCTCCCCTGCCCCTCAGCTGTCTTTGGATTCGATCGATCGGCCGCCGCCGCCTCCGGCCACATGACTCTGATGACTCCTCCCCCGTTAGATGTAATAATCTCGCCCCACTAACAACACTCCAACTCTAGGGCTTGGATTGGTTCGGATCCGACCTCTTTTCCTACGAGGGTGCTAATTTTTGTTTCTTTTCTTTTGGTTTTGTCTGGGTGTTTGTTTGTTGGGTTTCTGCGTCGGTGGCGGCTACGGCGATGGTGACGATGGTGCAGCAGCAGCAGCAGCAGCAAGAAGACGATGAGATGTTGGTCCCCACCAGTGAGTTCCCCGAAGGTCCTCAGCCAATGGAAGGTGCCGGATTTCTTTCTGTTGTTTTGATTCTACTCGACTTTATTGGTTTAGAAAGGGTTCTGGGGATGAGTCGCTGTATTTGAGTGTCCGCTATTGGATAATGGAGTTTGGGGTGACTGTGAATTGTGAGAGTTGGGGATCACGGTGCTTCTTCTCACGGGATTCTAATCCGGGGCATGGTTGATTGAGTTAGTTGCATTGGTTGTTTTTATGGGAAGAGGGGCTAGTCTTGCAGGGCTCTAGCACCATCCGATGGGGTTGCATCTTGTCCTGGATTGTTGTGGAATGTGGATGATGGCTTTCTTTTAGTGGGATTTTAGGGTTTTTGATAGCTGCTGGAGATTTATGTCGTCAGGGTCAAATTGAAAACTGGGTTGCTGGTTTTTTTCTCCGAGGAAGAGTGTAGGGCGGGCTGGTGTTTTATTTCCGTTTAGGGTTTTCTGTTGGAGGAACATGTGGGGCAGCATGGTTCTTAATTATGTTGTTTACGCCTTTCCTGTTGATCTTGGGCCGGTAAATGCCTGTTGAATGACTCGGATTTTGATTTGGTATTGTTTTCCCACCAGCTCTACTTTTCTCTGGCTACTGTTGTTATGATTCTTTCATGTTTGGTTCGATGGCTGGTTCAATTGCCTGTCTTTTTTACTACGTAGCTCAAGCAGATACAACGAGTATAGTAGACACCCAGACTGCTGAGGATCCCCCATCTGGAAGATTTACATGGGCAATTGAGAATTTTTCAAGGCTCAATGTGAAGAAGCTTTACTCAGATATTTTCCATATTGGAGGATACAAATGGTACTCAGATTATATACAATTTGGAGTTGTGGCTCTTATTTCGATCGCCGGTCAAGAATTCATGCACATTTTATTTTGTTAGGCGGATCCTTATCTTCCCGAAAGGGAACAATGTGGATCATTTATCCATATATTTGGATGTCGCGGATTCTGCATCATTGCCATATGGTTGGAGTAGATATGCCCAATTCAGCCTAGCTGTTTTAAATCAGATACATAACAAGTTCTCCATTAGAAAAGGTTGTATTCCTTTCCTACAACTGTGAAATCCATTTTACCTGACATACTTGCTGGGAATGTCGATTCAATTCTATTTTTTGTTCATTTATCATTTTTTTCAATTATTGAACTAGCTGCATGGTTTAATACCTCCTTTTAACTCTTCACTGCTGCATTTGGTTTGGAGAAGGTGTATCTACAATTCAACGGTTACTAAAATTTTGCAGAGACACAACATCAGTTTAATGCGAGGGAGAGTGATTGGGGTTTCACATCATTCATGCCTCTTAATGAGTTGTATAATCCCACCAGAGGTTACCTTGTAAATGACACATGTGTCATTGAAGCTGATGTTGCGGTTCGTAGAGTAGTAGACTATTGGTCCCACGACTCTAAAAAGGAGACCGGCTATGTTGGACTTAAGAATCAAGGAGCCACATGTTACATGAATTCTCTTCTTCAGACTTTGTATCATATACCTTATTTCAGGAAGGTAGGGGATCCCACTTCTATGCCATAAATGACCACTATTTCACAAACTCTAACTAGAAATGTTGATAGCAGGCTGTGTATCATATGCCAACGACTGAGAATGACATGCCTTCAGGAAGCATCCCTCTGGCTTTGCAAAGTTTGTTCTACAAGCTCCAGTACAGTGATACCAGTGTAGCTACCAAAGAGCTAACCAAATCTTTCGGGTGGGACACGTATGATTCATTTATGCAACATGATGTGCAAGAGCTTAACAGAGTCCTCTGTGAAAAGCTAGAGGACAAGATGAAGGTATGACAAAAACCTAAGTGCTCCATGGTAATATGAGAAGCGACCTCGGTGGAGGATTAGCGTATGTTGGATATGGTTTCCCCCACCCACCCACCCACCTACACATACACACACAAAATAGAAATTGTATGGTTTGGTAAGATTTGGTGATGGGGGTAAAGGGGAGGATATGCTGATGAGCTACTTGCATTTATTTTTTCATTAGAAACATCTGGGTGGAAATTTTGTGATGTGGCGTAATGGGATTTTACTCTTGCCATTTTAAATGGTATTTTTCACTTATTCAGTAAATCAGGGATGCCTATTTGTCGAATCTCTTTGATGTAGGGCTTTTCTTTGTGGAAAGATCACCTATATTTATAGGACTGTTGTAAAATGTTACTAGTTTATCCGTCCAAGAAATGTGGTGAGAACATTTTTTTAGCTTTTGTTGTGATATATTTTAAATATTTCATTTTTCTTTCTCTTTCAGGGAACTGTCGTGGAGGGTACTATTCAGCAATTATTTGAAGGGCACCACATGAATTATATCGAATGCATTAATGTAGATTACAAATCAACAAGGAAAGAGTCTTTCTATGGTATACACTAGAGAAATCAATTTCAATTTTCCTACCACTCTAGAGATATATTTGGCATGTAATATAGAGTAGTTTCACCATCGATTCTAGTCAGTATAAATTGACATGATGCATGGTTATGCTTCATCCTAATTTGTAGATCTTCAGCTTGATGTTAAAGGCTGTCGTGATGTATATGCCTCTTTTGACAAATATGTGGAAGTAGAAAGACTTGAAGGTGATAACAGGTATCAAGCTGAGCAACATGGTTTACAGGTGAGATTCTTGATTTTGTCTTTCACGCATGCATATGCAAGCCTTTTCTGGCATGTATCCTCTGAAGTAAACAATTGTTTCTAGTGTATTAGAGTGACAAACGTCCAAAAATATTATGATTAAATTTTTTTAGCATTCTTTATCGAGGAACTTAAATAGCAAATGCTGCAACGTACAGTCACAGTATGGGGACACCTCGAGATACAGAGAATAATATGCCTAATTTGCTGATTAAAATTTTTCAGGATGCTAAAAAGGGAGTCTTGTTTATTGATTTCCCTCCTGTTCTTCAACTTCAACTGAAGCGATTTGAATATGATTTTATGCGAGACACCATGGTCAAGGTTAGCTTTGAGTCTTTTTATCCCAGCAGTTGGTACTGGTTTTACACCTGCTGTGTGATCATGGTTGAGTCCAGTAAACCTGGTCTCTCTAAATGTAATTCCCTCAAATCTCATGTTGGGGACACCTTTTTTTTTGGTAAACTGATATTCAGATAAATGATCGGTACGAGTTTCCTTTGCAACTGGATCTCGACAGAGACAATGGCAAATATTTATCACCTGAGGCAGATCGTACAGTTAGGAACCTGTATACTCTTCACAGGTAACTATATTATTTTATGTATTTTCTCATCACTGCTTACATATCTGAATAACTGGAGTTGGAGAATTAATTCCTAGTGCAGCAAATGGATTTTCCGACTGCTGGGGAGGATACAGTAGTAGAGGGCTTGCCTTGGTGCAAAGGCATTTTGCGAGTGTTAGTACAACACGGGGGAAGATTAGTTGACAACAAAAAAACGATGGGCGTCTAATTACAGTAGGGGACATGGTCCCCCTTAATTTTTAAAACTTACTTAATATTGTTTATATTTTCCTATTAGTTGGAAGTTCTAAATTTTGGGCCCCTCTTAATGTATATCACTTCGTATATGACCCCCGAAGCAAAATTTTCTAGTTTCACCACTGCATTTTGCTATTTGTAAACGACATGTCTTCAAACATGTGCAAAATAAAGATCTTTAGATATACACCAGTCCCAGTCCACTTGCCCCTATTGGGTTTTCCCTCATGCAACTTCTGATAATTTTAAGTCCATTGAGCATTTTTGGACATGTGAAGGGAATAAAATGTAGTAGAGTTCCGTTGTTGGTGATGATACAATATTTGAAGGGTATATAATTCCTTAGAGAACTCAACTTACCCAACCATTAGCCAGGAAGCACATTGTGCGCTCAGTTCCTCGGTTCCCCGTCGCTGGATCCTTCGAGGCTTATGTAAAGCCACTGTTTCTTAGCATCCTCAAGACTAATACACATGCTGACATTCTTACTTGTGATTTTCTTCGTTCGAACAGTGTTTTGGTTCATAGCGGTGGGGTTCATGGTGGACATTATTATGCTTTCATTCGGCCCACTCTCTCTGATCAGTGGTATGCAAAATCTCCTGACATTGTTACTTTTATGAATAGCTAGTTTGTAGTTATTTATCTCTACTATGGAGGTGGATGTGTTTCAACTCTGCTTTTATGTAATTTCTCGTGTAATTTCCTAGCTGTTAAATATTTGCATAACCATGTTATTTGGTTTATCCTAAATTTTGTATGGTTTTTATTTCAATGAGGGCGGACCTTATTGTTTTTCGTAGATTTTTAAATGTGTTTTTTGTAGTTATTACCAGGGAAAGGCTAAGTACACACCGATCTTCCCTCTACCCTCGGTAGTTGAGGAGCACTTAGCATAAC
The DNA here is from genome assembly GCA_029817715.1 of Melastoma dodecandrum. Classification (NCBI taxonomy): domain Eukaryota; kingdom Viridiplantae; phylum Streptophyta; class Magnoliopsida; order Myrtales; family Melastomataceae; genus Melastoma; species Melastoma dodecandrum. The sequence continues at coordinate 548,694 of JARUPY010000397.1, read as the reverse complement.
AGGGTGCTTCAGTACAGTTATAATTATAATGTTGGCTTTCTTTTCACAGGTTTAAATTTGATGATGAAAGGGTAACCAAGGAAGATATTAAGAGGGCATTAGAGGAGCAATATGGCGGGGAGGAAGAGGTAGTCATTGCAGTATTTGGTTTCTTTTTATTTATTGGTACTTTCTTTTCTTTTTTTTTTGCTGTAGAAAAAGTGGAATATCTTTGAAGTTATTCTTTTTCTTTATATTGTAGTTTCATTGATGCTTGTTTGATAATTTTAAATTTTTTCCTGCACACAAACAGTTGCCTCAGACAAATCCCGGCTTCAACAATTCACCCTTTAAGTTTACGAAGTATTCAAATGCTTACATGCTTGTGTACATTCGTGAAAGTGACAAGGATAAAATTATTTGTGATGTCGATGAGAAGGATATTGCTGAGCACCTTCGGGTAAGTTGTTTGACATTAAACGTTCATTGGAATTTATGTTGTTATGTTGCCTATGAAGCTATTATCTATGTATGGTCTATCTAGGTGAGGTTGAAAAAAGAACAAGAAGAAAAGGAGAAAAAGAAAAAGGAAAAGGCAGAAGCACACTTATATACAATTATTAAGGTGAACTTCCTGAAGCATTGCTTTTACTTAGTCATCACTCTTACCGCTTGTTCATGTTGAATCATTTCGAGTTCTTGAAATAAATACTTAAAAAATTCTTACAATAAATATAGGTTGCTCATGATGAAGATTTGCAAGATCAAATTGGGAAGGAGATATTCTTTGACTTGGTGGACCATGATAAAGCCCGTAATTTCCGTGTGCAGAAGCAGATGCCATTTCAGATTTTTAAGGTTCTTTTTTCTCTCTCTCTTAAAGAACAGATACTTGCAAATGGAAACTTATGTACGCACCTGTTCAGATGACCTTTCATGTTTACTGTTAACTGTTTGATATGTATATCAAGATCCAACAATCTTCTCTGGATAGAAAAAGAATGTAAAATTTTTTCCATCTTTATGCTTGTTTTGTGTATTTTTTTATTGTTTGCATCCAGAGTAAGGATTCATTTCGTGTTTCTGTTAGCTTGTGTGGACATATACTCCAGTTGCTCTTAATAATTGAGAGTTAGTGATGTCTTGTTTATATGCATGTGTGTGTTATCCATTCAATCCTTCCAAATTTCAGTATATCCGGATAGAATTGTCTTGTTTGGGACATTCATTTCCTTTTCTTCAAGTTGACCTCAAAATTGGTGTAGTTTTTCATATATGTGGATAGAATTGCCTTGTTTGGCACGGTTGTTTCTTTTCTTTGAGGTAACCTCGAAATCTTTGTAGTTTTTCCTGGGTTTCTAAGACCTCACATGGAACTTTTAAGATTTAAGCATGTTAGTGGTTTGGTAATATTGATTAAATGTAGGATTTGCCCGAACTAAAGTACATGATGGAGGTATTCAATGTGCTGAAACTTAGTTTATGTTTCTAGGAAGAAGTTGCAAAGGAGTTGGACATACCCGTTCAGTGTCAGCGGTTTTGGCTGTGGGCAAAGCGGCAGAACCACACTTACCGACCAAATCGACCATTGACCCCACAGGAGGAAGCTCAAACTGTATGCATTTCCCTTTTACCTTAAATTTTCATTTTTAGAGTAGAAGTTGTGAACATTAATAGACCTGAATGAGTACTATTTCCTAAAAGAATTTAATTTGATGCTTTCGGTGTTAACTTTGATAGCCAGAAAAAAGGAAAAATTTTTCACATGTGCAAAAACTTCTTGTGGTAGTGAATGGAGCTTTAATTTTTTAAGCTTTTTTCCCTATTCGTGCATAACAGATCACTAATTCCAACCAAGAATGATTAAAAAAGGAATTTCATTTGGTAGAAGGTACCTCCTGCCTCGGTGAGCTTTTGATGGTCTTGAGGAAAGAAAATGACATTGATATGTTTCTGGAAAAGGCTCCTTCTTTCGAATTTTCTATGCTGAGGGAATGAGCTTGTGGCCTACTATCGTTATGTTTTCTTACTTTGTATGTAGTATGTAATGACTATCGATTTTTGGTATGACTTCTTATCTAGGTTGGGCAGTTGAAGGAAGTGTCAAATAAAGCAAGCAATGCTGAATTAAAGTTGTTTCTTGAAGTGGAAATGGGGCTGGTAATGCTATCTTGGTTCTTCAAATTACTGAAATGGTTTTATTTACACTCTTGTAGGATAGGTCATCGCCTTTTTGTAAATTTCTCTGTTTTGAAATGCATCTCCTTCTGTTAATCATTAACACGTATTATTATAATTATTCAGGATTTAAAGCCTATCCCTCCTCCTGAAAAGACAAAAGAAGACATCCTTCTTTTCTTCAAGCTTTATGACCCCGCGAGAGAGGAACTCCGGTACACAGGGAGTTCTGATTATTGTTATTTTTTGCATACATAGCATTTGCAGGCTCATAAATGTGTTACATTTGGTGGGCAGGTACATAGGGAGGCTTTTTGTTAAAATTACCAGTAAACCAATAGAAATATTGACAAAACTAAATGAGATGGCTGGGTTTTCTCCTGATGAGGCAATTGATCTTTTTGAGGTCAGTTATCCTTGTTGTTAGCTTCATCCTTTTGCTTAAGAATATTAATTAACATTGTTGCTGTGTACAGGAGATCAAATTTGAGCCTAATGTCATGTGTGAACCAGTGGATAAGAAATTTACTTTCCGTGCTAGCCAGGTAACTATCCCCTCCCTCTCTAAAATTTTCACTGATCTAGCTTTCTGTGTTAGCAATGTCAAGGACTTGTAATCTTTCTCTCTCACTCCTCCAAGATGTATATCCTTCTTATTGAGCGACTATATTCGATTGACTAAAAATAAGAGACTGGGGATGAGCTATGTGGTCACACTTCACCTTGTTCAAGTACTAAATTGGTGAGTTATTTCATTTGTGCCAGCTTGAAGATGGGGACATTATATGCTTTCAGAAGTCTCCCAAAGTGGGCAGTGGTGAAGATTACCGATATCCAGATGTTCCTGCATTTATGGAATATGTCTATAATCGCCAGGTGGGTCTGCAATTTGAATGCTTGATTGTTTCTCATCAAATTCTGTTTCCTTCCAGTTAGCCTAATATGTGCAACTGCTTTAATTGACTCTGGAATAGTGAGGATAGAATTCCCAAAAGAATATCTAACCAAATATTCTTCATCTCAAATGTGTTTTATCTGGGTAAAATCCCAAATGCTTATGTTTCACAGTGCGGAATGATAGGATCACAAAATGATGTGATCTTGGGTAATTAAGTGATAGAAAGCTTGATCAAGGGTAATGAATGGCAGGTTGTTCGGTTTCGATCTTTGGAGAAGCCCAAGGAGGATGAATTCTCTCTTGAGTTGTAAGTTTTTCTAATTTCTTTGGGGTGGATAAAAGTCTCACATGTTCTGGATCAATCATCCTGGAAATGTCGCTACTTACTGACTTGATTACCATATGCTCGATAAATATGACAAACTGACTAAAAATATCTGTGTAGGTCAAAACTCCATAATTATGATGATGTTGTGGAAAGAGTTGCCCATCATCTCGGATTGAATGATCCTTCCAAGATAAGACTTACTTCTCACAATTGCTACTCCCAGCAACCTAAACCTCAACCAATCAAGTATCGTGGAGTTGACCACTTGGGAGACATGCTTGTTCACTATAATCAGGTTCCTGATTGTGATGGCATTTATGATTTCACTTGCTGTATGACGTTTTTTGTCATCAGCTGAATAAAATGGGTTTGCCCCTTTTGGCTAGACTTCGGATATCCTTTACTATGAAGTACTGGATATCCCATTGCCAGAATTACAAGGATTGAAGACTTTAAAGGTTGCTTTTCATCATGCAACTAAAGATGAAGTAAGTTTCCATGTTATTCACTTTGGTTTGAAGTACACTGTTTTCAAGTTATAGCTCACTACTACTCAATGTCTGTCAAGGTTGTTATTCATACCATTAGATTGCCAAAGAATAGCACAGTTGGGGATGTGATTAACGAGCTCAAGACAAAGGTAACTTTCAGGGGCCTATTTTTCAAGCAAAAATGGAGTCTCCCTGTCAAAGAGAAGTTTTCTTTCGAATATCTTGTTTCTTGTGCCTGGCTTCACATCGACAAATGTCATGTCTAAGTAAATGTAGTTCCTTTTCTGGTTACTAAACATTTTCTTATAACTTGTTTGCAGGTCGAGTTGAGTCATCCAAATGTAGAAGTTAGGTTGCTTGAAGTTTTCTATCACAAGATTTATAAGGTGATGCTTCTAGTATATTGCAGTGTTTGTCTTGTGACTGGATTAGTATGAATTCATAAAGCCTATCATCTTTATATCCTCATAAAAATTGCATTGTGAGAAGTGTCATTTTTGTCATTATCTATTAAGTTCGTTTTCTTTGATTCGTGGATGCAAAATAATGATTTGTCAAACAGTGACATATTTCTTCGTTATTAATTGTGTGCCGTTGTCATTTTATTGATATGAACTGGTAATGGTATTATTGTGAGGTGGAATGTAATTTAGTCTGCTCGTCACTAAATTTAGGACAACAAGTAGCATGTTCATTTCATGCTAATGTCAGCTTTGCTAGTAAGTTGTTGGCAGAAAAGACTTAAGGTATATATACTGTTTGCTATAACTGGAAAAGAGGCAGCATTTGTTTCTGGCTACTAGTTCTTTCTCATCCCTCTTATGGTTCTTTTCCCATTTTCCACAATTTTTTTGTGATTCATCATGCAGATTTTCCCTCCGACTGAAAAGATTGAAAATATTAATGACCAATACTGGACTCTACGTGCAGAAGAGGTACATGAATTTGTCGGTCACTGGATCGTCAATTTTCAGTTTGGTCTCACCTTTCTTTTATTGTTTTAAAGTATCATGTATAGTTACCCTTATATTCAGTGCAATGGTTGCTCTATCATATGTGCCACATTTGAATGCTTATTCTGTTTTTCTCTGGTTATTTGATTTTTGTTTGTTTCTGATACAGCTTCATGAATGACATCCTGGTGTTATAAATCACTAAGACAGCTCTTTAATTTTCTTTTTTTACTAGTTTTCTCCCTACATTGTGCTATTGCTTAGAAAGGGAATAATATAAAATCCGAGGTTTTTGCTTGTTCTCTCCGTCAGACTGAAAGGTTCCTTTACTATTTTTTTCATCCTATATGTTGGTATTGTGTTTTAGATTCCGGAGGAGGAGAAGAACACTGGGCCTGATGATCGCCTAATCCACGTTTATCATTTCATGAAAGATACGAGTCATAACCAGGTACTTAAGCTCTTAGATGCTGGATAGTCGGTTCAAAGATATTATATGGTGTTCTTGCGAGCTTTGTTCCAAATTAGGGTTTGTCACGAAAATATGGTACCCACTTTCATAATTCCCGAAATAATGCCTCAAACTCGGGTTTTATAAAGCCGAGTTCGCCTTTCCCGGGTGAAACACAGATCTCGTTGTCTTAAGGAACTCGGCTTTTTAAAAGCAGTTCAGGTTACTTAGAAGTTTTTGATCGAACTCGGCTTTTTACAAGCCGATTTCTGGGGAACGGGGATCCAAGGAAGGCCAACTCTGCTTTTATCAAGCCGAGTTCAGGCATTATTTGTGGAATTTTGAAAGTGGGTGTCCTAAAACACAATATTTTCGCAACCAACGTTATTTGGAAACATAGCTCGTGTTCTTGCTTTGATTCCTATCAACCTCAACAGCTATCGTTTCTTTATTTATTTGTATACACTCCATAATAGGTCCAGAATTTTGGGGAACCTTTTTTCTTGGTTATACATGATGGGGAGACCTTGTCTGATATTAAACTTCGTATTCAAAAGAAGCTTCAGGTTGCAGATGAAGAGTTTACAAAGGTGAGATCATTCGACACCCCCTTCTCCCCCTCTGCTTGTGTAAACGATAATGTTTTTACGTGTTGGCTTCTAAATTCACTCATTTTCTCTCGTTTATGGTTTTGCCTCAGTGGAAATTTGCGTTCGTTTCTCTGGGCCGTCCAGAGTATCTTGCAGACTCTGATGTCGTGTCTGCCCGGTTTCAGGTTTCATCTCTCTCGAATTTATATTGACGTTGATGCTGGCAACTTTAGCCACTTACATTCATGTTTCCATCCAGTAAATCTGATAACAGAAAAGAAGACTGCTAAAATATTTCGTTATTCCTCATTTTCTAATTTGATTGTTACTTCTCATTCATATTTAACTAGAGGAGGGATGTGTATGGAGCTTGGGAGCAGTATTTGGGACTGGAACATGCTGACAATGCACCCAAGAGGTCATACACTGTGAATCAGGTACTTGAAATTCTTTTTGTATTCTGCACCGGCTTGCCTCTTCCAAATTGTCACGCATCATGAATTATTTTTTATTTTCAAGCTTGGTGAATATGATGTCATGGCTCTCTACATGCAGAATCGTCACACATTCGAGAAGCCTGTGAGGATCTATAATTAAAGGTTGCCTCTACCATCAAGTGATCATGTCAGACTTCCGATACGGTAAAAAATCCCTGGCAAAGGATCCTTAACATGATAAGACCAGGCGGTCATGCTACTTAAATGGGGCTGGCGGTATAGTTTGAGTTGTACAATTCTTTATGACAACAGTGCAGAGAGTAAGATCAGGCAGTCGTGCCGGGTTGTTTATTTCTCGTTGATACGGTGCTCTGTCACTCAGTGGAGGCGAATTAGATCGGTTGGTTGTTGGGGGCTTGTTTCCGCCATATTTGTAATTTAGAAATCAATTTTGTGGTGGTGGTGGTGGGAGGGTTTGGCTTAATGTATAGGTGTTTTTGCTACAGGCATGTTCTTACTTTTCCTCCGGGCACGCACAGTGGTCAGTCCCGATTGTATTAGGTCTTGAGAACGGAAAGGGGTGGGTGTTTTCTCCCTCCTCCTACAAAATGGCTCTCCTTTTCCCTTCCTGTTTTTAGGCTTCTTGTGATTCTCTACAAGTTAAGCTTTCTTTCTCAACTATATACTTTAAGAGAGGTTTTAAAGCTGCTAGTTTTGGCTATATTCATCTTCCTCCTTGTTTATTCATAGCACCATCTTTTCTAAATAATGCGTAGATGCTTCGTGTTTTGTACGAAAATACGATTAGTTTTTAAAAATATTTGTGAAATAAGATTTAAGTTTTTAAATTTTCCACAATAAAGCTAAAGGGACGAATCTTCAAACGCATGGAGATGCAGTTTCAAAATGTGCTCCTCAGTAGTTGAAAGAAATTGAGAGGCTTTGGAAAGTGTATTTTAAAAATGCATATCCTTATACTTAAAATAAAGGGGTGTTTTCATGAGGTGCAACCTTGCACGTGTTTTATGGTGGGGTGTGTTTTCAAAAGTCACTCGTTTTTTTAATTGGGTCTCAGACTCTCAACTATTGGTAAAGGCATAGTTTGTAGTTGACTTGTTGGAGTTGAGGAAGAGGGAGAGATCTCCTAGCCGATGTTTAGTATTCTTCCCATCCCATCATCCATGATACCGTTACAGGGTCACCACCCGCATCATGCAGGAATTACTTTAAAAACTTCTAAAGTTGTGTTGTATTTTATTGTGAATAATTTGTAAAATCCGTATGCAAAATTTGCAAACAATATGTCACAATGAAGTGCCCCGCCAGTCAAGCAGTCCGGAGTATCATAATTGCAATGAAATTTTATCTAAGATATTCAGCGTTAGATTTCAAATGATACATGTTCTGTCCATTTCTTTAAAAAAAAAAAAATTTCTCACTATCTCTCATTCATATCTTACTGTCCCCATTCCACGATGATATTTAATTTTGAAAGGCCTAAGTCCCCGCGAAATATTTTGTAAAATATATTATCAAAGAAATTGGTATTAGAAATATCAAATTTATTTAAAAAAATTAACTAAATTCGATGTTTGAAACACCGATTTCTTTGGTTTACGTTGAATTCTTTATTTTTTCTACGTTTCTAATACCGATTTCTTGATATCAGTAAATTTTTTTTAATCGACGAAGAAATATTTTAATTACAGAATATAACGATCCTCAAAAGTTGAGAGCCACCCTGCCGATATTTCATGAGCTATTATCTTCTGATCGACTAGCTAATGACAACCTTTGCATTGGTGTACAGAAGAAACCTCCGACGCATTTCACACCATCGTTGATGAACCGGGAATCAACTAATAGCCTATTCCTGTCCCTTGTTCTATGTCAAAGATCACACAAGCCTATTCTGGAATTCGGATAATTTTGTAGCCCGATGTGTTGGTCTGATTATCGGAGTTGACGTTGAGGGGGAGAGATCTCTTGGCCGATGTATTGGCCTATTCTTCCCCATCATCCATGATACCAATAATTTTACAACGCTGTGCTTACGATGCTGCTGGACTTCCTACAGACTGGACAAGTCGGTTTCAACCTTAACCACAGATCGACGCACTCGGTGTGGAAGAAGTGCCCGCAGCCAGGCAAAAGCCTCACCCTGTTGCTATCCTTGTAATCCACCAAGCATATGGGACAAGTCAGCCAAGCACCGCCGCCGTGCTCCGCCTTGGTGCACGAGTAGAGTATCTCGGGGTAGGTTAAGAGGGTCTCTTCGCTGATCCCGGGAAAGGTAGTTAGGGGGGCATCAAACGCGGGAAGGGGTGGAGGGTCGAGGGGACAACAGCGCGCACGGCCAAGCAAGTAGGAGGTGAGGATAACAAGGATGACGAGCATAACGAAGCCGAGAAGGAAAGCCATGCGGTAGGTCGTGGAGACGCAGTGGGCTCGGAGCCGGGGTCATACTGTTGAGGTGGGTGGTGCCGGGGGTGTATGTTTCTTTTTATCATGTAGGAAGGGGAAGGAGATGGGATTTGGAGAAAGGGAGGAACGGTGGAAGTCTATTTTGGCTGGACTTCCTTCGCGGTGATTGTATTTTATTTTGTTTAATTAATAATAATAATAATAAATTGTCTTTTTTCGTAAGACCAAAAAATGTGGGTACCCGTAAGTTGTCATGATGCATCATCACATGTTCTGTTAGAAGACGAGAGATATAATCTTCCATGGAATTACAGCGTTTGGTCGACCTTGAAAAACTTGATAGACTTACGGGGAGGAAAGGAAAATGATGGACAAACGAAAATTTTAAATGATATGAGAAAAAATTTATTAGAAGGCATTTTCTTCTAAGATCCATGTTCGTACATAAAATTCGGCTCCTAAATTAGTTCCATTTAGAAAAGTTTGCGCCCCTTCGTCTAAGGAAAGTTGTAACCCATATCTTCCGTCCACGGAAAAAGCCGGTCCCCAGCTAAGTGTCCTTGGTCCCCCTGCCTGCTATCCCTTATCAACTCATTTGTCAATTTCTATGTTTTTTTTTTAATTGTTCATGTGTTGGTATAGGATTGCACTAACAAGGGGGGGTTGAATTAGTGCCGTAAGAGTTATGACACTTTTTCGCTCACAGAAGCGTGGTTCTGTTAGGTCACAGAGGCTGGATCTGATAAACAGATTTCCAGTTTTGAGACAAGTTATCTTTTGTGTAAGACACAAAGATTTATAATGGTTCCGCAAACAATGCATACGTCCACTCTCCCAGCTCTCACCCAAGCAGGGCGTATTCACTATGATTGGAATGTGGGATTTTACAGATGCACACTTCTGCCAGAAATGTGACTAACAAATTGCACGTTATCACGTGTCTAACACAACCCGCACGCAACGTGTCTGACTCCGGCTCCTCACTGAGCCCAACGTGGCTTGACGGCTACCACCTGCCCAACGAGGCTTAACGGCTACCTCCTGCCCAACGTGGCTTAACGGCTACCACCTGCCCAAACGTGGCTTGACGGCTACCACCTGCCCTTGCACACAACCTGTGTGACTAACAACCTGCACGAGACAAGATTAGTAACTACAGCACAAACTCTCTGCAGTTACAGAAGACGCTCTCTGTCAGCGGTGATCGGCTCGGTGAATGCACGACGGACGCTCTCAGCTTTTTGCAACGGTGAAGGCACAAGGATTCTAGTAAGCTTTTGGTAGAACGGCGACTTGGAATCGTTGCTTCACACTTGCACTTAAGCTTGTCCGTAGAACGAAGTTTCCCAATCAATCCCAACGGCTAGTTGATTCACTTGCCATATTCTCCATGATTTAATCCTGTGGGAAAACTTCCAAAAGCATAAAGCATTACCCTTAGTTACGTTAGATAATAATAAAACAAAGTGATCGCTCAATAAGAGATAACGACTTCTGCTCAGAAGCTGTTTGCTGCGACAGCAGAACCAGCACTCTTTCTCATACGAATTTGGCATTGGGATTATAAGTTTCCATAATATGAAAACATTCCCTTCGTAGAATTATTCTCACCATATAGGGAGATCTTAACCTGATAAGGTCATTGCCAAATTACGTAAACATAAGATCACGTTAGTTAAGGAAATAAATATTTCCAAATAACTTAAGGTCCAAAGATGAACCTAGACGTGATCCTGTGTGAGATAAATATCTCACGTGCTCGCATATAGGATAATCTCCAAGAAGGAAATCGTCACTCACAGAAATACCATTCTGTAAACCATAGCAAGTACTCCAGCAAGGAGAGTTATAGCAACTGTGACACAGATGCTCATCTCTGTAACAGAGATAGTGGATTTGATAGTAGATCTTATCCTCAGAACTCCATTTCTGATGGCTAGATCGTTTCCCCTGTTGAAGTACTCCACATAACTCTTTTACGTATTGCACGAATGACAGAGACCAGCTTCTACACCCGAAGACCTGTTCTTCTGTACACTTAAATAACACATTAGCAATACATAACCTTTGTCATCATCAAAACCAGATTATATCAACAATCTCCCCCTTTTTGATGATGTCAAAACCATGCTCATCTGGAGAGTAATGATTAAAGGGTTTTAATGGTCTTACAGATTTCCTTGTTGCGAGATGGTTGATACAGAAGCTCCTTTCTGTAATAACTCCCTCTGAATCTAAGCGGATTAATTTCGATCGAAATTATTGCTTGCTCAGATCAGTGATCGAGATTAGTTAATGTTTATTAACCAAATCGATTAGAGCATTTATATGATTTGATCAAATCAGCGTTCGTAATTGCAATACCATGCATTATAGACAGAAGTACTATTCTGTCATGGCTCCCCCTGAACAGGTGAGTAGTTCTAAGATGACCATTTTTAATCAGAGCTCAGAACGTCACACAGAAGTGATACTCTGACCAGAGTATAAGCAGAGAAAGTTCTCTGACTCCCCCTGAGTTTAAGCAGTTCTGCTCAAACCCAAGTTGATCTCAACCAGAAGCATCGTTCTGGCGAGGAATTTCTCAAAGCAGAAAATAATTCTGCTGAGACCTGCATTACACTGAGGAAATCTCCTCAGCGTCTTCATGACCTGCAAACAGAGAAACACAGAACACAAAGAAAAATGCAGAGACTGTTCCTAAGTCTCACAGAACACAACACCTGTCCTAAAAACTAAAAATTCACCTGTCCTAAAAACTAAAAAAAAATTCTCCAGGGAGCTAGCTACTTCTCCCCCTTTTTGCATCATCAAAGAAGTCATATATCAAAAAGATATGTCATGAACAAGTTTCAAATCACAAACATGCAGGAAATTCAAAAGAGTGAGTTTTAAAACAACAGATCCAGAGTTTATCAGTTTTCAGAAGCCGGATTCTGAAAGGACTGGTCAGTCACTTTCTTCTGCAGAAGGAGAGGAGGATGAAGAGAGGTCGGAGGAGAAACGTGGGGGAGAGAAAAATTGGTTTCTGAGATGGAGGGAAGACGTGTGTGTGTGTAAAGATGCTTTGAAAGGGAGAAAATAAATAAGAAAAGATTTTGGCAGGGAAGTCTTAAGAAAATTTTTAAAACAGGAAATAATAAAATTGGAAATAATTTTTGAAAATCATATTTTTCACCAAATCAAATATGCACACGATAAGGATCAATCAGATCCATTTAGAGGGGATAACAAATCCCTAATTCCATTCGCAATTTTGAGAACTTCTCAAAATTTAATGGTTTTGTGAAGATATCACAGAGCTGTGTTTCTGTGCTCACATATTCCACAGCAATAGAACCATTTTGGACATGATCTCGAATGAAATGATGTCTTAGTTCTATATGTTTAGACCTTGAATGCTGAACAGGATTCTTGGTCAAATTTATGGCACTGGTGTTATCACACCGTATTGGAATATTATCAAACTTGAAACCGTAGTCCTCAAGTTGTTGACGCATCCATAGAAGCTGTGCACAGCAGTTTGCTGCTGCAACATATTCTGCCTCTGCTGTTGATAATGCAACAGAAGCTTGCTTCTTTGAGTGCCAGGATATGAGCATATCACCAAGCAATTGGCAGGTTCCAGAAGTACTCTTCCGATCGATTTTACAACCAGCAAAGTCTGCATCGGAGTACCCTATAAGATCAAATGATGATCTCTTGGAATACCAGAGCCCTAGGTTTGTAGTCCTAGAAAGATATCGAAATATCCTTTTAACATGTGTTAAATGGGACTCCTTTGGTGCTGATTGGTATCTAGCACAAAGGCAGACGCTGAACAGAATGTCAGGCCTGGAAGCAGTAAGGTACAATAAGGACCCTATCATACTTCTGTAGAGGCTAGGATCTGCATCCTTTCCTGATTCGTCTTTCTCCACAATAGCATTTGTGCTCATGGGAGTAGACAAGTGTTTTGAGTTGGTCAACTCATATTTCTTCAGAAGTTGTTTAATGTACTTTTCCTGATGGATGAAAGTACCTTATGAAGTTTGGCGAATCTGTAAGCCCAGAAAGAATGTTAATTCTCCCACCATGCTCATTTCAAATTCACCCTTCATGAGTTCTGCGAACTCATTACATAAGGTATTGTTCGTAGATCCGAAGATGATGTCATCTACGTAGATCTGAATAATCAGAAGCTCGGTTCCGTGCTTCTTTAGGAAAAGAGTTGTGTCAACCTTTCCCTTTCTATAGCCCTTTTCAATAAGAAATTGACTCAGCCTTTCATACCAAGCTCTGGGAGCTTGTTTCAAGCCATATAAAGCTTTATCAAGCTTATAAACATGATCATGTTTCTTAGGATCCTCAAATCCCGGAGGTTGGTCTACGTAGAATTCCTCCTTGATCTCACCATTCAGGAAGGCGCTTTTCATGTCCATCTGAAATAGTTTGAAATCATTAAAACACGCATAAGCTAACAGAAGTCTGATAGCTTCTAGGCGTGCCACAGGAGCGTAAGTCTCATCATAGTCAATCCCTTCTGATTGAGAGTACCCTTTGGCCACGAGTCTAGCCTTGTTCCTGACCACAGAGCCTGATTCATCAAGCTTATTGCGGAAGACCCACTTGGTTCCAACAACAGAACGATCCTTCGGTCTCTGAACAAGCGTCCAGACCTTGTTTCGTTCGAATTGATTGAGCTCTTCTTGCATGGCAATGATCCAATTAGGATCTGCAAGAGCTTCATCAATGCTTGTTGGTTCCTTTTGGGAGAGGAACGCAGAATGTTCACAGAAGAGATTCACAGAACGTCTCGTCTGTATTCCTTTCTGTACATCCCCAATGACTTGCTCCATGGGGTGTCTTTTCTTGTACAGAGTGGGCACTCTGTCCAAGAGATTCTTATCAGAATCATTATCCTCTGAGGGGCCCTCAGAGTTTGCATCCTGTCCAATGACGGACTGGATTTGTACAGAATTAGTCTTAAGAGGGACAGCGCTCTCTTTCTGTACTTCAGCAGCAGGCAGCTGCATACTTGGCCTGTCAGATAAGACAGATTCCTCTGTGTATTGAGAGTCATTAATGATGACATTAATAGATTCCTCAACAACAAGAGTTCTTTTGTTGAAAACTCGATAAGCTTTGCTTGATTCAGAATAGCCAAGGAAAACTCCTTCATCTGATCTAGCATCGAATTTACCAACATTCTCCTTAGGAAGCCTTAGTATGTAACAAGGACTTCCAAAGGGATGGAAATATGAGATGTTAGGGACTTTGCCCTTGTACAACTCATAAGGAGTTTTGTCAAGTGTCTTTCGTGCAAGTACACGGTTAGACACATAACATGCTGTGTTAATCGCCTCAGCCCACAAATTCTGTGGAATCTTGCTTTCACACATCATCGTTCTGGCCATATCAAGAAGAGTTCGATTCATTCTCTCAGCAACTCCATTCTGTTGTGGAGTATAAGGAGCAGAGAATGTGTGTTCTATGCCATTCATGTCACAGAAGGACTTAAACTCATGGTTTACAAATTCTGTACCATGGTCAGTTCTTAAGCTTTTGAGAGAGGCTCCTCTCTCATTTTGCAGCTTTGTGACAAGGCTTTTGAACGCACCGAATGCATCACTCTTATGAGCCAAGAACCTTACCCAAGAATATCTTGAGTAATCGTCCACAACCACCATAGCATAGCGTCTGAGGCCCAGACTCTGTGTTCTGGTGGGACCAAACAGGTCCATGTGGAGAAGTTCAAGTGGTTTTGAGGTGGAAATATAACCTTTGCTTTTAAAAGAAGCTTTGGTTTGTTTTCCCAAAGAACAAGCTTCACAGAAGCTGTTCTCTTCAAAAGAGAGCTTCGGTAAACCTCGTACCAGCTTCCTTTTGGCAATCTTAGACAATAATTGGAAATTGATGTGTCCCAATTTCCTATGCCAAAGATTTGTTTCATCCTTGTAAGAAACAAGGCATTTCTCAGAAGACAAGAGGTTGTCTTGAGAAACGATGTAGACGTTCTTTCTTCGTTCAGCAACGAAACAGACGGATCCGTCTGTGGAACCAGAACATCCTTCTGCGTTAAAGGTTATTTGATAACCCTTATCACAGAGTTGGCTCACACTTAATAGACTATGTTTTAATCCTGCAACAAGCAGAACATCGTCTATTTGCATTGTTTGTGAACTACCGATAGTTCCAATGCCTTTGATGTAGCCTTTGCTATCATCGCCAAATGTCACAGAACCACCGTTCTGTAACTTCAAACTTGAAAACTTAGAAGGATCCCTGGTCATGTGGCGTGAGCACCCACTGTCCAGGTACCACTCATCCTTCCTGGCTTTAGTTTTCAAGTGTACCTCTTCATCTGAATCAGATTCTGATTTGGAACGAGCCATGTAGCAAAGGTTTGCCTTCTGCTCTTCCTCAGACTCAGATTCATTGTCCTCCTCATCGCTCCAAGCCAATAAGGCTCTTCTTCTGTTTCGAGAAGATTTTGACCTATCAGCCAACAGAGGACATTCATTCCTCATGTGTCCCAGTTTCTTACATTCGTAACATACTGGTCCCTTTTTGTCCTCTAAGTTAGAAGACTTGGGTTTAACACTTCGTTTGAAGCGTTTCTTGTAAAGGAGTTTGTTCAAACCCTTTACTAACAAGGAAAGCTCCTCATCAGTTTCTGCTTCTATATCATCTGATTCATCATCAGTAGAAGCTGATGCCTTAAAGGCAATAGATTTGGTCGTCTGAGGCACAGATGACCGTTTCTCTTCCTCGTAGGAGAGAAGAGAACCCATAAGCTGATCCAGCCTAAGAGTTGTTAAATCTTTGGCTTCCTCAATAGCGGTCTTTTTAGCTTCCCAATTCATGGGTAAAGACCTGAGGACCTTTCTCACCATTTCAGCATTAGAATAATTTTTCCCAAGAAGGGCTAAGCTGTTGATGATTGTATTGAGTCTATCATACATTTCAGAGATAGACTCATCAGGCTTCATTTTGAAGGCCTCATACTGCTGGACCAGCAAATTTATTCGTGTCTCCTTGACTTGATCCGTCCCTTCATGGGTTAGAACAAGTCGATCCCAGATCTCTTTTGCTGTGGTACAGGCAGAGATCCGGTTGTACTCCATAGGAGATAGAGCACAGTGAAGAAAGTTGACAGCCATAGCATTCAGCTTGATGATTTCAACTTCCTGATCAGAAAGTGAAGTCGTGCTGCCATGCTCAACTTTCAGATCTTGTCCTCTGAGAAGCAGAGGACCATTTCGGATGATCCCTAAACACCTCGGTTCTCGGGATGCAATCCAGAACTCCATCCTGCTGCGCCAGCTGGAGAAGTTTTGTCCATCAAATAATGGTGGACTATTACTGTTGGAACCAACAGCGTGCATATATCCCATTTGCATCCTATCGGATCTCTCAACAAGCGGTTAAGCTTTTATCGTTGAGCCTGCTCTGATACCAATTGTTGGTATAGGATTGCACTAAGAAGGGGGGGTTGAATTAGTGCCGTAAGAGTTATGACACTTTTTCGCTCACAGAAGCGTGGTTCTGTTAGGTCACAGAGGCGGGATCTGATAAACAGATTCCCAGTTCTGAGACAAGTTATCTTTTGTGTAAGACACAAAGATTTATAGTGGTTCGGCAAACAATGCCTACGTCCACTCTCCCAGCTCTCACCCAAGCAGGGCGTATTCACTATGATTGGAATGTGGGATTTTACAGATGCACACTTCTGCCAGAAATGTGACTAACAAATTGCACGTTATCACGTGTCTAACACAACCCGCACGCAACGTGTCTGACTCCGGCTCCTCACCGAGCCCAACGTGGCTTGACGGCTACCACCTGCCCAACGAGGCTTAACGGCTACCTCCTGCCCAACGTGGCTTAACGGCTACCACCTGCCCAAACGTGGCTTGACGGCTACCACCTGCCCTTGCACACAACCTGTGTGACTAACAACCTGCACGAGACAAGATTAGCAACTACAGCACAAACTCTCTGCAGTTACAAAAGACGCTCTCTGTCAGCGGTGATCGGCTCGGTGAATGCACGACGGACGCTCTCAGCTTTTTGCAACGGTGAAGGCACAAGGATTCTAGTAAGCTTTTGGTAGAACGGCGACTTGGAATCGTTGCTTCACACTTGCACTTAAGCTTGTCCGTAGAACGAAGTTTCCCAATCAATCCCAACGGCTAGTTGATTCACTTGCCATATTCTCCATGATTTAATCCTGTGGGAAAACTTCCAAAAGCATAAAGCATTACCCTTAGTTACGTTAGATAATAATAAAACAAAGTGATCGCTCAATAAGAGATAACGACTTCTGCTCAGAAGCTGTTTGCTGCGACAGCAGAATCAGCACTCTTTCTCATACGAATTTGGCATTGGGATAATAAGTTTCCATAATATGAAAACATTCCCTTCGTAGAATTATTCTCACCATATAGGGAGATCTTAACCTGATAAGGTCATTGCCAAATTACGTAAACATAAGATCACGTTAGTTAAGGAAATAAATATTTCCAAATAACTTAAGGTCCAAAGATGAACCTAGACGTGATCCTGTGTGAGATAAATATCTCACGTGCTCGCATATAGGACAATCTCCAAGAAGGAAATCGCCACTCACAGAAATACCATTCTGTAAACCATAGCAAGTACTCCAGCAAGGAGAGTTATAGCAACTGTGACACAGATGCTCATCTCTGTAACAGAGATAGTGGATTCGATAGTAGATCTTATCCTCAGAACTCCATTTCTGATGGCTAGATCGTTTCCCCTGTTGAAGTACTCCACATAACTCTTTTACGTATTGCACGAATGACAGAGACCAGCTTCTACACCCGAAGACCTGTTCTTCTGTACACTTAAATAACACATTAGCAATACATAACATTTGTCATCATCAAAACCAGATTATATCAACATCATGTCATGGTGGGCCTCTTCCGATATACTTAAACCAGCTTAAATACGCGAGTACAATATAATCAATTGATGAATTATATTTATCGTAGAATTGCACGCGATTCAAGAACTTCCATGGCAGATTAGTAAAGTTTTTTTATTCGAAAAAACAGGTCTGACTTCATTCATATAACGACTAATCCGGACTCGATTCGAGTAGGACACCTGACTATAGTGAGTGAGTCTTCCAACAGGGGTGGCAGCGTACGATAGATTTCGAACCCGATACCTCCTTAAACGAATTCAATCTCCTTACCACTTGAACCAATCTCGTTGGTAATTATAATATTTTGACTCCCTCAAATTGTTGATTTGCCACAACTTAATTATTGTTTGACCTTTTAAAATAAACTGCAATTGATTGATATAAGATAGAAGTGATTTATATTCCTATTAATTATTTTCGAATTGTTGTCTAATACATGTGTAAAATTGAAATCATGATATCATATCTTAAATGGGAAAAAAAAGGGGAGGAATCCGAACTCTTTGAATGCAAAAAATGCTTCTCCGGTCATTTTATCATATTCAGATAACATCTCTCTGGCTTGGCCGGCGGCAGCCCCTGGCCTCGGACTAGGAGAATATATATTAGGTGGCTGCCTCGTTCGTCCGTTCGGCATCCACTCGCGCGAGGGGGTAGACTTGGCTCCGGTGAAGGGGAGGAATGGCTCACTTGTATCAACCGACCACATGTATCCGATCCTTGTTTGTTGCTCATAGTTAGTTGTTGGAGGTGGTGTCCTTTGGGGAAGAGGAGAGAGCAGAAGAGGAGATGAAGTTGTTGTAGGTGGTGCCGAAGATGGCTGAGTTGACGAGCGAGGTGAGCAGGGAGTCGAGGGCGGGGGATGCCAGGGTGGTTAGGGTTGAGATGGCGAGCGTGAAAGGAAGGAGCAACGACAACATGATTGGCCTTGTTGGAGTAAAAACTAGCTGAGGGTGGAGGCTTACCATTGACAAGGTTTCATCCTCATGCAAATGACGTCATCAGTAAAGGGTTAGTTTGGTGTAGAATCAAATGTATTTATTTTACACTTTTACTAGTAAATATTTCAAGAGTAACGCATATCACGGAATATAAATTAGATCAGTAAATAAATAATTTATATCGAGACTAACTATTTCTTGTAACCCGGTCAGACATTCTTCCAAACAAAAGTGAAATGGACTAACCATGAACCGAACCTCAAATAAATAAATAAATTGTTGATCAGGAATTGTAAAAAAGGGATCGATTAAAGAAAAAGGACAATTATGAGACAATTGGTTTTGATTGATTGGGTTTTCAATTGTGCGGAGTTGGGGTGGGTGGGTGATGCATGGAAAAAGTCCCCACGTCGGCTAGGGACGTCGATCCGATATGGTATATAAAAAAAGAAAGGGCACTCTCGCTCTTTATGCTAGCTTTTGGGATGTTAATCCGCGGATGAGAGGTCTGGTTAGGGGCACTCCCACCCCATCTTTTCTGAAATTGTGATTTCATTACATGTATCGTAGAATGTAGTAGTCGTACACCTTCAACAACACCCATCCTTTCTTTTTTTTTTTTGTGGCTTTCTTCTTTGAAGATACTTTTGATATCGTGAAATAATTTTTATTACCAAATTATGTTTTTTACTCGTCTACTGTTCTTTTATTCCAAACTCCTTCCAATAAAGTATAAGAATTCAGTTGAAGTCCAGATTCTCACAAGACCCCTCCATCTCCCTCCCCGTCGTGATCGGGTAATAATAAACTCTAATGTTTTAGGGGTGAATGAATGATCATCCCACTAATCATCGCCCCTAACGTACGGTGTATGAATGTACGCCGCGTCGCTGATGAACGAGAGATTCACGTACTCCCCCGCCAACGCGCACCTCACGCACTGCAGCAGCAGCAGGATGAAAACTGACCCCACCAACGCCCAGTAGTACAGCCCGAATGTCCCATTGTAGTGTATCAGCGGAAGGAAGTTGCTTGTGTACCACGCTATCTGTATACAGTTCTCGAGCAGCAGCCCCATCATCATGTGGTGCCGGAAGAAGTGCGGCCACTTCCTGTTCCTGACGATCCCGACATAGATTCCGAAGCAGTAAATCATGAGGAACCAGCTCGGGAGCCGCCGGATCGCACCCGGGACATAGTAGCTCAGGAACTCAAACTGCTCGTGGCGTTCCATTAATGGGACGAAGTAGAATGCCGTGTCAGAGATTTGCAGGGCCATAAGGTAAGGTACGCAGGACAGAGTCCTCCACCACCACTCGGGCTTCGTTGTGAATTTAGGATAAGGGATGTTGTGCGGCAGGTCGAGGTAAGCCCTCAGGGGTTCAAGAGGTCTACGCGGACGGGCGGGCAAGAAAGGACTACCTTCAAAAGATTGGAATATCTGTGTTACTCACAATCACTCTGATATATGCAATCACTCCTCTGGGGCCGAACTCAGAATTCTCTCTCCAACTATTCATCCGCCTATCTGAACCAAGTCATCCAGTTTCTACAGAACGCTAGCGAAGATAGATCACGCACCTTTCAGAGACAGATCCCTAAACCCTGCTCTTCTTGTACCCACCGACAAGCGAGTCTCCCTGCAGACAAAAGAATATTTACACGCCCTGTATGGCACAGCGACTGATGCTGGTTTCTCAGTCCATCTTTGCCAGCGAGCATTTGAGCACCTGATCAATCCACCAAAAAATTTGAAACAGATTCTTATCACTGCTGCTGACATTAAAATCACTGATAAAACAATTTCTGACGGCATCCATTCTCCCAAATGTGGCGGATTCGTCAGCTATAAATCTAAACTTTTTCAAGCGCAGCGGCAGTAATTTTCATCAGTATCCTCGCTACTAGAACAAACATCAGGTTCTCGAGAAATCACTGGGAGTCCTACATTCCCTATTTCAAACAAATTCTGAGCGCTAAATCGATAGGGAGGGGGGGGGTCAGGTGATCGACGATTCGATAATACCTATCAGCGACGAATATGGAGAGTTGAGCCGGAGCAGCAGCTGCCTTGGTGAATGCGGCAGCTGCGATGCCAGGCATCCTTGTCGCTCCTCTACCGATTAGGGGATGGCTTTACCCAGAGATGAACCAAAGAAGAAACGAGAAGAAGGCTGCCCTGATAAAGTCGGTGGTCGTACAAATAAGCCCAAACCATGGAGGAACAAAAATAAAGGCACCTGGAAATCACTGCGAGCCGTAGACGGAAACAAAGCCGCCGCCGCCACGGCCGATTGATGGAGGGAGGGGATCAGGAATTCTGGAGCTCCTTCGAGAAGATTGGCTTTATTTTTTTAAGTCGGCGGAGTTTGAGAGGGGAGTTTTTGGAGTCGGCTGAGGCAATGGAGGAAACTGTTAGAGGCGGTGGATTGGATTTGGTCCGTGGATCTGGGTCGTTAGGACAGGGGCATGGACGGTTGAGATGCAACCGAGGGAAGCGTCGGCCATTTATAACTTTTTTTGTTTTTGCCATTCGATCCTATTACTATCGATGAAAACTTCAATTTAGTCCAATAATAACACCCAGTCGATTGATCGAGAAACCCAGGGAACATTCAGGGTAGATCCGAAATGCAACAAATGCAAAAACACAACCTTTTGAGTGGAGAGGAAGCAAAAGATATGTAAAATAAATAAAAAGCAGCAAAATGCCTGTCCATATTTTTGCCATTGGCAAGCAAGAATATATGCCCCCCCCCCCCCCCCCCACCCCCCAACACACACAAGCACACGAACACAGGAAATACCCGCATTCAATTCATAGGACAGGATGGATAATAGAAAGAAAGAAGAGGCCTTTACTTGTCCCCAACAATCAAGCAAAGCGACTGTTCTGATCTGATCCACCCCCACAGTGATGGACCAATCATAGGACCAAAATTTTATTAACAGTAATGGCTTTGCTTGCCTCCTGAGATTTTGTCCCTGTACCACATTCTCACAAATGCTCGACTGTCGGGAATCTCTCCTTTTGAATTTTGCTTCTGTTGAAAGAGAAGAGTGTGTTCACTCAGAGGCTCACTCTTTGCTATGCCGCTACCAAACATGGGCGGAACAAGAGCTTGTCTGAAACTCCTCATCCTCCTCCATCTGGCTCTTTCTTCATCAATCCTTCTCCATCCCTGTGGTAAGCAAGATTGGTTCTGGGGAACTTCCCTTTTTGTCCTTGTTGATCATTTTGCATGTCTCTGCCTGAACCGGCTTCTTGAATGTGCCCCCCACAGTTGCCGAAACAAGCTTCCCGGTGGTTCCCCGGTTCTCCGATGACAAGCAGTTCAGGATTTCGCTGATCCGGCAGATGACGAAGCTGAAGGTGGTGAAGAACATGGATTTCCCATCGTCTAATACCGGGCCATACGGTGTGAGCTCGCCATTCACATTGCCACCATACGATTCCATATCGCCAATTGCTTTACCCGATCTCAGTCCTCCATTTTGTATCTTCCCCCCTTTTACACCTCAACCTCCTTACACGCCCACCCCGACGACGCCCTACATCTACTTCCCACCCGTGATCCCGATTCAAAACCCCCCTCCTAGTCCCCCCGAATCGTTCCCTTCTCCTTACCCCCCTAAAATTGTTCCTGCTCCCTTGTCTCCCGGAACCAGTCCAAGTCCACCGATTCCCGGAACTACTCCTAGCCCGCAGATTCCAGGGACATCTCCTAGCCCGTCGGTTCCCGGAACATCTCCTAGCCCTTCGGTTCCCGGAATCACTCCTAGCCCATCGATTCCTGGAACCACTCCTAGCCCTTCAATTCCTAGAACTGTTCCTAGTCCACCAACTGCGTCCAGCCCGCCATTTTACTTTCGAATCCCACCAGCATTTGTTCCCAGTCCTCCATCCTATTTTCCATCACCAGGCGGAGGAGGAATCGTCCCAAGCCCGCCAATATTCCATCCACCAATCGTTTATCCCGCTCCAACTGTTCCGCCGCCACCACAACTCACGCCGAGCATAGCTCTGTGGTGTGTTGCAAAGCCATCTGTTCCTGACCCAATCATTCAGGAGGCGATGAACTATGCTTGTGGATCAGGGGCAGACTGTTCCTCCGTACAGCCGGAAGGATCATGCTTTCAACCCAATACTTTGTTTGCGCATGCTTCGTATGCATTCAACAGTTATTGGCAGAGGACTAAAGTTGCCGGAGGCAGCTGCTCGTTTGGAGGCACGGCAATGCTCGTCACAGTCGATCCCAGTAAGTATCTCCATATCACGAATTATCTTCCGATGATCCTCCAACTTCCTCAGCTTCTGATTCATTTGATTGCAGCCTATGATGGGTGCCATTTTGAATACTATTAGCGACAGAGGATCGGAAGAAGACCTTTCCGCAGTCACCACTTCACATCAATTCTCTGAAAATAACTTGAAAATAAAAAGGAAAAAGATTAATTCCAGATCTACCTTTTTGTAGTACTCGGCAATGTAATGGTATACATCCTGTGTAAAAGTACATGTAGGAACTCGTAGCATCATCCATTTACGATAATCGTCACTTTTCCTAAACTCAAATACGCTATAGGAGTTGTATGCTTCTCATACCTCGAGGTCAATGAAAGCACTATTAGCCGACCGAACAAAGAAGTGACCTATCCTGTCTTAACTGGGCAATCTGTTGTTCTTGAAGACGTTTCATGCATCACGAGGCAAGGCCGCCCCGGCAAGTGGTGTTGCAGTCGGCGTCGGGAGCGGAGATAATCGCCTACAAACAGGACATGTAGGGTGCAATTCCAACCACGGGTCGACGCACTTCTCGTGAAATAGGTGACCGCAATCAGGTAGACCTTTCAAAAGGTCATCTTCCTCAGGCCTCTCCAAGCAAATCGGACAAGTGGGAGACGGTTCATCCATTTGAAGCTTGGATTTGTTGTGGAAGCCATCCTCGACACCGACGTGGATTGTCTCAAAGTCTCCGCAGAGGTGTTGAGGGTTGTCAGAAGCGAACACGCGTGTGCAGATACAAGAAACAAAAGCAGTTATAATGATCACCGCAACAATCACGACCAGTATAACTGCCACGGCAGCATAATCTGCTTCGCCTGCATTTAGCGAGATAGAGAAAATAGGACCTTCTTAGGCATTCGAACCACAAAGCAAGAGAACAAGGATTTCAAGTAGCTTCGAAAGTAAGTATCACCAGGTCGAGCTAGAACATGTACTTCCAAGATATAACCAAATAAGCGGCCGATCTATGATCACGTGAAAATGAACAGTGACAGGTGAAGTTCGATCAACAGAAATCACCAAAAGAGGATCAAGTAAACCCACAAAAAACGCGAGCGCACACAGACCGAAATAATCATTCGAACAACAGCATTTCAAACTGATGTTCGTCCCGGTTGTCGCCCTTCCCCCGACGAGTGACAAAGACCAGTTCGACCTCGAACAGAACAACATTTGCCACCAGTCGATCACTCCAAAGAGCGCATCAACAATCCACAGTCGATCGACTCGCTCGGACAGCAGAACCAACACTCCAAAGCTGAAAACCAACCCATCGAGAGCCGGAAAAAAAAGGAGAGAACAGCACAGAAGAACGAAACCGGACCTTCGCCTGCAGCCGGCATTGCTGCGACACGATCGGGAGGACAAAGGGCGTGACGGACGACCACTCTCGACTCTCACCTCGCCTGGAGCTCCGGTCCGCTCCCTCTTCGGCGGAAGTCTCTCTGCTTTTTTCCGGGATGATGACGTCACCTCCGAATTTGGAGGGAGAGCCGTTGATGGGCCGGGCCGGGCCGTGA
Organism: Melastoma dodecandrum; assembly: GCA_029817715.1. Lineage (NCBI taxonomy): Eukaryota > Viridiplantae > Streptophyta > Magnoliopsida > Myrtales > Melastomataceae > Melastoma > Melastoma dodecandrum. Next base: position 524,281 of record JARUPY010000397.1, on the reverse strand, counting down.
TTTCAGAAGGATGGTTGGATTATGGGCCGAATATCATGGTCCTAGGCCCATAACTCAAGCTCATGAGTCTAAGCTACGTGCCTACAACTATGGATACGAAAATAAGTAAATACATAGAAATATGAGCAATCTGATTACGTATCGCTTTCATTGAAACAAGTTTTTGCCTCGTATGAAGTAATATCGTATGCTTATATGTGCTTCTAACGGGGGAGACATGTCAAAAAGTGCCATGGTTGCTGGTGAACCTCATCTAGCTATGCCCGCAGCTCGTCAAGGAGCGGCAACCGCGAGCGCGAGCGGCGTTGACCCAGGAATCGACAGCGGAGACTTCCGGCATATCGGACACGTAGGATGCAGTCTCAGCCACCGATCAATGCACTCCTTGTGGAAGCGATGATTGCAGTCGGGCAACGACTGGAGCTCGTCGTCCTTCCTGCAATCCACCAGGCATATCGGGCAGCAGGAAGGGCTCGTGTCCCGGTTCCCCTTCTGCCGGGTCGCTTCCCTTTTGATCCGGCCCTCTTCCGCAACTTGTAGGCGGTTGTTACCTTGGCCCGGGTCGCAAGGGTAGTCTTCAACAGGGCAGAACACGCGAGAGCAAACATAAGATGCGACCGCGACGATGATTATAATGACGACGATGACAATCGCGATTGCAGTCCTGTGACCATTGCCAGAATCTTGGCCAGAAGCATCGAGCGAATCATTCATCTGATCTGGAGATTAGAGCTGGGTCTTGGTTCCTAAGGCATGAAACGGGCAGGAAATCCCAATCTTATTGCCGAAAAATGAGTAGAGATGATATGCCAAAGACGAAGTTGTCTGTACATTTCCCGTAGACCATAAAAATTCTTGGTCATGGTTTATGGGTATTCTATAAGTTGTCTTGGCAGGTAAGTAAAAGTAAAAGAAATTCAGGGTCTTCCTTCAATGTCAGCTTCCATGAAATGCGACAAAGGACACGAGAAAATTCATACGAAAAGGACATCCCACCCGTTTCCAGAGACCAGAAAGTAGGGAACATGAACCATACCACTAGTGATAGATAGCAAGTACCCCTTGGGTCCAACTATCGTTCCACGGAGACATGAATCAACGATGAGCTCACAATCAGATTAGCAAACTTCACTAACCAACCCTTTGCATTTGGGACACAACTACGTTGCGAGGAAGCGACAATTTCTTTCGTGTACAGTTGTAAACATCTTCCAACGACACCTTCTGAGGTGGAACAACATCCTCTCCTCTCCTTTGCCTCTAGGCGGCCTCTGCTGTGTCCACCGCATAATAGAAACCGAAAAAGAAAAAGCAGTCAAGCTCGCCAAGACTGGGTACCATCACGTGCTCAGAACTCCTAGATTCTCCCACCAACATACCTCCGAAAGGACCACCGCCGAAGAAGGATCGGAAGATATCAATGTTAAGATATAAAATATAAACCAAGCTTCACCTAAGTTCAAATTTTCGTGCAGCAAAAATTCTAAAAATAAAATGAGATGCCAAAAAAGCCTGGGAAACTCAACTGTTACACATCCATTGACATGCCATATATTTAATACAACAACCACCGAAGGGCTTCAGTTTGGTTGTCTCTGCTTTCCGCTTCTTTTGTTCTCATTTCTTTGCCAATGAAGTCAACTGAGCATGGTGAGTCATCTCGTTCCATTACCTGCGTTCATATTTTTTTTTTACGGCCACCACAATTCATTCCTTTCTTTGGTCAAAACGAGAAAGAGAGGAGAGGAGAGGAGAGATATTGAAGCGAAGGCGAGAGATCTCGACAGCTTTCGGTCGACTCGGACACACAGCGGAAAGAAAAAGAATATTTCGTATCTCATTGCCGTCTTATAGGCCCATTATCATTTATTGGCAATCCCATCGTTCTCGTTCTGGCCGGCTTAGGTAACATTTGACGACTCCACCCTTCTCGGCAATCCTCTCAATTGAGTGGGACAGACACTATTGCTTAAGGAAACTCCAGCTATACTCATTGAAACTCTGCAGAAAATGGTGTGCATTCCCTTCACATTTCGGTTATTGATGTACAAAATCCTCGACAATATATTATTATCTAGATAAGATATCGGCATCAAAACTGCTTCATTAAAGGACTAGTTAAAACTGACCACACGGGTACAGGTAATAATCATGTGGGTTCCCGGACTCCTACCCTCAAGCATTGAAAAGCTTCCTAAGAGGGCCGTCCTTTCGGTCCTTGGCGGCTTCTGTTAGGGCAAGGAACCTCTTGAAGCCCGTCGAGGCAGCACCACGCCCGAGCGCTGCTGCTCTGGTCAGAACATCCTCACCGGAGGCGATGAGACCGACGCAAGCTAGATTTGCCGTCACTGGAGTCATCAGGGAAGCAGTTGGAACGGCCGGGACGACTGCTGCTGTTGCGGATGGCTGTGTGATTACGGGTGCGTGTTTGTTGAAGTCCTCTAGTATGGCTTGTTGGTCGGCCTTCTTGAGTCCCTGCATGATGTGTTCTCACACAGATCAATAACAGGAGAACTAGCCCCGCAGGACGCCAAAATAGCACAACAACAAAAAAAAAACACACGCTGTGGTTGTTACCTTCAGCTCCAGCACACGCTGAAATTCCATGGGTGTTCCTTCCGGTAATAATGCCCGGTATGTATCCGCAACGGATTCAACTGGAGACAGAATAACCTGTAAGACAATTATCAAGCCAAATGAGATAGTACGAGCATGAATTCCATGAGGAGATCAAGAGCAGATTCTAGAAGAAGAAACCTTGAGAAGTGCTTCGGCCTTGCTCATCTCCCGGCTCACAAACTTGGAATAGCTAGCAGCACCCGATGTCTACAAAACACAAGAACCATTGGGAGCAATTAATGCTTGAGTACATTGCCATACAATATAATAATAATACTTGAGTAGGTCGATTTCACAATCAGAATGCGACTTCTACCATAAAGAAGAAAAAAGAAAAGAAACAGAAGGTGACTTACTTGTCGGCCTAATGAGGGAATCTCTAGGAGGATAGTTTTAATTGCTTGAGTATCCAGCAACATCTGCCAAAACATCAACACAATTGAGTCATATGCAACATCATCTATTGCCACCCCAAAATTAGCGAAGTTTTGTCCTCAGGCAACCTCTTAAAGTGGTAACTGAATCATTGACAATATGAAAATGAAGACTTACTTGTTGAGCTCCTGTTTCAGATACTTGTTTACATTTAAAGATGTTCGCAAAGAAGCGTGGACCAAGAGATGATGCCAGCTGCAATGGAAGAGAACTAATCAGCATCATAAAAAAAATAATTTCCAGCAGCACTAACAATGTAGAGCTCATCGGGCATTTGCCCATGCATTCAATCTTGTAGTAGTCGCAGACAATAACGTGCATGCCAAAGGGGAACCAGCAAACTCATGCTATAGTTCATGGGAATTACATGGAAAAGAAAACGACCAACAAAATTTTGTGGCACCAGTAGCATGAAGAAAGAAACCGACAACCAAAAAAATCCCCTTTTCACTAGGTAATGTAACAAAATAACTAAAGAAGGGAGCAATGTTTACTAAAGATAAGTTACCCATTCGTTAACTTTACCTTGTCTAAGAAGAATTGGAAATAGACAGGCGATAGGAGGCTACCCAAAACAGGAATGCTGGTGTTCAGCATCGAATTTATATTATTGATGTACCTGAACAATTTCATTGTTAACAAACTGAAGATGAAAAGTCATAAGCATTGGGAAATAAACTTTTGATCAATTCACCCCGACTGGTCGCCAACACTTTCAAGAGTACTCCATGGGATGCGTGTCATTGCAGTCATTTCCACATCGAATTTTGTTTCGAGACCATGTACCAGAGTGACCAATGCTTTAGTTATGACAACTGAAAATTCATCCTGCAATTTTGCCGTAGCTCAAAAGAATCAGCGATATTATGACACTACCCTACATATAACAACCAGCACCACCTCCCCAAACAGACCAGCAAGATAAGAAAAACAGTGGTACCTGAACCTCTGACATGTCGACACCATCAGCATATTGGGAATCTATTATCTTTGATACACTCTCAGCTAGTTCACCAGACTGAGAAAAAAGTTAATCCGAAGTCAGAATAACTAGAGCACCGAAGTTCCACAAGTAATAAATCACAGGCATGTCAGAAACTGGGGAATGTTTTAGATAGCACGCGAACAATCGAGCCACAGCCAATGCGGCTGATTTTAAATCTCTTCCAGCAAAAAAAAAAAAAAAAAAAAACTGACAATGATGTTGGCTTGAAATTGGCAGCACACAAATTTTTTAACTCGGGGGGCACATTCCTATAAGCAAATTGTAAAGATCACGGGAACATGAGATTCAAGGACTTACTGTTTTGTGGCAATATTCTGCAGAATTTACTATATAGCAGATCACCTTTTCATCCCTGTCAGAAGTCTATACAGGATAGAAATTAAGTCATGTTAGCCCTCTATAGAAAATAAGTTTCAACATGGAAATACCCTGATAGAAACGTCACAGCACCTTTATCTGACTGTCAATTCCGGTGGCCGCCGCTACCAGTCCTGTACCACCTTTAGGTAGTTTCGCAAAAAGCTTTGTTGCATATGCTTTAAGAACTCTTTGAAATACCTAATCATAACATCGAAAACAATAATTACCCACTGAACAAATAATCAAGCATACAAAAGTTCAATTTGCACGACACACCTTGAACAAATTGAATAGTGTCTGGTTCTTTGTCAGAGCAGTACAGCGCTTTAAGCTCCTTTTGATAATCAGAAACAACTGCAAAGGGAAAAGAAGGCAGTGAGTAAACCATCAAGGTCCGGTTGGTGGAATTGCAAAATGCTAAAACATGTATGCTTTTCATAGAGAAGCTGACTCTATATTACTTTACCTGCATGCTGCTAGTTAAGACATTGTTCTCACTTCCTTCCTCAATATCCCATGTTTCCTCCTGTCACAGTAGCTCAGTAATTCATGCAGAAGTAGGAGTAGAAGACGTCCTAAGTGCAAAGAACCAGCCTAGCACTAGTAGGATCAGTCGGATAGACACATGCAGACAAATCTAATTGGCACAAGTATTCTTAGAAGGCATGAGCCAAGAACTCATACTAACAGTTTACCCAAATAACCAATGTTGTCCCTCAATTTTGTTGAATTTTTATGGATAATTAGGAAAACAAAAGGTGTCATGCTTGTAAAGCATAAGATGATTTGAAAAATAATATAAAAAAATAAAACGAGCAATTGCAGCATTGAGGAAATAGCTATGATTACCTGAATAAGTTTTTCTAGATTCTCCATCAACGTCCTTTCCTCCAATTCTGTATACACAGTCAAGTGAGGTTCGAAGCAAGATGAAATGATGCCCCTGAAGTTAAACTGTTTGAGAGATAACAGAAAGAACATGATGAGCAACAGGCACTAGTCTATAAACAAAAAGATGGACCTTTTTGCCATGGCTGAAAAGTCTGTGGAGTAAACAGAAATATAATCACGAAAAGCCCTTTCACTTAAGCCGATCAACCTATAATTACTGCCGTCATTCGGGCCAGAATATTATGGTTCTGGTGAAGGATAAATATCTTCCATTAGGAGAACGCCAAGAATGTAAATAAACTAATTAGTCATCATGTTTTTTGGCATCACAACAATTTATTTAACCCAATTGGAAAGGGACATGTCCAATTCCTATTGTTATCCCCACGAGACTTTTAAGAAGCACTATTGCATATATGACACGCCCGAGAAAATATTACCCCTGCTCCTGGCACTGACAAGTCCTTGTTTCCATCCGTTTCCTGTAGATATAATCATATGCCATGTAAGACAGATACACCGATGTTTTTGTAGTGTAGATCTTAGCAGGAGGAACTATCATGCAGCCAGATGAAATTGAAAATGACAACCTTCACAGGAAATGGAAAGACCGAGTAGAAGGAGACACAAAAAAGACCACAGAGCAACCATTAAAGTTACCCCAGGAAGGCACTATAAACTAAAGGCTAACAATTGAGGAATCCAGAAAGAACTCTTGAACGTCTCTATTTCTCTGCAGCCACACTTACTTCGCCTTCTGTCTTTTGGTGTGCAGCAAGCTTCCTTTCATACTTCTTTCGAATATCTGAAACTGTTTGTTTGTTTTTTTCAGCTTTATCACTCTCATCCTCATTATCATTCCCTTTGCTTCTAACATCTCCCCCGAATTTCTCTGCCAGTTCATCCTCAAACTCCAAAGTTCGTTGAAGTGCCTGAGCATCATTACAAAAGCATTGCAGAAATAGATTTATGAAGCTAAACCACCGGAGAAGATCTTTTTTCTACTGGTGCAATTCTATTAAACTTCCAACCATAAAAGCAATGAATTTGAAGATTCATTCCACAACACTTCATTTCAATGCCATAAGCAGACTAAAACCATAAATAATGCATTTTACCGATGTAGTGGAACAAGGAGGCATGACAAGGGGAGATCAATAAAAGTTCAGAAGTCATATGAGGATAAAAGAACTGTCAATACGGGGCAAAACAAGGTGAAGACACATGATTTATAACATAGCATTGCAAGAACATCTTTCCAGGAAGAGCTAATGTCATGTTTGGTTCAAGGATTTTGGGTCAGGAAGAAAGGATTTTGATTATATTCCGTCTCACTTTTTTTGGCATGATGATGAACACTTATTTTGTTCTCTTAACAGTTTCCTTCTTTTTTATTTTGTTCTCTTAACAGTTTCCTTCTTTTTTATTTTGTTCTCTTAACAGTTTCCTTCTTTTTCTTATCCCACAGCATTCATTACCACATTCCATGACATTCCTTTCACATTCACTTGGCAAACCAACCGTAGCCTTTCGGCACTTTTACTATCCGGAGTGCAATGAGTAAATTCCAATTTAAAGTTTAATTTGATCAATTATCTGTATGCCAAAGGGGCGTTTAGGACCTCCATCAAAAGGATTGGAACAAGAATGTATATTAAGGTCTGTTTACCAAAAGCAGTGTCCCAACGTCAGGCTTTTCTTTCAAAATGACGAGGATATCTTCAAGCTGTTTCCTGAACACAATAAAATGCATTAGACTGCATATGCCATCCAGAAATCCTCTTCAAAAGCTTCCAATATATAGAAACAAAACCACTGGAGGCAAAGTTATGTATATCTCAAAGGGAATCAACCTAAACGTTTCCGGAGTAAAGGTGAATTTACAAAGAAGACAGATACCGGCACAGCCACATATTGATTTGTTTCCTCAAATTGTACATTACAACAGCTCACAACCAGAACCAACCTCTTTAAGTTAATACATAAAGATCCAAATAAGAAGAGACTGGCAGCATGGCAACTAATGCAATCTGTTTTAAACAATACCTTGTCTTTTTACAAAATAAAATGCACAGCCGGTACGGAACATGCCATGCAGGAGGAAAGATTTTCCAGATTTCTTCATTGGTTCTCATTCGGCGCTTGATCCAGGCATATCTACGCTCTGTTTTATCCAATTTGGCAAGTTCTACAAAGGCAAAGAATAACTTTAACGCTTCTACAAGAACCATATGTATATCAAAAAGATAAAAAGAAGACGACATACCTGCTCCTTCAAATATTTGTTCATATGAAGTAAGCTCTCTGCTGCAAAATGTATTCACCAACTCCTCCCGCACAGATGGCTCCAACGCATCCACCACTAAGCAAGCATCAGATAGATGTCGCAACAAATTTGTTTCTTCGCTTTCTCTTCCAGTACCTAAGCTGAAACAAGAAGCCATTCAAGTATGCTATGCTTGGTTTCGTCAAGAGATATCACTGTCACAAAAGAAGCACCAAAGCACCACATCCTCTTAAAACTCAGTTAACAGGGCAATGCTCACACAAATATGCCGACACGCACCACTAACAACTTTATTCATTTATTCATAATTACTAATTTATTTATTAACATAACTTCAACCTGAGATAACACACCTTGAAAAATCTGAGAAGACGTATGACTTAAGCACTTGCTTGATATTCTTGAACTTCTCACGAAGCTCGGTAATTTTTGGGATATCCCTATAAGCTTCAAAGTGATTGCATAACTGGTTCACAGCCTGGAATCATTGACAGAAAGTCTAAACAAATTCATTTCGAGATCATCCTTATATTGCAGAATAAAAGCTACCCTCAACATCAGAAGCATGCTATGACCCAAAAGCAAAGTATTTGCATTAGGATGAGATACCAAGGCATACAATAACTATGTGCAGTCACACACATCAAAGGGATACGGCCAGCTGCATTCAGACTCTGAAAAGCACTTGTAATCAATGATGGGTCTATATGAACCGACAGCGGCAACTGAGAGTCAAACCCATATATTTACATAATGACCTTTATATGCTTCTCCAGATTATGGATCCAATCAAGCATACAAAGGAGTGAATCCAGAACAGTTTCAATGGAAAGGGCTGCAAAATGAAGCTGCAGTTGCTCCCTGATTCCTTTTCTTGGAACACGTTTCTGTCCAAATAGATAGCACTCCAAAAGAGAAGGCAGCACGGGAGGTTCAAATAGATATTCAACCTACACATTCAAATATTGCCCTGAAACGAAAATTTCAAGCCCTAAGATCATAATAAGCCTGACTACCAGCCTTAAATGAATAATGATAATGTGCAAATTTAGAAAAACCAAATACTGAAAACGGGCCCTAAAAACTAGCTCTCTCCTTTACTTCTCTTCTTAATCTTGTTCTTTAATTTGCTCATTTCCTCAAATCAAGCACTCTCATTGTTAATGCCAAGCTATCCTGCGGAACCAAATAATCACTTCGACAGACATTAAATAAAAGGTCAAGATAACATCAAAGAATTTGCAGACAGGAAGACACCTCTAATTGCGCTGCAGCCTCTTTATATTGTCTCTTTGAAGACATTACTTGCAGTTGCTCAATAGCAGAAACTGTCATTTGACAAAGTGTGTCATGTTCAGCATGCATTTCACTTGTGAATAGTTCATACTTAATTTTACATGATAGTGACATGTTGAACCATTCACAGTACATCACATAACCCATTATAAAATCTGCCGAGACAACAAACACAACAAGATGCATTTTTCAGCTGACTTATCAATATTTCTGTGCCGTGAAAGGACTGTGGGGAATAAGAGAAAGAATTAAAATGTTAGCAAAAAAGCTGTTTTATGGAAATAAGGCCTCTCATGAAAATAATACCATCTGACTCTTAGAAAAATTTCTGCATACAGTTACAGAAAAGATATATTTTCTCAAATAGTTACTAGCAATAAAACACCACAGATTGCCTCAACAACATCTTTAACCTAGATCAGTTTTCATGCAACTGAATCAAGGAAAAGCTGAGAAAAAACAAAATTTGTAGAGGGTTTAATTCCAACTGTCCATCAGGATGAACCTGTAACTATAGTACGGCCATGCAACATGAAACTCCATTTCCTCAAACAATAAATGGACCAACCTAGCATGGTTAGACGATGAAGAGCAGTAATGGTTGTCGTGATATGCTTCTTAGCAAAGTCTAGCTTTTTAATATCACGGCAAATTTCCTGAACCATCGTCTCACTTTGCTCGGCTTTGGTTTTAATTTCTCGAACTTTATCCATAAGCTCCTGATTTAAATGATATATACAAAAGATCAGAACAGGCCGATTTCACTATTGCAAATCACTGAGACTAGAGAACTATTAGTTGGAAATGACATGTTAATTAATGTCTACGAGAAAAACATCACTTTGAATCACTCATCAAACCTGTACAGCATGTGTCGCAGCAGCAAGATCTTCCTTTGCTTTAGTCCCTGAATTACTCTGGTGAATGGAAGAAACAAGAAAAAAATGCTCATTGCAGAACACTCAATAAAAACAAAATAAGCATGGCGTAACTTTGTTATTCCATGCAAATGTGATCCCATGACACTAGAAAACTGTGATGACACATAAACAACCATACAATGAAATCCTGACCCAATGATCACAGACAGTATAATCCTGATCTAAACAGAAACAATCAGAGCATCAAATCTAAATCAGATCGAATGGTCGAATTTTCTAGGCCTCATATAACACACTTAGGAATAGTATATGAGATCAGCTTAGTCTGTGAACATGTTTCTTTAATAAAAATAAATACAAATACAAAATAATTTATTGCTGAAATAGTTTAAGCAATCACACAATTGCATTATCAGACAAACGAAATTCTCCCAGTAGCTTACAGTTCTACGTCACTGAACAAGCAGCTACCTGCTGTCGAACGGCAGCCAGGATCTCGGTGTCGATCCGCCGAATCTCACTATGTATCTTCTGCATTAGCAGCTCCACGCCAGACAACGACGCCTCTATACACGCATAAAACGGCGTCGTCAGCAATCCACATCTCATCTTCCAATACTTCAATCAACAGTCAAAACATGCCAAAAGGAACCTGTAGGGAACATCTGGTTGATGTACTCCAGAGCGCTCGGTTTATCCATTGAGAAACAAAACCTCCGAAATCTGCCTCAAGATCAACTCGACTACGGCGACGGAACTCCGAACGGGCCGCTCCAGATCCCCAAAATGGGCTGGAAAACCTTCCTGATGCAGTGAATTGACGATCGGCCGATATCGACAACCGGGATCTTCAATTGGTGGATCAACTGACTGACGAGCTGCGAGATCCAATCGCCGGCTTTTGGAATTTTCGGTTAGATGAGGATGGGAGTCCGTTGTTTCGCCGATCACGGGATGCGGTGCCGGAGGAACTGTTTGGGCCCGCAGTAATTTTTAAGCCCGTTGGACTGGACTGTTCCAAATTCTTTATAATACATAAATAAACGAAGAAATTGGTCCGGGCGGTCTTCTTCTCCGGTTAGGACTGACTGATATCCGGTGGTCAACATGACTCCGCCGCCGCAGCCTCCAGCGCCGCACGGTGGCCGTCGATCCTCTCTCCTCCACTACACACTGACCATAACAGTCGTCTTCCTCGCCGTCACCCTCGCGATCACCAAACCCAACTTACCTCATTCCCTGGCAACTTCCCTGTTTTAAGTCCCAAATCCACGGATTCTCCACAAAGGGCGGCGTCTTTACTTCCCTTCTGCATCCTTTGGATTGCTCCGTTCCTCTCCGGCGGCGGCTACTCCTCCGAGGCGTGGTCCTATGTCGCGTCCTTGAGCGATCACTTGGAAGGAAGTCCTAATGTTAGCATCGCGATCGAGCAACAAGGCGACTTGCAGTCCTTCGAGTTCTGGGACGGGCTGCACGAGGATACCAAGTCCCTTGATGTCCGCCTATATGGGAAGGTGGGATGCGAGAATAAGAGGACTGTCGTCGTGTGGGGGCGTGGCACCCGCCGCTCTTCCAGACCACGCCATGCCCGCCAGATGGGTACGGGAAGTACATGGCAGTGATAGGGCGGACGATGTTCGAATCCGATAGGGTGAATGTTGAACATGCCAAGAGGTGCAATAGGATGGATGCTGTCTGGGTTCCTACTGATTTTCATGTGGGTAGTTTTGTTAGTAGTGGGGTTGATGGGTCCAAGGTGGTGAAAGTGGTGCAGACGGTGGATGTGGAGTTCTTCGATCCGTCAAAGTACCAGCCTCTTGATCTCGCCTCACTGGGAGAACTAGTTTTGGGCAGCGACAAAGCAGGGGATTTGAAGGATAAAGAGTTTGTGTTCTTAAGTGTGTTCAAGTGGGAGTATCGAAAGGGTTGGGATGTGTTGCTGAGAGCATTTTTGGGTGAGTTCTCGGCGAGTGAGTGCCGGTGTTTCGTTGTACTTGTTAACCAATCCTTGTCACTCTGATAGGAATTTTGGGAATAAGATCCTGGACTTTGTGAGAATTTCTGGTCTGCACAGGCCAAGTAATGGTTGGGCTAGAGTGTATGTGATCAGTAAACATATTGCACAGGTGGATTTACCGAGAATGTATAAAGCCGCAGATGCTTTTGTTCTTCCATTAAGAGGAGAAGGATGGGAGAGGCCTCTCATCGAGGCAATGGCAATGTCTTTGCCTGTGATCTCGACAAACTGGTCCGGTCCAACGGAGTATATGACAGATGAGAATAGCTATCCTTTGCCAGTGCATAAAATGAGTGAAGTCTTGGATGGGCCATTCAAAGGGCATTTATGGGCTGAAACCTCAGTGGACCAACTCAGTATTTTGATGAGGCGTGTGGTTGAAAGGTCTGAAGGAAGTACAGCAAAAGGGAGAAAAGCAAGGGAAGACATGATAGCTAGGTTTGCTCCAGGAATTGTTGCTAAGATTGTTGCAGACGAGTTTCAGCACTTGGTTAAGGCAATGCAGTGAATTTTCTGCTGGTACAGTATGCGATATGCTCAGTCTAATCTTTATATTTGGATTCCCTTCCATGTCATTGTAGCTCATTGTTGCATTTGAATTTATAAAAGTAGTTTAGATTTTTGCAGCATTATTTGTAACTACTATAGAATTTATCGGTAATTCTGATGTACACATGCTCATGTATCTTACTTTTCCCCTGTGCTTTTATGCATCCGTAGAAAATGGCTAGGATCTTATCACGATCATACACTCGCTTTTTCTTTGGCGTGAGAGTAATAACCACGTGTTAAAGAGTTGGTGTGGCAATTAAAACCTTACTGTCTTTGTTGATAACAAAATCCGAAGGGCTATCTTCCAGTTTATTTGTGTAAATGCTACAACGGTTACGATTTAATGCATGCTATATATGATGCCGAGTGTATTCATTCCTGTCCTGTAATTCCCTCTTATTTTCCTTTTCGTCTCTGTGCGGTCTAGCACATTAGTCTCTCTTAAGATCGACCATGGCTGATTTCCCCCCAAACCTAGACGATGGAGAGAGTTGGTTGCCATCTGACATCGTCAGGGAGATCCAGTCAACAGCTGACAAGGTTGAAGATGGATACCCTGAAACTTTCGGTGATAATGCTTTCTCCTACCACCCGGTGCATGTTCCAGGAATTGCTGTCTATCCTTTCCTTGTGCCTGTCATCATTGCTTCTGCTCAGGTAAATGACTTACCTTTTTCAGGTCTATGACGGATATAGTTCCTCAGTCCGTTGCTTGTGATACTCCGAAGATGTTCATTATCTGACTCGGAAAAATTTTGTTCCAACTGTTTTGGAGAAATCATTTTCTTCTACATCAGTAGATTGGCAAATCCGAATGCCCAAGATGTATGCCCCAGAATGCCATAATTTCCTTTTTTTTCTGTGATCTTACATCTTGTGCTTGCTGTTAATTGCCAGGGAGGTGTGCCTGTTCTGCTCCCAATTCTTTATCATCTTCTCCCTGGGCCATTTTGGGTGCCAGATCCATGTTATGTGGGAAATGAGCTCAGCGGTGGCTGTTTCAGTGGAACCAATTGGCCAGCTGTCTTAATCCCTAGTCCTTTCATCTGTTGGAGAGAATTTGGGATTCCGATCAGAATTGCCTGTCCTGTTTTCCCCGTTCTCCATCCGTTTTAGCGTAAGCATTTCCTGTTAATCAGTTTAATCTCTTGTTATGGGCTATCATCTTCTTTTTATGCTGTTTTAGTCTCAAGTGGTTCTTCTGGACATCCCTTCAAAAGAAAATGTTATGTTCATCTATTAAAAATTAAAGCTTATTGATCCCTGATTGCTTCTACTTATCTTCTGTAGAGGTCTTGGCACAACAAAGCAATCTCCAGTTTCCCATACTTGGCCAAGAAGAATCCTGATAAGCTTGTGACAAGCTGCTTGCCTGAGCGCTGTGTGTAATAGTAGCCCTTTCTAATCCTTGTAAACGGGAAAATCGCGTAAATAATGGGCAATAAATGTATCCCCTCTTCAGATTTCAGCATGAATCAGTGAGGATTGACGGCAAATAGAACCTTTAATACGGTTGTGAACGCGGCCACAGGAATTGTGCACAAACAATGACCTCCAGAACAGCCGATCTTAAGATCGAATAACTCAGCATCATCGACAAGGTGGATTCATTCTCCAATGACAACGAAGGTTTTCTCTCTAAAGCAAAATCAAGAACAATTCATTCCATGTCTGGTAAAGGCTTAAGGGAAAGCCAAATTCTCAACAGAATAAAAGACAAGTAATATCTAAGCAAAGGATGCCGTTTCTCAAAGTCCTCCCTCTAATCAGTACCTCCTAGGTCCACCTCTGCCAAAAACCTGTGCGGGCATCATGGCCTGTGGCTCGACCTCGACAAGCCCGGGAATTTCAGACATCCCAAGAGCGGCAAGCATATCGAGGGTCTCTTTATCAACCTTGATCTCATCAGTCTTAATGGCTGAGACGTCGGGCACGAAGTCCATGCGTCGCTCGCGCTCTTCCTCCTGGAGTTTAAGCGAGATGCCGCGGACTGGTCCCTTCTGTATGCGCTTCATCAGGTGGGTGGAGAACCCTGCGATCTTGTTCCGGAGGCGCTTGGAGGGGATAATTGCGACCTCCTCAAGGATCTTCTTGTTAGTATGGAAGTCAAGAGTCATTTTGGAGTAGTACCTCTCGATGACCTGACGAGAGGACTTCTTCACGGTCTTGGTGCGAACTCTACCCATATCGTAAGCTTTTGTTACAAGGAAGCAGTTCTCCGATAAGTTCCGAGAACCCAACAAAATAAACAAGCACTGCCAAAGAAACCAAAACCAACACATTGTGTTAACAATGAAAAACCACGGGTCGTCCATCATTTAAAAAGCATAATATGAGCATATAATACCCCCAACAATCACAATGTCTAATTGGATAACGCCAACTCATACAGAGGTATTTTTTAACATATGCAATTGCAATCCAGTAAATGTACAACAATATGAGCACATAATTTCTCCATCCCCCCCAAAAAAAAAATCCAGAAGACTATCTTTGCTCTGCTATGATTCCAAAGAAGCGCCACCCACTTATCTTCCCTAAATACTCTGACTAAAAAATGCATTGATTTTTCAGTACCAAGAAAAAGAGAGAAATACTTCATTCCAATGGATTAAAATAGCAACCGGATCCGAGAACAAATAATCCATCGGTCGAGCAGTCAAATCAATATTGACAATAAGAACAATCAAGGCATCAACTAGAGAGAAAAGAAGGGCTTTCCACGCAGGATTGCACACAAAAACACATCCATCCCTCAACACACCAAGCCTGCAAGAAATCATTCTACATTGGATATAGTCACCTCAAACTCCAATAACTCTCCAAAACAAAATCAAATATCTTCCAACGAGATACACAACAACAGCCGATACGACATTACTAACGAGCACCGGTGCAAAGCCGAAACCCACGGACTTCAACGACCATATATCGATAGGGAATCTCAAAGAAGAAGAGGTTAGGAACAAACCTTCGCAGGAGTTGTCGGAAGAAGGCAGGAAGGGAGACGGCGCCGCGGTGTGTTTTGCAAAGAGCTCTGGTCGGGGGAAGGGAGGAGTTGGCTGGACTAGGGTTTTGTTTGCGACTTTAAATTGGCGGTCAGCGAGGTTCGATCTTGTTCGACCGGTCGAACTTATTAAACCGGTCGGTTGGAAAAAATTATTAAAATTATTAAAAATTATTAAATATAGGTGTAAGTGCACAACTTCTAAAATTGCAATAAATATATCATTGGTCCTAAAACTTTGGCCTAACATTTCATTTAGTTCTAAAACTGTTCAATCGATTCAAAAATCTTTGAAACATAAAAATTTGAAGTCCTAAATATAACATCTGCGACGTGGACATGAAAAATTAGGTAGCGGCAATAAATTAATGTACAATTACACTAACGATATAGAGAAAAATCATTTGTTAAAATAAAAATGGTGTGGTTTCTAATAAGCATGAATTATAGAAAAAATAATAAGCCCAAAATTAGAAAATACATCATATCATTTGTATGGATTTTTCGAAAATTTTTAAATTTTCAAAAGTTTAAATTTAATCCCCCAGTCTTAAAAATTACCAATACATCTCTAAAATGTCGGGTAAAATAAATTGAACCAAGAGTCTAATAGTATGTTTGAAATTAGTAAGTTCATAAATGAACTTTAAAATTAGTAGACACATAAATGTCCTTTTAAATTTGCGTGGACAAAAAAAAGGAAAGTATGGTCAAAAAATAATATCTGGCGGAGTCTTATTTACCAACCCAAAAAAATTTGTAAAGAAACAAAATAATATGATATAATTAGCCCAAACAATACGACATACTGTCCAAAAGTGTAATCTAAAATGTCTAACTAATATAACCCGAATAGACCTTCTAAGTTACATATTTATCATAGTCCTTGAAACATAAGATGATGAAATTGATGTGACTACCCAAACACTACCAAACCATGTTAAAGCAAACCAAACCATGCTAAATTCATATGAAGGCAACTTTGATTCTAGCCGCCTTTCTTTTTTCCCATCTTCCTCTTTTGTGCAATGGGAAGTTGCTGCTTCTTGAGGCTCCTAGTTTTTGGGGGATGTAGGGTGACTCATCCTTCTCCACCGAGATGTTGTGCTCGAATCGACTCCCTCCTCATGTATGAATGAACTTGGTAGTGGGGTCTGAACGTTTGTCATACAAAGAGTATGTAATCAATCTCTCAAAGCTGCCTCAAATGAGTGTTGGCCTACAACAGTCTCCCCCTTGTGGCACTTCCTACTAATGTCCCTTGTTGTTAGGCCATTGTGAAGGAGAAGGTGGGAGTGGCACACGACGATATATTATTTGCTATAATGTAACTTCTTGTTGTTTCTGAGGGAGGGTTTCCCACGTTCTCACTTCCCCTGGTGATCCGTACTGTTGTGCATTGAATCTCGGAGAAGCTTGCACACTGCCTTGTTTAGGTTCTTGGGCCTCAAGGGGGCAGTTGGACATCATGCTACCACGTGTCCAAAAACTCTGCAATGGAGGCATTGTGGTGGAATATACTCATAGTTGATCTATATGCTGTCACTCTTTCGTCAATGCTAACTACCTCCAAGCATCTCTTCAATGCAACCTTAACATCAAACTCTACTTGTATTCTTGTTGAGCAACATCCATCGACCAGCTTCGAATCATCAAGATAATTCCCATAAAAATAACTTTATTGTGTAAAATATAACAAAGCATTAGTTTGTGAAAGGATTTAATTTATTGAAGTGCTGATGAAAAAACTGATATTGATGCAAGTGGTTTGATAGAATGCAGTCTAAGTTGCAGTGATAAAAAGAATATAAATATTGACTTATGGTCTCAGTTTTGCATAAACTTTCTATTTTACCGTTAACTTGTGATACGGAGCATCCGTCGTAGGGTTTTCTAGTTTAGGATTTTAATCCAAATCAAATGGGTTGGAAGTCGAAAATGTCGACAAGGATG
This sequence comes from Melastoma dodecandrum, assembly GCA_029817715.1. NCBI lineage: Eukaryota > Viridiplantae > Streptophyta > Magnoliopsida > Myrtales > Melastomataceae > Melastoma > Melastoma dodecandrum. Next base: position 506,977 of record JARUPY010000397.1, on the reverse strand, counting down.
GTAGTTGTTGATTTTGCCAAGACTAGGAAAAATCGATGAAGGTCAATTGACGAATCGGATGTGGGAGATGCTGCTATGGGAGGGAAGGTAGAGGATGAGGTGGATGAAAACGAAAATGAAAAGTTGGAAATCCAATGTTGTGAAATAGGTCAAATTATGTTAATGCCTCGTTTTACTTTGCTTGACGAAATCTAAGTTAAGGCTAAAATAGAAAGTTGGCCCAAAGTCGAGACACGTATATTTTACCATATATATAAAGAAAGTATAAGAAGTTGCTTCATATACTAAGAATAATAACATCATTAGTGCATGAGGGAGCTTGTTCAAGTTCTCCCTTAAATGAAGCTTCAACTAGCGTCACTACGATGGCTTTAAGATTATGAATGACTGAGAATTGTGATGCTTTATCATTTCACGAGGATGCTTAGATCAATAGAATGGTTGAAAGCTCCGATTTTGCCGATATAAGGCACAACATCATACTGAAACAACCACATTATGATGTCTCGATAGATCTCGGTATGAATGCGTGAAGAGATCAAATGGTAGCCGTTACACCAACAACTATTTGGCAACGTTGATAATAAGGTTATTCGTAAATAAATGTTGAAGCTGTGAGTAGTTTTTGATTGCTGTGAGTAGTTTTTGATTATTTGATTAGTTAAAAGTTACTTTTGAAATTCAAAAGATTTTTTTTACATGCTACTACTATGTTACGGCTACGTGGTGAAGCATCCGAACTAAATTAGTATCATCGGATGCTATTGCAGGTATTTGTGCAGCACCCGGTATTGATGATCTAGGCATTTCTTACATAAATCTTGTTCACATTTCTTGTGGACACGAGGACATACCACCAATGGACTTCGAACTTGTCTCCATTTTCTTTTTCGGTGGATGGGAAACATCGAACTTGTCTCCATTTATTTGTAACATATCTAATCTCGAAATTAATGCATGTATAGAACCACACGTACAGCCTTGTTTTTGTTCAGTTCAGCCAGTACCTCATCAAACATAAGGATCTACTGGTATTTACTACTAAGGGCAGTTGAGAATCATTTCCCTGAATCTACTGCAATGAAACACCAGCAAAAACACAAACATTTAGACAAAACCGAGCATTGCCATTCATCCACGGTCAAACCCATTACAGAAAACCTCCATGTAAAGGGCCTCTGATGATATTGGTGGTGGTGGTGGTGGTAATTTAAATTGGCCGAGAAATACAAACATGGTAAATTACAACTTTAAGAAACTCATATTCTTAACTGCTCAGCATAATTCAGAAAATGGAAACCACGATAACTGAGGCACCTTCTTCTAGTCACTGCAGTAAATAACCAGCCAACAGGTCCGGTTTGGAGAGGTACAGCTAAGTAGAAGTTCAAAAAACCAGCAAACAAGATATGCGGGAAAAATCATGTGTTGGTGGCCCTGGTGTAGATCTGCTGGCTGGCATGTGCAGATATCATCCTAATAAGACCTCTCGCCATCAGGTCCTTGATTGCTCTTCGTGCCAGTGAGCCATTGACCTATCGATGTTAACCCCGTTAAAAGATAAATAACTGCTTGGCTGTTTTTCTAACAAGAAATCTTCCTTCCTAACAGAAAAGGCAGACATACCCTTAATCTGTCTGACAAGATTGAAGGAGTAATGAGCTTGTACTTGGGGACTTCGCTCAGGAGTTTATCGTAAGTCGCCTGATCAAACAAGATCATGTTGTTCACCTTCTCCTTTTGCTTTCCCTTGCTCCATTTCTTCAACAAACAAGAACTCACATTAAACGATTTCCACAAAAATCGCCAAAAGAAAAGCCACTAAAGTTATCACTTCATAACTAAGCTAAGAGAGTCCCTATAACTACACTGAAATGGAAATTACTACCTAGGGTTCTGAATATTTCCACTCATAAAATCGGCCTTTTGCAAGTCCAGTCCAAGGGTTCTGAATATTTCTACCCATAAACACATCAGCTGTTTGCAAGTCCAGTTAAAAAGAGACTCAAAGTTTAAATGCAACGGTCTATGTACACCATCAGATCAGACCTACGAGAGGTCTAGTCTAAAGGGTACAAACACCATATAACAGTGGTGTCCATAAATCCAAATTTGTCACATTACGGATGTATCATCTTGCAAAAACTAGACCAAATGCACCAAAGACAATACTGACTCGACTCAAAGCTAAAATGTGACAGAAGCACCGCCGATTTTCTTATACAACTCTCCATCACTATCTCTTAGTTCAACATCTAAATTCACAAAACAAACAAAAAAGCCACCCTCTCCCCAGATTTCGCCTCCCCGGACCAAAAGCAAACCCTAAATCGAAACAAGCCAGTAATCCATAAACCAATGCAAAGATCGGCGAAAAGCATAAGGATCATTACCTTCTTCTTTTGCTTGCCACCGCCGGACTTGGCGGGCTTAGAAGCCGGCGGGGGAGCCTTGCTGTCCTTCTTCGGTGCCTATAAACGCGCACCAAAAGAATACCAAAAACATTACCACCAGCCAAAAAATTTGCCAAATACTGCATATCCGGAACACATAATCGAAGAAATCCCAAGACACACGGTCTTGATTCCTCACCATGAAGCGTCGACAACTGACCAAGCACGGAAAGATCCAACTTTTGGCGAAGATGGGGCAGAAGTAGGGACGGCTGAAGGTCTTCAGTTGAGGGGTTGTTTATATAGTGCGTGTTGATTAGGGTTTAGGATTGGAATGGAAATGTTTGGGCCTCTGTCGGCCCAATTAAATTCTGTTAGGCCTAGGCCCAATTAGAAAGGACATGGCATTAATAGGATTCAGCTTACATTACAACCACCTATGAATCTTGAATATGAAGTGTTTGTTGATTGAATATGAATAGTTTGGGGACATCGAATTGAAGGTTGTCTTGATTCGTTAAATAAAGTCAATCTAAAGCTATTAGTTGACAAAACATGTCCTTGAGGCACAATCCAATTGCTTGAGATTTGGGATGTGGATGGTGTCAAAGAATGCAAAGGGCTTCCTAATGCCAGCATGACGCAACCAATGACGAAGTGGCATGGCAGTGCCATCCCAGCAACAATGGAGGGATGGAGGATGCTCTATTCCTCCCTTCGCTATAACGGAGTTAGTTGCTCGAGTCTTCAACACCGGAAAAATTTGCAGCGGCTGAAACCACGGGATTCAGTCTCTTCTATCTTCCTCTTGGATGTGAAACCGAGGCTGCTCGGCTTCACCTGCCGCTTCCAACTACCATCGAACTCGCTTGATCGGCTTCCCTGCACAACAGGAATCAGGGAGGTTTAGTTTCGTGGTCATCTATTCTGTGGCCAGCAGCACGTGGGGTTACGTTTCATTCAGAGTTGGATATGCAACTGATCTTCCGAGCTTGGATGGCAAGATACAATCTATAGGACCAAAAAAGAGCAAAGTCTAGGTCTTACCAAGTGACCTGAATGGAGTCGCTGAAAAATGGTTTGCATGTGCCCCAACTGAAGCGGATCGGAAATCCAAATACTGGGTGGGTTGTGCCTTTTTCCAACCAGACCTTTGTTTCAGGATCTGCATTTGTGCCAAAAAATAAAAAACCAAGCAAACATTTGTTCTTTAAGATTTAGTCAACATGGGAACCGAAATTACAGAGTAATTCACTCAACCTGCAGGGTACCCAGAGCCAAAGTTCCTCACAATGTTTCCTGGTGTGTCATCTCGCACCCAATCACGCAAGGCTCTATCCCTTATTATAACGCAAAAAACAAGCCAGTTAAAGAAAAACTCATTCTAATCCAACCGTGGAATGCCCGTCGACACTATAATCAGATGTTCACCTTCGCAACTATGCTAGCTCCAGCGACAACCGGATACAGACTATCGGTCTTCTTTGAAACCATGAATTAAATTGATGGCAATCTCTCAGAAAGTTTGAGTCTATACTTTTCCACATCTCCTACCGTGTCCTCATAAACCTAACATGATACATAAACAACAGTGCCATTGTGGAATGCTCTACATTGGTTCGCTACAGCAAGAAACCCAAACCAATGCTCCACTATATTTATTTTTACCTCAGTTAGCAGAATCCCCATTTCTAAGACCCTCCGAACAAGCCCCATTGTCGAATCGTGCGACATGTCGCTGAGGTTAACCTTACTCCAGCAAGTGGGGTTCCAAATTTAGGCCGACAAGACGACAGGAAGGCAAACAAAACCTGTCTAAACCACTCACTTCCTAAGCATTTTACACTTTACAGGAGAATTCCCTCAGGTCAATCACATCCACGGCCCAGCCAATGTAGTCGTTGACCTTCAGAGACTCGAACAATTCAGAGTCTTGGAATCTACAAAAAGAAAAAAAGGAGCCTCTGAAGAGTCCGCGATCAAGCTCCCTCTTGTCCTCATTAAGAGCCCTCACAGGAGCAAATTATGTTCAGTCTCACTCAAATAACACACAGGGATGATAAGAAGGTTATCTTAATTGTGCATGTGGATGATATTATTGTCACAGGAGGAGATGATGCAGATGAGACTGGAATAGGTAATTGCCAGGGAATTCGAGGCCATGGACTTAGGACAATTGAAGTACTTTCTTGGGATGAAAGTGGCTCGTTCTAAGGTTCGAATTTGTATTGATCAAAGGAAGTATATACTTACTTGAATTGTTATTTGAAGCTGAGATGCTTGGGTGTAAACCACCTACTACCCCAATGGAGAGTGTGGGGGGAGTGATCTCTTTGAAAACCAATACAGAAGGGAAAATATATCAGAGGTCAATTGGTAAGCTCATCTATCTTTCCCTTACTAGAGCAGATATTGCATTTTCTATGAGTACCAAAGCAAGGACACTTAGAAGTGTCTATAGAATCTTATGATATTTGAAGAGTAGCCTTCGAAAGGTCTACTATTTATTAACGGTACCCAGAGGTCAGAAGACAATGAAAGATTGGGTTGGGTTCAAAACAGACTTCTTACTTTCCTCTCGACTTCTTACTTTCTCAGTACAAAATTTCAAAAAAGATGGAGAAAAGCTCCCCGTGACGTTGTCTCTGCATTCCAAAGTTCGATCGTTGTCAACCCTCTCGGTCATGGCATTGGCAGCTTTTGAATTAGCAGGCGCAATCCCACCCTTCAAGCACAACTTCTTTAAGATTCCTCAACCCCACCTGAGCTCCTGCTCGTCTCCTATGGGACTCTGTACATACCGATACCGCGAGATCATTCTGGGGACATGTTCATTTTGTGGCTACTGCTCAGTATGAACCGGTCAGACATAGCGGTGACAATGTTTGCATATTCGGGGTTTGGCGCTAGAATTTAAGGGGGGGTCCTAGTCAAGTCATTCAAGGGGAGCAATGGGGACTGGGACATGAGAAACACAATACTTGTTATGTATGGGCTTGGCATCAAATGCACCCTTGGATGCAGTCTCTGCGTTGATCCGCATGCGCAAGAGTGCAATGAACCAGTCAGATAGATGCTTACACTGACAAAATACGAGGCATCAAACTGCAACGCAAGTACCGTGCTTAGTAATAGAAAGCTGAATTCGACATTCAGATGGCATTCGCCCATAGAACAATCCAGCCAAGGAATGGGAAATACTTCTTGTTGAACATTTCCCCCCTGCATAGCATGTGACTTCAAACGCAGGCACATGGCATTACAAACTATAGCGTACATCATCATCAACGGGCGATATGTCTATTATCTATACAACATTGAAAAAGCTAGAAGAAAGTGCCTTCTGGGGGCTGGACGAGCTTCCGGTTGTGTGGAGCAGCCATCTCCTTCTTCAGCTGGGTCAATATATCCTCCATGGTGTACTCTCTCTGCCAGTTGGCCAGCAGCCCAAACTTCTTTGGTTCCACCTGCACGAAACAATGATCATTACAAATTTACACCATCTCCAGCTCAAGAGCCCACGTAAATGCAACAGGGTAAAGCTGAATCACTTCCTATAGGGGATATAAGCTATAGAGTGGAAAATACCCCGAAAGTTGCAGGAAAAGAACTGCTAAAGAATTCGAGAGTTAGTTATTTTATTGAACAAGAACCGATTCATTTTGTAAGCTCGCAACACATTTCATGTTCCATTTCCCATAAAAGATGAGATCTCTCTTGAGATAATGTTCAATTATCAAAATCACAGAGAATATCAAAGCACAACACGGACCATCTCACTATAACAACACAGCATTGTGGAAGATCAACTGAAAATAACTCCTTACCAATCCAGTTTCATGGTTAACACAGGTCATGTTGATGCGTGAGTGAAAGCGAACACTGGGAGGCTTTTCTGGGTAGTCTTTGTCACAAAACAGCTTCAGCTGATAGATCCGACCTTCATGTACAGTCTAAAAATCGAAAAGAGCCCACAGACAGGAAGCATACATAAATTAGAAGATCGCATGAAACTCCAGACATACAAAAAAAAGGTAAAGCAAAAACTGGAACCCAGTAATTAAATCTCACTATAACCATGGAAATTCCATGTAGGAACCTCCTTGAATGAGAAGAGAGAGAGTAGGAAGCACACATTGTGAGGGCCGATTATTGTGCCAGTCCAAGATCGCATGTAGATGTCGTCGCTGTCGTCCATCCCATAACTCACCGTGCCATCTCCAATCCCTTTTTCTCCTCGTTCGAGCTCCTCCAGCAACCTGAAATTCCGTGGAACTACATGCGAACGAAGTAAGTTAACGTATCCAAAAGAAGATAATCCGCAAAAAACGGAGGGGCAGGCAATCGACTCAGCCAAGAAAAGCAGACCCCTCAAACTCAAATAAGAAATCAACAAGTATGGTTAACCCAAGAAAGACATAAAGTAGATAGACTCAGTAATCAGGCTTGTCATTAACATTTACAGGGGGGGGGGGGGAACAAACACACTGGCAGTTGCTCTTTTTGCCACCACTCCGACATTTATACCCTAATTTGTACACCTCCAGCCATCCGCGGAAAATCCGCCCCAACATCAGAGTCGCATCAAGTCGACTCGGGGGTTCAGCCACGCAGCACATCGATTCTCTCTCTCTCGAAGGGCCTCGGACGAACAACGAGGTAGGCGTATCTAGAAGATCTGACGGAGGGGGAAAGGGGAGAATGGGAGCGGGGACTCACCGACGACACCGGATCCGCCTGAGCCGAGCGTCATGGGAAGGCAGAGAAGATCGGGACTTGGGGGCGATGCCGAACGAGGGTTTGCTGGCTCCTTGATGCCCTGGGGATAAATAATTATTCATTCCGTGTATTGGGGATTATATCTTTTTATTTATTTATCTCCATTTTTTCTATTTCCATCTTGAAAATCAAATTAAATGTTTGGCTTTTGTCCGTTTAACTTAAATAATGGAAGTCCAGTTTTTAAATTTACTAGTTTGTAAATTGCTAGTGAAAATAATGTCTCGTAATTATCATAACGTTCAAACTCTCCGACTTAGATTACGTTTATATATTCCGGTTAATATTAAAGACAAATCATTTGTATCATAAAGGATCAAAACATCAAAATGCTTCTACATTCATTGTGACTAGGAAAAAAACTATATTATTATAACTAGGATGAGCAGATTCTGACTAGGTAGGATATGAACGTGGAACTAGTAACATATTCCACGAGTGTTCGGTTTTTTATTTTTAAAGCCTATAATATTTATTGTAAATTAAACAAATTACTCGTTAATCCGATTCTAGTTCTAACTCATGTTTCAAAATTTATCATAAAATATTTTCTTCTTCCTTTATTCGCCTTCCCCACTTTCCCTAATGTTCACAATCAGGTGGCCTCTCCTTACCTTGTGTATTTATTATATATCTCTCGTCTTGGCAGCATTTTTTCAGCTAGAACAAGTTACTATTTGCATACCAATTAGACTCGTTACTCTCGTCATCACATGCTTAATACTAAGCCACACCATTAGAAAGTCATTTCACAAACTAAATTTCCATGCAACTTTACAATATATAAATTCTTCCCATTTTTCATCGAGTCAAATTCCAAAGGCGGGAAAAACATTTAGATAAATGACCGAGAACAACTCCTCCGCCCCTTGTGTCGCCGATATCAGACGATGAGGGTTTGTCGACATCCGGATGATGATATCACATTGAAGATCGGAGCGTCGAAGGTCCAAATTTGGGAAACCCATGAGCCCCTTCCCATCATCAATCTACATCCAATTCGTATTCCTCTCTAGATTGCGGCCGACCAATGCATTGGTCGACGGCAAGGAAGCAAGCAAGATGTTGACTAGCAGACCTCCGAGCTAGTCCTGAAAGGATGGGTTGGACACGTACTTGCCCGACTTTGGCATCAACCTGTTCGCGCACGGAACGGATCACGTCGGAAATATTTGGCAATGGACTCACAGTAGTTGTATTGTGGTCGCCAGTAAGAAGATGCACTAACTTTATACAGAAATAATGCAAGTCTTACAATCTTTAGAGAATTAAAAGAAAAGGGCTTACAGCCATTAAAAGGGAAAAAGGGAAACGGTGGTGACGATGTGGGATCTTGTAGCGGCGGAGAACACGTGACGAAGGCCTTGGAAGCTCGCTCCGTCTGTGGTGGTTGCTGGCGGAAGGTCGTGACGAAGGCCTTGGAAGCTCGCTTCGTCGGAGGTGGTCGCTGGCGAAGAGTTGTGACGAAGGCCCTACGAGCTCACTTCGTCGGTGGAGTCGCTGCTGGGGAGTTATCGGCAAAGGCCCTACGAGCTCACTCTGCCGATGGAGGGGGAGTTGACCTATGAACCGGGTCAAGGTACCTAAATCCTAAGTTTGACGAACAGACTTCAGAGTTTTTGGCTGTGTGTATTCGTCCTTTGTCTTTGGAAACTCCTTTGCTATTTATAGTGAGCTCGTACGTGTCTAACACGTAACGAGTGGATCTTGTTACAGATCGTGTCATAGATCGTAATCCCTAGTATCGTGGGAGTGTCCCAACAACTTCCCATGAGATACGGGATCACGTTCCTGAAAATTAGAATCGGTTACGATTCTTAACAATCGTGATTTTAGGAATAAATAAATTTATTCCCATCTCGTCGACTTGCTTTGTTTGTACGGGCTTTGACTGCTGTAGTTGCCTTTGTTCAGGATAAGGTCGACTTGACCCTATGAGTAGACCTAGCTACTATTGGGTCCTATTGGTAGTCATATCTTAGTGGTGAGTTGACCTAGTCGACTCTATACATGAGTCGTCTTTAGTAACTCCATTGTGGGTCGACTTCATCATGAGTTAACCCAACCGACCTCGTCATGAGTCGACCTGGGTGACTTTGTCATGAGTTAACCCAGTCGACTTCGTCATGAGTTAACCCAGTCGACTTCACTATGAGTCGACCTGGGCGACATCGTTATGAGTTAGCCCAGTCGACGTTGTCATGAGTCGGCCTGGGCGACTTCGTTCTGAGTTAGCCCAGTCGACTTTGTCATGAGTCGGCCTGGGCGACTTCGTTCTTAGGTAGTGTGATGATTCCTGGGCTCTAAGCCCATGCCCAAAATTATTTACTATGTCAACATAAGCCCCCCTTTTATGCTGGGTTAGCTATGCTGACTTAGCAAAAAATCACACCCTATATAAGGGAGAGTGAGTGTCCTTTTCCCGCCCATCTCCTTACTTGCTCAACACTTCTTCACCTTCCTCCTCAAGAAACCCAGAAAACCCTCGTTCTTGAAACCCTCCGTCCCTTCCATCTCCTTCACCAAAATCTCTCTGATCTTTAAAAAGATGGCAACTTTCAAAGCCTTCGAACTCCACAATGCTCGTGCGGGGCCGGCCGGACCTATTCCGGTCGCGGAAGACCAAGGATCGGGTGTCGCTCTTGGACCCATCTTGCCGGAGCATCTGTTTCCAGAAGTGGTGCCACTCAACTACCTCATCACAGAGAAGCCTATCCCGGTTTGTCATCCCAACTTTATTAATCCCCTCAACTGGGAGAAGCAGGGGACCTTTTTGTGCTTCCCTTCTGCTACTAAGGCCGAGATGATAGAGTGGTTAGAGATGTGGGAGGATCATTTTGAAAATCGATTCAGGGACCAGAAGATTCTCAGATTTTTTAGGATGTCAATAGCTAGTAAGAGCTGTGATCCTAGGGTTTGTGCGGCTATTCTGCCTTTCTGGAACTCCATGGTGAACTGCTTCTATTTCCCAGAAGGCCCTATGTCCATCACTTTGGCAGATTTGAAGTTTTTGACCAGGAGCAAGATTAATGGCCGCCCAGTGCGTCAATATGCCCAGGCAGGAGACATTAGTCCAAAGGGAGCCCTCCAGTATATGGAAGTAGTAAACAAACACTTGCAGATGGCCTCAGTGGGCAAGAAAAAGGGCGAGAAGCGAACGACCGCAGGGTTCGGCGCCCAGGAAGAGATCGAATTTCTCAGCACCTGGCTGAGCAAATTTGTCTATTGTTTCCCTGGGAAGAAGGTTGGCCACACGTCTCACGCAGTGGCGAACTTTTTGAGGGAGACTACTGAAGAAGTCGCCTGGGGTCCCTTCATCCTCGGTCTGCTATATCACGATCTGGAGAGGGCGACTTCTCAAATCAAGCCATTCCCAAAGCATCCAGCAGGAGGCATGCTTTGGTTGGTCCATCTATGGTCGGCCATGTGGATGCCATGGTTGACTGGATTCAAGGTCCCCACGACGCCCCCTGAAGCCTTGTACTATGGGGAGAGCATCTTGAATCGATGCTGCCAGCGCAAAGACCAGTGGCTTCCGACTTCAGTTACTGGCCATATGAAGCATATAGCTGATTTCGCGAGAGCAGATCGACGCGACTGGGCGCCTCTCTTAGGTCACAAAACAATTACCCAAAAGGTCGACCCCCAGATCGCTCCAGGCTTTTGGAACGGGGCTCTCACCAGCAGGGATTTGCCAGTAGTTTTCGACAACTATCTGTCCTTTGAAGTCTATAACCCTCAGCTGTGCGCAAGACAGTTCGGGTTCATCCAGAGCGCGGCGGTCCCTCTTGCTGATGCCACTGGTGGCCTACTTGGAAGGGCGACGAAGATCCCGTGCAAGTCGGGTGACGCCAAGGTCCTGGAGTTGCTTAGCAGAAAGGCGCAACTCCTCAGGATGGAGTTCCCATCCAGTTCCTCCTCTTGCTTCGCCACACAGTTCTTCACTGTGCTGTGGTCATCTATGTATGAGGAGCTGCGATCCTTGATGCACTTCCTCGAGGTCTCCGACGAACCTGATTTCTATCCTGATGATGCTCAACTCAAAGCGAGAGGTAAGAACTTAGCTTTGTTTAAACAGCATGGAGTTCTTAATATTAGACCTAAGTTTTCTCTTCTTCTTTTCCTTTTAGGATCATTACTTTCTCGGGACCCCGGCAAAGCGAAGCTCAAAGCCCCCCTTGCCCCTGGTCCCTCCAAGCCCAAGCCGATCGACAAGGGGAAGGCCAAAGTCGCAGGTCCCAAGCGAACGACTAGAGGCGACTCTTCTAAGGCCAACGTCGCCTCAAAACGCAAGGAGATCGAAGAGGAAGAGGAGGAAGACCCCGATGAGATGCCTCTATCAAAGAGGAGGAAACTGGTGAGGATACCATCTCTAGTGGCGGCTCCCCTTCCCAAGTCGCCGACTACCGTAGCGGCGACTTCTTCTTCCAGGTCGCCAGCAGCGGTGGCCCCACTTAGATCACCAGTAGTGAGCTCATCATCTGCTGCGGCGCCTGCGACCTTAGCGACGGTCGATATCGCTCGAGGAGCGACTACAGAGGTATGACTCTACTGATTCTAATTCATCTTGAGCTTCTGTATCTAACCCGCACTATATTGCCTAGGGCGAAGCTTCAACCGGAGATGGTGACCAACCTATTCCCCCTGTGTTCGAGACAGGTTCAACGGCTTCAATCGCCGAGGTGAGCTCGACTCCCTGCTAAGATACATTACTCTAGTTCATATATGAACTTTGGTTTTATTATACTCTATTCTAGGAAGAGCAGGCTCCTGAAGTTTTGTTACAAGAAGAAGAAGGAACCGCTATGGTTTTACTCGATCCTTCAACTTGGTCGACGCGAGAGGAGGCACCACCTCAGTCGATGCGAGAGGAGGAAGAACAAGGCGTTCCTTCTTCTTCAGTCCACACTCCTGCACCACCAATGGTATGTGTTCTTCTTTCACACAAAGCATGGCGTTGTTATCGCGATTCTAACCGCGACACTTTACAGGCTCGTCCGAAGAGAGTGAAGACGACTGCTGGTCGCAAGAAGGCTCCTACTCCTTCCACTTCTTCGGGCGAAAGCTCTGAGGATTTACTACCTTCGGAGGTAAGTATTCGATTGCATGAAAGTGTCGACTTTTCAGGATATTGTGTCTTAGCAACATTTCATTTCTTATTCTGCAGGATCCTGCTGCAGCGACCTCGACTAGCGACCCATGGGTGAAGGTTCACGAGGATGTTGAAGAGTTGTGCCAGCTTCTGCATATCGATCCGTTAGAGATCGACTCATTTAAGAGGATGCAGAAGCTGGTTAAAAGAATCGAGGCTTCCCCTTGGGTCACGGATGAACTGTTGGGGGCCTGCAAGAGCTTTAAGTCGACGTACTGGACCCGTTGGAGGGATTATGACGCCGACTTGCTTATCTTGGAATCGACTGACTCGAAGATTCAGTTGATCAATCAAGCTCGAAAGCAGGCCTCTAAAGCTGCACAGGACGCCCGCCAGCGTTTGGCCGACGTGCGAGAGAAGCTGACCGAGGCAGAGAGGCAGATAGAGTTTTATACCAACCTCAAGAATGACCTGACTCGGCAGCTTGCGTCGATCAACACTCAGGAAATCGAGGAGCTGGAGGCCAGGGCTGGAAAAGATAGAGAAAAGGTCGTTGACCTCTATGCCCAGCGGAATAGGGTGAACGCGAAGCGCCGAGCTCGCGAGTCCCTTATCTTCGATTTCAAAAAGGCTGGCGGGTTAGATTAGATGATTTGTAATTAGAACAACAATGTAATCACATTGCTTTCACTTTAATCGATTAAGCATGTCGTTTCTCAAGCTAATCTCTACGCATAATTATTCTTCTGGAGAATATCACTTGGGCGAAGTTTAGCGCGACCCCTTAGGAGTTAAGCGCTTCCCAAATCAATGGAGTCCTTCGTTTTAGGATTCCACGGTGAGCTTCCCAAATGGTCTCGCGGTAGGATTTAAGATATTTACCATTGACCTTCAATGGATGTTTATCCCCTTCTCTGGTCATAAGTCGATACGTATTAGATGAGTATGTCTCGCACACTTCATATGGACCCTCCCAATTAGGAGACCACTTACCCAGGACTTGGTCCTTCGATTTAAGAGGTAGGACCATCTTCCATACTAAGTCGCCCACTTTGAAGCGCTTATGGACAACCTTTTTATTATAGTGCCTAGCAATTCTTTGCTTATGTACCTCGAGTCGGTCTATTACGTCGAGTCGCTTCTTTTCCAATTCTTCTAAAGCGAGGTACATTGTCTCGTCTTGCAAGTCAGGATGAGCTACCCTGAGCGACTTGTATCGAATCTCAATAGGTAGGACAGCATCTTGCCCATATACCAGCGAAAAAGGGGCTTCTCCTGTGCTGTCTCTCTTGGTGACTCTTAGAGCCCACAAGGTGTCTTGTAATAGTTTGTGCCATTCTCTTGGATTTGCACCAACCATTTTCTGAATGTTATTCTTTATGAGCTTATTAGTAGCTTCAGCTTGTCCATTCGACTGGGGGTAATAAGGTGTCGAATTAGTGATTGAAAAGCTGAACTCAGCAGCGAATTCACGCACCTTCTCATTATTGAAAACGGTGCCATTGTCTACTACAATATTCTGGGGAATCCCAAATCTATAAATGATGGAAGATCTGAGAAAATCGATCACCTCTTTGTGGTCAATTTTCTTGTATACTTGAGCCTCGACCCACTTGGTAAAGTAGTCAGTAGCGACTAGAATGTAGGCATCGCCTTTACTCGAGTGTGGGTGAATCTCCCCGATTATATCCAGGGCCCAAGTCCTAAATGGCCAAGGCTTAATGACTGAGATTAAGTCGGACGCTGGAGCTCTCGTCGCAGGACCATGCCTTTGGCACTCTTGACATCCTCTAGCCATTTCTATGCAATTTTTTAGCATTGATGGCCAGTAAAATCCATGTCTTTTAATGACCCAAGACATCTTAATGCCTGATTGATGGGATCCACATAAACCTTGATGAGTTTCTAACATTATGGGAGTCGCCTCGTCTAAGTCGACACATCTTAGCAGTACTCCTTCCTTGGTTTTCCTGTAGAGTACTCAATCTATGAGGGTATAAGACAAAGCCTGAGTCTTAATTCTTTGGCTTGCCTTTTGAGCTGGGTCCGTCAGGAAGTCGATGATGGTCTTTCTCCAATCTTTATCGCTTACCAGTATGTCCAATGCGAACAAATCGCTTTGTGGGACTAAATGAGAAGCTATTTCGGGGACACAATCGTTTCTTCCTCTAGCCTTGTATCCCGAAGCTTTTTGGGCTAAGTCGTTAGCGATGGTGTTTTCCTCCCGGCCTACAAAGAGGAAAGTAATTGCTTCGAACCGCTCGACTAGCCTTCGAGCGACTTGATGATAGGGTGCGAGTTTCTCTTGACATAGAGAGTCGCCATTCATCTGGTTAATAACCAGTTGAGAGTCTCCCATTACTCTGGCTTTCCTGGCTCCCAAGGCTAATAATTCCTTCAAGAGCGTGATCAACGCTTCATATTCAGTCGCATTGTTTGTATGAGTCGCCGACAAACGATATGCTAGGCGAACGTCCTTTCCTAGTGGCGAAAGTATGTGGAGGCCTATGCCTACGCCGGATTTCGCCGAAGATCCATCAAACCAAGCTTGCCAGACATCCTCAAGGGATTCCTCTTGATCGATTGATGTAGATGGATCGTGGTTCACTAAGAAGTCGGCTAAGGCCTGCCCTTTCACCGACTGTTGAGGTTTGAAACGCAGATCGTATGCGGATAGGACCAAGCTCCATTTACTAATTCTTCCGGTCAATAGGGGACTTTCGAAAAAGTATTTTATGACTGGAGACTTGGCAATAACATGAACCTCTTGGGATCCGATATAATGTCTCAGCTTCTTAACAGCATAGAAGACTGATAGGCACAACTTCTCCTTAATTGTATAGCGCTTTTCTGTAGAGGTGAGCTGCCTTGACAAGTAATAAACTGCTCTTTCTACCTTGTCGTCTGTCTCTTGGGCTAACATGGCTCCAATGACTGCCTCAGTCGCCGCTACATAAAGTAGGTAAGGTTTGTCTATTCGAGGAGGAGCGAGCACAGGTGGTTTCATTAAATACTCCTTTAGTCCCTCGAATGCCCTTTGGTGTTCTTCTCTCCATACGAAATTCCCTTTTGCTTTTAGCAAAGTCGAGAAGATTTCTGTTCGACCGGCTATATTGCCAATGAATCGTCTAAGATAATTGACCCGTCCCAAAAAAGCTTGCAATTGCTTCTTGTCACTCGGAGGGTTCAATTTTCGAATAGCGTTTACTTTGTTTTGGTCTACTTCTATGCCGCGTCGATGAACTAAGAACCCTAGGAAATGTCCTGCTCTGACTCCGAAGGCACATTTGAGAGGGTTTAGTTTGAGCTGATGCTTTCTCATTTGAATGAAAGCATTTCTAAGGTCATTAACATGTGACTTCTCATCTTGCGACTTGACCACTATATCGTCTATGTATACTTCGACTGTTTTGTTAATCGAGGCATCAAATATAGCGTTCATGGCTCGTTGGTAGGTTGCCCCAGCGTTTTTAAGTCCGAATGGCATGACTACCCATTCGAAAATGCCTAAGGGACACCTGAACGCAGTTTTATGGATATCCTCCTCAGCTAGGAAGATTTGGTTATATCCTGAGAAACCATCCATGAAGGACATAATTTGGTGCCCTGCAGTCTTGTCGACTAAGTCGTCTGCGATAGGCATGGGGTACTCATCCTTTGGAGTGGCACGATTCAAGTCTCTGAAGTCGATGCAAACTCTAATCTTACCATTCTTCTTAATGACAGGAACTATACTGGATATCCATTCGGTGTACCTCGATGTCCTTATATATCCAGCTTTAAAGAGCTTCTTGACTTCCTCGAATACTGCTTGAGTGACTTCATGAGTCATTCTCCTCGGCGCCTGTTGGACTGGTTTAAATCCCGTTTTGATTGGTAACTTGTGTTCCACAAGTCGGCGATCTAGGCCAGGCATCTCAGTGTAATCCCAAGCGAAACAGTCTTTAAACTCTTCTAGAGTAGCTTTGATAGAATTGAAACGTTCTCATTGAGGAACTGATGAAAACAATT
This sequence comes from Melastoma dodecandrum, assembly GCA_029817715.1. NCBI lineage: Eukaryota > Viridiplantae > Streptophyta > Magnoliopsida > Myrtales > Melastomataceae > Melastoma > Melastoma dodecandrum. The sequence continues at coordinate 490,702 of JARUPY010000397.1, read as the reverse complement.
CGAGGGCTTGATGCCTCGCCTAAATTGACGCCTACGAGTGAGTCACATGGCATCATCAGTGACTCACGACTCTGGACACCACCTAAATCGGTGTCAACGTTATTACATGACCTAGCTTCGAGATTGATGTTGCCTATTTGGCATCCTACTTTCCTAGACATCCTAACATGCTTCTAAAGTCGTTGTAGGATATCAGCGACTGCATGACCTTTCTCTTCACTGTCCATACATCCCTTCGTGTAGGAGTCTATCGGGCTCCAACTCCGTCGCAGTGCTCTCTTGGCTCTTAGGCGCTTCTCCTTTGTTGCCGCTTGGGCTGTTGTTCGTCTCGCCTCCATCCTTGGTCGTGAGTACCTCCTGCAGGACCTCGTCTATGTCCTTGTCTGTGAAGTCGGGCCCCCATCCTGTTGGCACAATCGGTCCTTCGTCAGGCTTGGGGTGAGAGGTGCCATAGCTTACGATGAAGTCGAACTTCCCAGAAGGTTCACCTAAGGGTCCGACTGTGGGGTCTCCCAGCTTGTAGCGCTGGTCCAGAGTAAGGTCCTTGATTGTCTTACACGTCTCTGCATGCAAAATACCCTTGTCACAACAGGAGTATTCATCAGCCTTAACGATTTCTATTTCGGAGTCAAGCCATAAGATTAACTCCCTATGCAAAGTAGATGGAATCGCGGCGGCCTTATGAAGCCAATCGCGTCCTAAAAGCGCATTAAATGAAGGGGCTATATCGATTACAAAGAAAGCAGTTTCCTGCTCGTGTCTCCCGACGCCTAGGCGCACGGAGCATATGCCCAGGCACTCGGATTTTCTCCCATTAAAGCCACTTACAGCTACGTCGGTTCGCACCAACTCGCTAGGCTTGTACCCAAGTAATCTAAACTTGGCAAGGGGAAGAACATTGACAGTGGCGCCATTGTCTATTAAGACTCGGCCCACTAAGACACCATCAAAGGTGGCTGAGATGTACAGCGAATGCATATGCTGTTTCATGCGATCTGATGGTTTCCTCAACCAGTGCAGAGGGAAGCCAGAAGGAAATGTAGTGACTTTAGAGTCGAGAGTTTTACCTTCCGGTGCCTCCGACTTGTTGTTGCAGGCGAACTCCGCAGGGAGGGTAAGAGCGTTACAGCTCACGAGGGGCCCTTGCTCTGCGTTGAAGTCGCAGGGCTTATCTCCTCGTAGAGGAGTGTAGTCGAAGCTCGAGCCTGGGTCTTCCGAGTAGTCAGTAGACTCGACCCGCTCGGGCTCTGCGACTTGTTTCCCTGTGGCGTGGTTCCCGCCAAAGGGTGGCATCACAGGGGTCATTCTTGGCTTCTTCTGGGCGTGACTTAGACGCCTTTCTTTTCTCTTTTGAGCCCTCACGGGAAGTGTAACCTTCCTTTCCGCCTTCTCCACAAAACTTCCGTCGGCTGGGTCATATCCCACCTGCACCGGGTTAATTGCTGGCCTATTCGAAGAAGGCTTGTTAGAGTTCGAGTTACCTGAGCCCTCAGGACGGACTGCCTTCACCAGCATCTCTCCTTTTGCGGATAGGTCAACGAGCCGCAAGAAGTAGTTAACGCAGCATGCTGTGCAGAGCTGGGTTATGAGTATGCGGTTGTGAGCGATCAGCTTGCACTTCTGGCATAGCAGCTTTTCGTCCAAGAATTGGGCGATGGGTGGCCCTCTCCGCAGTTCTTGAGGGTCGACCGTCTGTGACGCGTAGCGGGGCCTGCGATTCACAGCCTGCTGAGGTCGGTCCGCTTCCTTATGTTCTTCTACCGATCTAATCTCGTTGACAGGGGTAGTTCTAATGTACCCCTGTTTGATGACCCTTTGGCCAGACGAGTCTATGAACTCCAGCCGCCGTGCCGGGCGTTCTTTCCCCCGGGCGACTGCCTCTCCATTCCCTTTGTGACCCTAGGGACCTCCTCTTCCTCCTCGCAAGGCTAATCGGCGATCTGCGCTAGGAGGGCTTTTGAGGGCGTGAGAAGATCCTCGGGGAGTGTTCAGCGACATTGCTGCTTCCTCGAACGGGGTCAAGTCGTACCACTCCTCCGTCTTGCTGTCCAGTAGGTACTTCTTGAACGTGTGGCACTGATCCGTAGTATGAGTGTCGTTCAAGTGCCAGTGGCATAGCCACTTCTCCCTTCCTTTGGGCAGAATGAAGACCCCACGCTCAGCCAGTCGCTTCATCAGGGCATTAGCCACCAAAGTCTCGCCGGTTGCTTGTAAGTCCTGCGAGGGTACAACAGAGTCGTTAATAACTTCTAAGAGATTAACCTCAGCATCAAATATGTCAAACGTATGAATGGCGACTTCATCCCCGAATGGATTATCATCCACCACGGCGACTTCGTCGACCTCGGAAAAACGGAGCTCTTTAGACTCTATTAAATCCTAGATGATATTTCTAAAGGACAAACAGTCCTTGGTAGCATGGGTGAAGGACCCATGCCACTTGCAGTAATTCCTATTCTTTTCCCTCTCTGTCTGAGGGACTCGATGGCCGGGCTTAAGCCTAATCCTTTTCCTTTGATAAAGCCAGTCGAATATAGCGTCGACTTTATCCGTGTCGAAAGAATATTTTCTTTCCTCGGCATTCTTTTGGGATGCCTTAGCTTTGGAATTCTTCTTAGTCAGGGGATCGCATATAGTCGACTCCCCCTTGACAAATTCCGCCACGTCGACTTCATAAGTGTCGACTTGGTAGGCTCGAGTCAGCTGGGCTTCCTCTGTAAGGAGCTGATAATACTCAGTAGCCCTCCTTGCTAAGTCATACAGGTCAGCAAAGCGCTCGCCCTGCAGCTTTTTCCGGAACGGGATAGTCAACGCATTTAATGCGAGAAGTAATTGATCCTTCTCCGGTATGGGGGGTCTACACCGTAGTAGGGCCTTCCTAAGTTTCATTAGAAACTGCCCTGGGTGTTCTCCGTTAGCCTGCTTAAGGCGCATTACCTCAAACATCGACATGGGGGTGTCCAGTCGAGCAAAGGTCTTAACGAACATAGACTGCATCTGAGTCCACGAGGCTACTGACCCTGGCGGCAAACTCGCATACCACGTAAAGGCATCTCCCGTTAACGAGTTAGGGAAGAGCTTCAGTTTCCAAAAGTCGTTCCCAGCCGCCTCACCAAGTTGGTGAGTGAAGCGAGCGACATGCTCGAGTGGGGTCATTTCATCTTCACCCGAAAAACGAGTAAAGTCGGGCACCTTATAACCTCTAGGTAGAGGGAAATCCCTGTCGACATATGCAGGATAGGGAGACCTGTACAAACAGGCATCGTCTCGCCGAGCTATTCCGGGGACGACTTGCTCTATAACCTGAGTTATGGCCTCCCTCAAGTCTGGGGGTACACCGCCTACTGGGGCCTGCGCTGGAGGTCGAGTCGACCTTATCGGGCTGTACGGAGATCTTTCCCCCATTGCCTGATTCGCTGGATCCCTCATGTAGAAAGAAGGCTCCTCCCGAAAGTTTCCACCTCGGGATCCAAGCTCATAGGGGTCTCCAGTCGCGTCGATTACAGGTTCTTTTCCAGGGCGACGAGACGAAATAAAATCCTCCCCTCGATCTGTTTCCTCTTGAAAGTCATCTGCCTCATTCCAATACGTATTCGTTGGTCGATTACGTGAAAAAGAGGGTCGACCAGGGGGAACCAGATTCCCGGGTTCGAAAAGAGCATTTGTCCTTATCTCAGATTGCTCAAAAGTCACGTTACGTGGCCCTTGAGCAGTCCGTCGAGCGTCTGTCATGAACGTAGACTCCCTAAAGGGGGTTTCTCTCATATGAGGTCTTACTCTTTCCTCGTTTCTCGGGCCAGAAAGACGCCCTATTAGAGTTTGGACATCCATTAGAATACCCTTCATATCAGTCAACTCCTGACGCACATCCCCCAGTTCCTTGTGGAACTCCAGTCTTGAAATAAATTCGGACGGGGTATGTGAATCAAAGGTGGACTGGTTTGTAGCTGCCTGGCCTCCTAGGGCCGGCGCTGGCAAGTCCATTCCCGGAGGAAGTTCTGACTGGTTTGTAGCTGCCTGGCCTCCTAGGGCCGGCGCTTGCAAGCTCATTCCCGGAGGAAGTTCTGACTGGTTTTCCCCATCTAAGGGATTGTGAGACTCACGGCTTCGAGTATTTCTTGGCATTTGAGACTAAGATTTTTTTTCCTTCTTCTCCCACTGTGGTCGCCAAAAACGTGTTCGCGCACGGAACGGATCACGTCGGAAATATTTGGCAATGGACTCACAGTAGTTGTATTGTGGTCGCCAGTAAGAAGATGCACTAACTTTATACAGAAATAATGCAAGTCTTACAATCTTTAGAGAATTAAAAGAAAAGGGCTTACAGCCATTAAAAGGGAAAAAGGGAAACGGTGGTGACGATGTGGGATCTTGTAGCGGCGGAGAACACGTGACGAAGGCCTTGGAAGCTCGCTCCGTCTGTGGTGGTTGCTGGCGGAAGGTCGTGACGAAGGCCTTGGAAGCTCGCTTCGTCGGAGGTGGTCGCTGGCGGAGAGTTGTGACGAAGGCCCTACGAGCTCACTTCGTCGGTGGAGTCGCTGGTGGGGAGTTATCGGCAAAGGCCCTACGAGCTCACTCTGCCGATGGAGGGGGAGTTGACCTATGAACCGGGTCAAGGTACCTAAATCCTAAGTTTGACGAACAGACTTCAGAGTTTTTGGCTGTGTGTATTCGTCCTTTGTCTTTGGAAACTCCTTTGCTATTTATAGTGAGCTCGTACGTGTCTAACACGTAACGAGTGGATCTTGTTACAGATCGTGTCATAGATCGTGATCCCTAGTATCGTGGGAGTGTCCCAACAACTTCCCATGAGATACGGGATCACGTTCCTGAAAATTAGAATCGGTTACGATTCTTAACAATCGTGATTTTAGGAATAAATAAATTTATTCCCATCTCGTCGACTTGCTTTGTTTGTACGGGCTTTGACTGCTGTAGTTGCCTTTGTTCAGGATAAGGTCGACTTGACCCTATGAGTAGACCTAGCTACTATTGGGTCCTATTGGTAGTCATATCTTAGTGGTGAGTTGACCTAGTCGACTCTATACATGAGTCGTCTTTAGTAACTCCATTGTGGGTCGACTTCATCATGAGTTAACCCAACCGACCTCGTCATGAGTCGACCTGGGTGACTTTGTCATGAGTTAACCCAGTCGACTTCGTCATGAGTTAACCCAGTCGACTTCACTATGAGTCGACCTGGGCGACATCGTTATGAGTTAGCCCAGTCGACGTTGTCATGAGTCGGCCTGGGCGACTTCGTTCTGAGTTAGCCCAGTCGACTTTGTCATGAGTCGGCCTGGGCGACTTCGTTCTTAGGTAGTGTGATGATTCCTGGGCTCTAAGCCCATGCCCAAAATTATTTACTATGTCAACACAACCTAGGAATCTCTAGCAACGGGTTCCCATCTGGAAAATGTATTGAAGATGACAGAGAGTTTGAAAAACATGCCGGTGTTGATCCAAGCTTAAATTACTTCGACCAATTCTATGGAGACATAACTAGAATGTGAGACACATCGGTAGCTTTGTCATAGCCGGCTACAGAGTTTGTCATTTCGATGGATTCGAAACTGGTCGATGGATGTTGCTCAACGAGAACCAAATCCAGTTTGATGTTAAGGTTGCATTAAAGAGATGCTCGGAGGTAGTTAGCATTGATGAAAGAGTGACGGCATATAGATCGACTATGAGTATATTCTACCACAATGCCTCCATTGCAGAGTGTTTGGACACGTGGCAGCATGATGTCCAACTACCCCCTTGAGGCTCAAGAACCTAGACAAGGCCCTGAGGTTCAATGCACAACAGTACGAGTCACCAGGGGAAGTGAGAATGTGAAAAACCCTCCCTCAGAAACAACAAGAAGTTACATTATAGCAAAGGATATAGCGTCGTGTGCCACTCCCACCTTCTCCTTCACCAACGGCCCAACAACAAGGGACATTAGTAGGAAGTGCCACAAGGAGGAGACCGTTGTAGGCCAGCACTCATATGAGGCAGCTTTGAGATATTGATTACATACCCTTTGTATGACAAACGTTCAGACCCCACTACCAAGTTCATTCATACATGAGGAGAGGGAGTTGATTCGAGCCACAACATCTCGATGGAGAAGGATGAGGTCATCCCCGGAAAACTAGGAGCCACAAGAAGCAGCAACTTGCCACTGCACAAAAGAAGAAGATCGGAAAAAAGAAAGGTGGCTAGAGTTAAAGTTGCCTTTATATGGATTTAGCATGGTTTGGTAGTGTTTGGGGTAGTCACATCAATTTCATCATCTTATATTTTGAGGTCTATGATAAATATGTAACCTAGAAGGCCTATTAGGCTCATATTAGTTAGACATTGTAGGTTACACATTTGAACATATTGAGTATGCCGAATTGTTTGGCTAATTATATCATATTATTTCGTTTCTTTACAAATCTTTTTGGGTTGATAAATAAGGCTCCGCCTTTAGAGATTATTTTTCGACTGTACTTTCCTTTTATTAGTCCACACAAATTTAAAAGGACATTTTTGTCTCTACTAATTCTAAAGTTCATTTATGTCCTTACTAATTTCAAATATACTTTTAGACTCTAGGTTCAAATTAAGAGGAGTTGCTGAAAATTTTATTTTACTAGACATTTTAAAGATGTATTGATAATTTTTAAGACTGGGGAATTAAATTAAAATTTTTGAAAATTTAAAAATTTTCTAAAAGTCTATGATATGATAAATTTGCTAATTTTGGGCTTATTATTTTTTCTATAATTCATGCTTATTGGAAACCACACCATTTTTATTTTAACAAATGATTTTTTCTCTATAGAGTTAGTGTAATTGTATACTAATTTATTGCAGCAACCTAATTCTTCATGTCCACGTCGCAGATGTTATATTTAGGACTTCAAATTTTTAAGTTTTAAAGTTTTTTGAATCGATCGAACAGTTTTAGACCTAAATGAAATGTTAGGCCAAAGTTTCAGGACCAATGATATATTTGTTGCAATTTTAGAAGTTGTTGTGCACTTACACCTATATTTTAATAATATTTTCCGACCGACCGGTTTCATAAGTTCGACAGGTCGAACAAGATCGAACCTTGTTGACCGCCAATTTAAAGTCCCAAGTAAAACCCTAGTCCAGCCAACTCCCCCTCGACTTAATAGCATTATTTATGTTATTTTTGAAATGAAAATGTATTTTACAAATACAAACGATAATTACAATTAAATTTTATGTTCAAACTTAACGAATAAATTGTTTCAATGAAAATAATCTAATTTACTGTTTTTAATAGTTAATATTACAATTTCTCTTTTTCTATAATACACTGAAGTAAATATAAATTCGTTCAAACAAATTCATCCACATGAATTTATTGATATTTTGATGATTATCGCGAGAAATAGTAACAGCCAAAACGAAACGCAACCCTCTCCTCTCTTCGGAGTGAGAAATACCCTTTTTACCCCTATGTCCATCCTACCTGCGTTCCTTCCCCTCACCGCCTCTTTCCGCCCACCTCTCTCATCTCTCCCTCCACCCCCTCCGAAACCAAAAAAAAAAAAAAATCTTCGTCGTCTACCGACGTTGGCGAAGTTTCCCGATAACCGGCGTGGCTTCGATCTCCCCCTCCCTCCTTCGCCCTTTTCACGTTACCGGATATCCGATTCGAGACTTGTGGATTGATCGCCGCTGCTCGGAAACTCCCCCGAGCGGTCGTCCCGATTCTCCTCTTCTCGCCCTAGTAATCCAGTGAGTCGATTTGTAGGAACCGTGAATTTCGATGCGCGCGTCTTGACTGGTTCTTATTTTCTCGATCTTTCTGAAGATTGGGATCGAGGGAGTCGTTCCGGCGTGATTTTGTGATTTGGCTGCGGAGGGAGCTTTAAATGTGGGCTGTTTTTGTTGGAATCCGTGCTATTTTTCTGCAATTGTTTACGGGAGTGGATCGGATCCTCTTTGTGCAGTGTTGTTGCATATGATCAAATTGCGGGGCTCGGTTGAATAATGTATGCGTCCGATTTGTCCGTTCGATTTTCACGGCCACAGTGTGTCTTCAAAGATCATTGCCGAGCTATATGCATCCGGTGTGTGCTGTATTTAATGCTTCTCCATTACTGGATGGTTGTAAATTCATCTTTCGAGGGTTATCATTTTTTGCAGTCTTTTACTCTAGAATATAGTGACTTTGTTCGTGATTTATCTTTCCTTTCGTGTAGTGGCTGTCTTTTTTTTTTCAATTTATGAGTTGTTTGTTTTATTTAAAAAAATTATAAAATTAAAACTTTAGAGATTTTATTATTTTTATTGTTTAGTAGGGGTGGATGTAATTTGTTTCTCTGCCCCCGTCTACCGATTGCAGGCAGCTTCACTTCCTTCTCATATGAAGTCCCTGGTAAACCTGAGAGGTGTACAAAGAGTTGTCCGAAGTTCGCTCCGACGCCGGGATGAATCTCGGGTGATGCCTAGGTTGTTGTCTTCTGCCGTTGTTTTAGGAGACCGTATACGAAATCGGGGATCTATTCCTGCACCCTCAGTTTCCTCTTTTCTTTCCGAGAGATGGAATCTCTTCACTGGTTCGTTGATACGATTGACTCGTGTGATTATTATATGTTCATTTCTTGCCGTCTGCAGCGGCTAACCCTAATTTTGGCTTTGAAGAATTGATTTCAATTAGGGTAATGTTTATGCCATTTAAAATGTCCAGAGTAATCACATCACAGTAGCTGCCCCACATAACCCGTGGATGGAGGCTGAGCCATGAACAACTCTTTATTAGTGGCCATGCTTCTGATTAGTGAAATATGATTTGAGATTTTTAGTGTATGTAACCTGTGAAGGAAAGCTAAGCTACCCACCTCTCTCTTATTAGTGGAATGTTATTATGATCTTAAACTGTGGATGGAAGCTAAGCTAAAAGCTTTCTTATCAGTAGTTGTCCTTCTGATTCGTGGAATATGATTAGAGATTTTTAGTATGGTGGTGCTTACAGCCTGACTTTTCATATTTGCATTTCAGCAACTCGTTTTCTTGTCTAAATTCATTGGGTTGCAATTCTGTACAGTACAGAAGAGAAATATGTTCATCCAGACTCAATCAACACCAAACCCAATGTCTCTCATGTTCTATCCTGGAAAGCCCGTGATGGAAGTCGGGAGTTCGGATTTTCCTAATGCTAGGACGGCTATGACTTCTCCTCTGGCTAGATCGCTCTTTGGGATTGATGGTTAGCTGCTCTTACGCCTGTCCTTTCTGACATCTTTGGGTTTTGGCCATACGACATGGATGCTGATGTTGTTAACGCAGGGATCACTCGAGTCTTCTATGGATCGGATTTCGTCACGGTTACTAAGTCAGATGATGCTTCTTGGGACTTATTAAAACCCGAGATCTTCGCTGTTATCATGGACTTCTACTCTTCTGGGCAGCCGCTGTTTCTTGACTCTAAAACTGCCTCTGCAATGGATACTGCTATTCAGGAGGTATAACATCTATATGGACCCTTGCTTGTTGTTTATTGTTTCTTTATGGAGTAAGGTTTCTGAATTTATCTCCATCTATGAGTTAAATCTTCCTAGTAAAACAAGGACTGCATAGAAGAATGGTATAGGTCGTCACAATCGTGGTCAAGATAGCTAAATTCCTGCCGGGTTGTTAAGATTGAAAATGACCTCCCATTTCTTACATGTGCACCTGCAGGATGATTCAGAAACTGTTGCTATGATCAAAGAGTTGCTAGAAACACGCATCCGTCCTGCAGTGCAAGATGATGGTGGTGACATTTTGTATCGAGGATTTGATCCGTATGTGTCTGTTCTTTATTGGAATACTCAAGTCATGACTTTGTACGGCTGATCTGAACTCGAGCTGGTTTTAAAAGCATACTTGATTCGATTCAAACACTTGCTTTTCAGGGATACTGGTGTCGTGAAATTGAAGATGCAGGGTGCATGCAGTGGCTGTCCTAGCTCATCCGTCACTCTTAAATCAGGGATTGAAAACATGCTGATGCACTATGTTCCAGAGGTAAGGACTGTTCCACCTGCATCTCTTTTTTCAATTGGCCAAGAAACTAAGTCATGATGACATCAAAAGAAACAATGAAAAAAGAAATGCTTTCTTATTAAAAAAGGCATGTTTTACTTAGACGATAAGGCTATGATTGAGAATAGGGCATATGACGATAAAATATCATTGTAGCAAACCTAAGCTGGCCAGATAAAGGCTTGTCATTGTTGTTGTTGAGATAGGAAGTTCTCATGCAGGTGTCAGTTGAAAATATGTTCTACTTATCTGTTCCAGGGTCTATGATTTAAGTTTGAAGCCTGCTTTTAAGGTCTCTCATATCTAGGAATCAATTGGGTAACTGTACGTTGTGTGGCACACTACTCAATATAGAAGCTGTGCACTTACTTCTCCAGTGTTCTGACTGGCTTGCGCAGGAAAAATTAGAGTCAAATAGGTGCTGGCTCATTTGATATCCCCATATGGTTTGTGTGATTGATTGTTCGACCACAGGTTTTCCTCTAGTAACTCGAATCTGTGAACAAAATTCAATTCGCAGGTCAAGGGAGTGGAGCAAGAAGTTGATGAAGACGAAGAGCCGAGTTTAGCTAGTCAGATGGAGGAGTCCTAGTCGACATTTTCCCTCGGAAAAATCAATCCGAATACATGAATCAGAGCGGGGGATGCCCTTTCTTTGCGGCCTTAGCAGCATGAATAGCTCTGAACAGTATCTCCGGCTTTCCAGATGTCGAAGCACATGTTTGTGTCCTGCTAATAATTTCTTTTTGTTCCAAAATAGCAGTAGGATGTTAATTCTGGAACAGATGGTGAAATAAAACAGCATAATGATAATGAGGATGGACCTTTGTAGTCCTTAAATGCTCTATTACACGTCCCTACTGTCTGACGGTAAGACTACTACCTTGAACACGAACTTGCTCCCCTCGTAAGATGCATTTTCGGATCAGAGAATCACTGACTAAAGATGGAAACATTCCTATTGCTACCACACTGCATGGAAGAGCAACTATGGAACATAAAAGCATCAGGCTGTGTAGGCGCAGTCGCTGTAACCTGCAGCGATGACAAGAAGAAAGTGGTTTAGATATGTACAGCAAACCCGGAGTTCAAGAGCCAGAACAATGCAAAGGCCAGATACTCACTGGGATCAGTGACGACGATGAGTCCAGAGCTCCTAAAATCGCAGTTCCACTTGTTCCTCCCCTTGGCCTGGTAATACAGGTTCATCACGATGGATGCGTGACTCATCAGGTTATCCGGGTAAAAACAGGGACAACCCTTCCGGAGAACCCCGCAGTCCACCTGGGAGCAAGCATAGTTCACGTTCGCTAGCAGGGTGGTATCATTGGCGGATGGCTTCGCCACGCACCACGTCTTCTGCCAGTTTGCGACGCCAAAGCTGGGGGTCTTTTGAGTTACCTGTCCACCGGCAGATGTCAGGAACGGCTGGAAAGACGACGAGAACAACAGGAGCAGAAAGAGAGGGGAGACGCGGCTGCCACCCATTGTAATTTCCCGGGCGTGGTGGGAGATGATGGGAGGGACCAGACTTAACGAGTTAAGAGGAGCCTTTAAGGAGGGAGCTTATATACACGTGCTGGTGGGTGGGGTGCATTAACTAACGGCTAGTTGTCGGGGGAGGGTGGGGGAGAATAGTTAACCGTTAAGATTAGGTGGGCGGAGGGGGGAGGGGGAGGGGAGCTTCCGGAGTTTTCCATTGAAATACGATTAGTTTTAAAAAGAATTATAAAATACGATTTTAATTTCATAAAATACGATTTTACCGTCGAAATGACGCGTTCGGAAAAACGCCGAGAGGGCGCGTTTCGTAAAATATGGTTTTACTGTCGAAATGACGCGTTTAAAATACGAGTTTTGAAAACCCGCCCCTTCCTTTTCCACGCGGATGACGCGTTTTAAAACCGCGTCCTCTTTGTAATTGAGGTAAAATCGTATTTTACGAAATTCGGATCATATTACACAAATTTTTATAAAACTATCAGTACGAAACTCTAAAAAGAATGAATAAGTTTTTTGCGACAAGAGCCTCTGCGTCATGTTTATAATTTAAACTTGGGAGTAGTTGTAGTTGTGTTCGTTTCAGTTAAAAGGGTTTTCGAATAGTTTCTTTTTTTTTTGAAAAAATAATTAGCTTTAATCCTAAATACTAGGAAAGTCCGACATCGGGGACACCCAGAGTCCGCACGTGTCCGCCTAGCCTACTATGGCCGCGGCTTTCGCCGTTCTCCCCGCCGCCGCCGCCGCCGCCGCCGCCGTCACGGGTCGTGTATTTCCCATTCGATCCAGCGCTTACTACGCGCTGTTCTTCAAGCGCGTAGTCGAGAACAGCTGCGGCAGCAGAGCTCTCCCGTTCGCTGTCCCCTCTGCTTCCCCCTGCACCTCTCCTTTGGAATTGCCGCGACTTCTCCCTCCTCGACGGCCGCGAGCCTGGCGCTTTTTATCGCACGCTTGAGAGCCGGAAGGGGTATTCCCGTTAGGTGGTGACCGTCGAGGCCCCGTCCCCCTGGTGTTATCCTTCGAAGCGGGATGTTGTCGATTACTATGTCGGCATTCTTTCCCGGGTTCTTGGTAGGTGAGTTCTGGCTTGTTTGGAATGGTGATTTGGGGCTTTATTTTTTTGGAAGGGCAGTTTTTGGTTCTTTGAGTGAAAGTTGTGGTTTTTCTTTGTTGTTGTCAGTGAGAGGGATGCTCAGGCATGCTTGTATGGAGAGTCTTCCGAAGCGCCTTTTGGATTTTGCTGCGAGGTCGGCCAAGATACTGTGAGCTCACTGGTATTCCTGCCATTGTGATTTCTTTTTCACAGGATTTCTAGGAGGCTGAAGGCATGTTTTGTGTTATATTTGGATTATAGCAAATGGGGAGTTTCAATTGATGGAAATTAGCAGTTATTGGTTGTCCCTTTGTAGGTTTGCCAGGAGTATTGTCCGTTAGACCTTACAATGACTACATTTCCATTGGAGAGGATTATGTATCCATCGGACAACTTGGGAGTTATCAGTTATTCCATTCTGGAAGTACGGAAAAATGGCTCGTCAAGATAAGTAAACCTGCCATAGGACTGGTTACCAAGGCGCAGATGGTTGATTACTATGCAAAAATATTAGCCCATATTGTGGGAAAGTACGTATTTCCGTTTGATGATTTGTAATGCGTGATGGTTACTTTGACTGGTTCGCTTTATCATGCAAACATGCAATGTGCAGTGAACTCGATGAGGAATGTGCAAGAGAACTCGATGAGGAATGTGCAAGATAACTAGCAGGCAAGTGCTTCACTCTCAGTGAATTCTTTATTTGGAGTTTGTGCTTTCTCCGGCTTGACATTGTCTCCTTCCCCCCAAATACTAAAATGCAGAAATTTTCCTGGAGTGTTATCGGTTCAACCAGATGAAAGCTTGGGGTCTGATTATGCAGGCCAGTTCAAGAGTCCCACGCCTAAGTTGGACTGAAAAATACTTGTTCTTATTCTTAGCCTCAGACACATTTCATTTTCCAAGAGAAGCATATGTATGGCTGTTTCTTTCTTCTCTATCAATCTTCTTGTTCACCAAAAAGAGTGGCTAAGAATCATGTCTTTATACATTGGAAGTTTTGACCTTACGATGAGGACTGTGACATTGAACTTGAAATGCCAGCTTTGTGGAATCATTGAGTTCTTCTTTGCATACGAATGACCACGGAGTTGTCTTATTTTTTCTTTACACTTGGATTTAGCTGGTTTCCCAAGCATCTTTCTCAGGAAATATGTTGAACGATGCTTCTTTAGCAACTGAAGGGGAAACAACTATAAGGACAAAGAAGCTTTTTGTGACAGGTAGGATTTCTCCATTTTTGTCTACTTTGTTGCTTTTAGTGTATCTTTAGTTCTGTATACCCTGCAATTTTTTATACGTGAAAAAAAATAATTGTAAAGAATTATGAGCAATGCTTTTGATTTTGATTGTTATGGAAGCTTTACTTTACCAAAATATTCTCTTCTGTTCTTTCATTCCAGCAGACCTATTCTGCTCTTTTGTGCGACAACGATTGGTTGAAATTTCATTTCCTAAATCATGCAGTGCTATCATTTTATACATCTGAGACCAGATAGCTCCGGGACTGGAAACATACACAAACCATACCTCCAGCTTTTGCCAAGGTTTTTTCTCTTATCGGGTGTGTTATACCGGCTGGTTGACATGGAATTCATTGTTTGGTCGGTGAAAGTAGTGAAGCTGCTGCATATTCAATGTGACGTGCTGGGATTGCCTCATTGCAGTCTCTCTCCTTTTATTGTCTTACTTTTAGACCATATTCAATGAAGGCGTCTATGTTGCGGAGCTTCTTGTGTATGTGTGCAGTATTACGGTCACAAATATTCATAAAGTGTTTGATTATGATTACATCACATGCGATGTAGAGGGTTCTTTCTGGGTTATCGAAGGGGTGGTTTCCAGTTGAATTATGATCAATTTCAAAGGAGGAGTTCTTCATACAGTCTTAATGGAAGTACTTATTGCTGCACCTTCCTTATCTTCAATGATGGAGCATCTCTCCCCATTTAATGCCATGTTTCAGACATCAAAACTGGTCGTTCCTTTTTTGCTGGGGTTTTTTTGTAAATCTCATCATCAATTTCATTAAACGATCATTTTTACATATAAATCTGCTCACATTGAAGTCTCCCCTCCCTCTCTATCTCGTGAAAGGTCCCGTTCAGCTACCCATTAACTGCAGCGATGATTAAATCTGAACTTTGCTCGGCAAACCTTAGGAGTAGCCAAGCAAGTTTGGTTAGGAAACTTATGCCAAGAATATTGTCTGCATGTAGTTTACCAAACAATGTCTGCTAATTTGCTTGTGATTTTCTCAACTCAGCATGGTTAAGCCTGTAAGCTTCAATTTCTGCAATAATGGTTCTCTCTCAGGACACCTGCCATTTTCTTTGTTTTCCCTTTTTTCTGGTGGAAAAATATATGTTCAACTATTCCTGGCGGTGGACTCTCCAGAGTAAAAGACTGACATATAGCTATAAATACTAGTGTGCCTCCCTCTTTTTACTCCACCACAGGTGAATTCTACATCCCTTGGTGTGGTCATAACACCTCTCAAATGGAAAAGCAAAGCACCTTGCTTCTCTTCTGCCTCTTTTTCTCCTGTCGGTATTCAGGTAAGAGAATTTGTCTTTTTTTCTTGTTCTTTTTTTTTTCAGGATTCACGAGACGACTGGATGAAAAATGTGTTTTCCGGGCTTATCTGCATTGCAGGACTGGGTGTAAGAGGAACACGGGAGCAACCTCAACAGAAGATTCCGGTGAGGATCTTTGTGTTTGGGGATTCGTATGCTGACACCGGAAACTGGGACAGATCTGGCGGTTCTTGGCATTTGCCATACGGGATTACATTCCCTGGCAAACCAAGCGGTCGTTTCTCAGACGGCCGTGTGCTGACTGATTATTTTGGTTAGCTACCCTCTCTGTGCTGTAATCCACTTTGCTTCATTGTCTTGGTAGTGAAGATATTAAGCAGTTCCATTGGCAGCTTCGTTCTTTGGAGCAATAAGTCCTCCACCGTACAACCAGAGAAGTTACACGATGAAGTCCATCAGACAATATGGGATGAACTTCGCCTATGGCGGTACTGGCGTATTCAATACCTTGGTGAACAAACCAAACATGACAACCCAGATAGAATTTTTCAAAGATTTGGTTGAGAGGAAGGTCTACTCCAAGGAAGACCTCGTCAAGTCCATTGCTCTTGTCTCAGTTGCTGGCAATGACTATGCCGCTTATGCTCGGGGACATCAAGACCAACAGGCAAGATTTCCCATATCGCAAATAGGTTACGAAAATAGGTTATTACGGGACTGTTATTCTGATGTGGGTTCATGAAATGGCAGGGGCTGCAGGTGTTTATTTCTGCGCTGATTAACCAGCTTTCCGTCAATCTGAAGCGAATCCACGGTTTGGGAGTTGCGAAGATAGCAGTCACCGGGTTACCTCCCTTAGGGTGTTTACCCCAGCTGACTTCCTATGAAAACTACCAGAATTGCAGTGCGCATTGGAATTCACTTGCCGAATCCCATAACAAGAAGTTGGAAGAAATGGTTGAAGAATCGAAGAACGAGAAGGGGGGACCAGGTCATGTCCTGGTGTTGGACCTACAAATGGCCTTCACTTCCGCGCTCATTAGGCATGGACTAGAAACAGGTAATCCTATCGTTCTGTTTAACCACTTTTTGCAACCGCCCAAGACCATCAAGGTGCATCTCTGGTAGAATATTTGGTCTTTACTCTAATATCTGATCCAGGAAGCTTGGAGAGCTCGTTGAAACCGTGTTGCCTAGGGGCGAAGGAAGGCTACTTCTGCGGGAGCTTAGACGAGAAAGGGGAGAGGATGTATGCAGTATGTGACGAACCGCAGAAATCGTTCTTCTGGGACGACATACATCCGTCGCAGAACGGCTGGGCATCCGTCTCCTCCCTCCTAAGGTCCGCTCTCGAGCAACTCAACTGATGTAATCATCCGAGATTTTAATACCCGAGCAAGTCGAAACTACCAAAAACCGCCTTTTATTTAACTAGTATTATCACCTTCCTCATTAGAATATTATAGAGATTGTATTAGGACAACCTTAGGAAAAAGGACTAGATGGGAGCTTTTCTTTGTTGCTGTCCATATCAGCCTGCGAACCCTGAGGGAGACCTCTGCCTGTTGAAATCTGCCTTAAGAGGAGGTGGTAGTTTGAGGTAGGCTTGACCGCCACCTCCGCCTTCGTTGGCGTCCTCGTCAATCGTCTCCAACTTCTTTCCTACCCCGAGCTGCCTCCTCTCCACGTGGAGGATGCGGGGGGGCGCAATCTCAGTTATGTGGCGGACGGCTCTCAACTGAGCAGACGACATTTTTAGGGTGATCTAAAAAAGAGGTTTGGGTTGATGAGGAGATTTGAAGGTAAGGGAGGTGCTTATTTATAGAGGGTAGCGTATCCTCCAAATGAATGGAATAATAATAAAGCAGATAATCGTTCCATGAGATTCCCCTCAAATTTCTTATTACTTTCTTGGATATAACTCGAGTTCATGACATTGTCGAATTGAGTTCTAATTTAAAGAATGGCGTATGAGAATGAAAAATCTTTAGTTTTTTTTTAGCAGATAATACAGTTAAAAAAAAGGAGAGGAACTGCGTGGGGAATGATTTTCATTCATGTACAAGAAGAATGTATACATATACAAAATAATATAATTTACGAAAACACAACTTACGAAACTCATTAAATAACAGTGCCGCCGTTAACAAAATCCTCCATTAAAAAAAGTATATTACTAACCTTTAGTAATTTAAATATTCTAAAAATACATAGACCATGTTTGATTCAAGGAAACTAAAGAAAAACAAAGTGTTTTTGTTTTTCATCCTAAAATATTAAAAGATTGATTTTTGTTTTCTCGTAATTTCCTTATTTTCCGTGGAAGGAGAACAGACTTAGGTTTCCTCGCTTAGTTTTTTTTTTTTCTTAAATTTTTTGGGGTGGGAAATTAAGTGAGGGGGAGGATGAAATCGTGATGATAACATTGTGCTTTAAATTCTTCTGTTCACGTGAATGGAATCGAATGTTTGTTGTTGTTTTGTAAATGGGACTACAAAATATGCTCTGTGTTATTAAAAAGTAACGAGGAGAGAATCCAACCTTAAGTTGGGGCGGCGGTCCTAAAAGTCGGACTGCATCCATCCATATCCATCTCAATCGGAGCTTTTTTCTTCCTCTGTCGTTATCATGGGCTTAATTATTCTTTTCTATTAAATATTTTAGTAACTCAGGGGTAATGCTAATCTCCTGGTCACTGAAGAAGATACCGTTAATTATATGAGATATACATAAATTTTGTTATCTATAATAATTATAAGAAAATTCATGTCATTTAACGGATAAACTCGCTTTGATCGCGTTGGGGTTTCTTAATCATGTTTCCGTTCCAAACCCTAGTGCGAATTTCCTTGTTAAACGAACTTCTCTTTACAGGATTAAGAAGTAAACTCGTTGTCCTACCGGGTTCGCTTTGTAACAATTTGATTTAAGAAAAAATACGAATGACCAAACCCTAAATAAATAAACTCTACTTTTTCAATTGAAAGTGGATAGGAATAACAGGATGATTTTTGCAAATCCCCAACTCAATTAAAATAATAATAAAATCCCAGTGATCGTTATCTGTTATTATCAGATTAAGCTCACGATCGTTGTCCCCAAAGAAGTCGGTCCATCATCTGCCAACTTTTGTATAAAAAGACAACTCCCCCCTCCAACAATATTAATTCTAAGAAAATCATCAAACCAAATAAAGTAATCCATCCCCATCCCCACCAACCCCAAATTACCAAAAAAAAAAAAAAAAAAAAAATACAAGAATCGAGTTCTCTTTCTTTTCATTTTCGTAACTGTAACTCTGGGGGGGAATATAATATTCTTATTCTAAATGTGACCATAAATTCTTATTCTCACGTGACTAGTACTAGATTAATCAATTAATTTATTAATATGTGACAATACAGTACTCGTCCTTTTCATTTCTTTACAAAACCACCAAGGATTCATCCCTCCTCCTCGATCATCACCGGCATCAGCTGTCGGGACTCGCCATAAACAGGCTTGGGGTTGTGTATCTCTGTGAGCTCGAGGTGCGAAGCGGTCGTCATCGCCGATGCCGTACCGGTGGATCCTCGACTCAAGCTCCCTGATCGGGACCACAGTGGCTTCGATCTTGAATTTCCCCTCAGTACTCCAGGTACATGCTGTTGGCGTCGCTCGAATAGGTGATCGCTATAGTCGGCTAAGACTGTGACTTCCAGGACTGTCCTTCCTTGTTCGGGATTCTGTTTACAAGGAAAAACACGTTGCGATATTGACATGAGTTCGCAGTACAAGATAACAAAAAGAAATGGTCTACAAAATGAAAAACGAAGAAGACAACTGAAATATCCTTCAGGAATTAAAGTGATTGTCATGTCAGTCAATTTTAAAAGGTGAGCCTATTTATGAAACACGCGCCTAAATCATTAGAGTAACTGCTTGTAATAACTCCTAGAAATCGTCGATGGCTCTCAATCAACGTTAGCTTCGATTTCTGATATCATTATGTTGTTTTTATATTTGGTCGTTAGCCTCTTTACAGGAAACTTTCTACTAAGATCATGCGACTGGAATCCTTCGACCTAATATCTTCTAGCACTTAAATTCATGGACTTCAATCATCTTTCAGCTAAATCAAAAGTCGATTATATAAGTATCTGCTACGACGACTCTTCATGGACTCAAGTCCGTGGGCTCAGAATCAGTTTATCGCATTAACAGATCCCTTTCAGGGTGTTGTCCAGGCTCATCACAAGATGATCATCGCCGGAGTCCCACTATGAGGTCTTCGCCACGCCAATGAGGAGTCTCCTGTTGTCGGAGACTATCCCGAGGGACTAGACCCAGGTGAAGTCCCGCTTCAGGCTGGGAGGGGGTCCACTTCCCGATGAAGTGCACGTTGATGTGGAAGTCCTTGTCCGACACAATGCAGAAGTCCTTCTCCATTCAGCCATGGAAGTAGAACGTGATACCGTCTCAGCCTACGAAATCGCGGGACCGATAACTTTCTTGCAAGGGGGAGGAGGAGGCCACAAAAAATGTCATGGTGTGGCAGTGGCATTGGATGGCGTGGACAATAATAATGTGATTAGCTTCAACATCACTTAATTATAACTCTCGCTTTTGTGCCTGTAATCTGGCAAGCAGGATGTAGAAGAAGCCTCTCGTGATCATCCCTTACTTCACACCAAATTTGGGTGTCCATTGGTATCTTTGCGATGGAAATTTCGGTTTTCTACGTCACCACTGAAGCTCTTCCAACGCCGGCTTTCTTTTGCCGGGCTCGAATTCGAAATTCTTATCATACGGGTATCACAAAAATCTAGTCCTTCACAATATTATTCGTTAGCAAACAAAGACTGGACTGTATCAGTTTGAAGAACTGCAGGGTATTAGTTTAATCACGTAATTAATCAAGGGAGATACTTTGTATTAACATCTTGTAAATCTAATCCCCGTTATGATTAAATATTATCAGTTAAGAAAAGGAGGCGCGAGCGGTGATCTGACCCGAAGTATTGCCATTGATAGAGAAGGGTCTGTATGGGGGCAGCAGGTTTAAAAGGACATTCTTTGACATAACATTGCGACCAACGACCACTACTACGCGCGCATTCGATCCGGATAGGACGCGCGGACACAGGACATGACACCACACGACACGGAAATAGATATAGAAACTGACAGCAGACACATAATGTTGGACGACTTCTTAGGACGGCATTGCGCCACTCCCTCCCGCGGTACTGGTCCCCGCTGCTGCTGGCTGCGGGCCGTTTCCTTCCAGAGCGATGATCCTGCACTCCAGCTGCAGAGAACCCAGGGTCTAGTTTTGAGTATTTGGCCGGGTGATCGTGTTATGCCTGCTGATCTAATGAACTTGTAGTGTTTAGTCTCACCTTGAGGATTGGAGTGACTTTCTCTTTGAAGTTATAGTACTCTCGCTTGAGATTCTCGAAAACATACGCGCACCTGAGGATTCCCATAGAGGTAAATACACGGAATTAATTCATACGATCTGACGTCACTCGTAATCATATTCCCAGGGTTGGTTCGCCTTACTGCGTTCTATTTGCTGCCTTGCAAGCGTCGCGGAGGTCCTTAGATGTCACTGCCAGCTTGTGAATACCCAGACTGAAGAATACGCGTGAATTTAGGTCCCGAGGAAAAGGCGAGGCACATGCGGAATTTCCACACCCAAAAATACACGAGAGAGAACGGTGAGACAACGGGAACATGGTAAACATCACGTGGTTATAGTGGCAAGCTGAATTGAAGATTTTTTTGGCCATTTTTACCATGAGGAGCTCCCCCTGATCTTGATGCAGTGCTGGTCCAAACTGTAGTAATCCAAAATGGGAAGCTGCCTGTTTGTCACAAAACAAGGGAGGAGAAACAAAACAAAAATCAAAGAGGTGGAAAGAGATTTGACAACCTTAAAGGAGGACAAGGGAGTTGTTTATTTTTCTTACATGAGATCGGTCATGAGAGCAATGGATGCTTCGGTGTTGGTACAGAACAGGGGGATGGTTTCGACAAAGTACCTTGGTCCTGATCTCTCCTTCAACTGGTACGCCATGATGAAACGCTCATCCACGATCCCCTGCTTTGATCAAACAATCAGAGGAACATCGATCAGACAATGATAAACCCAAAGTTTCGGAAAAGCCAGCTTTAGAACACATCACTACCTCTTGCTCCATGAAGCTGATCCCCGCATAAAGCTCTCGCTGCATCGCTCCCCTTGGATCACCCATTGCTTCCCCTGCTAAGTCTTACAAGTTGTGTATTGCTGGAGAGCCGAGCATGTCAATTTATATGCGAGAAGAGGCTCGAAGACTGGGAGAGGGGGTGGGGGGTGTGTTGTTTGGTGTGACATCAAAGAGTAGCATGGAATGGACTGCTGTCGTTAGTGTTGAACTTGAAGTTTTTGCAATTTTCTTGCATTAATCAAGGGATTGAAATGTGACTAGTGAAGGTGACGATTTCATGTAGACCATAACGTTGAAGCCTCCCAAATTCAGAGATTGATGAGTCTATGATACCCTTTCCGTGGCCGGACCGTCAATCACCAATAGGCAGATCTGGGAAAACTAGGAACTATAGATCGAACTGCAGCACTTTCATAAAGCCATAAGTACATAAAACAATGTTGTACATATTGACCTCCCGTGAAAAAACAAAAGGAGGCCACCTCTAGACTGTTCATAAGCTAATTTTTTCGACAAGTGACCATTTGGCCTGAAAGGCGAGACGAGTCGGTAAGACAATGAGCTAATTATGCATTCCAATCATGGCAGAGTAACCTTATGGAACTTATACTTTACCTTATCTAAACAAGTAATCCGGAAGAACTGGGTTTCTTTCCCTTTCATATTATGTAGCTCTGAGGGGAGCTCCTTTGGCCACGCTTCCGTCTTGGATTAGAGCTGATCATGCAAGAGAAGGCATTGACCAGCTCTGAGTCCTCGTCTGTGACAAGAATCTTGGCTAAGGATGGGTCGGCGAGTAGCAGCTTCGCGACCAGGTAGCCGGCAATCGACCATGTCTGGAATAAATGGGCCTGTTTCCCAATGAACCTTGCCTTCTTCGTGTCATAATACTCCGGCCATCTGTCTCTGGATATGTGCCTCTCTGCGATCTCAACAGCTCTGGCGGCGATTTCCGGTCTGTTCATCTTTATACAAGCAACAGTAAGCTGCACGAAAGAAATGGAATCAATGACTAATCACCAAGTGCCTTGAAATGGAACAACGAAGACTTTAATAAACGGCAAGTAGATTTATCTCGTGATGCCAGAGAAGGAAACCGCTGAGCCTAATTTGAGTAATACGCTTCCAAAAAATCAAGGACGTCCACATGTTTTTCTCTATTACCATAACATACCAAACTACAATGACGCAATATCCAGGCTGTGAGGTACGCGTGAAAGCTATTCACGCGAGCTTCATGTCCGCAGTAAATCAATTTTTTAATCAGATCATATACTACTACGACGCGTGTCTTCTACCAACAAACCCCGTTAAAGAAAATCATAAATTACCGATGCAAGTAAATGTCGATATATTCTACATGATACTAACCTGCCAAAGTAGTGTCGGCCAGGAACCAGCATTATGGTAGGACCAAGGTCTGCATAAAAAATGGCAAATTGTACAGAATCAGATCATTAGTGCGAATATAAAACATTACCCAAAATTAGGATCCACACTTACGTGTTTTTTGGATCACTTCCGGTGATTATCTGCCATTCTTGTCCTTCTAATGCCGGATAGCATATCTTTAATGGCATATCAGCCACCAAATCGGCCCATTTGGCCTCAACCAAGTCCAAAATATCATGCGACTGTTTAGATGTCGTAAGACCGCTGACTATAGCCCAAAAGTTTCCCAGAGAAAAGAATCGGAAATCCATATGAGCCGGTTGCAAGTTCCCGATCAGATATCCACCTTCATTTGGTATCCACTCGACCAACCATGGAGGGATCTGATCTGGATATATGTTAAACTTGTTAACCGCATCATAGGAGTATTCTTCAGTATTGTATCGATATATTTCATTCAATTTCCTCAGGTCTATCCAGTAGTACTCCCTAATGTGAAAGGAAAGAGCCACCAGACGATTGTTCAGAGCTCGAATAAGATCAGCCGATCCATCCTCCGGAGCGAGCATCTCCCTTGCACAGAGCAATGCAGAATAGAAGAGTGACTGCAACAACAATCCATATCATGCCAGAATCAGTCATTAGCTGCATCATTACCAAAAAGAACCAATAAGAATGATCCAAACAAGTCCTGTTGTCCAGCTACAATATATTCACCTGAATTTCAAGTGGATGCCCATGGATTCCCATTCGCCGATCTATCATACATGAACCATCTGTCACCAGCAATGTGGGGAACATATCGAAACCGTCGGCTAAGCACAGCTTCACAATCATTTTAATTCCTGTCTGTACATCGATTCGTTCTTGGACAGTGCGATCCCCAGAGATCTTGCCATATGCACGTAACAGAATGATCCACCATAATCCTGCAAAGCACAAGTTTAGATCGATATTCTTAACTGAACAATACACCAACAGCTCAAACCTCAAAGGGAGAAGTCCAGTACCAGAGTCAACAGGGGCAACTCGACCAATAGCAGCTTCTCCAAAATCGGGATCAAGCACCTCCTCTGTGGCAGAATCATCCCCTTCAAGAGGAACTGTTCGCACCTTAAAGCTAGCAGGCATAAGTCCTTGTCCAGGACTATGACAGTCCATTGTCTTCTCCCAGCTCTGGCAGGAGTTGCAATAAAAGCAGAAGAGATACATAAGCTTGGGTAAATAAGAGGGCAAAAGAGGTGTTTTGTGGTGGGATTCGAAATTTCTTTTCCAGATTCATTCTCAGCAAAAGAAAGGAACTTCAAACATGCTTAGCCACATCCTTGACCAACCCGACAAGAAATTACCTGCAACTGAAGAGTGTGAAGGATGAAATTCCGAACAATTTCGTACTCTCCCTTCAAGAGAAAAGCTATACCAGAAGGTATGAAGTCACGTATGAAGACCTGATCATAGTTTAAAACATTGGAACTGGAAGGATCCATAGCAGCAATAGTTCCAACAGGAGTTCCGCAATAATAAACAACCGAATCACGAAGCAAGTCCCATGCTTCATCCTCAACTGAGTTGACGTTTGCAGGGTACAATGGGCCACTATTCTTTTGGGTGCCATTTGACATTCCTGCTTTCTCATCTTTCACCAGAGGAGTCTCCGAGAAATCCAAAAGGTTTGGACCGTTTATCATAGTGTCCAACGGGTTTAATTCGTTTATACTCTCCATAAACCAACTCCCACTCCCATCCCTTGAACTGGTTTCACCATCATTTTCTGCCTGTTGGCACTTGCAACCAAGAAGCTCCAACCTATTAAATCTTCTATTAGCACACAAAGCACTGCTCGCTCCTTCAAGGCTCACATTAGTTAAATCTCCCAATGACAATTTTGAATGGTAAGGCATAATCATCTTCCTTGAGGCAGTCCTTTTCTTACGTGATATGAAGGGATTAACAAAAAAGGAAGAAGTCATTGAACTGTGACTAGTCTCATGGCAGCGGCCGCGAGGAGCAGCTCCCGAGAAAACTTTAAGAACTCCTTCCACAGTGGCCATAATCACTGGTTCTGGATGCAAATAATCAAATGCGAGAACGAATACAAGACAATAAATACAACTGCGAGCTGGTCAGCCTGCAGAGAACACAAGTAAAGGTCATGATCACACAGAATGACAGAGATAAACAACAACTTCAGATATGAAATCAGCCTAGTTCAATTTGACGAGAAACAGAACACCTTGGGGCAGCTCCTAGCCTCTCAATGACATCAAACTTCAAGACAAGAATGGCTAGAACAGGACTAACCAAACTAAAGATTTTCCAAACCCGGATCAACGATCAAATATGACCAGAAGGATCAATCAAAAGCAAACCCTAGATTACACAAATACAAAATGGGGGCAACGTCCTCCAATTCAAGGAACAAAAAAGCCAGACGACACCACCCAGGACGGAGTTGGCGGAAAGAAACGATTTTGCCAAACACCCAGTTCAAGAAACGATGGATTTAACATTTACCTAAATTTGTTTACATTCCCGGAAATCCTCGGGGACGACAACAGGGTTGGCGGAGGACGATGATTCTGAAGAATGAAACTAAACCACGTGTGTCAGATCGTCCAATTGGGCCAAGTCCAACCCTCCTCCAACACAACTAACTAACCGAAAAAGGGTTTCGATAAGGTATGGAATGTACTGCCAAATTAGATAAGATGGATACGAAATTCATATTCGCACGATTTTTTAATAGCATACGATTTTTATTAAATTAACTATTTCAGAGAAAAAGCATTTGTTTTCTATTAAAAATTTTAGGACACATGCCTTAAGTTAAAACTGAACCTAACAGAGACTAGGTCTATTAATAGATTCAGTCCTAATGAAAGAAATTATTCGCTTGTCATAGCCCAACATCGCTCGCAGTTTGGAGTTTGGCTTTCACTCAGGAGATTATAGCCCGTCGGCATCGTTCGCTTAATAATGGGCATGGTTTCAATATGCGAGTGCTCGTTTAGTCTTCGTTATTCGTTCTGAAGAGATTGGTAATTTCAACTCATCCAACCGATGAACGTGGGAAGACAAAAAGGGAGCGTCGCATGACATTTATCCGGAGGAGAGCGATATTTTCTAACTCGTCCAAGTAAAAAACATGAGCCTATAGTTTCCTAATCATCCAAATGAAAAATGTGAAAAGGCAAGAAGGACACATGTCACATGACGAAGATGTTTGTTAGAATTTGATGCGATCAGAAAGAAAAAAGCTCGACTTTGTAGTAGTTGAGATACAATGTAATCTAGCATGAAGATAGCTCCAAATTTTAGGTAGTTGTTAGGATTTTTTATAAAATAGATTTTCCACGTACGACATCAAACAATCACAACTCATTTGAAATTTTTTATTTAGGTGTACTTGATTTTTAATTTTAATTGTTTCTGTCAAGATGAAAATTAGCACCACATTTGACTGAAATTTTTTCTTTGCATTTCATGTTTTCCTCAAGGGTGACGGGTAAACCTCATTTGATGAAATCTTTTATACATTTGTATTTTAAAGGGCGAAGGTGTTAACGTATTTTTCGTAACACGCATCAAATTGTGCAAACTGTGATTGTTTTGTGATTTTGTGATCGCCGTACAGAAAAAACAAGCGCAAATGATACAAATAAGAACTTGAATCACATAACAAAAGAGTTTGACAGATTGAGAACTACACTCACAACCATGATGTGACAAAAGAAAACAAGTGAGACGAAAGACGACAGGCTATTCTAGTGAATGGAATGCTACAACGGCTACAACAAGCTCCTTTACTGAGGGCTTCCTTCAAAGACGTACAGCTGACGGTGGTGAGAATAGGGCGATTCAGGACACATCGAACAATTTCTTGACACTTTCATGACGCTGGAGAAGAAAGCGAAAGCGGTTGACCAACTTTGTCATTTTGGAGTTATGAGCTGATCGTACTTTTCATGAACAAAATCTTGATCTTTTATACTATTATACATAACCTTAAATTTTTAAGGGCGTGTGTTAGATTTGTTAGTTACATAATCTAAAGGTTCTCTTGATATAGGGATCCCACAGTCACGTCTCACATCGTGTATTAAGTCTGCCAATTTTCCTAACATTCTATCTTAATCTCTAGTAACACTCTCGAGACTCCTCACCTTTACCAACTCGAGGTTCTCGGGATTGACCATCTCGAGACCTTCATGGTTTCTCATTCTTTGATTTGTCAACTGAGCCTTCTTTATGGCCCAACTCCTGGCTTCTTATGTGTAAACACTCGGGAGATTCCCTTGTCATTGGAAGGACTTTCTTAGAAGCTCAACTCCTGATTTTCTATGTGAAACAGAAGGGTCACCTCCTTTGATTAAAAATTTGGTTTTATTGGGTTATTACTAACAAATTTAGTTAGTCATCACGATCACATTATCGAACCGAAAAATGGAATATTGTGTTTGTTGCTAGATATTCGACATGTTTGCTAGTCAACACGTCTTTTGACGACCATAATATGAGTAGAATAGTACAAAAAGCTGGTAAGATTGGTGGAGCGTCTGTAAACGACCTCATAAATTCGGGGAGTCAGAGGATATCCTTTGTTCGAACGTGGAGATCCATGAGAAGGAGAGGCTCTTGCAGGAGAGATCTTCTAACACCCATTTGTTGATTGACCTCTCAATTATACGGCAACTACTCCAATTCTTATTGGAGGAGTTTGGAAAAGTATATAAGACGATTAAGAACAGTGAATGAGAGATTGAAATTAAAATAGGAAATGTGGAACGACAACTAGAACCATCAATTAAGACTCGTTACTATAGTCGTGTATCAAGTCACACATATGATTTACCTGAACACATCGATCTAATGACCCCGAAAGCTGACATAGCTGTCGTGGCAAAAGGAAAATGAAATGTGCCCTCAAATAGATGGCATATGAACCTCAGACGGTGTAAATATGCAAGTGCCTCTGAAGCCCCAGATTGTGCCTTTTTGGGCTAATATGCACTCCAGTTGGTTTGTCGATGAGAAGGAACCAACTGAATGGCACGAAAATAAGGCATATTATGAGCCCCCGCCTTGTAGTTGTGAGAGTTTTTACTGTAGGACACATGAGTTTGAGGAGATGATCCTTAACGAAAGGAAACCTATGGATTTGCCACACATGTTGTATCTTGTACGAATTTCTATATGTTAATAATTTTTTTCATTATGCAGATTGTCTGGATATTATATTCTAATAATGTATTGATGAGCCTATCGGCATATTGTTTGGATGATATTCGACATTCCATTTACTCATTAGTTCGTTTCATGCTTGTGGAGATGCATCGATCTGAGTGAGTTATTCGTCAATTTACGTCATGATCGGAAGTTACATGAAGTCAACTTATTTACGTCATTGGAATACCAAGAGAGATTATCTCATAATCATATTTGGACCCGTTGCTTAGGTAGATCCTACTAACATCATTTGGTATAAGTAGGAGACACGAACGAGCTGTGCTGGAGCTCTTGGTAAGTAAACTAAGTAATAATTTATATTCATTTATTGGAATTTTATTTTAGCTGAAATAATAATTTATGTTTATAGACTATTACCCTGAATCATATATGTGATCACTCAACGACTTCAGAGCATGTGTCGCATCGATTTATTGTAGATGCTTGTGCAAATGCATTAGCAACTACTAGTGATCTAAGTCATTCAGAGTATACTCACATTCCTTGTAAGGTTCATGACACACCATGATGAAGTGACAACGAGGACGATGAGATGCATTTCGAGAGGATCATTACCTTTGAGGAGATATTGGACCCTCATAGTATACGTCGTCACAATTATATATATACATTTATGCGCAGGACGATAAATACGTCACTTTTATTCTCGATACACTCGATGCGAGTAAACCCGTAGCACCACATAAGAGGAGACTACGACATGATAAATCGACACAGACAGAGATTATGACCTTTACTTAGTCATCACAAATTGAGCATCTTAACATCGAAGGGAGTTTGAGAGCATCTAGCAGAGAAATGTCGTCTGCGATCCGGTAGGCCTAGAAGCCGTTAGGTGTATCGTTTTACTTTTTTAGACATCGAAATATCGGGGCATAAAATTTTCCTTTTTATTTTAGTGCTTACTTCCTGGTTGAGATTTATCGGAAAGTCTTTTTTCTTAAATTTTTTAAGAAATAATCAAAGTAGTTTTCTAGAAGAGGACTTTGGCCCGAAAGATGACACTTAACTTAATAAAAGTAAGTCGTCTTTTTGGCCGAACAGATCTCGAAATTTGTTTTTAAATCTGATATTTTAAAATATTATGAAAATGGATGCCGGAAGAAAACAATGGTTCGGCCTTTTCATTGATTCCAGTTAATTAATTTTTTTAAATATGTATGTATTTTCAAATTTTCAAATTTTATATTTTATGATTTATAATATGTGTGCCAAAAACCCAACTTGACCCTCCGAAACCCCCTCGAGGCTATTACCGTCATTTCATTCCCAAGATATTATCGAAGAAACTCAAGAAGAGAAAAAGGATTTAAAAAATGTTCGCTTTCCATATTTCCTCCCGCGTCCCCCGGGAAAACCCTAATCGATCTTCACCGTCGAGTTCCTTAATCGGACGGTCTCTGTTAGTCGGAGAAATAGTTACCGACTTTATTTCTCCTCCGCCGCCGCCGCCGCCGCCTCCTCCTCCTCCCATTAAACCCTAACCACTGATAACGATCAGCCTCCCCAATCCATTCCCCTTCCCCTTCCCGCCCGCTCGAGTCTCGATCTTGCTGTGTTTTACTGTTTCCCTCTTCTTATTGTATACCCCACTTTGATTTTTGTATCCATACCCTATTTGTTTGTACAGTAAAGATATTTTCTTTTTAAATATCGTCGTGATCTCGGGACCGTTGTCGGGCTTGACGACCCGTGGCGATGTTTAGATCGTTTTTCTCTTTCGATGTTATCCGTGGACGAGATTCGAGAAATCCTCCGACACCGATCATGCAGTGGTACTGAGAGCTATTGACCCTTCTCGGATTTGGGGTGATGATTTGTGGGGGAAGTTGTTCTTTTGACGAAATTTGTGGGGATCAAGGCGGTTTCGCTTATTTGGGTTGAAGTGGGTTTGGCGTGATTTGGTGGCGGGTTTCGATTTTTTCCTTTTGGGATTGCGATTGATTGAGATGCCATCAGTTGGGATGAGAAGGTCAACCAGGGTGTTCGGGTTGGCGAAGGGGGTGGATGGGGCGCGGGTGCTGCGGTCGGGCCGGATGCTCTGGCCCGACACTGGGGATGCCAAGCTGCGGAAGGGGAATGACCGGGATGATTGGTTGAAGAGCATGATTTACAGTGATGGTGGGATTGGATGCGACCGGGGTGGTGATCGAGGTTTGGTTAGTAGAAACACATATGACGAATCCCGGCAAAATGGGGAAGTGCAGGACATGGACTTGAACAAAGAGGTTTGTTTGGCGGATAAAGAGGACCAGGGATTTGATGGGATGCATCCCAAACCTGGGAGTTACTCCCAGGAGGATGGCGGTAACAAGATGTTTGGTGTTGTTTACTTGAGGAAGGGGAAGGGCAAGGGCGATAATGGATTTGCTTCAAGTGGGAAGAGATATGGGAAGAGTTATTGCAGGAGAAACAAGAGGCAGAAGAAAGACATTTCCAGCGGGATTGCTCTGCAGTGTGGAGGAGGATTTACTATAGTGGTTGAAAAAGGATCTTCTTGCGCAAGCAATGTGCTTTGTAGTTTCTTGGGCACTGTCCTTAAGTACGTGAGGACGGTTGACGGAAGTTTACCAGCATTGATCATGTTCTTCATGTCAGAGCCTCTTCGTGAGGTCTTTCTATCCCAAGGGGTCCAGTTTTCCCAGGTAGTGAAGTTGCCTCTCTAATGTTCATATATATGTCGAGTTCTTAACTTAGCGTACGTTACATGGACATCAATGGTCACTTTTTAGTTGCCTAGTTTTGTTGCAAATTGTATTTACGACTGATATGGTTTGTCCACGTGCTCAATCAGACCTGTCTAGTGTCCGCTGTTACTGTTTTCTTATTTGGTTGTATTTTGTCAATCAGCATGGGTGTTGCTGTAATGGCTTTCTTGAGCAAAGCTATGGAGATATTGAAGTTGTCGCATTGTTCTTCTTAGTTAGATAACAGGATCCTCTTGGTCGCTTGAACGTCTGTTGAGGCTTTTTCACAAATGTTCTGACGAGATATCCTCTTTTCCTCCAGGATTCTGGTTTTTCACTTGTTGCTGGGTTCTGCAAAATACTTGGTTCCCAGGGGCATTGCCCCATTTTTTCTGTGGACTTCTCTGCAATTCCCGCTTGTTTCATGCTCATGCATTGCCAAATACTTCTTAGGTGCTTGTTTGTGCCACTGGCCTTCCTACGTATGTCTGCCACTGGGCAAATGGTATGCAGTTCAGTCGTGGAGATAGATTTAGAAGATTGTGAAGATATGGAGTGCTGTCCTGCAGGGGAAAGCGATACTCCCAAAATTGACATTCCTATGAGCGTGTCGGTATTACGACTGCCTGTAAATAGTTTGAAAATGGAAACACAATATTCACTACGCAGATGTGGGACTTCTCGTAGCATTCAGAGAAGAAGAAGCTCATTGAGAGCAAGGCGAGGAAAACATCATTCTTTTTCCGGTACGAGCAAATGTAATGGGTCATTAGCTTCAGACTTAGTCAATGCCAAGAAAAATGGGTTCCCTTTCTCTTCTGTAGTGTCTGACAAAAAGAATAGGGGGTCTATGCGAACCAAGGCGGTAGGGAACCTTGAAGAGATAATTTCAAAGGTACCATCATTACAGGATGCAGTGCCTATTTTTTGTACTGCAAACTTCTTGACTTCACAGTCAGACCAGTGTATACGGGAGGAAGGTGTGAATATTGTCCTAGAATCTTCAAATTCTGGGGAGTGCTCTCTTGTCGGGAAGAAAGATGGTTTGACCAGGTTCATGTGCAAAGCACTTGAGGCAATGAAGCCTTGTTTTGCCAACCGTTTCTTTCATCCCATTGTATGGAATGGGGATAATGGCTGGAAACTAGAATTCCTGGACCGTGATGACTGGTTGAAATTTAAGGATCTCCACAGAGAATGTGTTGAGCGAAACAAGCAAGTTGTTTCTCCCCGGTCTAGCTTCGCCAAGATAATTCCTGTTCCTCGGGTATGTGAGGTTTTGGGGTATGAGGAGGATCATTATGCGACCTTTCTGAGACCAAGTTCTTATATTGTATCAAAGGGGGACGAGCTGTCTAGAGCTATGACATCGACAGGCTCCTGTTATGACA
The DNA here is from genome assembly GCA_029817715.1 of Melastoma dodecandrum. Taxonomy (NCBI): domain Eukaryota; kingdom Viridiplantae; phylum Streptophyta; class Magnoliopsida; order Myrtales; family Melastomataceae; genus Melastoma; species Melastoma dodecandrum. The sequence continues at coordinate 458,623 of JARUPY010000397.1, read as the reverse complement.
TGGACTCTGAAGATGAGGAATGGCTCAAAGTATATAATATCAGTAATGTTGAACACCTTCAGGAAGACAAGCTAACCGGGCGAGTTTCAGATGAAAGTTTTGAGCATATGATTGATGCGTTTGAGAAGGATTTCTACTGCAACCCTCATGATTTCTCCGATGAGAAACCAGCATCACATATTTGTACCAAAATGACGAATAAGGATGTCTTGGAGGCTGTGTATGGTTACTGGACAAGGAAACGAAAACATAGACGAAATGCGTTGGTTAGGGTGTTTCAGGTATGTGTATTGTGGATGCTCTGTTCGATAAGCATTCCTTTACATAAAGTTCAATTAACTAATCGTTGGAAATGTTTGTCGTTCTAAAACTTTTTTAATCGGGAAACACTCGTGCTTGAGGGCTGGTTTCTCTATTTGTTAGTAAAGGTTTCATTTTTCCATTGTGATGAATTGTTTTTCGCCAATTTTATTCATGGGATCTGCCAAATGCCTTCCCGTTGGTTGACTGCTTCCTTAATGTGTTGATGTGCAAGCAGGGAAATCAACCGAGAAAAACTCCTCTTGTCCTTAAGCCTGTCTTCCGTAAGAAGAGGTCGTTCAAGAGGCAAGCAAGCCAACAAGGACGGGGCAAGCCGCCAGCATTCTTACAAGGTTGGTTTCCATTCTAAGTTCATGTAGCTTTGGTTGGCTCATTCAGAACTTTGTTCTCATGCACTGAGCTCTGTTGAACTACAGCAATAGCAGCTGAAAGAGACCCCGCCAAGGAGCAGGCCGCCATGCACAGGGTCAAGGAAGCTCGTGAGATTGCTAACCGGTCAAAAGAGCTCGCCATTAACAAACGCCGGAGGGCTCAGTTTCTTACCGAGAACGCGGATTTGGCCGCGTATAGAGCTGCGATGACTCTTAGAATCGCTGAAGCAGCTCAAGTGACGGAATCCCCAGACATTGCCGCATCACATTTCCTCGACTGATGGTGAAAAGGGTTCTGGACTTTGGTGGGAGCTGTCCCGGGGGGTATTATTAACTCTGTATATAGCCTGATTGAACGTGTATATGTGTATATATATATATATATATTGCGGTAACCTTGGTGACCTCGCTTGACATTAAAATGGTGGTCTTGGAGGAGGGAGGGAAACTTTTTAACGCTTGCCGTGTAAATGTGGCAAAGCGGCTGCCGCAAGTGAATGCAAATAAGATGATGTACTTAGTAGGTGGTAGGAAGCACTGCATCGATGATTATCTGAAAGGTGAAATTGGGGCCAGACCTTCTCTTGATCAATGGATTTGTAGATCACGTTCTATCGTTGGCTTCATGCACCTGGGATGTGGCTTTCATGAGTGTGAGTTATAGGATGGTCGTCATGGACGATATGAACTAATTTTTGGACGTATTATTTTTGGGTTGGGGGGTATTTTGGTAACTTTTGGTTCCCCCTTGTTTTTTCCAACGGGAACAACAGTAAGAGGAAGTTGAGTTAAGTCAGTCTCAGTCAGTTGTCGCTCTCCCTCTCTCTCTCTGGCTGTGCGTTCGAACGTGAAGTCGTTGTTGTCCTCCTCCTCTTTCGTCGCATCACCTCGCCGGCCGATTGATCTCCGTTCCGATCTCCTGTCGTGTCGTATTCTTCGAGCTCGCCGGCGAGGTCTTCCTTAACCACCACGATTCTCGAGTAATCTCTTCTAGCTTTGTTGTTTCTTTTTTTATCCGATGACTACCTTCTTCGTTTTTTGCTCGGAGTTGATTTTTCTTAATAGATTATGCTGTAGGAGCTAGTAGTTTGGTTAGCGTGTGCTTAAGCCAAATCGCTAATAAAGTAATAGAAGTCCCGTGAGTGGTGATGCGGATGGAGCTTGGTCTTTGGGAGCTGTTCATTTATGTACTAGAGCATTCATTATCTGTTGGTGCAGAGTCGGTTGCTGAATAGGCGAGTTGGGAGCTGATAACTGTGTGTTGTATTTGACTTCTTGGCTTGATTCGTTATTTGGTGCTGTTTCTCTGGATTTGTAGGTTTTCCAAAAAATGATCCTAGTTGCAGTTATGAAATCGATAAACCCAGTGTTATTTCAGGTTTCGTTAATGAAATTAGTTTCCTGGTAGTATGAAGTCAAGGGAATAGATATTCATTCTTTGATTCGGGCCTAGGGACATAGGTCCGGCTTCCTGAAAGTTTGACATGACTCTGTTGATCAGTTAAAGCTCAAAAATCTTTGAAAATTGGGGCTAATCTTAGCAGGGAGCACCGAAGAAGTAAAAGGTGAAGTACTCACTGAAGCTACAGTGGTTCTTATCGGTCTGAAAATTGCAGAATTCAATAACTCGTATCAAGATTGCACTATGCAGAGGGCCATTGGGTGTGTTCATAGGTTATATTGGGAGTACGGATAATTTTTGGTTAAATATGATTGGATGCCGTAATCTGTGTTAGGTGGTGTCATAACCCAATTTTTTTCAAAATCACTAAAAATAGCAAAACAAAATAAAATCAAATAAAATCAAAATGAAATAAAATCAAATAAAATCAAATAAAATCAAAGTGGGGAAACGTAATATTGCATTGCAAAAAATACAAGGACAAAAGAAACTATAAAAGGGGGGAAGGTTTAGACAAGAGATACACATAGATACAAGCACTGATAAAAGAGACGGAACAAAACAAAGGCTTCGTCGTCAAAAGAATGCAAGACGCTCGATAACTCCGTAACCGATAATCCGACACTCAAATACGAAGAGAGGACAGACTTCGAAGATGGGCATCTATTCGGAGGAGGGATCCATAATCCAAGGAGTGGCTGGACGACCACCTAGTACCATGATATCGGATAAAGGCCTCTGCATTAATTCGTCGGTGTTCGCCTCCTTGTTGAAGTTGACAGTGAATCTGAGTTTCTGACCAACGGAGAAGTTAAAAAATAGCAACCAAAACCTCTATCTCCCACACTGGTTGGCTCTCATCAACAACGAGACGATTCTCAGAACAGCAATCCCAGTTTTGCTCATCCATGATGTTCTCGACAACCAGACTGTTCAACGTCCATCTTGACCAGCGGCACCTCATCGCCGCCAACGAGCAACTCGAGGACAACCAGACCACCGGTAGCACCTGGTTCCGCAGTGGCAATATATTCGATCCTCGTCAACAGCGGCGACTTCTCTGTCTTTCCTTACAATAGCCAACAGCCAGAGTCCCCACAGATGTAGTCATTCCAGGATTAGCGACAATCCTCTCCTCCCCAGACTCAACAACAGCAGAGATTCGAATTTGTCTTCCATGATAATAACATCTAGAAAGACGCCATTCCTGAAGGTCAAAAAAGAAAACGAGAAAGATCGTCCGTGCAGCCCAAAGATCCGATCAGCAACATTATCGCGAACGCCCCGTACCAGCAACGATGGTGTCTTTCTCTCTGTCGACAGTCTGTGGCAAACTCACTCGATTCCTCGGTTGCTGCAGCGTCGGGATTATCTAGAGTATTTCTGCCCGAAGTTGCAGAGATATCCCCGGCGTCCCAAAAACTTCAAAAAAAAAAGCTCTAACTCCATTACAAGGCCGTAACGACCAGCCCCAGTTCCGCTCCTGAAACGGCGACTCGATCCCATGTCTCTTGAGCTGAAATCGGTGAATGAAGATGGCCCCAGTCACCCCGACCACGATCAGAGAGCCTCTAGTCTTGACTCCTCCTGCCCCGACTTCCTGGTGATCGACTGCGAGCCAACCGTGCTTTATCTCACCTCTTAAGCCGAACATCGTCGACACACGCCCAAAGCGGCTCCATAAGTCGACACCATACCCGGCGACCAGATCCACTACCCCTCATCGACCAGCAGCGAGCCCATCATCTGCGCGACTCATCACTTCAACCCAGGAGGTCTTCATCCGCCTTGGACGAACGAAGCGGTGTTAGTAAGCTATCGCCATTTCTTTGCCTGCCATCTGAATTGGGTTTTCATTTTGGATTCTTGTTTGCCTTCGTCTGATTTGGGTGGGATTGTATTCTGCTTTTGTAAATGTCTTTTGCTGATTTTGATCGAAATATTTCGATACCTTTTTATTTGAGGTTCGGTTCAATACATTTGTTAAAGAATTCAACCTTTCATTAAATTAATTTATAATTCGATTTCTTTCAATTGTCTTATTGCGACTTAATATGTTATCCATTGTGAACTCATATTAATTGATCTTCGATTATTTACATACATCCACGTTGGGGAGGACGCTTATTATCAAGCTGTATGACTTTCTAATGCTTTACTAACATGATCAATTTCATGTATTTTTGAAACACATGTATAATTCATTTATCTATTTTCATGTCATCGAAAATTCTTTATTTTTTTTTTTCGAACAGTTTACTTCTTTTATTCGACATTTATGTAGGTATCTCGGGGGCGTGCCTTGCGGACAACCAAGGTACGCACCCCATTCAACGCATTCAAGACAACGAAGTATTCGAGGGATTATTTGGATTCTCGAAGATCAAGACCCTCTGAAGGCGGCTTCGCACTCACCAACGTTACGGCATCAACGGCTCGCCAGGTTCGCCGTAAACCTATTCTAAAACGGCACCGTGAGGTATAAACGCTAACGGGTGCGTTCTATAAACAGCGAGAAATGGTACAACACCCGGTTGTCCATTGAATTTATTTTTTTGGCTTAGAAACTGTTAAGGGCATTAATCAATCTATGATTGTCTGCATTTTTGCCCCAAAAATCAACTTTTAAGAAATATTTTCTAAAAAATGATTCACGTAGACATCTTAAGCATTAATGAGCCCGAGATCATTTTTTTATATGTCAAACAATTCTTTTTCTAAAATCGAGCTCAAATAAATCGGACATCGGAAACACACGATTAAAGCCTCCCTTTTCTTTATGATGCATGCGATTTAGTAATCCCTAATTCCCGAACCTTAACGAATCTCTATAGTTTTTCTAACTTGAACTTAAAATAAGTTAGTGGCGACTCCGACACGTTTTCAAAATTCGAAGCCTTATCGTCAAGGGAGGATATTCATTTTAAATGGAACCGGAAACGGGATCCACCCGCGACAGGTGGACTATATTCAGTGGCTCTCTTGAGCCTTTCAGTGGTCTGAGAGAGCTAGTTTGAGAAATGAATATGTCATCAAAGACCAGAGAATGTAATGGTAGTTGGCAGCCTCCGGCTAAGTGGAATTCTGGGACCATTGTCATTATCTTTTCATCCTGAATGGAAAATGACATGAAATCAAATAGTTTTCCCTACATTTTATATATCATGCATCCACTTCTTTATTTTGCATCAGCATTTAAGGATTTAACTGCTGTTACTATTGTTGTTAAAGCACTTTCTAACACTACTGTGATCAGGAAAAAAAATCAAATAATGGAAGATCCAAACAGAATGACCATTGATTTTCTTCGGACACGATTACTGTCTGAAAGAACTGTCTCGAGAACAGCTAGGCAGAGAGTCGATGAATTGGCACAACGGGTTCATCTTGATAAAATGCATAGATTAGACAATTTATTAGCTAGTTTATCTTGCTGAACTGTTCCTAAAAAATTTGAGATGACCAGTTTTGATGTGAATTTATTTGCCTTGTGCTTATCCCTGCAGGTTGCTGAGCTGGAAGAACAGCTTAAGATTGTGACCATTCAGAGAAAGAAGGCCGAAAAGGCCACAGCAGATGTTCTTGCTATATTGGAGACCCAAGGGATAACTGATGCTTCAGAAGATTACTACTCAAATTCCGACTGTGATGAGTTGCCCCATTTGCTGAAGAAGGTTACTGATTTTGCTAAAGAGGTAGAAAGTTCTGTTGGTTCGAAGCTAGCAGGAAATGAATCCGAGGACTTCTCCTTTCCTGAAGTCGACTCTTCCAGAGTCTCTGGTCGAAGCTTGTCTTGGAAAGGCCGTAAAGATTCTTCACGATGCCTTGAAAAGTATAAGGAAGCTTCAGTCAGAAGGTGTAGCGGTCTTTCATCTGTTGGAAAACCTTCGAAACATCGTCCTGGAAAATCACATCGTCAAATTAGAGAAAGTGAACAGAGGTTCAGCTTAACGTGAAATCCTTATCACTCTGCCTTCCATGTTTTGAATTTCCATTTTCCATGATCTAATCATTCGTGAAAAATATGAGCTAATGTGTGTAATAATGCGTGACGTTTCTTGTTGTTTACTTCTGATGACTGATTAAGCGGTCAGTTTGTTAATGGAGCGATTGCATATATTTGGTCAGAGAAAGAAGTACTGCTCTTTTACCTTCTTTCTGACAGCAGCGATCAGTTTCATGATTAATTAAAATATTAAACGTCCCGCTTTTACTTACTGCAGTTCTGAAGCATTTGATTGTATAAGCAGCTCTCAGCAACCAAACCATGGCAGTGGCAAAGTTTATAGCAGCAAAGTGCGTATAAATTCAGGGGGCGAGCAACTTGAGTGGCTCAGTGATTACGTGGAGTTTCAAAAAGATGAAATAAATAAAATAAATGCAGCCACTCCTCTACATGAGGAATGCAATGAGCGTGGGCAGGAGACAAACATAGAAGAGGCATTGGAGCATCAAGCACAGCTCATCGGCCAGTATGAAGCAATGGAAGAGGCCCAAAGAGAATGGGAAGAGAAGTTTAGGGAAAACACCAACAACACCCTCGTAAGATTCTGACTGAATAGAATAAACACCTGTTTTTCCTTGGACTGATAGTTTTGACTAGCAGCATGTGGTTTCTCTGCGATAATTGGATTGACGATTTGTCGCGGGTGATCCCGTTTCCGGTTCCATTTTAAATGGATATCCTCCCTTGACGATAAGACTTCGGATTTTGAAAACGTGTCGGAGTCGCCATTAACTTATTTTAAGTTCAAGTTAGAAAAAACTATAGAGATTCGTTATGGTTCGGGAATTAGGGATTACTAAATTGCATGCATCACAAAGAAAATGGAGGCTTTAATCGTGTGTTTCCGATGTCCGATTTATTTGAGCTCGGTTTTAGAAAAAGAAGTTGTTTGATATATAAAAAATGATCTCGAGCTCATTAATGCTTAAAATGTCTACGTGAATTATTTTTAAAAAATATTTCTTAAAAATTGATTTTGGGCAAAAATGTAGACAATCATAGATTGATTAATGCCCTTAAGAGTTTCTAAGCCAAAAAAAAAAATTCAAGGGAGAACCGAGTGTTGTTCCTCGCTCTATATAGAACGCCCCCGTTAGCGTTTGTACCTCACGGTGCCATTTTTAGAATAGGTTTACGGTGAACCTAGCGAGCCGCTGATGCCGTAACGTTGGTGCGCATGCGAAGCCGTCTTCAGAGGGTCTTGATCTTTGAGAATCTAAATAATCTCTCGAATACTTCGTAACCTCCCTTATCTTAAATGCATTGAATGAGGTGCGTGCCTTGGTTGTCCGCAAGGCACGCCCTCGAGATACCTGTATAAAAATCAAAACAACGAAGTAAACTGTTCCAAAATGATTTGAAACATGATTAATTAAAAGATAACTAAACCCCTAAATGATTATCTACTAGTTAACCAATAGGAACACTTGATAGGTTATAATAAACTTAAAAAAATGATTATTGTGAAGACAAGTCGTACTATGTACAGGTTTATACAAATAAAATCGAAGCAACAAAAAATGGTTTTCAATTGCAAAAGAAATCTTCCTCTGATAAGGCACGCACACTGAATGCTTATTAAAACATTAGTAACAATAAAAAATTAGCACAGAAAGAGTATTATTACCAAGTTCTCTTATGCGGTTTGGGAAAATTTCCCTTGCGGTGAGATGAGAGACCTAGGAGACAAGGCCACGGTCGCGAGGCAGCTCATCGGCGGGAAGCGCCACTATGGGAGGCGGCTATGTGGTGATCTACCTCTCCTTTTCTTGAGGTCGGAGCAGGGGAACCGAGCATCCATGAGTTTGGCGTTTCGAAAAGAGACGACTGGGGTGAGGATATGCCGCTGGTCATGGGCGGTTTGGTCGAAAGCGTCGAGGTAGAGATCGGGGCCGAGTCGATGGCAGCCGCTGGGAACGCCGAGCGCGGGTTGCCCAGATTCAAGGAGAACGGAGGCGTGGTGATGCAGTTTGAGGTCCTCTGTACTGATGAAGTCGTGGTCAGGGCATTCTGGCGACAGGCGGTGTTGACAGGATAGGAGTGCTCCATTCCCCGAGTTGCCAAATCGTTTGAGTTCGTCAGGGACTTGATTATGTGTTTCCTTCGGAAAACACTTCTCGCAAGTCTCTTTTTTCTTCCTCGTGTCTGTATCTGTCTCTGTCTCAGTATAGTATCTGGTTTAGCTATTTATTATTTTTATCGAATCTTTTTTATGATTTTTCTTGATTTTGTGAATTTTTATTAATTTTTGATAATTTGTTTATTATCTTCATTGATTTTAGATGATTTTTATTGATCTTCGATGATTTTTAAATTTTTTAGTGTTTTTTTGTGATTTTCAATTTTTTTGTGATTTTTTATAGAAAAAATTGGGTTATGACACGATTCTTGAAATTTTCATACATAATTGGATGAATCATATATATATTACATGTCTTTCCATCTTTGTTGACCCAATAATTTTTTTGTCACATCTGGTTTCGATTTAATATTTCTGTACCTTTGATTCCAATTCTTTTCTTCGTTTGACCTTTGAGTCACTTGTTCATCTCCAAGTTTGTGTGATTTTGTAGGAACCCTGTGATCCTGGTAATCGTTCCAACGTAACAGAGGAGGCAGAGGAGAAGCCTCAAGCACTCCGAGCTCCTTTAGCAGTTAAGGGGCCAGCAGCAGAAGCTAAACCAGTTGTTGGAGATGCTTCTGTCCCCCAGGCATTGTCCGAAATCCAGGAAAAATACTCTATTCCTGTCGTGCACACAAGTAATGGCCATTCAGTTGTAAGTCTGAACAAACAGGAAGTTCTTTCAAAGAATGTGGGTGTCCCGGATCAACTGGCCATGTCTCTCATGCCAAATTTGAAGGGAAAGCATGAGAGCATGGATTTCTGCAATCAACCACCTCTGGTGACCTCATCCACTAGCCATGGCCCAGTATATCATGATACCCTGAAGGAGAACGTGGCACATGATCCTCATTTCGAAGCTCATACAACGCTACATAGAGGAGAGAGTGATGCCTTCGTGCCTCATGGGATTGATGGCCCGTTGGCAGGTGTCTTAGATTCGCTGAAACAAGCCAGGCTAATGCTGCAGAAACAGACTGCAAGGGTTCCAACATCCGGTAATGGACCTCGAAGAAATACACCGGAGCAGTGCTTGCCAAAACCAGAACCTGGTAATAAAGTGGATGGTCCTGAGGGACTTTCCGGGCTCTTCAGACTCCCGGCTGACATTTCTATGGCCAGCACTTCCAAAGTCTATGTGCCCCTCTCGGGTACTCAATTGAGCTCGGCTGGCTTTTATCCCAGGGATCGAGACGTGCTACCTGCTGTTCATCCATCCACCCGAAACCACCACCATATGATCAATCCAGGTTTCCTCATTGATGATCGACTCATTTCAGGACAATTCTTTGGTGCAGGTCCAAGAACCTTGAAGCCAAACATTGGAATTAAGCCCTTACCAAGATATGAATGCCCATTCTCATTCACATTACCATCCCTATCTCAATCCGATGCCTGGCATGCTTTCTCATGAGGGAACTCACAGACCCGCTCCTGCTTCAGGTACATCGACGCCCGCAGTAAGTTGGCTCGATCCCTTGATGTATAATGAAAATTTATATTCCAGGTCCCCTATGTATAGACATTAACAAAATAACGCAGCAGCAGGTGGGATATGCTCCATAATCTGGACGAGACCAGGTAAGGTACCTTTGTGTTGTTAGCATCGTAGCCAGACCCCGTCCTATTGTAGCGACTCGGAAATTAGTTTACCTTGTCTGTGCATCACGTTCATTCACAGTTCTGAGACTTACCTATTAGGTGACATTGCAGAGTTTACATCCCTTAATGATACATAGTCAAGCTTGTGCTTATCTCATTTTTCTTCTCTTGGCAAGCCTTCTTTGCTCCAATTCATTTTTCGTCCTGGTCATTCAGTTAACTAGTTTCGCAACAGAAAAGCAGCGAGTAATTCTTGTGTTTGGGATGCAAATATAACGAGGTATTTGACTATTTTGATTTATTTTCTTATAGATATTTCATCTTTAATTTCGAACTAGTAGTGGCCATTGAATAATTAATTGTACAGTTCAGGTATTGTGCGTGCAGGCGAGTAATTCCGACGAAGAGTTGGGTTGTATAAAAACCTTTTTTAAGACCGTGTGGGTTATACCTTTTCTTCCAACAAAACCCCCTCCCCGACTCTAGAAATATATCAACCCTCTTCTCTTCTCTTTTATCACACCCCATTCTCATTCACCATTCTCCTTGAGTCGATGATGCTGAGTGACAGCGTTTACGCGGGTTATTTTCTACTCGCAGATAAAATATATATTTTTGAACTTAACTTTTTGACCGATTTTTTTTTATGACTTAAATTTTAATTTTTGTTAATATTAAATCAATATTAGGAGTCTTATATGATCTTATTGGAATGGTGTTAACTACTTCTCCAATTTGCCGTCACTAATTATTATGTGTAACATAAATTAAATAAATAATTTTCTACATGAGTCATTATTTTCCTACATGTGAGTGGCCTTATCAGTTTCCTACGTGGGTCATCAAATTGTGGCAAAAAGAAAGAACCCTAAATTGAAGAAACATTTTGGGGGGGAAAGGCGAGCGAGGGTTGGGGCAGAACACCATTTAGTTGATTGATTAACACGATTGATGTTATAATCCGTCATATAAGAGCTTGTATGAGGGAACCTTCCATCTCACTCCTCTAAAGAAAAAGTAAAGTTTTTCTCAAATATTGTTCATTCTTTATTTTTATAAATATGATTATTTATAAGAAATCTAAAAAGATTGATATAACCCAGTTACCTAAATCCATAACCACCTAAGATATTAAAAGATTTACCCGTACTCCCTATCCAAATCGTGCTTGTCCTCAACCACGTGATCGGACAAACGCCGATGTATCGACCTCCAACCTCTTCGAATTCAGTCTCGTCATCCATCTTCAAGACAAAAAGTCGTTTGCATCGATGTTTAGGGGCATACGACTCATCACAATTATACAAAATTTCCTTCGTTCTCCTTTCTGTGAACTCTACTCAAGAGAGTCGCTTCACGATGGATGTTGTTGAAAAGGAGTCTATTCAGCGGATAACAAGTGATGACCTAAAAGTGTGCTACTTTGTGTGGTGATCCTTCGCTCATACAGCCTTGTCAAGTTCATAGTCACAGTTAAATCCTTCGGCCGGTGTAGTTCGACCTCTTCATGCGTATGGGCTCCTTTAAACCACTAATATATAACTCGATTTCATGCTCCAGCTGAGCTTCTCTGCTTGAGCCAAAAGTTGTTCCACATGTCGATCGAATTCTAAAATCGAATAAATTTGTTGCAGGTTGGCCAATTCTTCCAATTTACTCAATCCCAACACCGAGTTGACGCCTAGGTTACACAAGTTCTTAAATTACCCCCACTCTAAATCTGGATGGCTATCCCTGATTCGGAGGAACAACAACTGGGCGTCTTCCAAGAGCGAGGAGCTTGGATGAGGCTATGCTCACCTTTTCTTCTATGAGCGCGTGCTCTGGTGTTTGAAGAAACGTTCGCAATGACTCAGCCACATTAAGAGGTGGGAAAATCCATTCTCATAAAACGTGATACTAAACTCCTACTCCCATTCTTCTGCATTTTGATCTTCTTTATGGCCAGACAATTGGGAGCTACCTTCCTCTTTGGTCAATGGGATTCACTCGTGCGCTTCGGACCTCCAACCCCTCCATTCATCTATTCCTATTGAGCCTTTGTTGAAGTTTTTGTACCTCGCCCATGTCCTTTTCTGATTCCAATTTGTTATGCTCCCGAATGATGGATCAAGTATAAGGGCAATTGACATTGTAATCGGTCGGCCTTTTTACAACTTATATAGCTATGACAAATAAGGAGAGAATTCTTCCATCTCTTATCCAAGGAAAAAGTAAACATTTTGCTTATTCGCCCGACCCTCATTCCCATTTCCCCCTAAATGTTTCTTCGGTTTATGGTGCTTCCTATTTGTCCAAAGTAAGAATTTGATGACCCAGAAAATTGTTTCTTTAATTCATGACACACATGATAATTAGTGACTTCAAACATGAGAAGTGAGTGACGTCGTTTCAATAAGGCAAATATAATATTCATAAAATTGATTTAAGGCTACAAAAGAAATATTTAAAAGTCGGATAAAAAAAATCTAAAATGATTATAATAAAATAAACCACCTAAGTAGTAACCTCTTCCCAATAAGATAAGATTAATAATATTGATTTAAGATTATAAAAGAAATATTTAAAAGTCGAGCCACAAAATCTGCCAAGAAAATTATTATAATAAAATAAGTCACAAAGGATAATTAATGACGACAAATTGAAAAAGTGAGCAACGTTGTTCTAATAAGGCCATATATGATTAATAATGTTAATTTAAGTCTACAAAAATTTAAGTTCATACTTCAACCGAGTCCAGAAATCTAATTTTGCCTTAAACCCCCCCCCCCCCCAAAAAAAAAAAAAGATGTCATTACTAATTTTTTAGAAAAGGCAAAAAAAAAAAATAAAAGAGTTGAGATTCAATCTGGATCGGTACATACACAGCACAGCCCTCCTGTTTAATGGTATTTTTATTTTAAACAAAATCCCAAATCAAATCAATACTAATTAATGGCACCGGTCCAGAGGATAATACTTTATAAGTGCAAAAGGGCGAAGGGAGGGTGAGGTCACTGTTAATTGCCTGATGAACTTTTCTGGGTTTGACCCCAAGAAATTAGGATCAGAGTCCCTTTCTGTCAATTCGTAATTGCTTATGGCAAAAAGGTTAAAAGAAAACACAAAAAAATAAATGATGCCATCACCTCCATCCATCCCTTAAAATATTTTACATTATCAACAACTGTCGTTACTTAATAAAAGAAGCCCCCACATAATTAGCTTGAACAACAAAAACAACCCCATTCCTAAATTATCATTATTTATTTACTAATGCGTGTGCATGTTGTTTAAAGGACCACTTCGTCCCATGTGAAGTTGACAAGCACTGATAAGAATGAACGATTGATTGTTCCCCTCGCACCATGAGCTTTTTCTTTTATAAGGAAAAACATCAGTGTCAGCGGAAATGGGTCCAAAGTAGTAAATTCTCTTAAATAATGCCTTTAAGACGTTTGTTTAGGAATTTTAAGACTAAAGATCATATTTCGTAAAACAATTTACGGACGAAAGTCGTTAAAATAACACACCTACCGTGATTTTGTGTCTTGCTTAGCCGCCTCGATTTCACGTTGCGACGACTGGATGGCCTCACTACTCGATTAAAGTGTAAGCCAACCACACGGTTCATTTCCTCCAAAAGATTTCATTTGACAACACTCTTTTAGTAAGCATTTCTAACATTATTTAATTACGAGTTCGATGCTTTTTCTTGCTCTGTGAAGACACAAAATGTTGGTCACTTGGCTATTTGTTTTCCTCTTTTTTTTTTATATATATTAAGCTAAGCCAATGACAGGATACTATGATAATTCAATTTCAAAAGAAGTCAGATTCCTGTCTCGGGATTGTCAGTAGTTTCTAGATCTATTAATGTGTGGATTTGACCTTGACCTTCCAAAAAAAATTATTACTTATTATTTAAAAAAAATTGCGAATGACAAAAACAAATAGTTAATAACAAAAAAAAAAAAAGGTCTCAGACGGCATCAGATAATAACCCGATATGAAATGACATAAATACCCCCCACTCGTCTTTCTTACCGCAGTACAAGCACACTCCCTGGGTTCTTCTGACCGCCTCTTCACACTCTCCCCTCTTCCTTCCTTCCTCTCCACTTCCCAACTATGATTCCGCCTCCGCCCCGCCCATGAAGTTCTTTGCCTCCGGCAGAATGACGACATGCCCAGTTTCCATCTCCGGAGGCCGCCCCTCTTTCTCCTCTAAAGGTTGAAGCTTTTAGCCAGTCGCCTGTTTCGACTCCTTTGTTGTCGGGGAGGGAGGGAGGGAGGGGGAAGGATGATATCCTCGGGGTTGAATCTGGTGATGACTGTGATCGGTTTCGGAGTCAGCACCCTGTTCATCGTCTTCATCTGTACCCGCCTCATCTGCGCCCGTATTCAGCTCCACGCCGCTCGTAGGCGCCGCTCTGCGTCGTCCTCCGCTTTCCCAATTTCCTCCCGCACCGATCTCGCCATTGTGAGTTTTCCCTGTTGTGTTTACTACCCGTTTTGTTTCTTAGTTTTTTTCTTAAAAGGGAAAGGGAGAAATGATTATGTCAACTTGTGAGTCGACCTGTACTGGTTCCCTGATGTTTTCGTGGGTTGTTGGGATTTCAATCAGGTTGTTCGTCTGGTGGCGGTTGGGAATCCTTTAGTCGGTAGATTAGGCTTTTTTGTTCTTTTTTTTTGTGGTTTGATGGATATGGGATCTAAGTACACAACAATCTGAGTCCTTGTGATTTGAATCGCACAAATGGTGGAAAAATCACTGTTGCGATTTGGTTTTAGGCCAATGGCTTCTGAGTGATTTTCTTGTTCATCTGTGCCCCAGATGGAGAGGGGTTTGCACGGTTTGGAGCCCGTGATTATATCCAACTTCCCGACGAAGAAATACAGTGACCAGTTTTTCTCCTGCATCGAGCATTCCCAGTATGAATTTTCTCACCTTATCTTGCCTTATCCTGTTGTGTCTTTACATTGCCGGTTAACTTTGCTTGGGCGTTCCATTTCCAACTATGGAGTGATTACCAGTACAACATGATTATTTCCTTTGTTGGTAAAGAATGTTGCACTTTTTTCTGCCTTTGTAATGACGTCCTACTTCTTTTTTCATTTCTTGACGAGGAGTTTAATCCACTGAACAAAGAAAGCATAGTTTTAGTGGGACCTTTAGTTTTTTGCAATGTATCATTGTTTGGTTGGTTATGATTGGATATTTTCATGGCTTCCCAGATATGTAAAAGAATTGCAAAATCCATCCTTCCTGCGTAACATTTCACACTTGCAATTTTTTTTAGAAGGAACTTTGGTGATTCGTATCTGTGATCGAGTTATGCACTTTTCTCCCATATGGAGATGAATGAGTTCTCCTTAGAAATGACCCGTATTGGTTACCTCTTATAAATTGTCTAAAACGAGGAATCTAAGTCAATGCCACTAAAGTCTAGGCAAAAGGAGATGCCATCTTTTTATAGTTGTGGTTGCGGCATGTGGGAGGCCTTTATCAATAGACTAGACCCGCTGCGACGCTTTTCACTCTCTTTGTGGTTATTGTACTGTGCCGTGCCTTTTGTATGATGGATGGCAACCACCATAATCATTCTAAATATCTCATCAAGTCCTTTATACTTGTCGTTATCTAGATGTAACTCTCAAACGATAGTCAAGTGCCGATAATACTATTGTTGTTCTCACATGGTTCATAATGAAGTTGTTAATAAGGTGGATGTTACCTCTCTATAAAAAATATTAGAAGCATTGGAATGCGGCACTGGAGGACCATCGTTACTTTTTTGGCAACTTAAAAAGCTACCTAAAATATGTTGCAGATGCACGGTCTGTCTGTCCGAGTATCACCATGAGGACATACTGCGGATCCTCCCGAATTGTGGGCATTCTTTCCATGCGACCTGCATAGACATGTGGCTTCAGCAGCACCCTACTTGTCCTGTTTGTCGGGTATCATTACGGGAACATCCCGAGAAAAGACGCCTGATGCAACCCTTATTTAGTTCGGCTCATCGATACCACCGGGGCATGGCTTCGTACCATTCCCCTCATTGTATACTTGCCAATCAGAGCAATTCGTCGAGATCCCACAACTGCCCTCTGATGAACCCCATCCAAGAAGGGTGGTGTATACGTGAGGAAACCACGGCTTGTGGCGTTCAAGACGCCCCTCCCACGAACAACATTAGGCAGTCGTCGAGAGACAAGGGTCAGGAGCAAGTGGGAAACCAATCGAGCACCTAACCCGTGGTGAGATAAAATTGGTATCCTGCTAGGCAGTTAGTTCTCCATGCACTCGATTCTCTGCCTATTGCGCATCACTGTACATACATCGAAAGTCCTTGTGTCGCAATCTGATTCCCGTCGGTTAAATGGCTAATATTTTCGGTCTGAGTACCCCGTAGGCATATAACTATAGTCCCAGTCAGTAGCATGTAAGATTGTATGCTATTTTCAGCCAAGGAAGTTTTCCAACAATGTCTAGGTTTACACTCTGAGTAGTGGTCAGTCACCCACCTTACTCTTCTTTGACAGAGTGAGGGTGATGAGAAAAGGGATGGAATTCCACCTTTGGGGGAGGTGTGAATGTTGTTATTTCATGTGCAAAAATTTAGGCTGATTTGCACTGTGTTCCTCCTCCTCCAAGAGTGCCCAAAAGCCGAAGAAGAAGGAAATCTGGCCCTTTTGGTGGGGGTGATGATCCTGGCGCACTACTTACTCTAAGGAGGAAGACTAAACACAAAACAAACAGAGTCCCTGGTGTTTGATTCTTATCTTGAAAGGGAAACATCCTGATTCGTGAGCAGTGAGCACCCAGCCTGACATATATATATATATATAGTAATAGTATACTGAAAAAGATCTCCCACCTTTTCTATAATTCCTCCTCCATACATTCCCTTGGTGGAAATGAGATTAGACTTTTATAGTAGTTAATTAATTTCAAGAATTTTCTTAATAATCACTTCTTCATTTGACCCATAATTTTTCTAGAATTTTATTACTAGGGCACTTGTTAGTCGGTTAATATAATTTAAATTAATATCTTAAAATATAAAATTGACATTAATAATTAAACTTTTATTATTTATATCTCTTAACAAATGGGACACCGGTGACAAAACCCATTTTTCTATTACCATTGTTTCAGAGAATCCAACAATCGTCCTCCAGCAAGATTGTTCTGTGCCAGAATGGACTATTCGAAGAGATAGGCCCAATTTATCCTGGGCCAGTCGACGAGAAAAGCCCATTTAATATGGGCAAGAATGAATTGACGATACTGCCCTCGTCGCCAAGACCTAGTAAGGGTGGAAACAACAGACTACATATAATTCATAAAACCCTCTTCCGACGGCCATGTAGAGGATCGAGGCTTACACTCCTTCCCCAAATGGCGAAGGGAGACGATTCCGTCCTTAGGAAGCGGAACAAGGCCGCCAGGAAGAAGCTCCATAAAAAGGGCGAGGGCCCTTCCTCCGTCTCCGCCCGCGTCGCTTCTCTCATCGCCGCCAAGAAGCGCCGGAAGTCCGGGAAACGCCGCATTTGCCAGGTTCAACCGCGACTCCTCTGATAAAAAGGGATTTCTTGTGATTGGGAATTTTTGGTTCTTTTGTTTCCGGTAACGCTGCTTGGTTTGATTCTGTGGGGGGTTTGACACGGAGTCGCTTATGCCTGTCGATTTTTCAGGGGATGTGCTTTAGTTTGCCGACCCAGGACGATCCGTTCAACGACCGTCACGGTAAGAAGGATCCTGCGATTCTGGAGGAGGGTAAGAGGAAGCGAGACTCTCGACAGTATGGTGCAGTCATTTCAAAACATAAGAAAGGAGCCCGTGAGAGGAAAAGTGGTGTGGTTGATGGGGATGGTGTCTGCCGCCCAGATTCGAGGGATGGCTGCCGTGGATCAACAATAACGAAGTTTGACGAGAGTGAGAAGGATGGTTGTGACCTTCCACAGGGAGTAGCATTGGGGCATTCGTCTCCGTCCAAGTTTCTCATTCTGTGCCTAAAGACTTTGTCAGATGCGCTGTGCCCAGGAGATGCTGAGAGTGACGATGAGGTCAGCCCGTTGTTTGTCAATGAATGGGGCATTGAGTTTGCTAAGCTGTTCGCTTCTGGAGTAGATGTTCTGGAAGAGGGTGGGGATTGTTCCTCTGCGGAACAAATTGCTTGGGTTGTTTCTCTTGCCGCCGACTGTTTTGCGAGGATGGAGAGAGAAGGTCAATCCTTTTCCGGGCCTTTTCTGTTATACCTTGTTCCAGGGATGGAGAAAGCCACTAAAGTAAGCATTTAAATATTTGTAACTCTTTTTAATTGTTTTGCTTTTGTTCGCATTTTAGAAATTTACAGCTGCAATCAAACTTCGCATTATGATTCCATGACAATAGTCTTTTGTTTGATCATAGATAACTTATTTGGTCCATCCCACTCGTTGCTAGAATCTGTCTCATATCTTATACTGCAATTCTCTCCCTGCATTTTTCCTAAAGGCAGTTGTTATTAGATGCATGCCATGTTTGAAGAATAACATTGCATTAACTGTAAAAAGGACCGCCTGAAAAAAGCAAATTTGGATGTCATATGTCTATCTTTTCCTTAAAGTTAAATTTGTTGTGCCATCCTGCTGTGATGTGCTGTGCTTATTAAGACTGTGACTATTTTCATGCCTAGGTACGTGCTGTGTGTAAGCCTTTGAAGGCCCATGGCATACATACCGTTAGCATACATTCAGGAGCCTCCATGGATCACCAAATCCATGGGTAAGTATGATTTTCTTTGCACTCATTGCCCTTTCCATTGTGTAGACACTCCCATTGCTTTTCCTTGCACTAGAATTCTGATTTAATTCTAGTTAGGATTTAGGATAGATTATACATTTGTCTCTGGGGAGAATTCTCTTCTTTGAAATTGTCCTTAGGCTTTCCTAAAATAGTCAATATAACCTGAAATTTCCATCTAGTTTGTTACGAGACAAAAGAAATGTTTGTGTTCCATGCATGTGTTATGCCATTGCTCTGACAATTCTGTTTGGCTCTTAACAGGTTGAAAAGCTGTGAACCAGAGTTTCTAGTATGCACGCCTGGGAGGCTTTTGGAGCTTATTTCAGTGAAGGCAATCGATATATCTGGGACGTCCTTACTGGTATGGTTTCACTTCTGATCATTATGGGAGCTTTCCAATAGGTCTCCTTTTCACCATTCTTCTTCTGCATATTGGGTGGCGGACTTCTTCTCATACTCATTACTTGCATTTTACTACCTCCTTACTCCATTACTGAGACAGAAAGATCTTACTTAGCTAGTTTCTTTATCAACTCAAATAAATCTGTTATCCAAAGAAGGAAAAATAGTCTTTGCAAATATTTTCCCATTTCATCCAGAAGTTTATCTGTGAGCTAAGTCTCTGACTGTCCAGGCTCCCCGAGTCTATGCTGCTCGTGCCACCTATAAAGCTTTGTTTTGTCCATCTGCTGACATTCATCTCTTACTTCAGAGGAAAGCATTGATAGGAAATTTAATGTTTTATATTTGATTGTACTAAATTGACTTTATGGAGAATATGACAAGAAATATAGTGCTATGATGACCAAGTGAAATATCATAGAAAGCACTGGGGATAAAGGCTTAAATATTGTTGTTTTTGCTTCATATTACTGTTATGGTGAACTTCCCCCCTATATTGTTGTAATTAGGCATTTATCTTATCATTTAGCGGCGAAGGTGCTAAATATTCTGTATTTAGTTGCATTGTTTTCATATTAATGTGTGATAGGTGGTCGATGGGATTGGAGATGAGAGTGGTTACCTGGATCAGCTTAAGTCCGTCAGACATCGAATTTCTGATAATCCCCGCATGGTGGTTTTCACGGAGAGCCATAGGGACAACTGTACATCTTTGCAACCTCTTCTGACTAAACCCTTTCATAGCTCTTGTCTGAAAGATTTCCTTACTGAGAGCAACACTGTTCTATGAGGCGAAAGACAATTGATTTCTCGCTGGACCCGAGGATCCATCATTTTTTGTTGTTGTTTTGGAGCATGTTGTACCTCCAGCTGTGGTTCCCCTCCACCACGCAACAAGGAGAAGGCTTGGCTTTGGTAATCACTTATCTCGGTCGATACAGGAGAGAATCTTGGGTGTTATTTCAACCACAGAGGATAAGCTTCAAGGTGTTACTAACTTGTATGGATCATTTTTCCTTTGGAGAGTAATGATAATTGGCACACGAGCAACTCCCTTTTTCTTTTCTCCATGAGAATGTGCCATCAAAGTTCCAGCTGAGTTTTATTTTCAGTGGTGTACGTACCCATCGGTGTTGCATTCCTATGATACAAGGGGATAACTCATTTGGTCCCAAAAGTTAAATGTTACTTCCTTATTCGAAAAGATCTTAACATCTTGTGTTGATTCTCCGCTTGTTTTGTTTCTGGTTTATTTAAGTATAATCTTTCTCATCGCCAAATGTTATACTTTTCACCCCAACCCTCATCAATGGGAGACATGTCCACAGCTCCAATCCAGAAAATTCGCCGGCTAGAGAGGTTTGATGCTGATCAAGAACTGTTGAAAACCCAATATGAACTACAAGAGATGTAGTTAGGACGCCATTGCGATTACCCTTTCAACTACCATCAAACCTCCGAGGTTGAGAAGGTAGGGCTGGCATCATTGAATTTATTATGGCGGTGCACAATTTTGGTTTTTACGTGTAAGGAAGGCTAAGGACTGGCCAGAGCTTTCATAGGATGAATTTAAGGATCTGTGCGATGGTCGTTTCGGTCCGGCCATTGACTCGAGCAGGTTGAGAGAAGTCGAAAAACTGTGCCAGAATGGACAGTTGGAAGAGCACAAGAAGAAAAGTTGAACGATCATTATCGCAGGCTGGTAAGTTATCTCCTGAGCAGGAAGTTGATATCAATATTAGCAGAGTGCATGAGGTGATCAAAGTGGGACAGCAATGTATGTTGCACGCTTGTCCGAAGATAGATGTAAGGCCAAAGAAGAAGATAGGCACATTGGAGAGGACGACAAACTTGACCTTATCCTTGAAATTCGTTTCTTCTTTTGCTTCCTTTTCATGTTCCCACCAAAGTTAATCCACTCTGTGTTTTGCATCCTGATTACATGCTCCCCAGTGGTTCGAACGAGCTGCAGGTTTTCCGATGACTTTCAACCACTCTGGGAGAGCATGAGGCTCATTTCTTTTTGAACCATGAGCAGCGTGTAGAGTGCACCTGTTGCTGTTTCCTGTTGGCATGTCAAAGTTTCTGGTTTGTTGTATACACACGGCACGGGAGATGCTCAAAAAGTAGTATAATAAAATCCTCCCCATGCTACATGCGTGAAACTCTTGACTTAACTGCAATTAGTTAGAGGCAAAAACTAATAATTAAATGGTCGAAGCAATTCACGGAATTAATCATTGTTTAGTACCCAACTAATTTGTAGCATCCAAGGACTGTTATTTCCCTTTAAATGGTATGCAGGCGGGGATTCAAGGTGGAAATACAGATCCAAACAGTGGCGCGGAGCATTTCACTATGTCAAAGTCAATGATGTCGGGTGGAGACTTAGAGGTTCTCCAGGGAGCAGATTTCGAGCAATGTAATGTTGGCTTTGCAGCAGGCCAAGGACCCGTACATGGTCCCGCTGTTATTGTTCCTCCTGGCGGTCTGCCTGGTCATGTCCTTGGTGAGTTTCGTGGGATAAATTGTTCATGATGTCCGGGATCATGCTCGTGAAAGTTGTTTGGAAGGAAGCCTGAGGAGAGGTACAAGTGGGAGCCAATGAAGGACGACGTCGAGGCAGGGGACTCGTCGTATCCCATGGTCTTAATGCAGATTCCCATGCACAACGAGAAACAGGCAGGGGGCTCATGTGGGAAATTTTCTTTCCGGCAGTGTTTGTCTTCTTCAACGGCTGATCAGGTCTATCGACTGTCCATTGGAGCCGCCTGTGGGCTTTTGTGGCCAGCCGACAGGATCATAATTCAAGTCCTCGATGATTCGACGGACCCTGCCATCAAGGTTTGGATAGGCTTTCGTCAATTTATGTTGTTTTTTAAGGGATTGGGCCGACTACACTGAAAAATGTTGCAGGAGTTGGTGAAGAGCGAGTGCCATAGTTGGGCGGCAAAAGGCGTGAACGTGAAGCACGATACCAGAGCAGATAGGGAAGGGTACAAAGCCGGCTCCTTGAAGGAAGGGATGAAGCACAGATACGTCAGCCTGTTCGATTACGTCGCTA
Source organism: Melastoma dodecandrum (assembly GCA_029817715.1). NCBI lineage: Eukaryota > Viridiplantae > Streptophyta > Magnoliopsida > Myrtales > Melastomataceae > Melastoma > Melastoma dodecandrum. Next base: position 436,557 of record JARUPY010000397.1, on the reverse strand, counting down.
TATTTGACGCCAACTTCCAACCTGACCCCGATTTCCTCCGTCGTACCGTACCTTTCCTCATCAACAACCCCAAGTTGTCCCTCGTTCAAGCTCGTTGGAAGTTCGGCAAGCCCAGAGGGAGCGACTTGTATCTTCCTTGGCAGTAGTTCGTCTGTGGTTGCAAAGTCTAAACCTGTCTTTACTTCTGCCGTCATTGCAGTGAATGCCAGCGAATGCATGCTCACGAGGTTGCAGCAGATCTTCCTGGACTTCCACTTACGGGGCTTCCTCTTTTTGTTGTCTCGCTATATTGGGGTTCATCAAATCCTTCGATAGTGAGCTCGAGCCGAGCTCAATCACGGTGATACCCCGGGTTCCCGGCAGTTTCGGCATTTCGGCCACCGTCACCCACTTCTGTTGAATCCTTGAAGTGATGTCAAAGTGTCTGGCATGAATCCCTCTTGTAGCGTTTGCACGGAGTCTATATCGGATTTAGACAACTACTATGGGTGTGTGAGCTGCTGTTTCTTCTTGCATAAAACTTGCGCCCAGTTGCCCCAGAATCTCAAATCCCCGATTCATTCACATTCTCTGCGCCTTGTCATCCTTTCGAAAGAAAAGAATGGGAGCAATCTCTTCAACTACTCACGCAAGAATCCCTATGTGCAAATCATGTGCCTCATAGAAGGGCCGCGACCCTTTTATGGATGCTTGCACTATCCAGACTTGTTCCTGCACCATGAATGTATAGGCTCCGGCAAGCGTATCGTTGAGCACCACCTGCATCCCCACCCACTCGAGTTGAAGACCATGGACTTCCCCCTGTTGGGCCCGCACTTCGTCTGCCACGCTTGTGGTTGCTTCGGCAACAAAATCTGGTATACTTGCAAGGAGTGCCAGTTTCATTACCACAAGCAATGTCTCGAAATTTTGCCCCCTTCCTTGCGCCATGAGCGCCACAAGGAGCATCCCCTCACGCTGTGCATGCCACCTAAGGATGAGACCAACGAGTATTACTGTGAAATCTGTGCGGAGAGGAGGCATCCCGATTACTGGATATACTACTGCAAGGGATGCGAGTACGAAGCTCATCCACACTGTGTGGTCCAAAGTATTCCAGCTTATTCTTATGAAGAGGGAGGAATCCACAAAATACTAGAAGATAACGCTCCTGAGCCTGCAGATTTTGAGGATGGGATGAGGAAGGTACTATGGGAGCTTCGTGAAAAGAACAAGGGCATCTCAAAACGATGGTACGATTACATCTAGCCCATGGTTGTTTGTCAGCAATTTCATGGCACTCTCTATCTTCTCCGCCAAGTCATCGCTCCATCTTCTGCACATACTTACTGTAAGAGAACGGGCAAATTTACAGTCCTGTGAATGTATGGGCATTTCTCTTACAAATCTGTTGGTTTGAATCAAAGCTAATGGAGAAGAACTTTTCTCTTATTGTCTTTTGTTTTTTCTCGTTGTGCTTTTGTGGTGACGTTTCATTTCCTTTAGTGTGTATCTCTTCATTTCTTTTTATTTTATCTACTTAAGTGTTGTGATGTAATGGTTATCCATTTTCTATCAATCGAAATCCAGAAAAAAGCTTTTGTTCAAAGTGTATTTGAGGTTTCTTAAATTTAGTTTCGCCCTCCATCTGTAGAAGATTCTGCACTACAGAAGCTAACATCTACAGAATGTTATGTTGTTCTTCGTTTCACTTCTGTTATAATTTCTGTTATTGATGTTTAGTGTTTCTGCAAGGCGAGAGCTTACAATTGGTATCAAAGCCCTTAGTCTTCTTCGGGAGCTATAAAAGTCTTGTGAAGTTTTTAGAAAGTTGTTTTTGTCCTATAGAAGGAGATGAAAGCAAACAGGAGGGGTTCTTCTTATATGACGCCACCCTTGTTCAATGGAGAAAATTATCAAGTTTGGGCGGTGAAGATGAACGCTTTCTTGGAAAGTAATGACTTGTGGGAAGCAGTGGAGAATGATAATGAAGTGGCCCCACTCCTCGACAATCCTATAATCAACCAAATCCGGTTTCACAAAGAAAGAGTCACAAGGAAGCAAAGGTGAAGTTGTGCCTTGTAAATACCCCAAATTATGCTTATGGTTGTCCTCCGTCTTTTCCCCTTGGACCTAGTCCGCATGGAGCTCGGTCACGTCCTCCGGATTGTTCTTCGCAACCTCAGAACTTTTGCTGCTTCTAGCTTCTGGCAATGTATTGGCTATGTGGGATAAATGAAGTTCGCTCTCTGTGTTGCCTCACCTCACTGATATCAGTGAAACCGTCAACGGCTGCTTTGAGTGGATCCTCTTTGTTTATATTCACTCGATTGGACCGGCATGTTTAAACCCATAAGCCCAACTGTCAGTACATTTTGATTTGTCGCGGTGATGAGATTGGATCTTTTCCGGTCGGAGAGGATGACACTAGTCCAGCTCATCATTCCCATTGAGTCCGCGTACTGCGTCGTCTCGTACCTTGGGGAATTCAGACTTTTCCAATTCTGGGATTTGAATGCCAATGAAAGCCCTTTCCAAATAACGTTTGCTAATCAAGTCAAACGGTGGGGAGAGATGGCCAGAAAATTGCAGTATTTTAAAGATCAAATTCTTAAGTCAAGAATCACATCATTTGTATCCCCGACCATGCAACCGAATTTGGAAATTGAGGAACTAGAGATCCAACTCACAGGATGGGAGCATGAGCTTGGTGAAATTAATCACAATGACGAAAAAAATAAAAATAAAACTTCGAATGGCGTATAATGAGCTTTTGAAGTTCAAGATTGTCTTACAACAGGCAAGTGGGTTTCTTATTCCTAAAAAGAGATACGTATGCAGAGATAGAGCTGAATGAAAATGTTCATTCCAATGGAGACTATCTGCAGACAGCATCATTACTCGAGGAGGAGGTAATTCCATCAACTTTAGAACAATCTCGTCCAAAATCAGTCAGTGGGATCGTCTGTAAATCCAAAAGGCTTATGCTTGAGAGAATGCTCTTCCGTGCTATTAGAGGCAACATGCTTTCTAACCAGTCATTTGCTGGTGAAGTTACCGTGGATCTCTCAACAAGTGAAACGGTGAAGAAAGTTGTCTTTGTAGTTTTACATTTAGGAGAGAGCAAACAAGGAAAGATTTTAGAAGTCTCTGAGGCATTTGATGCAAATTGTTATCATGTACCAGAACTACACAGAGAGGCATATAATTAGAGAGGTCTTAACACGACTATCAGAAATGTAAAGAACCTTGGAAGCTGGATTACATCACCGTAATCAAGCTCTTATTTTTATTGCTCAATGCCAAGCGAAATGGGCGAACATGGTAAACCCCAATGGCATCCAAGTACCAGCCAGATCACCGTGGAAACCCAGAATCTTCACTCCAGCTGCAGGACAAGAATTTCAAGGATGAAGATCGTAGTTTTACTTTGGTGTAAGATGGAGCAGACCTTATCAAGTTTTGTTCCTTTACTTTTACCCTGGATCTCAGACTAAATTGAAGACCCCATAAGGTCACATTCAATCTGGATGTAATCAATGGCTGCAACATTACCAGCTGCTGGACAGACGATTACAAACCCATCGTCCCAAAAGAAGCCTTCCCTGCCTCCTCATGGCCTGATGATCGTCATCTTGTTCCATGTTTAGCTGTTGTAGTACCGAACTTTATGGAGATTTGTGGAGGTCGAAAATTACAGAGGGCGATGTGATGCCTTTGTCAAGTCACCTAGAAGAAGCTCATTCTCTTGCCACACTACCAGGGGACAATTCATAAGATGGAAACAGAATAGCATCAGTTGCCTGTAAAAAAGAAGAAGAAGAGGAAAAAGGAGAAAAATCCCAACAACCCACTTCCCACATTCTTCCCCAAGATCTCGGTGAACAAAATAAAAGATCTTACCGGAGACCCTCTTCTAACCCCACGATTTGGCGAGATTTCTGGAAACCAAAAAAAATTTTCCTGGAGGGGGAGAAGAAAATAAAAACGGGTCACACCTACATACAGAGGGGGGACAGGAAGACATTCAGGGACAGGACCACTAACCTTGAGAGAACTCAATCACCATCCGGAGACGACCACTCACCTTCGGAGAGCTTGACCACTTCAAAGTCCCTGCTTCTTCCCGACTGCTTGGCCATCCTCCAGTCAAGGTGAGTCCATGCCAAGGACATGGAAATCCCTCTGTCGTCAGCCCAAATCCGGTTACCATTGATCACAACTTGGAGATGGAAGCTGCCACTGCAAATCCGATGGTCTTCGGCTCCTCTGGACGCATCAACGGCAACCCATGACGTCCGCTGTCTCAGCTGTTGAACTTGAATAGGAATAACAATAATTCCTTTCCCCAGCCGAATTGTAGACAACCGCCTCCCGCAGCCACGCGGCCTCGCGGGAGGCCTCCTTTTCTACTGATGTTTGTTCTTTCTGGCGCAGGTCACGAAGTTGGATCAGCAAACAGCGGCAATCCAGCCTCTCCAACATTCCTAAGCCCACCAACAGTGGCAAACCCGATTGTAAAGGGTCATCCCTAGAGCCGGCAGCGACAACCAAAGTCTTCTCCAACCTCCCCAAAGATGGAACCGAGGAGCCGGCCTTTTCCAACCTCCCCTCCAGTCGCCGGTGTCAACTCCCTGGTCATCTCGCCAGACCGCGGTCTTCCCCGGTGTCCCCAAGGCCCAGCGGCGGTAGATCAATCTCCTCCCGACAGCAGCCATCTCTCTCCGGCGAAACCATCCCCTTCCCGGCGTCTTCACACCCGGCAGGAGTGGATCCACTCCCTCTCCAGTGTTTCCGAACCCACAACCCCTCCGGTGCATCCAAGCCCAGCAACAACGATCCACGTTCTTCCCGGCCACGACGACGGCAGATGCACTTCCCCGGAGCTCACGGCGGCAGCTCCCATCCTTTAGCCTTCCCCGGACGTCCCTCGTCAACCCGACCTCCCTGACATCCAGCGGCGGTGGCACTCCCGAGCCCCAAGGATCAGCAATGGCAACCGGCAGCCCTCGTCCCCGACGTTCCCGAACCTGAAGCGAAGATCACCCCTTCCAGACGCTCCTGGATCGGGTTGCAGTCACGCCATCCTTCGCCGTCCTCAGATCTGATCGGGATGGATCCTGACCGTGGCAGCCCTCTGGAGTCTTCGTCCTCCACGGCGACACTCCCGCAGACTTCGAAATCTCCCCCTCCGGCGTGCCCGTGCTCGGCGATGGCAACCCAGAGCAGCCCCACTTTCGCTGACCCTTCTGTGATGCCAGGTCCCACGATCATTCGCTTTGGAGCTTCCCGGAATCGTGGGTTGAAGTCTTCAACGGCCGTTCGCGTGGTTCGCGCCTTCTTCGACCGCGATCTTCCCGACTTCGACTGAGCTGGGTTGGAAAGCTCCTCGGGCAAGTCGCAAAGAAGCTTCAGGGAGGTAAGGCTTTCTTTTTTTTCAATCGAATGGATTTTTTTAATCAAACGGTTGGATTTCATTTTTAATCAACGGTGAGATAACATCTTTTACTTAAACGGTCAAAGAACGTTTTCATTTCTAGTCAACCGGTCATACATTAGGTTGAATTCTTAATTTCACATATCACTTTAATTCTAACAAAAAATTATTAATTTCCTGACCGTAGTTGGAATTTTAAATTTTTATTATTATGAAAGCCTTATCTATATTTAAACCTTGACTTTATTTAAGCTCACTTGCGCTCTTATATGAATTTATATCATACCCTTTTGTGCATGATTGCCACCCATCTATCTTTGTTTTGCATGTAAAACACGAGAATTTCTCGGATATCATCGACAATTCACACTAAGCGCACTCCTCCGATTAAAACGGCAACTTCAGATGACCAAATTCAAGATTTCGAAGATTAACTCGAATGCGCGTATATCAAACCGCGTGGTTCTACCCCGGCCTAAAAACCGCGGGCTCGAAGACAAAGCGACCCCAACCGTCATCTCAGGTACATGAGGGAGGTGCGGGCCTCCCGACATTTTATTGTTTCCACATGTAACGGGTCGTGGGCCCAAGTGCATAGGCCCACGATCACCGCCCTTCCCCGCTCCCATTAATCTAAATTCTTGATATGTTGTTGCGGTGCATGCTATTAGGCTTTTAGGACTTTATCGTTGCATGTTGTTTGTCAAACCAACACACATGAGTTCGGGCCCAAAAGGCCCGAATCGGGTCCAACGCCCGTAAAACATTGACATGAGTCCGGAGTCATGCCCGGATCGGATCCAACACCGGTTAACTAAGAGCAAACTTTTGGAGCAAACGCCACCTTTTCGCATGTTTAATGTAAGAGTTAGTAATCAAGGATCCCCGAATCCTACTCTGGTTTTCCGACTTAGACCAATTTTCAAAATTAAGTCGGTGGCGACTCCGTAATTGTTTACCTAGGTTAAATAACAATACATTTTTTACAAACGGAGCCATTTTTGGATGAGGGACTAGCGCCCGCGCGCGTGCTAGGCCGGAAGGCGCGCGTACATGCCTCTATGATGCAGTGTCACCCTCTATATTCAATATAATCATGAAGTTTCAACCTGCAAAGTAGATTATGTAGATTGAGTACAAAAGTGACAAGAAGATAAGGGTATGAAAGCTTTGAATTTGATGCGAGAGTTTGAGAGACAACAAATGAAGGAGGATGAGGCCGTAAGGGATTTTTCGAATAGATTGATCAATTTGGCCGACAGAATCAGAGTTCTTGGCACAAATATAAAGGATGATCGGACCGTACAGAAGATTTTTGTGTCGTTGTCAGAAAGGTTTGAAGCTACAATTGTCTCTTTAAAGAACACTAAGGATCTGTCCGATTTAAGGCTGGCGGAGTTGTTGAACGTACTACAAGCTCAAGAACAGAGAAGGCTCATGAGAAGGGAAGTCCTTACAGAATGAGGTCATGGGATATCGCATGATTTGCTCCCGTGATCCCTTGTCGAAAGGACATAGAGGCGATGGCCCTCGCCAAACAACAAGTCATCCTCCAGCCAATACTTTCACAGGGACCCGACCAAGCTTAAGTTGTTAAGTGAGTCTTAGTTTATATTATATAGTTTAACATGCCCCATCAAGTCAAACTGAACTGACATCTATTTGGGTCTTGACCCAGGTATCCAGGCAGGCATCTTGGCCCATTTTACCATATAATGGGGAATTTTTGCGTACACGACGGAGTTTGAATTCGAGACCGCTATGATATAATGTAAAAGCCTTCGTAAAAGTTGAAGTTGTCGTAGATCCCCTAATTGGTCATAATTGTCTTGATTGCTCGAAATATGCGATTTCCGTTTGATCTGCCTCACTATCAAGGAAACCCTTATCCCCACGGTCTTATCCTAATTTTGATTAAACCCAGACGACCATAAAAACCTTTCCCCGAAGAAACGCTCAGTGGAGAGAAAAAATTGGAGACTTGATCGTTCCTTCGCCTCTCCAGAGAAATCCTCCGTCGCCGTTCCCACTCCTCAGCCGTTCTTAACCAAGGTTTGTAGGTTTGCCGAGGAGCTTGTAATCGATTCTCTGTCTTCACGCTAACTTCCCTCCTCCGAACCTCGCCATGGAGAGCACTCTCTCCAGTAGCCACTCTTCCTCATCCAACAACCAGTGAGCAGACCATCATTACAACTAAACGTCCCAAGCCGGCGTCTACCAACAAGTTGACTCCGGCCACTCCTGCGCTTGACTGGATCTCCTCATTCGACAACCCACATCTTCCTCGGCGACGACCAGATAACAACCTACGTCCAGAACTGATAGCGACGAATCCATCTTCTCCCTGTATCTCTAGATCCAGCGACAACGACCATGCCCTCCCTGACGTCTCTCAATCCAGCAACGATAGACCCTGTTGCCCCTGACCATCCAAAAACGGGCGGCGAGCGAGGATTGACTGCAACGAAATCTTCATTAAAGCGGCCCCAACCGATAATGCCTTAGCCGATGACATGCCATCCCGGCGGACCTCAGGTATACGAGGGAGGTGCAGGGCTCCCTATTTTCTTTAAAACCACCTTTTCGCATATTTAGATGTAAGAGTTAGTAATTAAAAATTCTTGAATCCTACTCTGATTTTCTGACTTAAACCAAGCTTTTAAAATTAAGTCGGTGGCGACTCCGTTTAGTTTACCTAAGTTAAACAACACCAACCTTTTTTACGGAGCCATCATGGATGGGTGAAGGCAGCACGAGCCATTCCGGATCCTCCCAAAGCTTCCTTTACGGATCATGCCCCGCTTTTTGCCCGTCGCCTCCTAAGGAGCATAGAGACGATCGGCGAGGGCCCGAGTAGGCCCGTTTAGGAATCGAGGCAGGATTCACCTCGGTCCCCTCCGCAGCGCCCGACTCTCGAGTCGAGGCGCCGATCGGATGGGCCCAAGGAGCGGGCCCGGATCATCGGATCCTCGTGTCGTCCGAACCGTCACACGGGTGCTAGGCCAGAAAGCGCGTGTACTGTTGTTATGTGATGCTTTATTTATATTATATAGTTTAACATATTCATTGGCTTTCAACTCGGGTTTGCCACAACATTGCACCATCCTAGTCAATGCTCTATTCGAAGTCATATTCAGCCAAGAACTCTTGCTACCGAGCGTGCCACATGGACAACGTCAAAAAAGTTTGAAGAATGTATTGACCACATTGTCTGTCTTGAGAATAAATATGTTCCCCAATAAGTAAACTAACCAACCAAACTCACAAGCAATGGATGATGACGATCGTCTCTTTCTCGTAGACAGAATATCGTTGCTCCGTATCCTTCAGCTTCCCGCTATCAAATGCAATGGGGTGCCTTTCCTTAACTAGAACGTCTCTTACCGCATGATCAGATACATCGGCGTGTACCTCAAAAGGCACCGATTTTTATTTCTCAAGCTCAACCTTATAATGGTTTCCCATGCTTCTTTACAACACTCTTATTTATAAGAGGTCATGTGTGCGTGAATGTAAATTACAGTTGTACATATCATGTAGCTATGCTCCAACATGTAGGAGTAAACCAATGGTACACCTTTTTTGATTCCGTCAATTTCAATTCTATGATTTATCTACAACAAGGATCTTCTCCTTTCGCAAGCAACTTCTGACGCACCTTTGTTAATTCAGACCCTGCCCTTCAGCCTCTTTCAGCCGCAAACAAGCAGCATCCATAGAACTTACCTTCCTATCAATGCGCACATCAGAACTTCCCTTCCTACCGATGCGCACATCAACAGGATTGCCAGCTCTTTGTCCAAGGATCCGTCCTTGTTTCATATCTTGGACATGCACACCCTCCAGGAGGAGGGATATGGCATTTCACGATTCTACTAATAAGAAATCCCTAAATTGTGAAAAATAAATAAATAAATACTTCATTAAAACATCTGTATTATCCAGAAGGGGGGGGGGGGGTGTTTGAGGGATGGAATCGTTTATGGCTGTCTGGCCGATCAAGGGGATGGAGTCAAAAGTAACTCTGACCACATTACCAATATTCTGACAACATCCGATGCGCAGTCATTTGGTTGGGAAATGTGGACTAAGTCCCAAGGTTTTCTTTGTACGTCCCAACATGTTACCATCCATTGAGGGTAATAAATTACTTCCACCTTACCTTAACGAGTTCGAGACTAAGCTGTCTCCTCCCGTCCGTGGCGTTCATGGCCGCTCGGAATTCAATGACATCCTTCCCCCTTAGGGGCGAGGCCGACCACCACATGCTGTCTTTACTTTGCAACATATTTTCCATTCGATTTCTCGAAAGAAAACATGTCAGATCAACATTTAAATTGGCTATTTGTCATGTCCTAATTTCAGCCTAATCAATTCATTGACTTTTGTGTCAGAATCGAGACTTCCACTGAGCACTTGAGCAATTGTGGGCCCATATTATTTTTACCGCAGTAAGTCAATCAAAAGCTCACCTACCAACTCGGTTACTGTCACATGCCAAATTCTGATATGCCCAGAAAAGGAAAGACGTGTTATCCACATATTCTTTTATGGAACTAGGAAAGCACATGATTCAATTTACTTAATTAGGCTTGAATCAGAGACCATTAGATGCGGAAAAGAAATACCTTCTTTGGAATTCAGCTGCTCCAAGTCAAGAGTGACAATAAGATGCTCACAGCAGGAACAGAGATGTTGTCGTCGACCAGCTCGTTTGTTGGGAGTGACTCCACCAGGGTCGCAAATAGAGAAATCAAGGCGACCCTTCCTAGTGATACGGACCAGTCTAGCTCAAAGTATCCCATGCCCGAGAAGTAACGAAGCATCCTACAATGATCAAGGAACCAGATTAATGTGAAACCCCAACAGAGTAGGAACGCAACTGCAGGCGGCGGCAGTGGCACGCACCCTATCGATATCAAGAAACCACAAAGGAACATAGAGATGCTGCCAGCCCAACTCTTCCGCGGATTGTGAGGCAGCTTCCATGATCCGAATCTCCGACCAACTATATCAGCGATGCCTGTAGAATGAGGATTAAGACCATCCGCAAAAATTGATCTATAACAGATTGTAAGGGGTAACAGGGACTCCTTTCCTACCATCTCCCCCGCACATCATCGCGACAGAGATGACCCCGGTGGGCGAGTCGCGCCAAAAGACGATGGCGCAGAATATCAAAATCAAGACATAGTACAATGGGCCTCTCAACAACTCCCTGTATATGCACCCTGATACCACTAACGCTCGATCGAGAAAAGATCTGAACGGAAAAATTCATTCCTAGGACACTTACGCCGGATTTCCTTCACGTGTGACCGATTTAACCAGCCCATCATCCGTAGCCAGCGAGAGACCATGAATCAGAAGCCTCAGGCAATTCACCAAGGGAACAAAGGAGGCGAAGTAGCGAGCAGAACTTGCATCGCTATTCTAGAGTAAACAAGAATTGGTCAGCCAAAACAATGCCGACAACTACAATCTATCAACTTCAACTCGAATCTTATGCCCAATTCCACAAACTATTCAGCACTGAGCAGGCAATCAACTGAGAAAATAGGACAAATCGTACCTGAAAATGGGCCAGGACGCCATGAAGAGCAATCCAGACAAGATGTGCACTAACTTCCTGCTCAAACTCTGGCTCAGTTCCAAGAAAGGGAAAGGGATTAAGCAAAACAAGCAGAAACCTCATCGCTCAGATTATCTCCGATTCCACACTAATCAGCAAAAATCTTCTATTAAGTCAACAAAATGAGCTGACTCGGCCGAGCATGCAAGACAAGGATCATCGAAGCCAACAAGAGAGAGAGAGAGAGAGAGAGAGCTGAGTAACGGATGAGCGGTGACCTGGTGGATGAGGTTGCGCTGGGTGAGGTTATCGAAGGTGAAGACGAGGGAGTAAGCGCCCGCGAGGACAGCCAAGGTGGCGCCGGCGTCGCGGGCGGACAAGGGCGGGGCGAGGGAGCAGGAGCAGCAAGGGCGGCGAGGGGTTGGGGGAGGACGGAGGATGTTGGGGAGGGAGGGGAGTGAGACGGGGCGGCGGAGGAGGAGGGGGCGGCGGGGGTGGAGAGGGAGTAAAGTGGAGTTGAGGAGGAGGAGGCGGGAGGTCATCATGGTGGTTACGGGAGGGACGTTAGGGAGGTGAGCCCAACTCGGCCGGAAGATGGGGAGCAAGCGTCGACGAGAGGCAAGTGGAGAGAGAAATTATATGTTGCCTTAACAATTGAAAAGAATAAATAAATGAAGGGGTAAAGAGCAGAAGGGCAGTCAGAAAATGTCAGGCCCCATTACTTTCCCTTTCAAAAGTCTGTCCTATGTTGTCGTCAGCCTGTGGTTCATTAAAAAAACTCAAACTCGGCTGTAGTGTTGATTTAAATCCTACGTGTTTTTAAATGATTTGTTTTGCAAAAGCCTTTCAGACTGAGAATAAAAAGGTATCAGGGTTTATTAAAAAAATATTTAAATACGGTCTATAAAGTATTGACTTGACGTTTTAAAATTCATTTTTTAAAAAATCATAGGAATTGGACGGAATTCCCTCCGAACATTCGTCCATGAGCCTTCGAGACAATACACATACATACAATACACATTCGTAAATTTTTTTCGAACCCGGCCGCGTCGTAATTTCCTCGGAAGCATAATTAGTCTTTACATTCGAATTCTTCTTAGTTTCGTTCACACTCACACTCGAAGGATGCTTGTAAGAAAAAAAACACCCTCATAATAGACACAAGAAACACAAAAAATTTCGACCAAAGCACAAATTATATTTTTACTCAATCTTATAATGTTTTGTCCACGCCCCTCCAAGGGTCGCCGACACCCATTCTAGTCACGTCGGTGGCATCTCAAGGGTCGTCTATTCCCAGCTGATCCGTTAGAGGAAGCTCCAGTGTCGCCTGCCGCAGCGTCCTGCCACAAGTAATCTCTGGCGTCACTGAACATGTCAGACCTGCCCTAGCATACGTCTGACCCAAGTAAGCAAGTATCTAGCTTTTCCCTTTACCGCCGATGACCAGCTTGTCCATGCCTCCCTCATTAGCCCTGCTCAATGAACCGTCCTAGGCCGTGCCTTGCCTAGCACTCTTCCAAGCGTGCTGACACCTACCCTGTATTGTTAAGTGAGTTTCTTTGTTCAATGAAATACTAAATGATCATTTGATTCGATATTTAATTTAGGTCTCGGATTTATAATTGAATTAGTAATTTTTAGCTTTTCGATGACCTATAATTTGCTTCTTCTTTTTTTAAATTTCCTATTGTACCTAATTCAGGTTTTAGCAATTCTTTCCGTTTCCGTACAAGAACCTACAATTTACCAAAATTATTCTTATTTAATTAAAATAACTTAATTTTCTATACATTACACTATAAAATTTCTATTGTTCAAATTAAAAAGATTTTAATTTTGAAATTTAAATTAATTGGGATTTAGTTACTTCGTATTTTTAATATTATAATAATAATATCATTACGAAGATCTGTGCATTCTCCTAACTTTTAGTATTTCTGGATATCCGATGCGGGTCAGATTATATTAAGGCTTTGTTTGACTTTTAATAAACAAAATTTAAGATTAATCAAAATCAATATAAAAATAAAAATTAATGATAAAATTATATAACAAACTAAGTTAATATCAAAATATAAAGTTTGTGATGTCAGAGTATATTTTACCTTATTTTTTTAACCGTAATTGACAATAAGTTAGGGATAACAGGCTTTTACGCTCGGACTTGGAGCCTGTCGTGTGTATTGTACCAATAAACGAGTTAACACTTTGAATTTTTTTATTTTCTGTTTTCTTATGTTTGCTATAGCGGAGAAGCATTAAAATGAGTTTTTATTTATGAAGTAATTTTACTTTCAAAGAAAAAAAACAAAAAACAAAAAAAAAAAAAGCAGAACGTACCAAAACAACCTCAAGCATAAATAAGTTTATGATAAAATCTAGGAACTAAAAAAATATGACAAAATATAGATTTGTAGTATGATCTATTCTTCAATTTTCATTTAGCCATGAATTTTAAAATCTTTCTTTTATAGCCTTAAATTGATACTTTGAATTCTTTATGGCCTTATTTAAACAACGTTACCCGAATCTTCGATTTGCCGTTACTCAAAGGTCATAATTATTCAGCTAAATATCGATTGGCGGCTCCAACTTTTCGCCAACTTTCTTTTGTGTCCTAAGTTTTGAAAAAATTTTCATAGCCTTAAATTGATATTTTGAATAATTTATAACCTTATTATAATCTATTTTAACAAATCGTATATTCAGGTTACACCATTACAATAATGTCATTAATGATTCAAAATATTGATTTAAGGCTATAAAAGAAAGATTTTGAAGTTTAAGCCACAAAAGAAAGTCGGTAAAAAGTTGAAGCCAAAAATCGATATTTTTTCGGAAGTTACGATATTAAGTGACGGTAAATCGCAGAATCGGGTAAGGTTATTTGAATAAGCTCATAAATGATTCAAAATATCGATTTAAAGCTATAAAAGAAATATTTTAAATTTCAAGCTACGAAAGAAAGATCAAGAACAGGCGATGTATGTTGCAAAAAAAATATTTATTCTTAATAGAATTGGAGTGTCCCGTTTGTTTTGGGTTAAAGAGGAAAGTGATGGGGCGTAACTTAGGGGGGGATGGATTGATAGTTATGTGGGCTCGATTGAAGTGGTTGGTTGGGCCTACAGGATTTATGAGGGCCGATATTTCAGTTGTGTAAAAGCCCAAATCCTCCTCGCCGACGGAGAAAGCCGCCAAGGGCGTGGTTGGTGGGTGGGGGTTGGTGAAAGCCGAAGTTACATCTGGCGCCACGCCAGGGACTCTCCCGCCAAATCCCGAAATGCTGCCTCTTATGCCTCAAGATCCCATTCCCTAACTGACCCTCACCCACCCACTGATCCATCCATCCCCAATGGACGTCTCCCCCTCCGTACGCGACCGCTTACCCTTCCCCTTCAAGCGCACCTCCGCTCCTCCCGCCCCGCAGGGGCAAATCCCTGCTCAATGTCCTGATCCTTTTGGGCGGCTTTCGTCCATGCGGTTGTCCCTGGCGCGATCAGAGCATGATTAGGGTGGCGGTTTGGGAGACAGGGGAGGGAAGGGCTTCCTTTGGGGAGTGGACTTAGGTTCGTGGATGGTGAGAGGTTGTTGGATCGGGCCAGGAGGGAGGGGGAGGGTCGGGGTTCTGCCACCGCGTATTGCTCTCGTGAGTAGCTCTCTCCCTCACTCTGTTCAGCAGCTGCTGATAGTGTTGTTTGGATCAGTCAATCTGGTGGTGAGTTGTTTTCAGAATCGGGGACTACCAATGTGTTACAGTAGGGCCAAGAGTTCCGATATTTTATAATCTAAATGGAGATTGTTTAAGCAAATAAAGGCTGAGAAAGGTTGGGTCATATGCCGAATTCTTTTGTTTATTGAAGTATATTCCTTGTTATAGCCAATGGAATTTTTGTCCATCTGAGAGGTCATTATTGGGCCTTTCTCGTGCAGATGCTGTATAGTGCACTTGACTCTGGAAATTTTTTAGTCATTCCGGGGTCACCAGAAGATGTGTGAACCACGGAATGGTTTAGCAAGACACGTTCTAAAAATCAAGTGAGAAGACAGAGGCATTAAAAGAGAAGACTTGGTTGTTGTCATCATTGGCTGTTCCTTCTCTTATAATGAACTTTCATGGGACCAATCCTTGGCAGTGCATTCCATTGAGACCCTCTAAGTTAAGTGAAAGGAACCGTAATGGAGGATTTTTTAAGTTTGCTTTTCTAGGGGGTAATTTCAGTGATGAACATAATCATGCTTTTCAGGTAGTTATCTTTCAGCTTAACCTTTTTTCAGTTAGTCTGGATTCTTAGGTGTCAATCATTCTAATGTGTTGATATTCGCGGAAAAATGTTGAAATACTTTTTACAATGATAAAGGCCTTAAGTAAAATAAGTAGAACTTCATTAAGGCCCTAAGTAGAAGCGTGGCCATAGCATTAAAGTAGAGTAGAAGTAAAGTATGTTTGGTTAAAGACCTATTTCAAAAGGCATTGCCGTATCAATATAATATAAAAGTAGGATATTCTGAATGTAGTTTTGTTGCTACGCTGTAAGAGTGTTGACTTACATTGCCTTGTATTTTGTAAACCAAAATGACTCAGGTATATTGTCATCTTGGGAGCATTCTAACATCTCATGTTATTATTCGTAAAGTCCAATATCCTCCAGAAAAATTGCTTGCTAATGTTGAATAGTTTATTCAAACGGAAGGGATTTTTCTCTGTCTGCAGTTTCTGGTTGGAATCTGGTCGTGGAATCGATGTTCATCTTGGTTTGTAGGATGTAATGTCTCTTCTAGGACTTTCCCCTGGGTCAGTGCAGCATTTTGGCATGAATGCTGATGTCAATAGCATGTTGATTATGGGAGACATTTTCCTCTATGGTTCTTTACGAGACGAACGGGGATTTCCTCCATTGCTTATCCGAGCTATGACTTTTGGGATCCCCGTTATTATGCCAGATACTGAAACCATTAAAAAATATGTATGTCGCCGATTTGTCTTTTTAAAATATTTGAGGTGCAGCTGAATATGGCCTCATCCAAGCCTGTGAAAGGCATTTGTAGGTTTTTATGGAACCCACATGATTTCTTTTCCCAAGCATGATCCGAAGGCTTTGATGAATGTGTTCTCTTGTTAGTCTCAGATGATAGACTTTCTGAATTTGCTGCTAAGATGCATCTTCTGGAAAAATGCTAGCTAAGGACGTGCTTGCGTCGGAATGCATCTCCATTTATTCCAGGCTTCTGGAGAACAATTTTCTTCGAGACACACTGCCAGGTCCTGTTTTTCAGCTCGAGCAGCTCACATGGGAATGAGATATTTTCAGGAATGAAATAAGTGAAGATTCCATTGGCATACCAGATCACAAGGATGACTTTCCTACTCGAGCTAGTATTAGCTATATGCTAGAGGAAGAGTTGACGGGTGATATGGTACCTAGAAACTCATCCAGTAATAGCAGAAAAATTCCGAAAGATTTCCCTACTCTGCAAGATCGGGATATTTTGAGGGAAATGAAAGATGCAGAAAAGTATGAGCAAGCCGACATGGAGGAGGTGGGTATTATTCTCAATTCTAACATTTCATTTGACTTTTGAAACTTTTTGGCTGTCAAATTTTCATTTGTTTACATCTTTCATGTGTGACCTTTTTGCAATCTTTAGCTCAAGGAAAGAGTGGAAAAGGATTTGGAATCATAGAATGATATATACAGTAATGCCCGGCAATCAGAAAAGTTCAATTTTGGAGCAAATGATCGGGATGAGGGGGAATTTGAGAGGACAGGGCAACCAGTTTTCATATACGATATATATGGAGGGATGGGAGCTTGGCCATTTTTACATCACAGCTCGCTTTACCGAGGGTTACGTCTGGTAAATTTATTTTTCTATTGCTGATCTTTTCTATTGAAAGTATAATGCACATGCAATGCACGCCATAAGCCTATCAAAAGAACATGTTGAGAATTTTTAACTATCCCATGATGCATTCCATTAAAAAAAAAGAAAGCTTGACCTCATTTTGGCATTATTTGCTAACCTTGGTCTGGTCTGGTAGTGTCATGTCCATTTACGGCTCTTTACTTTCTGTTCATACATAAATACACGCATATGGTCTGCCTAGCTATATATGGTTTTGGTGTCATATTGGAGAGAGGCAACTTCACATGGAAGAATGTGATGTTATGGAGACTATTAGTCTTTTGAGATCATCTGGAAAAGAACAAAGTTTGGTAAGGAAATTAAGGTAACGTGGTGAGCATAAATTCCCACATGGGGTGATGGCCATGGGTGTGTGGCCCCAACCCCATATGCCCCCTTATCCTCTATATTGTTAAGGTGTTAGTGTCCACAATTGATTGATTCATTTTTATTGTAACTTTGGTAGATATTGATTTGGCGTATTTATGTCTCCATCTTCCAATTTTTTTTTTTATAATTGGGGGAATCCTGTGCTTCCTTCATCTTCACTTCAATTCATTCATCCTTTTCATACCCACCCTCTTACTGCGGCTGCTTCTGCTGCTGCTGTTGTTGGCTTTCATCCTAGAAATGCATCAATTAATGGCTCCTTTATACCTTAATTGTTCTCCCCCCCCCCCCCCCTCTTAATCTTCTTCTTTATTAGCTTTTAGGATGTGTCCAGAAAGGATGAACGAAACAGGGGAATGTAGATTTTATTGTTATTATTATTAGTAGGGAGAAATTTTTATAGAAATACAGTGTGTTGGTTACGTTTCTCAGGAGAACTTTCCAAGCATCACGTGGATGTCACAGCCTGAACTCCTGGCGAATTTGCCGCGGCGACGGCAAGTGTTGTGAACTCGTGGGAGATTCGGAATGAATGGGCATGAAAGGAAGCATTTATGACGTGACCCACCTGTGATATATTCCAAAATTCCCACCCAAGAAAACAGAAGAGAAATATTCGGGTCAGGGTGCTGGTTTGATTTAAAACGAAGCAAACATTGATTGTCATCTTGACACTGGGATTGAAAGAACTCCCGGGCCTACCTACCACTTTTCTCTCACCCCTCACACACACACACAAACCAAACTCCCATTTCTTTTAAAGCCTTCCTACAGACGTCTCTCTCCTCTGGAGCCAACAACATCTCATTCTTGTTCACCATGACACCCTTCTTCAGCATCGTGGCGAGGGCGGAAGAGGACGTGGATGAAGGGTACCAGACTCCTACGTCCGAGGACCACAGAATCCCTCCCACCTTAAGATGCCCGCCTGCCCCGAGGAAGAAGGCGACCGCCACGAGGAGGAGATCCTCCCCGGCGGCAACTGCATTCAAGAGGAAGAGGTTGTTCGGAATTGCCGAGGTCGTGAGTGCAGCTGAGGTGCAGGAGTTCTTCTGGAACATGGAGGAGACGAAGAAGTTGATTGAGATAAGGAAGAGGAGTTTTAAGTGATTAAGTGAATTTTATCAATTTGATTACCATAAAATTTCTTCTTCTTCTTCAGGTTGGGTTTTGTTTTTTTGGGGGGGGGGGGGGGGGGGGGGGATTGGTATACGTTCAACATACAAATTCTGTAAGGAACATCTTGTGTTTGGTCCTGGGATTCTAATCATATCACAGAAAAGAAAAACCCTTTTCTTATTTATTTTTTGGTGTCAAATTTTTCCATTCACTGAATTCTGAATGACGATGATGGCGAATCAGATGGTCTGACTCTGACTCTGAGGCTGAAATCAGTTATTGGAATTTCTTGGGAAATGTGGCTATGAAACATGTTATATATATTACGTAAAATAATTTATTTTATTTAATTATCGTCGTCGTCGTCCTCGTCGTCATCAAAAGAGTTAGATTCAAGTTTGGAGGACAACTATGATGAAAATGAAAGGGGCTTTCTTTCTTCATCCACCGAAACGCCCCCATCAGTCTCCATTGCTTTCAGCTGAATTCATGTTCCCATAGTCATCGATCGCAGTCCAAGCTGCTTGCGCCGCCAGGATTTCCGCTAGTTTAGGACCGAGCTCCCCGGGGACGTTATCTATATCATCATAGACCTCGCCGTTGAGCCTTTTCAGCTGCTCATCCGTTTTATTCTCCAGAAGGTACACGTCAGGATGGCACCTCGGGACGTCCGGGTTGATGCAGCTTACATGAGCCTCATACTTGAACTCGCACTCGGCGCACATGTAGATCCACAGGGACTCATGCCTCGGCTCTGCGCACACTTCGCAGTAGTACTCGTGGGTTTCGTCCGTCGGTGGAGGGCAAAGAATGAGCGGGTGCCAGTGCCGTTCGTGCCGGACACTTCGCTCCAACCGTAGTGCGCAATCCACGTGGAGATGTAACCTGCATTCTTTGCAGAAGTAGGATGCAGCGCTGCCATAGTTGCCGCAGGCTTGGCAAATGTACCGTATCCGCCACACGGGCATGAATGGGTAGATATAGAAGTTGAGGACGTGTTCGTGGCACGAGTGTTTGATTACGACTGGTAGATTCGTGCACTCTGGATGAAGCTGTGCGAAGCAGTCATTGCATTTGTAAAGAACTCCTGAGGAGCTTCGGCAGAGTATGCATCCTCGTGACTGAGGCGGGATGTGGTGGAGGGAGATCACTTCGTGATCATGGTGAAGGAAAGCCAGTTGGCTGGGCAATTCGGAACACGATTTGTGGAGGTAGAATCCACATTCCGAGCAACCGTGAGCCAGACCTGAGACATCTTCCAGGCACAAGCGGCAGCTAATCTTGTCGTCTGGGTTATCACTGCAGGTATGGACATCACTCACGGCTAACGGGTGACAGTGGCCAAAGACAGGCCAGATTTCATTTCGCCAGTCCTGCTCATAATCATCCTTGACCTCCCTTTCCGGACGCTCAGTAGTGGTGGAATCCCTTAACCATGACAGAATACACTTGCCGACATCCGTAACGAGGTCCTCAACAGTTTTTAACAAATCAGAGATGTCAACCACGAGATGCGGGAGATCATCCAACATATTTTCTGCCGTGATCCGATAAGATTCGTCGTCCCCTGGCCGACAGTCTATGAGGAAAACCTTTTGGCTGATTTGCACGACTGTGTTAGTTTCCAGTACCTGATCGAGATGTAACTGCTTAGGCAACAACAGATCGATGACAGTCGTTCGTGACCCAGAAGCCCTTCCAGAGATGTTGGCTGAAAGTAATCGCCAGAAAATTCCATTGGAGAAGCTGACGGCGTGATGCTCATCGGCAGCGAGAGAGGAGAACAGATCAGGAGAAGCTGAAACACAAGAGAAGACATCTCTGTAGCTTAGAAGTGGGCATCGGATATTCTTCGCGAGCTCCTTGGCAAAACAACTGCTCGCCGTGCAAACATGGCCCTTGATCACGATGGCCACATGATAGTAATCTAATTCACGGAAGTCCATGTGCCGAAACCTAGCTGGAACAAGCTTCGGCCTCAGAGTTCAGAGAAGACTTTCATTATTGTAAGCATGTTTTGATTTCATCGATGGCTGGAGACAGAGCATAACGACAAACGAAGTTTGGTTGGCGAAAGTCATCAGCTTAGTTTTTCCGATGGCCCCACCGGTTGCGTGCAGCGAAGACAAACTTCGCAATAAAAAAACAATCCGTGGTCGGGACAATGATTTAATCCATGACCTTGTGATGCTCTTAATATGCTAGAAAGACTTTTTTAAGTTATTGGATGAAAAAGCTGATACAGTTTGAACTTGTTCAGTGGATTGAGAATTGGAGAGGGGGAGCGAAGATAAGCCAAAGATGGCAGACGAGCCTCCGGCCATCGTGGTGATAATTGGGAACACCAGCGATCCTAAGGAAAGGTTAATGATTTGGGAGAACGTCTTCTCAGCTGCCGAAGAGCTGATGTGGGCCGTCGTGGACTATGATGATGTCCATTCTTCCCTCCCAGAGGCTCCGCCCGGGGATCTGAGGAAGCAGCTAGACAAGGTATGCCACAACGTCCTTTTTAAGATAGCAGAGACGCAGATTTCTTTCGGCCAAGGGATCTTCCTCATATGTCCCCACTTAAGTCACAACTCCCAGGCCCATCTTGACTGGTTGCTGAACCTAGCAGACGAGAATCGTTCCCAAGTCCTGATTATCGAATGCAAGGGAAGGAACCACGAGTCCGGATCAATAGATTATGTCGTGAGCGATATCCCTTACCGGATTCTCCTATTGCGACATATACCTCCTCTTGGATCTCCTGATAGTTTGGAAAATTTCATCCGGCGATACATCTGGAACCTTTCTGATGCACGGGAGTTGTTCAAGCAAGATAACACGAGTTATACAGGGAAGGGCAAGCTTCGACACTTTGCCCACCATCATCATCTGAAACTGGAAGAGAGTAGTGGCCGAATTTGTAGCGTTTGCGCTGTTCCGGTTTCTGGCCCTTGCTACTTATGCCTTGATTGTGAGGCCTTCTCGCTACACAAATCGTGCGCCGACTTGCCGCAGTGTATGAATCTCGAAGGCCACATACATCCATTGACACTAGCGAGCATCACTTGGGAGATGAATGAGCTGAATGACTGCTCACAGTTCCGTCACAGAGGCGAGCTCGACAGAGTCATTGAGTGTGCTATATGCAACTTGAACATTACTGAGGAACATAAACCTGTGTACGGATGCTTGAAGTGTTATTCATTCTTCCTACACTATGAGTGCACGATCTTGGCAGAGCCTATCATCAGATTCGACTGCCACGAACATACTCTTAAGCTCTCCTCCATCAAGAAACCTCGAGGTTCTTACACGTTCTGGTGCTACGCTTGCGGGAACTCGGGAAGCAAAATATCTTATCACTGCTCGGAATGCGATCTCCATCTCCATGTGCAGTGTGCTAGGATCTTGACTCCTTATGTGGGCAAAATGTGTCCCCACGGACAACCCCTGAGGCTGACGAGCCATGTGCCAAAGGACGACACGGACGAGTACTACTGTGAGGTCTGCGCGAATCGGCGGCACCCCGATTACTGGATCTATTACTGCAAAAGATGTGAGTATGAAGCTCATCCACATTGCGTGCTGCCTCGTATCCCATCCTATGCGTACTCCGAGCAGGTGGAGGTTGGTGGCAAAACCAACATCATAGACAACGACGAAGACTTCTCTGTCTGAATTGATTAGTTAGTCATTTGTTTTGCCTCACGGTTAGAAATCACGAACCAATTAATTAATCTTCTAATCAAACGCTATGATACTAACTCTAATAAAGGTCACTCAGAACGAGAAAACTCGAGTTTTGAAGGAGGAACTCTTAGATTGTTTTGTGCACAAACTACAGATGCGCAACTCCTTGTGCGACTGAAATCTTCAACCAGGGATTATTTCAAGCTGCTCGCGCCAGTGATTGGGGCTGAACTCTGGATGGACATTCTCAATCTTGTCGTATATCTCATTGTTGAGCTCTTTTAGCTAATCCTCGGGATGGCCAGGGGGAATGTTTGGGTTAATGCAGCTGATGTGATCTACGTAATCGCAACCTGAGCGGTAGTAGATCCACAGGGACTCGTGCCTCCTTCTGCGCAGACCTTGCAATAGTACTTGTGAGTTTCTTCCTTTGGAGGAGGCCTGAGGACGAGCTTGTGCCAGTGCCATTTGTGCTGGACGCTGCACTCAAACCATAGCACAAAATCCACGTGGAGCTGTAACCTGCATTCTTTGCAGAAGTAGGACACAGCGTGGCAAATGTATTGGATCTGCCAGTTAAGAAGAAAAATTGGGGACGTAGAAGTTGAGGGAGTGTTCATGGCATGAGTGCTTGATCGTGGCTGGTAGATCTGCGCACTTGAGATGAAGCTGCACATGGCAGTCATTGCATATGTAAAAGAACTCCCGAGTGGCTTCGGCAGAAGATGCACCCTCGTGATTGGGGCGAAATGTGACAGAGGGAGATCTTCGTTTCAGCATGGGTGGGGTAAATCCAAATCTGGAGGTAGATCGAAACAAGAGATGTGGAGATAAAATCCACAGTCGGAGTAACCATGAGCTGGACTGGACACATCTTCAAAGCACAAGGAACAAATGGTGCTGCCGTTTGGGTTTTGGATGGGAGGAGTTCGGTTACGGCTAATGGGTGACAGTGGCCAAAGACTGGCCAGATGTTACAATCCCGGAGCTGTTCGTATTCATCCTCGGCTTCCCTTCTCTATTTTGGAGTCACAGAATCATACAAGGAAGATGAAATCCACTTGCCTACATCTGCAACAAGGTCCTCAAGTCAACCACAAGGTGAGGGACATCATCCAACCTATTGCCTGCCGTAACGATTCACCATCGCAGGGCTGATAGTCCAAGACAAGTAGATTACTCCTGAGACGTTCCATTCTTCCACGCCTGCTTCTTTGGTAATTGCAGGAGAACCCGGGAAACTTTGACATTGAGCGCTTGATGGGAATGAATCCCAGATAATTGAGTTGGTATTCTCCTGTTGATCACTTGTCTTGCTAATCTTGTGAAAGGAATCTGTACATAGATGATTTTGGGCAGGACTTGATGCTGGGTATTGCTGATCTTCACACTCCTGAAGCAATTGCGGCTGCCGAATCCTCCATTGCAGGCTATCACCCTGCAGAATCCTTGTCAGCAAGCTCCAACTACCGACTCAGAAGATAGCTCCAATGATGACTAGTGATGGTGGAAGTAATCATGATGGTGAAAACAGCAGGGTTATTGAGGAACTCTGAAAACCCAACTCTCAGGGAGATGCATCGACTGAGATAACGGGGAAGGACCGCTCAAAGAAGCAGTTGAAACAACCCAAGATTGTTGAACTTCCTTGAACATGTTTTTGACTCATCTGGCCGCTGCCATATCTGGGTTTTAACTTGATTGTCCAGAATCCCATGGATATGAGGTGTGTACTCAGCGCAATGAACTCATAATAGATTAATCAATTCAATGCGGTCGGCAGTCTCACAACCATTCTTATCCAGAGAAGGGTGCTTTTAGATTACATTTCACTGGTAATGGCAGAGTCTAGGAAAGAAATACAAATATCTGAACTAGATGTATCTGGCTACCATGGTGGTACAACTACCTACAAGAAAATCATAATTTAAACAAGAGTGTCCCTCGGGAAAATGGGCATGAACCAACTGGCAATGCAGCAGCATTTACGGGGGTAGCACTTCACACTAAGGTGGGCAGAGCATTTCAAAAGGTGGCATGTGCTCATTTGATCAGATTTTACCAGTTCCACGAGGCTGTCTGGAAGTATCCCCAGATGCCCATGCCTGATAATCCTTCACCAGCTGCAACCAACCAAAAAGCCAGCAACAACAGTTGGTCTCACACTTGGGATCGATTCTCCACTACCGTGGAAATGTCTAGGTTTATGTCCGGGAATATTTTTAGGCATGGATTCGGTGGCATATTTCCTAAGAGATGGTAAAAAGCAATTGGGAGAAAACCTGCGACATGAAGCGAGGAAGCATCAATTTTAGGATTTGATCGAGGATTTGAGTCCCTGTTGATTCGATCAGTTCCTTTGGAATAGCCCTGAAAGCAAAAGGGATCTCTATGTTCACCTGAAACAGATCAGATTGTTCAATGAGTTCTATGATCGAAAAATGTAAATGCCTCCATAAGATCATTTGGCTGTTCCATCTAGATTACCTCAATGACTGCATCCGAAGTTAACCGTGACGGGGAGGTGCCATTTTGGCTGGAAGTGTATGTTATTCTGTTTGTCATTGAAGCTGCGAAGACAGGACACAATGACAAATTCCATCTCTGTTCCAGTTCAACTGGGATAAGGACTACGATGCTCACCATCGAACTTCTCATTCTGGGCGACCACGATGGGAGATCCCTCGAGCTGCAGTTGGTAAAGTCAGGCCAGTGAATTGAGGCAATTCTCTCGTGATGGAAAGAACTCGCAGATTTTGGAGAGATTTTACGGTTCGGACCTTACAGGACAAGAGGTTGATGCTGCACCCATCATCTTCCACGTCGACCCGAACAACAAGAACTGGGCAAACCTCGAAGGCGAAGAACTTGAACCTGTACACATAACACCGGAACGTCTCCTCGTCGACCCTCTCGATCCTCTCAGCATCCAACACCGAGTACTGGCTGGCTGGCAAGCTCATGTACTCGCCTACGCACAAAACAACGCCCCTCTCCATCACTCAGTTATCCACACAAACCCTCCAAATACAATCACGTCCAGACTTACTGAGAGGCCGCTGGAGCTGCTGGACAGCGACGGAGTCCTTGTGACGAGCGAGGAACCGTGCCTTGGGCGCAGAAGACACGCGAAGGGACGGTTTCGACGAGGAAGCAGCGGCCGAGGAAGTCGGGGAAGGGTCGTCGGAGAGGTTGAGGAGGGCGTAGTTGGGTTTCCGGGTAGCCGCGGAGGGGGAAGTGGAAGGGAAGGGAACGGATGGAGGGGAACCGGAGGCAAACGCCATTCCTGTTCCAACTCCAAAGCAATCAAAATTGGGAGTGTGATTTTTGAGTGGATGTAGTTTTTCCGTTTGGCTTTGTGGATGAGAAAGAGCTTCTCAACTTCGTCCGGCTTCACCTTTTTTGTCGGGTTCCGCCGTTGTACGACACAAACGTCACCGTCGGGCCGCGGCACAACGGACGAAAACCTTGACGCGAGAAATTTAACTCTTAGTTATTATTTTCTTACCGCAACACTCAAACTTAACCTGATCAAGTTCTGTTTCGCATGGGGCCTCTCCTTATCCATCCATTCCATTGGCTCTTTCCGTGACAGACTCAAACGACAATTTTCGACCAAAAGAAATGGAGTCCAATGAATCCTCCCATCTTTCCTCCCCGGAGCTGTCAGCGCCCCAACCCGCGAAGCGTCTTTCCTCCCTCTCAGCCCAAGTCTCCAAATTGGGACCTTTTGGTGCTGGATGGAGACGAGGAGTTGGAAGGAATCTTGAAGGGAGATTATGCAGCCCCTGTCCTTGCATCGCAAGGTTTGCTTGTTAGGACTTTCCGGCTCATAGGGAGAGAGATCATCAGAGAAATCCCATTTAATACCGACAAATTTGGAGTTTTGATGTGAACTGCCGGTGCTTGTAATTTTTGCCTCCATGCATGCAACAATATTATATAGTGCAGGTGAGCCATGGTATACCTATCCATTATTTGAATAAATAACTGGTAGGTCATTGTTAGAATCTCTTTTAGGCGTGCCGTTTTCCTTCATCTGTTTCTGAACATGTTCAACTTCAATTGGTTTACGGTGGAATAGAGATGGAATAGAAAAGCTTGATTTGAATCAATTTGTTCCTCCAAATTCCCAACATTCAATGGATCGACTAATAACTTGGATCAGGTTTGTTAGGAGTTGGAATGAGTTGGGGAAGTAGAATGTGTAGTAACATAGCAAGAGCCTCTTTATTTCCTTTTCAAGAATAGCTAGAAACATTCTTACAATCTCCCATCGATACAAATATTATTGTAGAGCATTAGAATATGATTTATTCATTTTTTGACATAGTTTGAATCTTTAAGGAGCGTTTTCGGACCCTCCGCTGCCGTATCCAGAGCCGTAACCAGAACCGTAGCCGGAGCCACTACCATATCCAGAACCACCGCCCCCGCCACCGCCTCCACTACCTCCTCCACCTCCGCCTCCTCTACCGCTGCCAATCCCGCTGCCGTATCCACTTCCACTTCCGCTGCCATAGCCTGAGCCATAGCCGGTTCCCAAACTGCTTCTCGAGCCTCCGCCACCTCCTCCACCACTGCCACCGCCACCGCCACCCCCACCCCCACTGCCACCCCCACCCCCACCACCACCTGACCCATATCCCGAACCACTCCCAGAACCATACCCGGAGCCTATACCGCCATACCCTTCCCCTCCACCTCCACCACTCCCACCACCCCCACCCCCACCTCCTCCAGTACCATACGCTCCCTTGCCGCCATAACCAGAACCACTCCCCGAGCCATAACCCGACCCGTAGCCTGATCCATACCCAGCAGTCCCTCCACCTCCCCCACCTCCAGATCCTCCACCACCCCCACCTCCTCCTCCGGTTCCCTGCAGCAGCCTAGCAGCGAATGCCAGGTCCACCGTGAGCAAAACCAGCAATGCAGCCCCGACTGCCTTGGGACTGCCCATCATGTCGTTAGGACGTCTGCCGCAGCCAGCCAAGGTCGAAGGTCTAAAACACTCCCGAACTCCCTTATGTTTTCTGCTTCGCAATGCAAGTAAAACAAGGCTCAAGGTTGCCCCCTTTATATAGAGAAGAACATCTCCAATACGTCCGCATAACATTACTCCGTATTATCGCTATACGTAAAACGCTTCCCTTGACTCGAGGTTAAGGCAAAATTCAAAAGTACGTTTATACTATTATGACTATTTACTAATAAGATTAGTGAAAAATCTCCGAAGCAACACATTCCTCAAGAATATCATATAAGTCTAGCGTGGTCCACTTTAAAATCAATTGACAATTGACTCAATCTTATACGAGAGTTTATGACGCATTTTCTTTTTAACGTGGAATTTAAGAGCTTAATACTTCAACTAAGATTTATGATCATATTCATTTTTTTTAAGTGAATCTATATGAATATAAGTTCAATATCTTTATAGACAAAATTCACGATGGTTCAAAATGTATACATTATTTTAAGAAGCTTCTTGGTACACTCGTCCCAACAAGAACGATAATCTCCACAAACACCACATACCGAATTTTACGAAAAAAAAGAAAAAGTAGTTCCAAGAGGTTAAAGTCATGGGCAGCTTCTTCGTTGACAACATGACGTAATTGTATTATATTTGTGAAGGTTTTTTAACGAGAGGAGATGAATGGGTTTGAACAAATGGAAGTGTTCCCATGCAATCTTCCTTTGTCAGAAAGAACAAACTTCATTGGGGTTTTTTTCTTTTCTTGTTGGGGGGTCCTCCCCTCCACTATCGAAAGATCGAGTCTACCCGAGTCAAGCAAACTCTTCCCCCAGGAAGTGGACCACCGGGGAATCCCACACCCCGATCTCGTCGAGTCATCGATGGCAACGTTCATGTCAAGGTAGGTCGAGAGTTGATGTTTGGCATCGACCTCCAAAGCATTGTGTCGACCTGTAATGAAGACACAAGTGTTCTGCAGCACGAGAGTGATGATCAGGAATCGAATATGTTGCCGGGGGGAGGGGGTTGTATCTTCGTTTCTCTCCGGCCTCATACACATAAGCTTGATAACCCCGATTCGACCGCGAGCTGGATCCTCAGTCTGACGATTGTCGGTAGTAGTAGTAGTAGGTAGAAGAAGGGGAACGAACTCTAAAACCATAAAAAATTATTCACCAAAAATAAAAATATTCCAGAACGGGTGGTTGTTGGTATCAAAAGCCCACTAGATCTCTCAAACTAAGATAATGGTGTAGTCGAATGAGTCACCCCAAAGTGATTTGACAAACAACTGAAAACAACCATGCGTCAGCTATCCAGTCGATCCCAGTCCAACCCTCTGATAAACTAAGAGATAAACAAAAAAATGTTAATGGAATCTTTACATGGGAACTCGGGGGATCGACCACCAGAGAGAGATTATTGCAATGGTTGTCCTAAAAAAAGTTAAAACTAGCATATAAAAAAGCGTGAAATATTATTGTCGCTCACCTACCCCCAAAAACTCTATTCCTCCATTCACACTATTAATGACTTTAAGGGGGATGTGGAGGTGGTGGGGGTCTAACATTGACACATGGGCTAGACTTGTCATTTTGGGTGCCCCGTCTCTTGTAACTTTTGTCCCCTTTCCCCCATTTTTTTTTTCTTTTTGACTTTTTTGGTTTGGATCGGGGGGGAATGCATGCTTGCACGCACTTCCCCCACCACCTCCCTCCCTTTTCTAAACATCTATTTTGTCTTTGCCCTCTCGTCTCAATTCGTCCACGAACCTTTTCAGCATTATTTGCTGGAGTCGATTCAAGAAGAACCTTGCAGAGAATTTGGTCGAATTTAAAAAGTTAATTAATCATTTAATAAAAAAGCAACACTTTAAACGAGAAAGATTGCGTACTTCAATCTTTTTCTTTCTTATTTATAAAAACACTCATCTAAATTATGAAATAAAATTTTACAAAAAAAAAAAAAAGAGACCACTCTTACCAATTCCACAGGTAAACCGCGTTTCTTTCTCACTAAATATTTTTAACTATACAAATTACCTTTGGCTTTTACCATGCCTAAGTCCCTCTTATTGTACACAAAGATCCCTTAGATTTCTAAATTCAATAACGCGTTGATGTTGTCCTCGGTAGATAATGTTGGTATCTAATTTTAAGCCTTTTTCACATCTCATGTTTTATTATTAATGTGCTTTGGATAAAAGGTGTGTGTCCCTTCTCTTACTTGTCTAAAACGGTCGATTAGTGAAGGAGAGAAATATTCGGATCGCAGATTTTATCTGCTTGACATCTTGTCGGACAATGTCTGAATGCTTCATACTGATAGATGATAAATCCCATCTTTAATTGCATAAAAGAACTTGATACAACATAACACACTCCATTGATGGTCTATAAGTGAAGGAGAGAAACACTCACATTACCAATTTCTTTCTACTTCAAATTTCGTCAGACTACTCCTCCTCGGACTTTAAGATCGGCGAAGAAGACATAGTCTAAATCCTTATAGTTATGTTATTATTTAAAGTCGATACGTACCCAAGTCCTAAATTTGATTATCAAGGCGAAGAAGCTACACAACTCGCCCCCTCTAGATTTGTGAAATCCAAGATCATTGTCATCAGTCCAACAATGTACATTTTAAAACCGCATTGATATCATTTCTATTTCCACGACGGTCTATGTCCTGGATCGATTCGTACCGACGCACATGAACTAAATTTGCTATAAAGCAAGAACATGACTTTTACCAGGGATATTCCCAAACTTTCACTAATTTTTAACCTTTTTTTTTTCTCAGGAATCGATATATTTGTTAATGGGTTGTAATCTCAAAATGACTACACAATTTAAAAAATCTCTTGGTAAGACATGTACTTTCCAATATAATTGTTTATTTGATAAAATTTTGTTAATTGCAAATCTTGGCATAAAGTAAAAAGGTTTTTGGCATGTGACAAATGTTTTTGCATCATCCAATTGGGTAATTTAATTGGCTTAATAATTTTTATTTATAAATTGAAAATGAAGTATATACATAATGATGTAAAATTTTTGTTATTTGAATTATTATTTTTGGGCTTCACAAAAATCACCCCACCACGAACAACGAACGACGCTGCTCTTTCTTCTTAGTAAAAACATTATTATTTCAATGGACCATTCATTATCGGGGCTGACTTCCCAAGTCACCTCTCGATTGATACACACACAAAGCTCCCAAAATTCCTTATACTTAGTAAAGCGATTACAACACTTAGAAACAGTGGCCATGTCGAAAGCCGATGGCTCACAGCTTGGAAATCCGCAGCTGCTGGCTCCTTGATATCAGTTCTTTCCTCAGGATTTTCCCTGCAGCCGACTTCGGAATGGCGGTTATGAACTCCACTCTCCGCACTTTCTTGTACGGCGCAACCTGGGTGCCACAACACCGTCAATTTAGACTACGCCGAATACGTGTTAGATTCTGTTCTAATCCCTTCTCAGTGGTTCTTACATTCTTAGCGACATATCCGATGACTCGTTCTTCTGTAAGATTGGAACCGGTTTTCTTGACCACATATGCCATCGGTGCCTGTCCTGCTTCTTTGTCCTCGATCCTGCAGGAAGTTCCACGTACTCCTGCCTTTAGAGCTGCAGCAACAAAGGGAAACCCCCGAGTGAGAGAACTTACGGTATCACAGCCGAATCGAGTATCTCTGGGTGACTCAGGAGAAGTGCTTCAAGTTCAGCCGGTGCGACCTGCCACTTTTAACATTTTGAATTCATGGTCCCGACATTTTCCATGTAATGATACGTTCTGATCTTATGAGTCACCTGGTAGCCATTGTGCTTGATGAGTTCCTTTATCCTGTCAACAATGTATACGTAGCCTTCGCCATCAATGTAGCAAAGGTCCCCAGTCTTCAACCACCCGTCCGGATCCAGCGTTGCACGGGTAGCTTCCTCGTTCCCGAGATACCCCTTCATGATTGATGGACCCTTGAGCCACAGCTCTCCTTCCTTATATGGCGGCAGGCTCAATCCTGACTCTGGGTGGACAACCTTAGCAGAAAACTCTGGAATCAACCTTCCGCACGAACCCGGATGTTCCTTGGCTTCCTCTTCCGTTGGGAAAAAGGTTGCTCCGCCGCTACTCTCGGTCAATCCATACCCTTGTGCGATTCCCACCCATGGGAATTTCTTCCGGAATTCGTCTGACAGTTCTTTGCTCAATGGTGCGGCACCTGATCCAACCCGTCGAAGGGACATGAGTTCGTGCTTTGTCTCACCATTGTGCTTCACTAAAGCAAGGATCACTGGAGGTACCGCCGCGATGTTGTTGACCTTATGAGTTTGAATTGCATCAATCATGGTTTGCAAATCAAATCTTTGCATGACCACGGAGGTTATCCCTGAGCACAATAAACCAAGAGCAAAGAAAGCAAGACCATAGATGTGGAACATCGGGATGAAGCAGAGGAACACGTCGTTTGTGGATGAGGAGACTCGGATTGACCATCCGAGTAGCGAAACTATTGAGATCAAGTTGTAGTGAGTCAATATCACGCCTTTGCTAACACCAGTTGTCCCTGAGGAGTAAAGGATAGCAGCAGTGTCTGATTGTCGAGGCCTCTCAAGTACGAGGTCGACTGGATCATGGCTTTCTATCAGTTCCTCCACGGATGTCAATCCTTTGCTCTTCATCTTCACGGTCAGCAATGAGAGAATACCCGTAGACACCAACTTGTGCAGCTCCTCCGGCGCCGAAATTGCAAATCTTGCCCTGGAATTTGTTACCTGCTTGGCAATCTCCGATGCCGTGTTCAATGGATTAGCCGTCGTCAGAATGGCACCCACAGAAAGCACGGCTAGGCAAATCACTGGGTACATGATTGAGTTTGGCGCAAGCACAAACACCACATCACCTCTTCTGACCCCTATTGCACCGTACAGCCCTGCCGCGAGTGACTTCACCGATCGGCAGAAATCCTTGAAGCTTAATCGGCTGTCCGTTGATGCATCGATGAAGGCAGCCTTCATCTCAGGGCGGTCAATTCTCGCCAGGAAGGAGAGTATATAAGTGGCCGTGTCGAGCTCGGGTACAACAGGAATCTTCTCGTCCCCATTTAGTCGGAGAAGCGACTGGTAAATTCCTGTCTCAGGATCAAACCCACTTGCCCCCTGCATCAAAAGATCATTGGCTCTGGCTCCTTTCCCGGCAATGGACCTACTTCCTCCACCAGCCATTTCCTTTCTCCAGACCTTCCTCCCCTCGTTCACACAACAAGTGCAGACAACAACAATGACAAAAACTTGTATGTGATGTGTTCGGATGTTTCTATGATTTCGATGCTAGAAAAAAGCAAACGCCAAAGACAAACACTCACTGACAGGCAGGTCTAACTCCACCAACAATAATAAATAATAGACGTCTGATTGAACGAGTAAAGCTCAGATCAACCCCGCAGATGATCCTGACGCTACAGGCGAGCAGGCAACGGCTTTCTTTCTTCTTTCAGTCTAGTTTGACACAGAAGTTAGGGAATAAACACAAATAACACAAAAAGACATATCAACATGGTTGGAAGGACGAAGTCAATCAAATTTGAAAGGGAACATTTATATCACAAATCCATATAAACAAGGTGAAAATTCTCAAAGCATGAAATTATACTCATTTTCACCTTGACCTTTTCAGCCTACTAGGTGCTAAAAACATAAAGCCATAAGTGGTTATGCTACCAGCAGATTATTAATGTCACACAGCGGAAATTCGGCATCTGGGGAAATTTGAAAAGGTCTGTCGATCAGAACGCGCATTGTCGGCTGCCCACATGCACACAGATGCCATAACAAATCTGAGTGTAAGGATAAGAATACCAACTGCAGGTCGCCAGAATAATTTTGGGCTCCAGGAACCCCACACTCAGCTGGCTACACGGGCAAGTATCCAACAAACAATTAGTCTGTAAAGGATGCTGATATTACAAGAAATAATCTAGGGAAAACCCATCGACATCTACAGACAGTCGATGATGTCATGAAATCTAGGGCAGTCTGGCTGGTTATTAACTTAAAGCTAAATAGACCGACAGACAGGACATACATGATATATGGATGATGATACATCAGATGGTGTTACAGCACATACAACAGGGTTAAATATGGGAAGAAAACTATCCCTACAAACCTGCTCGAAGCATTGTTAACAGAGTTTCCTCTTGAGGTCCTCATTCTCATTTCTCAGATTCTCAAGTTGTGCCTGGAGAACATGAGCCTTGGATCGGATGCTCAGCATTTCCAGCCTCAGGGTCTCTCGTTCAATGGAAACCTTGTAGATCTCCTCCTGTAAACTTTTAATGTATTCCAAGGATTCTGGTGACATTGCAGAAGTCCTATCGGCCAGATTTCTCACCCTATCCCTATTTTCAAGAGAATCCAACAGGGAATACTCGACTAATGTTGACAAGGGGCTAGAAGAATTTGGAGCCGAACTTGCTGCAGTGGTGATTGTGGATGAGCAAGGATCGTTTATTTTCTTCTGTGAATTTTCAGTAACATTTGAATAGGCCGAGTTCAGATCGATGTCTCTTTTCCGCTTGTAACGAAGAATTGCAGGCATTTCCCTTACAGACGGACAGTCTGTGGGATGACCCTCCAATGTTTCACCAAGAGTCTCACTCTTGCAGACTGCTAGCAAGTATTGCGTCTTAGCTGGAAGTTCACTGTGACCAAGGCACATCCCAATAGATGGTATCTCCTGGCAATGCCGACCACATTGCATCCATATATGCACAGATAATGACTCAAACATAAATAATCAGGAGTAATGCATCATTACAATGCATATAAAAAATGCATCGTTACAAGGGAAAATTAAAGATCAGGTGGCAGTGCATCACAACTTATCAGAATACAAGGAAAATGATAAACCTTTCATCATGAAGAATGAACAAGATAAGTTTTTCGTCATCATCAGCTCATTTCTGGATATGACCCGACAGATGTGGTGTTGGTAGATCATTATGGACAGATTAATTAAAATAAATGTGATGCAAACAAGTACAAACATGAATCAATAAACATTCCTATCAAAACTTAATGCCGCTTAAAAGCTCAGGTCAATACGCCACCTTATCCTCAAGTTTAAAAGCTTGATACTAAATCGGAGTGTAAAACATCCAAGATGATTAGCCCGAAATCAGAAAACTCAACACCTGTCTAGGGTCTTGCTCCTCTTATGTTATGAGAACTGTTATGCAATCACTCATTATCATTTCAGAATTCAACAATTCAACAGACGCGTACTAGACCATTTTGCACCCACCAACAAAACATTGACGGGTTGTTGGTATCCGGATTAAGGAAGGGAATGGAATGGAAAGGCGATTCCATTCCGGCCGTTTTAAACGAACCAAACGGCGGAATTGGCCGGAATGGAATGAAAACGATCTCGTAGCTTCATTTTTGAAGGGAATGGCATTCCATTACGAAGGGGAAGGAATTTCCATTCCATTCCCCTTCCTAATCTGGATACTAAACACCCCCTAACAGGACAACACAAAGTATCGCCTGGGAATGACACGTTCACATTTTTAAACTAAGAAACAGCACAAACCTTAACATCGTCGTTTCCTTGATTCTTTATTTCCTCTCCTTTCTCTTCTCTGCAACTCGGCATTAATCCAGGGACTACATCTGTTTCACCATCCCATTCCTCCTCAACAAAAGGAGCATAACGATTCCCAGTTGGTGGGCCAAGATTGGCCTTGTGAAAGATTCGACAGAGTACATAAGGTTCCTGGAACCATAACAAAGAAAAGACTGCAGTGAGAATACCGGTTCTGACATAGATGATCATTTCCAACACGAGCTAACTTTGTCATTTTGAAATAATTACTCAAAAGTGGCTTTCGGCAATCATAGGCCAGATCAATGGAACAAAAAATCATTTAAAATGGTTAAAGGGCTCAAAGCGATTTCTCTATTAGCATTTTTTACGGAAAATGAAAAAGGTCCTCCAATAAGCATCAGTCTGAGAAAATGGGAAAAAGAAAATCCAGATCCCAGGGGCACAATGAATTACCTTGAGCATTTTAACTTTAAGTCTCAAGTCATACACAAAGCATGGAAAGTTCATTTATGTATTTATTTCTTTCTTTTCAGCAAGCAAATGTCAACTTGTCTAAACAACTCTGGATAGCATCTTATATTTACAGAAGAAAAACCGCTCTGTATCATGCAACAAAGCGGCAGGAAAATACCGGTTGAGCACCACACTTTTCCAACTCTTCTTCAGCTAGACGATACTCGTGCATTACCCAATTAGTCCGTTCCCCTTGGGGTGCTCGACCATGGTGGAAGACAAGAGTCTTTTTCAAACCAACAACCCGAAAATCATGTTGAACCATGCGGTCATTCCCAGTAGCCTTCCAATATCCCGTGTTTGTAGCTCTATTCATTCTACCACCATTACCATACTTCTTATCCAGAGCGCTGAAGAAGTACCATTCCTGATCCCTGGTCTTTAACTTAGATTTGCCTAAATTTAACAGAAGAAACGGCCAACATAAATTATTTCATAGTGACGGTAAATAATTGACTATAACCTGGAATTGTTGACATCAGATCACTCAAATACAAATGAAAACAGGGACTTATAGAAGTATATTAGGGCAGCGATCAAGGAATGGATAAGTCATAGAAAAACATCGCATGCTAATGGCAGTTCCAGATCAGAAATAAGCTGACTGATGAATCAAACCGCAGAACTAACAACCTGCAAGGTCCCATGGCTCTGTCTTGTAGATATCTACATCTGCGATGGCATCAAATCGGAAGGATTTTCCACAAACTTTGCGCTTTAGATAGTACACAACCAATTCTTCGTCAGTTGGATGGAACCTAAATCCAGGAGCCAGGGCAGTGGGACTAGTATTTTCGGCAGATGGAGCAGCAGTCACCGCAGAAGCTGACAGGGTCGTTGTCTCAGGACCCATCTGTGCATGAATGTATGTAATTCCAGTAAGAACACTCTAAATATTAAATCACGAGAGAATATCTTACTTAATATAACTGTCAATAGAGCGATTTAGGATTTCCAATGGGATCCTTGCTTGTAGAGATCCATTTTTAAAAAAAAAACAGAGACTGATAAGGAAAAAAATCACAGTTCAATACTCGACGAGAAATGTGGTATGCTTGATGCAGAAACAGGCATCTTTAATGCAGAAAGTAGTTCCTGGCCCAGGCAGGGATGGTTGGTGGGGCTGGGGAGGGGCCTGCAGCTTTACCCTCGCCAACTTTCGCAAAGGGACTTTTCTCACTAACATATCTGTAGTTGGCCAAGGTTCACTCTATATACTTGCAGGAAAACAGAAGAAAATTTTGCTTCAACAGATAACCTCTCGGAATGTCAGAGCAAATGAGTTACCCTGAGAAACAATCCATCATAATCAAGCACCCGCCAGTTAAATTGTACTGACAGATTCCAACAAGAACGTCAAAGCCTCTGAAAATCTGAAAGCGAGTACCAAGAAAATATTTTGTTATGACAGTGCAGAAGCATTTGCCAAT
Source organism: Melastoma dodecandrum (assembly GCA_029817715.1). NCBI lineage: Eukaryota > Viridiplantae > Streptophyta > Magnoliopsida > Myrtales > Melastomataceae > Melastoma > Melastoma dodecandrum. Next base: position 399,928 of record JARUPY010000397.1, on the reverse strand, counting down.
GGCACAGTCCCCATTTACAATCAACCTCTGCTCATTGACTCGGTAAGGAAACAGCCCACCAAACTGACTCTAGTGTCTGGAGATAAGGGTTACAGGGAAAGGAAAATATCGACAAATATTTGACACAGATTTCAGGAATTTCGAAAATCCAATGTCTTGACAAAAGCAAAGGAAAACAGCTTGCTCATTCCATTTTTCCCAGGCATATCCTCTGACAAGATGTGTCAATGGAAAACATGAACCTGAGGTTTAATAAGTTGAAGTTCCTATGAGAATGTACAGAAAGAGCGTATAATATTCTCAAAGTTCCAAGTAACCAAACTAATCACTGTCCCGAACAATTGACAAGAACAACCACAAGTTCGGGCAGACATTCAACATAACAAAGCTGGAAAACGGGACAAAAACAAACAGGATTTCCAGGTGGAACAACGACGACGACCACCTTCACCCAAAACGAAAACGGAAGCAGCCACATCAACAGCAGCAGCTTGAGACCGAAAACCCCTGTAACTGACCGAAACCAATAAAAGAATGTAAACCCCAAACCACGAAAAGATCGGAACTTTATCCCTAATCAAGCTAACTCTCACATGCAACGCAACCATAGCCCAAAAATAAGAAAGGGAAGGCACTGACCCACTAAGAAATAAACAAAACTAGCACAAACCCACAAACTTTTACAGCGATTCAACAACACCAACGAAAGAAAAAAAATCCTAGCTTGCACGCATTTCGATGCCCAGCTGCCAGACGCCCATTGAAACTAGACAAGAGAGAGGGGAGCATGGGAAAGATACCGGGGCGGGGGCGGGGGGAGAGAAGAGGAGGGAGGGAGAGCTGGAAGGGGTTTTTGAGCTGTTTGAGGGGAGATGATTTGTGTAGCTTGGCTTATCGGCAAAGAATTGGGGGTGGTGATGCGGATGAGGATGAAGTTTGGGGATGGGGTTAAAAAAGCCGAAAACCACACGCCCCCGCCCCCACCCCTTTCAACACAGTTGCTTGGAGTTGAAGAAACTCTTATACAAATTCGGACAATTTAGATTGGGGAGGTGACCCCCAAGGCCAAATTTGTGTAATGATGATTGGGAATAAAATAGAACAAAGATCAGAAAATGAGGTTGTTGGGTTTCCCATGGGATTTGATTGTGGGTATGAACCAACCACCACCAATTCAGGTTTTCAAAGGGCCAGATTATTTTTATTTTCATTTTCTATCTATAAAAAATTTGTTTATTAAGTGAGCTTGAGCCTTCCCATGTTTTCTACTTGGGGCAAAATTTGAAGAAAGAAAACTTAGAAAATTACCCTACTATTATAAAACGAATATAAAAAAAGCACACGAGAAAAAACGGGGAGAAATTTATTCTTTTTAAATATATTATATACAATAATATCATCGACCAATAAAATTATAATATTAAATAGGGATAAATAATATTAATAATGACATTCACAGTGAATACCTATTATCGTTTTCTAAGATTTTGAATAATAAATATATTCACAATTAATGTATTTTTCTCTGTTTTTGTTCGACGGTGGAACCAACAATAAACTCTAAAAGCTCGTTTGGTTTTTGGAATAGAATTACAAATTGAATGGAATTGGAAGAGAGAAAAAAAATATAGCGATCAAGAAGTGAATTTTTTAAGAAATAGTGTGTTTATTTGAACGATGAAGATGAGAAGATGGAGGTAATGGAATGATGCGCATTACTTTCCATTCCTCTTCAAAATTAAGAAAATGAAAAAGAAATGCATAAAATAAAATAAGATGAATGAAGAGAAAAGAGTATGATTATTAGTCAATTCCATTCATTCTTCAAATCGCTAAACCAAACGCATCATAAAGGAGAACAATTGATATAAGTAAAAAATAGAGGCGGACATCACTTAAATCAAATTAAGGACTCCCCTTACAATTTTTAAATTATTTTGGGTTAAAAATGTTTAAAAAATGAACATAAACCAAACAAGGAGACACGTTTGGATGAGCAGAAATTTGATAAAACTAAGAAGTGAATAAATTTCAAAAGTTTGCACACGAGTTGGAGGTGTTCCCCGAATTTCCGTTAGAAAACTCTCCATAAACCAAACACCCCCTAAGGTTTTGTCCTAATTAATTTGTTTCGGGGTTGTTTGGTAATAACAAGACTGGGATGAGGGCTTTCTTCGGTTTGACTGTGGGCCCTCTAGATCGGGCCTTAAATTGGGCCTCAGATGGAAAGTCCAGTTCTACTTTTCACATGACTGCGATGGAGATTAGTAAATTATTTATTACTGGGTAATGCCCTCCTGCGTTTGCTCTCCATGGTCAAGTGTTGAATCCACGACTCGAGATTGTGGACGAACGATTCCACGTCCGACTTCTCTTGCTTCAGGATTTCGCTCTCCAGCGAGATCTTGTACAGCTCCTCATGCAAACCGGAGATGAATTCCTTGTGCTCCTCCGGAGGTTTGTCAGTGTCACGGTGTTGCTGCACAAGCCCCAGCCGTCCCTCCTCTGCGAAGGAAGGGGATCACGACCCTCGTTCGAGTTTTGTCTGGGGGTGATAGGCGTGCCTTCCTCCTGATCACGGTCAAACACTTCAAAGTTACGTCGGGTTTTACATTGGCGGAGAGATTACTAGAGAGAATAACTCGAACCTGGGATGGTTCACGTCCTGTAGTTTCATCCCACTGCTCTTGCTTGAAAGGACCATGGTGATGTTCCCAAGGCCTCCCGATATGGATCTTGTTCGAATTCAGTATCCCTTAAAAATACCATTTTGCTCGGTTTACTTTACCAGTTTTTTACGAGATGCGGTCGGTTCTCCCTCGTTGTCCCTGCGATTGTGGTCCACGTCCATGGGAAAGCACGAGAGTCCTTTTGAATCCCACGAGGTTGAGCCCCGCCTTTATTTCCATCGGCCTTCCCGTGCGTTTCCAAAACCCCATCTGAATGAACCTTCTCACCATTGAAAATAAAATTAATTTAATACAATTTATGATGGGCATTTTAATCTTGAATTTAAGATGTGGTATATTAAATGATTGTTATCGTGGAGTTTGGTAACATAGATTTATTTTAATTTAGGCAGATGAATAGTTTGATGATTTGCCCTTTAAATTCCTTTGTAATGTTGATTTCAATATAGTGAGTTGCAGTGAGTCTTCCCCCAAATTATCAGATTGTTTTCTCAGATAGCCTAACCTTTCTCCCGGTGAGTCTACCAATTTTTTCGGAAAATTACAGCGAGCGCCCACTAACGTTTCCAACAAAGTGGTATCAGAGCGAGGATGTCTTTAAGCTTCCGCGTCTTACGAAGGACAACTACGATAGTTGGTCTATCCGAGTGAAGGCGATACTCGGTTCCCAAGGTGCGTGGGAAATCGTCAGCGATGGGTTTGCCGAATCCAACGAGGATGCGGAGTTGGCCCTTATTCAAAGGTTCGAGAAGAACAAAAAGAAGGACCAACATGCTTTATCCATCATCCACCAGTGTCTAGATGATGCCGTTTTTGAGAAAGTTGCAAATGCTTCAACTTCGAAGGAGGCGTTGGGAATTTTCGAAAATTCTCACAAAGGAGTCGATAAGGTAAAGAAGGTGCGGCTTCAGATTTTACGGGGAGAATTTGAAGCGCTTCGTCAGGAAGCATCGGAGTCTATTTCAGACTATTTCACGCGGGTCTTGTCCGTCGTCAACCAAATGAAAAGAAACGGTGAAAGTATAAAAGACGTTAGAGTGATCGAGAAAATTTTACGCTCTCTACATCAAAGATTTGATCATGTTGTGGTTGCAATCGAGGAGAACAGAGATTTGGAGAATCTGTCCGTTGATGAATTAAACGGATCGTTACGGGTGCACGAGGAGCGGATGAACAAACACAGGAAAGAGCCATTGGAGCAAGTCCTTCAAGTCAAGCATTCATTTGGCGAAAAGGGGAACGCATTTCACCGAGGTCGAGGTCGCGGTCGAAGTCGCGGTTATTCTCGTGGTGGCGGTCGAGGTCGCTGCACAAATCAAGAAGTCGAAAAAGCGAACGATGAAAAGCCTCGAGAAAATCTGAGAGGTCGTGGTAGAGGAAGAGAATGCGGACGAGGACGAGGAAGAGGAAGAGACGGATACGAGAGGGGGTACGACAAATCTCGGGTTGAGTGCTACAATTGTCACAAAATGGGTCACTATGCCCGTAATTGCTGGTACACCGAGGATGCAAAAGAAGAAGTCAATCTGGTCGAGGAGAAAGAAGCGGAAGAGTCGACGTTGTTGCTAGCGCTCAACCAAGACGTTGATGGAGAAGGAAGCCAATGGTATCTCGACAACGGTGCTAGTAACCATATGTGTGGCGACAAATCGAAATTTATGGAGCTGGAAAAAAGGGCGATCGGGAGTGTCACGTTTGGAGATGCTTCAAAAATTCAAATTGAAGGCAAAGGTACCATTTTGATTCGGTTGAAGGATGGTGCTCACAAGTTTATTTCCGATGTGTATTATGTCCCTAGATTGAAGAGCAATATTTTGAGTTTGGGACAACTCATGGAAAGGGGCTACGAGATTCTGATGAAGGATCGAAATCTTTGGCTACGGGACGGGAGCGCTAACTTGATTGCGAAGGTGATGATGTCGAAGAATAGGATGTTTTTGCTCTCTATATAAACCGAAGAGCCGAATTGCTTGCAAGTGTGTGTGAAGGATCCAGCATGGTGTTGGCATATGAGGATGAGACATCTCAATTTTGGGGGCCTAAAAATAATGTCCGAAAAGAAGATGGTGAAGGGAATGCCTTTGATCAATCATCCGGATCAACTCTGTGAAGCGTGTCTTTTTGGCAAACAAACAATGAAAAGCTTTCCGAAAGAAGCAATGTCAAGAGCGATGAAGCCGCTCGAATTAATTCATGTCGATGTTTGTGGACCGATTAAGCCCTCGTCTTATGGTAAAAGTAATTATTTTTTTACTTTTCATCGACGATTTTAGTCGAAAGACTTGGGTTTATTTCTTGAAAGAAAAATATGAGTGTTTTGATGTTTTTAAGAGTTTTAAGGCATTGGTCGAGAGGGAGAGTGGTTATGTTATTCGGGCGTTGAGAACCGATAGAGGGAAAGAGTTTATTTCTGGTGCTTTTAACCGTTTTTGTGAAGAACATGGTATTAGGCGCTTTCTCACGGTTCCATGATCACCGCAACAAAACGGAGTGGCTGAAAGAAAAACCCGGACCATCCTCAACATGACGCGGAGCATCATGAAAAATAAGAAGATGCCTACGGAGTTTTGGGCAGAAGTAGTGGCTTGTGCCATGTATCTCATCAATCGTATTCCGACCAAAAGCGTAAAAGATTAAACACCCATTGAAGCATGGAGCGGAAAGAAGCCATATATATCTCACTTAAGGATCTTTGGAAGTATTGCTTATAAGCATATGCCGGATCAAGAGAGAACGAAGCTTGACGATAAAAGCGAGAAATTTGTGTTCATCGGCTATGACGGAAAACCAAAGGGGTACAAGCTCTACAATCCTATCAACGGGAAGATTGTTATGAGTCGTGATGTGGAGTTTAATGAAGATGCTTCTTGGAATTGTGAAGCACAAAAAGATGTTGTTGACGGATTTTTTCCATTTTTCTATGAGGAAATTCAAGGAGAAGAAACGTGGCAGCCCGTAGTTCCTCCGACGACGTCGAACACATCTCCTAGTGCATCTTCATCAAATGGAAGCTCTAACGAAGGATCGCGAAGGATGAGAGCTATTCAAGATCTTTGCAAAAATACGGAGGTAATTGATGATGTCTCTATGTTTTGTCTTTTGGCCGAAGCTACACCTTTGAGTTTTGAAGAAGCTAGTAAGGAGAAGAAATGGAGACAAGCCATGGACGAGGAGATTCGAGCCATTAAAAGGAATAACACGTGGGAACTTGCTGCTCTTCCTGCGGGTCAAAAATCAATTGGTGTGAAGTGGATATTCAAGGAGAAAAAGAATGCCAAAGGTGTCGTAGAAAAATATAAAGCGAGACTTGTCGCCAAGGGGTATGCGCAACGACATGGAGTGGACTATGAGGAGGTATTTGCTCCGGTTGCTCATTTAGAAATAATCAGATTTTTTGTTTCTTTTGCGGCACAAAGAAACTGGAAAATTTTTCAATTGGACGTGAAGTCGGCGTTTCTTAACGGTTTTCTTGAGGAAGATGTCTTTGTGGAGCAACCAAAAGGTTATGTGGTGAAAGGACAAGAAGAAAAGGTTTTGAAGTTGAAAAGGGCTTTGTACGGTCTCAAGCAAGCTCCTCGAGCATGGTATAGTCGGATTGATGCCTATTTTCGGGAGAAAGGTTTTGCGAGATGTCCTCATGAGTATGCACTTTATGTGAAGATGGATAAAAATGGAGATTGTTTGTTCGTATGCCTCTACGTGGATGATCTTATTTTTACAGGAAATAATCCGAGTCTCTTTGAAGATTTCAAGAATGATATGGCCCGAGAATTCGAGATGACAGATATTGGCCTAATGTCATTTTACCTTGGATTAGAAGTGCATCAATCAGATGATGGAATTTTTGTTTGTCAACAAGCATATGTGAAGGAGGTTCTTGACAGATTCAATATGTTGAATAGCAAACCAGTGTCTACCCCAATGGAGGTCGGAGCTAAATTGTGCAAAATTGACGAGGGAGAAAAGGTGGATCCGACACTGTTCAAAAGTCTTGTGGGATGTCTAAGGTACTTGACATGTACTCGGCCGGATATTCTTTTTAGTGTGGGGATTGTTAATCGATTCATGGAGATGCCTACGACGAAACACATGAAGGCGGCGAAGAGGATTTTGAGGTATTTGAAATGTACCAACTATTTTGGACTGTTTTATTCGTCATTCAATGAATTTCAACTTGTTGGATATTGCGACAGTGATTTTGCCGGAGACTTAGATGATCGGAAAAGTACAACTGGATTTGTATTTTTTATGGGGTCTAATGCGATTTCGTGGAGTTCGAAGAAACAGGCGATCGTCACTCTATCTTCTTGCGAGGCTGAATATGTTGCGATTACGGCATTCGCTTGTCACGCAATTTGGCTAAGGATAATGTTGAAGGAGATAGGCTTGGCAGAGAATGAAGCAACCACGATCTTTGTCGATAACAAATCTGCTCAAGCATTGGCGAGGAATCCTGTTTTTCATGATCGAAGTAAACACATCGATACACGCTATCACTTCATCCGAGAGAGTGTTATGAAGAAGGAGATCAAGCTTGAATACGTAAAATCTGCTGATCAAATTGCGGATATTTTTACGAAGCCTCTTGGAGCGGATGTTTTCAGCAAGAAGAGAAGCATACTTGGAGTCATGAAGAAAATCAATTTTAAGGGGGAGTGTTGAAAATAAAATTAATTTAATACAATTTATGTTGGGCATTTTAATCTTGAATTTAAGATGGGGTATATTAAATGATTGTTATTGTGGGGTTTGGTAACGTAGATTTATTTTAATTTAGGCAGATGAATAATTTGATGATTTGCCCTTTAAATTCCTTTGTAACGTTGATTTCAATACAGTGAGTTGCAGTGAGTCTTCCCCCAAATTATCATATTGTTTTCTCAGATAGCTTAACCTTTCTCCCGATAAGTCTACCGATTTTTCCGAAAAATTACAGCGAGCGCCCGCCAACGTTTCCAACAAAGAGCACGGTACTTCCTGTCCAGCTAACAGTAGAAGTACCGCTCGTTGGTGCCAGTCTCCATCTTCGACTGACCTGTAATAAGGTAGATGATATTATAAGGTATAACGTATTTGTCTCTCCACCTATGTATGAAAAAGAAGACATAATTGGTAGACCTGCTAGCTCCCAGGGTTCGAACTCGTAGATATCAATGTCCACGATTACATTGACGGGAACCGGTTTCTCGTGAGCCTTACACCTGAGGTAGTAAAGGACGAGCTCCTCGTCGGAGGGATGGAACCTGAACCCTGGAGCCAAAGCGGCAGCGGCTGTGGCTGCCGCGGACATGATTTAGTCCAAAAAAGGATGAGTGATTTTTGTTAAGATCAAACAAATATTTATATTCTTCGGTCTTCTTGTAGGCATGTAATTAATTACAATGGGATTGAACATGGATTTCATGCATTAATTAGGCATCTTGTTTGGCATTTGATAATTAAGGAATCAGATTAATCCCTCGTTGTTTTGTCTCTGCATAAATTGTAAACATTTTTTTCTTTCTTTTTGAAAATAAAATAATTAAATTTTATTTCTTTATAATTTAAGAAACACAGTTGTCTTTGATGCATCGTGAATGTACACCAACTCCAAGGATGGTATGATTCATCGATGCTTGGGATGAAATTCGAGACTATGTGTTCGCAGCGCGGGGATAATTATGTCATCCCTCCCAGCGAAATGCAAAGACGGTAAAGATTAAGAGGCCGAGGTTCGGCAGGATAGGCTGCAGTCATCTCTCCAAGAGTGCTGGAAGCTCTCACACTGTAGGAGCGAACCACAGCAGAAAACAGTCCGATAAACGGACACCGCTGAAGAACACGCTTCACGTCCATAAATATCTCTTAGAATCTACCGTGTACCTTTCTCGGTTACAAGTTGAATCCATTTTCCAAGATCCGGGGGCAGGTTACTTATTCCGTCGCCAGAGCTTCCTTTGTTCTGTTTGAACCAGCTACTTCGAATTCATCCGGCCCAGAAACCGTTCGATCTTTCTCTCAGTGATCTATGGCAGGAGTTTCTTCTTTTACGAGACTCGCTATTTGGGATAACAAATGGCGGGCTCTTCATCCCTCCAGTGAAGTATCCATCATCATTGCGTGAAAACTAACTAGAATCTTCCGCTGGCGAAAATCCGGAACAAGGTTCTGCTAACGTCGAAAGGCGTAAAGCGAAATACTTCCCTGATAAACTCGATCCTCGACTTCAAACCTTCACAGAACTAAAGGAAATGGACTCGCATAACATGCCTTTCAAGCTAAACTGAACAGATGTGTAATAAGGTAAAACATCTCTTCCTTTTGACAGCCTAACGAGAGAATGTCAATTAATGGTAATTAATTCCACAAATTCTTAGTTTTAGGCATACCGGACTAATTAATTTGTAGGATAAAAACTTACTGGTTTTAGTGGATATTTGATGATATATATATCAGATTCTGCTTTATATGCAAAATGCAGATTGATTGGCCAATTATGAAAAATCAACTTTTAAGGATCAAATTGAATTGGGGATGAATGATACAAAATGTAAGGCTTACATGAGAAGTGAATGTTATGTGTATGGATCCAAGTCCTTTTCTGTTTAGTAATGACAATCCACCATGGCTGGAGACGGGAACATGAGGGCCGTGGCCGGCTGTTGTTTCGGGAGGAACGTGTTCTCTGCTTTCCTGTCATCGGGCGCAGGCAAGTTGAGATCCAAGTCGAGGGAAATTGTCGTCGTGACCGCAGAGTCCGCGATTAGCGGGATTGCGATTGGTGGAGGCGTTCGCATTGGCAGCGCTCTGTGTCTCCTCATGTGGCCACCCAGCGCTTGCCCCGAGCCGAACTCCGCACCGCAGATTGAACACTCGTGTACCTTCCCTTGCTTGCCGGGATTACTCGTGACGTTGCCGCTGACCCCAAACTGCAGAGACGGAGATGAATAATTCTTGGATTCACTGGGTTGACCCTCCTCGTCCGACGATGGGATAGCCGCTGCAGGGCTCGGGGCCAACTTCGGCTTCTTGTGGCTAGCCCGGTGGCCGCCTAGCGCTTGGAATGAAGGGAAGGTCCGGTTACACGTCTTGCACTCGTAAACATAGTACCCTACCTTCCCCAACCCCGTGTCGGTCTCCAAGTACTTCCGGCTGGTGAATCTACCGAACCCCCGATCTTCCTCTGTCGTGGCAGGCAACCTCACGTCCCTCCTCCTCAGAGGGTCCCCCTGTGCTAAAAGGATCAGACAGTTCGCCATGTCCTCCTCCTCCTCGGTCGTCGTCATCACACCAGCCTCACGATCGTTACACTCCTCCTCTGACGTGGAGGGAGAAAACCCGTCGGCGACCCAGACAACGACTGCCTTTTTGATCCCTGGATCCTCTCCCTCCTCGGACGGGGGCCGCAAACGCTGACGCTTCGTGCGCTTGCCCTTGACGAAAGCGATGGCGTCGCGATCCAAGGCCTCCTCCATGATGAAGGGGGAGAGGAAACAAAACACAAACTCTGAAGAGGGGAGTAAGAAGAAGGTGATGGGGATGGGGGTGATGTATGTAATAACGAGATGTGTATGTAAGAAAGGAGAAAAAGGTTTGAAGATGTGGGAAGGTGGAGATGGGGAATGAAATTTGAGTTTGTGTTGCAGCATATAAACAGACAGAGAGACAAAAGTGATGTATTCTTATTGATGGGTGGCAAAATCAGTTAAATTTGGGAGTTAAATCTGTGACAACCACCCACACACAATTTGGACAAAAATTCATTGGTTAATTAGGACAAGGGATGGTGTCCATTTTTGAGCAATTCTGAAACAGAAATGCTACAAAATTAGATTTGGGGGGGAGGTTTGTGTTTAAAGATGCAGTCTTCCAAACCTTCCCCTTTTGAGCTTTACTTGCTCAATGATACTAATCATATCAAATGTCAACGATATAATCAAATCAATCCCCACCCTCACCCGGAAACGACTAAATTACTGTTCCCAATTGGTTGATTTGTTTAAAAAATGTTGGGTGTTTAATTAATTCTATCATATTCTAACTCATGTTAAACCAAATTAAGGGTCTAATTGGCTAATGATATCAGTGGAATATCTACATCAATTCTGGGTAGGTTGAAAATGACATGTAAACTCTGCCCCCAGAAGTTGCAACTCCACTCACTGGTATTACACATGAAGTGTCAGATCCAGAGCAGAGACTACCTGTCGAGGAACACGACGTACCGCGAACGTAGAATGAAGAAGCTACGAGATGCAATGAGATTAATCTCGGGGTCGGTCGTCCACATCACCTAATCTGTTTAGTTAGGCTGTGAACAAGTCACTTTTGGTGAGATGGGAGGGTTGGTGAAGGTCTAGTGCACGTTTAGTGTTGTCCAAATAAAGACTTCCAGAAAAGAAAAAAGCCACCAAACATATACACACAATCCACGCACTGTCACTGGGATAATAATAGCGGATGAGACGCAAACAGGCACGAAGCTCGGCGATGAAGATAGAGGGAGGATCGATTTATGCGTATGCAACCATACCCTTACAAACTAATTGTAAGAAAGAATTCTTATGAGAGTGGGAAAGAAACTGGCTGACATGTACATGCAGAGGAGCAAAAAAAAATTGCCAATAAACGTGACCGACTGCCTGATTGTCTGTTTCTTTATGGCCTTCCTATAAGCACAACATGGGCACACTAACAATTTCACAAGTAAACTATGAAGCCACACCATCCCTAAAGAAAATAGTGACTTAGAGGCCACTCAAGAATCGCGTAAGGAGAGAGAATGTGCTGAGTGAGGAGAACATGTTTCTTGCAGCTAAGCAACAGTGACCTTAAAATATTGCCTCATTTTATTTGTTTCCCTAACAGAAAGAGTGAACTTGTAAGGGAGTCGAAAGATTCTTACCTCTCTCGTCTTCTTCTTCTTCTTCTTCTTCTTCTTCTTCCTCTTCTTCTTCGTCTTCTTCGTCTTCTTCTTCTTCGTCTTCTTCTTCTTCTTCTTCTTCTTCTGTCCCACTTCTTAAGTCAACTCTTTGCTTTCATGGTGCCCCTCAGTGTACGACACCGCCAGATCAAGTCCCAACCTGAAAACAATCTACCCAATTTCTCCTTACGCCGTCAGGGTCGAAGTAATGTGAGCGAGACTTCTGCCATGGTACTGCAGAAAAGGAACCTTCTATTCCGTAATCATCGTTAGCTGCTAATTTTTTTATTACCTTCAGTGAGTTTCACCAGAAGCATGTGGAGGGAGCAACAGATCAGGATTCATCTAATATAATAATATTGCTTCTGCTAATCAGCTGACAAACAACCTTAGAAAGGGTCAACATGACATCTCAACACACACGCTGAAACCGAGGGAACTCCCCTGCCCTTAATCATCAGCTAGGTCCTGCTAATCATGCTGCACATGCCAAGAAATAAATGCAAACCCATCGATTGTGGATCCCCAGTTCATGTTTCACTTTCAGACACTGAGATTATGCTCTGCTGGGTACACTGGAAGGGCGAAATTGTTACTTCTTGGCACGTACTTAATTTTAGGCAAAAAAAGAATAGAAATATGCAACATGCAAGCCCATGGAATGATTAGAAAGAGAGTCGTCGGGTAACCAAAAGTCATTCTTTCAGCATTCTAACAACAGCAACATAATATTATTTTAGGCACAGGGTCAACTTGAAATACTTCAGTGTGTGTGTAAAACCAGGGTAAGTGATGAATCACATAACCTACATTCTTTTATTCTGTCACTGTATGAACATGGTGCAGACCCATGAACTTTTCATTCTAAACTTAATTCTAGCAGATAGCACTAACATATTCTCCGCCCATACGGGCTGATACAATAACACATAATGATTTATTTCTTCATATGGCAGTACTAGTGAGGATCCTAGAGAGGCGGGACATTTTACATCGTCTCTTCTGGTACTTACCCTAGAAATGGTGGTAGGAGTACTACTTTAACTGAAGGAATAGTCCCCACATTCCAGGTGGTGCTTGGTGAGTGTGAATTGAACTATTTGCTGGTTTACAAACAAGGTGAACCTGATTGACATCCTCAACTTCGATGCTCGACAAAGACCGAAGTTGTTCTCGCGGGGATGGTAAAGCGCCCTGAAGAGGCATCATAAGCCGAACTCTTGACTAACTCATCAGATGACATCAACTGCATCAGTCACGATTTTGAAGGTGTTAATTAATCCATTATCACACTAACAACAGAAAAGGTAGTCAAGTTTCCACTGTGGACATGCTCTGTGGCCCAGATAATTAATGTAAGATAAAGATTATGCTTATACCGCTTCTATCTGATTATCAGTGCTTCATATTTTAAAATAGAAGGTCAACACCAGATATAAATTCTGACAAGGTCCTGTGTTGTAAATATGCATGTAAAAATATTTGTGATCACAACTGATTTATCCGAAGGTTCAGCAGGAGGAACATTTCATTATATAACTTCTAAGTCTTATGAGTAACTGCCATCTTCGATCGGATGAGGACATTGACTTAAATGGTGGAGCCCAATGAGATGATTAAAATCTCCAGCTTTGCATAATCATAGAGACTGCATCCAACATAGCAAACCAGCATAGGTAATGACAAAAGAAGCCTCTTTGGTACCTGTATGGGGTGTAACTTAAGGGCTTTCTCTTTTAGGGAAGGACTGGCAAACTCGGTCTCTGTTGGCCTTGCATTGACGAGGACCACGAGGAAAAAGTAGCTGCCAAGAGTTCAGAGCCCTACAAGTTCTCACAGGTTTTCCTTTTCATTTGGTCAGAAGAAAACTCAAAGAGATTAGACTACCCACATGGGATCCAGCTGAGTCAATCCTGGGACGCCTTCATGACCGTCCTCAATACTCATCACTATAAGGCCAGGGACTGCCGATGGTCCAGTGTTGATGAAACGCACTCGTTCCTGCATTATTGTCACAGAATAAGAAGCTCATCCATTTTGTTTCTGCATCCAATAAAAAGGAAAACAATCTTCTACAGGGAACAAAAAATTATCTCTTTTGGGTCCACTTTTAGAAGAAAGTTCATCCCCATCATTATTCCGTGAACCTAAAGATAACTGCAAAAGCATCTTGATTGGATTTTGATATCACCTGAATATCATTTGCTGTTCGCAACCGAAACAGCGGGGAAGAGTACCTAATCCGTAACACATTCAAAAAATTATCCACAGCTTCAAGAATATTGCTCTTTTGAGGCTTGAAGGATGGGTCCCCAAGTCTTGGTTGAATCCTTAAGAAGGAAAAAGATTCATATAGGTAATGAAATTGATGTTTTTCAAGACAACTACTGAATATACAACTCACTATTGAATGGTCGGGAAATAATTACACCAGGCATTTTACATTGTTGTGAAAACAAACTGTTCGAAGGGGAACACTTCAATATTTTAAGAATCAATCCCCAAGTTAAAGCAAGTGATCAATAAATAGGTAAGAATACATACAACGGCCAGTTCTTTTCGTTTTTCTCTCTAGGAGGAAGCCCGACTCCCCAGTTGTTCGTGTTGAAACTGAAGTCCAGTCTGAGAATAAAAACATTAAGATGAAAGCAAGTTAAGGCACAAAACTTAGCACCCTCCAATTTATAAACCAGCGGAAGCAGCCGGCAAGAGATATATCCTTTCCATTTCAATGTAGGACTAAGATGGTTATTCCACAAACTGCTGCAGAAGCATTTCAAAAGATATCTAAATTACAGGGGGGGAGGGGGAAATCAACCTGTTGAACCAATCACCAGAGTTGTATGAATCACGGTCAAGCGATTTTGATCGTAGTAGCTCGTCCCCGCAGTGAAAGAAAGGAATACCCTAACCAAATAATCAAGGAATATCAACAAGAAAAAATTATTCAATCTTTCTATCCAGTAACCAACAAGACAGAGAAGGAACCAATACGAGCCTTCGATAGAATAAAACGCTTGATAAAAGAAATCATATATCTAAACGATGCTTGATCCTAGAATAGTATCATGCCAGAGAACTATGTGGGCATTCAACCAGATCTCTGGGGTTGTCTTGATGCCCTTATAGGCTTATACTGGTATATTCCTCCAGATAAACTCACAGAAGAAATAGTAAATCAACAAGCATAAGATTTATATTCCAAAAGTTAAAGCATCTGGCTAATTTCTCGATCAATGTCCAAAGTGCACCCCGAAGCACATCGATTCTGATACCATGTTGAAATTTTACCAATAAGATAGGTGAATGCTTGATTTATACTATATAGTTTAACAGATAGAAACATTCACTTAAATTTGACAATGAGATAAAGGGAACAAACCTGTGACAAGCCAATTAAACTTGTTGCCAAATGATTTAACCTGCACCTTGCATCAACGGAGATCTCAACAGGTGTCTAAAGGGGATGGAACAATGTTAGATATACAGTATGCCGCAATCAGAAAAAAATGTATATGCATCTGCATGTTCCCTCTCGATGATATAAACACAGCACAGATTCATCGATCTACATAATACAATAAAGGAGACCAGACAAGCATACCTTCATGCTTATGACATCAAACAGGGTCTCGTTGTCATGAGCAGAAATGTAATTTACCTAGGAAAACAAGTGTATACTAAGGATCAGCTCCTCTTATCTTTCAGGAAGATTGGGATACAACATCTTTTACAAAAAGAATATATGCGCCTTAATTGTCTTGGCAAATTGTCTTGGCAACTGATTACGGCAGTCATAAAGATTCGACTCCATGAAGGTATCAACCTATTAATCTATCCACATTTTGCATTATTGGAGTCTATAAGGCAAGGTAGTTTACCATCAGTGTCTAACCTTGATTTGGTCAATCATATTTGATAGCTAAAAGTCGCTGATAGCAAGCAACTTATATTTTCCCTAGCAGAAGCTGCCAAGGCTAATAGGAAGAATTCTCGAGACAAATAACTTATTGGCAGGCTAGAATATTAGGTCTTCTGAATATTGATTTCCTCAAATCTTACGGTCCACCAAACTAAACTAGTCACAATGGCACAAATCCCAAATCACAACTTGAATTCCTTTGCAAGATTAAACTTTCCCATCATTTCAGGAGTCACCTAGACCTGTTCATATGGCTATCTTAAGAAAGAATCAGAACAAGTCAACTTAACTGTAAAGGCACCATAAATTCTTTCTATTGCAAACGATGAGCACTGTTAAGCTACTTTACAGTGGGTATTGATTAGAGACATTATAGCCAGGATATAATTTGAGACAAGCTGGGGCTGTTTTCAGCACAAATCTCCTGTTCAAAGAGTTTCGCTAGAAAAAATAAGTAACAAGAAAATGCCCCAAAATGTAGGATTTCTTACAGTTTCTGTAGGGGACATGGCATATGCTACAGGTGTCCTATCATATGTTAAGACTTCCCAGCCTTTTACCTGAAAAAAGCAGCCATAAGATGTATACTCAAAGAAATATTTGAAGATTAAAACAGGATGATTGTCACAATGCCTCCTGGACAATACCAAACCAATAAAATGGGATTCATTGATTAGATAACTAGATTAACTTTCCCCGGTTTGTTGCATCCCCGACACTGTTCTTTCTAACTAAAGAATTTCAGGCGCTCTGACCTGAAATACTTCTCTATCTGGTGCGAGTGACTAACATTTACATTTCTCAGCTAGACTTGTGTTATTATTCATTATCAATGTCAAAAAAGTGTATTAGAATGCTACTTTGAGGAAAACAGAATGATGAATAGTAAAATACCTCTAAATCTTCATGGTCAGCAAAGATGTACTCCCTCAAATTTGCAGCCATACCGACCTGAAATAGGTTATTGGCATAAAGCCCGTGAATCACTAGCTTGACACACCACGACATCTAGCCAACTTTGGGAAATAACGAAGTCTGGGTGATCTTAAGATGTTTCTAGTGTAGTCCAACTCTTTCGCTAACTAATTTTCGAAGTGATTATCCTACAAGTTCCCATGATTCCATGGAAGAAACTACTCGCTCTAAAACTATCCTGAGAACGTAGCCAAAAAAAAAATAAAGCCAAAGAGCCACAAGATGGCTTTAGGCTATGCTTAAATACTACATATGGATTTCAAAGTGCTCAAAATTCGTCAAGAACCTGGATATGATCCTTTGAGATGGCAAGCATAAGCATTTCATCAGCTCCACCATAATCATGAGTGTTAGGCTGCACCAAAATGTAATCTATTATCACAGATAGATGGCCTTATGATACGTTAGCAATTTTTCAGAGAATAAGGATGGCAATGAAGGCCATAATAGATTGGAAAGCCTTTTGATACAAGGAATGACTTGGGGGGAACAAACAGGCATACCTGCAAGAATAGACCAGTAACAAATCCTTGCTGAAGTGGATGACCAAATGGAGATCCTCCAAGAACTGCATCTCGAATGCGATCATTAAAGCTGAATAAAGGTAAAAGTTATCCAATAAGTGACCTTTTCCCAAGAAAAGAACCAGATTCCTCATAAGTTATAGCATCAGTAATACAAAACTTAAAAAAACTATAATTCTCACTATCCTATAATTATATTTAGAAGCCAGAAATTATTCTGAGGTACCATTACTGACTACTGCATGAAACCAGCCGGAGTATATATATGACTCGGGTATCATCTACTACCATATGTTCTTTTAGCATGTTTTCTACACAATGCCAGATTATGATGTCATGAGCTCTATTTCATTGACCAGCAATTCACGTTTTTTTTTTGGAAGTACTACACTACCGTAGGAGTGAAAACGAACCGAGCCATTCACGAGTCGGCTTGGTCCAAGATCGGTTCCACCTCAATTTTGACTTAGCTCGAGCCTTAATACTTATAATTCGGCAGATAAAAATAAAATACATATTATCCTAGGGTTCCAAACTAAACATTGCCTACCCAGCCCCTCCTTCTCAGCCCTTGTCGGACTACCTCTCCTCCTACCCCCTGGCCGAATAGCTTCCCTCCTAACCCCTTGCCAAAAAAAGTCCCCACCTACGGCTACACTCCTCGTTGAACGACCTCTACTCGGGTTCCCTTGCATTTAACCTAAGCAATATGTGTTTTCAGATGCTGTATGTGTTTTAAGATGCTTGTACCTTCACGAAGACATTTAGCCTAAGCTAATCTAATCATTCTTGATGTATTGTTTGATCACTGGCATTTGCTTCGATCCGATCTATTGGTTCCCGGCTTTTCTTTTTTGAGGGTATTCTTGGCGAAGCGAGCTCAAGTTGTCGAGCCGAGTTTAAGCTTGGTCTGTATTCAAACCTTGCAAGCTCAACTTGAGCTCCCTATAATGAACTGAGCCGAGCTCGAGCTCCAATTTTTGAGCTCGAATTCGACCTCTGTATTAGTATTATCGAGCCGAGCTCGAGTCTAGAAGGATTTGGTCTGACTCAGCTCGTTTTCACCCATACACAATCGTTGACATTGAACTAATCTGGTTTATCCAAATCATTTTCTAATAAAACAGAGAAATACTAAAAATCAGAGTAGTGGGAGCAATCATCTGAAGCGCAATTACCTCCCAATCCCTGTTCCACCCAGATTCAATTGGCATGCATTGATTCCACGCCTATTTTGAGCTACCTCACCGAAGTCCCATCCTTCTCCATATCTGTGATGAAAAACATGTACCCATTCAAACAGGAAATATCTCGTATAGACCGGACCACATATGACGAAAATAATCAAATAAAACATTTTAGATAATTTTGCAGACATATAAATACTGGAGCCATCAACTCCATGAGCTTCTTTTGAAAGTGAATTGAGTGCGGATTTTGCCCTCATCTGACAATAAAAAAAGAATTTGGTTGGTTCCACATCCATAAAGATATCTGCAATGAAGTGCTCATTATAGAAGTAAGCTACACAATCTCAGAAGGTTGAGATGATCGTGCATAAAAAAAGAAAATTCTCAAGGAAGAAGAGATACCATTGTATGCTTCATCAGATGGCCCATCAGGTCAAAACGAAAACCATCAACCTAGAAAACAAAGGAACATATTAGAACACTGTCCAACATAAAGAGTGCTTCACAACAGCTGGTAAGAGTACAACAATGGTATGCCTTATGAGTTCTTGCACTTGAATAATCGGTCCAAAGAAATATAACCATTACACGATTCTTTTCTAACTGCCCGTAAAATTGCACTTTAAAGTTAGCATGTTATGAAATATACCTTGTAATCCACTGCCCAGCGTAGAAGATCATCAATAATCAACCGCTCAACCATAAAATGCTCGCTGGCAGTGTTATTCGCGCAAGCACTATGCTCGATTAATCCGTCAGAGTTCCTTCTCAGGTAGTAACCTGGGACTATCTGTCCAAGCACAATATTAGAAGCACAGAAAATCAATTCACATCTAGCAAGCTCACTGTACTGGAATAGGCAGCATGTAATCGACATTTGACGCCATCTAGTCCATCTCATTATATGGAAGTCTGTCAGGCAGTTGTACCAGATGGTTGCAGATTACCTTATCAAGGATAGAACTATCATCATATGGTCCACTAGCATTCAGATGATTGTAAACTACATCCATGATAACACGCAAGCCAATTTGATTGAGCGCCTGTAATGGGATTCAAGCAGCAAATATTAACAAAGGACTTCGGATCAATGATTTAAGAAACTCACAAGTCTGTTCCATCGGATGAAAAAATTGCATTAAACCTGAATCATTTTCCTGAACTCAATTATCCGACAGGGACTATTTGGATCACTAGCATAGCTTCCTTTTGGAACACCCCATATGACAGGATTGTACCTGCACGGCATACAAGAAAAAACTAACTACAAGGAAGCTACATGCAAAGAATATTTGGAAATGTCTCTCAGTGAACCCAACCCAACCCCATTCACTTGTAAATTCCTTTCTATTCGCCCAAAGGTAAAGGAAGTTGCATCTCATAAGGTGCCAAACCAATCTACAATAAATTAGCATATCCAGAATACACAGAGAAGTGATGGAGAACAACCTAATCATGACTTTTTCACCTAATGAAGAATCTCACACTGGAAAATGTCATATCCAAAACTGCACACAAACTAGACAAGCTATATCAGATTTGTCATGAAAGAGGAAGTATTTGTTCACGTTGCAACCAAGGAAGTTATCAGCATAATTTGCTAAGTCATAAAACAGCATGCTTCTAATTGTTATTATAGTCATATAGTTTTTGTGTTCGTCCTTTTTCATAGAAAAGGGGGAACACTTCAGGAAGTCAATGCATAATAAGAAGCTATCTCTCAATTGAAATATCACAGTAATCTTTCCCCCTTTACCAGCAGATTCAGCAAATAAATTCTGCGGAGAACACGGAAATAAATCCTTCAACAGCACAGACCAGCAAAAGGTAATCTAGAATTCTAGATCCCTCAAGCTCAAGCTTACCCCCAGTTATATCCATCTTCATCCTGTATAGCAGTTACTTGAGCTTGCTGCTCAACTGAGTCTGGGGGTAGCTCTTCCAATATTCTGAAATCTGCAAAAACCCTTCCAGTCATATAGCCGTGGATATCAACAACATTCTGCCCTGGAGACTATGTAGACCAACTAGACAACCTAGCACATACAATAAAAAAAAACTTACATTCCATGATTGTTATCCTGAAATCTTACCAACAGACTTCCAATTTGCCTTCTCATCATCAACACCAGCAAATTGGAAGGTGGGAAGAAGATGGATATGAGTCAGACCAGAGTCTGACAACTTCTTCAAGTGACGCATGCCCGCCGAGTCCTTCACAAATAAATAGTTGATCAGTCTAGCAGCCTTTTCATGATTGTTTGAGGAGTATTAGATGTTTGCTACTATTTATATCCTCTACGCCCAATAACAAAACATAATTGTAAGCCACTGAAATAAATTGGGTGAAAAAAGGCTAGTCCTATCAGTGCCTTGACATTTCCAGTACAAAGTTAATGTTAGCCATGTGAACTGCTCCAAGAATGGAGGTTTTATGGTGCAGCAGGGAGAATCCACTACAGGAGAAAGCACTTGCTTTTGGCATAAAGACAGTTATTGCCAAGAGATCTGCTAGATAATACAGCAAGAAAAAATGGAACAAAGAGAAAGAATGGTTCATCAGAAGAATATTGAATGAAAGATCTCCATGGAGCTCTTCTAAGTAGGAAAAAACAAATCTGTCCACACCCAAGATGACCTGTCATATTGAAAACTAGATGAGTTGTGATATCTTCTTGAGATGGATGCTAGACGTTAAAGCCAGAATATCCTGTCCCAAGTTTTCCTTTACATTTTAAGCTGTTTATTTGATTGAAAATTGAAATGTTAAGAATACTCCCAAAGCACCAAACGGAAGGATCAAAGGCTTCAACCATACATTAAAAATTGTCGCAAATTCAAATGTAAAGAAATATGATCACACAAGGTCAGAGCAAAAACATAAGGATGTGACCTGCAGAGTGAATGCCTCATAACCACCACAGATATCAGGAGGAACCGTCTCATCATTGGCACTGTAGAACAATAGAGGAAGACGTAAAATGAAGATATTAAGTATTAGTGGAGTGGGGATTTTCTCATGGAAAACAATGGTAAAGATCAAGAAATGGTGTCAATAGCATGGACAATAACCTATGACCATTTCTTTCGGTTTCCGGTCCAGTTGGCCACATCTAATGATGAATCCTGGGGTCTAAATGATGTTTAACCATCAACAGTGCCTATATTGTAGACCAAAGACCATTTAAAAGGAAATGGTGCTATACACTTAATGAAATTGAGCTGCTGCAAGAAGAATCTCTTCTCAATTAAAAAAATACAGCAGAACTTTTTTTAAGGTTCTAAATGAAGTTAATCTATCGAGAATCAAGTAATCTCCCTACCTACCTAAAGTCCCTTATATGCAGTTCATAGATGCTTATGTCGGAAAAGGAAAGAATCTGAGGCTTCATGTCTGCTAATCTTTCCCAGCCTTCAGGTTTTAAGGTTTCAGATGCCAGATTTACCAGCAACGTCCGCTGAGCATTTGATGAAAGACTGCACCAGCAGGCAACATGCGTATTGTCATAAACATTGTATAAACAAAACATTTGAGCACAAACACAATTCTTAAATGAAGTAGCTAATCTGCTCCAAATACTGATATGCAATATCTTATCAATGTAAAACAAAAATCAACTATGCTGCACTCTATAGAAATTGATCAGTGACACAAACAAAAAGATACACCACCCCTTCTTCGGGTTGAAACCAAGCAGGGATGGGGTCATCACAATTGCAAATCACACAAGGAACTACGAGTACAGACCCGCAAGAATATGGATCACTTGCAGAGCATTTTTCAACCTTCAAGGTCGTTGGGTGATACACTGAGACTTCATACTCATAATAGTAGCCTTCCCAATGCTCAGGGCATTTAGCAGTCCAGACTTTATCAATCTCCTCCAACTCGAGAATTTCTAGTGGGTCACCACCAGTTGGTTGACTGAAAATGAGCGCTTGTACTGCCTACTCTAGCGTATAAATAGGTGGAAACATGAAAAAAAAGGAAGCCTCAGAAGGAGAATGAAGATGGATGACAGGTTAAAACATGAGAGATATTGTGTACTTGAGCAGTTGGGGCCCAGAGATAAAGAGAAATATGGTCATCGGAGAAGACCGCACCAAGAGGACCAGTGTAAGCAAATAAGTCATCCAAAACCCCCGGCAACTGTAAACTAGTAGCATTACAACATTCTCCATCAGCTGCAAGAAGAAAAGCCAATGCAACAAAGGTTAATAAATAAAAAACTGTTTTGGAGGGAAAGTATTAGATTTCGCACACAAGGCTTTGTAAGAATTCACGTTTGGTTATGCCAACTGCCAACTGGCATTTGAGCAGACTTTTGACGTCCGATGATGGAGGCAGCCTATAAGCTTCATAGCCTTGGATATGTGGGAATTTTTTGGGAACCTAAATTGAGAGTACAAGCAAAGGATAAGACTTTTGAAAATAAAAACGCAAAGAAAACTCCCGAAACTTCAATTGTGATATATACACTCACATCTTCCGGAAGGCCGCCACCAGATCTTTCAAGCTTTATCTTCACTTCATATCCTGATACATAGCACAACCACTAATATCAGAAACTCACGCTGAACAAGATAATCATAGGGTACAAGCTGAAACGTAAATAACCTCGTATGGAATCGTTTACAGTCTCCAGGGATGCAGTTTTACTAGCATACAAGAAGCAGGAACAATCTCCTGTATCCACATTCCAAGCAATCAACCTCTCGTTCACCCAGAACGCCCTCGAGAAGCTCAAGCTGTTCTGCAACCCATCGCCCGCTGACTGCTTACAGATAAATACTCGATTAGCAGTGCCCTCTTTTTCTGTCATCCTAGTGCACTGCTTCTCATGCAATCAAAACAACTCTCCCGCCCCCCCCGACCTAAAACAAAATATTTCATTTCGATTGGAACCCTGACTCAATTTACAATTCGAAGACTGCTTAACCGAAGAAAAGTTAGGTCACTAATCCTCTTAGGCAGCCCAAAAGAAGAACAAAAAAAGGTGTTCCCTCCTCTGAACAAAATCGTTGACATTCATGGAAAAACTCTCGACCTTTGCGGGAGACGGAGAAGGGGAATGAGGACCCTCTTGTGTGGGGGACATGGAGCAGGAGCGGAGTCGCTTCGGACACGAGAGACGACGGCGACAACAGTTGCTGGGGGAGGACAAAGACTGGAGAAGTGAAGGGGCTGTCAGTCTGCCGAGAATGGACGGGGCGAGAGCGGACCGCGTAGGCGGAGTACGAGGTTGTAATGATAGCAGCATTGCCAATGTGTCCTTCCCTTATGCAGGAGGTTCTTCTCTATTTAGGGACTCCGTGCTTCCATCTTTCTCGAAGGCTTATCCTTCATCAGTTATCCATTTACTTCTTTCCCTTGCTAGTCATGGTATTACGGTGAAATGCTGCCGGATTGACAGTTGGTTCATGCCCATTTTCCCGAGGGACCCTCTTGTTTAAATTATGATTTTCTTGTAGGTAGTTGTACCACAATGGTAGCCAGATACATCTAGTTCAGATATTTGTGTTTCTTCCCTAGACTCTGGCATTGCCAGGGAAGTGCAGTCTAAAAGCACCTTTCTCTGCATAATAATGGTTGTGAGACTGCCCGCCTCATTGAGTTGATTAATATATTATGAGTTCATTACACTGAGTACACGCCTCATGTCCATCGGATTCTGGACAATCAAGTTAAAACCGAGATACCACGACAGCCAGACAAGTCAAAAACATGTTCAAGGAAGTTCAACAATCTTGGGTCGTTTCGACTGCTTCTTTGAGCGGTTCTTCCCCGTTATCCCAGTCGATGCATCTCCCGGAGAGTTGGGTTTTCGGAATCCCTCAATAACCCTGCTGTTTTCACCACCCTGACTACCTCCCCCATAACTATTGTCGTCATCGGAGCTATCTTCTGAGTCAGTTTCATTGGAGCTTGCTGACAAGGATTCTGCAGGTTGATAGCCTGCAATGGAGGATTCGGCAGCCGCAATTGCCTCAGGAGTGTGAAGATCGGCAATACCCAGCATCAAGTCCTGCCCAAAATCATCTATGTACAGATTCCTTTCACAAGATTAGCAAGACAAATGATCACTAGGAGATTACCATCTCAATTATCTGGGATTCATTCCCATCAAGCGCCTCAATGTCACAGTTTCCCGGGTTTTCCTGCAATTACCAAATAAACACGTCTTACTTTCATGCAAGAAAAGGTAAGCAGAAAAGGGACAACATTTCTACTGGGCAACTACATTCTACCAACCTTCGCATCAATCTCCAATCTTCTATTGGCTTCAGATATCACGCCAATGAAGTCCTTAACCCTCCCAAGAACTGCATCGATGGTAAAGATATTGAACGTCAAAAACCTCACAATTACCACACCATCCAAAATTCAAGCCATGAAATTATAATTGAAAGTGAAAGCATCATAAAAAACAGTTGTCTAAGAGATATCAATGAAAATGTGATTACAGGACACTTCCCAATTAACAGCCATCAAGGGGCAAAGACTAGCCATCTAAGGGGAAAATGACTTACTGGACAAAACAACCAGTCTTAAAAAACATCTTATTATGATCTATTCCACCTCTGGACAGTTTGAAGAAAGAAAACAGGTCCCACCTGAAACAATTCAGGGGGTTTTGAATGCTCTGGAACTGTAAACGAATTACCTTGGCTGGCAGGAACTGGCATGGTAGGAAAGGGTTTGGCATCAGGATGTGAAGGCTTATTCCTAGAGACTGAAGCCTTGTTCTTGCAGATAAGCAATGACGACCCTGGACATCAACAAAGATGAAAATAAGACAACACAACGGCAGCAAGAGACAATGTGAGGATAACAAGTATCCCTGCCGCGAGAGTTGCTTTCCTACTAATGAGGCAAGTAATATACAACACAACTTTGCTTTCATAACATAGAGAAAATTGTTTCCATTAGATAGATTGGAGGCAATACCTAACGAAAAATCTGAAGAATCGCGCTTCTCTAACGGCAGAAGATCCTTACTCGATGGCCCCATCGCCTGTACTTCAGCCCAATTACAAATTCAGTCCTAACCCTAAATAAACCAATCAATCACACAACAATCCCACAAGAAACCAACTTTCAACTAATGGCGAACGAAGCGGAAGCAAGACAGAAAACCCAACCCACACCTTTCGTTGGTTGTCGCCCGGGGGGGGGGGGGGGGGAGAACTAATTTCATATTATTTTTAGTCATAAACTTTATCCATATTAACATATCAACTGTTAAGAAACCCAATCTACATGGCCCACCCCGAAGTTTGTTATAGAGAGGAGATAAGAATGGGAGTGTGCAGTGTGCAGTTGGGGCTACGGAGTGTTGACGTTGGTGCTGCTGTGCTACTGTACTGTCGAAGTTGTTAGCTGGACCAGATGAATTTCACGCCCCAAAAGATTCCTTTTCTGTTGTTGGGGCTTATCCTAAATCGGATGTACTCTTGAGTATATAAATACTGATGTACACCAGTCATTTATTTTAATGAACTAAGAATCTTCTCCTTCTTCTCCATTTTCTTCTTTCTCTGCGTTCTCTATTCTTCTTCTGCAGTTCTTCCTCTGCAGGTCTTTCTTTTTTTTCTTCTTTTCTTCTTTCTCAATATGTTCTCCATGGTATCAGAGCCCTCAATCTAGCTGACGATATTGTGATTCCTTAACCAACTCTAAATGGAAAATCAACAATTTACGCCAGCACCAATCAGTCAGAGCTCGCATATGATGGCTCTAGAGTGATGATGGGTTCAAGCTCACAGATCCCGGCTCATATCCAGATACCTTCTGGTTTCTTCAACACCACTCTGAAGCTGGGCGATGGCAACTACACCTTGTGGAAGGGACAGGTCTTGGCAGCCATCATTGTTGGAGGATACGAGGACTTCGTACACGGAGTAACTACGCCCCCATCACAGTTTATGGATGAACAGAGTCTGGAGGTGAATTCGGAGTATAAACTCCGGTAGAGAATGGACAAATCAATTATGAGCTTCCTGTTTTTGTCCCTCACGTCAGAACCACTCAGCCAAGTGGTGTGCTGCAACTCCTCTCATGCAGTCTGGGAGAGTCTTCGCCAGAGGTATGAATCGAATTCCACAACGCGGGTCATTAACCTTCATATGCAGATGTAGCAGGTTCGGAAAGAGGGCAAGACCATGCAACAATATCTTAACACGGTAAAGATGTACTCAGATCAATTGAGTGACATTGGAGAGAAGGTGCGGTACAAAGATTACATATGGTATCTGCTTGAGGGACTTCCAGCAGAATACGACCCTGTTGTTACGGCTGTTGTACGCGCGCCCTCCGGCCTAGCACGCGCGCTGCGGCTCCGGCGACACGAGGATCCGGGCCTGCTCCCCGAGGCCCAATCCGGTCGGCGTCGCGACTCGAGCGTCGGACGCTGCGGAAGGGCATCGGGTTGAATCCTCCCTTGGTTCCCGAGCGGATCTGCGGGGCGTTTCGCCGACCGTCTCCAGTCCTTGAAGGCGACGGGCGAAAGGCTGCGTTAAGACCTCGCTTGGGAAATTCCGGGAGGATCCAGGAAGCGGCTCGTGTTGCCGTCACCCATCCAAAATGGCTCCGTTTGTAAAATGTGTTGTTGTTTAACCTAGGTAAACTATTACGGAGTCGCCACCGACTTTTTATTTTAAAACTGTTAAGTCGGAAAAACAGCTTGTTCGGGGATTTCTACTTACTAGTCTTTACACTCTAAACATGCGAAGAGGTGGCGTTTGCTCCAAAAGAGTTTGGCTTTTGATTAACGGGCGTTGGACCCGATCCGGGCATGACTCCGGACTCATGTCACTGTTTTACGGGCGTTGGACCCGATTCGAGCCTTTTGGGCTCGAACTCATGTGTATTTAGCAAATAGCATGCGACGATAAACCTACGGGCCTAAAGCATGCGAACAACCACAACCAATTATCGAGATCAAAGAGAGCGGGAAAGGGCGGTGATCGTGAGCCTATGCACTTGGGCTCACGACCCGTTACATGTGGAAATAAAGAAAAGACAGGAAGCCCGCACTTCCCTCATGTACCTGAGATGACAATTGATGCCGCTTCTCTCAGAACCAATGGGTTTTTAGGCCGCGGTAGATCCAACCCGCGTGGCTTGTTACACGCGCCTTCTAGTGATCTTCGAAAATTCGGAGTCGGTTCTCCCGAAATCGCATGCTCAGTGTACATACAAAGTAAGAATATAAGTGTAAGATAAATGAGGGACGTATAATGTTAAGTGAAATGGGGACTGTCCGTGCGAACATCGGAAAACCCGTTCAAAACCCACTCAAAACACATCAGAAAATTATAAAATCAGCGCTAAAATCTCCGAAACTTAAAGAGGAATGTATGTATGTAAACCGTTTGGTTATGATGTCTACTAAAAGTTTCAAGTGTTGGGGTTTCTGCAACAGCGATGTGCTGCCGGGCAGGAAAGAAGGCTTAAAATCAAAAATAGAAAACATGCCGTACACATAAGATAAAAATATGCACGATATGTCCAGGCGACCATACTTAAGTGACAAACATGACTGTCAAATGTAATGGCGATCCGACGGTGTGATAATTCAGGATCATGAAAAGAGCGGGGCTGTGGCGTGCAGTGAGTTCAGCCCTGTGTATGTTCTGTTCGTCAATTCATATCTAAACTTCCTGGAAACTTTGATGGTCAAAATATATATGCTTACGACCGTCATTCAGTGTAGTTCAAATCTGGAAAGTTTGGTTATAATCTAACGGTTAGATCTCCGGAGATCCCCTTCGAAACGGGACTGTAGTAGGAAGATCGACTGCAAACTGCACGTCCGTCCTCTGCTTCGAGGGTCCTATCTCGATCCTTGATCACCATAAAAATACAAAGAAAATTTCTTCAAGACCGTCACCCATTGAGGATCATTTGGTCTGAAGACATCAGGGTCGGCCGATGTACCTAACCACTTCGAAAAGACTCATTTTTGTGACTGCAAAAGTGGAAGACAGCGAAAACAAAAGAATCCAAAGACTCTTTGCTATTCCCCAGTCCTGAGCAGATCTCAACCAAGTCTCCAAGCTACCGTGCATGCCCAGAAACCTTAAGAGGGGGGTATAAATGTGATTTGGAAGAAATTTGGACACAAAACAAAAGGGTACGGGCATTCAACAACACAAATCCCAAATGCGAACGAGTTATAAACCTCATGTACACACATGCCTGCGAGAATGGACATTTTTCAGCCTATAAAACTCCGAATTACCTCAAACCAACTTCAAAAGATGCGTATCGAAGCAAAGAAGAGGTAGCATCTGGTTTTACCGCAATCCGATGTTGGATAGAAAGGTTATGCTCCGTCAACGGACCCCTCTGCAGTCTGACCGCGGCTTTCCATCTCCGTATATGCTTGTTTTTTTTTTCTCGTTCCATGTCGCATGTGACAGGTTAAGCAAGAACGTGGAGGG
The DNA here is from genome assembly GCA_029817715.1 of Melastoma dodecandrum. Classification (NCBI taxonomy): domain Eukaryota; kingdom Viridiplantae; phylum Streptophyta; class Magnoliopsida; order Myrtales; family Melastomataceae; genus Melastoma; species Melastoma dodecandrum. The sequence goes on along the minus strand of JARUPY010000397.1, from coordinate 371,279 downwards.
GAAGGGATGTCAGCCACGTTCTAAGCAAGAATGGTTGAATGAGGACAAATAAAGAGGTTGGAAGCTCACCGAGGGATCGCCTCGCCTCGGGTTGGCCCGAGGAAGAACCGAAGAAACTTTGGCTGTCTTTCGACGTTCGGATATGATGTGTGGGATGTTAACATCCGCTGCACTCTCTTGAACTTGAGAGTAAAGGGCGCTGTCTTGCGCGAGTTCATGACAAAGGGAGGATTCCGGGGAGTCGTTCGGTGTTGCCGCGATTTGTACTAGCCGCATCCGTCGATTTGTGAAGGTGCAGCCGACTCCTCGTGGTTAGATTGGCTTGGGGGTCTCCATGCTCCCTAAGCTTACCTTGGTCGGAAGCGTCGTCGAAGGGACTCCGAAAGTGATGGTGACGAAGAAGGCTCTTTGCACCAAAGGGGAGGAATCCGGAGAATGCTTCTTCTCCCGTGTGTGTATGTGTGTTTTTTTTGGAGCAGTTGTTGTCTGCCTTCTTCTCTTCTTCCCCCCTTCCTCTTATTATTATTTTTTTTGAAAGAAACCTTTTTGGGCATGAAGACCGGAAGTTCTCCGTTGGATTCTAGATGGCAGCCCCGAATCCTTGTATCTATGTGCCAAGATGTGTAAATAAACCATTGGACAATTGGTTTCCATGTTACCATCAAACCCCCATTGGTTATTGTCCTATTTTGCTCTATTGTTTGGGGGATTCTTGGATGATTGCACGCATCCATTGATGGGGATGGGGACAAGCTCCGCCGTCGCTCATTAATGCTTCTATCTTCACATGTGGCCAACTTGGGGGATCTACAGTTTGCCCCACCTTGTGGGAGAATCTGGTAAGATTTTCTCGCAAGGACGTCATAGATCCCCCTAATTGTAAGCTTGAGGTGTTCTTGGTAGATCTGTACCTTGGAATCTCATCAAGAAAATGTCAGTAACAAATGTGTCCTGTAGAGTACGGGGGTAATCTATCATGTATGATTACGATATTTATGCATGTCATGCTTTATTTCGATGAAATTTATTAAGGTTCTTTCTGAGCGAAATCAGAGAAGGGCCTTTGGTTCCTCTCATTGCTCACTTTGGCTTCTGAATAACGTCTCGGTTGGGTTTTAGAATTCCTTGGACTTGGATGCTCATGTACCAGTCGAAGGAGTCTTTGTTTGGGTCAAAATCTAGTTTTGGCACAAGGCATTGTCGATGAGGCTTCAAGTTCATTGTCTGGAAGAATGAGTCTAAGGACCTTATCAGAAGTTGTTGGAGCATAGAGGTTTCACCGTTCAAGCGAATTCTCCATTTTCAAACAGCTCGTCAGTTGAGTTGCTCCGTTGGGGATTGATGTTGATCTTTGATGAACTTTGGTGATTCATCTCGGGGAACATTCTTTCTTGATTTGTAGGATAAACAACACTTTTGCTCTTGCGACCTCTCATGTAGGCCCTAGTGTTTTAGTTTTGCTCTTTTACTTTTCGCGCTCTGCTTTTAAAGACTTTGGCCTTTGCGCTGATTTTGCTTTTTCTCTGCTTATATGTAGGGATTTGCCCTATTTTCTTTATTTTCCTTCGCTTTGTTGGAGAGGCTTTGGACTCCTTAGGGAATTATATTTCTGGCTAGTTTATGAGGATTTGCCCCATCCCTTTTTTATTGATATTTTTGGAGATGTCTTTGACCTCTGAATCATCCCATGGTACAACTCAACTGACAAGCTAGCTCGTTGATGGTACCTCTTCGCTCAAACCTTGAGGAAGTGTTGCCTCTATGGTCATTTGCTTCCGGTTTTTGACTACAGGATCTCCGTTAACCTCGATTGAGGCGATCCTTAGCTCAGTGGGAGTAATGTGTACAAAACTTCGACTTTGGCTAGAAAGGGTTAGCGATGGTCAATGTTCATGTTTGGGATAGAGAATAAATGCTCGATCTCATCCCAGTCTGAGCATCTTTCGTCAAATGACTCTTTATCCGCCGAGACGCCTGCTTAGAAGAGCTCTCATGTGTTTACGCTCATCTCTCTTCGGGTAAGTGTTTGAGGAATCGGTTTGTCTTCTCCGATCCTCGCTCAGAAGTGTTTTCTTAATGTGAAGTTTTGAGGATTCGAATGATCATGCAAATGCTTAGGAAATGCATACCTTTGGGTAAACAAACCTCCTCGGAGTTCGAGCATGTTTAAGTTATGTGGGAAGGTGCATGTACTCTTGTCCCCCCATAGCTTCTTCGAGGTTAGGCTCGAAAACGGCTTCCACCCGACCATCCCCGCCGTTGTCTAGGAGTTTGTACCATACTGTGTGGATGATCATGTACCTACACAGTTGACAACGGACGTAGACGAAGTTAGCTCATGTATTTCGACTCTCGCTTGGGGAAATAAAGTCAAATGTCTGCTGGGTAGATGAGGTGGGGAATGTCCATCTCGACTGCCGCTGGGGAGGAATACGATCGGATATTATGGGTTCATGTAACCGACTTCAACTTGGGGAATTAGAGGCATGGCTCCGACTGGGGAAAGGAAGGTATGATTCCATCTGGAGGATGATGAGAAATTTTGTTAGAGGGCAGTGTAGATGATAATCCCTCTTGGCATGCTCATCCTTGGTGACAACAAAGGCAATTCCGAAGGTTTGGTTCGAAATTTTCCACCCGACCGCCCACGCCTTTGTTCGTAATGTAGGGTGTTCATGTACCTACACTCGCCAAAGGGCGGGACTCTAAGTTAGCTCATGTAACTCATTCCGCAGATGAAGTATTAGAATTGGACTAATACTCCCTTTCATGTCTTTTCGTCATTGTGTCTTTGTCCAATGGAATCAAAGATTGACGAAATCTACTCTTGCCATGTGTTGTTGTATAGGTTGCTCGTGTACCTATCGAACAAGTGACGAGAAAACAAGTGAACTTGTGTGACTTGTTTCTTTTAGAGTAAAAACGAAATTTGCTCATGTAATTTCGCTTGTGAGAAAGGTGAAGTAGAGTTATGATACTCCCCTTTTATGTTTCGCCAGTGCATCTTTGTCCGCAGGAATCAAAGGATTGACGAAACTGCAACAAGTCTTTGGCTTAAAGCTTTGCCGCCCTGCCACCCTCGCCTTTGTCATAGGGGTTGTGTACCGTTCGTGTGAGGAGCTCTTGTACCTGCCCACGAGACAAAGGACGTAAATGAAATAAGCTCATGTAACTTTGTTTAGCCCTTGATAAAGAGAGTATTGATTGTGTAATTCTCCCTTTTTATGCGAGTTGTCGGCATCATTGCTCCAATTGACACCCTGGGGATGCAAAGTAATTTTGCTGACGTAGATTGTTTTTAAGCTCCGGCTTGAAATTTTGACACCGTTCAGGTGTAATATCGTCGAAGAGCATCCGCGTTGATTGCTTGCGGTAGATCTCCTCCATCCATCTTTGTTAGGATGGTCGCTCCTCCTGAAAAGGCGTGTTTGACGATGAATGGTCCTTCATAGTTCGGAGCGAATTTTCCCCTAGGATCTCTGACGTTCGGTAAGATTCGCTTGAGAACAAGGTCACCTGGCTTGTATCTGATCGGCCTGACCTTCTTGTTAAATGCCCTGGACATGCGTTGTTGATAGCATTGCATATGGTGGGCGGCAATGAGTCGTTTCTCGTCTATGAAGTCGAGGTGAGCGAACTGATGGTTGGCTTTCTCTTCTTCTGTCATGTTGCTTTGGGACGAGATCCTAAGAGTTGGCAATTTGACTTCTGCCGGGATGACTGCTTGTGTTCCGTAGACGAGTTCAAAGGGGGTTGCCCCAGTCGAAGTACGCGCCGTCGTCCGGTAAGCGAGTAACGCAAAAGGGAGCTTCTCATGCCAGTCACGATACGTAATTGCTGTTTTCTGAAGGATCTTCTTTAGGTTCTTGTTTGCAGCCTCAACCGCACCGTTCATTTGTGGACGGTATGGTGAAGAGTTGAGATGTTTTATCCGGAATTCCTTGCAGAGGGAATCCATGAGCTTGGAGTTGAAGTTGGTGCCATTGTCGGTGACTAGTAGTTCTGGAACTCCGTATCTGGCGATGATGTTAGTTCTCATGAACCGTACGATGTTGTTTGCCGTAACTTCCTTGAAGGATTGAGCTTCCACCCATTTAGTGAAATAATCAATGGCGACCAAAAGGAATCGGTGCCCATTGGATGCTTTGGGGTTGATTGGTCCAATTACGTCTATGCCCCACATTGAAAATGGCCATGGTTCGAAGAGTGGGTAAAGTCTAGTTGGGGGCGCATGCACCTTATCGCTGTAGATCTGACATTTGTGACAAGTCTTGACATATCTGATGCAATCGGCCTCGATTGTGAGCCAATAGTAACCTTGACGCATTATCTTCTGGGCAAGCGCGTATCCATTCATGTGTGGTCCGCAAACGCCTTCATGAATTTCAAAGATAAGTGCTTGAGCTTCTTGTTTCGTGACGCACCGCATGAGAGTCGTTGTGAATGATTTCTTGTATAGGGTGTCACCGTCAAGGAAATAACTCCTCGCGATTCTCCTGATAAATTTGCGTTCTTTCCCTATGCTTCCTTGGGGGAAAATGCTGGATTCTAGATAGGCTTTAATGTCGGCGAACCATGGCGATGAGTCTTCAGTTTGGCATGGTTCAGTATGCATACAACTAGGATCGTCGGCGATGTTAATGCGGAGAGGTTCAATGTCCATCTCGCCAGCCAAAGGAATCATTGATGCAAGGACCGCAAGCGCGTCCGCAAAGCGATTATCCGCTCGTGGGAGGTAGTTGAATTCAACGTCGGTAAACTGGCGGACTAATGTCTGCAAGTAGTCCTGATATGGGATGAGCTTTGGATCCCGTGTGCGCCACGCTCCATTTGTCTGAGAGATGATCAGTGCCGAATCTCCATAAACATCGAGAAATTGAGCTTTCATGTCGAGTGCACGTAACAAGCCGAGGATGCATGCTTCATACTCAGCGATGTTGTTGGTGCAAGGGAATGTGACCTTGGCCGCCGTTGGGTGGTATTGTTTGTCCGGTGATATTACCACGGCTCCGATGCCTGACCCCGAGGAGTTGACGGCACCGTCAAAGTACATTGTCCACCTTGGTTCTGGTTCTACGAGTAAGATGTTCTCATCAGGTAATTTAACCTCTAGAGGAGAATCATCCGCCCCCGGATACTCTGTAATGTGATCAGCAATTGTTCTGCCTTTGACTGATTTCGTAGAGTGAAATCTGACGTCGAATTCGGCTAACTGCAAATGCCATTTGGAGACTCTTCCCATCAGTGTTGGTTTGTCGAAGAGATACTTTAGCGGGTCATTCTCGGACACCAACAGGATCTCGTAGTGGAGAGTATACTGTCGGAGTCGGTGTAAGACCCAAATGAGCGCACAACAGGTACGTTCCGAAGCGGTGTACCGAGACTCGTAGTCGGTGAACTTCTTGCTCAAGTAGTAAACCGCGTGTTCCTTGGTGCCTGGTAGTTGTTGGGCGAGCATGGCTCCGAACGACTCTTCTCTAACTGTGAGGTAGAGCGTGAGAGGATGCCCCGACTTTGGCGGGACTAGAACGGGTGGGTTTGTTAAGTACGTTTTGATTTGTTCAAATGCAATCTTGCAATCATCGTCCCATTCGAATTTGACGCCTTTCCTTAACTTCTTGAACAGAGGTTTACACGTATCGGCAAGGTTAGAGACGAACCTCCCGATATAGTTGACCCGACCCATGAAGCTTCGAATTTCTTTGACTGACTTTGGAGCCGGGAGATCGCGGATTGCCTTGATTTTATCTGGATCAATTTCAATGCCCCTGTTATTGACTACGAAACCAAGGAGTTTACCTGATGTTGCCCCAAATACGCATTTGGCCGGATTGAGGCGTAACTTGTATTTGCGAAGTCGTTCAAACAATTTACGGAGGATGTCCGTGTGGTCTTGCTCTATCTTGGACTTGGCGATCATGTCGTCAACGTAAACTTCAATTTCGCGGTGCATCATGTCATGAAATAGGACCACCATCGCTCGTTGATACGTTGCACCCGCGTTCTTGAGTCCGAAAGGCATCACCCGATAGCAGAACGTCCCCCAGGGAGTTGTGAAGGTCGTCTTCTCTTTATCTTCTTCGGCCATGCGAATTTGATTGTAACCGGAGAATCCGTCCATGAAGGAGAACCTATTGAATCCGGCAGTGTTGTCCACTAATAGGTCGATGTGCGGTAGTGGAAAGTCGTCTTTGGGACTTGCCTTGTTGAGGTCGCGGTAGTCGACGCAGACTCGGACCTTCCCATTTTTCTTGATGACTGGGACGATGTTTGCAACCCACTCTGGATAATGGGCTACTTCGATGAATTTGACCTTGAGTAGTTTATCGACTTCTTCTTTGATGGCGAGTGCTAGCTCTGGCTTGTACCGACGTTGTTTCTGTTTTGTCGGTGTAATTTGCGGGTCAGTGGGGATTTTGTGCTCCACTATTCCCGGATCCAAACCTGGCATGTCCGCATACGTCCAGGCGAAGACGTTCGAGAATTCTTTGAGTAGATCGACAATGTCTCTGGCTTCGTCTACCGGTAAGTCGGTACCGATGAATAACTCCTTGGGTTCATCCTCAGTCCCTATGTTGATTGACACCGGTTCTTGTAACGTGACGCTCTTCGGTTCTTCATGTCGCAGGATACCTTGTTCCAAGCCGTGGTATCCATCTAGGGACTTCGGGTCACGTATTACTTCTTCTTCCGAAGTAGATACTGGATTGCATTCTGTAACTTCTTCCCGTCGAGTTGTGTTCTCGGGATCTAGGCGAGGCGTTGAATGATGGCCTACGTCTGTGAGTTGTTCAGCGGGATTTGTGGGTATTCCCGAAGCGCCGTTCCTATTTAGAAGGAAAATAAATCAGTCGCATGGCTTTACAAAGGGATATGATTTTAAAGAGGCGATAAAATATGCGTCATAGACAAAAGAGGAGTGCCGTGGGATCAGTCCTCAGCGGGGCCCTATTCGTTTCCTCCAATTCGCCCTTTATCATTAACGGTTCGATCCCACGGGCACTCCGGCACAAAAATGGTCGTGTTACATACGGACATCCTTGCTATTCCACGACCAAAATATTGCAAGGCAACCTATCCTAGACACGATTTAGCTACATGCAAAAAAGGTAAAGTTGGAAAAGGTTCACCCATTGAGCGGCATGTCCGACTCGGCCGGGTCCGACGCTTCCATCATGTTGACGCTTTCTTCACGTTCAGCTGTCCTGTTCTTCTTGGTCCTTGGCCCTTCTCCATAAGAATTTGGTGTCGAGTTGGAAGCCGAAGATTCTGCTTGCTTGTTTGGTGGTGGTATTTCGGTCCCTGGGGGCGTCCCTGACGATGTTGAGACTGCTGGGGCTTGAGGAGGGGGCGCTCCCGTTTGTCGAATGTGCCTCGGCATTTGGTCCAAGGGGATGGCAATGCTGAGTGGTATGAAGTGGACCCGCATGCGAGGCCGACGCCTCTGGCCATGCTCCACATTGGCTTGGATAACGTTGACATGTACGCCGGCCAATCGTTCGTCTTCTGGCAGATGCACTTCCCCCTCTGGCTTTCCAGCCCGGATCGTCATGTCTTCGAGTTTCCCAGATAGGATCTCGCCTTCCATGGTCGTTGCAGAAGAACGGACGAAGCGGATAAGTGACTTGTCGTTGGCGTGCCTGTCCTGCTTACGTCGTAGTTCACCTTCGTATCCGAGCGCCGTAGTCCCCGTCGGAGAGGGGATTCTGATCGGGTGGGTCATGCCTTGCCCCCTGGCCCCGAGTCCTTGGCCAGGTTGGTATCCATGTCTGATGAATTCTTTTGCGGCGCTGATGTTGCCTCGCGTCATCAAAGGGTCGGATTTGTAATCACGCCTGACCATGTGGACAATTTCTAGCGTTTGGGCCGTCGATGGTTCTCCGGTTGGCTCTCCGAGATACGGCATATCGATCTCGTGGCAGAGTTCCATCGTATGTTCCCCCTTTACCGTGACGAGTTTGCCGTCTGAGGGAAACCTGACCATCTGGTGGAGTGTTGACGGAACCGCTCCTGCCTGGTGAATCCACGGGCGTCCTAGCAGCATGTTGAAGGAGCTCGCCGTCTCGAGTATCTGAAACACGGAGGAGAAAAGGGTTGGCCCTACCTTAATCTCCAAAGTGACCTCGCCGTGAGCCTGGCGCTTGGCACCATCGAAAGCCTGGATGGATAAACCCGACTGCGAAAGTTTCTCTGTATTAATTCTGAGCTTTTGCGCGACTACAAGCGGCATTATGTTAACTCCTGACCCACCATCTATGAGTACTTTGGAGATAGTGGTGTCTCTGCATTTGAGTGTTATAAATAGCGCATCGTTGTGATCACATCCTTGTTCTGGGTGATCATCCTCCGAAAAGGTAATCGCGTCGTTGGCCAGGATCTGGTTCATGTACGCGTCCAATGCATTTACTTCAACTTGCTCGGGCACATGCACCTCGGCAAGGAATTTCTCCAGCATCTCCCTATGCTTGTCCGAGGAATGAATGAGGTCGAAGAGCGAGATCTGAGCTGGCTGCTTCCTCAGTTGTTCGACAATGTTGTAATCGCTCTCCTTGATAGCGTAGATCACCTTGCGGATCTGTTCGTTCGATGGCGCCTTGGGCTTTGACGGTTCCCCCTGCAGCTGGGCGTTAGGAGCAGCCACCACCCTACCTGAACGGGTGATGAGTTCAACTTCTGGGGTTGGTGAGGCGCAGCTGGGTCTGATCACGACGGGAATCCTTGGTTCCTTCGCAAGCGAGCCTTCTGCCTGGGAGGGCGCCCCAGGCCGTGTCTCCCCGAGCGGAATGTATACATACGGCGTCTTGGGCCTCCGAGGATTTATTATCGTGAAGCCGTCCGGTAGTGCTGTAGTTGCTGACACCGAACGAATCCCTCTGTTAGGCTGACTTCGGCCCTGGCTTCGACCTCGACCTCGGCCGGCGTGCTCGGCCGGCGTGCACCACGTTGACGTGTTCTGTAGGTGCTGACTCACATTCGTACATGTGGATCTCTTCTTCCTGGTTGGTCAGCGGCGTGAAGGAGTTAACACCGACATAGTTTACGTGCTCAGGCAAAGGATTGCTCTTGACGTTGGGAGCGGTGGCCGATGCGGCGAAGGTGATAACGCCGTCGTCAAGCAAATCCTGAATTTTAAAACGGAGGGCGATACAATCCTTGGTGTCATGCCCCAGCGCCCCAGAGTGGTATTGACAAACCGCCTTGGGGTTGTAGCCAATAGAGGAGGGATTGGTTGCCTTGGCCTCCACGGGCATGATGAAGCCCATGTCTCTCAATCAGACGAACATGACGTCCAACGGGTCAGGAGTGGGGGTAAGGTCTTCCAACCTGCGCTTCGGGCGCTCTTGTTGAGCCGGCCTCGGTTGGGAGTACATCATCACGGGTGCGGGAGCTCTGGGGCGAGTGGTGGCGGACGCTGGTGGCCTGGCAGCTACCGCCACGTACGACCTTGGCGCATACGTGGTGGGGGGTGGTGTAGCCCTCATCGATTGCCTAGTGTGTTCGGTTGTTGCAATGAGCTCCTTGGGCTTCGGCTTGACCATCGGCTTTGGCGGTGCGGTTGGGATGAGGCCGTCTCTGCTGGCGTCATCGAGCTGGCTCGCGGCAATGACTGCTTGGGCGAACGTCAGTGGTGCCCGACCACCGATCATGAACGGTCCATATTCGCGCGGTAGCAGTTGTAGGAATTCGGCAATGAGATCTCGCTCCTGCGTGGGGGGCTTGATCTGCGCGGCCATCTCCCGAAAACGGTGAGCGAAGGTCTTAACTGACTCTCCTCGAAACCTGCGCAGCTTGCGGATATCGGACAGCGTTGGCGCCATCTCAACGTTGAAGCTGTAATAGTTCAAGAAATCCAGCGCCAACTCCTTGAACGTGGTGAACTGTTTCAGGTCCTTGGAGTAATACCACTGGAGCGCGGACTCCGCCAGGCTTTCTTGGAACATTGTGATGCGGAGTTTGTCGTCTGCCGGGTAGACTGACATTTTGTGACAGAAATGTTTGAGGTGTAGCTCGGGGCATCCGGTGCCTTTGAACTTCTCAAATTCTGGGAGCTTGAATTTGGGCGGCATCTGGAAATGAGGAACTTGGAAGTCATTATACTCCCATGTACGTGCCTGGTATCCTTGGAGGGCATTGATGCGTTCTTCGAGCCTCGCAAGACGCTTAGCCTCGGCTTCCTGCATTGACGAAATCTTCGCCTCGAGTCTTGTCTCGAAGGCATTTGTTTCTCTCTTTTCTCCCAACAACTCGTCTACAATGGTTGCATTGCGGGTTCTGGGACTGAGCTGGCTTGGCTCTTCATGTAGGGCTGAGGAAGTCGGACCGGGCCGTAGCAACCCAAAGTTGGGAGTTGGGACGCCAGTGGGGAAGTAAGGAGTTGGCCTTTCTTCGGAACAAGATGTCTGAGCATGGGGAGTCGGCCCAAATGCTGTTGGGATGTAGGTGGTTGGCCTGGGAGCTGGCGCTTGGGGATAGTAAGGCGGCATATACGACTGCGCCGCAGTTATTGGAGGAGGTGGCGCGCGCATGTACGGGTTGTATAGGGAGGCTATGCTGGTGGAAGCGGTCGATCCGGATGTGGTCGGATTGTAGAGTGGAGGCACGCCTGGAGAAACACCGAATCCCGGTTGGTGGTAGGGATAGTACAGTGGCATCATGGTTGCTTCTGCTGTAGATCCGTGCATGACTGGAGGCATGTGAGGGTTTTGGGAGGTAGCAGGCGCAGGCGTGGCCGCAAGTTGTCGCTGGAGGAGTTCCGCCATCATAGTGTTTAAGGAAGACAGCTCGGCCGTGAACGACTCTACCTTTCCCCCGAGAGAGGTGTCGTCGGCTCCTTGGGCCGATACAAGCGTGGCAGAATTGAACGGGACGGTGACCGGGGACACCATTGAGCTTTGGATGGTTGGAGCAGTGGAAGCTGCCAGCGGTGGAATGTAGATCGGAGACATGCCTCCTATCGAAGATTGACCAGCAGTGATGACCGAGGCCAATGGAGGGAACATGGATGCACTCAAGGAGAATGTTGGCGTCGGGGCCAACGAGGATTTGACAACAATTGGAGGTGGAACAACAATTGTGACTTCAGGAGGGGGGTCGCCTTCAGGGTTGACAGTTGAAGCGTTCATAGTAGGTCCTGGGGAAGCGTCTGTCATGATTCTTCGAACGGATCGATACTTTGTGCGTCTCTTGAAGGGAGCAATTGCTCGGTACCTTGGTGGAGATTTAAAAGAGTTAGGTTAGCATCAAACATCAAAGCGTCCTTGGTGCATGATATGTCGTGATGCATGATTCGGCCTAGTGCGAGGATTGGATTGCGATTACAGAGGATTCAGTCCAAGGAAAGGATAGATAAGTAGTACTCATGGATAAAGTCGTTTTAACATAGTACGTAATATTAGAAAACCGTGAAGTAGATAGAGTGAGCTCGCAGGCCCAAGAAGGGATAGGGAGAGCACGCAGGCTCCAGTTGTCACTCCTAGTCCCAGTGACGGTTGCGCTCGAAGCGGAAACGCCTAAGGCGGGCATCTTCGAAGCTCCAGTCGACGGGCGAAGGCTCGAAGTTCATCCAGGTGAGAGTGGTCCACATCCTAACAATGTTTGCAATAGCCCGCTTTGCCGCTTGCGTGACTGACGCTCGCAGGTCCAAGTCAATGGGCTCATACAATCTATCTGGAGGTGGTGGCACCATCGATGTTCCGCCGAATTGATGGAGTAAGCGGATCGGGACGTAATAGGATGTCCCTGTAATCCCGACGATGGGGATGTGGTATCCGGCTTGCGAATCAATGATGGCCGTGGTGCTGTTGAAGCAGCGTGCCTTCGGGTAGAAGTCCTCTGCAGCCAAACTCTGGAAGAAACGAGTGGTCCCCCTGAATGAACGAACTGCCAAGTAGCAGCGTTCTGCTATGCGACCGAAGAGCCCGGGGTGGTAAAGAGGTAAAGAGGTAAAGAGGTTGTAGTTGGTTTCCCCGACCAGGTTTGGGATGAACGGTCCACCTGCTATGATTGCCTCTGCGACCTTGATCGCACGTCCGTGAATGGAGCTAGCGGTGAAGGGGTATAGGATGGTGCCGACGAACATGACGATGAATGCTCTGGTGGATGCTTGTCCACTTCCGAGATGTGGGAGGAAAGGGGACGTCTGCAGGAGGAGGAGCTCTTCGACGTCGACGTGATCTTGAGGGGTCAAAAGCGTGGCGACCGCCACGGGAGTAGTCCTTAAGAATTGTGCGACGCTTCCCCTGATACGGTCGTGTCGCTGGAGGGGTAGGAGGCCAGGGCGGTAGGGCAGCTCTGCCAGGTGTAGGTACTCCTCGCAAGTGGGAGCGAGCTCAAATGCACCGAAGCTGAAAGTAAACGTCTCGGGAGTCCATCGAGCGACGAGGTTCTGGAGGAGTGCCCAATCCAACTTGAGATCGATCAAATCCACGAGTGCTCCGAGCTTCGACCGAACATAGTCACGCTCGGATGATCTAAGACCGTTATGCCGGTCCCGCAGCAACTGTGTCGAAGGGGTGTCCTTGCGAAGAAAAACTGGCTCCATGAGGTAAACCTGCAAGCTTAGACGTCATCTACATGTAATGGCAATTCAATCCTCGTTCCTAATGTGGTGTCGAATTGCATGCGTATGCACATACATGTATTAAAGGTATGAAGCTAAGCGATTAGCAAAACTAAATGGGATTATTGTAAATTGTCAGGCACTCATGCAAGTGAATGCAAATGATGTAGGAAAACAGTAAATAGGGGAGTAGGGAAAGGAGAAAAGGATTGTGGGCCCCCCCAAAACCAACCCAAACCGCTGCAAAATTAGCAAAGTTAGTTACGCAGTTTATCGCAAACATAACGTACCTGACACCTGTCCCTGCACATGTGAAAGACACTTAGTAACAGACAAATGCACGTGCGGCGTCTGGTACCTGTAGTGGGCAATCAATTTCTAGACTCGGTTGAAGGCTTCTAAGACCTTCCTCAGACAAAGGGAGGCGGATCCCACCTCATAACGTTAAATGGCAACAAGCCACAACGCCGTGGTATACGGTGATCCCCTAAAATCCTAGTCCCGGGTATAGGGACACGCCTAGACATGCCTGGGAAAGCGGTAAACAAACACAAACATGAGCGCAAACAAAGGGCACCGAGCCAAACAAGTACATGCGTAAACAAGAACTCCCCTCCGCATGTGGACAAGTGTAAAGATATTTCGATAAAAATCCACATGCAGAGGTCCCCAGCGGAGTCGCCATCCGGGATGTACGCGCGCCCTCCGGCCTAGCACGCGCGCTGCGGCTCCGGCGACACGAGGATCCGGGCCCGCTCCCCGAGGCCCAATCCGGTCGGCGTCGCGACTCGAGCGTCGGACGCTGCGGAAGGGCATCGGGTTGAATCCTCCCTTGGTTCCCGAGCGGATCTGCGGGGCGTTTCGCCGACCGTCTCCAGTCCTTGAAGGCGACGGGCGAAAGGCTGCGTTAAGACCTCGCTTGGGAAATTCCGGGAGGATCCAGGAAGCGGCTCGTGTTGCCGTCACCCATCCAAAATGGCTCCGTTTGTAAAATGTGTTGTTGTTTAACCTAGGTAAACTATTACGGAGTCGCCACCGACTTTTTATTTTAAAACTGTTAAGTCGGAAAAACAGCTTGTTCGGGGATTTCTACTTACTAGTCTTTACACTCTAAACATGCGAAGAGGTGGCGTTTGCTCCAAAAGAGTTTGGCTTTTGATTAACGGGCGTTGGACCCGATCCGGGCATGACTCCGGACTCATGTCACTGTTTTACGGGCGTTGGACCCGATTCGAGCCTTTTGGGCTCGAACTCATGTGTATTTAGCAAATAGCATGCGACGATAAACCTACGGGCCTAAAGCATGCGAACAACCACAACCAATTATCGAGATCAAAGAGAGCGGGAAAGGGCGGTGATCGTGAGCCTATGCACTTGGGCTCACGACCCGTTACATGTGGAAATAAAGAAAAGACGGGAAGCCCGCACTTCCCTCATGTACCTGAGATGACGGTTGATGCTGCTTCTCTTAGAACCAACGGTTTTTTAGGCCGCGGTAGATCCAACCCGCGCGGTTTGTTACACGCGCCTTCGAGTGATCTTCGAAAATTCGGAGTCGGTTATCCCGAAATCGCATGCTCAGTGTACATACAAAGTAAGAATATAAGTGTAAGATAAATGAGGGACGTATAATGTTAAGTGAAATGGGGACTGTCCGTGCGAACATCGGAAAACCCGTTCAAAACCCACTCAAAACACATCAGAAAATTATAAAATCAGCGCTAAAATCTCCGAAACTTAAAGAGGAATGTATGTATGTAAACCGTTTGGTTATGATGTCTACTAAAAGTTTCAAGTGTTGGGGTTTCTGCAACAGCGATGTGCTGCCGGGCAGGAAAGAAGGCTTAAAATCAAAAATAGAAAACATGCCGTACACATAAGATAAAAATATGCACGATATGTCCAGGCGACCATACTTAAGTGACAAACATGACTGTCAAATGTAATGGCGATCCGACGGTGTGATTATTCAGGATCATGAAAAGAGCGGGGCTGTTGCGTGCAGTGAGTTCAGCCCTGTGTATGTTCTGTTCGTCAATTCATATCTAAACTTCCTGGAAACTTTGATGGTCAAAATATATATGCTTACGACCGTCATTCAGTGTAGTTCAAATCTGGAAAGTTTGGTTATAATCTAACGGTTAGATCTCCGGAGATCCCCTTCGAAACGGGACTGTAGTAGGAAGATCGACTGCAAACTGCACGTCCGTCCTCTGCTTCGAGGGTCCTATCTCGATCCTTGATCACCGTAAAAATACAAAGAAAATTTCTTCAAGACCGTCACCCATTGAGGATCATTTGGTCTGAAGACATCAGGGTCGGCCGATGTGCCTAACCACTTCGAAAAGACTCATTTTTGTGACTGCAAAAGTGGAAGACAGCGAAAACAAAAGAATCCAAAGATTCTTTGCTATTCCCCAGTCCTGAGCAGACCTCAACCAAGTCTCCAAGCTACCGTGCATGCCCAGAAACCTTAAGAGGGGGGTATAAGTGTGATTTGGAAGAAATTTGGACACAAAACAAAAGGGTACGGGCATTCAACAACACAAATCCCAAATGCGAACGAGTTATAAACCTCATGTACACACATGCCTGCGAGAATGGACATTTCTCAGCCTATAAAACTCCGAATGACCTCAAACCAACTTCAAAAGATGCGTATCGAAGTAAAGAAGAGGTAACATCTGGTTTTACCGCAATCCGATTTCGGATAGGAAAGTTATACTCCGTCAACGGACCCCTCTGCAGTCTGACCGCGGCTTTCCATCTCCGTATATGTTTGTTTTTTTTTTCTCGTTCCATGTCGCATGTGACAGGTTAAGCAAGAACGTGGAGGGGAAGGGATGTCAGCCACGTTCTAAGCAGGAATGGTTGAATGAGGATAAATAACGAGGTTGGAAGCTCACCGAGGGATCGCCTCGCCTCGGGTTGGCCCGAGGAAGAACCGAAGAAACTTTGGCTCTCTTTCGACGTTCGGATATGATGTGTGGGATGTTAACATCCGCTGCACTCTCTTGAACTTGAGAGTAAAGGGCGCTGTCTTGCGCGAGTTCATGACGAAGGGAGGATTCCGGGGAGTCGTTCGGTGTTGCCGCGATTTGTACTAGCCGCATCCGTCGATTTGTGAAGGTGCGGCCAACTCCTCGTGGTTAGGTTGGCTTGGGGGTCTCCATGCTCCCTAAGCTTACCTTGGTCGGAAGCGTCGTCGAAGGGACTCCGAAAGTGATGGTGACGAAGAAGGCTCTTTGCACCAAAGGGGAGGAATCCGGAGAATGCTTCTTCTCCCGTGTGTGTATGTGTGTTTTTTTTGGAGGAGTTGTTGTCTGCCTTCTTCTCTTCTTCCCCCCTTCCTCTTATTATTATTTTTTTTGAAAGAAACCTTTTTGGGCATGAAGACCGGAAGTTCTCCGTTGGATTCTAGATGGCAGCCCCGAATCCTTGTATCTATGTGCCAAGATGTGTAAATAAACCATTGGACAATTGGTTTCCATGTTACCATCAAACCCCCATTGGTTATTGTCCTATTTTGCTCTATTGTTTGGGGGATTCTTGGATGATTGCACGCATCCATTGATGGGGATGGGGACAAGCTCCGCCGTCGCTCATTAATGCTTCTATCTTCACACGTGGCCAACTTGGGGGATCTACAGCTGTGTACAGTCGCCCAGATCAGCCCTCTGTTGAGGAAGTCCATCAACTGCTGCTGAACTTTGATATACGGCTAGAGAAGCGTCAGGTCTCTGAATCTGTGTTGCCTCAGGTTAAATTCTTGTCACTCACTTCTGGTGCAGGTACAACTCAGCCAAGGAGATTTTCCTTTGTTTCTCATCACCCAAGACAGTCTTCTCACAGTCCTTACTCTATTTCTCCTAGACTTACTCTCATCCCTCCAAAACAACAGGTAAATAACTCCTTTCGTACTCCTTCATACCCTTCACCATCTTACCAACCTGGAGTACTTGGTAGACCTCCCCCCAGACCATATCCTTCTTCTTAGTCACTACAGTGGGGAGACAGACCAATATTTCGACCTAAACCAAAGTGTCAAATATGTTTTAAGTTAGGACATACAGCTCAAACGTGCTATTTTCGCATGTCTCCCCCTACTCTCCCACAAACACATTACACCCACGTCCAGTATCCTCACTATGATCCTGAAATGTCCACATACTCTCTAACCCTCTACCTGATATACAGAACACTTTATAGAAACCTTCATACAACCATGACCTCCCTCATACCTCATAATGGCTGATGAATTCCGGAGCCACTCACCATGTTACTCCTGTCCTAAATGATCTCACTATAGCATCTTCATACAAGGGTAAGTCCTCTGTAATGGTTGGCAATGGACATCAATTAAGAATTGCTCATATTGGACAGACTGTTTTAGGTTCTGATTCTAGTTCTATAGCCCTACATCAGGTTCTTCATACCCCAAGTCTTTCACAACGTCTAGTTAGTGTGTCTAAGATGTGTCTTAATAATGATGTCTTCATTGAATTCCATTCTGATTGCTTCTTATTAAGGACAAGGAGACAAATCAGACTATCATGCAGGGTCCAACATATTAGGGCCTGTACAGACTGCCTCCTCTCACACAAAGTCATCCTAGAAGATCTGGTTTACCAAAAGTCTTACTTACCAAGTACAATGGCGCAGATCCTTACATATGGCATTGCAGATTAGGCCACCCAAATCAAGATGTTCTTCATAGAGTACTTCCTTTTAATGTTTCCACAACATCCTCTGTTTCAGATCAGTGCAAGTCCTGTGCGCTGAGCAAACATCATAAGCAACCTTTTCCCTTGTCTAGTTCTCAAGCTGCAGTACCGTTTCAATTAATACATACTGACATCTGGGGTCCTTCTCATGTTCAATCAGTAACTGGAGCTCGATATTTTATATTGTTTGTTGATTATGCAGCTCGGTTTACCTAGATGTATCTTCTTCACACTAAATCTCAGGTAATGTCAGCCTTTCTCCAGTTTCATCACCTAATACAAACTCAATTTCAAAGACCTATACAAAAGGTACGCTCAAACTGGGGAGGAGAGTATCGACCTCTTCATAAGTACCTTGAACAACATGGTATAATTCATCAGATATCCTGTCCTTACACTCCCCAACAAAATGGGAGAGTTTAAAGGAAAAATCGACAGATTGTTGAAGTTGGTTTATCCTTGTTATATCATTCTAAAGTTCCCTTGTCCTTTTGGCTTTATGCCTTCCATGAATCAGTAAATCTTATCAATGTCCTTCCTACTAGACCTTTACATAACAAGACTCCATTTGAAGTTCTCCACAGTGCTACACCTAATTATTCTCTACTGCGAGTATTTGGGTGTCAATGTTTTCCTCTCCTTAGATCCTATAATGCACATAAACTAGAGCCAAGATCTAAACCTTTTGTTTACTTGGGTAAGAGTTCGTTTCTTAAAGGGTATATTTGTTTTGATAGATCTACTAATAAATCTATGTCTCCCGTGATGTTCGTTTTCTTGAATCTGTTTTTCCTTTTAAGGATGACCTTTCTCTTCCTGTAACTGTAAGTTCCTCAGCTCCTATACTTGTCTTAAATCCAATAATACCATCTCTATCTGCTCCTGGTTCTACTTCCTTAAAGGATGTTTCTTCCTCACTGTCGAACCTACATAATGTTTCTCCAACTGAGCAAGTGTTAGATGTTAACTAGGTAAGTCTAACCATGACAGTTGCAAACCCACCTGTGCAGGTGCCACTATCCACCAATATTCACCCTATGCAAACCAGGTCAAAGGCAGGGTATATTTAAGCCTAAAATCCTACTCACTACAGTTCCCTTAGCTCCACATACTATACCTTCCCTACCAACAGAACCAACATCCGTGGCTGAGGCAATATCAGTACCTATCTGGAAGGAAGCTATGGAGAATGAACTTGCTGCATTACAGAGGAATGAAATCTGGGCGCTCGTGCCATTCACTAGAGCTGAAAAGGTTATTGATTGTAAGTGGGTGTTCAAGGTGAAATTGAAATCCAATGGAGAACTTGAAAGGTACAAGGCAAGATGGGTTGCCAAGGGGTTTCATCAAGCAGAGGGGTTGGCCTATACAGAAACATTTAGTCCAGTTGTAAAGCACCAAACAATCAAGGTTGTTTTATTCTTAGCAGTGACATATGACTGGAAATTGACACAGTTGGATGTGCACAACGCGTTTCTTCATGGAGATCTTCAGGAAATAGTTTACATGGAGCAACCACCTGGCTGTGCACATCCTCAATTTCCCTCCTATATCTGCAAACTTCAGAAAGCTCTTTATGGTCTCAAACAGAGCCCAAGAGCTTGGTATATGAAGTTAAGTGGCTGTTTGTTAAAATGGGGTTATAGGAGCTCTATGTGAGATACCTCTTTGTTTTACAGACATTCACCAGCTGGTATAGTTATTCTTTTGGTATATGTTGATGATATTATTGTGACAGGGTCTGATCAGAGTGAGATAGCAAGTTTACTCCCAAGATTAAATTCACAGTTTGCTCTGAAAGATCTTGGGAACTTGTCTTATTTTCTTGGTTATCAAGTGACCAGACACAATTCGGTACTACATCTGTGCCAAGAGAAAAACATTATTGATGTCATCAACCGGGAATGAATGCAGGATTGTAATCCAATGCCTTCTCCTATGTCATCATCGGGTGTATTGTCTAAATATGAAGGGGATGTACTGGAAGATCCTACAGAGTACAGAAGTGTAGTTGGTGCTCGTCAATACTGCACAAATTCTCGCCCATATATCAGTTTTGCTGTGAACAAAGCTTGTCGGTTTTTACAGCAGCCTACACACCTGCATCTCAAGGCAGTGAAAAGAATTCTTCGGTATTTGAAGGGTACAAGCTCACATGGACTAACCTTTACTGCTGGGTATTTTTTCAACATCTCATGCTTTACGGATGCGGATTGGGCGAGTTGCCCGGATGATAGGAAAAGCACAGGTGCGTACTGTACTTTTCTTGGGTCAAATCTAGTATCATGGTCCTCACAGAAACAGAAAGTTGTTTCACGTTCTAGCACAGAAGCAGAGTATAGGGCGCTGGCAAATGGTGCTGCTGAAGTGCTATGGCTTCAAAAGTTGTTAACTGAACTGCAGGTCAAGTTCCAGAAGCCTTCTATATTATACTGTGATAATATAAGCTCTATTCAGCTAACTGCAAATCCAATTCTTCATGCTAAAATAAAGCATGTGGAGATTGACTATCATTTTGTGTGTGAAAAGGTAGTGGATGGCTCATTTGTAGTTCAACATGTTCATTCTGAAGATCAGTTAGCTGATCCGCTTACAAAACTAGTTCCAGTACAGAGATTTGTAGCACTGCGAAGCAAATTAACAGTGTCTGGTAGACCTGTATCTTTGCACTCACAGAAAAGAGAGGATAAGACACTTGCTGAAGCTAATATAACAGGGATGTTGAAGTAAGACGAGAAGAAGCCTGAGGAGTGTGATTTAACGGGAAGTGTAGAAAGAATTGAAATTGAGGAGTTAACGGGAGAGACGAGCGAGGTCCCCGTTGACGGGAAGTGTTGGGCTGAAGGATTGGAAGATGGTGTGATATAAGAAACCCAATCCAAAGGTTTAGCCTACATGGCCCACCTCGAAGTTTGTTATAGAGAGGAGATAAGAATGGGAGTGTGCAGTGTGCAGTTGGGGCTACGGAGTGTTGACGTTGGTGCTGTTGTACTGTCGAAGTTGTTAGCTGGAGCTGATACAGATGAATTTCACGCACGCCCCAAAGATTCCTTTTCTGTTGTTGGGGCTTATCCTAAATCGGATGTACTCTTGAGTATATAAATACTGATGTACACCAGTCATCTATTTTAATGAACTAAGAATCTTCTCCTTCTTCTCCATTTTCTTCTTCCTCTGCGTTCTCTGTTCGGCGGTTCTTTCTTTTTTTTTCTTCTTCTTCTTTCTCAATCTGTTCTTCATCAACCATTCCGTTAAAAACTGCCGAAGTAATTCATCAAAAACCATCAATTATTACCCATTTTGATAAATCGGGAGTTTAGATTGTGTCGGGGGGAGGAGGAGGAGATATTAGATACTCATAATAAAATCGTGTGGGTCCATAAAAAGATCAAATCATCACATGCAACCATATATCCCCCGCTCCCCCCCAACACACTCCTTATATTTTTTTGTTGTTGTCGTTGTTTTTTCCTTGCCGCCATGTGCATCCAACATTCATCACCAAAAAAACACTTTCAGACAAAGCAACCTCTTTTTCCTTAACCCCCTTTTCCTTTGGACATCCTTGATGCTAGAGAAAGTTAAAAAAAAAAAAACAACTACTACTACTACAAGGAATCATAAATCAAAACCATGGACAATTCTATTCATTCCAACAATCAACCTCCCGGGAATTCACTGTAACTTTTAACAAAAAAGAATTAGAATCAAAGTTTTCAAAATGAATACTGAATTTAAAATTACTTTATATGTTTTTTTAGACGAGGTAAATTCTGAATTTTAAACTCAGAATTTTACTTCTAAATTTTTAAAACTGTGAGTGTATGTCTTGAAATTATCTGAAAAATAAAATTTATAAATTCAGAATTAATTATTTTACGAACTAGCGTTAATTGAATAACAATTCTCAACGTAATCATCCGGACATAGCTATAAAAAAAAGAACGGAAGAAATACATCATTGCCGACCATGCCTAGCGTTATCAATCATCATCAACCAAACTTCATAATATCCCATTTCCCAATTTATTAAAACTATAATCAAAATATCACGATCACAACCACAACAAAGACAAATTACTCTCTCCATATCCCCCCCCCCCCGAATACCTAAGATTTGTACTAAGATCGTATACAATTCGAATGATCAGTAGTAGTAGTGGTGGTGCTGCTGCCTAGCACTAATCCTTGGTTAATAAAAATTATGTTTCATGCAATACCCTCCTAGGAGACTAGCTTAATGCGCTTGTTCTGTGGGGATTCTGGTGATCCCGATTCATTTGAAGGATGATTTGACTCGGCCCCCCTTTTCTTGGGAATGTCCACCGGCGGTATCTGAGCCGAGTCCAGCTGCGGCGGCGGGTGCTGCCACTGCGGGAGCGGCCCCCCCAACATGAGCATCTGAAGGATCGGCCCCGCTTCCATGACCGCCTGCAACAGCTTCCCTTTCTCCGGCAACGGCCTGTCGCCACCCAGTTCGTCCAAATCCACCTCCTTTTGCGGCGACGGAGACCGTTCACATTCTTTGACCGCGGCCTCTTCCCCGTCACTCTGCGATGTCGGGGGATCCTGCTCGCAGGTTTGGTTCCTGTCCAACTGCTCCCTGAGGACGAGGTTCTCGTGCTGCAGCCTCCGGGACCGTGACAGGGCCGCGTCCCTCACCCCGACGGCCCTCAAGAGGTGCTCCTTGAGCTGGAGCAGGTCAGAGTCTCGCCTCGCGATCTCCACCTTAGACGCGGCGACGACCGTCTCGAGCTCCAATGTGGTGTAGAACAGGGCTTGCCTGAACTCCTCCATCATGGTCTATTATTTTTTTCCCCCAAAACAACAACCGACAAAAGAAAGACAAACAACAATGAGACATTGTCCTAATTCTGAAACAACAAATTCAAAGAGCAAAGGTTTTGTTAAATCACCCCGTACTGAAAGCATGATTCCCAGAAGAAAGGAGGGCACTGATCTTCTTCCATGGATGATGAATAAGAATCAAAAGTAGTTTGAACTGGGTTTGGCAGTTGTTCGAAGTGAAGTGAAGGAAGTGGGTTATGATTGGTGGGATTGATTAGAAGTTGGGGGAGGGTGGCTGCTTCTTATAAGAAGGATGTTGCCTTTTGATCTTTTACTCTGGGATTTCATAATTTTCCCCATTCTTTTCCCTCACCTGTTCACACTCTATACGAAACATCCCCCCCCCCCAACCAAAGGAAGCAGCATAACTCCGGTTTGTTTGTATGAAACAGTAGTTTACTCTTTCGTAGTTTAAGAAGTGGTTTCGTAAAATGTTTCGAAAAACAAATGAGCCGTGTCGTGAAGTACGAAAAGCCTTCGTAAAAGTTTACTAAATCTTTTTCGTATGAAAAAATACCATGGGCTTAATAAAATTTGACGCAGACTAATGCTATGTTTCATAAAATTTTGCTAAGTTTTTTTCGTAGAGTAAGAAGTTTGTCCGTAAAGTGTGAAATAATAATGGACTTAAGCTCGTAATATTATTTTGTACTTTATTAAATGACTCCGTACTTTGAGAAGAAGCTCATGGGTGTAGTAAAATTTTACGAAGCTCGTTAGCTTATTTGTTCTTTATAAAAAAATCGTAAAATTTTACGAAATTATTTCGTACTCTATGAAAAGACTCTTGAGATTTTATGAAGCCCGTTAACACTGTTTTGTTCTTTATGAAATAAGCCCGTAAGAATTTAAGAAACAACAGTTTACACTGTTTTGTAACAACGGAAGCTTACTCCCGCTGGAGTTTGGCGGCTTCCTCCCCGACTAATTACAAAGAAGTCGTTCAATTTCTGAGAATAACAAGTAGGATGGAATCATTGAGAAGACATCTTTTCAAAGTTAATCCTTTTACATGTACTGGTCGTACGAACCTGAGCTCAGACCTCTTTAATAATTGTCATGGACAACCCTATATACTCACATGGTACGACACAACATTGTCCCAAAAGGGCTCACGCAGACTTGACTTGGTATTAAACCGGGGGAGGGTGATACCATTACCACAGTCGCGAAACGTGTTTTACGTCGTGACGAAGATCGCGAGGACGGTGCATTCTTTGAGATTTGTTTTCCACAAGTTCATACTGCTTTTCCAAGTCATTAACAAGGGGAGAGTACCCAATAATTCCAATGTTGTACATGCATCGATCACCCCATCGATCATGATGAAGAAAGAAAGAAAGAAACAAAAAACAAGAACTCGATGCACACAGATACACACCTATCGATAAGATTCCTTTTATTTTTAAACCAATGCCGCCTTGTTGTTTGTTTGCTTGCTTTCTTTCTTACTTGATGATGTTTGTTGGTCGTGCGGCTTTTTCAAAGTCAATATTAACATGCTTGATAAGCGCATGGGAGGGTGAGCGCACCCAAATCCACACTTTGGTCTCGAGTTCTTATTTTCTCTTCTTTTTTCAAAATGGAATGAATTAGTTATGTATTGGAATTCTTTTTTTTTTTAAATTGCAAATAGGGTTTTTTTTGGGGGGGGGGATTATATTTAATTTTGGTCGTGATTAAGGTTAAATTTGGTAACCCTAGATTCTTTTATCTCATTTTGTCTTCGACTAGTTAAGTCATATATGTCCAAGACACAATTATTTGAAACCCCAGACAGTTGAGCCGTAACTTAGATTTAGTTTAGACTTGTTTTAAGTGAAACCTTCATTTTATCATGTGGTATTTAAATTCAATGTTACCTAAGAAAGATAATTATTTCTACAGTTATAGTGAGAATATAAAAGAAAAAAGCAAAGTTTTGCGGCGGGTCTATTTTTAATACTTAAGGACGACAAAACCCATCAAGTCTTCTTATTTGGTGGAAGAAGATAATATCCCCGTGATTCACAGCCCACACCACACACACTACACACCAAAGATACTCCCTCCGGTTCGCCTTAAAGAAAGGAAGGAAGGATAAACCCCTCGGATTTGTAAATTCTTGTTATTTTATTTAATTAGTATGATTGGATTTTGGAGGAGATGTTTAGGTATGGACTGTGGTGGGGGAACATGCAAAAAAAAAAATGTCAAATTTATTTAATATTTGAGTGTAAATGATTCGGGTAGCTTTGCTGCTCAAAGTGAACAAAATATTTCGTAAGACTAATTTCAAGAAAACAAGGAAATCATATTCGTAAAAATAGGAAAATCGGCCAGTTTTACAAATATCGATTTTCTTAAGACATAAAATCAGCCGACCGATTCATTAGCATTAGTTAAATAATTTTGAAATTATCGTCCCCCGTTACATCTTAACTTTAATCCATGAAATATTTAATTTATTAGTACATTGAGTTTCAAAATTCTCATTTCATGATCGAGAGCACGCTGCTTTTTAAACGGTAGGTTTCATTTTTCTTAAATTTTAAAACTTACTAAGTTAATGGATAAAACATTATGAGAAGTAACGTTAATAAGTATCCCCTTCTCATCAATCGCAATCCTCCCTTTTAACTCGAAAATATTCGACCGTCCTTCCCCCCACAATAATTTCATTCCTTATATTTTCCACCTCGGGTGGGCCTAGGGAGGATAAACTAGGCCCAATAAGCCCAAACTGAGACTGGCCCCGCGGTCAGTTCTCATCTCACACTGTCCAACCCCCCCAATCGAGATTAGCGGGTTTCGGGGAGGGACGCAGATATCGAGGAGGAAGCTGCTGCTGCTGCTGCTGCGGCGAAAGCGTAAGGGTTTTGGATTTGTTGGATTTTATTTTTGTTGACTGGGAGTTGGGGAAGAACTGGAACTTCGTCTTGCCCTTTTGGGTGGGGGTGTTGTGTGGTGAAGCGATCTTTGTGGAGGTGTAGGAATGGGGTTTATTCTCAACACTGATGCGGCTGCGTCCTGGTTGGGGGAGTGGAGGACGTTAATGATAATGATTATGCCAGTACATGTTCTGTGAGATGATGCCGTGGCGGAGCGCATTCTTCTGTTAATTGGTGTTGGAGATGGGATGGGCCTGTTAGGGCAACTATCTCGTGAATCCTCCTACTGAATTATTCTTTTGTCTCTGAAATTGGTTTCCTCGTAGTTTCTAAGGTGGAGTAGAGTCCTGTCCCGTTCGAAGGATCTAGCAGACAAGATGTCTTCTCCCCACAAATCTCCTCCCGTCCATATGATGGAAGGCGTTGAAGAGGACGGCGGTGCGTTGGTGTCTGAAGGTGTATATATGATGATGATGGATCCTTTTCCTCGACAAAATCCAATCCGTCTCACGGGTTGCCCTGCATTCAGGTGGTTTGGTGACGAGGGCAGAGGCATATCAGCAATACATGAAGAAGATCGAGGTGCCTAAAGATCGCGGCTCGTTAATCCCATTCGTGACATGGGTGACCTTGGGGAAATCTATTGAGCAACTCTATGGGCAACCGCTGCATTATCTGACCAACATCACGCTAAGACAGTTGGACCAGAAGAGGCTCGGGTCGGAGGACGAATACATGCCCTTGGACTTGGTTATGCATCCTTGCAAGGCCGAGGCGATGATATGGCTTATGGAAGAGGTGCACCGGAGCACTTCCTCTTATCTTTATATTGCCGAACTCTGGAGATCTGATCCCTTTTATCAGGCCTCCCTAGGGGTCCAGTCATTCCAGGACTAGCAAAGGTAGTCTGTTCTCGTGGTTATGGTAGGTAGGGTTGCATGAAGCGGCGGGAACATCATGTGCGTTGACGGGGTTAAAATACTTGGTTATGGTGGTTGTACGTTGAACCGTACAAGTTCTTATATCGTGGTTAAGCCCTAAGCTGCTGCTTCCCTTTCACCTGGTAGTTTTAAACATCCATTTCTATCCTCGGTTTCCATAGTAAAAATGTGATGTCTGGAGTGCCAGGAGGTGAAGCATAACTCGACTCGTACAAGTGTACTTCTTGAGTCGACCACGGCAAGCAACTCCGCTCGCTTCGCGCCTGTAACTACGAATGTTACCAGGGGATTAAACTAGGATCAAATATTCGGACACATAAAGTCAGTTGTCTCTCATGTCGATTGTTGAAACTTTTTTGGGTTCCAAAATCCAAATGAGGCTCCTCCGCCGCTCCTCCCATCAACGGCTTGCTAAATTTGAAACAAAGGATGAAATCTTCATACTCGTTCAAAACAACTTTTTTTCACTTTAATCAGCCTAGCAAGGACAAAAAAAGAGTGTGAATTAAGGAAACGTGATATAATAATTAGTCTCCACATTATCCCTATTTTGACTTTTGCTTACCAGCCGACGGCGACGATGATAATAACGTAATCACAGGCTGACAAAATCATAACTCCAGGAAAACATTTTGTCACACTCTCTTTTCTAATAGTACATGCTCTATTTAGAATAAACAAGTTTGGTAATCATGCAGTTGATATGTCTGCATAACATGATTTCAACAGGATTTTCGCAGCGTTATTATCATCCAACGTTAATTTTGGTAATTGCAGGCCATATATTCTGTCGAAAAAAGAAAATAAATCCCATATCTTGTTTTTTTTCCTTCTTCCTCTTCATGTTTTCAATCCTGTTGGCCTCTAAAATTTGGGATAAATCTAAAACCAATGTTGTTTATAATGTCAATGATTGTGATGATAATTGAGCAAATTGGTTGGTGGGTAGTGTACACAACGGAACAAGGATAGCAAGAGCAGAAAGCAAAATGATTGAGGTTGTTGATGCAACAACCGCCGGCCTAGCGTCGCTCCCGAGTATCATTCCAAAGTAGTAGTAGCCCTCACCATCCCCGGACCCGTTGTTGCCTGAGTAGGTGGAGCCGGCCGAGCTGCCACCGGAAAATCCAGGGTAAGAGGAGCCTCCTACTCCGCTGTCCCTGTTGAATGAAGGGAAACAGTTGGAAAAAGGGTCATCATCCTAAGTAGACCATGATTGAGGAAATTCAACAAAAATGTGCCACAGCTGAAGTTAGGAGAAATGGTTGACAAGGAAAGGGAATAAAAACCCTTTTGACATTTCATGTGCGACGCATTGGATGCCAGCTAAAGTTTCCTCGTTATATCTAACCCATTAAGTTGGTTGAGGCTTCCTTGCACCTAAGCCGCCATTGTTAACACGAATTAGCTTGATCGAGTTTCAAATCATTATAGCTGTTCTGGCCACTCTGCCACATCCACAGGTTCAGACAAAGAAACATATGTTCCTGGAATCCAATATACATGGAGCATTTGAAGATGGCTAGCAAAGCATGGCTTGCAGGTTTAGGAAAATATATCATTGGCGAAATAAGCCACTATCAAAGGCACATTGAGTATTAACTTTTTAGGCCAGTCGTCATCCATGCACGATTACAGAGTAACGTAATTAGACTGGATTCTTAGAATATAATATAACTATCAATGACTGGAAGGCATAAATTAAGGGATGTCTTCAAGTTCAAGTTTTTTTACCACTTGCCCCAAGAAAGCAATCAATGAACATCAGTAAACCATCGAAAAAGCTAAACAACCGACAAACTCATCATAATCTAATGGAGGGGTTGCTGTTGCATTCGGCCGTCCAGGCCTTTTGCATCCAGAGAGGAAAAGGCCAAAACAGAGAGCACAAAGTCTAGGACACTATAGAATGATGTGGAAAGTAACAAAGGACAGAGGCTCGAAAGGGCAAAAAAAAAAAGATATCCTGTGAACGCTTAATTCTCAAGAAGAAGCGGAATTATCCGCACAAGGATAGTTTCACATCAAGGCCAGGCAAAGAGAGTTATGCGACTGCCCTGTCCCCCAAGTGTGGTGGCTGGAAAAGCAGATGCAAAGAATATTAACTGAGTCATCTCCTGGACCCAGCATCCTCCACAACTACTAATACTACAACCTATCTATGCCCAACCCGATGACTTTTTTGAAAGCTGCTAACTTTCTGAGGTGGACAGATGGTATTTTCCCTTGCTCAAACGTAAGTCTCATATATTCTACCAAATGACTATCTATTCCCATGAAAGAGGGCCACATGGGTAGGGTAGGGTGGGGTTTAGATGCCTTCACAACATCCACTGGGGATCCAATATAATAACTTTTCCCAGAGAAAGGAGTTCACATTGCCTGGAGCGTTTCTCGGGAACAAGAAACCCATGTGAACCAGGCTCCAATGAGTCAAACCCTTCAAAGACCCTACAGAACTGGCAATGTAACAAGGTACCAAGCTCTTGATTTACTAACCCACCGGGGATGAAGTAAACAAAAGACATCCTCAGGATGTGCCTAACCTCACTAAGGTCATATAGGTGAGACAGCAGGACAGGTGAGCCAAAAGTGAGAATTCTTTCGGTCTTATAATAACTAAAAAATGGCAGAAGGTAAGGAGAGTCATATAACAGTGTTTGCGGCACCAACCTCGGGCCCCCTATGACCCCAGCGTTCACAGTGAGTTGATCAACGAGGGCGGCCGACTTCGGGTCCACACTGGATGCTTTTGAGTATTGGGCGCTAACACCTGCCCCAGATGGCACGAAGAATGCGCCGTTCACCATCACGTCGCCATCCGTCCTCCAGTTCCAGTCTGCCCATTGGCTCGCATCCGTGTTCACACGCTTAGTCACCTGTTGAATAGAGAATTGAAATCTTTCAAACACCAACAAAAGCACAGTACACAAACACACGAGAAACAGAAAAGTAAGATTGGAAGAAATATTATTAGTGGGGCTTATGGGAATTGGGGAGTTTGAATCCACTGGCTGGTGGGCAAAAGATCTTCCAATTTTTTTTTCCCAATAAGGCAGACAAACGCGGGAAGAGACAAACAAAGGGGATACTAATTCTTAAACTGCAAATTCAGGACTATTAACCAAAGGGGGAGACATGAAACAACACAGGAATGAACTTTTTCTGGCAGGTGAATGTTCCTGACATGGGCGTGAGCCTGATCTCATATCCACCAGGAAGAAAGTCAAGATTTTGGACGGTTAAGAACCTTTCATGGGTAGTCATCTTGATTCTCATGCAATAATATCCTTCAGAAAAGAAGTGCATGATCCAATGTCTGCTAACAAACCAAAGGTTGAATCCCTGAACCTTTTAACTGCAGAGAGCAGCTGTCAATCCATCGAACAGCTGATGGGCACCGCAGTTTTCCGAAGCCTTCTAAGTCCACACTAAGTCAAACCCAGAACCCCAACTATCCAACGACGACCGCCGCCCCAAGTGTGGGCATAAAAGTAAACCCAGCATCATCGGACATTTACTCCCTACCTAAAATCCAATCTTTTTAACATTATCTTCAATTCCCAGTTCCTGATGCTTCACCTCTACATTACGAGCGATTATGATTAAGACTCGGGGGGCGATTTAGAAGGAGAGATTTTGACATTTGAAAATTAACCTCTTTGGCGTCCGGGTTCTCGGGCGCTGTGTACCGATTCCCCTGACTATTGATCGTTGGGTTTGCACTCCCTCCAATCGCGTACATCTCCCACGATGTGAAGTCGTTGTTCACGACGTGAATGTAGCCATGCCGGCACCTCGGCATTCGCTGCACAAGCGCCTCGCCGAATCGATTGAACGCGATTGTCACCTGCGATTCATACCCGCATTCAGTTCATTTCCATTGGAAGAACTTCCGGATTGCTGGGCGGATTGTGGGTACCTGCATCGCCGAATCTGGCGTGTACTTGTCGTCATGACCGAGCAGCATGACCTCGTCGTGGTGG
This sequence comes from Melastoma dodecandrum, assembly GCA_029817715.1. Classification (NCBI taxonomy): domain Eukaryota; kingdom Viridiplantae; phylum Streptophyta; class Magnoliopsida; order Myrtales; family Melastomataceae; genus Melastoma; species Melastoma dodecandrum. The sequence goes on along the minus strand of JARUPY010000397.1, from coordinate 341,351 downwards.
GAGAAGTAGCTGTTAGATATGGTGATCCCGGTGGATGCCATGATCGCATCTATCAGCCCATCCGTGCAATAGGACAACGAGCAGTGATCGATCCAGATGTTCGATGCGCCAAATATGGATATGCCGTCCCCGTCGGACCTCCCTCTCCATCCAACGTGTGTTGGGGTCGACCTGATGTTGGTGTTCCCCGAGGGACTGCAATGGTGGACGTAAACGTTGTGGATGATGATGTTCGAGACGTACTGGACAGTGATGCATCCATTCCCGGTGATGTGGACGTTGGCGCCACGACCATCAATGGTCTTGTAGCTGTTCATGATCAGCTCGTGCCTCAGCTGGATTGTCATGTCGGCCGAGAACGTTATCCACAGGGGCTCGTCCTGGATCACGGCGAACCGGAGTGTGCCAGGCTTTGGGTTTGCAGGGTCGATGTCGGACGAGTCAGTCACAACGTAGAACTTCCCGCCCCTCCCACCGAGCGCGGACCTGCCGAACCCAATGCTGCAGTCTGCGAGGCGCTGTCGATCAGTTCTCCAGTTGGAGCCGCACCTCCAGCAGTCATCGGTGGGGTTCCCGGTGAGGCAGGTTGAGGTCTGGACCTCCTGGCTGAGGGAGGAAACCTCTATTCTTGCTAAGGAAGCATTCAGCTTGCTGGTCAGGACAAAAAAAAAAAACAAAAACATTAAACCTTTAGCGAAGAAACAAATCCCGGTTTCATCATGGTCGTGGTTGAAGGAATGAAACATGGAGATATGGGGTATTCTGTTCATGGTGTAGTTGAAATGGGGGTGTCAAATAATGGAGGGGGCGGGGACTCTTGCTTGCTGGGGATTGCAGGAAATTTGTCACCCTTATTTTACCTGTGGAAGTGTTGGACAACCTGTTCAGGGTCGGCTGATATTGCCTGGGGATGGTGAGGTTGGTCGGAGAAGGGAAGACCGGGTGAAGAAGGAGAAGAGAGGAGAAAAAGATGCATGCAGTGAGAATGCAGCAAGATCTGAGGAACGCCATCTTTGGTTGGATTCAGACAAATGAATTAATTGCAGTGTATTGAAGGAGTAAAGAAAGGATGGTTGGTATTTATGTTTTGTTATTTGATTTGGATGTCTTGGTTTTTCCTTTCAATAATAATATTTCAAAACTATGTATTCTTTTCCGCGCATTTATGCCGATTTCTTGATTCAAGAAAATATTATTTTGAACGAGCTTAGCTCGAGTGGGTTGTGCTTTAGTTTGGACAAATGAGATTTAACAACTGAGTCTGTCTTATTCTTTGCTGGGTATTGTATTGTGGTGATACTTCTGCTTTTTTGTTTTCCTTTTCTGGGTTGGGTTTGTCATCCAAATGTGAGATGGGCCTGAACCATAAATAAATAAATAAAACAATTAGGCATTTATTTTCACATTTGCACCGTGTGTGTTGAAAAATTATTAATATCAACTCCAAAAAAATAAAGCATTCCAAAACTAAACCAAAAAAAAAAATCTTTGTATGAAACTATTCTAAAAAGAATGTTAAACTATGAAAACAAGTAAATTTTTTATATTAAATTTACAGGTAGTGTATTTTGATATTAGGCGAATGTATCTCATTCTTCCTCGCGTTTTACGACTTGGCATCCATCTTTCATGGGTCGGAGGCCAGCCGGGTATTGGATGCGGCCCATCACGTTTCCTCACGACATATTAGGATTTGGTTTTCACGAGGAGGTCCTAACACTTTTGGTCATATCGACGAGGTCGAATACGCACACAATGTTGATCCAGAGGTTTACGAGTTGTGAGGCGAAGGGTCTACCACGTGTGCCCAAATTGTTTGTCTGCTTTGTAATCCTTATCATCACGATTGCGCGGTTCTCCGCCGGGAACCGTATTAATATCATACATAAATAAGCCTAACGTTTATTTGTATGGTAAAATGAAAACTCCATTACTTGTCATACATTTTATATAATTAACGAGCTTACATGAAACATCGACTGTTATAATTTAATCTTAATTTGTATATGAGAATTATAATTTTTAATTTTTTATCACCTATAAATTAATTATATTATATCCACTCTCGACGTAGAAAATTAAAATCATTAAAAATTTAGAACATAAATTTACCCTATTTATTCGAGAATATTCACGACGTTTAGATGTTTTATTCGAACATGGTGCTCGCCTTTAGCTATAATTTCTCGTTTAAACATTAATAAAGTTGTGAGTTTTGTTTGAAAATACCATTAGTTAAAAAGATTTTATGAAAAAAATAAGATACATGTCTCGTAAATTTTTGATACATCGTCAAATAAACGCGTGTTTCGTAATTTTACGTGTTTTAAGAATCTCGTGGCCACGAATGAGCCGTTTCATGTCAGTTCCAATGTGTCCCTGCATACTCCAATAATTTTTCCATGAGAGCGGCCGCCCCCCCCCGGCGGCCCCACATGATGCCAAGGAAATTATTAAATTTCAGGAAAAACGACGTCGACTCCACAAATAAGCAGTCATTTTGGTAAGAATATCATTTTTTGATTTATTGGTAGACACAACAACCTGTCTGTCACCCACCCAGTTTCACCAAAAAAGGACTTTGGAAGAAATGGGAAAATGTTCGTGTAAATCTCATAACGTAAACTTCACATCACGCCCCTTTTGTTTCCGAGGACACCGGATTTCCATTACCAACGGCAACGTTGTTGTCCTCCTGCTGGTTGTTTGGCAATGCCATCTGCGTCTCCGCCTCTTTTGCCTCCTCTCTAAACTTCTTGTAAATGTCGCCCCTGTAGAACTCCCTCGTCCTCATCACCAGCACGAACGACGCCAACGCGCCCAACAGCGTCGCCGCCGTGATTATAAAGAAAGCCAGCTGGAAACACTTCGTCCCCACGCAATTGAGGCCCTCCCCGGAGTTCCGCCGTATCCCCTCCGCCAGCATCTGCTTTCTCGCCTCCCTGTCGTACAGCCCGCCCGCCACCCGCACGCTCAGTATGTAAGAACCAACCGGGCTCGCGACCGACCCGAAGTTGTACAGCGTCGAGTAGTACTTGAGCCCGAATATCTCGGAGATGATTGCGAAGAGGAGAGGCCATTGTGCACCGAAGCAGAACCCGATTATGATGGATGCGACGTAGAGCCCGCCGGGGATGTCAAACGCGATGAGGAGGTGGCCGATGCATGAGACTAGGAGGATTATTGTGAGCATTAAGGGGCGGGGGAATTTGTACTTGGTTAGCAAGATCTCGGAACCGAACCCGGCCGCAACTCGTCCGAGGTAGTTCCATATGCTCACTAGCGTCACGAATGTCCCGATGCTCTTGGTTGGGTACCTTAGGGACGCTCCAATCTGGCCAAGGTTGTCGATCACTGTGAGCGTCCCGCCAACCCCGCATATTGTCGCTAGGAAAAGGATCAGCATGTCGATGCTAAACAGAGCCTGGAGGATCGTGTAGTCCTCGCCTCGGTCAGGTGGCCGGAACGCCGTCCTCCAGCACGACGGCTGCTTCTCATTGGATGCTACAGGGGCCAGATCAGGTGCTGGAGGTGTGGGAGGAACGGTTTCCTGCAGCGGTGGCGGTGGCGGCTTCTCAGCGGTTATCTTCAGCTGGGAAGAATCACTAGCCGCAAGCAACTCCTTCTTGGCCTTCAGAATCTTGAACTCTTCGATTAGGACGATGGCGAGTGGCAAAAACAGGAGGAATATCACCCCGGCCGCCGAAATACCATACTCGGTTCTAGTGAACGTCAGTTGCTTCTCGACTATGATCATAATCATGATGAACCCGGCAAGACCAAGTGAAATATAGAGCAAATTGTAGAAGACCTTCACCTCATTCAGCTGGCGGACAACCTTCACGATCCTTATGGTCCTTAGGAACGCGAACGAGATTGCAGCCGGCAACCACCCTATCAGCAGGATGAGCGCCTTGGTGTCGTGGTAATAGAAGGCGTAGAAAAGCTGTGTGAAGATTGCTCCACTCAGCCCCACATAGCCCTTCAGGAGGCCAAGCACAACCCCCCGGCTCTCCGGGAAGTTCTTGACGAGGGTGACAAGGGCGCCGGTGTTGGAGAAAGCCTGGGAATTAGCGCCGATGCATATGTAAAGGCACATCTGCCAAACCTGGGGAGCTGCGATCCTCTTCGTGACAGCCATCCATATCATGAAGTAGCCGAAGAAGTTGAGCACGGCGCCAATCGAAATGACGACCCAGGGAGGGGTCACCTCATTGATTAGCCCAGAGATGACCCCGACGTTCGCTCCGAGGTCCTTGAAGAAGCTGAGGAGGTTGAGGGTGGTCTGGTCATAGCCGAGGGACGACTTTATGTTGCTCGAGTATAGGCTGAACATGTAGGTAGCACCCGCTGCGGACATGATGAGGAGGGATGCGAAGACCATGAACCACCGTCCCGTAACGACCTGGACCGCCAGGGTCCCAGCGTCCCTAGGGCTAACCTTGGGGCCGCCGGCGGCAGCGACAACCATGGCTTCGGGGTGCGGAGATGGAGGTTCGAGAGGGGAGTTTTTAGTGAGGAGTTGTGGTGGTGGTGGGGGATGAGACATGGCCACACGACAAACGAGGGGGTATTTATAACATTAGGAAGTTGTCCTAAAATCACATGCGGAGGATTTGGTTACGTAGGATTGATTGCATTTCGTCATTTAGTGTGTATATATATATATATGAATTATAGGTCACACGTTTAAAGAGAAGCTTAGGTACCACCCGAACAGTTCATTATTGTCGGGTGTGTTATCTAAGTAAGGAAATTAATAAGATTATTAGTCTGGATAATATCTAATTTCTTCAATGGAAATATTAGGTTACCTTTTGTTTTTGTTAGTAGGAAGGTCCAGTTCGAGACTACATGACTTCAGTCTAATCGAGGAAGTCCATCTCGAGACATCACAAATATAATCTACTCGAAAAAGGTCAATCTCGAGATATCGTAACTTAAGTCGACAAGGTAAAAGAGTCCAATTCGATTCAAGTCGAGATAGAGTCGGTTGATTGATCGTTCATGAAGGAATCGAGCCGACGATGCTGATTAATCAAGACAAGATTTCAGTTGGCCGATCAAAAGTTAGAATCGAGGCAACATAGTCCAGTGAGGTAATCATCGAGATCGATCAGTCGAAGGCAATTCCGTTCGATTAACTTGTGCTATAAGCTTTCTTCCAGTCGAGTTGAGGCAGAGTTACTTTGCTGACCATCGAGTATACTTAAGCTCGAGAATGAAACATTAGAGAAGTCTCTTCGAGGACCTTTGACTAATTTGATCGAGAGAGTCAACTCAAGAAGCCTTCATCGAGTCGGTTGAGTGAACTAAATTCGACAAGGCGTACTTGAGAAGCTGACTAATCGAGGCACTAGTCGACTCAAGCAGGATTGCAGCTGATTGTCTAGGAGACAAACGTGAGAGCCAGTCGAGTGATCTTCATTCAAGTATGCCTGCTCGAGGAGAGGAGCTTGCATCTAGTCAACTCAGGAAAGAACGAAGGTAGTCGACCCCGAGAAGGCTCAGAGAAGGACTCGGTCAAGGCGTTCACTTGGGCTAAGTTGATTTTTACTAATTTGCAACGAGAGCAAATCATACGATGGACTAAATATATGGTTAATTCAATCTCAATTTATAGTCCGTCTCATTCGACAAACAACTTGGAAATTACTATAATTTAATTAACTTTCGTATAGAGAAAGAGACCGTTTAGATTATTTCTACTTAAACGATAGCGAAGAGAAAATATACCTAGGTGTTGACATGGCAATTAATTTTGGGCCTGGGTTTAGAACAGAAACCCAGTAATCCATCAAGTCACACTCCGAGTCGGCCCAAGATGTAGTCGTCTAGGCCGACTCACGACGAAATCGACTAGGTCGATTTATGACGAAGTCGATTAGGTCGACTTATAAACGGGGTCGACTAGGTCGACTCACGATGAAGGAATATGATGATCAAAGCCAATCAAGATGACTCAACAGTAGCTAGGTCTACTAGTAGGGTCAAGTCGACGGAATCCTGGATAAAGTCGACCAAGTCGATCGCAGTCCGTACAGATCAGTCAAGTCGACGAGGTTGAAATAAATTTATTCATTTTCAATCACGTTTGTTAAGGATCGTAACTGATCTTAAATATCCAGGAACGTGATCCCATATATCAAGGGGGTTGTTGAGACACTCCCACGACATTAGGGATCACGATCTATAACACAATCTATCTGTTACGTGTTAAACACGTACAAGTCCTCTATAAATAGCAAATGAATTTTTCAAGACAAAACACGACCATACACAGCCAAAACTCTGAAGTTTGTTTGTCAACCTTAGGAATTAGACACCTCGACCCGGTTTGTAGGTCAATTACCCTTCCACCGACAGAGTGAGCTCGTAGGGCCTTTGCCGTCAATCCTCCGCCAGCGACACCACCGACGAAGTGAGCTCATAGGGCCTTCGTCACAACTCTCCACCAGCGACCACCCTCGACGAAGCGAGCTTCCAAGGCCTTCGTCACGATCTTCCGCCAGCAACCATCACAGACGGAGCGAGCTTCCAAGGCCTTCGTCACGCGTTCTCCGCCGCTACAAGATCCCACATCGTCACCACCGTTTCCCTTTTTTCCCTTGTAATGGCTGTAAGCCCTTTACTTTTAATTCTCTGAAGATTGTAAGACTTGCATTATTTCTGTATAGAGTTAGTGCATCTTCTTACTGGCGACCACAATATAACTACTGTGAGTCCATTGCCAAATATTTCCAACGTGATCCGTTTCGTGCGCGAACTCGTTTTTGGCGACCACAGTGGGAGTACGTTGAAAAAAAAAAAGAATGCCGAGAAATACTCGAAGCCGTGAGTCTCAGAATCCCTTAGATGGGGAAAACCAGGAACTTCCTCCGGGAATGGACTTGCCAGCGCCGGCCCTAGGAGGCCAGGCAGCTACAAACCAGTCAGAACTTCCTCCGGGAATGGACTTGCCAGCGCCGGCCCTAGGAGGCCAGGCAGCTACAAACCAGTCCACCTTTGATTCACATACCCCGTCTGCATTTATTTCAAGACTGGAGTTCCACAAGGAACTGGGAGATGTGCGTTAGGAGTTGACTACTATGAAGGATATTCTAATGGATGTCCAAACCCTAATAGGGCGTCTTTCTGGCCCGAGAAACGAGGAAAGAGTAAGACCTCATATGAGAGAAGCCCCCTTTAGGGAGTCTACGTTCATGACAGACGCTCGACGGATTGCTCAAGGGCCACGTAACGTGACTTTTGAGCAATCTGAGATAAGGACGAATGCTCTTTTCGAACCCGGGAATCTGGTTCCCCCTGGTCGACCCTCTTCTTCACGTAATCGACCAACGAATACGTATTGGAATGAGACAGAGGATTTTCAAGAGGAAACAGATCGAGGAGAGGATTTTATTCCGTCTCGTCGCCCTGGAAAAGAACCTGTAATCGACGCGACTGGAGACCCCTATGAGCTTGGATCCCGAGGTGGAAACTTTCGGGAGGAGCCTTCTTTCTACATGAGGAATCCAGCGAATCAGGCAATGGGGGAAAGATCTCCATACAGCCCGATAAGGTCGACTCGACCTCCAGCGCAGGTCCCAGTAGACGGTGTACCCCCAGACTTGAGGGAGGCCATAACTCAGGTTATAGAGCAAGTCGTCCCCGGAATAGCTCGGCGAGACGATCCCTGTTTGTACAGGTCTCCCTATCCTGCATATGTCGACAGGGATTTCCCTTTACCCAGAGGTTATAAGGTGCCCGACTTTACTCGTTTTTCGGGTGAAGATGAAATGACCCCACTCGAGCACGTCGCTCGCTTCACTCACCAACTTGGTGAGACGGCTGGGAACGACTTTTGGAAACTAAAGCTCTTCCCTAACTCGTTAACAGGAGATGCCTTTACATGGTATGCGAGTTTGCCGCCAGGGTTAGTAGCCTCGTGGACTCAGATGCAGTCTATGTTCGTTAAAACCTTTGCTCGACTGGACACCCCCATGTCGATGTTTGAAGTAATGCGCCTTAAACAGGCTAACGGAGAACACCCAGGTCAGTTTCTAATGAAACTTAGGAAGGCCCTACTACGGTGTACACCCCCCATACCGGAGAAGGATCAGTTACTTCTCGCATTAAATGCGCTGACTATCCCGTTCCGAAAAAAGCTGCAGGGCGAGCGCTTTGCTGACCTGTATGACTTAGCAAGGAGGGCTACTGAGTATTATCAGCTCCTTACAGAGGAAGCTCAGCTGACTCGAGCCTACCAAGTCGACACTTATGAAGTCGACGTGGCGGAATTTGTCAAGGGGGAGTCGATTATATGTGATCCCCTGACTAAGAAGAATTCCAAAGCTAAGGCATCCCAAAAGAATGCCGAGGAAAGAAAATATTCTTTCGACACAGATAAAGTCGACGCTATATTCGACTGGCTTTATCAAAGGAAAAGGATTAGGCTTAAGCCCGGCCATCGAGTCCCTCAGACAGAGAGGGAAAAGAATAGGAATTACTGCAAGTGGCATGGGTCCTTCACCCATGCTACCAAGGACTGTTTGTCCTTTAGAAATATCATCCAGGATTTAATAGAGTCTAAAGAGCTCCGTTTTCCCGAGGTCGATGAAGTCGCCGTGGTGGATGATAATCCATTCGGGGACGAAGTCGCCATTCATACGTTTGACATATTTGATACTGAGGTTAATCTCTTGGAAGTTATTAACGACTCTGCTGTACCCTCGCAGGACTTACAAGCAACCGGCGAGACTCTGGTGGCTAATGCCCTGATGAAGCGACTGGCTGAGCGTGGGGTCTTCATTCTGCCCAAAGGAAGGGAGAAGTGGCTATGCCACTGGCACTTGAACGACACTCATACTACGGATCAGTGCCACACGTTCAAGAAGTACCTACTGGACAGCAAGACGGAGGGGTGGTACGACTTGACCCCGTTCGAGGAAGCAGCAATGTCGCTGAACACTCCTCGAGGGTCTTCTCACGCCCTCAAAAGCCCGCCTAGCGCAGATCGCCGATTAGCCTTGCGAGGAGGAAGAGGAGGCCCCCAGGGTCACAAGGGGAATGGAGAGACAGTCGCCCGAGGAACAGAACGCCCGGCACGGCGACTGGAGTTCATAGACTCCTCTGGCCAAAGTGTTATCAGACAGGGGTACACTAGAACTACCCCTGTCAAGGAGATTAGACCGGTAGAGGAGCATAAGGAAGAGGACCAACCTCAGCAGGCCGTGAATCGCAGGCCCCGCTACGCGTCGCAGACAGTTGATCCTCAGGAACTGCGGAGGGGGCCACCTATTGCCCAATTCCTGGACGAAAAGCTGCTGTGCCAAAAGTGCAAGCTGATCGCTCACAACCGCATACTCATCACCCAGCTCTGCACAGCATGCTGCGTTAACTACTTCTTGCGGCTCGTCGACTTATCCGCAAAAGGGGAGATGCTGGTGAAGGCAGTCCGTCCGGAGGGCTCAGGTAATTCGAACCCTAACAAGCCCTCTTCGAATAGGCCAGCAGATAACCCTGTGCAGGTAGGATATGACCCAGCCGACGGAAGGTTTGTGGAGGTAAGTCGACTCCCTTTTGGTTCTAAGAAACCAAGGTTCGTCAAAGCACTTAACCCTTCGTCTCAATGGCAGAAGGCGGAAAGGAAGCTTACGCTTCCCGTAAGGGCTCAAAAGAGAAAAGAAAGGCGTCTAAGTCACTCCTCGAGGAAGACGGAGGGGTGGTACGACTTGACCCCGTTCGAGGAAGCAGCAATGTCGCTGAACACTCCTCGAGGGTCTTCTCACGCCCTCAAAAGCCCGCCTAGCGCAGATCGCCGATTAGCCTTGCGAGGAGGAAGAGGAGGCCCCCAGGGTCACAAGGGGAATGGAAAGACAGTCGCCCGAGGAACAGAACGCCCGGCACGGCGACTGGAGTTCATAGACTCCTCTGGCCAAAGGGTTATCAGACAGGGGTACACTAGAACTACCCCTGTCAAGGAGATTAGACCGGTAGAGGAGCATAAGGAAGCGGACCAACCTCAGCAGGCCGTGAATCGCAGGCCCCGCTACGCGTCGCAGACAGTTGATCCTCAGGAACTGCGGAGGGGGCCACCTATTGCCCAATTCCTGGACGAAAAGCTGCTGTGCCGAAAGTGCAAGCTGATCGCTCACAACCGCATACTCATCACCCAGCTCTGCACAGCATGCTGCGTTAACTACTTCTTGCGGCTCGTCGACTTATCCCCAAAAGGGGAGATGCTGGTGAAGGCAGTCCGTCCGGAGGGCTCAGGTAATTCGAACCCTAACAAGCCCTCTTCGAATAGGCCAGCAGATAACCCTGTGCCGGTAGGATATGACCCAGCCGACGGAAGGTTTGTGGAGGTAAGTCGACTCCCTTTTGGTTCTAAGAAACCAAGGTTCGTCAAAGCACTTAACCCTTCGTCTCAATGGCAGAAGGCGGAAAGGAAGCTTACGTTTCCCGTAAGGGCTCAAAAGAGAAAAGAAAGGCGTCTAAGTCACTCCTCGAGGAAGACGGAGGGGTGGTACGACTTGACCCCGTTCGAGGAAGCAGCAATGTCGCTGAACACTCCTCGAGGGTCTTCTCACGCCCTCAAAAGCCCGCCTAGCGCAGATCGCCGATTAGCCTTGCGAGGAGGAAGAGGAGGCCCCCAGGGTCACAAGGGGAATGGAGAGACAGTCGCCCGAGGAACAGAACGCCCGGCACGGCGACTGGAGTTCATAGACTCCTCTGGCCAAAGGGTTATCAGACAGGGGTACACTAGAACTACCCCTGTCAAGGAGATTAGACCGGTAGAGGAGCATAAGGAAGCGGACCAACCTCAGCAGGCCGTGAATCGCAGGCCCCGCTACGCGTCGCAGACAGTTGATCCTCAGGAACTGCGGAGGGGGCCACCTATTGCCCAATTCCTGGACGAAAAGCTGCTGTGCCGAAAGTGCAAGCTGATCGCTCACAACCGCATACTCATCACCCAGCTCTGCACAGCATGCTGCGTTAACTACTTCTTGCGGCTCGTCGACTTATCCGCAAAAGGGGAGATGCTGGTGAAAGCAGTCCGTCCGGAGGGCTCAGGTAATTCGAACCCTAACAAGCCCTCTTCGAATAGGCCAGCAGATAACCCTGTGCAGGTAGGATATGACCCAGCCGACGGAAGGTTTGTGGAGGTAAGTCGACTCCCTTTTGGTTCTAAGAAACCAAGGTTCGTCAAAGCAGTTAACCCTTCGTCTCAATGGCAGAAGGCGGAAAGGAAGCTTACGCTTCCCGTAAGGGCTCAAAAGAGAAAAGAAAGGCGTCTAAGTCACGCCCAGAAGAAGCCAAGAATGACCCCTGTGATGCCACCCTTTGGCGGGAACCACGCCACAGGGAAACAAGTTGCAGAGCCCGAGCGTGTCGAGTCTACTGACTACTCGGAAGACCCAGGCTCGAGCTTCGACTACACTCCTCTACGAGGAGATAAGCCCTGCGACTTCAACGCAGAGCAAGGGCCCCTCGTGAGCTGCAACGCTCTTACCCTCCCTGCGGAGTTCGCCTGCAGCGACAAGTCGGAGGCACCGGAAGGTAAAACTCTCGACTCTAAAGTCATTACATTTCCTTCTGGCTTCCCTCTGCACTGGTTGAGGAAACCATCAGATCGCATGAAACAGCATATGCATTCGCTGTATATCTCAGCCACCTTTGATGGTATCTTAGTGGGTCGAGTCTTAATAGACAATGGCGCCACTGTCAATGTTCTTCCCCTCGCCAAGTTTAGATTACTTGGGTACAAGCCTAGCGAGTCGGTGCGAACCGACGTAGCTGTAAGTGGCTTCAATGGGAGAAAATCCGAGTGCCTGGGCATATGCTCTGTGCGCCTAGGCGTCGGGAGACACGAGCAGGAAACTGCTTTCTTTGTAATCGATATAACCCCTTCATTTAATGCGCTTTTAGGACGCGATTGGCTTCATAAGGCCGCCGCGATTCCATCTACTTTGCATAGGGAGCTAATCTTATGGCTTGACTCCGAAATAGAAATCGTTAAGGCTGATGAAGACTCCTGTTGTGACAAGGGTATTTTGCATGCAGAGACGTGTAAGACAGTCAAGGACCTTACTCTGGACCAGCGCTACAAGCTGGGAGACCCCACAGTCGGACCCTTAGGTCAACCTTCTGGGAAGTTCGACTTCATCGTAAGCTATGGTACCTCTCACCCCAAGCCTGACGAAGGACCGATTGTGCCAACAGGATGGGGGCCCGACTTCACAGACAAAGACATAGACGAGGTCCTGCAGGAGATAGTCACGACCAAGGTTGGAAGCGAGACGAACAACAGCCCAAGCGGCAACAAGGGAGAAGCGCCTAAGAGCCAAGAGAGCACTGCGACGGAGTTGGAGCTCGATAGACTCCTACACGAAGGGATGTATGGACAGTGAGGAGAAAGGTCATGCAGTCGCTGATAAGCATGTTAGAATGTCTAGGAAAGTAGGATGCCAAATAAGCAACATCAATCTCGAAGCTAGGTCATGTAATAACGTTGACACCGATTTAGGTGGTGTCCAGAGTCGTGAATCACTGATGATGCCATGTGACTCACTCGTAGGTGTCAATTTAGGCGAGACTTCAAGCCCTCGAATTGTTTTCATCAGTTCTTCAATAAATAAAGAACTTTTCAATTCTATTAAAGCTACTCTAGAAGAGTTTAAAGACTGTTTCGCTTGGGATTACACCGAGATGCCTGGCCTAGATCGCCGACTTGTAGAACACAAGTTACCAATCAAAACAGGATTTAAACCAGTCCAACAGGCGCCGAGGAGAATGACTCATGAAGTCACTCAAGCAGTATTCGAGGAAGTCAAGAAGCTCTTTAAAGCTGGATATATAAGGACATCGAGGTACACCGAATGGATATCCAGTATAGTTCCTGTCATTAAGAAGAATGGTAAGATTAGGGTTTGCATCGACTTCAGAGACTTGAATCGTGCCACTCCAAAGGATGAGTACCCCATGCCCATCGCAGACGACTTAGTCGACAAGACTGCAGGGCACCAAATTATGTCCTTCATGGATGGTTTCTCAGGATATAACCAAATCTTCCTAGCTGAGGAGGATATCCATAAAACTGCGTTTAGGTGTCCCTTAGGCATTTTCGAATGGGTAGTCATGCCATTCGGACTCAAAAACGCTGGGGCAACCTACCAACGAGCCATGAACGCTATATTTGATGCCTTGATTAACAAAACAGTCGAAGTATACATAGATGATATAGTGGTCAAGTCGCAAGATGAGAAGTCACATGTTAATGACCTTAGAAATGCTTTCATTCAAATGAGAAAGCATCAGCTCAAACTAAACCCTTTCAAATGTGCCTTCGGAGTCAGAGCAGGACATTTCCTAGGGTTCCTAGTCCATCAACGTGGCATAGAAGTCGACCAGAATAAAGTCGATGCCATTCAAAGATTGAACCCTCCAAGTAATAAGAAGCAGTTACAGGCTTTCTTAGGAAGGGTCAATTATCTAAGGCGATTTATTGGTAACGTCGCTGGACGGACAGAAGTTTTCTCGACTTTACTAAAGGCGAAGGGAAATTTTGTGTGGAGCGACGAACACCAAAAAGCATTTGAAGGCTTAAAGGAGTACTTAATAAAGCCGCCTGTGCTTGCCCCTCCTCGGATAGGAAAACCCTATTTGCTTTACGTGGCAGTGACTGAATCAGTCATCGGTGCCATGTTAGCCCAAGAGGCGGAGGACAAAACCGAGAGAGCAGTCTACTATTTGTCAAGACAACTAACTGCTACAGAAAAGCGATATACAATTAAGGAGAAGTTATGTCTGTCAGTCTTTTATGCTGTTAAGAAGCTGAGACATTATATCGGATCCCAAGAGGTTCATGTTATTGCCAAGTCTCCAGTCGTAAAATACTTTTTCGAAAGTCCCCTATTGACCGGAAGAATTAGTAAATGGAGCTTGGTCCTATCCGCATACGATCTGCGTTTCAAACCTCAACAGTCGGTGAAAGGGCAGGCCTTAGCCGACTTCTTAGTAAACCACGATTCATCTACATTAATCGATCAAGAGGAATCCCTTGAGGATGTCTGGCAAGCTTGGTTTGATGGATCTTCGGCGAAATCCGGCGTAGGCATAGGCCTCCACATACTTTCGCCACTAGGAAAGGACGTTCGCCTAGCATATCGTTTGTCGGCGACTCATACAAACAATGCGACTGAATATGAAGCGTTGATCACGCTCTTGAAGGAATTATTAGCCTTGGGAGCCAGGAAAGTCAGAGTAATGGGGGACTCTCAACTGGTTGTTAACCAGATGAACGGCGACTCTCTATGTCAAGAGAAACTCGCACCCTATCACCAAGTCGCTCGAAGGCTAGTCAGGCGGTTTGAAGCAATTTCTTTCCTCTTTGTAGGCCGGGAGGAAAACACAATTGCTAACGACTTAGCCCAAAAGGCTTCAGGGTACAAAGCCAAAAGAGGAAGCGATTGTGTCCCAGAAATAGCTTCCCACCTAGCTCCCTCAGGCGACGCGTTCACTCTGGACATAATGGCAAGCGATGAAGATTGGAGGAGGCCAATCACCGATTTCCTCTCCGACCCAACACAAAAGGCGAGCCAAAGAATCAAGACTCAGGCTTTGTCGTACACCCTTATAGATGGGGTACTTTACAGAAAGACCAAAGAAGGGGTCCTACTAAGGTGCGTCGACTTAGACGAAGCGACCCCAATTATGTTGGAGACTCACCAGGGTTTATGCGGGTCTCACCAATCTGGCACCAAAATGTCTTGGACTATCCAAAGACATGGTTTTTACTGGCCATCAATGCTAAAGAATTGCATAGAAATGGCTAGGGGGTGCCAAGAGTGTCAAAAACATGGTCCGGTGACAAGGGCCCCAGCGTCCGATTTAGTCTCAGTCATCAAGCCTTGGCCGTTTAGGTCTTGGGCTTTAGATATAATCGGAGAGATTCACCCACACTCGAGTAAAGGCGATGCCTACATTCTAGTCGCTACTGACTACTTTACCAAGTGGGTCGAGGCTCAAGTATACCAGAAAATTGATCACAAAGAGGTGATCGATTTTCTCAGATCCTCCATCATTTATAGATTTGGGATTCCCCAGAATATCGTAGTAGATAATGGCACCGTTTTCAATAATGAGAAGGTGCGTGAATTCGCTGCTGAGTTTAGCTTTTCAATCACTAATTCGACACCTTATTACCCCCAGTCGAATGGACAAGCTGAAGCTACTAATAAGCTCATAAAGAATAACATTCAGAAAATGGTTGGTGCAAATCCAAGAAAATGGCACGAACTATTACAGGACACCTTGTGGGCTCTAAGAGTCACCAAGAGAGACAGCACAGGAGAAGCCCCTTTTTCGCTGGTATATGGGCAAGATGCTGTCCTACCTATTGAGATTCGATACAAGTCGCTCAGGGTAGCTCATCCTGACTTGCAAGACGAGGCAATGTACCTCGCTTTAGAAGAATTGGAGAAGAAGCGACTCGACGTAATAGACCGACTCGAGGTACATAAGCAAAGAATTGCTAGGTACTATAATAAAAAGGTTGTCCATAAGCGCTTCAAAGTGGGCGACTTAGTATGGAAGATGATCCTACCCCTTAAATCAAAAGACCAAGTCTTGGGTAAGTGGTCTCCTAATTGGGAGGGTCCATATGAAGTGTGCGAGACATACTCATCTAATACGTATCGACTTATGACCAGAGAAGGGGATAGGCATCCATTGAAGGTCAATGGTAAATATCTTAAATCCTACCGCGCGACTATCTGGGAAGCTCATCATAAAATCCTAAGACAAAGGACTCCATTAATTTGGGAAGCGCTTAATTCCTAAGAAAATCGCGCTAGGCTTCAGTAACGCTGTTTGGAAGAATGAATTTAGCGTAGTTGGCAGAAATTCATTCGAGACATAAGATACTTGATTTGTTCAGTAAAGCAAAAATAATCGAATTGCGTTGTTCTTTGGTTACAAGTTTAGACTCCATAACCCGCCAACTTCTCTGAAATCGAGGACAAGGGATTTACGAGCTCGTCGCTTCGCGTTCACCTTGTTTCGCTGGGCATAAAGGTCGACGACCTTTTCTCTATCCTTCTCAGCATTGGCCTCCAGCTCCTCGATTTCTTGAGTATTGATCGACGCAAGCTGCCGAGTCAGGTCATTCTTGAGGTTCGTGTAGAACTCTATCTGTCTCTCTGCCTCGGTCAGCTTCTCTTGCACATCGATCAAACGTTGGCGAGCGTCCTGTGCAGCTTTAGAGGCCTGCCCTCGAGCTTCATTGATCGACTGAATCTTCGAGTCGGTCAAGTCGTAGGTGAGCAGGTCGGCGTAGTAATCCCTCCAGCAGGTCCAATACGTCGACCTGAAGCTCTTGCAGGCCCCCAGTATTTCGTCCGTGACCCGAGGGGATGTCTCGATCTCCTTCAACAGCTTCTGCATCCTCCTAAACTCGTCGACGCTTAAGGGGTCAATGAGCAGAAGTTGGCAGAATTCTTCAATGTCCTGGTGAAGCTTCACCCATGGGTCGCTAGTCGAGGTCGCTGCAGCAGGACCCTGCAGAATAAGAAATGAAATGGTGCTAAGACACAACATCCCGAAAAGTCGACACCTCCATGCAATCGAATACTTTCCTCTGAAGGTAGTAAATCCTCAGAACTTTCGCCCGAAGAAGTAGAGGGAGTAGGAGCCTTCTTGCGACCAGCAGTCGTCTTCACTCTCTTCGGACGAGCCTGTGAAGTGTCGCGGTTAGAATCGCGATAACAACGCCATGCTCCGTGTGAGAGAAGAACACATACCATTGGTGGTGCAGGAGTGGGGACTGAAGAAGAAGGAACGCCTTGTTCTTCCTCCTCTCGCATCGACTGAGGTGGTGCCCCCTCTCGCGTCGACCGAGTTGGAGGATCGACTAAAACCATAGCGGTTCCTTCTTGTAGCAAGACTTCAGGAGCCTGCTCTTCCTAGAGTAGAGTGTAATAAAACCAAGGTTCATATATGAACTAGAGTAATATATCTCAGCAGGGAGTCGAGCTCACCTCGGCGATCGAAGCCGTTGCACCTGTCTCGAACACAACCGGAGTAGGTTGGTCACCACCTCCGGTTGACGCTTCGCCCTAGGCAATATAGTGCGGGTTAGATACAGAAGCTCAAGATGAATTAGAATCAGTAGAATCATACCTCTGTAGTCGCTCCTCGAGCGATGTCGACCGTCGCTAAGGTCGCAGGCACCGCAGCAGATGATGAACTCACTACTGGTGATCTGAATGGGGCCACCGCTGCTGGCGACCTCGAAGAAGAAGTCGCCGCTACGGTAGTCGGCGACTTGGGAAGAGGAGCCGCCACTGAAGATGATACCTTCACCAGTCTCCTCCTCTGGGATAGAGGCATCTCTTCAAGATCTCCTGCCTCGACCGCCTTGCGCTTTGGAGCGCTTTTAGGTCGAGCCTTAGAGGGATCACCTGCAGCTGTCTCCCTGGGGCTCGCCACCTTAGCTTTCCCCTTGCCAGTCGACTTGAGTCTAGAAGGAGCGGGGGCAAGGGGAGCCTTAGGCTTGGATTTTCCAGAGCCCTGAGGCATCATTGATCCTGAAAAGGAGAAAGCTCACGATTAATACTAAGAACCCAATACTTTTAAAATCAAGCTAAGTCTTTACCTTTTGCTTTGATATGCGCGTCGCCTATGTAAAAATCAGGCTCCTTGGAGACCTCCAAGAAATGCATCAAAGCCCGCAGCTCTTCATAGGTAGTCGACCATAGCACAGTGAAGAACTGTGTGGCAAAACAAGCAGAAGTACCAGATGGGAATTCTATCTGGGAGAGCTGCGCCTTGTTGTTGAGCAAGTCGAGGGTCTTCGGGGAGATCGGCTTGCATACAATTCTCTTCATCCTGTCCCCGCACAAGCCACCAGTAGGGTCGGCAAGTGGAACCGCTACACCCTGGATGAACCCAAACTGCCTTGCACACAGCTGAGGGTTATAGGCTTCAAAGGTCAGGTAGCCGTCGAAGATAACTGGTAGGTCCCTGCGGGTCAATACCCCATTCCAGAAGCCACGAGCAGCTTGAGGATTAATTTCCTGAGCAAATGTCTTGCCGCCTGGAAAGGGTGCCCAGTTGCGTCGATCTACCCTGCCGAAGTCGACGATGTGCTTCATGTGGCCAGTGATCGATGTCATAAGCCATTGATCCTTTCGCTGGCAGCACTGCTCCAAGATGGTCTCCCCATAATAGGCAGACTCGAGGGGCGAAGCAGGGCCTTTGAACCCAGTCAATCCTGGCATCCACATAGCCGACCAGAGGTGAACTAACCAGAGCAACCCTCCTGCTGGATGTTTTGGAAATGGCTTGATCTGAGTCGTCGCTCTGTCCAGATCATGGTAAAGAAGACCCAAAATGAAGGGGCCCCAAGAGATTTCTTCATTGGTCTCCCTCAGAAAGTTGGCCACTGCATAAGAAGTGTGGCTGACCTTCTTCCCAGGGAAGCAATAAACAAACTTGCTTAACCAGGTGCTGAGAAACTCAACCTCTTCCCGGGCGCCAAAACCTTCGGTCGACAACTTCTCATCTGGCTCTTTGCCTGCTGAGGCCATTTTTAAGTGCCTGCTCACCACCTCCATGTACTGAAGGGCGCCCTTAGGATTAATATCGCCTGCCTGAGAGTATTGTCGAACAGGGAGGCCATTGATTTTGCACCTGGTCAAAATCTTCACATCTGCCAATGTAACAGACATGAGACCCTCCGGGAAATAGAAGCAATTGACAGCAGAGTTCCAGAAAGGCAGCATGGCCGAGCAAACCCTAGGATCACAGTTCTTGTCTGCCACGGACATTCTAAAGAACCTCAAGATTTTCTGACTCCTAAACCTCTCTGCGAAGTGCTCCTCCCACATCTCGAGCCATTCCACCATCTCAGATTTAGATGCAGAAGGAAAACACAGGAAGGATCCCTGACCTTCCCAGTTGAGGGGATCGACGAAGTTGGGATGGCAAATTGGGATGGGCTTCTCAGTGACGAGGTAGTTGAGCGGCATCGTCCCTGGGAAAAAAATGCTCCGGCAGGATAGGTCCGAGAGTGACGCCCGATCCCTGATCCTCTGCGACCGGAACGGGTCCGGTTGGCCCCGCACGCAGATTATAGAGCTCGAAAGCCTTAAAAGTCGACATCTTTTTAAGGATCGGAAGAGTTTTTGAGGAGGGAGACGAAGAGTTTTTCTGGGAAGCGAGGGTTTCTGGTTTCTTGGAGAAGATGAAGAAGTGTTGAGCAAGGAAGAAAAGTGCGGGAAAAGGACGATGACTCTCCTTTATATAGGGTATGATTTCTGCTGAGTCGGCATAGCCAACCCAGCATAAAAGGGGGGCTTATGTTGACATGGCAATTAATTTTGGGCCTGGGTTTAGAACAGAAACCCAGTAATCCCTCAAGTCACACTCCGAGTCGGCCCAAGATGTAGTCATCTAGGCCGACTCACGACGAAATCGACTAGGTCGATTTATGACGAAGTCGATTAGGTCGACTTATAAACGGGGTCGACTAGGTCGACTCACGATGAAGGAATATGATGATCAAAGCCAATCAAGATGACTCAACAGTAGCTAGGTCTACTAGTAGGGTCAAGTCGACGGAATCCTGGATAAAGTCGACCAAGTCGATCGCAGTCCGTACAGATCAGTCAAGTCGACGAGGTTGAAATAAATTTATTCATTTTCAATCACGTTTGTTAAGGATCGTAACTGATCTTTAATATCCAGGAACGTGATCCCATATATCAAGGGGGTTGTTGAGACACTCCCACGATATTAGGGATCACGATCTATAACACGATCTATCTGTTACGTGTTAAACACGTACAAGTCCTCTATAAATAGGAAAGGAATTTTTCAAGACAAAACACGACCATACACAGCCAAAACTCTGAAGTTTGTTCGTCAACCTTAGGAATTAGACACCTCGAGCCGGTTTGTAGGTCAATTACCCTTCCACCGACAGAGTGAGCTCGTAGGGCCTTTGACGTCAATCCTCCGCCAGCGACACCACCGACGAAGTGAGCTCATAGGGCCTTCGTCACAACTCTCCACCAGCGACCACCCTCGACGAAGCGAGCTTCCAAGGCCTTCGTCACGATCTTCCGCCAGCAACCATCACAGACGGAGCGAGCTTCCTAGGCCTTCGTCACGCGTTCTCCGCCGCTACAAGATCCCACATCGTCACCACCGTTTCCCTTTTTTCCCTTTTAATGGCTGTAAACCCTTTACAGCCACAATATTTCTGTATAGAGTTAGTGCATCTTCTTACTGGCGACCACAATATAACTACTGTGAGTCCATTGCCAAATATTTCCAACGTGATCCGTTTCGTGCGCGAACACTAGGGTCGATAAATTATTGTACAAGAGGAGTCCCTCCATCTCTGTTCAACACATAGAACTATGCTCTTCCCTCGTATCCCCTTAAACCCCGTTGGATTATAAAGAGATTTCATTTCTTTTATGTTTTAGGGTGATTCTTTGAATGCCCTTTAGCGGGTGGCGCGAGAAAGGACCCCTGAAGCGAGTAATTCTCTTAAAGCCCCTTAGCTGGTGATGCGACGAAGGCCTATAACAAATGATTCTCCGAAAGTCCTCTCTAGCGAGTTTATCTCCGAAGGCCCCATTGCAAAGTATGATATGGTATATTCTTCAATAACAACTATATTTTCTGACAACAACTACATTATCTAATGGAAAATTTATTCTCGGAGGTTATATTCATTGACGACAGTTATATTCTGCGATGACATCTATACTCTTCGACGGAGGCTATATCCTTCCATCGACAGCGATGACCTCACCAAACTGCGGAGATTCTGTCAGATTAAGCCCACAAGTCCCAACAACTTTATCAAACAACTGAAGTTATGTCCGATCTAGCCCATAGGCCCCGATAACTTCACCAAGCTACTGAAGTGTTGTCGGATTAAGCCCATTGGTCCCGACTACTTCGATAGCATTTCGCTCAAAGTTCTGCCGATGTTTTGCCAAAAATTCGAATCGTTTTCATCAAATGTTATTCTTCTAGAATCGAATTAGAAGACTCACATGCATTGTCCATGATTAGAGACTGCATCCGCTTATTTCTTCACACGATAATTTGTACATTATTTCCAGTCTGATATTCTGATAGTGAGATTTTGGTGATCACAAATCAAGAACTTTGATTCGTATAACAGACTTGTTGGTTTTCCTTTACTCTCATTTGGGGGCTCTTCATCTACCGAGTTTCCAAAAGGTCAAATCTCAATTCATAACCGAGTTATATTCACAGACTGAAGAGATAGAAGAAATTCTCAAGTCTCTCCCTGTCTGAAGAAATCCCCATCTTGTAAGGATGTTATTAAAAAGAACGTTTTCAATTAAATTGGCTTTTTAAAGTGGACTTATTCCCAATCAGTAATCAAGCTACACAAACAAACCGAAGAGGTGGAAGAGAACCTTATGTTCATCCCGATCAACTATAGATGACACTCTTCTCAATAACGTTATATCATCTCATGCACCACTGAATGATTTACACAACATCCTGTCTAGTAACTCTTCGTCAGATTCCCCTACGGGAGCTTATTTGGTTAGAGACTTTGAAATTATTCCAATAATGATGGCGAATACTCCATCACTTGAATATCAATTAGTAGCTCTCACAAGGGCAGTAGAAGTAACGATGGGTTCCATGAAGCAAAGAGATCAACGAATGGAATACGTCATCAACAAGCTCGAAAATAAAGGAGTCGACAAAACACCCTTGGAGGAAAGTTCTTATATCCAAGCTAACAAAGAAAATGGTGTAATGGATATAGATTATATGATAAAGCACGTGTCTGAACCCGCTTTTATTCGGTATGATATTCTTACCGTGAAACTTTAGGGTTCACAATGTGTTTCTTCTAAAGACCACTACCATCATCATTTATTTCCTTAAGTCCTATAGATCTAGTTGTACATGTCGCAATTTCCTATACAAACTTCTAATTTTCTATCTATGACTAAGTTTGGACTACCTCTACAAATACAAGCTCTTTGTAATAATAAGAATTATTTAGAATTTAAGAAAACGCTTGTTAGACGTTGTGTCTTCAACCATTTCTTCACTTAGTAGATTCTAAATATGGTTAAATTTGAGTGTGTCATCTTGGTAGTGATGTCGTTAACTTTCAAAGATGATGTATATGCATCAGTGAACCGTACGAGTTTATTCGAGCCTTCCGTCACATTGGTGAAACTTGTATCCATGGTAGTTATCGTCAACCTTATCCCTTCACCTTTACCCGAGTTTGTGTTTTTCTGTCCATCCGTTGTTCTTTTCTTTGTTTGTCCGCCTCCCGGTACACGCCATCCCATTCCCGCCAGCCATTCCCCGCCGAAACAATATCAACAAATTTTCCCAACTTAAAATGAAATGGAAATTATAACAAAACGATCTCAAATTACTCTAATTTTTTTTAATTATTATCCGGGGCAGTAATTTTTTTGTCGTTGAATAATATCGATCGACTTTGACTGAAAGTCCAAAAATGATGGTCTTGAGGTATAAATATGGTGGCTCTCGTCCTCTTTCCTCTTTTGCTGCTACTCAAAATAAAGAGAAATAATTGACATGAATATTCCTCATTTTTCACAACTTATTAAATGACACGGATGGATAGATTATTATTACTATTCACTTGGTTTCCCAAGGAAAGAATGTGTGGACTTCAATTCAACGTTGACTTAATTAAAAAGTTATTTGCCCAAACTCCAAAAAGGTTATTGGAATCATCATCGACTTATAGGCCTTTAACCAAACTCAATACACACGAAAAAGAAAACGTGGAAATCGTTCTTAAACTTAAATAAAAGTAATCGCTTTTTTCTGTCGTCGTCGTCGTTTCTTTATATCGTGCCGTGGAGGGGTCTGATCTCAACTGAAAAAAATGATGCCTAAAAAGATTAGGACACGAGGTGCGACCGACATCCTTTTCCTTACCACGTTCCCCACATCACCGTCACGTTCCTGGCCGTGTCGTTTCTATTGTAGCTCGCATTCATTTACTTTTATTATCCCATCGAGAAGAACGATCATCTAGTTTGCAAATTGGAACTTGAAATAAATATATTTAGAATTATCAGTAAGTAGCCTGGGGTTTGCTCCGGATGTTTAACGGTGCGTCTCTTATTTGCCCAATCACATTTGGGCTAAGCCCAACAAAGGGAATGGGCCTCATTTTATCGGTCTTCCCATAGGGCCCAAATTAGTAAAGCAGATGTAGTAGGCTGGGAAGGAGGAGGAGGAGGACGTTAGGTTATCCGTCAGATTCGCACCGCCTCGGAGTTCTATCGAAACAGCTACGGGACCGACGGGTTTGGCTATACCGATAGCAATCCCGCGAAATTGTCCTGTTTCCATTGCCATACCCTGATCATCCACGAACCTGACAGGGGGAATCAGTGATGACGACGATGACGAACTGGAAGGAATGACTTGCTTGATTGCAATGTCTTGCTATTATTAGATTACTTGACCAAACAAGAAAAAGGAAGGAACAGTCAGTTCCATGTCCATAATTTTACTTGTTGCCTTGTCGTGGTCGTACAGTGGGCAAATCACTTTGGCTGCTCCCTTGGTAATTTGATTTCGGGTTCGCCATTGCATAGAGCTTATATCGTATACTGGCACACTTTCAGCAGCTAGTGAAGGTCTAACGAGGCTGAGTGTGGCCTGGGTAAGTGTAACACATTGGCGATGCAACTTTTGCTAGCTGATGTAGTGGAACCAGTCGAGATTATCTCGGCTACCCTTAAGTTTCTGATGCAGTTCGTGCTTCTCGGTCTTCTGCTTCCTCCTTACATTTCTTGAGAAATTCAATCCGATAAAATTCTCTTGTTCTAACCACTAGTACAGATGACACAAGCGCGCTGACCAAGGTCACCACCGTGATGATCAGGAAAGCCCGCTGGAAACACTTTGCCCCGCTGCAATTCAAGTCCTCCCCAGCCTTCCTCGTCACTCCCATTTTCACCATTTGTCTCCTCGCCTCCTTATCTTAGAGGTTGCCGGTCACCTTTACGTTGAGCAAGAAAAGGCCGATTGGGCAGGACATGGAACCCAGGTTGTACAGCATGGCATAGTTCCTGAGTCCGAAGATTTCAGAGATGATTGCGAAGAATAGCGGCCACTGTACCCCGCAGCCGAACCCTAAGATGATTGATGCGATGTAGAGGCCATTCGGGATGTCGAACGCTATCAAGAGGTGACCTGTGCATAGTAGCAGAAGGTTCGTGGTGAGAATCAGGGGACGTGGGAGCCCGTACTTGGTCAGAAGGATCTCGGAGGCAAAACCCGACACAACGCGGCCAAGGTAGTTCCATATGCTAACCAGGGAAATGAATGTTCTGATGCTGCTTTTCTGGTACCCTAAGGATTTCCCGATCTGGCTGAGGTTGTCAATTGCGGTCAGTGTCCCTCCGGCCCCACACATCATGGTCAGGAAAAGTATGAGCATATCTATACTGAACAGGGCCTGGAGGATTGTATAGTCCTTGCCCCAGGCAGGTGGCTGGAATGCCATCTTCCAACCCCCGGATTGATTCTCCCTGGTTGTCAATGCTTCTGAGATTGGGGCCGAAGCTGGAGGTAGCTTAGGAACAGACTCTTGGGGTGTCGATGGTGGTGGTGGGAGCTTCTCAGTCATTCCATTTGATTGGGAAGGGGCACTTGTGACCGGTAATTCCCTTTCGGCATTCCAAGTCTTGATCTCCTCAGCTATGATGACAGCTAGTGGTAAAAACAGCAAGAATGTCACGCCGGCCGCAGAAACTCTGTACTCGCTTCGATCAAAAGTGAATCTGTTCTCGAGTATAATAAAGATCATGAGAAATCCAGCCAGGCCGAGGGAAATGTATAGGAAACTGTAGAAGACCCCTGTCTTGTTCTGGTGATTTATTGGCTTTGTGATTCTCGTCGTGCCTAGGAATAAAACTGAAATTGCCGCCGGCAACCATGCGATCAGCAGAACGAGTCCCTTGGTATCCTGGTAATCCAGGGCATAGTACAGTTGGGTGATCAGTGCGCTGCTCAGCCCCAAGTAGCCGTTCAAGATCCCAAGGACCATGCCCCGGCTCTGGACGAAGATCTTGACACAAGTCACAAGTGTGCCCGTCTTGACAAACGACTGGGAGTTAGCGCCAATGAAAGTGAAGAGGCACATTTGCCACACCCTTGGCGTCGCGATCCTCTTCGTGATGGACATCCAAATCATGAAGTAGCCCGCGAAGTTGAGAATGGCCCCCACCAAGAGAACGAATGGCGGGTTGGTCACCTCATTGAGGAGGCCAGAATGCAGGCCGAAGTTGGCACCGAGGTCCTTGAAGAAACTGAGGAGGTTCAATGTGGTCTGGTCGTAGCCAAGGGTCAACTTCACATCGTCTGAATACATGCCGAACAAGTAGGTCACACCTGCGGCTGACATCAGCAAGATCGACGCGAAGAACATGAACCATCTACTGGCTGCAAGCCGAGCGACAAGGTACTGTAGGTCAACAGGACCGATCCTTTTCACAAGGCCGACAGAACCCATGATTCCTGTGTTGATGCTAGGATGGGGCTTGTGACTGTGACCATTTATAGTGACAAGGGTCTGTGGCATGGCTTTATGCATGTCCAGAAGCAATAGATTACAATGTACGACGAACTGGTTTCTCGATTTACACGGTCACAAGGGCAATACAAGGAAGCTTATATGGCTTCCTTAGTGTTTCTCAATGTAAGATGACCCGGATATTCCTGTTGCCTGTTTCGGAACATGCACCCTTGTAGTTTATTGTGGTGGACGGAGGTCTAGAACATCGCATAAATCGCCCGCAAGTCTTTCCGCCGTTGATTATTCTGGTGACATCTCAGGGAAAATTTCACTGAGCCAAAAGAAAAGAAACTCATCTATCCTTCACCATTACCCCAGTGTGTTTTCCGTCTCATCCCTCTTCCCTTCGTTTTTACTGTTCGTCCGCCGCTCATAACACTCCCGACCATATCCTGTCGCCCTTTCCGCACAGTCCCCGGGTCACTCATTCAACTAGCGATAGTAAGGAATAAGAGACTCAATGCTTATGCATGCCACTTTACTTCTGCAAATTCCAACTTAATCATTGTACGCGCGCCTTCCGGCCTAGCACGCGCGCGGCGGTTCGGACGACCCGAGGATCCGGGCCCGCTCCCCTAGAGTCTTCCGGTCGACGTCGCGACTCGAGCGTCGAACGCTGCGGAAGAAACCAGGGTGGTCCCTCCTTCGATTCCTGATCGGGTCTGCCCAGACTCTTCGCCGATCGTCTCCATGCTCCTTAAGAGGCGACGGGCGAAAAGAAGCGCATGGCCCGAGGAGGAAGCTTCGGGAGGTTCCAGGAGCGGCTCGTGTCGCCAGTCCCTCATCCAAAATGACTTCGTAAAAAATGTGTTGTTTAACCTAGGTAAACTATTACGGAGTCGCCACCGACTTATTTAAGTGTGGTTTAAGTCGGAAAAACCAGAGTAGATTCGGGGATTCCTAGTTACTAACTCTTACATTTAAACATGCGAAAAGATGGCGTTTACTCCAAAAGGTTTGCTTTTGGTTAACGGGCGTTGGACCCAATTCAGGCGTTGGACCTGAACTCATGTGTATTTGTTTAACAATCACATGCGACGATAAACCTATGGGCCTAAGGCATGCGGACAGACACAAACAATTATTTAGATCAAAGTGAGCGGGGAAGGATGGTGACCGTGGGCCTATGCACTTGGACCCACGGCCCGTTACACGTGGAATTAAAGAAAATCGGGAGGCCCGCACCTCCCTCATGTACCTGAGGCCCGCCGGGATGGCTTTACATCGGTAGGGCTTGTCAGTTGAGGCCGCTCTCGAGATGTGCTTCCACCATGGGTTTCTTCACGCACCTCCAGTCTTCGAAATTCGTTTTGTCGAACTCGCGTGAAGCTCAATTGATTTTCATGCAAATCAAACCAGAATGCGGTGGTCAGAAAATTCTAATTGAATTTTTGAAACAATTCAAATTAACTATAATAAGTCGGAGTGAGACTTACGGGGCGTTGTGTGGCCCGGTGATGTCGATCTTCCGTGATGTAGGAAGATAACGGGGCGTCGTGTGGCCCGTTGATATTGATCTTCAGTGATGATGAAAATAGATGTCCGGGGCGTTGTGTAGCCCGTTGATGTCGATCTTCCGAAGTTGCATGCTCAGTGTACATGCAAAACAAAATGTAAGTGTGATTAGTACTGATTAAGTTTGATAAAGTTCAATAATCTAGAAAGAACATATAAAATGCCTTATCATACTGTCGAAGAGAGGAGGAACACAAAAGAGGGCCAAATAAGTAAAATCATGGAGACGAGAACGTACTTTGGACAACCACATTTTTACAAATAACACGATCGTATTTAAAAATATCCTGCTTTCGGAAGAATTTTTTGACATAAGTAATATGTAAAAAATGAGATTTAAGGCATGTGAAAAGTTTTGTTTTATTAGTTTAAAAAAAGGAAAGGGTCACGCTAATTATAAAAATGATACTGCGGTGTGTTAGAATGTTAATCAAACTAATAACAATAATAAAAATAAATAAATAAATAAATAAAAAGTCTCCTAAGATCGTACGAAGGCAAATAAAGAGAAAGTTGGTTAATTTTAGACCAAATTGTTAAATTCAACTAAGTCGTAAAACCTACGCACGTGTAACAATTTATAACAATAGATGTATATATCCATAAAAACATAAAAAAAAAAAAATTCAAACTAACAGTCAACAAATAAACATCGAAATGTTGTAATCACTGTACCTGGTCTTCTCGGTTCCTCTTCCTTGTTTTCTCTCGAAGCTGTGTCGAAGCGGGAAGTTCCCGGGACCGCCTCGATCGAACATGTTCAGGTTGGAGCTGGGTAAGGGCTGAACTCGGGATGCTAGGAAGACCTCGCTTCGTTGTCGCAGGCCCGGGGGGCGCCAGAAGGAGGGCTCGGTTTTGCCGGAAAAGGTAGATCCGCCGAGGGAGGACGCCGGGGGAAGTGGGTCTGCCGCGGGCTGGATGCTGGACCTGGAGGGTGAGCTTCCGAGAGCTCGAGCTTCAGCCGCCTTGGTTTCTTGGAGGGTCGCCGGGAAGGAAGGACGGGAGACGCCTTTGGGCGTGGCTCGCCTGGCTTAGGATCGTCGGCGTGGGTCAACTCCGGGGTCGGGGAGGTGCTGGGCGTTGGGATCCGAGGCTGCTCGGGGAGACTTCGCCGTGACTGCGTCGCCGTCTTCGTGGCTGGGAAGGACGTGGGTCGCTGTCGCCGGGCTTGGATGCGCCGGAGGAAGCGGGGGAGCGCAGGACGGAGCTCCCGAGGTGGGGATGCGACAAGAGGGCATCGCGGAGGATGGTCGCCTGGGGAACGATGAGAGCTGGAGGGAAGAGCCGCCTTGGGGCAGGATTGAAGGACGGATTGCCGTCGCTGGTTCTGAGGACTCCGGGGCTAGGTGGTTCGCCGTGGAGAAGTGGTCGCGGCTGCGTAGTTGGTTGCTGCCGGAGTTGGTGTCGCTGCAGCTGGTTTTAAACCGGTTAGGGAAGGCCGCGGGTTACCGAGGAATGTTGGTGCAGCGAGGTGGAGAGCCGCCTTGGGGTTGCTGGGGGTGTTCGCCGTGACTGAGGAATGTTGCGGTTTGCCGCTGGTAGACGCTGGAGTGCTGGATGTCGGGGAGGAATGATTTTCCGGATGTCCAGGTTGCTGGTCCCTCTGTGTCTAGGTGAGTGATGGTTCCTGTGTTGTGTCTCCCCGTCTCTTGATTTATAGCAGCCTCCTAATGTTGCTTCACATTCGGTCGCTCTGTGAATGGGTTAATGAGTTTCACTCTTGGCGAAAATCCTCTCCTTTAATAGTCGTCTGGACAATGCCTTGCTTCCAGGGGTATCCAATTGCAGATGGCATCGATAGAGGCATGCTCATTGTTAACTCCTTCCCCTGGCAATTAAAACTCTGACCCAATTGTCGCTACCCTTCTCCTTCTTTCTTGCTTTAGGCAAATCCAAAGAATAAACCATCGCGCTAAATTTTTCTTGCAACTAATTTATGCTTTGACGTGTTTTGGTCCACGTTGGACTGACTTTTTATACTATTTGGAATCGAAACGATGTGGACAAATGCGTGAGTCCACATCGTATCACACGCCCTCAAGTCAAGTGCTTTGTTCATTTGAAGTCGATTTAAGCTCTGTGAATGATGAACTCCATCTCTCCGCGCATCATTCTCGGGGTCATCCTTTCGGCTGCGGAATTCTTTATCCCCCTTACTGTACGTGCGGCCCGGCTTCTTGTCGAGGTTCCTCCCCCGCCGCCTGGTACGTACATGATCGTGCACTTCCCCTAGACGGGACGGTTCCTGGTCAGGCGAGAGCTCTCCATAGGGGACCTTGTTGGTTCTTTCAAGTAAAAACAAAGCCTGTCTTTTCACTTTCTTCTTTGATATAATTGCATCAAAGATTGGCTTGGGTTTAGCCAGAAGAGGATGTCACTGAGACGGCTCCAGACTGACCACGTTCTCAAACAAGGCCGTGGGGATGGCAGGAATCGGGGACTACGTAGCTCGACTTGGACTTTTGTGTACTAAGCGAGGATCCGCTGTTCGATCTGTCAAACTCCTGCTCATCCTCGAATACACTGGCCAACTTTTATTGTATGGATTGACTCTGCCCCCGAAATATGTCTTCTCTGAATTCTTGTTTGGATGTTCTCTGTGGTGCAGTCGGAAAACACGGTCCAATCCAGATACTATGCCGAGCCCGTTCAATCCTTTGTTGTTACCCATTCATCAGTCAAGTTTGTGTCATTTTCAAGATCGTTGTTATCCAGATGAGAAATTTGGGGTATTTACAGCTGCCCCTCTTTGCGAGAGAATCTGATAAGGTTTTCTCGCAAAGATATCATGAATACCCCAAATTGATGAATTCTAACCTTGATGAAACTTGTACCTTGGAATCTCATCAAGAAAGCAGTTAGATATAAATAAAATCTTGTGAAATACATTTATATGCAAATGACACTCATGCATGTCATTTCAACTAAAATTATTCCCAAGTGAGAACAAGAAAAGGGTTTTGACTTTTCTCATGGTTCGCTCTTATTTCTAGAAGCTATCTCAGTTGGATTTTAGAATTCCTTTGACTTGGATGCTCATGTACTAGTCGAAAGAGTCTTTGCCTGGGTTGTAATGTGGCTTTGGCATAAGGCCTTTAGATTAAAGTTTTAAATTCTTTGTTTGAAAGAAGGAGTCTAAAGTCCTCATCGGAAGCTGTTGTACCATAGAGGTTCCACCGTCCAAGCGAATTCTCCATCTACCAGACAGCAGGCCCGTTGAGACGTGCCGTTGGGGATTGATGGTCGACCCACTAGAGCTTTGGAAATCTGTTTTGGGAGTGTCTTCTCCTCGTTTTGTCCGGGAGATAGCACCTTCGCTTTTGCGGCCGTTCATGTCGGCCCTGGTGCTTTAATTTGCTCTTTTGTTTTCTTTTTGCGCTTTGCTTTTGACGACCTTGGTCTTTGCGCTGATTTTGCTCTTTTCTTCGCTTTCACGCAGGGATTTGCCCCATTTTATTTCTTTTTCTTTGCTTTGTTGAAGACGCTCTGGACTCCTTGGGAAATTGTTTGAAGATGTTCTGTCCTTGGAAGCGACTCGACTGGAGTGCACGTCCGTTGATGGTGCCTCTTCACTTGAACCTTAAGGAAGTGTCGCCTCTATGGTTCATTGTTTCCGGTTTCTTACTACAGGATCTCCTTTTAACCTCGAAGTGAGGTGGCCTTTAGACTCGTTTGGAATAGTGTATATAAAGAAACTTCAAATTTGGCTCGAAAGGGGTTAGCAACGGTCAATTTTTGTGTTTAGGATAGAGAAGAAATGCTCGATCTCATCCTAGTTTGAGCATCCTTTGTCAAAGGATTCGTTGTCCTCCCGAAATGCTTGTGTATGAACCCTCATAGTGTTTGCACTCATCACTCAGGGGTAGGTGTTTAGGAGTAGGTTTGCCTTCTCCATTCTCGTTCAGAAACATTTTTATTGCAGATAATTCAAATTATATGCAAATGAGCGCACAAATGCTTAAGAAATAAACAGGTTTAGATACTCAAACCTTTGTAGTGCTCTTGCGCACTTTCGTGTTCTGATTAAATTTGGAACGGCTTTCACCCGACCACCCATGCCGTTGCCCAGGAGTTTGTACCGTACTGTGTGAATGCCCATGTGCCTACGCAGTTGACAACGGATAGAGACAAAGTTAGCTCATGTACTTCGACTTTCGCTTGGGGAGATAACAATGAAGTAAAGTATCCGCTGGGGAGGTGGGATGGATATGTCCGTCTCAATGATAGTTCTGGAGGAATATGCTTGTATGTTCGATCCTTATTGAGGAATGCAATGCAAGTAATCAACTCCAGCTTGAACGAAGGCAGGACTCCAGCTGGGGAAATGGAGATATGACTCCATCTGGGGAAATATAAGAAATTTTGTTAGAGAGCAGTGTAGATGATACTCCCTTTTGGTATGATTATCTTTGGTGATGACAAAGGCAATCTCGAAACTTTGGTTCGAAATTTTCCACCCAACCGCCCGCGCCTTTGTCTGTAATGCAGGATGTTCATGTGCCTACACTCGCCAAAGGGCGGAGAACAAGTGAGCTCATGTAACTTGTTTCTTCTAAAGTATGAATGAAGTTTGCTCATGTAACTTCATTTATTTGAAAGGCGAAGTAGAGTTTTGATACTTCCCATTTCTATGTGTTTCGCCATTGCATCTTTGTCCGGAGGAATCAAAGGATTGACGAAGTAGTTACTCTTGTCTGACGTCTGTTGTGTAAGGAAGTTCATGTACCTTCATTTGTATAAAAGGTGAAGTAGAGTTCCGGTACTTCCCTTCTGTATGATCTCGTCATTGCGTCTTCGTCCGATGGAATCGAAGGTTTGACGAAATTGCTATAAGACTTTGGCTTAAAGCTTTGCCGCCCTGCCACCCTCGCCTTTGTCTTAGGAGTTTTGTACGATTCGTGTGAGGAGCTCTTGTACCTGCCCACGAGACAAAGGATGTAAACAAAATAAGCTCATGTAATCTCGTTTAACTTGATGAAGAGAGTAATGACTGTGTGATTCTCCCTTTTCATGTGTATTGCGATGTTCAATGCCCCAGTTCTTTGGGGATATAAAGAAGTTTGTTGATGAAGGTTGTGTTCTTGTTTGAAGCTTTATTGTTTGTCTTCATTGTCTGCCGAGGGCGCTCATGTACCCTTTTCATGTAATTTGTTGTCTTGTTGATGACATGTTGTTTCGAAGATTTGGTTCAAAATTTATTGATTGTCTTGATTGTTTAGGATGTTCATGTACTTTTCCTTTTCATGTGATTCGTTCGTTTGTCAACGGGGAATTAATCTTGTCCCAGGATAGCTTGGAGGTGATGCCCCAGGATTGCTCGGTGATATGTCTATGATCACTCAGAGATTTGCCCCTGGATCGGTCGGGGATTTGTCCCGGATCGCTTGTAGATTTGTCTATGATTACTTGGAGATTTGCCCCAGGATTGTTCGAAGATCTGTCCCATGATCGTTTGGAGATTTGCCCTGGATTGTTCACGTAGTGTCGTCTTCATTGTTTTGCCAACGAAGGCTGTTTTGAAACTTTGGCTCGAAACTTTTCCACCTTACCACCTTCGCCTTCGTCGTCTGTCTAGGATGTTCATGTACCTATAAGACAAGCCAAAGGGAAAAACAAGTGAGCTCATGTAACTTGTTCTGCAGAGAAGGTATTAGTTGATGAACGAATACTCCCTTTCATGTAGATTGTCGTTTTGTTGACAACGAATGATATTTTGACGCTTTGGCTCAAAATTGTTTCCAGGCTTTGGCTCGAAACTTTACCACCCTGCCACCCACGCCTTCGTCAACATGCGACAAGGGCTAGAATAAGTGAGCTCATGAAACATTTTTTGCAAGGTAGAATTGATCAATGAATGGATACTCCCTTTCATGTATTGTAATATCGAAAAGTGTCTACGTTGAGTGTTTGTGACGGTTCTCTTCGATAAGATGATTGACTTCGGTTGAATGCCCCGGATGTGCAAAGTTGATGGCTTTTTGTGGTGCGTGTGGGCGATGACCGCAGCTGTGGTGGGTGGGCTAGGGGATTGGCCGCTCATGTGGTGGGCCGAGATGCTTGTTTCTCGTTAATGCGTGAGGCGGTGACTGACCTTCTCCTCTTTTCTTTGGTGAGAGTTGGTGGCTGAATACTGTCGGGATGACTGCTTAGATGCCGTAGGGAATTCAAAGGGGATTGCCCCAGTCAAAGTATGCGTCGTCGTTTGGTAAAAATCATGTTCTTTGGTATTTTGCAAGCTGTTGTGTGAGCACCAGACAAGACATTTTGTACCTGCGAGGTAGAATGGATGCCTAAGTGTTAGCAGTTTAAATATCGGTAAGTTCATCATGTATGCTTTGAACTGTTGGAAGGCGAGTAGAGCGAATGGGGGTTCTAATGCCAGTAGCGCTATGTGTTCGCCGTCGCTTGAAGAATCTCATCCATGTTCATGTTTTTGTCGTTGGGATGCCGTGGATCCGACATTCGTCATGCTCTTGTTGTCAGAAAAACGATGAGGTTGAATGAAGTGTTCGTATTTGGGGGTTGATTGCTCGCAGCTGTCCTGATCTCGCGATGCTGTTGTGAATGATGGGGTTTGCCTCTTGTGCTGGATTATGTTATGGAGTTATAAGCTGGGGAATTGCCCTTGTTTGGAATGATGTTTCCGTTGGTGCCGGTTGTGCCTACTGATGACGTTGTGAGATTGCTTCTGTTTCTTTGGAGTGGTTGTCGGATCAGTAGGGGCGTGATGTTCCCAGTGTGTCCGATTGTAGCATGTCCGTGAAAGGCTCGATGGGCTCGTCTCTGATGTCGACTGCGGTTGGCTGGTGAGCTGTAACCTCCTTGGGGTTTTCATGTTGTTGTAGATTTGGCTTTCGACTTTGGTAGCCGTTGGGTGATCTCTGGTGTTCGTGCTTGGCTTTGTACCTTGGTAGCCGTTGATAACACTTTGCGTTCATGTCGTTGGACATACGGCTTTGGACCGTGATAGCCGTATGGAAACTTTGGTCTTCATGTTGTTAGATGTTCGACTTAGGGCCTTGGTAATCGTCGATGAATCCTTGGCATTCCTGTGCTTGTAGATTTGCAATGTCATGTTTTGTCTCTAGTCCCGTTCGAGGAGTCGTGTTGAAGTATCAACCCTCGAAAAGAAAGTAAAGAGAAGGATTTGATTAGTATCAACCAATAATGTAATCGATGCATAATAAGTTTATGTTGTTGCTTAATCGCACTCGTATATGTGTATGCATTTACAAATGAAATGCAATAATGTCATGAAACAATTATTGTAAATGATTTGTTAATTTGAAAATTGTAATTAGACAAACACTCATGTGGTTGGTTCAAATGTATGATATGCAATAGGCGGTAATATCAAGTATGGTAGTAAGACAAAAGAGGTTTCTTGAAGCCCACTGTAATAAGGTTGACCCAACTACAAAAACGAGCATTGTTAGTTTTACAGTTATAGCAGACAAAGCGTACCTGACACCTGTCCCTGCACATGTAGCAGTCACTCAGTAACAAACAAATGCACGTGCGGCGTCTGGTACCTGTAGTGGGCAAACAATGCTAGACTCTCGGATGAAGGCTTCTAAACCTCCCTCGGACTGAGGGAGGCAGGGCCCCGGCCAAGAACCATACCGCAAATAGCAGCAGGCTGAGCCTCTCGGTGACCCCCCTAAAAATCCTAGCCCCGGGTTCGGGCACACCTAGACATGCCTAGGAAAGCAGAAAACAAACACAACCATGAGAGCATATAAAGGGAACCGAGCCAAGCAATTACACACGCAAACAAGAACTCCTCTCCGCATGTGGATTAAAAATGTAAGAGCGTTCGAAAGGAATCCACATGCAGATTTCCCCAGCGGAGTCGCCATCCGGGATGTACGCGCGCCTTCCGGCCTAGCACGCGCGCGGCGGTTCGGACGACCCGAGGATCCGGGCCCGCTCCCCTAGAGTCTTCCGGTCGGCGTCGCGACTCGAGCGTCGAACGCTGCAGAAGAAACCAGGGTGGTCCCTCCTTCGATTCCTGATCGGGTCTGCCCAGACTCTTCGCCGATCGTCTCCATGCTCCTTAAGAGGCGACGGGCGAAAAGAAGCGCATGGCCCGAGGAGGAAGCTTCGGGAGGTTCCAGGAGCGGCTCGTGTCGCCAGTCCCTCATCCAAAATGACTTCGTAAAAAATGTGTTGTTTAACCTAGGTAAACTATTACGGAGTCGCCACCGACTTATTTAAAAGCTTGGTTTAAGTCGGAAAACCAGAGTAGATTCGGGGATTCCTAGTTACTAACTCTTACATTTAAACATGCGAAAAGATGGCGTTTACTCCAAAAGGTTTGCTTTTGGTTAACGGGCGTTGGACCCAATTCAGGCGTTGGACCTGAACTCATGTGTATTTGTTTAACAATCACATGCGACGATAAACCTATGGGCCTAAGGCATGCGGACAGACACAAACAATTATTTAGATCAAAGTGAGCGGGGAAGGATGGTGACCGTGGGCCTATGCACTTGGACCCACGGCCCGTTACACGTGGAATTAAAGAAAATCGGGAGGCCCGCACCTCCCTCATGTACCTGAGGCCCGCCGGGATGGCTTTACATCGGTAGGGCTTGTCAGTTGAGGCCGCTCTCGAGATGTGCTTCCACCATGGGTTTCTTCACGCACCTCCAGTCTTCGAAATTCGTTTTGTCGAACTCGCGTGAAGCTCAATTGATTTTCATGCAAATCAAACCAGAATGCGGTGGTCAGAAAATTCTAATTGAATTTTTGAAACAATTCAAATTAACTATAATAAGTCGGAGTGAGACTTACGGGGCGTTGTGTGGCCCGGTGATGTCGATCTTCCGTGATGTAGGAAGATAACGGGGCGTCGTGTGGCCCGTTGATATTGATCTTCAGTGATGATGAAAATAGATGTCCGGGGCGTTGTGTAGCCCGTTGATGTCGATCTTCCGAAGTTGCATGCTCAGTGTACATGCAAAACAAAATGTAAGTGTGATTAGTACTGATTAAGTTTGATAAAGTTCAATAATCTAGAAAGAACATATAAAATGCCTTATCATACTGTCGAAGAGAGGAGGAACACAAAAGAGGGCCAAATAAGTAAAATCATGGAGACGAGAACGTACTTTGGACAACCACATTTTTACAAATAACACGATCGTATTTAAAAATATCCTGCTTTCGGAAGAATTTTTTGACATAAGTAATATGTAAAAAATGAGATTTAAGGCATGTGAAAAGTTTAGTTTTATTAGTTTAAAAAAAGGAAAGGGTCACGCTAATTATAAAAATGATACTGCGGTGTGTTAGAATGTTAATCAAACTAATAACAATAATAAAAATAAATAAATAAATAAATAAAAAGTCTCCTAAGATCGTACGAAGGCAAATAAAGAGAAAGTTGGTTAATTTTAGACCAAATTGTTAAATTCAACTAAGTCGTAAAACCTACGCACGTGTAACAATTTATAACAATAGATGTATATATCCATAAAAACATAAAAAAAAAAAATTCAAACTAACAGTCAACAAATAAACATCGAAATGTTGTAATCACTGTACCTGGTCTTCTCGGTTCCTCTTCCTTGTTTTCTCTCGAAGCTGTGTCGAAGCGGGAAGTTCCCGGGACCGCCTCGATCGAACATGTTCAGGTTGGAGCTGGGTAAGGGCTGAACTCGGGATGCTAGGAAGACCTCGCTTCGTTGTCGCAGGCCCGGGGGGCGCCAGAAGGAGGGCTCGGTTTTGCCGGAAAAGGTAGATCCGCCGAGGGAGGACGCCGGGGGAAGTGGGTCTGCCGCGGGCTGGATGCTGGACCTGGAGGGTGAGCTTCCGAGAGCTCGAGCTTCAGCCGCCTTGGTTTCTTGGAGGGTCGCCGGGAAGGAAGGACGGGAGACGCCTTTGGGCGTGGCTCGCCTGGCTTAGGATCGTCGGCGTGGGTCAACTCCGGGGTCGGGGAGGTGCTGGGCGTTGGGATCCGAGGCTGCTCGGGGAGACTTCGCCGTGACTGCGTCGCCGTCTTCGTGGCTGGGAAGGACGTGGGTCGCTGTCGCCGGGCTTGGATGCGCTGGAGGAAGCGGGGGAGCGCAGGACGGAGCTCCCGAGGTGGGGATGCGACAAGAGGGCATCGCGGAGGATGGTCGCCTGGGGAACGATGAGAGCTGGAGGGAAGAGCCGCCTTGGGGCAGGATTGAAGGACGGATTGCCGTCGCTGGTTCTGAGGACTCCGGGGCTAGGTGGTTCGCCGTGGAGAAGTGGTCGCGGCTGCGTAGTTGGTTGCTGCCGGAGTTGGTGTCGCTGCAGCTGGTTTTAAACCGGTTAGGGAAGGCCGCGGGTTACCGAGGAATGTTGGTGCAGCGAGGTGGAGAGCCGCCTTGGGGTTGCTGGGGGTGTTCGCCGTGACTGAGGAATGTTGCGGTTTGCCGCTGGTAGACGCTGGAGTGCTGGATGTCGGGGAGGAATGATTTTCCGGATGTCCAGGTTGCTGGTCCCTCTGTGTCTAGGTGAGTGATGGTTCCTGTGTTGTGTCTCCCCGTCTCTTGATTTATAGCAGCCTCCTAATGTTGCTTCACATTCGGTCGCTCTGTGAATGGGTTAATGAGTTTCACTCTTGGCGAAAATCCTCTCCTTTAATAGTCGTCTGGACAATGCCTTGCTTCCAGGGGTATCCAATTGCAGATGGCATCGATAGAGGCATGCTCATTGTTAACTCCTTCCCCTGGCAATTAAAACTCTGACCCAATTGTCGCTACCCTTCTCCTTCTTTCTTGCTTTAGGCAAATCCAAAGAATAAACCATCGCGCTAAATTTTTCTTGCAACTAATTTATGCTTTGACGTGTTTTGGTCCACGTTGGACTGACTTTTTATACTATTTGGAATCGAAACGATGTGGACAAATGCGTGAGTCCACATCGTATCACACGCCCTCAAGTCAAGTGCTTTGTTCATTTGAAGTCGATTTAAGCTCTGTGAATGATGAACTCCATCTCTCCGCGCATCATTCTCGGGGTCATCCTTTCGGCTGCGGAATTCTTTATCCCCCTTACTGTACGTGCGGCCCGGCTTCTTGTCGAGGTTCCTCCCCCGCCGCCTGGTACGTACATGATCGTGCACTTCCCCTAGACGGGACGGTTCCTGGTCAGGCGAGAGCTCTCCATAGGGGACCTTGTTGGTTCTTTCAAGTAAAAACAAAGCCTGTCTTTTCACTTTCTTCTTTGATACAATTGCATCAAAGATTGGCTTGGGTTTAGCCAGAAGAGGATGTCACTGAGACGGCTCCAGACTGACCACGTTCTCAAACAAGGCCGTGGGGATGGCAGGAATCGGGGACTACGTAGCTCGACTTGGACTTTTGTGTACTAAGCGAGGATCCGCTGTTCGATCTGTCAAACTCCTGCTCATCCTCGAATACACTGGCCAACTTTTATTGTATGGATTGACTCTGCCCCCGAAATATGTCTTCTCTGAATTCTTGTTTGGATGTTCTCTGTGGTGCAGTCGGAAAACACGGTCCAATCCAAATACTATGCCGAGCCCGTTCAATCCTTTGTTGTTACCCATTCATCAGTCAAGTTTGTGTCATTTTCAAGATCGTTGTTATCCAGATGAGAAATTTGGGGTATTTACAATCATCAACTCGAATTCTAGGGCCAGTTGTAATTCAAATGGTTCCCCTTTGGTCGGCCTATTTCGTCAGACGAGACAACGTTAGTCCTGAATCTTAGGTAATAGATCCTACAAACAAAAACTACCGCAACGTTACCTTCTCTGTCCTTTTTTTTCTGTCATTTGGGACAGTCAGAAGGAACAAATACAGGAACACTTGAAGCTTATATGCATCTCCCTTTTCTTGTTAGATGTCATGATAACCACGACCATTCCTGTTTCCGGCTAGAAAGCTACGAGATCCCCTGGTCTCAGGCGCCTCTGCCGGCCGGCAGTGTCATGTTCAGTCTGACCTCATTTCAGGGGCGGTCATAAGGGACGAAGTTTTACTTGGAGGCCGACAAGAGTATTGATGGCAACGCATCGTATCGTCGTGTACTTATTTCCAAAAATGGTTAAAAAACTCGTTTTTCTTCTACAATGAGATTCTAATTGTTGTTTGGTTAAAAGAATAATACATGAATGGATGCAGGTGTTCTTACTTTTTGTATTTCGCAGGATTGTAACGGCAGAGGCAGTGACATTCTCTTTCTGCTCGGTGATCACATTAACAACATCGACTCTCTTATTCGACAGAGGACATCTAGTTGTGAAGATACAGAGACTAATCCTTCCGAGGATCAATATGAAGATTTGAACTCATAACCGGAGGAGCCACCTCAAAAGGAGTTCAAACATTAACTCGACCTGTAGACTGTTTCTGAATGATGTCCGCCCGTGAGGCTAACGCGCAAGATACCCGGACGCGACTTTTGCCAGCAATGCTTAGGAAGCAATCTTGTTATTAACAAGAACGGCTTTTGCAATTCAACTCATGTGTCCTGTTGTCTCGTGGCTGCCGCCCCTCGAAGATCAAACAACTTGTTTGTCTGACATCATACGCGAGAAGATAATGTTGACGAGGAGGACGAGGATCCGCGAATCATTTCTTCGGCTATTTGTCATGTCTGATTCATGTAATTTTCGCAAGATAAAATTAGCACTTCAGGTAAAGTTAGATTCAGTTGAGAACCCAACTAAAATAAATCAACCATGTGGAAATCGGGGGGAACATGGGTTACAAAAATACAACCTGCGGGGGAATCGAACCAGCGACGTAAGAAGAGTGGTACCCCTCCGCACTACCAACTGAGCTAAGGTCGGGCGGGCCTTTAGGCGGCTACATTTATAAAATATATAATAACAATAAATACATCAATTAACAGATATTCCACATAAAAGGTAACGGTAAATTAGTCCTTGAGATTAAATACATTATCCCCACGAATTCCCGCTTATAGGGGAGCATCGTATTAATGAATTAATAGTGTTACAATGGGATCAAAAAAATTATTATGTATAAACAAATTGTCTCGAAACAAATACTATGTCGTTGTTTGTGTTGGAGTTGAGCCTCACCAACTATATTTATATTGGTTTCCATTGATGTTTTGCTTCATGGTTGAAGATTCCATGTCATTTTAGGGTTATGTTTGCAGCTTCAATGTGGTACACATCTGGGTTAGCTAATTATCATTAGGGGGCCTATTTATGGGAAGTGCGCTCATTTGGAAATTACTAATCCATAATTAACTGTGCTTGCACTTCCATTTGGTCTGGTTCTCTGCCTGGTGTCTAAACTAATCTTCTAAGTAGGACCCTTGAATCTTCTAACCTGTTGTTACTTGGTTGACTGGCAGGCCAGGATGCGGCAGCGAGCTGGCTATGTTCTATGAGAATGGCACCTTTTCGATTGCAGATGACAGATCTCTTGTGTGGAACGAGTATGGCTGGGATAAATGTATCGAGGGTTCTGGTTGCTTCTTCTCTATTCTGCATGTTGTCGTATGCCTGCTAAGTAAATAACTTTGTGTAATGTTTTCTGTCCAATCTCTCGCGGTGGTAACTAAATCAATTTTCATTCTTTTGATCGTGTTCTGAACTGGCTCGCCAGAAAAGTTGTGCTCCTCCAATTTGGATGTACTGATTGAATTCCGCCCGTAGAAAATGGAGTGAACGTACGGAACATACTATGAGCCCGGTGGGCCCTACACTGGGCCCATATTATAAGAGCCCAAGTTTGTGGGAAACATTAGAAAATAAGCATTTCTACTGGAATTAGTTGGGGGCACCGTGCCCGGACAGTAGGTCCACGCACAGGGCAACGTGCGAGAAGGCCCAGTAGCAAGCTAATGAAAGGCCTCCTCCCGTGGGCCGATATTAAACTGATAAGAACAGATGCTCCACTTGATCTTCGCCAGAAGGCCGAGAAAGGTACGATTTGCAAAGGAGAGGGGCAGTGGTTTTTATACTGACATTTCACACAACGGAACTCCCCGGGGAGCCGATGTGGGACTTCCAAAAGCATTCTTCACTTTCCCGCCCACTAGATCGATTCCTTAAGCGAATGTATCCTCTCGCCTTATGAATCGTTTCTATTGTGATTGTGTTTTTCTGTTTAACTTGGATGGGGGAGACTGTTTCTTTTGGAATACAGGGATCGGTCATAAGTCAAGGACGGGAGTTCTTCCTTCCTGTTCTTGGCAATTCACTTCGAGACTCTTAGCATATATTCAACACGGTTCCTGGTTCGTCTTTTCTTTCTGCGCTGGAAGGTTGTCCGTCCCCAATGAAGGACAAAACACCAAGTTTTTCCAACCATCAACCTAAAGGTTACATTCTATTAGGAAGGATTTTTTACATTCTTTTAATCTTTTCATCTCTTATCATCCAACTAGCAAGCGGAGATCTGACTTTTGAATGAATCAACGATGATACATTGCAGATACTTCTTACCTTCGTCTTTGACTAAGCAATTGGCATGCTACATGCGTCATGATGTAGAGCTCTCATCGACACGCTGAAACATCTCAAGGATAGTCCCCGCTTTTCTCTTTGCCCGGTCAGTGCCATTCTCCGACAGCTCTTTCAATGTCTCTTCCGCGCCATGATCTTTTGCTATCCTGAGCTGCTCCGTGTCACCAGAGCATAGTGACCAGAGAACAGCAACCGCATTCTCCCTGTTCCTCGGAGAACCAGTCCTCATTACCTCCACCAGAACCGGCACCGGATCTGCATCACTTATTGATGTCTTCCCTTCCGGATGACTCGCCAATATGGCCAGAAGAGCCAATGACTCGTCCATCATCCCACCGCCCGCGTCCTTCAATAGCCTCATGAGCGGTTCGACGATACCCGCTCTTATTGCCCTAGCCTTGTTCCCTTGGTATATGCATAAGTTAAAGATGGCTGTTGATGCATCCTTTTTCCCTCTTGGGGTTGCTTCACACAACAGCCTTATCAGCGCAGGTATAGCTCCAGCTGCTCCAATTTTAACCTTGTTCTCATCGATCACGGACAAGCTAAAGAGTGTTGCAGCGGCATTTTCCCTAGCTTCCATGCTTCCGTTCTTGAGAACATGCACTATGTCTGTTATAGCTCCTGCGTTGACAATCGTACCCTTGTTGCTCTCGTTTATGGAGAGATTCAGAAGAGCGGTCACTGCATGCTCTTGTGTTCTCAAATCAGGAGATGACAACAGCTCCACAAGAAGAGGAATGGCTCCAGCCTCTGCGATGCAAACTCTGTTATCGGCATTCCTTTTGGCAAGCAACCGGAGCTCGCCTGCAGCGCCTCTTTGCTGATCAGCATTCCCATTGGCTAATTTCTCTAACAGAGAGTTGATTGCAGTCCTGTCACACTCCGAGGCACCACAGCCGGATTTCTTGCTCCGAGAAGTTCGTTGCTTTTCAGGCAGCTCAATGCCATTGCTGTCACACCACAGGGTAATTAGGCTCTTCAGAACGTAGTTAGGGGTCAAGGCCGTGTGGAGTAACGTCTGCTGTGTCTTCGGGCATGTCTTGTGACCAGCATCCAGCCATCTCTGGATGCAAGATCTTTCATATGTCTGCGATGATCACCAATTTATAAGGACTATTCATATTTAATCAATGTATTTCAAACAGGGTGGGGTGATTGGAAGGCATTAGTGAACGTACATGTCCAGTCGACACTATGACAGGATCCCTCATCAGCTCGAGGGATATGGGGCACCGGAAATCATCAGGTATGACAGGGGACCTGTGTTTAACAGGTCCCTGGTCAGACTCAGACTGATTGCTGTCCGGGTTTTCTTGAAGAGCACAGTCCTTCAACTTCTTGAGAAGCATAGGCACCTTCTCAAAGCCTTCGCCTGGATCCCCGCCACACGAGATGACGAGTTCATGAATTGCGAGTGATTCTTTCTTCAAGTCGTTCATTGACCTGAGCTGAAGCTTCTCTGACAGCCGTTTCAGCACAGCTGGATCTGGGTCCTTTTCCCTTTGCGCTATGTCTAAATCCATGACAAGCTGTAAATCGGACGACTCATGTCTTCCTTTCGCTCTTCGAAACTGAGCATGGACCAGCTCAATCTGCATGACCCAATACTTCGTTTACACTGATCAACTTTAAAAAATTTAGCAACAGAACGCCCACAAAAGGTTGTCCAAGAACTTGCAAGAATTGACTCGTGCTAAAGTTACTTCTGATTGAAGCACATTCAACAATTTCAACAATAGAAAAGAGGACTGGAACTCAAACCTGTTCTCTAACTTCATCAGATATGTCAAGTTCAGAATAAGGGATTTTGTTCAGAGCTTCCTCAATGCGCTCCGTCAGTTCTTGGAACTTCAATGCGATCTTGTCCCCTTGAAAAGCCTGTGACAAAGGATAACTGTGAGCCAAACAAACTTTGGATCGAATCGTTGCTTTCCGAACAAGAATACGAAAACCATTCCCTTGCCGAATGTGAAGGTCTGATAAATTCCTAAAATTAGATCAAACCGAAGCTCTCCCAAAGTAGACAACTAAGATTCGACAGGGAACAAGGACATCAAATCCACGAGCTTCGAACAGAAAATCTAATATCACACTCTTCAGCACCTGAAGACATTCCATAGGCCAAAACTTTCATGGAAATCACCAAATTCATCATCCATCTCAACAATTTCAAGCAGACA
The DNA here is from genome assembly GCA_029817715.1 of Melastoma dodecandrum. NCBI lineage: Eukaryota > Viridiplantae > Streptophyta > Magnoliopsida > Myrtales > Melastomataceae > Melastoma > Melastoma dodecandrum. The sequence goes on along the minus strand of JARUPY010000397.1, from coordinate 297,580 downwards.
ACTAGCAAACGCCATGGCAAAACTCCCAAAACTCAAATCAAACTAAACAAGAGAAAATCCTACCAATCGCATGAACAATCAATCAATCATCTCACCTGATAGAGCTTACTCCCTTGACTGACGGATTCCAACAACACCTTAGCATCATCCAAAGCAACCTTCAGAAGCTCAAGCCCTTCCAAACCCTCCTCCCCTTCTCTTCCACCTCCATCATCACTCGATCCCCCTCCCCCTCCACCCTCTCCTCCTCCTTCTCCTTCTCCTTCATTCCTGTCCTTCAACTCCTCAAACAAAGGGCTCAACAGCTTGATCCTCCTCCTCAGGTCGCAACCCATCTTCCTAAACACTCCCCTGCACTCATACAACCCGCTAATCTCCCTAATGGATTCACTTATCCCAGAAATCATATCACCTCTCCTGCCCCTGTTCTCCCCCAACTCAATCTCCATCTCCGAAAGCGAGAAAAAAAGAAAAGATGGAAACTTTGCTTTGCCCGGATCAACCAAACCTGATGATTCGACCGAAGTCGGAATCTTTGACTTTCCCAGGAAGATGGAAGCGGGGGAGTGGATGTCGGGCGTTTGATGGGGTCGAAATCGGAATAGGAAGAAGTGAATGGGTGTTATTATTACCAAGTCTTGTTGTTGCTGCTGCTACGGGGGATGTGGTTGGCTTGTGGCTCTTGTTTTGGGCGTTCTTTGACCATTTTCTAGGCGGGCGATGTGACGACGACTATGGTTGTGGTCCCCAAGCTTTTCTTTTCTAATATAAACACAATAGATCTAGAAAAATCGTAATTTTGAGAGAATTGTTTTCCTTCGTTCGTTTCAAGTAATTCGTTCGTATTGCTTTCAGCGTTAACGTCTGCAGTGATTAATTCAACTACTAATTCCACATAAATTGATTCGGAGAGGCAATGACAGTAGATTGGAAGGTGGCACTCATTCTTCTTACAGGCCACCACACGTTTCGTGTCGGCAAGTGCGCGTGTCCCCCGTCTGACGATTACCAACAAATGGGATCCTGCCACGTGTAGTTCCCGACACATGGTCGATGATATTTTCGGTTAAACGGAAATTGTTACGCGATATAAATCTTTAATTTCTAGAATACAGCGTGGGGTAAATGGGATTCACCCTCAACCTAACCCATCAGTATTTTCATAAAACAAGCGACACATATGGTTTATATGGATATGACCAAACCCACGTCGGATGTGATAAAATCGTGTGGCCTACTATCTCAGGTGCATCTGGCTGAGACAGCTGGGGTAGTCTGAAAAAAACAAGCATTGATGATGCATGGAATTGTTTCAGACACGGGATCGGATCGATATACACAGAAGCAATCTTACAAGCATATCTTGGGAGCGTTATAATGTTCGCCGGCCAATCGTTATTCCTTGATCATGAGGAGGCCGGAGCAGAACGAGGGAGCCGTTTGGCGATTTCCTGCCCAGGAATCGAAGAAATGAGGTTAGACAGGAAAAAAAAAAGCGCTGGTAAGTAGGACAACTGTGGCCCACAAGGAGGTGATAAGCTAGCTCTAAGCCGTGATCAAGAATGTGTCCTTTCTGCACTACCCCGACCTTCCGAGTCATGAGAGGATTGTGAAAACCAAAATTTGAGGAGAGAATGGCCATCCAAACTAGTGAGAATGAAGTAGTCTATTGATTCTTAGATGGAAGATCGTATGAGAGGATCCCCAAAAGCAACAAGAGAGGAAATTTGTACCTCGAAGAGCTGATTTATGTTATCTGCAGTTTTAGCTGAAGTCTCGATGAAAAACATCCCGTTTCTCTCTGCATAGTCCATCCCGGACTTCACATACGACAGAAAAGGTCCGTGTCAGATCAGGAAACAAGTTTCCTAGAGAGCACGTTCAAATTGCGAAAGCTGCACTCACTTCTGCAGACACTTCCCGACTCTCGTGAAGGTCAGCTTTGTTACCCACCAGGGCCATGATCATGTCAGGCCCTCCATGCTTTTGTAACTCCTGGCAAAGACAGTCGCTGGGAACAATGCAACCTTTCCCAAAAAGCAGTCACAAAACAGCAACAGGAGGCATACCTTCACCCAGTACTGAGCCTTATGAAATGATTCCAGGCTAGTAATGTCATACACGATCACAGCAACTGCCGCGCCACGATAATAAAGAGGTGCCAAAGCAGCATATCTGCCATGTTATTTCCATTGGAAACATCAATAAATGGTGAGAATTCAAGACAATAAACTTTGCCTTGGGTTGATACCTCTCTTGACCAGCAGTGTCCCAGATTTCAAACTTAACAGTTGTAGAGTCTTGCAACGCGATCGTCTGAGACAAGAATGACGCCCCAATTGTTACCTGAGACCAAAGCGAGCAGAACAATTGATACAGAACCTTCAAAGGGTCTGCAATACACCATCAGCTCATAAAAGTAATGTGTAGCTTTGGCAGCCAAATGAGAATACCCATAAAGATATCATCCTTACTTTAGAAGTCGGATCAAACTGCCCACGAACAAACCGAAGAACGATGCAGCTTTTCCCAACACCTGAATCCCCCAGCAACACAAGCTGCGGAATAATTAGGGGCCGAGGTTAACTTTTTCAGGGTACAGCAATGTCATTACAAGTCCAACAAACAACTGTTCCAGACCCAACATAAGCTACTAGGAAAATCAACAAATAAAACAAGCCGAATCAAATTCCAAAAACAAGCATTCTAGCTAAAAATCTCAACTCAATATACGAGCACCAATAGCACCGGACAAGAAAGTGTTTTCATGCACCCCTACACAACATATACTTCTTTAATCACTAACAGGGTGTAGCTAGCACCATAACTCCCCTCTCTCTCGAGTGATAAACAACAGAACAGGCAACATAGCAACACAAGTTAAATTAAGCATATTGACCAATCGCAATCAATAACATACTTAATTTCAATTATAAACGGCTAACCTACATCGAGACCAACACCCATTACACCCTTAACCACACAGGTGATCATAACCGTGCAATAATCGCAAAAATTTGAAAGGGTTAACCCGGAAAACCATAAAGTTAAAACCCACAAGAAGGGCAATAGCTTCCAAAACCACGCAAAATCTAGAACCCAACAAGGAACCTCTTCACCTTAACCCGAAGATTCTTGGCGTCGTTACTTCCGCTATTCTGCGGATTAATCCCGCCCAATTTTCCAGGACTCCTATCTGCACAGAAAAAGAATCACACTTACCCCACGAACAAACCACCCCCATACGAACAGCATCCCGACATCCCTAGAAGTAAAACAATCCCGAGAGAAAAGCTCGCAGCTTTATGCAGAAACCCAGATAACAAACGAACCCAGAAAAGCTCGCAACTATCGTAAATTATAATCAGATAAAGAAACCCCAGATCGTCGTTACCAGGAAGGGAGGACGAACAACCCATCTTTGAATCCCCCAAAGCCAAACCTCCCCTTCCTTTCTGGACCGGGGAAAGGACAATCCCCTCGGGGTTGTGGTCGAATCGAAGACAGAATGAAGACAACGGGGCGGAGGAAGAACAATCAAATCTACGCTGCTTCCAAGCTCATCCCCAATCACCAAAACATACTAATTTTCATCAAATGCTTTGAAGCTTAATAATACGCTTTAAATTATAATGGACATGAGCAAAAGGCCCATAAAGGCCTACTTGTTGACGCAGTGAAATGGGCTTCAGACAGGTTTGGAACCCTATTGGGCCTTCACAAGATCGAGGTTTTTGTATTGGGGGTTGATGGGCTTCCAAAGTCCATCTCCCACTCGGGACTCAGAATTATACATTTATAATTCTAGTTCTAAAAGGTAAACCAGCCCGTTGTCCCATGTCGAGGAATGCATTTTATTTTACATTAATTGAAACAAAGACCGAAGCATTTTTCATCCAACAATAAATATACACAAAATCTCGACTCCCGATGCCCTTGTTGGCAGTCAAAACAACAAGATGACGACATTACAGATAAATTAATCTGAAAAATGTTTATTACATTACTAATAACCCCAAAACTAAACCCATTTTTTTAATGGTACATGTTTTGTGTTAGTCTCTAAGCCCCATGCTTTAAGCTCGATTAAAAACACAGGAGGAAATGAGTTTGGTTTTTGGAGTTGGAGAGTCACAGTCCCCCTCACTCCCCAACAAAGGGGTCATCCTCCCAATCAAACTCATGCCAAACTCTTATTAATAAATTTCTCCCTAATCAAGATTCCTTCGTCATTATCCACGAGATTAAGCACTTGGGATCGCCCTAATCGAATCCACCCCCGTCGTGCTCCTACTTCTCAAACATTATTCAGATATAATCATATCCGCCTCTCGATATGAGCCATGAATACCGTGCCGTTCATATCGTGGCAGACAAGGAGCCGCCTATCGCATTATCTTGTCGGAATCGATTCAAATTTATGCAAATATTCAAATTTTAATATCTATGATTCCTTCGATAAATGTATTCCATTAGCGTGTATGATTTGAAGAGCATCTGTTGTCCCTCAATAATTAAAAGAGAAAGACAACGAGGTGGATTCAGGTGAATTTGATTTTGACCAACACTTAAAATTATGACATCTTTGTGTCCTTTCTTTTGGATGGGTCAGGGAATCCATTCTCCCTCCAATCTATTAATCGTAAGAAAAAATAATGCTTCCGCCCATTAAATTTTATATTATAAACAATTATTTTTACCTACCAATGACCGACAATTTTTTCATATATAATTAATCAATAAATAAATAACCGGGTACCGGTTGGTTAGTGCGTCTTTACAAGCTACTTGGATGACAGTCGATATTGGCAATGAAAATAAAATAAAATAAATTATTTATTTATTTCTTATTTTTCTTTCTTCTAAAAATAAGGAACGTTGTGAATCCCAGATTATACTTGTTTTATATAAATAATGGCATCAAAGCATATTATTACGAACCTTCTTTTATGTTGGATTCGATCGGGTTATCATTGTCCTAACAAGCTTTTCTTTTTATAGATTGTCTATGAAAACCTGGCCATGCCCCCCATCATGACATGCGACCATATGTTTGGAGCACCTTCGAGACCCTATGTTCGTTCAAAAAGCAAACGCGTCAGGATTATCTGGCCATGAAATGTAGGGGTTCTTTGATATTCTCATCGTGATCGTCATTCTTAAATATTTTGGAAACTTAAGCTTAAAGTCGGACGCTTGAACACAAAAGAAAATGGAGCAAAAAACAATAAAAGTCTTTTATACTTTTGAATGGAGTCAAATTTACATTAATTAGATTACTAAAACCGCCACGGATAGAGGTCGTGGGTGAGGCATGAACTTTGGCGAACCACCGGGGTTTTGTGGAGAACAGCAAAGGATTGTGGGGAGTACATGAAAATCAAAGGCAAACGCAGGTTGAGAAACCATTCTCAATATTTTGAACACATTGTATTTTAGAGAGAATATTTTTTATTTTTTTTCTCTAATCAAATATCTTCTCTAAATAATTTCCCAACCTCTCAATTGAGTGTTTATTATCTTCTCAATTAAATTCTAAAATTACCAAGTGAATATTGTCTATTAATTCCTCCTGCATCGTCAATTCAGAGTCCAAGATTATTTATATGTCAATATCTTATAGAGACAACTTGGCAGAATTTCTATGCCATTACGAGACTGAAAACAAATCTAGGTATAGTCATGCCGAGAATTGAGCTTGGTCAATATCGTGATGCGTCCCGACCTGGTTCAACACACAAATCCTTAACAGTTATGGAAGAACTCCAATAGTCGGTGGTCATACTTGCATCACTCACGACATATGGGACATGTCTTGCCATGGTTATTTATCTTACCTGATCTTCGTGAGTTATAAACACATTGTGACAGATTTAATGGGATGTTACTAAGTCCGAGCCAGGCAAAGTCGTGGAAGCAATTCTGATAAAAAAAAGGAAAGAAAAAGACAACAAAACGAATCATTTAATTATGTAATATTAATAGAAGAGAATCTAATGGAAGAGGAACAATAAAAAACATGTATTGAAATATTTAAACCATGGCTAATATTATCTGCCACATTAAATAAAAAGAAAAGCCAATAATATATCCACAAACGGCTACCTAATCATCTTTTAATTCCCGATTCTTTTCATGAATATTCACTTATCATGCCGAGTATGGCCCTTGAAAAATAATATGAGACACAAAAGACAACGAAACGGCATGTTATTCAATGCGGCCCCCATGTTTATTGCTTAGTTTCAAAACGAATGACGGCCGCCGGTTCAATTCATATTGTGTTTGGTCCCTATTATTATAGGGTGGTTCCTGTTATTCTTTTCCATTTCTTTTTTTTTTTATCGGTTTATTCTCATCTCATAAAAGAACACGTAGGTACGTTAATATAAACCACTAATCTTCTTCTTTTGACGATAAATAGTAAACATTGGGTGGCCCGGCCTGAAAGAGCCACCACATCAGACGTGTACGGACGAAGAGGAACCCCCCAGTTGGAGTCGACATGAGGAATCTCTCCCCCACAACTTTTTGCAGGTTTTAATCCCTGTCGATAATTTGTTTCTCGAAATAAAAAAAAAAAAGAAAGAGAAAAGGAAATACCATGGATGTGTAAGACAATATTTCCGTATATATTGGCCAATCTCTTATTAAATAAGTGAGGTGTAACTTTTGTTCATAATTATAAGGTTTATGAGCTCCTGTCAAACACTTTTATCTTATCTAAGCTCAGTATATTTTCTTAGAATTATCACAAAAACCCATCAACTACATGATAGATATCAAATAATGTGAATTCTCTGTGCGAGTTTTTCTAGGTACGGGGTGTCAATTTTGGTGGCTACATGTTATTATCATAACTTCAAGCAAATAATTATATTTTATTTCTTTTTTTTTTAAATACTACTTACTGGTCGAGAGAAGAAAACCATGGACCCCTGGCTCAACACAAGAAAATGCTCCTTTCTTTTCCTTTTAAAAATTTTTCAATATAATCTTTCAGAAGTGTCCCATCACCAGCCGCGCTTTACACGTCATACTCTAATTATTGATTTTTTTTTTCCTGACCAGTTCGCTCTTTCAAGAAAAAGAATAAATCGATTTTATTTATTTTTTGTTAATATATTTTCACTTGGGGCTGGTGTTTAACTTAATACCAAATTTAGAAAACAGAAGTTTCTATTATCGGATGGCATTAAATCCGCAACTGCAAATTTTTTTTTTTAAAGTAATCCGCAGACAAAGCAACGTGTATACATTCCATACGCCTTTTAACATCGTGATCCTCAGACAAAATCTACTAAAGATACCGCAATTGATATGTTTTTAGTGTCGTCAGAAACTACTTGGACTCCACATTGGCTTTAAGCCGGTAGGACTCGTCGGGATTGCATGAGAGAATGACACTGGCTATGCCAAATTATCCCCCGTTTAAAGCCAAGTCATTATTATTAATCGCTTCTTACCTTATGCATAAAGAAAAAGGTAAACATAACCAAATGTGTGACAGACAAGGTTGTCAAAATCGAGATCTTACCTAGGATTGTGAGGTGTATGTAAAATCGTAACTCGCATTATCGTAAGTAAAATCGAAAGAGTTTACAAAATTGTGATTTGAACACACATATGTATGTATACATAATAACAAATAATAAATTTAAGTATGCTCAATAACGTCTTCAGTCCACTTAATAACATCTTCAATCCACTTAAAATTTAGGTATGCTCTAGAATAGATTTATTGTTTCTGGCTGGAAAAAATATCATCAAGCGGAAGAACATCGAGAAGATCAAATGTCGGGAACCCATAAACTATCTTTCCCATTTTTTTAGCCACATCTTCCTAAAAAAGAACAAAACTATCTTTCCCATTTTTTTGTTTCAAGATTGATGTTTCGCAGGGATTGAGCTCGAGGCAACAAAAAGTTGATTATTAACACACTGAAATTCGAACAAACCCACTCCTCCCAGCAACGCGACACAAACTCTGAACCAAAATTAATACTTCAATCTACCTCGAGGAACCCACCTACTTGATGGGACTGAAAGTAACAACAAGCTCGGAGGGCTGGCTGCTCGGGGGCGAGCTCGGAGGGCCGGCTGCTCGGGAGAAACAAACCGGCTGCTCGGGGAAGAGACGCCGGCTGCTCGGGGGCGAGCTCGGAGGGCCGACTGCTCGGGGCTGCTGGAAAGGGCAGATCCTTAAAGGGTTCGGGAGGGAAAGGAAAAAGGAGGAGGAAGGAGGAGGCAATGGTAATTTTCTATTTAATTCAATTTAGTCCTCACATTTGAAATTACTCACAAATTAGTCCAATGAATAAATGGTTAGGTGAGCTTAGATTTAGATGGGCTGCGTTGGTAGACTATCTCTAAGATTTGACCCGGCTCAAGCGATTTTATAATTTTATTACGATTTTAGAATCCTACGTTTCCGGTTTTTACGATTTTACTACGATTTTACTGGACAACATTTTTCACACCGATTCAACTCGTTTCTTCCCACGAAATTGTAAAATCGCGATTTTGAAAACTATGGTGAGAAGTGGGACTCGGTGTCCATAGCAACGTGTGATCCGAAACTCGCCGAGCAGCCGGGGAGTGTGTGTGTGTATAAAAAAGGCAGCAACGTTTCGGGTAGATGCACACCATATGACATTCTTCCTCGCTTCTCCCTTTCTACACTTTTTCTCTCCTCCCCTCGGTCTTCCTCTTCTTGTTGTTGTTGCTCGTTCTTGTCATTTATGCAACAAAACAATGATGATGATGATAATGATAAACTATTATTATTATAAGGATTTTCTCCGGAAGGGTTTTGACCCGAGCAAGCAACCTCAGCTTCGATCTCCCTGTTCGTCTTCTGGTTCATTTCATCGGACACATCGGTCGTAATCCGTCTCCTTTTGTTTTCCTTCTAGTCCTTTTGATCTCCAGCACATCGATCCTGGCTAGGATTACCAGCGGTGTTTTATTTATTTTTTTAATTCCTACTTTTTTTTCGAATTTTATTTTCTTTTTCTCAAGGATTTCTTGTTGGATCAGAAGCAAGTAGCGAGATTTTTCCGGAGTTTATGTTGATATCTTCGTTTTCTTTACTCAGAAAAAAAAGGGAAGGAAAAAAATCCCAGCACTTTCAACTGCTTGTTTTGAATTTAGTATTTTTAGTAATTTGGGAGTGATTTTTTTGGAGGAGAGGACTTGATTACGGGGAAGAAGACGGGGAGTCATTATTTGCAGGTGCAGCAGCATCAAGATTCACAATAACACGACGCAAATCTCGCGGGCTGTTAATGATTTCGCCGTTCCACCTTGAGAATCTTGATGATGCTGCATCAGCAATCCAATGGCTAAGCCAAGCTCTTACTCCTCGAGCTAGACGCGGGATCTAATTCCTCCGTAGAGCAAATGGATTTCCAGGCGAGCTGGTCGATTTCGATTTCCTCGAGTTTCGATTTTTCCTTTCATGCCGTCTCGAATCTTGTGGCAAGGCCCAACATCCCAGTGATTCGAAGTGGTTTCGCGTAAGGTCCCAATCTCGACTTCGACCTCAATCGCCGTGTAGAGTCGCCAAATAAAGGGATCTCCCCAAACCATTGGCGCACGGCACACAGAGGTAACAAGTGACCGATTCTTGGGTGATTACTAGGGTTTGTATTTCTTTTCATTGCAATCATTTGTGACTGTTCTTTCTTTTCCATTCTTGTTTTTCTTTGGATCCATTCATTCGATCCCTCTCTCTTTGGTCGTTCCGAGGGATTGCAACAACCTGAAGTCTGATTCTAGTTCCCATTCGATCTCCAAAAAGTAGAGTTCATCTTTCATTTGGTCGCTTGCCCCCTTAGGTTAATTCGCATCCAAATCCAAATTAAACATTACATCGTTGTCCAGTGTTGTCAGTCGTGTAAAGTTTAATAGGGCGAGTCCATACTTCGAGTACAAGCTCCTAACATATATTCTTCCGGACTGATTCAGTAGCTTACTTGTTTTACCTATCCGGCAATTAGCTCGAGCTCTTGTATAGATCATTGATTCCTAGGCATGGTTTTGCAGTATGTGGATTGCCATTCCCTCTACTTCACAACTCGAGAAATTGTGACGGGATCTGCTGCGTTTTGTTATCCGATTCGGTACCTAATCTATGAGTTAGCTGCACATGCCTTCTTCTTTTGTTGGTCCTTCTCCTTTCATACACACCCATTACTTTTTTCAAATCGAGATGTTGCGAGGGACTGATCTATCCTTGATGACTTTAGCTCGAATTTCTAGTGAAAAGGTTTGAATGCTTGTCTTTTCCATGATGCTACGTACAAGAGACCGGTTAGTTCAGGCCAATCCCGATTGGACCATTGTAAATTTTTGGTTGGATTGGTCGACAATTGTGGCCCATTTCTGAGGCAGGGAGGAGGAGCAGCAGCTGGCCCTCAGCTTTCCCTGAAGGTTCACATTCAGAGAGAGGTTGTCCAAAAGGGGAGAGCACTGACATTCAATTTTTGCAAGGCATCCAACAGGAATTCAATGCATTCGTGAACTTCTCATCCATTTGTCACTTTCTTTTCACGGGCAAATGAAGCAAAAACTTTAGGATAGAGTTGTTTTCTGGTTTTAGTGCCTTGAATCAGTACATGCACTTTGCAAAATAAGCGCTGAGGGCAAAGCCATCGTTTCCCAAATATGGAGATATCTTCCCATTACAAAATAAGAAAACGCAAAAATTCCATTACAAACCCGATTCGTTTTTTCTTTTCAACCATTTTTACATATAACTCAATAGACCATGAAATTCCTTTAAGAATATTACCTCAGCGGGAACTCATTTGATACACAGCGTGTTTGTGAGGCGAGATGGCCAAGAGGTCAACAGAAAGACCTGCAACAACAGTAAGGTTTTTCTTTATAAGCATAGCTGAAATGTCTGCTGCCAAAGAAAAAACAAAAAAAAGAGGGTGATGACTGTTGTTGGTGTCCTTTCTCTCTCTGTCCGAGTAAGAAGAAAAGAAGCACTGTAAATAATAATAATAATAAATGGTGAGGGGTTGGGGGATGGTCCTGTCTTCTTCTTCTTCTTCTTCTTTTTTTCTTAGTATAGTTTGGTTTAGATTGTTGGGATTGGGAAGAGGATGAGATCTTTGGCAATCTGGGAAAGGGAGGAAGGGGGGTACATACAGTACAATAGGATCTTGCTGCGATGTGTGTTATATTGCCATTCATGGGTAGCTGCTTAGTCATGATCTCCTTTTGGGTGTGTGCGTGTGATTGAGATGGTTTCATTTTTGTAAGGCCATTGGTTACTTCCCTGTTACGTGTCATCAACATCCCATCAGTTGTCCACAAAAATCGAGAAATGTATTTGCATCAGTTTGATCACTATATGAACTTAATAGCCGGTTAAATGACTGGAGAAATGGTTATGTGATATGATATTGAGTGTTATTATTAATGTCGGATAAGCTCGACATGTGAAAAGGGGGGAGGGGGATGTATTTGGTACTTTAACCAAGGGGTAGAAATTATGAGTTTTGGGCGGTCCCCCTCAGCTCTCTCTTTCTTTGCATGATGAATCGTACTATGCATGACTTTTTTTTCCCTTTAGAATGAATGTCCCCACCCACCCCCCGAAAGACTCGCACACAAAATTCAATATCAATAATAATGGGGGCCTTTTGAATCATATCTGTCGACAACCCCCGATTCTGGATCAATGGACCAGGAACGAATGAGTCTAGGCAAAAAAAAACGAAAAACAAAATGAATCAATCGCATGCGCACACAAAGCCCACCAGGCCCAATATCAGTTCTTAAGGCCCAGACACATGATTCGGCCCATTCAAGTTTTCTCATAAGAGGTTTCGATGAAGAAAACGAGAGAGCCACGACAGTTTGAAGACCTTCAAGAATAAACAAAAGAGAAGAGAAAAGAAGGGATATGAATGATGGAGCAACCAACTGGAATATATATATATATATATTTCAAGTAGTTATTATTTTGACGGGGTCGTGGATGTATAAAATTACACGACAACAAAAAAAACGACCCAATATCCGATTGCGTGTGGTAAAGCATCCCCTCCATTATTCAAAAGGGGAGGGTGGGTGTGGGGGTTGGGTTTGTTACATCCGGTGTGCTCTTATTATTATTACTACTATTATCATCATCATCCTCACCGACGGACGCGTCACGACTCGCGCTTCGTGTACGTGACATTTGTTACTTCATTAACATTTCTATTTTCTAGTATTTTCGGACCATTTCATCGTGACATCAATCATGCTTAAATTTTTAAATGCGAGAAATGCGGGTGTTATTATATATATAGTCGCTTGCTTCTCGTGGTTGTGGTGGTGATAGCATCTCACCCCACCAATACCAATACCAATACCAATCCCACCACCCCCAGGAAAATCCCATCCTCGACGGTCTACTAAAATTTTTAAATGTTTTCCCAAAGTCAACCCCCCCCCGGTTGTTCTTTGCCCTGGTTTCATCCTCATTCGTCCCATTCTCACGAGGATCAACCTCGCTTTGACGGAAGAGAATAAAATCACAGTATATTAAGTCGTTTATTGCATTTTACAAAATTTTTTGTACTTTACGAAATTAAGTTTATGTATTTTTTGTAAAACCTATTTTAAAATTTCGTAAAGTCCGTGTATTTACGAAGACTCCAGGCCTGTTACGGAAATTTTTCGTAAAAAAAAAAAATATATCATTCATTCTTAAGGTTAACTTGGTCCGATTTCGGACAACACCATGTTCCAACTAACCAACGACATGGGGGGTAAAACTAAAAGAATCCATTCAGCTGATGATCAGCGCGACATCCCCAACCACGACCCCGTCCAAAATTCCCACGTCAATATATTCGACCCTTCCCCCCCCCCCCATCTACTTCCCCGACCCCATCTCTCTGTACAACCCCTCCGGCCGCCTTCAGGGCCTCGGATGTGATATGATGAGGATGTGGGAGGTGACGAGGGCGGTCATCGTCCTATGTTGCCTCGCTCCGGCGGTGTTTAGCCAGGACACGAATGACTACACCCAGTTCGACAACCCTGCCGCTCTTCCCATCCTGACGCAGCTCGTGTACAACAAAGTCACCAACCTCACCACCAATCTGGGGTACGAGATCAGCAACCAGTCCAGCTTCTGTGTCAGGAACCCGTGAGTGTTGGTTTTTGTTTTTACTTAACGTGCTCAGTCATTTGGGACTCGGATGATCCGTTTTTGGCATTGAGTCGGCGGTTTGTATGCGTTGATTCGACGTTTCAGTTCGGAGGATTTCAACAAGGCCTTCAATTACTCGTCGAACATGGGTTTCATATCCAATTGCATTCAGCAAACTCAAGGTGCTGCCCCAATGCGGTCGCTCTTCTTTTGTGTTTTGGTTCGGTTGATTCCTGAGTGACAGGGATTCGCAGGAGATATCGGACAAAGGCTGTGCACAGCTGCGGAGATGAAGTTCTACTTGAATGATCTGTTTCAAGGCTCGCAGAGCAGTACTTACTTGAAGCCAAACAGGAATTGTAATCTGAGCACATGGATATCCGGTTGCGAACCTGGATGGGCCTGCAGCGTAGGCATAGGTCAGCAGGTTGATCTCGCAGATGTGAACGATGTCCCGCCCAGGATCGATAAGTGCCAGGCCTGCTGTCCTGGGTTCTTCTGCCCTCGCGGTCTTACCTGCATGATCCGTAAGTATGTTAGTTCATCGGTTAAATATCATTTCACGAGGAATCTGCTGAATTTCACAGCTTTGCTCCTCGCAGCCTGCCCCTTAGGTGCCTACTGCCCCCTGTCAACACTAAACAGTACGACCGGGATATGCGACCCGTGAGTTTAGAACTTGTTCAGGAGTCTGCTCCTCTAAAAGTGTTTTTTCAAGTTAAACTTTTTATCCAGGATCTGAAAATGTTGGTCGGTTTCGGCAGATATACTTACCAGTTGCCTCAAGGCAGGCCAAATCATACCTGCGGAGGGGCAGATATCTGGGCCGATGTCGGTAGGAGCAGCGAGATGTTCTGCTCATCGGGCTTTCACTGCCCGACTACCACTGAGGAATACGCTTGCGATAGTGGGTATTTAATTTTTTCCTTCTTCTGTGCCAGCGTTAATCTTCCATCGCCTTATTGGCCTATTCTTGGCCGCCCGCTGTTGTTCACAAATGGCTGATCGGGATCTTTCATTCTTTCAGGCATTACTGTCTGCTAGGAACCACGTCAGAGCAGCGTAAGTTTGATACTCGTACCGTGATTTTGCACTAACATCTGGTCAATGTGATTTCCGATCCATTCGGTGTATGTTCGTACAGCTTGCTCGAGGTTTGTTTCGTGCGACGCAAATTCTGCAAATCAAAACATTGAGCGCTATGGAATCCTGATAATCGTGAGTTTCCAGACTTCGAATCTGCTCACACAGTAAATCTGAGCACACCATTAATCAATATTAATATGATTTCGTTATACAGGCAGCGTTGATTACTTTTCTTCTCGTCCTTTACAACTGCTCGGATCAATTCCTGGCATTAAGGGCCCAGAGGTTGGCGAAATCCCGAGAGGCTGCAGCTAGAAGAGCACAGGAGACTGCCAAAGCACAGCCAAGATGGAAAGCGGCAAACGACTCCCTGGGGAGGCATGCTAACAGGTTGTCACGAAGGTATTTACAGAGGACAGATCTCTATGATCCCATGCAAATTGAGATCACGAGCCAGGACAGTAGTAAGAGCTCGGTTACGCACGAGATAGAGCAGGACGAGTTTGACGAAGCTAAAGACGGCGGAAGTAGTAACAAGAAGAAGAAGAAGGAGAAGGTGCGGAAAGTAAAGGACTTGAATACAAATACTCAGATCTTTCACTATGCGTATGAGCAACTGGAGAAGGAGAAAGCTCAGGAGATCGATAATGTGAATCTCTCTTTCGACGGAATGGTTAGGAAACCCATGAATTCAGACGTTAGGAAACGGCCGCTCATTGAGGTGTCGTTCAAGGATCTGACCTTAACTTTGAAAGCAAAGAAGAAACATTTGCTTCGATGTGTGACCGGAAGCCTTAAACCCGGAAGGATCGCCGCTGTGATGGGTCCATCAGGTGCCGGGAAAACATCATTCCTGTCCGCACTAGCAGGGAAAACAGTAGGTTGCTCCACGACAGGTTTGATTTTGATCAATGGGAAGCAGGACTCCATCCGTTCCTACAAGAAGATTACAGGATTTGTTCCTCAGGACGATATCGTCCACGGGAATCTGACTGTCGAAGAAAATCTCTGGTTCAGTGCGAAATGCAGGTCTGGACTTATTACTACTCGCTCAGCCACAACTTCCAATGCAGATCGTCCTTTCTAACATCTATTTTTCGTTTTGTGTTGGGGAAAACGAAGGCTCCCCGCGAAAATGTCTCGAGCTGACAAAGTCCTCGTGGTCGAGAGAGTGATCGATTCGTTAGGATTGCAGGGAGTGAGGGACTCGTTGGTCGGAACGGTGGAGAAACGAGGGATCTCGGGAGGCCAGAGGAAAAGAGTCAACGTAGGGCTGGAAATGGTTATGGAGCCTTCCCTTCTGATCCTGGACGAGCCAACATCTGGTTTAGACAGCGCGTCCTCACAGCTACTACTGAAAGCACTTAAACACGAGTCTCTCGAGGGAGTAAATATCTGCATGGTCGTTCATCAACCCAGCTACTCGCTTTACATGATGTTCGATGACCTGATCCTCCTAGCCAAAGGAGGCCTCATTGTGTATCACGGTCCAGCCAGAAGAGCGGAGGACTACTTCGCTGGTCATGGAATAACAGTACCGGATCACGTGAACCCTCCTGATCACTTCATCGACGTTTTGGAGGGCATAGTGAAGACAAGTACGAGCTCAAGTGTGGGTTTCAAGGAGCTCCCCGTGTTATGGATGATTCACAATGGGTATACAATTCCAAAGGATATGAGGGACGAAGCCAAGGCGGTGTTTTCTAACAACGAAGGTGTTATAGGACTGGGTACACCTTCGAGGCCCAGTGCGGAAGCTCAGTCTTTCGTCGGAGAGATCTGGCAAGACATGAGGACACACGTGCAGATTCGTCAGGACAAGATCCGTCTGAACCTGTTTTCCTCGAAGGACTTGTCGAATCGCAGGACCCCGAATATCTTCCAGCAGTACAAATATTTCCTTGGAAGGTGAGTATTAGGTAAGGATAAGGACCGCTCCCATATGGACTGGATATTCTTCGGCAATGTGATCTGTGATTTGTGTGTAGGGTCAGCAAACAGAGGCTACGAGACGCTCGAATCCAAGCGGTAGACTATGTCATTCTGTTGCTCGCCGGAGCCTGTTTAGGAGCGCTAGCTAAGGGCGGTGACGAGTCCTTTGGAGCGGCTGGGTATACTTATACCATTATTGCTGTCTGTAAGTTCTCCGAAACCTAAAACATCTGTCTTTCTCTGGAATCATCATCGCATTCTCAATCAAAGAATACATTATATTCCAGCGTTATTGTGCCAAATTGCGGCACTGAGGTCATTCTCGCAAGAGAAGTTGCAGCACTGGAGGGAGAGCGCGTCTGGTATGAGCAGTCTGGCCTATTTTCTCGCAAAGGACACAATCGACCACTTCAACACAGCCATCAAGCCGGTGGTTTACCTTTCCATGTTCTACACTTTTACCAACCCAAGATCGACCTTCGTGGACAACTACATCGTCCTGTTGTGCCTGGTGTACTGTGTGACCGGTATCGCCTATGCCTTGGCCATTTTCTTTGAAGCTGGTGCCGCCCAACTCGTAAGCCACTACCTTTCAAGCCAATAATAGTACAAAGTGATGAGCAAATGCCTGCTAAACCTGTGTTTTGCCCGTGTTTCTGGTACGCTGCAGTGGTCAGTCCTTCTCCCGGTGATTTTGACTCTCATCGCGACACGGCACGGCAGTAACATCTCGAGAACCATTGCCACCTTCACCTACCCTCGGTGGGCTTTGCAAGCGTTCATCATTGCGACCTCAGAACGGTAAGCAATCCCTCCAGAAACAAGCTTCGTCCTCAATGATCGCTCGACCAAGTCAGTAAAGCCTTTCTGTGGCAGGTACGACGGCGTGTGGCTGATAACACGGTGTGGCGCTCTCGCGACAAATAATTTCGACATAAAAAACTGGGGCACCTGTTTATGTATACTCATGTTTATCGGGGTGCTATTCCGGGGGATAGCATTCTTCGGCATGCTGATTTTCCAGAAAAAATGAGGTTGAGCTCGAGTTTTGTAGAACTTTTTGTATATATACACTCCAAACATCTTATTGTGTAAATACCCCTTGTTGGCTGGGTATCATTTGCAGATACTTGCGGTGCTGCTGCCAAGAATCTTAATAAACTTTAGTCGCTCATCCCACTGCAAGAATAACAATGTCCTGCCGTGAATGCGAGAAAACTAAAACCACATCGTAGGTCGACTAACACCTGTATTACCTCATCTGTCGACGAGTGTCACAATGCAGAGATTTAATATGCATAAGAAAAACTATGCTTCAGTAGGCGATGGTCTGTCGCTTCTAAATTTAGTTTACCAGACCACCGTAAGGTGTCTGAAGAGCATGAGAGGGAGTCGAGTATGAAGGCGACCTGCTTTACTCTGCAAAATCCTCATTGGTTTCCAAATGTAGGGTCACCGATGATGTGTTCTTCGTTGGTCTGAGAAGATGGTTGCCATATACAAGTATTGATTCATTTCCAGATGATATAACAAATGAAATCAAGACTTCCATTAAAAAACAAAACACAGTTACGTACAAGGGAAGATAACGAAATGCTCCTATGTAAGGTTGAAGTGATTGTTTGTGTCTTATTTTGATGGTAATCAAACTATTTATCCTACCCCTTGAAGGAACATGTGGAAATCAAATCGATAGAACCACTTCTGAATCATTAAACATGTGTTGAAATTAATATTAAACCGTTGTCAATTATTGTCATGTGCTGAAATGAAGCTTCAACCATTTTATTCACTTGCAAACATCATTACCCGAAATTAATGGTAGTATTTTACTTGATCGACCCGTTGAAGTCCATGGAGGCCAAGTGTCCATGATAAACCTATCTATCTCGAATGTCCACACTAAGCTTGTCAACGCATCAATCTTATTGAAGAGCTCATAATTTTCTCCTTTAGTATCTTTCTAATCCAATGAACTTCATGGGCATTAGGTTCATGAACTCAGAATCAGTTTACATGTAAACAATAAGGTCATTGGATTTAGTTCTTGTTAGAGATGGGCTGCGCTTTTTTTCGAGTGGGAACCTGGGAATCACTAGTAGATACATCGAAACCTATACAGTCATTATAATTTATGATGAGTTAGATTATCACATTAATGATCTTCATGTATCCAAACTACGACATCTTGAACAGAGTATCCACAATACTTCCTACATCGCAGAAAGCTCAAAGATGGAATATGGCTTGCACGTTCTGCCCATCCTGTCAAAGTAGCGATCCGCTACGAACTTGTGAAATACTTGGGTCAGGTGAGCAGCGTCAAAATGCAGGTAGTCGTCTCTGTTCTTGCAGGGCTCCGAGTCCTTGATGCGACCCCCGAAGTCATTAATCTCACAGCACGGCTCATAGGTGAATTTTGATCCTGCAACATGTCGAGTCAGTGTCGTATTTCGTGCTGCATTTAGACGATAGTCTACCATGGATCTGTACCGATTTCTACTGCGACTGTGCTTATTTCGATCTTCTCGGGCATTATTATTGTGTAAAGGATGCCATACTCGGCTTTTAGGCTGTCCAGGGGTTTGAGTAGCCGGGCATTGTACGACGGGATGATTTCCTTCCCGAGTTCATCACACTGTTGCTTGATTACCTTAAAGAATGGGGAGAGGCAACTTATCTTCGGCATTCCCCTCACAATGAACTTCTTTGCCCCTAGCTCGGCCATTCTCTGGGAAAGTGAAATTGTTGGGACGGTTTTAATGATGAACCGGACCCTCTGTTCTACAGAAGGTCGAATATTCTATTCTATCGAAGCTTCTCATGTTGAGGACCTTGTGTAAGAATCATTTTTGTAATTAAATGATTAGTTGATGATTATTTAATTATGAAATACAATCCTATCGATCTAGATGATTATCTGGTCGAAATATATCGATTTGGTTTCCAAATAATTATATTAGAGATAATATTTCTTATAGAAGGAAATGTATCGCTCTATATATGGAAAGGTTCTACTAGATGGTCTACAGGCTTCTGTAAGCTTACTCGACCTCTACATGACCGTTTATTTGGTTGCAAAACACCACCACCTGTCCAGATACATCCTCATGTGTGTCTTTGTCAGGATGGAACAAACCTTTACCCCAATGGAAATAAATCTTCGATTATTTCCATCAGTAGAAGGTTATCGATCAGAACCTTCTGCGATTCCTTCTGTGCTGCATTATTTAGGGAAACTATCATATTCTTATTTTATTTTGATATAATTATCTTCCTTGTTAAATGAATGCACGTGTATATCATTCTACTATTTTGTAAACTAATTCTTATTTCTTATTTTACAGATTATTGATTTATATTTTTACCTTTTGCATTTTATCCTTTTGCGTATATAAATAGGCCACGCTCTCTCAATCAAAATTACTAAACATTCATTTTCCCTTCTTCCATTCTGAAAGAGAACGTGAGCTTTAGTTTCTTCATTCTTTTGTTCGTTCGAAGTTAGTCACACGAGGAGCACTACCGGCGGAAGCAGCATCGTTGGTGAAACCTTTTAGGAGAGTGACTCGGGGGCTTGAGGGACTCGACTAGAAGCTGCAGGACACGTTGGCAGGAGGCACGGCTGGAGGTCGTGTGATCAACGTGCAGCGGGTCGGAGAGAAGGGCTGAACCTCGGGAGCACAGAAGGTGAGGGACTAACCAGCTTCTGTTGTGTAGAGCTCTGTGTGCAGGAACTTCAGGACAAGAGGAAGGTTGTCACCTTAGGTCAGGAGGAAGGCTGTCACCTTAGGACAGGAGGAAGGCTGTCACCCCAGGACAAAGGGCACGCTGTTCATCCTAGGACAAAGGATACGTTGTCCACCCTAAGACAAAGGGAACGTTGTCTCCTTGCGTAGGGTTCGCTATGTACTCGCGTGGGGTACGCCACGAAGTCGTTATCCTTGAGGGATTGCGCATTTGCTACCTTGTTAGTCACGTTAATGTGTGCAACCTCCTGTAGTGCAGAATCTTCGGATCTGTACAACCTCCTGTAGAGCAGAACCTTAAGGTCTGAATATACTCTAGTGTGGAACCTTATGGTCTGTACATAACTCAAGTCATTTCTAATACGAACCATTTTGGTTTGTTAAAGATTGACACATTCTTGGTACAGAACCTTACGGTCTGTGCTATACCTTCTGTGATACAGAATCCTTGGATCTGTTCTATAGAAGGTTGACGTTTACAGTACAAAATCTTTTGATCTGTGCTATAGAAGGTTAACACATCTAACACAGAACCTTCTGGTCAGTGTTGTGCCTAAGCTACTTCGACACAGAACCCTCTGGTCTGTGTTGTGCCGAACTTACTACGATACAAAACCTTCTGGTCTGTATTGAGCCTAAGTTACTATAGTACAGAACTTTCGGGTTTGTACTACATAACGAGCCTCTACGGTACAGAACCTTCTGGTCTGTGCTCTGCCACTCAAGCCTCTATTGTACAGAACCTTTGGATCTGATTTCAGTTGCAATCATTTGTGAAATTTGTACAGAGATACATTTGAGTGGAAACCATCCAAATATCTGGGTGAAGAGTGGATGTAAGCAATTTGCTAAACCACTATAAAAATACTTGTGTCCAATCAGACAAATTTCGAACACACTTGAACGTTCTGTTGTACAGAAACCTATCTACGGTTCTGTTAAACAGAAGCTTTCTTCCGCTGCGGGGTAAAACGAAAAAGCGTTAAAATCCGAATTTGGAGATTAACACTAATTCACCTCCCCTCTTAGTGTAACAATTGGTATCAAAGCAGGTGTCAACAGAGGCTTAACAGCTTGTTGTAGATCCTTGAAATGCTCTTACCAGCTACATGTTCTTCTCCGCAGAAGCTATTAGCTCTGTGATTGTTGCTATTATGTAGAAGCCTACGCTCTATCAGAATCAACCTGCTACTGCACAGAAGCTTTAAGCTCTGTGAATCTCTACATAGTTCTATTCTGTAGAAGCTTACGCTCTATCCGAATTTAACTCCTGTTCCACAGAAGCACCTTGTTATGTGAGAAACGATTTGTTGCTCTACTTTGTAGAAGCCTACGGTACATTCTACAGAAGCATACTTTCTGTAAACATCACAGTTGGCATTTTCTGCAGAAGCCTGCTGCACTGCGAATCCAACACTTGTTACCTGATAGCTGATTCTCACTTTTCATATTAACACTCGTGGTCTATTTAACAGAGGCCTGATTGTTGACTTGACGACTGACTTCTACCCAATAGAAGCTTGCTTCTTTGTTGAGGTTCTATTCTTTATTCGTCAACGTCTTATTCTATAGAAGCGTAATACTATATACGAATCGAACACATGGCTGAAAACTATAATGTGCCTAAACCACATGTTGGGAATCCTCCCATTTTCGATGGTAAGAATTTTTCCTATTGGAAAATTCGAATGAGCGCATTCGTTGATGCTATTGACGAAGACTTATGGTCTTATATAGAAGATGGTCTACCTTCTATACCAGAGAACCAACGATTTGATCGAGAAGGTCATCCTACACGGGAATACCTTAAGATCAGACGACTCACTAAAACGGCAAAGTATTTGATGTTCAATGCTATGTCAGAAGGTGAATTCGTCAAAGTTTTAACTTGCACTTCGGACAAGGAAATCTGGGATAAACTTGTCACCATGTACACTGGGACAGACCAGATAAGAGAAACTAAGGTGAATTTCTTAATTCACCAATATGAAAATTTTACTATGAAGGCTGATGAATCTGTAGAACAGATGTTCCAAAGACTCAATCTTCTTGTTGATGCCCTAACGCATTTGGGCAAAACCTATCAAAACTCTGAACTAGTTCGAAAGGTTCTGCGCATTCTACCCAAATCATGGGAAGCCAAGAAAACGGCTATAGAGGAAGCTAAAGACCTCTCTACTCTTCGACTATATCAGTTGATGAGCTCCTTAATCTCGTATGAGATGGAAAGATCCTCTCAACCAGATATAAAGAGAGCACCCATTGCTTTCAGAGCATCAGAAGACCTACAGAAGGTTCGGATGGTGAAACAGAAGCTGATTCGGATGATGAACTCGCAATGATAGCTAAACGCCTTTTGCGGTTCGCCTCCAAAAAGCGCTTCAATAAGAAAAGCCAAAATCACATGGACCAAAATCGGTCACATGTTATAAATGCAAAAAGAAAGGGCATTACAATATAGAATGTCCTTTACTTAAAGAAAAGGAGAAACCTTCTCCTAAACACAAGTTCAAGAAAGCAATAGCTACTTGGGCAGAACTTGATGATTCTGATGATGAGGAAGCACTCATGTGCCTCACAGCTCACACAGAAGCTCAAAATGAACTTAATACCTGCTTTCAAATAGAAACTGTTGAAAGTGAATGGTATCTGGATAGTGGATGCTCCAGGCACATGATCGGAGATCCATCCAAATTTTCTCAACTGACTCTACAATGTGGATTCGGTGACAATAGCAAAGGCTCTGTCATTGGCAAAGGTACCATTGGAAGTTCTGACTCCATGGTCATCGATGAGGTTCTGTTAGTTACAGAACTCAAACATAATTTGCTGAGCATTAGCCAGCTTTGTGACAAAGGTTATAAAATAATTTTTGATCAAGACAAGTGTTCCGGAATCCTAAAGAATGAAGTTCGCTTCATCGGGACTCGTAAGAGGAACATCTATACCTTGACTCAGAATAGCTTCTGTACTACAGAAAACTGCCTTCTGACAGTCAAAGATGAAAGCCTACTATGGCATAGAAGGTTGGGACACTCCAACTTCAAATTGTTATCCAAGCTTGTGAAAAAGGATTTGGTTAAGGGATTACCCAATATCCGTTTTGAGCATGACAGCTTCTGTGAAGCATGTTCACTTGGAAAACAAACTAAATCTTCATTCAAAGCCAAGAATGAAGTTTCTACTTCTCAACCTCTCGAACTTCTACATATGGATCTATTCGGACCTACTAGAGTTCAAAGTATCGGCGGTAGAAGGTACTGTCTAGCTGTGGTTGATGACTACTCTAGATACACGTGGGTTAAATTTCTAACTCACAAGAGCGATGCTTTTGAAACTTTCATTAAGCTAGCTAAGAAACTACAGAATGAAATTGGATCTTCTGTAAAAGCTATAAGAACGGATCATGGTACTGAGTTTGAAAACCATGACTTCACTACTTTCTGTGACGAACATGGTATCGATCACAATTTTTCTGCTCCTTATACTCCTCAACAGAATGGAGTAGTAGAATGGAAAAATAAAACTCTAATAGACATGGCTAGAACCATGATGTGTGAGAGCTCTG
Organism: Melastoma dodecandrum; assembly: GCA_029817715.1. NCBI lineage: Eukaryota > Viridiplantae > Streptophyta > Magnoliopsida > Myrtales > Melastomataceae > Melastoma > Melastoma dodecandrum. The sequence continues at coordinate 274,086 of JARUPY010000397.1, read as the reverse complement.
CTCCACAGAACCTATGGGCAGAAGGTGTTAATACAGCCTGCTACATATCAAATAGGGTTCTACTCGGACCCATACTTGAGAAAACTCCCTATCAACTATACAGGGGGAGAAAACCGAACATCTCCTATTTCCACTCATTTGGAAGTCCATGTTTCATCTTGAGACATTCTAAGGACAATCTAGGAAAGGTTGAAGCTAAGACAGATGAGGGCATCTTTCTTGGATACTCTGTGTCTAGCAAAACTTATAGAGTTCTGAACAAAAGAACTTCTACTATAGAGGAGTCTATTAATGTAAAAATTAATGACCTTCCTATTATCATTACAAGAGATGTTATATCTCAAGAACCTACAGAAGATGCTGTAGAACCTCCACCCTCTACGAAAGAGATGGGTGAACCCTCTGTTCATGAATCTAAAAATGATCTTGAACAAACAAATGACAATTCTGAAGAACATTCTCAGAATAATCAACAAAGTGATATTAGAGCACCTGCTCTTTATCAAAGACGACATCTTATAGACCAAGTCATAGGAGATCTTAACAGAGGCATACAGACAAGACGTTCTGTGAATGCTTTCTATGAACACTCTGCCTTTCTATTACAGAAAGAGCCAGAGAATATCGATGAAGCTCTCAATGATCCAGATTGGATACTTGCTATGCAAGATGAGCTTAATCAATTTGAAAGAAGCAAAGTATGGACACTTGTTCCTAAACCTGACAACCGTTCCATCATTGGAACTAAATGGGTTTTCAGGAACAAACTAAATGAGTCCGGCATTATTGTGAGGAATAAGGTTCGACTCGTTGCAAAAGGGTATTCTCAACAAGAGGGTATCGACTTTGATGAGACATTTGCTCCTGTAGCTCGTCTCGAGGCAATACGAATGTTATTAGCCTATGCTTGCTTTAACAACCTTAAGCTGTATCAAATGGACGTAAAAAGTGCATTCCTCAATGGAGAAATCAAAGAAGAGGTCTACGTAAGTCGACCTCCTGGTTTCGAGGATCTGCAACACAGAAACTATGTCTATAAACTCTCCAAAGCTCTGTACGGTCTTAAACAGGCTCCTAGAGCATGGTATGAGAAACTTAGCTCCTTTCTTGTCGAAAAGGGCTACAATAGAGGAAGAGTAGATACCACTCTCTTTCTCAAACACAGAAGCAATCATCTCATTGTTGTCCAGATCTATGTCGATGACATTATCTTTGGATCAACTGATGAAACGCTCTGTGATGAATTCTCCAAACTCATGACAAGTGAGTTTGAGATGAGCATGATGGAGAACTCACGTTCTTCCTTGGTTTACAAATTCAGCAAACTGTAGAAGGTACATTCTTACACCAAGAAAAGTACACTAAGCAGCTTCTGAAGAAATTCGGCCTAGAAGGCACGAAATCTTTGTCTACACCAATGGGTACAAACACTCAATTGGACAAAGACGAAAACGGTAAAGAAGTGGATAGTAAGCTCTACAGAAGCATGATAGGCTCCCTTCTGTACCTTACAGCTTCTAGACCAGACATACTATTTAGTGTGTGCCTCTGTGCTAGATTTCAATCAGCACCTAAAGAATCTCACATGACTGCGGTCAAGAGGATCTTTAGATATCTACAGGGTTCTGTAAACCTTGGCATCTGGTATTCAAAGAAATCAAAGTTTGATCTGAATAGATATTCTGATGCAGACTTCGCAGGAAGTAAGGTAGACAGAAAAAGTACAAGTGGTACTTGTCAGCTCATGGGAAACATGTTGATTTCATGGTTTTCCAATAAGCAGACTTTTGTTGCCCTATCCACTGCAGAAGCCGAGTACAGAGCAGCTGCAAGCTGCTGTGCGCAACTCCTGTGGATGAAACAACAACTTGAGGACTACGGTCACTCATTTACAAAAATACCGATCAAATGTGATAATACTAGTGCTATTAGCCTAGCTAAGAATCCAGTATATCACTCCCGATCGAAGCATATCAAACTCAGACATCACTTTCTGAGGGATAATGTACAATAGGGTTCTGTTACTGTGGAACACATTAACACTGAACACCAATTGGTTCATATCTTTACTAAGCCTCTGGATAAAGAAAAATTTTTCTTTTCAGAAGTGAATTAGGAATCTGCCATCCTCTATAATGTCTTTCATAAGACAAAGAGAAGTTAAGCAGGAACCTTAAAAATCTACTACAGAAGGTACATAGTTGTACACGTCATACAGAAGGTATAACCATCTGTTTCAACACTACAGAAGGTACATGTTCGTACACTTCACAATAGAAGGAAGGATATTAAACTTTCTATATAATAGAAGGTTGAATTTCATTCTCTATTAAACAGAAGGTACAATCGCCTGTACACTTCATTACAGAGAGTTGAATTAAACTCTCTACCTTATAGAAGGTATTATGAAATGCTTACCTAAACTCTAAATTAGGTAACTTTCAAACTAAATCTAGAGATATAATATATTATCCAATAAAATATTTTGATGATATTAAGAAGCGAATAAAATTTTCTGCTTGAAATCAACCTTATTAGGAATATTAAAATCCTAATAAATTATATTTGGATATAATTATTCGTTATATTAGCTCCTCGGTGTAGAAGAAGCTTCAATAGAAGGTGACGAAGGATTTACTTGCCTTGAAAAAGCCAACCGCCTCACACGATCAAATCAAGGGAATGAAATTTTCTTTGTCTCTGATGCATGTCAGCTTGATATGACATCTGTAAAGATCACTTGAGCGTAAAAATATTTTATTCCCATAAACCGCCTTTGTGAGCCAATTTTAAAAACCCATAACCGTCACCCTTTCTTCTTTACACCATCCTCAGATCATCGCATCCCCTTTTTCTCTCTCTCGTTTTGCCCTAAAACTCCCAGACCTTCGTCCTTCACCATCCATGGCACCCAAGACAAAATCGCTCAGGAAAAAGGCTAAGGCCGCAAAGTGAAAGGCGCGTCCTTCTTTTTCGGAGAAGCCTGCTTCATCTTCGAACAGGTCTCCACCCCCTTCCTCGTCGGAGAAACCCATTTCTCCTGCGAAGGAACAAACCATCCCTGCAGTTGTTGAGACCCACGATGACATGCAACCGCTCTCCAAGGACAAGGGACTTGAAAAAGCCCAAATCCAAGTGGAAGAGAAAGCACATGAGGGATCCCTGGTCGCTGCGACAGAGGAGCTCCCTATCCCTGAACCCTCTGCCAAGGGTTCTTCTGCAGCTGATGACACTGATGCATCAAAGGTCGCTACTCCTGAGAACGCTACGTTTGATGAGGAGGTGGAAGTGCCCCTTATCGATGAAGCACCAAAGGAACCAGATGAGGTTGCTCCTGTTATCTCGGTCTCCCCTGATCTCAAGCAGAAGGGTGTTGCCTCTGCGTCTAAGAAGGCTACCCAGAAGCCTGCAGCACCCTCTGGAACAAAGCTTCTCCATGATACCATCAAGTCAGGAGGTGTATCTTAACGGACTAGGCTGAAACGGAAAGAGCCCGAGACTGTCAGCACCTCTCTTGTCAAAGCGGCTGCAAAGAAAACCAAGTCCCCGGAGAAATCTGTTTCCGTGGACACCTTCGCTGAGGGGCTGGATACCTTCATATTTTCGGTAAACCCTCTAGTCTCTAGAACGGAGATAGAAACTGTGCTTGCCGATATCAAATTGCCCAAATGTGATGCTGCTGGTCGACAGTTCGCTGCCTTCAAGCGCATTGATTTTAATTGGTTTAAGGCAAATGATCTTGACATTGCTCCATTGCTTGAGAAAGTTGGTCTGAAAACCTTCTGTGAGACATATGCAGAGGTGGCCGTTTCTCGCCTGAGAGAGTTCAATGGTAACATTACGTTCCATGAACAAGGACCTAATGTCAAGTTTATCAAAACAGTGATAGAAGGGGTTCCGTTCGTCTTCTCTGCACATGATGTTAACCAATTGTTTGGCTGTGAGGAATATGACCCACTGTCAGATCTTGGAAAGGAGGAATCCTACAGCATCATCATGGGGGAAAGGGTCCAGTCGGACAAATACCTGGAGTCCACAAAGCTGGAACTCAAGACTCGTGTATTGCATCGAGTTGTGCTATTCTGCCTCTTGCCAAGGACCGGGAGCATTGACACCATCACCTCAATTGATGCGTCACTGATGGCTCACATCATGAAGGGAATCCCTTTCAACCTTGGTTTGCTGGTGTTCTCGCACATGAAACGTTGCTGCAATACCACAGGAAAGGCTCTGCCTTATGGCCAGGTAATTGCCGGCCTTCTTAAGCTTGCCCGTGTTTCTACTGATGCATCCGCTTTCCAAGAGAAATGGAAGGTTGGTACCTTTGGGCACCAGATCATAGCTAGCATGCATTATGTAAGGAAGGGCTCCTCCTAGACTCGCAAATGGAAGTCACAGGACACCACTGAGGATAATGAGGATATGCCCCTGTTTGCCAGAATGTCCAGAAAGGCTGCTGCTGCACCTTCTGCTTCTGCCTCTGCAGCGAAGGCTCCTTCAAAACTGAGACAGCCCAAGTCCTTTGCTGAGATTACCATCCTCCTGGAACAAACTGTTCTCCTCAAGGACCTCCAGCAGAAGGCTGTGGCCAATGAGGAAGATATGCGCGTCCTACGTGAAATGGTAGTGAACCTGACTCGCGAGCTGGAACGCCAGGCAAAGGTTATCCGTGATAATCTTGATGAAGTCCCTTCTAAGGAGGAAGAGGAAAAATGAACTCTTTTGATGTTATCTCTTTTCCGCATTTCTAGCTAGACCAAAAATTGATTTCTGTGGTCTACTAGATTGTAATAAGTGCCACCTGGTGGACACATTTTCTTTCAGCAGTATGGTATTGAACTTTCTGTCACACCTTCTGCACCACATTCTGCATGGTTTTTGAACTCTCGGTTCTACCCTCTGCAAGAATTAAAACTACCCTCTGCACGTTGGTCATGAACACTATGTCATACCTTCTGCAAGAAACTTACTCTTCTTTTTCAACCTACATTCATCTTCTTTTTGATGTGACAAAAAGGGGAAGAAATTATGTTGAGGGGGAGTACCTAGCTCTGTATGAGTTACAGAAAATTCTTTAATTTTCTATAACTTCTATGGGTCGTAGAAGGCTATACCGTCTACGGTGTAGAAGCTTATGAGACTGATACAGCTCATAATCACACCTTCTGCAGGGAATACGATTCGTGATCTTTTTAAAGTTGCTGAGAGTGCAGAAATGAAATACCATCATTTTTGTAGGGCTAAATACAGAAGCTCTACGCTCTGTATAAATCACAAAAGCCTTTGTGCTCTGTAAATAACCTTCTTTATAACAGAAGCTTCTATGCTCTGTTTCACAGAAACCTTATTGTTCTGTACAAATGCGAAACTCTTACTCTCATCTATTTAGGGGGAGTTAGGGGGAGTTCTTGCAAAAACATTTCCCTCAACGATGAATGTTTTGTCATCATCAAAAAGGGGGAGATTGTTGGGACGGTTTTGATGATGAACCGGACCCTCTGTTCTACAGAAGGTCGAACATTCTATTCTACAGAAGCTTCTCATGTTGAGGACCTTGTGTAAGAATCATTTTTGTAATTAAATGATTAGTTGATGATTATTTAATTATGAAATACAATCCTATCGATCTAGATGATTATCTGGTCGAAATATATCGATTTGGTTTCCAAATAATTATATTAGAGATAATATTTCTTATAGAAGGAAATGTATCTCTCTATATATGGAAAGGTTCTACTAGATGGTCTACAGGCTTCTGTAAGCTTACTCGACCTCTACATGACCGTTTATTTGGTTGCAAAACACCACCACCTGTCCAGATACATCCTCATGTGTGTCTTTGTCAGGATGGAACAAACCTTTACCCCAATGGAAATAAATCTTCGATTATTTCCATCAGTAGAAGGTTATCGATCAGAACCTTCTGCGATACCTTCTGTGCTGCATCATTTAGGGAAACTATCATATTCTTATTCTATTTTGATATGATTATCTTCCTTGCTAAATGAATGCACGTGTATATCATTCTGTTATTTTGTAAACTAATTCTTATTTCTTATTTTGCAGATTATTGATTTATATATTTACCTTTTGTATTTTATTCTTTTGCGTATATAAATAGGCCACACTCTCTCAATCAAAATTACTGAACATTCATTTTCCCTTTTTCCATTCTGAAAGAGAACGTGAGCTTTAGTTTCTTCATTCTTTTGTTCGTTCGAAGTTAGTCACACGAGGAGCACTACCGGCGGAAGCTGCATCGTTGGTGAAACCTTTTGGGAGAGTGACTCGGGGGCTTGAGGGACTCGACTGGAAGTTGCAGGACACGTTGGCAGGAGGCACGACTGGAGGTCGTGTGATCAACGTGCAGCGGGTCGGAGAAAAGGGCTGAACCTCGGGAGCACAGAAGGTGAGGGACTAACCAGCTTCTGTTGTGTAGAGCTCTGTGTGTAGGAACCTCAGGACAAGAAGAAGGTTGTCACCTTCCTAAGGCTGTTCAACCTCAGGACAGAAGGAAGGCTGTTCAACCTCAGGACAGAAGGAAGGCTGTCACCCCAGGACAGAGGGCACGCTGTTCATCCTAGGACAAAGGATACGTTGTCCACCCTAAGACAAAGGGAACGTTGTCTGCTTGCGTAGGGTTCGCTACGTACTCGCGTGGGGTACGCCACGAAGTCGTTATCCTTGAGGGATTGCGCATTTACTACCTTGTTAGTCACGTTAATTGGTGCAACCTCCTGTAGTGCAGAATCTTCGGATCTGTACAACCTCCTGTAGAGCAAAACCTTAAGGTCTGAATCTACTCTAGTGCAGAACGTTACAGTCTGTACATAACTCAAGTCATTTCTAATACGAACCATTTTGGTTTGTTAAAGATTGACACATTCTTGGTACAGAACCTTACGGTCTATGCTATACCTTCTGTGATACAGAATCCTTGGATCTGTTCTATAGAAGGTTGACGTTTACAGTACAAAATCTCTTGATCTGTGCTATAGAAGGTTAACACATCTGACACAGAACCTTCTGGTCAGTGTTGTGCCTAAGCTACTTCGACACAGAACCCTCTGGTCTGTGTTGTGCCAAACTTACTACGATACAAAACCTTCTGGTCTATATTGAGCCTAAGTTACTATAGTACAGAACCTTCGGGTTTGTACTACATAACGAGCCTCTACGGTACAGAACCTTCTGGTCTGTGCTCTGCCACTCAAGCTTCTATTGTACAGAACCATTGGATCTGATTTCAGTTGCAATCATTTGTGAAATTTGTACAGAGATACATTTGAGTGGAAACCATCCAAATATCTGGGTGAAGAGTGGATGTAAGCAATTTGCTGAACCACTATAAAAATACTTGTGTCCAATCAGACAAATTGCGAACACACTTGAACGTTCTGTTGTACAGAAACCTATCTACGGTTCTGTTAAACAGAAGCTTTCTTCTGCTGCGGGGTAAAACGAAAAAGCGTTAAAATCCGAATTTGGAGATTAACACTAATTCACCCCCCTCTTAGTGTAACAGAAATATTAGCCGTCTCATGACGTTTCACAGTTGTGATCGTTTTCCATAATCAGGGATTACCTTTATGTTTGTAGCAAAAGAATGAACGAGAAGTTCGGTATAGGAAGTGATATCTTACTTCATACGCATCTTCTCATCCAACAAGTACCCGAGGGTGTAGTCATTGCCGGCAATGGATATGAGAATGATCGACGTCTCGAGATGGAGCTTGAGCTCGTCTTTCATGGGGACGATAGGTCATGACATACAGTGTTCTCGAAGTAGTCAACCTGTTCGGAAAGCGGCAAGCATTTCCCCTGCAAGGATTTCGACTGCAATAAGCGATCTAATTCACCATGCCCATGTTCGAAGCAATGTGCTGAAATTATATTTCCCTAACTCCTTGATGCCCATCGTCAGGAAATTATAGTATACGATATTATTGGACGAGAGTTTATGAAAATAAATAAATTGTATTGATGTTATCTTATGTTAACGTATTTGTTAAAACAATGTGTCAGGTGTACGTTTTCCCAAATGTGATATTGCGATTAGTTAAAATAGCAACCCGTTTTATTAATTAAAATCTTATAAATTTATAAACCCTCGTGCCAATAGAGCATAATTTTTTTTTATTGATTGTTTTCCTGGCATAATGGACACGTGGAATATTACGGGAAAAAAATCCTTACACAATGTTTGATATATATGGGATTTTCTTTCTAATAAAGAAATATAAATTTAATATGTCCAATTTTTAAGTAAAATCAAAATCTAATATGACTTAACAACCAATACTTTATTTGAAAAAAAAAAGTTGGAGTTAAGATTAAACTAAAACTGCAGTATACATAATTTAACGTGACAGTGTTGTAGTCTTTGTTTGACAAAGCCAGAGAAAGGAAAAGAGAGTAAAATGAGTTCCGTTTTTGTTATTATAATATATGGAAATTCAATCTTCTAATTTCGACATAATATACCACCAAATAAGTGAAGAGGGAGGGGTGTCTTGGTATGAATTTGGTTACAATAAAGGGGACATATACATTGGTATACAAGGGAATGAAGACTGTGTTAAAGTCGCTTATTATTTGATCATTCCCGGAGTAAAAAAATTAGATAAATTGGATATGGAATGTTACCGAGGATGAAGATGATGGATGGATGGATGGATGATAACCATGATTAGGTGGCCGTTAAGCAGTCGTAAATAAATAATTGGCCACCCCCATTAATCCACAAACCCTAAACCCAACTTGAAATGACTAGAGTTTTGGGATTAACCAGGGGTCTGGGTTAAACATTCGGTTATTTATTCCTCTCTCAGAGAGGCATTGCAGGTAGCTTGACAGTGGCTGACTGTCTATTCCTCGTCCGGCATGATCTGTTGGGGGGTCTCTCCTAATTTTGAGGCGACTTGTGGGTGGTTTCTTCTTCTTCTTCTTCTTTTTTCATTTCTAGTTGTATGTAGATGGTGGGTTTCTGTTTTCCTGGCCTGCTCTGTTGTCTGGTGTAGTGTCTGTTTCTACCTCCCATTAACTGAATGTGGCTCTTCTTTTCTTTGCTTCGACCTTCCATGTTTGTTTACGCTTTCGCTTGTGATTCCCACTTCTCCTTTTTTGATCTGATTCGATTCTGTTTTTATTTTTGTGTGTGTGGGTAGATGGGTGGTTCCTCCGGCAACCAATTCCGAAAGATTTCGAATTTCCGGGATGGCGGGGTACATCTTTGGACATTGATCTCTTCCATCCATGATCTTTAATTTTGTCCCATCTCGGTCGTTCGGGAACTTGGTCGGCTTTTGCTCTCTCGGACTTTCGCTGGCTGCAAAGTCGTGTGAAATCTCCCTTCTCATTTCATGTCTCGGGAAAGGGATAGCCCCGTTCAGGTGCAGATGGCCGCAGCTCTCCTCGAGATCCCTCATGGCCGCGACTACCACCGAGACGAGCAAAATGAAGGGAGACAGCCTTCTGGGAGGAGGCGGGTGTTCGTGCAGACAGAGACCGGTTGTGTTCTTGGCATGGAGCTGGACGGTGGCGATAATGTCCAAACTGTGAAAAGGCGGCTGCAGGTTGCCCTTAATTTCCCCACCGATGAAAGCTCGCTGACTTGTGGCGATATGGTTCTGAAAAATGACCTCAGTGCAGTCTGGAATGACTCCCCGCTTCTCCTTACTCTGAAAAATTTGCACAAAAGTTCATCGACTCCCTGCCTTTATCCTACTGGCAAGGAAACCTATCCCAGAGATAAGAGCAGGCTAATAGAGGTACTGGGTCTGTCGAGCAGGTTTGACTGGACCAAATCGTTTTTTGGAGACATTGTCAAGGCAATCAAGATGGGAGTTGATCCCATTCCTGTCCATTCTGGACTAGGAGGGGCATATGTTTTTAGAAATTTCCGGGGTGAATGTCTGGCAATTGTCAAGCCGACAGATGAAGAGCCTTTTGCCCCTAATAACCCGAAAGGTTTTGTTGGTAAAGCTCTAGGACAACCTGGGTTGAAGCGGTCTGTTCGTGTTGGAGAAACAGGGATCAGAGAGGTTGCTGCCTATCTTCTGGACAACAATCGTTTTGCTAATGTTCCTCCAACTGCGCTGGTAAAAATATCTCACTCCATATTTAATGTAAACAATGGGGTAAACCCTAACAAGTCAAACGAAAAGAAGGCGGTCAGCAAGATTGCTTCGTTCCAGCAATTTATGCCCCATGATTTCGATGCCAGTGACTGTGGTGCCTCAAGGTTTCCGGTTGCTGCAGTTCATCGCATCGGGATCTTGGACATTCGAATCTTCAATACTGACAGGCATGCAGGGAACCTTTTAGTCAAGAAACTGGATGCCATGGGGAGGTTTGGTCAGGTGGCGCTGGTCCCCATAGACCATGGTCTATGTCTGCCCGAAACTTTGGAAGATCCTTATTTTGAATGGATGCATTGGCCTCAGGCGTTAATCCCATTCTCAGAGGAGGAGCTGAAGTATATCGAAATGCTTGACCCCCTAACTGATTGTGTCATGCTGCGAGCCGAACTCCCAATGATTCGTGAAGCTTGTCTTCGGGTGCTGACTCTGTGTACTATTTTCCTCAAGGAAGCTGCTACTCATGGCTTGTGCCTTTCAGAAATTGGTGAAATGATGAGCAGGGAATTCCGCAGTGGTGAGGAGGGGCCAAGTGAACTTGAGGCTGTGTGCATTGAGGCTGGGAGGTCCATTCAATCAATTAGGGAGGAAACTCTGCCCCCATCCGATGCTGGTGATGAAGAGTTTCAGTTTGACATAGACTGTGAAGAACTAGAAACAGACTTTGCTGCAAAGATGACCACGGATAAACGCATGCACCAAGCGCATCCCCCTTTTGTTATTGGCAATGGTAGCAAGGACCACAATCCGCTTTTTCAACTAGATGAAGTTACTGAGGAAGAAGACAGCGAGGAAGAACATGATAATTGGGGGGACTTGGCCAGATGTCACGCATCTGGGAGGGCCCCATCCGTGTCGAAGCTTTCCATGTCACTTAGAAACACAACCTTGGGCAAGAAAAATGTGAAACAGCATAAATACTCATACGCATTGCAGGCGGATGGTTGCATGGCAAATTCATCATCTGGCCACAGAAGTGCTGACGAGCAGCTCCCTGCAAGACTGAGTTTTGTGACTTTGGCCGACATGTCCGAGCAGGAGTGGGGTCATTTTCTGGAGAAATTCCAGGAGCTGCTGCAGCCGGCATTCGCTAACAGAAAATCGATCTCGAATCAGAGGCAGTGGCAGCGGCTTGGCACTTCATGCCAGTTTTGAAAACCAAGTTTAGGAATACGTGCAAAACAAAGAGGACCAGAAAATTCCTAAAGGTTTAGGATTTCAGGAAGTGGAGGTGTGTTTTCGGTAGGATAGGTTGCTAGTGAGATATCTGGGGCAGGGTAGCTCTTCTTGTAAATATTCTTTCAATCAGTGAAGTTCCATGCCGTTAGAATCTGTTTATCAGGTTTTCCCTCTTGTTGGAGGGTTGTTTGATAAATAATATGTTGGCTGGAAAATTCAAGTGAAAGTGAATCTGGAGTTGTTCCTTTTGCTATATCCAGGTTTCTCCTAGATGTTTTCCTGTTCTGTCTCCTGAATGCTGTAGATTGGGACTTCTTAGAAAATGGGCAGCGAACAATTCTAATTGTAACTGGAAATTCAAATATGTTCAGTAATTTGAAATTCGAGCTTAAAGATGGATGGAAGGCTGCACTTGCATGATTTCTCTTTGTTCAGATTATAATGCATCACTTCATAAAAACACATAACAGCCTCTGTATTTGGAAAACTATTCGATTGAAATCTTGCTCTACTTCATGTCCTGTTTCAGTTTCGACGGATTTGAAAATGACCTACTCTTGCAGCAATGCAGCAATGCGTCATGGTGATTGAATTCTACCATTGCATAGAATGGAGGACTCTAAGATAGTTCTGGACATGCTGGCGTGGAGAGCTTAAATGAGGTATCATTCATGTGACCCTTATTAGCCTTAAGTCTAGTTTCTTAAGTCGTACATTTTTCGCATTTCAAGTCTTAACTCCCTTATCCTCTTTTTCTCGCATAACAGGATTGATTGACCCCCACCTCTTTTATTTGCTTATACGTCCCTGTCTTTTGATATTAATCATAGGGGGACTTAATTTTTTCGTTTCTTTTCTTGGTGGGCAGTATCTGGCAGCAAATGGCAGGCAAGGTTCTTATCCAAAACTCTTAAAAAGAGTCAAAACCAAGGGTTTGGTAAGATTCTCCACCAAACTGTCATGACCAAAGCAGATGAAAAGGTTCTGTTCTGGGTCACATGAGGTGCATTTCTTCTCTGTCGACTAGATTCAAATCCTTGTTAATTACATCATGAATCCAGGTTTAACTTAAAAAGGAAAAGTACGGATGGATATTTTATTTAAGTAATCTTCAAATGGGAGGTGTTTTAGCTGTCCAAATGGTTTTGGAGAGTGGTAGATTACCTGAGCATCAGCGAGGAGTGCTGGATGATAGAGAATGAAGTCATCCATGTCCTTAAATTAGGACTCAGAAGATGAACGTGGCCATCTGATCTAGCCTTGTTTGGTCAGACGGAGATGTTAAAATCTTTAAGTTTCAGATACTGTGTTTTCTTTCTGGGGTCAAGTTGAGAGGAGTTCGGTTGGGTTTTGTTGGGTCTTAGGCACTGAATATTGAGCTTTCATGTCTCTTGTGATGAAGGATGGTCTTAATGGGGTCGATTGTGACAAAGAAGTGTGAAGTAACAACAATAAACCACAAGTTGCATACGTCTGAGTAAACCATATTTTGGAACCTAATCTAGGGTTATATGCATAGATTCATGAATGGGAGTTTATAATGAGATGGCCGTTTGTAGAAAGATGATGTTGGCAAAAATCATGGAAGCCTTTTCCCAGATCCCCTAAATGCAGATATGCTCTGTTTGGGAGAGCTTTGTTCCATATTACCGTTGGTTGACAAAACAATTTATCTAATAGGGCAGTAAGTTCAAAATTTTCTCAAATAGGTCGAGAAATCGTTAGTTTAAACAACAAAGTTCCTTTTACAAAAGAACTTGAAACATCTGAGTTTTTTACAAATGTAATTCATTATTCGTAATAGCGATTTCTCTACTCTATTTGAAAATTTTTAAAATTTGATCCGCTGGAGAAAAGATTCTACGGACTAACATTATAACTTATTGAAATAGGTGCTTCTAAACAAATAACCATTTGTTCAATTAACCGCTTTGTGTTGTCCTAAAGACTTGGCATGATGCATCCATTTTTTATATGAACGAAGAAGACTAATGTGGCAATCCAACTTATCCCAAAGGCCCACGGCGGTTATGAAACGAAGCATTCACCACAAAAAGTAAAATAAAGGCATCATTTGGGGTGGGTTATGATTGGTTGTAATCTGGTTTACAGTAATAGTTACTTAGAGTCTAGAACAGGATACAATTGATTCACTCTCCCATTCAGTTCTATTATTAGTGATAGTTATACGTTTATGTTTTTTTTAAAGTAGATGATATCCTTATGAATTCAATACCCATCGGCATTGTTGAATTTATCTGAATCCACTAAATTAGGTTAATCGTGACGTGTAATTTAATCATGCGTAATTTTCTTTTCCAAAATACAAATAATAGTAATTGATGTGTAATTTAGCTACTTCGGGCGCCACACTAATTGATGTTGCTTGGACATAAATTTCTCCATACAAATTTTTACCTTGGCAAATTGAGGCATAGATGTAACATCGCTGAAAATATTTAGGATGGTAGAATTACGTAAAAATACACACTCTCTTTCAACATAAATCTCTGTCTGCAGACCTCTTCAAGCCAATTCAAGTCAAGAAACCCAAGCTCAAAATATATTGAGCTTACCTAAAATGCGATCCTCCGACATGTTGAAAAATGACGGCAAGTTGGCTGAGGATACCATCTCCTGAACCACACCTACTCCTCACAAAATATGTTCTGTTTCATGGATGAGAATTTGGTTGAGAGACTCTTGGCACGCCTGGGCCACAAGGATCCTAAAGTACTCAAGGGCAGCTTATGTGCCTGTGGAATTTACCTGATGAGTGGACATGGAAAGAACATCAGTATGTTGAGTAGTTGTTATACAATCAGCGCATGCTAGAAGTGGAAGGATCATGGAGGGAAGGGGCTGAGAAAAAGAAGTCATCTTGACCGACTGAGAAGCTCCTAAGCAAGGAAGGAAGGGACATCTACATACATTTGAGAAGAACCTATTTGTCCTCAATGCTAGTGTCGGGCCTTCATAAGGATGACACAAAGAAAATGGCTGAGAGGACGCTAAAGCTCTAATAAGATGCCTTATACCTGCTCCGTCTACGCTTCCCAATAGGATTAGGTCCCAAAAATCTGAGTGGAATGTCTTTGATCTCAGAATGCAACTGCTAGCTAAAATTAGGTTATATTCCTATTCGGACAAAGTCACTTTTGTCATAAAAATGGTATTATGAGTATTATGATAGTTTTTGTCTAATAATGTTAAGGTTGCGATTGATGCAGTTGCTGCGTATGTTTCTGTATGCTTATATTCTTGTCCATATTTCTGCAGTTTGATTTGGTCCACGAGACAATTCTGGTTTGCCGGAATCGTCGAAGCTGGAATGAAAACTATGAATCAGAATAGAAAGAAAATGTTTTTCTTTATATGTTTCTGCTTCATACTTCTTAGATTTCTCACCTGGATGTCAAACTTTTCTGCAAGTTGAAGGGAATAAGTATTTGTTGAACTACTATTATCGAGTAAAACAATTTTGCCGCTCTTTTGAATAGAGGAACTGTGAGGATTTCAACCCGTGATCATCAGTTGTTGAAAGGTTTGCCATATAGCAAACTCAATCCCACATCGAATAGAGAAAAGAATTCGGCCTAGTATACATAGCCTCGCGGGCTTAGAGTGGAACTCCGCTGGGCTTGTATGCTGGGCTCGGTATATAGGCCGGTCCGATATTCTAACATCTGTATTGCCATGATAGGTTGGACACATGATCCAATAGCCTTGTATCCATATGAGTGGTACTGAATTAAGGCAAATCACTGTTCAACTTTTTTTGTTTCTGTCTGGTTTTTGTCACAAATTGCTGCCCTTAAATGTTCATTGTACTTTGTAGGGCATACCATAACTTAAATGCTCCGGTGGTAGCTTTTAAGAACGAAGTCATTTTTCCTTCAAGGATATACGATGGAAAAGATAACTAATATATGTATGCTTTAGACGTGGCGAAGTACTGATTTAAATTCATAAACCTATTAATAATAATTAATTAGGTACTACAAATACTGAGGCATATTTCTTTCATTTTGTATTATCACATTTTCAGATTTGTAGATAGGATGAAATAGGTAAAGTGATGGTCATGTGAACAAAAAGAGTAAGAAAAAGTAAGCTATAGAATGAAGAAAATATTAATAGCCTTAAAGAGCGACAGCTCCTGCCCACAAATATATGAGATAAGCATTGACATTGATTTATCAAAAGGGAACTGCCAGTGTTCTTTCCCATTCATGGAGGAGGATCAACTTCATTATAGGTTCAAAGCGTGAAAATAGAACTTTGCCTTCAATTATAAGGGTAAAGTTTCATATACATACGCTAATCCTCCTCTTACTCTCGTTAGTTAGTCGGGAATTCGATTAAGCCATCGAAAAGTTGATGTTGATTTCGAGATCTCGTTAACTTTTGATCAATAAGGTATACAAAATAAAAATAAAAAACCATCGATGGAAACATGGTTTGACAAACGGTTTTGGATAATGATGCAACAACATACGCATGTTTTTATTAATAGAACATCGATATCAAATCGTAACTGTTGGATACATCATGGCCATCCCTAGAATTATTTTTATACGTAGGCCGGCAAGACAAAGAGATATTACTCATCTGTCTCCTGTTTGCTGACTCTTTCGACAGCCACCTGAACTTTGGACCAAGGAAAAATGACTCATTATCTGATGAAACGCCGCGGTTGCCTGCTGTTATTATATTTTGCCGGAATTATTTAGAGACAAATTCCGTAGCCGAACCTTTGACAATGCCCTAACTTATGTGTCACCATGTGCCTCTTTATCTACCTTATTAATACTATTCTATGAGATTATTTCCCACCTGGTGACATCATAGTCATTGAAATTGTCGCTTGATCATTTGCTTATCCTGATTGGTTCGCCATTAATGTTAGTGTCCCGACGGCTACGATGTCAAGTATTTTACTTTCTCTGCTAACTACCCTTTGAAGGGAACAACCAATTTGAGTGTCCCTTGGTATTTTCTTAAATCATTATTAGAGCATGGCATCTTTCTCCTTGGAAGAATTCGTCGGCAGTGGCAGCTTGAAGGAATCGCTGCCTAAGTTGGTCGAGGAGGGTTGGGACGATGTTCCAACGTTGAAGCTCATGACTTCCAAAGAGATGGATGCAGTTGGCATGAAACCGCAGCAAAAGGTAAGTGGGATCACTTCTTTAATTTCGGCTTGGTTGATCTGCCATGAAATTTGTGTTTTTCTCATTTCTGCTCTATTCTAGGAGGCGCTGGAATTGAGATCGTATCTACACGATCGCGTGCTGCTCCAGTATGGCAACCGGCTCGAATCGTCTGGGATGTCCCTTCCTGATCTACTCAGCATGAGCAACGGTGATCTAGTGTCGCAGTTTGGGTTCAAACGTGGACATATGGCTCGGTTCCTTGACAGGAAAGGCCCCTGCATTGAGTCCCTGCCTAAGTCCCTTTCATCCAGGACACGGGGTAGCCTGTCCTCACCGGCCCCTGGATACACCAAAATGCGGCAGAGCATGACGAGATCGTCAACAAGTAGCATGTCGATCAATGGTGGGAAGTCGCTCGAGCAGTCGCTCTCTGACCTCAAGCTGAAGGAAGGACATGTGTTTAAAGGGATAGTCGCCGCAGGACCAGCCGAGCCAAGGGCATGCGGCTGTGTCAATCCCCCGCCGACAGTAGTTGACCAGGTTGCCCCGTACTCCACAATCAAGGACATCTCAGTCCAGAAGCTGGCCCCTGAGCACAAGGTCAGGATGGAGCGGCTTGTGAAGACCAGGACACCACCAATGAAGGCGTCTGACCTTTGGCGTGAGAAGGCAGCTGTCCTGCTCTGCATCCGCCGACCCGGGTAACTATTAATGATCCGCTTGGTTCCCTCCCCCCTCTCTCTCCTTTCAGATCCATTTCATCCCGATGACAATTGTTAGATGATTCAAAACCAGGTGCATCATGTGCCGAGCAGAAGCGTACCAGCTATACCTGAGGAAGCCGATCTTCGATGCGCTCGGGGTCCAGCTCTTCGCGGTCCTCCATGAGCACATAGAGTCGGAGGTGAAGGATTTCTGGCCGAGGTACTGGGGCGGGGCCGTGCTGTATGACAGGAACATGGAGTTCTTCAAGGCCCTGGGGGGCGGGAACCTACTGAAGGACAAATTCATCCCCGGTTTCCTGATGAACCCGAGGGCGATCGCGAACTACATGAGGGCTAAGGCGATGGGGATGGAGATGACCCTAAGAGGGGAAGGGGAGGTCAAGGGAGGGCTGCTCGTGGTCGGGAGCGGGAGGACTGGAATCGGGTACCAGTTCATTGAGCGGAACTTTGGCGACCGGGCGCCCATTGCAGAAGTCATAGAGATATGTAGCAAGCTACAGGTAATTAAGTGATCCTCATTCTTAATATTATCACATTATTAGATGCAGTCTTATTTTTCTTTATAAAAATTTTTGGAGCAGAACCACCTTTATTATTTATTGTGGGCAGGAAGAAGTCGCGGAGTAACTTCATTCCTAAAGCTACAGAGTTTATCTTGAAATGGGGGCCCTGGTTTTTTTATTTATTTATAATGAGTCGGATAAAAATCTTGAAAGATAAAAAGAGTATATGAGAACACCTGAGATGTCACGGTATTATCGATATTGTTTCACTGCCAATTATGTTTTGTTTAGTTATGAATTGGAATGCCTAAAGATTATATGAGCAGCTCTCACTCATGATGATTTATTCTTCTCTGGTAAGAATATATTAATAAAAGTTTATAACAAACCAACGACCCCTTATCGATAAAATCGATAGTCAAAAATCTTTAAAATACACATTCGTTATCAACAATGCAATGAATTACAATTAAAGGTAATATTCGTTTCAAAATTAATATTCTCCCAACAAATAAAACAATTAGATAAACTTACTTGTTTTATCTTCATTCTTGTTTCATAGGTTTATGAGGTGAAGACAAACAGTAAAGTTTCAAACCGAGAATCGAAACCATCTTCGTTAGCAAACTTCTATATATACCCCAAAATCATCCGGGATAAATAACATTAAAAATGCACATGAAATAATTTGAAAAAATAGGTTTTGTATCAATAACACTAATTCTCGATAAAAATTTCATGAAAAACTTTGTTTCATGAGATATATTATTATATTATATTTAGATTTTTTTTTAGTTACGTGTTCTTGATGTTGTTTTTAGATTAATTGTTTTTCTACATTTGTACATGATTTTAAAATTTTTATTTTATAAAAACATATTTATGACTAATTAAATAGTTTGGGACGAGAGATTTACTACACGAAAAATGTTTTTTAGAAAAAAGAAAATTATCTAGAATATGTACTGATGAGAAATCAAAATTTTCATAAACCAATTATAGTAAAAAGATGTCAAATATAATAATTTTTCAGAATAAAAAAAATCAAAAAATGATATATGTAATGAAAAATTGTGACAAATTTTTCAATTACAATTGAAAAATATTTTGAGAAGAATTTTACTTTGTCGCAATATACATATATACATAATAAGTAATCTGAGGAATGCAAATTTTAATGAGTCACTGTACCATTTCGTGCAAATTCCACGAACCAAACATGTGATTCGCCATTAATTGTTTCCTTAAATTAGCAAATATTGTCTAATTTACGTTTGGTAATCGATAAAAAGAAAAGAGAATACTAATAGATATATCTGTTTATAGCTCGTGTTTCGCCATTTTATTTTGAAATATTATTTTTCACTCTTTTTTAGAAATTATTTGAAATATTACTATAATCCAAAACCTCTCTCTAACTAATTTATCATATCAACATATTATCATTTCATTTTCATTACGCAACAAAGCAGGACATCATAGTTTGCTTGTTTGGCGGAATGAAATCAGCAACAAATTCGATTTTGTTTGATTCCCGAAACAAAACACGACCTTTAGATGATTATTTAAATAATTATGTTGATTTCAACAGTTTTTAAACTATAAATTGAATCAAAATTTGATGATGAATTTAAAATTTAAAATTTATGAGGCAGTATCCTTATAAATTATAAGTACAAATGACTCCAGATATAATTTATGTAAAAGGAAATTGGTTGAGCCATAATTTTTGGTTGTTTGGGGTTTGGAGCAGTTAAATTGGAACCTCCGTCAAATAGAAGAGAGAGAGAGAGGCGATCTACTGATAAGGAGAAGAGGTCGAGGAAGGTGCGTTTTGTTAGGAGAGGCAGTTAGCGTTGGTGTGGACGTTATTGGAGAAACTTTAAAGCGATGCCCAACCAGCGTTTGCCGCGCATTGGCACAAGAAATTAGAAATAATAATAATAAATCTTTTATTTTTTCTTGTTTTTTTTTTGTATTTTTTACATATTGTACAATTATAAATATAAAATTTATTATTAAATTTTGTATCACGACCGTACTTTTTGAAACATCTCCGATGTTATTTTATTTTTAAAATTTTAATGGCCACATGTCGAAATTAGAAGATAATTAAGGATACTGTAAAAAAAATACATAAAATTAATAAAAATCGAATTATTGCTCTACTGAAAGGCCACGGGTAAAGTGATTATTTGGCAAAGGAATTGGTGTAGGAATTACAACGTTATAAGACACGAGTTTAACAAATACGTTAAAAAAAATTCAAGATTGTCCAAATAAAAATAAAAATTTATAAAAAAATTATATAACAAACTAAAATAATTAAGAACTACAGAGTTGAGTAAAGCTATGCCATAAATATATAGTTTTTCTTATAAAATTAACTAAGGAAATGATAATAATAATAATAATAAATCGATGAAGATAGCGTTTGGCTATATGCCAATAGTTGCCCCCCGTCACCCTTCTCTTCTCTTCCTCCGGACCCTCCGCCTCTGCCTCCGCCTCCGCCCGCCGCAGGAGCATCTGCCGTCATTGCTCGAGTACCTCGCGTAGTACCTCACCCCTTCCCCCCCGGGCTGTCACCTTTCTACGTTTCTTTTCCCGGTCTGATTCTCTCTGCAGTCTCGTCCCGTCGTTTTTCGTCACTCCGCTGTTCCCTTTGCTTCATGCTTAGGTCTTTGTGTCCGGACGAGCCTGATCAACGCTGTAGAAGCCGATCCCTACGGAATAAGGCCTTTTTTTTAGCTTAAGGATGGGTTACATTGGTTCCCACGGTGTGGCCGCTCTTCGTCGCTACAAGTACAGTGGCGTCGATCATTCCTACGTCGCTAAATACGTGCTCCAGCCCTTCTGGAGCCGTTTCGTCAACCTATTCCCCCTCTGGATGCCGTGAGCCGCCTCCCCTCCCTCTTGCTTCTCAATGCCGTCTCCGTTTTGGCCGGAAATGATTTAATGCCGAGCTTGTGTTATTGCATTTGAGCGGTTGGTACTGTTACTTCTTTGGTCTGTGGATTGAGAACAGCTGTGTAGCCTAGGTATTATCCAGTGGAATCATATTGCTTCTGGTAAATTCGCGAGTTTGATGGCCGTTATGTTTGCGAGTATCTGTTCTTGTTATTTATTTAGATGGCATAGTTGATGGTTTGAAAGTCTGATCGTTGCAATGTTCATATGTTACTGACTTTTCATTTTATTGGGTTGCATGGGCGTGGTTTGGCAATCTTCAGCCCTAATATGGTGAGACATTCGACGCTCCCTTATAAATTATTTGATTCTTAATAATAATTGGTTCGTTTTGGTTGTTGACATTGGCTTATTGTTTTCTCAGATTACGCTCACAGGATTTCTATTTCTCGTGACCTCAGCATTGCTGGGCTATGTAAGTTATCATTCTCTAAATGTGAGAGATAAGCATTCTGGGCCTTCAGTGGCACTGCTGTTTTCAATTACGGTTCTCTTTTCAGAAGAGCGACGATTGTGAAACATTACACTTCGAGCCAACCTCAAAATCTTCATTTGCAATGTCTGTAGCTGTACAAAGTAAAGTTTTGGCTCTAAAGTCAAGGGACATTGTCAATGTGCCTGGATTCCTTGCTTATCTGTCAAACAGAAACTGGAGGAAATTCTTTCGATATATTAGCTGGATGTGGAAACACTTCTGAATTCGACTCCTTGTAACTGGTAATCAGATGGTATCCTTAGGCATCAAGGTTCTTATTCAGTCTATCTTTATTGTGTTTCCAGATTTATTCCCCTCAATTGGATACCCCTCCACCTAGATGGGTCAATTTTGCACATGGATTACTTTTGTTTTTATACCAGGTAAATTGCTTTATTTGATGAATTAGCTTCATTATGATCTTTCTGGATAAGCAGTCATTTGCCCCCCGTGTATGTCCTGGGTGCTCTTTGTCCTGTTGCCACTTATTATATTGCTCTTTGAGAAAAGATGCTGTCTTTTGTTCTATAACTGGTGACGTTTCAGTTAAATTAGATACTGGCAGAATATATGGCCATCCAAGGACATTTGAGAGGTTTTGCTGAATTCACCAAAAGTGGACTCAATGGTGATTGTGTCAAAACTGATAAAATCTGATAATTAGCCGAGTTTTCAGGCCAGCTAATTTTCTGTAGATGCACTTTTCCCTTATTTTCTGGCTATTTTTCTTGCAGACTTTTGATGCAGTTGATGGAAAACAAGCAAGACGTACAAATTCTTCAAGCCCTCTGGGGGAGCTTTTTGATCATGGTATTTAATATTCTATGAGTGAGGTGCTGCGATCTGCTGAATATTGCTCCAAATAACTCTTCATCGGCATTTTTTCTTGTTGTTGGCAGGATGTGACGCATTGGCATGTGCGGTAAGCCCTGTCCTTTTAGCCAACATTGTTTACTTTTAATGTTCAGCTGCATTTAACGGCAGTTTATTTTTAGTTTGAGAGCATGGCTTTTGGCAGCACTGCAATGTGCGGAAGATATTCATTTTGGTTCTGGTTCATTTCGGCAGTTCCTTTCTATTTTGCTACTTGGGAGCAGTAAGTTATGAATAATATTTCGATCTGGTCCCCTTGAGTCAACCTAATTTTTTATAAGCGTGTACTGCATTGGTATATGCTTCCTTATTAGTAATGCTTAGTATGCGTCCCTCCTGTGTGGAGAAGTGATGTGACCGTCGTTTCTATGACTTCATGCAGCTACTTTACGAATACACTTATTCTTCCCGTCATAAACGGGCCCACAGAGGGTCTCATGCTCATATATGTGTGCCATTGTTTTACAGCAGTTGTTGGTAGGTCTAATTCTAGCAGTACTTTTTCCCTTGAAAGTTCAGTTGACGCCATTCCTACATATTCAATGTTCTTTTACTTATCAAGAAAAAACAAAAATGTAATGACTTCTTGTTTGTCACAATTTAGGTTCTGAGTGGTGGGTTCAGCCATTTGGAGAGGCTGTTCCCATTTTTGGCTGGTTCCCATTCATCAGTGGTAAATTTCATCAATGGGCCCACTACCTTTTGTTCACTGAGTAGTAAAAGTGAAAATTCAAGTGTCTGAACTGATTTTCTTGCTGGGAAACAACTAGCTCCTTCCTTTTAATAGGATATTGTGCCTGATAGTTATGATCTCAAACACATACCACTCCTTGCTCCTTGTGCTTTGGTTTTAATTTAGTCATTTGGCATTGTATGACAATGTACATGCTCTCAATGCTGTTGTAGAAAATAGAAGAAGCAGTAGTTTGATAGTTTCAGTTGGCACCTCTAATTTATTACTTCAACCAAAGGAAGTGACGAGCAGCCTGTTGAGGACCCTGATTGACATCTCTGGATTACCTTGGTTGCATGATGACCACTCTGATATTTATATCTTTTGATCATCCTAATACAACCTTCTATCAGTGGTTTCCTTTTTGCATCTCTTCTTTTGCTGTTGCTCTAGCTCATATTAAATATATTATATTGACACTCTTTCTAGTCTTACTCGATTTCTTCCTGTTTGCTTCAGAAATCACTATGTTCAAAGCTGCCCTGTTTATTATGATAGCTGGTGGTGTGATACCAACTGTCTTATTTAAGTAAGCGTCTTCATTGGTTCTGTTACCTCTTTCTATTTTACATGCTGACATTGATGAAATTCGCACCTGGTCTACCATACGAAAGCTTTCATGTGTCATAACATTTCTGTGGAAAGGGAGGCTGTTTCCTGATCTTTGGAAGATATTTTTCTAGGTAGTTCTTTTCATGACAAAGGGTAGAGAAGAAAAATATGGCTATAAATAATTGTTGCATCTTTCCTAGAAGTTTGACATGACTGAAAATTTTGGCTGCCTTTTCTTGAAGTGGCCTTTTTAATATGCTACTTCTTTTGATTGAATGATTGTAAAATATGTATACATTGTCTTCTTCTTGGAAGAGTAAACGGTGAAACAATTTCTGATGCTGTTTGTCAGCTTTCAGTGTTCCCTCTCAAATTTGTTCACAGCAAATAACGGTTGTTGAAAATTATTATTGTATGATTCAATTTGAGATTTGTATCGGCATTTTCTTGTTCATTCATTCCTAGTAAGTGAATATACTGTAATACAAGAATGTAAACGTGTTTTCCATTGATTGTTCCAGTTGAACTGTCCTTTCTCTTCATGGCACTGATGGTGCAATCTCTTGTGTGCATCATCATCTGCAAACTGAATGTTCATGTGATTTTGTGGTTTCCAGTTTTTCTGGTGATATTGAAGTCTGGTGTATCTTTCCCTTAGCCTTGTACTGTGACTGTCTACAAGAGCAGATGGCAAGCTTGTGTGAATAATAAGTTTGTGAAAAAGTCTCAAATGATTATGATGATGTTTAAGCTTGGTTAATTGGTATATGTTCTTTGTTTATGATTTTTGCAGCATTCAGAACGTTTACAAGGTTGTTCAGTCCAGGAAAGGGAACATGCTGCTAGCATTAGCAATGGTATTGTCCAAATATTCTCCACCTTTATCTATTTGCTTTTACTGGTCATCATCAGAAATTGAAAGATGGGTTGATGAGCGCTTTGCAGCCTCTGCAGATAGTTTTCCGCCTTAAACTCATTAAATGTTTGCAAAGACATTGTCTCCATGAACAACTTAGACTAGATCAACTAGATTAAAGATTTATGCTTTTAATTGATGTAATTTTTTAATTGTGATTTCATTTTTCATGTTTCACCCATTTTAGCTTTATCCTTTTGCCGTTCTTCTTGGAGGAGTCTTGGCATGGTAACTACTCTGTACTTTCATTGCCCTTCCAAGATGAATTTTTATCCAGTCTGTCATGTTATACCATAATGCAGGGATTATTTGTCACCTTCTGATATCATGGGGAACTATCCTCATTTACTCTTACTTGGAACCGGATTAGCATTTGGATTTATGGTGGTAAGTATTTTGTCTGTACAATCAAAGAGAAGATTTATGTCTTTGCACGGCTTTCTCTAAAACATCTGTTGAAAGGTTTGCATATAGCAAACCCAATCCCACATCGGATAGAGAAAAGAGTCCGGCCTAGTATATATAGCCTAGTGGACTACTCTCTCTACAGCCATTTGGTTTTAGAGTGGAACCCCGTTGAGCTTGTATGCTGGGCTCGGCATGTGGGTTGGTCCGATATTCTAACAATATCGTTATGCTCTTTTTATTGGGTTTGGCAGCGGCTTCTCAAATTACATGATTCTGTACTTCAATTGGAATTTTGCTATAGATAGTTAGTAATTCATTTTTTTTCTCTGCTTAACTTATTTGTCTCTTAGGAGGACTGGATTTGACAGCATACTAATAATTTACGTTTTATACAACGAAGTGATCGTTAGATTAGCTGTTGGTCACTGTCGGTCGTTATCCTGTGCTAATTAGGAAGTCTTCATAGTGAAGATGCCTGATAGATTGATGTTCTTATGAGGTTCCTTACGAGTGCTAACTCCTTCACTTTGTCAATGTCGAACTTTGTCACAGGGTCGGATGATTTTGTCCCACTTATGTGATGAACCCAAGGGTTTGAAAACACATATGTGCATGGTATGGAATACATTTTGAATGTATTAAATTATCTTGGGTTGTGTTTTAATTTTCCTTTCAGCATATTGCTTTTCTCCGAGAAGGCGTTTGTCGGAATATTTTTCTGTTGTCTTTGAAGCTCCCATAGTAAATGGTATTTACTACCCTAACGTGATTTGTTATTTTTCTCTTGCAGCACATCTAGAGTAATTGAATACTTCTTTAGAAATTCTATTTCTAAATTCTTTGCTTGCTGTCCTTTTTAACTGCAAAATTGTCGCTTGTGCATTTATATTGTGTTGTACTCCAAGAATTTGTATCTCGGAAAAGCATAATAATGTGGAACTTGTATGATGAAAATTTCACGAGCTAATTGGTTTACTAAGTTTGGACTTCTTATTGATGCAATGTGCTGTTTTTGTGCTTCTAATTTCCCTTTCGAAGGGTAATAGTCACCGTAAGTTCTATCTCTTCTGTGTGCAGTCGCTCTTGTACCTTCCATTTGCCCTTGCAAATGCCCTCACTGCCAAACTTCTTGATGGGTATGTTATCGGTCAATTATTCTTTCCACACGAATAGCATTTTCCATCTTCGGAACGTTTATGCTTTCCCACCTTTCAATATTCCATGGTATTTCGTTGCAGAGTTCCTCTGGTTGATGAATCATGGGTTCTTTTGGGATATTGCTTATTCACAGGTATGTATCTTATAAATTTGGTCGGGCACGAGTCATGCTTTGGCATGTTAGTTAAAGGGAAGCGTGGCGTAAAAAAGAAGTTGCACCTCTTGTCATCCATTACTTGTGGATGTATTATCGCCATAGTTCGATCAAAGTATAATCTCTGTTTCTTAATTCAATGTTAAGAATGAAGGTCGAATGATCAGGCTTGTTAATTTCAACTCTAGTGCAGAATTTACACATTCCGTTCATATTGTACTCATCTCTTTTTGTAATTGATCGACATAGGAAGAATTTAATCCGTTCATCTGCCGCTCTGTATAAATGCTTATATCGTCGTTATAGTTGCTTATTGACGACTATGTATGGTGTGAATTTAATGGCCTATCTCTGGGGGTATGACTTATTAAGCTCGAAATTCTACCTTTTGTCTTACAGCTGGTTTATACTTGCACTTTGCTACATCCGTCATTCAAGAGATCACAACGGCACTGGGAATTAATTGCTTCAGGTAATGCCATCATATGCTCATGGAATTGTTACCGGTGTCCTTGACAAGTGCTGTTCCTCTTCCAGCATATGATTGACTACCTACCATGGGCTCGGCCTTTTGTCTTGTGGATTGAGTTGCTAATCACGCGTTATTAAGGTTTGGCCGTCACTTTTCGCAGGATAACTAGGAAGGAAGCATAAGGCTTTTTCCGGAGCACAACGAACTTTCACGTTAGCCACCACCTTCTAATGGGAAAAAGAACGAGGAAAAGTCTCCGTTCGTTGTGGTTTCAACTCAGCTAAGAGTGCCAACAAATTATGGGTTCGTTTTCTTAGGACCTTCAGCCAGTGGGCAAGTCGTTCGTAATATTTGGAAGACAATTTAAGCTGAAAAAGAAAGGAAGTTAGTTAGAATTAATCCCAAAACGTAAGCGAATTGTACGATTACTAAACATAAACTAAACAAAAACATACCTGTTTGAGCCGGAAACGTTTTTCGAAGCGCGACTAGGTTTTCTCTCCCATCTTCTTTTTGTACGGTTCAACTAGATGGATCGGCAAGAAATTGATCAGATTGTTTTTAATTGAAACGATAACGTAATCCCTTATATATCAACATGGTTCAACCCACACGTGCAACGGGCTACACAATGCCCTAACTCGACAAAGTCGATTTCGAAGAACGTTGTGGAAGCACTCTTCTAAAGCGACCCCAACTGACGATGTATTATCCGATGAAATGCCATCTCGACGGACCTCAGGATGTGCAAGCCTCCTCGAAATTTCTAAATCCACATGTAACTGGTCGTGGCCTGAGCGCATAGGCCCACAATCACCACCCCTCTTCGCCTACTTTGATCTAAATAATTGTCTGTGTTTGTTTGCATGCTATAAGACTATAGGTTATTATATCGCATGCTCCTTGATTATCGAACGTAAACTAAACTAAACCATACATGTTTGAGCAATCTCAGAATCGTTCTTCGAAGAGCAACTAGGTCTTATCTCTGTTATTCTTTGTGTACGTCTCTATCGAATGGATCGGCAAGGAATTTAGCATATCGTTTTTAATTGAAACGATAACGCCACTCCCTTATACATATATGAAAAATATAATAATATAATAAAGGAGTGGGAGAGGCACCTAGCTATCATAATAATCTTTTTCCTTTTTAAGTCTATCATGTATTGTCTTGTGTTATAACACGTTTTATTAAAATCTCGAAACACTATCGAATTAGTATGTCGCGTCTTAATATGCGTAACACTATCGAATAAGTTTGATGTGAACGGAAATATGAAACCTTAATAAAAATAAATACTTTGTGAAAACAAAATTCTAAAATAAAATAATTCTAATAGGTTATACTCAGAGATAGTTTAAATAACAAAAATTATCCAAGTCTCTGTCTCCTCCTCAGACTTTATTACTAGAGAAAAGAGTAAAAACCGAATATTTTTTGTTTGCATTTGGTGTTTTCGTTTTGCAAGAACAGAGCACATTTACTCGAGCTGCATATTATTATTATTATTATTATTATTATTATTATTATTATTATTATTATTATTATTATTATTATTATTATTATTATTATTATTATGAAAGAAAACAGAGGATTTAAGAGGCAACTCACCCCCAATGCTAAATGTTAAACACGTAATCGAACTTGGTGAGGTCATGGGGTGGGGGGTTCTTATCAATTAGTCTTACGAGTAACTGTTAACCTGATTTTGATAATGAACTTAAGTAACGTGTTACTGATGGTAAGCAGTAATGTTTCATGAGTTACGTGCTTGTCCCTAGTGACAAGCTTGAGCAATGTGTTGCTGAATCACAGCTGGTAACTGTTATATGTTACAGTGAGTTGTTGCTGTGATATTAAGAATATATATTGAAAATATGGAAACAAATTTTCAATACCCACGTTTTATTTTGAGTTATCTCAGAACATTCGTCTGAGTGTCTAAATTTATTTAAATGTAGCATAATAATCTCATTATAAAGATTTAGGCAACTAAATATTATAAGATTATCTTTCCAAGTTTATTTTTAGAAACAAAATATGTTTTTGATATCCTGCAGCAGGAACATGATGAAATATCTAATCAAATATTGTTGATTGATCATAATCGACCGGATAAGATTATGATCAGATTATAAAGATTAGAAATAATTTATTTGATTAAGATAAGTGAGGAAAGTTACCGTTGGTACTTACTCTCCATAGCACAGCGATCGGTCCAGCAGACCGTTGCTGAGTCCTGGCGGCTTATTTTGGCAACAAATCTCGAAGATTGCCTGAACGTCTTATGCGCTTCCTTCTCCATTATAATCAGATCAAAGACGACAGATCCAAGTGCCTTTGTGCGTCTGAGTGGTCTGAGTGGTCTAAGTGGTCTAAGTGAGCTTTGTGCATCGACGGAGATTTGAAGGTGCTAAGTGTCTCATGATTCTTTCTCTTGTAAGCTGCGTGTGAGAGTGTCAAGGGGCTGAGGTCAGATCCATTGATCGTCGTGAGAGGGACTAGGTGTCCTCGTTGTGTTTAACAAGCGGCTGGCGAATCGTCTGAGGGAAGCTAAGTGAATACCTGTGCTGAATTCAGTAACCAGTTCCTAACCCATCGGCAAGAAGCCGTTCTTGTCGTGTCTCTTCGCAGGGAAGTCTCGAACCTACGGAGTTTGAGCAGTTAGACACGCACTTGCGGGTGCGCGCCAGAAGTCTCGTGCCTCTAGGGTAGAGCAGGAGGTGGGAACGCCGCCGGAGTGGAAAGAGGTCCTCCCGAGCACAGGGGTGCTGTGCAGAAGTCTCGAACTCCTGGGGACGGATAGTAGAGCAGGTTGCGTGGAAGCCGCCGGAGTAGAAAATTCCACCCTAGGCACTGGGTGT
Organism: Melastoma dodecandrum; assembly: GCA_029817715.1. Taxonomy (NCBI): domain Eukaryota; kingdom Viridiplantae; phylum Streptophyta; class Magnoliopsida; order Myrtales; family Melastomataceae; genus Melastoma; species Melastoma dodecandrum. Next base: position 244,808 of record JARUPY010000397.1, on the reverse strand, counting down.
GCAGTGCAGTGAGTCACGGCTGTGGTAACCGTTCACGTCCGAACTGAGTGTAGGACGTATACCCTTTCTTAGTGGTCTTAGTGGTCTTTGTGGTTATCTTTGTGGTTCTTCTCTTTGTGATCTTTGTGGTGATCTGTGTGATCAACTTCGTGGTTGTCTCTTAAGCAATTACAGGCTCATCTTCAGGAGAGACAAGATCTGTGTGGAAATCCTCTGCTGAACAACAAAAGTGCTGAAGCAATCCTCTACTGTGAATTAGAAACGAGCGGCTCTCTGAGAAGTCTTTATGTCACTGTAAGGATTATTATCTGAGGATTTAATCTCTAACATAACGTTGTCTGTGTACTTTGATAGACGGGCTTACATCTGAGCAACAACGTTCTGTGAGGAATTCATTGAGCTACCAACTGCTGAGGAAAAGCATCATTCTGCTGGAAACGAGAAGACGTCCACTGAGTGAGGAGCTGATCGTTGCCAGGAGTGATCATCAATTGTACGGGATTCTAAATCTCACTTTGTGAGAACCAAACGCCTAGTGCAAGGGCTCTTTGCACCCATTATATTATATAGTGGAATCACTTTGTTGGTGGAAAGTGGACGTAGGTTGATTTAGACCGAACCACTATAAACTACTATATCCATTACGATAGCTCAACACTCGTACGAAAACCTACTCGACAAAATCATAACGGTATCAGCGAAGCAGATCTCATTCTGAGAAACGCTCTGCTGAGTTACAGTACGCTCCCGCTTACACTGAGAAAAAGGACGAAAAAGTTATAAACATTAATTCAGCCATTCTTAGTGTTCCTGATCGATCCAACGTTAACAAAAGCGAGGCCTTAGCCCAGACCCAGAGGGCATCAAAGTCTCTCCTCCCCCCCCTTTTTTTTGTCTGTGAAAGAAAAAGGCTGGGATTCCCCCCCAGAGCTTTTGACTTAATTAATTTTCTTGGAGCTATTTGGTTTAATTTTAACATAATATAATAAATACAATCAATCATTACGTCTAAAAGAGCTTCCCTTTTGTTTTTTGTCGTTAAAGAATATGGCAAGCAAACACCCACATTCCCTACATACAACGACAGCCCCAAATCTCATTCCTTCATAGAAATCGCTACAACTAGTATTTATGCCTAGTCCTGAATTAAGCTCATAATTTCCTTTGTAAAAAAAAAACATATATATATTAAAATGACTAAGCCAACCAGTTTCCTGATGCCTTTAGTCTTTCCCAAATCTTCAAACTCATCACATTTTTGGATTTTGCTGGCGATGCTGGAGTTGAGTTTGAGTTTGAGTTTGATGATGATGCCTGAAGACGCCCCATTTCAGTCCCATGAAGCTCTTGCTCTTCCTCATCCCCGTCCCCTCCCTCGAAGTCACCCTACACGATCCGCTCCTTAGTAGCTCGCCTCCCTCTCCTGTCGCAGGACCCTTCCCTCGCCAGTCCTCTGCCCTTGACTCGGTTGCGGAGCAGAACCTAAGGTCAATGAAATTCCTCTCATCCATTCTGCTGAAGTAGTCGCTTTCCCTCAGCGAGAATATCCTCCTGTTGAGCCTCGGCACATCCATGCTCCCCATCCCAGTCTCGAACACTCCTCCTTCAAGAACCACGCTCTTCCTCGCATCAGTCTCGCTGAAGCAGCTCTTCCTCATCTCCGTTTCACTGAACCCACTCCTTCGCATCTCTGCCTCACTGAAGCAACTCTTCCTGTCCAAGTCGACCAGGCTGGGATTCCCGTTGCTGCTTGAGCTCTGGGCAGCGGAAAAGTTCCAGTTCTCTCCCCCTCTGAAGCTGTGGAGAGACCGTGATCTGGATACCGGATCCTCATCAAATGCCCAGTGCTCGCTCTGTCCCTGCTGATCTCCACCACTGCAATCCTCCTCCGATCTCTTCTTCTTCTTCTTCGTCATCCCCCGGAGGAACAGCTTTCCAACCCTCCAAATCCCACTCTGCCGGCCCTCTGTGCAACTGCTGCTGCTCCTCCTAAGGACGACCACCTCCTCTGGCTTCTCAGGCCCAAACGAGTTCCGTGGCCCGAGCCCCGCAACACTCTGGCCGTCGCCCTGCTTCTCGTTGTCGAGAAGGAAGGAGACCCTGCCCAAGCTGGCGACGTCGTGGGCACAGGAGTTACGGTTAGAGGAGAGGTCGTCAGAGCAGGAACAAGAGGAGAGGCGCTGCTCGCCGCATTCAGAGCAGACGAGGTTGAGGAGGCGGTCCTTGAGGCAGTGAGCGCAGACCCCAACATTGGACGAACGAGGGTGATCCCTGCAGGCGATGGTCTCCGGGTCGACGTCATTGAGAGCCAACTGGGTAGCAATTCCCTTCCCTCGATCCTTCATCTCCCTCAATGAAATGAAAATGTTTTGGGAAGACAAGAAGGCAAAAAGATCAAAAGAAACATGGAGGAGGATTGGAAGGGGAGGAAAATGGTTTTAAGAGAAGACGAGACCGAAGATTTCCTTCCGTCTTTTTTTTTTAAATAATAATAATAATAGTGTTGACATTTTTAAAGCAAATTCATTCATTTCATGTATGGACTGACTATTTATTATGTAAGTCACACGTGTACGAATAGGTATGAAACATTAAATTTGTACATCTTTGTATTTATTGATTCACGGGCACCTCAATCGAAGATAGGGGTTGAAGAATAATTCCGAGATGCTTCTTTTTAGTTAGTGACAAGTATTTCTTTTTATTAAGGCACTGTTGTGATTTAAATTCAATAATTTAATATTTAATGTCTTTTAGGTTTGTATTTTCCTTGATTCCACGAGATATTAAAATTATAAAATTAAATTTTAATGACGTTAATAATTATGTTTTTACGTGGGAGGAAATGTGAATGATTTTGATGGTATTGAAGCATGGGATTTGGGAGTGTGATGAAAATGCTAAATGCACCACCACATTTATAATGAATGTCTGGGGGGTGGTAGTGAGGTTGTCGGTCGAGATGGGGTGTGGTTTCCATGGTCAAGTAAATTATGTCAGCAAGGAGGAGCTCCCTCCCTTTTTTCGTCAGTTTTTCGGGATGTGATTTGGAATAAGATCTATAAAAAAAAAAAAACAAGCGCACGCATGATGCTCGTTCTCTCTCACTCGTAACATTCTTTCTTTCTCCCACTTCTTTTTTGTTTCGGAGATTCCTTCCTCCTTTGCCTTTGTTCTGTCTCTCTTGTGTTGCTGCTGTCTGTACCCGACCATGTCCTCCTTTTTCTTTTATTTTTCTTTTGTCTAAAGATAGATGATGATGGGTTGGCCAACGCACAAAAGCATCATTCTATTCCATTTGAAAAACAACCAATACACACAAGACCAGCTACTACTACTACTACTACTACTACTCATCGTAATCCCATCCCCCCCTCACCACTCTCACCACGTAAACAGGAAAACTTGTGATGATGTTCGAAATAAGAAAAATGCTTTAAGCACTCTTTTTCTTTTTCTATTGGTTTACCTAAACAAGTAAGGGCAACATATTGCTTAACTGAAGAGGAATGCTAGATTCTCTTTCCAAGTAAATCAAGAGCTTCTTCTTTTTATTTAATCTGAAAAGGAAATGTATTTGGGGGGGGGGGGTGTAAAAAAGAACAAAAAAAAATAAAAGAGTAATTGTGGGAAATGCAAAGCGTGTAAAGGCAATTAATAAGAGGAGACAACAACAACGACAACAGAGTATTATTGTTGTCGGCGATTGGGGGGGTGTCACGCCCTTAAAGAAAGAAAAAAGAATCAAGTGAAACAAATGATAGAATTTGGTCCACAAGGCAATGGGCGGCATGGCATGCCTCTCTCTCTCTCTCTGCCTCAAAGGCTGCTCGTTGATCCCGATTTGAATTCCCCCATCGTTACTTCCTTCCCCCCCTTTCTTTTTTTTTCCCATACAATATCACCTCTTTTTAATTCCTTAACCAACAACGTTATCTCCTCCACGAATCCCAATTGAATGAAACGAATCAAACTTCCCATAAAATGTCCTAAAAATTGAGTTCCACAACGACAACAAAAAGGGCAATGAATTAGGCAAACTTTGTTTCCCTTTATTTTCTTGGTCATGTTCTTTGATATGAGCATGTATGGATGGGTTAAGTTCCTAAGCCTAATCATTTTGTTTTTGTTTTTTTTTTTTTTGTGAATAAGTAAGTGTTCTTGTCCTTACTCCCATTAAATGAAACTCCACCCTTTTTGTCCCCACATTTTTCTTTTCTAAAAGAAAAGAAAAGAAATATGATTATGAGGATGGGATGATAACGCATTTCATGAATTGAACTAGTACTAGTACGAGAACAATTGACAATAGATGGGTTTGGTAATGGGCCTGTGTGATAAACAAGCAACTTGGATCAAGCCCATGAGAAATAAGAATTCTGGAAAGATACCGAGTCTTTTTTCCCCCAAAGTTTTTTAACCAAGGATGTTGTAGTAAGTTTACCATTGTAATACGACTCAGAGCCGGATAACTAATACTTTTGAGGATAAATTTTCCTCATGGGCGAGACTCCGGTAATACCCGAATCGACTAATCAGTTGGAGCTAAATTATAAAGTCAAATGAACCACTAAACATTAATTTCAAGTGAACGGTGTCTCATGACAGTAGACAAGAAAGTCCTCCTCTTTAAATTGGACATGTCCCGCCGACATGACATATGTCAAAACAAATAGGAGGAGGAGGAGGTACGATGAAACGTGATAGGGTTGTTGATTTAGGGCCGTCGAGGGTCACGTGGCCCCGGAATCTTATTCAAATCACCGTCTCCATCTCGTCGTGACCAACGTTTTCCTCACTTCCGACGAGGCAAGTCACAAAGACAGAAACAAAAAACAATTTTGAGGACATCGCACGCCCCAAATTGCTTTGCGTGGCCCAAACTACAAGAAGAAGTCATAATCAAAGGTTGTGGAGAGTCAGGAATTTTATGTGCGGGTACGTTCGAGTGAATGGAGATTAGGAATTCACAATCAGTCAGCAAGAACAAATGAGGGGAAATATGTGGTCAAGAAAATGAGGTACAACAGATATGCAGTGTCCCTTGCCAATAAAACTTGTGGACCATAAACAACGGGCGTAAATATCTTGCCACCTTGATTTCTATTAGATTGATTTATTTTGCATTATTTGGTGATCAAAACCCACAACTAACTCCCAAATTGATATAATTAGATCGACACATAGTAGTTTTGCCAAAAGCCTTCACTTAGAAAAAGAAAACATAAAAAATTATGAAGTTTATGACGGGTGTTCATAACAATTAAGACACTTTGAAATTATTAAATACACATTTTCAAATAAATATATTACTTAAGTTAGAATTTCGGCCTATCCTTGTTGGTTTGTTTCTACTAATAATATTGTCATAAATTTATGCTGTTGCTTCTACTAATAATTATATATTATTTTAAGATAGGATATCTAAGTAAGAAACTAAACAGAACGTTGACTCGTCACGCGTGTCCGATGGATGCACTTGTTATGTCAGCGTATTTAATTTGTGCTGTCACCTTCACCGGACGTGCAATTTGTGGAAGCCGATTCAGTTTATGGAATCGGGTTTATTCGACAACATTTAGTAAACATACATACATTAAGATGAGTTTAATATGCTCCCACGACCTTCTAATTACTGACATGAAAATTTATGTCTCCCCTCTTGGATGTGTTGGGCTGCATAAATTAGAACTGACCACTTATTTATCCTAATCCCACCCTAGTCACTTCAATGCCCCCATTCATGGTCAACCCCTAATCCATCGACCGTATTTGCCTCCTCACCGGAGCCACCAGTCGCTCTCTCTGTCTCCGTTGCCGGAGAAATCCCATAACCGGAAGCTCAACACCTCCACGCCATCCTGGTCGGAATACACCTCAGTGCCCCTTGTCATTCGTCGGCAGAGGGGACACGTTGGGTGCCTGCAATGGCCCGCCCACCTGTCGAAACAAACCATGTGAAACACGTGATAGCACCCTAGCTCTTTAATCTGGTCCCCGATCTCAAGCCTGCACAGGCACACCGCGCAATCCTCCTCTTCCTCCTCCTCCTCCTCCTCGTCTTGAGACAACGACGGGCGGCGGTTCCGTCGCCTGCCCTCGTACCGAGATGATGCGTGGAGTTCTGCCCAACTGATAGAATGCAAAGGGGGGTCCATCCGCATAATCGCAAGGAAGAGGAGGCTGGAGAAGGTGACCAAGGATAGGGCTAAGAGGGTGATCGAGGCTGGCAGCGCCGGCACCATTTTTATTTGTGAATATGTTTCAATTTCTGTAAGACAAAGAAGGACGGGAGTGATTTAAGATTTCGGGTAAGGGTGAAGCGTGCGATCATACTTTTATAGGGGAGGAGAAGCAATCCCGACAATGAAACATGCTTTATTCAGATTATTTAATTTTTTTAGATATCACTGACACTTACATTTAAATCACGTAAATGCATGAGCTTATATTTGAATCATCTACTCGCAGCTGGTGACGGATGCATGGGCCCCTCGCCCACCTTGATTTCAGATTGGAAAGGACGCTCTTCATGAGGGCAGGTTTTCAAGATTTTTGCTTCATGAATTGATCAACGGTCCGCGAAGCGATAGGTGGCGCCTATATTGTAGCGCCGATATTGTCGTAGCAAATTATCAACGGTTCGCGAAGCGAAAGACCAATTTCGCGACAGAGGAAGGAGATCCACATAATCTCTACGGCAACGTAAGCAAGGGCACGATACTCAGCTTTAGTCGAGCTGCGAGATATGGTGGGCTGCTTCTTTGACCGTCATGAGAGCAAAGTGGAGCCGAGAAAGACAGCATATCCTGTAGTGCTGCGACGGGTGGCAGGACAACCTGCCCAATCTGCATCTGCATAAGTCGTTAAACGTGTTAGATCTGTTTTCAGCAAGGGTAGACCAATAGTGGGTGCCTTTTAGGTAGCGGAGGATCCTTTTGGCAACACAAGCATGTTCAGTGGTCGGCGAATGGACGAATTGACTCAGCTGGTTGACAGAAAAGGTAATGTCTAGGCGAGTCATGGCGAGGTACTAGAGTGATCCAATCAATTCTCGAAATTCCATGGGGTTGTCAGTAAGAGGAGCGTCGAGACGCGGCTGAAACTTCGGCGATAAGGGAATTTTAGCTGGCCGGCACTCACTAAGATTATATTTCTGCAACAACTGCTCGGTATAGTGAGCTTGGGAGAGAAAGAGGCCCTACGCAAATGACTCAATGCGCACGTTGAGGAAGTGGGATGGAAAACCAAGATCCTTGAGAGCAAAGCGACTGGAAAGGGCTGCGATGAGGGCATCCAGTTTGTTGCAATTGGGTCCGACAAGAAGCATGCCGTCAACATAGATGAGCAGTAAGACCGTCGAAGTAGTCGTGTACAAGTAAAATAAGGAGGTTTCCGATTGACTCTGCGTGAATCCCAATGATAAGAGAACTACAGAGAAACAGTCGAACCAAGCACGGGGTGCTTGACGGAGGCCGAAGAGGGATTTCTGCAGTTGACACACATGGTGTGGGAAGCGGGCAATGATGTAGCCGGGCGGCTGCTTCATGTACACAGCTTCAGAGAGGTCGCCGTGAAGAAAGGTCAGCCGAATATCTAATTGACGAAGGGCCCAGCCACGAGAAGCGGCGACGGTCAAGACCAGACAAACGGTGGCAAGTTTGATGACATGGCTATATGTCTCCTGAAAATCGAGTCCTGGACGTTGGTGGAATCCTTGTGCAACCAAACGTGCTTTATGACGTTCGATGGTGCCGTCGGGGCGCGTTTTCAGTTTGAATATCCATCGACAGCCGATAACATTCTGAGAAGGATGTGGAGGGACGAGGGACCATGTGCGGTTGGAGAGAAGAGCTTGATATTCTGCGTTCATTACCGCCTTCCAAGCTGGAATTGAGAGCGCCGATCGATAGGATTTAGGGACTGGCGTTAGAGACCAAGCCACAAGACTGAGAAGGATGTGGGGACAACGTGTTCCATCACGCGTGCGAGTCACCATGGGGTGGCGAGATGGGGGAGCTACTGCGTCAATCGTTACAGTTGATGAAGAAGCCGTGGTGGAGGAAGGTGCATCCACAATAGGTGCCGTAACTGAAGGGGAAGGCAAATGAGTCGTCTGCAGTGATGAGATAGATCCCATCGAAGCAGGTGATGTGGCGAGAGGCACCAAAACTTTGGGAGTGACATCCTACACCGGCTGAGAGTTTGGAACTGGCAACAAGAACGGTATTTGGACAGCACTGGGATCGTCGGGTGATGTTGTGGGATGTCGAAAGAGAAGGTCTCAATAGAAAAAGTATCTTCTTGAAATCGGACATGACGACTGTTGTAGAGCCGCTCAGTAATTGGGTCATAACAGAGGTAGCCTTTGTGAGAATCGGAATAACCGAGAAATACACAGGGAACAGCCCTAGCTGAAAGCTTGTGCCTTGCGAGATGTCCGTTGTAGGGAAAACATACGGCTACACACCATCGGTGTAATGAACACTCATGTAATCTCGTCAGACATAGAATCCACCGAGTGATAAGAGAAAGAGAGCCTTAAAGAGTTTCTGGGGTTTAATTCTGATTTCAAGATTAGTTGTTCTCAAAGAAAGATTTCAAACTGTGGCTGAAAGAAATGTTCGATAATTGATTCAAATGTGTTTACATGATCCTGTTTTTATAGCCAATCTAAACAGTAATGAATGCAAGACACTAAATGTTCCACTACCAAAAGTGGATGGCTCGAGAATGTCATGGGAATGTTTCTATGATTAATGCAGAGTAGTAACTCTGGTTTTCACTCAAGAGTCACATGGGAAGGCTTATATAGACTGCCCAAAAAAGAGAAAATAACGAAAACAAAATAAAAAATAATAGAATAAAATCTGAATATAAGAAAAGGAAATATATTATTTGTTCCCGACAATATCGTTGGGTGTCACGTTGTCAGACCTGAAGAGTCAGATCGTACCAGTCCCTTGTGGTGCCCATCGCTTGATTTCCCGTCGCTTCAGCTTCCACTCGATCGGGGATATTTCCTTTGCCTAATAGCTTCACTCCTTCGCCCTTCGCTAGATTCGTCCATTCCGATAGAAATGGAACCAACTTGTCGCCCGATCACAATCAAGGCGAGGTCAAAACACCATCCTTATTGCTCAGGCCTATCTATTCTCGCAACAATAACTAAATCACTCCAGTGGGGCTAGGGTTGGGGTTGGTAGATCCCCCTACTAGACGTCTTAATTGAGCGTGGGCGTTTGCGTGTAACGGTGGATCCTTGGAACACATCAGCCAAAGAGAACACAGATTAAAATGCTCATTTCCATATATAGAATGTCGTTGTTTTCCCGCAGTTAATTTTTTTTTGGCATGATATGGACTATATAATTGAGGTCTTGTCTGTTTTTGTCTATGTTTCGCTAAGATTTTTCAACGGAGAAAAGGAGTAACAGAAAGACCTGCTAAAATAGTGTTTGTGGGAAACTCGAGATAAAATATTATGAATGATTAAAAATAAGGAATTGCAAAGTTTCAAAACATAAATTATTTTTGTATTTTATATCCCATTAATAGTACGATCAATGACTTACAGACGATGACGTTGGTGACATATTGGTATTATCCTTCTTAATAAAAAAAATAGTTTTTTATTTCCATCATTTTATAGGATCCATTTTTTTTCAAAATTACCAAATCATAAAATAATAGAATTCATCAAAAAAAGGTAATTAAATTTTTCACGAGGGAGAAAACGAAATTAGTAGTACTTTATTTATTTAAAATGATATCCTTGGAATGCTACACTTTTCTTATCCGATATGAGATTGAGTTTGCTATATATGATAACCCTTTCAACGCCCCCTCAAACCCAAGCCCAAATACGGGCTCATAAGCCGACACCCTTTTTGGGTTGAACCGGACCACACAAGACCCACGTACGGGTCCACAAGCCAGCACATTTTTTGGGTTGAACAGGTCCACACACACAGGCACCCTTTTTGGGTTGCACCGCACCACACAGGCGAGGAGGGCCCACTATTGGTTTTATCGGACTTAATCGTGCTCTGATACCATGTTAGAATATCGGACCGACCCATATGTCGAGCCCAGCATACAAGCTTAGCGGAGCTAAGCTATATATACTGGACCGAACTCTTTTCTCTACGATGTGGGATTGGGTTTGCTATATACGGCAACCTTTCAACGCCGACAATCCCCATATTTCCCACGTGAAAATGAACAAACGTCCCGTAACTTTTCCTCGTCCGCCAGGGTGTTGTCGGTATTTACTATCATGGACGGTCCATGATTTTCAGTTACATTATGTGGACAGGCATGTGTCCGGGGGTTACTATCAGATGTGATTGTGAATGATGTGAACAACGACAACTAACACTCCCGATGTTTCTTCCATCTTAAACTTAACGAGTATAAAACACCCTGTTATTCCAATAGAGCATATTTGATTTGAAAATTAATTACTCAATTCATGATAATAAAGATGCTACAGAACCTTTAATATTTTATACCTTCTACTGAAGACAATCTCTGCAAACAAAAAAAAAAAAACTTCTGATGCAGAAGCAAATAAGGATGTAAATCCTTCTATTCCGGATTGTCAAAATGAATATAGGAAACAAATCATTGATGGTTCTAATGAGGTGTGATCCTCTAACTAAGGTAATCAACAACATGAGTGTATAATTACATGTCTGTATAAACAAACTTATTTTATAGAATAACATGGGACATCAATTGATGTATACAAATAAGATGTTCTGTTGTCAATCTATCTAGAAATTCAGAGGTACCTCATCAGAATTCATCATGTTGATTAACACAAAAATTCAGCAAGGATCTGTCTGTATTAAATACATCACTACAGTATGTTATTTGATGGACATTTTTACTAAGCTTATGAATAAAGAACAACTTTCTTTTTAAATCAGGTGAATTAGGAATTTGATTGTGATGCATGGGATGAAAGTGACAACTGTGATGACGAGAAAAAAATTTGTCTCGTACAAAATTAAACAACATAACAACATGATCTATCTGTCTGAGAACATAGCTTAAGAAAAATGAACAGCATCTGGACAGTAGATGTTTTCAGCCCATGGCTGGTGATCCCTTTAACTTTCGAACTCGACACTACATAACAAAGGTTCTATAAGTTTTGAAACAAGAAATGTTTTGTAATTGGAACATGATTGTTGGTAGTCCAACAACTATGGTTATTGAAGATGCTTTACATATGAAAGAATTGAAACCTAACATGTCGAGCATTACCTTCTCTATATAGCAGAAATTTACCTTCTATATGAAATTATCAAAACTATACTAACAATTTGACACTGCTTTGACGGTAACACCCGGTTTTGAATCTCTTTGTTATTGTTCTCAACAAAAAATGCTCGAGTGCTAGGTCGATTGATTTCCTAATGGACAGACTGCTCGGTGGCGAAGCCAGAAAAAATAATCGAGGGGTCAAATTTAAATTTTTTATGCCGTGGCCCCTTTGTGTCCCCTACCTCCGCGACTGCATTCGATTGATGGTGCATGCATGCTAATGTAAAAACAAAGTTGTAATATTCACACACAGCACAGATATTTATAAATCACGCCCTACCCTCACCATTATAGAAACATCTTGAGGCTGTAAGAAATAGAGATTAAAATTCCAGGTCTTTCTTTTCTTGCAAGAATTGATTTGCATCAGTATTATTAATACAGTTATTATGGTTAAATAATCATGATCAATCAGTATTATTGATACACTTGAGGAAAGAATAGCCAAAGTTTATTCCGACATAAACACGAACATTCGATTTCCATGTATTATAAACAAACAATATTCCCGTAGATTGCTTAAGGCGACATTCCCTGGGGGGGGAGGCGCCATTACGAGAGGCGCGTGGTTTCGAGAATAAGCAAAAGACGTCCCAGAGGGAGTGACCATACCGGGTTTTCTTTTAACCCTCCGAAACGCAGTTAGATATGATGGAGTTACCTCTGCCGATACGCTGTGGAGGAGTCGGACGTTGATCAAACGGACTCATTTGGGCGGTCCTCCATTACTTTTCATCCATCCCTATTCAATTATTCAAATAATCGGCCTAAAATTGTAACCAGGCCCAAACCCACCAAACTTTTGGAAGTCTCCCGTTGGTAATTAAATCTTTTAATTTTGTGCCAATAAAATATTGTCGAAATTGAATTTTGACCCTTTCGATCTTTTCCTTTAGTTCAATTTGACAAGCATAAAAAAAAAACATGCCATAAGACTAAACTTAAAAATTAAAAATAAAGACATCAAATGGAAAATCATTGGACTTGGGAACGCCAGGCTAGGCGGGGGGGGGGGGGAACATTTGGTGCTGATCTTACGCCCGAAAACAATGGCCAATGTACAGCAAAAGGGAAAACGATGTTTTCAATTCAACCGGGGGCCAAAAATAAGGAGACAAAAGGGGGTAGTTGAGTTTGGAACTAAAGTAAGAGTATGTTTCGCCTTGTCTGAATCTGATCCCAACCACTGAATCCTTTCATAAATCTTCTTGACAGATAATGATACATTCGTGTGAAAATACACATATCATGCCCTTTTAGATACACATCTATGCGTCGAGACCCAAAAAACACGCCTACATCCCAGGCTCCCAGCAATTGTGAACTATTAAAAATCCTTTTTAAAAAAGATGTATAGGGTTTTTGCATGCCTCTTTTTTCTCAATCTATGTTGGAAAAGCTCATTAAACTCTGGGTAATCTAATAGGAAGTACGATATTTCGTATAGTATCAATGTTACTAGCATTGAAGTAAACCACAGATTGAATGGTTTTTACTCGAAGCAGGCAAGACTGAATGGTGGGGTGGGTGGCGCATTTCCAAACAACAACAACACGACTCCATCCACCTCCCAAAAGAGAATTCAATGCTCTACAGAAACGTGCTAGGAGGAGGAGGAGGAGGAGGAGGAGGAGAAGGAGAAGGAGGAGGAGGAGGAGGAGGAGGAGAAGAAGACGAAGGGGTGGTATTTACCTATTTGGGTCTCTCAGACAAAAAAGGCCCGGAATTTCATTCGCCCTTGTTCTTTTCGGCTGGAGGAGGAGGAGGAGGAGGAGGAGGAGGAGGGTAAATTTCATTAGTAATTTACTAACCCCGTTAGTATCCGATTACTAACATTTTTACTAAAAAATCTGTCTTGATTCGTAAAATCGGTAGTAATCGGATACGAACGGGGTTAGTAACGTTAGTAATGGAGGAGGAGGAGGAGGAGGATAGTAAATTTCATTAGTAATTTACTAACCCCGTTAGTATCCGATTACTAACATTTTTACTAAAAAATCTGTCTTGATTCGTAAAATCGGTAGTAATCGGATACGAACGGGGTTAGTAACGTTAGTAATCGGATACTAACGGGGTTAGTAACGTTAGTAATCGGATACTAACGGGGTTAGTAAATTACTAATGAGATTTACTAACCCCGTTAGTATCTGATTACTAACAATTTGCCTAAAAAATCACTATTCAAGTTTAGTAAAAATTACTAATTATATTTGTAAAAGTTCGAAACTTTTAGTAAAGATTTAGTAAAATTGTTCGTAAATCTCCGCTAGGTTTAATAACGCGTTACTAAATAGTTTAGTAATTTACTAAACTTAGCAGTGAACTCCGAACCTAATTACTAACCTTTGGCTGGTGTGAAATTACGTAAATGCCCCCGTTCGTTTTTACTAAATGGTTTACTAACCTAGTTAGTAACCCATCGTTTTGCTTTTGCGCTCGTCGTTGCCATACGAACGTCCTCCCCTCCTCCCCTCCCCTCCGAGCGCATTCTCTGCGCGTCCCCTCCGACCGTCGGCGGTCGGCGTCCCCTTCGAGAAGTTTCCCTCCGACCGCATTCCTCTCGCCGGTGCTGGAGTTGCTTGATTCGGAGGAAGCAGGAGTAACGTAGTAGGAGATGCGGTTATCTCGAAGGCGAATGCACCAGCTGTGGTTGTTAAGGAGGATGCAGCAGCTATGATTCTTTTGTGATCTGTCGGATTTTCCATTTAAGGTCCGAGCAACTCCTGGATCCGAATACGGCGACGGTTGCTGCTGAGAGGAAGATCCGCCTCTGTGCACGTTATTCTTCCGGCTGTTGGGTTTAAGTAAATCTCCGTTAGGTTTGATTTCGATGGGAAGTTAATGCCGTAGTGAAGTGTGCTGCCTGCCCTTCCCAATGTGTTAGTGAAGTTAGTTGCGAACTTCACAGGTGAGCTGCAGGTGATCTGCAGGTGATCTGCAAGTTTTGACAGTGATCTGCAGGTGAAACAAACCTATGATCCCTGCCCTCATTCCATGCATACTCTAAGATATTCCATTGAGCTGGCGTAAATGTTTTCACCTCACTCACGGGCATATCCGTTGGAATGATCTTTTGAATTGCCTAAAAAGGAAAAATTACAACAACATATCAAAGCTGCTGACTTCATCATGGACTTGCCCCGGTGACATGTTTCCATTCAGAGGTAATCCGTTGTTATACCTTAGGTACTGCTGTGCGTTGGCGCTTCCTTGTTCGCGTCAGTGGTTTTGGTGGCACGAATGGTGAGGCTCTTGAATGCCGAGGGCTTCCTCTCCGCCGTACGACGTGTAACCCTTCTGTTAAATACATTTGTCGTAGATGAACCAGTTTCCTGTAACCAATGACCATATCAAATAGCTGCTTAGACCGGTATCCTGTATTTTTAATGTAAATGCTTTCCAAAAGTGACAACAGTACTTACCTTTACAACCACACAAGATTCTTCTCCTGCTACGAACTTGATCTTCAACAAACACTTTCTCAGGAAGCGAATCTGGATCTCCAATCAATCCGTTGCCTTTGTCATCTTTACTAACTTGTCCTTCTCCTATCTTCTCTTTGCCTTTTGGTGCTGTGACAACATAGTCATCTGTCGATACATCTCCTGCTTCATCAGCTTTTTTCTTTGGCCTAAGGTAGAACTTCACCTCTTCCTCGGATTTCGTCATTACAAACTCAGATTCAGAATCAGGGTTGTTTAAATTACCATCGTCCATCAATGCCGCCAACTTGTCATCCAACTTGTTCAGTGTACGAGCGAGTCGTAACTCTCGAACATCTGAGTAATCGTCACTACCCTCCGGGAGTGGCTGTCGTTTTTCAGCAGGTTGGAAGGGCACCAAGCTTCTTTCGGATACCATCGTCGATCCCACCTCACAGACTGGTATAACCTCCCTGGGGTTCTCTAAACCTTGAGCAGTAGGTGGCGAGGCAGTCTCCTGGACAGGGCATGGCTCATTTGATTGGTCAACACCTACCTCCCCGACATCGCCATTCATTGGATCATGTACATCATCACCCCCCTTCGCCATGTTCAACATTTCCACTGCTTGCAGGACTCAGCCTCTTTTCAGGGTGGGGTTGACTCTTTGGAATATCATAATCACTTCGATTCTTCGCAATTCGGTAAGAATCAGACCTAATCTCCGTAGTATGTCGATGTTACTGCCTTGCAGGACTCTCACAGAGAATTCCAAACTCTGCTCATACAGAAAAGGTCAATCTTACACCAATGTAAAAGGGAAGGACATTGACATTTAAATTGTACATCGCGATGATTTTCGACTTACCTTCAACCGGCGCATTACACCTTGCATAGTCTCCGAGTCGTGGACCAAGTCGGCTTCTTCATCTGCCACATTTGGCAATTCGTTCTCATCCTGTTAAGTGCATTAACATCAATAAACCACGGAATGAATACAACTATACAAAACAATTCAGGTATTGCTGCCTCGAATATGAACAAATAATTGGACTAAGAAGTTACAATATATGTTGCTTCAACATTACAGCCTTTGAAAACGCATTTGAGCCGATCGTCGTCCCAATCTTGACAAAGTGGCAATGACCTGTTCATCTTTCCTAACATATCGGCAGCCATGGACACTTTACCAGCATAGAATAACTGCATTATACACAACCCGAAAGCTTGCTGGTTAAAAGAACAACGAATGATGATGAGTTCAATAACATCAGTGGGCAGAATATATTAACAGCGTCGTATCATCCAAATGCTCACCACAAGTATCTGCACGCAACCCCCGATGTATCTTGCTTCATTCTGTTGATATGTCTTAACTTGGGCACACAAGTTATCAAGAACATGAGTAGCCCAATCAAATTTGTAGATTGCATTGACATCGCGGGTTGCAAGCAAGTACTCCTCGTGGATATCGAAGTTCGTTGTTGGGCACAAATAGCAACCTATGATGAAAATGACTACCTCTGCTCTCCACAACTCGTCCGGAGCAGTTCTTGATAGCAGACTACTCTCAACAGATTTCAGAGAAATTTTACCTCTTCTTAGGTGTCCCTTTAGTTCTTCTCGTACGGTTTCCAGGTGACCGCTAAATGGGACACCAACCTTTGTAGATGGTATGCCAATTAGCTCATGTACATCAGTAGAAAGCAGGGCTTGTTTGACACCATCGATGACCAGAACCCTCTTCTGTGGATCGAACAGCTTCAAACGCAACTTCACTGCGCTGTGATTCACCTGCCTACTTGCCAGACGAAGAAGACCATCAAAACCTAAGTCTTTTAACACTAACCTCCTCTCCTCATCGAATGTGTCCAGGACCGACATTAACTTCTTTGGACTACATCGAGTATACAGGTAATCCTGTAATAGAAGAACCACAGAATGCAGAGTAACACCATTCAATTAATGACAGGCAAAATAAACAAAACAGGGACAGGGACCACTAACTTACCTGACCAACACGTACTCTTGTAGCCTTTTTCTTTTTCGAACTCTCAGGAGTGTTTGTATTTCCAATGGCCATTTCAGCATCTCCTTCAACCTCTGCCTTAACAGAAAATTATAATGTTGATTTCAACAGACCACAAATCACTCATCCTAACATACCAACACTTTAACAGAATCAAACCACAATCGGAAACCATTTACATAAACTAAATTCGTAATAATCATTCTCCAATCGCAAACGGAAAGAGACAGGTCGACGGTGATGATTATGGTTTCGGGATACACGTCAATACGAAGAGGACGAAGACAATGCAATCTTACCTGACGCCATCACTTCTGCCGGACAGCACGTAAAAGAGGACGAAGACAATTCAATCTCACCTGACGCCATTTACGGTCGCAGAGTCCGGTGCAAACGGACGATCGAAGGGAGGACCACGCAAAGGGGGCGGGGAGGACGACGCAAAGAGGGGCGGGGAGGAATATGGTCAGAGGGAAACTTCTCGGAGGGGACGCGCAGAGAATGCGCTCGGAGGGGACGGTCGGAGGGGAGGGGAGGAGGGGAGGACGTTCGTATGCCAACGACGAGCGCGAAAGCAAAGGGAAAACAAGGGGTTACTCACTAGATTAGTAAACCATTTAGTAAAAACGAACGGGGGCATTTACGTAATTTCACACCAGCCAAAGGTTAGTAATTAGGTTCGGAGTTCACTGTTAAGTTTAGTAAATTACTAAACTATTTAGTAACGCGTTACTAAACCTAGCGGAGATTTACGAAATTTTACTAAATCTTTACTAAAAGTTTCGAACTTTTACAAATATAATTAGTAATTTTTACTAAACTTGAACAGTGATTTTTTAGGCAAATTGTTAGTAATCGGATACTAACGGGTTAGTAAATCTCATTAGTAATTTACTAACCCCGTTAGTAGCCGATTACTAACGTTACGAACCCCGTTAGTATCCGATTACTAACGTTACTAACCCCGTTAGTATCCGATTACTAACGTTACTAACCCCGTTAGTATCCGATTACTAACGTTACTAACCCCGTTAGTATCCGATTACTAACAACCCCGTTAGTATCCGATTACTAACGTTACTAACCCCGTTAGTATCCGATTACTAACGTTTTTACTAAAATTGTTAGTAATCGGATACTAACGGGGTTAGTAACGTTAGTAATCGGATACTAACGGGGTTAGTAACGTTAGTAATCGGATACTAACGGGGTTAGTAAATTACTAATGAAATTTACTAACCCTGTTAGTATCCGATTACTAATAATTTTACTCAAAAAATGGTCACTCTTTAGTAAAATTTACTAAAAAAGTTAGTAAATTTTACTAACAGATTGATGAAATTTAGTAAACTATGCAACGTTACGTGCACGTAACGTTAGCCGCTTCCCGGAGCAGAAGAAGCAGGAGGAGAAACAGGAGGAGGAGGAGAAGGAGAAGAAGACGGAAGTGGTTGTATTTGCCTATTTGGGTCTCTCAGACAAAAAAGGCCCGGAATTTCATTCGCCCTTGTTCTTTTCGGCTACCTCCAGATATCATGGGGTGGTATTTACCTATTTGGGTCTTTCAGACAAAAAAGGCCCGGAATTTCATTCGCCCTTGTTCTTTTTGGCTACCTCCAGATATCATCCCCTCCCCCTTATTTATCAACATTAAATTATGTTATAAGTGTGCACGAGGACACAAACATTTATCTATATTAAATTATGTGATTTAAATTTCTCCCACGATAAGGAAGCCGGGAAATGAGGTGCGAAAGCTTGAAGATATTTAAATTTGTGTAATGATAGGGTAGAAAAACCATAATTTTGACACCAACAATCCACTTCTTTCTTAACGTATTCTGATGTTCGAATGTTGGGGGTTCTGTACACTTCCTTTTTCTCTGTACAATATATACACTTTCATCGCTGTCTTGCCATGCACATAAAACTTGTCCCCCACTTTTTGCACCCCCAAAATAAATAAATATTATAATGTCTCATTTAAAGCTTGAGGCCCCATCCCACCCCCATCTCTTAAATCGAGCTTAGGCCGAAATTCCAGGATTAGATCAGGGACTCATGATGCTTTTTGATGACCTCCCTCGAACCAAGTATAGATACATTGTAGTTGTGCACTAGTTTTTGTTCGTATATGTAGTTTCATAACCTATGCGAAAGGCGGCTACATCGCAGCGGGCCTTCATCGAAAGGCACATTATTAGCATGTCCCATGGAACACGAGGTTGCCTGAAATCAAGGGAAGAAGGATCGAGTCCATTGAGGCAGCTTCAAAGTTGGCTGCCTTTTGAATCAATTGATCATTCGTTCTTTAGTTTTTTCAAAGTCAAAATATCAAACACGTTGAATATATATAAATAAATAAAATAGAGTTTTCACATTGCGATTTTTACCACTAAATCGTAGGCGACCATCTACGAAGAAGAACCCAAAGTTTGCCTACTGAAAACTGCAGAAATCCCCGCATGAATCGAGCGAGATCGATTGATCGCTCTCTTTGTTTTAAGGGGGAAACAAATGCAAAAATGGGGAATGAATAAATACAATGAACAAACCTATGACTGTGCACAAAAAATTTCACGTATATCTTCTTTGTATAAAAGCCATCGAATCTCAGCGGATTCTGGATGTCAGTCTTTAGGAGCGGAGGTGATCTCAGAGTTATGCCTTGGGGAAGGACCGGAGGGTGGAACCGAGGAACCTTTTGGGAGGAAGCCAAACACGTGGCTGCCGTATCGGAAGCTCATCTTGTGCTGATCGTGACCGTCGGTTGTCATCGATATGACTTGGTAGGTGATGGTGGATGCGGGCGGCAAGGGTTTAAGAATCCTCGTGGCACCGCAACCCTGGGGGCAGAGCACAAGCAGAAAGATGAACAAGGAACAAAAGAATAAGGACTTGTAGGAGGAAATGTTTCTGGGCATTGAAGAAGAAGAGAGAAGAGCCATGGGGAGGAGCTTCGCCTGTGAGTTTTGTTCTGGGGAGAAAGAAATGGGGTTGGAGGGTGTTTTTCTGATTTAATATGAATTGTGGGGATGGGCAAAGTCCTTTTTATTTGTGGGAATGAAGACCGTGGAATTTCTTGGGTGCTCAATTTCATGGAAAGCAGTCGGAAAAATCTTAGGGATGCAACAACGAGTGAGCGACACGGCAGCGTGTGAGAAGAGTTCAATGTCAACGCGGTGGAAGCTTGAGGCGGAATATAACGTATAATTTATCAAGATAAAAGAAATTAGTGCGAAAGGATTTTAACGAGTCAATCATGGGCCATCATCCATATTTACATTCTGTTCAGTAATTTCGACTATACAAAGTCGATTATTGCCATTAAATCAGGAAATTATAGAATTTATTATCATTAATGCCCGGTTCAAGACATTTCGAAATGTAAAAGAAGAAAGAAGACAAATTTAGACAAATATCGTGAAGCAAAAGTGGAGCTGTAAAAAAAAGAATTTTATGGATTCCGCGTTAAGAATTTAGCAACACCGACGAAATGTTATATTTGCTAAATATCGACGTCAGTCATATAAACGAACGACAGATAATATGGAGGCGATGTCGTTGAATTGAACCGACTGGATTGGTGGGGAGGGGGGGGGGGGGGGGGGGGGGGGGGGGGGACGGAAGGGAAGGCCCAACAACTACCACCATGAGCCAAGGAAATTTGGCACACACCACCCCCCCGTACGGCTTGGTCAAAAACTTTGAAATTCATAGGAACGGTTGGGGGAGGGGGGGGGGGGGGGTGTTAAACATACGCTATCCCAAAAACCTTATTTTACTTAGAAGATTGATTAATTTCCTTTTAAAAAAAACAATAAAAAGTATGTCGAATTTTTACCTTTAGAATATTATCAGAGGACGTGGGGTAAAGACTTTCTTGACTAATTGTATGCCATCAATGCATAATAATAAATATGAAATTTCAGAAACTTGTAACTTTTGAGTATATTCTTTCCTTCACTAATGAATGCCGGTTGTCTCACGAAATTGCCACGTGCCATCCCCTCACTGCATCTTAAGGAAAGAAAATCCCAAACTCTGCCCAAATGACCGACCCCCCCACTCCATTTGTTGTAACCTCGTGCTGACTTTTTCTCTTCCTTTATAGCACTCCTCGTGTGATTAATTTTTTTTTTAATTTTATTCGTAAGAGAGATACAGAGACATAAATTCGGAGTCTTAGCTGGAATATTTGGCCGGTAAGCATCACATCGACGACCAAAATCCCTCTAATAATAATAATAACCACCGTCTAAGAAACTAAGTAAGTATGCCTTTTGACCGGATCATTTCTTTTCGTGCAAGCTTTTTCCACCGGCGTAATCCCAAGGCCAATGGTGGTAAACTTAATGTATTTTTTTTAATGAGTACAAAAAGAAAAAGGAGTTAGACATTTAAGTGCTAATTTATCATCTGTGATGACACGTGGAATTGATTAAGAAGAAAGGAAAGGGAGGATGGGAGAAGTCAACCCCCACCGCGCCCTCCTCCTCCTCCTCCTCCCTCCATCCTATTTGTAATTATTTGGACATTAGTAACAACAGGGGGGGGTCCGATGCTATGTTTTGCACAGTTTGGTGTCCGGCACCCACGCGGGAACATGTCCCCACTGCCATAACATTCACCGCGCTTGATGCTCGCATATACAACCACAATCATTGGTCCGGGGTTCAAATAACTAAAACTTGTTAAAAGTAATTTATAATCTCATTTAATTGGATAATGAAGTCATGGTAATGTATAGTAGTAAATAGGGTCATAATGACTATGTAATTTAAGGTAGCGGTTTCAGTAGTTTTTTGAGTTTTCCACTCCTTCCTAAAGGTAGCTTGTAATCATTTCATGTAATAGAGTAAGAAAAGAATGAAGAAAGAGAAAGGCATTTTGTAGCCAAGGTACTCAAGCATCCAAACCCAAATAGGTGCAGAAGCTATACAGAAGCTACCATCTATCGTACAGAAGGTCGTCAGCAGTACAAAACCTACGTTCTGCGAGCACATTTCTCATATCCTACCCAATCCTTTTACACAATCCCAAACAAGTTTGGTATTAGAGCGCAGAAGATCATGTCTACATTCGCTGGCAACATGTTCTTTACCTTTTCTCCCAACCAAATTCCTATCTTCAATGGCGAGCACTTCGAATATTGGAGTTCTCAAATGAAGACCATTTTCTTTTCGCAAGATCTATGGAAACTTGTGGATGAAAGCTATGAAGAAGTTTCAGAATGAATCTCTCTCCCAGAAGGTGACAACACTTTCGCATAAGGTGTCATCAACCCCACAGAAGAGGAGCAGAAGGCGTACAAGGAGAACTTCATGAAGAATGTCATGGTTTTGCAGATTCTGTAACAATCGGTGAGCAAGACCATCTACCCAAGGATATTCGGCCTGAAGAAGGTGAATAAAGCGTGGGAGGTCCTAAAGAAGGAGTT
Source organism: Melastoma dodecandrum (assembly GCA_029817715.1). Lineage (NCBI taxonomy): Eukaryota > Viridiplantae > Streptophyta > Magnoliopsida > Myrtales > Melastomataceae > Melastoma > Melastoma dodecandrum. The sequence goes on along the minus strand of JARUPY010000397.1, from coordinate 222,583 downwards.
CAAATGGTCACAGAAGGTGATCTCTATAAAGGTGCAGAACCTCTGGAGATACTTCGGCAATCTAGCTATGAAAGATGTAGAAACCGTCAAAGACCACTTGTCAAGGATCCCTCAATCAATTGAAGAGTTGAGGAGAAATTGTCCCAGATAAAAAACTTATGGAGAAAATCCTTAGAAGCTTGCCATAAAAGTTTGAGAATGTGGTAACCGTGATTGAAGAGATGAAGGATCTTGCAGAAGTTTCAATCTATGAGTTCATTGATTCTCTAGAATCTCATGAAAAACAGGTTAGCAAGTACACAGCTCCGGTGGAGCAAGCATTCAAATAAAGTTGAAACAACAGAAGAGCATACGACAGAGGACATACCAACAGGTCTCGTGGTAGATATTAACGTGTTTGCCCTCAAGACAAATATATACATGATATTCTCCTATTAAATATTTTGTTCCTAATAGACTCCAAATTATTTCTGAAAAGACCTAGGCGCCCCTCTGAAAAAAACGTGTTTGCCCTCAAGCATGCGGCACGACAAATGCCCCGGCACCTTGCAACTCGAATTCAACATCGTCCCCCATCTCTGAGTTAAAATATAGTCTGCGTCGGTTTTGTGGAGTGTTCAGCTCATCACAGGTATAGTACAAATCTTGGGCTTTACGCTTGGCTATTTCTATACAAGTTAGCTTTCAAACGGCATGAGGTATGTCTATGGCTTCGCCACGTTGTGGCTGCGTCGTGACGGATTTCCAAATGCCCCAGCACCTTGCAACTCAAATTCAACATCGTCCCCCATCTCTGAGTTAAAATGTAGTCTGCATCGGTTTTGTGGAGTGTTCAGCTCATCACAGTTATAGTACAAATCTTGGGCTTTACGCTTGGCTATTTCTATACAAATTAGCTTTCGAACGGCAGGAGGTATTGTTAGTGTGTGCACTTATGTGCCAAGACACTTTAATGTATTTGTGGATAAATAATTAATAAAGGCGAGTATTTGTCATTGATTATTTTACTTTTTTGCACGTAAAATTATTAATGATAAAGTCCCACAGATTATTGAGTATATTAATCTGAAATAGTCCGTGATCGGACAGATGTTTAGAGGGGACATGGACATCTAGATCATCGCTAAGTATAGCTGAGGTCAAGATAGACCAAGGGATAGTGATCTATGTTATTCTTATGGGTACCCTAAGATTAGGGATACTAGACACGACCCGATTAAGATGATACCACATATTGAACAACATTGGTCAATCCTCTTTATAGACGAGTGTAACTGATCTTTTGACTTGAGACCTTCATTTATTCTATGCATGGAGTTTGCGCACTTTGACGTCGTTAAAAGCAGTCTTTAACCGGATTGTGAGTAATACGATTGCTGGGTGTGTGACAAAGCGTAGAGAGAATAGTGTTGAGTCAATATAGGATTCATCGCTCTCTTGGATTAGAGAGTTGCATCTAGGCCACTTGATAGAGATATTATTGACTCTAAAATCTATGGCCATGGGAGGAATGTTTTACATTCAAGAGAGTCCATTATATCTTGGTAATCAAGTAAAACAATTAATTCGGTGATGATGTATTTTGCGCCGAACTAATTGGGATGTCAGTTAGATGAAGAGATTGAATTACACGGTAATCGGTTCATAGTGGTTTATGATTTATAATCATTATCCTAACACGTTGGGTGACTAAAAACTATTGCTAGACGGTTACCTTAGTTTGTGTATGGTTATACACTGCCTTCGTGTATAGGACCTAGAGGGTCGCACGCATAGCACGTCGACAACTATTGATTATTTTAATGGATACTAAAATTGATCATTTTATTATTTCAGAATTAGAATTAATTGGATTATTAATTTATTCTGAAATGTCGGAAGCAAATAAATAGACCAAGATCGAATATGGATTTATTCGGGTCGTATTATTATTATTATTATTATTATTATTATTATTATTATTAAAAAAGATATGAAATGAATATTTAATATTTATTAAGATATCATATCCGAAATATTTTTATTTGAGAAAATGAAATTTATTAAATAAAATAATTTGATAATTAATTTATACCTAACGATTAAATATATTAATTATATATAAAGATTAAATTAAATTTTGTCTTAATTTTGCCTTACTTACGTTTGTCTTTTGAATTGTAAAGATTGAAACGTAAAGTTTTTCTTTTAAAAGGCAAGAAATTTAATGAGATTGGGGTTGTCAGATAAGATTGATATTGGCAGATGGAGTGTATCCGAGAGTTCCTGTAGAAGAATCTCAACAAAAGGAAAAACTAAAAAAAAAGGGTCCGAGTGTTTTTGCTTCCTAAAAGTTATTTGTCGATCCAAGAGCTAGCACCTACAGGATCGTTGATGCATTCGTGATCGTGTGCGCGTGGATACCGCTAAAGGGGTCACACTTGGGACTCTTTGTTTTCAGATTGTTTTAACGGTGGTTTTGAGGTAAGATTTCCGAGTAAGAATTATTTTATTCTTTACCAAAATTATTTCTATCATATGTACCATGAGATCAGATTATTTTGAACTGAAAAATATTATTTTACTGCTTCTGCTGTGCCCGAATTCTAACAGGTATGTCTGTGGCTTCGCGACGTTGTGGCTGCGTCGTGACGGACTTGCTGACAATTGGCACATTTTCACCTGTTATCATTAGTTGCTCAAACATCCTTGCAATGTTCATGGCCGCTGATTATTCTGGAGGTCGATGGAGCTGATACCGAGATCTCAATACCCTCCTTTAATCCGTTAATACACAACTGCTATGGTCATGCCAACTCTCCTAGCCTACTCGATCTTAACGTCGACCCAAATATCACATGAAAAAAGTTTTTTGAAATCCCCCCAATGCAAATTTGAATAAATATCACTAAGACGAAGGAACCAGAATTACGGACGCCATCTTTACTTCTTCTTCTTCTGGAGTGTTCTGATTTGAATAAATAACACTCAACCAGATCTTTGCTGTCTTCATAGTACGGAAAATTATTCATTTTAGTGAAGGGTGGCATGGCCGTACAGAGGAGGAACGTAGCTTGTTTCTTCGCTGAATCGATGTCAACATTTTCTGGCATATCGAGACTTGGTCCTGTTGGCTGTTCTTGATTTGAGTGACATCGTTCAACAAATGCTGCGACCAGTTGCTCCTATTTTTGCACATCACCCATGATCAGCACTTGCTGCAATCTTTGTAGCTTTTCTGCACATACCTATGATCAGCTGTGATACCAATTTGTCGTTCTCGAGAAACGGATCGGTTGCGATTTACGACAAAATTTGTTGGAACCTTACCTTTCTTATGATGGTTGTGACAAATAAGGGCTCGTCCAGAAGAAGGCTTTGATTCCATTCCGTAAGGGAAAAGTAAACTTTCACTTTTTTTTTCAAATATTATTTGCCTCAACAGATGAGTACGTTTTAAATAGAATTACAAGTTCCAAAAAGACAAATTGCTTAATAAACTAAAACAAAGTAAGAAATTAAATCCATAAAATATTTTTTTTTCCTAGTAGACCAATTCATTTTTAGATAAGACTTTCAGTAATCTTCTCTCTTTACCCTAGCTTGATTGAGAAGCTGCTGTTGTTGTGTACTGGTCCTATGAATCTGCCCGGAGTTCATCTGATACTCACCCTTTTCTATTTTTGCTTATTGATGAATTATGGTCCAAGTACGCAAACAAGGTTTAAGCCACCATGTTTCTTGATGCCTGTCCTGCAACTATGTGGCCATTATAATTGAAAGTAATGACAAAGGCGGAATGACATAAAATTGTGGACTACTTTATGGTAATGACCAGGCTTCTGTTGACGAATTTGGCACCTCCAACTTTTCCCTGAATCTCTGGAGGCAGCCGGATCACACGCCTTTGATCACCGGCTTCCACCAGCAGCTCAGCCCCTCCCCGGAACTGCATTTCAAGAATAGTTCAGAATTCTGTCAAGGAAAGATAAAGAATGCCACGAAAAGGACATTTTAAGTAAGTCGAGAATCCAATATGCTGGTTGAACTAACTTGGTACAGTTTTATGTCTGACTTTCGAAAGCCTGGCATTAGAAGGCTAACAGATTTCTCTACTGGATCAAACTTTACTGAAGGCAATGACATCAACATGTCATTTTCTGGGGTCGAAAGAAGTTTTCTTGCATGTTCACTGCATTTATTCACCGTCGTTGTACCCGAAAGTTGTGGGTTCGCGAATGAAGGTAGTGTAAGCGGCGAGATAGGCAGGGGTGCAAAGAGATCCTTTATGCTTTCTGAGAAGTCCACACCAGGTTGCAAGGAAGAAATGGCAAATGCTCCCGAGACAACAGCGCCAGCTTGAAGCGTGCAACCCCAATACCGAAGAGCAGAATCTACTGATGCCGGATTGCATGGGTCCATTACAATAAAGCATCCAAATCTACTCAGATTAGAGAATGCTGAAGATCCTCTCTGCATTTGAGCCACAGAGTTGTCATACTGTGCACATGGGTTTTGTCATGCACTGTAAGCCAATCGTAATCAGAGCAACAAAATCAATTACAGAATACATAGTCGCACCTCCAAAATCGTTTCCATTGTCTCCCATATCTTGTCGCTGGTGGTGATATCAAGAGCAGATTGACTTCCAGTCAAGCCCAAAGCATCATCTATCAGTGCTAAGACTGAAGGAGCCGCCAGCCTTCCCAGATCAGTCTTCTTTGCAATGTTTCGGGCATATCTTAAGTATAATCTGCGAAATTGCGTCGTTAGTCAAGATATAGAAAGATTAGAAGGTTTAGGAGATGCAACTGAAGCAAACCGACCTTGCTTTACCGGAAGCACCCATCATCCTGAGTGTATCCTCACTAGAAATCCCATCATAAACGACCACGTCAAATAGCTCACTTGGGTTTCTTCTGGGTCCAATTCCCAAGAACTTGGCATATCTCTCAAGTGCAAGAATAGAAAAGATGGAATCCATTCCCGGAAGCACGCCTAGCTCTTCTCCAACCACCTAATAGATTATAGCAAATGGCAGTCAAGGGGGCTAATAGCAAGTTAAATAAATACACAAACACAGGCTGTATGATGAGCGAGTAAGGAAACCAATGACCGGGTACTCTGGACTCAATGTCCTGAAATATCTTCCAGAAGTGGGAGAACATACCTACCCCTTCCAGAACTCCTCCGGACAAATTAAGGCGCTGATCTGCTTCCTTGATCTTCTTCAGGGGCTCTAGAATCATCTGCAACCTCGCAAACCACACATCTGAGTATATTCGCAACATCTTGATCCACCAAAAAGATGAAGGAAATAAAAAAAGGGAGCAAGAAACAGACTTTGGTTGTATTCAACCGGACAGCCGTGAGGTTATCCTTGCAAGTCGTTGGAGAAGTCCCGATCTCACAATTTAAAAGACGGTCCGCGGTGGAATCATGGGAACTTACAAGTAAGCATGTCTTGAGACCCGTCTCCGCGTAATGCTGAATCCCAACACATCAAATCAGATGAGTTGGATTTGGCTAATAGCCATGAAATCGACTCCGGGTACCGAATAGAAACGAGGAATTCACTAGCTCGGGATCGAGAGTATGTGTTTCCCAGACGCACGCCCAGCATTACCTCCGGGTAGCAACGAGAAGAAGAGTCCTGACCTGAGCGGCGAGGACGGAGGCAGTGGTCTTGCCGGAACCGCCTTTACCCAAGAAAGTGACCAACTTCTTGGGGAATAGCTCTTGATCGACAGCAGCCCGGATGGCCGTGGAAGCGAGGGGGCGGACGAATCGGCAGGAGTTGGGTGGTGGTGGGATTAGGAGGATGGAGGGGGAGCAAGTCGTCAACCCAGTCAGCATCACTGTCGTCGTCCCCAGAGGCCAGAGGAGAGGAAGAGGTGGAACGAGAACGCCAAGGACAAAATATGCCTCGGGGTCTGGGTTTGGAACCCCACCCCGTCCGAATGCCGCTTAATTGGTTTCGTTTCTTTCATTAGTATAATTGGCCCATAAAATTTATTAAGTTGATGAAAGCTGTTTTACTAAACAGTATAATTTACTAAGATGACGAGTAAAAGCTTTGTACATTTTACCGACACAAGTGACTTAAATTTAATAAACTTTACTAAATGTTTCAATATTTTTCCTTCTTTTCTCGTGAGCACTATATTTGCAATTCTTAGTATTTCAAGCATTCATGGTTTTTGTTTCCAAGGTATTTGGAACTCGACTCGAGCTTGGATCGTAAGGCTCGACTCGAAAGCATACATAGTTGGAACTCAGCTCGACAGTCTCGAACTCAATTCGATTGGCTTAAAAAGATATTTATTAATTTATTATATAATATTATACGGCTCGCGGGCTATCGAGTTATAAGTATTACGACTCGAGCTCGATCAAAGTCGAGTTCGAACCGTACTTTGACCGAGCCAGTTCGCGAGCGGCTCGGTTCGTATTTTACTTCTAATCCGGTTTCATTTTTCTTTTATGACTATCTCCGCCTACTCTTGATTCCGTTTTTCTTCTTTTTATCATCTGAAGGGAACCCTAGCTGACCATTAGTAACGGTGGTGGGCTTCGGACTATATCCGTGTAAGATAACACGGGTTTGGATCACTCTCACATAGAAGAAGATAGCCCAACAAAAGCGTGGACAACTAATTAGTTCACCTTATCCAGGATAAGAAAATCTCATGCCCAAATAAATTATATACTTATTGGGGTTGTCATCAGATGCCTCGTGCGTATATGTAACAACAACGATGTATTACACAATTTTGGCCCGATCTCCCCCACTATTAGCTCATTTATGGGCCATCGGGACTGTTTCTTGGCATTTGATGGACCACCATCCACCGTAATAAAGAAGCCTTTCCTAGGGGTGGGCAAAAAGTTTGGAATTCCAAATATCGAATAGAAATTTTGATATTTCGGTATTTGGTATTTGGTTTGGTTTGATGTTTATAAAACTATTCGGTATTCGATTCGATTTCAGTTTTTAAGAAAAAAAAAATCGATATTCCAAACAAACCGAAATTTTACTCGACTCTGATCGTTTTTGGATTTTGGCCTGCCTGCCTTTTTCAACCTCTTCCGACTCTTTCCTCTAACGGATTCACCGACCATAAAGACACCAAAACCCTTTGCCTTCTCTCTCTTTCTTAAACTCCAACTCCTCCCACCTTCACCAGAAATAAAGCTAATGAACTAATCTATTTCCTCCTACCCACCTTCCTCCATCAGATTTAGCCCTGATCGACCACCTTGACCGCCTCCCCGACCCTCCCCTCCTCCACATCCTCAATTACATCTCCGATATCAAGTCCCTCGGCCGCTAATCTGCCGTCTCCCACTGATTCCTCCTCCTCGCCCCCTTGTCTCCTCCATCCTCATCTGCGTTGACTGCATCATTTCGGACGAAAACCCGATCCCTCCTCTTCCTCCTCTGCAGCTGCCGTCTCCCCTCTTATGTCGAGTTTCAAGTACTTGTCATCAATATTCGGTTTTTTAAATATGGTAGCAGGCATGTTTTTGATAAAGAAATTGATAACCAAGGAGAAGCTCATAGTCCGTAATTAGCTAAATTAAAAATTTAGAAGATTCAAATACCGAATCGAAATGTCGAAATAATTTCGGTATTTCGATATTTGGAATATTGCTCTTCAATTCATTATTTAAAAAGATAAAAAATTAAAAATTTAGAATTTAAATTTTCAATATTTGGTTTAATTCGAATTTGAAACACAACCTTTTCTTTTTTGTCTCTTTTATTTTTATAATAACTATTTTGGCATGTTAATATTAATTTTTAAAAAATTGTAAGGGGATTTTACGAATTTACCTAAAAGATCAGTTAAATTAATTTTAAATACTCTCGACGACGTATTTATGGTTATAAAGAAGTTTGGGAAATTGACCTCCCCCCCACCCCCGCCAATCGTCTTCGTATAGAAACACCCCTCGGCGGTCTTCATTCCTCTGCCTTTTGGAAGGAGGAGGGTTACGTCTTTTGCCGATTCTGCCCCGTACAAGAAGATTTCGCGATGGTAACATAGATTCCCCCTTGCGATTAATCGCTGCGGTTTCTCTTCGGATCCTCAATCGACTCGTTTTTGTTGTCGGAAAATTAGGGTTTTTTTTTTGAAGCTTACCGGGTTCCCTGCTTTGATATGATCTTTCCCGTGTGATGATACTTTACGATGTTGAACAGGCTTAATTGCCCCTTGTTTCTATCAATTCTTGTTAACCTGCGATGGATGATTTTCCGGATGAATTTTGTGTCATGGCTTTTGGGAGTTGTTTTGGCGATGAATTACTGGACTTTTATTTGGTCGGTCATCGTCGATCTCTTGAGTGGCTGGTCTCAGTGTTTTGTTTCCCTGTGCAGTCTTCGCTCGCTGCTGCAAGGGCTGACAACTTCTACTACCCCCCAGAATGGACACCGCAGAAGGTAGCCTAACACAGACTGCTGTGTCTTATTTCAATGTGTTCCACCCCGGGACTTCCTTTTCTTATACTTTCCGTCTCATCTTGTCAGGGTTCTCTGAACAAGTTTCATGGTCAACATGCTTTACGGGAGAGAGCACGGAAGCTAGACCAAGGCATCTTGATCATCAGGTTGGGGAATCACCCTTATTTATTTCTTGCCGTCCTGCCTACCATGAGATGTTCGACCGAAATTGGTTGACTTACTCATGATGTGCCGATTCTGTAGAGACTCTTTATACTTACCCTGTCATGGAACTTTGAATTTGTGTAACTGTTCTGTCACAATTGTAATTTCTGCCCATTCTTGGGGGAATTTAGTTCCATCTGGTAAGTTCTAAGCACTTTGCAATGTGCTTGGGTGAACTATAGTTTAGTTCCGACCATTGGGTTAGCTAGCTTGTGATTTCTACCCATACACCGTTTTGCCCGTACTGAAATTTGTTTTTTACTTGTTTGCTTTCCACGGTAGTTTCAATGAACCTTCTGTGTCAATACCATTATATATTTCAACTTTCTGTGGTCGTATTTATTTATTTTAGCAAAGTTAGCATATGTCATTGTCCATTTCGGCCTGTTTAGTGGGCTGGTTATTTTTCAATTGAATCTGGAATTGTCACGTTTTAGTGGTTCTGCTCTTTCAAGAAACTGGATATCATCTCCTGTTTTGGGGACTCTGATACTTAAATGTAAATTGGCACCTTCATCTTGTTATGAAGAACATACTCTCAGTGGGTCATTGCCAAACTGTTTGTGAGGGATGCTTCTTGTCTACATTTTTCTGCTATGCCACAAAGCCTCTTTAAGTTTGACTTTCTGTGCAAAGTCATGCAACTTTGGGTGCTTTTCCCGGGGTTGTTATGGTCGTCTCTGTCTTGTTATTGTTGGAGAGAGATGTGACTTACTGCTAGCATGCCCTGATGCCTCTGGGACTTTCTTTTCCTGAGATGTATTCTTGACTGCTGCTTTTTCCTAGATGATTTTATTATATATATTTTTTCGTTTGTAGATTTGAGATGCCTTTCAATATCTGGTGTGGGGGATGTAATTCTATGATTGCAAAGGGTGTCCGTTTCAATGCCGAGAAGAAGCAAGTGGGAAATTACTATTCTACGAAGATATGGAGTTTTACAATGAAGTCAGCATGCTGCAAACATCAAATCGTTATCCAAACAGATCCCAAGAACTGTGAATATGTGATTATTAGTGGTGCTCAAAAGAAGACTGAGGAGTTTGACATTGAGGATGCAGAAACCTTTGAACTTCCAGCAGATGAAGGTTAGTTGTGTTTTTGTTCTTGTTATTCTCAGAACAACTTAATCAGTGTCATGATTTAGAGTGCTTGTCTCGTAGCCCACCAATCTTTTAATTGTAATTGAATCGAACTGAAAATGATCCATCTTTTCAGAGAGAGGAAAGCTCTCCGATCCCTTTTATCGTCTTGAGCACCAAGAACATGATTTACAGAAAAAGAAAGAAGCTCAACCGGTGTTGGTTCGACTCCAAAGAGTATCTGATGCTAGGCATGCCGATGACTACTCCCTAAACAAGGCCCTGCGTGCACAACTTAGGGTTCGTAACGTTCTCTATCTCACATTGATTGTACTTTATGTGACCTTTCATGGTACAAGTCATGAAAGAAACCTTTTCACCATACAGAATCAAAAGAAAAGGGTTGCGGAGGAAGAGGCCGTGTCCAGGAAGATGGGCCTCGGCGTTCGGCTCCTCCCAGCGGCAAAGGAAGACATGGATGCAGCTGCCATGGTGAAGTTCTCCTCCAAGTTTGAGCGAAATAGGCAGGACAAACGGGCGCAGATCAAAGCAGCTTCGATATTTTCTAGCTCTGGGTCCGCATCATCATCAGATAGCCAGAGGTTGTCATTGCTGTCCAAGAGGAGGAGGATTAATGCAGCAGCGGCCTCCAGCGTACTATCGGGGGGATTCAAGCAATCTTCATTGTCTTCAAGGAGGAAGCTTTAGGATGTATGTCTATGTTTTATGTGAATAAAGAAGAGGGAGATGGACGGTGGTGTTGATACTGGGGATTGACAACAAGAGGGAATCCAATCCCTGTGAGGGGGAATGTAATCAACCAGTCGTCGTTTGTGGTCGTCGGTACAATTTGTTGTTTTTGCGTGCGTCTGCTGGGGACAGGCCCACCACCGGGCTTGACGGCTTTTATTCCCATCATTAGATACCCAATTATGTCTCTCTTCCTGTCCCATAATATTATTTAATTTATCTTGTAGTAATAATAATCATTGCTATTTTAGTCCTTTTAGCAGGTACGAATGAATGTAAAAAAATATATTTTACGTGAGGCAGGCGTATAAACAATATCGTCTCTGGGGCCAAATGTTTACGGATTAACCCCAAGTTTGTGTCTGCCAACCATATAGTGTGGTGGAGGCTTTCCCCACCATCTTAAACGTGCTGCCATTAATAACACTGAGTGGCTAAGACTTGGCAAGGTGGTGCTTTTGCCATTATTACCGGTGGTAAATAAGCGATATGGAAGACTTTTTTAGGTTAGTTTTTGGGTTTCCAAAATGATTTATTCAATTGCTGGTCTCATCATTGTGAAAAGGGTATCCAAAGCCACAACCATAAAGTTAGAATATTGTCCAAATAACAGCGCCTTTATCTAATTGCCTCATTCTATGTTTCACAACAAGGTGTATTTGTGGTCACAATTCGCGGAAGCAACACCAAATGGTTTGTTGTGGCCAGACAGAACGGTGCACCTACACCCGAAATTTGGTGCAGTTGCGCTGCGTTGTAATTTATGGCCAGACAGAATGGTGCAACTTCACGGAAAAGTGATGCTGCTATACGGACCGATACATCTATGGATGGTATTTCAAATCAAGCATCGATCAAATTGTGGAACAAATGGTATACATTTAAATTTCTTCATGGCAAATAATTAAATCTAGTTATTTGGAGGAAGAGGTGACTGTTTCCCGAAAACCACGACCTCTCGTGTTTGAAGTTAGTACATTTTCGCTAACTATTACTTTCCCTTCTTGTTTTCAAGGAACCACCTCACGTCTTCTTATCTGGAGAGTGTTTGAATATCTTGAATAAAACAAAGTATATAAGTTTATATAAGTTCAGGTTGTACCATAAACAAAGGTGTTGTGAATCACAGAAATATAACATTCCGCTGCTGTAGAGTTCTATCAGTTATAGAAAGTCTAATTTTAGCCAAAACATCCCTTAAATAAAGTTTATTTTTGAAGCGTCTTCCTTTATTGGTAAAGAAGAACATACCACACGATAAAATAGGTTGGTACCATCCGATATTCTTTTTATTTCGATTCTAAATAATGTCATTTTTTATGTCGCCCACACTCACGATCTGGTAAATGCTTTACATGTCATGCCCATGTGTAAGAGCAATCACAAATTATGCACCAGACTAAGCTCCCTTTTGGATTCACTCATTGTCTTGGTTGACTGGATTCATTTCATTTTCTTTTGCCTTCCATTTTACTTTATATAACTCATAGCAATTAAGACGACAAATTTAATCCCACCAACCAAGAAATGACGATTCTCCCCAGAACTTACAATTAAGGGGACATCAATTAAAGTTAAAAAGATATAAGCATGAAATATATAATTTGATCGCTACGTGACCATAGTAAAACAAATGAATCCAAAAATTCATTACTTCTTAACAGAAAAATAATCTTATGGTTAAAACCATTCCACGTTAACGAGCTCGTTTTATTTGATAACGAAAAACTAACATGTTTGCAAAACTAACGAAATAATAAATTCCCATATAATTTATTGACCAAAGCCACAAATGAAAAAAATAAATAAATTCTTTGTCAAGCATAGATTTTCCGACGCGTCTCCGATTCAAAAGGACTAGTCAACTATTTTATTCAAACAATGTGCACGAGTGAAGAGATATCTCTGCAGGCACCTACCCCTTCCCCTATCATACCAACTTTTTGAGGCGGTCAAATTTTGATAACCCTTCGCTTTTTTATGTATGTATTTTTGTTAGAAAGTGGTGTCGTATCTTTAGACAAGTTCGGTCGCAACAAGGAAGTCTACTTTGTTGAATGTACATGACGAAATAGGTAACCATGAGAAAAAAATATAGACGAAGAAATGAGTTCACAATCTATATCCACCTTTACTTCTAGAAAAAAGAAAGATTATCATTTATAAAGTGGCGAAGGACCTCCAATCGATTATTTAAAAGTGTCATCAGATTTGTTTTGATCTGGCTCTCATATCAATTGATATATATGGTACTGAAAGTGTTGCAACTCATAGGTGGACTATAGACGATCTCATCTCTACTTCATTGTAGTGTTTCATGTTCAGACAGCCATGTCGACTGCATGTTCCGTGTCAATGTCATCCATACACAAATAGAATTAGAGTAGATTAGAGTAGGGGTTTTTACCCACAATTAGTTGACACCATATGCGCCTTCAAAATCGAGAACCCAGAAATCACGCTGAATAATATTATTATATTTTTATTCAAATGGGAGGATATTCTCATTTCCGAGGGCTTTCCCCCCGCAAATGTAGGAAAAAAGAGATCAGAACTCTAAATCAGTCTGAATGTTGGTCCTCCGGTCAAAGAAAGTAAGGAAAAGGGTTTTGCCCCGATAATAAGTGTAATATCCGAAATTTTTTAATAAATATTTTTTTAAAAGATTTTTTAAATAAAATTTAATCACTGAATATCTTCTAATCACATTTAAACCTTTCGAGATTTATGCATAGTAAATTATTCACCATTCAATCATCTCTATCACTCTCCAAAAAATAACATATTCCCTATTAAAATAATATATCGTACCTTCTTTGTCCTAGACACAATTCCTCTAACCCTTCTCACATTCCTATCACCTTTATACGATCCCCACAAAAAAAAAAAAGACTCTCCATTAGATGATTTCAAAAATCATCTCATTCCTAAGAGCCAAAAGCCTCCCCATTCCCTTTTAGACAATTATCAGATAATCAGGACACATACGTCCCTCTCCTCGGAGACGCTCCACCCCCTCTGGGAATCAGAGGCCAACTCCTCCCTACACATCAACGCCGGAGGCCAACTCCCCCCGACGTAAAACCGGAGCCAAAAACTCCCCCGCTCTTGTACTGACGAACCAAAGTCTCCCGACCAGCCGACCAGCCGATACCCTTTTCTCCGACGACACCGTCTCCTGCCACAGCCACAACCCAAGCATGGTGCTCCAAGGGAGCCTTGTAACGGACTCCCCGACGTCCTTCTTCCTCCCCGGGCAATCCCGGGGCGAGGCAACCCCTCGGTGAGTTTTCAGTCTTTTTACTCATAATCATGCAGCCACTCTTTCACCTTAGAGCATGGCTGACTACCTTTCGTTTTTTTTTTAATCGTTGTATGTGACATGGGAACGTGAAACCGAGCCCCGACGGAGCAAGACAACCTCGGTCAGAAAGCAGGGGAGGTAGTATTCGATGGGTCATAACTTTCCCGTCCGGTGTCGGATCGCTGCAAAATCAGGTGGTATCTTTTCCTTACTTGATTATGCTTCTTTTCCAATTTATTTGAGGTTATTTGAAGTCTCGTAGACTGAAAACCGTGCTTGGGAGCGGGTTTCCCAGTTCCGCCGTCTCCCTGCATTGCAGGCCAAAAAGTGGTCCTTTTCGAAGGGGTTATGCATGTCGGCTGCCCCGACTTCTTAATACCGAATGATCTGCAATGGGTGATGGCCTTGAAAAAATTTTTTGTTTCATTTTTATGATGGTAGAGGACCGAGATATTACCCCCGGAAACTAAGGGCGTGCGTACAGTTTGCGGCTAGCCTGCATACTGCAGTCCCACTTTCGAGGGGATCTCGGAGATCCAACCGTTGAATCGTCTCCAAACTTTTCAGACATAAAATAGACTAAAAGACGGTTGGATACATGTGCATTTCGACCGTTGATGTTTCTCGTTGATTCGAACACGAATCAATAAATAGAACACATACGGGGCTGTACTTTCTATACGTCGCAGTCCCGTTCTTGATAAGATCCCAATTGATCTCACCGTTAGATCATCACCAAACTTGACAGACGTGTTTGTTATTTAAATATAATCATTTAGACCTATTTTACATATTTTTATCTTATACACACGTTACTTTTTCTATTTTCTTTGAGGTCTTAATTCGCGGTAAATAAGAAGTCTGCGTGAATGTCCGACTTTGTGATCCCATAAGTCGACATCCCACCATTCAATTAATATGTCATCTTAAAGAATGATTGGATTTTTATTCTTTTGATAGCATATCCTGCGTTTTCTTGTTTCCATTGCATAAAAATTCGACATTGTTTCAAGGATCCGACAAGATGGATCTCGGAGATGAGTTCAAGAATGGAGGCGTGCGAGGGGAACCCGTGGTGGAGACACGTCAATAAAGCGGCCCCAACTTATGAAGCCTTAGCCGATGACATGCCATCCCGGCGGGCCTCAGGTACATGAGGGATGTGCGAGCCTTCCGATTTTCTTTATTTTCACATGTAACGGGCCGTAGGCCCTAGTGTATAAGCCCACCTTCCTCTCCCTCTTTGATCTCAATAATTGTCCGTGCTTGTCCGCACACATAGGTTTATGGTCGCATGTTATTTGTTATCAACAAATATGAGTTCGGGCCCAAAATCCCGAATCGGGTTCAACGCCCGTAAAACATTGACATGAGTCCGGAGTCATGCCCGGATCGGGTCCAATGCCCGTTAAACAAAAGCAAACATTTTGGAGCAAATGCCACCTCTTTTTTCGCACGTTAGAATGTAAAAGCTAGTAAATAAGAATTCCTGAACTCACTTTGGTTTTTCCTACTTAAACTAGTTTTCAAAATTAAGTCGGTGACGACTCCGTATAGTTTACCTAGGTTAAACAATACTGTTTTTACGGAGCCATTTTATATGGGTAACGGCGACACGAGCCGCTCCCCAAGTCCTCCCAAAAGCTCCCAATGAGGCCTTAACGCAGTATTTCGCCCTTCGCCTTCATGGAATCGGAGACGATTGGCGAAATGCCTCGCAACCCCATCATCAAGTCTACGACGGCCCGTCCAAATTCACAAGTCCACAGTGCCCCGTCATCAAGTCTACGACGTCACCATCGTCCAATTTCACAAGTCCGCGGTACATTAGGAAACTAAGGGAGGGCCCAACCAAATTCCTTTCCGCAGTGTCCGACGCTCGAGTCGCGACGCCGACCGGACTGGGCCCCGGAGGTTGTTTTGCTCGTCCCATGGTCTTTTACATTTGATTAAGTTAATTCCGCAATTCCTTTTTTTTTAAGGGTTTCTTCATCGCATCTGGCATGGAAAAGACAGCCTCCTCAAGCATGATTGCCCATCGCTATCAGCGTCCTTTTTCTCCTTGGGGTTCTATCTTTAAAAATGAAACACCACCCTCCTCCTCCTCCTGATCTAATATTTCCAGGTTAATACTTATATAAATGCATACGAGTACCACTTCCATGGGACAGCCACATAGAGATGATCGCCATTAACAACATGATAAATGTCGCTTCGAGGCCGACTTACCATACCATTCTTGTCAAATCCATTGACTCCCATTTGCTTAAGCATTGTAGTACATAGATAACCCCTATATACATTTGGGCTAACAAGAGATCGATGCACATATACATGACTTAGATTTGTAATTTTTAACCCATAGAATACCAGTCCTTTTCTTACGCATTATTTTACCTCATACCAAACAGGGCGTCGCCGTTGATGCCCGACAAAAAAAAGAAGTGACATTCAAATAATGGTAAAAGAGGCGACTCATTTGTATTTAGTGGAGTGAATAAATTAGAACCGTTTATCATGGGAGAAGCGATCCTCATCCCCCACGTGAAGCCTTTCTCTTCCACCACCACTTTTCCCATGCTTTTAGTACATCCATCTGTCTCTGCACGTGCCCGTGAGAAAATATTAAATATATAAGCTATATATGAATGTGATGAAATAGATCCGAATTGTGATTTAAAGATTGGTAATTGTTTATTTAAACATTTGAGGCATTTCGTTTGTTATACGAGGCAGACTATATCATACGTATATTACAATTTTTCCCTTTGCAACATCTCATTCACTCCTAGCCTCTTCGTCACTACCACTCCCGAAACCCTCGCTCGGAAAACCTGTTCCCCCAAACACCCGGTTTTTTGCTTTTTGGCTACACACACTCTCTCTCTCTCTCTCTCGCAAGTTTTTCACTTACAATGAACAAATCATTTCTCATGGTTTCAGGTCATGACCCGATATCATCAGTCCCTCCGAATCAGCCCCTCACATGCCCATTATCAAAGGGTTCCTTCTTCCACGCCACTTAGTTAAGATTTCAGGCCAAAGGACAGCCAGTAAATGAATCGGAGGACAATGCTGCCGGCGGAGAGTGCTTCTGGTTGCAATCCTAAACCTAGCTCTAACCCTTTTGTTTACCCTCACGATAAAACCTTGTTAGGCTACGATGATTTCCACGTGATGCCTGTTCCTAGAGGGGTGGATGAGGATGGCAACGACGATGAAGGGCTCCTCAGCCACATCTTCTCTCAACATCACCTTGCGATTGAAGGAAGCGGTGGGGAGCCTGTGGAAGCAACGGAGGAGGCAAATAAGGGGATGAGAGTGGAGGTGAAGACTGGTCAATCGACAAGGAAAAGGGCGAGTGGGAAGACGGATCGGCACAGCAAGATCCGTACGGCACAAGGGCTCAGGGACCGGAGGATCAGGCTGTCAGTGCAGGTTTCTAGGAAATTCTTTGACTTGCAGGACATGCTGGGGTTTGACAAGGCAAGCAACACCCTTGAGTGGCTCATAACCAAGTCTAGAGGTGCAATCAAGGGCTTATCTCTTCGAAGGGGCAGCTTCTCCTCGAAGGGGGCCCCTGAGATCGACAATCAGGAAGTTCCCCACATAGAGGAAGTCAGTTCCGCTGAGGGCAAAGCTGTTGAAGGGACCCAGAAGGGGAAGTCATGGGCGGAGCGCTCAAAGGCTGATACCAAGAGGGATTCACGGGAGAGGGCAAGGGTTAGGGCGAGGGAGAGGACAAGGGAGAAAAGGACGGCAGAAACGTGGAATTCTGGCATCAATGAGGGACAACCTAACCAAAGCCTTAATCTCAGCGTGTTGGATGGGCAAAGAGATTTTAGTTCGATTGATGTAATCGAGAAATTCCTGGGAATCACGTGTGGCTGTGAATCTTCACTCAATGCTGATCCTAGTGGAAGTCGCAGACACTACTCAGAAAATGCGAATTACTCCGGCGATGACAGATTTCAGGACCCTTACACGGGGAATGGGGCTGATGGTCATTTTGGAGGTCATTATCCATGATATTTATTTCTTTCATACATCATCATCGGGTCTGAAACTTAGCTTTGCTATTCATGTCAAGTGTAGAAATATCAGGACCTGATCAAGGTTTGGTGGTGTAGTCAATCCCGACGTGCTCTAATTAAGCTTGTTCTGAAGTCATTTTCTGTTAGTTTATCTTATCCATTCAGTTAGAATATTTTGGGAGATGATAGGAGATCAGTCATGGTGTTACTCCGAAGAATTTCATCGTGTTTTGGAAGTTGTTGTATTCTCTTTTCCTTAGCGGCGTTCCACCCCTTTAGTCTTCTCCATGATGGGGGCGAAAGTATAACATGGACATGGCGCTTGCCCTTATCTGTCCGACATAGAAAGAAAGACATACCCACGGATCTGCTAACCGGTTGCTTGCTCACCTCAGATATATGATCGCCCTTCGTGTGAAGTACTGAGTATATTGATTCTGCAGAGCAACGCACAATCTTTCATTTGGGATTTTTTTGGCTTTTGTTTTTTGAATCCAAAGCCTATGAAGGAAGGTGGAGATGTTTTGAAAAGAGAGATCAAAAATCAAGAAATCCTTGGAGAGACTGCCATTGCTTTTAGAATCTCCTGTGAGTAAATCATCCCCGACCACATTTATGACTCCAATCATCCTAAATGCAAACCTATCAAGGTATACCAACAAGATAAAATCTTTATAAAATATAATTTTTAAATCTTTGTTACCTTTCTCCCTTTCGTTGACATTTAAAAAAAAATTATTTGGGTTCTTTCTCTTATGCATCGACCAAGGCTTATTCGAAATGAGTGCGCAGCTGACGACGTTACGGGGTGAAACCCAATGAAATGAAACACGATTGTGGAGGTAATGTTGATAAAAAAAAATGAATCAGTTGTTCATCCTTCCATTTTTCTCTAATTGAATCTCTCTTGTTTTGCCCCCTTCATCCCCTTGTTTGCATTGTGGCGAGAACCAATCTTGACATTACTTACTTTAGTTTTGTGACCAGCACGGTTGAATACTTCTAATACAAAAGAGAACCATATATTTCCTGACTCACTCATGTTATCTTCCATCTTATTCAGTCTTCAGGAGATGTGTCAAAAATCTTAATCGCACTCGTTTTCCTCAGTGACCCTTAAATCGGGAAACAAAAAGGAAAAGGTAGGGGAAAATAGGGAGATTTTGAATTACTACTGACCTGCGGTATGGTCGCGTAACACATCACCTCCGAAGGAAGCATCAGCTTGCTGAGAACGATCATCGAGAGGTAAAGTATGGCTGAGTTTTCTTGATTCTCGAGGTTTCTCTGCGGAAATAAAGGAACAAGTTTAAAAGAAAAACATATAGGGAAATCTCTGTATGAGGGAAAGGGAGATTATTATTTCATATCATATCATACATACAGTTAGCCTATGCCATTCCAACAGTTGGTCAAACTATTCAATTCAAAAGAATATTGAATTACATCAAAGCTACTGCTAAGTTATTCTTCTTTCTTTTCGTTTTGGGGTAGGAGCACTGTTAATTGTTCAACTACTTCAAGAGTATTTTTTTTTTTAATTATAAAACAAAAACAAAAAATGAGAAATATGAAAAAGGCTTCCGACAGTTGTTTACTTTTAGTGTGTGCTAAAGAGGTAGAAATTTCAGGCTGGAAAGTACCCCAATTATATGACATGAACGGTGGGGGGGTTGTTTAGCTCATATTATATCTGATGTAAGCGGATTTTCAGCCGACTATGGTTTAGAATTTCGGTTTACTTTTGAAATAATTATTTTTTTACTTTTCTTTGCACACGAAGTTTCGTCCCGATTAATATGGACTCAAGTAAAAATAAAATTTAAAGAAACTAAAATTTTGGGGTTATGAAATTCGGATCAGAAATCTTTTGCTTTAGAAAGAATGACCCGAGAACTGCGAACGGAACATCGATGGAAGTAAAAAAAAAAAAAAAAAGCAGGGGCCATAACGCTAACAAGGATCAAGATACGAGTCCATTGGGCTGAAAGCATCCATCCCCTTTGCCTAAATTGGACCACTGATTAAACTCTGGAGCAACATTGTTGTCATCTTTCCTAAACTAAACTCCAACTTGTTTCAGATTGTGTCAGAATATAAGTTTGACCCATTCATGCATGGGTCGACCTAATTCGAATGGGACTACAAAGGCTAATGGGCTTCCGTAACCAGTTGGCATTCATAAAAAGAATATTTAATAATTATTTTTTATACTATCTTTAGAATTTAGGGTAGTTTACTACTTTTATATATCCAATACCGTAGAGTATTGTACAAATGACTTCATGTAAATATTCCTTCCAACTTGGGACACAACGTCCGACAACGAAGGACTAAGGATCCATATTCTACTTTCCGCACTCGTGATTATGACATCAACCACTAGCTTTTGACCTCATTTGAGATCTCCGAAAGAGATTGTGTCGATTTCACTTCATTTTTTTATTAGAAAAAAAATCTTTGATAAATATATTATTAGTTTTTAATTCTTTTCATGTTTGCGTTGTACATGGATAAAAGTCGATTTTCTTAAAAGCTCGATACTAAAGCGTGACATATTATATATTTTCATTTTTAATATTAATGGCAATGAAATTATCACATGACACGAATTATTTATTTTATTGATGGAAATAATCAATGATTTCTCTCTAGAAAAATTATTCGTTATAAACATTGAATATAAACGTAATTCATATGATTTGTATGATTATTGGATGTTTCTTATTAACATTATCTCTTTAATTAATAGGAAATTTCCATATTTAATATTATAATTATAAATACGAAAAATATATTGTTTATTACTTTTTGTTACCATATAATAAGTTTATATTAATTCAAATAATATTCTAAGAAATATTCTTCATTTGAATTAATAAAATAATTAAGATAATTAACAACTAATTAAACATTAATTAATTATTAAAATATCTAATTGTGAAAATATTTTCTAATCATATAATTTGATGTGAAATGATTATGAGATGATGTAGAAAATATTTTCGTAATATTTTTTCTATTTTAGGAAGTATATTTTAGTTACAAAAGGTTGCGGTTGTTAGGCTTATGTAATGGTCAGCTCAACTTCTGTAAGGTCATAACATATCAATCTGTTGTGTGACTCATCATCAAAACTATAACAGCAGCCTCTGCCATTTCATCAGGGAACAATTGTCCAAGCAAACACCGTATGTTTCGTTGGGTCAAGTTTGTACAGTCCAAATACACGACATCACGTTTGTCTTCCTTCTTATATCTACTTTTGAGGGACATGCTCTATAATGCAAGCTTTATGGGGACGATTAGTACTAGTTTGGGGTCTCCCATTTCCACGTTTTATTCCCCCCAACTTTTCCATAGTTCTAGAGCTGCATCGATGAAAATTTGATTGGACGTGGAGGACATCGTCCTTGACGCAGTCCGAACCATGTGAGTCTTCTTGTAGTATCAATGGATTATACAGGATATGGAGCACAACGAACAAAGGAAAGGTGAACGTCCTAGCTGTGAACTCTGCCGCTTAGTTTCTACTTGATTGTTTTATTTTTTCCAATTTCATTGTGCCGTTCTCTTTTGAGCCAGGGACCATGGATGTAGGACTTCATTTTGGCGTATGAAAAATTAGATTGAGTAGGGGTAAACGTATAGGTTTTGGTTGGGTGCAACATTACCATTTCTCTAATCCGGTGTAACATGTGGTGGCTTCTCGCTAACTTGACCAGGGCTTGCCATCGTTTTGTTTATCCACTTAGATATACCTCTAATGGTTTCGGTTATTTTAACGTATATCAGTACTTATTCATAGAAAAAAACAAAAAGAAAACTCGATCATCGACACTTTGTGAAAGGAGATCAACCATATGGACCTAGAAAACAGTAGTAATTTTCAACAATTACCGCAGAAATGGGACATAGTTACTGAGGTACCAGTTTCGACCAAACAGAAGAAAATGACAGAGTTTGTCTCACAGAGGGAGATATCGGGCTAAAGGTAAAGCGATGGCTTGTGGGGGTGAGAAATAAATATCGTTTCTGGAGCTATGAGCTCTTTTTTGGTTTATCAGAGGTTGTCGTTGGTACGGAACAAAGTAACTCTGTTCATGGCGTCACCCCAAAGACACAATGGACAAGCGAGAAATAACCTTGTACGAATCCCTTTGGTTGAGGAGTCCCTGGAGCCGTAGGTTGGATTTTTCCCTCTTGGGTTAACCCGCCGGCTAGATATTACCGTGGGTGAAAAGGTAATAGGAAAACAAAAATAGAGACTTTTTTATTAATCGTGGGTAAACCCATAGAAACATAGAAGTGGCTTAGCTAACGCAGTCAAGTTTAAATAAACGAGTCTCGAGGAGTCCGACTGAAGAAGTTTCTCCTGTAAAGTTTCATTCTTTAAAATTGAAGGCAACTTTTGTTTATTAAAAAAGAGAAATGATACATGAGTATGCAATAACTAATATGACGTGATATTTTCTCACATAAAAGTGATTAACAAAAAAAGATTTTATCTTTTAAGTTAATGTTCATAAAGTTTATGTGGGTGTGTTGTTTTGGTGGGATAAATCTTATGTGCGCTACCACATTTAAAGATATCCAATAATATAATAAAACAATAATATTAAAGAAAAAAACAATAGGGCTCCCCACACCCATCAACAGTGAAATCTTTCTTCATCCTATAATATAGAAACAACAAGACCGAAATGTGTTCCCCTAACTTTGATTCGAGTTCATTATAATAACAAATAAGAAAACCAGTTGTGTTATACTTAATAAATGTTTCCTTTGGTTTTCTTTTTCAAAGGAAAACCAAACACCGACGAAAATATTTGAAAAGAAAGACACTGCCGACTTCTAAATTATACTTGTTGGAATAAATAGAATGAATCTATGGCATAAAAGTAATTTAAAATATTGAGATTTTTAAAATGAAACTATTTGATAGCAAGCGTACACCCGGGATTTGTGGACTTAAGGAATGCCGTAATAAGAAAGGAAAGAAAGGTGCGCCCACCCCCAAACAAACAAAAAAAAGAAGACTAGTAGGCCATGTACCACTCTCCTTCTAGAGTCGTGGAATTCAGAGAGAACATAACATTTGTATTCTTATATGTTCAGAGTCGAGCGAAATATCCCCTCTCTACTTGTGATATAATGACTTAGATGGGCATCAAACTCTACCATGACAAAACCATGTTAATACCAACACCTCCACATGTAAACGTTGAGTTCTGCAATATGGCCTACCATATATTATCTATAATCTATTGCTACTAAAAAAAAATAATTTAATGGGGCATATATTATATATAAAAGGTGTTAGGATTTACATGAATGTTGCTTTTATCTTATGTCAGTTTATTACATTCGTAACAATTTATAATTATGATAATCTTCTTGGTAAAATGTTATTATATCTTGTATACGTTACATCTCGTTCTGTCGCGGAACTACTTCTCAACATTTATTGAAATTCGCTCTTACATTGATTAAAAGACAAGTCACATAACCATCCCTCCAAAGTACCAGAGAAACGCAATCTAATTTTCCATCATAATATTAATTAATATTGTTTTACCATAAAAGTCAAACAAATCTCAACCCATAAATTTCCATCCACCAAAAAAAAAAAAGAAAAAAGAAAAATCTCTTTCTCTACTACTCAGTTGCATCCCACTCTCCTCCCATCTCCCATTAATTTTCATAAAAACCAAAAACCAAAGAAACTGCTGGCCCCCCACCCACCATGTTTTCAAAATTCTTTCAATTGCAATGGGGAGAGTTTCACAAAGAAACAAAAAGAAGGTGAAGGACTAGATTTGAAGATTTCCAGACAAACACTCCGGAGCTCTTGAATATCTTTCTTGCCATCTCTCTATTCGTAGAGTCCCAAATCCTAAAACCCAAGGACTCGAAAAATCATGTCCCGTTAGAAAAAAAAGAAAAAAGAAAAAGACAACCTTAGAAAGAGAGAGTGTTACACACACACACAATCCATCTATAAAGGTTTGAGGGAGTTCGTCCCTTAAGATAATAGGACATGACCACCCACAAGGGGTTTTCCCATCACGGGGAATGCTCTGGTAGCATCCACGGTGAACGATCCACCATGGCCGCCTACTATCACTCGGATAACCTCTTCCACCTCCCTTCGTTGCTGCCCCAGTCCTACTCCCGCTTATTCAACGGGAGATCAACGGCTCCATCGCAACTCAAGAATCTGGAAGGTGGCCAGCAAGCCGACCACCAATTTCAGATAATCTCGGATGCAACTGCTGTGTCCGAGCACGGGAAGACGATGATGGTTCAGGAAATAATGGATGCCAAAGCACTTGCCGCGTCAAAGAGTCACAGCGAGGCCGAGAGGAGGCGGAGGGAGAGGATAAATAACCATCTCGCCAGGTTGCGCAGCCTACTTCCGAGCACCACCAAAGTAAGATCGCAAAAAGCAAAATTATAACCAGTTATGCAACTTTGAATTTACTTGTTATCAAATAATCGTTCACACATGAAGGCGAACAAACTCAAAATATATGCCTTCAAATGATACGCAGAGATTAGGCAAATCCAGACAAGAATGGTCTAATTTTTTACTGTGTTGAGGCATTCGGAGAAAATAATTAACCAAAAGTATGGTGACAGTTACATTCTAGGGATGAAGCACTGGCATGCATGATCGTTTCTCCAGCTAGCTCTACTGCTTAGAATATAAAATAAGTAATTAGTTTAATTTTCTTAAATCATAGTATTCTCAGAATTTGATGAAGCGAAGACGAGTGAGGACAGGCTTTCCCTGTTCTCTTTTTATTTTGTTTTTTTCAATTTCTTCAAAAGTTTCTGTAGGGGGAGGTGAGAGGTAGGCGTTAATGTCGGCTTGGTTGACATGATAAAGGGAAACAGATTAGAAGCATGAGAACAAAATTCCTTTGCCGGGGGGACAAAAGAAAAGGTCTCCAATTTTTTCAACTCTCCTCCCTCCCCCCCCCCCTCCCTTTTCTTATCCTTTCGTGTTGGAGAAAAAGAATGGCAATGGAATCCAGACAAGGCGACACTCATGTCAGTGGACTAAAATGAAATTTTAATACAACAAAAAGTAAGCATTGGGACATTTGTCCCCTTTTAGGCTTTCTATTCTCTTGGTTTAGAGAGATTTTCCATGTTTTGTAGAAATAT
Source organism: Melastoma dodecandrum (assembly GCA_029817715.1). Classification (NCBI taxonomy): domain Eukaryota; kingdom Viridiplantae; phylum Streptophyta; class Magnoliopsida; order Myrtales; family Melastomataceae; genus Melastoma; species Melastoma dodecandrum. Next base: position 197,590 of record JARUPY010000397.1, on the reverse strand, counting down.
ATTTGTTAGTTATCATAGATATACGATGAGCGACTTAATGGGACTTCATACATTTTCATCAAGGTAATGTGAACTTTGGATTGGTGTTTTGGTTTTTCTCTTTTTCGAAGACGGACAAGGCGTCATTGCTTGCAGAGGTGATACAGCACCTGAAGGAGCTGAAGCGTGAAGCCTCCCTGATCACAGAGACAATCCCAATCCCTACCGAGGCAGATGAGCTGATCATGGACGAGTGCAGGGACGATAGCAGGGGCTTCGTTATCAGGGCCTCTTTGTGCTGTGACGACAGGCCTGACCTCATTCCCGACCTGATCAAGGCCCTGAGAGGGCTGCAGCTTAGGGTGCTCAAGACCGAGATCACCACTATCGGTGGCCGCATCAGGAACGTGCTGTTCGTTACGAGGGAAGGTGATAGGAGCTCTATTGATGAGTATACGGACGAACATACACAATGGCATTGGTATTTGGTGAATTCGATACAGGAGGCTCTTAAGGCGGTGATGAAGAAAGATGGGGGAGGCACTGCGAATAAATCTCCTACCGGGAATGCTAAGAGGCAACGCACTAGCGCTGTGAGCATCATCGAACACGGGGCCCTCTAATCTTCTGCTGGGAATATATACGAGTTCAACGTATGACAAACTCTTTTATAAGCATCAAGCCTACAGAACATTACACAAACTCTTTCATCTTCGTTACAATAGTATGATTATTATCTGCTCATGAAATTTGAACTCCTGATTGGTGAGGAGGAACCATTTGCACTAGTGTCTTGCATATTGTGATTTGACATTTCTTTATAAAAAAAAAAGACATAAATAGCGTAACATGCAGTAAATGGAATTATGCCTCGCCCTTGAATAATACTTTTGAATGTTTTCTTTAGTTTTTGAAGAGTGACTGCAACTGAAAATTAATATTAATTGGCCATCACCCGTCGTAGCAAAATCCTGGAGGGTCACATGCAATGATTTGTGGGCAAGTTTTTTTGAAGAGGACAACATAAATATAGAAATGAGATCAGTTGTGCAATTCTTAAACAGAAGAAAGTCTATCAATCGAGGGCCTTTGGGTCATGTCACACGTCGCAATGATACCTTCTTGTGCAAAGTTCAATATACTTTTGGTGATTCGGTTGTTGACTTCTCAAGACAAACCCAATTTGATCCGACTAAAGAAACTCTATTTTTTTCCCACGTTGGGGAACTGCCTGAGGAAACACGTTGATATTTGATTTCCATGGATCTTTCTTAACCTGAGTAAAGGGTTCAAGAAAAGCAGCATCATCAAACCTTTGACTGCTGACTGTAATCCACATTCAATCATTCCCAGTTTTAGTCACAATGCAAAAGAACGACTCAGAGAATAATGGTAATGTTAGCCGCTTTAAGACCTCCATAGAGGAAGCCATAGCCTCCTGGTATATGGCGTTACTGGTAGTCATAAAGCTTCCCTGAGATGAAAGGTTCTAACCAATTCCCTTCGTACTCGTTCAGTTCCACCAGCGTCTTCTTTAATCTCCGGGCAAGATTCCCAGTCTCAGCCTCTGCTACACCAGAAATATGCCTCTTATGCAGAGCACTCCCCAGAGACATGACGAACTCGACCAGAGGCTGCAGTTTTTGACTGAAACATAGCAGTGCAGATTTATCAGTATGATCAGAACTAGAAGTACATGTTCCCAAATCACAACCAGTGGAGGGCCCAAATATACATTTAACGGATATAGCTACTGGAGAATGCATGACAAATGTCATTTGAAGTAAGACCGCAACTAGGCAAAGAATGACCTAGTGACTTGTTGTGGTCCGGGATTCCTTGAATGCCGTTGCGCGGATGACAAGGGCTTATTAGAGAGAACCATCCTAATTCTCTACGGGAGAATACACTATTAGCTTCCTCACTCCCCTATTTAATAAAACATATCCCTAAAAATAGGGTTACAAGAAAAAAGATAAACTAATACTAAATATACAATACTTCATGTCCTAATTGTATCCTATTCCAGTAGATCCTAACCTTAGTCTATATCATGGATGAAGAATAACAGAAATTTACAAGATAACAAACTACTTGGACAAAAAATTTAAACAATTCTTCCAAGATTTAAGGCTGGATTATAGCCAGCCCTTACCCCAAAAAAGGGTATATATTTCCTACATTCTTCCATCCGAGCAACTCTCTATGATCTACTGAAAATAACAAAGCCTAGGACAGCAGAGGTCAAACAATCGAGAACATAAGGATGGCCCACAATACTTCTGAAAGAAAGTTTTAACTTATGATAGGCACCACAAGCCTACAAACCATGGCCAGCAGAGGGACTCTCTATCAGCAATGCAATTACATAACCTTCTGACAATTTATTTTGATAAGTTAGTCGAGAGATAAAAATCCCGAGGCTTTACTACACTGGGGACCTATAACCGTTAAGTGCCTATTACAAAGTTCAAACTTCACTACAAATTCTTCAGTAGGTGCACCGATTTAACCCATTGTTGAAATAATTTTGTCAGTAAGATATTTCGGAGCATAACTGGGGCAACCAACCTGACGATCTTCCTGCATCCAATGGAAAAGAAGAGACGCTTTGAGATGTGGACTGGACATCTCTTCTTGATGTTTAGACCCAATAAAAACAAACGATATTCGAATCTCGTACTGCAAACAGCTCACAAAAAATAACAAGCACTGGCAATTGATGCAATTGAACAGCAGCCCATCTCGCCAAAAGAATGAGATGTATATGTATATCTAAAGGAATATTAAGACAAACACCCACTAAAATATACAAATAATAGCCGGTTAGCACATATGTAGCACAAAATTCAAGTAGAACCTTCATGCTAAAAACAAAATGAAATAGTTTCTTACCTTCGGTCCCCCGATGCGCTTGGTCAAGTCCAAACTCCAGATAGAGAAGCAACAATTTTTTCACACCTTGTGATAGCATCGTGGATGTCTGACATGATACATCGAACATGGGGAAAAATTTTACCACATAAAAACTCATCAAGAGCGAGCCTCTCTAGAAGTGACATTGCAAGAATCTCTTTCCACAAACAAATGTTCCTCATGAGACGAACTGACATCCCAAATCGATATGCAGCAACTCGGGCAGTATTCTGTATTGCCTTTAGCACCAGGAGGCTCCATTGGAACCTGCCATAAAACCCAAAATTCTTTTCAAGAAAATGAGATAAAATTTGCTGACTTGCCTACTAAAATGCTGAGCTCAACCCTAAAAATGTTTCAGGTAGACAAAACGCTGAGTCCAGCTTAAAGCAACTCAAGGTGATAACATCGACTCTTATGCTTCAATGCACTTCTCTAATGGTGTTCTGTAGTTACAAAGAAAATGTTTCTGTCTTCTATTTGCTTGGGGTTGTCTAAAAAATGCAGAACATGCTTTGTAGGCTTTGTCAAAGCTCCATTAGGACCTGAACCATAATGTTTGATGGACTGATTGGTTACCAACCAACCTATAAGATAAAATCCTACGAAAGCTTCTTCTTATGGAGAGTTCATATCTGAAATATTTTATGCAAGTACAGATTTCGGAATGGAATTCCTTTTTCACTTATAGGTTGGTGAAATCAAACCATGACAATTGGGAAGTCACAGGAATTGGCAAGGGATTCAATTATTGGAGATTTCAAGCAGCAGTGGTTCAATAGATGTTTCAATGCAACTGATCTACTTAACATAGTGGAAGCCAAATTCATCGAGCTTACATTCATGAATTAGCATAATTAAAATTATATAGCATGGATTATCCCAAAGCATTTTCTACCCAAACACAATACTATTCCCTTAAGTCACTTGAACTTCAAAAACTAGACCAAAATACATGGTTGCTCATGCAGGAGATTTCACTATTGAGCTTAACTCTGCAATTCTCCAAGAAAAAATTCAATATGAAATGATAATAGTGCTGATTTGTTATGAAATCTCAAACTATGGGTACGCAAGCAAATAAATTACAACGAGAAGGGTGACACTCGACATACTGTAAGACTGGTAACGGCATCTGACAATCGGGCACTCACCACAACTAACAATCCCCTCAACGGTTCACATGAAACAGAGACATAATTTATGACCAAGGTTGTGGCAGATACAGCATTTCTTGTCTCTTCAGTACTCAGCATATCCCAACAATGGGCTATTTCATGATGCAAAAGGGGTAGAGCGACCTTTTCCACTAATCCAGGGACCAAAAGTCCGAATCAGCATCATCAGAGCCCACATTACTCCCATTTTCAGGCAGGCCGTAATTAAATAACAATGTATGCCTAAACATTTAACATAAACAACGCAACCCTTAGTATTAACTCAACATCCTCTTATATAAAAAGTTGTCATCTTACCTTAACAAGAATTTCAGGAACTTACCATTTCATATCAAGAAATCAGCCTCCTCATGTAAAGGATCCCACCTCAGAAGCTCCAATCGAACATATGGAGAAAAGATATTGGGCAAAGTCAGGGACATGTAAGCATCGTTGTAGCTGCGAGCAGAATTTCTCTTCCATTTTTCAAACCTCTTTATTACCTCTGAGAGCTGAGCAAACTCCTCTGCTGAGTCATCAAAAATCTTATCTGCCGTCTGAAGAAGCAGATCTCTATTTGATTTGTAAGCTCTAGTTTCAGTGTCACTCTCAACAGTACTTGATTCCCCCTCTACTTTCTGCAGGGGACTATCAACATCCATTGATGAAAGTTTCCTACTTTCAAATAGAGCTTTCCTCCGCTTACGGGCTTCAGCCCTCCGATTCATGTCCATTCGTTTCTGCAAGTTCTCATCCCGGCCAAATTCATCCAACTTTACAGGTAGGTTGCTTTGCTCTCTTACTGCGGCGACTGCAACTTCTGCAGCACTTGAGGTTGCAGCAATTGTTGATGAACTAGTATCCCCTTTTCTAAAGACTAGAGATGCTGTGTTGACAGCTGCTTCAACCTCCACCAGTTCATCTTCGTTGTCAGCGGCTCGTCTTTCCAAGTTTGCTGATGCACGTTATGCATTCAGTTTCTGCATTTGATCCTCGAGTTCCTCTATATAGGGGGTTTTATCCTGAAAATGCCTCAAGCAATAATAGTTTGGTGATCATGAATACCGGTGTACTATAATAATATAACAATAAATAAAATATGCCAGTTGCCCTTTCTTCAAATACAAGAACCTTTCGGTTAGTAAGTGCAATTATAATCCTCACCGTTTTCCATCATTCAATCATGTAGTATTATTTTCTTTTGTTGCATATTTATTAGAGGGCATTTTTTCCTGACTTTTTATGTCACTTTGTTACCCATGTCCTTAAGAAACGCTATGCAAAAAACCTCAAGAATACTCTTGGTGATTAAGTTTTACATTCTCAAGAAAGGAAAAGAAAAACCAACACAAAAGAAACAAAAATTTCAGCTATGTTAATGATGTTACTGCATTGTGACTAAATTACAATAATTAATCAACAAGAAATCTAAGCTTGCCGAGAAAAGTATATGCATGTGAAACAGGTTCTTCATCAGAGACAGTTAGAAAAACAATTGTCTAAATAGAATTATCTTCAACTTGATAAGTCAGCTATTGTAACTCCAATTGCAGTATACCCACGTTTATAATTAAGTTCAACAGTTGCACATAGTGTTGAGATAGTGGATTCTGTCGCATTGTCATTCTAGCAATAACTCACATGTCATACATATGATTAACAGGATTGCAGATCTTAAAAATTGCTATGTTTGGGTAGCAGTAGGGTCATGGCAAGAAGGAAAATAACTAATTACTGCCCACTACTGAAATCACTAAGTTATTTTTGTAAGAAGGACAATAACTGATTCCTGTCCACTGCTGCAATCACTAAGTTCACTTAATTTCAACAAGCCCTGATGTCTTGGATTACTTTTGTAAGGATCACCTAGGCATGAGGGATATACTGATATATTGATATCAATACTTTAACGAGAGCGACTAATTACATATCATTAGTTTAGTACTGTCCAAATCGAATGAAAACCCATCTTTATCGTTTAAAAAAGTGCATCTAAGTCTTATTTATAAACTCCCACCATAAGGAGGGGTCAAAGAAAAACCAATGAAAGTTTCAAGTCAGCCTGAAATCTCAATATTTTCAAAATCGGAGATCTGCCAACTTGATAGAAAACATGAACTGATATATAGGCCAATATCGCTTGTGAAATAGAGAAAATTAAATAATGCTCTTGACCAAGCAAAAAACCTATTTCCTTTTTCATTCCTTTAGCAAACCCATAGTTATATAAATTATCCACACTCGTAAAATTACAGAAGAAAAACCAATGCAATCAAACTGAAGTACTGAGTGTCCTCCAAAAAGTGTATAAGAAGTCCAAAGGTAAACTAAAAAATAGAAATATCCTGGAATATGAACTGCCAGAATATTTGGTAGGTGGGAAGAGCAGCTGAAAAAATAAAATAAAGCCGTACCTGCAAGAACTTACATATTACAGAAATATAGTCACGAAGCTTTTGCATAAAGATGTACTCCTCCCCAGCTGGGGTTAGAACCTTTTCAAGGGATGTTATGTTCAACAAGGACGCCGATAAATTCTCATCAGTCTTCACCAGAGAAGACCGTTCTTCCATGAGACTCCTGAAACAAGCAACAGTTACGGCAATATATAAGGATATATTATATCAGATAAACAAAATCTTTTCATCTGGCTAAAACTTGAATGCATAGCTTGAAAGCTAAGTAGAATCCGCCTATTAAATTGAGAGTTCCAAAAGGTTGACGAACCATTTAACAAGATTACAAAACTTTTCGCATGGAAGCAATGTATAATTAATTTGGAAAGGGTTATAAATTATCCCCAGAATTATTCGAGGAAATTAAGAGAAACATAGCAAAAAGTAGGTGGATATTACCGAATTCTATTGTGAGATGTAACCCGTTTCCTAACCTAGCATACTAAGTAAGACAACACAGGAACCTTATACCTGTTAAGTCAGGCCAGACATATCAACCCTATATCACCGCAATGTTGCTATACAAATTGACGTCAAAATAATATATGGATTTTGTTAGTAAATAACAACCCTTCAATTGTGCAATCAAAATGAACATGGAATATAAAGAAGTGAACTGCAGAGACAACGGAAAACATAAACCTGCAATGCCCACATATTTAATACTATTTGGAGTGTTTGTGACCACGAGGACCATAAGGAGCCATAGTAAATGAAGACTTGGATGCAACATATGAACAACTTGATAGCATAAGAAGATCAGGTTAGGTTTTCTATGCTACCCCATTGTCACATCTCAAGCAGTCATCCATAATTTGATCAACAGTTGGCTACTTAGTAAGAGAACGAATCACAGCATCAATAGCTTTGATGGTATCTGTTTTCTTAATGTCTTCCAACATTACACCCTAGCACGAAGGAATGGGCAAGATCAAAATTGTCTCCATTCCAGGAGATTCAACAGAATAGAACTCTTGAATAATGCCACTAGCCCAGTAGCAACATAAACCACAACTTTCCAAACGCCAAAAAACCGAGCAGCATAACCACAGCACCCTTAATCAGACAATGGGTGACATTCTGCATGAAGAAACCAGCCAGATTTCATTTCTCCCTCAAATAATATTTTAAAAGCAAAATGAATAAGACTATACCTTTAACCTCCTTGAATTCTCCTTCAGGGCCTTCCTGGCAGCCTCTGCTTGTTGCTTTATCAACATCCCATCCAGAATAGACACACCTTTTGCAATCCCACCAATGCTTGGAGGAGCAGCAGTAGGAACAGGCAGAGGAGGAGGAACCATGGAAGCAGTGTGCGTACCATTATACACTCCACCTCTGCTTGCACCAGAGTAATAATTCTGCTGCTGCTGCTGCAAGTTCAAACTCCCAGTAATGATTCCTCTTCCAATACCGTCATCGACTCTCTTCCCTAGCCCCTTCCTAAACTGCTCTTCTTCCCATATCTTCTACTCATCTTCGTCCAGCTCCTGCTCTTTAACCTCATACTTACGCTCACCCCGTCCTTTATCCTTCTCCCCAATATTGACCCTCTCCTCAAAACTCTCGAAAACACGCTTCTTCTTACTATCCCCCAACATTGCGATCCGCTCCTGAATTCTGGCTCCTCATCACAAAAGCCGTCAGCAGTCCCCGAACCTAATGCACCCCCTCCGTCCAACGAAATAAAATCTGGAGCAGCAGCACGGGACTCTATCATCCTCTCCCGCTTTGCCCTAATCTCATCAATCTTGGCTTGGTCAGGCCAGTCATCCTCCGGCTCCTCCTCTTCTTCCACATTCTTCTTCACTCTATTCTCCCTCCCGTTAAGCAACGCCTCGGACTTTACAGAAACTCCATCATCGGGCTTCAGAAACCCTCGGAGAACAAGTCCGGCTCGGGCTTGGGATCTGGCGGTGCTGAGGGCCGGGTAGGTCGGGCAAGGGTGCGGGTGTTCTTCTGAAGTTCGAGGAGGGCTTCTTTGGTGTAGGTCCCCGCTTGAGGGAGGACGTTAGAAGGTAAAGAAGGTGAGGGAGCCACATGGCGGTCCTTCGACGAAGTGAGCTTATGAGTCGAGGAAAATGACGAGGTGACGGACGAGGGCCGAAGGAGGTTTGCAGCGAGGTGGCCGGATATTCAGGCCGTCTGCAGCTGAGTCGTCGTCATCGGCGAAGCTGAGGAGTTTGGGTTTGGGAGCTTGCTTCTGGTGATCGGGCTTCTTGGGTTTAGATGACGATGACGCAGCGCAGGGATTGGACGGAGGTTTAGAGGAAGTAGGAGTGGCGGCCGGGGGGACGGTGTTGTTACCGCCGCAGCCGCAGCCGCCGTCTTCGTCGTCGTCGTCGTCATCGTCGTCGACGCGGCGGCGGACGTTTCTTCCTCGGCTGGTGCTCATGACGAAGGACGTGACGACGCGGCTAACGTCAGAAAAACCTTACGGCGTTTGTTTTTTACGAAGTTAAAATATCGGCTTCAATTACGAGTTTTGTTTCTAATTATCGTGGATCTATAAATATTTAAATTTTAAAATTTTCCGTACTTTAACTTTATATGTTCCATCTAACCGAAATAAAATCGAACTCTATAAATTCAACTTTAGTCTAAACAAATATAAAATTTATCATTCATTCAAGTGAGTAGGGGCTTTAATTTTTTTACAAGAGATTGGGGTCTTAAGGAAATCGAATTCTATGAGTTCGACTTCCGTCCAGGCTCCAACACTTAGAAAAAATTCTAAGTGATGGAGTTCATCTTCCTTAAGGCACTTTGTAAATGCTCTTAGGTAGATGCCAAGCTATGTCAAGTTTACGAAGAATGTCTTATAGAAAAAAAGATGGCTAGGTGAGTTTGAAATTATCGCACTGGCGGAGGAGTGTAGCGCTATATTGCAACAAAAATTACCTCTTAAGCTAAATGATCTAGGTAATTTCACTATCTCATGCACTGTTTGTTCTAAATTTTATGGTAAGATATTATGTGATCTTGGCGCAAGTATCAATCTCATGCCCTTATCTATGTATAAGCCATTAGTTTTGGGGAGGTAAAATCTATATTTGTAATACTACAGTTAGCTCATAGATCTATAATTTATGTTAGGGGTATTAATGAAGATTTACTTATTCAAGTGGATAAGTTTATTTTTCTAGCAGATTTTGTAGTTCTAGATTTTGAGGAAGTTAAGAATATCCGAGGGCCATTGTTGGTAACAGGTAGAGCCTAAAGGCTTCAGTTCACTTGAGAACTAAAGCTGACACGTCGCTCTAATGAAGTGGACACAGGTGAAGAGTTTAGAAAATGAACATTGGTTTCCATTCAAATTCATAACATATTACATGGATTTATTTTGGAGAACTAGTATATGACAGAAAAGAAATATAAACGGCTTAGTAGATAACAATTTTTCTACTAGACGGTGTGATCCATGCTGAGGCGAAGAAAATCCTTAAACTCTATGAGTTGACACAAGGGTTTATCTTCGAAACATGTAAACAAAGGCGCAAAAGTATCCGGTCCACTCCCAAGGACAGGGACATTTCTCGAGTTGAACACTTCACCTCGCAGTGAAGATTTTTTGCTATGACTGGAGTCTTTTGAACCGGGGGACCCTAGTCTTCGTGTCTGAATCCACATCAGACCCACCAGAGGCCGTGAGGTTGTGAACTTCAACTCTTTCATGGCATCTACGATAGCCTGCCTCGTGGTGTTCTTGATCCTGCAGAAGTTTGAGGACACCTCGGGACCGAGAAGGTCAGTTCAATCAGAATCCAACTCGGGGCTAATGACTATCTCACCGCTACACTTTCAGAGGAGCTCCTTGTAAAGGAGAGAGAAGACTTTGGAGGACGAGATATCGCTTGTATAAGATGATGGACATAGGCTTTCGAGCGACGAGGGTTGTTAGGCGAAAACAAGGTGATCAAGCGAGAGTCAACTAAGCGAGTGAGGAAACTCTACAGCATAGGCTAGTGGGTGATACGGTCAATCATGATTGTTATGAGAAGATTTGGGAGATTTTGACACATAGAAATAAATAGTTGCCAAGATTATTCGGATGAAAAGAAGATATTCCGCGAAGACCGACAAGATAGACATGAGATATATGTACAATATTTTATTTCCGTATTCACGTAGAGGTAGCATAGTATAAATAGTTTTCTTTGTACAAACACACCTCTCTATCGACGAACATCTTTCTATCTTCAACCATTCCGGCGTTTAAGCATCCGTAAGTGCTTCCGCTTAGGGTGTTGTTTCGCTGCCTTCTTTCTTCTTCCTTTATTTAAACGGCTACCACAAATTCAACGAACCTCCGAGTATTGAATACTCGTAGTGCTAAAGATTTTCGACGTACTCGAATCCGATTTATCCAGCGGTCACTTTCGTAGCGAACATGTCGTGGACAATCTCGAGGCACTCTTGGAGGGTAATCGTGCCAAATTTGTTTTGGTAGGCAGAGAGTTGGGAAGTGAACCGATATGTTTTCCTGGCCCAAGTACAGCTTTTCTTTAGAGCAGCCTGGAACTACCATACATCTTGGTCATTTTCCTCGTTAAAAATAATTCATTCGTACTTACTCTTTCCGGCATCGCAAAGACTTTCATGAAGGCGCAATCTGATGCCTCTAGACGTGTGGGCATAAAATCTTCCGGCGAAGCAAATGCGCCTTACCATATGATAGCGTGCTGCAAGACAAACCCCGTAATGCACGGGGGGAAAGGTAGCTCGATGCCAGCCTGAGCTGGCTCGATACAGGAAGCATGGGTCGGCGTAAGTCCCTCATGTTCAAGCATGTGGAGCCGGTCATGCTCGTGACTGGACAAATTGACCATGCTCTTCCGTCCACCGAGTCAGTAGCACTTGTCATTCTCAGGGCCTACTAATTTTTGGGTAAACTGAATGTTACCCATTATACGAAGTTGTGATCTTAAAGCTGGATACCATTTACCAATCGGTGATACTGTTGTTGAGAAGGAAAAGGATAACAAACCGCGTGGTGTGGGGGAGGGTGAGGGGACCATCTGTTTGTTGTTGAAGCTACAAACTTGTACTAATCGTTCTGATACTTCAAAATCTCATCTGCAATGGGCTTTGTCCGGGACAAATTATTCAATTGCTAAAATAACAGTTGGTGGTGACAGCAGTAGGACATGTCCTGGACTGCATGGATATAGGGAGGGGGCAAGAGTTTTTGAATACCGGTGAAAGAAACAGGACTCTTTGATTTTGGGTGGATATGACCAAAGAAAAAGCTGTGAAGAGGGGAGTGTGTTCACGTGGAGGTGGTGGAGCACGTGGGGGTTTGACAAGATCGTAACCTAACCATTAATTATTTTTATTTTTAAATAACAATTTCTAAAGTAAAATATTGTATTGTTATTTGGTTGAGTGACACATAATACGCAAAGCAGGAGGTCAAAGAAAAAACCAGATTGACTGTGGGGGGTCTTGTCCCTTCAATGTTTCTTTGACTCAATTGGAATCAATTTTCCTTTTTCACTTCTGCCCTCCTCTTTCCTCCTATCTGTAAAAGACATAAATAAAAGGAGTTGGGGGCAACATTTGCTCCCTTTTGCCGACACTGTTCCGAAAACCCTCTCCCCTCTTTGACTCATCTCGTGACTACTTGTCCCTCATTCTTTTACGGCTTAATTATCCAATATATCCTCAACTTTACTCCTTTTTTCCGATTTATCCTGGAGTTTAAACTGTATCTCCAATTAACCTGTACTTCCGACTTATTTCAAAATTATCTCTCTTTTTTAAGCTCCTGAGATTTCCTCAGACAATCTGAAAATTAATTTTTCTTAAGCGGCTCTGATACCAATAAACTAAACCAGATATCGAACTTAAGAAGATTTTCTTTGTTGTCTCTGTCGTCGGCGTTCTGCCAACCTCGAATACTCGTTTGAGTATCTTGAACTTGCCGCAAACCCAAGATTGGATTTACCTTCAAGGAAATATTCCTCAAATTCACTCTGCAAGAGAGTCAGCTCTTCTAATTTTTTAGAATAGCTATCCACAAGCTCAATTAGCTGCTGTATTTGCGCTGAGAGACTTGCCAATCGATCTACTACAGTGTTTAGAAGTCCAGTAGCAGAATCCTTGCCCACACCGTGATCCAAATGTAGGAGCTCGGGATTTGGACAATCAGTCATAAGACTCTTGCTTTCGCAACCGTCGTGCTTTTGCACCACCTTCTCAATCTTATTAGATTTTGAAGATTATCATAAACTACACAGCGGAAAGTTTATCATACCTTAACTCAGTAGGTTGCTCAGAGGGTTCACCAAGCTTCCGCGACAATAGAGATCCAAGAGAAGCACAATTCTCAAACTAGAGAATTCAGCGAATGTATCCGCAAACTGGAAAGGCTCTTCTGTGTCGTTCCAATGCCCTTACATTGAGGGTCTTATATAGACACTCCTCATCCAAGGTTTCAGCCCAAAGCTATACTCCCTGCAAGGTTTTTGATCCTTCGATCCGACCTTCCGTTAGTCTTAACCAATGTTGATTAATTCTAACCACCTTACTCTTGGCTCCTTAAGGTATTCGGAGAGCGATTCAGAGATTTCTTACTCAAAGTTTTTGAGAGAGAATTTCTCTATTCGATTCGCCCCCCCCAAATGAGGTAGAAGGCTTGTGAATATATACACAAAGGAGCTGGTGCCTATGCACTGTTTGCCAGCTCAAAAGTAAAAGGAATCTAAACTATTGCAAAAGTTAGTGGGGTCTTAATGCCCGACAAAAAATGTCCTAGTCTAACTTTATGCAGTTGTTTTCTCCCGTCTGCATTGGTGCGCTATCTTGGGAGACTCCTTCCTTACTGTTGGCGTTTGTTGTCTCGCCAACTCCTTCTTTCTCTGAGAGTCCTATCTGGTCTTGAACTGCTTCAAGAATCTGTTGTGATATTTGTTGGGTTCTCTCATCATGCTCGATTTGCTGATTCAAGGTTTTGTCGGTGAAATCAGCAATCTTGCTCCAAACCTCGAAGGTGTCGGTTCGGAGATGCAGCTCAGAGTTTTCTCGCCTCCAGAAACTATCTAGAAGATCGAGCATTCTCTGCCATCCTCGGTCTCCTGCTTGTTCATCGATGAAGCTTAAATTTGACCGAAGAATCGTGACGGTGACTATACCATCACAGAGCACGTAATATTCGTCCTTGCGGGCTAACACATGCTCTAGCACGTCTTTAAGGAACTCAACTTTTATGGCTTTTCGGACAGTCTTATCCTTGTAGTATTTCCGCCATAACCCTCTCTGATCGAGGTCTTGTTTATGAGGTTCCGTCATACGTCTACTTTCACACGGATGGATGTCCCATACTTGCAGATTTTGAAGTATTACCTTCCCATACTGCGGATGGTCTTCTTCCTCCATCATTGTGCTAGTAATCAACGCCGTGGCATACTTTGGTCCGTAGCCTAGGCATCCGAGTATATACCTTACTAACGTAGGCAAGGGTTCCATACATTCTGGTTCTGATCTGTCGATCTCCAGTATGTCCACAAACCCAGCATACACATAAGGCGCTGCTACTCCCACCATATCCGAGTGAATTCTCAGAGACGGCCACTTCCCCGATATCCAGTGTAGATACGGCTGAAGCACAGTGTTTTCCTCAAGAGAGGATTCACTCATGTCTACTGTTACCCTTGGGACGTCATATTCTCTAACTTCCCCCGGTATTATAGACATCGTTGTGGAGAATATCTGCTGCCTTTCTTTTTCAAAACGAAACAGCTCCTCCTCACCTGAAGTCATAACCGATAGTTTAAACTCCAGATCTTTGATGTACTCAACGGTCTTTCTTGCGAAAAACTCAATCTGGCGCTTTTCATCATGCTTGATGCCAGCCATGAGTCCTCCACAGACCACTGCCGCATCCCAACTTAGGGATTCGTCTTCAAACGAGTCTTCATCAAAAAACCAGGATCCTCCCAGATCCTCTTGGGTTTTTCCAACATGGCCTTTGCCATCGTGACTTCTGTCACCATGAGAAGTCTCACCAGACTCTTTGACTGAGTCTCTTACAGGAATTGCTTCCTCAAGGCTTTCTTTCTTTTCAAGATTACCTTCCAATGCTGCGTAAGCACTTCCAAAGTCGAAGTACTGCTCACACTCCATTGCAGCCGCTTCTTCTGGTTCTCCCCTTGGTTCAGGGTCTACCACTTGAATTGGCTCGCCAATTATGGCCTTAAACTTAGCCTCTTCTTCAGCGTACTGTGTTTCCATATTTTCCTTCTGTTCCTCCTTGCTTTGTAACAAAGCCTTGTAGGATTTCACAGCCTGATTAATGGAAATTTTCTGCTCTTTGGCTAAGTGGTTTCGGCAGTAGTTGAACTGCTCCATGGTCAACGGAGACCACCAAGGTTCTTCAACCTTTCCGTCCTTCTTAGGACCATCTTTTGCAGAATCATCCTCTTTTGGACCAGAAGACCCAAGCCTCTTGGCTTTCCTCTTCTTCCTGGCTTTTTCCTTTGACTCGGCTTTTGCCTTGTCTTTCAGATCTGCCATTTCCACATCTCCTCTGGAGATTTCCTCCTTTGGATCTGTCATCTTCTTCTGAAGATCTTTCTTCACATTTCTTTCGGAGTTGGTGTTACCCTTCTCCTTCAGATCTGTCTTCCCCTCCTGGGAAACTCTCGCTTTCTCCTTGGGATTGGTTATTACCTTTCCCTTAGATCTAGCCATCCCTTTCAAGGATTCTTTCGCCTTTCCCTTAGATCTGGCCTCAGCCTCTTTGGGATTAGCCATCTCCTTCTGGAGATCTGGTTTCGCCTTACTTTCGGAGTCAGCTTTTGCTTTCTCCTTAAGTTCAGCCTTCCCCTTCTGGGAATCCGCAGTTTTCAGCTTCTTAGGACACTCATAAGAGCGATGCCCGAGTTGCTTACACTGCCAGCAAAGCACTGCTACCTTCGTTCCTGAAACAGAACCAGCATCACTATGCTCACCATCTCCCTTGTTAGGACATACCTTTCGGGAATGTCCCTCCTTCTTGCATCCCCAGCATATCTTTCTCTTTGCAGCAGGATCCATCTGAAGAGTGTTTAGAAAGAGAGGATTTCGCAAGTTCTCTAGAGAGAGAGTCAGCTATTATGTTGTGGTCGGATTTAATGTATTCGACCTCGTATTTATAATAGCTCAACAGTTCCTGCAACCTCAAGAGTCTAGTTTGCCTAGCTTCCTTAAGGTTCAGACTCATAAACCTTTTTACATAGGTCGAGTCAGAGCGCACAAAAAATGCTTTCGGTGCCAAAAAGATGTGAAAAGCCTTTATTCCATATTTTAAGGCTAATACTTCCTTTTCATGTATCGGGTACCGTAGTTCGTACCCCTTGAAGCTTCCCGACCAGTATTTGCATACTGGTTCTGGTTTTCGTCCTCTAATTTTGAGGACCGCTCCCCAATAATTTTCAGAAGCATCAACTTCCAAGACTAACTCATCTTTATCAGATGGTAAAGCTAATTGTGGTAAATTCTTTACCTTTGCTTTAATCCTTCTAATGGATTGAGTGTCTTCATCTTCCCATTTCCAAGTACTTGTAGAAGAGGTTTTCTTCGAAATCCTACTTAGGTCTCGGGAAAGATCTTTCACAAACTTTCTTGCATAGTTAGCGCATCCACAAAATCTTTGGACTTGCTTCCTATCCTCAAGTCTGTCAGGAAAATTAACTATTTTCTCAGCAATATGATTTTGCAGTTTTATTTTTCCCTGCTCAATCTCCATGCCTAGAAAGTTAACTGATTCCTTAAACCATTCTATCTTCTTTTCTGATAGAATCATTCCTTCTCGTCGGAAGATATCAGTCACCTGATCAAGGTGTCTCATGTGTTCATCTTCAGTCTGGCTGTAGATTAGCACATCGTCTATATAGACTGCACAAAATTTTCGGATTTGCTTAAAAGCATTATCCATTTTGCGCTGGAATACGCCTGGAGCATTCTTCAGACCAAATGGCATCACCAACCATTCAAACATTCCTCGTGGAGCGTTGAAGGCAGTTAGAGGAACCGACTCTTCTTCCATTTTGACTTGCCAGTATCCACTTTTCAAGTCAAATTTAGAAAAGTATTTTGGTTGACTCAAACTAATCCTATCAATAAGATCTCCCGCAGTTGGAATCTTATAGCCATCGTCCTTTGTAGCTTTGTTAAGCTGACGATAATCTATAACCATTCGTGCTTTACCTCGCACCTGCTCGGCATGGTTAATTACCATAAAGGCTGGACTAGAATGCGGACTATAACTGTCCCTAATCAAACCCTTTCCAAGTAACTCAGGAATTTGTTTGTCAAACTCCTCAACCATCTCAGCCGTATACGTAATGTTTCTGGCTCTTATAATGGTTCCGGGATCTTTCAACTCTAGTCTAACCTTGAGGCCATTTCGAGTCCATAACTTTAGTGGATCCTCACTAAAATTATCGGCCAGTTTTATTAGGAACTTATCCCATTTTGTTCCTGTTAACTTAACAGCCATACACACTTGTTTTGGAAACAAGTCTTCATACCAGTTAGAACTCCTGGTATTTGTTGGTGAAAACAGGGTTTGTTCCCATGAATCGTTCTCATCCAACCTTATATCACCACGTTGAGCTCGCACTCTGAAAGCTCTTTCACATGGAGTATTACCACAGTATTCTGTCCGTTTTACCGGATAAAAGCCAAATTTTAACCGAAGTCTAGGCTCTTGTAGAATACTTATTTTTACCCCACCGATGGAAACATCATTTTCATTCTGCACAAAAGGAAGGTTTTCCTTTTGTCCCTTCAAAAAGGCATTACCAATAATGATATCGGCCTCTAGTAAAGGATGTGCAAGAATCTCTTTAATGATGAACTTTTGTCCACCAATAAAGACAGGCACGTTGTTTGCCTTATGACCAACCATTGTGGCCATACCATCGACGTTAACCATGTGGATGGGTTTCTGCAGTGGTTCCCACCACTCATCTGGTAGAGCATTGAGTCTAGCACAAGTTGTGCTACACCCAGTGTCTATCAAAGTATCCAGAGAATACTCAAAGTATCCAGGAAATTTGAAAGTTAGAGCCACATATGTGCTCATGTCTTCTTTCCTAACACTAAACCCAATATTCTCAGGTACCTTCTGGGATGGTTCTATCATCCTCCAGATATCGTCTATTGCTATAGACCTTTGTTTTGCTATCTGCTCGATAACCTTACAAACTTCAGGAATCTCAGATAAAGAGCTACTAGTATTAGTTACTCTTAACATCCGTATAGACTCCTCTCTCGGTTGATCTACAGGGTCTTCATAGACCAGTAATGATACCTGTCTATACCCTACGATTCTTCCCGTATGTTGCGACGGGGTTCTCGAATCAACAGACCTTCGAGACATCTCTTCTATTAGTGGAGGTGCACTTGCAACCTCTGGTCGAGAGACTATTACATCTTCTCCCACATCACTAGTTCTTGAAGAAATATCAGAGGGCGTTCTATTGAACGGTTCTCTCAGGATTGGTATCCTCACAGGCAGATGCCTGTCAGCCCTTTCGCTAAGCATAGGTAAATGCCTATCAGCTCTAAAACTGTCCCTTGACGGTTCTCCCAACATCAAAGTAATCTCGTTACCTCTTTGTCTGATATTGGCCGCACTAATTGGCCTAGAGCTATTACCTGGTTCAGTCATAACCCAGTTTCTTGGCCAGGTTAACTCTAATGGGTTTACCTCTCGCCTGTGAAACTGTTGGTAGTTATTATGACCTTCTTCGAACAACTCAGTAAGTCTTGAGATGTTCCTCACACCAGGACTAGTTGTATTTACCAATCGGTAAATCACTCTAGTGTGATACGCCAAGAACTTGGCCTGGGAATTCATCCTATCCATATTCATTGATTTGATCCTTAAGGTTAATGAATTTCCCAAACATCGATCGTTCAGGGCCATCATGAAATTTGGATGGACCTGGAACCATACAGGGCCATGCGCTAGGTTGGCCTGTATTCCTGATATCAGCTGATCTCTAAACTCTCGCCAACGTTTATCGATCACTGCTGCTACCACAGGACTATCCGCTGGTAAATGAAACAGCGGAATTAATCCTACTTGGATCAACCCAATGTGTATATAGTTATATATACCTCTCGCACGTTGCATGGTTTCCCGAATGCGTTGTACGTTGAGTAATGGGATATCCAAAGTCTCAAGTTCCGTACTTGTCACTTGAGCCGTTGCTTCTGTTTGCGAGATGTCTATTATCGATCTAAAATTAAATCTCGATATATTATAGACTTCCCTCACATTAACATTTGGCAACCTCCATTCCAGTACTGACTGGGATGGATCTTCGTACTGGTGGAATTCCTCCAATACCTGATTCGTTGTTTCCAGATGAACCAACTCATCCCCATCTCCTTCTCTTTCTGCTCGCATCATGAACAGATGTTCGGCCCAGAGATTAGAATCTTCATCTGAGTCTGTATCATAATTAGACACAATCTCATAAATCGATTCTACTTCCGAGTCTAAGTCGGAAATCTCTTGCTCATCTATTGGTTCATAAGCAAGGACTTCTTCCTCATGACTCCTGTCATCCAGGAAGACCATACGGAGTCTCTCTCTCCTTTGATTCTTCTTTGGACAACTATCCGCTTTGTGGTCTTTTGAACCACAAAACCAGCAGCAATTACAGCTGCTCAAGGGTTTCCCTTTTGGACATTTAGGTTCTCTGCCATGCTTTCTCTTGAAAGCATCGATCCTATCTTTATCCTTTAGGTTGTCCCTTCTCCTTACAAACCTTCTTGGTTTGTAAGCAGGACCCCCTTTTTGTTTACTCTGGAAGTCCTTCTTGGGCCAAACTTTCTTCTTGTTGTACCCAACGAACTTCCTCTTACGAGGAAAGTTTCTTCTCTTCAGAGAGTCTCCTGGAGTACTGCGAATATCGCATCCGTACCTTCCAGGCACATACTCTATCTGAGAACAACAGCTCTTGTTTAGGTAAGGTAGCTTCTTAGCTGCCTCTTTTACCTGGAGCTCAGTACATGCTTTACGCATGGCGTACTTTACCGCCTGAATTTTACCTCCTCGTCCAGAGACAATTTTTTCCTCACTCAGAAGTAATTCATAGGCCTTTTGCGCAACTTCCGGCCAAGGTTCTGGAAGTTTTGCAAAAAAGGTTCCTAATATGAACTGTTGTGATACTACATCCAGATTGTAATAATACTTCTGGAATTCACATACGTAGCTATCAAACCAGCACATATCACAGATCTGTAGTTTAACCAGAGCGGTCAATGATTGCTCTTTTTCCACAGTTTCAGTGGATAGTGAGAAACCACAGAACTCTCGTTTCAGGGCATCAGCGATTATTGCTAATACCCCATCAACCGTCAGCGCTTGATCTATCTTCTCCTTAATGTCTGTGTGCGCCACTAAGGTTTTCCAGTATTTTTGCGCTGTACCCATGAGGGCTGCCACACACAATTCATAGACTGCTCCAGGAGGAACTCCTCCTGCAGACGCCGTCATCCGAATAAGTGATAACCACTCATCTATCTTTTCAGATACGTGCTTCTCACAATCAATGTCCAGAAAAGCACCAGGGGTAATTATTGGCTTTAAAACATTATCTCTTGGGACAAACTCTTGTTTAGTCCGATGTGGATAATCAGGCCTGTAAATTTCCCTCTTCGCAGTTACCAGTTCATTAAACGTTCTGTTGTCTAAATGAACTGGGGTATCTTCTGCCAGACCTAAGGCTTTCCTTAAGTCTTTTGCCAACTCCCCGCTCTGGGAGTTCAAGTTTGCACTTCGCTTTTGTGAGTCTGAAATGAAAGGAGCTACTGACTCTCTATACATCTCATCCACACTCTTGCCTTGATTCTGTTTGGTATTTCTCCCTCCCAGATTCAATCTTTCGACTGGTTTTCCTGTTGTACTTTCCAGTCCAGAGGTAGCCTCTGCTTCAGGCCTTTTTAAACCTCTCTCTCTTTCCAGAGCGTCTAACATTGAATTAACAATGGAGCCTACTTCCTTCGCCATTTGGTTTCGGCTTTCTAGACTTTCATTGCTCCCCTGAATCGTTAGCTGAGTTAAAATATCATTTATACTCTTGCTAACTCCAAATGGAGACAATCTAGCCTCTGGAACGAACTCCAGCCTTGATGGAGTCCCAGAAGGATTTCCTGAAGATTTTCCTTCTCCAGCCATTCAGCAAATCTTAATTAGGAGCTTTGATGGATATTTTCGAAAATGGGTCAAAGTTTAGGATACAGGGAGATATTATCTAAACCTTAGGATAGATTGGAAAAAATTTTTTAACATTGGGATATATTTGATAAAGTGCCCTTCTTTTACTGAAACAAAGTGCAGTCAAGGAAAGGAATTTCGTCTTCAAGGTAGATTGTGTATCTCTATTATTAAATCGGACGGACATGGCGATAGCAGACGGAATCAAACATATACATGACAATTGGTCAAATGACATCTTTTTACTTTGGGATTAATCGCGGAAACATACCAATAACAATGAGTAGTTAATTAATGATTGAGTCGATGGGGGTGTTTTGGCCATATCCCCATCCTCTTGGATTGTTGGACATGAAACCAAGGACTAAATATTACAAGGAAAGAAAAGGAGAGAGGGGGAGGATGAGCCAACAAGAGTTTTGCCTTTTCTCTGTTCCATTCAAGCTTATGAGATTTACAGAGAGTGCTGAGTCTAAGTTTAGCCCCCATACCAGCAAGTACAAAACTTCTTTCCGTCAAAATTGAAGACCATTTAACCCCCACCCACTATTTACAATTCCCTTTTTTTTTTTCCGCCCAAACAGAACAAGAAAGGAGGAGAAAAAAGCCACCAAAACTCCAAACTCATGAAACTTTCCCCCACCAAGTAAGGCAAAGAAACCTAAAGACGAGATCATTCAGTCGTGCCAGCATAGGAGCATGACGACACATGTCCTGATGATGTAGATCTTAGCCCTCTGCTCCCTTAGCACCCCTCCAAGCCCACCTCTCCCAACTGCTGAACCCCTCCTCTTTGTGCTGCCCATCGTCTTCATCCTTTACAGTCTTCCCTTTTGGGATGGATTCCTGTCACTCGTGTTGTTTCTTGGAATTGGGTATTTGGTCGTAGTTGTGATGAGGTGGGAGGAGTTGTTATTGGGGCGAGTGTTTATATAGAGGGGGAAATGAAGGCCGTTTGGGATGGGAATGAGTTTTGAGACAATGCCAAAGGATGATTGGTCCTCTTTGAACCGTTCGGGCGTTGCGTGGCCTTTTGCCCCCCTAAATCACCTCCACCCCCCCCCCCCTTCTTGCTTTTTAAGGGGAAAAGAAAAGAAGAAAACCCAACAGATCGATTTGATACGTTACATTATGACAAACATACAGAAACTACTAAATATTTACTCCATCAGTAGTCAGTCCCACTACGCACCATCATCGATGGGAATCCACTACCAAATGCTTAAATCATTTGTGGATAAAACTCGACACCAAGGCAAAATCGACAAATGTGTCAAATTCCCCGAAATTTATGGAGTCCAGTTCTTTTGTTCTTGGGACCACGTGTGTAGCAATGACTCAACATGTATATACACACATGTATGCATGTATTAAAGTCTCATGATTATTTAAGTGATAATGGATGGTGTCGGGGATCATTCAAGTGATGTGGGGTTGGTCCACAGTGGATGATATGAATAATAAGGCAAGACTTTATGACATGATCTGGGGTAGGTTGGTCTGCAATTATGAGAGGCAGCAAGATAAGGCATTTGTATTCGTCGAGTGTTGGGATGTAGACCAGACCTTACTCTCCTTGAATTATTAAACCCATAATGGAACCCCCCAATGTCGAAATTTTTATTTATTTCTAAAATTTTGCTAAATGATTAAATTAACCATAAAACTTTAAAAATAATAAAAAATTGCTTTTCAATTTAAAATTTGTACTGTTAAGAACTAAATATAGAGATTAGTATCAATTTAGCGATCGGTCTTCATTTTTATTGGATATCTCCGTTAAAGAATCCTTCCGGTCATTCGGACAATACGAATCAGCTTTTGGGGGCACCCCTTGTCCCCGCAAAAGCAAGGGGAAGAAAACACCTCGGCGTGGTTTTGGGGAAGTCTCAGGGTTGCACGTGGTGTTCTTTGATCTGATAAGCCAATGTGTTGGGGATTTTTATATAAAAATTAAATTTCATGTAAAATTACAGGCTTGCGCATGTATCATTGTCATTTTACTAGGAATGTTTTAATAAAGTCACTTTGTAAACTATTTTAAGAAAGAGGTCTGTTAAAAAAAGTTACTCGATTAATGCCAGAAAATCAGGATTATAAACATCAAATTTATTAGAAAAAATACGAATATGGATGCTAGAAACCAATTTCAAACTCTTCGAAGGAAACTAGATATTTTTAACACCGAATAAAAAGTAGTAGGGTAAACTTTTGTAATATGTACATATCTGTGCATTTTTTTACTTTTCCTGAAAAAATTTAACTATGGCAGTACGTATCACTAATTCTCATATAAACGAGGTTAGTCTGACGCACCACACTTAATCATTCTTTCATATTTCATATTTGGAAGTGACTGAACGAATTGATTATCTTCAGTTTAAGGATAAGAAATTAATTATCGGAAAAAAATTACAAAATAATCACAACTCTCCTTCTTTACCGTTCTATTACTGTTTGAGAAACAACATTCATATGAATAATCCTAGATACCTGTTTTTAGATGAATATCTTAAATTTATTTCTGAACACTTATGGATATTTTTTAAAGCATATCCTAATTTTTGTTAGTTTTTTTTTAATTT
Source organism: Melastoma dodecandrum (assembly GCA_029817715.1). Lineage (NCBI taxonomy): Eukaryota > Viridiplantae > Streptophyta > Magnoliopsida > Myrtales > Melastomataceae > Melastoma > Melastoma dodecandrum. The sequence goes on along the minus strand of JARUPY010000397.1, from coordinate 174,282 downwards.
AGCCTAACATTTTAAAAATATTTGTATATATCATAACGTTACTCCGCCAAATTAATTTTGGCATCAGTTAGCTATCCCCGAAGACTGAGGCTTATGTGGCGCTGCAATAGCTGTTAACTCTGTTATCTCCTGCCACCATTTGACACATTTAACCCTTTTTTTCGGGAAAATCCCTAATTCCCCGAATCAATCCGATCCTCCTTTCCGTAGGCTTAATTATCCGATCTTTCTGCCATCATTACATGCATAATTTCAAACTCCTAGGCCAAATCAGCTCTGGGAGAGGAATCCGACGAAGAATTACTGGGTGAGTTGTTGAAACTCACCAACATTATTGGAGATGCCACAACCTTATTGAGAAGGAATTACGAGAGACTTGGCTCCTATATTTTGTGTGATTGGTCTCTCAGTGCCGTCGGAAAATTATCAAATAAAATAAAGGGCATGATAAGGTTTGGATTGTATGAGAACACCAACATATTTAAATGAGCAAGTCCCAATAATTAATTTGTTTGCGCTGTGAATGTTGTTTTACTTTAACCATGTAAGCTTGTTTGTAATTTGACTGCGTTCTTCTGCTTTCTTCTTCCCTTTGATGTTAGAACTAGTTCAGTTATACAGTGTTATTCCCATTCTTCTATAAACCAATGTGTGAATTATTTAACCTTCCGTCGCAAAGTTTTATTAGTCGTAGAAAGTCTTATTTGAACTGAAACGCTATCGGATCCTCTCTTAGTGCCATCGTTACAGCAACGCTGTGATTCTTGCGCATGCACCCCTAACTTTTTGGATTAAATGTGCGTTCAATGACCATACAATTCCTTAGTTCAACTGAAGTGTGGTTCATAGACGAAAACCCCGTCACGCTTATGCCGAGCTAAGTCTCTCACTGTTCATGTACTTGGCCGGTACTATAACCCATACAAACATCAATGTACATACCAAAAACTCACCGTTTTACATATACATTACTCAAGTATTTTACAAAACAAACTACTGCATGTAAGTTTGTGTATTTTGTGTTTCATGTGCCATGATGGTGCCACAAAATGCAGCCTCTGTACGCATTGGAAATAAGGGCACGGTCGTTGAGAATTATGTCCAACATTTATTCGAATCTCCGATTGTACATAATGTGCTAACGTTAATCTAATGGATTGGATTCTCAAATAGTTAGGGCTTTTTTTTACGATGATGGGACTCAGCCCACGAGTTCAAGCTCGTGGACATAACATGGACATCACATCCTGTTTGAGGTGCACGAATATCTCCTATTTGAGTTTCCCAGCTCTGTTTGTTTTTTTGGACTTTCGTTTAGAGTGGGTATTCATACTAGAATTCGTATGATCTCAACAGCTGAGGACTTTGCCTTCGGATATAAGCTTCTTACAATCACTTTAAAATATTTCTTGCATGTTTTGCTAACCGTCTGTAACTTGATGATGAATGGTTTTTCTTTTGATCATTGTAGCACTTCCCAGAAGAATAACTGATGCCTCGGACAAAACTACCAGATGCACCTTGAGGTGGAGAGCCATCATGCGAAAGGTGTGGTCATCCATTTTGATGAATTAGGGTCACAAGAGGTAGCAATGCGTGAACTCTGTCTAGATATCCAATAGGATCACGGAGCTGCAAGTGACACCAACCTGCTGGTGGGGAAAGACGACTTCCGTTCATGAACAAACCATGGCTTCTTCCTTACAAGTTGCATGACATTTGTGGTCCCATGAAGTTTCTCCAAAATATAACTAAGTTCACTGTACCATAAATGCTTTGACATGTAGCTTACAATGTATAACGCATAACTTCTCGACCATTGTTATTGTCTTTGACTCTAAATTGACGGTGGACAACATGTACATGGTTTGTTTAGCGTTCTTCACTGCTGTGTATGGTCCTTTGGGTAATGTGTTCATTGGAGTTTCATTATGGCAGCTGTCAGGTCTGACCAAGTTCTATTGCGTATTTTGGTTTATCAGTTCTATCAACAACTTAGTTCACTTAAAATTATCTCTTCATATATATATTGAAAATAAAAAAGTAAGCTTATATAATATTTTCATTCACTGTAGTCTATACTCGGACAAGCAAGGAGGAAAATCAGTTCTGCTGCGTCTAAAACTAGAAGATCGAGCCAATCCGGGCATTTGACCAATTTCGTGAAAATAGCAACAACAGGCTTGAAATATCGCATTCAGACAGCGAGGAGACTTCTTATAACAACCTCTCATAATGTCAAAACATCAGGCAACTTGCTTGGAAGGAATGGACGGGGCCGTCTTCGTCTTGGCCTTTGGACAGCCTGTGACTAATTCTTTTTCCACAAAGTTCTACAGTCTAAAACGTGAAAGCATTTATAATGAAGAGGAGGAAGAATCTCCTTTCCTTTCACACCCGATGGCACTTATTTTCCTCGACATCATTTTTCCTTTTGCGATGGAAATAGTTGTCTCTAAAATTGAAATTAATCAACTGCTAACTACAATCAATGATGATAAAAAAGCATGGGTCCCTACCCTAAACTGCCGGTAGTTTTCTGATCGATAATGTCAATTATTAAATTAACTTGGTTTCTGTTCATAAAAATTTGATTTCTAGTAGTGTAATGCGCGAATCCTCGACTGTAAAATACAACGAGAGGCACAGCGAACTGGCGGGGGTTGAATTTATTAGACAGGCACAACCGTTTTAAAGAGAAGTGTACGGCGTTGCCTTAAAAGCATTTTTCGGAGTTGGGCGCAAAGAAGAAAAGGTCAGCTAACACATCGCTTCCAACCCTCCTTTCAATTAGGGAGTTCGTTCTTTTGCGGTCTCTTGGCAAGTCCACTTCTGCCAAATCTGACCTTGTTTTTAATGTCAATGTTGACATCACATATTACTAACAATTATTGGCTATTTGAGGAAAAAAAAAAGTTGTGTTTGGAATAGTGGGAATGTAATTGGAAAGACAGCTCTTTCCAAACAATTTCCTCGTCACGTTTTCTTTTTCTATGTCATACAAACAAACTTGTAGACCGGCATTACCCAATTATTTCTCGACCGTCACCTAAACAAGTGCTTTAATGACGGTTTTACGAATTAATAATTATATATGTTTATGCGCTCGAGTCTGCATTGTTGATGTGGATTAGTTATTTTGTTTGAATTAAGAAAATGAAGATTTTGAAAGTCAAGGATTGATACTGCCAAAAAAATGGCCCACATGCATATAAAACATAAACAGGGACAAATATATTTAATTTGATTGTGGTTTCGTTCGTTCGCACATGCATTAAGTCTAGGAATTCATATGCTTTTTTGAATAAGAGAAGATGGAAAAATTGAGGCTTAGTTATGGTTAGAGAGAGCAGATGATCCTTTCTGTGTGCACAAAAGCGGGCACACTTGAAACCACGGCCTTCCATAACCGCTTGTTTCTATTCCTCATCACAATTTGTTGTGCTGCATCGATACGGGTTTTCGATATCGAACGGGGTTAATAATAATCTATAGAGAATTGTGGGAAGCGATTCTTCCCTTCGTAATGCCTTCCTCCTCCGGTCACAACCATTTCAAAAGGTAGGACCGATTTGATCATCAGACATCATCCAATGATGACACACCATTAGACCCTCGACAAATGCTCTCGCAATAATGCACCTCTCAAAGGATATCGACTTTTATTAGCAAATTCAAAACAACCCAACAACATATATCGAAAAGTAGTTAGCGCTAACATATCTCCGCGCAAATTCAAGCGGATTAAATTGTTTTCTTGTAATGATGGTTGGTTGGTTGGTTTATTGGTAGTAATGAAGTGGGAGAGGTGCTCCAGGAGGAAGACGTTGAATGTTTCAAACCCCTGAATCGACCGACTCCCGGACACTCCGGGGGGGAAAAACGCGTTGAGAAATATTGTGAAGGAGTGAACTAAAGTCTAAATCTGCAAATATTTGTTAACCCCAGAAGGTACAATAAATGTGATTGCTACTCTCTCCCTCTCTCTCTCTCTCTCCCTCTCTCTATCTCTCTCTTACTATTTCCTTCGTAACATTAGTTGACTTTGTTGACCTCGATATGTACACTATAACAGTTATACAATTAATTAATGATTTGAAAGCCTCTCGATGGATCAAATTGAACTTTACATGAGTGTTGCATTCATTACATGTCATTTCCCCCCACGCGGAATGCATCGAATAGTTGTTCTTAGAAAAGTCTTTTGTATCCGTCTTGTCAGTTTCATCACCGACACCCACTTGCGCATATACTTTTTTCTTTATTAACAGAGCCGAAATCGAATATATATTTGACTTTTGGGGGGTAAGATTTTGTGGGTGTTGATCTGGTTGGTAACATTGCACTTCTACAATTTATTTTCCGGGAAACAATAATATCCGATGTAAAATCTCTCTCAAACCTCGACTTTGAAACCTTAGTCGTCGTGTTTGGATTCGTCTTTCTTAGGTTGTTTCAATCACATGCGGTTGATTATTCCCATCAAATGATAATGAAGATAAGGGATAGTATCCGTTTGCGTTGCCTTATTTTGCGCATATGATTTGACTAAGGACCGTAATTAAATTTCCTTCTCAATTTAAAAAAAGCGCTCGAGAGTACTTTGACTATATACTAAATGAAAAGATTACGAAATCATACTTTTATTTATTTTTTTCTGATTAGATTTTATTTTAGACGATGAATCGGGAAATAAATTATGATACAACATTTTCAATTCAAGAAAATAATTATGATAAAATAAGAACCAGGGCACAATAAAAAAAAACAATGAGAATTTTTATGTGCTGTAAATTGTAACACGGGAAGACTGATTATACCCATGATCCATCGATCCACCAATGTGAAGTTATTTCGATTCGGCTCGTGCTACTGTTTTTCTTTATTTAAGCTAATCAAAACTCGCACAATAAAAACGCGTATATGATTAGGCAGATTCCACCTTTATTTGTAAGGAAAGTAAAAGAATATATTGAACTTTCGTTTGTCAATTCAAACGGAAATCAATCAATATAGTAGTAGTGCGTGGTTAGATAGTTTGAGTATTCTTTGCTGACGTGGAACAGTACCAAGAGCTGGCAGGGGGTAGAATTCTTTGTACGACAATAAGAAAGGAAAGGGAAACAAATCCTGAAGAGGGGGGAGTTTTTGTGGCTGCATTTTTTTGACGTTTTTTTTTGGGTGGTAAAAGAATAATTATATTATTGCCAGCCAAGTTGGGGGGGCCTAATAATTTGGACTGGAGTGATTTGTGACATTTCTCATGTCGGCAACAATTCTACACCAAATGTTTAAATGCATTTCGTAAGATCCACGTTCCTTTCGCTCTCCTTTCTTATAAATTCAACGCGCGAATTTCTTCAATGGGTTACGTCTTCCCTTTTCATTTTCATATACCATGTCATCCTAATACACATCACACGCACATTTTAATTATAACTTAAATCATTTATGGAATTAATTTATACAACTTACAATTTTATTTCAAAAGAAGAAAACAAAAAAAATTACGGATGTGGTTCTGATGCTATAAAAAAAATAATACTAACATGGATTTGGTCCAAATGATAAGGAGTTTGAATTTGCTTAAGGATGTATAGTTTGAAAACTATCGTACATAGCCACCCTTGTTGGAAGATCTACCCATACCTGGGTCCGAATTAATCTGAGTAAAAATTCGAATTTAAAAAAAAAAAGAACATAACTATGATATGGAAAAAGTATCTCAAAATATTTTAATGAATACTAATTTTTTTATATCGGTACGAGGTGTTGCTTAGTATGCTAATATATCTGCATTTTCAGAAGATTAATTCGATATAGTGGACATTATCTACTCTGGAGCACAACGTTTTGTAAGCAAATGGTGTTGGGAACCAAACGCACATCGAAACCCGGTTATATTTCCGACACTGGATTTCAAGAAGAAACATATCACTTTAAAATATTTGTTGCATGTTTTGCTAACCGTGTGTGACTTCATGATGAATGGTTTTTCTTTTGATCATTGTAGCACTTCCCAGAAGAATAAATGATGCCTCGGACAAAACTGCCAGATGCACCTTGAGGTGGAGAGCCATCATGCGAAGGTGTGGTCATCCATTTTGATGAATTGGGGTCACAAGAGGTAGCAATGCGTGAACTCTGTCTAGATATCCAATAGGATCACGGGGTAGGGAAAGAAATTATTGTATGAATATGTAAATTTTAAAATTTTACTAAATCGTTCTGATTTGATGTTAATATTTTCAAAATAATAGTAATAATAATAATAATAATAATAAAACATAACCCACCTTCTATAAATGTGTGTTGCACACTGGTGCTTGTTTAGCAAATTGAGGTGATAATAATGACAAAAGAATAATGATGGGAGGATGATGGATATAGATACATGAACTGACACAGGCTTCTCAACCTCCCCGCCCCTCAATCGCGTCGAGGTATGTGGGTGACTGGCACAACTCCCCACCATCCATCAATCTTTATCATTAAAACTAAAAAACAAAATATCTTGTTTACGTGTACCTTTGGGCAATTATTGGGTTCTGTAATGGGAAAAAACTGTTAGTAAAAGCGATTCATATGTAATTAGAAAAAAAAAAATGATATCGATGACACATAATAGAGAGCCCTCTTCACGGAGCACCGTTAACAGGTAGAACTCTTTACACGATCATGCTCATCCTTAAGATGATCAAATATAACAAGCACTCCCAAGTTGGGTTTTGGTGGCATGGGGTCACCACCACGCCTATTTTCTCCCCCGCTAATAATAAACATATAGTATTGATATATACTAAAATATAAAAAAAATTATTTGGTAAGAAATGTGACAAATATACTAAACATTCTACTTTGCTGCGCATAGGAAAGTGACTTCCAACCGGACGTCTGATTAATTAGGACACTGAGATGATTCACTTACTTAATTTCATCCACTCGATCAGGTTATGAAGTCTTATGACGATATTAAGGTAAAGTCGTGGTTAAGAAATGGGACAAATCCCTTAAATATATACATAAATCTCCACCGAAAGGAGAAAAGGGAAAAACCAAATTGCGAACAACGTTCTATTGTCGTATTAGGGCTTTTGGGGGGACCACCCGACCGCACCGCCGCTGCCTTCCCGTTCAACGAACATGTGCCCGTGGTTATTAAACGACTCATCTCATATTAGTTTATTTCTGCTGGTTTTGTAACTAATACGAGGCGAGGATGAACTATTTTTATTAACATTTTGGTGTAGTTCAGACGAGTTTTTCGAGGTTTAACGATTCCATACGCTTCCGAACGCGTGTACTCCTGTCACGTGATTGTTAATTTTGTTTTGGTAGTCACGCACGTCGGCATGTGAGGACAAACAATTATCATCGTGTCAAATTCTCAAAAAACAAATACTTGGTTTTCGGCCACTTGGCTATCAAGTGGTATTGTCGTTTCGGGGTGGTGTGAATGGAATATAATTATAATGGAAGCAAACAAGAAACATTGGGGGGAGGTGGGGAGGAGGAGCTGACCCCGATCACGTTGTCCTATGAAACACCCTTGCCTTGCTAATATTAATTCAGGGCTTCCGGTCAACCTCAGAGATTAGGCGCCTCCATGTGCTCTACATATTCGTGTTTGACGAGGGAGGAAGAGATTACATGGGAACCTTGTGTCAGGCAGGGTAAGAAGACCCCGTGATTCATTTTCGCGTGACATGGAATAATCTATCACCTCCACAAATGGGAAATAAGAAACATATGAAAACCGTTAAATATAGTGTTCTTTTTATCGAATTTTTTAGCATATGGACAAAAGATGGGACTGACGTGTAAAGCATTTTTTTCCCCTATGTTTACTAGAACATGCTGATGCGTCATTGTTTAGGAAGATCAGAACTTTTTTTTGTTAGCAGGAGGACACGCGTAGTTATCTTCAAGATTATTTTGCGATATTACAGGAGAGATAAGGATCATCCCAAAGAAAAGTTGTTTTAAGAACGTGCTGTATTCCCTTTGTTTCCAATTGGATGGAAATAGGAGGTGGTGATGTCACCAAGAATCGTCAAATTATATGCGAATTTGGATATTTCTTAACGCACCATTTATCTCCTTAAATCCCTCGATGAAATCCTCCTCCCAGGATCTGCTTAGCTTTCGATTCATTTCTTTTAAGGAAAAGGAAAGATATACACAATCCTCCACTTAAAGTGTACGAGGCAGTCATGTTGTTGTAAAGTAACTTTCTTCCTTTTGTGTCTCTTGACGGATGTCTGAAAACTTTTCTAAGAATGTTTAGATTGAATGCTACTGTCATCTTTATTTCTTTGATCTCTACTAGTTTATTTAATATTTTTAAGCACTTATTGCGTTTCAAATTAATGAATAAGGGAACGAGTCTTTAGCATAACATCAATAAGACCTTCCGATGGTCTTATTAAATCATTTATTCGGGACATGCAGATATTATCCTTTAATTATTTGTAAGTACAAGACCACAACATGTAAAAATTATTCTTGCCACGTGACAAAAAATGATAATAATAAGCGGTTTTTTTAATGACAACGCAATATAATAGTTAAAATAAATGTAGCGCATCAATGGAGAGTGGTATTCATCACAAGACGGCTAATCATAATCCTGCGTGGAGCAGATGCCGACATGCAATCTTCGCCCACAACTATGACGTCATCTCCCAAACAAAAGACTCAGATCAGTATATCAGTGGGGGTAAGGGAGGGTGGCCATATGTCATGATGAGCTAAACCCACTAATTTCTAGCATCCCGGATAAGAGATTGATTTGGAATAACAATAGTATTTAAAAATGTTGGGCATTACGCACAACATTCACAAGACGTTAAAGAAAAAGAGTAACTGATGGTATGAAAAAGTGCCATATCACCTTTCCATCATTCGAAATTGAGACAAACCAAAAAGGAGTGGTTTAGATAATGATGAATGAGATAGGTAATGACCAATCATATGCAGTCATCTCGAAGGCCTATCTGAAGGGGAACCATGGGCGAAGATATTATTAAAGAGGAGCAACCTTATGGTAATGACTTGAGAATATATGTACATCATTAATTCTTAAGTTTGTGTTTTGTGAATGACTATAAAAAAATGGCATCGGTAGAATACTGTTGATTTATAAATTGACGTGGCTTCAATATGATTAGTTAGATATCGGATAACGCAATCAACCGAGAAAAGTGCATGATCTACAAATGATGGCATGCCCATTTTCCCTTTTGATTAGAAAAGGGGAGGGGGGATAAAAGCTTTTATGGGTGCATGCTTAATTCAACATGTGGCCGGGGCAAAAGTCATTAAATCCATGAGTATTCTAAGAAAAAGTGAGTCTTAAATTGTGTTTTGGGGGAGGGGGGGGGGCTCTATTTTCGGACAGACTAGGGAGATTCCTGTTGTTTTTCTATGGGGAGGAAAGGTTGTTCGATATGGGGGAATAATATCAAAGGCGTTGAAAGATAATGATGTATCTTATCCCAAATAAAAGGATTAAACGAGGGAGAGGGGTATGCGATTGTGTTGTCATGGGGGAAGTGAGTAGTTGTCCTGGTCACTGTAATATTCCTGGAGAGGTGGGATGGCAACGGACATGCATGGATAAACCATGACGGACATGTATAGACAACGTTTATTTTTATTGAAAATTGGTTGGAGTTGAGTATGACTAGAACATGCCTTGAGGACAACTACTTAGATGGATCAATTGAGACTCGGAGCAACAGGACTCAATATTGCAAGAGCACAACGCTTTGGCGGACACAGAGACATTCACCATATCAACAAAACTACATGCTTTTTGTTGTATGGGGTCCTATGTGACTGATTCTTTGTTTCATCCACCATTCCAGCCACGCAAATACTCCCCCAGGAAAGTTGTGGGCAAAGTGGACCCCAACTTATAGTCCTCCTTAACTCCCTTCCGTACATGAATTCACTACCACCACCAATCTTTATTAGCTCCTCGAGCCATGTAACCCCCCAAAGGAGACATTCCGGGACTTCTATTATACCTTATGCGTCTACTAAATATCAATCGTAGTTACCAGTAATCCATCACAAATCCATCATATATGCAGAATGAAGTTATTCCAAAGCGAAGGGTTGACTATAATACATAATGACGGGGAGATATCATGTAGATAATGTTGCAAACGCTAGCCGGAAGCTGAAATAACTAGGAGTTTTTCCCTCCTTTATTCATTTGGGAATGCCATTTATAATTATATAACGCAAACAAAAAATAATGAGAATATGGGGGATGGAAGAGAGTGTGAATGTGAACCTTGTGGATAATATTACAAATGGGAAAGTATTCGGACGTGAGGACCATTCAAAAGGTGATAATATCTTTCCGAGTCTATCCGGAAAAGAAAACGCAATCCCCTTTTGTTACGAGAAGGTCCCACACATAGACCACACGCACAGGAAGCATCATCCTATATCCAAGTGGAACCATGCATGAAACTGACAATACCAGAACCAAATGAATACCGCTCATGGGAAACGACGAATACTGCCTCGTCCTGGTTCGTATTGCCCCCCTGTTCAGACACGACACGGGCGTTCTCGAGCGACCGCAGCTTGTGGTTATATTATTTTCGAAATGAAACCATAACAAGGGAGATAAGGAGGGGTGGGTGGGGGGGCTCATCCTGTCCAGTGGGAGGTCAATTGGAGGGGCCTTAAATTTCTGGATGAACTCAATAGCAAATAATTATTGAATTTTTGGATTGATGGAGGTGGTGGGGGAGGGGGGATGTTGTGTGGGTAAAAGGAGGAACAGATAGGGATGAAAAGCCATGCCATGCCACGGGGCATAAGGGAGCAGCAAAACTCAGGGGGGATGGATGCACCCAAAATTCCAACCCACCCAATCCCTCCCTCCTCCCTCCCTCAGCCATCAACTTGCTCTCTCTCTCTCTCTCTCTGTGTGCGCGTGATTCCATTCCCAATTTCCTCTCTTGGCTAAATTCAAGTCCCCTGTCCAATCCCCACCCTTTCCTTGTTAAAAAACAATATCCTTATCAATATAATATTATTTTCGGGCAAGGCAAATGAAAATATGAATCCTCCTGAATGCCCCACCCCCATCCCACCATCATTTATTAGTGTACTATCAATCCCACCGTATTTATTTTTTATTTTTATAAAAAAATCTATGACCTACCTATTAATTAATATCTCACTTGAACTTGTCCACATTTCCAGACCTCATTAGACATTTATTTATTTATATATTCGTTTTTGAAGGAAAATGGCCGTGTGCTCGTAGGGATCCAAAAACGTTATGCCCATCACCATGTATTTGTTTAATTCAATTTTTTTTTATTTTAAATAGAAGTCTTATCTAGAAATGACCAATACAAAACTAAAAGCGACAAAGCTAAAACTAAAGGTTGAAATTTCCTTTGTCTATATAAACCTCAAAACTCTCACCTCCTTCTACATCCCAATCCCATTCACCGTCACATTCCGATTCCGATTCATATCCTCCATCCACAAAAGAAAAGCCAATGGAGATTAGCTCCACCGACGAGAGTACCGCCAGCGACTCCATCTCCATCTCCCCTCCTTACTCCTCCCTCCCTGTCGCCTCCCCCTCTTTGTCCCCCCCTCCCCCACTCGCTGATACAGGGGTCGAGGCCGAGTCCAGAAAGCTCCCGTCCTCTAAGTACAAGGGGGTTGTCCCTCAGCCTAACGGCCGCTGGGGCGCCCAGATTTATGAGAAGCACCAGCGTGTCTGGCTCGGGACCTTCAACGACGAGGACGAGGCTGCCCGATCGTATGACGTGGCTGCCCGCAGGTTCCGTGGCCGTGACGCCGTCACCAACTTCAAGAAGCTCGGCGATACAGGGGAATCAGTCGAGGATGGCGTGGAGGTTGCCTTCCTCGAGTCCCATTCCAAAGCTGAGATTGTCGACATGCTGAGGAAGCACACATACAGGTATGAGCTCGAGCAGAGCAGGAGGAGCTACCGACCTACTGGGTGCGATGGGGATTTAAGTCCCTCGTTAGTGTCCGGCGGGGCAGGGGGCAGGGGTGATGTGAGAGAGCAGCTGTTCGAGAAGGCCGTTACGCCAAGCGATGTTGGGAAGCTCAACCGCCTGGTGATACCGAAGCAGCACGCAGAGAAGCACTTACCGCTGCAAGGTGGGGCAACGAGCTCGTCAAAGGGGATACTTCTAAACTTTGAGGACGATGGGGGCAAGGTGTGGAGGTTCCGGTACTCCTACTGGAAGAGCAGCCAGAGCTACGTGCTCACGAAAGGCTGGAGCCGGTTCGTCAAGGAGAAAAATCTCAAGGCCGGAGACACGGTCTGCTTCCAGAGGTCGACGGGACAGGAGAAAAAACTCTACATCAATTTCCGGCTGAGGAGCAACGCCGCTCCTGCTCCGAATCTTATTCGGCCGGTTCAGATAGTCAGGCTCTTCGGAGTGAACATATTGAAGATACCCAACCCAGGGATAATGGCGAAAGGAGGAGATGGCGTGGCGGTAGGGCGACGTGGAGGCTGGTGTAGCGGGCGGAAGAGGATGAGGGAGGTGGACTTGTTGTCCTTCGAATGTAGTAAGAAGCAGATGGTCGTCGGAGCTTTGTAGGTGGCAAGCGAAATTTCTTCTTTCCTCTTCAACTGCTTCAGATTTTTGTAATTTTTGGTAGTTCCTTCAGGATCTTTGATTTCTCTCATAAAGAGTGGGAATTGTAAATTAAAGTTAAAAATCCCCCCCCAACAACTAAAAAAAAAAAGAAAATCAAAACGTTTATTTCCAAGTCCAGTGTATCGTACTTCTTCTCATTGGTTGTAAGGAAACAACGAAGCTGTCTTTACTTTTGCTACATTGTTGCTTCCCGAAATAATCTGAATACGGACAACCATTCAATTAAAGATCAGGTTGATTTTTCAACAGGGAGTGATTGGGTCAATCGTAATTAAAATAGAATAAACGTTGAGATTGATTGCATACACTAAAGCACGAGTCTATGATGACCATGTATGTAAACATCGCCCCATATCCAATTCCAATAGGGTGCTTTAGTTTAATGGGCCGGGTTGTTTGTGGTTGGAATTGGATCCCCACCCAATGCCCACAAATCAAAACGGCTTGCTCTAAAAAATCAAAGACTTTTTTTTTTTTTTTACTTCCTTCTATCGAATGTAGTTGACGATCCAGATCCTACTACATAAACTCCCTACTATTGCAAATTCACTTGTCTCAGCTCGCTGATTGCTGACTCCCGAAAATCTATTATCTATGGGGAGGCATTGATTGTCCCAAAAATTCTTTACCATTAGTTCTACTTTTGGAACCTCCTACCTCGTCTTCCCCTTAGAAATAAATCCTAGGAGCTAATATCTAGTCGTGGAATATCATCGGTCAGTTGTCAAAGGGCGTGTGTGCACTCTGCCGAGCGAGGCGAGGCGAGGCGAGGCGAGGCGACGCCACCCAAAAGCCAGGCATGCAATTTGCACAAGGCGATATGAAGGCCCTCTGTTCATCAATATTAATACCTTTCTTTTATTCACTATCATGGCAACTCTACACCCCAACTACTCCGTAAGCATGATGCACGTCATCCATGCCACAATATGGCCAATTCTCTCAAGCCTCATTAACGTTTGATCACAGTTTGTATCTTAGACAATAACTTTTTTTGCAGACACAAGTAAACCTATTGCAAAATAATTAATGTCTATATCTCATTTTGTTCCATGAACATGACCCTGCTCTTGCCCAGTACCCGCCAGCACTCCTAAGGAGTTCTTCACCAAGCTTGAAGGAGTCCATCACGCCGAAGTGCACCCAAGTCCTTCAAGCCTCACTCACGTTCAATACAGCTTGCATCCGTGGCACCAACCATGTACAACTAAAAGCTTCCCCCCAACGAGAAAGTAAAAGCTTACAACAACTCTCTCAAGTCTCTTAGAATAACCACATATATCCCATTATCATCATACTTAAACTAACTAAAAAGACATCATTTCTTGTAGCAACAAAAATTATGTGTAGAAGAAAAATTATTGACAGAAGGTTCTATAAAGCAAGGAAACCTTATGAGTACCTATCAAAATGGCTTGTCGTTTGCCGTTATTCATGTCAAATTTGGACGAGATTAAGTGGAATAGAAAATGTTGATTAACCGTTGGACATCCCAAGTCAATGGTTAGAACCTCACAAAGATATTTTCCATAGAGGGAGTGATTTATTCACTTAAAGAGAATAAATTAACTCTCCGAAGATAAATCATCAATCAAAGGATTTTATATACTTTGATTTACATAACATACCATAGGAATATGCTTAGTTAATCAAACTACTAATTAAGTTATCATTAGTAATGATTAGATAATAAAAGTTACTCACGTATCAAATTGTGTATGTAGGTTAACTTTCTGCAAAAGTACTAGAGGCTTACCTTATATGGATGGAAGGGCACACGTCGAGTGCTGCGAAACCATTTTCAATGTGATTTATATATATATAAAAAAAATCATTCATCAATCCTCTTTGCAATTTTAAAAAGTTATGTTTTTACAATAAGAATTTCTCTTTCGTATTACTATGTAAATTATTTTGAAATAAATTATAATTATCCTTTTATACAAATAAGAAACAAAAATATTACAGGTCTTCTATTCTAACAACTGCTTTTCTAATTTACTTGCTATTTATACGCGATTCTGGATGACGCATAGAAGCTTAAATTCTAAAATGATTCCCCACCAAAAGTACTTATTTTCTAATGCACTGGATACGAAAATAGGCATAAGTTCCCTTTATTTCACCCGTATTTATTTTCGAACGTATTACATAAATTTTCTAACATTTGTTATTTTAATTTGGATGAAATTGCAAAAAGGAGTTTACCTGTTTAATCTTAGTTGCATAAATACTATGACTTGTTAAATGATGCAAAACTTAATTCAGTATATGCAAAATAAAAAATGCTTCTTAAAAAGGATTTGAGAGAGTAAACTTGATTTTTTTTTATTTTTTTGAAATATTTAAATATATTGACCATTGAATATTGATACACTACAGGAATTGAATGGGCCCAAAGTCAAACAATAAAAATGCTTTCCCGAAATGGCAGTGTTAAGGATGGGAGATGGAGACGCAAATGTTTTCGGAGATAGAAGCCCATAAAAAGAAAGATATGTAGCCCACTTTACACCCAATCAAATAACATCACAACAACCAATGTTCGTATCCTGGTGCCAGCGGAACCCGCGGGATCGGAGGTATCCATGCCTTCCAAATTTTTAGAAATTATTTAATTTTGACTTCAATTTTTTTTTACTTTTTGAATTTTTATTCTTTAAAATTTTATGTAACTTTTAATTTTCCCCCCATCGGATCTTTGAGAAAGTTTAATTTAACACTTTATGAATAAATTTTCTGAATTTGCAACTGGTGAACAATATATCCCCCAACGAAGTTTTATATATTGCTTTCATATTTGTATTTTATATGGTAAAATATCATATTTGTGTTTTATATGGTAAAATATCATATTTTATAAATTTGTAACTGAAAAAAAAACATGGAATATAAGACAAAACAAGGGTAAACTGTCGAATATATATCCAATCACTGTCTTCTATCGTATTAGGAAAAATTTAGGTATTCTCATCCGTATGCTAGCACATGGATAAAGTTTTTGCCTCCAATACAAATTATCTGAGTAATATTATTGTAACAAAAATATATTAGAATAACAAAATGGAGGTATTTGAATCTGTGGGATATTATTATTATTATTCCCGTCTCCACCGGGACAGGCGCAAACCCAATCCCTACCCACCCGCAGGAAAAAAAAAAAACAAATTTTTAAATGTTAGATTATATAAGGTAAATTAAATGTTTGCTGTTATACCCGAAACGCATAAGGCCGATAATTTAATGTAGATTCAGTCCAATTTATGCCCCCATCAAAATCTGTCGAACCTTATCCCCCCCCCACCCCCCCCATGTTAAAATACTAAAAAAGAAGAAAAAATAAAGAAAGGTGACGGTGACGTCAACATCAACTACTCTCTCTCTCTCTCTCTCTCACATCTAATCTAATCTTATCTCTCTGCTATCAATCCGTCCTTGCTTTTTTATTACAAAGACCAAAAGCGAATCTACCCGTTCGAATATTCAACATCATCCCCCGGGTAACACGATGCAGTGAGAAATTCCCATTCTACCCTTCCCTCAACCCCGACCCGATCCATCCCATTCCAGTGTCAAGAAGCAAGATTCCCCCCCACCATCCGCAAGAACAAAGCACCCAAAGAACAACAACAAAAAGTAAAAGGGAATGGATGAGCAGGCCCAGAGAGTGCGGTGCTATATCGACGCCCTTGAGGAAGAGAAGCTCAAGATCCAGGTCTTCCAGCGCCAACTTCCCCTCTGCCACGACCTCGTCAACACGGGTACCCGTTTCTTCCCTTCAATTATTATCTCCTACTTTGATTTTGATGCAATTGTCCCCCCCATCTATTCCTCCTTCTTCTCTTTACTCTTTGCTAAATTTTGGGTACTACTGTTTAGCCATCGAGAATTACCGGCAGCAGTTGTCAAGGACGACCACGACCGACTTCCTTCACGGTGGCCGCTCCGAATGCTCTGAGCGGACCTCTACCCAGGGTCCTGTCCTGGAAGAGTTCATTCCCATCAAGAGGCCCTGTTCTGGCTCTGACGACGACGACGACGACGACGCCGACGCCGAGCTTGATTCAGGACGTCAGTCGAGCGAGGGTAATGGCACCCTGTCGTCTAATGATAACAAGAAAAAATCCGACTGGCTCAGATCTGCTCAGCTGTGGAATCAGACCACCCCCGATCCATCGCCCGAGGATGTAAATAGAGATAGTCCCCATTGCTTCTTATCCTTTTTTTCTTGGTCTCGTCGTGTTTCATGAATTAATAGCTTCATGTGTTGTAGGATGTTCCCCTTAAGAGGGGCCGGTGCTGGGGGTGAAGAGGAGCGGCAGAGCTTTCCAGCCGTTCAACCGGGAACAGGGCACTGTTGTTAAGACCGGTCTCACCAATAAGCAGTCCTTGTTAACCCTGGATAAATTGCACTCCACCATCCCAGCGGCCGCTAAAAGCTCCCTGACAGAGACCGTAGTCGGGAGTGGCTGTAAGGAGGAGAGGGAACCTACTCAGCCGAACAGGAAGCAGCGGCGGAACTGGTCATCGGAGCTCCACCGCCGCTTCTTGGAGGCCCTTCAGCAGCTCGGCGGCTCCCACAGTTAGTCCTCGGAATTGTCCCAGATTCTAACTAAGTATTCTCGTGATCTGTTAATAATCTGATTGATTGTTACACATGGGGAAGCTGCCACGCCTAAGCAGATTAGGGAGTTGATGAAAGTCGATGGTCTCACAAATGATGAGGTCAAGAGCCACTTACAGGTGAAAGTCTTTTATGCTTTTGGCAAATCCAGATTTAGGGTGGTTCTTCATCTGTTTGGGAATTTCTTGATCCAATCAAACTCTTTTGTTGGTGGGGAATCTTTGCTTTGTTTGGTGATTGGTGGTGGGATGCGGAGAATGTGAATTTGAATTTGATTGGTTCGTGTAATTTTGCAATTCTTGCACACCTAACTTTGCCCCTATAAATTATTATTGTTCCCCAGAAATATCGTCTCCACAACAGAAGACCCAGCCATTCCTACATGATCCCTCCAGCCGGCGCTCAGGCACCGGAGTTCGTGGTGGTGGGCGGCATCTGGGTTCCTCCAGCACCAGCGGTCACGGCCTCTGCCCAATCAGCCACCGTCCAACCACCAGCTCACTCCAACCATAAAAAGAGCCCCGGCGATTCTGAAGGGACGGAGAGTCACAGCACTGGTGGAGAGGAAGAAACCCGCGGCACACGGTTGCATTCGCGGACGACTTCTACCCCGAGTCATACCACCACCGGTCGCTGTTGACCTACCCGCCAGCTAACATCAGTGGAGAGTGAACGGATGATTTTTTGTTTACAATAATAATGTGAAAAATACGCACTCGAGTATAAAACTACATAATAGAATAATCATGTAGAAATCATAATCAGTCCTAGGTGACCATCGACTACGTATAAAACCTTGGAATCAAATGGAACTGATATATTAGGGTAAGTATAAAAACATCAATTAAATTTTAACCTATATGTTAAACCATAAATACTAAATGTTAAACTAAATATTAAAAATTAAGTCATAAATCTTAAACCCTTAAGCCATGAAAATCGAAAGTTAAACAATAACCTACATATGGTAATGGTTTCTTTATTGTTAATTTATTAAAGAAAATTATTTATTAAATTCTTAATGTATTAATGGTAATAAAATAATGATAGAAATATCAATTACCTAAAAAGAATAAATCATAATGGTAAAATAAATACTCTATGTTTATTATAGAATCTAATTTCACTAATAGAAGTTTTTGTGGTTTAGGATGTGGACACTAATAGAGAATCATTCAGAGGTTTTAAAAATAAGAAAGAGACTTATATAAAAGGTTTCAAATTTCACGTTCTTACCCTTAAAGAGTGCCGGGTTTAAACATTTTTATTTAACTTTTTAATTAAATGTACGTTCACATCATTTTAAAAAGGTAAAATATACAATAATATCATAAACTATGGTCAAATTTGTCAAAATCTTTTTTGGCTATACGATATTATCACTATTTTTAGGGTTGTAATTTTTTTTTGCCAATCTTGGATTTTACTATGAGAAAATCAAACAAAGCCTTAATACGGTCTAACAGTTCTCCTATAATAGTTGAGTTATAACCTCTTATTGCATCATCTTGCAATCCACCTTTCACGTAGTAGTAACATCACAATAAATCCATCATCCGGTCTTCATCGATTTTACAGATTCTTAACACCATCAATAACTACAGTTCAACATCGACTTTCAATTTACTTAATTTAACCATTAAAATCCTATAATAAATAACACACGAAATGTTTTAATATTATTATCTTTTTTTTTTTACTTTTTTAGTCAATAATTGAAATTTATAGATTAAGAGCTGTTTGGTTTTCTCATAATAAAATTCAAGACTGGCCACAAAAAATTACAACCCTAAAGATAGTGATAATATCATACAACCAAAACAAATTTTGATAGTTTGATCATAATTTATGATATTATCGTATATTTTTTATTTTAAAAACTTTTGACGCTTTTTCAAAAGTGGATATTGGAAATCCTGTCATTTCTGGACGGTGAAATTTGAACTGGTCTGTGTAACAAATGTGAAACTGACCTTTTCACTGGGAAGAGGAAGAATATTTTGAAGAAAATGTATTTGACTAAAAACGTTCAATTTAATTTTATTATATTGTAATATGATCCTTCCTCGAACTTTCCTGGAGGTTGGTACTAGGACTCGGCAGGACGACCAACTTTTGGACAGACAAAATATAGAGATGGGACAACAAAAACAATTAAATTTTTTGGGCATGGTCTAATGTCAAAATAAAAAATTGGTACAAAATCGGCACCCTCGTGAAATTATTTGGAATGGACATTGCCAAGACGGAAAATCATCAGATGAAGGAGAAACGACTTAGGTGTGGAAGAACTAATAACTAACTAGTTTACATGCGATTTTTTAAATGATGAATATGAAAATACAACGGTTGATATCGCCACCCACCCAATAATAACGTTGCCGGGATTGTGATGTCTCTGTTAGGAGATTTCGTGCGGTACCCCTGACAATCAATCCCATTGAGATAGTATAAGATTATAAATCTGAAATGACCTTTGACTTTGAGTACGAAGCTTGTAATGCAAGCGGAGAATCTTAAGGTGATGGTTTTCCGGTGAAATTGGATGCCCATTTCTT
Source organism: Melastoma dodecandrum (assembly GCA_029817715.1). Classification (NCBI taxonomy): domain Eukaryota; kingdom Viridiplantae; phylum Streptophyta; class Magnoliopsida; order Myrtales; family Melastomataceae; genus Melastoma; species Melastoma dodecandrum. The sequence goes on along the minus strand of JARUPY010000397.1, from coordinate 154,420 downwards.
TTCCCCTTTTTCCCTCATTTCCTTTTCCGTAACCCTGTAGTAGATGTAGATCAATCCTTTTGCCTTGCGGACTAAGAAGAAACACCAAAACACAACACGCGCTTTGGTCAAAATTGCAACCAACGCAAGGGTAACTGCCCATAAAATGCTAATTTTTTTGGAATCCTTCTCTACGTCTGGAATCCTTGCATGGATAACCGTTATCTATCATTTCTGCTCATAACTCGAGCATTATATGGTATTTTAGTAATCATCTAGTTTGAGACGTTACCTTCCTACCCTGTGATTTGACCGAGTCTTGCCAATGATTCTTTATTTGCGATTATCTCTGAATAATATTTACCGGCTAGTAACTAACTCCAAAATGACCGCATGATCTATAACTTTTATGATAATAAAATACCCATATCATCCTAATGAAACTTTAGGTGTGTAAATGGTACAATAATGTACCGACAGTAGGGTTTAATTAGTGCTCTATATTAAATGTGATGTCTTCATCCAATTTTATCATTTGAGGAAGCAAATGAAGCTTTCATATTATGAGATAATAAAGTATTCTTTCTACATAAAGCTCATATACTCGGTATGAGGACCGGCTTCTCAGAGAATCAAATCCTGTGTATATAATTAATTAGAAATATGTCACCTGTTTCCTTTTTATATTGCATAATGTAGCTCAATTAAAGCATAAGAGGAGACAAATAATTGATGGTTGTTCCGCGGACGGTCATTCTACCAACACTCCAACCCATCTGTGATCTATCCACTAAACAAAGATCAGGAGAGCATGAACAGTATATATAGATACTTCATAAGGTATATGAGTAACCATGATCTAAACGGCCCCTCGCCATAAATAACTAATCTTGAACGGCTCCTCACAGTGACTCATCGCGGCCCCCTTCTGCAAGAAGGGCGGCTTTCCCTTGAGAAAAAATCGATTCCATTTGCACAAATGCTACTTGCTTTCCCAATTCCTTAGTACTCGACTCCTCGTCGTGGCTCATTGTGTATCACCATTGCATGAAGGACGGTTTTCACTCGCGTGGTTATCACTTCTCCTGTTGAAAATAATCTTTTACGCATGACTTCTTTGTGCACTAGTTACATGACTCACTAACCAATAGAATAGAACCATAGTTATGTAGTTACACAACCCTCTTAAAAATGGAAGAGATAGACTCGGTGAAATGTTAGTGATTTTCATTAAACAATGAACTCTGTGAGCACTCAAATGATCAACTTAAAAATGACTCACACTTTGCCTCATCGGCTTCATGTCTCCGTATATGTTAAGATCCCACTCTATCTTTCCATAGTGATACAAATGTCTTGGTACTTATCTCCATGATATATTTCAATCTAAAAACTTTCTTTAAAATGATCTTGAGATAATTGTTTAAGACAACGATGAAATATATTTGCGTATGAGAATTTGATGAACATATTTAGCACTTAACGCATAATTGGGGATATGTGTCATTATTTACCCATGCACGAATCATAATTGAGATTTCCTCCTGCTCGTGACCACACATATATTTAATGATATTAAGGAAATGCTCCTTGAATATCATTCCAAATTAGTAAGACAATAAATGTGGCCTCCACCTCCAAGATACATCCTAAGAATGAATATAGAATTAGTTTGGCCATTAAATCAGTAAGAATTATTGTTGAAGTATATTAGGATGAAATGCTTATCTGGTTTAACTTATTTAGTTAAACATTTAAACCAGGTCATGTCTTGTTTGTATTAATATATGTACGTATTTTAAATTGACAGCCATATAAAATTTCAGCACTTAATGTTGTATCAATTGGAAGGTCAAATAATTAGAACACTAAGAAACTATAACCCAAGTGATACAAAGACGGACGACAACTTATCCCCGTCGACGCGCAGCAAGAGAGGCGTCACTTTGCTCGCTTGCGACTGAGCTACGATTGCAATTCAGCCCGTGCGACTCAACGAGTGCGACTCAAGGAGGTGCGACTTGACATCATCAGCGACTGAGCAACACGTGCGACTCAAGGGGGTGCGACTTGACATCATCAGCGACTGAGCAACACGTGCGACTCAAGGGGGGTGCGACTTGACATCATCAGCGACTGAGCAACACGTGCGACTCAAGGGGGTGCGACTTGACATCATCAGCGACTGAGCAACACGTGCGACTCAAGGGGGTGCGACTTGACATCATCAGCGACTGAGCAACACGTGCGACTCAAGGGGGGTGCGACTTGACATCATCAGCGACTGAGCAACACGTGCGACTCAAGGGGGGTGCGACTTGACATCATCAGCGACTGAGCAACGAAGAGTCGGCCAAGCCAAGAGTCTCGAAGATGAAGAGCCTCGAAGAAACTGAATCAATTCACATTCCTCATTCATGCATTTGTCATCCATGCTTTGCATTTACTTTGTTGCATTTCCAATAAGCCATTTATGGCTCGACCATGAATCTTGCCATGCATACATCTAGCCTAGGTTCATTTCTTGCATTTAAGTTCTTCTTCAGGTGTTCCCTATATAATGGGCACCTTGTACTCATTCGGAGGCCAGCTTGAAATCAAATTATAACCCTTATCAGACTTAGTGTCTTTATCCGAAGTGAGTGGATTCTCCTTCAAACCTCGTTCTTCATTTGGTGGATTTCCAAGTGCGGATTGAGTAGAGTGTATCAACCGGTGGTGGTGTATCTGTATCCTCCGTGTTGTGCCTCGCCCTCGTCTTGTTCGTGGTGGTGTATCTGTATCCACGGCCAAACGAGTTCAACCTTTTAAACCCATTTCCAGCCGCACCCATTATACACTACCTTCCGTCCATACCGAACGTCACCCATTCCCCGTCATTCTGTGGCGATTCCCTTACTTTTGGTTTAGGAATCATCTATTCCTTGCCGTTCCCGTATCACCAAGTCTAACACGTGATTTTATGTGGTCTTAAATAAAGAAGAAATTAGGTGTGAGGCAACTTCCAATGACGACGACATCTTTTTGGTGTTGTCCAACAAGTGATTAATAATGTTTAGAGATCAATCATCTGATGAATATTTAATTCATTCGATAATACAATAAATATTTGAGAGGCGATGATGAAGAAATTAATAAAATAATTTGGGCCGCTCAGATTATCTCCTAAGCTAAAAAATTGCACCTCAACCGCAGCGACAATAACAATAATAAACAAAATTTTCCGGTCAACCGTGGATGCAAAACGACGAGAACGCAAAAAAAAACAATAAATTAGTTGCTTAATGGAATATGATATGCTGATAAACATTATTATATGGAGAATATGTTTTATACTAAATAATATTGTGGAATATGTTTTGAGTATGAATAATTTATTAATTCATACTCAAAACATTTTTAAAAGGAGATCATTAATTATTTAATTATCTACAGATATTCTTTTAAAATAATATTGAAATGAATACAGATGCTATCCCGTTGATTCGATGTACAATGTTTTAATAATTTTAAATGGGAGAATAATATTTAGATTTCATTTAGAAAAGTTTTTGTGCAGCCTCTCGATGTTTTATTGAAATTGGAGATGACCGATTAATTAGCCTATTATTAATTATGGATTCATTATAAATTACTATTCCTTTTAAATATAGCAGTCACAACGATATTGAGTACTCCGATAGCACTTCTGCTTCCTTTTGGATGAAATAGCATGAAACAATTACAACTATTGAAGGTAGTGTCGTTCGTGAAGTCAAAGTTAGCACCAAAACTTGATGCCTTGAATTCGGCAACCTCAATTGTTGGGGGTGCCAAGCTCATAGGCAAAACAAAATGTTGCTCGGTGGAAGAAACATTTTCAAAATCATTAGGATAAAGATGATGAGAGAATAATATGTGCCAACTCCCTGTTTACATACATAGTTATACATTTTGTTTATATGCATTAATTTCCTTACTTGTACTCATTCGGTGTATTTGTACCTTGCATTAAATAATTACTATTGGTACACAACAGTTTGAATAATTTCATAAGCGAGGACGAATGCCACTGGTTGAATAGCTATAAAATTGTATTTGTAAATACTACTTGTTGTTACTTATTGTGTTTTCCGTTGGTTAATAGAACAAAAACCACAAATAAAAGGAAAATGAAATCGCCTTAACAAAGAATGCTTAAAGCTCCATAGTTTTAATAATAGAAATCCTTAAAGATTTTGATTTACAAGCTAAACTAATTACCTTTGGTGGATCTTTTTTGTGTAATGGTAATTGCCTAATTTAACGGTTGTGCTTTGTGTTGAAAATGAAAATATATAATATGTTACGCTTTCACCTAATAGTTCGAGCTTTTAGGACAATTGGCTGTTGTACTCAGGTATTAGAGATAGAGGTCCAGGAATGAACATGCATTGTGTCTAACTATATTTTATTTATAACCAAGAAATCGACACGGTCTATTTTCTTTAATGTAGGCCCAAATTATCATGAGAAGAATGGATAGTTCCAAATGATACGGGGAATATTCCGGGATAAGGTTTCGATTGTTGTTTTTTATTTGTGGGGAGAAAAGTTCAATGAACCACAAACTAGGGTTTGTCATGGCTGAGGGTATATTCCAAACCGCCCGTAAATTTTTTTTTCCTCAAACATTAGAAGATAGTCCTTGATTCTTGTGGGAATCTCGCACGTCACCTATAGCAGTGTTAGCATTCATACAGAAACAATCATGCACATAAAAAATAGAAGAAACGACTCGTAATCATCGTCGAGGTTGTCGGACCAAGAAGAACTTAAAGGAAAAAAAGTACAAGAAAAGAGCAATTAAGGATTGTAATTATAGAGATATATAGCCGTAAGAAAATTAGCATCGAGGTTCCAAACGATTGTTCAATGAAGAATAAGCATTGCCGAGCACGTTCTAGAAAATTGGAAAGTTTTTCTTTTTCCAACATAAATAATGATATGACTTTGAAGGTGGTGTTAGGCCCATGAAGGTACAAAACTCTGGCATACAAATTTACTCCATCCTACGAAAATACCCGAGGGAAAGTCAGGCGGAGTAGTTGGTTGTTGGAGGCTTGGGGAGGGTTAATGGTATTGCAGCGGGGGGACCATTTGGACACGCCAAAGGTCACCTTCTTCAACAGAGTTGATGAAGAAATGTTTGTACAAATACTTTAATTTTTTAATCAACACGAGGTACGTGTGCCATGACTTAATCAATCAAATGTATCATTGGGAGATAAAACAAAATTTGTATACCCCCATCTTCCCTTGGGAGTGGAACTTTTATATAACTATGGCTACGCACTCAAATTTTATGACTGTTTTTTCTTTTCTTTTTACAGAAATCATAAGTTCTGATCCTACATATATACTTCTTTTATTTTACCTACTATTGTAACTTAATATGTACTATAAATAAATAAATTAATTAATATATAAATAAGAAGGCCTCAAAATCTGGATAACATTAGTTGAAGCTGTCATTTATTTTATATTCTTTATTTTTGGTGATCATCTCTTGGTTAGGTCAAAAGGTTATTTATTCGCAATTGGTTTTTATTGATTGAAAATGGGGGGATTCTTAGTTGACTCGTTCTTCCCTAGCAAAAGGGAATTCCCCGAGATATATCAACGTCTCGAGGAGGTTGAACCAAACGAGATCTTTCTCCCTCAATTCGTTAAGCATAACTCAATAGCATTATTCTATAAAAGCGTCAGTACAACTGTACATAAAAAAAAAGAGAGAATAAAACAATATTTCAAATTCAATATTAATGTAATCCGCTTCAATTACTCTCAATGGAGATGGCCGACTGACCGCTGACACGGCCATAAAATCATCTCTTCGGCGAGCTATTTACTAATAAATTTGATGGGTGGTGAACATACCCCAGTATACTTTCTAAATAATCACAATCTACATTATATGATGAAGTTCATCGACCTCTCTTGATCGAGTAGTTAATTATGAGTCTTTGACTACATAAACGTTTCCAACCAGATTTTATTCTGTATGCCTACTTGACATTATAATTTGGTTCTGTTTATTTAATAATTAAAAAAGACCAACAACTGAAGTCCCATGATTGATCCAAGTCGTTGGCATCACCTTGGATACTTCTTCTTCTTCATATTGGCAAGGTCAAACAATCTTCTTCTTACATCGAATCAATCCCACGAAACTGGTCTTTATAGAAAAATAATTATGTGCAAACATAAGAATCTTTATTACACTTCCTTAAAAGTTCATTTAAATAGGGTCCCTCTGTCTTAACAAGAATTTTAGGTACGGAAAACTCAATGAAAGATAAGCGTGTAGCTGCTATATACAACAAATTATAACTACATGTTTCTTCTCTTTGTAAGCAGGAGATATACGAATTGAGAAGATATCCAGGTCTATTCGGCCCAGCAAGTCCATCAGGCCCAAATGTTAGGCCCAATAGCTCCGCAGGTGAACTGTGGCCCTTGTTCTATGCCACTATGGTATAATTTTAAAAACCAATCACGACATTGTTTTTGTATGGATATTCCTCTGTTCCATTATGTGAATGTGACTTCGGTATCACGTTTTGTTACGTTCTTGAGCTAAATAAAGAGATGATATGATGTTAGCCAGAGCCACTTGAGGCTAATACATCTTTCGCTTGGAATCTATCTGGATGTGCCGTTTCATCGCCTCCTTTTTCCATCCTCACATCTCTATCATTATCTTTGTTCTAATTCTCTCAAGGGTTTTTGTCTGAAGGGAGGTGGAAACATGACCCTTTTCATTCGCCTTGAAGTTCTCCTGAGCCATGGCTTTAGCTCCTGAGTGAATGCCTACCATGGCTCAGCCACTGATTGATCTGCGGTGATCCTTTCTGACGAAAAACCTGCGGCTTTTTGAGACGAATGCTTAAGGAGCTAGAAAATGTAATGAGGCTAGAAAATTCTGCTAGTTTCCATTGTTTTTTGTTCAAGAAATATCTGTTACTTTAGATCGTTGGATTGGAAAAGGCCCAAAGCCCGCTGCATCGAGTTGATTGTAGCTGCACATGTCCAAGGTTTTGAAAGACATTGGGTCTGTCTTGGATTTTCTGGGAAGAAACATTGCATAATCAGCATCAACTGCAGTCTAGGAGGTCATGACACAAGCAATTCATTTATGTGGCGAAGAGAATCTAATCCTGGACACAGTAATTGAGATGTAATCTTCTTGTCAACCGTTAAATGTTGAGCACGATTAAATAGAAGTAGATTCTTTCGATACGCGACATCAAGGGTAATATTGTGCTCGTCTGCTGGTATGACGGTATTCTCTCACAGATCCTTCTTGGATTAGACTAAAAAAAGATTTGTGAGAGGACTAATTTGACTCAGAAGGTGGCAATTGTTTTCTTTTTCCGAAATGGACAAATTAACTAGCAATGCATGTGGACTGTGTTATGTTCAGCAGCTTGAGAAGGCAATCCTGCTGTTCTGAACCAACTGCTGATTGTTGTCCGTGAAATGTGGGCTTAGGGAAGTCCCTGTCTCCCATTTAAAAACAGTAGGTTTTGCACCGTGACAACTTTTCCTTTTAGATTCCTATAAGCATCCTGTTTTTGTTGAAAAAGATTACTCAAGATGGCTTGACAAAAATAAGAGACTGATTCTCAACCTTAGGTCGAACTATTTAGACCATGAAGGCGTATGTGTCCTTCAATCTGGAAGACTTCCAGAGAAAAGTGTTTCACGCGACAAATTATATAATTCACTTCGTAAACTACATCACTAGAAGATGGAAGCTGCTACCACAACTTCTGCAAATTCCTGCCTGCAGGAGAATGAATGGCCTCTCTAACACTTGGCCTGCACTTGCTTGCATAGTCTCCTTCCCTGACTCTTTCTACTTGCACAAACCCTTCTTCTCGACCCCACCACCGTGGGGATGAACACGCCAGTCCCGCTGATGTTTCTCGCCAGACAAACCTGCATCACTGGGGCAATGTCTGCTACCATCTTCTTCATTGAAAGGAAGTCCTCGGAACACACGGCCGCAGGATAACCACTATCTCTTCTCATTGGCCCATCCAAATCCCTGTATCTTGCATCGATGAAATTGTCCTCGCCATCATCCGCCACAATCATCATTATCTGTCGCCTCAGCTCGATGTAGAACTCATCCTCTTCCCATGCCTCAGTGTCCATTTCAGACTCCTGAACCGGGTTTGCAAATTTGCGCTCCATCAAAATATCTCACAGCCAAAATGATTTGCCAAAAGCAGAGTTTTACTTTTCCGGCTGCTGCCGCTCCTTCTTCTCACTTGGATGAGTTCCAAAAGGGAAGGAATGACTTTAAATAAGGACATATGTTTAGTCCTTTTTATTGTGGGTCAAAATCTTCTCCTTGGTCTATATTTTGAATTAAGGGAGTGAGTGATTGATTCTCAACTCCAAAAGGGGTTTGAGATTGGGTTGAATATTTCTGTTTACTTTAGCGTCTTGTCTATTTCCTATGTTATTTAGTCATAAGTCCACACAAGGGCATGCCCACATTACCATTTAGTTTGACCCTTACTTTCTCCTTCCCTTAGAATATGAAGTCTTCAACCCTCAATTTTGATGACTCCTTTGTCATTTTGTTCGTTGTCATGGGCTAACAAACAATACAAGGCATCAACCAAAAGTCGTGATCCTTTTTTAAGCACATGCACCATTTTGATTTGTCTGCTGACTGGTTGGTTATACGTTTTCAAATCACAATTTTGATCGTTAATTCCGTGTCACCATCGGACTTTAAGAGAAATAACAAACACTTGATACAACATGGGATTAGTTGTCATTCAGGTCGTAGTGGAATCGGATAGGATGCTCGTGAAGGAACAGAAACCCGTTGGAAAGGGTGAAGGAAGTGTCACACTAAAAAGAACAATAAAATGTGGGCTAAGTTAAAACTTGACCTAGATTTCTATTTATTATAATATTTTCTTGAAATATAAGTAAAGACAATTAATTACCCATCATACGTTTTATATTGTCAAATGCACAGCAACAACACGAGCAGATGCAATACCGCGAGGTGCTGCCATAGCGAGCGTGAGTGTCAAAGAAATTATCACATGACGAAATATTTACATGTCTGTCATATCTTATGTACGGAGACACCTAAAAAACTATGTTGATATTTTCATCTAGTTACTTCCTTTGTAGCATATTATCTAATTCGATTTGAATATTGGAGGGCATAAAATGACGACCCATCCCGTCAAATATTTCAATGCGGCTACCTTATTTAAAAGATAAAGTGAAATATATTCTATCCTCATCATGGGTTTCTAATTTTGGGATCGGACCTTTTACTGATGAAGAAAGAAAGAAACCATTCACCGATCCTTATCTTATATTTGTTTGTATGAGTATCTATGCCCATTGCTGGACGTTAGTGCGTGTCTCTTCTTTACAATAATAACCAAATACTAAAATATATCATAAACTTTGACCCATTTTTTCCCGATTTAGCCTAACATTTTAAAAATATCTTGTTACATTCCAACTGGACCGTTATCTCAATTATATCATCCGTTAGCCGTCCTCACTAACGGAGTCCTACGTGGTGCTGACATGACAGTTAACGCAGTCAACTTCACGTTTAATCTATTTTTCTCCATAATAATTATCAAATATATCTTAAACTTTGACATTTTTTTCCAATTTAGCTTAAAAATATCATCTTACATCCCGACGTTGAGCCATTATCTTCATTATGCTAACGGAGTCCTACGTGACGTTGATACGACAATTAACATTGTCAGTACCACATTTAATATAATTTTTCTCAAATTGAACTATAAACCCCGAATAAAGCTCCAAATATATTTTAATATAAATCTTAACGAATATTTTAATTATACTTCCGACAAATCCTGTACCGGCACCCAACCACAATCTCACACCGACCCTAAATCCCTAACCACTATCCCACCCTAACCCTCAACTCTCAGCCCAAAAAAGTTGACATCTCAAGATAATGACCGTGTGATTGCCTATATAATGTATGACAATGTGATTGCGTGGGCATGTCCTGAAATTTTAGTAATCTTGAATATGTTTAAAACATTTAACTTTGACTATAATTAGAACAATTATAATTTGTTCATGATAGCTAAAAATGGGCCGCAAATTTCTTTCATTTTTCCTCTTTAACTTTATTTGCTTTTGATTAATGAATTCATTTCATAAGAAATTTCAAGAAAAATACTTCTTTCTTCTCAATGTTTCTTTATGCTTCTCAATTTCATTTCTTTCTTCCTACTATTCACTTCTGCTTCTCTTTCGCCATGAAATAAAAGTGTTTACATATCGAGATTTACAAAAGCGAAGGTGATGGGTCTCTTTTGATAATTTTTAATAATCTTATCCGAAAACTTCAAGGGATCTTCGAAATATTTTAGATGTCGAAAATGGGAGCTTCAAGAGAAATTAAGATGTGATAAAAAGAAATCATCGAGAGGACATTCAATTTTATAAAAACGAAGGTTTTCATTTTCAGTGATTTAATCCGATTTTATTATTGAACAACAAAAAAAAACACAGTTTTACCAAAAAAATGTATTTTCAAGCATTTAAAAAAAATTACATATGCGTGCGTGTGAAAATCCAGGGGCTTGGTGCGCTCCCCGGCAATGCCCCCTGATCCTATACTTTTGCATAATTATATCTATAACCTGTTAGAACGTGGAACGTCTTGACAGGAACTATCACTCCGCGGATACTTGCTGGATACACTCCTTCCATGATTCTTCCTACCTGAATGGAGTCTTCTTCTCGACCCCACAACAGTGGGAATGAACACGCCAGTTCCACGGATGCTGCTCGGTAGAAGAACCTGTGTTCTGGCGACGTGCGCCTTCAGGATGTCGTCTGAATACGCAGTTGCAGAAAAATCCTTATCTCCCCTCGCAAACCCATTCAAAACCCCATGTCCCGAGTCGACAAAGTCGTCCTCATCGTCTTCTGTGATCAACAAGATCCTTCGCTTTAGCTCGGCAAAGAACTCATCCTCTTCCCACACCAACATGTTCATCTCGGTCTCCTGACATGTCACGACCAAATCGCGCTCCATTGAAATTTCTCGTAACGTGTCGATACACCAGTTGTGAATGTCCCCTTCAGGTCAGATGGATCAGCTCCAATAAGTGAGTTGAGGTTAGACAAAGGGAAAGAAGAATGGGGCTATATAAGGGCATAGTTTGGGTTTAGGAAGTCAAATAGGTTTATATGGTCAGCATTTATGATTAGGACTCTTTCAAAATTGGAGTTAGACGTCCGGGTTGGATATATGTCCATTTCTGGCCTTTAGTGGCATGTCTATTTCTGGATGTCTTGTAAATCGCTCTCATACCTTTTATTTTTAACTCGGTCCTTGCTTTATTTTTTTGATGTTCCGTTATAATTCGAGCTTGATCAATTTTAGTTTTGTTTGACCACATCATTTGCTAGACAAAATACTATTCATATTTGAATCCATATTGTCAATAATGACCGGTTTTGAAGAACATGAGGACATGTTCCATATGGGTTGAGTTAAAGCACATTTCAAGAATGTCGGGATATGCTGGGCCTCTACTTCCTGAAGAGTTAAACACCAGTGTTTACACCAGATAATTTTAGGCCGTAGATTGTGATTTGAGCACGTGTCTTCTTTCTTAAATACTTGACTTTTCTACCTTAGAATATGAAATGATCATTATTATTAATTTCGCGTGGTGGGGTTAATTCCCTCCATAACTTAAACATATGAATAAGATATGAGGAGTGGGATCAAACAGTCAGATTAGTTACAATAATTTTGACGCAATTTTATAGATTACACGAGTTGGACTGAATATGTAATCGCCCACGAAAGAAAATAAAAGAAACATAATACAGTAATGAGTGAAGAAACGAATCACGTTAATGAAGTTATACCCATAATCGACAAACTCAAGCACATGGGACGTGATAGTATGATTGCTCTCGAACGTGGCCTTAATGATGTGTCCGTTGATCTTCTTTCAGTAGACTTTCTTTCTTCTAGTCCACAACCCATGAGTAGATCACCTCCCGATCAACAGCTCTTCATTCAATCACCTCCCGATTGACAAATCTGCTTCCTTACTTGAGAGTACGGCTCGCCTTCTTGATTGCTCCGCTCCTCTCAATCTGGTCGAGTAATCGGGTTCTCTTCGAGCAATAGAGATAACTTCATTTAAACGGTCCAATAGTCTTCTTCTTATTCTAACTCTAATTTCTTATTTCTCACGAGCGATGTTCGAATGGACAAAAAATTAAGTAGACGTGTGAATAGATGTAGTTACATTATATTGTATGTAGTATCTTGACTTGTCTTCATATATTTCCTTTGTTAGTTTCCGATCTAAGGGCTTGTGGTCACATATATCATGATGCGGTAAATGAGATCTGGCAATGAAGTATAAAAAGAATTTGGCTAAATTAATTCGACTGTCGAGACTCCATTGCGTTTTTTAATTTAAATATTCTCGAGTCAAGTAAACCTCGTGACTAGGTTGTTGTACTTTCTTTTCCCTTAAATTAATTTGGATTACGAGAAGCAAGTAATTAATAAGAGTAAGATAAAGAAAAGGTGATGCTCATTAAAATTTTAAATATTTTTATTTAGAAGAGTATTAATATAACTCTGTATCATATAAAACATTCTTAACCGTCAGGTTGAAAATGGAGAAATCACGACCGTAAAATGGAGGGACTCTCCCTAGTGCGAAGGGGGAGGATCCTGACTGATCCTGCACTTGATAGCCGAATTCACAATATCATGAAACGCTCATTTATTATGATCATCGACACACAACACTCCGCTCTCCTCCCTATTCGGTTCTCCGTTTCAAAACCAATGAGAAGTTGTTTTGATCGATCGAGGTGGCGATTTTGTTGTCCCCTCCTGCCCACTTGGGACCCGATTACCCTTCCCCCTCCCCTCCTTTTGCCTGCCACCCCGCTTCTCGTCCTTTGTCCCTTGTTCTGGAGTTGGCATGCTGAAATCCTTGATTCGGGGAATGAACACGCCTGTACCAGCGTTGCCACCAATCGTGATTGGACCCCAGCCTGACTGGGCATAAGTCCCCGTCATGTCCATCCGTCGATCCACGCTGAACGAGCCGTTTCTGCAGCGTCCGTCTGCCCCGAGAGTGAAGGGGCAGTCCTCAGACTCGTCATCGTCCGCCATCAATTTCAGGATCCACCTCTCGAGATCAGCGTAATAAGGATCATCATGGAAGTCGTTACCCTGAATGCCCATGATGGATATGGAATTTTCTGCGGGACAGTGTGACGAATCTGGTCTAGCTGCAATAGCAGGCGGCCGCGGCCAAGGTAGAATATATATAAGGGGGGGAGTAATGGGAAGAAGGTAGAATATCTGGGGGAGCACCAACTGTTAAAATCCTATATTTTGATTTAATAATGAATGTTTGTAAATTAATAATATTAGTGTGTTTGTCCCGCGTGCATGACGCTAGTAGTTAGTTCTGTCCGAAGGCCGACCACTTTACTTTTTTTCTGTCCACCGGTCACGCGTAACAAGGAAGCAACTAAACGGCGAGGTGGTTTCAGAAATTAAAGCCATTTTAAGCGTAGTCATTAATATCGTACGTGTTTGAAGACAATCGTATCGTCATGAATGAAAACGCACCGTAATATTATTTGGGATGTAAATATTATATACTTAATATGTGGTTGTTGTAACATGGAAAAAGATGACTTGGAAATAAAAATATGAAGATGATGTCACTAAAACAAAAGACTGGTGAGAATGGAACAAATGATTTTTGAATGTGGATAGAACGAGGTATCAAATCATTTTCAATCGTTTTTCTTAGGTAAATGGGGGAAGTGTGTGTGCCTATGGGAATTATTTATTTATTTCCATTAGGAAGAGCCATGGTTGACGGTTGGGATTCAACGACGCGATGTTCTATTCACAAATACTTTCTCGGTGCGGCAAGAGGTTGAGTCAATAAGGTTATTTATTCACGTTACGACGACACCTTATGTTAGTTGTAAATTTGGGAGAGAACAAAGACATAAGATATGAATCATCCCAATTTTCGTTTCAAAAGCAAATTCCAAATCTTGACATTTTTCCTATTGGTTAATGGCGACATTTATTCAGTATCTTGAAGGGGAACAATAAAAAAGACAAACTATAAAAATGCTAAGGCTGCAACTACAAAACAGATTAAGCAGGGTCAATAATATGACAGTGACCCATGCAACTGGCTTTATCAAATGATATATTGATGATCATAATTGTGGTACCATCTAAAACAGTAAATAGCAAATTTATTTGTATAATCAGTGTGGAACCAAATAAAGTATTCTTTTAGTCTTCGAAGTAGTAGTAATGCCACGTAACCTTTTAGGAATTTTTTTTTTTTTTTGGGGGACGAACAGTCGGGTCGGATCACCCACTTAATCTCGTCGCTCTTTGCTTTTCCGTCTTTCGAGTCTAACCCCTTCCTACTACGCCTTCCACATTCGGGACGACCCGAAACATGTATCCACAGGCTCCGATGGGGTTATCAAACACAGCCCCCCTTGCGTCGGTGCCACCCCCTTCTCAACTGACTCCGACGTTCATCGGCGTTAATGCATCCTTCCGACGAGAAGATGCGGACTCCATCGACCCAACATCAAAGAAGCCTGCAAAAGATTCTCCGGCACCATGGTCGACCAGTCTTTGTGACTGTTGTGAAGACATGGACAGTTGTAAGTACTACAAACACAAAAAAAGGTCGCTTTCTTCCGACTCACGCTGTGTAACTATGGGATGGCTTTTCTTTCTTCTTTTTTCTCTCTGTTCATTAGGCTGCTTAACATGCTGGTGTCCGTGCATTGCCTTCGGCCGAATCGCTGAGATAGTCGACAGGGGATCCACAAGTAAGTTTTTGATATTTACCCTGCAGTTTCTTAAATACCAGTACTAGTGCTTCCGAGCACGTGCTGACGAATGTACATATCTTTGGCCAGGTTGTGGAGTGAGTGGTGCGGTTTATGGATTAATACTGTGCATGTCCGGGTGTGGTTGCCTGTATTCATGCTTTTACCGCACCAAATTGAGAGGGCAGTACTTCCTGAAGAAGAGCCCGTGCGGTGATTGTTGTGTTCACTGTTGCTGCGAGGGATGTGCGCTGTGTCAGGAGTACAGGCAACTCAAGAAACAGGGTCTTGATCCTTCTATGGGTTGGTATGGGAATGTCGAGAGACAGAAGCGGCTCGCCGCCAAGGCTGCGGCTCCAACAGTTGACAAAGGAATGCTTCGCTAGTTCATTCATGTAATCTCTATAGGGACACTGCGCTAGTTCAGTAGGTTTTTCCTATCAAAACAGAATCAATTAATTTTATTCGAGCAGAATAATATCATAATGTATTGGCTCAATTTATCAAATATGCAGACTCGAGGAACTAAAGGCGCGATATTGACAAGCATACAATACTTATTATACATTAAGAAATGGGCATTATCGATATATGGACTATGCCTCATCTTTGCTATCCAAGAACAGAAGGTATAGAGTAAGCCCAACGACCGGAACAAACCTGAGGTATTTTACAATCCCTCTCTTGCTGTTCTGCACATTGGTAAGGTTGCTCCCTATTAACCATGGCTGGAAAATTGTGTACAGGATAATATCCCAGATGAAAGCATACGCCAGTCTCTCTGAACCCAGGTAATTTACCACATAATCCAACCTGTCCTCTATGTTACCAAAGTTAACGTCCATCCGGCCGAACAACGCCCACCAAGCAGAAAGCAAACAGATACCCCCGCCAATGAGCCCCACAATGGGCGCACCATTCGTCATCACCGAGCCAAGCTGTGACAGTTCACTCGGAGCGGCCTCATCGTCGGCTTCATTTAAACGGATAGCCATGTATGGTATCAGGAATGCTGCAGGGTGTGTGGGATGCAGGCCATCACTTAAAAATAAATATTAATCCAGAACTGAGAGATGGATAAGAAAGGAGGAACCTTCAGATACTAGATGGAATTGGTTAGCTGTTTCGACAAGAACTTACTGTTCGTGAGGAACATCTGCAAGCCCCATAACACGTCAAGTGATCCTCTGTATCTATCTTTCTTTGCATCCGTAAATAGCAATGGGGCAAACATGAATGTCCACCCAATCACAAAGTTGAATAAGCCTTCTGCCATCTGGTTAGTATCGACGTCGGAAAACCTGAGTTACTTGGTACTTACTATTCAGATAAACATATCGTAAAACAAGGCTTTTACCGGGTGTAAGACTGGGGCATCAATCAAACGAATGCCGACTACCCTGACAAAAGAACCACTCATTAATCAAGTTTACCACATGGTATTGAGAGAAACCACTCGAGCACAAGGACAGTTCGAATCAATGAATCGACAAAAGCATAAAAAAATGCATCACCGACGCAGTGCATTCCTAGTCACAACCAGATTATCACCACACAACATTCCAAGCCCATACTCCTTCTCTGGAGATTAGTGTAACTGAAAGCTCGTCTAACCAGAATTCATGAGCGGCAGTATGAAGAAGAAATTAAGGGAAAGGCCCAGCAGGGAATCGATCGTCTCCTTGCTGATTGCCCACACCGGATCCCCCTGAAATTACAGGAAAACCAAATCCCCAAATCAGAGCACCCAAGCTACAATCGTTCCCTGTCAACAAACAATTCCATAAAGTCAAAGCGCTACCGGAGCATAAGGAAGGAGGAAGAGCCAAAGGATGTAAACGGCCTCGGCACCCCACAACGCGACCTGGAGCACTCTCCTCCGGACTAATGCACTATCTCCTTGTTCATCGGATGTCGAGACGGACTTCTTCCCCCGGGAGGACCGGCAAATGTAAGTAGAATGAGCACGACGAACCGGGGGAAGTAACCGCGGTCCACCCTCTGGACTTGTTGAAATCTTCAGAAACTGTACGGCCCCACGCACCTGCGAGGATAGATGGCAACGGGGAACGATTGCCGGCGGTGGCACAGCGGCGACTGCGACGGTTGCCATCATCTCCCCCTGCTCGACCTCACCGTCGTTGCCTGTGTGGCGGACCGCAGTGCACATCAGTGCATTTGCACGTTGCGAGGAGTTGATTAAATTGGGCTTGAATTGAATGGGCCTTGGCCTGGACAAAACTCCCTCACTCCCCATGTCGCCCCTCTATTTAGTGAGGTCGCGCTCATTTTGGTTCTCCCGCCCATTTACGATGGCCCCCAAATCCGATGGCACCGAAGGTAAACTGCAGCTCGATGACCCTTCCACCCTAAGGATATCCTCGCAGATAATGTCGTGCTTGTATTTTTCTTCTCTTAGTATTTTCTAAGTTTTGAAAATTTTATTTCATTTCAAATTATAATAATGACTATACTTGAAACATTTATTATGATAACGGTCAGCGGGCTGACTGGGAGACATTGTCCGGCCCAGTATAGGCCCACCTTACGCCGAAAGAAGTCCACCGCCTCTGTTGCCTCAGATAAATTCTGATTGTAATCGAACTAAAATTCATATTCCCACCAAGCTTTTGGGATAGGTTTATATGATATTAAGTTTGCCTTCTGTTTGATGTCCATGGGAGCATTTTTTTATTGGGGAGTTATAATTATTATTTCCATGTAGCTTCTACAGTTATTAATCTTTCCAGTCCTGTACACAGAGCCAATGAAATGTAAAGAAGAAAAATAGGAAAACACCAGTTCGTAATCCCATCCCCCCCGTATAATCTTAAGACTACGCAACTGCCCAAGAACAAAATTCAACGGGGTTGGTTAAAAAAGCCTCAAAATCTTGTCAGGAAGTGTAGAGCCTCAAGAGGGATATAAGGCCATTAACCGAAGGAATTGATTGACCGGAACAAGCGCTTGATCACTGCAATCTTGTTTAAAGGGCTGATGTTACTACTCCTGTACACGGTGGGGTTGGTGGTGGGTACAAGTTGTCTACTTCTTGTAGATGGAGTTGGAATTGGGTACTTGCAGGAGAGGATCACCTTCTTCTCCAAAACATTCACCTCCACCGCTTCCGTTACTGCAAATTTCACCCAACCCCCCCTTCCCTAATTTAATACTTTTACACCCTTAACAGCGCCTTCTTAAGTTGAAGGGTTTCCTTACCGTTCATCCGGGACATAACGTCGGCGACCCTCTTCTGACACTCGGCACAACTCATGTCCGCCGACAGTACCACCTCCTGAACCTGCATACAAGTTGATATTAACGGAAAACGATCCCGAGGGTGCTTGGTTTGCATCCGACGGGCGAGCGGGCGAGAGAAAGTTACTAACAAGAGGGACGCTCAATGACTCGATGGATGCCAGGCTGGTCGCACCATGGACGATGCCCTTGGGCTTCCTCATCATCCCTCTGCTCTGCCTCTTTATCACCTCGTCGTGCTGATGTGGGCCATGATCGTTACCGTCGTCTTCTCTAAAACCCATATTTACCCAGGTCTGATGAGGGGAAGTGTGAGGGGGGGACGAGAGCATCAAGAAGGAAAGGGGAAAAGGGAAGGGGGGGATATCTGTGTTTACCCAAAGGTGTGGGTGTGACGGAGCAGCTCTCTGCCGGTCCCTTTAACACGATGCCCTCTTTTTCTTAACTTGTCCGGATAAGTCATAACAAAAACACAGCCAGGACAATTCTACACCGTTGTTTCCCAACAAGCAAATATTTAATAGAGTTGTTACTTTGAGTTCCCTTAATACATTATAAATTATTATTTAGTTTCCTTTACAATAAAATCATCCCTTTGAACGTACATATAAGTCAGTGACAAATTAACTTAAATTGAAACATCATTTAAGTGAAAAAAATATTTAATTATCTATAACGTAGGAGGTACAAAACTAATGCTCGACTTTTGTTTGTCGGAACTGCAGCCTATGACAATGCTATGCACTAAAGCTAACACTTCGTCATCTTTGCCCTAATTTTTCTTCCCTTTCAATTACATGGCTTCAAACCACCCCCCAAAATGAAATAAATAAAAGTAGCAAATTAGACTCTTTTGTGGAATTCCAAGGGTTTCAGTGCAGTTAATCTAATCCTAATCAGTCAACCTCACTTGTAGTTGTTGCTATGTGACACCCTAGACCTTTTTAACACTTTACTTCCTGTGGTTGGTTGGCTCGGCCAGTCTTTTTAGCTTAGATGAAGCAACCCCATTATTATTTGTCATTAGCATCAATTCACACCCCCCAAAAAGAAAAAGAGAAATCGCCATCGGGATTTGGTATATGGTTGTGTGACCGTTTGGGAATTAGCCGATAATTACAAATGGGAAGCAAGACAAGAGTAATGATGCACACATCACTATAGTTATTTACTTTTTGTTCTTGGGTAATTAATTATGAGGCTGAGACTCAAAAAGTCATTCGCCAAATGGATGGTAGTGCCATTGGATCCGGGCAATTGTGGGGTCTTGTTTTGGTTGTGGTCCTTGTTCGTCTTGTGTTCTATTAGTCCCTTTAAAACGGGGACTCCTTTTTTATTTTTTCTACGATATGTCAATTTATATTAGTTGGCACCACAAACATCGGATCCAATTTATACTCACCTTTCCCATCCAGCTGAAGATGCGCTATTAAAAGCCAGAACGGGAATGAGTATCGAATCGGAATAAATGTACACTACATTACGATAAGATCAAAACTAGATTCCTAAAAGTATATTAAGTTTATTAGCGCAACCATATTAAATGAATTTTTTAGTTGATTTGTGACATGCGTAGACGACAATAACTTCACAGAGAATACCTTGCTGTTTGACAAAAGGTAACATTAAATTTTAAAATTTCAGATTGGTTTTAGTATTTAGTTATATCGTAATTTTGGAATGAACAGAGAGGATCAACAACTTGGGAACGAGACCAGCACGTGACGGGAAGGAAAGGAAAGAATTTGTACAGGTGGATCTACTTTTTCATTTTTCTATACATTATCATGATGTTCATTAAAGTGGCCGTCGCCTTAATTTATCTAATCTTGAAACACCCTTGACTTTAAATGGTGGTGGGGGGAGATTGAGGACCTTCATTTCAGCCTCAGATCGCACTTACTCTTAATCATTCGCGTGAAAGGGTCTCTGTACTTATATTACTTACTAGGTTTGCTTCCGTAATAAAAAAGAAATGTATTTGTCCATCAATACTTTGCTCAACATCAAAAGCATGTAGTTTCAGAAATTCAGTTAATTCTTCTTCTCGAGTAATCATTATTATGACATAAGAATTTGTCGGGAGAATAAAGCAGTCCTCAGAAGTATATTTGGCTGAATCATCCTCGAATATAAGGAGAAATCTCGCAATGCTTGCGCATGACTGATAACTCGATAATAAATAGTATCAGGCTTCATAGAAATTTTGGGCCCACGAAATAAGCCCATTAAGACTAAAGAATTGAGGCCACTACTAAGATGTTGGGGACATATGAGGCGTGGGATACGTAGCTAGCACGGAGTATAGTAGTAAAGGGTTTTTCTTTTCAGAAGACATTATATACGTGGTGAAAGAAAATTACTGTGTAGAGAGAGCAGGATTAAGCTAAAACTTCGGCTTTTTGTGTTTTAGTTCGAGTTCTCAAGAGACTGTCGTTCAAAGTATCAGGAATATACAACAGCTCGATTTCGAGTTTTTCATGGACTGTAATTTGAGGTCCTACAACAGCTGGAGTTTGATTTCTTGGGATATTATTAGTTCGGGGTGTCGATAACCTACAGCAGCAAGAGTAAGAGCTCACAGCGATCGAGTTTGGGAGACTCTGACTGGGATAACTTGATCAACCCAAGATCTTGGATAGTTTATAAATGTAATCGTGTGGTGTCCGTCTATCTCGCTCGTTCATGTGGTTCACTATTTCAGCTGACTCATGGAATTCGTTGGTCCTTGGATCAAAGTTTTAGTGGCTCAAGAAATCAGTCTTGTTTAACAACAAAACTTCTGGGCCACAGATCTCCGCCATATCTGTAGATCGACGGTCCATAACACATGCCCAAGGATAGAAATCCATTAAGAAAGTGACCACGAATACACACCAGGCGAAGGCTTGCTGGGTGAATGAGTCACCAAGCGACATGACTACCAGGCGACGGGCAACAGGTCAGCGAAGCGACAAGCGATAGTCAAACAGGGCGAGCAAGGAAACTCTACGGCATAGGCCAATGGGCGACACGATCGATCAGCCAGCTTCATGCATATCTTTCTCCAGTGGAGTGAGATCTTGCTTGGCTTCGAGCTGTAGCTCATCGCCCCATCCTATCTGAATAATTAGATTTTGAGGAGGCGCTACGGGTGGTCCGCCATACGAGACCAGGAATTCGTAGCCTGTGTCACTTATAGGGCCAACGTTTAGGTCTCCCATAGCATATCTCTCTTTTAAGGTCATGTCATTCACCTGTTTAACTGCTCCTGCGCAGACATAAGGTATGTTAGATTTCTCGTCGCTTCCTCATAAACGACTTCTAAACCATGTTTTCCCCACAGTAGAAGTTCTTGGTAAAGAGTAGAAGGTACGATGCCCGTTTTATGGAGCCAATCCCTCCCAAATAGGGCATTAACAACTGGCAACAATCTCCTTTCGAATCCTGAGATCTTCTGGAGCCTTCCTTAATAGCTAACTGATCGATCGTGTCGCCCATTAGCCTTTGCCGTAGAGTTTCCTCGCTCGCCCAGTCTGACCGTCGCTTGTCGTTTCGCTGACCTGTTGCCCGTCGCTTGGTAGTCCTGTCACTTGGTGACTCCTTCACCCAACAATCCTTCGCCTGGTGTGTATTCGTGGTCACCTCCTTACTGGATTTCCATCGTTGGACCTATGTTCTGGACCGACGATCCACAGATAGGGCTGAGATTTGTGGCCCAGAATTTCTGTTGCAAACATATAATCCCCCTCAAGGCAGACTGAGTAATCTGTCTCGCCTTGAAAAAAACTAAGTAATTATTCTCCTGCAACTCGGTAACGTATACAGGCGAGTAGTAAATCCTTGATTGTCGATATCTCCGTTTCGGTTGATATTCCCGGGACAACTGTTGCGATCACCGAAATCTCTAGTGATGTTCTGGATGTTGCTGTTGTTTTCCATATTGATGTTGACGACGTCCCTAATGACGTCCTTATTTCTTCCTAGCTAGGCGACCAGGTCGCCCAGACAAGCCAAAGTCAGAGGAGGCCCCCAGTGAGGTGGCACATGACGTCCCGCCCCCACTTTCGAACCAAAGTGCTGGAGTCTCCTCAACTTATGATGTCGCTGTCGCCCAGGAGACGTCAGGTGAAACACCAAGGGTCTTCCAAGGTCGGGCGACAGAAGGCCCCCTAGGACAAATGATAGAGGCTCCCTCAGGCGAGGCAAGGGAAGCGTGTCGGGGTAAGGCGACATAAGCCCCCCAAGTCCAGGCGACGGGAACCACTCAAGTCTAGGTGGCAGAAGTAGCCCAGGGCTCACAAACACATGCGCCCTTGGTAAGGATTTTGAGAGTTATATCCCTTGCCTGTACCTAGATCTTTGTATGACTTGGGTGTGTTCATGGCAGTCTTTGCATTCCCTGCCCACCTCATCCATTGTCATCCTTCAGCATGTAATCGAGACTGAAGACAGTTTCGTCGCCCTGAAATCTGTGACGGATGAGCTGGGGCGAGTGGGTGTTGCTCCACCCGAGCTGAAGGTTATGCCTCGCCCAGATCGCGAGATCTTCTCAAAGTTCGTAGCCCCCCTCAAGGCAGACTGAGTGATCTGTCTCGCCTTGAAAAAGACTAAGTAATCATTCCCCTGCAGGCTAGTAATGTATGCAGGCGAACATAAACTCTTAACCATCGATATCCTCGATGTGTATCAGTCGAGATCCCCAGAACAACTGTTGAAATTCCTGAGATCTCTATAATGATATCTCTTGTCAGAGTCCTTATCTTCCTCATACTTGTCGAATCTCTCATTGTGGAGCGGCTGAGATCGTCAACGACACCGGAATTTAATGCAACGGCATCGAAGGTGATGCTCAACGTCGGAATTTAATGCACGACGTCGAGACTGGGCGTAGTCGAAGAGATGGCAGGTCAACGATGTCGAAACTTAATGCAACGACACCAAGGATGGATAGAGGTGTGTCAACAATGCCAGAATTTAATGCATGGCATTGAGGTCGGGGTTAAAGTCATCGGTAAGAGGAAGAAGATAAAAGACTTGAGCCTGGTCAATAGCACTGACCCTCTCCATTAAGAGTTGAAGAGTACGCATGATTGCGGATAGCTCTCCAGCTATGGCTGGGTCTGAGTTGTTTCCATCGTTGTTGTTTCCCAATCGAAGTTTTTGTCCCCGGGGTTATTTGAATTACCACCAGATCAAGTCATCGGCATGATTAGCCTAGTCTCCCACAGTGGTCGTCAAAGGCGTGTTCGCTGCGGAAGTGATCGCGGACAAGCCGAATCCAAATACTTCGGAAATCTTTGGCACTACGAGCAACTGGTGCCCGGAGGATTTGTTGAAATATGTGGTCGCCGTATGAAATGAAAAAAGATGGGGGAAGACAGCAGATGGGCAGCCTTAAGTGGAAGCACTTACGGATGCCATCGACGATGCATTCGAGAGTGAGTAAGAACGCAGGAGCACAAAGAGAGCTTGAACGCTGGAATGCTTGAAAAGATAAAATATGACAATATATGTCCGTCTGTAAAGAGGTGTTTTGTACCATACCTAAGAGCAACTATTTATACTAAGCTAGACCTACGTATATACGGTAACTATGTATTGCACATATATTACGTTTCCTTTGCTGCTAGTCTTCCCATAGTTTCCTCCCTCGTTTAGTCTGAACGTCGCTTGTCGCTTCGCCAACTTGTTGTCGTCCGTCGCCTGGTAATCTCTTCGCCCAGCAAGCATTCGCCTGATGTGTATCTGTGGTAACCTCCTTCCTGGATTTTTCTTCCTTGGGTCTATATTTTGGACCGTCGATCCACATATTTGACTGAGATCTGTGGCCCAGAATTTCTGTTAATAAACAAGCCTCCTCGGTGGAAAACTGTCATGTCCCCGATACCCCCGCAATACTTTTAACTTACAGTTTCACTCAATGCCAAAGAACGGGGCAATCAGTGTTCCCGACCCACTCGGAGATGATCGTCATTTCATTAAAAAAGAAAGAAAAAAAAAAGAAACGCCTGGTTTCCTCATTCAAAGGGAAAATCCTCGTATTTTATTCCGGGCGTGTTCTAAGACTTCCAGAGACGTGTTCTTCTTTTCCTTTCTAAATATCATTAGAGAAGTCCCTTCTCTTGGAAGCTTTTGATGCTGTCATCGAACATTTCCTCCAGAGATTTGAAAGCAGGCAAACCCAGTTCAGTAATCTTGCCGACATTCATCTCGTGCGGGTTGTCATCACCTTTCTGGCTGCCGCACCTGCCAACCATGCCATTGTTTTGCCTGTGAATGTCAGTTTTCGAAACTAAGAGATTGACTGTTTTGTTTGGTGTGATCTCACTTTTTCTCATATGGGTATTGCGGGTATTTGGCCTTGAGCATTTCGATGATACGTGACCAGTGAGCCACTTCCCCTGAGCATACAAGCCTACCCGATGCTCTCTTTTCTTCCATGGCTAGGACATGGGCAGCCACTACATCATCGATGTGGACGAATCCCAGGGTTGTGTTTGGGTACTCCCCACGCAATCCTGGTTATGGAAAAAGTTCATGATGGACCCGTCCTTATTTGACGTTTTCAAACGTAACATAAAGTTCTACTTTCACATGCTGTTCTTCAAATAACAGTCCCTGAGAGAGAGGAAATCACCTTTCACCGTAGCAAGTACAAGGAGCAACGAGCTGGTGGGTTGGGGAGATATCAGGGGACCGACGACGAAGGAAGGATTCACCACCACCAGATCGAGTCCCTTCTCACGCGCTATTCTCCACGCTTCCTTCTCTGCCATGGTTTTGGCATATGCATACCAGAGCTGCATTTCCGCAATCCAGACAAGAGACAATCAGTTTCATTGGTAGATAAGTTTTTGAATCCACTCATCCTGTTTTTCAAAACTTGCATTGTATCGTTTACAGTAGTCCACGTCACTCCAGTGCGACTCGTCGAGGCGACCGACTTGCTGGACATCATCACTGTACCGTATGCTGGAACAGGAAGAAGTAAGCACCACCCTCTTCACCGTAGCGGATTTCAAGCAGGAACCGAGGACGTTTTGGGTGCCCTTTATGCATGGATCGATCAGAGTAGCCTGAAATCACCAGTTTTAAGAACATCATGTTGAGAAATGTGCTAATGATCTGGGATACCTGACGAGTACCTGAACATTGTTGTCATATGGGACCACGACAGGCGAAGCGGTGTGGAATACACCATCAGCACCGTCCACAGCCTCATCGAAGCTGCCTTCGCGAAGCAAGTCGGCTTTATACACCTTCAACCTCTCCTTGGCACCGTTGAGTTCCTTCAGGAAGCCAACCTTAGAATCGTCCTCTGGGAAAACAACCCGTGGATATAAGGGAGAAGGAGAGAGAGAGAGAGAGAGAGAGAGAGCATGTGGTGTCGATGGCTCTGCTATGCTAATACTTTTACCTGGGTCCCTCACGGTGGTGCGGACGGTGTGGCCGCGCTCGAGCAACGACCTCACCACATAAGCAGCAATGAAGCCGGTCCCTCCAGTGACGCAGTACTCAGGCATATCTTTTAGATTGTGTGCGTGGGGAGGGGGGGAAATGAAAGGCGCCGAGCTTCTTGATTCTACAAGACTCCTGGGGAAATGGAATGGTATAAATGGTGTGTCAGATGCAAAAGCAGAGGAGGGCCACGTGACGGGGTTCGTTGGATCACGTGATTTCCCCCCGCCTTTGTTAGGTAACTCATCTTTAACAAATCCTCAACAAACACCCCGCCCTTTCCGAAGAAAATTTGTCTTGTTATAATTTTTTTAAGTAAGGCGTAATAACAACTCATTAGGTCTACTGAGTGTGACATCCTCGCGCAAATGAAGTGAACATGCCAAAAGTTTAAGAAAATAAACATTGATTTTTATTCAAATTCATAACATGTTACATGAATTTGTTCGGAGAATTAGTGCACGAAAGAAAGGAAATCTAAACAACTCAAGTGAAGGACACTTTTTCTTTTCGACGGTGTGCTCCATGTTGAGGCGAAGGATACCCTTAAGTTCAGAGAGTTGGTGTAAGGGTTTATCCTCGGAACACGAAGACAAAGACGCGGGGTACTCGGTAGATTCTTCTTGACAGGAACAATTCTCGACTGCAGCTGTAAACTTCATCACCAGAAGACCGTGGTCTTCATATCTGAATCCGCATCAGACCCACTAGAGGCCGTGAGGTTGTGAACTTGAACTCTTTCAAGGCAACTACAACAGCATCCGTCGCGTGTTCTCAGGCCCTCAGACGTCTGATGACACCTCATAACTGCAAAGGTCGGTCCGATCGAAGTCCAAACAGGGGCTAAATACCGTCTCACCGCGGCTCCGTCCAGGTCCTCAACTCTTCCAAGCTCATTGTGAAGGAGAGTGAGACCCTATGAGGTGGAGCGTACCACATTCATAAGGTGATGGACATAAGCTCTCAAGCGGAGTAAGGTAATGAAGATAGGTCCTAGATAGAAACGGGAAAGGCTGAAGGCTCATAACACTAACGTTTTCAAAAGTGAAGGTTTGAGGATTGGAAATTATCAAAATGTCATCATTTATAGCGGGGTTGTGATGAAGATAAAATCTCCGACAGATGATATCATCACGGGAATTTCGGAGATTTCAATAGACATCTCGGGGAACTCAACGGATACGTATCAGGGATATTGATGATCCATGATTAATTTACTACCTCCACACGTTATCGGGAAGCAGGGAAATGATTACCAGGTGTTTTTCAAGCACGCATCTTTCTTGAGGTGGTTTATATGTTTAACAACAGAAATTCTGGGCCACAGATCTTGGTACTATCTGTGGATCAACGGTTTACCGCACAAAACCTTACAGGGACGTAGATGTGGAAACACACCAGACGAAGACTTGCGGGCGAAGCAGTTACCAAGCGAAGTGGGTTACCGGGCGACGAAGGTTATCAGGCGATGTAAAGTGATCAAGCGACAGTCAGTTGGACGAATAAGAAAACTCTGCGGTGAAGACTAGTGGGCGATACGGTCGATTAGCAATTGCCAGGGTCGCTCCAATATAAAGAAGATACTCCCCGAAGACCGGAAGCATAGCTACTGAATATATATACAATATTTTATTTTCGTATTCACATAGGACAAGTATAGTATAAATAACTTTCTTAGGAATTAGATATAAACACATCGCTCTACAGACAGACATATAGCCTTTTATTTTTTCGGCAATCTGGCATTCAAGCCTTCTTTCGTTCTTGTTCTCATCCAAGCCATTGTCAATTACATCCGTTTCTGCTTAGAGCGTCACTCCTTTGTCTTCTTCCTCTTTCATCTAAATGGAGGCCACACATTCAGTGAACCTCCGTTACTCGTATTGCAAAAAATTTCCGAAATATTTAGATCATGCTTGTCCAGTGATCACTTCCGGAGATAACAATTGCGGCTAGGAGGGTCGTCATGATTGTTCGCGATGGCTGGTTGGTTTCTTTGACGGTGCTGGAGCCTCTCCATGTCGCGAGTGATGGCGATCGGGTTGGAGTTTGGCGACAGGGGATTTCAGGGATGACTTCTCATTCCTGGTTTATCTGGCGTTCAATCGAACTGGTGAGCAGTGAGGAAGACGACGGGTAGTGTGCTTCTTTTTGGTTCTCGAGGATAAGAGTGGAAACCGGATGGTTAAGTCTGGGATGTCTCTGGAGGTTATAGTAGGAGAAGTCGGAGAGCACAGGAGGAGGAAGGAGGATGTCCCCGCGGTGACTGATGTCTCCACCGGAAGAAGGAAGGACCGAGAGAGACCATTGATGCTTTCCTTGGAGAATCACATGAGGACTCACTTCTTGAGGATTGGTTGGGATTGACACCAATAAGTGGACCGAATTTTTTGGGCTTGAAGACGATCCTTCGAATTGAGTTTGACTTTTGTGTATGAGGCTTGGCCCATTAAAATTTAAGTAAATTTGGGGAATTACACTAATTAAGGAGACTTGAGCGATGAGTCTTCTCTTGAGCGACAACTGTGATGTTGGTGACTTGAGCGATGCATCTGGTCCTGCCTGTTTTGGGCGTCGATAAGTGACGACTCTGCACATGGGGACTTGAGCAACGACTCTGCTCTTTAGCGGCATCTCTGGTCTGCTCCTGGGCAAGATACTTGAGAAACGAGTCTCACAGGGAGACTTTTGTGCGACCAGTGTGCTTAAGGAGACTTAAGCAATGAGGCTGGTCCACGAACTTGTAAGCGACGAGGCGTCTTAGGGAGACTTGAGCGACGGTCCGGTTTTGGAAACTTAAGCTATGATGCTATGAAGGCCGGTAGCCAATTTGGGAGATTTACATGTGATTCAACAAATAATGCCCATATCCACTTCCTAAAATTCTACCCAAAATATAATATATCAACTGAATTAGGAACCAAAGAATAACAACTAGTACATTTTTTATCAAAAGCGTGACTAACATTACTCGACTACTCCTCGCCTTGTGAGACTCTGACATGTTCCGTCTCCATGGCTTTCCCAAGTTGGCTACCACACGATTTTCACAAAGGCCACCTTCATCGCGACTTCCTTGCACGCTCCTTACTTAGTTAGCCTTGCAAAATTATCTCATGACTTATACGTATCTTCATGTATTTCTCTTGACTTGATGCTTAAAGCAAACCTCGTTGCAAAGTGAAGCTTTCCTAAACATTCATAATGAAAATTTCATTCATTTACCGCTTAGTTCTTGATTTGATTCTCGGTGCAAGACTTCCTAATATGCTCGAGAAAAAAAAAATCCTTGATCAGGTAAAAGAATATGACACGAAATAATAAGAGGTCAAGGATCGTTGACTTCGTACAGAAGCTAAGAGTTTGGCAAAGGGAGTTCCTTCTATGAATTTTCATCTTGGGTATATTTATTTTAAAAAGAAAAAAGTTCATATCTTATATATATACTCTCATCATATTAGTGAGATCACAAATAAATATTTCATATTCGGTTCTCAAAATGTTGGTTCTCTCCTATTATCAAAATATAACTGAAGTGAACTTTATTAAGAAGTCCCTTGAAGAGTGAACCTAAACTTAATTTATATATTAATTTAATAAGAACTTTGACTAAGTCTGTTAGAAAAGCCATCCTTCGTGCCAGCTCAAAATATGATCTTGAATTAAGGAAACCAATAAGCATAAAAGATCACCTATGTAGACATATCATGTACTATAATAATGAGAGTTATAGCCATGTAACGCAATAACAATATCTATTCACGGAGAAGATGGAAATGTTTGTTATTTCTTGTTCATAAATTGCTACGTCGGAGAACTTTACCTCTGAAAGTGTTCTTCGAACTCCATAGAAGTTTTTTCCGGATTGCTGAATACAAAACCCGATTTTTCTA
Organism: Melastoma dodecandrum; assembly: GCA_029817715.1. NCBI lineage: Eukaryota > Viridiplantae > Streptophyta > Magnoliopsida > Myrtales > Melastomataceae > Melastoma > Melastoma dodecandrum. The sequence goes on along the minus strand of JARUPY010000397.1, from coordinate 124,922 downwards.
CTAGAAGACATGATATCCCTCTCAAGGCTCAAATCAATATATTAGTAATAGAATTTGTCCTCATCAAAGGAGAAATTATTTCAACAATATAAAGAAAGAATACTCATTTTACACATGGTAAAATGAAACTCACTTCAGTTGAAGATTTATTTTTTAAAAAACAGTTTCCATATATATATATACATGTGTGTACGTTACTAATTGATTACCTTTTTCGCCGATGATATTCTCTAAGGATTGAATTGAGTAGTTTTTATATGTGATAATAAATAATGTTATGGAAATATACCATAAAAATAAATGTTGAAGGGTTCAATTCAAATCCAAGCTAGAGTTAGTTTATAGGGAGAAGAAAAGAACACGGAGGAGGTAGGAACATGGCGTCCACAGCCGATAAGTTGACGAAAACATATTTAGTGAAAGTTCGATGATCAACGTAGTCGCCTTGTATAAAAGCCTACTCACATGTTGGGGATTCTTTACACACATTTTCATCATAATAACAAATTCGATATGTTAAAATAGAACAACATTGTAATATTGGATTTTAGGGTTTTAAGATACCACTGATAGACTGACTGTCCAATAACGTGGATGCTTCTATGGTTTTGAAAATAGATCTGGGAAAGCCGCAGGAAAAGGTCCTCTTTTCGGATTCCAGAAGCAGCAGGTTGGGCCATGGTTAATCCCAATGTTACCACCGGATTGATTCTCGATGGTACCAAATTGTCTATTTAAATTAATGAAATTTTCATGACATTCACTTTTTAATGATATTGAAAAACATAATTACAGATAAAAAAAATTAAAAATTAGATTTTCCGAATCTGTTATTTGAAATTAAAAATCGTAATTATGAAATAGAAAAGAAAAAGGAGGACCTCAAGGGCGATCAACAATTGTTTTGTTGTGTCGATCGTAAAAATGTTATGGTTTTATTTTCAAGAGGGGTCGATACTGGATAACAACTTCCATCGGGGGAGTTATTTGGTTGGTACTCTTTTTTCAATTAAAAGTCCAGCATCATCCAAGACCAAAACATAAAATGATCATTTTCAATTCGCATCTTGCTTTAGTCGTATTAGGAAATAAATTGTATTTGTGCTCGTGGCTTTATAGTAAAAGTAATTAGCCTAATTTTGATGCGAATTCTTTAATAACAAATTTTAATGCACGGCATTAAAATCTTATTAATGTCCAAATAGTGTCATTCGGTCCAACCCATAAATTTGAAGATTCTCGTGTATTTTCGTAACTAAAAATTGTAACAACACTCATACTCAATATAATAATTTGTTACTTCATTTTCAATCTTATATTCGGCAGTAGAATTTTATGTCCACGACACACCGACGTATAAAATAATAAAGAAATACGGTTCCTTTCAGTAGTAGGTAGGAATTTACTATTTTTATGAAGAAAACATAAAGAATAGCGAATCGTGAAAGAGTCATTTAACAGATAACGATTACCACCATCTACGTCAAACAAATAAGATATTTCATACATAGATTTTTTCCTCGAAAAAAATAAAATAAAATGATTAGTCTGCTTTATTATTATTTAGGAAATGCTCTTGTGTCTAAACGAAAACTAAGAGAGAAAACCAATCATTCACAGCCAAAAGGAAATGTATTTCACACAAGAAGTTAGTTTCGTAATAAATGGATAACTATAATAACATTTCTGCCAGGCCGACAGTTGCCGAATTTTTTCGTACGATAAAGTTGTTCAGACTCATAACTCAAGGGCCCTCCTCCCATTATTACATTGACCCATAATTACTGCGATCCGAGTCGGTAATTACTGGTCTGACAAAACTGTTCAAATGGGTCTGCCTCTAAAGTAGTCATTTGATCCGATTGTAATAATTCAATTAGTACCTCAATTAGTTAACCTTTCCTCGTGGTCTTACTACAGATGAGTGAAAGATTGCTCATGAATCTTACCCACGACCAAATCTAATTTTGTCGGCGGAATTGGTCATGTTCATCGACCTTATATTATCTGTACAAGTAAAAATCCAAACAGTCTGTTTCACAACAATATTAGACAACATTACTTTTGTACGATGTTTCCGAGGATCAGATGCACAGATAATATTATGTGTTGATTGTACATCGATGCAAAATGACAAACGAATGGATGAACGAAAAGAAAAAAAATACACAAATAGGAATTGATGGAAAGCAAAAATCATAGTTGGTCGATCAACCTAACAGGAATGAGTCGTATCATTCAATTCAATGCAAAGCACGAATACGGTAAAAGAAGGAAAGGAAAGCAGTTCAGGATCATATCAATGCACGAATAGAAAATCCGGCCAAATCAACCAAACCCTTTAAAAGAGCTCATCCTTGCAATTCGTGGGTTTCGAAACAATTAAATTTGACTATAGATTCCAATACGTACTTAAATTTGTTTTGAGTATATAACTTTCAAAATTAGCCGATAAAGCAACTGAGCTGTTATGTGTTTGGAAGTAAACATTATTGAAATTGAAAATATTCAATATACTAATCATTTTTTATTGTTTAAGACAGTTGGTCTCAAAATAAAAAGAATTGAAGAAATAAAAAAAAATCCAAGAAGCACCTGGAGAACATGACAAAAATACGTCGTTCAATGTGAGGAAAGTGCTGAAAATGACAATATATAGTACGTCATGATGCCTTTAAATTTTTAGGACAGTTGGCGTCGGCTGCGATACAAGAAATACCGTATTTATTTTCGTTTTCTTTTTAAAATGAATTTTAGTTAAAATATGTTTAATGCAACACCAATAACGATTTCTTTTCAAAGAATTAACAAAAAATAACAAAATTAAATCCCCAGAAAGGAGGGCTCCTACATCTTTTGTTGTTGTTGTAGTTGTTCTCGTTGCAGTCAAATAGTTGAATATTCAAAATAGCATTGCGAATGTTTTAGTAAAGTTGTAAAAGAAGAAAATATGTACCCACAAGCTTCATCAGCTCCGGTAAGTTTTCATTCTTTCTCCATGAAATTTCTTTGCGCTTGTAATTTCCCGATTCTTGTCTTAAAATAAAATGGACGTTGAGTAACGTTATTCCTTTCATTAAATCAATTCCATCTGCCCACTCCCCCCGCGCCCAAACCACCTTTATAATCCTCATCACCCTCCCTCTCCACTATTGTACCTCCTCGTCTCTCTTCTTCCCTCCTCTCTTCCTAATTACATCCTTAAACAACAACACTTGGAAACTGTAAGAAGGGAAGGAACAAAGAAGAAGAAGAGGTGGTAAAGATGCCTCCAGCTGCGCCAGACTTCTCGACCTCCGTAAGTCCCAAATACATCAAGCTCGGATATCAGTACCTTGTCAACCACTTCCTCACCCTCGCCCTCATCCCCGTCCTGATTTCTGTCCTTGTCAAGGCAGTCCGCCTCGGCCCAGACGAGCTCCTCTCCCTCTGGCACTCCCTCCACTTCGACTTCATCCAAATCCTCTGTTCTTCCCTCCTTGCCGTGTTCGCCTCCACTGTCTACCTCATGTCCAAGCCCCACACGATCTTCCTCGTGGATTATACGTGCTTCAAGCCTCCTGTCACGTGCAGGGTCCCGTTTGCAACCTTCTTGGAGCATGCCCGGCTCGTACTCAAGGATAATCCGAAGAGCACTGAGTTCCAGATGAGGATACTAGAAAGGTCGGGGCTTGGGGAGGAGACCTGCCTCCCGCCGGCCATCCATTTTATTCCTCCCACCCCAACCATGGAGGCTGCTCGTGATGAGGCCGAGCTCGTTATTTTCTCTGTCATGGATTCCCTCTTCAAGAAGACCGGTTTAAGGCCCAAGGACATCGACATCCTCATTGTCAACTGCAGCCTCTTCTCGCCAACCCCGTCACTCTCGGCCATGGTCATCAATAAGTACAAGCTCCGGAGCAACATAAAGAGCTTCAACCTCTCCGGAATGGGCTGCAGCGCCGGCCTGATCTCTATCGATTTGGCTCGCGACCTCCTCCAGGTTCATCCCAACTCGAATGCGGTGGTGGTCAGCACAGAGATCATCACCCCAAACAGCTACCAAGGAAACGAGCGGGCGATGCTTTTGCCCAATTGCCTGTTCCGGATGGGTGGTGCCGCTATACTTTTGTCGAACCGCTGGTCTGACATGAGGAGGGCCAAGTACAAGCTTGTCCGTGTTGTGCGGACCCATAAAGGGTCCGACGACAAGGCCTACCGGTGCGTTTTCCAGGAAGAGGACAAGGAGGGCAAGGTTGGGATCTCCCTCTCCAAGGACCTGATGGCGATCGCGGGTGAGGCCCTCAAGTCGAACATCACGACCGTTGGACCGCTTGTCCTGCCAGCCTCCGAGCAACTTGTCTTCCTCCTAACCCTGATCGGCCGCAAGATATTTAACCCAAAGTGGAGGCCCTACATCCCCGACTTCAAGCAGGCCTTCGAGCACTTCTGCATCCATGCCGGCGGTCGTGCAGTCATCGATGAGCTGCAGAAGAGCCTCCAGCTCTCTGGAGAGCATGTGGAGGCCTCCAGGATGACGCTGCACCGATTTGGTAACACCTCATCATCCTCCCTGTGGTATGAGATGGGGTACATTGAGGCTAAGGGAAGAATGAATAAAGGAGATAGGATCTGGCAGATTGCCTTCGGAAGTGGTTTCAAGTGCAACAGTGCAGTCTGGAAGTGCAACCGGGAGATCAAAACTCCAACGGACGGTCCATGGGCAGATTGTATAGATAGGTACCCAGTTTACATCCCTGAAGTGGTCAAGCTCTAAGGGGGGGAAATACGTAAAACATTCAAAACTCGAGGGGTCCTTCAGATTTGGCCGTGCTGCCGCGGAACTTGTGTGGTATCTGCATAAAACTTAAGGTTCATTCTCCTTCTGAATGTAATCATGAAAAACTTTCAGTGAAGCATATCTGCTGCCATTGAAGCTGTTGTTGAATATACCCTGAAATATCTATTGTATGCCCTTTTCCTATTCTCTTTTTTGTCTTCTGATTTCACTAGTCCAATAACTAAATGTCAAGTGGTTGATGTGATTTTCTGTTTGGCTCGCTGTTTTCCGCAAAGACAAAATATGATGTCGTGCTGGGTTGGGAAATTTTTGCCAAGATCTCCTTCAATGTCGGATTACCATCAAATTAATGCATAGCTTTCTGCCCCCTCCTTCCCCTTTTCATTTGGTCTGTGTTACATTGGCGGCAGTGGAACGAAGTGGGAACTGCCTCTCTATCCTTCCTTTATCCCGAACAATGAAGGCACCGGACATGAGCACAGCATCCGGAACTCGTTTCCATATCAACGATGACATCGAAGAACGACGACAACTTCATTTTTATAAATGAACATTGAGCTCTGTACTTATTTAGAAATTCCATTTTTACGGTTGTTTTATTATTCACTCTTCTTTCTCTTTTAAAATTAGCCCAAATATTTATTTTTGTAATTTAGTCCCGAGAGACAAAAAAAAAGATTATCCTAAACTTTCTCATTCCAATTATAGAAGAAAGATACGAATTTTTTCTAGTTGCTTTTTATGTCGATCTTCTATCAACCTCAAATACTCGTTAGTGTATCTTAAACTTGTCGTAAACCTCAGACCGGACTTATCTTCGATGAAAAATTCCTCAAGTTCACTCTCAACCAGAGTCAGTTGTTCTAATTTATTGGAATAACTTTCTACAAACCTTGTAAGTGAGTTATCTGAGCCGATAGATGTTCTAAACTATCCACTATAGTATTTAATAGTCCACGATCCACTATAATATCTATTGGTCTGGTAGTATAATCATTGTTAATCCCGTGATTCAAGTGGAGTAACTTTGGGTTTGGACAATTAGTCATAGAATTGACTTGCGCTTTACGTGAACTACTTAAACTTTTATAAGTGAAAGTTGTTAATCGTACCTTACTCAAGTGGGTAACTTCTAGGTTCACCAAGCTACTGCAACTTCAGAGATTCAAGAGTCCTCACTTTTCGAGAGAAAATTATGAGAGAGAGAGGTTCTTCAGTGTCGCAACGAATGCCCTTCCCTTGAGGGGCTAATATAATCGACACTCCTTCTCCGTAACATGGTTTCAACCCACGAGCTTAGCCTTCAAGGTCTTGATCAATAAATCTACCCTTCTGTTAATTTTAACCACTGTTTGTGTCTAAATTAATTCTAACAATTTTACTCTTGATTCTTTTAAGTATTCTGGAAAGAACTGGAACTCGGATGATGTGATAGAAAACTATCTATTTAGTTTGCCTCCCCAAATATGGTAAAGGGTTGTGAAACATATACATAAAAGAAGTTGGTGTATATGCACTAGTTGCCAGCTCAAAAGTAAAAGAATATAAACTATTGAAATATGACAAAGCTAGCTAATGGTCCTAATGCCCCATTTTCCAACTCAAAACGAAAAGGATTCTAAATCATAGAAAACTAACAAGGCAATATGAGAAAAACAAAAAGACCTAAATGTCACTTTATTCTCCCATTAGCATCATTCTTTAGTTTGGAGATTCCCTTGTTATTGACATTCAACGTCATGGCCGACGCTTTGCCAACTTCTTCTTAGACTCCATAGCCTAGACGGGCTCTTAGTTGTGCGCTCTCTTTTTAACTCCTCGAATAACCGATGCCATATTTTGTCTAAATCATTTATAATTTCATTTTTAGATTGCAAATGTATTAGCCCAGAAATTAAGTTCAAAGTTTTCTCTCCTCCAGAAACTATCAAGAAAATTCAAAACTCTTTCCATCCTTATTCTTCAACCAGTGTATCTTTATAGTCCAAATTAAAAAACATAATCGTGAAGCTGGTCATTCCGTTACTAAGCATATAATAATCTGATCACTTCGACAACACATTCTCCATTACATTCTACATGAACTCAACTTTAATGGCTCTATTTCTCGAAGATTAGGAAGAATCACTTATTTCCTCACTTTCTTCTATCATAGTGTCGGTAATCAATGTCGTAGAGTATTTTGGTCCGTAGCCAAGAAATATGAGTATGAACTTAAACAATGAGGGCGATACTTGACCATGATCAAGATTATCAATTTTAAGAATATCATGAAAGTATGTATATAGGTATGATAAAGTAACTCCCACCAAAGATGAATTAATCCTCAAGGTCGATCACTACTCCTATGTCCAATGTAGATGGGAACAAAGTTCAGAGTTCTCCTCCAATAGGATTCTCTCATATCCACAATCTTTGGAGTCCTAATACTTTTACCTCTCAAGGCACTAAGGACGCAATGATGGTAGAATATGTTGTTTAATAATAAATTGTTTATACAACTCATATGAAGCATACTATTTATTGAAGTAATAAAAAATCTATCATTCAAGGCCATCATGAAGTTTGAATGGACTTGAAACCATTCAAGGCCAACGGTTAGATTGGATTGTATCCCTAATATTAGATAGTTTTAAATTCTCTCCACCATTTTCTAATACAACTGTTATGACCGAACTATGCGCCAATAAGTGAAATAGCGAGAATAGTCTTATCTCGATTAATCCATTATATATGTAATGATAAACACCTCAAATAAGGCATATCACTTCTCTCATGTATTATAGGTCGAGTGAAGAAATATCTAGAGTTTCATGGTTTGTAATTAATACTTGAGTTGATTTTCTATTTGTGAAACATTTGTTATATACTTAAAGTTAAATATTGATGTCCTATCGACATTACTCAAATTTATGGAAGGCATCCTCCATTTCATAATACTTTGGGATAGATCATCATAATAGTTTTCTCTAATATCTTATTTGTTACTTCTAACGGAATAACGGCACCTTCTCCGCCTACTTTAACCCTCATCATGAATCAATGAGAGGTCAACATATCTTAGTCATCGTCAAATTCTTTTACATAGTTAGAAATAACATAATAAATAGCATATTTCCAAGCATAAGTCATAAATATATTATTCATCATTTAAAATATTTCTCATGGCTCCTATCATCAAGAAAAACCATTTAAAATATTTCTCTCATCTCATTTTTCTTAGGCGTGAATATGCTTATGAGCTTTTGACTCACAAAACCGGCAACAATTACCATTGCTCAATTTCCACTTACGCCACTTAGGTTCTCTATTATCTTTTCAATTAAAGGCTTCCATTTTAACCCAAAACATTGTCACGTTTTCTCATAAACCTTTTCAAATTGTGAACAAAATTTCTCCTTTGACGATCATATTTCAGTTTTACTCTTCTTGTTACATCCAACAAACTTTTCTTCTTCGAAAAATATGTTGTTCTCTTTTATTCATCTAGCGTGTCACAATTATTCTTCCCATGTACATGCTTAATTTTACTCATCCCTGGCCACTATTCAAATTTTTCGAAAAAAATATTTTCAATACAAATTGTTAAAAACTATATCCATATTGTAATAATAGTTTTGAAATTCGTAAACATAGTTGTTAAACAGACACATGTTATAGACATGTTGTTTTGTAAGATCATTCAATGCTTACTCTTTTTCTATAGTTTTAATGAAAAGAGAAAAATCATAAAACTCCCCTTTTAATGCATTGATAATAATTGTTAATACACTATCAATTATCAACATTTGATCAATTGTTTCCTTTAATGTCCGTATGAGCCAACAAAGATTTTTAGTATTTATGTGTTGTTCCTCCGAGGGCTACAACAGGATCAAGGGATTATTCTGATTGAGGCAGTTGTTCAAACTAGTGATAGCTACACATCTATCCTTTCGGGTACATGCTTCTCACAATCAATGTAACTATGAACTTAACAATGTTATTCTTAAGAATGCAATCTGGTTTTGTTTTATAGGATCATCTGGCATGTAGATACTAACTCATTAAACATTCTATTTTCTAAATGAATTAGAGTTTTCTCCGTCAAATATAGGAATTTCCGTAGCTCTTTTCCCAACTTACCACTTTATGAGTTCATATTCTCATCTTGTTGTTAAGAATTCAAAATGAAAGCAATGAATTCTTCGTCAACACTCTTACATCAATCCTATTGACTTAGGTAAGAAATGATTAGAGGTAATCCGACGCTAACTAATATCTTCCCTTAGGCTATGTTTGAAAAAAATGGAAAAGAAAGCGGGAAGCAGAACATCATATCCTCTAATGGATAAGAAAACGGTAAACCTATTGCCGTAGAAAAGCACTTACTCACATTATATCATATTTTTAATGATGTTTGAGTAATCGTGGTGAAACTGCCTATAAAAAATGGAGCATATATTTAAAAAAAAAAGTTATCCAAGATGTGGTAAATGTCGAACAGTTTAATTCAGCTTAATCAAGATAATAGTTGAAGGAACGACTTCGTAGTCAAGATATCGTCAATGTAATCGAAAATTACGATTATTTCATGAGCATTAAACAAGACTGGCGATCTTATAATGAACTTAATAGAAGAACGGCAGCATAGACGTGTATATAGTCTATAGTTTTGGACAGCTTGCAACATTAAATCCTACCGAATCGGACATACGTTGTAAATGTGGCACGTGAAATCTCCGGAAAGTGAGGACAATAATTTATGACAACGTCGAACCCCTCAACATGGTTCTGGGCTTGTACGGGTTTTAGGTGAACACAACACCATCATCAAGCCGTTTGCTCAACACGGCATTGACAGATCAGAACTTAATGGCTCCCTAAATCCGGCATAAAAGTTTTCAAGTTCAGGACCGGATGATTGAATGCACGGCGGAAGATGCACAATCCATAAAACGAACCTCTAGGCTGTACAAGAACTCAGAGTTCCTTCACAATGCATCAAAAACCACTTATTTTCTACTTATGCCTGGTTCCTTTTACGTGGCCGAGCCGTCAACCTACCCCGTCGTCTTCGCTTGCGAACATATGTCTTGGCAGTTGAAGTCATTCTCATGTTTGAGGCTTCCACATGTGAAGGTCCCTCAGCTTGTTTGTCAGATCTAACACCCGAAGCAGAAGCAGAAGCCACAGCAGCTTTACTCCTTTCTGGTCGTTCCCTTAACTTCCCCAAGGATGTTGACGTGAGCTCATCCTCATTGACGATTTCTTCCTTGGTTACTTCTCTCTGTGTTGGATTATCAATTTTCACCTGTGAGCATATGCAGTTGGAATTCTCATGATCAAAGTTCATTCTAATGAGCTCAAACGGTGCCAGGATGCAATCATTTCTGAATGCCAGTACCTTTTTAAGATAGCCTTCTTCACTTTTCGGATTGGAGATTTCGATGGCATGATGTGAAGTAGTTGGCTCCCTCAAATCAGGACCCACAATGACATGTTCAAGTGTTTCTCTCTGACTGCCACTTGCAACTTTCTTTGAGGCGACATGAATAGAACCGATGGGTGACTGGAGGTTGCCATCTGGAGGCGGAGACGTGCCATCACAGAAGGCGCCTGACAGTGGATCTCTCGGACCCATGCTCAAACTGTTTAGAGAAGCAAACTTTGCCGGATTCTCGCCAATCACTTTTCCAATTCGGGCTTTCACCTTGCGTATGTGCATATGTGCCATTTCAATCTTGGCAAGGAGTTGTTCTAGGGAACTCAAGCCACCCCCAAAATCAAGTGACTCTTCTAGGCCTGTTATATGAACATAACCATGACACATTCAGTAGGCAATAAGTGGAAACCATGATATGCTCTCACCAGATACACAACCATCAGGTTGCTGACCAATCCATTACCCACATATTACCCAAAAGTAAGCACTCAAAAGCTAAACTACAGCATCTCGCTAGATGTTTAATTTACTCACTTTCCAATTCCACACTTCTGCAAGTACTCATATGAACTTGAAAATGTCCACAATTGCAAAATCCTTCAACAATAGCAGTAGTAATGAAGAACTATACTAAGGGCTAATATTAATTTGCAGACAGTGCATAACTTGTTATGACCATTAGAAGCAACAAGGCAATATTTATGGACGACCTATGAGAGGTAAATTTTCCTGTTCTCTAAATAAAGCCTTTCCAATAATAAACGAAATAAACTATATTTCACCAATCCTGCAAGCTGTATACAAGGAGCCGTGTAAAGTGAAACACAAAAGGGAGTAGTCGAAACTGTTTACAATATAAGGATACTCCCAGTCTATGAATAACAAAGAAACCATTGGCCTTCTGGACCAAGTAAATATAGAGCCGATAAATGTTCGTAGTCTTGCCACATCCCTCTTTTTCTTAACCCGTGTATGGTTTGCTAGCCAACAGAAAAGGAATGATGAAGATACGAACAATTTTCAATATTTGATAAACACACAAGTGAGAAATTACGCATCAAGAGGACAAAAGTTGTTTCTGTCTGCAAAAAGGCATATCTAGCATGCTGCAATGCCATCTACAATTACGCATCCACATCCTCGGCATGTCAAACATATTGAAAGCTTATTTAACATCCTACCAAGATTGCCAGAACAAGCTTCCATCGGACGAACATCAGACTGTGGCTTCTTTTCTGCACAAGGAAAGATTAGGCTCTGACTGACCTCCAGAAATTGAGCTAAAAAGAGGCAAGAGAAGACCATACCATAAAAAGAGAACAGGTTATGGTGGGACATGTAAGATACGAGATCCACTGTGTCTTCATTTCTTTTTCGTTTTCTTCTCTTCATAACTTTTTCTCTCTTAACTTGAGCAAGAAGGGGAGCAGATTTAGAGTCCATGTCCCCCCCATGAAGACATTCCAAAGCAAGCTGCTTCCTCTGCTCATACTTTGCAAGGGCATCGTCATACTTTACTGCTTGAGCATTCAACTCCTTCATTTGCAGTTCAAGCCACTTACAATGCCAGCGAAGAGGCTGGATGAACAATCTCCAATGATCAGTCAGTTTCTTCTTCCTTAAAAATAATTAAAAAAACCTCATTATCAAGATAAATAAAAGAGAGAGATCTGCTTCAAGAAGGAACATGATTCTGCACAGAAATGGTTCATAGGAGAATGACTAGGTACCTCAAAGCGAACACATCACCATATCCATTGTTGATTGACCCCGACATATCACCACCAGCAAAAGTCGACTCAACTTCACCATCACTCAAACTCGAGTTGTATTCTGCACCAGAATCTGTCTCACCAAAGGAACTGGAATACTCAGCCACGTCTTCCGGACGATCCTCTACCTGCACAACACTAGGTGGATCCCGGCAATCCATTATATCAACCTCAAAGCTGCCATCAGCAGGCATAGCTTGTCCTTCAAAGGGATTTTCCATTTCGAAGTCATTGTCCTCACAATTGTTCATGCATGGCATAAGTTTGGATTCCGAATCCTGTGGAACAAAGCCGAATTTCGTGTCCGAATCTGTAGCAGCCTCCGACATGTCGTCGGACGAATGCACACACTACTTTCTTTCTCTTGAGTCAGGAAACATTTGTTTCAACCCCACCATTCAACCCATTTAACTCACAACAGGACTCAAGATCCAACTGGCCATCGACTTTCAAGACTTCAAATCGGTGGTCTGGCTTATTCGCTGCTATCGACTGGACTGATGGTTAGCAGCAGTCGGCACACATGCAGAAAGTTCCCTCAAAGATTCCTTTATCCCTTTCTCATACAAAGTAGAAACCTAAATGGAGGCCAAACAACTGATTAGACTGGCGAAAACCCATCGGATGAAATTTTCTGATTCTAAAATATTTCAATCAAAATCTCAAATTGACAAAAAAAAAAGAAAACTGAAATTACTACGACAAACAACAACAAGAAGGCGCCATCAAAATCGAAGTGTGACCTAACAGAGTCTGATTTCGCGAGCAAAATCCAAAAAAAAAAAAACAGGGAGACTCAATCCCACAATCAATACCTAGTAATCCAGCACAGGAGAATCGAAAGAGGACAATCGAACCGAGCGGATAGCTAAATCAGAATTCCTTGAGCAGATGGACTGTATACACTCTTTATCCGCCTTTGATTTTATTCCCCTTCACCGTTTGTTTCTAATGATTTATTTTATTAAGTTTCTATCCCAATCAATTTTAATGTTCTAAAATCTAAAATTTTCTAGTTTTATTAATTTAATATAAAGAAATATTAAAATATGTAAAAGAAAGTGTTAAATTTATGATTTTTTAGGCAACACGTACATTTTTAATTATTGTATTAATTAAATATTAAATTGAGTTAAAAATGTAATTTAAACGGTACATACTGTCTTATTTAAAATCACATTACAAATTTAAAATAAATAAATATTACTGGTTAATGAATTTGATTTTAGTTTTTATAAAAAAAAAACTATTGAATCCATCGTTAAATAGATTAGAATTGGTTATTAGCAAGTAAACTGGTAATTGATATAAATTCTCAAATTTAAAAGATTTCAGTTTGTCTTATTTATTTTTTCTTTTTAAAAAAACTAGACGTTTAAATTTGCACAAAAATATTAAAACAATTGAAATGTTGTTTAAATATCTTTACTTTTTTTAGATTGAGGAACAGTAATATTTTCCCATAAAATTATAAAGAAACTTTCAAGAAACAAAATTATGTTTACTAAATTTATTTAAAGTTACCCAGACAATTGTAAGCTTGTGTTTGTTGTTTAATTGGGCGTTATTATAATTTTAATATTACTACAGCATAATTGTTTAAATTAAGATTCATTAACTTATCACATAAAAAAATGCAAAGAATTATGTTCCACTGATAATTTATTTTTAAAAAAATTTTAAATTCATTCTAATATTTGCAAAATTGTTCTTTTTGTTAGTCTTATAAATATATAAAATAATGCCCAAAAAAATAGAATTTTTTTTATTTACCTAATAAATCTACGCATTTTGATTTCTCGTGAGATTTAAAAATCATTTTAAATTATTTTTATTAAATTATGATTTCCTAAATTTATCCCATAAAGATTTTTATTTACCTTGTGATTTCTTATTAAATTGTTTTTCTTAATTTTAACTCATGCAAATACTTGTGAAATTGTGCTTATTTTTAAAATTTTATAAAAGTACCTGTTAATTAAACTTATTTAAAAAAATTATTGGTTTTGTGAAATTTCAAAATCTTGTTAAAATATCTTACTATTTTTTGAACTAATTTTAAATAATTTTAATCAAATTTAATACATTTTAAGAATAATTTTTTTACGTCTCTTTAATTTCCATAAAATAAAATATAATTGTTTTGTTACTAAAAAATTATTGGCATTTAAGAAACTGTACATGGAATATGATCGTGTTTAGTTATAGAATATTTTCCAAGCAAGTAAACGTACATGTTTAAATATCTCATCTTTTTCCAAATAATTTTCAATATTTTTAAAGTTTTGATTATAATTGTTCCAGCTGAAAACTTTTTTGTAAGAATAATTATTGAAACATTCTTTATAATATTTAGAATTTAACTCGTTCAAATAGTTTAGCTACTATTATCATTTTAAATTATATAAATAGTTGAAGAGATGTTATGTTTAGCTAATATTATCATTTTAAATTAAGTTGAACTTATTTTTCTATGGCCAAATAAACTTGAATCTATACAAATCTCAAGTTGGATGTTTAATATTATAAGCCTAATATGCTTATATTATTGTTGGTCCAACTCATTATTATATGAATAATAAACTGAGTATAACTCAAATCCGTGTTATAAACCCAAACCCATAAAGAATAACTTTGAGGCACAAGGCTATAAATGTAACCCCTAAAAGAAAGACCGGTTTGGGTTATAAGCCGAACACACCAATTTCTTGTTCGACTCATAATTCGGTCCACATGAATGTTGGAGATTAGCTCGTCTTATTATAGATTGCAACTAAAACCCTATGAACAAAGGCCTTCGTATGCCCACTTATTTATACACGAGGACAACATACATAAAAATGGCTCTCAAGGAGACTAGAAGATTCTCCATCCCAATGCTCTACTGCCGCCCTCCACGATGCTTTGTCGGACTTCAACAAACTCTCAAAGTGTTGTCGACAAGCCCACGAGCCTCGACCATCAAACTCTCTAAGTGTAGTTGGATCATGTCCGCCAGCCCCGACACCTTCAAGACCATGTCTCTCAACCTTCTATTGATCTTTCTCCGGATCTCAGTATCATCTTATTGATCGCTCGCTTTTCTTTGAGAATCGAATTAGACTATTCACGAAACAAACCAAATGCCTCATTTGGACTTTTTGGAGTGCTTACTTCATATATCAAGTTCAATCTTTCTTGACACGCTAAGTTTTGCACGTCCCCACCGATAAGATACTGCCACCAACCGGATTTTGTACCAGTTTTCCTCAAGGGTCCCCATCTCAAAGCATGTTTTGAAGTGTCATTCCATCTCTTCCGAATGACAATGTATGTTTCTCGAGCGAACTGCTAGATGAAACATCATCTCTTGCGTGAAATGAATGAAAAAACACGAATAGAAAGGTTAAGTGTGAACAATTGCGGGACAGACAAGATCAACACGGCCCACAAACACAGTGATATACGAAGGTCGCAGGTTTCAGAAGACCCCGGTAAGGGGTTTGATCAGGCAAGACCTTGTATTGCAGATTCAAATAATTGCAGATGGAAAGTTATGCACAACGAGCACAATCTAGTGAAGTCATCATCAAGTGACGTTTGTCCTACTCAGACCTATATCATCAAGAATAGGGTGACGGCAAAAGGTATCCAAGAAGGTCTGAAGAAAGAGTGGAGCAAAAGGAAATGACTCAAAGAGTGAGAAAAAGCAGCAACGGCCAGATCATCAAGAGACTATCAGGAGAAATTTGCTAAAGACTTATGTTCTCATGAGGAAGCAGGTGCTGATTCAGCTGAAGCAGCTCTTTTCTTGGCGAAGTACTCCTCGGCACGCGCTAGATTCTTTGCAACTGATGGCTTGACCCACTTCTTTCTACCGGGCAAAAGCGTCAACGAACAACCGGCAGCTTGTAACTTCTCTTTCGCCACTGCTGATATGGAACGGGTCTTGATATTCAATTTCACGCTTAGCTCACCATCTCCTAGAATCTGAAGGCAACATAAAAAAGTAATGTAAAGAATGTTTTCTTGCAGGAAAAACTAAGATTATTAGTATCTGGTAAAGGAAACAGGACAAAGCACACCCGTGTTATCCCACCCATTATGTCAATGAAGGTCAGAATGTAGCAATGCACATAACAGAATGATCGAACTGCAAGCTTTTAATTATAGAAGCATGAGGAAAGGCAAATATTCAGACCTTTCCTGCTGAAAAATTAGGAAACAACAATTAATCAGCCAAACAGAAGTTGATAACAGATGCCAGCAAAAGTGAAGCTCCAAAGTTCTTCAAAGCGATCATTTCGTGTTTGAAGAAGCAGATGAACCAGACAAAAGCACATCCCCATGAAGCTGAGAAGGAGAGAAAAAATACAGAAACTTGGATGAAGATCATGAATGCCTCTTCAGCTAAACAAAAATCTCTCGTGTACCTTCAAAGGAAGCCTTCTTTCTCTTCCTGACGGGTTTATTAAACCCTTGGCCTTTAAAGTCTCCAAAGATACCTCTTCTCCTTCCTGATACCCGACTGTTTCAATGTCCTTCAGGTTGACAGGAATATACTTTGGCAATCCAGCATGCATGCCTAGTAATAGTTCATGTTCACCAAAATAAATGAAAGTTGGTCCAAACAATCGTGCATGTGCACATGATCCAACACCAGCAGAAACCTTATGCCATCCTGAACACTAGAGAATGAAATGGAACAAAATGAACCAGTTAAAGTGAACATAGCACGCGCTTCAATTCTTCTTTAGCACTGTCCATGGAGAAGCACTACCACCAGAACCATGATGATTTGCCTCAGTAAGGTGGCACTGCTCCTGTGCTGCCTATGAGTATATGAAAGCAAACTCCAAAGCCACAATATCAACGGCAAACCAAAAGGAAGGATGCCGGTGCACTCCCTCAACCAAAATTGTCAGATTTTCTGCTGTAGCTTTTTACAACTTTCATGTCTCGCGGCTTCTCCAAGAGAACACAACTTTGCACACAGAAGTCATTTCTTCACCTCCATCCCAGAAACCAGGCCCACCATGTCACTGAATAAACTGTATCCGCCAAACAATAGCGAGCAATTCTGTGTGGAATAAACATAGGATGTTTGTGGTACCAATTCTAAGTATTATACCGCCGGAATAACCCAGCACAAGGCAAGCCAAACGTCAGACTACAAATAGTAGCATGTAGCCGGTAACGAAGAAAAAAAGAGAGGACATAATATCCAGATCATTAGCACCTCAGGAGCATTACCAGAAGCACATCATACTCATTGCAATCGATCCATTCCATCAAGAAAATATCGTCAGAGAAATAACAGAACACACACCTCCAGCGATACCACGCAACTTGGGAATGCGGCGATAAAGCGGCATCTGACCACCCTCGAATCCCTTTCGGACCCCGGGACCAGAACGGGACTTCTGGCCCCTCATGCCGAACCCGCAGCTAGCGCCCTGGCCGGCCGATATACCTCTCCCCTTTCTCTTTCCCTTCTTCCTGGACCCTGGCTGCGGGCCCAGGTTGTCCAACCTGAACCGAACGACGGGTTTGTTCCCTTCAACCATCGGGGCAACTGCAGTGGCCATGCGGGTGACGACCACAGGGCGGGACTGATCTCTAGCATTGCTCAGGCGAGGGAAATGGAACTTCCCAGGCCTCAAGATGACCCTATTGCCCTACACAGACGAAAGACACTGTGACTAATAAAAAAGAAAAAAAAAAGCCTCGATTGCTTGAAGGAGGAGTCCGTGGTTTGGGGCAATAATAACCTTGAAAGACGAAGAGGGTAGGGAGAACAAGCGTATCGTCTGGGTCAGCGAGGACGATGACGAAACGGAGACGAAAGAGGAGGATGCCATTTCAGGAGAAGAAGAAGAAGAAGAAGTGGGGTGGGTGGACGTTGTTGGAGTTGTTACGTTGTTCCTTCCGATCACTCCCGGTGAACGGATAACATCCTGGGGTTATTGGGAGGGTAAGGGAGTTGAAAGGCGGATAGAGTTGTCGGAAGATTTTGGAAGGGAATTGAACCCACGTTTTTTGTGGGCTCGAGGAAGGGATGAGGGGTTTATTGGCGGCGGAAAGGTCAAAGCCCATGGTCTTTGTCGAACAAATTGATCCACTAGGCCCATCGTCCAAATACTATCGGGCTTTCATTATGTAAAAGCCTAATAAACCCATGACATATTTCCAATGGCACGGGATCATTTTGTTTAACTTTTCCCATTATTTCATAAGTCTAGTAAATCTTGTCATAAACTTAAACTTTGGTACATGTTAAATCTTCCATTATTAAAAATCCAGTGTACCTACATAAAAATACAATAATATTAATATAATTGAAAACATTTCAAAAATTTTTAAAAACCAAAAGCAAAATTGCATTAGTTATTTATAATTATAACACCAAAAGGAATAACTTTAGTTTTCACGGAAAATTTATTATGTTTCATCTAAATATCAAATTTTCTTGAACCAGTGGAGAAATGAATAGAAAAGACAATACATATATTTACATCCTAATTATAAAATTAGAGACTACAAATTCGTAAACTCTTATTAAGCTATATTTTACTTCATGTGGGATAGTATATGTTAACGTGTCGTATTTTAAATAGTGAGCCTACCGTAAAAAAATGATAATAATTCATGTCTCTGACTTTAGGCTTGTGTTAAGAGAAAAGGTAGGTCACAAACAAAACCCAGAAAGAAAAGTTTTTGAAACATAGGAAAACAAGTTTATTCTGTAAGTGGCTTTGTCGTCCACAAAATCTTCTTGTTATGGTTACCCCAACCAAGAAAAAGACATTTTTAAAAACTATCGGTGTTTAAAAGAAATTGACTCGGATCTCCTTGTGGGAACGCAACGTTTTCTCTTTGTGTTACCTTCTTCTCCACTCGACACTCGAAATCTCTCTCCGGTCAGAAGACCCATGATAACCATTCGCAGCCCCCTCTCCCTTGAATATCTCCTAAGTTTTTGTTCAATTTAAAATTTTGATAAGTCATTCT
The DNA here is from genome assembly GCA_029817715.1 of Melastoma dodecandrum. NCBI lineage: Eukaryota > Viridiplantae > Streptophyta > Magnoliopsida > Myrtales > Melastomataceae > Melastoma > Melastoma dodecandrum. Next base: position 105,955 of record JARUPY010000397.1, on the reverse strand, counting down.
GGAAGGAAAAAGAGTTTGTTGAATGGTCGGATTGACAATAAATCATAATTTTTTTTTTCTGCAGTTGCATTAAACAATACTCGGTCGTTCCTTCTCTTGACAATGCCGAGAGGCTCCTCAGTGGAAGAAATCGGCGAATGTGGGATCGAATCTGGCGACTCCAGATCGGGCCTATGTTCCTCACCAGAGGTGGTCGTCATCACACAGAAGGTGAGATCGGGATTACAGTCCCAAAGCCAATTCGGATCGTCATCCTCATCATTACTTACAACTAAAAATCCGTTTGTTCAATTCACACCATTAAAAATGCATCCTGAAGGTCATTGCGGAGGCTGTGGGGACCTACTTCGTGATATTTTCGGGGTGTGGTGCCGTAGCAGTTAACAAGATATATGGGTCGGTAACATTTCCGGGGATATGTGTGGTATGGGGACTGATAGTGATGGTGATGGTGTACTCCGTTGGTCACATCTCCGGTGCCCATTTCAATCCCGCCGTCACCATCACTTTCGCTATCTTCAGACATTTCCCTTGGAAACAGGCAAATGCCCTGCCTGGACCCTCCTCCCCTTATCGATATGAACTTCTTCTTGTGGTACACAATAATGAAGTCAACTTTTCTGTTTTTTTAACAGGTTCCACTTTACATAATAGCGCAGTTGTTGGGATCAACCCTTGCCTCGGGCACCCTTAGCCTACTCTTCGACGTGAATGAAAATGCCTACTATGGGACATTGCCGGTTGGTTCACAACTTAGGTCCCTCGTCCTTGAAATGATCATCTCCTTCTTATTAATGTTCGTCATATCCGGAGTTGCAACTGACAACAGATCGGTTCGTGTAGCTCTCTCATTTTTCTTTGTTATCATGTTACCAAACTCTAGTTATGCAGCTCAATTTGAACCCATAAATCTTGGGATTATATAGGTTGGAGAAATGGCCGGAATAGCTGTTGGGATGACGATAATGCTGAGCGTATTCATTGCTGGGTGCGCAAATTTAGATTGTCTCCGATGGGGTCGGCCGGTTTTCCAGTTTATTGGCCTATATGATAAAATTACTTCCATTGTTTATTTGTTGATTGCAGGCCAGTTTCAGGGGGATCAATGAACCCGGCAAGGAGCATCGGCCCAGCAATTGTGATGCACCAATATAGAGGGCTCTGGTTGTATATAATCGGGCCGATTGTGGGGACGGTGATGGGGGGCTTCACGTATAACCTGATCAGGTTCACAGATAAGCCACTTAAGGAGTTAACCAAGAGCGCATCCGTCCTCAGGAGCATATCAAGAGCCAGCAATGCCTTAAATAATGTCTAGATCCAGGCCATAAGTTTCCTTTTTCTCAAAACAACCTCAACTCTTCGCACTTATCCAAAGAAACCTCAACTCTTCGTCTTGGTGTATCATTGGTCGTTGTACAAACGAGGGGAAAACTACTTCTACAACTTGGTGAAAAATGTCCAAGATCGACATGTTTCGCGATTGAGCTGAAGTAGAAAATGCTTCCATATTGTCCAATATAGCTTCACTTGGTCAAGGCTAAAATCCCAGACATCGGGGCTCCCGTGAATCCTGACATGTCGCTGCCGACATTCGTCGACTGGCAAGACATGTCGTCAAAAACTATTAAGACATGTCCGCGTAGTTTTGTACATGTCGTTTCACTGTTCAGACATGTGCACATTCTTTCATACTTGTAGGTTCACTGTTTGTACATGTGCGTCAAGTGTTTGCACATGTCCTTTCACTGTTTATATTTGTGGTTACTTTTTTTGTACATGTCATTTCACTGTTGATTTATGTGCATCTACTATTCAAACATGTAGGGTCATTGTTAATACAAATCCATCTTATATTTATACATGTCGTTTCACTGTTCTTATATGTAGCCACAATGGGACAAACGTTTTCCGAGGGCGCATTTTTATAGACCTTTGTTGACTGGTAGCAAGGTCTCGAGATAGAGAGGTAAAGTCATATCTCGAGATTTCAAGGATACTAACTCTCGATAGCTCTAGAGGGCCAGATCTGAAATAACCTGTGTCCTAGGACGGCCAACCATAGGACACGTGACAAGCCCAGAATGACCAACTAGGACACGATGTGCATGGCTTCTATAAAATAGGGATTCAATCGTGCACACGATCAATAAAGATCATGTCCAAACCGCACAACTGCAAAACATTGGAAATACAAAGGACGAAGAGAAAGAAGAGAAGAGGCACGATCAACTCCATAAGTTCAATTCAACAAGGTTGATCTACAGTTCTTGCTCTCTCCATAACATCCTGAAAGCGTCCAGAAACCACCAACCTTTATCACCTCCGACCATGTTCCACCAAAGCAGACTCCATTAAAAGAGCCTGTCGTAGCCGCCGCACATCCGCCGTCGTCTGTTTGACGTCCCGTCGTCGTTTTTCCAGTCATGCATTGTACTTTTTCCTTGCATCATATTTGTAAGTATTGTAAAAACGATGTCTTTGTAATTCAACGACGTTCAATTATAATTCCAGCATTGTGTTCAGTTCCTTTTCATTTTATTACTTTACGGCGGCAAGAATATCGCTGTAAAATTCGATCATTACGCGGAACACAATTTCGTCGAAAACATCTTTCCTTTTTTCAATGCTCCATGTTCCTTTTCGAGTTCACAAATAGATGCCTTAAATTTGGAAGCGGCTAACGGTATGTGCACGTAACGGTTACGTAGTTTACTAATTACTACTAATTTTTTTAGTAAATTTTACTAGTAGTTGACCATTACTAACAAAGTCAACGCAAAATTAGTAAAAAAAAGTAGTAAAATTTACTAAAAACTGGTCTTCTTTTAATAAAGTCAACGCAAAATTAGTAAAAAAGTATGGAAATTTTACTACTTTTCTACAGTTCATGGCAGTGCAAGTTTACTAATTTTGCGCTGACTTTACTAAAACATTTCCGTTTTTACTACTTTTTTTACTAATTTTCAGTTGACTTTACTAACGGAAATGTTTTAGTAAAGTCAGCGCAAAATTAGTAAAAAAAGTAGTAAAATTTACTACTTTTGACTGTACGAATTAAGGCGATAATTAGTAATTGTTTACTAATTTTTGTGTGATTTTTAGTAAAAAACTCTTCCAGTTAGTAAAACTGCTAGTAAAGTTTTACGGTTTTCGTAAATGTTTACTAATTTTGACATGTTTTTATTAAAAAAGTTAGTAAACTGTTACTAAAAAATGAAGTAGTTTACTAATGAATTTACTAATTTGAATAGTGTTTCCGAACCTAACTCCGAACCTATTTTTGATGTAAAATTACCTGTTTACCCCCGTTACAGGGGAGAAATTGGGTTCGTAAATAGGTTCGGATTACACTGATTAGTAACGGGGGTAAAACGGTAATTTCACATCGAAATTAGGTTCTTAATAGGTTCGGAAACACTGTTCGAATTAGTAAATTCATTAGTAAACTACTTCATTTTTTAGTAACAGTTTACTAACTTTTCTAGTAAAAACATGTCAAAATTAGTAAACATTTACGAAAACCGTAAAACTTTACTAACAGTTTTACTAACTGGAAGAGTTTTTTACTAAAAATTGCACCAAATTTAGTATACAATTACTAATTATCGCCTGAATTCGTACAGTAAAAAGTAGTAATACTACTTTTTTTACTAATTTTAAGTTGACTTTACTAACTACTTTTTTTACTAATTTTAAGTTGACTTTACTAACGGAAATGTTTTAGTAAAGTCAGCGCAAAATTAGTAAACTTGCACCGCCATGAACAGTAGAAAAGTAGTAAAATTTTCATATTTTTTTACTAATTTTGTGTTAACTTTACTAAAAGAAGACCAGTTTTTAGTAAATTTTACTACTTTGTTTTCTAATTTTACGTTGACTTTGTTAGTAATAGTCAACTATTAGTAAAATTTACTAAAAAAATTAGTAGTAATTAATAAACTATGTAACCGTTATGTGCACGTACCGTTAACCGCTTCCCTTAGTGTTTCCACGGGTACTGTTTCGTAAAATGATTGTAAAATTTTAAGATAAGTTACTATTTCGTAAAACGAAATCTTCCACCGACTGCTTTTGGAGTTAACCCAACCCTTTCCAACGAAAAAGAGCCTACGAAAGTGTCAGCCTCTATCTTTCCTCTTTTTTTTAATCAATCCAATCCTCTGAACTGATGTCCATTACATCTTGTTCGGACCAAATACTATACAACCATGACATCAAAACAAAAAAAAAAAGGAGAAAAGGCAAACCCACGTTGTAGTCCCCCGCCCCCCTCTCCAACCGGTTGGGTCTCACTCATTTGGCAGTGATTCTCTTCCACTAAAAAATAATATAACTTAAAAAGATGACGTACGATAACCTTCATGATAAATACATCATATATAGTGTGGTTTTCTGTTAAAAAAACAATAGAACAAAACTCAAATCTCTTCCGCACCACACAAACAGAGCACTTTACACTTATCTTAATTCTCCAAATCTATCGATCTTCACCAACAGAAAGATGGCAAGAACAGTTACCATATCGATAGCATCATCCTCGGCACTTCCGTTCTTCACCACCACCATCTTCCTTGCATTCTTGGCTTCTCCCATCCCCTCCTATTCGTTGGACTACACTTCCTTTGTCTTCGGGGGCTGCTCCCAGCAGAAGTTCTCCCCAAGCTCCCCTTACCAGTCCAACGTCAACTCCCTTCTCACCTCCCTACTCAACTCTGCCTCCTACTCATCCTACAACAACTACACCGTCCCCGGATCTAGCACGGGCGACGTCGTTTATGGCCTGTTCCAATGTAGAGGTGACTTGTCCCTCCCCGATTGTGCCACTTGTGTGTCCCAGGCTGTCTCCCGGGTCGGCACCCTTTGCTCCAACACATGTGGTGCCGCTGTCCAGCTCCAGGGCTGCTTCATCAAGTATGACAATGACACCTTCCTCGGGGTGGAGGACAAGACCGTTGTGCTCAAGAAGTGCGGGCCTCTTGGGGGGCCGGAGCCCATTGGCCAGAGGGATTCCGTACTGGCAGCTCTGGCCGGTGGTGAGGGAAGGTACAGGACAGGTGAGTCTGGGAATGTGCAGGGTTTCGCGCAATGCACGGGTGACTTGAGCCCGGTACAGTGTGGAGACTGTTTGTCTGATGCGACTGCACTGCTGAGGAGTGGTTGTGGCTCGGCAGCTTCTGGTGATATGTTCCTTGCCAAATGTTATGTGAGATGTTCGGCAGCAGGAGGTGGTGGTGGAGGCAGCGTTGGCACAGGCGGAGTTGTGGGTACCAGTCCAATAAACCCCATCTCTCAGGTCCCGCCAGGTGAGCATCAGAGTTTGGCTTTCCTATAATTGCTATTACAAATAGCTCCTGAGAATCGATTCTTCTTCTTCTTCTTCTTCTTCTTCTTCTTCTTCATCATCTGAGTTCATCCACAGCAGGCAGCAGGTAATATTTCTCTATAATGTTTCGATCTCCTATTGATTCGTGTCCCATAATTGGGCCGGACAACATGCCTGTGAGCGTTCGCATTTCAACTAGGAGATAATATGGAGGATATCTGAATGGTGGGTGGGTGGGAATATCCTGCAGCAGATACAGGGGAACCGAGCACCAGTGACGATGGCGAGAAGACGTTTGCCATCATTATCGGCTTATTCGCAGGAGTGGCCTTGATCATAGTATTTGCCGCGTTCATCCGTAAAGTGGCCAACGGGAATGAAGCGGAAGGTAAAACTTAAACTCAATCACATAAAAATATTTTGTAAAAACTCTTTTTGGGAGAAGGAATAGGAAAGAGGGGGGGAAAGAAAGCAAAAAAAATCAATAATTAATGGGTTGGGTTGGTTTTGGTGTTTTGTGGCGGTTGCAGGTCCCAAGTCGTAGGGTGGGCATCCCAATGGAAGCCATACCCCTCACCCCCCTTTATTTCCCTTTCTCCTTTTAATGGGTGGCCCTCTATCTCTTGTTTTCACTTTGTAATTATTGGGCAATCCCTTTTAACGAAAAAAAAAAGAAACAGTATTTTGTCCCCAACTGGGGTCCCACTCCCTCTTCGATCGTCCATAAAGGCCAAAGAGAGAAAAAAAAAAGTAAAGGAATAATCCGAAAAGCAGTCTCATGGGTATGCACCACGATGATAAAAATAAAGAAAGAAAAGCTTAATCGTATTTTTTAAGGGGAAAGGCGTACAAGCGGAGTGGAGCTCCTTTGTGAATAGTTTGATCGACTGACTTCTTTTTTCTTTTTTCCTCCTTATTTGACAGCACAACCCATTACTACATCTTTAATTTAGATCAATCTATTATCTGCCAACTAGTCTACGTTATACGATTAACGAATGTTTGGGGTGTAGTATTCAATTATTTCAATTCAAAAGTTTCAGGGGGATTGCATTTGTTGTTGTTAAAAGGAAGTCAAGAGGAGAGCGATCGGTGTGAAGCAGGCCAGGCCCATATGCCTGCCCAACCCAACAATTGCTTCCGTTTGGTTTACCCTAGCCTGTCTTTAACATTTCCTCTTAGAGTCAGGCATGCAGAAGAAGAGGCTAACGACCCGTACCCACGGGTCGTTCCGTCCATTATACAAAAATTTTATAATATTTTGCATACTTATGCGAGCAGTATGAGAGTGCGAGGAAACGCCTTCATATTGGTTCTATTCGAGACCACATAAGACCAAGCGAGGAAGCACCCATAGGTAGAATCACGGAATGACGAGTTTTGAGATGTTCTTTCAAAGGAATCGCCACTCGAGTTGCCACCACTTCCAGGAATACCACATCAGATCGACTTGATACCTAGCTCACCATGCTAAATCGACTAGCCTATCGGAGCAACAAGGAGGAAGCAAAGGAATTGCAGAAACAGGTGGTTGAGCTACATTAAAAGAACCTAGTTCTAGAAATCTTGAGTCGTTGTTCGGTGCTAGCCTTATTCGTGCCCAAGAAAGATAGATCTTTGGTGGATGGGCATGGACATTCGAATAATTAACAAGCTCACGGTGAAATATTGTCATTCCTCGATCAGACGATATGATGGACGAGTTGCATGAAGTACAAGTGTTCTCAAAAGTAGATTTACGAAGCAGTATCACCAATCCATACGAAGGAAAGTGATGAATGGAAGAATGCCTTCAAGACAAAATATGGGTTTGTACGAGTGGCTTCTGATTGCATTCGGTCTTTCGAATGCCTCCAACACTTTCATGAGGATGAACCACGTGTTGAGGCTATTCATTGGGAAGTTTGTCGTCATGTATTTCGATGAAATATTGATCCATAGTCAGAGCCCCAACGAGCACATCCAAAACTTAAGGAAAGTGTTTATAATGCTTCAAAAAGAGAACTATTTAAGAAATCTAAGGTGCGAGTTCTTCGAGTGAAGCGTGGTGTTCCGTGGATACATAATGTTCGTCGAAAGGTACAAGAGCATGATCGAATTGATCTGGAGTTAAACGACACCTCAAAGTCTTCACGACATCTAGAGATTCCATGGACTACATCATTCCATTGATGTTTCATTCGAGTATTCATCACAATAACAGCTTCACTCACGGAATTTCTGAAAAGAGAAAACATCAAGTGGACTGAAGTTGTCCAACATAGCTTCGAACAAATTGTGCGAGGCGTGCATGCTTGCACTTACAGATTTCTCAAAGACCTTCGAAGTCGAGTGCGATACATCTAGAGTAGGGAGAGGTGGAGTCCAGCTACATGAGGGGAGGCCCGTCGGATACTCTAAGAAAAAGCTCAATCACGCCAGACTCAAATACTCGACATACAATAGGGAGTTTTTAGCTATAATTCGATTACTAGATTCTTTTCATCAATATCAGTTGCCTCATTAGTTCATCCTCTACATCGACTACGGAATTCTCAAATACATTAATAGTCAACACAACCTCAATCAATGTCTTGCTAAGTGAGTCGAGTAACATTCACGTTTATTCTAAAACACAATCTCAGGGTGAAGAATGCAGTGTTTGATGCCCTCTTGAGGAAGGTAGTTTTCATCTCAATGATGAAACCAAGCTGGTCTTCAACTACGTCTAGCATGCCCTGACCCGTGGCCAAACAAAGGTAGTGAATCACACAGTGGTTGCCATTCTTTAGACTCTTTGTCGAAGAAATAGATGGACAGACGTAAAACTTGTACAAGTAGAATTCGCTTAAAATCGAGCCCCCAGCCATACTACCAAGGCTTCATCATTTGAGGTAGTTCATGGACTCAACCCTCTATCCCTATCGAGTTGTCTCTACTTCCAGAACCAGGAACTATGAGCCGGTGTGCGGACAAACGTGCTAAGGAGATGAAAGCATTTCATGAGAAGATTCATGCACAGATCGTGAAGAAGAGCAACATATACCTGCAAGAGGCTACCCGCGGGCAGAGAGAAAAGAACTTCATACGAGGAGACTTAGTGTGGATCCACCTTAGGAAATAAAGATTCCCAATAAAGAGGAAAAATAAGCTAATGCCTTGAGTGGACTTCAAGGTTGTTGAACGCATCGATCCTAATGCATACAAGATCGATTTACGAAGATATTATGTAGTGTCGACCACATTCAATGTCCAAGATCTCTCTCCTACATCGAAGATGATGAATATAGAGATATGAGGGATCCTTTTCAATCAGGGAAGGATGATGGGCGAAATGAAGATGTTCCGGTCGTCAAGAGAATGAAAGGGGGTTGTCTTTGTTCGATACATCGAACTTGACATACAAGAAGCTAATCCAGTCAAAGGCGCACATTCCCAACTAGTATGTCATTCACGACTAGTTCATGCATTAGGCAATGCATGCATATCTTGTTCATGCAACGCATTTATGTAATTTCATGCATACATTTCATTCATGTTTCTTTTATATATTGCATTTATATTCTTTTGAGCTTTATATAAAGGGCATCTTTGTAAGAGTGAAAACATTTTACCGTGAAATTAAATTCAATAATGAATTTAACCGTCACTTTTCTCTTTATCTCTCGGTATCATCTGTATCTAAGTGTAGTGAGCCGAGATTCTCGTAACCAACGGTGATCTCTATATCTATTTAAAGTTTAACTTATTCTCTCATTCGAAACAATGATTTTGTACCCGTTGAGGACGTACAATAACTTTGTGTTTTCTTTATCCCGTATCACGCAATATAAAGTATTAACAAGTATATACTATAACTGGGATTTTGTCCCTGCGGTGAAAAACTGGCATTATTTGAAGTGTTTGGGCTTAGTTTCTTTTTAATGACGCGACTATTAGTGTGACACGGGAGGAATCTTCTGCGTTTACCACTTTTCTGCTCTCTGATTTCGGAAAATAAGCTGCTTCCCGTCGGTTAAATAAATATACAGGCGAAATTTGTAAAATGAGGAGTCATAATGATAAGAACTACACGTGGTCGAGAATTCATTGGTTAAAAGAATTCGTATCAAATGTCATTATAAAATAATAATAACCATTTTTCTCCGGCCAATGATTACATAATTATTGGTTTCAGCTCGTAAAAACCGCCAGCCATAGCCTTTCTGTTTGAAGACCAAAAAAAAAAATGTAATCTATATATAATTGGCGGTTCCAGCGGTCCAACCGACGACTTCATTGATAATAATAATAATAATAATTGGCACTTGGTCAATGAATTGATCGGGGGGGGGGGGGGGGGGAAGGATGGAAAACTTGTTCCGGGATGACTAAATCCACACGCCTAGACGTGCTTTCAGGGGATTAAAATTTGATCCAACCCACCACCACCATCATACCCAACAGGATGGGAATGTTAAACCGACCACCCCCAGTACAATGACCTTCTAACTGCTGCTTGCTTGTAATATTTCTCAAGCCCACCCCTTTTTTTGCTTTATATGATGTATTTCTTCTGTTAGTGCCCAGACGCACAAATATATATTGAATTCCAACTTATTTATATGTATATAGTAAGTAGGTACGTACGTATAAGAGAGGTGGTGTTGGTGGTTGGCGCTGGTTGATTGAAATCGAATGGGATGGAAACATCGGTGTGTCGGCATCTCCTTTCCCTTAATATTGAATTCTTATAAAACAGATAGATAGAGATGGATAATTACACCAGCTGTGGTATTTATTGATCGGGTGGGTGGGTGATTTGGCTTGGCTTCCGAGATCTAAACAACCAATTTTAATAAATTATTATTTAGAAAATAAGACAATCCAGCTGGCGGATTATTCCCTCAATTCAGACCAAAGGAAAATTTTAAAAAGTGGTGTCAGAGAGAAGGGAAATTTCCAAAGCGCAGGAGGTCCCGATCCCCCCATTGACAAGTTTTTCAACGGCGTTGGAAATAAACGAACATTAACCTTATGATTCTCGATTTCAAACATCCTTGTTCGATATAATTTAATGGTTAAAAATAATTTTAACCTGAATTTTATTCATTTTCGTACGTACGATTTTACAGTTCTATAATTCGTTTATTAAACTATATTTATGTATTTCTCAAAAATATTTTAGAAAAATGAAAGGTGAAGTAATTGAAGATGAAGAATGATAAGTTAAAAAATAAGACCAAACTATATCATATTAAAAGGGGTTGAAAATAAGATGTTCTCCTTATAACAACAAGCCAAATATGATTAGAAAAAAAAAATGACAACGTTGGTTTTTTCAGCTTTGATTTGTGACTACATAATCAATATTTATACGATTAGTGGATGATTTTGAATAACTTAAATCCTTTTATTTAGACAATGTTTATAGAAATTTAGTTATTTGTATTCACGAATCGAACATCTGTTTGACAATCTGGTGTCTATCACAGACTCTCCTCCCCTAGGACTAGGAGGGGGTGGGTGGTCACCTTAAGGCAAGCTTAAATGCACAAAAATCCAAACTAGTAAAACCCAACACCAAAACTAAACGGAAGACGACGACCCCAACACTGACCGACCAAGCAAGCACACGGGAGAGAGAGCATTGAGAGAGAGAGAGAGAGGGGCATCTTGACTTGCAGTTCCCCCGTCCCGGCAAGTGCAGAAGAGCCGAGAGATCACGTTCCAGAGGAGGGTTGGCTCTTTTGCTCCCCTCGCCATGAAGCCCAAACTCCTCTTCTCCTTCTACTGCATCCTTCTTCCCATAACAACCCTTGCAGATCTGGCCTCCCAGCAGCAGGCCCTCGTTTCCCTTCGTTCTGCCGTTGGAGGTAGATCCCTCCTCTGGAATGTCTCCTCTCCCCTGTGCAACTGGACCGGCGTCGTCTGCGATGCACGATACCTGGTCGTCGAGCTCCGACTCCCGGGTATGGGTTTGTCTGGTCAGCTCCCTGCCGGGGCTCTCGGTGGCCTCACCAGCCTCCAGACTCTGTCTCTGAGGTACAACGCCTTGTCTGGGTCAATTCCTTCCGACCTCGCCAACATCACCTCCCTCCGCAATCTCTACCTCCAGGAGAACGACTTCTCGGGTCCCATCCCTTCCTTCCTCTTCTCCATGCCCAACCTCATCCGGCTCAACCTCGCTTCCAACAACTTCACAGGCGGCATATCCCCTGCGGTCAATAACCTCACCAGGTTGAAGACCCTGTTCCTTGAGGAGAACCATCTCTCTGGCACTATACCTGACATTACCCTTAGCCTGGATCAGTTCAACGTGTCTTCCAACCAGCTGACTGGTAGCATTCCTACCACGCTCTCTGGATTGCCTTCAAGTGCTTTCGAGGGGAATTCACTCTGCGGGGCTCCTCTAATATCTTGCAATGGTACCGCTCCAGCCGGTGGCGGCAAGAAGTTGTCTGGCGGTGCAATCGCCGGGATTGTGATTGGATCTCTGATAGCATTGTTCGCAATTCTATTTCTCTTGGTCCTACTCTGCCGAAGGAAGGATGGGAAGCAAAGGGATTCTGGCGCTGCAGCTGTCAAACGTGGTCAAGTCGAAATGGATGTCGAGGCAACTGCAGCTGCTAGAGATGCAGGGACTCTTTCTTCTGGAAAAGGTTGGGATGTGAAGGCCATTGGTCCGACAGGGGACAAGAAGTTGCTGTTCTTCGGGAGCCACCAGAACGGCTATGATTTGGAGGATCTGTTGAAGGCGTCAGCGGAAGTCCTGGGGAAAGGGACTTTTGGGACCACATACAAAGCCACTCTTGATGGCGGTGCCGCAGTTGCTGTCAAGAGGTTGAAGGATGTGATAGTCCCGGAGATAGAATTCAGGGAGAAGATGAAGGAAATCGGAGGGTTGGAACATGAGAATTTGGTGGGATTGAGGGGTTACTACTACAACAAGGATGAGAAGCTCCTCGTCTATGATTTCATGCCCACTGGGAGTCTCTCCGCACTTCTACATGGTAAACTTGATATCACTCTTCCAGTTTAATATCACTCTCCCTCTTTACTGCACTGTCTGGTTTATTTGAACCAGAGATTTGGGTCGCCATCTTATTTATATTTTGGGCTTACATGACGGGCATTTTTTTCTGATGGTGCTTTTCATTGCTGCTAATGAAATTTGGGAAGTTAGTCTTAAACTTAAATGCATTATTATACAATTTGTAGCGTGAATAGGATTCTCCAGCGTGGATATATATATTCCTCTGATGATTTATGGGTAAATAAATCCTCTCCCCTGTGAAATTTCTGGTTTCTGATTCTCTGAAGCAAGAGTTTTCTGTCTGCTATTTCTCTGAATGTGTTAATCCCATCTGGGAAAAATAACAGTCCCTTCACTTGTTTGAGCATCTTGATGAGTGAGGAAACTGGATCTTGGCAATCACCCAATATTTTCGTTCATTCTCGTATAGTTGTCATGTTTCACCTCATATCTTTCAGAAAATTGCAGATACTATCCATTGATGTCAGTCAGCATGTTGGATTATTACTTCTATTTTAACCGTTTTGAAATTGATAGGACAAACTCTTTGTCATTTTGCTGCAGGAAACGCTGCAACCAGCAGGACACGACTCAACTGGGATACTCGGGCCAACATTACCCTGGGTGCTGCGCGTGCAATTGACCATATCCATTCTCAGGGCAATGCAACATCCCATGGCAACATTAAGTCATCCAACATCCTCCTCACAAAGACTTATGAGGCCCGCGTATCTGATTTTGGCCTTTCTCAGCTAGCCAACATCACCGCTCCTCCAAACCGCATCGATGGTTATCGTGCACCAGAGGTTACCGATACTCGCAAAGTGTCCCAGAAAGCTGATGTTTACAGTTTTGGTGTGCTGCTCCTAGAGCTACTGACAGGCAAGGCGCCTGTTCACTCTGAACTGAATGAAGATGGGGTGGACCTTCCAAGGTGGGTCCAGTCAGTCGTCAGGGAGGAATGGACTGGAGAGGTGTTTGATGGGGAGTTGCTCAGGTACCAGGATGTCGAGGAGGAAATGGTCCAGCTGTTGCAGCTTGCATTGGATTGCACTGTACAGTACCCCGACAAGCGCCCTGCAATGTCCGAGGTTATGAGGAGGATTGAAAACCTCATCCGAGCAGGGCAGCACAAAGAACCGGGCGATATTGGGTTGTCCCAGCAGACCTCTGTGGACTCTGAGGCGCCATCCACAGTAAAGGAGTAAAACCCGGTTGATACGTTTTCGAAGGCTAAGAGTGAACCAATTCTTTACATGTTATGGCTAGGCTAATCATCTCCCCAGTTCAACATTGTTTTTCCTTTATCTATTTTCTCCATTCAATTGCGCTTTCCCCTAATTCATCTGTTTCATCCTTGGCCACTGTCCATTTATGTTCATCTGATATAATTGTGAGTTGAGATTGTGTGACCAGGATGATGTTACATTCAAGCGTGGAGTCACAACAGTGAAATAACACTCCCCCGAGCAAAACATGAGGGATTAATCGATCCTTACATAACTACCATGCAAGAGGGACTTCACATTGTCCCCGGGTTAAAAAATTATAATTTACACAGTAATATTTTAATATAATGAAATTTAAAAAATAAAAAGTAAATTCATTATTTTTACACAGTTTTTAAGATTTTATTCATTCTTCCTTAATTTCACTTAGTCTGAAATTGTTACACTTAGTCTATTTATAAGGAGTAGAATATTAGGGTTATGTTTGTCAAATATAGAAGCTCTCCAAATACATTAAACTTATTAAAATGAGACCTTTTTCATTTTCAATGAAGTTTCACAACTCTTCGTTTCATTCCTCAGTGATCTACTACTTTGCGCGTACAATGGCTCACTACCATGAAATCACAAATTACTTTCAACATCCCTTTTTAATTTGTGATCATCAATAAGTATTTGAAACTCTTAAACTTCTCCGAAGACACTCCTTAGTAAGAACATCGGCTAGTTGTTCATGGATGTTGATAAACTCTAGAATAATCTTTTTCTACAAAACCATCTCTTTGATGAAATGATGACGAAGCTCTATGTGCTTCGGCCTTGCATGAACAAAACGGATTCTTGGCCATAACAATTGCATATTTGTTGTCCAGAAAATTATTGTACGCTCGTCCACCTTCTGTTGTTGCTTGAGGGAGTAATCTTCTAAGTTAGAAAACTTCTCTTGTTACCTCGTCTCCTGAGATGTGCTCCGTTTCTGCAGATGAGAGAACAATAATGCTTTGCTTCTTTGAACTCCATGAAATTGGCATTATTCTTCCGACATGCAACACGCAGACATGGTTAACGTACAGTACATGCAAAATCCTGCATTCCAAACATGTAGGTAATGTTTACTGGCTAAGTTGTTACCATCAAACTCTTAAAGTCGGTCAATGTGGTATTTGAAATGTCCACGATGTCTGGTGATCGAAGATAGAATAAATCAATTTCTTTGAAAGTAAAAGGAAGTGATGAATTAGGCGTGTTGTTTAATATAATGATAACTCTATGAAAGTAGAGTTATTTGATATTTTTAATGGGGCTTTACAAGGCCAATGCGAGAGTTGATGTTAGATTTTTATATTTTTTATTGTATTTTTAGTTTAATTTAGTGCTAAGTCGATTTTTGTTATTTTATTAGATTTTGAGTTTATTTCGAAATTAATTGGAATCTAGTTGATGCATATTAGATTTGGTGTAGGTAAATGAAGAAATGGGTAAATGGAAAAGAGATGAAAAATGATAAAGTGCAGAAAATCACACAGAGCAGAACGACAAGATCATCCAATTTGAAGGACGCGTCCTTGAGGAATCTACTGAGCGAAGGACACGTCCGTCTGCAGGAAGTAACAAGATCTTGCCCAACTACGACATCTTCCTCAATATTACGATTTCAAGAAAAAGGGCATCATTAGTTACTCATTTAGTCTTTTTAGATCGTATGAATACGTCTAAATTATATAAGAGCATGATTTAAATCCTCAGACGACTTTATCCGAGCGTTCAATTGATCGACGATAAGTTAAGTAAATTTAGTTGCCTTAAACGTTCTTAATTGATATTTCCTCGTTAGCCTTGTCGATTCTATTTGGTTATTTTATTTTCTTTTGTCGTTTATTCGTTGGAGAACCCCGTGATAGTGATCGCACCCAAGTATTCCAAGAAGGGGATGAAGGTGCTTCAGGAAGTCGATAACATTGAGGATCATTGAGCCAAAAGAAAAATAGCTGATCTTGTTATTTACATGCAGATTGGAAAGACGCGGTGGAAGAAGAAGCTACTGGGTGGTGGTGAATGCAAAGAAGGGGAAGCATGGCAAGTAAGGATGATATTGACTCTTGTAACGAGTATGCGGATTCGCTTTTGTTTACAAACGACGAACTTTTCAGGTACTAGATATCACTCCCCCCAGTCAAGTCAAAGTTGTTTTGTAATCTAAGATTATCAAATTTGTTATATTATCGTTATTTTGGAAATACATAATTGGCTAGAACAAACGTGTACCCCCTTTATCTCATGCAACTATTCTGTTCCCAGCCTGAGAAAGTGGTGGCGGAAAACTGTTCGAATAGAACACAAACTGGACGTAGTAGGTGGATGGAGGGTTTATGCTTTGTTCAACTGAGCCTCCGGGGATGATCACTGCTTAAATATACATTTCACTCGCAACTTTCAAAAGAATATTGTTAATTTTCAGAAGATATTAGTATAATCTAATGACATTCTAGGACAAATATCTGACTTAAACTTACCAAAATCATTATTCTTGGATACCCAAAATGAGAAAACAGAAAAAGAAAGGATAGGAGAAACGCAAAGCAAAAAAGGACAATGATGGTATGTAGAAACACAAAATGAGAATATTTTCCCTTGAATTTCGAGAATCAATCTAATTCACCATTTCATATGGGATTTCTCGTTCGGTATCTAAAAGAACTAACTAGATATGATAGGATAAGGGCAAAGTACAAATACATTAACAACAGCAAATCGAAACCCTTAAAATTTGTCTAAGCCGGCAGACCACAACCTCGAAATAAACAGGAGCCAACAGGAAACAACAATCATAAAATATCAGGTAACAATCTCTAACGGCAACAATAGTAATGCATGAAATACCACACGATTTACACCAAGCTTTCACTAAACGATGTTAAACCTAGAGCTGTCCCCTTGGGCAGTGATTCACCCCAGCCTCCTAGGTTCAAGAAGTATTCATGGCGTCGGCATGATAGGTATCCAACTCTTTGTCCAGATCATCAGCCGACTTGACAGTGGCACCTTTCCTTCCACGACCACGACCACGACCACGTCCACGACCGCGATTGTTTCCCAAGCCCCCTCGACGCGGTTTACTGCCACCATTCAAGACACAATTCACCTTATTATTTAAAATCATAAACTGGCATTAATTTCACTTTTTGAATAATGAGGCAAGAAGAATGCCACGCCATGGAACCTAAAAAGCCTGAAAATCCACAATATGGGTCTGACATGAACAAACCTGATCCCTCTATTAACAAAAGCAGAACCTCGGCCACCAGGTTGGCTTGACCTGTACATGGACGAGTTAGAAAATACGGCACGCATCCCTAGCAACTATACAGCTAAGGTGACAGGCATGTTTAGTGTATGACATGAGTAAAGGCATACAGTTTGAGACATTATCTGCTATCATCTTGATCAAACACATAAAAGAAATGACTAATTTTTTCGGCTTAAAATAGAAAAAGCGCCAGATGTCTAGAGATCAAGCTTCTCCATTTTCCTAAACTATCTCCATCTTAATGCTCCTCTACAAGTGTATGCCAAAAAACGCTAGTGTGTAAAACAACAGAAGTTCACTTACGCCATGAACACGGTTCTCTTCTTCCTCCCGTTGACACCAGTGACATTAACACGAACGGGAGCATCAGAATTGGCACCAATGATTTCGATCTTCATGGGCTTTCCATCCAAAAGGACATTGTTATATCGCTTCAGTGCTGCAAATGCATCACTTCTTCGGATGTACACTACCTCAGCAGACCCCTGCTTCCAGAAAACAACAAAATGAACAAATATGTATATATATCAATGTCCCAATCCAAAGAAGCAACAGCTACAAGCAGCACACACTATAAGTAAGAGCAAGCAAATAAAAATATATCAGGACATGTACAAACTCCACAGAACAACTACCAGTCTCCAAAATACAGAAAAGAACAGGAACACTCATCCACAAGCCTTAATTTGCATATTTCTAGCTGAAAGTGATACACATTGAGATGATAAAAGTCCAACACAATGGCTAAAAGCTATGGTTTCACTATTCTATTATGTTATTATGAACAAAAGGACTACACTCATCACATGGCACATCCCTAGGTATAACCGATGAATATCAAAGATAGAATAATTTGAATAGTGGTATTTTAGAAAAAGTTAGTCAGGATGAGAAGGTGGAGTCGACAGAAGGGAAAGGAAAAATATTGATTGATGACAACAGCATTTTCTAGGTAGACAAAGGAAAGAAACAAAAACGAGGAAACATTTTTTTCATAATAATCCATGCATTCTCCAACTTTTGTGGGACAACTGTAGGGTGTTCCCTTACTAAATTCCAGGAGACCTTGTTTGATTAATTAAAATGTTGCATTAGCAACGCCACTTTTTATACAGTCAATGCAGGAAACACATCTTGCAACAACATTTTCAGAAATATTGAAATGTTTGAGACGAGAATTAGGAAGGTTTCTTTTGAATACCTTATTTAGTCCGACCATTTAAAACGTGAAATATCTATATTATCTGTTTTAAAGTCATGCATGCTTCTACTTAAGCAGAATCTGTAATATTTCTCCCATGGACTCAATTTCTCTCTTCACTATGATGAGTAACGTGTTAAGAAGATATAAATTAAAATTCCACAGACAAAAACTGCAAACATCCAGCTAAATTAGACATGGCAAGTTGATAGCCTTCAAGTTTTAAATCCACAGCCAATCTCCGTGTACTTTGCAGCACAAACAAGCAGAAAAACCAGTGTTCAACAAACAGAGCAAGAATGAAACAAAGCTCAAATTGACATATGAAGCAGACGCTACTGTCAATAATCCAAGAGTTCTTACACTAGGACGACCAGTTTTGTCATAGTGAACAGCATATCGCTTGACATCCCCAATCTCAGAAAAGAGCTCCTGTAGACCACATTTAAGTAAGTGCATGAACTACAAGGGACACGGAAGATAAACAGTATTGCTAAAAGAATACCTTAATATCGTCATTTGTCACGCCATAATCTAAGTTGGAGATATATAACTTAGTCCCAATTTCCACTCCTTGTATACCAGCAGATCTAATACTATCTTCAAACAAATCAGTCTGCCATGGAAAACTCCTCGTTCGGCGCACAGACTGCAGATAAAAGAGTCAAAATGGGGGTAAAGAAGACATCAGGAAACAACCACGAGATATAATTAATCTTCCTGGTTTCAGTTACTAAAATATCCAAAAAATAAATATAACCGACAACAGGGATTAAACCAACTGATATAGGATTAAACAACCAGCGACCAAAAGGGAGGCATAAGCAAAGAGATGAACAACAGCCAAAAGTGGTAAGCCACAGAAACGGAGTTGCGGTGTGATGCTACAGTTCCTCCGGTTCTGCCCTTAACCAAAGCCAGCTCCAAAAGCCACAAGAAAACAGAGGATTAATCTTGCATCGGCAAGCGGCACCAACACCAAGATGATTAGCTGCTCTTCCTCTAGAAAGTGATCAGTGAAAATTGCAACCACGGATTTGGATAATATGAATAGTAAGCAATCAGCCCTCTTCTAATGGTGTGAATCTAGTAAGGAAAGCTCTCGCCCAACAGATACTAGATGAATATCCAACGCAGAGGCCATAAAGGCATAGCCCTGAGACTTTCCTCATTTACTCATTAACTAGCAGCTTATTCCGAAAAAATCAAACCAAGAATCCCACATCCACAATTATTCTTTCGAAGCAGAAGCAGCAAAGTGGTGGCCCCCCATCTAATAGCTTAGCCAGGAGACATTCCTCATTTACTCATTAGCCTGTAGCTTATTCTGAGAAATCATACCAACTATTCCACATCCACATTATTGCTCTGAAGCAACATATTGGTAGCCCTTAAAAGGGATCCGAAGGGTGCTTCTGCTTTCAGACCATAACTTTTGAGATCTTGAGGTTTAGCATCTCAGGCAAGATAACAAATCTTCACGCTAGTCAATTCATAAGTCATATCAAAGCATCTCCATGGAGCTGAGTATACACGCCAAAGAAGAATCATAGCCCAAAAAATCCACACGTCCAATCCTTGCCTTGGCAATAGTGTAAGAGGAAGGTCGGGCATTCACACCAAGAGGGCCTCTGCGAGCTACCCCAGCCATTCTTCCGCTGGCAAATGGCCTGGCAATGCCCCGGCCACGTTGGCCTCTCCCTCGTCCCCTAAAACTGCCACTGCCCCTTCTGTTTCTTATGATAGCATCAAGTGTCATGTCCGCTGTAGAAGCCATTTAGCAGAACAAATAAGCCTTCACAAGAATATCGAGTAGGCAGGACCTGAAAACGTTAAAGGTATTTGTAAGCAGCAGGAACTTTTTCTACAACACGGAAAACAAACCTGGGAACAGCAGCTCAATTTGAGCATTCAATTATTAATGGATAAAAGTCACATTCAGAATCACATTAAAACAGAATTGGAAAAACGTGAGGCAAGCAGGATAAGCTTAACGAGAAGGGAAAAGAACAAACAAGTAACATGCAAGGCATTGCTATGGCAATTAGGTTTAACAGGATTTGAGAAGAAAAAGGGGAAAAAGAACAAATTTACCTACTTTGCCATATATATTACCAAACATAGACACTAGGGGTATCAAACAAACAGAGAGCATAAACAACAAATGATCAGATTAAAATGTCACGCACAACAGCCCATCGCTCATGTAACACATGAGCATTCAAAACTGTTCACTCGAGCTTAGACTGAATAGCCAGAAACTGAAGACCTTAATAAAAACATAAGAGAGAGAGAGAGAGAGAAAGGAAACGCGGTAGCTAATAGGTCAACCCAGTGAAATCTGCAAATCGAAAAAGCTTTCCAGAAACCAAAATATATACACATAAATGCCGGGAAAAATCGGGAAATCGAAGTGCACAGACCCAAACGAATCTCGACCCAGAAAAACACGATGAAAGACCCAAAATTAACAGATAACCCAGCGAGAAATTACCAACAAGATACTCAGGCCGATTGGAACACAGGAGAGTGGAAGAGACGCGCAAGGGAATATGAGGCAAGACCGTCGATTTTGAAATCACCGGAAGATTAGTTCCGGTGGAGCTAGGGTTTACGGCGGGGAGGGGGGCGGGGCACAATCCTCTTGTGCACCCTACGTTTTGACGGGCATCGAGACGGAAGTCGTGGCCCGGCCTAGTTTATACGATCGGGTTGTAGGTTCGGAATTTGGTTTGGTGAGGTGGACTCTCCCTGGTGTTAATATCATGTGGGTTGGGGCCCAAAACTCTTGATATCCACTTATGTTGTTTGAGAAGTGGGCCGTTTCAACTTTAAGTGGATTTAATATGGATGGGATGGGGCGACTCAATTTAAAACATTACGAGTGTAAATTTTCGACAAAAATATTTTATTTTTTCTTAAGTTACATGTAAAAATTAAATTATATTGTTTACTACAAAACTAGTACCTGGAAACTTAAAAATATTAGTACCCCCTGGGGGGTGGGTGGTTCTGTATCTGTGTTTGGTGTGAGTGTGTGAGAGAGAGGGAGATAGCAACAAATGATGCAGACCCAACCAGCCATCCTCTCCCAGTCTGCCTAGAGTCTCCCGTGGGAGGACCAATCATGTCAAGATGCTGTCAACAACATTCCCCATCACCAACCACACAGCAGGATTCCTCCCGAGTCAGTCCGGTTCGATGTTGATTATTATGATTGGAAAAATCAGTCGGTGTGGGTCAAAACCAACTCAACGACCTCCTCCAAAAGACAGATATAAAAAGCTTGTCCTCGTCCTCAAACCGTTTCTGTTAAAAACTTTCCCACCGTCCAAAAAAGAATTGGACTGTTAAAAACTATTTGGGCAACCAACTAGTAGTAGTATCTTCATCAACATCAAATCCATCGACCTACAAAAGAGAAAAAATGGACAGCTTCGATTTACCAAACACGTCCCCCCCGACCAATTAAGGACACCAGCAAATTGACAGAAAAGGAATGCCATTTGTCAACCCAACCAAAACTAACCAACTAACCACACCACATTAAACACCCACACACATGAGAACTTTTATCAGTTAACAAGACTTCATCCAGCCAGCCACTACTTCATCCTCCTCCTCCTCCTCCTCCCATATCCATCTAATTCCCTACTCTCACTTCGGTCAACGATTGTTTGGCCTTCGGGGGTCTCCCCCTCGGCCTCCCTGTCCCTCCTGTTCCAGCTGCAGCTTCCACCGATCCGCCCAGTCCACCCGCTGGCTTGGCCATCTTCCTGGGCCGACCCCTGGGCCTCCCACTTCCTGTCGACACCTTCAAGGGTTTAGGTGCATCCGGGTCCTTCGGGGGGCGTCCCCTGGGCTTCATGGGTGAAGAAACCGCTCCAGGCAGCACAGGGCCCTTCACCTTGGGGGGACGGCCACGTCCGCGCCTAGGCGGGGCGTTCGGATCACGGATCATGTAATTATTCTTCCAGAAAACGAGCTCGCCCGTGTCTTTCATTCGGTTGAGGTGGTGGGTGAGGAGCTGGGAGTGGCCAGCCGGCAATTCCCCGTAATTGGACTCTATGTACTTTGAGATGGTCGTCTTGTTAGATCCATTCGGCTCTTGCAGAGCTCCAAGTGCTGTCACAATCATCTGTTGCAGCAACGAACCCTCACATCACTATTACTTTTCCTAAACGAACAGATCTGTCGCAGGCTGTGCTCGATGATTCTAAATCCCAACACATGAAAACCGAAACAATAATATTGGGTTGCTAGCTGAAAGATCCGTGATAATCCAAACCAAATAATCGTCACTTCTATCCCAAAGAATAGCGAGGTCAAAACTGCAGGATTAAATTTCCGAAAATGGTAAAAGAGGAAAATAAAACGATAAAAATAAAAAAAGAAACTCCAGGCAGACTAAATCAATTACCATTTCCCCGGAAAACCAGGTGATGGGTGATCCGGGAAGCCCAAAAGAAATCCAGAAACATAAGACATGAGTGGTGATTAACTCTCCCCCCACCCCCCACCCCTCCAAGAAAGGCGCAAGCTTTACACTAAATTCGAGATCTTATGGGGGTAAACTTGGAAAGGAAAAGGGACAAAGTGGAAGCATCGATTAGTGGGAGATTTGTATGTAGTAGTACCTCAGGATAAGGAGGAAGTGGAGACCTATTAAACTCGGAAGCAGCCATAAAAGCCGAACGAGTAGAGGGAGAGGGAGATAGAGAGAGACAGGGAGCTATGGAAGGGGGCAAAAATCCCCCCAGACAGTCCCCACAGAGCGAGCAGTAGCAGCTAACAGAGAGACAGGCACAGACCCCCCAACCTCTCTTTCTCCTCCTGTTCAAATCAGCGGGGGTGGTCGTCAAAGTGAGAACAGTGCAGATTTGTTTTGGATGGAGACAATAAGAAAACTTAAAAAAAGAAAGTAAAAGGGCACTCCGATAAAGGGAGCCGAGGGAGGGGGGGGGGGGGGAGTGATTGATAGCTGTTGGGTATGGGTATGGGTTATACAATTTACCTTAAAAAAAAAACAACGGATTTTGGGTGTATTATAAAATAAACCACCTGTTAAAAAGAATTTTCTGTTTGACGGCTAGGATAGAGTAGTCAACGTTGATCCAAAGGTCAGGACAGAATAAGTGCTCACTGCCAGATTGATGACGTGGCAGGAAAGACATTGCTTGCGGATCACTTTCTTTCTTAACCCGCCCCCCCCCCCGATAACATTATTGGAAGATTATCCTCTTCACAGCTATTTCAACATTATTACAACCGTCTTGTAAGGAAGTGAATTTTGGTCCTCATTAACCGGAGGCTTTCATCCACCATACCCACTGCCCCCCCACCCCCCAAAAACCGATGTCCATTGCACATTTTAATATCATAGTGAGCATAATGATTAGTGTGGTCACACTATATTTCAGTGTGGCCACATCGAGGAATTCTTTGTTAACAGAATGATTGATGTGGCTACACTAGACTTCGGTGTGGCCACACGAGAGTACATGTCATTCACAGAAATATTGGTGTGGCCACATCAGATTTCAGTGTGGCCATATCAGGGCGTCACTTATTCACAGAAATAGTAGTGTGGCCACACAAGATTTCAGTATGGCCACACCGACTAACAAACACATTGACAATAAAATAGTTTGTGTAGATCATATTGTTGAATGAAAGAAGTTTTGTTTGAATGGTTGTGTATGTTCATATGAAATAACCAAAGATAACTATTGAGAATTGGGGATGATTACCATTGAGGGAACACAATAGTTGATCTTTGAAGTTCGCACCCTTTGGCGAACAACTATGACTCTTTGTTTTTCGAGGAGTTGCTTCATAAAGAAACATGTTCTCTTATTTAGACATAAATCTTCGTGAAATGACATGTCTCCTCCTAATGTCTCCATATCTATTTAAGACATAACACTTGTGGAGATGTGTATAATCTCGCTTCAAAAATATCTAAACAATGAGATTTCTTATTGTAACACTCGATTTTGCAGAATCGCGTGTTAGTGATCTTCATTACTCATAGAGGGATATTCGTGCTACTTCCCCGGCTGCAACTTCATAGTGGGGACGAATAATTCCTTAAAGAGAGTACTCTTGAGCGGTTAAGGACTTTGCTAACATTGGTTTGTCTAGATCGCGTCCGTTCTCATCGTTCGGATTTGAAACTTTCCTATCGGTTAGTGAAGAAGATTTCCCAACAGTTTTAAGGAATTATTATGGCTTCATCCTCCGAGACGACAATGAAAATTTTGCATTCCTACTACACCAAACTTGACTAGTTCGCCGACACCAATTACATGCGATGGAAGGACAAGATGATGTTCTTGTTGACAGCCCTGAAGATTGCTTACGTGTTTGATTTGGAAGTGACGTCGGGCAACTCATCATTGAATAGTGAAGACCCCACGCTTGTTGCTGAAAAAAAGAAGCAGAAGGATGACGAAGTTCTTTGTCGCGGACATATCCTTAATTCTCTCTCGGATCAACTCTACGACCTTGTCTCCCCACTAGAATCACCAAAGGAAATATGGAGAACTCTCGAGGCTTGTCATCAAACTTCAAAGCAAGGATCAGATAAGTTTCTAATATAAAAGTTTGATGAATTTAAAATGAGTGATAATACTCCCATCATAAGCCAACTACACAACTTATTGTTGATGGTCTCCAAGTTAAAGGACTTGAAGGTTGAACTTACGGAGTCGTTTGTTGTGTGAGTTATAATCTCCAGATAACCTCCAAGTTGGAGAGGATACCGGAAGAAATTACTTCACTCTACAGAGACGTATAATCTCGAGAAAATCGAGAAGCATATTCGGATCGAGGAGGAGTTCCGATCTAGAGACGGAAAGGGTAATCTTCCGGGATCCAATGTCAATAACATTGAGAAAAATGTGTCTTTGTAGGGAAGAAGAGGAAACATGATGACATGAGTCCAAAGAAGGAAAAAGTTTGCTTTCATTATGGAAAGAAGGGTCACTTCAAAAGGGATTGTCGATTCATGAAGAAAATAAAGAAGCATGAGCACGTGAATCATGTGGACAACATTGATGAAATTGTTGCAATGGTGACCAACTTGAAGATAGACATGGTCACGGAGGTCCACATGGTAACCACAACCAAATTGGCTGATTAGTGGTATGATTCGGGAGCGACGGTACATGTTTGTCATGATAAGACATTATTGCCGCAGGTGGATCCCGTTTCCAGTTCCATTTAAAATGGATATCCTCCCTCGACGATAAAGCTTCGGATTTAAAAACGTGTCGGAGTCGCCGCTAACTTATTTTAAGTTCAAGTTAGAAAAACTATGGAGATTCATTAAGGTTCGGGAATTAGGGATTACAAAATCGCATGCATCACAAAGAAAAAGGAGGCCTTTATCGTGTGTTTCCGATGTCCGAATTTATTTGAGCTCGTTTTTAGAAAAAGGAGATTATTTGACATAAAAAAAAGATCTCGAGCTCAATGAATAATTTTTATGAAAATATTTCTTAAAAAATTGATTTCGGGCAAAAACGCAAGCAACAAAGATTTATTAATGTCTTTAACTGTTTCTAAGCCAAATTGAATTCAAGAGAGAACGGGTTTAAGGAAAGTGAGATTAGTACCATTTGTCGACTTCCCTTAAAATGAAATGCCCCCGTTGGCATTTGTACCTCACGACGCTGTTTTGAAGTAGGTTTACAGCGAACCTGGCGAGCCGTTGATGTCGTACGTTGGTGAGTGCGAAACCGTCTTCAAAGGGTTTTGATCTTCGAGAATCCAAATAATCCCTTGAATATATACTTCCTTTGATTTCCGTCATGAAAACTTCGAATGGGGTGCATGCCTTGCTCGATCATTGCCCCAGTTGAAGCGCTAGTCATCTAACGACGTTTGATCGTTGCCCCAGTTGAAGCACCATTTATTTAGCATGGCAGTCTTTTTCTTAGTTCGATGATCCTGCAATGTTTGCTTCGACTTGACGACCTAACGACGCTCATTGGTGCTCCAGTTGAAGAATATGCACCAAAAGATAGTTGGGATTAGTATTAGTTTCATGTATTTTAAATCAGGATGATACTTTCCTTTATCGGTTACTTACAACGCTTGATCGTTGCCCCGGTTAGAGCATCTGTAGCGTCAAAATTTTTGCTTATGACCGTATTAACATTTGGTGACTAGCGTTGTGGACAAAATAGTTAGGAGATTCTTCATTTAGATTTTCATCTATGTCTGAAGCGCCTTTCCTGTAAGATATAATATTTCAAAAGTGTCATGAAAAAAAGAAGAAGAAGAAGAAGCGAGAGGAGTTAGGCATCAATGAGCTTGGAACAGCTGTGAACTGCCCCAGAGAATGCTCATTTTCTTCATACGCCCACCGTTGTTCCCTCCACACTTCAACAAGACAACTCCTAATATACCGTTATCACATATTTGGACTATCTTGCTAGTCAACGGTAAAAATGTAGCAAGGTGACTCGACCTAAGCAAAGATGTGTTCGTGTGTCCACAAGTCGAACACAATAAACTCGACACAATTCAAAAAACTTAAACTCAAAGTAAATGTGAGGGAAAAGTCGGAACAGTTCGCCCTTCAACTGGTGTAGTGGATACTCTGACTAAGTAGCAAGAGAAAGGGGTGGAAGCTCTGCCCCGAAATCATAATTTGCTATCACATTCGCATGCTCAGGTAGAAGATTTTGTTGAATATTTGGAGGGTTAATCGGGGTATCGAAAGTTATTATCTTGTTGTTTTGCAACGACTGTATTTGAATCGTAGCGCGACACAGTTCCTCGTGTCATGACCAATGCCACCTGAATGATAGCGACATACCGCGTTTGGATTGTAGCCGCGAGAAGACGGGTTGACTGGGGAAATGGGAGTGATGTAACCCATTTCATGCAAGCGGGCTTACATGACATCCAAATGATCAAGAATTGGAGTTAGATCTGTACTTCTCCTGTACGATTTAACTGTCTGATCAATATTGCGCTCTGCTTTAGGAATCTGGCTCTGCCCCTGTAAGGTTGTGGGTCTTCTATATGCATTTGGGTTTGAATGAGTAGTTGACGGTCGATATACCTTTGCACTTGAATTTTCAGATGCATAAGCTTTGGTATTCTGCTCTATATTTGCGGACATCTCACCCCTTCCTTTTCCGCTAGGCATTGGCTTAACATTTGAGCTTATAGAAATGAGACCGTCCCTTATAGCATCATCCAACTGTTTCACGTTTAATACAACTTGATTGAACGAAGAGCCACGTTGTGTGAACATGTATTGATAGAAGTCCTTCGGGAGGAGGCGAAGAAACTCATCCACAAGTTCTCTCTCTTTTAGTGGAGGTTGTATTTGTAATGCCTTCTCATGTACTCGACGAGCGAAATCCTTTATAGACTCGTTGCGATATTTCTCAAGCTTACGTAGATCCTATAAAGTGGCGCCATCTCAATGTTGAAGCTGTAATGATTCAGAAAGTCTTGTGCCAGTTCCTTGAATGATAAGTACTTGGAGGTGTCCAAAGACAAATACCAGTGTAGTGCTGAACCGATGAGGCTTTCATGAAAGAGAAATACTTGGAGCAAGTCATCCTTGGTATAAATTGACATTTTGTGGAGAAAATATTTCAAGTGCATTTTTGGACAACCAATCCCCTTGAATTTCTCGAAGTCTGCTAGCTTGAACTTGTGAGGTACTGAAATCTACGGGACTTGGATGTCATAGTCCTCAAAAGAGTAGATATTATGCCCCTGAACCGCATTCAGCCTTTCTTCAAGGCGGACAAGACGTTTTTGTTCGCCCTCTTGTAAGGCAAGCTTCAACTCTAGCCTCGATGTCAGCTTCTTCTTCAGGCGATGGAAATAGCTCTTCGAGTGCGGCTGCGTTTTGCCGTGTTGGAGTTTGAGGGACAGTTCCAGAAGCACGGACCTCAGGCAATGTGGCAAGTTGATGAAATGTTTCGAGATACCAAAATGGTTGCACCCCCTCGGTGTCGGCATTAGAATGAATCATCGTGTTGTAGAATAATGACTTGTGGGGAGGTGCTAACCCCAAAGCAGTGCCTTGTGACGGATGCAGAAAAGGAATTATTGGCGGAGTTGTGGTCGACGACATTGATGCTGTTGGCATTGGAGGTATAAAGGATGAGAGCGGAGGTGTTGTTGTTGCCGATAAAGGAGGTGTCGGCGTTACAGTAGAGGGGCTTGCTTGCTGGCTTTGGATCATGTTACTCAACATGCTCTGCAATAGGGCCATGTTCTCGAAGAGCATATCGACTCTTGCCTCCAAACGGGTATTAGCATATCGACTCTTGCCTCCAAACGGGTATTTGAAGTGTGCTCCTAACCCCTGTTGCTCAATGAATTGTTCAGAGCGGCACCCGATCCTAACTGGTGGTCATCGATCATCGAATGTCTAATGAGAGCAGGAGTGGAGTCTGTAGACATCCCTGTGTTGGGCGGTATCGTGTCAGTCGAGGAAAGTCCTGAGCTAGCCATGTTTATCGTCCAGCTTCGCAGCTCGAACGAGCGTGTCCTTGGGAGATTAATTTTGGAACCTTGTAACGAATGAAAAGAAAGAATGTCAGGGGAAGATGGCTTGATGATTTATGAATGCTTTGGATGTGATGTCTATTCGATATTTGGTATAATCAAAGAAAACTAATTCAAAGTTTAAATAAATCATAATTGAATCATAATAAAATGAGCCTATAAAATTCAGAAAATGAATTCCTAAGTGGCGTGCAAATCTCTAAATCTAGATAACCCTATGGCAAGAACAAAAACGGCGACGCTTGAACGATAGGGCCTCCGCGTCGAGCTTTTCCATCGATTTCTAATGGAGTGAAAGGATGACGATTTGTCCTTAAAAAAATGATCCTCTCCAAACAAGGGGAAGGATGCCCTGCTTATGGCTGAGCCTGTTAGCTGCAGGTACTCTTCGTATGTGGGAGCCAGCTCGTAGTTGTTGAAATGGAAGGTAAACATGTATGCGCTCCATTTTGTTAGGAGATTTTGTAGAACAGCCTAGTCCAGCTCCACTTTGATGAGTTTCATCATATCATTCAGTTTGGACTCACAAACCTTTTCTTGCTAGGTTGAAGGCTACTAAATCAATCCCTCAACAACTTCATCGGAGGTTGATCTGACCTCAATCCAATGTAAGTAGACATCTATAGGACTTGAAAAAAGGTTAGTTGTTTTGCTATGATTATGCCAAATATGAACCTATATGAATGCATGCAGTGCGAAACGAAATAAGAAAACCCTGTCGACCGAGCCTGAAATAACCTGTTAGACAAAGCCAAAACAAATGGTTAAAGCCATAACATGTTATATTGCCTTCAAACACATGCATATCTAGACTGCCTTTTGACTCACCCTCGGACAAAAGGGTGAGTTAGTATATGCCGCAGGTAAAGAGATAGACAACCTCTCCCATAAGGCATGTATACTCCTAAACTTAGGTGTCCCTGGGTTTTAGGACGACTCACTATATGCATAGCAGAGACAATCGGAAAAGTAAAGCGCAAACACACTCCACACAAGGCTTAGGCTGCCCCCCAATTTTGAAATCGATTTTTCAACGCTAATTCTCTAGAAAATTGCCCAAGTGTCCCCAGCGGAGTCGCCAAATCTGTCGCGGGAGTCTATGTACAAGAGCATTTCTTGGTTCTTCTGCCGGATGTCGTCGGCCTTTTCCATGATGTAATCGATGTAGGAATCGAGCACAAGGGGCTTGTCCTTCTTCCTGATGCGGAGGGTGAAGCCACGCTTCTCGTCGGGGAGGGGTCGCTAGGAGAAGGACAGAAGCTGGTGTTGAGTGACGACGTGCTCCCATTGGACGGATACCCCGTCGAACACGTCAGAGATGGAGTCGTTGTTGGAGACCATGGCGAGGGTGTCGAAGATACAGGGCCATGGCTAGTGTGGAAACTTCATCGGAGATTAAACGCTCGTAGTCGACTTCGGATCTGAAGCCAACAGACTTGGAAGAGACACAAGCATCCGAAGAATCTCGCAACGTCATATAGGGTCTCGCCATCGTGTGCAGGGACATGGCTGGATCTGGAGCGATTTTGCCGTCGAAATAAAGGCGAGTCTGGGCTGGGAGAAATAGAGTTTTCCGCCACGGGAAAATCAATTATCTGGTTGTCGGGGCTCGGGCTTGGAGAAGTGTCGCTGTGGGGTGCTGCCATGGAGTTGTAAACGTTGTCGAGACTGAAACTTTTTCACTTGGAGAAAGAAAGTGCTCCTAGTTAATGTTGTTCATGTGCCCGATATTCGGAAGAATCTTGTGTCGGCAAGTTTGTTGTGTAAAAGGGGTGTTAAAGCCGTAATTGAGTCTGACAAGATAATCCTTTCCAAGAATTGTGTGTTTGTGGGAAAGGGTTTATGTGAGTGATGGGATGTACAAACTCACTTTGAATAAGAATAGTGATTTTACTTATATTGTTGATGGCATGCGAAACTTAGTCATATTGGAAAAACTTCGTTAAAATTTATGGCAAAGAATGGTTTCATCTCTTGTAAGAATTTTGATAATGATAAATGCGAAGTTTGTGTTCGAGCAAAAATGAACAAGAAGGTTTTTCCTAAAGTTGAAAGAACTATGGAATTGCTTGATCTCATTCATTCTGATATTTGTGAATTGAATGGTGTTCTTACGAGAGGTGGTAATCGTTATTTTATTACTTTTATTGATGATTGCTCTCGTTATACTTATGTGTATTTGTTGAAATACAAAGATGAGGCCTTTGAGAAATTCAAGGCTTTCAAAGCCTTAGTTGAGAATCAACTAGGAAGAAAGGTTATGGCTCTAAGGAGCGATCAGGGAGGAGAATATTTCTCTTTGAAATTTTCTTTGTTTTGCGAAGAAAATGGAATTATACACCAATTAAGTGCGCCGTATACGCCACAACAAAATGGTTTGGCGGAGAGAATGAACTAGACATTGGTTGACATGGTTAATGCTATGTTATTAATTGCGAGACTACCAATGAATCTATGGGGTGAAGCGCTTCTAATGGCATGTCATATCCACAATAGAGTTCCGTCGAAAAGAACTAAGAAGTCCTCATATGAGATATGGAAAGGACGGATTCCGAACTTAAGTTATCTTAAGGTTTGGGGTTGTTTGGCATTTTATAAAATGCCGGATCCGAAAAGAGTTAAACTCGGAGAAAGAGCCCTTAAAAGTGTGTTTGTTGGAAATGCATAAAATTAAAAAGCGTATCGTCTTTTAGATTTGAATTCGAATGTAATTATCGAATCAAGAAATGTTGAGTTTATGGAAGATAAATTTGTATGTGACTCAACGGAAAAGGAAGCATGCGAAGGTAGCCAAGGGGCTTGAATGAGAAAAGGAAAGGGATAGAAATTCCTCTTGAACCAAGAAGCAGTAAGAAACCCTGGATAGAAAAACGGTTAGACCCGGAGTTTATGTTTTTCCTCGTAGAAGGAAGTGGGACGAAAGTCCTAAATAAAATGTCCATGATATGTAATGTCGAGGATGATCCGAAGACGTATGTGGAAGCGATGTCATCAAGAGATGTGTCGTTTTGGAAGGAGGCAATAAATGAAGAAATGGACTCATTGTTGTTTAACAACACTTGGGTTCTTGTGAATTTACCTCCTGGTTCCAAAGCAATAGGGAACAAAAGGGTATTTAAGAAAAAATACAATGTCGACGGGTCAATACAAACTTTTAAGGTAAGATTGGTTGCGAAATGTTTCAAACAAAAGGAGGGTGTCGATTATTTCGACACATATGCTCCGGTTGCGCGGATAACATCAATTAGAGTGTTATTAGCACTTCATCATTTTATAAGTTACATGTCTATCAAATAAATGTTAAGACGGCTTTCCTAAATGGAGATTTAGAGGAAGATGTGTATATCGAACAACCCGAAAGGTTCGTACTCCCCGAAAATGAAAAGAAAGTTTGCCGACTTGTTAAGTCTTTATATGGCTTAAAGCAAGCACCGAAACAATGGCATGAAAAGTTCGATAGTGTGCTATTGAGTAATGGTTTTACGCACGATGATGCGGATAAGTGTATTTACTCAAAGTTCACGGATGAGTACGAAGTGATTATATGCCTTTATGTCGACAATAAGTTGATCGTTGGAACTAATATGAAGGGCATAAAAGTGGCCACAAGGTATCTTACTTCGAGTTTCAAAATGAAAGAATTAAATGAGGTTAATCCGATTCTTGAAATCAAGATTCGCAAAATTAGTGGGCGTTATTCTCTTCGTCAGCCCATTATATTGACAAAATCATCTCGAAGTTTAGTTATCTAAATTTTAATGAAGCGAACAGTCCTTATGATACCTCGGTTAAACTCAAAAGGAACTCCGGTCGGGCCATTGAATAATTAGAGTATGTAAGTGCAATTGGAACTCTAATGTACGCTATGCATTGTACGAGACCAGATAGAGAATTTGCAGTATGCAAACTATCATGATATACGAGTAATCCCAGAGCCTCACATTGGAAGGCAATAGGGAGAGTATTTCGATATCTCAAGAGAACAAAGGACATAGGATTACATTATTAAGGATATTCAGCGATTTTAGAGGGACACTCGGATGCAAGTTGGATTACTAGCATATACGACGATAAGTCGACCTCTGGTTACGTCTTTACATTAGGAGGTGGTGCGGTCTCTTGGGAGTCAAAGAAACAAAGTTGTATAACTCACTCCATAATGGAGTCGGAGTTTGTTGCCTTGGCTTCTACGGGTAAAGAGGCGGAATGATTGAGGAATTTGTTATCAGAAATAGTGTTGTGGCCATTTTGTAACACCCGTATGTGAGGCAACTATTGGATGATGGTGTAATAACCATCACATATGTGAAGTCGTGTAAAAATCTAGCGGATCCGTTGACAAAAGGTTTAAGTAGAAACCTTGTTGATTCGACTTCTCAAGGTATGAGTTTAAAACCAATATTGAGTCACTGATGACGGGAACATAACCTCTACTCAGTTATACCACTGTTCTAGAAGTTTAATAGGTAATAACAAGTTATCGATACGTGACTAGAGACATAAACTGACCGCTTGTGTCATTTCCATTCCGGATTGTAGTGCATACCGTTGTGGAAAAGAGGATGAGTATATACTCTTAACAAGGTTCGATTTCGTTGCCTATTACAACGGAGGTAGGAAGAAAGGGAATCGTGCCAATATGAATATACGAGGTGGTGTCGCCTTGAGCAAAAGTGTTTCGGGTTTTTCACTTTGTAAATGTTCATGAAGCAAGAGAAAAGCCATGTGCTGTATATGGAAATTTCTTAAGGATTTGGGACGACGCTCCATATGCGATGTCTCCAGCCTTAGCATATCAGATCGAGGTTTAATCTACGGACACCAAAGATTTCGTTAGGACTTTGAGACGTTTGCACTATTTGGTGGTTTAATCTAAAATGACACTATATTGTACGTGGAGAGTTGTCAAGTTTAGATGTGTTCTCAACATTGTGATTTAAGTGGGGGATTGTTGGACATTTTAATGTCAATAGTGAACATAATGGTTTGGTATGGCCACATCAGATTTCAGTGAAACATTAGTATGGCCACATAAGATTTCGGTGTGGGCACACCAACTAACAAACACATTGACAATAAAATGGTTTGTGTAGATCACATTGTTGAATGAAAGAAGTGTTGTTTGAATTGTTGTGTATGTTCATACGAAACAACCAAATATAACTATT
This sequence comes from Melastoma dodecandrum, assembly GCA_029817715.1. NCBI lineage: Eukaryota > Viridiplantae > Streptophyta > Magnoliopsida > Myrtales > Melastomataceae > Melastoma > Melastoma dodecandrum. Next base: position 72,185 of record JARUPY010000397.1, on the reverse strand, counting down.
GGGAATTGGGGATGATTATCATTGAGGGAACACAACCATTGATCTTTGAAGTTCGCACCCTTTGGCGAACAACTATAAATCTTTGTTTTTCAAGGAGTTGCTTCATGAAAAAACATGTTATCTTATTTAGACTTAAATCTTCGTGAAATGTCATGTCTCCTCCTAATGTCTCCATATCTATTTAAGACACAACACTTGTGGAGAAATGTATAATCTCACTTTAAAAATATCCAAACACCATCTTCCTTTTGAGATTTCTTGTTGAAACACTCGGTATTGCATAATCGCTTGTTAGTGATCTTCACTACTCCTGGAGGGATATTCGTGCTACTTCTCCGGCTGCAACTTTATAATGGGGACGAATAATTCCTTAAAGAGAGTGCTCTTACACGGTTAAGGTTTTTGCCACCATTGATTTATCTAGATCGCGTTCGCTATCGTAGTTTGAATTTGAATCTTTCTTAACGGTTAGTGAAAAAGAAGATTTCCCAACAATGTCTGGGTATCCTACTTTCCAGGGAAGGCGGAAATAATGATTCTCTTCGAACAGTTGATGGATTGCCTATGCCTTCCGCAAGCAGGCGGCTTGACACTCTGCCTTCCTGGCTTGTTTTTTATGCCACAAGTACCTAAAAAGGTCCACATGTTCAGCAGCTAAATAACAGCCTCCAACAACCACTAACCTATACTAAAGCATCAATGATATTTACATATCCGGGGATTTCTATTGTTCGCTATCGGAGTCGTCTAATGCCCGGCTTTGATCCATCGTCAATCTCCAGCTGTCTCCTTCCTCTATTTCCCATTGCCTTTTCAGTTCATAGATCGCCTTCGTAGCAGCCCTGGCAATTGATGGGTTGGAGTCCTCTGCCAATCTCTGCATTTTTTGAGAAAGAAAAAAACCAAGGGGACCGTTAGAGATCCTCAATATGAACAACACCTAAAAGCCATCATAGGCTGGAATAGAACAAAACAGCTGACCTGTAAGGCTCCCATTCCGGCATTTCCAAGCGTCCACATTGATGGAGCCGCTGCTAACGCGCTGGCTAGTGCTTGCCTACGTAACATTCCGAAACCATCAAAATTGAGATGTCATACTTTTTCTGATAAGTAAAAGATATCATACTTTAATCCAACTGTATTTACATTCCTTGACGTACGTACTACTATGAATTTTTTCTGGAGACATTGACGGCACGTATATCATGCACGATGGATGTGACCAAGACTAGCTCCCGGTTAAAAACATGTAGCTTCTCATGAGGGTTACAAGTTACCTGGTGCTAACATCAGGCGAGTTTGAGCATTCCTCTAACAAGGATACACTGCCTTTTCCATCCATGGCGTCTAGATATATGAGAGTGGTGACCACCAATTCAAGCTGCTTAAATAAGAAAGAGCAAACTTGTGTTACTCATAAACCTTTTGTTTTCACAATATAAAGCAACTTCAAACCTCTTCAGGGTCAGTGTAGTCAATTCCGTCAGCTTCGGATAGTGCAGATGCCATACTCCAATATGCTTTCTGCTCTCATCAAGCGAACAAATTATGTGAGCCTAAACCCCCCAGAAATTTTGAGAGGAGAGAAACATCAAGATCAACTTTTAAGGGACCTGAATAGCAGAAACGCGGTCAGCTGACATCTCTCCCTGTAGGAAGTCCAAAGTTTTCCCGTTCTTTTCGAGCATGATTCGCCCCATTACTGTGGGAGATGATATTGAATCTTTCCCTGCTTGGATTGGACTTCTGAGCAACAAGCAGAGTTAGGATTTGAAGCAACTCGCCAGTCTCCAGCATTGAATATTTGATTTTGCATGATAAGAGATCAAACACGGTATTTCAAAGATGATAAGAACTTACAATTTGTTCATCTTGCGGACCATCATGTCATGGATACTTTTTATAAACTGTAAAACGAAAATGAAAAGAAGTGACTCTTCTACACTCTTTAAATATCCCAAGAAAGGTGATCACAAGTTAACGCTTAAAATTTTTTTCCTCACACCGCAGTAACCATGTCAATCAAACTTTCATCCCCGTCGTCAAGGGGCGACACTAGAAATCACACGAGAGATCCTTGGTTCGAATCTCAGTAGCCGTACCTTGGGTACATGCCAGACTCTAACCTTAGTAGACTTGACTTACCTGGTCGTCATGGGTTGTAGGGTCAAACGACGGTCCTAAGGGGATGTGTTGGGCCTGAGTTGAACAAAACCTTTGAACCGACACTGCCTCTTAATTATATAGAAAAACTTTCATCCCCACCAGTTCTTGGCTAAAGTCTGATTAGCTGGTGGAACTCAATGAATTTCAAAATATCTTCCCAATGAATTTCATAACTTGACCCAGTAGATAAACCACTATACAACAAAGTAAATCATACGAACTAATATGCTGCTCAGTTTCTTATTTCAATAAAAAGTGGAAAAGTGTTCCATCAAATATTTTAGATTGGCATTATTCTCAAAATAAGATGAAATTCATCGTCAAGGAGGTAAGAGACAGCATTAAACATTCAAAGGCAATTTTCCTAATTTCATAATCTACTTAGTGGTAAGTTCATGTAAGCAGAAAGGAACGACTACATTAAACTGACGATAATGAAGGAGATCTACATTAACAACTAAAGAAAAAACTACTGTTTCACCTCCAAGGCCATTAAAGAATCTTCCATGGCTCGTTGTTTCACCCGAATGTCAGCCAGACGTAGATCAGCCTGAAATAAATAAGTAAATAGTGTTTTCATTCATCGATGCCAATTTTCTTTCTTATTTTCTTCTTCGTTTTATGAAGAAGTAATTTCACCTAGTTATTACGGTTTTTAAGCCTAAGAGTAAGAGTTAGAATAAACCTCCAAAGCTCCGTCACTCCAGTGCTTGTCTGCAACAGTTTTTAGGCGGGATCCAGCCTCATCTTTTATGATCTGCTAGAAAGACAACTTCATTATGGACGAAATAATTGGAAAAGTCCACTGTCATGAATTTACAGCAATAGATTAAACTCACGACATGGTGTGTACATACTGCAACAATATGTTGAAGTCGTTCCGCTTTCTTCTTCATGCCACGATCTATTTTTCCAGTATCCTCTCTCGCACGAGCTGCAAATGTTAAGAGTCAGTTACAAGAATTACCATTAGGTGACTAATGCCCTCTCCGATCATCATTTAAAACATGCAGACAGGATGAATCATAGAAAAAGAATCAATCATGTCCATGAGAAAGGATAATCCAGAAACTGACACAACTAAGCTTGCAAAAGCATGATTGAAGTGATGATATGCATTCTACGGAAGGCTTTGATCCTCCTTTATTAGATGTATATGATACCACAATTTACCATACGTACAAAAAATTGATTATATATTATTGTTACCCTCTTAAAATTTAAATTGGATCAAATAAGGACGATTTAGGCAATACTAAGAAGATAACACAAAACGCTCTGACAGATGATTTCAATTGCATGATAAGTTTAAGTTCTCTCCCATGCAGGATTACATCAGAGAAGCGAAAACCACGTAATGATACTGACAACTGCAGAGATAATAAATCTCACCATCAAGTTTAAGGAACTCAGAGCTGAGGATGGCAACATCTTGGCGAGCACGAGCATCTAACCTCATGATGCCCCTGACAGGAGAGCAGAATAAGGATCATCATGAATCTAAACCTCATTTTAGATTTTCTTCTCTCCAGCATTATATTTAGGTGAATGCTCGGGATTCCTAAACCTTGATTAATTAGATCCATGAAGACATGTCTTTCAGCATTTTACCTGAGAGAAACAAAAACAATAGGAGAAACATGTACCTGGAAAGCAGTACGATGTCATTGCGAGCTCTTTCATTCATGAACTTGGCATCGTTCTGCACATATCGACAGGCTTCAGCTAATCCAAGTCTCGAGTGAGAGAATCTCTCTTTTTCGTTTTCATTATCGTGTCCAATTGGCAATCTGCGTGAGCCAATATGAGGCAATACAATTCACACAGGACAAATTGACGAAACTGGGAAAAGAGTACATTTAAAAAACAGGTAGCGTAAAACGGAAATCTTTTACCTGGAGGTTCTACACGAGTCTCCACCAGTTCTAACACATTCCTTGGTGTCTGCATCGTCGGTTCCAGTGAAGCACACCACTCGAGATATCTGAGCGCCATTGTGACTTGGGAAGCGGTGCCATAGTAACCTCTTTGAAGAGTTGAATGCCGCTGACAGAAAGCTTCTGCCCCGGAAATTTCGAACCTCAGAGCACTGGCGGCCAGGGAAGAGGGGGGAATGGAGCGGACTAGACCTGTCGAAAACTTGCGATGCACTACGCGACCTATTCAACGCGGGCCGATGAGTTGCCATTGGAGGGACCTAATTCAACGCCATTCAGTGATGTAACACTAAAAACTACAAAATCATTAGCAAGATATGCCGGCGGAGAAGTATAGATGCAAGCAATTTAGCGGATGATTCATCTAAAGAGTCATACGCCTGCATAGTTGGGCAGGAAGAAGGGGAAAAAGAAAATCAAAAAGGAAAGAAGCGGACATCCACCAGAGGTAGAAGTTCAAAGAGACATGGCTTTAGAACTTCCCACCTCAGCAAGCTGGACAGCGGCTTAACCTTCTTCCAAGCCCCCACAAGGAGGAGGAAGGTGAGTTTCGTCAGCAGATTTAGTCGGGAAACTTGTGGCTCTGGACTAACCCCAGCTAAACTACAAAACTGCGCTGCCGCAACCTGCAACCACAGAAATTAGATTGTGGACCCGCCGCCCATGCTCCCCCAAGAAAGACTTTTACATGAACATCCACGAGTTTAACCACCAATTAAATAATCACAAATTATTAAATATTAAAACTTATACATATAAAATAAATTTCACTGTCAATGCATCACCCGGCCCGGACATATATTACACTAAAAGCCAAGCAAAGTATCTTTTGCTTTTCCTACTCATCAAGTAAATAACTTCACCGTACTCGTTTATATTAAATGAGGTCACATAATAAATAGGCGTGAACTCTCTCAACTAATATCAAACCAAAAATCAAAATCTCAAATACCGATCTTTCAAAATTTTATCATCGAAATACTTCAGTTCCAAATAGGGGTAAAAATGAGTCGAATAGAGACCGAGTACTCCCAGGCTCGAGCTCGGTCGATTAGGAAAAGCTCGAGCTCGAGCTCGGCTCCAGCTCGATCGAGCTCAAATAATTGGAGCTCGAACTCGGCTCGTTCCAATTATGGAGAGCTCGAGCTAGGCTCGAAAGGCTCGAATGTAGGTCGAGCCTAAGCTTGGCTCGAAAGCTCGGCTCGAAAGCTCGAGCTCGATTTCAAAATATACATATATTGACGTTGACTCGAACTCGGCTCGGTTGGCTCGAAAAGATATATAATAAAGTTCACTTCAAAAACATAAATATGAACAATGTTGTCAAAATATTTCAACGAATTCATAATTCTAAAACATCTCCAAACTATTCTCCCAAAACATCTCCATAAATAGAACCAGATTTATCAAAACAATCATAAACCACAAGAATCATACTCTCAAAACATCTTCACGATATAACTTCATTACCAATCATAATAATATCACAAGCATCATCACCTGCATATAAAATATTATAAAGAGTATTGCAATCACCATAACAATAATAAGACAATAAATATCTTAAAATTTTATAAAGTATGTAACGATAGTTAGCTTACTTCAAGAAGTTGAATTAGGTACTTGAATAAATATCTCTTGGTATGTTTTCCCTTTCTGTAAAAAAAAACAAAAAAGAGAAATAAAAAGCTTGGGTTAGTAACATGTTTAATAAATAATATATTTCATAAATTGAAAAAACTTTAAATGAAAAAAACTTACATTTTCAATTTTTTTCATCCCATGTAAATGTCGAAGCCAATCTCCTCCACAAAGTAATGCTTCTACCGTATTCGGAGAAAGAGATGAACGATAAGCATCAATTACCCTCGTTCCAGCACTGAATGTAGCTTCAGAAGCCACTGAGCTTGTTGGGATGGCTAAAATATCAGCTGCCATTCTTGACAAAATTGGGTAATGTACCCGATTCATCTTCCATCAATCCAAACAAGAAAAGTCTTTGCCAATTTCACTCTTTTTTAGACAACTTTTTCCCAAATATTCAGCCAATTCAGATTTTCTATGCCCTGAAGTCTCAAGTTTTTCACAATATGATTCAAAATCATCCCAGTTTTGAGTAATATTTGCTTGCATGCCAACACTGCTAGAAGAACCCAAACTCTCATAATTCGAATAGTCAGAAGATGCCTTCGAATGCCCTGTAACATATTCTTCATAAAGGCCTTCAATTGTTTTTTCAACCAAATCTTTATTCTTTGAAACATCTCTGTCATAATAAAGCTTTGGAAAACAGAAATCAACTGCCATCATTTTTTGACTTGGGTCGAGCACCGCAGCAACAGCCATCAATAAGTTGCATTCGCCCCAATATTTGTCAAACTTGAGCTTCATCTTACATGCTAATGCCGTAATAAATTCATCTGAATGTTCAGCAGCAATATCTAAGGCCGATTCTACCTTCTGAACTTCTTGAAGATATAAATTCGAAGTAGTATACTCACTGCCTGAAATAATATGTGTAGCTGTCCAAAATGACTCCAACAACGAACAAATCTTGTGAGCTTTATCCCAATGTTCATCCAAAGGGCAACAATCAAATAATGAATCGCGTTGATAAAGCATTCTAAAAGCATCCTTGAACTTTAAAGCACGACTAAGCATCTCGAAAGTTGAGTTCCATCGAGTTTTGCAGTCACGAACCAATCTCCTTTCTTTCAATTGTAGTTGTTGTACACACTCAACAAATTTTATCAGCCTATCATCGGAACGATTCACGTATTCCACACATTGCCTCACTACTCGGATGATGTCTTTAATTTCATACAATCCATCCTGAACACAGAGATTCAGAACATGTGCACAACATCGAACATGAAATAACTTTCCTCCACCGAATAACTTCCTTGAGACTTGAATCATCTCCTTCAAATACTTGATAGCAACATCATTACTAGATGCATTATCAACAGTAACAGAATAAACCTTATTCTCAATAGCCCAATCTTTCATGCATTTAAAAATTACATCGGAAATCAGAATACCTCTTCTCGGGGGTGGAATGTGAAAGAAGCTCAAGACCCTCTTGTGCAACTTCCAAGATTGGTCAATCCAATGCCCTGTAACAACCATATACTCTATCTTTTGGTTCTTTGATTTCCAACAATCAGTTGTCAAACTGATTTTGCTAACACTTTCAAGATTCTTCTTCAACTTCCTCTTTTCAATCTCATACACTTTCATACAATCCGTCTTGTCTGTAACTCTACCAATCTTTTTCCATTCGGGCATCCCTAACTTCATCATCATATTGAATCCCTGTTCATCCAAAATAGAAAATGGATGTTCATGCATCATAATCCAATGTGCAGCTGCCACCAGCATTTGTTCTATGTCAAACTTCCCAGAATGCAACGTGGGAACTAGAAGTGTAGCTCCATCGATTGACGGAAAATTCAAGCGCGTTTGTCTTTCATCTTCTTTCGAGTTCATCTTCCTCTTCAAACAATTATCTCCATGCCTCTTTAAGTGAGATGTACTCCCCGATTTAAGAATTGTTAAGAGATGGCGGCAATGAGAGCATTTAGCTTTCTTCTCTCCATTCTCCAAAATTTCTTCAAAATCATCCCAAACCGCTGAAGTTCTCTTCCTTTTATTTGCTTTGAAGTTCTCATCTTCTAGTGCATCCTTCTTTGTTGTATTATCAGTTTCACCAGCCGAATTTAGCTCTATCCTTTCCAATGCCCCTGTTTGGATTTGAAGCTCCTTCCCCAACTCGTTACTTTCAGCAACACCACTCCCTACGGTTGGTGCAGAAGACGTATAATCCGTTGACATATTTGTTTCCGGCTGACAGAGCAAACAAAGAGAAGATGTGAGACCAAATGAATCCAACACAAATACCAACAGAAGTCCAGACCCAACACAAAGGATATGAGATCCTCTGCACTAGATATATAACCGGCATAAGACTATTCATCGCATAAAAATAATTCATGGATAACATATAATAAAAAAATTAATACATGCTTAAGAATTTGAAAAGTTTAGGCGTTGTTTAGAACAAGACCATTATCAAGCCATGCCTCTTCAGTTCAGGTCTCTAATATTTTTCCGCATGGCGAAAATCTCGAAAGAACGAAAATTTTAAAATTCATCATCATAAGAGGCAAACTGACCCAATTTATCGTACATTTGACAGATGAAAAGTGAACATCAACGTTTTGTTAAAAAGGATTTGTCGGAGAACAATATTCAGCACTTGATGCATCAGCCAGGGATAACTAATATTTGAAAAAGTCTCATCATTCAAATCATTTGCATAGATAATTTAAAATCACGAAACCCAATTTTTTTTTTCAAAAAAGAAAATTATGGGGAATTAATTTTTTATTAATAAATTATTAAAATTTATTATATAATATTAGGCTCGTGAGCCTTCGAGCTGTTAGTGTTTCGGCTCGAGCTCGGCTCGTTTCGTTAACGAGCCGGAACGAACCGGCTCGAGCTCGGTCAAAGTCGAGCTCGAACCGAGCTTTGACCGAGCTAGCTCGCGAGCGGCTCGGCTCATTTTCACCCCTAGTTCCAAATGTCAAAAATAATTTTAATGTTTTGATTTGGGATTTAGAAGTTTTAAAATATTGAATGGGCCTAAGATGGTATGGATTTCGTGGCCCACCAAGACCGATCACAATTCCATAACATCCGACAAAGAAAAAAAACTTCAATTCATAAGCTCACAAGCCCCAACGATCTTCAATCTTAAATCGCAAGGGATTAAAACCATCAATGTATCCGGTCTCATTCTAATGTAAATGCGGACAATCCAAATTTTGATAGGACAAGAATATTGTTGTAAGAAAAACATAAGAAGGGAGGAGAAGTAGGGGAGGCTTCAAGAGTAAACGCAACAATTGGGCCAAGAACAGAAGGGGAGTGGGGTGGGTCAATTAACGGAGCGAAACCAAGAAGGATGTAGGCCAAGCGGAGCCCAACCCCACTATGCCAGAAGGATGTAGGCTGCGCAGAGGTCATTAAAGGAAGATGCCGGAATGCAAGGACGCAAAAATGGCAGTCCCTGATAGAAAAGAAAATGGCAGTGGGAATAAGAGACGACAACAGGAGTGGGAGAGAGAGAAGTGTGTGCAAAAACAAAATGGAAAAAAGGGGGTGTAGGCGATAGGGGTGTTGTGTGGTTGTGAGGAGGGTGTGTTTTTAGTTTATCCACCATCCTTCCTTTTCAATCGTTCTAACATTTGCAATAATCTTATATCACTTTCTAATTTCTCATTATTAGCCACCGCATCATTCTCCACAGTTCATTTCCTTTTGTACTCTGTAGACATATTATAAAAAGTATTTTTTTTTCACTTGGGAAATTATATGTCATTCACATACAACACCGTATAATCATATTTTTCATGAGGACCAAAGACAACTATGATAAAAATCAACCTATTTATTTTTTTCACATCATCCCAATACTTATGATACTTATCTCTCATGTTTGTTGCCAATAAAACCAAGTTCCGATCAGGAGATTCTTGACATTCTTGCAAAAGCCTCATCAAGATTTACTGGCATTGAATCGGAAACTTTCAAGGTAAGTTCATAAAGTGTTTAAGATGTATGATAAATCTTCCCATATTTTTCTAATCAAATGAGTTCGGTATTATGCGCCCACTCCTCCAGTGACCTCGCAGCGCACGTGACGGTTCAGACGACATGAGGATTCGAGGTCCACTCCCCTATGCTTTATCCAGTCGGCATCTCACTTCGAGCATCAAGACGTTGTAGGAGAGACCGCGGTTGATCCTTCTTTCGATCTGCCAGGGCCCTCACTCGATCGTCCGAGAGCGACGAGCGACAAGTGGAGCATGATCTGTAAAAGAAATTTTCGAAGGGATTAGAGTGGCTCGTGTCGCCATTTCCCCATCCATGATGGCTCCGTAGTGGGTTTGCTTAGCCTGGATAAGTTATTATGTAATCACCACCGACGTTTTTTTTTTAAGAAAACTAAGTCGGAAAAACCAGTTGGTTCGGGGATTCATAATTATTAACTCTAACATCTAAACATACGAAAAAGGTGATATTTGCTTAAAAAAGTTTGGTTTTTGATTAATGGGTATTACCCGATCCGGGCATCACTCCAGACTAATGCCTCGGTTTTACGGGCGTTGGACCCGATTCGAACTTTTGGGTACAAACAAAGTACAGATAAAATTGGGCCTACGACCGCGGGCCTATACATTTAGGCCTACGACCCGTTACAAGTGGAGATGAAATTGGTTTCGGGGAGGCCCGCACCTCCCCTTGTATCCTATACTCGTCGGGATCGTCGTTCATCGTGCCTTTGAGTGCTTATATCTTCGAGATTCGTCTTGTGAAATTCTCAAAACGATCATTTGATTTTCATGCAAAGGAAACAATAAAAAGAGGCCAGATAGTTCTAATTGAAGGATGTCAATTGATTAAAACTAATCAAATAAGTAGATGATACGTACAGGGCGTTGAGCCCGCTGATTTCGATCTTCCGTCACACGGATGGAAGGTCCTTGGTCGTCGAATTCTCCATTTTCGTCGCAGATTGCGTTGATTCCGAGTTGTCGGCCGCAATTACATACAAAACAGATAATATAGTACATAAGAAATATGTAACAGACGCATTAGTAACAACTAAATTGTCATAATTTAATTGAAGTAAAAAGTATAAGACATGTTTTACCATGTTAATTGATATGTCGAAATAACCGAATTAAGTTCGATTCTTTTGGTAAAGTAGGATTTTCTCGTCGCGTTTTCCCATTTCGAGGAACGCTCCCAGCCAAGAGTCCCCGGGATTGCTTCGCTGTTGTCTGGGAACCGGGAGCGCGAAATTGCCATTATCGGGATGAAGCTCATACCGGAGGAAGAGATGAAGGTTGCCACTACCAGATTTGGAGTTTTCTGTGTTTGGGTACAGAGCTTGCTTTCTTCCAGGAGCCAGAATGGAGGTGGCTATTGGTGCAACCCGAGGAGAATTGGACTCAGACACGGACCCAACATCTTTTGGCGCCACTTTGCGAGAATCATTTTGATGCGGCTGGCAGGTTGAGCACTTGAACCGGGTGGGTCGGCCGTTGAAGTGGGATTCAACCCCTAGCTTTGGAGAAGACGATGTTCTTGCCACGACCTTCGGGTTTGGGAGGCATTGAAGCCGAGGGTTGCTGCGGCTGCCGGAGGATAGGCTGAGTGGAAAAAGAGACGTTTGGGGTGTATGGTGTCGAAATGTGGGAAGCTTTGAAGAGTAGCCGTTGTTTGGTGGGTCGGTGGCGACGGGAGCTTGATGAGGAAGGACAAGCTTAAGACTTTGTCTGGTGGAGTTGACCATCGATGACAGCTTGTGGACGAACCACCGTTGTGGGTGAACGGTCGGATGAGGGAGACTTTAGCTGTGGTTGTAGGTCGTAGCCAAGATACTGGTGGTTCATTGAAGCCACTACTAGAATAGGGGAGTGTGACTAATTCTCCTTGTGGCGTCTGGTGTAGGACACTGGGATGGAGATTTGGTAATGGAGGAGGATGCCTTGGCTCAAAAACTCAGTGAAGGAGGGAGAAGAATGAAGGACTTTGGCCCTGTGTTTCTGCGCATAAGGCTGGAGATGGGGATGGCTTATCTTGGTGAAAGGAAGGAGAATTTCTTTGTCTTTGGACGGTGAGAAGAAGGTGAGGTTGATCGAGAGGCCGAGTGAACATGAGAGACAGCCGTTGATGCCTAGAGCGCCGGTGAGATTTGTTGTGTGTTAGATTAGTGGTGAGGTGAGTTGAGCTTGCAGATTCTAGGACTGGGTTCACTGTTCAAGGTTGGGGGAAAGGCAAAAAAGAAATATGTTCACTACCTGCATTGCGGTAAAGGCCAATTTGGAGATGTATAGTTTACCTCTTCTTACGGGAGAATATGATAATATTTTCTAGCAAGGACATCGTAGATAGTTCTAATTGTGAACTTGAGGTGTTTTTGCAAGATATGTACCTTGAGATCTCGTCACGAAAAATTGTTAGGAATAAATGAATTCCGTGAAGCACGGGGAATAATAAAACATGTTTGAATAGGACACTCATTCATGTCATAATTCACTTTAATAAATTTTCATAAAATTGTTACTGAGCGAAATTGAATAAGAGTTTTTAATGATTGTCTTATTGTCTTATTCTGATGCTACCTAAGATTTTTTTTTATATTAATCCTAAGATAAAAAAGTTTAAAACACGTGTAAATTGGATGAAACGTTATCCGCATCACTAAGCATGTGCTGAAATTGGAACAAAACCACCGTCAATTATTACCTATTGAATTCGGGTTCAAACCATCTTGTCCACTTGCAACCAAACGTGGCCATCCGAAACCAAACGTTGTCCCTTGATCTGGTCGATATGTTGCTTCGAAGTTCGTCGAAGATTTCGGGTGCTCGTCGATCCATCAATCTCGTCGACGACTTTAAAGGCTTTTTATCCAACGCCTCATCAACCCATCAAACTTAATGGGCCTCCATGAATCTAGAATTAGTTTATCGTATAAACAACTATGTTGAAATAAATTTAGCTATGTCAAAATTGTCTTATTTTAGGACAAACAATGTCTTACAACGTCAACAATTTGAGAATTCAGTGAAGAAAGTTCTCGTGACCCTCGCATAGATGTGTTTTTTGGAAGATCGTATAAGTTTTTCCGTTGGGCTTGTAAACATAACTATGACTCAGTTCGATTGTGACAATGACTTGGATATTTTTCGAAAGATGGAAGCCGGAAGAGCCACATAGCTTTCATACGGTCATTAAGAAGAAGATAATCATTACTCTTCAATATGTACGTATAAAGAATCCCCCGTGAAAGGCTGTATTTCGAGAATAGTCGTGGGATTAACAAATAAAACTAACCGTAGCGGAGTAAACAAACTACGATTTTTGATGAGCCATCTAATTGATCCGACCAAGTTGCTGGTCCGCTGGTGGGGACTAATCCACATTTTCGTTTGGTAAAAGCCCATTCTAGAGGGCAGGTTCATATCACCCCGACCGACCCTGAGCCCAAACCCCGCCGACCTCAATCACGGAGGAGGATGGGGATATACCGTTTTAACAAAGAATTGACGATTTATGTCCAGCATTTTTGTACCAACCGGAACTGGGTTTTCATGTGTATAATAAGCAAGCAAGTCCATGAGTGACCCACCGAGTAATAACTAATAGCGGAGGAACGTTCGTTTTTAAGGCCCACGCATTATTTACTACAATTATTATTATTATTATTATTATTAGCATGAATGATGCTGCGGTGATGGTTGGAGAAGGAGGTAGGGACAAACAGAACCCACGAAGGAGAGCCTCTATTCCCCCTGGTACAAATTGTGAATCCCATGTCACATGGGCGATGTTGAAGCATGTCCTCCTCCTTTCCTGTCACTCCAGAGCCTACCAGTCCCACCCCAACTCGACCACCCTTCTTCACTTACAAGGGAGGGACTACTACAGCATTCACAGACGTGAAGTAATCGAGGAATTTTTTTTTTTTTTTAAAAGGGGGGGTTTCAAAGGGTAGGCAAGGGAAAGGGAGGTTAAAATTTGTCTTGGGAAATATGTATGTATGTATATAGAAAATAGGAGAGGATATATTATTTTTGTTTGGGGAACATGATGCACATGGGGGGTTCGGTGAAGATTGTGGGGATTGTACTATCTTTGGACCCCATCTCTTGATTTCTCTCTGATTTCCTTGATTCTTATATGGGATCGATCTGTCTCGTAATTAATGACTCTTATTTGTGTTGTTGTTCTTTCTCCTTTTCAATGATCCGACATGATCTCGAGCTTTGAATGAAATCCAAGTAGGACCTTTTCTTCCCCCAAGACGCCCCCTGCCCCAGAGAACATGATTTTCTTTTCAACCTGTCCTTGGTCACCAGTGTATAGAACGAAATCGGGTATCCACAGAGTCCCACCACCCGCTTCGCCTGGGTCAAGCCATGACCCGACCTCCCATTCTGATATCCACACGTCAAAGTAGGTGATCAAATCAACGATTATCGCATACGCGCTCATGAACAAAAAATTTTGATATTATTTTATGTATATAAAGTCCGTACGGTCTTTGTGATCTCCACATACAACTGACTTTGCAAATTGCAACCGCACGTGTAAAATATTTTAGATAGCAAAAAGTTAATTGGTGTCAGAATCATCATGTGCACTGTCTCTGGATGAAAAAGTTGTGCCTTGACTTGACTCATCTATACGTTGTCTTAATTTCCATGTAAGAATTTCTCCGTTGGATGCTAGCCGTGATTTCACGTTAAATCACGGATTAAGAAGAATCATAATGGAACGTGGGGGTAGTATGTATGGGGCCCTTGGACTGTCCGAAAGGACATGGGTGGGGGCTGGAGTTGTTATGAAAGAACCAGCGATGGGGTCCGTTTATCAAGTCCCCCAACACCGTGGTGATAGAACAGATGACAACAACCGTGACCATACCAGCCAGACTGACAAATATCAGATTCAGATTCAAACGATTGTCACCTCCTTTATTAGCCATCCATTCCAATCAGATTCAGGGAAAAAACATTTTCCGAGAGATTGAAGAGTAAAGTCGTCCTGAACACCTAACCTTACAGATACCTAAATATATGAAAACCCAAATCAAGGTGGGGTTGACGACGACCTGGTTGGATTCCATCTCTCGTTCTCAACTCAAGAGTTATTCAATCATAATCACTTTCATGCCTCTGCAACGAAGAAGGAACCTCTGTTTAAGTGATCAGCACAATTTACTGTGATTCTTTTGACGAAAAGCTAGCGTGGTTTGTTGGTTTGCGATAAATTATAAGCCATACTTTTTTAACCGAATAAGTTCTCTCAATGTTCTCAAGAGAACAAAACAAAACTAAAAATATAAAGCATGGACCTTCCTTTATTATGTTACAAGCCTATCTACAAAAATATACTCATATAATTGATTTATAATAAATAAAAAGATTAAAATAAAATTCCTAAGAACAGTATTTAAAAATAAATTTATAAGAACAGTATTTCCACAACAGTTAACTTATCTTATTATTTAGTTCCTCAAACTAGAAATTTTAAAAAAATTAATTAATATATTTATAAAATCACACTCAATTTCCTTGAAAAACAAGCATCAATTACTATTTATTAATAAAAATCACGTAAAACGATTACATGCAATAAATTATTCTAATAAAAATCATACAATAAAAATATCAAGTATTTTTAAAAAATATGTACAAAATTTAAAATTTTAAAAAATATAAATTAATAATTTATAAATAATTAATTTATAATTTTCAAAATAATTTTTAGATTTTTCAAAAATAAAATATTTTAATTTATTTTTTTGGAAATTTCTTTATACATATACATAACTCTTACTAAAAGTTTTTTTATTTTCACACAAAAAAAAATGAAATTACGAGTTATATAATTGAACCTACATTTTTTTCTCATTTCTAAATAGAAATATATTTTTTAAAATAAAAATGGATTTAGTAGAATATATAAGTTTTAAAAATTACAAAATGTTAAGAAAAATAGCTTCACTCAGCAAGTGGATTAGTATTTTTCATTCCGAACTTTCCATCGACTTGGGTGATTTTTACTATTAAAAGAAATAGTACGCCTAGCAACTCTTAGATACAGTTTTTCTATGTAAAAGCACGACTCCTCCGTTACTAAAATATAGATATTCCCTTTTGTGATTCAATGCACGACAGCCCATGATTGAATTGCTGGACGATAGCTCCATGATCTACACAATCTCCTCGAAATCGTGACTATATGGCGAGCGCTACACAAGCATCATTACACAAAATGACAATTGCTCATGTGCAAGGTTGGAACTTCACGATAGTGTCTCTACAGCGGGTACGATCTTCTCATGACAAGCGACATGTTGTGTCCCATGCAAGCATATAGACAACAATTCATCTCCAAGGTTGAAATTTTACGAAAATCGATGGCGCCTCCATAATATACACGATCTCTATCAAGACAGTGACTACATGACGTGTCCTGTGCAAGTGAACATCTCCCATGTTTCAAGTCATGTACACGACTTTTTTTGCCGACTAACAACATGGCGACCCATGTTAAGGAAATCACGCAAACACATGAAAACAACGTCAGTAGAACAAAATATCAAACGATAAAATAACCCTTGTATTTCTTTTGAACTCAGCCTAACGTCCCACTCCTCTCAATGTCGTCACATCTTTTTCAATTCAGTAGCATTTATAGGATTTTAGGAGAATCCAAGAATAAGAACAGGTAAGCTTCTCAATATTGGAAAACCATTAAATCTGATCAACTAATCGATTCGATTCTCAAAAATATAAACAATCGCAAAAGGTTTATTCTTGGAATTAATGTATGAAAGTCATAATGTTCTGTTGGAAATTATTTAGAACGATTCCGAACATTTATCTTTCAAACAGGATGAAAAGTATTTATTGAGATAATAGTATTGTTCTAATGAATTTAGACATCATACGAGAATGTATTCTAATAAAAAAAATATAGTACTTTATATGGGGCAAAAATAATTTCGTATAGTAGGAATTATCCTTTTGTTTGACGGATAGGTCTAATCGTGTAAACACAAAAAATATATTACACAACTTTACATGGGAATTTCTTTAGTTTAGAATTTTAAATATAATATCAGCATGCTTGTATAATTTAGCTACTCCACCGAGCAAAAAATATATAATTGATCTTAATTATGTCAGAGTATAATCAGCGAGCAAAAAAAGTAATTCGTCTTAATTATGTCAGAATATAACATTTTGATTAATATTTTATTTAAATAAATTTTGATTTGATTGATTCGTGAGGGCGAAGTTAATATGTTATTGATCATATGTTTTCGCGTTTCCTCGGATCATTGAAATTAATATCCAATTTTGGCACGTCCCTCATCCCAGCAATCACTATTTTAATGCTTATAGTTTCTGCCGCTCTGTTTCTTTATCGAATTTTTTGTTTAACTCTAGCCCGAGTGGGACCTCTTCTGAAGTGATTAGGTAAAGGTATAATCGGTAGCATTATGGCCAGGAGAATACAGGTTGGTATTTATGAATTTGTTCCTTGTGTATTGAAGTGCGCTCATGCCATCCATCCCTTGAATTATTAATTCCAGCATGTCAACAAGTAGTAGTTAGTAGGAGTTGGATTAGAGTTCTTGATATCACTTTCACCTCGACATTACATCACATGCAGCGTCAACTTGCGGGTATATAAAATTACTGGATGAGTTCAGGAGTTATCTCTTGGCATTTAAGTATTCGTCTCTATCTAAATACAGCAGAGATGATAAGGATGATGTCCAAGTCCTTTTCTTTTTTTAATCCATCACTAATAAATAAAAATTCACCGGGGACTGAATAATTGAGGGGGGGGGAATGAAAGATTAGATTAATCTTCCCCAAGAAGGAGATCAAGACTGTCCATGGAATTATATCTTTAATAGCATATATTTATTATATGTGTTAATCAGATGAGGAGGGGCAGGGGGGAATCTTGTTTAATTAGACCGAAGAAGTTATAACGGGGAATTATTTGGGCCGTTCTCGTGATGACAGATGGAAGGGACTTTGCATGTGGAAACATGGAAACAGAAAACCAATCCCTCTCCGTGTTGATGTGATGGGGACGTGCTTGGACGCGACTCATCAATCAACTAGTGATTATGTGTCTTTAATAATCTTTTCCTCTCTTTACTAAGATTATTATATCTAGCTAGGCTAGGGTTTTTTTAAGTCCCCCCCCCCCCTTTCATTTTCAACAAGACTTGGATTGGATGGAACACCGCATAATTTTTTTTTATACGTCGCTGTCGTACGCGTCACGCTCAATTATTTTTATTTATAAACCCAACAGCCACAACATTGGATTCCACCGGGCTCTGCCTTTCTTTTTTAAACTCCCATCAGTATTTCATTATATCTTATTTGAATATATAAACATCAAAAGAGAAACTAGAAATCGTCGACTACTACTACTATTATCATAATAATTATTATTTTAGGGAGTCGGAATATACGTTGCGTGTATATATATATAGTAGAGGCCTGGTTGGTCTAGGGGTTGTTGATTTTTGAATCGAGGAGTCACGGCCGGCTAAATTACATGGTGGGATTGGGTGGGACAAGGAAAGGCAAAGGAACGGGGTCCACTTATTCATTTGCCCCCGTTGATTCAACATTTTCTGTTTTACAAAATTTCCGCTAAGTTGTAGAAATAAATAATTTGTGCCGAGATAATTATTTGTTAAATCTTTTGTTTAGTACAAACAAACAAAAAATTAGTACACTCGGGCGATGTTCTCTGGAATATGGGAATTTTTTGTTTATTTGCTTGCTTGTAGTACATATATTTTTTTTTAAGTTAGCAAATAATTCGTATATATGGAGTAGATTCTGCTCTATGATTTTTTTGTTAACACGTTTGGATAGTAGAATTTGTATCATATGAATTGCTCGTTTACAAGAACGAAATTTGCTATATTAATATTAATATGTACCATATTTATGTGAATTATAAAGATTAAAAATATTTCGTATGCAAAAATTAATAATTGGTAGTTTACGAAATAAATGTACTTGATAAGATTTAGTAAACACTTTTCCTAAAGAGAGACATTTGACAATTGTTTTGTATTTTTTTAGAAAATAATTTGCTTGCAAAAAGATTGTATATTTTTTTCGTACAAAAACTTATATAAAGTTTTCATCGAAAATTAGATATAGGTAAGATTACCAATTCTTTTGTGATTGTGTACAAATGATTTCTTTACTAATTTCTTATGAAAGATTTCTTAAACTAATCCATTTATATGTATGTCTAGAAGAAACAGTAATATTGTAAAAAGCAAATATTTTGGGATATATAAATTTTATGTATTAAAACAATAATAAATTATAGGCAAAAGAAAAATGAGTAAAAAGTGCTGGTACAATTTTTCGTGGTGGCTCGCTTATTCTTTTTAGCTTTTCCATTGCAACGGTACCTGCATTGCTGAAATATATCCTAAATTTTAACATGTTTTTTATGAGTTGTTATTTTAATTATATTCTCCGTTAGTCGTCACCGCTAACGGAGTCTTACGTGGGACTGACATGACAATTAACGCCGTTAGCGCCATGTTTAATCAATTATCATGATCAAAGTCGGCCTTTTAAAAGCCGATTTCTCTGCATTAGTCAACGAATTTCCAAACTTGGCATCGTATTTGACGAAATAGTTTGCGGGTTAACATTATTTATGAACAAAACTCGATAAACTCATCGTTATGGCACTAGCCGAGGGGAAACCTTAATTGTTGTGAAAAGGATGAGGTGTTGTAGGTTAATCGAAATCAAAGACCACAAAGTAGCGCTTCGTCTACGGTTTCATTGGAGAGGATAATTGAGAATATGTCACATTATATAAATTAATTATATTATGTCATGTTCTAGATTTTTTAAGTTTGTTCCTAAATGAGAACCTAAAACCATATTTAGTACCATCGGTTCTCAATAATTTAAAACCTATAACCTATTTGGTTTATTCAAGAACCTACCCTAATATCGACCAAATGCGCATGCCTATTCCTTCCTTCATCATGCGGCAAACCTCGTTTCTTTAGATCACTTTAATAACTCATATCCGAAAGACAAATACATTTCGGGACCTCGTAACTTTAAAAAATAATGTAAAATATTTCCTTCTCTTTTTAGTTGAAAAGACTATTAATATGGAAAGGGTATTAATGGAAACCTCCTTTGAAATCAGTTACTTCATGGTGAAACAAAGAGAGAATTCTTGCTCGATATTACACTATAGACGAACAAAAACGGTCATCTAGTAGTAATTAATTCACAAGGTTCATATGTAGTGTTGTGGGGGTTCATCAAGTTACATTACAGGCAGTTTATGTGCACTATGCATGATTGATGTTACGCCATTCGTCATTTTCCTTAGTCTTGCCGTGACCAATTTTCGTGGAGACAACAAATGAGCTATCCTAATGATAATGTAGTATATTAGAAAGCACTCGAAATTGATGACAGATTTCAAACGTGTCCAAGTCAAAGGTAGTGACGGTTAATTTTGGGTGATGACGATTATAAGTAATAACACGGTTAGTGCTTAATTTTAGCACAAGGCTGCGGTTGATAGTGGTTTGATTCTAATTCCAGCACATCGTATTTTTATTTTATTTAGGCTAAGTTAAATACTTCCAGTTTATGTCAAAATAACAACGACAATCATTTTCATGCCACAGACGGGCATCTGGTTGTTAACTTGTGTATCGATGCAAGAAAGTTTTTGCTTTGATTCACCTCTTGTTCTTACGACATGATTTCCTTGGCAACCACATTTCGTTTCTTTGAACTCGTCTTTCATGTCAACATCGTAGCGTGTTTTGTGTGGTCAACAAGTTTTTACCATAGTGGGAGTTGAAACTTGATTTGACAAAACTTTCGGTGACATCTTTCATAGTTGAGTATTTTTGTTTCTAGAGCACTTGAGAGACAAGAGTAAGATAGTTGAAACTAACTTAGGCACGACGTTTAGTTGGAACAACTAAAGGTAGGACCGCTTGGTCTACATCTCTTGGTTCAGCGGAGGAGTGTTCTCTATATAAGTTCCCCTAAGGAAGGGCAGTTCTTGCGACATGGAAGAACATTTCCCTGCACATTTCTCTCAAATATGAGAAGTATCAAACTCTTGAAAGTCTGAAGTTGTGAAAGCTTGGTGAACTCAAAAGTTACTCACTTTGAAGTATGATAAACAGCTTTTACTTTTGAAGTTTGAGTTGTTTATGCATTTTTTTCTGTTGAAAAGAGATTTCAATTAATAAAACTTACTTAAGGTGATGTGTAAATACAACTCATTTTAATGATTGATTGTGGAACGCAAAATTGCTCCATTTGGATCACGAGGTAGGGAATGATTCTACTACATGATTGTTAAACATTGATCATTTGGAAGGTCCGTCATCTCAAATAACTCAATTGTCTAAGGGAGTAGAGAGTTATTCTAACGTATTAAAACAACTAACTTTGGTCACAATGAATGATGAATCTTTCTCGATTTATGATTAGTTCAAGATATTCCAATGAGTAATTGTGCTAGGCTGAAATCCATGTAAGATAAAAAATTAGAAAATTTTTCCATGTTTGTATTCTATGTCAACATTGATGTTACAACTTCTTGGGAAAAAAACTTATTCTTGTCTACGAGGATCAAATCGTAACAAGACGAAGGGACTTAATCATAAAATAGAAAGTAGATTTATTTTGGACAATTAAAAAAAATGAAACTACAAAGGTTGTGATGATGCGTTTTGAACTATAAGATAAATAAATAAAAAAACTTGGAAAGGAACATAATATAATTAATAATGATTACATAATAAACAACCAATTTTCTTTCGCAAGCCACAACTTTCGGTCAGCTTTCTATGTTGGCATTAAATTAGTTTGTTATATAATTTTTCCACAAACTTTTATTTTTATATTGATTTTGACTAATATTGAATTTCATGATGGGAAGGCCAAAAAAGGCCTTAATAAATAGTATCATTTATCTACTAAAAAAAAGAAAAAGGAAAATTAATATTGGAACCTTTGTTGTAGGTTTTTATATTTTAGGATTTTGATGGCTAGATCAAGTGGGTTGAAAACTAAAGCTCCGGTAGTTGCTGATACGACCAAGAATACGTAAAATCGATTAAGGCTGGATGATGGGTATGCTCAACTGTGGGGGCTGTTGTTACGGGGTACAATGGAAGATGAGGTGTGGAGGAGGGTTTGAAATTACACTATTAAAGACACAAGTGAGACTATGTTAATGCATTTTTTTTATTTGGACAAAATTTAAGATTGATCAAAATCAACATAAAAATAATAGTTAACGACAAAATCATATAACGAACTAAGTTAAGAACAAGACAAAAAGTTTGTCAAAAAAAAATTACCTTTTTCTTTTGATGAAATCAGTCGCTTTAATTATAGGAAAGGATGATTGAACACCTAAAAAAGGAAGAAAGATAACTAGTGGGCGCTAATCAATCGATATCACCAAAAGTAGTAAAACAGGAGTTCTAGAAGGGTTCCTTTGGATATGTTGAATCAAAGAAAAGAAAGATTTAAGATGGAGATATGATCGTCCAAAGTAAAAAAAAAGAAAAAAGCCCGGTCTTTACCGCTATTTTTCTTTTTATGTTTTTCTTAGTCAATTATTCCGTTACTTATACACATTCTTTTAACGTGAGTACCAATGTGAGAGGGGAGACAGAAAAAGATAAGGAAAAAGTTTACCTATATTTTTTTGTCCAAGCTTCGCTCCAACTAATTCGGATTCAATTCGGATAAGACACTTACTCGACTATGGTGGGTGGGCCTTCTAATAAGGATGATTGTATGCGATAAGTTTCAAACCTGAGACCTTCATAGGAGAATTCATAATCCTTATTACTTGAATTACTCGCGTATTAATAAATAATATAACTTCTCGATAGAAAAAAAAGCATAAATTTATCAAGGTCATTTATTAAAATAATTTTAATCCGAAAGGAAAAACGGTACTCCGGACCAAGTAAGGTCCGGTGTACGAAAGTCAGAGCAAATATTTTAGTCAACGGGGAGTTTGACTAGGAAAGTACTTTAAACAAATCTTTTAATTATAAGATTTATTTAATACTTTTACATGGCACTGGGGTAAAAGGGAGCGGGTTGTTAGAAGTATGGAAAAAAGAATATAATATGTGGCAAGGGCAACGTGGCAGGATCACGTGTCCTCCAAAGCATTACCCGTACCCGGAGGGGACTTCTTACCTGTTTTGCCCACAAACAAAACACCACGTTGTTTCCGAAACCTTTTATCAATAATTGATTTTATCTCCAAAGCACTGCCTTATACTAGGCTTAAATTACTCGTTTTGTAACAATTTAAGGTTAGGTATAAAAATATTTTGTAAAATAGTGTAAATATTTCGAAATTGCCAACTTCGATTTTCAATGGAACATCCAATAGGGCAAAATTTTGAGTTCAAAACTCCGAACGAAAAAAAATATTTATTGTGATTATTTATGAAATTTTGAAATTATTTAACATATTTTATGAAATATTTTCATGACTAAAAATATTTTTAGAAAAAATCCCCTGACGTCGCAACATTTTTCTTCTCATATTAGTCATAATAAACTTACGGAGTCATCTGTCATCGAGTTTGTAGTCGTCCTATCATCTATATTACCACAACCGTATGAGTTTTTTAATTAAATTTTAAAATATTGATAAATAATTTTTCGTTTTTATACATATTTCCAATTTTTCACAAAATATATAAATATGTTTAAATTTTTTTTAATGTTTATGAAATTTCTTAAACTACTATTTTTTATATTAATTATTTTTAACAAACTTAGTATTTCTTTTATAATATCGAGTCCACTTTTGTTTGTGGCAGGATATTACTTATAGTAACATTCTAACAATATTTTAAGAACTTCAATTTTAGTAATAATTTTTGTTAATACATTAAAAAAATACTAATATCTTATTAAAATAGAACTATGATAATAAATCTTTAAATTACATGAGTGTTACATTAGGAGGGGTGAATTAGTGTTAAAGTCTAATTAAGGATTTTTAACTCATTTTCGACGGGTTTATGAAAGACAGAACGTACGAATGTGATTACAATTTGTTCGATGGACGCAAGACTTTTATAGTGATTCGACTACTTGCCTAGTTATCACTAAGAAGTTATAGCACAAATAAGAAGGTTATGTACCAAATTTGTCAACCATCTATAGCACAGACCTGAAGGTTTTGTACTACAGGTGAGTGATTTTCAGAGCACAAACTAAAAGGTTCTGTACCAATGGTGTCAAAACCTCTACAGCACAGACCAAAAGACTCGGTGCACGCGTTAACTTGACTAACAAAGGTAATCGGTTGTCGGACGTTTCTCTCAGGCGGTGTCCTCTCCTGCACAACAACACACTGCGACTTCCTTCGAGACTTTTCACTCCGGCGGCGTCTCCACCTGCACAGCAACCCACTGTGACTTACACAGAACTTTTCACTCCGACGGCGTCCCCACCTACACAGCAACCTGCTGCGACTTCCCTAGTGCGATCCCGCGAGACAGCGACTAAGCAGAGACAAAACCCCTACCCGAGGTTATCCTGCGTGGTCTCTCGAGACTACGGCTAAGCAGACACAGAACCCCTGCCCAAAGTTATCCTGCATACGTAGAACGTTATACCACAGAAGCTGGTTAGTCCGTCACTTTCTGTGCTCCTAGGGTATCTGCCCTTCACTCCGGCCCACTACATGTTGGCAACACCAGCAACCTGCCACACGCCTCCACCAACGTCTCGTACAGCCTCCAACCAACAGTCCCTCGTGGCCCCTGCGAATGGAAATAATCCAAGATTATATTCCATTAGTATTAAATTCGATTTTATTATGACCAGGATGTTTATTTCAACGAACCTAGACATATGACGTGCATAATCATCCCAAATAACGGTTCATTGGTGGTTAGATTGATCCACATAAGCTTGAAGACAACATCGCAGAACCTTATCATAAATAGGTGATATATTTCCTTCAATGGAAAATATAATTCATATTATGATTGTTTGAAAAGTAATCAATTGAATTTGATCAGATTAATAATCATTTAATCAAAAAAATATTTCTTACAGAAAATTCATAACATGAGTAGCTTCTGTAAAGTAAATGTTTGACTTCTATTTCACATAAAGTCAAGACTCATCATCAAAATTTATTCAACGATGAGTAAATAAAAAATTCATAAAAAAGAATAATCAAGTAGTACGAGGATGAACGTGTAATTTTGCCTTTGCACGTGTATGTTAAAGCTCATCAGTTTCTTACAAATCTAAACGATGCCAAGTTCCAGTCCGGCCTACTTGCATACTCTTTCTATTACATCTTTCCCGGCGTGATCGATCACCCTTCCTGAGTTTTGTATGGTAATGGCAGCAGTGGTTGCCGCCTTCCTGCTCGAGGAGAAGCTCCACATCCTTCTCAGCGACGAGCCTCTCTTCTATGGAATCCTCGTTGAAATCACACCTGCAAATAATATATAGTGGAAAATTTCGATATTTATCTAAATCACAAATATAAATGTGTTTAGCCGAGAAAAATCTTCTCTCTCGCCATTAAAAAAAATTAACGAAGGAGACCTTTAATAAAATAGGACGATATATTTACATTAATCGACATTACATCAGATCCATCACCTAATGCTTATCTAACACGCTATTATGCGTACTTTCTCCCAGATCCAACTATTTCTATTTTTCTGTCTCTATAAATGAAATATATATGATGTCGATCGAAATAAAATTACTTATAAATAGGAATTGTAAACGCGAGATACACAATATAAAGTTCAATGAATCTGTTTGGCGAAATATATTAGAAATGAAGTCGCCAATTATTTTTAATTTGGTAGGTTATTTAATTAAAATATGTAGAAGTATTCTTTTCTAAATAAACAATACACCAGAAAATGAGAATGTTTATCGAATTAAAATTTTTTCTTCTAGCTCGGAAAACTTCAAATAAAAAAGTAGAACTTTATTTTCATATGCTAGCCAAACATTTCGAAGAAAAATATTACTATAAAAATTTTTACAAGATTAAGATTTCATCGCAAAATTAGCTAAACAAGAATTAGAGGAAAATCCACAATTCCATGGAATTAATGATTAATAGCTTGGTGGGGTAGATGAAACCAATAATAATAATAATAATAATAATAATAATAATCTAAACGTCTCATATCTCGTATTTGACATTTTGAAATGCCGTTCGAGACATTGGGGGTGCAGGCTGTGTCGCAATCAATCCTTATGTTGAGATATGGATAGGTTAGGAATAGGAATAGGAATAGGGGATGCTTCCAGGAGAGATTGGGACGAGAGATGAGATTTCCCCTCACGGCTGTCCCCTCCGAATTCCCCTTCCACTTTTTTACACTGTTTTTCTTCTAACTTATCCTATTCATTCATCTTTTATTTGTAAGAACCGTATAAAAAAATACAATAATTAGGCCTACGAAAATAGATGTTTCACAGTGGTAAAATATATTTAATTAAATAAGTCGCCGTCCGTCTCTCTTTCTCTCTCTCAATACATGTTTCTCCGGTGTGTTTTCGTTAGCGGGGCGGGCTTTTACTAAGTCCGGTTTGGATAATAGTTTATTACATCTATAGCGATGCACATGTAAGCTAGCATTCCCAAATATTATACGCCAAAAGATAGTTACTTGTGCATGTGATTCACGCTTACGGAGGAGGGGAATTATATTCGTTTCATGTGATCATTTTAAAGCGAGCCCGTTTGTTTGAATCCTCGTTGGAGGTTTGGGGTGGGGGACCGGCTATTATTGCTGTGCAGACTCAGGAATGCGCTTGTTGCCTTTTTTACTTCCCCCACGATTTTTCTCATTTCAATTAATTTTAATTCAATACTGAGTAGGAACAAATAATGATTGTACTCTCACTCAGCCCAAAGAAGGCTAAAAAAAAACCTTAACATATGTTACTTGTTTAGGATTGTGTGATGCAATAGAGTTTAGGTAATAACGTTGTTCGTTTCATTTATTTCAACTTGTAGGAGTCGGACGATAAAAAAAAAGTAATTGGAATTCTTATTAAGATAAGAAATTGTCCAACCACTAACTACGACGACGACGACGATCGAGTGGACAAGGGTAATTATAAGGTGCGAAGGGAGTTAAAGAAAAAGATTGACGAGAACTATAATAAAAATACCATTACTTATTATTTCTATACCGGTTTACCCTCATCAAAACCCTTTATTTCATTTAAGTTGATATAAAATAACGACTTTAAATTAAAATGCATTATTAACGATTTTTTGGTTCCATACCACCCATAATCAAATTTAAGAGAATTTTTATTCCCTACGCCCTTCTCTCACTTTTCAGAAGAACTATTAATCGAAACTAATAAAATTTTGCCTACTTTTCAAAATTTATACAAACTACTTATTGGGGAGACTCCTCCTCAATGTTTATTTTTTGTTTTTTAAATTATATTATCTATTGTAAAGACATTTAAGGAAACTTTCATTGGCATTATCCATTATAAAGGCATGTCAGCATTTACTTATTTCATATTAATTAAAATTCATAATGTTTTTCTCATTCATATATATCCAACGAAATCATGCTAAAATAGACCAAACTTGATATAAAAAAAAAAGAAGAAAAAATTGTTTAAAATATTTATTTAAACTCAAAATTGTTTAAAATCATATTATATCGTGCTTGCGTTAACACGTAGGTATATCAAATTTTTGGACATAAAGCTATAGAGCATGCGCGCAAATTGGCTACGTGGTGTCCCGTGTTATTTATTTTTAACACGTAAAATTATGCCAGTCCCGGGACTACAGAGATAGGTTAGGGATTGTGAGAACGTATAATCGAGTGCCAATAAAAATCACATTAAAAAGTATTTTATTTCGTTGTGGTACAAAAAGTCGGGTTACATTTGCAACGAATCAGTGTGCTAATTAAGAGGAGGAAATAGACCTGTGTTATGTCGTGGTATTTACAAGTATTAATAATTTGTTTACGTTTATTATTTTAATATATATTTTATTGTTTATTAATTAGGGGTGGCCTTATCTTTTCCCAACACACAAACATACACAGAGTAGCGCAGAGTTGGGCAGAAGGACGGGCCCCCTCTCTATCTTCAGGCAGACCATCTCCTCTTGTGACAGCAAAGGTCTCCTCTTCGGAATCAGAGCAGACCTCTCTCTCCCTCCCCCCACCCCCGCCTTCTTCCCTTCCTAAAAAAATGACTCTTTTAAGCACGACCGCAACTATCAGGAAGATATCCGCCCGAGTCTCCAGAACAACCCTTTTGACCAACGGGAGTTGATCTGTAACGGCAACCATGAAGAGGGATCACGGGGACACGTCTAAGGGCTCCTCCTCCTCTTCCACCTCCTCCTCCTCCACCTCTGCTGCTGGCAGCGCCAGCTCCAATCTCTGGGACACCAAAGACCCCTCCCCATCCGCCGGCATGGACGAGCTCCTCGCCGTTTTGGGTTACAAGGTCAGGTCCTCTGACATGGCCGACGTGGCCCTCAAGCTCGAGCTCCTCGAGATGGCCATGTACAACAACTCCGGTGCCACCGACGTCAGCTTTGCTACCCTCCCCCACGGCACCTCCCTCGACGACGATGCGGGCCTCTCTTATCTCTCCCACCTCTCCTCTGACGCCGTCCACTACAACCCCTCCGACCTCTCCTCCTGGCTTCAGTCCATGCTCTCCGAGCTCAACCCCACCCCGGATTTCTCTGCCGCCTCCTCTTCCCAACAGCAGCCGCCCCCTCCACCTCCCGCCCAGCCTCCTCTCCGCCAGCCCTTCCCTGACTACTCTGCTTGCGACCTCAGCGTTATCCCTGGTGCCGCCGCCACACCCCCTAACAAGCGATTGAAAGCGAGCATGAACACCGCTGCTGCCTCTCCCCCTACAGCATCCTCCTCCTCGGCCCTAACGGCAGTGTCTCCTCCTCGGCCAGTTGTCCTCGTCGACTCACAGGAGACTGGCGTGAGGCTTGTCCACACCCTCATGGCGTGCGCGGAGGCTGTTCAGCAGGAGAACTTGAAGCTTGCGGATGCTCTGGTCAAGCACGTGAGCCTTCTCGCCGCATCACAGCCCGGGGCGATGCGGAAGGTCGCTACCTACTTTGCAGAAGCCCTGGCAAGGCGGATTTATAGGATTTACCCCCGGGAATTCTCCCTTAATTCCTCTTCCTACAACATCCTGCAGATGCACTTCTATGAGTCTTGTCCTTACCTGAAATTTGCCCACTTCACCGCCAATCAGGCCATCCTGGAGGCGTTCGCCACCGAACCCCGTGTCCATGTCATTGATTTTGGACTCAAGCAGGGGATGCAGTGGCCTGCCCTTATGCAGGCCTTGGCACTCCGTCCAGGTGGCCCCCCGGCTTTCAGGCTTACTGGAATAGGCCCGCCCCAGCCTGACAACACCGATACGCTGCAGCAGGTTGGCTGGAAGCTTGCCCAGTTGGCTGATTCTATTGGTGTGGAGTTTGATTTCCGGGGCTTTTTCGCCAACAGCCTGGCTGACCTCGAACCAAGTATGCTCAATATCAGCTCGAGTGAAGTCGAGACTGTGGCTGTCAACTCAGTGTTTGAGCTCCACAAGCTGTTGGCCATGCCCGGAGCTATTGAAAAGGTGCTTGGGTCGATCCGAGCCATGAGACCTAAGATTTTCACTATGGTCGAACAGGAGGCAAATCACAATAGCCCGGTCTTCCTTGACCGATTCAACGAGGCACTACACTACTACTCGAGCCTCTTTGATTCCTTGGCAGGTTGTGGGGCGGGGGCATCGGAGGACACAGTTATGTCAGAGGTATATTTGGGAAGGCAGATATGCAATATCGTGGCGTGCGAGGGGACGGAAAGAGTGGAGAGGCATGAAAGTCTCATTCATTGGAGGAGCCGGATGGAGTCGGCGGGGTTCAACCCGGTCCACCTCGGATCAAATGCTTTTAAACAGGCGAGCATGTTGCTTGCGTTGTTCGCAGGTGAGGATGGGTACAGGGTGGAGGAGAACAATGGTAGCTTGATGCTGGGATGGCATACGAGGCCTCTGATTGCCACTTCGGCTTGGCAACTTGGCAGCAGCAATGGGGGTCCTTAGGGAGTTGATGCTTCACAGAAAACACCGGCGTAGGCTCAACAACGACACGGTATGGATCATGATGAAAGAGAAAGAGAATTGGTCGCTTGGGTGGGATGGATGCGGGGAGGAAGAGAAGGCGCGAGCAAATTCAAGCAAAGTGTGGAATTCTGATCCAAGGTTGAGGCCTCTTGTGCAGTAGAGGTTGACCTTCAACGTGGATGGGAGTTGTTGATTCTTTTGTTTCCTGTATTTTCCTTTGTTCACAACTGAGTGGGAGTTTTGGTTTGGGGAATGAGGAGGTTAAAATTTGTGATCACCTCTGGGTTTATGATCTCAAGGAGAGTGTCCCCCCCGGCCAATTGGAATCTCTGGATGTGGATGGGTTGTTAGTAGAATGAAAGCTGTAATTCTCTGAATTGTAGTAGTTCTTTTGGAACTGGAGAGTGGGGGCGGTGACCCTGATTCATCCTTCCCTTCACCCCCTACCAACTGTCTGCATATCTTTCTCCTTCAAAAGATTGGTATTTTAGACGAGCAACTTGGATGAGACTTAACCCATCTATCTCAATGGAAGTGCCAGCAGCGTGATTAAGACCATCATGCCAACAGCAAACCATCCCATCCGATGCAAGAAATTGGTGGTCTTGGTTGGTGGCACCACCCCATTAGCAGAATGACTTTAGTTTTAAGGCATTAATTAACAGACAATTAATACAGTTGGATTTTTACTTTCAGTAAAAACAACAGGACCTCAACGATTGTGTATCATTTGATCCACATTTCAGTTTTTTTTTAGAAAAAAAAAGTGGGGTGATGAAGGTGTTGGGGGATTTGAGTTCATCATCATGCCCATGACATGACAACAACCTCAAAGCAAATCCTTCGTGGTTATCCATTAATCAATCAATTAGTTGGGGGTCTCCGGCTTTCTAATTATGGACAGCGTTATTGGAGGATCGAAAAGCTTGAGGCTTTTTAATGCTGATCTCCCCCACCCAAATTCCCTTTTCGGAACGCTCGTCCAACGGTGCTCGCTTATATGTCTTGTGCACGAAAGATGTTGTGTACTGTATTATTCTTTTTTTCAATTTTTTTAAATTCGGTCCACCGCGATAAGGAAAAATATTTTTACCTAGGTCGACCGTGACTCATTCTTACGGTCGACCGTCAAAAAAGAAGTTTATATATATATATATATATATATATATTGGCTTTTACATTTGTTTATACAACTTGGAGCTGATAATTCTTTGAAACTAGTATTTTTATCTTCCATACCTTCTTCAATATTAGCTATGGTAGAAAAAAGTTTTACTACCAAACATTTGAAGATTACCGACCTTACAGTTGGCCAGAGCAAGAAATTCACTTAGGTCTCAGTGAATTGTGCCAAAGAAAGGAAATCATTCAAGGATTCCTGAAGCCAGACAAAAGACTTGAAAAGATTTGCCAGAACAAGTCATCCAGGTATAAAATTAAGTGTACAAAGCGAGACTTGTGTGACTGTTCAGGAATTGTAAGTACAAAGCCTTCATGGCGTAAATTTGTTAGACGTAAACATAAAGAAAGAATTGGACAGCAGACAAAAGAATTCAGAACTTCTCCCAAGCGTTGGAAGCGTTTCCTCAGGATTAAGAGAAAGAGAAGTCCTCAAGGAAAATCCTCCAGTGTTTCATCTGCAATAAGAAAGGTCATTTTGCAAAGAATTGTCCAAAAGGACAAAAAAAACTTATTGCTCAAATTGAGAACATCTCTGGTATATCATTGCATGATAATGATGTTGAATCAGTCTTTTCTATTGATGACGAACCTTCTTCACAAGCAGTTTGTTGTCTTGAAGGATATATAGACTCTGACAAAGCAACATCTTCAGATGAGTCTTACACATCCTCTTCTTCAGAAGGACAGAATATCAGAAGGATTTGTACTATTAGTGCTTATCCTAACCCTGCAGGATATCATGAAAGATTCCCGTACGAAGCCTTGTACCCAAGGAAGATATCAACCAATGGATCAGCCATAGAACCAGAACAAGGTTCTAAACAGACAAAAGAAATTCCATTAATTACCACTTTACAAGTTTCTCCCCATATAGAGGTAAATATATATTTTTCAAAATACCAAAGACCAGTATCTGCAATAGCTTTTATTGACACAGGATCTTCTGAAAGCATGATCATCCCAGTGATCGTACCTCAAGAATTTCTAGTGCCTTATGAGAAAACTTTCATGGCTGCATCCGGTGAATTATTCTATACCCACTCAAAAAGCAAGTCTTTGAAAATTATGATATTTCCTACATGCACTATCAAGACTTGTTTAATTGCAACTGATCTCCAAGGAAAAGACCTAGTTCTAGGTTGGGATCTTTTACAATAAATGCCAGATCTCAAAATTTTGACCACAGGGATCAGATTCAGGGGAAAATTCAAGCCCTTTCCGGCAATAACAAGGATGTATTCCATTGAACCAATCGAAAAGGCAAGACAATTATTTGAATCATCCTTTGCAGAAAATCACACTGAATTCTTACAGAAATGCCCAAGTCCTTTATGGAAAAATCCAGACTTCTTTGTGAGATTGCCTTTTAAGCTGAATGAGGATATCAATCATACTAAAGCAACTCACCCTGGTATGAAACCAACTAACTCTTATATAGCAAGAGAGGAATGTATGTCTTTATTGCAGCAAGGACTTATCGAGTATTCCAACTCACAATGGGCATGTGAAGCATTTTATGTGAATAAACGCTCAGAACAAGCCAGATGTAAGAAAAGATTGGTGATTAATTATCAGCCTCTGAGTCACTTTTTACAGGATGACAAGTTCCCACTACCTAACAGAACAGCGCTGTTTTCATCATTAGCCAAGGCCAAGGTATTTTCTAAGTTCGACCTTAAGAGTGGTTTTTGGCAATTAGGTATTCATCTAGATGACAAGTGGAAAACATGATTTTGTATTCCTGATGGACATTTCCAACGGACTGTCCTACCTTTTGGATTAAAGACAACACCTTCTTTATTTTAGAAAGCAATGACTCGTATTTTTTGGCCCATACAGTCTTCAGCTTTGATTTACATTGATGATATTCTTTTATTTAGCTCAGATAAAGAATCTCATGAGAGTTTGTTGAAACAGTTTGCTGAAATACTTCAGAAGTATGGAATAATGCTCTCAGAAAGAAAGGTAAAATTATTTGAAACTTCAATTGAATTTCTTGGTATGAAACTTTCATATGGCAATTATCATCCCGGACCACATATTGCCCAGGAATTGCTCAAATTCCCAGATACTCACTTAACCACCAAATAGGTACAACAATTTTTGGAAATTGTGAATTACCTAAGAAATTTTGCACCAAGAATCAGCAGGTATACAAGCCCACTCGAAGCCCAGTTAAAGAAAAATCCTTCTCAGTAGGTAATCTCAAGTGCTCAAGATCAATCTACATCAGTAATACAAGAAGCTGAACCAGTAACTCCACCAGTTACTGAAAAACCTTCCACAACTGTACCTACAGTACAGCCAGTTTCTACCACAAAGGTACCACTGATTTTAGCTCCCAAGCCAATACGTATAACAACTTCGTGTGCACAGGAAGCATTTAAAACAACCCATGTGTCCACATCACAAATACCCACTGTTATGATGATGGGTAACATAGGTTTTAGCTTTCCTTCCACCGAAGAACATACTATTGATAATGTTCGATATTCTGCACAAATTCCCGTTCCAACAGAACTTGACAGAAATGGTCATCCAGTCCGCAACAGTATTGCCGAAACAGTCCTCAATTGACAAAGCCAAAATGCACTGGTACAAAACTCAGCACTTAATACCATTTGTCATAAGATTGATACTATGCAGGATAATCTGAAAGGAACAGAAAGACGCTTGAATGAAAAGCTAGACATTCAGCACAATAAGACCCATAAGGTATTACAGACTCTACAGAATAGGTTAGATAAATTTGAAAGAGGAATATTTCCCTCATATTTTAGATCTGACCCAGATGCTGAGATTGCTAAACTTAAGCGACAGATCAGAATGATTGAGGAAACGCAAGTAGAAATTCCTGACAAACCAAATATGTCAGACTTTTTGAATTTTGGAAGGCCCAAATCTACCAATACAGATTATTTGAACCTTGAAAGGCCTAAACCTTATAATTCTGACTTTTTGGATTTTGAAAAGCCATATGTACAGTCCACTTCACAAGTGCAGGAAGGTATGCACCCAATTTTTGGACAAATGGGAAAAAAAGGACCCAGCTGAATTAAGAGATCTAATACGCGAACAAAGGCGTAGAGACAGAAATCGTGAAGAAATTCGTAAAGGCAAAAAGAAGCAAGAAAGCTCTTCTGAGAAAAGGCCTACAACCGAATATAGATCTTCACATTACAGGTCTCCGAGTCCAAGTTCGACTCATCCTACTCCTTAGCTTATGGTCAAAAAGAAAATAGAGAATCCATCGGTCTCAGTTCCCAAATGGGTAACATCATCTCTTGCCTCAGTTTCCATTCATGATTCATCTGATTCTACACCATCTGAGAATTACACAGAACCAGAATCTAGTGATAATATCTCTCAGGGTTCAATAGATGAAAAGGACTCTGCTATTGGTTATTATTTTGAGAATTCTCCGCAGATTCTTATGACAGATAAACCAGGTATAGCAGAAGAAAGTCAGTCAGGTGAGAATACTTCAGATGAAGAACCATCAGTACCTCAGATTTTCATGGCAGACAGAGGTAACTCAGACCCTATAGTTGATGAGCCTATAGATAAAAGTCTTTCAGATCATTCAGCAGAAAGGCAGAGACCAAATACAAGGCCAAGTGAAGGAATCACTAATCTCAAGTTTACATTTGATGATATTCCATATACCAAATGGCCTCAGCGAATACAAGATTTTTATGCTTGGTGTTTACATAAGAAATTGACAATTTTCAATACATCTGACATTCTTGCAGATTTTACTTCCAGATTTACAGGAACGCTCCTAGTCTGGTGGAGTTTGTTTCCAGAACCAAATCAAATATATATATATATATATTTCGGTCGATTCCGACTCAACTGACGGTCTACTGTTCTGTTTAGTTTATTTCGATACGAGTTTTTCTGTAGTTATTACTAGGAAAGTTGGAAGTTCGTTTTGTTAAGAAAAATTCGTATCGAAAGGCTTTTTATAAAATTTCTTATAATAATTACACGAGAGATTCGTACTACATAAAATCCGTTTCAGTACGAACTTACATATAAGAATTACAACGAGTTTAATAAAATATGAAAAGTTTATACTGATCGACCAACCATAAAATGAATAATGATCGACAGGCGCAAGACAGCTATCGTGAGCTGCATTTTATCGACTCCCCCAGCCAACATACATTTTTTTTTACATTATTATTCCTGTCATTATAGATAAAGATGTCGAAGAAATGCCAAAGCCAGCCAGCCAGCCTGTTAAACGGTGCAATTAGTTTGTTTGTACAGAAATGTTGAAAAAGATGAAGAAATAAAGCATTAACTTGCAATAATAGATTCTTCTCCCAAACACATTAGAGCCAACTAGTTTGTTTTTCCAATCCCCATTACCCCCCACACCTACAACCTAGTTTGTTTGCTTTTTTTCTTATAATGTGTAATAACGAACTATGATGATGAATGATTGGGATTGTGTCTAATCTTAAGGGGTCAACATATATCACCTTTGATTTGATAGCCAAATTGCTAATGATAATAATATGTTAAGCAGTTGATGGTATTATTGCTGTTTTGACACTGACTCGTGTGGATCCCCCCACTCCCCTCCCTCCCATGATGTCGACGTTTCCCCTCGCCCCAAGTCTCACACCCACCCACTCCTTTTCTCTTGCTGTTGTCGCTGTTCCTTTCACCATCTGCCCCTCCCTCTCTCTGTCTTAAGACCAGTGGGGGGTGATTTTGTGATGATGATTCAAAGGGACATAAATGGCCCGCAAGGATGACACAAGTCCTTTTTACAATAAGCCCACATTCAAGTGTCGGGGGGGGGGGGGGGGGGGGACCTTTTCCCATCCCAACTACTCCTTTGAATTTATCATTATTTTTCATCATATGATAGGCCGATGCCGATCAATAAACACATATCGTACTCAAACAGGGAGGATGACGAGGAACTTAAAAAGGAAGAAAATGACTAGGTGGAGGAGGAGATGAGTAGAGTTCTGTTTTAACATGGAGATGAGTAGAATTCCCACTCCAAACTGCGTATCTCATCTGTGGATTTTTCTCACCTTTTTTCTTTTGTAGTCATGGATGTCATTCCTTATTCGTCCCTCCATCGATTCTAAATAGTTTTTTCTTTTTTTTCTTTTTCCTCAAAATAGTGAGGGAGGGAAGTAATGAAGTAGTGGGGGGTGTAAAAAGGCAAAACGCTTTGGGGACGTATGATTGATTGGTCCATCGAGATGCATGATTGGCTTTTTGGTACTTGTATCAAATTATATTAATAGCCGCATTTAATTACCCACCCAATTCTTTTATTATTATTTTTTTAACTTTTATTCTAAAGAGAAACCCCCCATGAGGTGAAAGCGAAAAATAGTTGCTTCATGTGTATAAAATGAAAAGCAAAATACGATTTATCTATCGAGGCAAGGAATGGTAAAGAAAAAAAAGCAATAAATCTTTGGCCAAGCACGACGAGTTGAGATGTGTGAAGGGGGACTAGGGAACGCAGTCTCTCCGTGGAAAACTGAGTTCAGTCCCATGGAATTCTCTAAAGTTGCTTCTCAATCATGTTTTTCACCAACACATTGTATGAATGCGATTCCTACGTCTCCTTGTGTTCACGAATATCACAATCACAGATTCAACACTGCTTCTTCCCGGGCAGATTGTTTCGTTCTTGTCTTTTTCCCTTCATTTAAGCATCTCCTGTCGTGGGCCGGAGTTCAAAGTTTGCAGACGCCAGAATTGGCCCATCAATTAACCCTAATCACAACTTATTCGGAACGTTTTGATTTAATAAAAAAAGAAGAAGATATGATCAGCTTGCGGGCCTTAGAAGTGGGTTTGGTAAATTGATTTGTGGAATAAGATAAGATATCCCCAATTTCTGATGGAAGGAAGCTATTTTGTTACAGTTATAGCCCAACGAGTGATTGGGTGTTGTCATGTAGCAAAGAAGCCGCTATAACTATAGTCCGGCCTACGACAGTTCCGTTGGTCATTATTCTTTGTTGGAGCTCAGGGAAGATTTGGGTTGAACGAAAGAGAAATCACATGGAGAACAGAGCAATCGAGAGTGATTTAAGGTTTTTCAGAAGGAACTTGCCTAGGAAGCCAAGGTGTTATCAAATTTCAAGGGGTTGTGTGAAGTGACGGTTGAATTTCCCCAAATAAATGAATTAATTTTTGTTGTTCTCTTAATATTTTTTCCGTTTGCTTATAAATTTTATTTAATGAACACTAATTAATTTTTTCTTTTTTTTTAATATCTCAAAATCCAAAAGTTCTTGGATTTTTAAAATAATTATTTATTATTTTATTAAAATAATTTAGTCCTCGGTTTAGTTTTTTAAAATTGGTAGGGCATAATATTCTTGTATTTTTTGAAAGGTAGTTTTTTACTAGTTTTTTTAAGACTAAAGGACATCATTTCTCTTTAAATTCAAAATTTGTTTTTATGCAATTCATGCTTGAATTATTCTAATATAGGGTTATATTTTTTTTTAGAAAGCCTATTTCGATAAAGGTACATCGGGCAACATCTTTATCATTTGAAAAACCGTCTATTCATAAATACAGAAAACATAATCTTGCCTTAACTTACAGAAAAATGCCTCCGGAAATAGAGAGTAACTAACTAATTATTTTCCTATTTAAGGGATTGTGCTTTTTATTTTATGATAGAAGTAATATAATTATTAGTTTCTGAGATTCTGCTTTTTTTTTATTGCATAATAAAAATGGAAATATTAGGAAAGGCCTGGTGATCATCACTAGTTTGTTAGATTGTGCTTTTTATTCCATAACAAAAACCATAATTACAATTACTCATTTTCTTATATATATATATATTAAATTATTAGTAACAAGAAGCCAAAAACTGGGTAGCTAGCTACCATGTGACATTAATTACCGGCAAATGGGGATCAGAGCATTGCTTCTTTCATAAGCGATGCTTTGTCATTTGGAATGGGAAATAAAAGCTCAAAAAGCATAGGAAATAACAGGACAGAACAAAAAAGATTTATTCCCATTAAAAAACAAAAACAAAGCAAAAGTAAAAGGAGAAAAAGAGAGAAAGACCGAATAACAACAAAAATAATAATTACCATTTTAGTTTTTAAATTGTGGGATGTATCAGCAACCACTCATCCTGTGTTTGACCAAGACTTTTTACACCCAGAACAAGTGGCATCCCAATCCTCCATTTGCCATTTAATTAAATCCCCTAAATACGAGAAAACGTTTCTGCCGCGTCAAGCTCACGGGGGACTGGTACCAAAGATTAGTTTGGAAAAACCATACTCAATCAATTAAGTTTAAATAATTTATGCGTTTTTCTCGAAGTTTAGATTTTAAAAAATTAAAGAAAATCTTTTTGGATCATCGTTTAGTTGGGAATTTTTCAATGGTCACGTTTGACCAATTTCTCCGAAATCATCCGTAAATTCGTACGTACCAAGTGTCGAACTTGATTTGTTCGTCCCCACCCACCAAAATTAAAAGTAGTTACAAAACGCGGTTTCCTCGTACCTTTTTTGTATTTCACCCGGGGGAAGGGGAAGGGGAAGGCGAAGGGGAAGGGTGTCTTTCTTTATTCGTTTATTGCAGACCCCAGTCGGTCGAGGGACGGTGACGTCGACCGCCGGTTGGGGGGGGGGGGGGGGCGGCCTGCTTTTTCGAATTCTTGATTTCACCGATGGAGCTTCATTCTTATTTATAGATAAAGTTTCGATCTTTTTTGGTTTTCCTTGCTCCCTGACTTGTTATTCTTTCCTTCAAGGTGGTGGCGCAAGATTGGGTCTGTTGTCCCCCCTCCCTTCTCTTTTTCTTGAATTTGGAAGCTGCCCCGAGGTATATATCCTTTTGGGGCAGTTTCGTATCAGGTTGGCCTGATTGAGGCCTCTTTCTTCTTTCTTGATCTTCTGGGTTTTATGGAAATATTGCTATGCCGGTTGGAATCAGGTGTTTGGGGTGTCGTACTGCTTTGATGTATCTGCTAGTATTTCCTTTCTGCCTACTGAGGGCTGCATTCTTCATGGGTATGTGAAGTTGGGACAAGAAAAAAAGGTTAATCGATTGGATTTGTTTTACTGGGCGGTTTTGGTGATGATCCTGTCGACCCTTTATAAAAAATTTGGAGCATTTGATCGGATCTGAAGCTTATGATGGCTCGCGGCAGAAGGAGGGACGGTATTGAGTTTAGCAAGCTCTACAGCTTTGTATGTTGTAAGGTAGATAAATGGGGACCCGAAGTTGGGGGCCCAGGATTCACTCGGGTGGTTTACTGCAAGGAGCCGGAAGGTTTCAAGGCCATGATGAACAATTAC
This sequence comes from Melastoma dodecandrum, assembly GCA_029817715.1. Classification (NCBI taxonomy): domain Eukaryota; kingdom Viridiplantae; phylum Streptophyta; class Magnoliopsida; order Myrtales; family Melastomataceae; genus Melastoma; species Melastoma dodecandrum. The sequence continues at coordinate 32,765 of JARUPY010000397.1, read as the reverse complement.
CCGAACAACTATGTTCGCACTACCAAGTACACGCTAGTGACGTTCTTGCCAAAATCGCTTTTTGAGCAGTTCAGAAGGGTTGCCAACTTCTTCTTCCTCGTTACTGGTACCCTGGCGTGGACGAAATTTGCACCTTATACTGCTGTCAGTGCTGCAATACCACTTATTGTCGTGATCGGTGCAGCCATGATCAAAGAGGGCATTGAAGACTGCCGGCGCTATCGGCAGGTACTGTTGAGGGTTTTCTTTTTAAAATGTTGGATCAGATAACCTTGATGGATCGTTGTGCTCTAGGGTATCTGGCTGTAAACTACGTATCTTCTCAGTGACTCGTGTCATGCACTGTAAGTCAGGTTGTATTCTGTTGGTTGGTTGGTTGTTTGGCCCGACATGGCTTATTACTTAGGAGGGATTTCAAGTTGTTAGTCTTCGACGATTGAGGTTATGAAGCTCCTTGGATTATAGCCGAATTCTTTCTGATGGTTGTTTTTGGTTAGATTTTTGCACCATGCACTATGGCAACAGGGAAAAAGTTCTAGCAGTTCGTTTTGGGTGATTGACATTTTTTATGACATGCCTTTGCCAATTAATTTCCTGCCATAACTGAATTGTAATTGTATTTTCAAATTGCACGTGTCCCAGGATGTTGAAATCAACAGTAGGAATGTCAAAGTGCATGTAGGCAATGGAAATTTTGTGTATACCGAATGGAAGAACCTCAAAGTAGGTGATGTTGTCAAGATAAAGAAGGATGAATTTTTTCCTGCGGACCTTCTCCTACTTTCATCTTGTTATGAAGATGCTATATGCTATGTTGAGACCATGAATCTTGATGGGGAGACAAATCTGAAACTGAAACAAGGATTGGAGGTGACATCTGAATTCAATTCAGATGATAGTTTCAAACAGTTTAGGGCAATCGTACGCTGTGAAGATCCCAATGCTCACCTCTATTCCTTTGTTGGGACCTTGGAGTTGGAAGGAGGGCAATATCCCCTTTCTGCGAAACAGATTCTTCTCCGAGACTCAAAGCTGCGGAACACAGATTATGTCTTTGGTGCTGTCATATTTACCGGTCATGACACCAAGGTCGTGCAGAATTCGACTGCACCCCCTTCAAAGAGAAGCAGGCTCGAAAGGAAAATGGACCGGATTATCTACCTTCTGTTTCTGATTGTTTTTTCCATGGCTGCTATCGGATCTATATTCTTTGGGATTTGGACTAAAGATGATCTAGCAAATGGGACGATGGAAAGGTGGTATCTCCGACCGGATAATTCTACAATATATTTTGACCCTAAAAGAGCTCCATTGGCCGCATTATGTCATTTCCTGACAACTTTGATGTTATATGGCTATTTCATCCCTATATCCCTTTATGTTTCCGTAGAGATAGTGAAAGTATTTCAGAGCATGTTTATTAATCAGGATATCCATATGTATTATGAAGACGCAGACAGACCTGCGAATGCTCGAACTTCAAACTTGAGTGAAGAACTTGGCCAGGTCGACACCATTCTATCTGACAAGACTGGGACATTGACGTGTAACAAAATGGAGTTTGTAAAGTGCTCAATTGCAGGGAGGGCTTATGGTCATGGTGTGACCGAAGTAGAAAGGGCTATGGCAAGGAGGAAGGGCCCACCGGTACAACAAACCAAAGCAAATTCATATGACCATTTGGATAACTCTGGTGAAGCAAAGCCTGTTATTAAGGGCTTCAACTTTTATGATGAAAGGATCATGAATGGGAACTGGGTGCATGAACCCCGTCCCGATGTTATTCATCTGTTTCTGCAGCTACTGGCGTTATGTCACACGGCTATACCTGATGTGGATGAAAACACCGGAAAGATTTCATATGAGACTGAATCGCCTGATGAATCTGCATTCGTTGTTGCTGCAAGGGAACTTGGTTTTGAATTCTGTCAACGAACACAGACAACCATTTCGGTGCGCGAGCTTGATCCTCTATCCGGAGAAAAAATCAGAAGGTAAATTATTTTGCCCAGAATGCTTGCGAGCTAAGTATACCTCGTAGGTTATTTGTGTTCCTTGATATTGAAATGGCGTATGTGATGATAAATTTTTAGTTTTCTAATAATGATAGCCCTTTAAGTTACAAACACTAATTTGTGAAACTGAACTTTACCTGGATCCATTTCTTGGATGGAGGGAAGCCTGAAATGCTAGTCTTTGTAACTTATAATGCACTGCTAAAAAACTGGAGTGAGGAAGTAGATGCTAAGGCAAAAAATCCTTTTCGATGATATCATTTGTCTGGTTGCAGGGTTTATCAGCTTTTGAACATTTTAGAATTCAACAGCACTAGGAAGCGAATGTCTGTTATCGTTAGACAGGAAGATGGAAAGCTGATTTTATTGTCCAAAGGTGCTGACAGGTTTGTGATTACTTATTGAAAACACTTGCTGGCTTTGATGTTGCTGGTCACTATCTGATATCTGAAACATGTTAATTACAAAACCTATGCAGTGTCATGTTTGAAAGGCTGACAAAGAAGAAAGGGTGGGATTTCGAAGATGCAACAAAAGCCCATGTGAACGAATATGCCGATGCAGGTCTAAGGACATTAATACTTGCTTACCGTGAACTGGATGAAGAAGAATACAAGAACTTCAACCAAAGATTCAATGTGGCTAAGAATGCCATTGGTGCTGATCGTGATGATCTCATTGAGGAAATCACAGAGACAATTGAGAAAGATTTGGTTCTTCTCGGTGCCACAGCAGTGGAGGACAAACTGCAGAATGGGGTTCGTCATGATTTACCTTGTCCTCTATAATGCCTTGTAGAATGACAAAAATAACCCAACATTTGTTGGCTTTCAGGTTCCGGAATGCATCGATAAGCTTGCACAAGCTGGAATTAAGATTTGGGTTATCACTGGAGACAAGTTGGAGACTGCCATTAACATTGGGTATGACCTGATTATCATGTAGGGGAGACCCTGAGACATGATCTAGTGGGTATCTTACAGATAGTTTTGAAAAAATGCAGGTTTGCTTGCAGACTACTCAGACAAAAAATGAAACAGATAATAATCAGCTTGGAGACTCCTGATATCCAGGAAATTGAAAAGGCTGGGGATAAACTTGACATCTCTCGGGTATGTTGAACTAATTAAGTCATAAGTCACCCAATTTGCATATAGGTTGGAAAATTATTAAACTCTAGCCTGGCTTTTCCCCTTTTAATTTAGTGTGCTTGTTCCACTTTTTAACTCTGCGCTTGGTTTCAAATCCTTGCCTATGAGCTTCCTAAAGTCCTCATCTTGACAGGCATCAGCGAATAGTGTTCTCCATCAAATTACACAAGGGTGGCAAATGGTTGATGTGTCCAAAGAAAATCCTGAAGAGGAGTTTGCTCTAATAATAGATGGAAAATCACTTACTTATGCTCTTGGTGCTGACATCAAGGACATGTTTCTTAAGCTTGCATTGGGCTGCTCATCTGTTATATGCTGTCGTTCATCCCCAAAACAGAAGGCATTGGTGTGTTCTTCTACTGTTATCACAATGATCGTCCCCAGTGTCTTCTGATCAATGGATTGGTTTTCACATTGGAGGTTCACTGATTTGGCATGTCCTATTCAACTCTTTAGGTTACAAGAATGGTGAAACTAGGAACGAGGAAGACAACTTTGGCAATTGGGGATGGGGCTAATGATGTAGGCATGCTTCAAGAAGCGGATATTGGTATTGGGATCAGTGGGGTGGAAGGAATGCAGGTGTTTTGTCATAAAGAGCATTAAATTGGCATTGTCTGAAAAAAATATTTCTAATTAATTTTTTTCTTTTCAATTTGTATGATCTCTAGGCCGTCATGTCCAGTGACGTTGCAATTGCACAATTTTGCTACCTTGAACGACTTCTGCTGGTGCATGGGCATTGGTGTTACAGAAGGATCTCCACAATGGTAACTCCCGGCTTCAATTTCACCTGAATTCTGTTCCGGATCACCCTAATTCATCCTACAATTTGATGGCTGATCTGTCTTCTCTTTTCCTTTTTCTTTCTTGGTTTCTGGGTGTCTGCTGCCAGATTTGCTACTTCTTCTACAAGAACATCATATTTGGTTTCTCTCTCTTCTTATATGAGATGAACACATCGTTCTCCGGGCAACCGGCATACAATGATTGGTTCTTGTCGCTCTATAATGTTTTCTTCTCATCCCTTCCTGTGATTGCACTTGGAGTGTTTGATCAAGATGTATCACCCGAGATATGCCTGAAGGTACCTGCATGCAAAACTTTATCAAATGACTTTAGCATTGTGTATTTTTAGTCTGTTGGATTGCATGAAGCAACTTGTTTGCATGTTTTCTTCATGTGACAGTACCCCATGTTATACCAAGAGGGGGTCCAGAACGTCCTCTTCAGCTGGACTAGGATACTTGGCTGGATGTTTAATGGATTCTCTAGTGCAATAATGATCTACTTTCTCTCGACAAAAGCACTGGAGCCCCAGGCGTTCAATGCGCAAGGACACACAGCTGGAAGGGATATCTTGGGTGCAACAATGTACACTAGTGTCGTGTGGGCCATAAATTTGCAGATGGCTATATCCTTCAGTTACTATAATGCGATACAGCACATATGCATCTGGGGTACTATTGCCTTCTGGTACTTCTTCATGGTGGTATACGGATCCTTGAACCCAGTGAGGTCCACGACTGCATACAAGATCTTTATTGAATCTCTCGCGCCGTCCCCGGCATTCTGGCTCTTGACTCTTTTTGTGTCGATCACTACTCTAATTCCGTACTTCACTTTCTCTGCAATCAGGGCAAAGTTCTTCCCGATGTACCATCAGTGGATCCAACGGCAGATAAGCAAAGAAGGGAGACTTGCCAACACGGAAAATCGAAGCAGGGATCGTGGATCTTAATGTCCTAGATCTTGTTTTTACCAGGAAGTACAGCAGCTAAGACTAACTGTGTTCTAGGAAACGTTCCGGTCAGGTAGGTAATATCCGATTTGTCAAGTCTTGCTGGGTCGGCAACTTAGGTTGCTTTTGTTGAGAGAAGATAAAAAGGGTTTGGGCTTTACTTTTGTAAATTTGTTTTTATCCGTTCACCTCAATGAGGAAGACTAAGGAGTTCTGCCAGATGCGGTTGTACAGGTTCAACTTTCAAGATATATGCATGGAGAAGAGTTTGTACATGAACTAGTTATCTGGAAGTAGTAAGTCGAGAGCATTCATTCGCATATGCATTTTGCCCTACCCCTCACAAAAATTTAAAAAATATATTTCTTCCATTCTCTTCCCTTTTCATGGGACTCATCTAACTCTCACTACTTTTATCATTTCATTCCCTCGGTCGTTTCTTCCTAAGGGGAAAAAAGTATGTTTTCCTGTCAATTTTCTTTCCTTAGGAAAAACCATCAAGCAAAAATGTATGTTCATGGAATCGGTATAAAAGCAGTAATGCCGCAGAGAGTTCTTACAATTACAGTTAAAAAATTATTGTCACTCTATTGTCACAGCGGCAACTTTGCTGTATTTCGGCAAATGCAGTTTTCTTTTTTTTTTTGTTTCTTTTACTCTTTTTTTTTTTTGGTAATAAGAGCGTATCACCACAAAAAGTGAACCAACTCTTATTGATACCACTTACCTGTTGCACCATTCACATTCTCACTAAGTAACTGAATTTGATCCTAAACTATCTCCTCTCTTCTATATAAAGTCTCCAACCCACTTGCCCGAGTATATAATCTTGAAATCAGCAGAAGAAGAAGAAGATGCCCCATTTCGAAGTCATCGGTGCAAATCCAAGCCTGGTGGCTACACTGAAGGCAGATCACACGGAGGAATGGTACCATTGCTGGGGGAGTTTATATTCCACCTCCCATGGGCAATGATGATTACATTCTTCAGGCTGAAGATTCTAGTGAGGCCATCCTGTTGCGAAAGACACTCCTTAACGCCTTGTTTGCAAGCTAGTGTGAGTAATGCAGGTGCTTAACGCCTTTTATCTGCTCGAACGCGATTTTGTGATCATCGTCCCATTTGAATATGACATCCTTCCTCAATTTCTTGAACAGATGCTTGCACGTATTGACCAAGTTGGAGATAAACCTTCCAATGTAGTTGATGTGGCCCATGACGCCTCGAATTTCTTTGACTGACCTTGGAATTGGGAGGTTGCGAATTGTCTTGATTTTGTTGGGGGCAATCTCAATACATTTGCTACTAACAACGAATTCGATGAGCTTGTCTGATGTTGCTTCGAAGACGAATTTGGTTGGATTGAGATTGAGCTTGTACTAAATTGTGAAGAATAACTATGTGATCCTCTTCTCCTCTAGATTTAGCGAGCATGTCATCAACATAGACTTCCATCTCACAGTGCACATGTCATGGAATAATACCACCATTCGGTAGCAGAATGCGAACCATGGTGTTATGAAGTTATTTTTCTTTGTCCTTTCTTAATAATACGGATTAAGTTGTCGTTGGAGAATCCATCCATAAAAGAGAAACTACCTAACAACAAAATTTTCCACCTGCAGGTCAATGTGCGACAGAGGAAAGTCGTCTTTGGGTCTTACTTTGTTGAGTTCACGGTAATCAATGCAGACCTTCTGGTTCTTATAGATGACGGGGACGACGTTGACAACCCATTTTGGATAACTGGCCACCTCAGTGAAGTTGATATTGATGAGTTTGTCAAACTCCTCTTTGATAGCAAAAGCCAACTCGGGCTTGTATCGACGGATCATTGTGAATTTTTTACTCTACCGCCTCAGAATTCAATCATGGCATGTGTGCATATATCCAGTCGAAAAAATGTCCGAGAATTCTGGGTAAGTTGGCGATCTCTAGCCTTCGTCGAAATGTAGGTTTGAGTCGATGAATAGCTCATCGGGCTCGTCTTCTATTCCAAAGTTGATCGATACAGGTCTTTGCAACGCTATCTCAATTGGTTATTCATGATGTTGGAGGCTTTCCTCTAAGCCATGGTAGCCGTCGAGAGATGTTGGATCGTCTACCACATTTTCGCCTTGTTTAGCTGTGTCTTCGAGTATGTCCGAAGGGTCATTCCCTTCGAGGGACATGTCTGACTTGGTCGGGTTCGACGCTTCCAATATGTTGACTTCTTCCTCGGATTCTTGTACCTCGATTTTCATGTCCCTACTTGTTCATAGAGGATTTGACCTTCCGAGGAGGGGACAAGGGGATGCTCCCTCTGCCGGGGTCGAAAAAGGAGGTTCGATAGCGACTAGACTCAATCTCCTCAGGTAAAGAACATCATCGAAATAAAAGTGGGGCTTCCCGCGACGCTCATGTGCAGTCGCAAGAAGCTCAGTCACCGATCCTAGCCTAAAAGTAGGGGTCGAAGTCGGAATGGTCTTGAAAAGACTCCGGAGAGTGATTTCGTCCATGTGGGGAGTTTCGGGAGCGTTTTTGGTATGGTGCCTGCCGCTGGTGCTGCTTCAGGATGTCGAGAAGGTTTGGTTGAGTCGGTGACGGAGAGGTTTCTCCATGAAGGTTCTGACTTACCTTAGCTCGATAGGGAATAGGAGGTTACAGGGGAGGCCGAAGAACTTAGTTTCTCAGTTCGGCTGGACTGCAGGGAGGGCCGCAAAGGGAGAGGAGCGTCTAACGATAGTGTGACGAAGGAACGATGGAGGAACTATCGTCTCTGTCTCTGTGGCACTAAGGAGAGAATTGGAGGATTTTTTCTAGGTGATCATTTTAAGAAAAAGAAAAGAAGACCATTTATGGAAGAAATTGATAGTGTATGTCAATTTTATGTCTTCCTGGTCCAAATCCCTCCGGACCGGATGTGTCAAATTTGGGTTACTTACATTGGATTAGGCAACAATAACTCAAAACTCCCCAGAAAAGAGTGTGTGGGTTATTGGGAAAACAAAGTTAGATGATCTCCAGAAGGTCTTGTGGGGTGGAAGACATAAATGAACAGCTTGACTTGGAAGTGTAAAATCCTGGCGGCATATTGTAACACTGGACTCGGACGAGGAAAAGGACGCGGGAAAGCATCGGAATGAAATACCAACCGTTTCTCGAGTTTTACTATTTTTCTTTCTTTTTGTTTTTCATTTCCTTCTCCTGTCCTTGTGACATAAATAATATAATCAAAGTTTGATTGGGTAAGCTTGAAGTTGCCTAAAATTAACACGTTTGCCCCAACCAGAAGAAGCTTCTCCTGACCCCCAAAGGCTGGGTCGCAATCAAACACGCTTTGTTGGACCCTTTCCCGATTGTCAAGCAACCTTTCCCTCCCCTCCACTTTTTATTATATATATATAAGGAAGAGATATCAAGCTGTTCGATTGTTCTGCTCCATCGTCAAGCATTCATTCTAGCGTCATGCAAGCAACCAACTTCTTGCCTTGCAAGGCACCCCTCTATGGGGGGATCTCACGAATTCCAAACCAAGGGAAAAGCTTTCCTCTTGTCCGGGCCAGGCGTGACCTCGGCGATGGGGATTATGCAGGCCGCATAGTCGACGACAACATGATCGTGCTCAGGACCCGGATCAGGGATCTAAAGATTTCGGAGGAGGCGTGTTGTGAGAGGGCACCGTTCTCGGGTTCACAGTGGACGGAGTGGGAGGAGGATTACCACGAGTTGAGTTGCCGGAAAGAAGGCCGCGAAGTGATTGGATTCTTGCATACCTGGATGATGCACCAAGGACTTGGTTCATTGATGGTTTTAGTGGCGATTCTGTCATTATGCACGGGTGTTACGGCCACATGGCTAGTTTCCGCGGCCATGGAGTTAGCTCGTGGATTGTCCGGTTGATTTGTGATTCAAAAAGATGGCTGCTCGGGAGGTTCCTCATGCCTTAATGCATTGATTTTTCATTTGTTTTTGGTGGTGTGTAGTTATCCCAATTCCTATTTTGCATGTCAGATAAAAGTTGCCCTATATTGTGATTTAAAAAAAAATGAACTTATGAAATATTATATAAGATACAAAAGTGGGAGAGCCACCAGAAAGCATAATAGTTAATCTTCGTATATAAAAAAAAAAATATTAATATTACGCGTAAATCGCATTTCAATCCCAACACGTAAAAGCTTGTGAATTACTTATTGGATTGACAGCTTCATGTTTAGCTCTTCAAATTTACGGACTATATGTATACATCGTACATATCATTGGAGTCTGAAATAACGCGGTTTTTGTTTCTTTACATTTCTTTATGGGAGGAGATGTCCAAATGGCGGACGAACATTAACATACTACTTTTTATCTTTTTACGTTTACATAAATTCGCTTTGCATTGTTCAAGGTAGGAAAAGTCAGACAGGAAACAAAAATAATTTATTTATATATGTATATAAACGTACTTCTATTATTCCTAATTGATTCACCCTAGTGGACTGATTTGTGTAACAATAACACTAAAAAGGTTGTGAAATGTTTCTACAGGTCAGAGGACCTTGAGTATCAACAAAAGGTTGATGCAGAACTTCAAGACTTCTGCTATCAAGTCCTTGTAGATTTTACTGGCCAAGGCGATCAACAATGTCTATTCCAAGTCCTTAAAGGCACTTGTTGTAGAGAAGGTTGATGTAAAACCTTATAGTTTCCTGCATTGTCAGGCGATGATTAGTTAATGTTCGATGGATGGGATCAACTCCAAAATCTTAAAGATTTATGTTGCTAATAGAGGTTTGATATATGACCTTGGGAGTTTCTATCAAAATGTAGTGTTGTGTCTGTTGATTTGCTTTTTCATTAAAGAAATACGTTGAAAATGTAGCGTTGCATTTATTGAGTTGCTTTTCTCTCAAAGGCTTCTACTAAAAATGCAGTATTGTGTCTATTGATTTGTTATTTCGTCAAAGGTTTTTGTTGAATGATCGGTTAAAGTACCATTAGTACATAAAGTAAATGGACACAATAGGCTCCAATCGTCTTATCCACTCAAGTATTCAAAATTAATTTATATATTTTAATTTATGTTAAAAAATTTCTAAATAAGGTTTACCAAACATTTGCGGTAAATTTCATAGTCCATTGGAGCTTTCCAAATTGGCTTAATTATCAAATATGTCCTCAACTTTACTCGTTTTTTTTTTTTTCCGATCTAGCCTGAAGTTTAAACCGTATCTCTAGGTGGCCTGTACTATCGACCTATTTCAATTTTATCCTTTTCAGTCCCTAAGTTTTCTCAGACAATAAAAAACTTAATTTTTCTTAAGCGGCTCTGATACCAATAAACAATTACAGGAATCGAACTTAAGAAGAGTTTCTCAGTTGTCTTTGTCGCCGGCGTTCTGCCAACCTCGAATACTCGTTAGAGTATCTCGAACTTGCCGCAAACCCAAGATTGGATTTACCTTCAAGGAAATATTCCTCGAATTCACTCTGCAGGAGAGTCAGCTCTTCTAATTTCTTAGAGTAGCTATCCACAAGTTCTCTCAGCTGCTGTATTTGCGTTGAGATACCTGCCAGTCGATCTACTACAGTGTTTAGAAGTCCAGTAGCAGAATCCTTGCCCACACCGTGATCCAAATGTAGGAGCTCGGGGTTTGGACAATCAGTCATAAGACTCGTGCTTTCGCAACTGTCATGCTTTTGCACCACCTTCACAATCTTATTAGATCATGAAGATTATCATAAACTACACAGCGGAAAGTTTATCATACCTTAACTCCTTGGGTTGCTCAGAGGGTTCACCAAGCTTCCGCAATAATAGAGATCCAAGAGTAGCATAATTCTCACACTAGAGAATTCAGCAAACGCATCCGCAAACTGGAGAGGCTCTTCTGTGTCGTTCCAATGCCCTTCTAATGAGGGTCTTATATAGACACTCCTCATCCAAGGTTTCAGCCCAAGGCTATACTCCCTGCAAGGTTCTTGATCTTTCGATCTGACCTTCCGTTAGTCTTAACCAATGTTGATTAATTCTAACCACCTTACTCTTGGTTCCTTAAGGTATTCGGAGAGCGATTAAGAGATTTTCTTACTCAGAGTTTTTGAGAGAGAATTTCTCTATTCGATTCGCCTCCCCAAATGAGGTAGAGAGTTTGTGAATATATACACAAAGGAGCTGGTGCCTATGCATTGTTTGCCAGCTCAAAAGACTATTTTAAAAGTTAGTGGGGTCCTAATGACCGACAAAAATGTCCTAGCCTAACTTTATACAGCTATCTTCTCTCGTCTGCATTGGTGCGCTGTCTTGGGAGTCTCCTTCATTGTTGTTGGCGTTTGAAGTTTCGCCAACTCTTTCTTTCTCTGAGAGTCTCGGTGGGCCTTGAACCGCAAAAAGAATTTGTTGGGCTCTCTCGTCATGTTCGATTTGCTGATTCAAAGTCTTGTCGGTGAAATCAGCAATCTTGCTCCAAACCTCGAAGGTGTCGGTTCGGAGGTGCAGCTCAGAGTTCTCTCGCCTCCAGAAGCTATCCAGAAGGTCAAGCATCCTCTGCCATCCTCGGTCTCCTGCTTGTTCATCGATGAGGCTCAGATTCGACCGAAGAATCGTGACGGTGGTCATACCATCACAGAGCACGTAGTATTCGTCCTTGCGGGCTAACACATGCTCCAGCACATCTTTAAGGAACTCAACTTTTATGGCCTTTCGGACAGTCTTGTCCTTGTAATACTTCCGCCATAAACCTCTCTGATCGAGGTCCTGTCGTTGAGGTTCCACCAGACGTCTACTCTCACATGGATGGATATCCCATACTTGCAGATTTTGAAGTATCACCTTCCCATACTGCGGATGGTCTTCCTCCTCCATTATTGTGCTAGTAATCAACGCCGTGGCATACTTTGGTCCGTAGCCTAGGCATCCGAGTATATACCTTACCAACGTAGGTAGGGGTGCCATACATTCTGGATCGGATCTGTCGATTTCCAGTATGTCTACAAACCCAGCATAGACGTAAGGGGCTGCTACTCCCACCATATCTGAGTGAATTCTCAGAGACGGCCACTTCCCCGATATCCAGTGTAGATACGGTTGAAGCACAGTGTTTTCCTCAAGTGAGGATTCACTCATGTCCACTACTACCTTTGGGACGTCATAATCTCTAACTTCCTCTGGTATTATAGACATCGTTGTGGAGAATATCTGCTGCCTTTCTTTCTCAACTCGAGACAGCTCCTCCTCACCTGAAGCCATAATCGATAGCTTATACTCCAGATCTTTGATGTACTCAACGGTCTTTCTTGCAAAAAACTCAATCTGGCGCTTGTCATCATGTTTGATGCCAGCCATGAGTCCTCCACAGACTACTGCCGCATCCCAACTTAGGGATTCGTCCTCAAATGAGTCTTCATCAAAAAACCAGGATCCACCTAGATCCTCTTGGGTTTTCCCAACATGGCTCTTGCCATCGCGACCTTTGTCGCCGTGAGAAGTTTCACCAGACTCCTTAACTGAGTCTCTCACAGGAATTGCTTCCTCAAGGCTTTCTTTCTTTTCAAGATTACCTTCCAATGCTGCGTAAGCGCCTCCGAAATCGAAGTATTGCTCACACTCCATTGCAGCCGCTTCCTCTGGTTCTTCCCTTGGTTCAGGGTCTACCACTTGGATTGGCTCGCCAATCATGGCCTTAAACCTAGCCTCTTCCTCAGCATACTGTGTTTCCATGTTCTCCTTCTGTTCCTCCTTGCTTTGTAACAAAGCCTTGTAGGATTTCACAGCTTGATTAATGGAAATTTTCTGCTCTTTGGCTAAGTGGTTTCGGCAGTAGTTAAACTGCTCCATGGTCAACGGAGACCACCAAGGTTCTTCAACCTTACCATCCTTCTTAGGACCATCTTTTGCAGAATTATCCCTTTTGGGACCAGAAGACCCAAGCCTCTTGGCTTTCCTCTTCTTCCTGGCTTTCTCCTCTGATTCGGCTTTTGCCTTGTTTTTCAGATCTGCCATTTTCACATCTCTTTCAGAGTTGGTGTTACCCTTCTCCTTCAGATCTGTCTTCCCCTCCTGGGAAACTCTCGCTTTCTCCTTGGGATTGGTTATTACCTTTCCCTTAGATCCAGCCATCCCCTTCTGGGATTCTTTCGCCTTTCCCTTAGATCTGGCCTCAGCCTCCTTGGGATTAGCCATCTCCTTCTGGAGATCTGGTTTCGCCTTACTCTCGGAGTCAGCTTTTGCTTTCTCCTTAAGTTCAGCCTTCCCCTTCTGGGAATCCGCAGTTTTCAGCTTCTTGGGACATTCGTAAGAACGATACCCTAGTTGCTTACACTGCCAGCAGAGCACTACCGCCTCGTTCCTGAAACGGAACCAGCATCACTATGCTCACCATCTCCCTTATTAGGACATACCTTTCGGGAATGTCCCTCCTTCTTGCATCCCCAGCATATCTTTCTCTTTGCAGCAGGATCCATCTGCAGAGTTTTTAGAAAGAGAGGTGTTTGCAAGTTCTCTAGAGAGAGAGTCAGCTATTATGTTGTGGTCGGACTTAATGTATTCGACCTCATATTTATAATAGCTTAATTGTTCCTGCAACCTTAAGAGTCTAGTTTGCCTGGCTTCCTTAAGGTTCAGACTCATAAACCTTTTTACATAGGTCGAGTCAGAGCGCACTAAAAATTTTTTCGGTGCCAAAAAGATGTAAAAAGCCTTTATTCCATTTTTTAAGGCTAATACCTCCTTTTCATGTATCGGGTATCTTAGTTCGTACCCCTTGAAGCTTCCCGACCAGTATTTACACACCGGTTCTGATTTTCGTCCTCTAATTTTGAGGACTGCTCCCCAATGTTCTTCAGAAGCATCAACTTCCAAGACTAACTCGTCTTTATCAGAAGGTAAAGCTAGTTGTGGTAAATCTTTTACCTTTGCTTTAATCCTTCTAATGGATTGAGTATCTTCATCTTCCCATTTCCAAGGATTTGTAGAAGAGGTTTTCTTCGCAATCCTACTTAAATCTCTAGAAAGATCTTTCACAAACTTTCTTGCATAGTTAGCGCATCCACAGAATCTCTGGACTTGCTTTCTATCCTCAAGTCTGTCAGGAAAATTAATTATTTTCTCAGCAATATGATTTTGCAGTTTAATTTTTCCCTGCTCAATCTCCATGCCTAGAAAATTAACTGATTCCCTAAACCATTCTATCTTTTTCTCTGATAGAATCATGCCTTCTCGCCGGAAGACATCAGTCACCTCATCAAGGCGCCTCATGTGTTCATCTTCAGTCTGACTGTAGATTAGCACATCGTCAATATAGACCGCACAAAATTTTCGGACCTGCTTGAAAGCATTATCCATTTTGCGCTGAAATACGCCTGGAGCATTCTTCAGGCCAAACGGCATTACCAGCCATTCAAACATTCCTTGCGGAGCATTGAAGGCAGTTAGAGGAACCGATTCTTCCTCCATCTTGACTTGCCAGTATCCACTTTTCAAGTCAAATTTAGAGAAGAACTTTGGTTGGCTCAGACTTATCCTATCAATTAAATCTCCCGCAGTGGGAATCTTATAGCCATCGTCTTTTGTAGCTTTGTTAAGCTGACGATAATCTATAACCATTCGTGCTTTACCTCGCACCTGCTCGGCATGATTAATAACCATAAAGGCAGGACTAGAATGTGGACTATAACTGTCCCTAATCAAGCCTTTCCCAAGCAACTCAGGAATTTATTTGTCAAACTCCTCAACCATCTCAGCCGTATACGTAATGTTTCTGGCTCTTATAATGGTTCCGGGATCTTTCAACTCTAATCTAGCCTTTAGGCCATTTCGAGTCCATAACTTTAGTGGATCTTCACTAAAATTATCGGCCAGTTTTATTAGGAACTTATCCCATTTCGTTCCTGTTAACTTAACAGCCATACACACTTCTTGTTTTGAAAACAAGTCGTCATACCAGCTAGAACTTCTGTTATTCGTTGGTGAAAACAGGGTTTGTTCCCATGAATCGTTCTCATCCAACCGTATATTACCACGTTGAGCTCGCACTCTGAAAGCTCTTTCACATGGGATATCACCACAGTATTCTGTCCGTTTTACCGGATAAAAGCCAAATTTTAACCGAAGTCGAGGCTCTTGTAGAATACTTATTTTTACCCCACCTATGGAAACATCATTTTCATTTTGCACAAAAGGAAGGTTTTCCTTCTGTCCCTTTAAAAAGGCGTTACCAATAATGATGTCGGCCTCTAGTAAAGGATGTGCAAGAATCTCTTTAATGATGAACTTTTGTCCACCAATAAAAACAGGCACGTTGCTTGCCTTGTGACCAATAATTGTGGCCATACCATCGACGTTAACCATGTGGATGGGTTTCTGCAGTGGTTCCCACCACTCATCTGGTAGAGCATTGAGTCTAGCACAAGTTATGCTACACCCAGTGTCTATCAAAGTATCCAGAGAATACTCATAGTATCCAGGAAATTTGAAAGTTAGAGCCACATATGTGCTCATGTCTTCTTTCCTAACACTAAACCCAATATTCTCAGGTACCTTCTGGGATGGTTCTATCATCCTCCATATATCGTCTATCGCAATAGACCTTTGCTTGGCTATCTGCTTGATAACCTCACAAACTTCAGGAATCTCAGATAAAGAGCTACCAGTGTTGGCTACTCTTAACATCCGTATAGACTCCTCTCTCGGTTGATCTACAGGGTCTTCATAGACTGGTAATGATACCTGTCTATACCCTACGATTCTACCCGTATGTTGTGACGGGGCTCTCGAATCAACAGACCATCGAGACATCTCTTCTATTAGTGGAGGTGCACTTGCAACCTCTGGTCGAGAGACTATTACGTCTTCTCCCACATCACTAGCTCTTGAAGAGACTTCAGAGGGCGCTCTACTGAGCGGCTCTCTAAGGATTGGTATCCTCACAGGCAAATGCCTGTCAGCTCTTTCGCTAAGCATAGGCAAATGCCTATCTGCTCTTTCACTGACCCTTGACGGATCTCCTAACATAAGAGTAATTTCGTTACCCCTTTGTCGGATGTTTGCCGCACTAATGAGCCTAGAGCTACTACCAGGTTCAGTCATAACCCAACTCCTTGGCCAGGTTAATTCCAATGGATTCACCTCACGCCTATGGAACTGTTGGTAGTTGTTATGACCTTCCTCGAACAACTCAGTGAGCCTTGAGATGTTCCTCACACTAGGACTAGTGGTATTTACCAATCGGTAAATCACCCTAGTGTGATACGCCAAAAACTTGGCTTGGGGATTCATCCTATCCATATTCATGGACTTAATTCTTAAAGTCAATGAATTCCCCAAACAACGATCGTTCAAGGCCATCATAAAGTTTGGATGGACTTGGAACCATACAGGGCCATGTGCAAGGTTGGCCTGTATATCTGATATCAGTTGATCTTTAAATTATCTCCATCGTTTATCGATCACAACTGCTACCATAGGACTATCCGCTGGTAAATGAACAGCGGGACTAATCCTATCTGGATCAACCCAATGTGTATATAGTTATATACACCTCTCGTACTACTCATGGTATCTCTTATGCGTTGTACATTTAAGAGTGGGATATCCAAAGTCTCAAGCTCAGTACTTGTTACTTGTGTCGTTGCCTCGGTTTGCGATATATCTATGGTGGATCGAAACATAAATCTCGATACTTCATAAATTTCTCTCGCATTGACATTTGGCAACCTCCATTCCAGGATTGACTGGGATGGATCTTCGTACTGGTGGGTTTCTTCTAGTACCTGATTCGATGCTTCCAATGGAACCATCTCATCACCATCTCCATTTTGCTCTGCCCTCATCATGAACAGATGCATTTTCCAAAGATCAGAGTCATCTTCTGAGTCTGTATCATAATCTGACACTATCTCATATATTGACTCTACTTCCGAGTCTAAATCGGAAATCTCCTGCTCATCTATTGGTTCATAAGCAAGGACTTCTTCCTCATGACTCCTATCATCCAGGAAGACCATACGGAGTCTTTCTCTCCTTTGGTTCTTCTTCGGACAACTATCCGCTTTGTGGTCTTTTGAACCACAAAACCAGCAGCAATTACAACTGCTTAAGGGTTTCCCTTTAGGACAATTAGGCTCTCTGCCATGCTTTCTCTTGAAAGCATCGATCCTATCTTTATCCTTCAGGTTATCCCTTCTCCTTACAAACCTTCTTGGTTTGAAAGCAGGACCTCCCCTTTGCTTACGCTGGACGTCCTTCTTGCGCCAAACTTTCCTTTTGTTGTACCCAACAAACTTCCTCTTACGAGGAAAGTTTCTTCTCTTCAAAGAGTCTCCTGGAGTATTGCGAGTATCGCATCCATACCTTCCAGGCACATACTCTATCTGAGAACAACAGCTCTTGTTCAGGTATGGTAGCTTCTTAGCTGCTTCTTTTACCTGGAGCTCGGTACATGCTTTACGCATTGCGTACTTTACCGCCTGAATTTTCCCTCCAAGTCCAGAGACAATCTTTTCCTCACTAAGAAGTAATTCATAGGCCTTTTGCGCGACTTCCGGCCAAGGTTCTGGAAGTTTTGCAAAAAATGTTCCTAATATGAACTGTTGTGATACTACATCCAGATTGTAATAATACTTTTGGAATTCACATACGTAGCTATCAAACCAGCACATATCACAGATCTGTAATTTAACCAGAGCGGTTAATGACTGCTCCTTTTCCACAGTCTCAGTGGATAATGAGAAACCACAGAACTCACGTTTCAGGGCATCAGCGATTATTGCTAATACACCGTCAACCGTCAGCGCTTGATCTATCTTTTCCTTAATGTCTGTGTGCGCCACTAAGGTTTTCCAATATTTCTGCGCCGTACCCATGAGGGCTGCTGTACACAATTCGTAGACTGCCCCAGGAGGTACTCCTCCTGCAGACGCTGTCATTCGAATTAGTGATAACCACTCATCTATCTTTTCAGATACGTGCTTTTCACAATCAATGTCCAGAAAAGCACCAGGGGTTATTATTGGCTTTAACACATTATCCCTTGGGACAAACTCTTGTTTAGTCCGATGAGGATAATCGGGCCTGTATATTTCCCTCTTCGCAGTTACCAACTCATTAAACGTTCTGTTGTCTAAATGAACTGGAGTATCTTCTGCCAGACCTAAGGCTTTCCTTAAGTCTTTTGCCAACTCCCCACTTTGGGAATTCAAGTTTGCACTTCACCTTTGTGAGTCTAAAATGTAAGGAGCCACTGACTCCTTATACATCTCATCCACACTTTTGCCTTGATTCTGTTTGGAATTTCTTCCTCCCAGGTTCAATCTTTCGACTGGTTTTCCAGTTGTACTTTCCAGTCCAGAGGTCGCCTCGGCTTCAGGCCTCTTTAAACCTCTTTCTCTCTCCAGAGCGTCTAACATTGTGTTTACAATGGAGCCTACTTCCTTTGCCATCTGGTTTCGGCTTTCTAGACTTTCATTGCTCCCCCTGAATAGTTAGCTGAGTTAAAATTTCATTTATACTTTTGCTAACTCCAAAAGGAGACAATCTGGCCTCTGGAACGAATTCCAATCTTGATGGAGTTCCGGAAGGATTTTCCGAAGATTTTCCTTCTCCAGCCATTCAGAAAATATTACTTTGGGACTCTGATGAATATTTTGAAACTTGGGTTAAAGTTTAGGACACAGAGAGATATTTCCTAAACTTGAGGATAAATCTGAAAATTTTTGTAACATGGGGATATATTTGATAATGCGGCCTTCTAAATTCCACTATACTTCTTTTTCTATGTCGGACATTTTCGTTTTTATATAAATTTACTGGATTTTTTTTTTTTAAAGGATGGCAGTGATTCCGAGGCCAAAACTTTGGGAGAACAAGCGTTAAAATTTCTTTGAACAGAAAAGCTGGGTCTTCTCCGACATTTCATCGAACAGGTGTGAACAAAGCGTTTCCCACCCTTATCCGTTCAATCAAAACTCACAAGCGACATGAGCTCAAACTCCAAGCCCAGAATCAGCAACGGCGGCGCGGAGTCTCTATGGACGTGGAACACGATCAAGAAATCGGAGAAGAAGAAAGCCTTCCCCTTTACGGAGTTCATCCACGACGCCCAGAGCAAGCTGCAGGAAGTGCTTCACGGTCCCGGGGCTGGTGCGGGGATCGGTTGTGGAGCAGGCTTTGGAGCGGGGCTTGTGGGAGGGGTCGGGTTCGGAGTCTGGGGTTGGAAAGAGGTGACTGTGGTCGTGGGCTTTGGCTTTGGTTGCGGCGTAGGGGTCGGCGTTGGGTACGGGAAGGGGATTGGGTACGGCGTCAGCATGGAGTCGCTCAGGACGCCTTCTTCTTCTTCTTCTTCTAGAAAGAGGTTGAATTCTGACAAAAGGATTATCAATTTGTGAACTTAGTTGGGAAATTTGCCGTTAGTCTATCTGATCCATTGTTGTTGTTAGCTCGGGTGATTTTGATCATGGATAAAACTAGGATGTCTCAAATTCATTCACCACCCATTTCATGTTCGTTTTTAAATACCTGAGGTTGTGATTCAATCTTCACACTAATTCGGTGAACTCCACTGATCGATTGGAAGTGTTAGCGTCTCATAGCCTCGGCGGTCACCTGATCCTCGTCTCTTACAGTCTGCCTTCTCCTTTTTGCAGCTCTGGGCATTTCTCATTTTGTGTTCAACTGTGTTTGCAGCATGCCTTCGGGCGTGTTTCTTCTAGTTCTTGCTATCAGCCATTGGGAGCTTTAACCTGTTTATATCAGTGTAGAACACTACAAAGGTCATATATTAAACACTGAAAGTTTTTAATTGGCAAACATCACGCGCGATTTGAATGTACAAGGTTTACTGGTAAAAGAATGCCATGCTGCATTTGTTCATAATTATCCAGTTATCCGGAACACTTGTTCTAGCGACCTAATAAGTAAGCAAGTATGCAATGTTCTGGGCAATCAATCAAAGCCCAAGCCAAATGTAGGGAGTGTGCCTAAAAGACTGCTGGTTACGACACATAATCATCCACTCCTGAGATGTTGACGAAGGGTACAACAAGCTACTGATGAAATACGATGCACAGTCTTGTAATTAGGCTTTTCCAATCAAATTCTTGAACACTTGGAGTCCACCCGGCTGCACTTATGATATATCATCAGTTATTACTGCTGAAACAAGTCATATCATCAGTTACTACTGCTGAAACAAGTCATATCATCAGTTATTACTGCTGAAACAAGTCTAGAGTAAATAGCCCTTTCAAATGACCCAGCATCTCTGATCAATGCGTCCGTCTGAACAAAGACAGGGGTGACTTAGTATAGCATGATAATGATCGTAGATGTCCTTCCTCAATCGTTAGGTTTCTGTAATTATTGTCAATGAAAAAATGGCAGAATATGCAGAAATAATGTCGAAATAGAGGAAAATCTTGTCGAATGAGAATGCTCACTAGAACAGCCCAAAAGAAAGCTCTCCCTCTTCTGAGGGTACTGAAGTCACACGTCACGTCCTTGCCGGCAAAGCCGTGAAATGGTTCCACAATGCATAAGAGAACATCTATGATCCGGAGAAGCATTAAGGCCTGGGCAGAGCAGCTGATCGCGTAATGTGATTTTCAATGTCAAAATCCACGTAAATTGTTCCCCTCGAGTGCCATTTGAGCCTTTCATCAATCATGTTCGAACCCTATCCTTACCAGTTCCTTGTTCTAACCTTATTTTCAGCATCTTGATCATCTTTACAGTGTCACAATCTTCTAGGATATGTGCCTCAGACTACATAGACACCACACTACTTGTGTAGCTTTGAACCCTCGAAGGGTCATACCCACACAACTTTCTTGGCTGCTGCTCCTCTGTTATCCTCTTCCCAAAACATGAACCGGATACATCATGGAGGGATCAACGAGGCACTCATCGTGCTTCACAAATGTATGTGACTGTATTTGACATAATGTGGAGCACAATAGGGAACAACATTTCTGGGCTGCACCATGTTCGGAGGGAGAGGTTAGAGATGAAGTTGAACATGTATGCCTGGATGGGTTCTTGGTGCGGGGACATGTAGTTCAACAGCCTCTGCAGGATCCCCACAGGGCCAAACGCCAGGTAAAATCCTTGTTCATGTATGAAATCAAGTGATAAACTTTCATTCCTGAGGCAGGACCATTCAAAGCACATTCGTTCTCTAGGCCAAATGGAAATCGGTCGTCCTTATAATTATGCAATGTAACAACTAAGTTCATCAAATTAAAACAGATAGATTGGTCTTTCTGTCCAGCTGCCAACTATTTGACGATAGTTTTAGCAATTAACCGGACCAGGCGGTTTGACTTGAGTTGGGAGCCGTAAAAGCTATTGAGGTTCTTCAGATGATGAACCATATTTTAGGTCTTAACATTGTCCAAGATCATAACATACTAATTGAATGCTAATTTCACATTCTTGTCATTTACTTTAGTAAATGCAATGCAGTCCAACGTCCCATTCCACCTACAGGCCAGAAGGAGAAAGCAAATTCACCTACAGGCCAGAAGGAGAAAGCAAATTCAGAGCCAAACTCCCACTCATGAAGACAAGAATCTTACCTCTTGTTCACAAAGTCTAAAGACCACATGCCAATAAACTTATTGGCCATGTGTCAGCGGTGTTCTTCGAATGGCCGTAATTTCGCTGGGATTTGGCGGATGATAGAGCCTAACTGCCGGGGTTTGCTTGTTTCCTGGAACTCCGCAGAAGCATCCCTGTTCAAATGTTCAGTATCCCCAAACGAAATTAAGTTCTCTCCTTTGATTGCATCGTGTTGGTATAGGATTGCACTAAGAAGGGGGGGTTGAATTAGTGCCGTAAGAGTTATGACACTTTTTCGCTCACAGAAGCGTGGTTCTGTTAGGTCACAGAGGCTGGATCTGATAAACAGATTCCCAGTTCTGAGACAAGTTATCTTTTGTGTAAGACACAAAGATTTATAGTGGTTCGGCAAACAATGCCTACGTCCACTCTCCCAGCTCTCACCCAAGCAGGGCGTATTCACTATGATTGGAATGTGGGATTTTACAGATGCACACTTCTGCCAGAAATGTGACTAACAAATTGCACGTTATCACGTGTCTAACACAACCCGCACGCAACGTGTCTGACTCCGGCTCCTCACTGAGCCCAACGTGGCTTGACGGCTACCACCTGCCCAACGAGGCTTAACGGCTACCACCCGCCCAAACGTGGCTTAACGGCTACCACCTGCCAAACGTGGCTTAACGGCTACCACCTGCCCTTGCACACAACCTGTGTGACTAACAACCTGCACGAGACAAGATTAGCAACTACAGCACAAACTCTCTGCAGTTACAGAAGACGCTCTCTGTCAGCGGTGATCGGCTCGGTGAATGCACGACGGACGCTCTCAGCTTTTGCAACGGTGAAGGCACAAGGATTCTAGTAAGCTTTTGGTAGAACGGCGACTTGGAATCGTTGCTTCACACTTGCACTTAAGCTTGTCCGTAGAACGAAGTTTCCCAATCAATCCCAACGGCTAGTTGATTCACTTGCCATATTCTCCATGATTTAATCCTGTGGGAAAACTTCCAAAAGCATAAAGCATTACCCTTAGTTACGTTAGATAATAATTAAACAAAGTGATCGCTCAATAAGAGATAATGACTTCTGCTCAGAAGCTGTTTGCTGCGACAGCAGAACCAGCACTCTTTCTCATACGAATTTGGCATTGGGATTATAAGTTTCCATAATATGAAAACTTTCCCTTCGTGGAATTATTCTCACCATATAGGGAGATCATAACCTGATAAGGTCATTGCCAAATTACGTAACCATAAGATCACGTTAGTTAAGGAAATAAATATTTCCAAATAACTTAAGGTCCAAAGATGAACCTAGACGTGATCCTGTGTGAGATAAATATCTCACGTGCTCGCATATAGGACAATCTCCAAGAAGGAAATCGTCACTCACAGAAATACCATTCTGCAAACCATAGCAAGTACTCCAGCAAGGAGAGTTATAGCAACTGTGACACAGATGCTCATCTCTGTAACAGAGATAGTGGATTCGATAGTAGATCTTATCCTCAGAACTCCATTTCTGATGGCTAGATCGTTTCCCCTGTTGAAGTACTCCACATGTATTGCACGAATGACAGAGACCAGCTTCTATACCCGAAGACCTGTTCTTCTGTACACTTAAATAACACATTAGCAATACATAACCTTTGTCATCATCAAAACCAGATTATATCAACAATCTCCCCCTTTTTGATGATGTCAAAACCATGCTCATCTGGAGAGTAATGATTAAAGAGTTTTAATGGTCTTACAGATTTCCTTTTTGCGAGATGGTTGATACAGAAGCTACTTTCTGTAGTAACTCCCCCTGAATCTAAGCGGATTAATTTCGATCGAAATTATTTCTTGCTCAGATCAGTGTTCGAGATTAGTTAATGTTCATTAACCAAATCGATTAGAGCATTTATATGATTTGATCAAATCAGCGCTCGTAATTGCAATATTATGCATTATGGACAGAAGTACTATTCTGTCATAGCTCCCCCTGAACAGGTGAGTAGTTCTAAGATGACCCTTTTTAATCAGATCTCAGAACGTCACACAGAAGTGATACTCTGACCAGAGTATAAGCAGAGAAAGTTCTCTGACTCCCCCTGAGTTTAAGCAGTTCTGCTCAAACCCAAGTTGATCTCAACCAGAAGTATCGTTCTGGCGAGGAATTTCTCAAAGCAGAAAATAATTCTGCTGAGACCTGCATTACACTGAGGAAATCTCCTCAGCGTCTTCATGACCTGCAAACAGAGAAACACAGAACACAAAGAAAAATGCAAAGACTGTTCCTAAGTCTCACAGAACACCTGTCCTAAAAAAAAATTCACCTGTCCTAAAAACTAAAAAATTCTCCAGGGAGCTAGCTACTTCTCCCCCTTTTTGCATCATCAAAGAAGTCATATATCAAAAAGATATGTCATGAAACAAGTTTCGAATCACAAACATGCAGGAAATTCGAAAGAGTGAGTTTTAAAACAACAGATCCAGAGTTTATCAGTTTTCAGAAGCCGGATTCTGAAAGGACTGGTCAGTCACTTTCTTCTGCAGAAGGAGAGGAGGATGCATCATCCTTGCCCTTGATATATGCCGCGAGATCAGCAAGATCTACAAGCAGCTTCGTAATCAGGGTCTTAATCTCCTTTTGCTGAGCAATGCACTTATCCAATTTGCGTGACTCTTTCGGATTAGCAGAAGTGGACGCCTCAGAAGTATGCTTCTGTTTGGTATCAATCTTCTTCTGCTTGCTGGTGTCAGCCCGAGTCTTACGCTTGGAAGGTGCAGCAACTCTTTTCTCTTTGGAGGATGGCTCCTCCTTGCTCCTCTTTGGAACCCATTCTGACCCTGTAAAAACAAACCCCATATGATCAAGTGTCGTACCGTCAAAAGGCTCGACATGGATGGTGTCCTGATTACTCTTGGGAGTTATATCACAAGAGTAAGTCTGCAGGAGCTTCATGATGATATGGCCATAGGGTAGTCCTCTATCAGGCAGAGTTGCACATCTCTCCATGTGCTCAAAGACGATCGATCCAAGATTGACAGGACGTGCCTCCAGTCGATGCACCATCATGGTAGCGTCCTTTGTGATGATACTGTCTGTGCTCCCAGTCCGGGGGTAGAGGCAGTACATAACAGCACGGTGGAGGATGCGCAGTTCTAGAGGCAGCTTCGTGCTCTCCAGGTATACGCTGGACTTTGTTGGCCTTTCGGCCCCTGTTATCCTGCGATACGCCGATGATTTGGATATCTCCATGGGCTGGAGCTGAGAGTGGTATCTTGCACTGAACGCCCTGCATACATCAAGTAGAGAGAAAACATAGGTGTTCTCCTCTATTACCACCTTTATGTACTTGATCATCTTGTTCACCCTGTGAAAGGTGATGTGGCTGTAGAATTCTCTAACCAAGGAGGCAGAGACAGGGCTTCTGTGCTCACAGAAGTTAACCAGAGAGAGCTCACGGAAAAGAGTTTCTAATCGCCCAAGAGAGTGCTCAGAGAAGAAGCTGAATCTGATGAATCGGCAGGGTACGATTTTCCTATCCTCAAGATCTCTAGCAGGAGACTCAGAAGAATCTAACACAGCCTGAATTTCCTCAGCAGAAACGATCTCCCCAATTTCAGGAGTAAAGGTCAGAGGAGTACCTCTTCGCTTTTTGTTCTCCTTCTGCGGTTCCGCAGATGGGCGTTTCTGTGCCTTTCCTTTCTCCTGTGCCGCGACCGCAGGAGGGTTCACAGCCTGTTCCTTAGCATTAGATGAAGTTGGGGCCAACTTCTGCTTTGGAAGAGGAGGAGGAGGTGGCAGAATCTCAATATAGGGCAATATAGCCAGAGATGGAGACTCTAGAGGAGGGCTTACGCGCTGAGGTATAGGGACCTCTTTCTCAGCTTGTCCTTGTGGAGAAATCACCATTTCCTCAATTTCTGGCTCAGAAATTTTTGCTGCAGGAGGGTCCTCCTTAGCAGGTACAGGAGGGTCCTCCTTTGTGGATGGCTGGATGACTTCTTGCTCTGCATTCAGAGCTTTGGAACTCTCGGGGGGAGAGTGCTGGGACACGGATTTCGTATCCTTCGACGAGAGACTTGCGTTCTCAGAGTCGCTCCCCTGTAATGAAGACTGGGTCTCCTGAGAGTCCCGATCGGACAGAGACTCAGTGCTGAGTCTAGCAGAGCGCCTTACTTTGGCTTTGGCAGCGCGCATTCTCTTGATTCTTGGTGCCATGAGGACAGAAGGAAGCAAAGAAGAGAAGTTAGGGTTTGGAAGAAATGACGAAGAAGGATCGGAGGAAAAACGTGCGGAGAGAAAAATGGGTTTCTGAGATGGAGGGAAGACGTGTGTGTGTGTGCAAAGATACTTTGAAAGGGAGAAAATAAATAAGAAAAGATTTTGGCAGGGAAATCTTAAAATTTTTAAAACAGGAAATAATAAAATTGGAAATAATTTTTGAAAATCATATCTTTCACCAAATCAAAAATGCACACGATAAGGATCAATCAGATCCATTTAGAGGGGATAACAAATCCCTAATTCCATTCGCAATTTTGAGAACTTCTCAAAATTTAATGGTTTTGTGAAGATATCACAGAGCTGTGTTTCTGTGCTCACATATTCCACAGCAATAGAACCATTTTGGACATGATCTCGAATGAAATGATGTCTTAGTTCTATATGTTTAGACCTTGAATGCTGAACAGGATTCTTGGTCAGATTTATGGCACTGGTGTTATCACACCGTATTGGAATATTGTCAAACTTGAAACCGTAGTCCTCAAGTTGTTGACGCAGCCACAGAAGCTGTGCACAGCAGCTTGCTGCTGCAACATATTCTGCCTCTGCTGTTGATAATGCAACAGAAGCTTGCTTCTTTGAGTGCCAGGATATGAGCATATCTCCAAGCAATTGGCATGTTCCAGAAGTACTCTTCCGATCGATTTTGCAGCCAGCAAAGTCTGCGTCGGAGTACCCTATAAGATCAAATAATGATCTCTTGGAATACCAAAGCCCTAGATTTGTAGTCCCAGAAAGATATCGAAATATCCTTTTAACATGTGTTAAATGGGACTCCTTTGGTGCTGATTGGTATCTAGCACAAAGGCAGACGCTGAACAGAATGTCAGGCCTGGAAGCTGTAAGGTACAATAAGGACCCTATCATACTTCTGTAGAGGCTAGGATCTGCATCCTTTCCTGATTCGTCTTTCTCCACAATAGCGTTTGTGCTCATGGGAGTAGACAAGTGTTTTGAGTTGGTCAACTCATATTTCTTCAGAAGTTGTTTAGTGTACTTTTCCTGATGGATGAAAGTACCTTCTGAAGTTTGGCGAATCTGTAAGCCCAGAAAGAATGTTAATTCTCCCACCATGCTCATTTCAAATTCACCCTTCATGAGTTCTGCGAACTCATTACATAAGGTATTGTTCGTAGATCCGAAGATGATGTCATCTACGTAGATCTGAACAATCAGAAGCTCGGTTCCGTGCTTCTTTAGGAAAAGAGTTGTGTCAACCTTTCCCTTTCTATAGCCCTTTTCAATAAGAAATTGGCTCAGCCTTTCATACCAAGCTCTGGGAGCTTTTTTCAAGCCATATAAAGCTTTATCAAGCTTAAAAACATGATCATGTTTCTTAGGATCCTCAAATCCCGGAGGTTGGTCTACGTAGACTTCCTCCTTGATCTCACCATTCAGGAAGGCGCTTTTCACGTCCATCTGAAATAGTTTGAAATCATTAAAACACGCATAGGCTAACAGAAGTCTGATAGCTTCTAGGCGCGCCACAGGAGCGTAAGTCTCATCATAGTCAATCCCTTCTGATTGAGAGTACCCTTTGGCCACGAGTCTGGCCTTGTTCCTGACCACAGAGCCTGATTCATCAAGCTTATTGCGGAAGACCCACTTGGTTCCAACAACAGAACGATCCTTTGGTCTCTGAACAAGCGTCCAGACCTTGTTTCGTTCGAATTGATTGAGCTCTTCTTGCATGGCAATGATCCAATTAGGATCTGCAAGAGCTTCATCAATGCTTGTTGGTTCCTTTTGCGAGAGGAACGCAGAATGTTCACAGAAGAGATTCACAGAACGTCTCGTCTGTATTCCTTTCTGTACATCCCCAATGACTTGCTCCATGGGGTGTCTTTTCTTGTACAGAGTGGGCACTCTGTCCAAGAGATTCTTATCAGAATCATTATCCTCTGAGGGGCCCTCAGAGTTTGCATCCTGTCCAATGACGGACTGGATTTGTACAGAATTAGTCTTAAGAGGGACAGCGCTCTCTTTCTGTACTTCAGCAGCAGGCAGCTGCGTACTTAGCCTATCAGATAAGACAGATTCCTCTGTGTATTGAGAGTCATTAATGATGACATTAATAGATTCCTCAACAACAAGAGTTCTTTTGTTGAAAACTCGATAAGCTTTGCTTGATTCAGAATAGCCAAGGAAAACTCCTTCATCTGATCTAGCATCGAATTTACCAACATTGTCCTTAGGAAGTCTTAGTATGTAACAAGGACTTCCAAAGGGATGGAAATATGAGATGTTAGGGACTTTGCCCTTGTACAACTCATAAGGAGTTTTGTCAAGTGTCTTTCGTGCAAGTACACGGTTAGACACATAACATGCTGTGTTAATTGCCTCAGCCCACAAATTCTGTGGAACCTTGCTTTCACACATCATCGTTCTGGCCATATCAAGAAGAGTTCGATTCATTCTCTCAGCAACTCCATTCTGTTGTGGAGTATAAGGAGCAGAGAATGTGTGTTCTATGCCATTCATGTCACAGAAGGACTTGAACTCATGGTTTACAAATTCTGTACCATGGTCAGTTCTTAAGCTTTTGAGAGAGGCTCCTCTCTCATTTTGCAGCTTTGTGACAAGGCTTTTGAACGCACCGAATGCATCACTCTTATGAGCCAAGAACCTTACCCAAGAATATCTTGAGTAATCGTCCACAACCACCATAGCATAGCGTCTGAGGCCCAGACTCTGTGTTCTGGTGGGACCAAACAGGTCCATGTGGAGAAGTTCAAGTGGTTTTGAGGTGGAAATATAACCTTTGCTTTTAAAAGAAGCTTTGGTTTGTTTTCCCAAAGAACAAGCTTCACAGAAGCTGTTCTCTTCAAAAGAGAGCTTCGGTAAACCTCGTACCAGCTTCCTTTTGGCAATCTTAGACAATAATTGGAAATTGATGTGTCCCAATTTCCTATGCCAAAGATTTGTTTCATCCTTGTAAGAAACAAGGCATTTCTCAGAAGACAAGAGGTTGTCTTGAGAAACGATGTAGACGTTCTTTCTTCGTTCAGCAACGAAACAGACGGATCCGTCTGTGGATCCAGAACATCCTTCTGCGTTAAAGGTTATTTGATAACCCTTATCACAGAGTTGGCTCATACTTAATAGACTATGTTTTAATCCTGCAACAAGCAGAACATCGTCTATTTGCATTGTTTGTGAACTACCGATAGTTCCAATGCCTTTGATGTAGCCTTTGCTATCATCGCCAAATGTCACAGAACCACCGTTCTGTAACTTCAAACTTGAAAACTTAGAAGGATCCCCGGTCATGTGGCGTGAGCACCCACTGTCCAGGTACCACTCATCCTTCCTGGCTTTAGTTTTCAAGTGTACCTGCGATTAAGAACAAGTTAGGTTACAACAGGAACCCACCTTAAGCCGGTTCCATAGGATTGTGATTTGTTCCGTGAGAGAATCGCGTTGGTTATGCTTATAGACTTCTTGATCTGACATTGTCCGATCATATGTCCAAGCATGCCACAATAGTGACAGGATTTAACCTTTTCTGTCGGTCCGACAAGGTTTTTAATCCTAGATTTGTTATGCTTCTGCTCAGAAGTATAACATTTCACAGATTCAGATTTCTGTGGCACCACAGACTTCTGTTTCTGTGCAACTTTGGGACTTATCACAGAACATGCGTTCTGTGTCACATAGCATACATCATCTGAACATTCAGATTTGTTTCTGTGACAATTGTGAGACTGACATTCAGGTAATAAACCTCTGTTAGACTCATCTAGTGGAAAAACCACTTTGTCACGAACGAGTAGCTCGTCCCATACCTCAGGAAGAGGTTCTCTGATCAGAGGAGATGCTTCTGTGCAGAAGATCTCAGCATCCTTTTTCAAGGCAATCTTTTCTCTGTGCAGAGAAGTGAGTTGTGATTGCAGAACCTTGTTCTGCTTTTTCACCGAGCGATATTTTGAGGATAGCTCTTTAACTCTCTCAAGGATTTCTGTCAGAAAACCTTTAAGATCATTAGAAGATAAATTAGACATAGATGTCGAGATTACCTCTTCATCTGAATCAGATTCTGATTTGGAACGAGCCATGTAGCAAAGGTTTGCCTTCTGCTCTTCCTCAGACTCAGATTCATTGTCCTCCTCATCGCTCCAAGCCAATAAGGCTCTTCTTCTGTTTCGAGAAGATTTTGACCTATCAGCCAACAGAGGACATTCATTCCTCATGTGTCCCAGTTTCTTACATTCGTAACATACTGGTCCCTTTTTGTCCTCTAAGTTAGAAGACTTGGGTTTAACACTTCGTTTGAAGCGTTTCTTGTAAAGAAGTTTGTTCAAACCCTTTACTAACAAGGAAAGCTCCTCATCAGTGTCTGCTTCTATATCATCTGATTCATCATCAGTAGAAGCTGATGCCTTAAAGGCAATAGATTTGGTCGTCTGAGGCACAGATGACCGTTTCTCTTCCTCGTAGGAGAGAAGAGAACCCATAAGCTGATCCAGCCTAAGAGTTGTTAAATCTTTGGCTTCCTCAATAGCGGTCTTTTTAGCTTCCCAATTCATGGGTAAAGACCTGAGGACCTTTCTCACCATTTCAGCATTAGAATAATTTTTCCCAAGAAGGGCTAAGCTGTTGATGATTGTATTGAGTCTATCATACATTTCAGAGATAGACTCATCAGGCTTCATTTTGAAGGCCTCATACTGCTGGACCAACAGATTTATTCGTGTCTCCTTGACTTGATCCGTCCCTTCATGGGTTAGAACAAGTCGATCCCAGATCTCTTTTGCTGTGGTACAGGCAGAGATCCGGTTGTACTCCATAGGAGATAGAGCACAGTGAAGAAAGTTGACAGCCATAGCATTCAGCTTGATGATTTCAACTTCCTGATCAGAAAGTGAAGTCGTGCTGCCATGCTCAACTTTCAGATCTTGTCCTCTGAGAAGCAGAGGACCATTTCGGATGATCCTTAAACACCTCGGTTCTCGGGATGCAATCCAGAACTCCATCCTGCTGCGCCAGCTGGAGAAGTTTTGTCCATCAAATAATGGTGGACTATTACTGTTGGAACCAACAGCGTGCATATATCCCATTTGCATCCTATCGGATCTCTCAACAAGCGGTTAAGCTTTTATCGTTGAGCCTGCTCTGATACCAATTGTTGGTATAGGATTGCACTAAGAAGGGGGGGGTTGAATTAGTGCCGTAAGAGTTATGACACTTTTTCGCTCACAGAAGCGTGGTTCTGTTAGGTCACAGAGGCTGGATCTGATAAACAGATTCCCAGTTCTGAGACAAGTTATCTTTTGTGTAAGACACAAAGATTTATAGTGGTTCGGCAAACAATGCCTACGTCCACTCTCCCAGCTCTCACCCAAGCAGGGCGTATTCACTATGATTGGAATGTGGGATTTTACAGATGCACACTTCTGCCAGAAATGTGACTAACAAATTGCACGTTATCACGTGTCTAACACAACCCGCACGCAACGTGTCTGACTCCGGCTCCTCACTGAGCCCAACGTGGCTTGACGGCTACCACCTGCCCAACGAGGCTTAACGGCTACCTCCTGCCCAACGTGGCTTAACGGCTACCACCCGCCCAAACGTGGCTTAACGGCTACCACCTGCCAAACGTGGCTTAACGGCTACCACCTGCCCTTGCACACAACCTGTGTGACTAACAACCTGCACGAGACAAGATTAGCAACTACAGCACAAACTCTCTGCAGTTACAGAAGACGCTCTCTGTCAGCGGTGATCGGCTCGGTGAATGCACGACGGACGCTCTCAGCTTTTGCAACGGTGAAGGCACAAGGATTCTAGTAAGCTTTTAGTAGAACGGCGACTTGGAATCGTTGCTTCACACTTGCACTTAAGCTTGTCCGTAGAACGAAGTTTCCCAATCAATCCCAACGGCTAGTTGATTCACTTGCCATATTCTCCATGATTTAATCCTGTGGGAAAACTTCCAAAAGCATAAAGCATTACCCTTAGTTACGTTAGATAATAATTAAACAAAGTGATCGCTCAATAAGAGATAATGACTTCTGCTCAGAAGCTGTTTGCTGCGACAGCAGAACCAGCACTCTTTCTCATACGAATTTGGCATTGGGATTATAAGTTTCCATAATATGAAAACTTTCCCTTCGTGGAATTATTCTCACCATATAGGGAGATCATAACCTGATAAGGTCATTGCCAAATTACGTAACCATAAGATCACGTTAGTTAAGGAAATAAATATTTCCAAATAACTTAAGGTCCAAAGATGAACCTAGACGTGATCCTGTGTGAGATAAATATCTCACGTGCTCGCATATAGGACAATCTCCAAGAAGGAAATCGTCACTCACAGAAATACCATTCTGCAAACCATAGCAAGTACTCCAGCAAGGAGAGTTATAGCAACTGTGACACAGATGCTCATCTCTGTAACAGAGATAGTGGATTCGATAGTAGATCTTATCCTCAGAACTCCATTTCTGATGGCTAGATCGTTTCCCCTGTTGAAGTACTCCACATAACTCTTTTATGTATTGTACGAATGACAGAGACCAGCTTCTATACCCGAAGACCTGTTCTTCTGTACACTTAAATAACACATTAGCAATACATAACCTTTGTCATCATCAAAACCAGATTATATCAACACATCGGCGTACGAACTAAACTTGAAGAAGCTGAATCAGCCTCTTAAACCTGGTCTGGTGCAGCAAATAACACAATCACAGCTTCAGCTCTTTGCAACTTTCTATTACGATAATTCAAGTCCGTGTAATATGACAAGGCTTGGGGATATGGGGGGGGAGCTGCGACCTGCAGTTCTCATTCTGTGTTTTCAGATAAGGATCGGCTTCACAATTCTCGAACCAGGGACTGTAGCAATCACTCCACTCCTGAATGCATGACAATTATTTTGCATAGTGTCACGCCGGCCCACAAATGAGACAACAGGAAATATTACCAATCAAATGCATAAGGCTCAAAAGCGAATAGTGTAGTCGTCATTACGAGCGATTCTCACAAGATTTCTGGCCAAAAGTAATAGACAAAAAGGTGAAGGGATCAACCCAAAAGTCCCCTTCCAA